>JAZHEH010000733.1:8740000-11140000 GCA_036589455.1 Ateles fusciceps
CTTTGGAAGCTGGGGCTCAGCGGATCTGCCACATCTGATATTATCTGCACTTGGGCAAACACAATCGTGCCTATGCCTTGTCATCCAGCTCTCGTCTGAAAGGGCCAGAGAAAGAGAAGAATTAAAATCAGCACCGCCAAGAACAGCAAGCCCAAAAAGATTTAAAAATAAACAAGAAAGCTGCTTTGGGCCCCGTTCCGAGGTGCTCACAAAGCCCTTCAGTGGAGACACAATGGCGCTGGGTGCAGCCATTCTCACTGCCTCACCCTTTGCAGCTGGAAAATATGTGGCTGTGCCTCTTGACTCCTGCCTTGAAGAGGGGAACCATGTCTCCTGCCAGAGCTGTCAGGACAGTGACTCGGAGCTTCTTCTGCTAAGACTCAATATCTGGGAACGTTACAGCTGTTGGAGACCAAAGCCTCGGGTCCCTGGCAGCATTCCTGAGGCCAGCATGGGGTGTACCCAGTCACGGTGGGATAGATATGGGAAAGGTTAGGACACAAGCCTCCCGCTTCCCCTCTATACCTCTTCCTCCCACTGCACACTGCATACACAGGGGCTGCCAAATGGGAGTGGAGAATCCCAGCACCAGCAGAGGAAAAAGAAAGAAACTAAAGAAAAAGAGATTTCATTCCTTATTGCTGTTACCAGACAGACCTATGGAGATGAACCATTCCTGACCAGACTGTCTCTAAGCTGGACCTCAGAGGCCTCCCCTGGACCTAGAGCCATTAGGGCCTGTCAGCCACATATTTGGGTAAAAGACAGGAGTTGAAGGCAGACAGCGTCTGATTTTTCACTAGATTCTAAGTCCAAGCTGTCCCATAAACCACAGGCAGGGGCAAAAGCCTTGGAGACAAGTCATACTCAAATGCCGCCCCACGTCGGGGAGGTGTAAGGACCTTTTCTAATCCACACTCCTTTTCCCACCCCGCACATCCTCGCCTTGACTGGGACAGAAGTGAAATGGGCTTTCAAATGGATTTAGGGCCACCTCCATACCAGGAAGTGTAGTATTTCTGTAACCCACTGTACAGGAGCTCCCTTAAGCCTCACATCAACTCTCCAAGGCAGGTCTCAATATCTCTACTATGGAGATGAGTTAGCCAAGACTATGAGAAGCTACACTTGCCTGAGAGCACACAAGTGAGAACTGGCAGTTCCAAATTTGAGCCCTGGTCTGTTGAATAAATATGCGGGGGCCCATTTGAGCCCCGGTCTGTTGGGTCCAAAGCTAAAACATGCCCAGGAATGTTCGGGGCACCAGGGCCCCCCACTAGCCAGTCCCATCAGGATTCTCCATTCCACGGGGGTGTGGAGCGTAGAGACATGGGAGCTGCTGCACTCTGCATGCCTTCCTGTGGGCACCACAAATGGCTTATTTTATAGCCATGGCTGCGGCAGCAGCTTCAGGCGCCTTTGCCTCGCAGGATTGACATCAATCCTCATTCAAATCAAACTCCTTCTGAAACATGCTCCAGTGGAGTGGAATTTTTTGCTAAATAAGGTGTTATTAACCCAGCTCCCAGCTCCTTCGGCCCGGGCTGAGCTCAGCAGCGGCGGCAGCCGCTCCGCACTGATGAACCCACTTAAACACCGATTAATACGCACTGCGGCACTGGCCCTCGCAGACCCTGTGACCCCCGGGCTCCTCGGGGCTCCTCAGGCTGCAACGCCCAGAACTCAGTCGCATCTCCTCTTTCATTCCAGCCCAGTCACCCAGTAGTGATTGGATGCTTTGTGGTCTGAGGATGAGGAGATAGAAGTGGGAGATAAAAAAAGGGTTGTTTTTTTTTTTCTTTTTGCAGCTTCTTTCTTACCAGGCTTCAGTTCCCAGAGCTTCTCAGGATGGAAAAAACAAAGAACAGGCCCCATAAGGGAGGAAGAGGCATAGCTCTGTGCTCCACCAGCGCTGTCAGCGGCACACATGGATAATGGAAGGTTCTGCAATAATATAGGCAACCTGAGAAGTCGTCTGCACTTTAGGATAGGATTGGATCTCAACCAAATGCCATTCTAGTTCTAGTGTGGCTCAAAACAGGCTCTGATACCCCAAATCCAATCATTTTAACTACATACAAGTTCAGTTTATATAATTCTCAGACTTTCAGCTCTTACAGCTGAAAGAGCCCCAGAGAGTCCCTGGTCCAAGCTCATTTTACAGCTGAGAAAACTCAGGACCAGAGAGGGAAAAGGTCATGCCCAAGGTCACACAGCTGGTAAGCAGCAAAGCCAAGGCTTATACCCAGATTTCACAACTCCCCACGCAATGCTCTTTCTGCTATCCTGTTTCTCTTCCTTCCAACAATATAAAAGCATCGCTGATAGCCGGAAAGTAATAACCACATTTAATATGATCTCCCAGTCTACATATTGCAATGGATATCAAATTGTTCTTAAGTGATATGTTATTAAGTAAGATCAGAGAATATAAAAGTGGATTTCTGAAGGATGATAAATAAAAGTACACCACATTTATTCATCTGTCTTTTACACACCAGCTTACTGGGCGAGCATCTGGCATGCCTCAGGCTGGGGTGTGGGTTCTAGAGGGGTGAATGAATAGGAGCTGGTCTCTCGCCTCACCAAGCTTATAGTCTAGTGGTGAGGGGAACAGAAGAACAAGCTCACACGTGAACACACACACAATTGCAAATGGTGCTGAGCAGATCAGTGCTATGAAGAAATAGATGAGGGGTCCAGCAGAAAACCAGAGGACCAATTTATGTTTGTAGGGTCACAGAAGGGTTCTCTGAGGAGGTGATATAAAAACTGAGACCTGAAGGATGGGAAAAGGTTAACTACACAAGAAGGTGAGGAGAGGTGATCCAAGCAGAAGGAATCAGACTTGGACTTCTCATCACAAACAACGAAGTGAAAATATTTTAAATTAATAGAAGCCTATTATTTTAGAGACAGGAAAGCTATTTCATTTTCTCCCCTAATTGCTCTGCTTCTTGGAGATGGTGTTTATTGATCAGCCTTTTTGTGTTGTTTTTCTGTATTTTTGTGCTGTTTCCTCAATTTGTGTCTGAGAAGGACCCTTTCAGATGTTTGAGAAGACTTAATTTCTCTTCCCAATCTCAAAACGATGGTGAGTGGAGTTGTTACACACACAGGCTCCATCTCTTCTTAGCCGTGCGAGCTTGGGAAAGGCACTTCTGTGAGCCTCAGTTTCTTCATCTGTATAATTGAGGATAACAAAAGCACAGTATCAGAGAGCTGTGGTGTGGCTTAATTGAAATCATGTCTGTGAAGAACTTAGCACAGTGGAATTGGAATGCTGGAATTGTTTGATAAATGTTAGCCATTTGTTATGACTGTAAGCTACATGTATTCAGATTGAACTCCCTTGTTTTACAAAAGCGTTGGTGACATTTTCTTCCAACTTCCTTTCCACGCACATTGCAGCAAGAGCAGATCAGATCCCTTTGCGATTGTGACCAGGAGCCTGTGCTAAGAACTAGATGTGGCCTGGTAGGTGGGGCAGACTTAGGTGGGGTATCAGGAGGGCCTAACACCTGGGGCCAGAGATGAGATCTTTTAAACTGGGCCATTATTCCTCAGGGAAGAATCCCAGGGAAGGTGTCAGCCTTGGGAGAGATTACAGAATAAGGCAGAAGGAAGAACTCAAGAGAGGGAGGCCAGAGACAGGCTGGCAGAGGCCACAGTTGCTGAGTTGGGCTTCTCAGGACTCTCATACAAACAAGTAGAGACCAGAAGGTTCTAGCCATCAGTGGGAAATCTAAACAGGACCTTATTCAGGACCAGGGGTAAGTGCCAAGGGGCCTGGGAGGCTGGGGGCTAGCTACCAGGGGGCCCCTTTGGGGGTGGTATCTCTACACATCAAAGAATTTGGTAAGAACTTTTCCTGGTCTACCCACCTGGAAGGCTTTTCCATCTGTATCTGAAGAAACAATCATATCTGACAAGCAGACATGGGGTTCAGCCAGAAGATCCCCAAAGACATTCACTTGGTCAGATATGTTTCGATCTGCTCCCCGCCTTGAATGATGCTTGGCTTTTATCTTCTCTCTCCCTCTGGCTCCCCATTTTGGTCCACAGCATCTCTTAGGCCATGTCTGGGACCCACCCTAACTGCCTTCCAATATCTTGCCCCTTGGACCACAGAGCACACTCTAGGACTGCCAAAAACATTGGCAATTACCATCCCTCCTTCCCTGGCAGTACCCATATCCAAGCTGAAATGCTGCAACTCATTTGAGCTGCTCTCTCGAAGCCAAATGCAAGAAAGACTTTCTTCATTAACTAGCTGGCCTGATTAGCATTCATTAGGGATTCCCCCCCAACTCTCTTGGTCTCCCCCCTCCACATACCTACTAACCCCTGAGGGATCTCCACCAAGCTCTGGAGCTCCTTGGAACACCATTTGAGAATGGTTGTCTTGATCTAATGTCATCACTCTACCTTTAGGGAAACTAAGTCCTCCAGTCATAGTCTCAGCCTTAGCACAGTCTGGACTCCATGTTTGATCCTTGCTCGAAGTTCACACATGACAAGAACAGAGGACCAACTAGGGGGGCCTCAACCTTCATGCAGGACTGCCCACCTTCTTTCTGCTTCTGCACCCCCAAATCCAAAAGCTAGATTCCCTCATGGCCCTGCGTGTAGACGAGCTAGCATACGGGTCAATTCTGCCGTGAGATTATGGATTCAGCCTTAGCATATCAGCTGGGAGACTCAACAATGACTCACTATGCTGGTTGATTCCCACTTCCCCCCAGACCAACTCTGTTTACTTTTCTAATCTGCTCCATGACTCAGGAATTTGACCCCACTGCTGGGTTCAGCCAATGAGAGTCACTGGCAGGGCAGAAGGAGAGGTTGGGTCATTTCTTCTCCACCCCCTTCTTGCTTTGGCACCATGTTTCTGGCAGTAGCTACACCCCTCTGTGGCTAACAGCTCTCCCCCAGAGCTCCTCTCTGGCTCCAGCCCTCATTGGGCGCTGTTTCTCTTAATCCTCACAGTAGTACAACTCTCTGCTGCTGTGACTCTCTGGGTGATCATCTGTTGATTCCCTTTATTCTGTCTACATCTCTATAAGTAGTCCCTCCATTTACCTTTCTTCATTTGCCATCTTGGTGGGTATTCTGTTTCTTGCATTGAATGATAAAATCACTTTCCTCAGACTCAAGGTTCAATGGCCTAGCCACGGTGGCTGACCTTAAGCTGTCTGTCTAAGCCTCATGCCGCACCCCCAGAGGTAAGATTGTCTACAAGACCTTGGGCCTGGGTCTCTTTGACATAAAGACTCCCCTGCCCTGTCTCTGGCAGCCCTGGCCTTGCCCTGGTGAGAGGCTTTGCCTGGTCCTCAGCCTGCACTCTGGCCTCTTCTCATATTGTCAAGGCCAGAGCCAGCCTCATGTCCCTGTGACCTGGCCTCCATGCCGGCCTTGGCTCAGACACATTCCCTCTTGTGAACTTTCCATACCCTTTGATGGCCCTACCCATGGTCTCTTCAACCAGTGCCTGAGGGCATTTCCAAGAAGGTATTCCCTCTGGCTATCTTAGCTGTCTGCCCTTCCAAAGGATTCTGGGCCATGCTCAGTGACCAGAGGTGCACCTGCCTGAGGTCTTTCTGATCTCTTCAGCACACTCTGGGGCAGGGTGCTGGCTAGGCTTCCCTCAGCCTGAGTCACTCCCTGACTTACTCACTCAGCAGAGAGTCTCTGAGCATCTCCTGCGTACCAGGCCTGGCCTTACGTGGCAGACAGGGTTTCTGAGTCCATCAGACCAGGACCCCTGCCCTCAGGAAGCTCACAGTCAAGAGAAGAAAGGTCTAAAGCACATCATTACCTTGGAGAATGACAAGCACCCTAAGGTCCAATGGGAGCAAGCTGGCGAGCGCTAAAACTCATCCGGAAAGTTTAGAGAAAGCTTCCTTGGGGAGGTGACGTCTCTGCTGAGGCTCAAAGATCTAGTAGAGTGGGCACAGTGGTAGGTGGCAGATGAAATGCTCCAGAAGTGGCTAACAAAAGGAGACTGGTGACATCTCAGCTCTTGAGGGCAGCGTAGGCAATCTGATCAAGGTGGCGCTCAGGTCATTCAGGTGGGTGGAGGTTCCAGCCTCTGAGAGCAGGAACACGGAAGGAGGAGCGGGTGTGGGGGAGCACCTAGGGGTAGGGGCAGCAATGGTGAACTCAGTTCTGAGGTGCCTTGGGAATGTCTGCTTGGGGATACCCAGTACCTGGAGGGACTTGGAACACAAGGAGAGAGCTGGGAGTCAAAACCTCGAAGTGAAAGCCAAGGCAGGGAATAAAACATGCTGCTGAGAGAGGAAGGAAGGCTGAGCACAGAGCTGACGGACACCAACATTTAAGAAAGAATGTTCTGGAAAGAATGAGAAGGGGTGGTAAGAGAAGTGGGAGGAAAACCAGGAGAGGTTGCTGTGTGGAAACCAAGGGAAGAAGGGTGTCAGGAGGGGGTGATCAGCATGGAAGGGTGACTGGCACAGAAGGCTTGTGCAATACGGAATCACAATGGGCTCTGCAGGCTGGATTTGGATCCTGGCTCCTCCATTTGCCCTGTAAATAACCCTGGACGGCAGTTCAAGTGGAGCCTCAGTTCCCACTATGTAAAAGCAAGCAATGATGGTGCCTACCTTTTAGCGGAGTTCCATTCACGTGACTGTGTTGTGAAGCACCTAGCCCAGTGCATGCCACACTTGACGTGTTCAACAGACAGCAGCTATGCCTCTGAGAATTAATTCACTCAGAGAACTGACGTGCATGCATGAAATGATCCTTCCTCCAGAATATGCTGAACTAAGATGAGGTCTAGTCTCCAAGAGAAGATTACATCAATCACTGAATCTATGGGAACAAGTGCCAAGTGGTATAAAAAGGAGCCAGAGAGAGGCTGCAAGCATCCTCAGGAGGCAAAATCCCTGCTTTTGTCACCATGGTTTGTGCTTGGAAAGCTGCAGGCACAGAAGCTTGCCGTGGAGGACAGACCTGTGAGCCAAGCCTGGAAGAACATCCAGGAGGAAGGAACAGCCTGAGCAAAGGCCCAGAGGGAGGACCCTGTACCTTCATGGGAGACTCTCGGGGCTCCCCGCTGCCCTCTGGTGCCAAGCTCAAGGGTAAATGGCTCCGTGTCTGGGTGACGAATTCACAACAGCCGCAGCTCCCAGCCCTGTACTCCACATCACCAACACAGGGACGTGATCATTAGGTGATTATATTTTTAAGGCCCAAATTGTTTTATTTGTTTCCCCTGCCAGCTTTCATGAGGCCATCAGTCATTCCCCACACAGATAACATTTCTTATGTACATTGACAGAATAAATTACATGGTTCTCATCCGGCAAATCAACATTACAGGGAACATTATCTTTTGCAAAACGCTGCCTGGGCACATCATAAATCCTAACCAGGTTTATTACATCTGTCTTGTCATAGATTCATTTTATTGAGAAGTGGGTTTTCTTTCCAGATTAATAATCACATTAATAGATGAGACTCTTTTTAGAGGATTCTTTTTTTGGAGGAACCAAAGGAAGAATTTCACAGCTGCAGAGCATGGCCACACTAGTGGCTGGTGCTGTAAGACTGTCCTTGTCATGCTGACAGTATCCTCCAGGACTGGGAACTGGGAGCTCCTGACTCACTGGGGACTTTGGGCTGGCTCATGATCCCTTTTTTGCCTCTTATTTCAGAGCTTTTTCCCAAGAAAAGCTGAGAAGCTTCCAAGATGGTATCAAAGATGTGATACTAAACCAATCAAATGCATATTTAATGAGTAACTAGCATGTGTGCAACGGACAGACCAATGGAGGAAAAAACATGAAACCCACTTGGAACAAAAGAATGATTCAGGACAGAATTCTAGAGTTGGGCTCCCTTCCTGTCTGCCTCCCACCAGTGGGTGGCTCAAACATCCAAGGTAGGTGACCTGCTAACTCTGAGATTCTTTCTCCTCTTTTTGTTAAGTGAGAAGATTGGTCTAGATTAGGGGCTGGAAAACTATGGCCCATGGGCCATCACCTGTTTTAGTAAACGAGGTTTTACTAGAACATAGCTTCTCCCATTTGTATATTGTCTATGGCTGATTTTGCACAAAGGCAGAGCTGAGTAGCTGCAACAGAGACCTTCTAGCCTGCAGAGCCTGAAATATTTACTCTCCGGCTCCCTACAGAAGACATTTGCTGGCCTCTGGTCTAAATAAACTCCAGGTGGACAATTTGCAGCCAAGTTGTGGGACCTGTGCTGAAGTGCTCATAACATTGATTTGAGTCCATTGCGTTAAATGCTTTTCTTGCATTATCTTATTTAATTCTGGTTCTATTCTACAGATGAGGAAACTGAGGCTTCAAGTGATCCACGGACTCTTCTAAAATCACTAAGAGGCAGAGGCAGGCGGAGTCAAGCTAGGAACTCAGGCCGGTCCGGTGCCAAAATCTTTATCTTTCCAGGAAATGGCCTGGGTACCTTGGAGTGGTTAACTAGTGAGGGTGGGGACATGAGGAAACTTCTCAGGGGACCTCAAATTTGGCAATTAAGATGTAGAAGGGTGGAGAGAAAAAGGAGGAACTCCCAGCAGTGAGAGCCCAGGAGGAGAGAAGGGGACTGCTATGCATTACAGGTCTGGGCCCCGGTGTATCGGTGAGAGAATGACTTCCACCTACAGCTGCCATAATGGGCATGGCCTCATTTAAGCCTTACAGATGAACTCCAAGGCGGGTACCTCTATAGTCTCCACTCAACAGATGGAGGAAAGTCCAGAGAGGTAAGTGCCAGCCCAAAGTCACACAGCAGATGAGTAGTATTTCCTCTTCACTCATGTGGTTTCGGCAAGTTCTTTGTACAATGTCAGACAGTCTCACCTGGAGTAAGAGAGAGAGCTGGTGGGACACTTTAGGGATTTTAAAAAAAGTGAGATCACTTCAGCCATCGGGCTGTTAAATGGGGGTAAAATAGTTAAATAGTATTTAACTATTTAAATACTATTTAACATATTACATATTATCAGGAACGATGGAAAACAAAGCAAAGCTAAAGTGAAGAAATGTAACGTGTCTGGTTCAGAGTTTAGCACAGAGCCTCTCACAGGGTGGGTTCTGGGAGATGTGTTGTTCCCTCTTTTTTATTTTTTTTTGAGACAGAGTCTTGCTCTGTTGCCCAGGCTAGAGTGCAATGGCACAATCTCAGCTCACTGCAACCTCCACCTCTCTGGTTCAAGAGATTCTCCTGCCTCAACCTCCCAAGTAGCTGGGATTACAGGCATCCACCACCATGCCTGGCTAACTTTTGTATTTTTAGTAGAGACAGGGTTTCACCATGTTGACCAGACTCCTAGTTTTTTAAGGACAATCACCAAAGCCCAATCAACCTGCATCATGAGACCAAGACTGAGACTGCATCTGTGAGGCTCTGATGTCCAACAAAGGCAAGAAACTCAGCTTCACAGCCTACTAACAGTGTAACCAAGGAATGCTCCATCATCCTGCACCTCAGTTTGCTCACCTGAAAAATGGTTGATAATAAAACTGATTTCATAGAGTTGTTTTAGGGACACTGAATGAGGGAAAGCACAAAAAGGTGGCTGGCAGAGGGCCTGGCCCATGTGAGCTTGGTGAATGTTGGTGAATGTGAGGATGGTGATGACATCCCCAAGAAGCTGCCTGGGAAGGAGGTGCCCCCCAATGCCTGGCCTCTCAGCAGGGAGTGGGTTGTTGATTAACATGTCCTGAGCATGTTAATGTGCAAAGTCTCTCTCCCTGTTTTTGTTTCCTTTTTAGCATGAAAATCTCTCCTAGCACCTCTCATTATCCACTTCATCAGTCTGAAACCATCAGCTAATTGCACTCCCCAGCAGCCCCTCCCTCCCTGCCTCTTCAACAAGCTCAATAGGATCCAGCTGCCTCCCTCTTTGGGGCTCCCCTGGGGAGTTATAAACATAATGTAGCAGGCAATGCCCCGACTGCCTTCTCTGGGCTCCCCCATTGATCCCCCTGCTCCTCTCCTACCTCCCCCACCCCCCCCCAGGAGAATGGCCACAGGACAGCCAAGGGCAGCGGGGTGGGAGAAAAAGGAAAGTGGAGCTGCAAGAAGATTTCATGGTTTACTCTTGTACTTAGGTCTGCGAGATTCTAACTCCTAACTGGCTGTGATCCTTGAGAAAGGGAAACACAGGAGGTGAGTTTGACATTCACCCCAGCTTCCTGCCACTGGACCTTTCCAAACCTGGAACACAGATTTGGAAAGAGAGAAAAGAGGTCTCAGTGCAAGAAGGAATCAGAGGAGAGTGTGAGGCAGCTGGAATTTGTGGAGCAGGTTGCAGGACAATTGGAAGATGCACAGAGAAAGAGTACCAGGAATATATCTAGTATTTGCCGTGATACTAAGGCATGCATGGAAGGGTGAGACTGTGCTGCCTGGCAGAGAACAGCTCCTGGCCTGCAGCGAGCCAAACTACTTTGTTGGAGATCACATAGTGCTGGGAGATAGTGGAGTTATCACAGCCAGAGTAGAGATCTTGCTGAATACCCTAGGCATTCAGCAGACTCCAAGAAGGCTACGCATTAAGAACCACTCTACGGTCACCCTAAGAAAGCCTAAAATTTATTCATGACAGAGCCAAGCTGACTCACCAGCAAATTAACTGCCTACCACAACAAAAACACTATACTCTTTAAAAGAGGACAATAAAAAATTTGTATCTCCATAACACAGCATTCACATTGTCCATCATATAATTTTTTAAATACCAAAAATGCAAAAATAGGGAAATATAACCTATAACCAGAAGAAAAATTTACCTAGAGGTGATGCAGGTGTTAGAATTAGCAGTAAAAAAAACTTTAAAACATCTGTTATAAGTATGTTTAAGGATTTAAAGGAAAATATGTATGAAAGGAGTGAACCATGGGGAACCTCAACAGAGAAATGTTAACTATGAAATGAATCAAATAAAAATTACAGAACTGAAAAATGCAATACTTGGAATGAAAAATTAACTAGATGAGCTTAACAACAGACTGGAAGCTAAGAGCAGTGAATTTGAAAACAACCCATGAAACCATGAAAACTAAAGTATACAGAGAAAAAGGAACAGAATCTCAGTGACCTGTGGGACAATACCAAGGATTATAACATAAATGAAATTAGAGTTCAAACAAAAAAAGGAGAGAGATCGGGGGCAGAAAAAAATTTTGAAAGAAATAATGACAGTCAAGAGAATGAAAAGAAAAGCCACAGACTGGAAAAAATATTTGCAAAAGACATATTTGATACAGGACTGTTGTTCAAAAATATATGAAGAATTATTAAAACTCAACAATTCAGAAAATAAGCAACTCAATTTAAAGTGAACAAAGTATCTGAACAGATACTTAATACAGATGGCAAATAACCATATGAAAGATGGGCTTTCACTAATGACATACAGATGGCAAATAAGCATATGAAAAATGCTCAATATCATACATCATTAGGGAATTATGAATGAAAACAATGAGATATCACTACACACCTATTAGAATGGCCAAAATTTAAAACACCGACAACACCAAATGCAAACAACAGGAATGCCTCATCCATTATTGGTGGGTACGCAAATGGTACAGTCACTTTGGATGACAGTTTGGCAGTTTCTCTTGTCTTTTCATAAAACTAAATATGCCCTGACTATGCAATCCAGCAATTACTCCCCCCTCAGTATTTACCCAAATGAGTTGAAAATTTATTTCCACTCAAAAACCTGCACAGGAATGTTTACAGCAATTTCATTTATAATTGCCAAAACTCTGGACGCAAATGAGATGTCCTTTAATAAATGAATAAGTAAACATACTGTGGCACCATCCACACAATAGGATATTATTTATCCCTAAAGGAAATAAGCTATTAAGCCCTGAGAAGACATGGGGAACCTTAAAGGCATATTGCTAAGTAAAAGAAAACAAACTGAAAATTGTATATGATTTCAACTACATGACATTCTAGAAAAGATTAAATATAAAGACAGTAAAAAGATCAGTGGTTGCCAGGAATTCAAGGGGAAAGAAACACAAATGAATATGGAGCACAGAAGATGTTTTGAGCAGGAAAATTATTTCATATGATGCTGGAATGATGGGCACATGTCACTACATAGTTGTCAAAACCCATAGAATGTGTAACACCAAGAGTGAACTCTGTTGTACACTATGGACTTTGGTTGATAATAATGTGTTGATGTTGGTTCAGTGGTTGTAATAAATGCACCACACGGATGTGGGATGTTGATGGTGGGGAGGCTATATGTGTGAGAGGTGAAGGGGTATTTGGGATGTGTGTGCTTTCCATTCAATTTCACTGTGAACCTATATCTTCTCTAAAAAGCAAGTCTACCAATTTTTTTAAAGACTTAAAATGTTTCAAATGTGATGACAATGTCAACCCACAAATCCAGAAGCTTAGCAAATCCCAAGCAATATAAACACACACACACACACACACACACGCCTCTGCCTTTACCACCATCACCAAAACAATAATAACATTTCCGAAAACCAAAGTAAAAGAGAAAATCCCAAAACAGACCAAGAAAAGATGCATGTGGGTAGGAGAATGAAAAAGGTAAGAATGATCATTGATTTACCATTAAATACAATGCAAGTCGGAAGGTAATGGAGATCTTAAAGTGCTAAGAGAAAAATAGCCCATCACTCTAAGTCTGTATTCAGAAATCATTCAAAAATGAAGATGAAATAGAAAAATTCTGAAATAAATAAAAGCTGAGAGAATTCATCACCAAGCTAAAGAAGAATGGTACCAGATGGAAGCTAAGATCCTCAACAAGGAACAAAGAACACCAAAAATGATAATATATATGAGTAAATGTAAAATATTTTTTCTTAATTTTTAACTTATTTAAAAGAAAAATGACTGTTTAGAGCAAAAATAATAGCATTGCATTGTGGGAGTTAACATATGTAAAAATAAAATAAATGTCAAAAATAGAGCAAAGGAGGGAGGAAATGGAAGTATACTGTTGTAAGATTCTCACATTGTGTGTGAAGTGGAATAATATTAATTCAAGATAGACTTTGTTAATTTAAGAATGCATATTGCAATTCCTAGAGTAA
This sequence comes from Ateles fusciceps, assembly GCA_036589455.1. NCBI lineage: Eukaryota > Metazoa > Chordata > Mammalia > Primates > Atelidae > Ateles > Ateles fusciceps. Next base: position 8,753,092 of record JAZHEH010000733.1, read on the forward strand.
CCATCTAAAACAGATGTAGATAAAAAGCTAGTAGATGAGTTAAAAAATAGAATGTTAGAAATTCCCATGAATTTAAAGAGGGCAGAAAAGAAGAAAAGAAAAAACAGATATCAAATAGCAAAATGGTACATTTCAACCCAACCAAATCAATAATTACATTAGATGTAAGTGAACTAAACACTCCAATTAAAAGGCAAAAATTGATGATTTAAAGAAATAATACTCAACTGTATCCTATTTGTAAGATACCCACTTTAAATGTAAAAATACAGAGAGGTTAAAAATAAAAGGATAAAAAGAAGATATGTTGTGAAAGACAAGGTAGATTCAACACAAGAACTATTACTAGAGGTAAGAAGGGACATTTCATATGAGAAAAGAGTCAATTAACCAAGAAGACAGAACAATCCTAAATGTGTGTGTATCTAATAACAGAGTTTCAAAACAATGAAGAAAAACTGACAGAACAAGACCTGTGTGCTTCACGGCATGTAATTTATATCTTGTGGATGCAAAGTTCCAGCATGGGGTTCTCCTTTTTACCTTGATCCACCATGATGGAGAACAGGAAGAGCTTTATCTTGATAAAAAATAAACTATACATTTGTAGAAGATTTTGGGTTTTTTGTTTGTTTTTCACTGAGAACTTTTTTTTGGCCTTTTGAATAGAAATGGGAATTTATTTGCCCAGAAGGGTGATTCCATCATACTTCTGCTGGAACCAATGCATGGTCTCCTCTTTCTTGATTCTGTGTTTGGCCCCGATGCAGCCTGTCCTGTGCTTCTTGCCTGCCTACCCAGCACCACATAGAAGTCCAGGCCATAAGGGAGTGTAAATTAGTTCAACCATTGTGGAAGACAGTGTGGCAATTCCTCAAGGGTCTAGAAATACAAATACCATTTGACCCAGCAATCCCCTTACCAGGTATATACCCAAAGGATTATAAATCATTCTATCATAAAGACACATGCACATGTATGTTCATTGTGGCACTGTTTACAATAGCAAGAGTTGGAACCAACCTAAATGCCCATTAATGATAGACTGGGTAAATAAAATGTGGCACATATACACCATGGAATACTATGCAGCCATAAAAAAGGATGAGTTCATGTCCTTTGCAGGGACATGGATGAAGCTGGAAACCATCATTCTCAGCAAATAAACACAAGAACAGAAAACCAAACACCACATGTTCTCACTCATAAGTGGGTGTTGAACAATGAGAACATATGGACACAGGGAGGGGAACATCACATACCGGGGCCTGTTGTTGGGTGGGAGAGCTAGGGAAGGGATAGCAGGGGGTAGGGGGTTGGGGCAGGATAACATTAGGAGAAATACCTAATGTAGATAACGGGGGATGGATGCAGCAAACCACCATGGCATGTGTATACCTATGCAACAGTCCTGCACCATCTGCACGTGTACCCCAGAACTTAAAGTATAATTTAAGAAAAAAAGAAGTCCAGGCCGTACATACCAAAGCTTGGGTCATATTTGATACCCAGATCGATGTGTTTCTGGATCCCAAACCGAAGTTTCCAGTGTCCGAGAAGTTGTTTTTTTCTTAACTCATACTCCTGCATATTTAGACCCTTCTCCAAGATCTCCTCTGCCTTGGCCCCTCAAACTGTGCAGTGGACAGCAATCTTTTCATTTTTCCGGATGCCAAAGGATCTGACAGTGTATCTCGATTTGGAAAACACAGGGGTCTGCCCTGTGAGCTGCTCCAACACCCTGGCTGCTCAGGTCAGTCTGTCTCTACTTTTCCCAGCACAGATGTTGAGACAGAGCTTTTGGATACAAAGTTCCCACATGGGGTTCTCCTTTTCACCTTGATCCACCATGATGGAGAACAGGAAGAGCTTTATCTTGATAAAAAATAAAATACACATTTGTAGAAGTTTTTTGTTTTTTTTGTTTGTTTTGTTTTTTGGTTTTTTTTTTAGACAGGCTATCTAGCTCAGGAATAAGTGTGGGGCTTAAGGTCAAGGCCTAATCAGCCACTGTCTTGACACAGGCTCAGAGAGTTGGGCCAGAGCTCTCAAATCCCTCCTGCCTGATACCAGGGAGGAGCTGGCAGTTGGGTCAGGACAGAACCAATAGTTGCAGGTGAGAGATAAGCAAGGCAGGTGCCAGATAGTGCTCAACCCTCTCCATAGGCTGGTAGACAACACATGGGAGGGAGTAAGTCATAGACGATCCAATTTCCTGTTTCAGCACTTTTATTTTCTTCATAATATTTAACTACAATTTGTAGTCATTGCATCTATCCATGTGTTCATGATTTAGTGTCTGTCTCACCCTGGGTCTATAAATCCCATGAGAGCAGAAAGCATGTCTGTCTTTTTCATCATCCTATCCTAAGCCTTGGATACAGTGGCTGACATGTCGGAGCACCCTTGATAACTGGTCATTGGATAAAGGAGTGAATAAATGAGTGAATGAGGGAAGAATAGAAGGGAATGGAAGAAAGGAGGGAGAGATCCATTTTCTATTTTCCCTAGAAGAGCAAAGGCAATGTCATAAAGAGCATGAGGTCAAAAATACAAACCCTCAGGCCTCTTTTGCCATCCCAGTTTTCTAATAACTCCTGCAACTCCTTGCTAGGCTGCCCTAGCCCTGTTTCTGTCCTGCCACCTGAGCTCCTGACCTCTCTGTCAGGCTCAGTAGCTGGGCAGCAGAACCCCTGAGGACCATGAGATCTTGGTCGAAATCCTCTTCTGTTTCCTGCAAGGACGTCCCCCCTCTCTGGACTTCAGTGTGCCCTGCACTAAATCAGACTTTTGTCTGCCAGAGCACAATCTCAGCTCCTTGAGAAAGGAATGCAGAGTCATTGATCAAAGACTCTTAATTTGCTGCACCCCCCCAACCCCATCGCCACAATGAGCCATTTTCCAGACAATAGCCATCATCACTGCCTTTGTGCAGGCCCAGGCATCCTGAAATTGAGCCTCCAATTTCCTTGTAGGCATGCACAGGAAATAGAAAATCTATGCCATTCCCCAGAGGCAGATTGGCAGTTGATTCCAAAGCACACTGGGTGCCTACTCCCTAGGGTTCAGAGGGGGACAGATGACCTGGCCAGCAGGGGAGAGATCTAGCTCCCGTGGCCAGTCCTCCAGGGTAGGATTAGCATCTCCCTGGAGGCTGAGGACCCCTTGACTGCTCTATTTGTATCACCCATCCACTCACTGCTGTGCAGCGCAGGGCTCTATCTGCTGAAGTCACCCCAGGAAAACCCTGCAACCCTGAGTCCCAGAGTCTTGTTTGTAGGAGGGTCCCTTTGCTTCCTGGATCTTTATTCAGGGACTAGAACTCTGAGAAAGGAATGCCCCATCTAGGAAGAAGCTCTTGAAGTTACCAAGTCATGCTTAGGTAGGAGGCGCCCCTTTATTCCATTTCCCAAAGGACAGCCTCTAGACGCTTTCAACTCATGCATGTGAAAACGCCATTTCTCCTGCTTAAACCTCTGACCCTGGGTAGAGGGGCTCCACAGCTGTGTTGAACATGATCTTAAATATTTTGAGACAGTCAGGGAAATTTGATTAGGACTGGGTATTAGATAATAGAAAGGATTTATTGTTAATTTTGTTGGGTGTGATAATATCACTGCTGTTGCGTAAGAAAACATCCACATTTTTTAGAGATATATGCTGCAAGATTGGCAGGACACGCTATCTGGAATTTGTTTTCAAACACTTTAGTACAGAAAAACAAAAAGGAAAGAAAACTATCATAAAGCAGAATCCAGGCTCAACAAGATGAGATGCTCAGATTGATAATGTCTGCCACAGGCAGGGAAGAGGCAGCTGGAGTCGGGGTGGAGGGAGTGACAGGACACCAGCCACACTTTGGCCATCCTGGCTGGTCCCTCATCTGCCAGACAAATGTCTACTTTGCCCTTCAGGCCTACTTCAAAGAATACTTTAGTTATTACTGATTAACTAGGAGTTGATTACAATTCAGTTCCTAAACAATTCAGTCTTGTTTATTTATTCTGCTGCTGCTCTAGGACAAACCAAAAAATAAGAACTATCAGGGCCTTGGTCTAACAATTGCTGCTATGAATTGACTTTTATATGAAAGTACCGACTTTCTGGCTAGGTGGCTCACGCCTGTAATCCCAGCACTTTGGGAGGCCGAGGCGAGCAGATCCATTGACGTCAGGAGTCCAAGACTGGCCTGGCCAACATGGCAAAACCCCATCTCTACTAAAAATACAAAAAATTAGCTGGGCGTGGTGGCGTGTGCCTATAATCCCAGCTACTCGGGAGGCTGAGTCAGGAGGATCGCTTTGAACCTGGGAGGTGGAGGTTGCAGTGAGCTGAGATCGTGCCACTGCCTTCCAGCCTGGGTGACAGAGCAAGACTCTGTCAAAAAAAAAAAAAAAAAAAAAATACTGACTTTCTATTTTAGACTCAAATAAGCAATTTCGCCTTTCCTTATTTGCAAGTAGGAAGGGATATTAATAGCTGCCACTTATTGGATGTCTAACATGTGCCAGGCACCGTGCCAAGTGCTGTGCGTGTATCATCTCGTTAATCGTAACCACAAGCCCACAAGCTAGGACCGCACTACCACGATATTTCAGATCCCAATTGGAATCACTCGTATAAGGCCACACAGAGGGTAAGCACTTGGGTTAGGATCTGATGAAGCTCTGTAACACCAAAGGCACTGCTCAAGCATTATACTCTCTCACCTCTCACCAAATACCTGGACAAAGGACTTGTAAACTTAGGGGCCACAGGGAAGAGCTGGGAGTTTTGGCCTGGAGAGCCAGAGACAAAAATAAAAGAGACCAAGTTCCAAAGGACAGCTGCAGAGAGCTGGTAACCTCAGGGAAACTCTCTGCTCTAACCAAGAGAGGGAAAGAGAAAGTACCATTTGCAAGGAGCTCACAGCACGCGGAGAGGAACTGCTTCCTGGACAGCTCAGAGCAGCTGCTCAGAAGCCACCAGGAAAGGGCTCCTGGCTGTGAGGGCTCCAGGTGGCTAGGACCACTTCCCTGAAAATTTAGCCCACTCTGGGGCCAGCACTCTGTCAGCTAGTGAAGGTCTGAAAACTGGGGGATTCAATAAGTGAAACTGGGAACACAAATTTGAGGCTCCATGAATATAATTCTAACTGGGCATAATCCTTTGTTTAGGGATTTTCTTGTTTTACGGTAATAATTTGAGTCAAAATTTTTGTCTGAGTTTGCTTATTTCTGTAGGATTTAAATTTTTAACAGTAACTATATATTTTACCCAGTGTTCTGGGATAGGGTATGCTGTCAACACAGAATGCAAAGTTCCAACATAGGCATTGAATGTGCGGCTCCTGCAAGGAATCTGATATTCTAACTGGAGTGAAATTTATTTAGAAATAAGGAAGGGTTGCTAGTCTACAATTCTCTGTTTTCTGTTTCTGTATTTTTTTTCTTAAAAAAGGACTCCAAGATTTCCCCCAGGAATATATGAGAATTGCTTGTAGTAATTTAGGACGGAGGTTAGAAATAAGAAAGAATTGCTAGTCTTTAATTCCCTGTGTTTCCTGCTTCTGTATTTTTTTCCTTAAAGAGACTCCAAGATTTCCCCAGGAATTCATGAAAACTGTTTGTAGTAATTTAAGATGGAAGTCAGTGAATGTAATATGAATGAGGAATTGGAAGCTCTAACAGGTGTGAGATTTCAGCTGAAATATTAAGAATGAGGCAGGAGCTCATGGGAATTGTCCAGTTTGAACTGTCTGAGTGAATGTGTCCAGTTGCAGTGTGGATTTCAGTGTAGTTAGCTGGCATTTGTTTTGGCTGTGATCTTTGAGATCCTTCATTTGCTGTTTCTCTGATAAGGGTTTGGCGAAGCCAAAACTACAGCAATAAATGGCTAAGACAATAGAGTTAGCACCAGAACTTTACTCAGTGTCCTAAAAAGGCTCTCCATGACCCCAAGTTCTACAGCCTTCCAAAATCAACCTTCTCCTTAGAAGGTAGTGATAGTCCAAGTTCCCAGACAGCTTATCTGAAAGAAAGCCTGGCTGTTTATAGGTTTCTCTCCCCCTGAGATATCCGGAAATCCCCCAAGGAATGCTTCTGTGTCTCACAAAGCAGCCCTGATCATCACTTGAACATCAAGCAGCTGCCTGGCTTTTGGGCAACCTGTTCCTTCATCCCTGTGTTGCATTTCTCTGGATTATTTCTGCTGTCTTAAAAGTCCCATCCTAAATTCCCCCAGAGAACAGCGAAAACCAGATTGTAACATTTAACACAATTTTACTAAAGGTGCATGGGGAACAGCATAGGATTGCAGTGTGGAGTGCTGGCTCTCCCTCTCTCTCTCTCTCTCTCTCTCTCTCTCTCTCTCTCTCTCTCTCTCTCTCTAGGATCCAGCCTGACTTGTGCACACAGAATTGCTTTGTCTCTATCTTCCCAACATGAGTGTAGATCCTCATCCCCATCCTACTCTTCGGTGGGGTCCAGCAAGAAAGAAAAAGATATCTCCAGTCTCTGTTTCCCATGAACTACAAACAGCTAACTCAGCCCAAAGTGGAGACTCACTGTTAACATCATGGTGAAGAGGGGTTTCATTCTTCACTGCCCTGCAAATTCCATTTCAGAAAAGAATGTTTTCGACTTACAGCTGTGAAACCAAAATCTCATTAAACTATGTCTTAAGATATAATTTGCCCACAAGTAAGAGACAAACCTCCCCTTGGAGAAACAGGAAGTCATCAGTTTTGAAAACAGCCCCTTCTCCTGCCACTTCTATCCATCAACATTGAGGTCCGCCTTTCTGCTCCAGACCTGGCAGCTGAGAAGGACCTGCAGTGTCTAAGCCACATTCTCTCTGTGGTCTGTTTTTCTTTACTTATTTCCCCAAGGGGGACATCCTATATTTGCACCCTGTGCCCCAGAAATGCCTTTGTACACAGTGATTCCCTGCGAGGTACAGGATGCCTGGAGGGAATGGGCGGTTTGGGATCAGGTCAGGAAGGCAAACTAGAGAAAAGGCCTTTGAGGGCTGCTGGAGGCAGCATTTGTGGTCCAAGGAGAGGAGAGGAGCAACCACATTGGCAGTGAGACTGTGACGAGAGGAAAGACTGAGTATTAGCTGACCTATGTGGAAAGAAGACAGCCAGGGCCAGCCTCTTGACAGCACCCCAAATCCTGCAACTTTTGAAACTCATCTATCATTACATTGCGTTTTGTTCAAGGGGGACTTGGCTTCGGTGTTTCTGGGAAATGTTTGAGTTTTCTCTTTTTAAAGTACTTCAGACTCCTTCCCTGATGTGTCTTAATCTATGCCTCTCAAACTGGAACACATTTTTCCTACTCACCAGGGGAATGGAGCCGTGTACTGGAGCATACATGGAGCCACAGAAGGCTTATATTCATGGCATGTGGATTTTACTAACACAATGGCCTGGGGGCAGAGTGCACGCCATTTTGGAGTTTTTTATAAAACTTTATCACAAGGCAAAATCATCAGCCTTCTGATTTTCCATTTCATCTAATTTCATGATTTCTTTTTAATGAAAGATTGGAGTTTACTTTTTTAAAATGTTTTCATCAAAGTGATTCATGAACACAGTTTTAAAATGTAATCATATAAAAAACTTCTAATGAAAAAGCATCAAGCCCTGCCCTATCCCACCCATCCCCCCACAGCCTGCCTTCCCCCGAGGTAATTATTTATCATTCTTGAGAACTTTTCTACTAGTTAGCCCCATATTTCCAAATAATATGCTTAAACTGCTGTTTATTGATCCATGCATTTGAATTTCTCTATTTATTTTGAATTATGATGGATATGGGTTTGGCTCTTTCATTCTCCCAATCTGCACTGCCTCTTACAGCAATTTCACCACTACTTTTAGTTAAATAATTTATGTTGTAAAATAGACATTGACTGGTTGGTAGCCAGTAACATCCATTTTCTTTCCTCTTGGAACTGTACCTTGATTCCCATTTGGAATGGAAAGCCACCCATTTCCCTAGTCAGTGGACACTTTCTTGAAAAGCTGACCCCATCTCCAGCTACAAAGGTGGGTTCTGATTGGCTGAACCCCATCCCTCAAGCTATATAGTGACTAGTTCAAGAAAAGGCAGGTTACCTAATATCAACCAATGAGAAGTCTGCTGGAGGAAGGTGAGAGCACGCATTTCCTTGTTCTTCTGCAAACTACAGAAATATTCTTTCCCTGGTGGACGTGAATGAGGAAAATTAAAGTCCCTAAGTGCTGGAAGCCACCTTGCAACCAGGGGGAAAGCCAGTCTTACTTTAAATAGATACAGCAGAAGGCCAAGAGGAGAAATTAAAAGATTTTGGAGGGCCCCTGAATCAAACCTCATCTGTAGGCTAAATTGCCTTCTGTCAAGTATGTAACAGAAATACTGTAATTTCCTTTACGGTTTAAGCCACTTTGAGTTTTTAGTTACTTGCAAAGAAAAGATTCCTCACCAACATAAAGGTTTATATCAATATAATATACAACAAATTATTTGTTCTTTTACTGCAGAGTTAAGCAGTGTGTGATTACAATTCCCTTCATGTGCAGGATTCTGGGGGGGGCTTAAAAAACTAATTATTATTTTACTTGCAAAATTTTCCACATACATATTCTTAATTCTTTCCACATACTCATCTCCAACCTCCTTCTTCATGCTCCGCTGGTGGCCTCTGAGCTGTCAGGACTGAGCCTTCTCTTCACCTCTCTCCTGAGTTAAATCCACCTATTCCTGGATCCCATGACTTCTCCTTTTTTAGATTACTCAGGATTCACTGGAACATTTTCTCAAAGCTTCCTGTGAAAGAGCGCCAAATTGTCTATGAATGAATGAATGAATGAAGATGTCTTAACTTTAGCCTCTCACTTGACTATTATCCTGGCAGGTGTAAAATTATAAGTTGAAAATTATATTCTGTAAGACTTTTGATGGTATTACTCAATTGCTTTCTCATATCCAATGTTGCTACTGAGAAGTCTTGTGTTTTTCTAATTCTATTACCTTGTATGTGGCATCTTTTACATTATTTTGCTCTTTGGGAGATTTTAGGGGACCTAATTCTGGGTTTTAAATCCTCTCTATGATTTAAATCAATGTGGCTCTTTTTTATTCTCACTGGGATGTGTCCACTATGGGCCTTTCAATACATAGCCTGGCTGGTGTTCTTCATTTTTGAAAAAAAAAAGTGTTTTAGATTATTTCCTCTGTTTCTGTCCCTACGTTTCCAGTCTTCTTTCTTTTTATTTTTTTCTTCTTTCTTCATTATCTTCTCTCTGGAATCTTCTTATTCAGATGTGGAATTTCTAGGTTGTATTCTCTATGTCTCTCCTCATTATTCTTATCTTTTTCAACTCTTTATCTTTTTTCCTGCTTTATATCATATTTCCTTGACTTTTTCTTCCATCCATTTTTAAAATTTGGCTATCATTTTTATTTCCACAAGCTCATTATACATCTTGCTCTTATTTTATAGATGCAATACTTTCTTATAGCCCTCTGAGGATATTTATTAGAATTGGGGTGGTAGTTAATTTGGAAGTTTTTTTCTTTTCCCTATATTATCTCTGTGGGGTTTTTGTTCCCCTAAATAGAGATGAGGTCCAACTATGTTGTCCAGTCTGGTTTCAAACACCTGAGCTCAAGTGATCCTCTTGCCTTGGCCTCCCAAAGTGGTAGGATTACAGGCATGAGTTACCGCACCTGGCCCCAATCAATCGATTTTTGACAAAGGTGTCAAGAACACACAATAGGGAAATGATAGTCTTCAAAATGACAATATCCATGATGAACATTGATATGAAAATCCTTGATAAAATACTGGCAAACCAAATCCAACAGCACATCAAAAAGCTTATCCATCATGATCAAGTCAGACTCATCCCTGGGATGCAAGGCTGGATCCCTTCCTTACACCTTATACAAAAATTAACTCCAGATGGATTAAATATTTAAACATAAGACCTAAAAACCCTAGAAGAAAATCTAAGCAATAGCATTCAGGACATAGGCATAGGGAAGGACTTCATGACTAAAACACCAAAAGCAATGGCAACAAAAGCCAAAATAGACAAATGGGATCTAATTAAACTTAAGAGATTCTGCACAGCAAAAGAGACTATCATTAGAGTTTTGTCCCTGTGAGTTCATGACTATTTTATTCATTTTTTAAATTATTTCATTAGTTGTTTTGAAATGAGAAGAGAAAAGATAAAGGTGCATGGTCAATCCATTATTTCAACTGGAGTTTTCTTAAGCCTTTTCGATATGCAGACAAAATACATACTTTTGTGTTTCCCAGAGCTCAGTTGTATTAACAGTATAGTTAGAACTAGGATTAGAGCCAGTGATCAGAGAATGTGTCAAGACTGCAGAAAACACAAATGACAGTGACATTGCTGCCCACACAGCTAGGCCAGGCCACCAGACTAAAAAAAGGGTAGGGTGGAATTTCCACAGAGGTCACAGAAAAATGCAGACCTAGATTTTTGAAAGTAAACTTACCATCATTTCTTTTAGAAACAAAAAAAGTGTCTCGTACAAATTATTCAAAGTCCTAACAAAAACACACTTCATTAAATATTTTATTTACAAAATGCGAAAAATAGCCTTATTTCAACATCTGGCCACAGTGGATTGCTGGCATCTTATGGTCTGGGTTTCATCATTCTTATATCATTTCATAACGCAATCATTTTTAAATTACATGTTCAAATGGGACCATGGTTCAGTAGCTAAACTAGGAAATCTGAAGTAAAATCTGCAATTAGTAGGAAAATGCCACCCACATATTGATAAAAACTCAGAACTCTAAAGTATCAAGGGTGTCATATCCTTATTCTAGTCACTGAAGTTTCCCACAAAGATTTGAGAATGAAAACGCTAACGCAATGTAGCAGCAATTGGGGGATGGGCAGGATGGCTTAAAGTTTATTTAAAATATGAGTTTTATTGTTGTGGACTACAACTGAGCCTAAATTAGCATCTCCATTTTGGAAAAGCCTGGAGCAATAGCTATGTGTAACTATCATTCTTGAAGGGATATTTTAAACCTAATATACAATCTATTAGGAGAGTTAAATTACAAAATAGTAACAATATGAAAAACGAATAGAGACAATACCAAAAAAAAAAAAATAGTGTCAATACCAACAACCAAATTCAGCACTGAAACTGGATTCTCTTACATTACTGGTGAGAAGGCAAAATGGCACAGCCATTCTGAAAAATAGTTTGGCAGCTTCTTAAAACATTAAGCATATACTTACCATTGATGCAGCAATCACATTCCTAGGCATTTGTCTCAGAGAAATACAGCCTGCAAAATTGTGAGCCAAATAAATCTCCTTTCTTTATAAATTACTCAGCCTAGGGTACTCCTTTATAGCAACACAAGTAGAGTAAGAAATCCAACAATCTCACTTCTGGTTATACACCCAAAGGGAATGAAATCAGGATGTTGAAAAGATATCTGCACTCCTGTATTTATTGCAGCAATAACCAAGATATGGAAACAACTAAAGTGCTCATCAATGGATGAATACATTTTCAAAATGTGGTTTTTGTCCACACAAAAACTTGTACCTCGTTGTTCATAGCAAGTTTATTTGTAATAGCCAGAAACTGGACATATCAAAATGTCCTACAATCTATGAATGGTTAAACAAGCTGTGGTGTATCATGGAATGCTACTTAGCAATAAGAAAACTGTCAATACACACAACAGCCTGGATGGATCACAAGAGCATTATGCTGAGTGAATAAAAACAATCCTCAAAGGTCACGTACTGTATGATTCTATTTGTACAAAATTCTAAAAGTAACAAAACTATATAGGTGGAGAACATATTTTTGGTTGCCAGGGCTTAGGGAGGGGAAGAGGTGTAGGCAGGAAGGTGGGTATGACTATAAAAAGGTAGCACAAGTAATCTTTGTGTTGATGAAACAGGTCTGCATCATGATTACAGTTGTGGTTATATGAATCAATACATGTGATAAAATTGCCAAGAACTAAATACACATCTTTGGTTCTAAATAATAGATAAATTGCCTACATTAAAAAAGATAAAGATCTCAAATAAACAACATAAACTTATACATCAGGGAACTAGAAAATCAAGAATAAATTAAGCCCAAAGTTAGCATATGGAAGGAAATAAAGATTAGAGCAGAAATAAATCAAATCAAGAATAGAAACAAATCTTCAAACTGAAGAGTTGATTTATTGAAAAGATAGACAAAATTGGCAAACCCTTAGCTAGACTAAATAAGAAACAAAGAAAGAAGGCTCAAATAAACTCAGAAATGAAAGAAGACCCATTACAATGAATGCTTCAGAAACTTTTTAAAAAATCATAAGGGAGTATTATGAACATGTATGCACCAACAAATTGTATAACCTAGAAGTAGATAAATTCCTAGAAATACACAAGCTGCCAACACCGAATCTAGAGGAAATAGGAAGCCTGAAAAGATTACTAACAAGTAAGGAGATTAAATAAGCAACCAAAAGTTTGGCAACAAAGAAAAGCCCAAGACCAGATGGCTTCACTGCTGAATTCTACCAAACTTTATTCCGAATCTTTCTTAAACTCTTCCAAAATAAATAAACAAATAGGTAAAGGAATAAGGAAGACTTCCATACTCATTTTATGAAACCAGCATTACCCAATACCAAATCTAGACAAAGACACCACAAGATAAAAAAACTACAGGCCAATATTCCTGATTATTATAGATGCAAAAATCCTCAATAAAATACTAGCAAACAATATTCAATAGCACATTAAAAGGATTACAGCCCTTGACCAAGTGGGATTTATCCCAGGGATGCAAGGATGGTTCAACATACACAAATCTATAAATGTGATACACCACATTAATGGAATAAAGGACAAAACATGACCATTTCAATAGATGCAGAAAGACATTAGACAAAATTCAACATTCATTTCTGATATAAAAGAACTCTCAGACAGGTGTAGTGGCTGGTAATCCCAGCACTTTAGGAGGCAAAGTTGGGAGGATCACTTGAAGCCAGCAGTTCAAGAGCAGCCTGAGAAATATAGAAAGACTCTGTCACTACAAAAAAAACAAAAAAAATTTAAAGTTGGCTAGGCATGGTGGTGCATGCCTGTAACCTTGGTTACTCAGGAGGTTAAGGCAGGAGGATCATCTGAGCCCAGGAGTTCAAGGCTACAGTGAACTATGACTGTGCCACTTGCACTCCAGCCTTGGTGACACGGTGAGATTCTGTCTTAAACAAAAAAACTGTCAACAATGTAATGAATGTACCTCAACATAATAAAGGCCAAACATGACAAGCCCACAGCTAACATCATAATCAGTGGGAGGAAACTGAAAGATTTTCTCTAATATCTAGTATAATGCAAGGGTGCCATCTCACCACTGCTATTCAATATAGTATTAGAAGTCCTAGCCAGAGCATTAGGAGAAGAAAAGTAAATACAAGGCATCTAAATCAGAAAGGAAGAAGTAAAATTGTTTCTGTTCACAAATGACATGATTAGATATGTAGAAAATCCTAAAGACTCAATTAAAAAAACTGTTAGACCTAATAAATTCAATAAAGTTGCAGGATACAAATTCAACATATGAAAATTGGTGGTGTTTCTACACACTAACAGTAAACTACCTAAAGAGGAAATTAAGAAAACAATCTTATGTACAACAGCATCAAAAAGAATAAAATACTTAGGAATAAATTTAGGCAAGAAGTCATTATTCAAAAAAGATACACACACATGTTTATGGCAGCACAATTCACAATAGCAAAATCGTGGAACCAACCCAAATGCCCATCAATCAACAAGCAGATAAAGAAACTCTGGCATGCATATATGCATATGTGTATATACATACATATATATATATATATTCCAAAGCCATAAAAAGGAATGATTTAACAGCATTTGCAATGACCTGGATGAGATTAGAGACGACTATTCTAAGTGAAGTAACTCAGGAATGAAAAACCAAACATCATATGTTCTCACTGATATGTGGGAGCTAAGCTATGAGGATGCAAAGGCATAAGGCTAATACAGTGGACCCTGGGGACTTAGGGGGAAGAGCGGGAGGGGGTGAAGGATAATACAACAAATATGGTGCAGTATATACTGCTCTGGTGATGGGTGCACCACGTTCTCACAAATCTCTATTAAAGAACTTACTCATGTAACCAAATACCACCTGTACCCCAATAACTTATGGAAAAATAAAATTTTTTAAAAAGAGTTGAAAGACTTGTACATTGAAAATTATAAAACATGATTAGGAAAATTTTTAAACACACAGATAAATAAAAAGACAGCCCATGTTCATCAATTAGAAAGATTAATGTTGTTAAATATCCATGCTACTCAAAGTGACCTATAGATTCAATGCAATCCTTATCAAAATTGCAATGGCATTCTACACAGAAATGGGAGAAAATCCTAAAATTCATATGGAACCACAAAAGACTCTAGTCAAAGCAATCTTTACAGCAAGAACAAAGCTGGAACATCACACTCCCTAATTTCAAAATATATTGCAAAGCTACAGTAATAAAAAGATATGGTACTGGAATATAAACAAACAGACCAATACAAAATAGAATAGAAAGCCCAAAATAGGCCAAGTGCAGTGGCTCACGCCTGTAATCCCAGCACTTTGGGAGGCTAAGGTGGGCAGATCACAAGGTCAGGAGTTCAAGACCAGCCTGACCAACATGGTTAAACCATGTTTCTACTTGAAAATACAAAATTAGTTGGGTGTGGTGGTGCGTACTTGTAATCCCAGCGACTCAGGAGGCTGACGCAGGAGAATTGCTTGAACCCAGGAAGCAGAGGTTGCAGTAGGCAGAGATTACGCCATTGCACTCCAGCCTGGGTGACAGAGCAAGACTCCATCTCAAAAAATAAAGGAAAAGGAAAGAAAATAAAATAAAGAAAGCAAGCCCAGAAATAAATCCATGCATTTACAGAGTGCCAATGACACACAATAAAGAAGTGTCTCAATAAGTAGGGTTGGGAAAACTGGATATCCGTGTGCAGAAGAATAAAATTAGACCTTTATCTCATACCATATACCAAAAACAAATAAATCAACTTGAATTGGATTAAAGACTTATATGTAAGACCTGAAACTACAAAACTACTGACAGAAAACATAGAGAAAAAGCTTATTGACATTGGTCTGGACAATGACTTTTTTAGATTTGACTCCAAAAGCACAGGCAATAAAAGCAAAAATTGACAAGTGGGATTGCATTAAACTAAATACATCTGCCCAACAAAGGAAACAACAGAGAGAAGATACAACCTGTGAAGGGAGACAATAGTTGCAAACCATATATCTGATAAAGGGTTATAAGGAACTCATATAACTCAAGAGCAAGAAAGCAAATAACCCAATTTGAAAATGGGCAAAGGACCTAAACAGACATTTCTCAAAAGAAGATATAAAAATTGTTAATAGATATATGAAAAGATGTTCAACATCACTAATTATCATGTAAATGCAAATCAAAACCACAATCAGATATCACTTCACTTTTAGAATGGCAATTATTAAAGACAAAAGATAGTCTTTGACAAGGATGTGAAGAAGTAATCCTTGCACACTCTTGGTAAGACTGTAAATTGGTACAGCTATTATGGAAGACAGTATGGAGGTTTCTTTAAAAATTAAAAATATAACTACAATATGATCCAGCAATGACACTTCTAGATATATATATATATATATCTAGAATATATATATTTGAGAAAGTATCTCTTTGAGATACTTACTCCATTTCCTTTAATGATATATATAGATATAGATATAGATATATTGTATAACCTAGAGGAAATGGAGTAATTCATAGAAACATACAACCTACCAAGACTAATCAAGAAGAAATAGGAAATCTGACCAGACCAATAATGGGAAAGATTGACTAGTAAAAAGCCTCCTATCAAACAAAGCCCAGAACCTGATGGCTTCATTGATAAATTCTACCAAATATTTAAAAGAGAATTAATATTAATTCTTCTCAAACTCCTCCAAAAAATTAAAGAGGAAGGAATACTTTCAAGTTCATTTTACAGGGTCAGTATTGCCCTGATATCAAAGCCAGACAAGTACCAATGTTCCTGATGAACACAGATGCAAAAATCCTCAACAAAATACTAGCAAACCAAATTCAATAATATATTTTAAAAAATTACTCACCATGCTCAAGTATGATTTATCTCAGGAATGCAAGGATGGTTCAATATCTGTAAATCAATAAATATAATACAAGTTAACAAATGAAGGACGAAAACGACATGATTATCTCAATAGATGCCAAAAGAAACAAAAACAAAAAACCATTTGACAAAATTCAACACTTGTTCATATTAAGAATTCTAAAAAAAAAAAAAAAGGTATATAAGGACTGTACCTCCACACAATAAAGGTCATATATAACAAGCCCACAACTAACATCATACTCAATGGTGAAAAGTTGAAAGCTATTCCTCTAAGACAAGGAAGAAGACAAGAATATTCACTCTCACTACTTCAATTTAATATAGTACTGGAAGTCCTAGCCAGAGTAATAAGACAAGAAAAAATAAATAAAATGCATCTATATAGGAAAGAAAAAAATAAAATTATCTTTGTTTGCTGATGACATGATCATGTGTGTGTGTGTGTGTGTGTGTATGTATATATATATATAATCCTAAAGACTTCACCAAAAATGTTAGAATTGATAAACAAATTCAATCAAGTTGCAGGTTACAAAATAAATACATAAAAATTCATAGCATTTCTATACATTGTCAAGGAACTATTCAAAAAAAATTAAGAAAACAATCTCACACATAATGGCATCCAAAAATTAAAATACTTAGGAGTAAATTTAACCAAGGAGTTAAAAGACCTGCATGCTGAAAACTACTTTAAAAAAAAAATTAAAACACTGATGAAAAGCCCAGATGTGATGGCTCATGCCTGTAATCCCAGCACTTTGGGAGGCCAAGGTGGGAGGATCTCTTGAGGTCAGGAGTTTGAGACCAGCCTGGGAAACAAAGTGAGACCTCATCTCTACATTTTTTAAATTAGCTGAATATGGTGGTGCATGCCTGTAGTACTAGCTACTTGGGAGGCTGAAGTGAGAGAATCACTTGAACCCAGGAGGTCAAGGCTGCAGTGAGCTATGACCTCACCACTGCACTCCAGCCAGGGTGACAGAGTAAGACTCTGCCTCTAAAAATTTTTTTAAATAATAATAATAATAGAAAGAAATTAAAGAAGACACACATAAATGAAAATATACTCATGTCCATGGATTGGAGTAATTAATGTGGTTAAAATGTCCATATTGCCCCAAATGATCTACAGTTTCAATACAATTTCTATCAAAATTCCAATGTCACTTTTTATAGAAATAGAAAAAATAATCTTAAATTTGTATGGAACCATAAAAGGCCATGAATAACCAAAGCAATACTGAGCAAAAAGAACAAAACTGGAGGCATCACACTCACTCCCTAATTTCAAAATATATTAAAAACCTATTGTAATCAAAACAGCATAATTTAAAAATAATAAAAACAGACACGTTGACCAATTAAACAGGATAGAAAGCACAAAAGTAGTCCCAAGTATCTTCAGTCAATTATTTTTGACAAAAGTGCCAAGAACAATGGGAGAAAGGTCAGCATCTTCAATAAATGGTGCTGGAAAAACTGAATATCCACTGAAAATGAACTCATATCTCACCCTTTATACAAGAATCAATTCAAAATGAATTATACAAAAATTAGCTAGGCATGGTGGCAGTTGCCTGTAATCCCAGCTACTCTGGAGGCTGAGGCAGGAGAGTTGTTTAAATCATTAAATCTGGAGGCAGAGGTTGCAGTGAGCTGAGATCATGCCACTGCACTTCAGCCTAGGAGACAGAGCAAGACTCCATTTCAAAAAAAAAAAAAAAAAAAAGGATTAAAGACTTAAAGGTAAAATCTGAAACTGTAAGACTAGTAAAAGAAAACACAGTGGAAAAACTTCATGACATTGGTCTGGGCAATGATATCTTGGACAGGATTCCAAAAGCACAGGCAACAAAAGCAAAAATAGACAAATGGAATTGCATCAAACTAAAAAGCTCCTGCACAGCAAGGGAAACAATTTACAGAGTGACGAAACAACCCACGGATTGGAAGAAAACATCTGCAAACCACACATCTGATAAGGGGCTAATATCCAAAATATATGAGAGATCCAAACGGCTCCACAGTAAGAAAACAAGTAACCTGATTTTAAAATGGGCAAAGAATAGGAACAGACATTTCTCAAAAGAAGACATATGAATGGCCAACAGATATATGAAAAATACCAACATCTCTAATCATCACAGAAATGCAAATTAAACTACAATGAGCTATAATCTCACATCTGTTAGAATGGCAATTATGAAAAAGATGAATGACAAGAAGTTTGGGAGAAGAAATGGAGAAAAGAGAACCCTTGCACACTATTGGTGGGAATGTAAACTAGTACAACAACTTGAGGAAATGTTATGGAGGTTCCTTAAAAAACTAAAAATAGAATTACCATATGATGCAGCAATCCAACTTCTGGGTATATATCCAAAGAAATTGAAATCCGTATGTTGAAGTGATGTCTGCACTCTCACGTTCATTTCAGCGCTATTCAGAATAGCCAAGCTCGGGAAGCAGCTTAAGGGTCCATAAACAGATGAATAGTTAAGAATATGTGATATATATATATATATATATATATATATATATACACACACACGCACACATGCACACATATACAATGGAATATGTGTGTGTATATAGATATATATGTATATAGATATACATATACACACACATATTCCATTGTGTGTGTATATATATATATATATACACACACACACACACATACACAATGGAATACTACACAGCCTTTAAAAAGAAGAAAATTCTGTCATTCATGACAACATGAATGGACCTGGTGGACATTATGCCAAGTGAAATAAGCCAGGCACAGAAAGAAAAATATTGTATGATTTCACCTATAGGTGGAGTCTTAAATAAAAGTTGATCTTATAGAAGTAGGGAGTAAAAAGGTTGTTACCAGAGGCTGTCAGAGTGGGGGAGGGATAGGAAAAGGAAAGATGTTGACCAAATGGTACAAAGTTTCAGTTAGATCGAGGAATACATTTTAGTAATCTATTGTACTGCATGGTGATCACAGTTAATAAATGTATTATCTGTTTCAAAATTGCAAAAAATAATCTATTTCTAATGTCCTCAAGCACACAAAGAAATAAGTTGATAAGGTGATGGATATGTTAATTAGCTTGATTGGATCTCTCTATAACGTATACACAGATCAAAACATCACATTATAGCTAGGCACAGTGGTGCCCACTTTAATCCCAGCTACTCAGGAGGCTAAGATGAGAAGATCACTTGAGCACAGGAGTCCATTACCAGCCTGGGCAACATAGCAAAATCTTGATACTCAATCTCCAAGAAAATAAAACTCACATTGTAACCCAATAAATACACAAAATTATTCTCAATTAAAAATACTTTAATTTTTAAAAAAAATTTAATAGAGGAATTCAATTTTAAAATGAGGAAATTTTGACACATGCTATTACATCAATAAACTTTGGGGGCCTTAGGTTAAGTGATGTAAGCCAGTCACGAAAGTACAAATACTGTATAATTCCACTCATAGGCAGAACCTATAGCAGTCAAATTCAGAGAAACAGAAAGTAGAGTGGTGGTTGCCAGTGGCCGAAGGGGAGGGGGGAATGGAGAATTATTGTTTAACGAGCATAAAGTTTCAGTTAGCAAAGATGAAAAAGTTTTGAAGATGGATGGTGGTGATAGGTGCGTAACAATGTGAATGTACTTAATACCACTAAACTGTACACTTAGAAATGGTTAAAATGATAAATCTTATGTTATATATATTTTACCACAAATTTTCAAAAAATTGCCTTGGAAATAAAAGCCCTTCCAAGGTAGAGGGAGAGGAGATGAGGAACTGGGTTGCAGATATGGCAGAATGATTTGGAGTAAAAAGAAGCAGCCAAGTTAGAAAAGTTGCTCTTCCACACTGAACCATAAAATAATGCATTTTAATGTGTGTGAAAGGCATATTTAAGCAACCAGTTGGGAGACCTAGGTTAAGTGGGTTCTTTGCCTTACAGTCATGTGACTGAACAGATGTTGACGTGTAGGGCATTTTATGGGTCTACATTTACTATGTTTATAATGATGATGCCTGTAAGACATTAAATGCAAATTTCTTGATAGTAAAATAACTGGTTAAGGAAATTTCAACAAGATAATATGAGTTCCAGGGAAAACCATGGTATCAATTGAAGAAAGTGAGCAGATGGAGCTGGAATTCTGACAGGCACAACTGCAGGAATGGCAGTAGCTGGCCTCGGGCACATCCTGGATACAGCTGGAATCATTGCCTCAGTTACCCTAGAATGCTTCACCTGAAAGTGTCTGCCTCCTGATTTTGTTAGTGTTTTCAGTAGGGAACGAAGTGGGTAAATTTTGTAATAAGATGTATTTTGAATTGTTACCCTGTGGAAAGTGCCTTGGAAAGCTTGTTCTATCTTACTAATATACAATGGTTTTGCAAGGAGAGATGCTAGCCAGTGGTTTTGAGACATCAAAACTAAGTGTAAAAACATCGATGAGCTGAATGAATTTGTTGTTCACCTTAATGATGAAGGGACTCACAAAACCAGCTTATTTAGCGAGTGTCTTCTTTCAAGGTTGAATACACTCAATCAAAATCTGTAAAACCAAACAGTTGAGGTACATTATTAATGACCACACCAAGGCCTGATATTAATTATGGGGATGCCCAAGAGTTCAGGCAAACTGACTCTTCAATTTGCCGACATTGCCTTCAGACAAAATAAGCAAAGTGCCCCAACACCTACAAAAAGTTTGATTTTTGGTGGTTGTTCTTCTTCCATTGTCTTAGTGAGTAAGACTGGACTTCTGCTTCCAGAAAGATAGGGTAGATGTGCTTTCACGAGTCTTCCTTCTAAGTATAGCTAAAAACCTTGAAAATTACTTATAAAACAAACACAAGACTCTGAAAGGTGGCGAGAAGAAGACAAACTGGCTGGGGACTTCAGGGCCCAGGGAACGACTCAACAGGGGAGCTCTCTGAATTTTCTCTTTGCCTCACATGTCCCACTGGGTGCTGGGGAAGCCAACAACCTGGAAATGTCAATGAGCGTAGACAGAAAAAGATGAACAAATCTCTAAGTCAAAGCCTGCTCCCTCTAGACAGAGGAACAGCTTAGCAAAATAGAAAATTATAGAAAATAACTTCTCTGTATTCCAGTGACATGTCATGGAAAAACTGTGGTCCCACTCCCACCCCTACCAGCAAAAACTTACTGGGGGAGCCTAGACTTTCATTTTCACCAGGCTGTAATGAGGTGTCCTATCCCCTACTCGTGTGGTGTCAGAAAAAGCCAAGTAGAGATCTGGGATTTTTATCTCCGCCAACTGATAATGAGACTTCTCTGTGTGGTGTCAGCAGAGTTAACTTGGGGAACCTGGATGTCTACCCCTGCCCAGTGATATCAAGATGCTCCTCCCCATTCCCACTGAAGTGGTGTCAGCCGAGGCCTACAGGAGAGTCAGGATTTTCACCACCACCCAGTTGATGAGACCACTCCATTCTCATTACTCTTGTTATGTTAGTGGAGGCCATCTGGAAAACAGAAACAAAGTATTTCTCCCTCTTCCTCTCTATCAGTAGAGATCTAGTATAGAACCCCAACTCCCACCCCCCAACAGAGCAGTTACAAGTAGCTCTTGCCCCACTACAATGTCAATTATGGCTGAATAAGGAAACTGGACTTTCATTCCTACCTTATAGGAGCAATACAGCACTCCCTTTTCTCCACCAGAACAATGCCAGAAGAAGCTTATTAAAAGAGTTGATTGAAACAAGATACAGGCTGGGAGTGGTGGCTTACACCTGTAATCCAAGCACTTGGGAGGCCAAGGGGGGATGGACCACTCGAGGTCAGGAGTTTGAGACCAGCCTGGTCAACATGGTGAAACCCCGTCGCTACTAAAAATACAAAAATTAGCTGGGCATGGTGGCAGGTACCTGTAGTCCCAGCTACTCAGGAGGCTGAGGCAGAAGAATCACTTGAACCCAGGAGGCAGAAGTTGCAGTAAGCCAAGATTATGTCACTGCACACCAGCCTGGGTGACAGAGTAAGACTCTGCCTCAGAAAAAAGAAAAGAAGATATGGAGTCTTATAACAGTATACCTAAAATTTCCAGGTTTTAGTCTAAAATCACTCATCATACCAAGAACCAGGAAAATCTCAACTTGAATGAGAAAAAAACATCAACAGATGCCAGCACTGAGATGATATTCGATGTTAGAATGATCTCACAAGGATTTTAAAGGAACCATTAAAAAAAATGCTCAGTGCAGAAGACATACATGAAGCCAACAAACATATGAAAAAATGCTCATCATCACTGGTCATTAGAGAAATGCAAATCAAAACTACATTGAGATACCATCTCACGCCAGTTAGAATGGCCATCATTAAAAAATCTGGAGACAACAGATGCTGGAGAGGATGTGGAGAAATAGGAACGCTTTTACACTGTTGGTGGGAGTGTAAATTAGTTCAACCATTGTGGAAGACGGTGTGGCGATTCCTCAAGGACCTAGAAATAGAAATTCCATTTGATCCAGCAATCCCACTACTGGGTATATATCCAAAAGACTATAAATCGTTCTACTATAAGGACACATGCACACGAATGTTCATTGCAGCACAGTTTACAATAGCAAAGACCTGGAACCAACCCAAATGCCCATCGATGATAGACTGGACAGGGAAAATGTGGCACATATACACCATGGAATATTATGCAGCCATCAAAAACGATGAGTTCGTGTCCTTTGTAGGGACATGGATGAACCTGGAAACCATCATTCTCAGCAAACTGACACAAGAACAGAAAATCAAACACCGCATGTTCTCACTCATAGGCGGGGTGTTGAACAATGGGAACACATGGACACAGGGAGGGGGAGTATCACACACTGGGGTCTGTCGGGGGAAAAGGGGAGGGATAGTGGGGGGGTGGGGAGTTGGGGGAGGGATAGCATGGGGAGAAATGCCAGATATAGGTGATGGGGGAGGAAGGCAGCAAATCACACTGCCATGTGTGTACCTATGCAACAATCTTCCATGTTCTTCACATGTACCCCCAAACCTAAAATGCAATAAAAATAAATAAATAAATAAATAAATAAATAAAATGCTTCAACAGGATCGAGGTCCGCAGAGCAGCTCCGAGAGCATGAGTGCGGCGGTGACTGCGGGAAAGCTGGCACGAGCACCGGCCGACCCTGGGAAAGCCGGGGTCCCCCGGAGTTGCAGCTCCCGGAGCTCCGGCGGCGGCTCCACCGGCGAAGAGATCCCGGAGATCTTAGTGGACCCACGCAGTCGGCGGTGCTACGTGCGGGGCCGCTTTTGGGCAAGGGCGGCTTTGCCAAGTGCTTCGAGATATCGGACGCGGACACCAAGGAGGTGTTCGCGGGGCAAGATTGTGCCTAAGTCTCTGCTGCTCAAGCCGCACCAGAAAGAGAAGATGTCCATGGAAATATCCATTCACCGCAGCCTGGCCCACCAGCACGTCGTAGGATTCCACGGCTTTTTCGAGGACAACGACTTCGTGTTCATGGTGTTGGAGCTATGCCGCCGGAGGTCTCTCCTGGAGCTGCACAAGAGGAGGAAAGCCCTGACTGAGCCTGAGGCCCGATACTACCTGCGGCAGATTGTGCTTGGCTGCCAGTACCTGCACCGAAACCGAGTTATTCACCGAGACCTCAAGCTGGGCAACCTTTTCCTGAATGAAGATCTGGAGGTAAAAATAGGGGATTTTGGACTGGCAACCAAAGTCGAGTATGACGGGGGAGAGGAAGAAGACCCTGTGCGGGACTCCTAATTACATAGCTCCTGAGGTGCTGAGCAAGAAAGGGCACAGTTTCGAGGTGGATGTGTGGTCCATTGGGTGTATCATGTATACCTTGTTAGTGGGCAAGCCACCTTTTGAGACTTCTTGCCTAAAAGAGACCTACCTCCGGATCAAGAAGAATGAATAAAGTATTCCCAAGCACATCAACCCCGTGGCCACCCTCCCTCATCCAGAAGATGCTTCAGACAGATCCCACTGCCCGCCCAACCATTAACGAGCTGCTTAACGACGAGTTCTTTACTTCTGGCTACATCCCTGCCCGTCTCCCCATCACCTGTCTGACCATTCCACCGAGGTTTTCGATCGCTCCCAGCAGCCTAGACTCCAGCAACCGGAAGCCCCTCACAGTCCTCAATAAAGGCTTGGAGAACCCCCTGCCTGAGCGTCCCCGGGAAAAGAGGAACCAGTGGTTCGAGAGACGGGTGAGGTGGTCGACTGCCACCTCAGTGACATGCTGCAGCAGCTGCATAGTGTCAATGCCTCGAAGCCCTCGGAGCGTGGGCTGGTCAGGCAAGAGGAGGCTGAGGATCCTGCCTGTATCCCCATCTTCTGGGTCAGCAAGTGGGTGGACTATTCGGACAAGTACGGCCTTGGGTATCAGCTGTGTGATAACAGCGTGGGGGTGCTCTTCAATGACTCAACACGCCTTATTCTCTACAACGATGGTGACAGCCTGCAGTACATAGAGCGTGATGGCACTGAGTCCTACCTCACCGTGAGTTCCCATCCCAACTCCTTGATGAAGAAGATCACCCTCCTTAAATATTTCCGCAATTACATGAGTGAGCACTTGCTGAAGGCAGGTGCCAACATCACGCCTCGTGAAGGCGATGAGCTTGCCTGGCTGCCCTACCTGCGGACCTGGTTCCGCACCCGCAGTGCCATCATCCTGCACCTCAGCAACGGCAGCGTGCAGATTAACTTCTTCCAGGATCACACCAAGCTCATCTTATGCCCACTGATGGCAGCCGTGACCTACATTGACGAGAAGCGGGACTTCCGCACGTACCGCCTGAGTCTCCTGGGAGGAGTACGGCTGCTGCAAGGAGCTGGCCAGCCGGCTCCGCTATGCCCGCACCATGGTGGACAAGCTGCTGAGCTCGCGCTCAGCCAACCGCCTCAAGGCCTCCTAATAGCCTCCCTCCCCTCCGGACTGGTGCCCTCCTCACTCCCACCTGCATCTGGGGCCCACACGGGTTGGCTCCCATGGTGCCATGTCTGCAGTGTGCCCCCCAGCCCTGGGGGCTGGGCAGAGCTGCATTATCCTTGCAGGTGAGGGTTGCTGTATAAGTTATTTTTGTACATGTTCGGGTGTGGGTTCTATATCCTTGTCTCTTCCCAAAACCCCACCGTATGAATTGTACAGAATATTTCTATTGAATTTGGGATTGTCCTTTCCTTGGCTTTATATACATTAAACAGATGCGAATCTTCAAAAAAAAAAAAATGCTTCAACAAACAATTATGAACACATTTGAAACAAATTCTGCCAAAAAATTTGACAAAAGATGTAAATAAGAACTAAATGGAAATTTTAGAACTAAAAAATACAATAACCCAAAATTTAAAGTGCAAAGGACTAGATCAGTAGAACAAAGGAGAACACAGGCAAAAGAGCCAGTGAACTTGCTGAACAATAGAAAATACTAGATCTAAACACCAGAGAGAAAATTGACTGGGAAAAAAATGAACAGGACCTCAGGAGACTGTGGAATTTTAACAAAAGATCTACCATTCATGCAATCAGAGTCAGAGAAAGAGAGAAAAGAGAATGGACTGAAAAAGCATTCGAATAAGTAATGGCCGAAAATATCTTGAATTTGGCAAAAGACACAAAATCATGAATTTAAGAAGTCCAGTGAATCCCAAATGGGATAAACTAAAAGAAACCCACACCAAAACAAACTATAGTCAAAATTCCATAAACTAAAGACAAAGAAAATACTTCAAGCAGAGAGATACCTTACCTGCAGGAAAAAAATAATTCAAATGACAGTGATTTCTCATCAGAAACCATGGATGCCAGAAGAAGGTGGCACAACATTTTTCAAGTGTTGAAAGAAAAGAGCTGTCAAACAAGAAATCTATATCCACCAAAAATATTCACCAGAAATAAGGAGGAGGCCAGGCATTGTGGCTCACGCCTATAATCCCAACACTTTGGGAGGCTGAGGTGGGCAGATTACTTGAGCTCAGGAGTTTGAGACCAGCCCGGGCAACAGGGCCAAACCTCGTCTCTATAAAAATTACAAAAATTAGCCAGGCATGGTGGCGTATGCCTGTAGTCCCAGATACTTATGAGATTGAGGTAGGAGGATGGCTGAAGCCCAGGAGTCGGAGGTTGCAGTGAACCAAGATCATACCACTGCACTCCAACCTGAGCAACAGAAACAGACCATGTCACAAAAAAAAAAAAAAAAAAAAGGAAAGAAAGACAGAGGAAATCAAGATATTCTCAGATCTGAAAAACTAAGACAATTGGTAGCTAATTGACAGCTAATTGGCCTACTCTAAAAGAACATTAAATGAACTTAAACTTGAAGATAGAATAATAAGGAAATGTAGAAAGGAAATTGTGCAATAAGGAATACTGGGACATCAGGAAAGCAGAAAGAACAATGAAAAGAGTAAAAATATGGGCAAATCAAATAGACTTTCTCCTCTTGAGTTTTCTAAATTATGTTTGGTGGTTGAAGGAAGATTTATAACACTATTTGATGTGGTTCTCACTATATGTAGAGGAAATATTTAAGACAATTATATCACAAATTATAAATTGTGGAGGATAAAGGAATATGAAGGGAGATAAGATTTCTTACCACTCAAATTGACAAATGTTGGTACCAACAGATTGTGATATTATGTATATATAATGTAATACCTAGAACAACCACATTTTTAAAAACCTACACAAAGAGAGACACTCAAAATACTATAATAATTCAAAATGAACTCTTTAAAATGTTCAAGTAACCTACAGAAAGTTAAGAAGAAGAAAACAAAAAAAAAAAAAAACACAAAAATAAAACAGCAGGCTTAAGCCCTAACATATTAATAATTACATTAAATATAAGTGATCTAAATACACCAAGTAAGAGATGGAGACTGGCAAAACGGATTTTTTTAGTGGCCTAACTATATAATGTCCACAAGAAACTCTCTTCAACAATAACAACATAGGCAAGTTGAAAGTGAAAAGATGGAAAAAGAGATATCATGCAAACGTTGATCAAAGAAAAGCAGGAATTACTATACAAATATCAGATAAAGTATAATCAGAACAAAGAAAATTACCAAACATAGGAATAGACAGTACATAATGATAAAAGGATCCATCCACCAAAAAGACATAGCAGTTCTAAATGTATATGCACCTAACAAAAAAAACTGCAAAATATGTGATGCAATATATAAAAGGAATCATACACCATAATCAGATGGAAGTTATTTCAGGATATAGGGCTGATTCAATATTTGCAAATCAATGTAATTCACCATATTAACAGGCTAAATAAATAAATACAATATTATTTTCAACAAATGATGTTGGAGTAATAGGATATTGGTAGGCCTAAAAAGAGAAACTTGACCTAAATCTAACATACAAAAATTGCCTCAAATATATCCTAGACTTAAATGCAAAATATAAAACTATAAAAGCTTTTAGAAGAAAACAGGAGAAAATCTTCTGGACCTAGGACTTGATAAAGAACCCATCAAATTTAATATGACACCAAAAGCACAATCTATAAAAGAAAAAAGTAATAAATTGGACTTTATCAAAATTATAAAATTTTCTCTGAAAATGACCATATTTAGAGGATAAAAAGACAAGCCACAGACTGGGAGAAAATATTTTCAAAGTACATATCTGGTAAAGGACTAATATCCAGGATATATTTTAAAACTCAAAACTCAACAGTGTATCACCTCATACTCATTAGGATAGCTGCTATTTAAACAAACCAATCAACAAAACAAACAAACAAATAGAAAATAAGTGTTGTCAAGGATGTAGAGAAATTGGAGCCCGCATATATTATTAGTGGTGATGTAATGTGGTGCAGTCTCCATGAAAAACATTGCATCAAAAAACTAAAAATAGAATAACCAGATGATCCAGAAATTCCACTTCTGCGTATATATTCTAAAACACTGAAAGCCGAATCTTGAACAGATATTTGTAAATCCATGCGTGTTTATGGCAACGTTATTCACAATAGCCAAGAGGTGGAAGGAACCCAAGTGTTCATCAATGGATGAATGGATAAACCAAACATATACACACACAGTGGAATATTCTTCAGACTTAAAAAGGAAGGAAATTCTGACACATACCACACACCGCAACATGGATGAACCTTAAGGACATTATGCTAAGTGAAACAACCCAGTCACCAAAAGAAAAATACTGTACGATTCCACTTATAGGAAGTCTCTAGAGTAGTTGAATTCATAGAAACAAATAGTAGAGTGGTGGTTATCAGGGACAAGTGTAGAGGAAAATGGGTAATACTTGATTAATGCAGCAGTCTCCGACATTCTTGGCACCAGGGACCATTGTGGAAGATAATTTTTCCAAGGACCTAGATAGAGGGGTGGTTTTGCCATGAAACTGCTCCACCTCAGATCATCAGGCATTAGATTCTCATAATCTAATAAGCACACAACCTAGCTCCCTCACATACATAGTTCACAATGGGGTTCACACTCTTATGAGAATCTAATGCTGCCACCAATCTGACAGGAGGCAGAGCTCAGGAGGTAATGCTTGCTCACCTGCTCCTCACCTCCTGCCTGTGTGGCCCCAGTTCTTAATAGGCCACAGACTGGCACTGGTCCATGGCCTAGGGGTTGGGAACCCCTGGCTTAATGGGTATAGAGTTTCTATTTTGCAAGATGAAAAAATTCTGGAGATTGGTTGCACAACAATGTGAATATACTTAACACTACTTAACTATACACTTAAAATGATTAAGATGGTAAATTTTATGCTATGTGTCATTTACCATGACGTTTAAAAAACTCAACCGTATAATAAACAAGCCAAGTAGAAAATAGATTTTTTAAAACATGAGGAGACATGTCACCCAAAAGACCATAAAGTAAAAAATGAGCACGTGAACTTCAACTTTACAACCCACTGGGGAATGCAAATTAAACCACAATGAGATATCACTACACACTTATTAGGACAGCTAAAATTTAAAAGTGTGACAATGCCAAATGCTGATGAAGATGCAGAGAAATCTGACTTGCCATCCATTGCTGGTGGAAATGTAAGATGGTATAGTACTATGGAAAATGGTTTGAAAGATTATTTAAAAACAAAACATACATTAAACCATACAATTCAGCATTCATACTACTGGGCATTTATCCCAGAGAAATGAAGCATATCTACACAAAAACATGTACACAATTGTTCATAGTCAAAAATTAGAAACAACTAAGATGTTCTACAGTCAGTGAATGGTCAAGTTGGCACATTCATACCTTGGAATACCATGCAGCAATCAAAAGGAGCTAAATATTAATATGCACAACTTGGATGGACCTCAAGGGCACTATCTGAATGAAAAAAAAGGAGCTAATCTCTAAAGTCTCAGAATAGATGATTCCACTTATGTGATATTCTGGCAAAAACAAAATTATAAAAACAGAGCATGAATCAATGGTTGCCACAGGTTAGGAAGGGTCATGGGCAGGGTTAGGGGCATGATTATAAAGGGGTAGCATGAAGGAGGTCTTTGCAGTGATGGAATAGTTCAGTATCTTGGTGGTGGTGGTGGTTACACAAAGCTGTACATGTGATAAAATTAAATGCATAAGACTGTATATATTAATACATCGATGGCTATATCCTGGTTTTGATATTGTACCATAGTTACATAAGATGCAATCAATGGGAGAAACTGGGTGAAGGGTACCCTAAACCTCTCTATTTTATCTTTTCAACATTCTGCAAATCTATATTTCAATATTTTAAAAGGTTTTTAGAAAAATAAATAAGGCTGATAGTGGATCCGAGACCTTTTCAGACTGCTGTATATGTCTAGTGAATTGACCTCTTTACAAGATACACCTGCTGATGCTTCCTTATAATGGTGACTTGAAAATCTTGCCCAGGCCACCTCTTTGGCAAAATTCTGGGCATCTTTCCTCAGAGCTTATGCTGACATAGCTCATAAAGCAATAAAACAACATAAACTGTTGTCATTTGTGTCCCTGTATGTATGCAAGCTTGAGTGAACATTGTGAGACCAAGGCAGAGAAAATAAATTGCCTCAATCTTGAAATTGATGGGCACTGTAGATTCAGTGTATGTGGTATCTATTGGCAAGGAAGCCACCCATACCACTAATACCATTGTGGTCTGCTACTTACATTTCTAATTGAAGGAAATGCTAAATTTTCGCTCCTGGTTATTTAAAATAGATGTATACCTTTTTCCCAGCCAAGTTCACAAGACCTCTGAATTCTTACCTGAGGTTAAGAACACTAGCTCTGAGGACGGTTTTAGCTGCATCCCCACAAGTTTTTGATGTGTTCCTATTTTCATTTTTGTTCAGTTCAAAATATTTTCTTATTTCCATTGTGATTACCTCTTTGACCTGAGGGTTATTTAGTAGAGTATTGCTTTGCATTTCCTTCAAATGTGTTCCTTGCAAATGTGTTTTAGAGGTGACGTTCTACTGAGCTTGGAGAAATTGGAAGCTTCCCTAAAAAAGGTGACTTGCAAACAAGCTGGAAGGTTGTTGAAGCCACGGCTAGAGCAGCCAGGATGAAGTGTAAATTTTATTGCTTTAAGATTTATCATTTTTTAAATGAGCAGTAACACAGGCTCTAGCTTCAAAGACACAGTAGCTGCTAGCAGGGAATCTGGGGCTTGGGGAAAGACTGTCAGGTCAGAAGAGGGTGCCCACAGCCAGTTAGCCATTTACACTGCTACCTAACTGGGCTTTGTTCTGCTTTCCTTCAATACGTGAGGGGGAACCCTAGGGGCTACCAAGGATCAGGACTGAAAACTTCTGGCCAAGTAGGAGCTGTGACAAGTCCTAGTCAAACGTCCCCCCCTTCAGCTAAAATCAAAAAGGCACATGGGAGAGGTGGGATGAAGGAGAATGGGGAATCAGACAGAGAAGATCAATGCTCACGCCCAAATGGTCTACAAGAGTTTGGGCACAAACCATCAATATACCAGGCTGGGGGAGAGTTTTGTCCTAAGTTTGGAAATTCAGGGTGTATTGATCAAGCTTCATTTGAGTTATGCGAGATAGATAAGTGTCAAAAATTAAAAACATGGATTCAAAGGGGGCTATTTCCATTGCTTAACCCACTGTGTAACCTTGAGTATACACTTAAACTTTCTGGCCCTTGATTTCCCTATGTGTACAGAAAGGAAGTTGAAATAGAGCTCTCTGAGGATGCTTCTCATTCTAAAATGACAGTGATGCTGCAAATTGCTCACTAGGTTGTGTAGCCCCTCTGAACCTCGGTTTACTAACTATTCTATCATCCCTCGGCCTTGGAAAATTGCAGATTATCTAAAAAGGCAGGATTTGCACAATACTCAAATGTGAATGTCATGCCATCAAACACACAGACCCACACAACGGGGACACATAAATGCTAAGATATTCACCTCACACACAGAAACGTATTTTCACATGCCCTCACCTTCACACTGACAGTGCCCGTGCACTCATACACACATGCAAGCACACACTAACAGCCTATGATCTACACATCCTTATCCAACCTCTCAGATGTGGCCCTTGGAATAAGACAGGGATGACACAGTATATGATCAGTTTTCAGGTGGAAGAGCAAATGCATTTTGCAACAGACTCAATATTTCAAGGTTCTGCTGGGTTGGATGGCCAAAAAGATGAACTCCAGTTGAGATGAGTACAGAGTGGCCATATAATTTATTTACAAAATGGGTTACATTTAAGAATAAAAAGGGTACAACTAGAAATGAAATGGCTGGAACACGGTCACCCTAGATAGGTATAAAGCTTTGAATATGGGTTTAAAATATCGATTTCATAATCGTGGGGAAGCTGCGTATAACAGCACCCACAACGGTGACATCCATTCAGGTACATGTTCTGGTTGAGATCCTCAATTTTTATTTTAAAAATGTCTCGTGTAGTCTGCCAACTGTCAAAATATATGAATATTTGGGAAAATCTGCACAGCAGGTTCTTTCCAGAAAACACAATCTCAAACTCTCTGCTGCCCTTCTTTATCAAAAACTTTACTGAAAGAAATGATATTCATGGTGGGCTGCCTGAAGGATGAATAATCCATCCATTCTTTTAGCTAGTCTAAATTCTCCTCTTGGATAAAATTCAGTGTAGTTTATCAAGAAAGCCAGCTATGGAACTTGCATTGTTTGCTCCAGCCCCCTCTCTCATCATCTCTTTCTCATACCCAAATCACTGTTTTTTTTGGAGATGGAACCTCACTCTGTCGCCCAGGCTGGAGTGCAGTGGCGCAATCTCAGCTCACTGCAACCTCCGCCTCCTGGGTTCAAGTAATTCTCCTGCCTCAGCCTCCTGAGTAGCTGGGATTACAGGCGCACACCACTGTGCCTGGCTGATGTTTTGTATTTTAGTAGAGATATTGCCCAAGCTGGTCTTGAACTCCTGAGCTCAGGCAATCCACCCGCCTCAACTTCTCAACCATATCACTTTTTAAATTGTGTGTTGGTGCTAGGACTTTGGGATTTTCTCTTTAGCTTGCATTGGGACATTATAAGAAACAGCTATGTGACACCTGCTACTACACTGAACATAGAGGTATGGCCTGGAAGTGGTGCACCACAATGTCTTACTCATGAAGAACAATGGGAGAAATTTTCAGATCTCAGTGTCAGAAAATACTGGGATGATCCTAAACAATTAATTTATTTAAAAATGGATGAGGACTGTAAATTTTTAACAGTTGGTTTCCCCTTTTTGCTTTGGATGCTGGGAAACTCAGAGCTAAATTTGCAGCCCACCTCTAGAAACTGGACTAGATGACATCATCTCTGTATTTCTGGGTATTTCATGGTATTTAAGTCATTTTGCCCCAGGTGTCACAGGCATTATAGTAGATGCTCCAATATTCATTTCAGCCCTCATGATTAATCTAAGCCAGCCATGGGAAGTCTATTCCCTTTGTCCATAATTGGTTTGGGAGTCTGCTTGGGGCATCTGGGAAGTTTCCTTTTCCTAAGAAAAGGTTGTCTTTTTCCTTCCTTTGGGCATCATGATGCTGGCGTATAATCCCTAGAAATGCTACCAGCCTGAGGATAAAGAAAAAAATGACACAGCAGAGACAGAAGAAACCTCGGTTCCTGAGCCATCCCCCAGGAGTTGGTATGCTATAATTTGAATGTTCATCCCTTCATGAATGGGTTAATCCATTTATGGGTTAATGCACTAATGGGCTAATAGAGTAATGAGCTATCATGGAAGTTATTATGAATGAGTTGTCACAGAAGGAATCATGAGAATGGGTCTGGTTGGCTCTTTTTATAAAAGCCTGGTTAGCTCTTTTGTGAACCCCTTTGTTATGTGATGCCCTGGATCACCTTGGGACTCTGCCCACTAGCAAGACCCTCACCAGATGCTGCTGCCCAGTCTTGGACTTTCCAGCTGCCAGAAACATAAGCCAAAATAAACTTCTTTTGTTTGTAAATTGCCCCGTTTTCAGGTACTCTATTATAGAAAGAGAAAACAGTCTAAGACATCCTGTTATGTAAGACAATAAAAGATAATAATGAGCTAATTGTTTAATACTTATAGCTAGAATCAGTCTGACTGACACATGCTGACTTTATTATTTATCCACCCCTTTTTATCTTTGAACTTGGTCTCTCAAGCTAATGTTCTACCATTCTGAATTTTAAGTGTTTTTGCAGGTACTTAAAAATCTTATGTTGAATAAGACTAAAAGGAAAAAGATATATACACAAATAGGCAGATTGATTAACAGCAGAAGACCTGGGTGTTCCATGGATGTGAGTCAATGATGTGACCCAACTGCTGAAAGAGCAGTACGGCCAACAGCTACCCAAATGAAGCTGTCACTCACTTATTAAGTACCCACTATTTGCCAGGCCTGGTCTGGGCACTGAGGCCTTAGCCACTAACAAATTAGACAAATTATCTCCTTTAGAGATAGACAGTAAACATATAACAAGAAACAATATAATTTCAAATAATAAAGGTGCAATGAAGATGAGCAGGGTAAAGGGAGACAGAAAGATGGAATAATTCAGTTATTTTAGAATGGGGTAGTCAAGGAAGTACCTTTTGAGGAAGAGATGTTTCAACTGAAACATGAGAGAAAAAAAGGAAAAAGCTATGAGACTTCCTAAAGAAAGAAAATTCCATGTCATAGGAACATCAAGTGCAAAGGCCCTATGGTGAAAAGTAATTTGACATATTAGAACAGTGTTTTTCAAATAATGGTCCAAAGCCCACTGCTAGGCTGCGAAATTGATTTAATGGGTCAAGATCAGCATTTTTAAGGATGTTAGGTTTTTTCTTTTTTAAAGTGTTTTCAATTGACAAAAACTGTATACATTTAAGGTGTACAACATGAGGTTTTGATGCACATAAACGTGAAATTATTACATCAAGCAAGTTAACATATCCGTCACCTTATACGCTTATTTTTCCGTGACGAAAACATTCAAGCTCTACTCCCTTAGCAATTTTCAAGTATACAATACATTAACTATAGTCACTGTATTAGTTCGCTTTCATGCTACTGATAAAGACATACACAAGACTAGGAAGAAAAAGAGGTTTAATTGGACTTACAGTTCCACATGGCTGGAGAGGCCTCAGAATCATGGCAGGAGGCAAAAGGCACTTCCTACGTGGCAGCACCAAGAGAAAATGAGGAAGACGCAAAAGCGGAAACCCCTGATAAAACCATCAGATCTCGTGAGACTTATCCACTATCACAAGAACAGTACGGGGGAAACCGCCCCCATGATTCAAATGATCTCCCATTCACAACGAGTGGGAATTATAAGAGTACAATTCAAGATGAGATTTGGGTGGGGACATAGCCAAACTGTATCAGTCACCATGCTGTACAACAGATCTCCAGAACTTATTTTATCCTGTCCAACTGAAACTTTGCACTCTTTAACCAATATCTCTCCACCCCCCAACCCCAGCCCCTGGCAACCACCAGTGTACTCTCTGCTTCTATGAGATTGACATTTTTAGCTTTGACATATAAGTGAGATCATGCAGTATTTGTCTTTCTGTGCCTGGCTTATTTAACTTAGCATATTTTTTCCAGGTTCAACCATGTTGTCACAAATGACAGAAATTCCTTCTTTTGTAAAGCTGAATTGTGTTGTGCGTGTGTATGCACGTGCGTGTACACACCACATTTTTAAACCATTCATTCATTGATGGACATTGGGTTATCTTTATATCTTGGCTACTGTGAATAATGCTGCAATGAACATGGAAGTGCAGATACCTCTTTGACATACTCATTTCATTTCCTTTGGATAGATACCCAGAAGTGGGATTGCTGATCATATTATAGTTCTATTTTTTATATATTTTAGGAACCTCCATACTGTTTTCCATAATGGTTGTAATAATTTATATTCCCACCAATATGGTGCAAGGGTTCTCTTTTCTCTACATACTCTTGAACACTTGTTATTATTGCCTTTTTTGTAATAGCCATTATAACATATGTGAAGTGATATTTATTGTGATTTTGATGTGCATTTCCATGATGATTAGCAATGTTGATTTTTTTCATATTACCTGTTGGTTATTTGCATGTCTTCTTTTGAGAAATATCTATTTAGGTCTTTTGCCCATTTTTAAATTAGGGTTTGTTTGTTGTCACTGAGTTGTACGATTTCCTTATATATTTTGTTATTTTATATATACACACACACACACACACACACACACACACACACACATATATGGTTTGCTTATATATTCTATCATTCCTTAGGTTGTATCTTCACTGTACTGATTGTTTCCTTTGCTGCGCATAAGGATTTTAGTTTGATGCAATCCCGTTGTCTATGTTTGCTTTTGTTGCCTGTGCTTTTAGGGACAAATTAAAAAAAAGGCATTCCCAAGACCAATGTTATTAAGCTTTTTCTTTATGTTTCCTTCCAGTAGTTTTACCTTTTAGGTCTTATATTTAAGTCTTTAATACATTTGAGTTGGTTTTGTGTATGATGTGAGATAAAAGCCCAATTTCATTCTTCTGCATGTGGCTCTCTAGTTTTCCCAACATCACTTACGGAAGAAATTGTCCTTTCCCCATTGTGTGTTCCTGGCACTTTTGTTGATGATCAATTGACTAAATGAATGAATTTATTTCTGGGCTATCTACTCCATTCCATTGGTCTATACGTTCATTTTTATGCCAATACTATGCTGTTTGAATTACTATAACTTTGTAGCATATTTTGAAATTAAGTAGTGTGATGCCTCCAGTTTTGTTCTTTTTTCTCACAATTGCTTTAGCTATTCAGTGTCTTTGTGGATCCATAAAAATTTTAGGATTTTTTTCTATTTGTGTGAGAAATGTCACTGGATTTTGATGGGGATTGCACTGAATCTGTAGATCACTTTCGATACTATGGACATTTTAACAATATTAACTCTTCCAATCCATGAACATGGGATATATTTTCATTTATATGTAGCTTCCTTAACTTCTTTTATCTATGTTTTATAGTTTTCAGTGTACAGATCTTTCACTTCCTTGGTTAAACTTATTCCTAAGTATTGTTTTTATTTTTGTAGCTATTATAAATGGAATTGTTTTCTTGATTTCTTTTTCAGATAGTTGTTTGGTTCTTTTTTTATAATTTCTATATCTTTCTTAAATTTCTAATTTCGTTCATGTATTGTTTCCCCTGATTTCAGTTAGTTGTTTACCTGTGTTCTCTTGTAGTTCACTAAGCTTCATTAGGACAATCATTTTGAATTATTTGTTAGGCAGCTCATAACTTTTCATTTCTTTATGGTCTCTTATTTTATTTCTTTGGCGGTGTCATATTTCTGGGATTATTTGTAATCCTTGTGGCCATGTTTTGGTTTCTGTGCATTTGAAAGTAGGCACCTATGATGGTCTTTGCAGAATGGGTTTGGTAGGGAAAGCCCTTTACTGATATACTGGTCCAGAGATTCTAGGTTGGCTGTCTGGTAGCATCTGCAGGCAGGCTTGCTGCTGGAGCCCTTGGGAAGGCTGGACTGATACCTGAGTGAGCAAGTGCATGGGCCAAGAACCTGGATCCTCAGGAGCTGACCTAGAGCATGATCCACAGAGGCCAGTCTGGCTCCAGGGTCCACTAAGGAAGACAGGCCTGTAGACTGGATCTTTGGGGGCTGACCTGACACCAGGATAGGTCTAGTGTCCAGGTCCACAGGGAGACACTTTAAAGCTGAGTCTGCAGGGGCCATCAGTATGCTGGAGCAGGCTTAGAGTGGGACTGGCCTAGAATCTGGGTTCATGGGGACTGAAACAGCTCTGGACCGTGGGTCCACAAGAGTAGGCCTGGATCCTGGGTTCACTGGAACCCAGGGCCTTGGAGACCAGTCTGGTACCTGGTAGCTGGCCCACAGGGTCTGGCCTTGAGCATGTATCTTCAGTGCCTGTCCTGGAGCTAGGCCAGCCGAGCACTTTGGCAGGCCTGGAGGCTGGATACACAGGGACTAGTCCAACACCATAGTCTACTGGAGTAGGCTTGGACGCTGGGGCTCCTGGAGTATGGGGCTGTAGGGAGTGGCTTAGTATTGGGTGGGCCTGGGGCCTGTATTTATGGGGCTGACCTGGTTCTTAGGGCCACAGGGGCCAGCCTAGAGCTGGGGTCCATGGGTACAGTCCTGGTGGTGGGGTCTGTGGGAGAAAGGATCCCACAGGTAAGACAGCATTTTAAAAAAATGAAATAAAATAGAACAGATTAAAATACCAGGGTACATTGTGTCCAATAAAGATTAGTATATTATTTTGTGACAGTTTTGTTTTGGTTGTATATAGGGGTAGTTAACTGGGTAGAATGTAAAATGAATTTCTTGCTGTGAATTGTGGTTTTAAAAAAAAGAAACCCACTGTAAGAGAAAAACGGAGAAAAGCTCGTGCCTGGAATACAGTAAACTATAGGGAGAATCATGGCACTGGGAGTTTTTCAGGAGAAAAAGATGCAGACCAAAAGGAGTGGCCACAGTGGCAGGAGGAAGGGGAGAGGCAGGCAAGCATGAAATCAAGGAAGCCAGAGAAGGGAGGGTTTGCCTCAGCAGAGGCTTCCGAAAGGTGTAACATGAGGGTGAGGGATGAACGTGGAGGTCATGAATAAGCTGGATGAAAATGATCACCTGGAGTGATGGAGAACGAAGCCTGGGGTGGAGAGCATTAAAAGAGGATGGAAGGTGAAGAATTGGAGTCAGCAAAGACACTCTTTTGAGAAGTTTGGTCTTGCGAAGGAGCAAAATAAATGGGGCGGGGGCTGGAAGAAGAATGGTGTCACTTTGGAAGCAGTAACTGACCATTCCCTACTTGGCTCAGTCCCTGTCAGACCCCTTCTAGATCATTCTTCTTTCAGTTTCAGGCCCCACTTCCCACAGAGACAGGAAAAAGTGGGAAGAATCATCAAAACAACTCTTTCTACAAACCATGTCATCTCCCTAAGGACATAGAATAGGCAAGTTTTACAGTGAAACAGGTGAAAAGATAATGTTGGAAGAGTGTGTCCCTTTTGCTTTAGAGCCAGATAGAAGTTCAGGACCATGACACACCGGCCAGATGACCTTGAGCAAGCTGCACGCCATATCTGAGACTTGTGCCTTCTCGGTATTAATAGGACAATAACAGATACTTTGCAACGAGAGCTCGCATAGAAAAAGGGCTCCTATGTGTGTGCACGACACATAACTAAGTGCACAGTAACCGTGCATGCCCCTCAACCTGACAGAATCTCCCTGACAGTATCAGTGCCTTTGCTGGGGCTATGGATATAAGAGGCAAGTGCATGGCACACAAGGCACCGCAGAACCAAGAGGAGGAGTGAACAGGCAACAAAACTCATCTTCCCATCCCCCACAAAAGATGAAGTCTTCTTAACTAGATCAGGCAAGTCACTCAAGATCAGGGCCTTCCCCTGGATATACATCCACATTGACTGCAGGATCAAGCCCAGCTCCTCAGCCTGGCATCCAAGCTCTCCCCAGTCTGGCCCTCAGCCTTGCAAAATTGCATCATGACTAAGAGCAGCTTTGAGTCATCAGCCACGTCTTCACACCTATGTAAAGTCTCTGGCCCCAGCATCCCCCATCTGCATAAGGTGGGGATAATCATCTCAGGGTGGGGGGTGGGGTGAGGATCAAACAAGATAGCTTGGATAAGACACTGGACACAGTGCGGATACGTTGTAAGTGCTTAATAAATTCATTTGAGTATTCTGCCTCTTCAGTCCTCCCCTCCATTCACCCTTGGCTTCCCCTAAATTAGCCTTCTCACCCTCCCCCAAGCCTGCCGGGGCTCTTGGAAATGCTGTGCCTATGTCTCTGCCTGGTTCTGTCTGCTGGGATTGTCCTTTCTCCCACTTTCCTGCTTTTTTTTACTCTCGATTCTAGTGTCACCTCCTCTGAAATGTGTTCCCTGACTCCCTAGGTGACTTTTTGCTCTCAAAACACTTTGCTTATACCTCCATTATAAGGCATTTTGACATTGTATTATAAGTAATTATTTATACATAAGCCATCTCACCCCTCGGCTAGATTCTTTGAGGGCAAAAACTGTATCTTATTTATCTCAATGTATCTTCAATGCCTTGCACAAAAGAAGTGTTCAGAAGATGCATGGTGAATGCATCAATGAAAAAGTACATGAATATGGATGGACAGACGAACAGATGGATGGGCAGTGGGCAATCTTCCTGTCCACTTCAGCCCAGACTTCAACCCAGCTCCTCCCTGAGTATCTCAGGCTGGCACAAAACCCAGGTTATCACTCAAGTGAACAGTAACATAGCACAGCTCACCTGGACTGGAAAGAAACTGTGAACTCTGGAAATCTGGGGTGTAGAAGTCTGAGGATCCCTTGGGGCCAGAGAAAACCACTTAGGAAGAGCCAGGCTCCTCACAAACCTGCCAGGAGCCTCAATTGGAGAAAATGATTTAATTATCAGAGTGTCACCAAACAAATTGTATGCCTCATGTTTTGGGTACTTAATGCTTACGGTAATTAACATTACGAAGATTTTTCTTCTCTCTTCTGTTTATATTTGGTTTAGCCATTCATAATAGAGCTAAAATTATTTCAACTAATTTTAGGCACTCTTTCTACATCGCCCCTGTGTTTCTTCCCCAGCACTGGTACCCAAATGCAATCTTTAACTTCAGAGACAGCCAAATGCAGGACAAACTGGAATCAATGCTGCCTTTGTCTTCGCTAATAAGTGCTGCCACACAGAGGAGTGTGGAACTGCTAATTGGCTGATCTCAACAGGGAAGAGACAATGGTGGCGAGAATGCTAGGGGATTAATTATAGGGCCGCCTTCTGCAAGGCCTGGCTTCAGCTGCTCCTGGCTTGTGATGAAACAAGGGTGGGCCTCTCCACCCATCTTTAGAAACAACAAGCTTTCCAGCTGGAATTCTCCTGCACTGGGGATTCAGACCACACACCCAGCACACACAAAGGTCAAGCGAGAGGAAGGTGGGTGTGGGGGCGAAGAGACTTCAAACTCACAAAGGAAAGCAACAGAGTGTGTGTGCTGGGAGGGTGGGAATGAGGGAGCACTCACTGGGACAGGAAGCTCTGTGCACCTGCTCATGAGGGAGACACGATGATTCCTCAACACATGATGAACCTGAGGCCTCAAACAGTAAAGAGACGGAATCATCAAACATGCTCAAGTTATGTCAGGTTAGCTCCTAAAAGGAGGCAACAGTTTCCTCTTAGAAGCAGCCAAGCTACGAGTAAGGACTCCTCTGAGCCTGGATTTGAACCCAACTTTGTCTGATTTCAGAGCCCATATTCTTTGCACTCTCAAAAGCTCTCCTTCACCTTGGGTCTGTGGCCTCTGAAACCTGATTTCCTTGTCTTTGGGGTAAGGAGATACCTCTGAAATGTCCTCGTTAGAATGCAAATACATCTGCAGAGTGGAGTAGCGAAAGCATCCCTTAGACCAGATTTGCTGTTTAAATGAGGCACCAGACACCAGGGAAAGCAGGTTCTTCAAGGAATGAGAAATGTCAGTTTTGATAAGGGGGAGGGGAACGGCCAAGAGACAGCAGGGCCACAGGGAACTCAGTGGTTGTATTGGGAATGGGATGGGGAAGCCCAAAGGGGTGGCATTTGGAAGGAAAACACCAAAGACATTGCATCAAAGCCAAACTGGGCTGAGTCCCATGGTCCCAAATCAAATTTGGTGTTCTCTTCTCAAAAGCCACAGTCCCTCCTGGATGCCACATCTCTGTAGCTCCACCTGGAAGCCTGGGATGGCTCTTCCACTCCCTCCTGTCTGCACCCCAGAACTAACCATTTCACTCTACATTCAAAGCCTGTCCTCTCCTCCCCATCCTTCTAGTCCTCATTAGCTTATGTTTAGCATTTGCCCCATGTCAAGGTAAATTGCACTAGACAGGGGTTTTTTTAATGGCAAGACAGATTTTATTTGGGCTACTGCAATGGGGGAGAGACACATCATGCAGAATTGAACTCATCTCCTAATACAGTAGGGGAAACTGGGGGATTTATAGCTAAAGGGGAGGGTGAGGGAGTGAATGAATAGGAAATTACTAAGAGGAACTTGGTTGAGAGCAAGGGTGGGGGAGGGATTCTTGCTAACAGGCTTTGGTGGGATTCTTGCTAAAACTAGGTTCCACAGTTGAACCTAGTTTTCATCCTTCTCAATTAGGATGAAGCCTAATTGAGAAGAAGGCTTAAAGGAGCCTGACTAAAGTTTGGTCAAGGAGGGAGTCACTGTCAGCCATCTCTGGGCCCTCTGCATCCAGGTTCACCCCTCTGGTCCAGAACTATACACAATCAGAATTTGCCCAAAACTCAGTACTGATGTTATTGCTTTCCCACTTGACACCCTGTACTGGCCCCCGAGTTGTCCTCAGGATAATGTACACACTCCTAGGAGGATGGGCCACAGAGGTCATTCAATCATAGCCAGAGAGTCCCAGGAAAACTGATCCAGAAGGAGGAAAACTTGTCTTAGTTCATTTTCTGTTGCTTATAACCTGAAACTGAGTAACTTATAAAGAAGAAGAATTTATTTCTTAGTTATGGAGGCTGAGCAGTCCAAGATCAAGGTGCTGCATCTGGTGAGGACCTTCCTGCTGGTGGGGACTCTCTGCAGTCCTCAGGTGGCACAGGACATCACATGAACAGGGGGCTGAGGGTGCCAGCACAGGTCTCTCTTCCTTTTCGTGTAAAGCCACCAGTCCCACACCCAAGGTAACCCATGAATCCATGAACAGATAATCCACTCATGAGGGGCAGAGTCCTTACAATCCAGTCACCTCTTAAAGCCTTCACACCTCACTACTGCCACATTGGAGTGTAAGTTTCAACATGAGTTTTGGAGGGGACAAACATTCAAGCCACAGCAGAACTCTTTGGTGTTCGTTCCTGATGCTACCTGGGTCCTAAACCTAGAAAGGTTAAACACACCAGAACAAAACCCTCCCTTGCAATTATCTCCCAGTGTGATAACAAGACTCTTCAGCCTTTCCAAAACTTTTTCTTGTGCTTTATCGCCTTGGTTTTCACCACCTCCCTGAAAGCCAGGAAGTTTCATCACCATTTCCCAGATGACGAATCAGCATGGTGAAGTGACTTGCTCAGGTCACACACAGCTAAGAAGTGAGTTCAACCAGCATCCAGCATCCAAACCTCGTCTTTGGTACAACACATTGTAATTGCCCCATTCTCCCTCCTAGATGGTAGACTCAGTGAAGGAGGTAGCATGTCCATTTGGTTTACCTCTTTGTCCCCATACTTGGCAATGTCTGGGACATAGGAACCCTCAATGGAAAAGGCAATGGAATCACTATCATTTGTTGAGGACTTTACCTTGTACTAGTACTGGGCTGAGTTCATTAAAAGGTCACTCTTTGCCTTAATGCTTGGTGGTACAACAGTATAACCAATCCCATTTTGCAGATGTAAAAGCGGAGGCTCTGAGCAGTTAAATAACTCGCTCAAGGTGGCACAGTTAATAAAACAATAGAGCAGAGACTTTCACCTATGTCCGTTGACTGCAAAGCCCATACTCTCTACTGCTTAATAACTGCTGTGTGAACAAGTGAGTGAATAAATGAAGGACTTCAGTTCTTGAGTTCTTTCCAGCATGCTTTGCTTTTATCTGAGTAACTACCTCCTCAATTTCCTCCACAACCTGACCTCGAGGCTCAGCTGAATGTAGACACTTTGCAAGCAAAAAAGAATTCCCAAATATTAATGCTCATAGTTAATGTTCTTTGGTAAAGATAATTTCAATGTTTTAAGATATTAATGTTCTTTTGACTGGTCTCCTTTCTAAGCACTTCTGAGTAAACACATCTATCTAAGGCTGATTGATTCTTGCAATTGTGCTATTACAACCTAAACTAGGACATTCTGAGTCACATATTCAAAAGGAGAAATGGTTCAGTGTATGTATGTGTGAGTGTGTGTTAATATTTTTTTTAAGTTTCCTTTTGTGTTCAACTCGAGAGAAATATTTGAAATTCAAATAATGAGGTATTCATAGTTACTTTGCTTTCCTTATGCCCTGGGTAAAAATAAAATAAAATGCTAGACCTTTTTCTTCCTCCATTACATGGTGCTGACTTTCCTTTCTCATTATGTTTACCTCCAAAATTTGAATGGGAGTAAAATTTAAAGGAATTACCACAATTCTTCAGTACATTTGCAAATCAATTAAGCCAAATTATGCTCCTGCTTTTTTGGGGAGCCAGTCTTCCCCAGCTCACAGAACGCTGCAGCCCACAGCTGCCTGGCAAACAAAGAACAGCTGTCAGTCTAGAAGCAGGCTTGGCATTTCAGCACTCACCTCCAGCAGCCAATGCCACCCGCTGAACCAGCCTCTCCACGGGCAGCTCCACGTACCTGCTAGGAGCCGGCTCCCCCACGGGGTGTTAACAGTGCCGGAAAAATGCACACAGTTTTGGAGTCAGACAGATCCCCAG
Source organism: Ateles fusciceps (assembly GCA_036589455.1). Lineage (NCBI taxonomy): Eukaryota > Metazoa > Chordata > Mammalia > Primates > Atelidae > Ateles > Ateles fusciceps. The sequence continues at coordinate 8,797,343 of JAZHEH010000733.1, forward strand.
CCACGCAGTCCCTACTCTGCCGCCTCCTTGCTGTGTGGCCTTGGCCAAATCACTTTACCTCTCTGAGCCCGAATTCCTTAGCTGCCAAGTGGAAATAGTACCTCTCCCAAGGTTGTCCTGAGACTATGATGATGTGATGAGTCTAGAAGCACCCCCACCTGCTCAGCACACTGTGGGCTCAGCCAGCGGGGTTTACCTGGCCCTCTGTCATCTGGGGAAGGGGAGTGCTGGGAGCCTTCGCTTTATCCTGCAGATCTGGCTCCACCCCTCCTCCTCTGCCCTCTTCCCTGAGAGGTTGAGTCACTCCCATGAGGCACCTCCGAGGACTCCTGTGACCTCTGGTTCCCTTGAGTTTGACTACAGGTGGCCCCCAGAGGAACTCAGAGGGAGGGTGGAGTGTGAGGTCATGTATGTATCACCCCCTCCCTGTGGGGTGGCCTCCTGTTGAGTCCTTTCACTGAAGGTCAGCCCCTCTCAAGTGGTCCTCTACCCAAGGCCCTTATCCAGACCTGGCAACTGCTTCCTTTCCTCATTCATTTAGGCCTAGGGATGTCAGACCCAGCTTTAGCTCAGCTGTCACCAGCCCCAGGATGCTACACGCTGTGTGGTTCCTAACCCCTGCCCACACCTTTATAAAAGGTCCCATTACCAAGCCGTGCTCTAATTATACTAACATGGAAGGCCATCTGTTCCTGCCAGGACTCTGATGGCACTTCTCCTCCCTTTTGTCTCATTTCCCCCGGATTCATAGGATGGAAAAGGGAGTTCCAGCAAGATTTGGAAGTTAAAATGTCACCTCCTCCAAGAAGCCCTGCCAGACTGCAGCTACACCAGCACCTCTTCTTAATTCCCTCTGAATTATGGAAACTTTACTCTCTCCTTCCTATTATGGTAACATATGCCCACATTTTCCCTCTCCCAAAATAACAAAATACCATGAAAGCAAGGAAAAATCATGATGCTTCTTTGCAATTTCTATTTCAGCCAAACAGAATTTGTTGTGGTTTTAGCTGACTTTCCTCCAGGCCTTTACTCATGCTGTTTCTTCTCATCGGAGGCACCCTCAACTCCACTTTAAAATGGATAAGCTCCCCTACCCAGACCAGCTATGGATTTGCAGCTGCAGGTTCAGGTGTGTGGAAGACGCCCCACTTTGTGTGTTTCTTGGTCCAATTTAAACTTGACTCCAAGCTGAGGCAGAGGGGCTGACGTGGGAATCAGCTCAACTTGGAAGAGTTGAGAGCAGCTGAGGCCACAGGGCCCAACGTGCCTCCCTGGAGAAGATCTGTCCTGGAGAGGGAGGCCCCAGCACATGAGGCTTGGGCCCTGTGACCTGGATGTGAGGCTTGGGCTCTGTGACCTGACGCTGATAGGTTCCATGAAAGCATTCAAGAAAAACCCAGAAAGAGACTAGGACCCATGGAGAAGAGCATGCAAAAGAGATCGGGGTAAGCCCAAGAGGTGAAGTTATGGGATGGAGCGTAGAGCCCTGATGAGGGGGCATTCATTTAAGCGCAAGTACTAGGGCAGGGCCTGGAACAGTTCCGGGCCCCAGAGAGAGCCTTCTGGGGAGGGGGGGAGAGAGGGTTTGAGAAGGACAGAGTGTGGCAGGCTGTTGAATGTGGCCTGCTCATCTCTGAACTTCAGAATTCATCTGTGAATTACAGTTCTGAGTAGGTGGCTCTCAGGGATCCTTGCAACACTAACATTCTGGGATCATAGAGGGAGGCTGGGCACAGCACGGATGAAGATGTGGCTAGCAGCGCCAAAACACCTAAGACAGTGTAACTCCCTCCCATCCCCCACCCAAGCAGCCAGGCGACCTTGAAAGCATCTTCACGCCCCCACGCTCCCAGGCGCCAGCCAGGATGACAAAGAAGCATGGTCTAACTTGCTTTGCTTTTATTGAGCACAAGTGTGCCAGATATTGTGCCAAGGGCTTTGCACATATTCTTTGCCAAAAAAAGATGCGTGGCTAAGTTGTAATGAGCTCTTCCTGGCCCAGGAATGCCCAGGCATGTCCCAGCCTCCCTTCACAGAGGTCCTGGGCTAATGAGTAAGGCAAACAGGTGGAGAGGCCCACCAGACTCTCTTTGGGGCATATGTACAATCTTTCCTTCACCTCCCTGCCAGCCTCCTGCCCTAGCATGTTGGGAGACAGGTCCCTGGGCCCCCCACATGGGCGGGACCTGCTCCACAGGGATGCCCCAGCCAGGTGTGCAGTGCTGTGCTAAGCAGCCTGCCAGCTCCAACAGATGGCAGAGCCGAATCGCCATCCATCACAGCCGTAAGTGGCCAACTCCCCCTTCTGGTGCTCCAGACAAACGGCTCTGCTCCTCCATCCCTCCACCAGCCCCTCCGTCAACCATTCTCGCCAGGCAGCCACGCGGAGTCGTTTACTCAGTGAGACCTGTGCACAGAATGTGGGGGTAGGCAGAGCTGGGTGACCCATGGAGGCACATCCATCATCACTGAGAGCCAAGAGCCGGGAGTGCACTTGCAGAGGGTGCCAGCCCTCGCTGTGTGTGTGTGTGTGTGTGTGTGTGTGTGTGTATGTCAGTGTGTATATCAGTGTGCCAGTGTGTGCGTGTCTGTGTGTGTCTCCGTGTGTATGTTGTCTGTGTGTCTCTGTGTGTGTATGTGTGTGCCTGTGTGTCTGTATGTGTGTGTGCGTGTCTGTGTATCTGTGTGTGTGTGCATGTCTGTGTATCTGTGTGTGTCTGTGCGTGTATGTGTCTATATGTCTGTGTGTGTCTGTGCCTGTGTGTGTGCATGTCTGTGTCTGTGTGTCTGTGGGTGTGTGTGTCTGCATGTGTGTCTGTGTGTGTGTTTGTGCCTGTGTGTGTCTGTGTATGTCCATGTGTGTGCCTGTGTGTCTGTGTGTGTGTCTGCGTCTGTGTGTCTGTGCCTGTGTATCTGTGTGTGTGCCTGTGTATGTGTGTGTGTCTGTGCCTGTGTGTGTATGTGTGTGTCTGCGTGTGTATGTGTGTGTCTGTGCCTGTGTGTCTGTGTGTCCGTGTGAGCCTGTGTGTATCTGTGTGTGTCTGCATGTGTGTGTGTCTGTGCCTGTGTGTGTGTGTGCCCATAGCACCACCCCATCTGCCTGGTGGACCTTGGTGGGCCTCGTCTCACAAAGAGAGACATGGCTTTGCCTCTCAGCCTGCCTGCTTCAGCCTACGCTTGAGCTCCAGGGAGCAGAGATGACCAGACAGCTCACAGCTCCTGGGGTGGGCAGAGACTCTAGCCTCTGTGTTCATTTACCCACATGTTAGGCCGTGTGGCAAGCAGGTCAGACCAAGTATCAGCCTAATGGCAGACCAGGCATCAGGCCTCTTGACAGGCCATGTGGGTCAGAACACAGGTCAGTCCACACATCAGGCCACACATGAGGATGTGGCTCAGACCACCTGTCAGGACACAAGTCCCTGCTTGATGTCCAGCAATGAAAGCCATGGAACTGATGTGGTCACGTGAAATCTCTATCCCAGGGCTTTGTAGTACTAAGTCCCAGCACTCCCATTTCCCGACTGTGGACCCCTGGGCTAATGGCTGAGCCTCAGTTTCTTTCCTTTTCTGAAAAATGGAAAGAAAGATACCTGCCTCCAGGGACTTTGCATGCAGCAGGCACTGGGTGGAGGGCCTAGACAAGAGTAAGGCATGGCATTGTTGAGCCCTGAGCACAGGGCCCAGCTGGATAATATGTATCTGCAGGGAGAGTGGGTCAGGACAGCAGGCAAAGGGGGGCTCTGGTAGCCCCTGGTGGGGGCACAGGCAGGAGGTCATCTGGGGGACCAGTGTGAGGCATAGAAGCCAACCTGTGCAATTGAACCACTGAAAGAACCTGCTACAGAGTCCCAGACTTTGGCCCTCTCCTCTGTATTAGGTTCTTAAGTGACACACATGAGAACACAGTCAAACACCTGGGTCAATTCTGTGAATGACTCAAGAAAAGGGAGCTCATTTATTTGAATGGCATCTCTCAGGCTCACCACTGACAGGCCAGCACCAAGTTTAGAGATTATATCTAACATAAATCTAACATCCTTCCCCTACTTTCAAATGCCAGAGACTCCGGCACAAAAGATGAAGGGACCTGAATTGGCAGAAGGTTTTGTGAACACAAGTTGACAAACTCCTACATATCCTTCAAGGCCCAGATGAGCTCTTCCCTCCTAGGTGAAGCCTTCCGCAGACTCCCCTTCATACATGTTTTCATCCGAGCGCCTCTCATACTGCATCCTATTCCCATTCTCTCTCTCTCTTACCAGGTAGGCTGTGCCTTCCCTGGGGCTGAGACTAGGTTTGACTCATCTCTCACGCAGATCCCCAGAGACTCGCATAATGCCTAACACAGATAGGGAATAAATGAATAAATGAACTCATTCCCTCATTACCATTTCAGCTGCCCACAAGCTCCACGTGAGCTAACAGAGTTATATGGCCACTTACAGAAAAGTGACCTAGTTAGGCTGCATCAATAGAGGTATTATGACCAGAGAAATGGAGGAGAGAGTCCCTCGCTGTTCTGTACAACTCAGAAAGAATGCCCCGAAAGGGCAGGCTTGAATGGAGGTAGAGTCTGAAATGCATGTGCCTTGAAAGCATTCAAGAAAACCCAGGAGAGGAGCCTCAGAGCTCACAGTAGGTGTCATCTACATGCTAGTTGTTATGAGATTCTGAAATCTCATACAGCTCAGGAGCTGTCTGTAATGGCCTGAGGGTCATCAGAGGTAATGGAGGGGGAGCCTAGGGCGGCCTTTCTCCAGGGCCCTTTCACGCCTCCACTACCTTCCCCAGCCCACGGCATCCTGGCCACCCCCTCACACCCCATCCAGTGGAGATACCAGACTTCCTGACCTGCCCCAGGGCAGGCTAGAAGCCACAGGTGGCATCTGAGGGCCCAAACTGGTGGCTTCTGGCCCGAAAGGTTATCTAGAGAGGCAGCTTCACATTGCCAGGTCAAGCAATAGAATTGGCAAATCTCCCTAAACAAACATATGTAAATTCCGACTATAACTTCATTTCAACTTCATATCCCAAACTTATGTGTTTACCTCAGGGAGGAAGTGCTGTTTTGTGGTTTCCAGGACAATGCACTTCATAATTTTTTCACACCTTTCAGAGCAGGTGACAGCTTACTTACAAAACCTCATTTATTCCCATGCAGGGCTTGGAGCTGCACTTTAATACATGCACCAATAACATATCACGATAAGGTTAGAGGCAGACACTCCCTCCCTCCACCCCAAATAGGCATTTTCTGGATCCAGCCATCCAAGCAGAGCGCTAAGCAAAGTAGACACCTTGAGTGAGGCCTCGGAAAACCAGCAATAAGAAGCCTCCCTGTGTAATTTCCTCTTGGACCAAGTACCACCACCTCATCCCCCCTCCCCAGCTTAATTGCAGGAAGATTGTTATGCTAATTAACATTATTCACCGAGTTAACAGAGCACAGGGTCTAAATTTAGATCCCCTGCTGCAGAGGGCTCTGAATTCATTGGAAGCTGAGAAAGATGCTGGTGGTGAAGTGTAGGTCCTCCGGGCTGGGCTGCAGGACAGTGGAGGAGGGGGAGGTCACAGAGGTTGTTCTCCCTCTTGTCCCATCTTCAGACCTTCTGGGATCTTTAACTTATAGCAGAAGGCCCGTGACTCCTGGCAGGGAGGACTCCGAGGAGGCAAAATCCTCTTCCCAAAGGAAGGTTGAGCCGAAGGAAAGGGAAGGGCCCGAGTGCTGAGTGGCCACCAGGTGCCCAGCAAGACACCCAGGTCACTGGTAAGAGCCCAGTGCAGTGGAGTAGCTCTGGCTTAGTGTCACACACCCTGGGGTCCAGGCCTGACTCTTCGACGTACAAGCTGAGTGACCTTAGGAAAGTTACTCTGTGTCTCTGGGCCTCAGTGTCTTCATCCATAGAGGGAACATCTTCTTTGCAGGTGGTCTCAAGGAGTAGGATTTGTATCCAGACATGTCTGAATGAAATGGCTGCGTGGTTCACCTCTCTGCCACCCTCCCTGGCTTCATCCATCGTCATGCCAGAAGGAGCAGAGGCTCAGCCCAATGCTGGCCCAGCCTCCTAGAATTCCCATTGCCTCGTGGGAGCAAATGTGCAAGATGGGGTCAACCAAGGCAAGGGAAGTGTGGGCTGGGTGGTGGTCCTGCCTCCTAACTCTCCACCCCCATCACCTCAGAGGGAAGCGCGGGGTCTGGCAATCTCAGGTCTAGGTCCACCCTCCCGTCTTGTCACAGACAGGCAGTATAGCATGGTGGTTAATAGCTTGAACTCCTTCCAGGCTGGAATCCCAGTTCCAGGGAATGCAATTGGAGCTTCAATTTCCGCATCTGTGAGGTGGGGGATAAGAGTGGTGCCTTCCTCCCAAGGCTGCTGTAAGGATTCAACGAGGTGTTCCATGTAAATTGCTCAGAACAGAGCCTGGTACATAGTAGGTGCCATCTACATGCTAGTTGTTATGAGATTCTGGAATTCTGGAGGCCAGCCCTATTGAGGACCGTACCTTGAGATCCCACCTGGGTTTCTAAACAAGTTCCCACTGTGAGTGGGTGTATCTTGATATCTAAGTGAGAAATGTGGGACCTTCTTTTCATCTGAAAAAGGAAAAGCTCTGGCTGGGCACGGTGGCTCATGTCTGTAATCCCAGCACTTTGGGAAACTGAGGCAGGCAGATCACGAGATCAAGAGATGAAGACCATTCTGGCTAACGTGGTGAAACCCCATCTCTACTAAAAATACAAAAAAAAAAATTGAGCTGGGTGTGGTGGCACCTGCCTGTAGTCCCAGCTACTTGGGGAGCTGAGGCAGGAGAATTGCTTGAACCCAGGAAGTGGAGGTTGCAGTGAGCCGAGATCGTGCCACTGTACTCCAGCCTGGCGACGGAGTGAGACTCCGTCTCAAAAGAAAAAGGAAAAGTTCTTAGATCTAAAGTTGGAATCTGCATCTCTGTAGAACCCAGCCTTCAAAGATACCCTGGGCCCCGTAGAACTTCCCATCTGTTTCCTGGATTCCCAAGGAAGGCTCTGCACCTGCCCCTTTGCCCTGGCAGACAGTATTCGTAGCCTGAGAGCAAAGCTAAGTCTCAGCTTCACCAACGCTTAGTTGAAGAACACCTCCCTGCTGTGCAGCCCTGTCACCTCTGAGTCTCTGGGGATCTATGGGAAAGCCCTGGACCCCTGGCGGTCAGGAGATGGAGTTTCAAAACTCTGTTCAGATCCCACTAGCTATGGGCCTCAAGCAGGTCTCTGGGTTTCTGTGAGTTTCAGCATCCTCATCTTTAAAGCCAAAAAGAACATCTTCCTCCAGAGCAAGCACGTTATGCAGATTAATCACAGTAATGTGATGTTGTTATTAAGCTGTAGAGGGCCACACAAATGGGGTGGATTACTACTGTCGTTCCTGAGTGTGGTCCCAGGTGTGCAGCTATGGGTGAAGTACTTCTGGGAATAGATGTCGGGGGTGCATTCTCAGCCTTCTCGTGGCCTCATCTGCAGCTCCTCCATCATGGAATACTCTTCTTCTGTCCTGTGGATACTATGGTTTTGAGGTTAACCTTCACAAACGTCCTTTGAGGTAGGCACTGTCGTTATGTGGGAGGCAGAAGAAGGGCCCGCGAGGATGGCCACATCCCAACCCCCAAACCTGGGTTATGTTCCCAACATGGCAGAAGAGACTTTGCAGGTGTCATGAAGCCAAGCATCCTGAGATGGAGAGAGGTTCTGATGGTCTGGGCGGCCCAGCGTCATCACGAGGATTCTTGTAAGAGGGAGACAGCAGGGCCCAAGGCAGAGGAGATGCGATGGCAGAAGGGACTAGAGAAATGTGCCCTGAAGATGGGAGAAGGGGCCATGAGCCAAAGAATGCAGGTGGCTTCTAGAAAAGCAAGCGTTATCCCATAGAGCCTCCAGAAGGAACATAACTCTGATGCCTGATGCCGCCTTAACTTTAGCCCCTTAAGACTCATTTCAGACTTCTGAGCCCTGGAAGATAATACAATTTTGTCACTTTAAGCCACTAAGTTGTAATTTGTTACAGCAGCAGGAAAAATACATATCACTTTCTTTTTTTTTTTTTTTTTTTTTTTTTTGAGACAGGCTCTCTTGCCCAGGCTGGAGTGCAGTGGTGCAATCATAGCTCACTGCAATCTCTACCTCCCAGGCTCAAGCGATTCTCCCACCCCAGCCTCCCTAGTAGCTGGGACTACAGGCGTGCACCACCACGCCAGGCTAGTTTTTTTTGTTTGTTTGTTTTGTTTTTTTTTTCGGTAGACACAAAGTCTCACTATGTTACCCAGGCTGGTCTTGAACTTCTGGGTCCAAGTGATCTTCCCACCTCAGCCTCCCAAAGCACCGGGATTATAGGCATGAGCAATGGCGCCAGGGTCCATATCATCTCCTTTATACAGATAAGAAACCTGACACTCAGAGGGGCTTCAATAACTGCCCAGCATTCGCCAGTGAGTAAATGGCAGAGCCTGAGACTCGAGCGCAAGCCTTCTGGCGGCAGAGTGCTGGGTTAGGAATCTCATGCAGAACACTGGGGCTAAGCGGAAATCCTGGAACAAGTTCCCTGCCACTGGAGGTGTTCAAGAAAAGGTGGGACGATTATTCACCATGGTATTCTAGAGATTTCTTTATCAGGTGTGTGTTTGCTCAGAACCATGGCTTTCAAATCACTTAGAAGAATCCTTTGCCCAGAAGAAAATCTCTCACCCTAATCTAATTAATCCCTTATTAATGCCATACAGATCAAAGAGGAGCTTCTCTCTTGGGCAGGTTGGGTCCCAAGCCGTTGGAACTGCCCCTTCCCCGTGTACACTGCGCTGCCTCTGTGCTACCCCCCGCGCACCCCAGGGGGTTCCACGGACAGTGTTTGAAAGCACTGGCCTGGAAGCTTTCTGAGGTTCCTCCAGATCTGAGGCCACAGGAACCTGAAGATTTCTCTGGAGACACAAGACAGGGAACCACGTGGCCTCCCTCAGACCTCCTGGAGTAGGGGCGGGAGCCAGGGAAGGTTTAAGAGCTGTCGAAGACGCTACTAACGATTTTTAGTTACTTAATTCTCCTAGAGCTTTGACAGTTCCCCATAACTTAGGGTTTATTTGCTTTCTCTTGAATGTCACATATAATTCTTGCCGAAATGTTTATTTGCCTAATGCAACATTTAGTGCCCTGGTAATTTATTTTCCTATTTGTCAGCCAGGAGGAAGGAAGGCTACGTTTAGCCTCTGGCTCAAATGTGGAAAATAATACAGTGGCCCCCACTCTTTCATCTCCACAGCATGACGATGTGCCTGACCGGCCACACACCTTCCCTGAGAAAAGCAATGTCCACTCCACCACAAGGCCTCTCACCCCCTCCCATGTGGACCACAGACCCAATCCCATCCAGAAACCGGAGTTTTGTTTTCTTCAAAACGATCAGCCAATGAGATGAATTGTATCATCACAAGCCCTTGGGAGAGACAAAAATCAATTCTCTGGATACAATGTCGTTTCCAAATCGAATCAATTCCATGAGTTGTAAGGGAATTCAATTCAACCAACACTAATTGAGCGCCTACTATGTGCCAGGCCCTCTGCTGGGAAGGGGATTCAGCAATAAATGAGCCAGCGTTCTGGCCCTCCGGGAACTGATGGCCAATTGGGAGGCGGTAGTGTAAACCAATAATGGCAATGCAATCCGGGCTGTAATGAGGAAGCAGACAGAGTGCTGGGGGGCGGCGGGAGGAGGTGGCACACTGCCCCAGGAGCCAGCATGGGATATGCAGAGACAGCATGGGATACAGCCTCATATTGTCCCAGGAGGAAGTGGTTGGAGGGCATCGAAGATACAGGAAGCCCATTATAAGGGAAGGCAGATTGCTACCCGGCGTGCTATGAGGGGCACCAGGGCAGAAGGCCTGGAGAGTGAGGCTGATCCTGGCAGGCCTTGGATGTCGCTCATAGGCAATGGAGAGCCGATCGATGTGTGTGTGTGTTGGATGATTATGGTGGCAACGTGATGGTGAACCAGGATAAGACTGGAGCTGGGTGTGCTAAGCCAGTGCGGGGTTTCTGCAGTACATACAGGAGCAAGATGGTGAGCTAATTGGAGGCAGTGTGGCTGGAGAGTGGGTGAGGGAGCAGCATGCGAGGGAGAGATTTGGCAGCGATTCCATGTGGGACCATGGCTGGTGATTAGATGTGAGGGCGAAGGCCAGGGAGCAGGTCACAGATGCCATCCCCTGAGTAGGAAACACTGACAAAGACCAGGTGTGTAGGCAGGCAGTAGCCAGCTCTGTACACGTCAGGTCTGTCAGGCATGGAGATGCCCAAGGGAAGAGGATGACCAAGTGGTTGTTGGCAGTGAAGGTCTGGGAAGGACCTGCCTGTACCTCGCTGGGGACTGTGAGCTGGGATGCGCTGGGACAGTGGGGTTTTTTCCATCCCAGGACTTTTGCCCCGGCCCTAAGAGGAGGTGCTGACTTCATCATATCCCCTCCACCACCACCACCAAGACTCCACCTGCTCTGGTCAATACCAGCGTGTCCTAGGGCAGGAGCGATTTTTCTGAGAACTTCCCTGAGAGTTTGCAGTCCTTTCAGAAGTTGGAGAGGGAATCACATTGAGGGTACCCCAGGCCTCCAAAGGAGTAAGAGAGATGGGGGCACAGGAAGAGATCTTGGGTTCTTAGAAATCTAGAGAGGAGCCATAAAGAAGGGGGGATTCATGAGCATCCCCTATGCCTCAGGGGCCTCCAAAGTCATCTCAGGGAGGCTCACCCACTCGAGACCCAGACGTTCCAATTGCCTGGACTGATTGGCTGTTGTCAGTGGGTAGAAACCCCAGGAATGGAGATGGGGTCACTCACCAAGGGTGGAGCAGGAGGATGCCAGCTTCCAGAAATTTGTGAAGAAGTCTAGGCACATTGGGGTCTCCTTGGGGTGACCTGAGCATGGCCAGGGGTGTGGACAGGCAAGACTGCAAAGTACATACAGTAAAGACAATGGCAACAGAGTCCTTCATGCTGTGCCCTGCAGGGAAGGTTGGGATTTTCATGGCCTGCTGGTCGGCAGCATAGACCAGAATCAGGCTAGATCTACGCCCAAATCCCAAGTCTGCCACCGACATAGGTGACCTTGAGAAAATTTCTACTGATATAGGTGATCTTGAGAAAATCACTTAACCACTCTGCCTCAGTTTCTTACAATGTAAAATAGAAATGATAATAATGGTACCCACCCCATACGATTGTTAGGAAAATTAAATGAGGTAATTATGTGAAGCACTTAGCACAGCATCTAGAACTTAATAAACACTCACTAAGTAGGTGGGTCTTATTTATTTAATTTATTTATTTTACCATCATCACCATTATCAGAGGGGCTACAAAAGCCAGAACGTGTGACCTTCCCAGCCATGACTAGAGGAAACTCGATTCTATCAGAGACGATTGTTCGTTCCAACACTGGGAAGGAACATTCCTGCTGTAAATTAATACACCAGACCCCAACCAGGCATGAGATTGCCCCAGGCTCTGATCACCTCCTGCTAGCCCATAAAGGCAGAGCCAGGTCTGACCCTCAAACCTACCAGTCCCCCAGCAAGGAAAGCCCCATTGCCAGAGCCAGCTGTCCTCTGGACCACAGCTGCAGCTCATTCCTCTTCAAGTTCAGCCCCAGCCTGGAAGAAAAGAACTCCTTTCCCTCTTAGGGACCCTTGTCATCAGTTGGGGTCTACTTCCTGGACCTCCTTGACAGGAATCAGCTCAGAACCTTGAGGGACCAACAGATTCTCCTTGGGAACTGATGGAGGAGTCTCTTCCCAATGCCCCTCTGCCCACTTTTGTGTTCACAAGCTCCCATTTCCTGAGCACCTACTAAGAAACACCCCCATGCACACAGCAGCCAACTCTCCTTATGCATGCCAAGGAACAGAAACTGTCAAATAACAAAGAACCCAAAAGTCATTGCTAATCACATTTGCATAATATGATTATTTTTTCAGCAGATTTACCTTCCTAATTACGTTTGTCTCCAGCCAATATTAAAGTGATTTTGCATTCCCCAAGCACACTGATGTTGAGGGAAGCTGCTCCAGAGGTGGGTCGGGAAGTCACCCTGGAAGCTGTGATTTTGCCACAAAGTAGACAATTCCAAGCTGAGAAATTATGAAGGCACACCTACATCCCTAGGGGGGAAGAATAGCAGCAAATTGCATTTTTACGGTGTTTTAAAGTTGCAAAGGACTTCTTCAAGCATCTTATTTGATCTTTACAATAACCCTGTCACCCACTATACAGGCAGAGAAACTGAGATTGCTTTTCTTAGGACATTTAGAATAAAGCCAGGACTCCACCCTAGATCCCCTGGTTCCAAAGCTCTTCGGGGATGGTGTACCTAAGAGCTCTCCTGGCCCTAACTGTATAGTGTCTACCACAGACATAGATACTGAAACATAGAAATATAATGGCCCAATTTGTTCATGTCTCCCTGTATCTGTGCCCTGGGTGCTCCCCATGGCTCACTGACTGTAGAATTGGCCATGTGACTTGCTTTCACCAGTGGGACAGTATAGGAAACATGTCACAAACAGACACTTGCAAAGTGCATGCCTTGTGCTGTTCTTGGATTTCTTCAACTACCATGTGAGTAAGCTCAGGCTGGCCTATTGGAGGATGTGGGACACATGGGTCAGTCGCCCTCATCACCCTGACCAACAGCTCACCGGCCACCAGACCAGTGTGTGAGGCCACTGGAGTCCATCCAGACCAGCCAACACATGAGTGACTCAGCTGAGATCAGCCACGCTGAGCTCAGACCGCAGAGTTGCTTGGCTGCCCCTAAGACCCAGGGTGGTTTGTTACACTGCAAAACTAACTCTAAGGGATTGCGATGGACTGAATGTGTGTGTGCTCCCACCTCCAGATTTTCCTGTTGAAACCTAATCCCCATTGGGACAGCACTTGGAGGTGGATCCTTTGGGAGGTGATTAGATTGTGAGGGCAGAGCCTGCATCAGTGGGATTAGCACCTTTATAAAAAAGGCCCAAGGGAGCTTCCTTCACCTTCCACTAGTGAGGACACTGTGAGAACACAGTTGTCTATGAACCAGGAAGAGAGTCCTCACCAGACATCCAATCTGCCAGCAACGTGGTCTGGTATTTTCCAGCCTCCAGAACGGTGAGAAATAAATTTCTGCTGTTTGTAAGCTACCCAGTCTATGGGATTCTTTTATAGCATCCGGATGGACTAAGAGATTGATAACAGGGAGTAAACAGAGCATCCCGCTCCTCGCTGTAGGAGAACTGTTGGCAGGGAGTGTTTCTGAACACAGTCAGGCCCACACCCTCTCTCAGACTTTCCCATTCCTGAGCCCCGATCCAGCCGGGCAATTTCTCCATCCCAAATATCTGGCCTTGCTGAGTTCTGAAGCTCTGTTCTCAGAGCATGTAGAAGGTGTATTTCTTCATCCACCCTCTCATGCTACATAAACTCTGTTTCCTAGTAAATCCCAATTACAGACCTGCTGCCCTCTCTTTGCCCCTGTAGAGCCTCCATGAGACAATTGCCTAGGAAAATTAAGCTGGAGTTTGGAAGGCCCAGAGGCAAATCTAGACAGTCACTGGGGTCAGCTTTCTCTAAGCTCAGGTACACTCACACCAAACCTTCTCACTGGTCTTATGAAGTGGCCTTGCTTGAGGCCAGGCCTGGATCCCTCTCTCCAGACCGTGCTGGCCCCAGTCATGTTGCTGTAATCAGCTCCATCCTCTTAATAGTTTTGTGACTTTAGCAAGTTATTAGTGCCTCTGTGTTTTTGCTTGCCCCTCTGTAAAATGGGTATAATAGTACCTACCTCATGGGACCGTGTTGAGGTTTAAATTTACATGTGTAAAGAACTTACAACAGTGCCTGGCACAAAGTAAGTGCTATGTAAGTAGCAGTTCCCACTATGCCTACTACGACGTCTCCTGTTATAATTATGGTGCTGGTTATTCTTGTTTCCATGTCTCAGGGGAAGGGGTCTGGAGGAGAAAGATTAAGTTCATGCTTTTGGTTTCAAGCCCTTACATTAGTCTCCTGGAGGCCCCTTAAGCCTGCTCCCTGGGTTCAGGACACACAAAACACCCTCTTTTCCTTGCCTTCCTCTTCCTGGACCTAAGCCCAGCACATGGTCTATACATTAGTCGGATGGTTATTCTCAGATTTACACTCAAGACTGGTTTCCATTCTGAAGCAAGGACAGGCTTTCTACCACAGTTCAGTCCCCAAAATCCCTCACCCTTTCTGTTCTTACTTCTCTCTTTAAGGTCACAGTGAGGCAACTTGGTTCTATGGACCTAGAGTCACAGGGATCTGGTTCTAAATTCTGGCTGTATCACTGACTAGTTGTGCAGCCTCGGGCAAATCACTTAACGTCTGAGTTTAGGTTTCTTCATCTTTAAGGTGGGTCATTGACACCTGTCCCCTAAAAGTTGTCGTGAAGATTAAATGAGATAATATCCATATATTAGTTAGAGTAATGGTAGCTGCTATAACAGATAAGCTCCACTATTTCAGGAGCTCATCACAATAGAAGTGCATTTCTCATTCACACAGTAGTTGAATGAAATTGTTTCAGCTTACTGGGTGGCTGTCCTTTGCACAGTGACTTGGGAGCTCAGGCTCCTTTCATCCTCTGTCTCTGTCATACTGTAAGGGCGCAGAGCTGTCTGCATCTAGCCAATAAACAGAAGAGTGAAGTTGGGGACATCTCTTATTTTTACCCACCTTTACCCAGGTGGGACATGCATCATCTTCCTCATGTTGCATGAATGAGACCAAACCATGGACACCATTTAGATGTGAAGGGGTTAGGAGTAGAAATAGACCCAGGCTGGGTAACACTGCCAGGTCCAACCCCACAGTATGGAAGGGGAGCACAACCCCATGGTGGACAGACACCTGGTTATGTCTGTTGCAGTCTGCAGAGGCTTATAGAAATACCTTGGGCACACAGGACATGCTCAGCAAGTGCTTACAGTGGCTGCTGTTACTACTGCCACCACCACCACCACCGCACTGCCACTATTACTATTTGGTTAATAGTTGCTGTGTGAAATAGAGATAATAATAGCAACCTCGTGGAGTTGTGAAAAGTATTAAATATAGATGTAAAAGCATAAATGACACTACTTGTCTCTTTCTCTTCCACATGTAAGCCTCCAACTATCCCTAGCATGCTTCCTAAGGTCAGGTCCTCCTAGGCTGAGCACCCTCCTAAAAAGAAAGCCATGCCCCCACTGACCCCACCACCACTCCAAGGTTGTATAGGGCACGTGTCCTTCTTCAGCCTCCCTCACTGTCCTAAGAACCACTAGAGATAGTTTTCCAAGTCAAGCTCACCTGATATTTTAGTGGTCAGAACAGAATGGTCTCTGCCCATTTCTCACTGGGGCTCAACATGGCCTCAGAGAAGAAAAAATGGAATTTCATGCATTGTCTCCCATCCTTCGTAACTGTTTGTTTTCCAATAGAAATGCTGTTTCAGGCAGCTGTTTTCCAAGTCCTTCTTTCCACCAGCCTACTCCCTCAATTTCTGTAAATTCCTACAACCTCCCATTTCTTTCTGGACTATTTACTATGGACAGGATTTCGCTCACAGGAGCAGGTTTCCCAGAGTTGGCTCTTCTAGGGCCAGGGTGTTAAAGTTGAGAGTAGGGCTTCTGCACAGGCAGGGGAGCTGTTCTCAGTCTTGTCCCTGTTCTAATATTTTTATTACTTTACAAGAGACAAAAGGAAGAAGAGACAGAGACACAAACAGAAGAGGTTGTCTGAGAGGAAGGCTGGAGGAGAAATATGGACAGAAGGATGGAGATTCATCAGACTTGAGTTCTATCCTACCCTCTTTCTTTAGAGTGATGTAGGGGGTTTGAATTCTTATTCTGCCTGCATAGCTGTATAATTTTTATGAAATCATCATACCACCCTGAACCTCAGTTTCTTCATCTATGAAAGGAAGCCCAATGTTCACCTCATAGGAGTATTGAGAGCATTAAACAAGTGTAACGTTGCAGCACAGCTGGTGTGGTGCTATAGTAGGGCAGTCAACAAATAATTCCTTTTGCCTTCCCCTTCCAAAGGAAACACAGATGAAACTTTCTGAGTCTGTGGTTAACTGGAATTTTTCTAATAAAAAAAGAATTTTTTCTGAATGCAAACATAGCATATTGTTAGAACTTCTTTAAGTACAGGAACATTTAGAATAGCACTGTGCTGTTAGGGCCACCAGGCAGGAAAGTGGCCATGGCTGCTAAAACTCTTACTGTGTAAACTTCATATTAAGTTGTTAATATCTCATTCTTTTTACCTACAAAACAGCAGTTTTATACAGTTCAACCTAAATCAGGTAGTAGTAATGCTTATATGGTGCTTACTGTACACTAAGACTTGTTCTAAGGATTTTAGTGCTCATTAAATCCTCACAACAACTCTGCAAGGTAGATACTACTATAAACTTATTTTATAGCCAAAGAAAAGCACAGAGAGGTTAAGTGCTTGCCCGAGATCACACAGCTACCGAGAGACAGAGCTGGGTTTGAACCCAGACAGTCCAGCTCCAGAGGCCATGACTTAAGCCACTACATTTTACTACCTCCTGTATGAATAATTGTGAGGCCTCCTGAGAAAGATCCTGTATACCTACTGGGCTCTCAGGTGAACTGGGAAAAGGCCGCAAAGCCAGGATGGCAGGGATGCCTAGAGGGAGGAGAGAGAGCCTATCACCCAATGGTCCCTCTGCAGTCCTAAGCCAGCGCCATCCTGGAAGGGTGGTATCACTCCCTCCAGAACAACAAGGCAGGTACTGGCAGGCATCTGGCCCTGCTCTCTTTCCCGAGCATTTTATTTTCCTGTCCTCTGTGGCATGACTCTCATAAAACTATTCATTTCTTAATTCTGATGGCAGAAAAGAATTTAATCAAATTGCTTGAATATGACGACAGCCTCCCGCTAAGCCAGCTGCCTCCCGAGGGTCATTGGGAGACAACGCCCTGTTAATATTTAGCTCCAACAGCAAACATTATGGTTTTCAATTTAGAAGATTATGCTTCTGGTTAGTTATGTATCACATGTGCGCGCGCGCGCTCGCTGGGTGGCTCATCTCATCAGTGCGGGAGCATTTTGCCAGGGTTATAAAAAATGCCATTTTCTCTGCGAGCCCTTTCCACTCAGTGATCCAGCGAAGTAACATCGGGATCAAAACCATGTTCTGAAAAATAATTGATCTATTTCAGCAGCTCACAGGCCTGCATTCCAGGCGCCCAAAGGAGCCATTTTCAGAGGGAAGCCAGGGGCCCACGTGGGAGGGGGCTGCAGAAGAGATCAGTCTCCTGCAGTCCTAGCTCTGTGGACTTTGAACCAGGGTTGAAAGGGGAAGAGGAGCTGTCCGTGGTGCTGAACCAAGCTGTCCCAGGATTGCCAGGCAGGACAAATGAACGCTGGCTAGTGGGACTGGCTGTTTGGGGGAGCTGTGCCTATTCTAAGGTCTTGGATCATTACATTTTCCTTCTTTCCAGAGTTCCCAATCCTCTCTCTAGTTCTGGGTCCACTTCTTCAAGTGCCTTCTCCCGTTCTTGCCCTGTCTGTCATCTGCTTTCGTGATGAGGGATTCATTCCTACTAGCCACTTCATGGGTTTCTTTTTGGTTTTTTCTTGTTCTATTCTTTTTTGTTTGGATTTGTTCTCAGGATGGCACAGAAGCTCTGGTGGGTCTGAGAAGCTCAGTATTTTAGGAAACACAGACCCTTGTCTGTTCCCTTTCTCACTCTTCTTCTCACTCAATTTCTCTCTACTGAATCATCAGGTCCATCTCCCCCTCCTGCTCCCCCCATCTCGCTTTTGCTCCTCCCCTCCCCTCCCTCTCTATATCCCTTTCCTTCTTTCCTTAGCTCCTCCTTACCTACCCCCTCCTTCCTCAATCTCTCCTTCCTTCCCTTCTTCCTCTCTTCTCCCCTCTTCCTCCACAGTGTTCACATTTGCACATGCTCTGTCACCCCCTCCTTCATCCTCTCTCTTCATTTTCTCTGTCTTTCTATCCCTCTCCTCCCCGCACTTTACTGTCTTCTCCCATGATCTCCAACTTCTCAGGAACCCCTGCCCTGCCTACTTCACCTCTCTTTCTCCCTTTCCGGCTTCCCTCTTCCATCTTGGTCTCTCTCATGGTCTTCCTCATGGTCTCTCTCATTCTTTCCATCTCTTTATCTCTCTTCATTTCCCCTTTTCTTTGCCCTCTCTTTCCTTCTCTCCCTATTTCTCCTTCCTCTGTTTTCCTCCCTCACTCTCACTGGCTCCTTCCTTCCCTCTCTGCTTTGTCTCATTCTCTCTCTCTCTGCCTCCCCCCTCTCCCTCTTTCCTCACCATCCCCCCCCCCTCCATTACTCCCTCTCTCTCTCCATCCCTCTCCCTCTCCCTTTCTCTCTCACTCCCTCCCCTGCTCCTGTCCTCCCTCTCTCCATCTCTCCTCCCCCACCCATCCTCTCTTTCTCTGCACACATCTCCCCTCCCTAGGAGCCCCCAGCAGCCTGGTGAATTCATTTCAGCAGCTATTAGGGATCAGCACCTGCCCTGATACTTGGTGGGGAAGAAGAGTTTGAGATAAGATGGGCTGTTTCAATCTCAGCACATCTGTAATTGCATTACCATTAAATTGCACCATTTTCCAAAGGTAAGAGCCCAGGGCCCTTGTGCTGAGTCTCCTGTAAATCCACTGCCAAGTCCTGCATGATGTGGAGGCCCCTGGCAGAGGGGGAGAGCAGGCCAGCTCTATTTGACCACAATATTAATCCCCTTTGTCTTAGGGTCTCTTGTTTTCCATTTTATTTCAAAGGTAAAAGTATCCCTGGGAATCATGATTTCCAACCCTCTCATTTCACAAATAAAGAAATGGAAACTCAAAGAAAGAAAGGGAATTGCCCAAGGTCACACAGGCATAGCCACTGAGTCTGCAGATGTCCCTCATTCTGCAGCCTTCCTACAATTTAGGACTAGATAAGGAAAAGATGGGGAAGGGCAACAATGAGATCCAGCATTTTTAGGTTCCAAGAAGGGTGACATTGGTCCAATATCCTCAGATCTGTCAGGTCTAGTGGACAGGCACATGGGGCAGAGGATGGCAACATAATAATTTCTTGTGGTATGTCAGGTTTGGCCAGGGACACAGAGAACAGGATTCAGCCTGGAAGAGAGGACAAAGCTGGCAAACGCTGGATGGGGACTGGGCACATGAGAGTTCCAGACAGATGGGCTGGTATGCCGGGCAGGACTCTATTTTCAGCAAGGACCTGAGGGACACTACCGGGAAATCGATGCTGAAGGCAGCATATAAACCAAGGCAATAAGACGGGGTCTGGCAGTGGAGATTGCAGCGCAGGAGTCCACCCAGCCTGTGCCTGTCTGGAGGCTGGTCCAGGGAGGAGCTAGGAAGGAGGGGGTCTGGTAAAATGGAAACCAGGATGGGCTAGAGCCTGGAGGCAGAGGAGGCAGGACACAGACACCAGCTGGGGGGTAGGTTTAGGGGCAGGATCAAACACACACTGTGGACTAGACTTCAGGAAAAGCTCCAGACAGGAGGAGATGAGCAGATGAGCCTGAGCAAGGATCAGCATTAGTGCAAAGCACCCAGCAGAAGAGAGTCAGAGACCAGAGAGGGTATCACCTAGCACAGGGGTCTGTCCCCTGGGGCCCTGTGCGTCACTGATGCTCTGGTTCCTGCTTTAGAAGGAAAATAGCTACAGGGTCAAACAAAGCCCAGGGTTGTCCTCCACTAGAGGATCGTTCCCAATGCCCACCCAATGGCAGGCAGACTGAGAAAGGATGGGTTTGGGGCTGGAGGGGAGGGCAAGGAGATCATCACCACAGTGGCCTCTAAGGGTCTGGGAGCCCAAGGATGCCCACTCTCCAGCCCCAGCCCCGACAGCAGTGGGAACCCAAACAAGCAGGCTGAGGCTGAGCAGATTCACGTCCCCGAACATCAGCCCCAGCCCCAGGGCTGGGAGACCGACAAGCAAACAAACAAACAGCCAGCAAATGTGTCCCGGTGCCCCAGGGTCAGCCTGCCACCGTGGCTACACCTGCTTTGGCAAAGCATCTACTTTGAAGCCTAGCCTGATGGAGAGAGAGCGTGCAGCACCCAGGGAAAAAATAGGGAGGTTTAATGATGCGAAATAGCTCCGTGTGCAATCTGGGTGCGCTACAAGGGCTGCTGAGAGCCTCTAAAAGCTTCCTGAGCTGGCCCGTCTCTGAGGCCGACCCATTATGTTATTTGCTGCCTTGTGACCAGGATGAAGCCAGCCCCAGCTGGCTCTGGCTCCATCCATCCATCCTGCTCCCTTCCCCCAATTCCAGGCACCCATGGGGCAACAGGTCAACAAGCACACGGCCGGCTGCCCCAGCAATTCTTAGATAAATCAATTAGGATAAATGAGCTTAGTGATGTATGATGCCCTTGCTCCACTGCGTGCCTTCTGAACTATTAGTTCTCCAGAGAAGATTAATTACGGGATCGTCATGCTAATGTTCTTTTAATGGAAACTGTTATTTAAGTTTAAGAAGAGCAGGTATCGAATGTATAGGAGTTAGATACCTGTTATGAGCATCTCAAATAGGGGCGATGGATGGAGCCAACCTCAGAATGGACCTGTTGAAGCAGATAGAGAGCCAATAACCACTCTAAACCTTGTGGAAAGTTGCAGTGAGTCCTGAAAGTTTTTTCTGGAATTGCATGCATTTGTGGAATTAACCTGGCAACCTACTTGTATAGGCTTTCTTATGTTGGTGGAAACAGAGTAGAAAATGGAGAAGGAGCTATTGAAGGAAAGAGGCTGGTTGGCCTTAAGTAAGTTAAGAGTGGGGTATAGACAGAAATAACTCATTTGATTTTGGTCATATTAATAGAGGTATAATACCGTGAGTAAAGGAGGTGATAGTCTTGTCCTAGACAGTCCAGTTCAGTATAGAAAGTCACATTCCCCAAGTGCATTAACCTTTTAGAGTACATGAAGTGGACAGTGACTAAAATGATGAGAGGCCTGAAAACTGAATTATATGAAAGTTGCAGGTAGCTCCTGGGAGAATTCAGCAGGAGATGAGGATGGGTGTGGCAAAGCCAAGGATCATTTATTCTCTAAAACAATGGTTCTCAGCCCTGGTTGCTTCTTAGACTCGTCTGGGGAACTGTTAGAAAATACTAATGCCCAGACCTCCTCCCCAGAAATTTTTATTCCATTGATCTGGGGTGGACTCAAATATTAACATTTTTAAAGGCTGCCCAGGTGATTGTAATGTGCAGCCAAGGCTGAGAACCACTGCCTAGAAGAATGTCACAGGTAAAGAGGGAAGGTGTTTATTTTGTGTGACTACAGAGAACTAAAACAAGTAATGGTGGGTGGAAGCTTTTGTCCTGCTGTGTTGGAATCCTGTTGCTGGAACCCTGGTGGACCAGGGGAGAACGAGCATGAAGCGGATCAACAGTAGGCAAGGCTGGCATCTCTATGGAGGGTACTGGGAACTGAAGCACAGTGCCAAGGGATCGGACAACCAGAGAGACCGGCACAAAGGCGGAAATAATTTGCAAGCAACTTTATATTTGTTTACTGAATTTTTATAAAGAAAAACACAAAGGAGTCAGCCATATCCCCAGGATTCCTGCCCCCTGGGAAGTCGGATGGGGGTTAGAGGCAGTGCAAATGGCGTTTCTGGGCAGAAGCGACACCCAGAGCTGGAAAGGCGAGTCAGAGTATCACGAATCAAGGCAGCCCCAGGTGAACACAGTCAGGCCCCAGTCATCGCCAGGTGCCCAGGACGGGATATGGTCCTGCCCCCAGGAAAGAGGAGCCCGGAAGGAACTGGGCAGATGTGCTGGGCCATACGCTCATGGGCCACAGTTTAGGACTGAGCTGTTGTCCTGGAAAATCAGATTCAGAGCCAAAAGGCCCTCGGACTGGGAATGTGTGGCTGTATTTGGAGGAGATGGGAATGGGGTATTCCCTAAACACTTACTAGAGGCCAGGCCCGTGAGGTAGCTTCACAGGCATCATCTCTTTACTGCTAACAATGGCCCTGCCAGTTACAGGCAGTTTACGGACACATTCAAGATGAAAAAACTGAGGCTTGAAGAGCTGGAAAGACCCTCCCATGGTCCCTGCCAGGGCCTGGCTTCAAGCTCTTTGCATGGGCCTAGGCTAAAGGCCATGCCGCCTTATGGTGGGCTATCTGTGCCAGGGACTGAGGCCAGGAACGGCAGGCACTCTAATGGGCTGACCAATCTCCTGCCAGGCCTGGCCCACACCCACCTCAGAGAAAGCAGAATCTATGGGGTCTTTGGAGCCCCAAAAGATTGAGGGGGAGACACAGTACGCCGTGTGACACAGACCAGCAGGAGCTGTGCACGGTGTGGCGCCGGCTTCTCTAACCCAGAGACTCTGAGCAGCCTCATGTCCTCGTCTGCCAAATGGAAACAACAGCCCCTGTGACGTCCCCTGCCGTGGGGTGATGGTGTGTAAGAGGTTTGGAAATATTTCAAACCCCAAGTAGGGCAAAGCCACCTTCCTTCCCCCATGGGGATAAAGCACGATCCCCTAACACACACACACCCCTACACGCATACACAGACACACAAATATGTGCACACCCCGGGACACAAGATGTGAGCACCTTCATTTGCACATAATATACAAGTGGGGCTGTGCTGGCTCCTGTTTTCATCCTCAAGCCCCTGGCAAAGTGTCGTTTAACTATTCGAGCCCATTCTCAGCAAGGCCTGACTTTTCACGCTTGGGCCAGAATAACAAATCAGGGACAGGGTGCCCCTTAATGCACGAAGAGGGCACTTAATAGCTGTTTGGTAAAGGAAAGAAAAGAAATTTAATAAACGAATGGGTGACCTTGCACTGTAATTCCATCTTAACAACCCACATAAATAGAACGCTTTACAACTGACAATGAGCTTTGATACTTTTCTCTCAACTAATCCTATGACAGGCATTATTATTTCCACTTTACAGATGAAGCACCTGAAGGTCAGAGAGGTTAAGATACTTTCCCAAAGACACACAGCTAGTAACGGAATAAGAAGTGGTAGAGCAGTGAGCTGGGCACACACCTCCAGAGTTACACAAGACCCCAGATACCCATCCAGAAGCCCTCTGCTCCCCCACCCCCAGAACCTCCCCCAACTTTTTCAATTCCATTACCCTCTGCCTCCTTTTCTCCATAGCTCTGTTACTCATATGTTTATCTGTTACAGCCTGTCTCTCCCACCAGAAAGTAAAATCCAGAAAGACAGGAACTCTGTCCCTCTGGCTCACTGCTGCATGCCCAGTGCCTAGTAGAATGCCTGGCACACAAATGTCCCGCTGAGCAGTGATTCATAACTGGCTGAGGGATTGCTGCGGGGGTTAGGCGGGGGCGACCATGGCAGTGGGGGGGAGGTCTTCCTAGTGACACCTCCCACTCCTCCGTGTTCTCCTGTGCAAACGTTCAGTAAACAGATGTCAGGTTCATTGCAAATTATTTCTGCCATCTCACATACAATGGAGTTAACAGCTGGCTGAGCTACAATACATCAATTGTATAAATTCCGAGGGCATTTTCATGTTTCAATCTCCTTACGTGTTTCTAGTTGACCAAACTTGTTCAAATTACTATTAACTGCAATCCCATCACCTGGCTCACTGGGCAGGAAGGCAGTGGCTTGGGTTTAACTCCTGAAGTGCCATGCATGGGACAGGAAAGCGGTCTGGGGCTAGCAAGGGAGTTGGAGAAGAATCTGCTGTTAAAAGCCAATCAGTTGCTTTAATCTTAGACCTCAGTCTCCATTTTCCATGGGGGCTTCTATTTGACCACCTTCCATCCAATTTCTGTATCTTATCAGGTCCTTCTCTCTTGGAACTTTAAGGCCATTTCCTTTAATGTTTCCACCTACACTAATGGCTGATAGAACCCCCTCCCAAAATATAGTTCTCAATATTTTTTTAAGAGGCGGAGTCTCGCTCTGTTGCCAGGCTGCAGTGCATTGGCGCGATCTCGGCTCACTGCAACCTCCACCTCCTGGGTTCAAGCAATTCTCCTGCCTCAGCCTCCCGAGCAGCTCAGACTACAGGCGTGCATCACCACACCCAGCGAATTTTTATATTTTTAATAGAGATGGGGTTTCACCATGCTGGCCAGGATGGTCTTGATCTCTTGACCTCGTGATCTGCCCACCTCAGCCTCCCAAAGTGCTAGGATTATAGGCATGAGCCACCGCGCCTGGCCACAGTCCCCAGTTTAAATACAAAGCCCTGTAGTAGACAGACATAGTGAAGGAAGGGTGCTGAGAAAGTGGGTTTCTATTTGGACAAAGTTATAACCCAGTGGGAGTCAGGGGGAGAAGAGGAATATAAAAGCTCTTTAGGGCTGGGACAAGGACCTGCTCATTCATCACTCGATTCCTATATCTGGCACAAAGGCTGACACATAGCAAGGACTATGAAATATTTATTAAATGAATGAATATCCTAATGAATGAATATAATACAAAGACCATGGGTCTTGGGATCGGATAACTGGTCTCAGTTTCTGCTTCAAGCATTTTTGTGATCTTGAGTCGGTCACCTAACTGCTCTGAGTCATAGTTTCTGCATCTTTAACATATGCAGAGCATTCAGAGTGGGAAGGTGTCACATGACCCTTCCCCCAATTTTCCAGAGGGGAGAGAAAAATCTTGTAACCGTAAACAACATGCTAGAACTGTCAGAAGCACACAAAAGAACTACGCCAATTGTGAAACAGAAGTCACAGTTCTGTTTATTTTGCAATGATGTAAACTTCACAATTTTTCCTTACTGATTAAAATATACAAACCTTTCACTGCTATATCCAAGAAATCTGTAAACTTCAAACATTGTAGACCTGCCTGTCTAAGGTAAATGAAACACAGACGATGTTCGTGGTGTCCTCATGAGAGTTAGCCCAGCCTGGGATGGGGGTTCACTTCCTTGTGAACAAAGTTGGGGTGGGGGATCATTCAGAGAAACACAGTTCACATCCAGTAGGGGAAAAACTTCCTAGAATAGAAGGCAATCAGGTGAACCCTGGGAAATAGGCAGGATTTGACTAGATGGAGCTGGAGTTGGGCGGGGCTGGGATAGCCCATCACGCTCTCATGACGTCAGGCTAATGGAAACTGGGCTAGTTGTTGGATTCTCTCCTATCTCAGCCCCAGCCCAGCCTGGCTTCGAGAATAGCAACAACATCAGCAATAGCAATAGTCCATTTGTTCACCAGATAGTCCAGATTGCTTAGGCACCATGCTAAGTACTCACACCTAGTATCTCATTTAATCTCCATGACTTACCCACAAAATAGATAATATTGCATTTTGACATGGCTCCTGATGATCCTGGACCTAGCAACTTGCTTCTAACGAACAGAAGATGGCAAAATTGATGGGATACCACTTCCAAGAATTGGTTATAAAAGACTGTAACTTCAGTTTTGTTTGCTCCTCTCTCTCTCTCTCTCTCTTTCTGTGGGTATGTATTGTGTTTCTGCCAGTCTGTCCATCTGTCTCTCTCTGGCTCTTCATGTACTTATTTGGATTAAACAAGCTGGAGAGGCCCACATGGCAAGAACTGAGGTCAGCCTCCAGGCAATGCCAACAGGAGACTGAGACCCTTGGTCCAACAGCCCTTGAGGAACTGAATCCTGCCAATAACACGTGCATGAGTTCGGAAGCAGATCCTGCCCCAGTGGAGCCTTCAGATAAGACTATAGCCCCAGTGACACCTTGACTGCAGTCCTGTGAGACAGCCTGAGTAGAGGACCCATCCAAGCTGTGTCCAGATTCCTGACTTATAGAAACTGTGAGATTATCAATGTAATTATTGCTTTCAGCTACTAAATTTTGGGGGATATTTGTTATTCAGCAATAGGTAACTAAAACAATTGTTATTCCCAGTTCATAGATGAGGAAATCAAGGCTTGATGAAGTTACTAAGCTTGCCTGGGCCACACAGCAAGTAAGTGGAGGAGCCCACATTATAACCAATGTTCACCTGACTTCAAAGCCCATGATCTTAACCACCAAGCACCCTCACCCTCTCTGGGGCCCAACACTCCAGAAGCCACCAGGCCTCCCAGTCACAGGCTGTGAGACTCCACCAGTGGCCCCTTATCCTCCTATCCACAGCTCTCCTGTACAGGCGCTTGCCTTTATTGGATTTTTGAGGCTTCAGTCAGTCCTTGATGAGAGCCAGTGGAGGCACATAGAGTCCCATGACTTCTGGATCCACCTTGGATGGAACTGTCCTTCCTCCTTGCCTTGAGAAGATGGTGGTGTACAAGAAACAGTGGAAAAGAAAGAGGCAGGGCAGGAAGATGTGGAGGTTGTTTGTAAAGAGCCTCCCTCCACATTCCCAGACTTTTCCTGGCTCCCTCTCCACCCACCTTCCCTAGTCCCATCCTCATCAGCAGTTCCTCAAGGCCTCCAGTGATCTCAGCCCCATTACCAACCCGCCCGTGACACTTTGCTGCAGGTCTGAGCAGGACAGGACCTCCTGCGCCTGGCTCATGGCTCCTTCCCCCAGGGCCCAGCACTGGCCTAGCCCAGAGCAGCAGAAAGGTGGCATCCTCCAGGGGTCCAGAACCCAAGGAGCTGGAGTCAGCCAGACTGGGTTCCAACCCCTGCTCCACCATTTGTGCTGTGTGACCTTGAGCAGCCTCTTCAGCTTCAGTTTTTTCTCATCCACGTACTAACCAGTCCTGACCCTAACTCTCAGCTTCCAAGATCAGGCACGATCGGGTGCGTTCAGGGTGGTGTGGTCATAGGCTAGTCTCAGTGTTCTGTCTGCAAAACGGGAATAACAATAAAAATAATGACAACGTTCTGATTCTAGTGCCTGGCATACGGTCAACAGCTGACAAATATCACCTATGAATACTGTTATGATTATTATTTCCATTTTTTAAAAATTGGGATAGTTCTGTATTTCACAGAAGTGTCCATTGGCTATAAAACCATGTGGTCTACCGCACAGGCCACTAAGAAAGAAAAATGCTCAGTTATGACCCGTCAATAGTAATATGTTGACCATTTCTAAGAGTACATCGTAGAATTCATGAAATACGGAAAGAGCGTCTGCTTCACAAAGCTGTTGTGAGACGATTGAGCGGGATGATACCAACGCGTTCAATGCATGTTTGTTGAATGAATGGAGGTTGCACTCCTGCCCAGGACTGGAGACTCCCAATCTAGTGCTCTTTCCTCTCTACAGTCTTCCCACCCTTGCCTACTCTGTAGCACCCACAAGAGTGCGGAACTGATCTGCAGGGAGGCAGCTCCCACGAGCTCCATGACCCCCCTTGCTGCACAGTCTCTTAGCTGCAGGACCCCCCAACCCTACAGAGCCATCCTTCTTCCAGCCAAGGGAGACTGCACTCTGACTACCTGGAGGCGCCTCCTCTCCTCAGGGCTATACCACAGGCAGGAGCACAAAGCCTGGCCCAGCAGCCCCAGGGCCAATCCACAGCCCTGGGAAGCAGCACTCGGGGCTCCACGTCTGAAGAGCGGCATTCCCGTCCCGGCATTGCTCCTTCTACTACTGCCCTCTCTGTGCCTCAGTGTCCTTCTCTGTAGAATGGGGATGATGATTCCTTCTTTTCAGGACGACTGTGAGAAGCCCATAAAACAATATCTGTGAAACGCTTCCTTGCTTGGATATGAGAAGTTTGTCCCACCAGAACGAAGCCCCCTAGACCTCTCTGCTGCCCACGGGACTTCCTTCCGAGCATGAGAAAGTTCAGCAACTTCTCCCTTCTGTTCAGGGCCAGCCAACTTCCCAAGGCCAAGGCTAAGGGGCAGGAAAGGGGGCATTGGGCAGAGGCCTTTCTCTAAAAGCCTCCTGAAGCCAGGACTGCACAGACCCCTGTGGATGCTCCTCTGGAAGGTTCTGTCCCAGATCTGCTGCATCTTTCCAGCAGTAAGAACCCAGGCCCCTGGCTGAGCAAACCCCAGGGATTAAAGGCCTCTGAGCTGGAGGCAGTGGGGGAGAGGATAAGGAAATGGCAGCCCCCAGCTAGCAGTGCACAGCCGTGCCTCCCTTGGGCAGGACAGGCATCCGTAGAGCTCAATGGCTAGTCCAATTTTCAGAAATACAAGTTTAGGCTTCTTTATGTCCACGTGTCTCTCCCAAGCCCCTCTGCCTGGGAGGGTCTGTCCCTCCCTGCCACTCCCTGCCACCTCCTGCCACAGTGACATGTTCAGGGCCACTGAGGCAGAGTCAGCTCAGCTCCCCACCCACAGCCAGAGATTCTGGCTCACCTAAGAGCAGTACAGCAGCTGCTTGGGAATAGCAGTCCCTCCCTCTCTGGGTTATGATGAGCTCCTTAACTCTCTGTGCAAATTAGGAGCACTTCATGGTAATCTAGCCCAGCTACAGCTTCAGCAGACTCTCCAAAATAAAAGAGCTGGATCGGAGTCCTCGAACATTTCGGTTGCCCTACTGCTGCCCCCGCCAGCAGCCAGTGCTGTGAGGGGCGGGGTGATGCTGTATGTTCTCCCACTTCCCTGGGCCTCCTTCCCAGCCTGAGCCCCTCCTTGCCACTCTCCAGGTGCCCAACAGCCCATGGCCAGCTTCCCCTCGTGTCCTAAGGGAGCCAGCCCCTGGGCAGAGTCCGTGCCCCACAGAGAAACCAATCATAACAATACCCATCCTTTAGGGGAGACTCAGAACCAGCCAGGCATGAGGCCAGTTTCTCGCTAGGCCAGTGCTCGGCATGAATGCCCTCATTTAAACTCATGATGACAGGAAGGAGCTTTAGTCCCATTTTTCAGATGAAGGGCAGAGAGGTACGGCCAGTGCTGGTAAGTGGTGGCAGTGAACAGCAATGCCCCCACCACCTAAACCACTCTGCTCCTGGGCACCCCTGCCTCCCCCACCTCCCCCACCTCCCCCACACAGGCACCCACCCCTGGGAAAAGGACAGACAGTTAGGGCAATGCAGCCGCACACACACACTCCCTGAGTATACCCACGCACATCCTCATGTGCTCAGGACTCAAAGCGAGAATGTTTCCTCAAATGGACCCAAAAGGAATGTGAGATTCAGGCTGCACGCCCCGGGCCCAGGCTGTAAAGCAGAAAATCAATTTGTAGTGGAGGAAGCCGCGCTGCCCAGAGGTGCCTGGGAGAGCCCAGCGAGCCAGCAAGGCGCAGGCAGCAGCCCCCGCGGCAGAGCGATGCTGGCTGCTGGGGGAAGTGCGACCTGTGCAGCCCTGCATTGTCTCCAGATCGCTATTGCCAACAGGTTCCCACTTCCGCTTCCCGCCGGCGGCTCCCGCGCAGATGCTGAATTCCAAATGCAGCGAAAACATAAATATTTTAAGGCTCTGTGGCCTGAGTCACCGGAGTTTGGTGGCAGCTAATGCTCTGCAGCTGGCCCTGCCCACGGGCCTACTTAGCATGCAATTAAGATGCAAAATAACATCCCTCAAAAGCTCCCCTCCAGGATTCTTTCCTTCTCCCTTCAAGGCTCTGGTGGATTAAGAAGATTCTGGAACAGTGGGGAGGCACTTCTCCAACCACCTTTCTTGGCCAGAGTGCCAGGCTGGGTGTATGGGCTTGGCTCAGAGCCAGGCCTAATGCTGAGACTCCAGTCCTCGGCTGCCCCTCCTCCTGGCTCCTTGCAAGCCAGCCCAGCATGGCACCCAGGAGCCTGGAAAAGCAAATTAGATGGTGTCACCACTTCTGACTCTTCAGTGATGCCTCACTGGCGTTAGTTTATAATTCAAACCACTGGCAGTGACCGCTAAGCTGGATCACCCAGCAGCTCCTCCTGAATCTCTGACCTCCCCTTCTTCCACTCACCCTCATGGCCACATGGGCCTTCTCTCAGTTTCCCCAAGAAGCCAAACTTTTTCCTGCATCAGGGCCTTTGCACTTACTGTTTCCCTTTCTCCTGATCTGTCCATGGCTGGCTCCTATTCAAGCTTAAATATCGCCTCTTCCAAGATGACTCCCTGGATCACCTGACCTAATGGGAAGCACTCACGGCATGCCAGGCACTGCACTGGTACTTTATAAAAGCTGCGGGGTGAAAAACTGAAGGCACAGAGCTGGTAACTTGCTCAGGGCCACACAGCCAGAGTTGAGGTTTGAACACAGGTATTCTGGCTTCAGAGTCCAGGTCCTTAACCATTGCACTATGCTGCCTGGAACAATTGCCCATCCCCCATCTTCCTCCCTGGCTTCTTCCCCCTCTGCCTTTATTTGGTTTTCCTGTCTGCCCCTCCCCTCTGCCCCTTAATGGTACTGTTAGTCCATGAGGACAGGAGCCTTTTCTGCCTTCCTCTCTCCTGCTCCCCAGCACCTACAGCAGTGCCTGGCAAGCAACGGTGCTCAACATATATCTACCGGCTGAGTGCCTGTATGAAGTGCTCCAATCTGCTCCCCCTCCTCCTGCCCCTTCTCTGTAGGACGCACTGCATGGCATACAGTAGGTCTGCAAGACCAGGGTGCTGAAGTAACTCCTTGTCAAGACAGGACAACATTTGTATCAGGTTCCCCAATTTAAACCTCCTCCTAAGGCTGGGCGTGGTGGCTCACACCTGTAATCCCAGCACTTTGGGAGGCCAAGGCAGGTGGATCACCTGAGCTCAGGAGTTCGAGATGAGCCTGGGCAACATGGAAAACCCCGTCTCTACAAAACATACAAAAACATTAGCCAAGTGTGATGCTGCGTGCCTGTGGTCCCAGCTACTCAGGAGGCTGATGTGAGAGGATCACTTGAACTTGGGAGGTGGAGGTTGCAGTGAGCCAAGATCACGCCACTGCACTCCAACCTGGGAGACAGAGTGAGACTTCATCTCAAAAATAAAAGTTTTTAAAACTCCCTCTGCTACAGCTTGTTCTGTAAGGGCAAGGGAGACAAAGAGGCAACAAATTTGTCTGTGGTTCCTGAACTGCAGTGGGCTGTAGGGGGACAGGTGGGACAAAACGCAGGATAACTGAACCAGCTAAGAGAATACACCCATGGGCCAGCCACCAGGGAAACGTCTGCACATGGCCAGGAGGAGGAAAGGAAGGACTCCTCTTACTGAGCCAAACTGCATCCTTTAGGAAAGAAATCATTATATGAAAAAGATATTTGCACATTCATCTTTATAGCAGCACAATTTGCAATTGCAAAAATGTGGAACCAACCCAAATGCCCATCAATCAATGAGTGGATAAGAAACTGTGATATATATATATATATATATATATATATATATATATATACACACAGACACACACACTATATATTCCATTACACACACACACACACACACACACACACACACACACACCACAATGGAATACGACCCAACAACAAAAGGAATGAATTAATGGCATTCGCAGCGACCTGGATGAGATTGGAGACTATTATTCTAAGTGAAGTAACTCAGGAATGGAAATCCGAACATCATATGTTCTCACTCGTAAGTGGGAGCTAAGCTATGAGAATGCAAAGGCATAAGAATGACACAGCGGACTCTGGGGACTCAAGGGGAATGGGTGGGAGGGGAGTGAGGGATAAAAGACTATGAATTGAGTTCAGTGTATACTGCTTGGGTGATGAGTGCACCAAAATCTCACAAATCACCACTAAAATCTTACTCATGTAACCAAATACCACCTGTACCCCAATACCCTATGGAAGCAAAACAAAGTTTTTAATTAAATCCTTTAGGATTGTTGTGTCACAGAACTGCCACTTATTAAGAGTGTTATAAGATAAGAACTAGCAAGGGCAACGTGCTGGTGTCCTTAGGTGACTATAAGGCAAATATGAACCAGCATAAGTGAGTCAGCTGCTAAAGAAATTGAGTTCACTCTTAGGCTTTATCAGTAGGAGTATGGTGCATAGATTAAGGGAGACGATTGCCTCACCGCACCTGCTCGGGCCACACTTCCCTGGAGTGTTGCATGTAGTCCTTACCACACTTTAGGAGGACGTCGCCAACTTTTTTTTTTTCTGAGATGGAATCTCACTCTGTCACCCAGGCTGGACTGCAGTGGCGCTATCTCAGCTCACTGCAACCTCCACCTCCTGGGTTCAAGCGATTCTCCTGCCTCAGCCTCCCAAGTGGCTGGGATTACAGGTGCATGCACCTTGTCTGGCTAATTTTTGTGTTTTTAGTAGAGACAGGGTTTCACCATGCTGGCCAGGCTGGTCTTGAACTCCTGACCTCAGGTGATTCTCCTGCTTCGGCCTCCCAAAGTGCTGGGATTACAGGCATGAGCCACCAAGCCCGGCCTCCCACCAACTTTTGAATGTACAAATGAGACATTCCCAGATCCACTGCAGGAACAGTACTGTTAGCCAAGAGGAGAGCAAATCCAGAGACCTTGACCTTTGTTTGCAGTCCCTGAAGATCCCCCTGGAGATGGAGCTCCACTTCGTGAAGGAAGAAGGATTTGAGTGCCAGCAATTGTGTAGTAAAGGAGCTTCACCCTAAGGGAAATGGCATTCCTGCCATGAGAGGCTATGAAGCCAAGGCTTGCAGCATTTGTGAGGAGATGGCAGTGACGATGCTGGACCTCTAAAGGGGTCACCTGGAGGAACAAGCCTTGCAGCTCCGTGTGGTGCAACCGCCAGCAGCATCCATCACCTGGGAGCTTGTTAGAAACAGAAAGCCTCGGCCCCCAGCCCTAAAAACCAGATACACATGTTAACAAGATCCTTAGGTGAGAAGCACTGGGCTAGAGGCTGGGGGTGGAGTCAAGGCCTGTCAAAAGGAAAGCGGCTCAGTCAGCTGTTTGGAGGGCAGCAGCTAAGCACCCACCTGTTGTTAGGCCCCAGAAGCCCCTTTCGAGGAATTTCCACTCTGGTGGGGGCAGCAGACTCCTAAATAGGCAAGCAGCATAATAGGAACTCCCAAGTGCCAATAGGAGGTGGTGCAAGGTGGGATGGTCAGTTCTGGGGGAGGGTGAGATGGAAGAACCACCAGAAAGGGCTTTAGAATGAGACCCAGAGCTGGCAAGGCATGGTGGCTCATGCCTGTGATCCCAGCACTTTGAGAGGCAGAGGCGGGTGGATCACCTGAGGTCAAGAGTTCAAGACCAGCCTGGCCAGCATGGTGAAACCCTGTCTCTACTAAAAATACAAAAATTAGCTGGGCAGTAGTGGTGCATGCCTGTAATCTCAGCTACTCAGGAGAATTGCTTGAACCCAGGAGATGGAGCTTGCAGTAAGGCGAGATCGTGCCATTGCACTCCAGCCTGGGTGACAGAGCGAGACTCCGTCTCAAAATAACAATAATGATAATAATTAGGCCCAGAGCTGTTCAAGGTCATACAGCAAGGACAAAACAAGCACCAAGCCCCAGGTGCCTGGCTTCCAGCTCGCCTGGTTGTGCTGTATGTATGTGTGTGTGTGTGCGCGCGTGTGTGCACACCTGGGCATGCCTGTCTACATCTATGATTTGTGACATCATTGGTCATGCCCATGGTCATGTGTGAGCTGTGTAAATGTGTGAGGTGTGTGTGTGTTTGTGGGACGTGTCCACGTGGGAGCATGGGTGGCTGTGGGCGTGCTTCCACAGGCAAGGGTGCAGCTGCTGTGGCCAGCCTCCCCACCGTGCACAGCCCTTGACCATTGGCAAACGGGGTCTTGTACTTTGCAGCGCCTCCCAGCCCAGCCTCACTTGCCTTGGATGACTGATCCTGGAAAAGGAGGGTCCTCTGGGCCTGTCAGGTGTCCCTGGGCAGACCCAGGACACCTGGGGCCTTGTCCCTGACTGACCTTTTCTGCCCATGTGGCCTCAGGTAGCTCACAAGACAACTCTGTTCCCTGGTCCCCATTCCCAAATGAAAATGGGCAGGAGGTGCGACCATGGGGCTACTGTGAGGATTAAATTAATTAATAAATGTCGAGTGCTTAATCAGAGCCTGGCAGCAAATAAGAACTCAGTCAGCAAGAGCGAGATCACTACCACTGGCGTTATGATTCCCAGCGCACACCTCCTCCCCCACCACAGACATGCAAGAGCACACCTAGTCCCCGGGCTGCGCATTCAACTCCTGCTTCCTCTGGCAGGAGCCGTGGTGGCGGTCCCCTCCACCCAGACCTACCCACTGCAGCCCCTCCATGGGGCAGGACTCTCCTGCAACACTGACCAGTCTCCAGGCCGCACTACTGGTGCAGGACAGCCCCTCTCCTCTTCATCCTCTAGCTTGTGGTCCTGACCTAGCCTAGTCCCTATGTGCCTGGCCTTTGACTGAATTTATCCTAAATACCTCTCCCCCACCTACCCTGCCAGCCATCCAGGCTTGGCAGTGGAACAAGAGTGCCCTGTGTCTTCTGGATGAGCTGGGCCCTGGGCTGGGGGATTCCATCCAGGCTGTGGGTAAGGGGGGTGGGCTAGGAGGCAAGGGGACAGCCAATCTTTCTGTGCCCAGAACATGGACTCTGGATCACAGAAAGTCCGCTCTACCTCTTATCTCAGGCAAGTCACTCCACTCCTGGGGTGTCAGTTTATTCACTGATAAAATGGGTATGTGGCACCAACTTCCAGACATGCTGTGGGATCAGAGGAGATCATCAGAACAGTAACATGCCATGGACACTGTGTGGGTCAGCAGAGTCTTCTCTGATGCCAGTAGGGTGGAGGATGTGTGAGGTCAGGGTGGCTTGCGACAGGAAGTGACAGGACTACTCGTGGGTGACACAGCCCTGGAAATGCCTGGTGCTGCTGGGGAGCTGGCCCTCCCCAGTGGGAGCTGAGCAGGACTCGAGAGATGGATGCCATGGGTCTGGGACCCCAGAGCCTCAGCTTCCCTGGGGGATCAGGGGTCTCCAAGGAGACACAGGGGCAGAAGGTTCTCCCCAGCCAGCTGCTTTAGTAGAGTGTGATGGCGGCAGCTGGTGATAAGGGCAAGAAGTGGGAGGGACATGTTCAGGGGCCAGAATCTAAACACCTCTCACAGCGGAGGCCCTAGCAGCCTGCCCTTCTGAGTGGCAGATGGTCCCAAGTGACAGCCCACAGGCTGGAGCAGCCAGACCACAGAAATGTTGCTCAGACCTCAGAGCTGGTAGCCAGCAGGGTCTGTTTCCCCCAGGGTCCTTCAGAGGACCGAGGGTAAGGATAGGACTGGGCGGCCTCAACAGCTCAGAAGCTGGCACCTGCAGCCCCCTCAGTGGGAGGAGGGAGCTCAGGGAGTCAGCTCAGGGGCTCACAAGCTGCATGATGTCCTCTGACACGCCCTGGCTTCTTCTGAAGGATGGGATCCTAACCCGCCTTCCAGCGTTGCAGGGAGGATGAAATGGCGTGATGAACAGCAGATGCACTGCAAAGTCCCCAGTGCTAGGTGCATGGGAGGGCCCTGGAGATGCTCAGCATCCTCAGCAGTCTCTTGGTTCTTCTTCCCCAGCACACAGACAGCCCAGATTCAGAAGCCAGTTCTCCTACTGCTTAGTTGGGTCACCTAGGGCAAGTTACTTAACATCTGTAAAATGGGGAGAATAAGGGTACCACTGTGGGCTGTTGCAAGGATTAAATTAGTTAATAAATGT
Organism: Ateles fusciceps; assembly: GCA_036589455.1. Taxonomy (NCBI): domain Eukaryota; kingdom Metazoa; phylum Chordata; class Mammalia; order Primates; family Atelidae; genus Ateles; species Ateles fusciceps. The sequence continues at coordinate 8,832,901 of JAZHEH010000733.1, forward strand.
CAAGTGCTTAATCAGAGCCTGGCAGCAAATAAGAGCTCAATCAACAAGAGGGAGACCACTACCACTGGTATTGTGATTCCCATCGCACATCTCCTCCCCCACCACTCGCATGCATGAGCACGCCCACCATCCCCAGGCTTTCACATTCAACTCCTGCTTCCTCTGGCTCTTGCTCTCTATAAGCCCAGGCTTCCAAGCCCCTGAGGACAAGACCACAGCTCCTGCCTCCAGTCTCTCCCTAGACCCCTGGCCCACTCTCAGCATCCAGATGGCTGGTCTACCTAGAGTCAGTGGTGGTGGCAGAAGAGCGGGGGAAGAGACGGCCACTGGGGCCTGATAGGAAGGTCCTGGCCCCCCACAGATTGGCCAGGGCATGCAGCGTGAACACAGGTTGGATACACTTAAATGCACACACACAGACCACACCGCAGACTCCAGCTCCCAGGCTCAGGCCACCATGTTATTAGAACGCTGACTGGGGCAAACCCAAGGCCCCTCCCTCCTCAGCAGCCACCTCTTCTGCAAGTGGAGCAGGTGCTGCTCAACAACGTCTTGTTGCCACCTAGAGTCCTCCCTTGGCATCTCTAGGCCCTGCTGGCTGCCCAGCTCCAGCCCCCCACTTCTACTGCTGTCTCCCACAGTTGGGGTGGAGTAAGGGGAGAGGGCTAGGAGCAGCGGGAGAGACAGGGTGGGAGAGGAGGTCCACACTGGGCCGGAGTGGGAGAGCCGGGTCCAGACCCAGCTGGGTATTAGCTAGCTAGCTATTTATTTATTCATTCATTCATTCATTCATTCATTGAGACGGAGTTTTGCTCTTGTTGCCCAGACTGGCGTGCAATGGAGTGATCTCCGCTCACAGCAACCTCTGCCTCCCAGCTTCAAGTGATTCTCCTGCCTCCGCCTCCTGAGTAGCTGGGATTACAGGCAGGCACCACCACGCCCAGCTAATTTTGTATTTTTAGTAGAGATGGGGTTTCTCCATGTTGATCAGGCTGGTCTTGAACTCCCAACCCCAGGTGATCTGCCCACCTCTGCCCCCCAAAGCACTGGGATTACAGGCATGAGCCACTGTGCCTGGCCAGGTATTAGCTTTTTACATTGCCTCAGGCAAACCCCTACCCTCCTCAGCCTCAGTTTCCCCATCTGTAAAAGGACAAACATTCACACATAGATCTGTGGTCTACAGACACACAGGCACTTCCCTGGCTAGAGGGCAGGAGCTCATAGGATGGGGACAGTCTTCTGATGAGAAGATAGCTCCCCAGGCTAGACCTTGGTGGAAACTACTGCTAATCCTGCCTCCCCAGCCACAGGCAAGAAGCTGGAAATGCCCTGGGTTCAAATCTCAGATCCACCACTTTCTCGCTGTGGGACTTTGAGCCAGGTGTTCAATCCTTCCTCTATGCAAGATACAGACAAACACTCGGCACAGTCCCCAGGCCACAGTGGGTCCCCAGTGAATGCCAACTGTGACCAGCTACTATTGCCTGCCAAAGGCAGCTGGAAACGGTTTCATTTGGAACCAAATAATCCACAGGTGCTTCTCCTGTGTTTCATTTACCTGAATGTAATCTGCCAAAAGCTGAGTGAGGGGACTACATTTCGCTAAATTAGAAGAATTTGGGTCACATGGTAGAACCCTGGCAACTAGCTCCGAAAAGGCCAGAGGGTGGGGAGGAAGCTGCCACATCCCTCCCACCTTCCACCATGAGGTCTCCTAGACAACAGGACGTGAGGACATCCCCAGGCCCCCTCCCTCTCCCCAGAGGCCAGCCTGAGGCACCTCCCCAGCCACCACCAAGGAAGGAAGGGGCACCCGCTGGATGGGGACTTTACTAGCTACCCCCCCCCCCCATTTAGCCTGTGTGACTCACCAAGCTCCCCTACCACTCAAGGTGAGGCCAACAGAGGCTCTCCGCCACCATGGATACCGGGCCCTCCACGGCTGCAGCTGCAGTGCAGCCCCTCGATCCCCACCACCACCCTCCAGGATCTGCCACGGGCTCCCTGATTGCTAATTTAGACTTTCCTGCCATCCCACGCAGGGGAATCAGGGGAAATCAAATTACCGAGTTATTCACTCTTTTTGTACAGCTGATGGGCTGATTAGCTGTCAATCAGGGCCTGTATTAACATCTGACACTGTGTGCATAACAATTACCAGTCACATTAAGGAAACCTTTCCCTTTCTCTCTAAAGGGAGGGGTGGGGAAGAGACAGGAGAGAGGAGGAGGCAGGAGGCACTGAAGGGAGAAAGAGGAAATTCAATCAGCATAATTAGCTCAATCAGAGGAGAACATCACTTCACCAGCTAAGCAGAGCTACTGTCACTGCCAAAGGCCCCCGGCTGACCAGCTGCTCTGGAGCCTCTGCCCACTCTGCCCTCCAGCAAAGTGCCCAGCCTCTCCCTGCAGCCACAGCTCTAGCCAAGGCAAGCTGCCCTTCCAGTCAGTCAACCACTTGGACCCGCCTTTAGACCTCCCTTGCTCCAGTCAGGTGGGCCCATTTCTGCCTGCTTCACTGGGATTGGCTCTGACTGAAGAGGAGGGATCTAAGACTCCAAGGGTAGAGGCAGAGTAGGGAGCTGGGGGTGGGATGGAATAGAAGGGGTTGATGACTATTGGAGTGTAAGTTTATGGTTATTTTGTGAAAGGGACTCCCTTACACTGAGTCAGGCTCTGACATTTTGTGGATCATCCTGCTGTTCTTCCTGCTCCTTCCCTGTGGCCTGGCATCCTCCATCCCTCAGCACCCCTTCTGAATTGTTTGACCTTCTCTGGGCTGACCTGCATGTTTCTTCACTTGACTCTCCCAAGATAGTTTCAAGCCCATTTCCATCCTACCCACCACCTCTGAACACTCTCCAGTTTGTCACTGCCCTCGAAGCTAGTAAGTACTCCCTGTATGTTGTAAACACCAGGGTGGAGGATGAGCCTGGGGTCAGAGTGGATTGGGAGAGGAAGTGACAGGACCACACATGGGTGAGGTAGCCCTGGAAATGCCCGGTGTTGCTGGGGACCACCAAGGCTGTAAGTGGAGCTGAGCAGGAGTCCGTGGGTCCTGGCACTCTTGGGACCTCAGTTTCCCCATCTGTAATATAAGGGTGTCTCTAACTGCCCTCCTCACTGGCTCTTTGTGAGTCTCTCAGTCTAAGGAGTCCTTACTCTGGACGCTGCTGCTGCCCCACCAGGAGAGGGATGGAGCTTCAAGCTATTTCCTCAGTCCAGACATGGAGAGGGTTTGCAGGGAGCAGTCACCCTCTCCCATTCAGTCTCTTCAGGGACTCCTGTGACAGAAGTAACACAAACTGATAACATTCTTGGGGAAAGCCAAGCTTGTCCCAGGCCCACAGGCTGATTGTCAACAGGTTGTGTTTGCTGAGGTGTCCAGGCAGGGGGTCCCCTTGTCTGTTTGCTTTTTTCATATACAAGGACAGGTCTCAAGACCTCCTGAGCACTGCCCTGACCCACTGAGCAAGTCACAGACAGGCCTAGTGATAGACTAAGGCTGCACTGGTGATGCCCACCAGGCAGGAGGGAGGGCTGGAGCCTGGCGCTGTGAGTTCATCAGGGAGGTGCGGGGCAGAGGGAGGCCTGCGGTTGTGCTGGGGATGTCCCAGGAGGGTGAAGAAGATACTCAGCCCCATTCTCTGGGCCTCTGAATTTCTTGGCCCAGTGTATTAATCCACTGGGGCTGCCATTACAAAAGACCACAGAGAGTTTAAATACTAAAATAACAGAAACTTATCTTCTAGCGTTCAAATTCTGGAAACTAGAATTCCAAAACTTCCCAACTCCCAAAAGCAAATGTTGGCAGGTTTGGCCTCTCCTGAGGCCTCTCTTCCTGGCTTGCATTTGGGATCTTCTCTCTGTCCTCACATGGCCTTTTCTCTGCGCACATGCACCTCTGGTGTCTCTCTGTGTGTCCAAATTTCCTCGTATGACAGCGCCAGTCAGATTGAATTAGGGCCCACCCTAACATCTTCTTTGAGCTTAATCACCCCTTTGAAGACTTTATCTCCCAATCTGAACTATTAAGGGTGAGGGTTTCAACATACGAACTTGAGGGGGATGCAATTTAGCTAAAAACCCCCAGAGAACTAATAACAATAGTTAACATTGCTGTTGGATACCTAACACATATATGGCACTTACTCTATTCTAGGCACAGGCCTAAGTGCTTACATACACTCATTAAACCCTCACAGACTTGAGCAGGTACTATGAGGCAATTATCAGTATTGTCCCAATTCCATATATGGGAAAAATGACATACAGGGAGGTTAAGGTACCCTCCCACCTAGTAAACAGGAAAGCCAAGATTCAAATTCAGGTATCTGACTCCAGAGTCCGCCCTCTCAGCAACTCTATTACATGCCTGGGCACAAGGTTCTTGGAGGCTCTTTCCAGGCTGATAGTCATTCCAGGCCCCAGAGAACAACTGCTTCCTGGCCTCTGGCTTAGCGGCCTCCACAGTACGGCTACCTCAGGCAACTTCAAATCCAGCCCTTGTAGCCAGCGCATCTTCAAGCCAGAAAGTCCAGACACCAGCTCCTACTCGGCATTCAGGAAGGTCTCCACGTGGAGGGGGAAGGGAGTGCATCTGGACCTTCATCTGCTAACATTCACAGAGCCCTTGATTATGCACCAGGCCTTGTGCTAAGTGCTCCGCAGGCATCATATCATTTAACTCTCACATTAAATGTGAGTCCAGGACTATGCCCATTCTCTCCCTTCCTCTACAAACAAGACTTTCCAGACTGACCTCGGCTAAGCACACCAGGTCAGCCCTGAGCCAAGATAACTTCTTTTCTTTTCCCTTTTTTTTTGAGACAGGGTCTTGCTGGAGTGCAATGGCACAATCATAGTTCACTGTGCCTCCAACTCCAGGGCTCACACAATCCTCCTGCCTCAGCCTCCCAAGTAGTGTCACCATACCCAACTAAATTTATTTTTTATTTTTTGTAGAGACAGGGTCCTGCTATGTTGCCCAGGCTTGCCTCAACCTCCTGGCCTCAAGTGATCTTCCCACGTCGGCCTCCCAAAGTGCTGGGATTATAGGTACGAGCCACCACACCTGGCAATAACTAGTTTTCTTAGGCATTCCTGAAGCTAATAATTTACTCCCTCATTCAAAAAATTATTTACTGGGTGTTTACTATATGCCAGGCACTGGTTCTGGGTATCAGGTATGAGTGGGGGAAAAACAATAGAAAGGATTCCTGCCCCCAAGAAGCTTATAATCTGGTGGGTTTAGACAGAAAATGAATGGGTATGGAAATAAAGAAATATGATGGATACAGATGGTGACAAATGAATCATGAAATGAAACCAGGCAATGACCTAGGTTGCAGACAGTTCAGATGGGGCAGTCAGGGAAGCCTCCCTAAGGAGGTGACGTTTGAACTGAGATCTGAATAAAAAGAGGGAGCCAATAATGAGGGGGAAGGGCAGACAAGGCAGAGAGAACAGTAAGTGCAAAGATCCTGAGACACGTTCAGGGCACAAAATGAAGACCGGCCTGGCTAGAGCAGAGCGGACTGGGAGACCAGGAGACTGTTAGGAGACCACGTTAATGAGGTTCTGCACCTGAGTTATCGCACATCACCATAAGGATGAGGTGATCGACAGTTCCTTCCAACGTCTAATCCAAATCCTTTCAACTGCAAGTGAAACCTCATTGCCTTGCTCTGTCTTCAAAGCAGACTAAAATCTGAGAACACTTTTAGTGCTTCCTCTCCGCAAAGTCACCATCCCAACCAGAAAACAGCAGCTTCCCCTCTTCCCCAAGCATTTCCAGGTGACATTTAAAGGAGTGGTGGGGGTTGGCGGGGAGCCTCTATGAGTTTGAGAAAATCTATCTCCTTTCTGATGTTTTCAGCTGCCTCCCTTTGTAGGCTGTCAGAGCATGACAAGGAACATTTCTTGCCAAAGGTCCCCTTGTGTTGCTGCCTAAATACACTCATAAATTCTTGCCTGAACCCAGAAGCAAGGCCCTGTGTTTAAAATAAGAAAGGCAGAAAGACCCACAGAGAACCTTCCACCCCTCTCCATTCTATTTTCTTCTCCTTTCCTTCCCAACTCCCAGGTGCAGAAAATGAAAGAAATGCTTTTCAGGAGTCAGGATGCACAGGTCATCGTGTCTACATCCCCAACTACCACGGAGGAGGAGACAGACGCATCAATAAACAAATGCAATGCATGCTGTAATAACTAGATAACCTGGACGCTGGGGAACCATGGTTGGAAGTGGAGCTCAATTTATCATGTATTTACTCAACGGCTACTGATGGAACACCTACGCTGTGCCAAGTACTAGAATCAATACTGTCAGGCACTTGAATCAGTTAGAGTCTGGTTAAGAGAAAAGAAACCATTCTAGGTATTTCACACAGTGGAAATTTAATGCAGGGAGCTGGTTGTGCAGGCGATGGAAGAGTCAAGAGGGAAAATTAGCACCATCCAAAAATTAGCAATAGCTGGAAGCCATCAGCTCCTTTGGAAATGGAAAGACAGTGAAAAGAGATGGTTTTACCCTATCTCAGAGCTGGGGTTGTCCTGCAAGGAGCTAGACCACAGGGAAGGCTGAGCAGAAGAATCTGAAACCACAGAGGGGGCCATTGTCTGGCAAAAGATGTACTCGCTGCCAGAGATGCTGTCCCAGGCAAAGAAAAAGATAAGAAATGCCCTAGCTTCCTTCTTCCTTCCATCCTCCAGTCTCCCACAAGTGCCTCTTATTGGCTAAACTCAGCCGAAAGACAGCTCATCAAGAGCCTGGAGAACACAGTCTGCAGGAGTCACTTCCACCTCCACAACACCCCCATGGTAGAGTGGAGAAGGGGGGAGAGTAAGAGATGGGTTTGAAGGCAAACAGCCAAATGAGTGTCACAGCACTAAAGACTTAAAAGGAGGATACATTTGATGTGGGTTTTAAAGCTTGAATGGGAATTTTCCAATCAAGAAAGAGAAAAGTGGTACAGGAAAGAGCAGGTTCAAAGACAGGGAAGTGCAGAGGATGTGGCTTATTCAACTAACAACAAAATATTCTGCCGGGCTGCCAGGAATGTATATGAGCAGAGTCAACAAGAGATTGGGGGACCATCCTGTAGGGCCTAAAAAGCTGAGCTCAGAGGATTGGATATCATCCTGTAGTCAGTGTGGGACTCCTTTGGGTCCCAGTCACAGACTGAGATTTTAAAGAAGAGGGACCACAGGGTGGGAAGAGAGACAGTGAGGAACGTTTGCAACAGTCCTAGTGGCAATGATTAAGTCTGAATTAGGGCTGTTTTCATGGAGACTGGGAGGAGAAAGGGCACATAACAGAATTTTAGGATGTAGATACAGCAGGACTTGGTAGTTGACTGGTAGGAGCGAGAAGGAGAAAAAGAAACAAAATATGATATTTGGGTTGGTGTCTCTGATAATACAATTCTAACTCTTCTCCCTTCCTTCTCCTTCCTCTAGGGCCACCTTTGGAGAGGCCGCCACATATCTCTTAATATGCAGCCTCTTATAACACAGCCTTCCTTTCTTCCATTGTATTAGAATCCTCAGTTTGGGGCTGGACAAAATGGCCTCCTGGAATAAAGGCTACACCTCCCCACATCCCTTGCAGCTAGATGTGGCCAGGTGCCTAAGCTGTAGCCAATGAGATTTAAATGAACATGTCAAGGGATAGCTTACTTAAATGCAGCTGGCATGTGCCCTTTGGCCCCTTGTTTGTTTCTCTTTGCCCACCTTGCTGTCTGGACAGTAAGCATGATGAATAGAGCTTTGAACACTATTTTAGACCAGGGAGCAATAGGATCCTGGGTTCCTAGGGACCTGATAGAATAGATTCAGCACATGCTTTGCACTGCCTAAATCAGTCTTGTAGGTGAAAGAGAAATAAACATCTACTTATTTAAGCCACTGTTATTTTGAGTATGTTTGTCACAACGAAACTTAATCCTAAATGATACAATATATTTCAGGAAATAATTTAAATATCTAATTTATTCCTTAACAATCGAATTATGTAGATAACATTGATATATCCAATTTACACATGAAGAGACTGAGGCTTAGTGAAGTTAAGTCCCTTCTCCAAGCTTACACAAGCAGCCAGTAATGCAGGCAAGATCCAAACTCTGGAATTTTGGCTCCAAATGTTCTGACTTCCTCAGAGGCACCTCTTCTCCCTTCCCAAATGGTTTTCATCTTCCCTCCTGCTTCTTTCAGCTTGACACATGTTTCTAGCAATAATAATGGCCTCAATAATAAGGATAATAATAAGAATACTGAGATTTGTTCTTTTATAGATTGGAACAACTTCCTACTATTTCTGCCAACAAATTAGTCTTAATTGCACTGTGGCATCATTAGGCAGCATTTGGGGAAATGTAGACGGTCCCCAACATGTCAAGAATATAATTTGATCAACAAAACATCTAAAAGAGAAAAAAAAACAGTAGATGCTCATATTTAAAAAACAAAAAACAAAAAACACTGGGCTGAATTTTATAATCTGTCCTTTTATTTCCTCTCTTTGTAAAAGATGAATTACACCTTAGTGGCTTCTGGGCTCTGGTTCACTGCACAGTCACTCAGCTGCCTGTGACACTTCCAGCTGAATTTGCTCCCTGCTGTCAGCATAGGAAGGGGGTTATTTCACCGAGAGGGAGGAGGGTTATTTGGGTTATTTCTCTGCTTCCACTCTTGCCCCTCTATCGTCTAATCAGCATGGAACAACCAGATAAGGCTTCAAAAACCTAAGTCATATCACATCACTCCTCTCTTCAAACACTGTTAATGACTTCCCACATCCTACTTAAAATAAAAGCTAAGCCTCCATCATGGCCTCCCAGGCCCTGTATAATCTGGTCCTTCCTCACTTCTGTGACGTCATTACCAACTCTCTGCCCTTCACCTCTGATGCTCTGGCCACAATACACCAGGACACTCCTGCCCCAGGGCCTTTGCACTTGCTGCTCCCTGCATCTGGAACACTCTTTCCCCAGATGTCTATGTGATGGCCTCCCTTACCTCACTCAGCTCTCTGCTAAGAGAGGCCATTGCTACCCCCCACAACACAGCATCCCTTCCTGCCCTGCTTTTTTTCATTGAGTTGATCACTACCTGCCATTACATTATAAAGGCATTTGTATATTTGTGTATTTTTTTAATTGTCTGGTCTCCCAAGTAGAATGTAAGCTCAAAGAAGGAAGGAGCTATATCTACTTTGTTCAGTGCTTGGCTTCTGTTCTTAGAGCATGCACAACACATGCTAGGTTCTCAATAAATATTGGAGGGAGGGACGGAGAGAAGAGAAGATGGAAGGAAGGAAGGGAGGGAGGGAAGAAGGGAAGGAGGGAGGGAGGGAGGGAGGAGGGAGGGGAGGGAAAAGGAGAGGAAGGCTGGAAAGTACATGGTGCAGAAGGCATAAGACAGAATAGAGAATAACTGCTCCAAAAACCTAACAAAATGAAATTCAGTAAGAGGAATTGGAGTTAGATATAGAGAAGTATTTTTTGACAGTGAGAGGTGTAGGGTAGTAGAGCAGGAAGCTGGGAGTAGGAGGGGATTTGCAGTTAGGAAGTGGGTTTCCAGAGTGGTGGTCAGACTAAAGGAGGACAGCTGGACTTTCCTGGGCAGTGTGGGAATGCAGCCAGATCTGCATTCTTTTTCCCCTCTCCTTCCTTTCTGTGGGAGCCACTGGCACAGGAGAGATTTGGGACTTGGTGAGGGGGAGGGGGAAGAGGAGGAGGCAGTTCTTTTTTCTTAACCTCCCCCACAAAGTTACAGCAGAAATCTCGAGTAGTGAATCATCCCTCTTACAATCAAGCAGTTATTTAAAATGGAAAAAGGAAAAGAGACCCAGAGAAAGGGAGAGAGTGGGAGATTATCGCCCGCCAGCTTGCTCCCAAATTCCCGGCAATCAGCCACTAAGATGTGTCTAATCTCAGGATGAGCCGCTTTCCTGATTGAGGGAGCTAATTGCAGGGCTGACACAGCTTCCCAGGAAAGTACTTGCAGACAAAAAAAATGCCAAGTGCTACCAACAACAACAAAAATACATCCATGCAGACTCATAATGGCTCAAGACCCAAGAGGCCTGTACTGCCAGAGACATCTACCCCACCCCCCCCCCCAAAACAGAGGAAACTCCTGAGACCAGTCAAAACCATCAGGAAAACCCCAGGAGAGAAATTGGCCAAAGCATAAATAGCAAGTTCACAGAAGTGGAGGTACAAATGTCCAGTGAACCTAGGAAGGAAGGTCCAACCTCACTTACAGTCAAAGAAGCCATGCTAATTACAACCATGGCACCACTTTTTTGCGGACCAAATTAGAAAAGGTTTTGAGGGAAAACAACACTCAGATTGACTTGGGCCTTTAGGGAGGCAGGGATGAGATCCTGGGAAGATTTCTTTGCTGATGGAGTTTATCATCAAGATAGCTGGGAGAAATGGGTCACGGGGGAACCATTTCTTCGGCTGCTGTTGGCACACAGTCTAGTGGAAACAGGTATCAGTCGCTCAGTCTGCTCTCGGATGCAGCTCACCTCCAGCCAGTGCCTTCAGTTTGCCTGTGTCCCCCTGAAGGTTACCCAGAAAGAGGACTTGGTTGGTTCTCCATCCAACAAGGAGCCCCCTCCCCTGGGCTCTAATACACTGGTTCCACCCTCAGGGCCATCCTTAAGTCTTGCCTGGGGCTCTTGGACCAATTCCAAGTCTAATCCAGTGTGGCAGAAGCGACTAGTTTCGTTTCACCCAGCCATGCCTCAGGGTCAGAGCAACTTAGGCAGGAAAGAGCAGCCTGTGTTGCTGCTGTCAAAGGCAAGCAAGCTGAGGCTCCATACCCTGCCTAATAAAATAGTAACACTCAGTCTTGGGAGGATGTGGTGAAATTGAGTTTCTCATTTGCTGTTGGGGAGAGTGGAAATTGATACAAACTCCCAGGAGGGTAACTTGAGGAAAACCAAAATCTTCATTCCCTTTTCCCTTCTGGGAATCAGGAGAGAGGAGAAATGCTTCAGCTATACTCCTTATGCAGATGTCCCCTGCCCAATCCCTTTAGGACTCCCCCGATGCCCCTTAAACAAAGAAGGAGAAATGGCCATCTGACTGATGGGAGTGTGAGGCACCCATCAGTCCATGTTCAAAAGGTCAGCACCCCCTGGGGAGTGCTCTTGCTGGTACTTCCTGCCTCTATCCCATGAGCTGGAGGGCACACATGGGTATGCTGCTGTCAAGAAGGAGAAGGAGTGTTGGGCCCCACTCGAGCCTCAAGCTAAGGCATGCACCACAACTCAGCCTTGTAACAAGTTCTGTAACAAGTATTGGAGACATTGGGTCACACTTGCATGGCTATTTAATAAAGAGGTACCTTCATTCCAGTTCTGCTGTTGTTCCTTATGTTTCACTTCTTTAAAACCTCAAAGGCAGGTGATCAGTAACCATGAAGAATAGACCCTAGAATTTCTGAATACCTGGCAGTAAAACTTTCTGATGTCATCCAAATCCTACCCCTAATTTCTTTTCTTTTTAATTGAAAGATAACCTACACACCGTGAAACATAAAAAGTATATTCATCTTCATTATACGGGTTGATTTTTTTACTTTTCTGTACACTCATATAATTACCACCAAGCTCAAGAAAAGGAACATTGCTGGCACCATTGTACAGCCATCCTGCATCTTCTTAGTCTGTATCTCCTCCCAGAGGTAACCACTGTCCTGATTTTAACAAACATGGATTCACTGCACCTGTTTTTGAGCTTCCTATAAATGAGATCATATGGAATATTTTTTTTCTGGCTTTTTTCTCTCAACATAATACCTGCGAAATTCATTCATATAACTGCATCTACCAATAGTTCGTCCTCTTTTGTTGCTATGTAATATTTCATTTTCTATGAAAATACTATAATGTATTTATCTTCTTACATATTGATGAGTACTTAGATTATTTCTAGCTTGGGGCCATGATGAATAGAATACATATGAATATTCTCTTATGGACCCTTGCACTCATTTCTCTTGGGTATATACCTAGATGGGAAATTGCTGGGTGATAGCATAGGTGTGTATTCAGCTTCATTAGAAACCATTTTCCAATGTGGTTGTACAATTTTCAAACACACCAGCAACATATGAGAAATCCTGTTGCTCCATATCTTCACCAACACTTACTACTGTTGGTCTTTTTAATTTTACCCATCTAATGTTTAGCGGGATTTCATGGTGATTTTAAGGTATATTTCTATGGCGACTAATGATACTGAACAGTGTATTATGTGCTTATGTCCATCTGCATATGTTGTTTTATGAAATGCCTCTTCAAATTGTTTACTTATTGTTTAATTGGACATCTTAATTTCTAAAAGAATCAATACTAAGAAAATAATCAGAGAAGGAGACAAAACTTCATGCATGAAGATAGGCAGCACAGCATTGCTTATAATAGCAAAAAACTAGAAACAATGTAAATGTTTCATATGCAGAATTAGTTAAATAAATTATGATACAAGCATATATTTAAAGACTACATGCTTTTGATAAATATGCTTGTGATAAATGTTAATACTGTAAATAAGAAAATCCTTATAATGTAATGTTTTGGTAGCAACTTTATTTAATGTAAGCATTAAAAGAAAAATTGGAAGGAAAAACACCCAAATGTTACTGCTGGTTATTTCTCAGTGGTAAGATTATGGGGATCATTATTTTCTTCCTCCTGCTTTTCTTTGTTTCCCAAATGTTCTACAATGCGCATACATTGCTTTATAATCAGAAACACAATAAATATTTTTTTAAACTGCTAGGACTATGAACTCTAACTGAAATTGAGTACTACAAATAAACCACTGTCTGAACAGTAGCTAGTTCTTCGGCTTTCAACATCTTTGGGCCAATTTTCTAAGCCTGAATACCTTACACTTTCTCGGAAAGAAATTATTTTGTTTACTCCACATGCTGTAAAAGTACTTTTGTGTCTGTGTTTCCATTAGGTTTTTATCAAAGAAAGCCAGTGTATTGCTTGTATTTGAAAAGCCCTAAATGGGGCTTAATAATGGGGCATTTGGAAACAGCCATTCTCATCTGCCAGTGGACATATTTCTGAGTATAGGCAAGGGGGTAAAATCACAAGCTCCGTGAGGGTAGGGACCTCTATGCCCATCCTGCTCACTTGTGTCCACAGTGCCTGGCATAGGACCTGGGCTTCGAAAATATTTGTTGGATGGATGAATGAATGAGGGAAGGAAGGAAGGAATGAAGTCACCTATAAAGTATTGATTTTCCCTTACAAACAAAACAGAACAGACCTTACAAACACAAAAGAGTGTTGCCCCACAAAGGCATCCCCTTGGGAGACTAAATAGCTTTTACAATAGCATTCCCATGGCATAAAATATTGGGGATTTCTTTGTAGAATTGTTTCCAGAGTCTAGAATACATTCCTCTGAATACTTTCAAGGGTGGTCAATCAAGAAGCGTGAGAGGAAGATCTCCTAGAAGGGGTATAAGAAGTGAGGCAGGATTTAAGCACCATCCTTTCCTTGTTGGCACCTGATTAGATCCCCCCTAAGACCAAGCAGGACCATACATAAAGCTTGATCTGTCTGGAGAGGAAAGTGAGGGCTGAACATGACAGCCTGGCGGCCCTCCTCCCACCCCAGGATTCTGCACAACCATCCACCAGATTAACCCTCCTGCAGCTCATTACCATGCTGTCACTTGCCTGCTTCCAACCCTTTGATGGCTTCCAAACAAAGGCCAAGCCTCCCAGGCTCGCTTCTAAGGCCCTGCAGGGTCTGACTCCATCTGTTCCAGCCTCATCTCCCACGACTCCCTTGTAGAAACCTTCCCAGCGGGAAGGGGCTACTGTCCTGAGGCTCACTGTGGGTTCCCACCCATCCTACAGGTTGGGCTGTCAGAAACATGAAACAGGAAGGCATGGCAGCCAAGGAGGCTTATCCAGAGCCCCCATAGTGCTAGAGATGGGGTGGTGAGAAATTGGAACAAAATTCCAATCAAGCTGTGACGCTCTACACCAGTGGTTCTCAACTCTGCCCACACATTAGAATCACCAGGGAAGCTGTGACAGGGTGTCCAGCTGGCCACCAGAGATTTATGATTCCCTCCTAGCATTGCTTGAAAGTAGCTTCCCTGCCAAGGATTAGATTTCCTGACTTCTCTCGCATACAGATTGGCCCATTGATGGAGCTCCAGCCAATGTAGTGTGGGTGGACGTGGTGTGCCTCACTTCTAGGCCTGGCCGGTGAAAATCCTCCCAAGCAATCCTTCACTCTCTCTTCCCCCATCTGCTGACTAGAAACAAAGCACACCTTGGAGGCTGCATGTTGAAGACAACAGAGCTTCTATCCACTGGTCCTGAATGCCTGTGTGGAACATAACCAACCCAGGGCACAACAGACTATATAAGCAAGAGATCCTTCTCCTGAGTGAGGCCTCTAAGATTTAAAGGTTTATCCATGACAGCCACTAAGATGACCTTAACTAATTTAGGAGTTCTTGAAAAATGGCATGTCTGAGTCCCAACCCCAGACTCTGACTTAACTGGTCCAGGATGAAGCCCAGACACCGACATGTTATAAAAGCTCCCCAGGTGGTTGTAATGTCAGGGTTGAGGACCAGATTTTATGCTTAGAAGTATCCAAGGATCTTCCTACAGGTCACTCAGCAGGTCATAGACCCCTACTATGTGCCAGGCCCTCTGATGCTCCCTGGAAGTTTTGTCCCTAAAGCTTTGATCGGAGATTCAGCTTTGATCCCATATGCATGGGCATGGGTGGGAATCCTGTTGCCGAAGACTTGAAGGCAAGAAGAAGACTGCCAGGCCTCTATGATTCTTCTAAGAGCGCTACCTTTCTCCCCCTCCCCACCCCAAGGTCCCTGCCTGCCACCAAGACAAGGACATAGAGGACAGAGTGCAGATTTGTCTGCAGTTGGAGAAAGTGGAAGAGTTTCCTCCTGGGCAGGTCATGGCACTACCCTAGAATATATCAATGCTTTCATATGGTCTCAACAAAATTGGCAGACCCTCGGGATGGCTGGCAACAGAGACATAGTGATGATAAAGACATGTCCCCTACCCTCAAAGAATTTAGTCTACTTGCAGACATAGATTATGATATTGAGGATGAAACACAGGAGTCATCCAAACCCATCCTGGGACCCTGCATCCCAGAGACAGCACAGGATGATAGAAAAAAACACTGAACTCAGAGTCTGGACGCCCACGCTCTAATGCTACATCTAGCACTGTCTTCAACCTGGCTTGAGAGAAGGGAGCAAAGAGAATGGGACAGGTGACAAAGCTGGGGGAGGTGGCTGGGACTGGTCTCTACAGAACCTAGAATACGAGGCTCAGGGGCTTGGATTTCATTCCATAGACTCTTAGGAGCCCTTAGGAGGTTTTGAGCAAGGGCAGTACATAGTCAGATTCAAGGACTTTGTGATGGGGGGATGGACTGGTTGGAAGGATAGAGGCATGTGAGAGCCTGATTGGAGGACTTACTCATGAAGACAGTGGCCAGTGATAGAGAAAAAGGTGACACCTCCTCAAGAGGCAGCAAAATCATTTGGAGAGAGCACTGGATTTGGAGTCTACACCTGCTGCTCCCTTAGCCCAAGAAGCTGTTCCTCCCCCCTCTTATTCTCACCTTCCAGCTCTGTTCAAAGACCACCTCCTCAGAGAGGCTGTCCCAGATTATTGTATCAAAGTGGATATCTCAGTTTCTCCCTGCCACACCACTCCATGATTTCCTTTACTGAAATTTCATGATTTATGACTATTATTCATTCATGCGTTTATATTTGCATCTTTATGTCAAATTCCACACGGTCAGTGACCTTGTCTGTCCTGTTTACTGTAAATCCCTATCTCCAGGCACGGTACCTGGCACCTGGCAGATGCTTGCCTCCTCCTGTATTCATGCTTTTCGCCATGAACTTTGCAGTGCCCTCTCATGTGGGCAGGTGTATTTCTCACTACTCCTTTGGAGTGTGGCCATGTGACCTGCTCTGACCAATCAAATGAGGTGAAGCATGGTATGCTAGCTATAAGCCCAGGCCTCAAGAGACCTTGTGTATTTCTGCTTGCTCTCTGCCACCACTGCCACAGCCATGAAGGGGACATGCCCAGGCCATCCCACTGGTCTCTGGAGGTGGAGGAGAAGGGGCATGTGAAGCAAAACCACCCCCAGCCAAGCCCAGCCTACATCGGCTGACCCACAGATCAATGGAAATGAATAATTGCTTTTTTAGGACATAGAGTTTTGAGGGTGAATTGTTAGGTAGCATTCTCCTCCACCTGTGAAATAAAGGGGCTGTCAGGCTAGTCGAAGCATCTCCCTTAAAGGTCTCTGGTTTTTCTCTAAACATGGCAGCTCTCAACTTCCCGGTCCTACCTCTTCACCCTTCCTAAAAATGGCTTCCCCTTCTCACACACTCTGCCTTTGCCTCAGCCCTCATAAATAACCATGTGGCATCCACTTTGCAGGGGCCAAGTTCATGGCTCCCGAGAGCCCCACTTTCAAGACACCTCTTCAGTGGCTTCCACTTTGCCTGCTTCACCATGGCCCGGGGCATGAACAGCTAAAAGCCCTCCTTGGGTTCTGATGTGCAAATCAGAGAGCCCCAGATGGCCCAATAAGAGCCTGTCCTTGCCAGGATTGCCCTGCCCCACAGCCCAGGTGAGCTCAGGGAGGACAGCTGGGCTGGATTTAGAATATAGGATGCCCATCTGGGCAGGGTGTGAACAGGAGTGAGTCAAAATCTGAGGTCATGAAATTCTAAGGCTGGAGGGAACTTCAAAGACCATTTGAGACAATTTCTCACCTAACATATGGGCAAACCGAGGCACACGGAAGTAGAGGCTTGCCCAGTCATTCAGTGGTAGAGTCAGGAACCAGATTTCCTGACTCCCAGCCCAGTGCTCATTCTCGGCACCTGGCTGGTCACAGGCAGGGAAGAGCACAGTCCAAGGTTTGGAGGCTGGACTCACGGATTCCTTCAACAACATGTCTGGGTCACCCCCAGGCAAGGGACACCCATCACGGGCCAGGTTTTGTGCTAGGGCTAAGGGCTAAGGGGTAGGGGACAGATCTATCGAATGTCAAGTCCCATTGTGGGGAGCTTATGCCAGGATCTATGCTGGGTGAGCACCTTTGAGTGACAATGAGGGCCAGGCCATGGAGGACTCACAGCCTATACTATGTACAGGTTCTCTGCCAAGTGCCTACCTACTCAAAGGCCCATGGTTGAAATACCCTGACCACCTCTGTCTCCCTGCCAGTCACTGTGCCCTCCTGCAAGCTTCTCTAATTGGCAGCTTCTCTCTGCCTCTGAGCCTTTCTGTGTCTCTTGCTGTCTTTGTGTCTCTGTTCCTGCCTCCTGTATGTATGTCTCCCTCTAGTCTGCCCACTTCTCTCTTTCTCTTGGTCTCTGGATGAATCCCCTTTTCTCTCTGGGGTTGTACAGTCCTTCTCTCTCTTGCTCATGTTCTCATTTTCCTCCCTCTGTGTGTCTCTTTGTGTCTGTGACTCTACCACCCTCCATATCTCTGCCTCTCTCTCCCAGTCTGTCTCTCTTCCCCACCCCTTATGCCCTCCACCCTAGGTTCCTGTCCAGTGTCCTCCCCCCCGCCCACCCCCTGGGCTCTGTTTGCTGCCAGCTACAATTACAAGTGCATCTGCTGAAGTAGTCAAGCTCTTTTCCATGATGGGGTAACAAGAGGCTGTATGTTTGCAGCCACTGACTGGAAATACTGAATTCCTTTTCAGCAAAGAAAGACAAGCACCCTCTTGGTTTATAAATATTAATTATAGGCACCCGGTAATGAGAGAACAGGGCAGCTGTTGGCTGTGATCTCTGATTGTTTGACTAATCCTAGAGACAGTTTAAACAAGACAGTTATTGCCTGACGGGAAGAGGAATTAGGGTGCTGTGGTCCTTCCAGAAGGATCAGCTTAGGAAATCCCGGAGAAGCACGATCTCTCTGAGGATACTAGGAGAGTGACCTTGGGCAAAGCCTCTTCCCCTCTGGGCCCCGGTTTCCTCTCTTATCCTACAAGGCCCTTCTGGCTCTGACCTTTACCATGTGAAGGTCCTGTTTGGGGAGGCAGTTGGGCAGAGTATTTCAGGGCATCTACCCAGCAAGAAACATGGTCCCCACGGGGGAAGGCCAGCACAGGGGAAAGGGCCTTGAGAGTCAGCCAGGACAGCATCTGGTTCCTCATCCTTGGGGTGACAGGTGGGTCTGTCCTAGTTCGAATCAACTCCTTCCCAGGAAACGGTCCTGGCTTGAGACAAAATCTGAAGCATAAACAGAGGTGTATCAGTTTCATGTTGCAAGCCAGACGTTCTGGACTTAGCACTGGCTGGGCTGCTCTTCCAGATACCTCAGTTTTGCTTTCTGCAAAATGGGAGTGATCAGAAGGAACTTTTTGCGGCTGTTTTGATGTCAGAAAAAGTCTATCTAAATTGAATCTGAGAAGTCCCAGGCAGTCTGTGTCTGCCAGAAGCCATTTGACAACGACACTATCTCCAGGCTCATGGCTCAATTCGATAGCTATTGACATTGGTATGTGTAAAGCAGGGAAGTCACTCTCAATGCACAGCCAGGAAGCAGGTTGGATGCAGGAAGAGGAGCAACCTCTGGAACAGAGAGTGCCTCTGAGATGTCCCCAGTCAAGGTCCCCAAATAGAAGAAAACTAGGCTATTCCTTCCAGAACATATATTTTCCAAAACCCCCCAACCCTGGGGAGATGTTTCAACTTGTAAAACGCAAAGCCATTTATCATCTCATAGAAACACAGGCCAGCCTGCAGGAGAGTCAGTGCGAAGCATATACTGCCCATCTGATGGAAGCAGAACCTGGGCTGCAGGGTGTCCTGGTCTCTTGCCCGAGACCATGCATCCAGGAGGCAGCTGAGCTGGAAGCCCTGGTTCGTGATCCCAAAACCCAGCTGAGGCTCCTCCTCAGGCTCCCAGCCCATCGGCCCACAGCAGTGCCAAGGTGTGCGCAGCCCAAGCAAGCATCCTTAGAGGCTGGGACCAGCCCTTCCTCTCCTATCATCCTGCCCTCTCACCATCGCAGTGGAACTGGGCTTGGGCCACTGACGGTGCTTACAAAATGTTCTCTGAGTGAATGAAAGAAGGAGAGAATGCTCTTCCAGGTCCCAGTCATGTTCCCACCAGTCTCTGTTTGATTGGTACTTACAAGAACAGGTTCCTGGGTTCACACCCTGGCTCCATCATGGATGTGTAAGACCTTGGGCAAAGTCCTTAACCTCTCTGTGCCTCGGTTTTCTTTTTGATTGGTTGATTTTTATTGTGTCTCAGTTTTCTGACCTTAAAATGGGAATGATATTAGGACCAACTTCACTGTCATATCGTCCTATAAAAGCGTTGGCTGTTATTACTAACAACTGCCTGCAGTCCTGACTCCTTCCAGAGCTCAGAAGGCAGCTTACCCAATTTCACGAGATGTCAAATCAGGGAGAAGCATTAGGCTGCCCTCTGATGTTATGCTGCACCTCGTCAGAGGCTGGGCTGGGGGGGCGTCTGGCTCAACTCTGACACTTGGGAAGCCAGAGGCTGGGCAGGAGCCTCATCTACTGCCCTCTGCTCCCCGCAGAGCTTGATCTGTGGAAAGACCCCGCAGGCCCTATCCTGGTTGACCCTGAATGGGAGGAATAAAAGCTTAGGGTTCTGCCTTGCCATGGGCTCTGTGCCTTGTAGCAAATTCCTGCCACAATCCCACAGGAAGGAACAGAGTAGGGGGAAAACCTGTTTCTTTGCTTAAGAAAATCTAAAGCTCTGAGCACCCCCACTATCCCCTACCTCGGCCCAGGCCAGAATAAATGCCTCTGCAGAACCATTTCAGCTCCAAGTACAGATGCCACCACCAGAGCCAGTCCTTGGGGAGCCTCAGGCTGGGCTTGCACGCAGGTCAGAGCGGGGTGGCCCAGGTGGCTACAGTAGCAGTGACAGCTTTGGGGAAAGAGGCTGAGTGCATCCTCCCCTGCATTCTTTCTCTTCCAGCCTTCCTGAGCTGCTTGGTGGGGCTCGCAGGTCTTAAGTCTTCATGGGAGCCCAGGGCCCACATCGCATCCTCTCCTGCGCCTTCAGAGGAGGCAAGCCGGGCTCAAGGGCTAGGGCTGGGCCCGTACTCAGGCTGGGCTGCTGGAAGCTCCAGCCTTCTGGTCCCAGGTGTTCTTGACACTCTCCCCTAGAAGTCCGTAGCCTCGACAAAATCTGTGTGTGCAGCCCCTCACATCTGTGTGGTCGCCCATCCATCCCCCTCCTTCCGGCCCTCCCACTACCCTCTCCTCCCCCAGTGAGTCAGACAAGAGAAGAACTGTTTCTGCCTGTAGGTAACACCCTCACAGCTCCCCATAAAGATTTACAGAAAAATCTTCCTGCAGATTCAAAAGGAGGCCATGAGCTCAGTGCCAGTCATTCAAATTTTCCACCTGAATTGATTCATCTGCACATTCAGAGAACTCACACTCATTCCATCAGCCAACTCTGTCATCTAGGGCCAGTATCTTGATCCCTGTGAGCCTCAGTGTCCTCATCTGTAAAACGGGGAGAATAGTCAGAGCTACCTCCTATGGTGAGGAAGGAGCAATGAGAAGATGCGAATAAAGTATTTAGCTGAGTGCCTGGCACACAGAGAAAGTGAGCCATCCTTGCTAGCGGTTACGATACGTATTTTTAAATTCATGATTACATGCCATCTGCCAGACCCTGGAGCCACAGTGATGAACCCAACCAGCACCTCTGTTCCCAAAGAGTTCACTGTGCCATGGGAGAGAAGTGTGGTAGGATACATTTGCATAACAGAAGAACGTACAAATCAGGGTTGGGGTGGGGGAGGCGCAAAGAAGGAAGACCTTGGGTGTGGGATGCAGGGATGCCGGGATGGACTGTGAAGACTGGGTAGGAGCTCACCAGGCAGTTGATGGAGAAAAGGCATTGCAGGTAGACAGAACGATCAAGGCAGAGACTCAAAGGCAGGAAACAGCACCATACGTCCAGGGCCATAGAGAGTGACAGGAATCCAGGTTAGGGGAGGCCCTAACTCCGGCCACAGGAGGGTCTGGACTCTCATGCTGCTTGCGTTGAGGGCAGTCGTGAGAAGGGTTTTAAGCAGGAGTGACACGATCACACTCCAGTCTTAGTCTGCGTGCATATCCAAGTCTGGGGGGTTTATATAACTTTTCCTTTTCTTCTCCAGCATTTATCCAGCCTAGAAATTTTAGAGCAAGCACTTTCCCTTATTTCTATTCAACCTGAAAGCGGCAGTCGAATCCAGCTTGCATGGTATTGAAATGCAGGTGGCCTGTGCAACAGTGTTGCTAAAATTACCAAAACTAACCACACCAGGGAAGGGCCATTATCAGAAACAGATTTTATTACCATGGAAACCAGCAGATAATGCCAAGTCCAGTCATTTTTATTCTCCGAAAGAGAGAGAGAGAGAAGGAGAGAGAAAGAGAGAAACAGAGAGAGCAGCAGGAGAGGAGCGCGGTTGAAAGGAAGTGAGAATGCTGGAGCCGCCTGGAAGAGGGGCGGCGAGCTGGGGGAGTGACTGCGGGGCTCGTGCTGCACATGCCTCTGTCCATCCACACACTCTGCCAGCATGTACGGAATTCGTGCTACCTGCCACAAGCTGGCAGGAAGCAGCCAGAAATGGCAGAAACGGCTTTGCAGTGTGACTTCCACCAGGGGTCTAAAATGTGGGAAACCGTGTGAGTGCCCCAGAAAGAGCTGCCCGGGGCGTATTTCAAGGCAGCCCTGGTGGTCTCTACAGAGAGCACTGAACTTGGCATCAGAAGACCCAGCTTTGAGTTCAGGCTCTGCCTAGAGTGGCTTGTGACCTTGGGCAAGGTCACAGAAATTCTCAGAGCCTCCGTTTATTTACGTGTCCCAAGACGGACCTCCTGGGGGGTGGCTGTGAGGGTCTGGTGTGCATGGATGCCAGGGTGTTTTGTAACTGTAGAGGGCTGTGGGAACAGAAGGCTTTGCAGGATTCTTACACCTGGGTCTCTACTTTGTCCCCTGATTTGAAGAGTTCCTTCCACCCACACACAGCTTTCTGGCTTTCTGCAGCCCGTGGAATGCATCGCCAGCCCACACAGCCCCAAAAGATGAGAGGAGGGTAGGAAGCCCTGGTGAGAGTCTTGGCGGAGTTGGGGGAGGTGGGGGTGGGGCTGCTGAGAAGAGAGGCGACAGGAGAGTCAGGATGAGTGTGGTTTTGTGAACAGGACTAAGACCAGGTCTTGACTGGATCCCCCCTAAGGAAAAGGAAAAACCATCTACAGAGTGGGAGGAAGCAGGTGAGACAGAATGAGGAGAACCAGGTGACCCTAGGAAGGGGGCCTGTAAATAGTCTAGGAACCTGGGGAAGGAGCAAGTGGGAGTTTTTAGCTGTCAAAGTGTGTAGTACATGGGGGAGAACAGGAGAAAGGGAGCCACAGAATATACACAAAGACCCATAACATCACAGGCACGTACACAAAGGGCATCCAGCCCTTGACCCATAACATCACAGGCACATACACAAAGGGCATCCAGCCCTTGACCCATAACATCACAGGCACATACACAAAGGGCATCCAGCCCTTGACCCATAACATCACAGGCACGTACACAAAGGGCATCCAGCCCTTGACCCATAACATCACAGGCACATGCACAAAGGGCATCCAGCCCTTGACCCATAACATCACAGGCACATACACAAAGGGCATCCAGCCCTTGACCCATAATATCACAGGCACATACACAAAGGGCATCCAGCCCTTGACCCATAACATCACAGGCACATACACAAATGGCATCCAGCCCTTGCACCTCAAAGCGAGCATCACCTGGGAGCTTGCTAGAAATACAGACTCTACCCCAGACCTCCTGATGATTCATCTGTACAGTCAAGTTTAAAGGCATTGGTCTAAGTCCTTTCCCTTCTCCAAGTCTCAGTTTCTTCATCTATAAAACTGGAATCATAATACCCTCCCAACCTCACAGGGCTATTTGGAGGACTGAAAAAAAAAAACATGTTGGAATGAATCACTTTGAAAAATTAAAAGCACCATATTGAACGTAAGATATTGTTTTACTATTATGTATTTATTATTATTATATACAGGCAGCCCCAATCTCCCAGGGCAACAAGGCGCTCTCATAACAAAATGACTTGATTAGACCGTTCTCTTAAAAACACTGCTCCCCCAGCTAGCACTTTTCCTATCAGCGTGCCTCTTCCTGCAGCTGCATATTCAATCTTCATCCCATCAGCACTTGACTGAATTTGTAGAAACAAAATGGAAGAGGGGAACTCAGGCATGAATTAGCAGTTTAAGACAGGAATGAGATTACGATAAAATCCCCCCTCTCTCCATCCATCAAAATGTAATAAGAATAGAAACTGATGCGAAAATATCAACATGACCTATTGCTTCGAGCCTGGCACCGCCATCCTTTATGATCGAGCCTTGCAAGATGCAAGCATCTCATTTCGCTGTCAGCATCACAGTTTAGGCAGGGGACACAAACCATGTCCGAGACAGGCTGCACACTTGGGCAGGTCCCTCTCGGGGGACACAGGAAGGGACCAAATATGACGCGGTTCCCTGACTTTCCAAATCACAGAGAATGAGAATGAGTCAGAGGTGACTGGATCTGAAGGGTGTTTGGTTTTGCTTTCCATTCTGTCTGTGGTTGTGGAAACCCCAGCTGCATCAAAGGATCACGGAAGACACCCAGAGAGAACATTTCCTAAGTTCCAAATGTCTCCAGGAGCCTCTGCTTCTCAGTTGCAGCAGCAATGGCAGCCCCAAGCACCAGCCCCATACCATCACTGCAGAACAACCTTGTGCACCTGCACGGGCATCACCGGATATAAAGCACGTTCCTGCAGAGAGTGGTGTGGCCACCGGTCCGTGCAGCAGCAGATGAGGAACCGATAAGCAATGGAAGTTGCTCAAGGACACACAGCAAGGACAGGTTAGACTCCAGGTCAGTCAGACTCCTTGTTCATTGCTCTTCGGACCGCACCACGTTGTCAGAGATGTGCCAGGACCCAGCTCAGGCGAGAGGTACATGAAACATGAGCAGTGGTACCTGCCCCTGGGAACTCAATGCCTCATTCCCATCTGAGCTCATTCTCCCTCCAACCTCCCACCTCCATTCTGCTATGGCCACCTGCTTCCTCTTGCTCCATAAAAGCAATGAATTTTTTTTTTCAGTCACAGACTTTGAACACTCTCTTCCCTGGAATGCTTTTCCTCCCACTGTTCACTGAGCCCACTCCCTGTCCTTCAAGTCTCACCTGAGGTATCACCTCCTCAAAGAAGCTCTCCCAGATACACCTTCTCCCTACACACTTTCCTCTGCTTCAGGGCCCTCAGTTAATTCACTTTCCTATCAGCCTGTGCTATGCCGCTGTAGCACATTTCTCGGTAGCAGTTAAATCATTGTTTGTGTTATTACTTGGTATTTATCACCTCCGTGGGACAGCAAGCTATAAAGTATAACGCTCTGGATCACTCTGTCTTGTTTACCATTGTATACCCAGCACCTAGCACAAGACCTGGCACTTATCCACTTATTCAAAAATGTTTTTTGAATACCTACTATGTGCCAAGCACTGACAGCATCCCGGTCCGCATGGAAGCTTTGTTCTAGTGGCGGAACACACGCAATAAACAAACCTATGTCTGGCCATGATGAGTGTTAGAAGCAAAAGAGAACAGGGTGCGCCAAATTTTGAGCTGATGTTCGGGAATTTTTTTAGCGATGACATTTGAGCAGAGCCTGGGATGAAGCGAGAGGATGAGATCCACAAACACAGAAGGGAACAGCATTCCACACAGCAGGATCAGCAACTGCAGAAGCCCAGAGGCTTGTGTGGCATCTTCCTAGAGGTTGGGGTGAGAGGGCAGTGGAGAAGGTGGGTCAGAGAGGTGGGGGGCCCAGTGTTGAAGACTTTAGAGTTGACTCTGTGTGACACAGGAAGCCACTGGAGGGTTGTGAGCAGAGGGAGGACTTGATCTGGCTTTGGTTCTAGAAGGACAGCTCCAGGTACTGTGCAGAGCCCACCCGCAGGGGCCAAGGGCTAGGAACAGGAGAACCTGCCGAAAGGCTACTGAACCAGTCTAGGTAAAAGCCTGTGGTGGCTTGGACCAGAGAAGTAGCAGTGAAGGCGGAAGAAGAGTGTGGATTTCAGGTATATTCTGCAGAGGGAGCCAATGGGATTTGCTAAGGGATTAAATGTTGGGTATAATGGCACGAAGGAGTCAAGCATGATGGCACAGATGCTGGCCTGAGCAACAGGAAGAATGGAGCTTCTGTGAACCAATAAATTGCCTTTCATGCTTAAGCCCATTTGAACTAGGGTTTTATCACTGGGAATTTTTTTTTAAATATTGAGTAATTCAGAGACTAACCAACAGGCCAGAGGGAGCAAGGTAGGAAGTAGAGAGGCAGGGACAGATGGGGGAGGACAGGAAGGAGCCCGACTGGAGGCAGCAAAGAGTGGGGCCTCGAGATGGAAGAATGAGGACTCTGGGATTGCCACCCCAGTTGCTGGGAGGATGGCAGCCTCGATCATGGGAAGCACAGACTCAACTGAGAATGACTTTTCCTTTTTAATTTGAGGCACCAGCTGCTGGAAACGTGTGATTGGAGCCTTGGAGAGAAACCAGAGCTCCCAGGTGATACATGCTTTCGACAAGCCAAGCAGAGGGTGAAGCTCATGTGTACTGCGTTGCTAAGCATTGAAAAGCTTCGTCAGATTAGTGTCACTGCTCCCGTTTTACAGATGAGGAAATAAAGGCTCAGAGAATCTATGGGGCCTGCCCAAAGTCACACAATTAGAAATAGACTTGGACCCACCCAGGAGAAAGTAAGTCTTTTGCCTATAGGTGACATTATGAACCCCTTGGCTGGAGGTCCAAAGACACTGGCTCTTTGCGTGACCTTGGGAGCTCATCCTCCTCTCTGTGCTCTGCTTCTTCATCTGGGAAATGCCAGGACTGGGCTTGATGATCTGACTCACTCCTGTTCTGTCTTCAGAGGACCGGGATGGCCAGAAACGATCCGTCTGCCACACAGCTTGGGCACCCACTGTGTGCAGCACTTTGTCTTAGGAAGAGACTGGAGGGAGGAGGGGCCTGGAGCCCACCTTCAGAGGACTCCCAGAATGCTGGGGCCTGGGAGCACAGGGCCGCAGCAGACAGCACTGCCGGGAGGGACCAGGGAGCCCAGCCAAGCTCCTGTGCACAAATTGCTCCCGGCATATGCTCCTCATTTCATACATCATTTGCAAGGAGCTGCAGCCATTTTGCAAAGTCTCTTCCTGCTCCAAGAGCATCTGGACTTTGGCTTCTGTCTTTTCTGCTCGGTCTCCTGCTCTTTATGTTGTCCCCTTCCACTGCCACCAGCAGCCACAGACAATACGTCTCTGTATGTTTGGGAGATCCAGGTGGAGGTAAGCAGAGTAACTTTCCCCTGGATGGACTCGACGGTGTAAAGAGTATGCATGGTCCACGCAGGTCCTGGGAGACGCACACTGCAAGGGTGGAGCGGGCGAGTAGCATGAGTGATGCCTCTGCGAGGGTGCACTGAGTAAGATGAGGAACGGCTGTGTTGGGACTCACTGAGTAACGCAAACACTGCCAGAGCTAGGCTCCCCACGAGGAACTGTTATGATACAGTAATGTGGAAAAATGTCCATGGTATGGTCCACTGCAGGTTGGGGATATCGTCGTCAGGTTAGGTTTCAGGGAGTAGCTCGCTGTGTTGGAAGGGCTGGGGGATGTGAGTAATACCACTGTTGGGGGCCTTGCAATGAAGGCAATATGCAGAGAGGGCACACCCATGACTTGCTCAAGTTATCTCCAGGGCTTACTGCATAGTAGGTGCTCAATGAATATTTGCTAAGCAAATGGATAAATGAACTGAGTGAATGACATGGTGCCCAGATAAACCGAGTGATGGGACCCAACATTGCCAAGGACTCCTCCCAGCAGCACTGCCCCCAGGGCCCGCCCTGGACATCAGGAGCCACAGATGCGATGGAAACGGGTCATCTGACCCAATCAGAGGGACCCATTCCATCTTTCCTTCTCTCTCTCTCTCTTCTCTCTCTCTCTCTCTTCCTTCTCCTGCTCACTCTCTGTCTCTTCTTTCAGTCTATGGTTTTGTGGCTGGAGAGGAAAACAAAAAAAGTTCTCCCGTTCCATGCTGGAGCCTCTCACCAAACCTGAGCTTCCCCACCTTCCATGTTGGAGCCTCTCACCAAGCCTGAGCTTCCCCCCACTTCCATGCTGGAGCCTCTCACCAAGCCTGAGCTTCCCCCCTCTTCTATGCTGGAGCCTCTCACCAAGCCTGAGCTTCCCCCACCTTCCATGCTGGAGCCTCTCACCAAGCCTGAGCTTCCCCCCACCTTCCATGCTGGAGCCTCTCACCAAGCCTGAGCTTCCCCCACCTTCCATGCTGGAGCCTCTCACCAAGCCTGAGCTTCCCCCCCACTTCCATGCTGGAGGCTCTCACCAAGGCTGAGCTTCCCAGAGCCCAGGCTGTTCACTCCCCACAATCTTTCAAAAGCTGAGCCCACAGCTCAGAGCCAAGGACGTGAGGAAGTTGGAGCTCTGGCTTTCACTCACCCACAAGGACAAACCCCAGCCCAGCTACAGTAGCCATGGAGCCTACTGGAGCCGATGCCAGACTCCAATCTGGCAGAGCCCACACACACCACCTCCTTGTCCTGGGGTGCCTACTGCCTGCCTCTCCAGCCTGAACCCGAGGGGAGCCCTGAGCAACAGGGCTGCTGGGCTGTACCTAGGGCCTAATGCATATTCTTGTTATTTCTCTATTCTTCCATTTGGTGGAGTTTGAGGACCTGCTACATGCCAGGCACACACTCAGGCTTGGGGGATCTCACAGTGAGCCAAGCTGACAAGGTCCCTGCCCTTGTGGACCTGACATTCTAGTAGAAAAGAAAGCCAGCCAGGCGAGGTGGCTCACGCCTGTAATCCCAGCATTTTGGGAGGCCGAGGCGGCCGGGTCACCAGGTCAGGAGTTCAAGAATAGCCTGGCCAATATAGTGAAACCCCATCTCTACTCAAAATACAAAAATTAGGCGTGGTGGTGCGTGCCTGCAGCCCCAGCTACTCGAGAGGCTGAGGCAGAAGAATCCCTTGAACCCGGGAGGCAGAGGTTGCAGTGAGCTGAGATCTTGTCATTGCACTCCAGCCTGGGCAAGAGAGCAAGACTCCATCTCAAAAAAAAAAAAAAACAAAAGAGAGAGAGAGAGAGAAGAAAGCCAATAAACTATCAACCAACCAAATGAACATGAATATTTTAGGTGGCAAGAAGCACAATAAAGACAACACAAAGTTGTGCTGGTTTTTCTCAGTTTCTTCCCCTGGCTTCTATTCCATTCTTTTCCTCTCTCTGATCTGCTCCATGCCCTGGGGCTGAGCCCTGTGGAATGCACCCCTGGGCTCCCTTGCCTCCGGCTGGCTTCTGCTTGGGTTCAGGCAATGGAAGACCTCAGCAGGAAGCCAGAGCACTGGAGGAGAGAGAAGTTCATGTGTTTCTTCTCCTGCCCCTCCTTTCTATGTTGCCCAGGTTCTAGCAGTGGCTGCAACTTTCTGTGACTCTGGCTGAGCCCTCCTCAGGTTCTGCTGGCACATTTCCCCCCAGCCCCGCTCAGGCCCCAGGTGTGAGCATCTTCCCACAGTTGCTAGCTGCAGGGTCCCTTACCCTTGTCCACACTCTTCAGATTCCCAGCCCAGTGTGCCCTGCTCTTCCTGCTGGGCCCCTACCGATACTCAGGTAGATGGTATAGGATGTGTTGGGTGACAGGGCATGGTCGGGGAAGGCCAGTTCAGGCTTGGGTTGTTAAGGAATGGAAAGCTGGCCAGCATGTCTAGAAAGCAGTAAACAAGGGAATAAATAGTTAACAACTGGCTTGGCACAGGCGCTGTCCAATCAGAAGGGACCCCAGCAGTAAATGGCCATTGTGCCTACTGAACAAGCATCCTGGGTGATGAGAGAGGCAGTGAGGGGTGCACCAGTCAGGGTCCTGTGGACATCAATGGCTCATGCAAGCTCCACTTGCAATTTTCCTCATGCAATTTCTCCACTTCCTATCTGATGACTTTCTCCCTTTCTCCAAGGGCCACACCAAAGGAGATCGATGGCTTGGCAGGCGTTTCTCTGACAATTAGCCATGTGGGCAAACCTTGAGTCCTGGGGGCACTTCTAAAAGGTATGCTGCTATGGGTTCTGACTCCAGGCCCAGAGAAGTGTTCGAGAGAAGCCTGAAAAAAAATACAGCTCAGAGAGGTTGCATGACTTACCCGGGACTACACAGCCAGGTGAGGAGGCAGGCGAGGAGAGTTTAATAAAGATGCACTTTACACAAGTGTGGATGAGGAAGTCTCAAGGGTGAGGCGGAACTGCAGGAATGTAATGATCCCATGGAACAAGGCAAGGGGAGAGCACTGTTACTAAAACGCAGACAGAGTTGTGCAGAGAGGGCTGCCTTGAAAAAAAGCTGGGACCTTCCCTCGAGGACCACACGTAAGATGTGGTGGCCCTAGGGGAAAGCATCAGAGAAACCTAAGTCCCAACCCAGCCCTCCTCCCTGTCCCCAATCTCCTCATAGTGACACCCACTGGCCAGTGCCACCCAGGAGCCAGAGAATGTCCATATGGGTCACCCTCCCGAAGCCTAGAACAAGACGAGAAGGATGGAGCCTGGATCTTGAGAGGCAAATGGGAAATCTCCAGCCCCCAGATCATGTCACACCTTGAAAGTCATGCAAGTGGGAAAATCCTGGGAAGGAGAGTGACAAAATCACATCTGGACCTTTTACCTCCATCCACAGGGAGGTGACAGCAGGCTCTGCTCATGACAGCCTGGACCAGACACCTCTCAGAAGCATGTGGTGATGCTGGTTGGGAGAAAGAAGGAAGCTGGGAGTATCTCCTGAGGAGCCCAGCCCCCCCACGACCAACCAGCTCAGAGAACCCAGGGACCCCAGCCCATGGGAGGCAAACTCGCTGGGCCCTGAACCACATGAGTGTGGCACACAGGACCACCCTGGATGTAATGGGATTCGGTTTCCCTTCACCAGGTAGGCAGCCTTCAGAAATCAGAAAATGCCCGAGGCTTTCCTTGCTGAGCTACAGAGGAGGAGCGGAGGAGGAGTCAGAAACCCTCCCAGAACCAGCTTTGCCAGGCTGAGAAGTGGAGAGGTGGTTTTGAAAACCTGCCCACATGTTCCCTTCTCCCAATCATCATGAGGGTTAAGACAGAGACGCAGAAGAAAGGGAGCAACCCCTTTGTCTATTCATCGCCCGGGAGTGGTCCGGGCGTCCAGACATGAGGACAAACTCCAGACCCCAGCGGGTTTGACAGGTGCTTGGAATTTGCAATCAACAGGGCTTCCAGAAGATTCTACAGGACCTCCAGAAGAATCTGGGGGTTGAATTTTTTGTAGCTTGAATGTTGGAGTCAGAAAATCCCTAGACTTGGAATCAGAAGTCTGGGGTTCTAATCATAGCCTGCATGTAGCAGGTGCGCAC
Organism: Ateles fusciceps; assembly: GCA_036589455.1. NCBI lineage: Eukaryota > Metazoa > Chordata > Mammalia > Primates > Atelidae > Ateles > Ateles fusciceps. Next base: position 8,863,515 of record JAZHEH010000733.1, read on the forward strand.
AGACACGGTTTTAAGACAAGAGAAAGGAAACTGATAACATGGGATATCATGCCACAGCTCCTCGTCTGACCTGTGCATGAGCCAGCCTCTGACTCTACAAATGCACCTCATGTCCTTTTTCACATTATCTCAGTAGGAGCCTGAGCCAGGTATTATCCCATTTCACAGAGGAAGAAACTGAGGCTCAGGGAGATTAGATCCCTCACCCCAGTCCTGCAAGCTGGTCAGCACAGGAGCCAGGAGCCAAGCCCAGGTCACTGGCAGTAAAAGCGTGGGCCCTCCACCACCAGAACTCCTATCTAAGAGGAGAAAGTGCAACCCCAAAGCCTGGGTTCCCTCAGCAAATGCTGGAGTCTCCAAAAAAGAGTTCAGACGACTCTGGGTTCCACAGCTCCCCGCCTCCTTTATTACAGCCCAATGCTCCCGTTCCCAGACTCACTAGGCAGAGGCTGGATCCTGCCTGATTCATTCCTTTAATCAGAGCTGAAGCAGCTTCCTGAAGAACACTTAGACCCTCGTTAAAATTAAGTCATTGCTTTAATAACCACAGGGCAGAGATGGCTGCAGCTGGGAACATGTGAGCTCTCAGCATTGCCCATGGGTCTTAATGAGCTGGGCACTGCCATGGGATACCAGGCATTCCAATTTCTCCACTTCCTATCTGATGCCTTTCTCCTTTTCTCCAAGGGCCACAGCAAAGGAGATAGCTGGTTTGGCAGGCGTTTCTCTGACAATTAGCCATGTGGGCAAACCTTGAGTCCTGGGGGCACTTCTAAAAGGTATGCTGCTATGGATTCTGGCTCCAGGCCCAGAGAAGTGTTCGAGAGAAGCCTGAAAAAAAATACAGCTCAGAGAGGTTACATGGCTTGCCCAGGAGCACACAGCCAGCTAGAGGGAGCACAGGGTCTTGAATCCAAGTCTGTATAAAGCTTAAACCCAACTCAATAAATTCATCCCACCTCATCACGTGGCCTCAGTGTGTCTTCATGGGTCCCTCAAATGTGCCTATTCCGGGGACAAGTGCAACCTCACGTGGGAAGACACCTACCATTGTTACTCACTAGCTCTGCAAGTCGAGGTAAGTTGCCTAACTTTTCTGTGCCTCCAATTTTTCATCTGTCATACAGGATATCAGATCATTGTGAACCTTGAATGAGATAACAAGTGTGCAAATGCTCTGTCTGTTGCAAAGCTTGGTGTACGTTGAGGATAAGTGGGCCTACAGGAAAAGGCAGATTCCAGCAAACATCAGGGCAGGGATGGGGGGAACATTAGGGAAGAGCAGGGGGAGAGGGTGTGGGCTGGGAAATGATGAATGGGCACCTGCACATTTCTGGGGGAGAAGCATGCAGAGATCTGTGAGGTGGGAGCCCAGGGCTCTGGGATAGACAGGCACTCTGGCTGGACCACACGGGGCTGGGGCAGGGGCACCCTGGGGGAGTTAACAGTGAGTACCTAGAGACCAAGCTCTCCAGGACGAAGCAAGAAGTGGCCAGGGTCGGGCAAGCTGTGGCTGGCCTGTGCACTGCAATGGCCATATCTCTTGCCCTCTGAGCCTTGGTTTCCTCTCTGTACCATGGAGGTAATAGATCTACTTTACAGGGTCATGGTAGGGACTGGCAATAATGGATGTAAAGTGCCTGACATACAGTAGATGCTCAATAAATGGTTTCCATTGTTATCAGGATGATGACTGTGATGATTAGCAAGTATCTCTGAATCTATTTCCTAAAGTGGAAATGATCAGATCTATGTCACAGTATTCTTGGAATGCTAAAAGGTCATAGTCTACCTGAGACTGCCAAGCACAGGGCCTTATGCCCAGCAGGTGCTCAACAATCTATTATCCCCTTTCTTTCTTTTTCTGACCAATGGACAGGTGTGGAGCCTACAGATAGGCATGGTAGGAAGATAGGCTTTGGCTCCGTCCTAGAGGTTCCAGTTTCCTTTGAAAGGTAGTGAGCCCCCCAATCCTGGGAGACATCCAAGGAGAAGTTAGATAACTTTGTGACAAAAAAAAATGGTCACTTTTCCTTTTATTGGTGAAGAAGGGTGACAAACTTCAGGCAAGGAGCTGACTCAAGGCCTTGCAGCTTGAGGGATGCACAATCCTATGACTGTGAGTTCCGATGTCACTGGACTGCCCACTCCAGGCCTATGGTAAACACAGCCTTGGATTTGGAATCCAGAGATTGTAGGCTGAATACTGGCTCAGCTTCTTCCATTTCCTCAGGACCTGCACCTAGCAGGTGAGCAATAATCCATGTTTCCTTAAGACAGGATGGAGGCTACCTGTTCAGCTACCCACCAGCGAGAGTCATATTCATACATCTGTAGGAATAGCACAGCACTCCCATCCCTCCAAATTCCTTTGGAATGTTGGGAACTTCCCTAAATTAGCAGAAGGGCAGAGGCTCCTCCAAAACCAGGCAGAGGCTGGCCTGGGCCCTCATGCAGAGGAGCACTGGAGGCTTCCCAGCAGCTTCCCTTCGCCCGGGCAGCACCAGCCCAGCCCCAGCAGGTGTGTTTGGAAAAGCACATCCCAAGTCTCACCCCGTACATGTTCCCTGGCTCAATTACAGGCTCAATTTTCTTTTCTATTTAATCCCCAAATCAATATGTGTTCATACATATTTAATCGGGAGACTGTTTTTATTAGAGTGGGGGATTAGTTTTACATCTTTCTCCCCACTGCTTGGAAGGCATCTGCCACGCACCACAAAGATGAGTGGATGAATGAGAAAGAGGCCCATGTGCAGGTCAGGCTCAGCCCAGTACCCGGGCCAAGTCAGAGATGCTGAGAGCACTGCTCCTGCAGCTGGCATCCCTGCCTCATGGGGCCAGGGTCCTGCTGTCTCCCAGCCTCCTCTCTCTAGGGCTGAACCTGCAGCCCATTCCTCACTTCCCAATCCCTGCCGTAAGTTCCTGCTCAGGGATGGTCCCCCAGGGGTCCTTCCAGGCCTGTTCTCCAGAAGCCAGGAGAGCAAGGGCCAACTGCCTGTTAGAGGTCAGAAAAGAAGGTCACCCTCAGCCTTGCCTTTCAGAAATAATAGATTTCTCCTTCCAACTCCAAGTCAAGGCTGAACAGAATAAATTATCACCCTTTCACAGTGTCATCATGGTCACACTCAGCCCCAGCTGCCATCTGCTTCTTCACCAGCATCCCCACCTAGCCAAGCTGGAAGGAAGGAAAGGACACGTGGACAGGTAGGTCACTGTGCTGGCCAGAGAAGGACAAGGGCAAGAGCACCCTGGGGCCCGGAGTGAGAGAGAGGAGGCTGGGGCAAACTTCTCAGCACCCCAGTTAAAATAGGCGCAAAACGGCAGGCATGTGTCAAACCAGCTACATATCATCTCATTTAATCCTCATCCCATCTCTAAGAGACAGAGCCTCTTCTCATCATCTGCATTTTACAGAGGAGAATGCTGAGGCTCAGTGGGATTACAGGTCTTGCCCAAAGCCTCACAAACAGGAAGCAGCAGAACCTAGACTTGAGCCACACCACAGGGCTGCAGGTATGTGCTTTTCACTGTGGGCACTGCCCTCTCTCCAGTATACAACAGTCTCCTCCTCATCACAACCTGGGGGGGTGATTCAAGGTGACATCTATAGGCAATGAGATTTGGGGAGCACCAGTTATTGGCTGGAAACTGCCAGTCACCAAGGAACGTGGGGGGTGTTGGGTGTGGTCAGCACCACCACTCACAGCCACCATCACTCTCCTATCTCCTCATTGACCTCATGCCCAGCTTGCCTACTGAGCACCTCCACCTGATCTGTGCTAGGAGCTGGGCTACCTGGAGGAACAAAGCCAGACACAGTTCGTCTCTCACTCAACTAACAGAGTGTGGGCGGGGTGTGCCTGCCAGCAGAGCCGAGGTCCTGGAGAGGGTGCCCCTGCCTGGGCTTCCCCACATCCCCGAACCTTGCCTGCCCATCACCTGGCTTCCTGCAGCTCTCTTCAGCCGGGGCACCCCAACACACAGTTAAGGAGTGCCCTGCACCTCTCCTTCTGAGACTCACCCCATTGGCAACTGTCTGATTGCAAAGACCGGGTCTATCTTATCCATCACAGGATCTTATTCATTGCTGGAGTAGGAAAAAAATCTGGGGGAGGAGGAAAGAACGAGGAGAGGAGAAAGGACAGGAGGGGGGAAAGGAAAGGAAGGAAGGAAAGAAGGTGAAGTCTGGGAGAAAAGGAATCAGGGGGAGAGGGGAAATAACAAGGGAGAAGGGAAGAAGGGAAGAAACTTGGTGTTGTTTTTTTTTTTTCTAAGATGGAGTTTCGCTCTTATTGCCCAGGCTGGAGTGCAATGGCACAATCTCGGCTCATTGCAACTTCCACCTCCTGGATTCAAGCAATTCTCCTGACTCTGCCTCCTGAGTAGCTGGGATTGCAGGCATGCACCACAACACCCAGCTAATTTTATATTTTTAGTAGAGATGGGGTTTCTCCATGTTGTTCAGGCTGGTCTCGAACTCCCAACCTCAGGTGATCTGCCCACCTTGGCCTCCCAAAGTGCCAGGATTACAGGCGTGAGCCACCGTGCCTGGCAAACGTGGCCATTTTTGAAAGACCAGATGCACCCCCGAAGGCCCCTCACTTCCCTCTCACTCTGGGCTGAAGTTTAACTTGGTTCTCAGAAACGTGCTGAGAAGGTAAACCAAGTGGACCCACTACAATAGGGAAGAGTTAAGTATTTCAGGATGTCCCAAAGGAAAGCTGTCAGCCTAGCTGAATTAACCCCTTCATAGAGGTCAGGGGCTGATGCCTGTCTTCTCAAAGCTGGAGGGGCAGAATGGACTCACATCTGATGACTCCATGAACTTGGCAAAGGATTGGGCCAAGGCACCCGGAGAGTTCTTCTGGCCGAGGAGCCTGTGCCCAGTGCTCGAGGACACACAGAGCTCCACATTGAGCTTCAGCTCTTCTCAAGGTGCTGGTGCGTCTCCTGCTGGCCACCCTTTCCAAGCACGTCCTCAGGATGGCCAGCTGGACGGGCCGGTGTGACACTGGGGCCGCCTGGGGCCGGCGCAGTCACTCTCTGCTCATATCAACCACTTGCCAGCCTGTGTTTGACAATGGGTTAATTCCTGAACAAAACACATAACGTAGGCAGCGTGATTCCTCATTTAGCTGTCAGATTGGGATAAAAAATGTGTGAGAGAGAAAACCCAAGGGAAAAAAAAATTGGATAATGATGAATTGTGACTAAGTGCTCCAAAGAAACACAAGCCGTCTCCCCCCATCGTGTTGTGCCCGCTGTCACTTAATTTGAAAATACTCTAAGTGTGCAGGGCCTTCTCCTTGGCACTTTTAAGCTCTTCCCGAGAAGAGCCGGTCCGCCTTTGTCACCAGTGTCACTTCCTCCACAAATACAGCAGTGCATCAAAGGCCCGGGCGGGAACGCTGGCCAAGATGCCCTCCTGTGGCCCCCCCACGTGGCAGCGCCTCTCGTGCCACACTCCAAAGAGACGAAGAGACGCCTTCGCACTGCAGTATTCTAATACCATCATGCATGCTCGCTCAGGAGGGAGTGAGGGAGGGAGAGGAAAGAGAAACAAAATAATGCTTTTGCTGTGATAACTGTCAGCTCTGCCTGCGTCTAAAGAGAACTTGTTGTTTTGCAAAACGGAACATTATCCAAATGCACTAAAGCAATAGATGGAAGCCAGGAGGTTTCCAAGATCAGAAGTTGTCTGGCTGCCCTGGGAATGGAAGCAAACATTCGTGTCTGGACGTCTCCTCGCACCCCACAAGGACGAGCTGAGAAATGAGCCACCCTGGGAGCCTCCTTGGGACTTTGGCCAGTGCCCTTTCCCTGAGAACAGCCAGGAACCACATGCTTTGGCCAAGGAAGCTCAGTTCCCAAGCAATCTCCAAGAACAGGCAGGAGATACTTTGGGTCTGAAGGCAGGAGGTGGGACATGATGACCTTTAGGGGCTCAGACTGCCTGAGGTTGGCCTGCGGCTTCTTGAACACCAGCAAGTTTAAATGACATGCTGGGTGACCTTGAGAGGGTCCTCTCCTCTGAGTGCCTGGTTGCCCATCTTGGAAGAGGAAACTGGCTTGGACAACCTCCAAGTCTCCCTCGGGTTCAAAGCAGCGGGCTTTTGGGACTGGCCCACAGTCCAGAGGTTGCCTAGAATGTGATCTACCACTAGGGGGTAGATCGTCCCAAAGCTTTCTGGAGAAGACCTTGAAGTGGCTCATGTAACGGGAGGTAAAGATTAGATGTTTCATTCCAAGATGAATTCCAACAGTGGATCATTGAGTGTGAACCAAACGGCCTCACAGCAATCCCCAGAAGCAGGATATTATTCTCCCCATTTTAGAGATGGGGAAATGGAGGCTCAGCAAGGTCGAGTGACTTCCCCAGAAGTTTAGAGTCATGCTTGTCACTTTCTCGTGCCAACATCCTTCCATCACCAAGCCCTTAGTTCCACCTCCAAAATACCTCTGGACTCAGCCACACCTCTCCACCCCCATTGCCACCACTGGAATCCAAGCCACCACCATCCCTCCCGGGAATTGCCATGACAGCCTCCTAACTGGCCTCCCTGCCTCCAGTCCAGCCTCCCCATCATCACTCCACATGTCACGCCTGTCAGACCCCCAGGATGAAATCCAGCTTCCTTCACAGGTCACCTGACACCCCTCACAGTCACCAGCCACCTCTGCAGCATCATCTCTTACCACTTCTTCCTCACGCTCCAGCCCCAGCCATCTGACCCACTCTGGGCTTCCCCAAGAGGCAAGCTCTCTTTGCTTCTGGGCCTTTGCAGATGCTAATCTCTTTGCCTGGTGCACTCTCCCTCTCTCTCCACTTCAGTTCTATCACCCTTCAGAGCTCCCGTAGATGTCACCTCCTTCAGGAGCCTCTGTGAACCACCCCCTGCCCCAAGGTTAATTTCCAAACCCCCCTGTATTATTCCAGAGACCCGGCACATTCTACCAAAATGGCCTATGTGCTGTCTGGGACCCCCACTGGCTCTGAAAGCCAGAAATGCCTTATTTATCATCACACCCTGAGCACCCAGGACCATTCCTGGCACACAGTAGGCACTCCAGAACTATTTGCTGGATGAATGACTGACTGAATGAATAAGTGACTAAGAGCATGAACGAGCACAGCCAGAGTGAGCTTTCCTCCTTCACATATCCAAATGTGTAAAAAGCACCAGGCAAGTCCATCAATAAGGCAGGCATTCGCTCCTCGCAGCCTGTCCTTGGCTGGGAGCCGGGTGATAGATTTCCGGAGGTGATGTATGGGCGCCTGAGAAGGGCGGAGTGGACGCATGGAAGAATAGAATATAGATTTCTATAGATTAATCATTTGTCATTCCTGCCACTCGGCATGCTCTCTCTCTCTCTCGCTCACTCGCTTGCTCGCTGTCTCACACACACACACTCACACTCCTTCCCTACCCAGGTCTTTCCCTCCACTCCAAAGAATCACAATTCACACTGCCCTTAGAGCATGCATCAGGGGCCACACACTCACAAACACACATACTCCAAGTGTCCCAGACACATTCAGAGAGACACTTCAAACCCTCAAACACGCAAACAAGTATTCTGCACCTAATCTTCCTTCACAGCTTCCCTCCCACCCCACCTAGGATAGACATGCATGCACATGTGCAGGAGTGCAGGTGTGCCCTGACTCTAACACACAGAGAAGTACATACATGCTGCTCTACACAGAGTGTATGAGTGCATACTCTACACACACACAGAGGGGCACAGAGACACACGCTTACTCTTACACACTAAGGAACACACTCCTGTACACACAGAGGTGCACACTTGCTCATACACACCCACAGGTGCACACTTGCTCTGACACACACATGCACAAATCTGCTCTCATTGCCTTTACTTGCTCACATTATTCCCAAGCTCCCACCTGTCTTCCTTACAGAGCTGTGAGCCCCTCTAGGACTGAGGTCAGGGCTCTGAGCACTCACTTCTTTCTCTTAGGGGAGAAAACCACTTCTCAGACCCTCTCTGAGGTCCAGCTCTACCAGGCCCTGAGCTTCTCCTCCCCCAGGGGCCCCTCTCCCACCCCAGTGAGTTCACCCCCATGCCCCATAAGGCAGATACCTGTTCATCTATTTCTTGTGTTGGGTCCCCCACATTGCAGGTGAATGGCTGAGGGGAAGGCCAAGGTGAGCTCAGGGTGGGCTCTCCCAGTTACCTCTGCTGGCCTTACCAGTTGGGTATACGTGGTTTCACATGTGCCCTGTGAGTTGCTTTCTACTGTATGCAGAGTTGCTGAGGAGGAAATTCTCTTACATCCCAATGAAGGGGGAAAGCCCCAAGCCCAGCCTTTCTCTGGCCAGTCACTCCAACTAGTGCTGGGAAGACAAAGCTTGAAGGAATGCCTCTTCCCCAACATTCCAGAGGCCCCTGCACCTGCTCTCCCAGAGACCCTGTCTGCCCTCCCTGGAACTCCAGGCACCCCAAGGCACCTCCGCACCTTGTGGGACCATGCCCTCTACTCCAAGTTCTCACAGCATCTCCCAAAGATCCCCACAAATGCCTCCTGGGTCGTAGATGCAGAGCCTTCATGCATTTCTCCCAGGTTCAGAGCTGTTATGAGACACACACACACAGAGTCCTCCAGCCTCCAGACCCACAAGCTATGTGAGTTCCCTGTGTTCACTGAAGCCTTTGGAGTTATCCTGAGCTGCCCCTTCTGCCTCAAGAGTACTTGAAGACTCTCAGCTTCTGCCCTGTTCACTCTCCTAAGCCCTCCTTACCCACAAGTTCCCCCATACTCCCTATCTCGGTCACCTGCATGAACATGGAGTTTTTACCTTGTGCTGCCAGAAACCTAGCCCTTGGCCCTCCTCCAAACCTCCATCCTGGCTTCTGGTTATTAGAAACTAAACCCCTTAAATGTCTTACCCTCCCCAACGCCCAGAAACCTAGGGACTCAGATCCCTACCTACTCCCAGAAGGGAGCTACTCCTGAATGCACCTGTCATAGCACAATCAAAATGTCAGTACCCCAGAACTTAAAGTGTAATAATTTTAAAAGAAAAAAAAAGAATTAAAAAAGGCATTCTGATTTTTCAGGAGTCAGGAATTCAGATTCTCTGGCAAAATATTCTTTGTGATATTGATTAATACATAAAAAACAAAAACACAAAAAACAGGGTAGAAAAAAATGTCAGTCATTACTCATTCACTTATTCACTCAAACTCTTATTATTGGCTCTGAGCTGTGTCCAAAAGGATGATCAGTGCCTCTACCGGGGGACCCTGCCTCATAGAGCTTGCTCTCCATGGAGACCCAGACACTCACAGAAGAGCCAGATCTAAGGGCAGAGATATGACATAAGAACAGGTCACTGCTGGCTGCAGGTCAATGGGCAATGACTCCTGACCAGATCCAGGGGGCACCATCAAGACTTAAGAAGAGGCCAGGCACAGGGGCTCATGCCTGTAATCCCAGCACTTTGGTAGGACAAGGTGGGAGGATCACTTGAGCTCAGGAGTTTGAGACCAGCCTGGGCCACATAGTGCGACTCTATCTCTACACAAAATAAAAATAATTTTTAAAAAAATCTAGGAAGAAAAACTTCCAATAAGGGACCATCTGGTCCAAGTCTCTATTCCCAAGAACGATGGATCCCAAGCCTGCCAAGCAGAAGGGAGCAACCTCCAACCAACCTCCATCTCTTCACCCACCCCAGAGATGCAGCAAAAATAACCAGCCCTTCCTGACCAGGTCTGTTTGGTTCCCCACTTACATGCCACATGCCAACTTCATAACTTTCTGAAGGACTGGAGGGGGAACCTAGGGGCATGCGCAAACCCACACAGGGGATACCACATGGCTCAAAGAGGTCATTATTTCCTCCTAGCAGTCCTTGATTATCTGCCTGGGGGGAGGAGACCCCAGAATGCAGGAACCCTAAGCTCCTCAGACCCCTGACCCAGGAGGGGCTGTCTGGTCTGGGGGGGGCTTCTTGTGCCCCTTTTACTAGACTCAGTTTCCTGGAGTCTCTTTCTTTCCTAGAGATCTCTCCATGACAGCATCTCTGTGGATGCTGAGGCTGGGGCAGAGGATGGGGGAGGTACACAGAACTACCTTCCATTGCCTTTGATCTCCTCACATTCAAGCTGCTTCAGCATCCAGCGGCCTCTCTCTATCGTCTCGTCTCCCTTTGAAGTCCTTAAGTAAAGATGGCTATAGATTACAGCTATTTCAGCCGCCTGGAGTGACACCTTCTCAGGCTGCCTTTCCTTTGCCACTAGCCTGTCTGTTACCTCTGGGGGTTCCTGAAGCCCCTGCTCCAGGCTGGCCAATGCCCAGGCTTCTCCCTTCCACAAGTCCAGAGGATTTGTGCAGTAATCACCCAGCATCTCTTTGTTTGCCTTGCTCCCCACAAGACAGCTCTGCAATGACTTTGCCAGATTTCCAAGCACTACGTTGAGCATCCCTGGAGCTGTAACCAATGCCCCCAAAGTTTCCATGAATGGTTTTAGGAACTCTCCATGGTGCTGGAGTAAGGTGTCGCAATACTGTCATCTGAGAGTTTAAAATCAGCCCCCCAAATTATGGTCTGCTCAGTTCTGCACTGAAAGGGAAGATGGCCAGCATCTTTCTCCTCTTTCTATTACAACTTTGATTTTCTCTGGGCAAATTGCCTCTTCCCCATCCTTACCGATGTCCTTCCTCTTCCTCTTCTCTCTCTGTCTCTCTCTCTCCCTCCTCTCTCCTCTCTCCTCCCTCCTCTCTCTACAGGCTCCTCTACCCTTCTTTGTAGTTTAATGTTTCCAATGCTACCTCTGAGATGTCGCTAGAAACCAGAGAAAAGTTTTCAAAGCACAAATCACACCACTCCTCTGCCTTAAACCCTTCAATGTTTTACTATTGCTTCCACTGTAAAGAATTAAACTCCTTAACTGCTTCACATGTGCTGGCATCCCAGCCTCATCCTACTGACCCTCTTTGCTGTCCTACTACCGCCCCTTGCTCCCTCTCTGGGGTGAACTTTTGCTCAAATGTTCTCCTCCTCCCTAATTGTCTGAGGAATTCACCCCGCAGAGCTCAGCCCACCTAGCACAGCCTGCAGGAACCTTTCTCTGGCCCCACCATCCAGGGTAGGTCCTCCTAGGATTACTTTCTTAGAAGCGTTCTCCTTTCCTTCAAAGCACTGGCCTTGGTTTTAATTAGTTACTCATCTGTGTGGCTATTTGGCTAGTATCTGCCACCACAATTTCATGATACAGAGAAAAGACTTACCTGATTTTATTCGGAGTCATCACCAAGGGCTAACATACCACCTTGACCCTCATGGGCACTCAATACATATTACTGATGGAATGAATGAACGAATGAATGAATGGCTGAGAAAAGACTAATCACTGTAGGTTTAACAAAGATGGTAGCCCCCAGCCAGGTCATCTCCACACTCCAATCATGCCGTTTGATTGGACCAAACACAAGACTGGCTCTTAAGAGAAGAGATAAGAAACAGCCCCTCTTCTCAGCCCCACTTTGATTACTCAGAGCAGTGCCATGGAAGGTCAAGTGCACAGACCTGGATTCAAGTCTTGATGTCAGCTCCTCCTGAAAAATCCACACTCTGTGAAATAAAACAGTAATTGCAGAAGACCTGTGCCAGTAACCCCAGAACTTCACAGACCAGCCCTCCTCCTGGTAGGTCTCAGCTTGCCCGAGCCACCTTTAAAACCAAGGCCAGAGAAATGGGTAGACCAGGAAAATTCTAGGAGCCCATAAGAGATGGTGCTAAAAAGGGCCAGAACCTGGAAATCCAGACCCTTAGCTTCAAATCTGATATTCACTCTCCCAGAGCATGACCTGGGGTTGTCATCTCCCTGACTTGTTCCTGGCCCCAAGCCCTTCGGGAGCAAAGAGCTCAGTACCTAAGCCCTTGGATATTTCCCCCCCCTCCTCTGAGGATGGCAGTGGCTGTCAGTTCACTCCTGGGTCCATGTCCACTCCCCCAGCACATGCCCCATCACCCCAGCTCTAGCTTTTGTTCTGGAGAAATCATGTTCTTAGATTCTGCTAGAAATTAAGATGCACTCTACTTGGTTAGTCACTCCTGCATCACCGAACCAGGGGAAAGAACCTGCGTCTTGTCTTCCAACTCTCTCCTCCAAAGGCCTTTTTAAAGGGAAAGGGAAAAACCACACAGTGACACCCCCTTGCAGCTCCAGGCGCTTTAATGAATTCCAGCCTTCAGGGAGAACGACGGCTGTGTTAACGGTGCTGGTGAAAAATGAGGGGGAGGAACAGGGGAAGCAAATTTCTTTTTATTGACTTTTAGTGAGCTATTTAATCCAAACAGCTCATTATCTGCAATATAAATATACTATATAATGGATTTTGCAATAAGAACAATTAGTTTTGCAATTAGCATGAGAATAAGCTCTCCCCAACTGTAGAGAAGGCAAGGCGTAGGCATTGGGGGTTGGGGAAAGCTGGGTTGGAGGAGGGGTGGGAGGGAGAGAAGTAAGGAAGCAGCCTTCCAGGTGGAGAGGACAGAGCCCTGTCCCCCTCGTCCACTCTACATCCCAGGATGGTCCTGGATCTGCAGGGATCTTGCCAGTAGACAAGACAGGAGAGTCACGTTGGTTAAAACATAGGCTTTCAGCAGAGCTGGGCTCAAGGCTTAGCTTTGTCACTTACCAGCTGTGCAAGCCCGAGCAAGTCACTAAAGCTCTCTGCAACTCAGCTTTCTCATATGAAAAAAATGGACATCACGGTAGTACTTCTTTATGGAGTTGTTATGAGGGATGACATAGGGGTGATGCACCAGTCTTTGGCAGAGAGTACATCCTTGATGAATGCTTCTGAGGGTGCTGAGCTGGGATTTCTTTGCATTTCCTTGGCCAACCTCCAGGTAGGAAGGAATCATGTCTGTCTTGCTCACCACTGAATCCCTGGTGCCTGATCCGGTACAGAGCTGGGGCACTTAATAAATATTTATTGAATAAATGTTTTTAAGCAAAGGAAACTCAACGGCTGCTTGGTCCAGTGCCTGGTACATAGTAGGCACTTCATAAATATTCCTTGAAGAGATATTGCTAAGTAAACGAAACTAAGCAGCCACTTCCCTCCTGTCACAGGGCAGCAGCCTTTTCTCAGGAAGCCTTGCAGATAAGCACAGTGGCAAAGTCAGTCTGCAAAACAAAGTGCTCTCTGCAGACCTCATGTCCAGACACCGTTTCACGAATTTCCGAGCTCAGCTCTCTCTGCCTTCTGCCTTAGAGTCAGGACATCCCACCAAATCTCCCTTTTTCTCTGTGGCCCAGTGCCTTCCTGAACGTAGCTGGGGTTCAACCCTGTCCCTCCAGCTGCCCCCAGTCTCCTGCCCCTGCCCTGGACTGGAATGTTGGACACACTGGAGTTCATAGGCAATGGGAGAAGTGCTCACATTGTATTTCAAAAGCAAAAGGAGATGGCATTGGGATTTTCTGAATAATCCCCAAACGGGTAAGCGCAGTAGTGAAAGCACTGACACTTAGCCAGACACCTTGGGTTTGTATCCAGGAGCCCCATTTCCCAGCTACATGACATTAGCAGGATCTTTGATCTTGTTTGACTCATCCATAAAATGGGAATCAGAATAATGTTCCTTATCACCTGGAGTTTGGGGAGAATGAGATGAGAAGTCCATGGGAAAAACTAGGGAAGCAGTAAGGTCTCATCAAATGTTAATTACCATTGTGGTTACCATCTTCCGCGGCGGATCATCAAAACCACACATAGACCACATGCCTGGGACCCAACTCCACTGCTTCCTGTCCTCTCTCTAGGAAGCATTGCTAAAAGCGTTTTACCTTGGTCTCAACCAGGTAGCAGGGTCACTTTCAGATCCTTCACACACACGGTGGCATCTAAGCCTCACGTCTCTGTGAGTTGGTTTAGGAATTGTGCACCTGAGGAAGTCAAGCCTCAAGGGGGGTTCAGGGCTTGTTCAAGGTCATGCTGCTGGCCACTGGTGGAGCCTGGACTCAGCTCCAAATCTTTTTAAGCTCCACCCTCTTCTCCAGGAGCTAAATGTGATTCTGAGGAAATGAACAAAAGCGGGAAAGAAGGGAGTCCTTTTATGCTCACACTTAGTCCCCAGATGCTTTGTCTCGGGCCCTGCTGAGTTGTTGCCACAGTGGCAGGAGCAGGACTTAGTGGAGGAAAGAGGACAGGCCGTTAACTTGGAGTTCCAGGATCTCCCCAAGTTAACCCCGGGACACACGGTCTAGCAATATCCAAAGACGGACTTCCCGTGCTCACCAGGGAGCTCCTGATCTTGGGCTGAGGTTGCAGTAGGCTTCGGCCTCCCACAGTGGCCAGCTGCAGAGGGATACTCAAACGTGTACACACACAAATAAACAGGCAGAAAGTGAGGCTTCCCTGTACAAGAACACACCGATGAGGAAGGTTCAGCTACAGAAGGAACCCTGCTGAAGAAGGAAGGTGGAGAGAGGTCCCCACCCAAAAGCAGAATGGATTCCCTCTGGATGCAATGGCCAAGAACATTGGCTCCAAGGATGACCAGCCCCAGGCCAAGCCGCAGTTCCGTTGTTTGTCTGTTCCATGATTTTGCACTAGTTTCTTGTTCTTTCTGGGCCTCAGTTTCCTCATCTGTAGAGTATAGTAATACTTTACTTCCCAGGACTGGGGCAAGATAATGCCTGGGAAATGCAAACACTCTCCTGGCACCTATCCAACAGCAGCACTCACTGTCACTATCACTCTTGGAAAGACAGGGGCCATGGGTGGCATCCTGCCCTCTCCCAGTCTCAGCTTCCCACCTGTGTGAGACATTGGGCCTGGTGGTGCCCAGTGCCCGGGCCCTTCCTTCTCCCCCTGCCCTTGCCCTCGCTCCCCCTTGCAGCAGGCTCCCCGGAGCCGTTTGCGTCGTGTCCAGCTAGGCCCTGTGGCCCTTTCTCAGGAGAGCAGAACAGAGCGCTGTTAGTCACGGTGTGGAGAGGTGCAATCCATCCGAGGAGGCCAGCGGGATGAGGAGAGGTCATCTCCATTACAAACTGGCTGTGATTAAGCCATTACTTACCGTAATGGGATCCTTTCAGTCGGAGGTGATGCCTGCCACAGCCGATAAGCCGCAACGGCCACCGCGGCCCGGCAGGCTGCAATAACACAGGCTCTCCCCTCTGTGACAGGTTCAAGCTCTCACGCTCATCGAAAAGTCCATTTTCCAGCACAACTGGGTACACTTCCCCGTGACAAATGCCTGTTCGCCTTTAATCTGTTACAAGCCGAAGAAGCCCAAAGGAAGCACTCCATCACAGGAAGAATGTTTTTATAAGCGTGCTCTTTGAGGGGACGCAGGATGACTGCACATTTACGGGGGTGGCGGGGGTGGGGCACAGGCAGGTCCAGAACTGCCGCCGGGAGGAGGGGTGTGCCCATGGTGTGTGAGTTCAGGGTGAGTGTGGGGAGTTCACACAGGCGTGTGGGGGTGTACCTTCATGTACCTGTCCTTGGGGAGGGTGTGGGGTGTCCGGGAGGGTGTGGGGGTGTCCACGTGTGCTCATATGTGTGAGTGCACATGTGTGTCTGTGAGCAAGGGTGGGGGGCTGTTAATATCTACGACGTGTGAAGAGATAAGTATGGGTTGGTGGGGTTCAGATACGTGTTAGGATCCTGGAGCTTCTGCAAGCGTGTAAGAGTAGAGGTGTGTGTGTGTGTGTGTGCGTGCTTGGATAAGGGCCTAGGTGTGTGTCTCTGGGTGTGTGTGTGTCCCTAGCTGAGGGCCCGAGTGAGTGTGGGTGTGCCTGAATGAGTGTGGGTGTGCCTGCCTGTTGGGGGATGTGCGTATGTGTCTGAGTGAGGACATGGGTGTGTGTGTGACTAGACGTGTGATGTGTGTCTAGACGTGTGATGTGTGTCCCTGAGTGAGAGCCTGGGTGTATGTGAGTCTCTGGGTGTATGTGTTCTCTCTCTGGTGAGGTCCTGGGTGTGTGCGTGTGTGTGTGCACCTGGGTGAGGGCATGGGTATGTGTGTGTATGTGTGTCCCTGGGTAAGGTCCTGGGTGTGTGTGTGCCCCTGGGTGAGGGCCTGGGTGTGTGCATATGTGTGTGTGTGCGCCTCTGGGTGAGGGCCTGGGTGTGTGCATATGCGTGTGTGTGTGCCCCTAGGTGAGGGCCTGGGTGTATGCATATGTGTGTGTGTGTGCCCCTAGGTGAGGGCCTGGGTGTGTGGGGCGTGTCTGGGGAAGATCTGGGCGTACATTCCTGTGCGCGTGATAAAGAGTGTATGTGTGCAGCATGTATGTGATCCTTCACATGTCTACCTGAAGAGTGACAGAGCGGGTCTAACTGACAAAACCAGCTTCCCCAGGCTCCACCAGTGATTATTTTCATGTAGTCCCCAAGGCCCCCCTGAAAATGTGTGTGTGGCCCTAAGCACAGGTCCTTAGGTCCTCACAGTTCATCAAGGTTGTCCCAACACCCATGAGGTTCCCAGGAGGCTGGGGATGCACCCTGAGCTAGGGACTGGGAATGGGGGAAGAGGCATCAGTGGCCAGAGATCCCCTCCCTCTGGTCTAGATTCTGGGTGCGGAGTCAGGGCTCTAGAGGATCTCAAGATCCCCCTCTGAGAAGGGGCACTCAGTTCCGGGTTGACCCTAAAGCCTACAAGAGCCATGTCCATCTGAAGATGGCCATGGGGTGGGAGGAGCAAGGCAACCCTGGGACAGCCCACAGAGGTGCTGGCAGCACTCAAGCTGCCCGACCAGCCTAGAGTCTGCCAGGGCCAGAAGAGCCAGACAGGGAGACAGCCAGGTTGCAGGAGGAGGGTGGCTGCCTTGTGCCCAGGAGTTACTAAAAGGGATGCTGCAGCCTGGGGCTCTGCAGTTTTCTGGTCTGAGGAACATGCCCCTGGTGCTGGAGGGAGATGGAAAGAAACATGCACCAAGTACCCAGCATGTGCCCCACCCTGTGGCAAGTGCTTTACACTCGGTCTCATGTCATGATAATCGGTATTGATACCACCGTGCACTCACCACCAGCAGGCACGGGCACTGTGGCAAGGGGTCTGCAGGCAGATCCCCCTGGATTTTTCTTAAGAATCTTTACCGAGGACCCATTCTGTGCCCACCAAGCACTTTGGGTATGTTATTTATTATGATTACCAGCATGATTACTATAAATAGCTATCACTAGATGTTGGTGGAAATGCAAATTAGTATAGCCACTGTGCAGAACAGTATGGAGGTTCCTCAAAAAAAACAAAAATAGAACCACCATATGATCAGCAATCTCACTACTGGGTATAGATCCAAAAGAAAGGAAATCAATACATCAAAGAGATGATCTGCACTCCTCTGTTTACTGCAGCACTTTTCACAGTAGCTGAGATATGGAATCAACCTAAGTGCCAATCAAGAGATGAATGGGTAAAGAGAATGTGGAATATACACACTACGGAATATTATTCAGCCATAAAAAAGAATAAAATCCTGTCATTTTGCAGCCACATGGATGGAACTGGAGGCCATGATGTTCATTGAAATTAGCCAGGCACAGAAAGACAAATGTCACGTGCTCTCACTCATAGGTAGGAGCTTAAAAAGTGGATCTCATTAAGATAAAGAGTAGATTAGTGGTTACCTGAGGTCAGGAAGGGGGAAAGTGACAGGTATGGAATAAATAAATAAATCACTACTGCAAACTGATCCCTTATTCTGTGCAAAGTATGTGCATGTGATTCACACACATGATCTCATTTACAGATAGTGATAGTGAGAGCCAACGGCTTACTAAGCCCCTAATGTAAGCGTCACGTCTGTAACAACATCAAGTCCTCCCTGAGGAAGGTGAGGGTCAGGGCCGGGCAGCCAAGTGCCTTGGGTCCCACCAACCAGCTGAGGATCCAGCATTAGAACTGTGGCCTGCCTTCCAGAAGGCTCCTTGAGGGAAGGTTCTAGCAAGAATATCTCCTTTGCCTGCCTCTCACCCTGGAGCCTCACACCAGGTGAGCAGACGGCAAAGCCAGGGTGCACTTGCTTGTAGACTGATGGAGACCGTTAAATTCATTCAACAGTCAGGTCCATGGGTGGAAACCGCCCAAGTGCTCCACTTACCAGAAAAAAGTAATAAGTGCTAAGGAAAACCTCCTGATCTTGGTATTCATATCAGAAAACATTCTGCATCCTGCAAAATAAAAACAGTAGCGTCTGTAGTGTTTCACCTTCCTGCGTATTATGGTGCCCCAGGTTGTACATTGGGGAATGTCAGAGCCAGGATTCAGTGTGACTCTCTTCCCCACCCATGCTCCTAGAGATCCAGGACTGAGGAGAGCATGACTTATTTTTCTCTGTTCCAAAGAGGATATTCTGGAAACGTACGATTGTGTCTGCTGTTGAATGTGTAGTCTATTTTTTAAAAAGGAATGTGCAAAAGGAGTGGCCAGGGTGAGGCCGGATGAAGGAGAGGATGGAGGGGGAGACACAGGCAGGAGTGGGGACCTGTGACCTTGAGGTCTTGGGGGCTGTGCCCTGGGGTTGGTGAATGTGAGAGCAACAGAAGACGGGAGTTTCCCTTGCAGCAATTATTCTATTGGGAAGAGGGAGCAGGAGACGGAGGAATGGAACACAGACTTTTTGAACATCAGTTGCAGGCCAGGCACAGTTCCAGGCCCTGATCCCATTTAATCACCCCATCCACAAAGCAGACAGAGAATGTCCATCCCACAAATGATGATGCTGAAGCTCAAAGAGTTTCAGTTGCTCAAGATCACACAGCTCATCAGCAGGAGACAGAATACAAAACCCGATCAGGAGAGTTTTGTCCCCTACACATCAAACTTTGCACGCCTAACTTCCAAGCCTTCCTGCTGTAACTGTGGGCCCCGAGCCTCCTCAGCCCTGGAGTCCTCAGCCTTCAGCTCCCCTGTGAGCACTGCTCATCCTCCTGAGGCACCAAAGATGGAACTTGGAATCTCGTTGCCCTGAGAGCTGGGGGCCTCCATTCTGTGCTCCAACTTTCCTTCCCAAAACCCTGGCCTGAGACCCTCTCTCTGGTCTTTGAAGGAGCTGTCCGCTCTCTGCAGACCCTCCCGAAGCCTCTCCTTTGCTGGCCTGGGCACCCACTACTGCCACAGCACATGCTCCAGGTAGAAGGAAGCAGGGAAGCTGCTCTGCTCCCTCCTCTCATCCCCCATAGATTTCTGCTCTGTCCTGCACATTCTATGGAGGAAAAGGGTCAACCTTGACCATCTGGGACACCATCCTAGCAAATGGCCTCTTCTCCTGATCATGGCCCTTTCTGAGTTAGACCCTCCCCAGTGGACATTTAGCTCATTTCCAAAACTAAATGGCCGGTGGCTGGCCTGGTCAACGGTCAAGCTACTCTCCTGTCCATCCTTCAGATCCCAGACCAAACACCACTTCCTCAGGGAAGGCCTCCCTGACCCTCCCGCGGACCCTCATCGCCCTGTACACTTCTCCCTCAGATAACTACACAATTTCCAACCAAATCATAAATAACGTCATCCAGTGTTTGGTATTTGCCTCCCCTACTGGGTTGTGCACACCATGAAGGTGAGGATTCTGTGCGTCTTGCTCGCCTCTGAATCCTGGGCAGTCTGCACACGATAGGAATGCAATAAATATTTATTGAATGAATAATGAATGAATGCTCCAGACAGAGCTGGGGCTCCCTCCTCTGGGCTCCCACAGTGCTCTGGACACAACTTCCTTACCACTCTATCGCACTGTGCCATAAGCCTCTATTTCAGAGTCTCAAATTCACAGCATGAGAGCCAAACCGGGCCTGGAATTTTAAAGTAAGAGATGTTATATATATATTTTTTAATCTATACATTTAATTTGTCTTGAAGAATAGAAAGATGTGGCCGTGTTAGGCCCCATTCGCACCTTGCAACAATCAGGTAGAACTGAGTGGCAGCTGCCACCCTCTGGGTGGGACCCCATGTCTCCAGGTTACCCGCCCAACTCCCTGTTCTTACCCAGACCCAACTCCCCATCTCCACTACCACCCTGGCCATGGGAGGCACTTGGGTTTGTGACCCCCTCTCTGTTTCCATAACCCTTTCCCTTCCCTCCCCAGGCTGAGCACCCACTGCATGGGCCCCACTAGGAGCAGATGCACCTCAAGGTTGAAGGACTGAACAAAAGCCAGAGCAAAAGGAAGCTACAGGGAGCGGTGGCACCAAGTGGAGTGAACCTGAGTGTTAGAGAATAGAAATCCTTCCCTAAGGAATGGGAACACCGGATTAGACGCTCTTTAGGGATTAATCAAGAAAAGATAATTGAGTGTACCAAACACTTTGTATTTTGTCTCATTAGCTGCTGTGACACTTGGCATGCTTAAAGTTGAGGGTGGTAAGTAGGTTAATCTCATTGAACTGGTTTAATAAGTAGAAATCCATTTTTAAATGTCTCCCAAGGATGGAAATCCTCTTTGCTATGGCCTGGCTCCCAAAAGCAGCCTGGGACTCTACTGCCACCTGGTGACAATGAGTGCATATTGCAGGAAGAGTGTACTAAAAGGCAAACAAATGGTCAAGAACCTGGACCCTTCTCTGGCAGAAACAATCTTGAAAAGGGAACAGGGCACAGTGGCTCAGGCCTGTAATCCCAGTACTTTGGGAGGTTGAGGAGGGGTGGATCACAAGGTCAGGAGTTTGAGACCAGCCTGGTCAACATGGTGAAACCTCGTCTGTACTAAAAATACAAAAATTAGCTGGGTGTGGTGGCGTGCACCTGTAATTCCAATTACTCAGGAGGCTGAGGCAGGAAAATCGTTTGAACCCAGGAGCTGGAAGTTGCAGTGAGCCGAGATCACGCCATTGCACTCCGGCCTGAGTGACAGAGCGAGACTCCGTTTCAAAAAAGTGGGCGGGGGGGGGGGGAATTACTGTTTTAAAAGAGGAATTAAATTTAGTGCAACTCAAAACACAATTATCTAGTATTTGAGGTATCTGAGCTTGGAGTTTCCAACCCTCTGGGAGCTTCTGACTATAATCACGACAAACATACATAATTTACTCCAATGCAACGTAGACTGAGTTCCAGGTCCAGAACTGCCGAACCCTTCTGCACATGGGTGCTTCTGCTCAGCTTGAACTAACACCCTAGAGCTGGAAAATAGAGACCAGGCACCAAGTAAAGCGTTTCTTATACATTTTTCTTTTCTCCAGTAAACCTTCACAACAATCTTCTAATGTCCTATTATTATCCCATTCTACAGGATGAGGAAACGGGAGGCTCAAAGATTTACATCAAGTGCCCATGGTCAACAGCTACCGTGAGCAGCAGAGAAATGACTCAGGTCTGGCTTAGGTCTGGCTGACTCCAGACCCTTCACTGTGTCTCTACAGTTTCCTATCTGCTCTAGACCCAAGGTATCCCTTTGAAATTCCAGAGCTAACCCAAAACCAGCATCTCCCTGACCTGTAATTCCTAGAAGGACCGAATAGCACAAAGAAGAATGTTAGAACTCCCCACCTCATACCGTGGCTGTCTCCCTGTCCTTTCTGTCCCCTACTCCTCTGCCTCTGTTCTACAAGACCCTCCGGAGGCTCTTCTGGTCTCTGCCTACCCCAGGGGGAGGCTAACTGCCTGTCCTGAGCCTGGAGCCTGGGACCTTGATCATCTCCATGCCAAGTTCATATCCCATCTGGTGGCATGAAGCCTAGTTTGCTGATTGGCAAGTTCACAGTATGGGCCTCTGCTACCCAGAGAGAAACACAAAACCATAATTGTCCCCAGATTGGCTTGTGTTCTTTGCAGAAAGAGACAATACACAGCTTTTGTGTTCAAAAGAAAAAATTACTGAAACAAAAAATTTCCAGTTCACACTCTTTTGAATTGAGAGAAATAAGTAAACACTATTTCCCAAATCTATGTTCACTGGGAAGCCTCCTTTTATTATATTTATGCAAAAACATGAGCCAAATCTCATCCTACGCCAATATAAGACACATTCGATAATAAAATGCAAACGCTGTTTGCAAAGAATTATAGAGGATCAAGTTCTGGTCTATTGTGAGGAGTAGTTTTAAAATTAAGACTTTTAAGCTTCATGTATCCCAATTTTATTTTGCAATAATCCATGCCTTTAACTTACCCTGTTTATATTTGCTCCGAATAATGTAGCCAAAAATTCACTGAACATTGATTGTGAAAAGGGTAACTCATTATCTGCTTTCGTCCCAAAATAACAGAGAAAGAAAGAAAGGTGTTTGCTTGTGTTCCCACAATTCTTTGGGAAATATTTGCTTTCAGACATTTTGTAATATTGTGACGTGTGCATATTTCTGCGTGGAAGCTTTGTAATTCTTTAAAAGATACCAAAAGGGGCAGAAAGGAGAGGAGACTAAAGGTTTGCACCTGTGACCAGGTCACAGCAGAGCCTAATTTGCATACCCACCTGAGGAATTCTGGGGGGGGTTGCCGTAGCTCTCCAGGGAGGATTGACAGGAAGGGTCTCCAAGCAAGGAGGACTATGGGAGGTTGCTGGAGGGACCTTGCATACCAAGCTCCATGGCCATGAAAGGAATAGAGAGAAACCACCCCTCGTGCTAAAAAGGACATTCCGGGGAGGAGTGGGGAGAGGGGAAGGCTTACAGGAAAGCCACCCTAAGCCAAAATGTCAGTATCTGACTCACTGTAACAGTAGAGGCCAGTGGTTTCCTCAATGGTATAAAGGACAGGCCAGGGGCCCCCAGCGCCTGCTGGTCAGTGTCCTGGGCTCCAACCCTCGTTTCTGAATCTCCCCCCCTTGCTTTGGAGAGAGCCTGGTCCTTTTGGGATTTGCATTCGCTGCCTGACCACCGCCCCACCCCATTTCTATTCCCACCTCTCCCCTGGCCTTCCCTTTCTCATCTTCCCTCCATCCATCTCGCTCACTGATGGATGTGTTTCCATTACTGCCAACATTCACATTAAAACTCTCTGACCTTTATGTCGCTTTTCTTCTGTTCTTTCCAGAGCACTTTTACTTACACGAATGCTTCTTCAACTGAATACACACAACCCTTGGGGCCCTCCCACCCATGGGCGAGGGAGCCACATGACAAACCCGGCCCATCTTGCTGGCATTGAAATTACCCGATGGTAAGTAACTTAAAACGCCGTCTTCATGTTAAAAGAAACAACATGGACACATTATGGAGCAGAATGCAAAATGCACGAATTTTTAAGCTATAGTAAGACTTCAAATAAATTCTGAGCTTGTGGCAATCTGCTTTAAGCTACACCCTCAAACCCCCAGGATATCAGCTTATACTCTCTTTGCCATTAGGTTTTGCTTTAGTGGAAAAGTTGGAGAAGCTCTCCAATTTTAATTTATCACATAAAATTCTCAAAATAGGCTGGGCGTAGTGGCTCACACCTGTAATCCCAGCACTTTGGGAGGCCAAGGCAGGCAGATCACCTGAGGTCAGGAGTTCAAGCCAACATAGTGAAACCCCATCTCTACTAAAATACAAAAATTAGCTCGGCATGGGGTGCACCTGTGGTCCCAGCTACTCAGGAAGCTGAGGCAGAAGAATCACTTGAATCTGGGAGGCAGAGGCTACAGTGACCGGAGATCATGCCATTGCACTCCAGCCTGGGTGACAGAGTGAGACTCTGTCTCAGAAATAAAAGAAAAAAGAAAGATAAAGAAAGAACTGCACCTGGCAAGAGCAGGTAGGCTGGCCCCAGGGACCCTCCCTGCCCTTGCAGCAATGAGTCTCTGACTGGCAGATAGGAGAGCCGCCCATGCACCACCACCCCTTTTTCTGGCTCCTGCTATATCAGACTTAAACGGCTGCCCCAGAGTCATCTGCCACTTCCCATCTTTCCAAGACCTAAGTTGTGTGCGAAAAGCGTCCATGAGAAATCTCCAGGGCCCACGCCCTCCTCACCACCTGCCATTCCTCAGCCACCCAACCCCCAAGTCCCACAGCTGAGCATTCGTTCAGCAATGATTTCATGAGCATCTGCTCTGGCCCAGACATTGGCTGGGGCACAAGAGAATAGCAGGATGAGCAAAACCAGCCACAGTTCCTGTGCTCACAGACTCAGAGTCTAGAGGACGGATGATAAATAAATACACAGTGGGATCACAGGCAGTGATAGTACACTCTCAGGGTAAACCAGGGGGAAGGGGAGGGAGATGGGAGAGGTGGTTTAGATAAGGTGGTTAGGGGAGGCCTCACTAATAAGAAATAGGAAAATATGTCTTATTTATAAATAACATTCATGGTATAACTTTATAAATAATATTTAATATACGTAATATTTATTAAGAAATAAAGAAGCTGGCTATAGGATTATCTGAGTGAACAGCATTCCTGGAAGAGGGACCAGCACATTCAAAGGCCGCAAGAATGGAACAGGCTGAGGACTTTGGCTTTATTCTCAGTGTGAGAGGGTAGATTGCTCTTTAGAGCAGACAGAATAGGAGATGTCAATTGCCATATGAAATTCAAACATGATAATCCAGAGTGCAAAGGAGTCCAGAGTGTCCAAGGTCACTGACCACCCCAAAGTCCCTTCCAACTCTATTGAGATAGGAAAAAAAAAAAAAAGATAGACTGCACAGTAGCCCAAAGGATGTTAAAAGCTCTATTTTTATTATTAGAAAGAAAAAAACAAAAAGCATGAATGAATGAACACAGCCCCCTCCTCACACTGAACAGGTGTATTTTATGTACAGATCACAGAGCCAGGTAACTCATACATGGTTAGTAGCAAATGGAGAAATCAAAGCAAAGCAAGTTAAAAAGAGACACAGGAAAGAGGAGAATGTTCCCCCTAAATCAGCCTTTTTAAACTGCTGCAGGGCACCCTGGAGGGTCCCATGAAATGCCAGGCACATGCTTGCCAGGATTTCTGATGCAGGTGTGGCCCCACCAGGGGCATCCATGGGTTCACCTCTGCCTCCTGGGAGCTTAAATTCTCACTACTCAGAGATGCCAGCCCCTCATGAGGTGCTTACCATGGGCTAGGCATCACGCTACATACCTCATATGCGTTGTCTTAATTCTCAAAAAATCCTGGGAAGTAGGGATTATTTTTCCCACTTTAGAGATAAGAATACTGAGTCCCAGGGAATTTAAGAAGCTTGCCTGGGCCAGGCACAGTGACTCACACCTGTAATCCCAGCACTTTGGGAGGCTGAGGCGGGCGGATCATGAGGTCAAGAAATTGAGACCAGCCTGGCCAACACGGCGAAACCCCGTCTCTACTAAAAGTACAAAAAAATTAGCCAGGCGTGGTGGCACGCGCCTGTGGTCCCAGCTACTCGGGAGGCTGAGGCGGAGACAATCGCTTGAACCCAGGAGGCGGAGGTTGCAGTGAGCCGAGATTGCACCACTGCACTCCAGCCTGGTAACAGAGCGAGACTCCATCTCAAAAATAAATATATATATAAAGAAGCTTGTCTGAAGATATGCAGTTTAAGTTAACTCAAAACCTGGCCATTTCAGAAGACTTTGTAAGATCTTGGTTAAAAGTGAAAAGGCCGGCCCTGAAATGCGAGATTGGGAATGTGGAGGCCAAGCTTTGAAGAGGGGGAAGAGAGGAGAGAAGAAGCAAAACATTTCCTGAGCACTTACTATGGGCTGGGTGCGAAACACAGCACCTTTCTACCGGGTCCTGTTCAGTCCTCACAGTTATGCTGTAAGACGAGGACTACTCGTTTTACCGGAAGGGTGAGGACGCCGAAGCTCAGAGGGGGAGGCAGTGACGCACTTGTCCAAGGTTGCCAGCTGGTAAGCATCAGAGGCTAGATCTGAGCCAGGTGCATCTGGTCCCAGAACCCACAGCTACGGCTGCAGCTGGTCACAGGGGCGGCCTGTCCCAGGAATCCCAGTGTCTGGGATGTGACCCCAGCTTTTCCAGTGACTTGCTATGTGACTTTGGGCCCATTACTTCCCTCAGTTTCCTCATCCATAAAATGAAGGGGTGAACTCCAACGGCCCCTTGATAGTGAGCCTCTGAGTCTATGAGGATCCAAAAACGAAACACACCTTTTCCTTTTGCTTCGTTGCACTTCTGAAAGCAAGGTGGGTCACCAGCAGCTCCACTGGAGCCACCAACAAAAATTCAGCCAGGGTTCTTGCTCTTGTCACATTGCTCAAACCGGCAGGATCTGGTCCAGAAATACAGCCTCCATGTGTGCAGCTGTTTCTGTTGGAGGAGTTGGAGGATATAGGTAGGCTTCATGAAGCTGGGCTTGAGTAGATTAGCCGAGGCACCCACTCCAGGAAAGAAACCATGCTAGTTCTTTGTACATAGATTTTTTTTTTTTTTTTTTTTGAGATGGAGTCTTGCTCTGTCACCCAGGATGGAGTACAGTGAGGGGATCTCAGCTCACTGCAACCTCCACCTCCTGGTTCAAGCAATTCTCCTGCCTCAGCCTCCCGAGCAGCTGGGACTACAGGTGCACACCACCACACCCAGTTAATTTTTTGTATTTTTAGTAGAGATGGGGTTTCACCATATTGGCTAGGCTGGTCTCAAACTCCTGACCTTGTGATCCACCCCGCCTTGGCCTCCCAAAGTAATGGGATTACAGGCATGAGCTGCTGCGCCCAGCCACAAAATAATTTTTTTAAAAAAAGCAAAACACAAACCAAGACTGGCCATTTGCTGACTCTACCGCCCTAGGTAGACCATGACAGAGAACAGCAGAATTCCTGCTGCCATGTCACTGGAATACCAGCCAGCAATCTGTCTCAGTTCAAGGAGCCTCCCATATAGAAAATCAAAAATCTGTCCTGCCTGGATCCTCCCATCCCTCTCCCTGCCCCCGACATCTGCTCAGTCACTGAAACCAGTCCACTCTATCTCACTATGTCCTCATATATTGGCCCCATTGTCTCTACCCCCAAGGCATGTGCCTGGGTTCCAATCCTTCACTCTCTCCCCCAGGGCCATGCGGACCCATGAGCCTGGTCCCCTGGCCCCAGGCTCCTCCCTCCAACCATCCTCCACGTGAGTGACAAGAGGGATTGCATCTTTTGCATGCTCCAAATCCTTCAAAGTTTCCCTAAGGCCAACAGAATAAATCCCTTAGCATGACATGTAAAGCCCTTCTAGACCTGGTCCTAATCAGCCTAAATTGATTAACTGCCATCCACCACTCTCCTTCTCCTCACCCTCACCCACATATCTGTCATGAGTTCTGCTTTTCCACCTAACTGCCAATCTAGGCTGGCCTTCTAGTCTGGAATTTCCAGCCCTCTCCACTCCACACCTTCCTTCAAACGCTCTCCTCCCTAACACCCCAGGGAGGTCACAATTCATCCTCTCTCTCCATTCCCATGCGGCACTTTGCACAGACCATGATTTATTCGATTCTATATCTCTGGTGCCTGGCGCTGAGCCTGGATGGATGTAGATACATATTTGATAGATGAAGCGAAGTTTGGCATCTCATTCCCTCATGGCCCAGGAATTTTTTTCAGCTAGAATGTCAAGTTGCCCAAGAAAGCCCGGGCATCGCCCCAGCTCTGCTGCCCACTCAAGTAACGCCTCCCAATGTCCCCCTCGCCTACACCCAGTCATCCTGCCAGCTGGGTGCTCGGAATCTCTCTCATCATCCCACTCCCCTGCTCAGTGAGGACACTGAGCCTCTCCCTCCTCTCTTTGTCCATCTCGAACCCTGGAGACCCCTATCCAGGGGCAGTTCAGAGAGGAGGAGGATGAAACGTGTGGGGCTGGAGGACATGAGTAGTTTCCATACCAAGCTCCTTGAAACACACACATCTGTATTTTAGAAAAGAAGTATAGCCAATAAGATCCCAATAAACAATGATGCATCCAAAAATGGAAGCCTGTACACCATGGAATGACAAGGTACATCGACAGATACCGCTGGGACAATCACAGTCTGTTGCAAAGTGAGAAGTTAGGATGGCATCCAGTTTGTATGATCTGACACCACTCTGGCAAACAGGGAAAGTCTGAATGACTGCACATTCAAATGCCATGGGGCCTATTTCTGGATGGTGGGGAATATGGATTATTTTTACACCTGTCTTTCAACTTTTATACTGTCTGGGGTTTTTCTTACAAAGAGCATGAACTTTTATGTTCAGAAAAACAATCATATTTCCACATTGAAAGGAGAGAAGGAGGAAGAAGAGAGCAGAGAGGAGAACAGAAGGAGAAAGAAAAGCTAAATCAGAAACATGAAGATGAAGATAACTTCCCCCACAAGATGCTCTGAGCTGCTCCTCCAACCTGGCATCTGTAAGCGCTTATCCGTGCCCACAGCCCCAGACAGACCCCTGACTGTGACTCCGGGACTCACCTCAGACCCTGTTCTTCTGCCTACGGCCCTCTCCTCTGGGACCCCAGCTTCCTTCTGCATCTAAGGCTCAGCTAAACCTCTGGACAACAATCCCACCCTGCCTCTGGCTGAAGGGTAGAGTAACCATTAAGGCTATTGGCTCAGACCAACCCCTTTCAGTCATCTTTCTTTGAACAAAACACCAGGGCAAGAACCCAGTCCTTTACCCCCTGGTCCCTGTAAGGGGAGACTCATGCAGAAACACTGTACCAATGGCCAGCTTGGTGTCATCTGCAAACAGATTTCTTTAAGACAACTGATGAGAACCCACCATAGAGGGTTTGAATTGGTTAAAGACTGTGTGAATCTACAGAGCACTGGGCTTCCATACAGCAAGGCCACATGACCAGCACAGGTCCTGACCCGCTTGCTGGTAGCAGCATCACCTTGGCCTCATTACTTAACTTCCCTGCACTGCTCTTTCCTCACCTGTGAAGTGGGAGTGCTGATCATCGTAATACAAATGTTGCAGGACTATCAAGAAGACCGAACCAGGTCACCGATGTAAAGCACTGAGCACAGTGCCCGGCACACAGTGGGCGCTCGAGAAATAAGAGGTTTTTTCATTGCTGGCAGAATTGTTCTGATCGTGCAGCGACAGGTCACAGACACAGCGAGGGCCATCGGCAGTACCACTAACAACAGGAGCCCAGTGTGTCCTCAGCGGTTACCATTAGGAGGTTGGCAACGCCTGAGGGATTCTGATGATGGAAAATCGATTGGGGTTCATGTACAGGGGAAAGAAGTGTATTTGTCAGGGGAGGATTTTTGTACAAGAGAAATGTGAAGGGCGTCTTTCAGCTCATCCTCTTTCCTCCTCGTGAACATCTAGTCTTATTGAGGGTATAACAAACAGGGTGGTTCTCACCTTCATCAGGGCTGAAGGGAGAGAATATGCCAAGGCAAAGGAGAAGAAGGAGGAAGTCATCTGTCTGTTGGGGCCAAGACCTCAGGACACCCCTAAGGAGCTCCAAGGAGAGAAGCCCATGCATGTGCATGTGAAAAGAAGCAAGAGTGCTCCAGCCTGTGCTCAGCTACAGGAGGCCCATGGGAGCCCTGGACGGCAGGGTTTCCAAGCTCTCCACCATCTTTTGGTTCCAGACTCCTTTTCTCCCTCATGTCCCAGCTTATGGCTCTTAACTCATAGCCACACTGATGTTTTCAGCCCCCACTGGACAGTCCCATCCATGGGTCAGGACCCGATTCTTCATCCAGTCCACAAGTCTGCACAGATGACTGCTGTGTGCTGGGAGAGATAGAGGTGAAACCGATGTAGACCCTGGGGGGGAGTCAAAGAATGGGACACACACGTCCTCTAGGCAGTGATATGTGGCATGTGCACAAATAAACCCAAGTCATGTCAATCCGTCATGTCATTCTTCTGCTGAACAATCTTCAGGGGCTCCCTACAACCTGTGTGACAGTGTTCAAATCCCCGAGCATAGCACCCAGGTCCTCTCCCCCATCAGCCATAACTGACCTGCTCTGTCTCACTGCTGCCCCATTTCTCCTTCTCTCCCATCACTCTGCCTCCTCCATTCCAGCCATGCTGAACATCAACGTGTTCATGCCTCTGGGTCTTTGCCCATGCTCTGAATTCTTCCCCATTTGACAGACTCCTACATTTCCCTCAGTACCCTGTTCAAATGCCCATTCCTCCACCTATCTTCTTAAGCAACCCCAGAAATTTTTGGTCTTTTGATTTCTGTCTTCCCAGAACAGTGGCTGCAAATGTTTATTTCAGGAATTATGATATTTCATATATTTTTATATGTTCATCTTCCCATTAAACATTGAGGGCAAGGTCCATGTCTTATTAATATCTCAATTATATAACAGTACCTGGCACACAGTAAGGGCTCAACAAATGTTTGTCTAATAAAATATAGTTAGACACCAACCCAAATGCCCATCAGTGATAGACTGGATAAAGGAAATGTGGTACATATACACCATAGAATACTATGCAGCCATAAAAAAGGAATGAGATCATGTCCTTTGCAGGACATGGATGAAGCTGGAAGCCATTATCCTTAGCAAACTAACAAGAATAGAAAACCAAACACCGCATGTTGTCACTCATAAGTGGGAATTGAACGTTGAGAATGCATGGACACAGAGAGAGGAACAACACACACCACAGCCCATTGGGG
The DNA here is from genome assembly GCA_036589455.1 of Ateles fusciceps. Classification (NCBI taxonomy): domain Eukaryota; kingdom Metazoa; phylum Chordata; class Mammalia; order Primates; family Atelidae; genus Ateles; species Ateles fusciceps. The sequence goes on from JAZHEH010000733.1 coordinate 8,893,992, forward strand.
GGTGGGGGGCAAGGAGAGGAAGATTAGAAGATGGGTCAATAGGTACAGCAAACCACCATGGCACGTGTACACCTGTGAACAAACCTGCACGTTCTGCACTGGATCCTGTTTTCTTTTTTTTAGAAAAAGAAAAACGGATATATATATATATAAATATTTGGACTATATATATATGGACAAAAACACAAGAAAATAATTGTTGTCCCTCTCTCTATGCTCCCAATGCTCAACTTCCCTAGTAGTAAGGGAAATTCAAACTACAACAATGATAAGGTGTCATGAAACCCACTGGATTAGCAAAAAGTATAAAAGATTGATAATATTCTGTTTTGAGGAAGATGTAAAGGCATGAACTGGTGAAAACAGGAATTGCTAACATTTTTGGAAGGAAATATCGTGCCATCTGTTAATAGAATACATATACCTGTTGACTCTTCAATCCCACTGTTATGAATTTTTCCTATAGAAATAAAAGCACCAGCATAGAAGATATATTAGTAATCTATTATTGCTTTGTAAATCACACCAGGCCTGGCGTGGTGGCTCACACCTATAATTCCATCACTTTGGAGGCTGAGGCAGGAGGATCACTTGAGCACAGGAGTTTGCGACCAGCCTGGGCAACGTGGTGAAACCCTGTCTCTACCCAAAAAAATACAAAAATTAGCCAGGCATGGTGGCAGATGCCTGTAGTCCCAGCTATTTGGGAGGCTGAGGTGGGAGGATCTCTTGAACCTAGGAGGCAGAGGTTGAAGTGAGTCGAGATCACACCACTGCACTCCAGCCTGGGTGACAGAGTGAGACTCTGTCACACACACATGGAAAAAAAACACACAAAGCTTGGCAGCTTGTAACAAATATTTATTATCTCCTGGCTTTGTGGGTAAGGAATCCAGGAACAACTTAGCTGAGTCCCCTGGCTCAGGGTCTCTCACAGGCTACAGCTGGGGCTGCAGTCATTTGAAGGCTTGACTGGGGAAGGATCTGATTCCAAGCTCACTCGTGTGGTTGTTGGCAGGATTCAGCTCCTCAAGGGCCTTTGGATAGAAGTACTCAGTTCCTTCCTGATGGTTGACTTGGGGACCCCCTCAGCTCCGTGCCAAGTAGCCCTCTCTGTCAGAGTAAGCACATGAGAAGAGCCAGGGAGAAGATACCAAGATGACAGAAGTCACAGTTTTTTGTAACCTAATTACAGTGGTGACATCCTGTCAAATTTGCAGTGTTCAACTCATTAGAAGCAAGTCACTAGGTCCAGCTCACATGCAAGAAGAGAGGATAACACAGGGAATGGATACCAGGAGGTGGGAATCACTGGGAGCCACATCAGAAGCTGCTGGCCACTGTGTGTGTGTGTCCACAAGAGTGGGAACATGCATGTAAATCAAGGAGAAAGGTATGTAAGAAACACTCAAAATCCTTAATAAGGTTACCGGGGGACTTGGGTGAGTCATGGGGAATTGAAGAGCAGGAAAAGTGGGAGGAGAAAATGTACTGTATACATCTCTATTTTGTTTGACTTTTTAAATAAGCAGGCATTAATTTTATAACTTAAAAACAGGTAGATTTGAGGTCAAAAATGCCCCAAGTGTAGTGTCCTGAAAATTGATAGAAGGAAAAAACCTATCCCAGTCTGGGTAGAGAGGTAGGGAAATCAGGGAAGCCTTCATGGTGGAGACTGTTTGAAGTGGGTCTTAATATATGAGCTGGATGAGGACGCACAGAAATGGCAGGAATGACCTAGAAGGGAAGAGTGCACCAGATGGCAAGCTCACTGTCCCAGGGCCAAAGAAGCTGACAGAGCGCAGGCATTCAGCCAAGGTGCCTAGACCAACCTGGGGTGTGCCTACCTGGCTTTCTCCAGACCCATGTAAGAGGGGCTGTAGGGGGAGGAGTCAGCTGCAACTGAGCCCTCAGGGTCTCTGGCAGAAAGTTCTAGACCTTTGCAGCTCCTCACACTGCTTCCGAACTCCACAGTCACAAGCACAAGTCCCATTCTAAGGGCCAGGGCAACCAGGAGGCTGAGCCCTGCCCAGCTGAGTCTACCCAGAGGCAATGGAAGGAGAAACGCCAACATTTCCTTTCTCTCCCCCATGGCTCCACTGAAGGCGGCCCTCCATTCATCACAGAGACAGAGTCCACACTCCGGTGGAACAAAGACCTTTATATCTCCCTGGCCATTAACTTCACTAAATTTACCCCAATCCATCTCCAGAAAGAACTGGCTTCATCAGAGCCACAGGACTGGGGCTGGCCCTAGCTCAGTGGTCCCTCCAACAAAAGGAAAATTAGAACTACGGGGCTGAACCCAGCTCAGCGGTCCTCCAACAAAAGGAAAATTAGAACTATGGGGCTGAACCCAACTAGGCTTTTGGTAAGTATGTAAACATAAACCTCAAGAAAATTAGTCCTTCAAAGGCTCTCCCTGATCATCTCCTCTGGGTTGGCTCCAAGCTGGGGAAGGGAAGAGGCTTAGACCCAGCTCCCTGCCTTGGAGCAGCCCCTGGCCAAGTAGGGGTCAAGAGATCTATATCAGACCATTCCAGAACAGGATAGTACGGGGCCTAAGGCAGGTGCAGAATGGTTTCACAAAGAGGAGGAGACACATGGACTGGGTTTTGAAGAGTAAGTAGGAGTTTGATGAAAAGGGAGGACAGGCATTTTAAGCAGAGGAAACAGCACGTGCAAAGACATAGCATCTGGAACAGCAGTTCAATGTAGCTGGAACTTGAAGGAGGAGAAGGAGAGGGGAAGGGACAGGATTGGCAGAAGGTGAGAGACGAAAGGTAGGCCAGGGCCAGAGGTGAGGGAGTTTATAAGGTAAAGTGTAGCAAGGTTCTTTGACAGTCACCAAAGGCTTTGTGGTTCATTAAAGATGATTTAAGAAGTATAACCTCTGGAGAGGCATGTAGAGAGAGGTGGGTGGATAAGAAAAGACAAGACAGGGGGTGAGACTTTTACTTATGTCCTCTGGGTATCTTTTACAGCAAGTCTGTACTTTTACTGTAATATACTTTTTAGTATTTTAAGGCATCTCTCTTGGCAAGGCTCATAAATCACTGACAAGAGCTGCCATTTATTGAGCACTTACTCTAAAGGCTTCAAACGGGTTATCTCATTTAATCTCGTACAAACTCTCCGGGAAAGGTAGCATTACCCCCATTTCCCAGACGAGGAATTGAAGGCCCAGGGTCATACACACAAAGAGGCGGGCAAGCCAAAATCTGAAATAGGGTCTGCCTGACCCCAAAGCCCATGCTCCTAACCACTGTGCCCCACGGCCTTCTGGTTAGCACAGATGACAGAGAGGCAAGTTCATCACTTTCACAGATGCCATGAGGCTGGAAGACAAAGCAAATACTCAGGACAGTTGAGCTGATTCAAGCCATCTGGATAGTCTGGTGCCCTGGGCATGGGGCCAGCATGCCAGGGCAGAATGTATCAGGCAAAGATGTGAAGTCCTGGATTTGGGAGCAAAGCCCTGCCCAAAGACAGGCAGGAAATGTGTGGCTTACCCCAGGGTCTTCAGCACTCTGCAGCTTCCAGAGCCTGGGCCTGCCCGCCCTGGCCCTGGGCCAGGAGAATCAGGTTAATAAGTCCTCATCCCACCTGGGGGCTGGGCAACTGGGAACTGGAGACGAATTCCAGGCTGACTTCAGCCTGTAGCCTTGGAGGACTGTTGTTCTCCTGTCTCCTCTGTCCTCATTGCTGTCCCCACTCCTGTCTCCCCTAGGGGTCCTGATGAAGCTGGAGCCAGCCCTTAACCATCCCAACCAAGAGGCAAGGTTGAAGTGAGGCTGGGGCCCACAGGGAGGTGGGAGAGGCCACCGTGTAACTTCCGAAAAGTGCCCTAGGCCAGTGTTTTTACATTTTCTTAAGCTGCTAACCCTTTTCTTTCATTTATATCTTAAATAGAACCCAGTGTGTGAAATAGGTAAGGTAGGAGCATCTCTGGTTGAAACCAGGTGGGGGGTTGGACTCTCACTGGTCTTCCAGCACCCCCCCAGGGAGTCTCTGAAAGGTCTGTAAGGCGTCATCTGAACACAGTGTGAAACCCACCCGGCTAGATCACTTCAAAAGGCCCCAGTAGACTGAATGTTTGCACAGAGCCCTCATAAATGGGATCAGTGCCCTTATGAAAGGGACCCTACAGAGCTCCCTACCCCTTCCACCATGTGAAGACACAGCAAGAGGGTGGCATCTAGAAACCAGGAGGCGGGCCCTCACCCAACACTGAATCTGCCAGCGCCTTGATCTTGGACCTCCCAGCCTCCAGAACTGTGAGAAATAAACTTCTGTTGACTATAAGCCACCCCGTCCAAGATACAGGCAGTTCCCAACTTACAAGGGTACAACTTACTATTTTTTGACTTTACAGTGGCACAAAAGCAACATGCGTTCAGTAGAAACTCTACTTGAGTACCTGTACAACCATTCAGGTTTTCACTTTCAGTGCAGTATTCAATAAATTACATGAGATATTCGACACTTTTTAATAAAATCGGCTTTGTGTTAGATGATTTTGTTCTACTATAGGCAAACGTAAATGCTCTGAGCACGTTTAAGGTTGGCTGGGCTAAGCGGTGCTGTTCAGTAGGTTGGGGTATTAAATGCATTTTCAACTTATTATATTTTCAACTTACAATGGATTTATCAGGATATAACCCTATCATAAGTCAAGGAGCGTCTGTTACAGCAGCCTGAAGAGACTAAAACAGGCCCCCAGCTCAGAAATGCTGTGACCCTTTAATTCGTACTGAACAATCATAGAAAAAACTAACACGTATTGAGTATTAACTATGCACCAGGCACTAAACTAAGAGCTTTATACAAATTCCCTGCTTTAATCTTCATCACAAACCTACAGAGTAGGTTTTATTACATGGCAGAGACTGCCAGCTGCCCACCAAATGCTACTCTCTCCTTCCTTTAATGACAATTAAAGCTGGACACATGACTACATTTCCCAGCTTCCTTTGCAGTGTGGTGCGGCCACGTAACCAAGTCTTCCCAAAGCATGTGAGCAAGGGCAATGTGCACCACTTCCAGGCAAGGGCAGCTGAGAGCATGGGTGATTTCCCCACCCTCTAACCTCCTGCCCTCTGGCTGGGACTGTGACCGTTAGAGCTACTGTGGAAGCCTGATGCTGAAACGTAGGCCATGGGTCCCTGAATTGACCCAGTGTGGGCAGTGCCCCCTGCTGACCTGGAGCCCACCGCACCTGTACTATTACCTGAGACAGAAAAATGTCCATCAGGCTTGAGCCATCTCAGTGTAGGTGTCTGTGCAACGCCAATGTAGCCTTATCATATCCCTATTTTTCAGAGGGAGGACGTCAAAAGGATTAAGTAACTCCCTAGATCACCCAGCTAGTGGCACAGGCAGAGTGTGAAGAGACATTCAGTCTGATTCTAAAGTCCCTGCCCTCAAACCAGGACACTGGCCTGCCAGATGTTATAAAATTAATAATGACAAAACTTGGAGCGGTCAATATGTCCTCTGGCATGAAGGGATAAATAAACCATGGTACATCCATACAGTGGAATATGATTCAGTGATAGAGACAAATGAACTAGAGAACCATGAAAAGACATGGAGGAATCTTAAATGCACACTGCTAAGTGAAAGAAGCCAGTCCCAACCAGCTACATACTGTATGATTCCAACCCTATGGCATTCTGGAAAAGGCAAAACTAGGGGATAGTAGAAAGATCAATGGTTGCCAAGGGTTACAAGGGTTGGAGGCGAGGAGGAATGAATAGGTAGAACACAGAGGATTGTTTTTCTTATTTTTCTTTTTTTCCTTATTTTTTTAGGCTGCCTGGATTTACAAAGGACACAGAGGATGTTCAAGGCAGTGAAACCTTAATGGTAGAGACATGGCATTATGCATTTGTCAAAACCTGTAGAATGTGCAACGCAAAGAGTGAACCCTGGTGTAAACTGAGCACTTGAGTTAATAACTGGGTATCAATCTTGGTTCATCAATTGTAACAAATGTACTACACTAATACGTGATGTGAATAATAGGAGAAACTGGTAGGGAGGGGCTATATGAGAACTCTCCTTACTTTCTGATCAATTTGTCTGTAAACCTAAAAGCAATCTAAACAATAAAGCCTATTAATTCCTAATTAATTCATATTAATTCATATATCTATGAATATATATATATAGTTTCAATAAAAACTCATGCATGCAAAAAATTAATAATGTTTTTCCACATGCCAGACACTTCCATCAGCACTCACTTAATCTTCCTAACAACCGAGATGTAGGGACTAGTGATATCCCATTTTCAGATGGGGGAAACTGAGGCATGAAGAGGCCATGTAATTTGCCAAAGCCAGGAGAAAGCTCACATTTGTTTTACTTCCTGCCACTCCCCCTCCCCCAGGACCTGCTTCTTCTACCTTCCCTGAATGCTTGCCCTCACCAAGGAAGGGTGACTGATTCCCCAGCCCAGAACAGCCAGCAGGGTACCATATGGCAGACACCTGTGCACATGAGCCATGACAAAGATGGCTCACAACAGCCCTATGGGAGGCTGCAGGTCACTGACCCAGCAAGCCAGACTCCCTGTGTAGTGCCCCTCCTCTGCAGGGCACTCACCAGGAATAGATCACTCCCAAAGCCACGACACCCCCAATGCACACACAAGCTTGCAAACACATGCATTTGTGTGTACACATGTGCATAACAACACATACAAGAACACACTCATATACATTTATTAACACACTCAGTCACACACACATATACACACAGACAGGGATGTACACACACACACACACACACACATGCTTCTATTTTGTCATTTGACCCTCAAACAGACAGGCTTTGGACTTCCCTTCAGCACTTACACAAGTTAGCAATTTTCACTGAAAACCGAGGGTCATTTAGAGACATTTTTTTTCTTGGAGATTGTCAAGAGTGCCTTCAAAATGCATAACCACACCTGCACATTAACACAAGGCATCACTTTCTCTGCTCTCTGTAACCCCTAGAGGGGAACTGAAGGAATGTATCAAATTCTTAATTTAAGAAAAAATCCCCAGGCCGGCATGTGGTGAAAGGGCCATTTGGCATGTTGGAGGATTATGAAGAAAGTGCTGCCTCAAAGACTCGTCTGACTGCAGTTCCTTAGGATGCTGGGCCTCCCCATGAAGGAAATAGGACCTCATCCAGCTCTAGCATTTAGAGGACTTAAATGAGGTTCAGGGACGGCATGACGTCTGACTGTCAGGCCTGTGGACTATCCATTATCTGACGACAGGGCAAGATGATTCAAAACCCACAGTGTTTTATTAAATGCACTGACTCCATCCTACTGTAAGTGGCAAGGACAGTGCTGGAGCCCAGTGAGCAGCCCCAAAAGCCATTGCCCTTCAAGAGTGAGACACCTGGTCTTCAGTCCCTTTCCTCTAGAAGGGTCCACTGAGATTCGGGAATCAGACAGGCCCCGCCAGGTCCCGGCTGTATGACTGTATGTTACCTAACATCTCTGAGCAGTCATTGTCTCCTCCTGAAAAAAGATGGGCAAATAATTAGAGGATTCAGTGAGATAAGGCAGGAAAGCTCGTACATAGCATGTGGAAACATTCAGTAATCACAAATGATTCTGTGATGATGCTCACTTGAGCATTAGCGAGGTTCTTACAGATTTATTTCATCCAATCCCTTCATTATCCAGATGGGAAAACGGAAGCTCAGAGAGAGGCAGGGACTAGCCCAGGATCACACAACGAGTCGAAAGATCAGGGACTAGAACCCATGTCCGTGTTCCTCGGACCAAGGTTTTCTTCAAGCACCCACCAGCCACATTCCAAGAATAGCTTAGAAATGTAAAAAGTATTCCAACCGCCTTGTGAGTTATATTAAGAAAACTAGGCCTGGAATAAGCAAAGCCTGGGACGTCCTAATCCACAGCCGACCTGGAGTTCCCGCTCAGTTGCCCTAAGGGCTGGGATCTGCCTCAGCCCCTCTGTAGAAGGAAGTGGTTACTAGAAAGCGGGACGTGTGAGAGGGAATCATTGCTGACTTTTGTCAGACACTTCCCTTCCTAGAGACGCCGGCAGGAGGAGATCCGGGTGGGTCATCGGCTCTGCAACTCAAACCTACTCAGCAAATAAGACAGTCGCCACCTTCTTGAAGTCCATTCCAGAAGCCAGCCCTTTCTACTCAGGCCTCCCAGTAGGTGCCTCTGGTTTTCAGGACTAAATCAGGCATTGGGCCTTTGCAGGTGTTCTGCACGGACACTGGAAGACAGACACTGGAAGAACACGGCCACGAGCCTACCAGAAAGTCCCTGTCTGCAGGGGTGAATATGCTCGGGATCACCTGGAATCACTCCTCCACGTCCCCTTCTGAGGCCTGGGGACACCCCCACCTGATCCTTCTCAGCTCTGCTACCATCCTATCTTGGGAGTATGAAAGTGTTCAGGCCCTACCTCTATCAGCAGAAAGGGGGAAGGAGCCAGGATGTGCCCTATTTGGTGGGTTTTGGAGGGCGTGTTTGGCCTTGGTTCCTTTACTAAAGGTATTCATCATCACTGGCCTCCCATGCTTCTACTGAGTGGGACCAGCCATGTTCTGTATCACAAGATATCATCACCACTTAGCCACAGCTGTCTGGTCAGAGAGGAAACACCTGACTCCACCAGCAAGCCAGCCATCCTAGGAGGCGGCCACAGTCATCTCTGCGGGAATTTGAACTTGGTGATTTTTTTTTTTTTTTTTTTTGAGACGAAGTCTCACTCTGTCACCCAGGCTGGAGTGCAGTGGCACGATCTTGGCTCACTGCAACCTCCATCTGCCAGGTTCAGGCAATTCTCCTGTCTCAGCCTCCTGAGTAGCTGGGATTACAGGCATGTGCCACCACGCCCAGCTAATTTTTGCATTTTCAGTAGAGACGAGGTTTCACCATGTTGGTCAGGCTGGTTTCGAACTCCCGACCTCGTGATCCACCCGCCTCGGCCTCCCAAAGTGCTGGGATTACAGGCGTGAGCCACCTCACCCGGCCGAACTTGGCCCGCACTTTTGGAGGCCGAGGCGGGTGGATCACGAGGTCAAGAGATCGAGACCATCCTGGCCAACATGGTGAAACCCCGTCTCTACTAAAAATACAAAAAATTTAGCTGGGCGTGGTGGCACGCACCTGTAGTCCCAGCTACTCGGGAGGCTGAGGCAGGAGAATGGCTTGAACCCGGGAGGCGGAGGTTGCAGTGAGCCGAGGTCGTGCCACTGCACTCCAGCCTGGCGCCTGGTGACACAGTGAGACTCTGTCTCAAAAAAAAATAAAATGGCATTTAGAGCCAAATGCAGTGGCTCACACCTATAACTCCAGCTCTTTGGGGGTTTGAGGCAGGAGAATTGCCTGAAGCCAGGAGTTGGAGACCAACTTGGGCAACATAGCAAGAACTTGTCTCTATCTATTAAAAAAACCTTTGTAATTAGCTAGGGGTGTGGTGCATACCTGTAGTCCTATCTACATGGAAGACTGAGGCAGGAGGATTGCTAGAGCCCAGGAGTTTAAGGCTGCCATGAACTATGATTACACAATCGCACTCCATCCTGGGTGACAGAGCAAGACTTTGTCTCTATTTTTTTTAAGTTGAGGGTGGGATTTAGGGGTACATTCTGGAGCCAAAAGGCTCTGTGTGGGGGGAGAGAGGTTAAAGGAGAAAGAAGGCAGCATTAGAGTCTTGTGATCTCAGAAGGCTCAAAGAAGACAGGAGCATGAGTGAGCCTTCTTCAGGAAAGAATTCACAGGGGTAATGGAGTGTTGGTGCTGATGGAGGGGAAGAGAATCCCAGAGGCACCGCCAGAGAGTATGGAGACAGGAATGCAGGCCGGATGCTCAGATGACTGGAAGGTGTTATTAGTTAGGGTGACTCCCCCCCAGGATGATGGGAAGACTCCAGAAAAAGTCCAGAAAGAGACTTGGCTTGGTGTCATACATTCTATGGGTTTGGACCCAAAGAGAGACTCCAGAAAGAGAAATAATAAGGCCACAATGGCACCCAAAGGTAATGAAAGCTAAGTGTACTCATAACTGAGGCTGACAATCCCTAGAAAAGGAAGTCCCCATTATGCACCTGATGTAAGAGGAGTGGGCCCCTGAGATTGCGAATTGGTGGAAATAAAAGAAACTCTCTCAAACTCTGGAGCAGAGCCTACCCCGTGGGCTCAAGGCCATGTCCTCCTCACCTGTGGCAGCTGCTTTAGAGCACCTGAATGGGTATTTTTTTCTTGTGGATAGTAGCAGAGACTTGGAAGTTGAATTTCTGAAAATGCATCAAAAGGCAGGAGAAAACCGTAGCATCCTTACTGTGTTTAGAAAGAAGACTGGCGGAACAGCCTCGGCTGAAGCAAGACAGCGAGTGTGGGCTGGGTTGGGAGGGGGTTTCATTGAAAAGCTGCTGTGGATGATCAGGCTGCACAGAAGGCCAGGAGGACCTCCTACGTTCTCACTGCTAATGGTGTTAATTGGGGGAGGAGGGCATAAAGGAGCTGGCATAATGGCTTGGAAAGAAAGTCAGCAAGAAGTCCTGGCCCAGCCTTGGCATAGGGGTTCACATAGCTTCGCCCATCCATTGAGGTCATATCCACATGGCTCCTGGGAGTGGAAATATCCAAGCTCATCCCCAAGAGCTAAACCACAGGGTCCAATACAGAGCAGGATCAGCCTAGGAACACCACACCACCCCTCAGCCCCAAACTCCACAGTCAAGATGGGGGAGGGCAGGGAGACATCCTGCAGCCACTAACGAAGAATCTGCTCAATGAGCAGCCTGGTTACTCTTCCCCCAGGTTGGTAGGGCCCTGAGACAATCGGGAGATCGGCAAGGAAGAGAGGCTGTGCTCTGCAGGACCAGAGAGGGGAGACGCACAAGCCATCACAGTTTCTACTGTGAACACCTGCTCCTCATCCCTCTACAAAGGGGGTCTGGGACAGGAGATGGGAGCAAGGGAAGAGGCAGACACAGCTGCTGACAGCTGGCAGGACCCCCTGAGAAGGTGCAGGCACAGGAGAGGCCCCTGCAGAGTTCCTGAGTGCAGGGAGACAGCTGGACACCCTGCTTGAGTACTTCCTTCATTTCCCAAACGGTGGGTGCCACACCCTATAGGAGGTCATCCTGGTCCTTCATCCATCCATCACCCCCGGCCACCCTTTCCCCTGAGCCTCCAAAGTCCATTGTATCATTCTGACGCTTTGGGTTCAGTGTATACTGCTTGGGTAATGGATACACCAAAATCTCAGAAATCACCGCTAAAGAACTTACCCATGAAACCAAATACCACCTGTTCCTTAGAAATATATGGAAATAAAAAAGTTTAAGAATTCATGATGCAAATGTATAATAACATAAATAAGATTTTAAAATACAATTTAGGAAAATATGGGAAAAAAAGGTCATCCTGGGAAGAAGAGAGGACAACCCCTGCTCTCATTCTTCATGCACCTCATCTGGGAAATGCCAGCCCTGGTGCCAGAGTTTCTCCCAAACCTGAGGAGTGAATGCATGCTGGGTGAGGCAGGCAGGGCTAGAACGATGCTTTCTCTGCATGAGTGGGTCCTGAGCTGTGCCTGAGCAAAGTGCCCACTTGGAGAGGGCTTAGCGACCGGCAGGTGCAGATTAAGGAGATGCTAAGTAATAGGATTATTCGTGATTTCCCTCCAGCTGTGTAAATAGGAACGCGCTCTGGAGAGGCCCAGAGGTCCACGTAGTGAGGGCTGTGGCACATATGTCCTGCTGAGCAGCACCCATGAGGGGTCAGTAACAAGTGACAGCTGAGCCCCGTGGCACAGGGTGTGACCAGGGCACCACTGGTCACCCTGACACTCATGAGATCATCCTCCATTGTGTGAGCAGAATCCCTTTTTTTTTTTAAATAGAGACAGGGTCTTGTTCTGTCACCCAGGCTGGAGTGCAGTGGTGCAATCACGGCTCACTGCAACCTCAACCTCCTGGGCTGAAGCCATCCTCCTGTCTCAGCCTCCTGAGTAGCTGAGACCACAGGCATGTGCCACCACGCCCAGCCCAGAATCCCATTCTTGACCCACCTGCTGTCTCCCTTGGTCCTTCCTCTTGTGCCTCAGCCTTAGGCTTGCGAGCAACCTGTCTCTGAACTTCCCAGCAGCCCCCCTCCTACTTCCAAAGGGTCTGACCTTCCCCTTTCCAGAAGCCATTTTGACTTGTTCATGTTTTTCCAACTTTGTGCCTTTTCCACATCGCTAATTCCACTCATCTTGGATAGAATTAGACCAGAGTCACAGTTCCTCCTGGCCACTCCTTCTCCTCTCAGAGAACCAAAAACAGCAAGACCTCTTCAGGCCTCTTTGTCCAACCAAATGAGATGCCCAGCAAGTGCCCACGGCTTTGCTGTTCCCACCTTCTGGTCACCCACCTTTGGGCTTGTGTGATGATTTGCACCAGGACACATCCTTCATCTTCCCCAGGAGGCTGGGACCCACCACTCAGCCATGGTCCCTCAGCATCTTCCCCCTGCCTTCTAATGACAGCAGGAAGAAAAAAAAAAGCCATCACTGATGGAAGGGCTGGGACAGGCCAGGCACCCTGCAGAGTGTTTCAAATAAATATCTCAGAAAATCATCCCAATTACCCAGAAAGTGAGTATTTCCCCCATTTTACAGGTGAGAAAGCTGTGGCTCATGGATTTGCCAAAAGTCACACAGCTAAAAAGTGGCAGAACAAGGATTCTCACTCATGACTGTTTAACTCTGAAGGCAGGACTGAGCACATTTGGCTAGATGCCCATCAATGCCCTAAGCTCCCAAGAGAAGGTGTGGGCATTTTCATGGGTCTCTAGCCTCCTGCTCTGTCAGACCTTTTATTTCAGTCAAAGTGGACCTTTCCTGCCCCATCACTGAGTGTTAGTGACCACATACAGGAGCAGCGGTGTCTCTGCGTGTAGCTGAGAACAAATGCAGGAAAGGGTTTGTGAATCCTGTGTTTACATCCCAAGTTCACCTGTGTATCCCAACCTCCCCCAATGCTAAGCGAACTGGACCCTGCTCCCTTTGTAGATGCTCGTCCTGGGGTCTTCTTTCTGGGCACCATTCTCCTGCCATGCCAGCATTTCTCCAGCATTCCTCTATAACTTTTCCGGTGTTTCCCCCTTTGAACATGTGACTTGGGCACTTATTAAAACATTACAACAGCCGGGCGCAGTGGTTCATGCCTATAATCCCAGCACTTTGGAAGGCTGAGGCAGGTGGATCACCTGAAGTCAAGAGTTCAAGACCAGCCTGACCAACAGAGTGAAATCCCATCTCTACTAAAAATACAAAAATTAGCTGGGTGTGGTGGCACATGCCTGTAATCCCAGCTATCGGGAGGCTGAGGCAGGAGAATCTCTTGAACTCAGGAGGCAGAGGTTGCAGTGAGCCAAGATCGCACCATTGCACTTCAGCCTGGGTGACAGAGACAGACTCCATCTCAAAAAAAAAATAAAAATATAAAAAGAGAAAACAACTCTACTGCATGGCAGCCTCTAGGAAATTGAAGATAAACCACAAACCATTCTGCCCTCCTGGAGCTCACAGTGCAATGGGCAGTGGGGGGAACCCTGGACATGGTAACAGTAACTCATCCCAAACCAGGATCGGTGCCTAGAGTGAGGCCTAGACATGCTGTGGGAGGGAGCTGTCAGGCCAGGATCTAGGCCAGAGTCTGGTCCTGAAATCAAAGGCCTGCCTTCATCACAAAACCTCAACCAGGTACTTGCTTGCCACAATCTCTTTTTCTCCTTCAGTTCCAAGACAAGGTGGAAACCTCAATAATTCCCCTATGTCCTCCCTTAAGCATGGTGCCAGATATGGTTTGGCTCTGTGTCCCCACCCAGATCTCCTCTTGAATTGTACTCCCATTATTCAATACATCAGTTCATCTTGAATTGTATTCCCATAATTCCATGTGTGGGAGATAAACGAATCATGGAGGCAATTTCCCCCATACTGTTCTCATAGTCGTGAATAAGTCTCACAAGATCTCATGGTTTGATAAGGGGAAACCTGTTTCATGTGGCTCTCATTCTCTCTCTTGCCACCACCATGTGAGACATGCCTTTCACCTCCCGCCATGATTGTGAGGCCTCCCCAGCCACATGGAACTGTAAGTTCAATAAACCTCTTTCTTTAGTAAATTGCCCAGGCTCAGATAGGTAGGTCTTCATCAGCAGCGTGAAAATGGACTAATACAGTGCCCAAGATGTCACAGGACAAGTTTCCCAGAAAACCTCAGAGGGTTAGGAGACTGAGCTCAGAGTGTAGAGACCAAACAGCTAGAACCCTAAGGCAGTATTAACAGAAGCACAGGCCCACTCATGGGAGGTGATTATTCCTCTAGACTAGATGTTGAAAGTCAAATGCCCAAGTGCCAAGCAGCATGTAGAGCACACGAGTAAAGGGGCTGGTGTAAGGGGTTGGAAAGTCAGCACAGCTAGGCCCGGTCTAGATTAGAAAAGGCTAGAGAGCACAACTCTACCCCCAACAGGGGCCACTTCTACTCAGCCAGCCAAGAGCTCTGTCTCATGGGAATTTCCAGTATGGCCCAGTCTTCTAATTTTTAAAAGAAACCAGAAATCCAGATTTGTATGTGAATCTCTAGAGTTTTAAACATTGAAAACAAATTCAAATTATTTTCAACCATTATGCATGTCAACAGTGTGTGCTAAATAAAACATATCTGTGGGCTTGATGAGGCCTCAGGCCATCAGTGTACAAACTCTACCCTGGACTATGCTGCTCCAGCACGCGCTCCTTAGAGGCTCATGTTCCTTCTGCAGGCCCCACGTTTATTTATTTATTTATTTATTTATTTATTTTTTAGACAGAGTTTCGCTCTTGTTACCCAGGCTGGAGTGCAATGGCGTGATCTCAGCTCACCACAACCTCCGCCTCCTGGGTTCAAGCAATTCTCCTGCCTCAGCCTCCTGAGTAGCTGGGATTACAGGCACGTGCCAGCATGCCCAGCTAATTTTTTGTATTTTTAGTAGAGACGGGGTTTCACCATGTTAACCAGGATGGTCTCGATCTCTTGACCTCGTGATCCACCCGCCTCAGCCTCCCAAAGTGCTGGGATTACAGGCGTGAGCCACCACGCCCGGCCTGCCGGCCCCACGTTAAGGCAAATCGATGAGGCCCAGACCCAAGGCCAATTCACCAGGGCGGAGGGGATCAGAAAGCTTGCCATATGGGAAATAGCTGAAGAAAATACTCCCGTGCTATTCAGGCTGGTGGAGAGGAGACACAGAGTTGGGGCAGCTGTTTTGGTTGTTGTTATTTTTTAAGGCTTATTTTTTTAGATTCACGGCCAGGTTGAGAGGAAGGTGTAGAAATTTCCCATATGCCCTCTGACCCCACACATGCATGGCCTCTTCCATTATCAATGCCCCCCACCAGGGTACCAGGGGGTTAGGAGACTCTGGGCTCAGTAAGTACCCTGCAAATAGCTCAGAAGGAAACAAACATTGCGCAAGGCAATGGTGAATGAATGGATTAGTGAATCCTTGTGAATGGTGAATAAATGTGAACAGAAATGGCGAATGAATGGGTTAGTGAATCCTTGTGAATGGTGAATGAATGTGACAGAAATAGTGAATGAATGGGTTATTGAATCCTTGTGTTGACATCCAAGGTTCACCTGTGTATCTTGTCCTCCCCAAAGCTAAGAGGACTCGACCCAACTCCTTCTGCAGATGCTTTTCCTAGGACCCTCTCTCTGGGCGCTTTTCTCCTTTGTTAGGCTAGCATTCCTCTGTAACTCATTTGGTATAGAGGAATTTGACTTGTTACCATTGATGAACCTACAAGGATACATCATTACCACCCAGAGTCCACAGTCCATAGTTTGCATCACGGTTCACTCTGGGTGTTGTACCATTACAGTATCATATGGAGCATTTTCACTGCCCTAAAGATCTACTATGCTCTACCTACTCATTCCTTCCCACCCTCACCCCCAGACCTGCTGGCAAACACTAATCTTTTCACTGTCTCTGTAGTCTTGCCTGAGAAACTATTTTTTAAACTAGAAAATTAGAGCATATGACCTCACCAAGTATGAGTGTTCAGTTATCTACTGCTGTGTAACAATGCGCCCCAAAATTTAGTGGCCTAAAACCACTGAGGGTACCTGGGTAGCATAGCCAGACTCCCTCCCATCTCTACAAAATAAAATAAAATAAAAAGCTAGCCTTGGTGGCATACATCTGTAGTCCCAGCTACTCGGGAGGCTGAGGTGGGAGAATTGCTTGAACCCAGGAGTTGGAAGTTACAGTGAGCTATGATCCTGCCACTGGACTCCAGGCTAGGTGACAGAGTGAGACCCTGTCTCAAAAAAAAATGGGGAAAAAAACCCTACTCTAAGGGGAGGGGGAATGGGGAATTGTTGTGTAATAGCTACAGAGTTTCCATCTGAAATGATGAAAAAGTTCTGGAGACAGACAGCAATGATGGTTATACAACATTGACTGTACCTAATGCCACTGACCTGCACACCTCAAAGTAGCTAGAATGGTCAATTGTATGCTGTCTATATTTTACCATGCTAAAAAGGCAGTGAATTTTATTTTGTGTAACTTAATAAAGCTAATAAATATCTTCAAATTTAGATTATTCTAATGTGGTTACACTAAACTTTACTTAGTGTATTTTCACTGACTATGCAATGGAATATAATGGCAGATCAACCAATTAATAGAAAAATATCTTCTCAACCTAAAAAAATGCCTACTGTGAGTTATTTTTTTTCACAATTGTGTGTATTGACCAGGGCTCTTCCATTCTCCTCCACGAAGCTTCTCAGCCTCTGCTAAGCCGCGTCTTTTCACAGTATGATGTGACCTCAGGACAGGGAAAACTGCAAGGTCTTTTAAGGCCTAGTTTTGAAGTCACATGACATCACTTCCGCCAGGGTTCCGCCAGGGAAGCAGAATCCTGTGAACGCTTTGAGATCCAGTATTTATTCTAGGAATCAGACCTAGAATTTGCACAGTTGAGGGAAGCTGAGGAAGCAAAGGTCCGAAAGGTCAGTTGGAGGCCCAGGGAAGCCACTAACCCATCACTTAGAGAAGCCAAGCACACCCAGTGTCAAAGGAGGACCATGAAACGGGTGCTGGCAGAGAGGCTCATGAAGAGCCGGTGCCTCTGCAAGGCCCCCAGCTCCGTGTGTCTGCAGCCACGCACCTGCTGATGAGCGTGAGCCACCATTGGCCAACAGGGTAGGTATCCAGGGAGAAGAGCTGGAGACAAAGGGAGGAGTGAGGACAAACTGGGCCCACGGGGTATCTCTTCATCTGTCACTCCATCTGACTGTGGCAACCTCAGAGAGGGATGGCTGCTGCTTCTCTCCCACCTTCCAATCCTCACTGGCCAGCTCTAACCTGAGTCTATACAGGAAAGGGGAATTGCAGATTAACCAAGATGACTCAGTGCAAACCACCACAGCCAGAGTACTTATGGGACAACATGGCAGGAGATTTGAAATCAGGGCTGTCCTGACAACTGTGGCATGTATGCTCTCTGGATATGGCAGAGAGTGGTGGGTAAGGAGGCTCCCTGTAGGGCAAACTTGTTTTCAGCAGCTCCAAAACAGAAGACCTAGGAAAGCCAACATGGGGTCTTAGAAAATAAGACACACCTGGGTTTAATCCCAGCCCGTTCGCTTACCAGCTGTGTGAGTTTGGACACATTGCCCAACCTCTCTGAACCTTAATTTCTCCATCCCTAAAATATGGGACAATAACCTCAGCTTCATGGAGTTGTGCCTGCTCTCGTGCCTGGCTCCAGAGCTGGTACCTATTAGACTCAGTTTCCCTATCCCCCCAACTCCAATGAGTGGGTGCAGCCAACATTGAGCTAGGCAGGGTGCACATTGGAAGCACAGTAAATCTCTGTTTAATTGTGCAAGCTATAGGGGAGCATACTTTGGCTGAACTAAAGAAGGGCACAACCATCCAATTCTAGCAGGGGCTCCCTTGAGTCAAGAGTTTCCCCTTACAAGAGGCATACAAGCCCATTGGAAAATCAGTTGGACCAGGTAAATTCTAAGGACTCCTATAGTTCCAATAAATTGACTTTACAGAAAAGCCCAATGAGTTTTTGAAG
Organism: Ateles fusciceps; assembly: GCA_036589455.1. Taxonomy (NCBI): domain Eukaryota; kingdom Metazoa; phylum Chordata; class Mammalia; order Primates; family Atelidae; genus Ateles; species Ateles fusciceps. The sequence goes on from JAZHEH010000733.1 coordinate 8,912,122, forward strand.
AAGCATTTTCCCATTAATTTCAGAAATGTTCCATGTTTATTATAATATGCCCACCACTATTCACTGCTGATGGGATTATAAATTGACACAACCTTTCTGAAGGGCAGTTTGGCATGACGTATCAAGATTCTTAAAAATATCCACACCATTTGACCCTGTGGGAATTTGTCCTGAGGAAATAATCTGTAATGTGCCAGAGATATAAGTACAACGACGTGCCCTGTTATTTATAACAGCAAAAAAGTGGAAATAATTGAACTGTCCAACAACAGAGGAACGATTAAATAAATTAGGATGCAGCCACGAGATGGAAAGTCATGCTTCCATTAATCTTGTCTTTAAAAATACATCACGTATTTCCAAACGTAACATGGGGATTTTTCCCACAATTACCTTAGAAAAAGGAAAATCTCTTTAAATTCAAATTCTTACAATGGCTTTCCTATTAAGCATACTCTTTCTTACTTTATTTTAACCAACCAAGTACTGTTTGGGGAAATCACATTAGCCGCACCTGACCTCAATCAGTGCTAGTTTGGGATGTTTATAGAGGTTACCTGCCGGAATTGGTTAAAAGGAGGCAAAGGAATTTAACAGGGATTTAGTAATTATTCTCAGGGTTACAACCTCACAATTGCAAGTGTTGGCTGTGGTTGTAAACAAGCCTTTAAAGATCACTTTTAGAAGCAATCCAGTAAGCAGTTATGTTGCGGGTATCGCTAATGCACACTTACGGGACGAATGAAAAGACTGCCCTAATGTTATGCAAATAGGTACTCGTAGCTTAAAATACAATTGCCAGAGGCAACATTGTACACAAATTTATAAAGTATTGCATCCTAATCTCGAGCAAGTTAGACAAAGGGGAAAATGGTGTGCTCTGGACAGCTATGTTGGGTAATTCATAAAGCAGCCGCAGGGAAGATGGAAGCACAGATGTCAAAGACACTGGCAGAGCTGGTGAAATGTGAAATGGAAAAATGAATCTTTCTCAATTTAATGTATTCTACATGTGGTTTTAAATGTCTTTGTGTAACTGAATTTGTCAATTAAACATTGTCAGCTAGCATTTGATGATTTCATCTCTACCCCTAAATATTCATATATTGAAGTTGGCCTTAACACTTTTCATTAAATCTTCCAGATGGGAAAATTGGGCCCTTTTATGCTTGGCTGCCAGATATTTGGGCCCATATGATATACAGCTCTGTGGGAAAAAATCTATGAAATAATGTTAAGTAGAAAACACAAATTACAAATGTTATGGTGTGATTCTAATTTGTTTAAATACACACACAAGTGCACACACACACACACACACACACAAGCACACAAAAAAAGTGAACATAGAAAAAAGACTATAATGTTGATGACAATGTCCAAGTGGTGAGATTATGAGATACATATGGTTTTTCCAGGAGGAAGGTTAAAGGTACATTAATGTTTTAACCAGGGAAAATAATTTTTAAAGACTTTTATAAAAGTGATTTCTTTCTTAGATTGTCCCTTGAAGCCTAAGAAAATCTGTGGTCCCTTTTATTCCTTAAATCTTCTGAGAATGGCAGTATATAGGGGGGGTGGGGGTGATTTTGATAGAAATATCTGTATTAAGATGTGCCTAACACAATAATGGTGGGGGGGCACACATTACTAAGCAATGTCAGTAATATGTTTGTGGTATGATCCCTCTCTGAAAAAAGAGAAAGGGGAGAGAGAGAGAGAGAAAGTGGGAGAAGGAAGGAAAGAGGGAGGGAGAGAAAGGAGGAAGGAGGGGAGGGGAAGGAGGGAGGGGGAAGGAGGGAGGGGAAGGAGGGAGGAAAAGAGGGAAGAACAGAAGCATGGTGATTGCATATGACATACATTTGCATACATGTAAGGGCAGGCTCTGAAGGGAATGCATCAAACTGTCAACAACCTCCCAAGGTGGAGGAATCTATACCCTTCTGTAGCATTCCTTTTTTCATTTGTGCAGTACATGTTTATAATAAGATGCAATTGGCTGTTTACTGATTCTACTGAAATAGGGAAATGCTGAGGGCAAGGCCCATCCGTTTGCTGCGGCTTCACTGCTCTGCAAAAGAAAAAAATGTTTTTCTAATTACCCAATGTTTCCTAGCCAACCCCTAAGCCTGTGGGGTACAAAGGAGTTTACAATCACAGCAACAAGCAGCATCCCTCTGGCCCTAACTTCCGTCTGCTGCTGCGGGGCTGTCAGTCTCTAACAGGACACAGAGAAACAACTGAGCTTGAAGAGCTGTTCGCTGAGGGTTTTCTACATCCCCGGCACTTTGCCAAGTGCTTTTGCATGCATTCGCGTGTTAATCCTAAGTCCTATCCTCTGTCCACTTTACAGGTGAAGAGACTGAGGCACTGAGAGGATAGGGTTACACAGCTGGTCAGAGACAGAGCTGAGTGAGACTGACCCCAGAGAGCCTGGGCACCCATGGGCGGCTCACATGTGCCCGCAAACACACCCTCTCGGTTGTCACCTTACAGCTGCCATTTGCCACCTTTCCTGACCTGATTCCATCAGTGAGCACTGCCACCACGCCTCTGCTGCCCACGCTCCTGTGACCATAGCCAATACCCACTACAGAGGGGAACAGATATGGGGGCCGAGAACGCTGCTGCCCCAGGTTCCCAAGGCTGCCAGCACCTTCTACCACCACTGGGTTGGGGTTTTATGACTGGAGTGCTCCTGAGATTGAATTGTTAGGATGACACCGAAGCCAGCCCAGAATTCCCAAATCCTGCCTTGGCCCGGCTACTTCCCTCTGAAAGGTCCTTAGGGAAAACATATGTACCAAGGAAGACCCAGGGCCAGCACCTTCCTAGGGCTCCAGTCCCAACCCCTAAAGCAAGCATGCTGGGCTGGACCCACCCAGGACCCCTTTCCCTAAGTTAGGCTAAGTCACTGCTTCCCAACCTGACCTCAGACCTCACTACTATGAGACAAGACCTGGCTCCAGCACAAGCCCCACCCCCACCCTGCCCCTCAAGGACCAGAGGGAAAGCAGTATGAGATAGGGGTAAGGGAGAGTGCCCCCCACAAGACCTGCTAGTTGGGAGAGTGGAAGGAAGAGAAACAGAGGCAGAGAACTGGATCTTCCACTGGAAACAGCACTGCCCAGCACTCCATCCTATCTCCTGCAGGGGCTGCAAGAGAGAGGAGGGCTGTGGCCTCCAGGGGCTCCTTCACTGAAGCAACAAGCATCCTTCCTCCTCTGGAGGTGGCGGAGGGGGTACAATTTCCTGCCCTCAATGCTGACCCATCTTAGGGAGGAGTATGGTGGGCAATGGGGGAGAGGGGAGAGGTCTCCTTGAGTCCCACCTGAGCTGCTTCAGTGCCCCCCCCCCAGCTGCTGCAGGTGAGGGCCTGTCACCATCAAGCCATCAGTGGGACAAACAACCTGGGCCCTCAACCCACCAGCACTGCTCTGCATTCTCTGAAGACCTCAAGATAAGCTGGGGTCCACGGCGCCCACACTGTCAGACACAGATTACATAAGCGGGACTGTCCTGCACCTAAGAGATTTTACCAAAACACCTCAACATGGTTTGGCTATGTGCCCACCCAAATCTCATCTTGAATTGTAATTCCCATAATCCCCACGTGTTGAGGGAGGGACTTGGTGAGAGGTAACTGGGTCATAGGGGCTGTTTCCCCCATGCTGTCCTGATGATAGTGAGGGATTTTCACAAAATCTGATGGTTGTATAAGCCAGTTTTCCCTGCCCTTGCTAACTCTCTTGCCTGCCACCATGTAAGACATGCCTCTTCCCGTTCCACAGTGATTGTAAGTTTCCTGAGGCCACTGCAGCCATATGGAACTGTGAGTCAATTAAACCTCTTTTCTTTATAAATTACCCAGTCTTGGGTACATCTTTATAGCAGTGTGAAAAGGGACTAATGCATACTTCCTTGTTTCTCTTTGCAGGCCTCTCCCCCATCACTTTCCCAGGACTCAGGAACTCAGGTGAGCACCCAGAATTGCCCCTCCCCTAAGAGCAAGCTGGCAGACCCCACGCTCCCCTCCCTTGGGATGCTTTCCCACCCTGGAAATGCCTCCAGATTCCCTCCAGCCAGCCCTCCAGCCCTCCAGCCCTCCATTCCCCTAGCCCTTGCCTGAACACACCGATCCCAGGTTAGCTCAAGGTAGAATGAGCCCTCTGCTGCTCGTTCCCATCTTCATCTCCACCTCCCTCTACTGACCCTTGCTTAGAAGATAATAGCTGTCTACCAAACCCCCATCAGAGAGAGGTCCCATCTTGCTCAAAGTGTTCCTGAATTGGCAACGCTGTACTGGCTTCCCAATGACATAAGAAAAGGTCAGAGAAATCTGCAGTAATACACCTCAAGGAAAGCAGACTTCCCAGGGGCTGGGGCTTCAGGTCTGCGACCCCCTTTGGAAATAGGAGAAGGACCTAAGAGCCTCTGGAAACCAACATTCATTTCCCCCCTCAGATTTTATCTCCTCCTTGGTCTTCCTTTTGATCTTATTTTCAAGCCAGAGACGAGCATTTCCACGTTGACTCCAGCTGATTATAACTGACTCCGAACCTTTCTAGTGATTAAAGTAGCCGCGAGGCTATATTCTCCAGAGATCCGTATTGCAGGTTGAATAATTCAAGGCAGCCTTTCCGAAAGGCTGAGAAATCTCAGGGAAAAAAATCAGAGAAAAGAAAAAAAATTTTTTGTTTTTTAAAGAAAAGAGTAATTTCCCCCATGCTGGGTACACAATAAGCACTCGATAAACACTAGTTAATTCTGATTGACCTAAACACTGGGACAGAAATTGAATAGAGAGACTAGCAGTGACCGGGCAAGGCTGGGCTAGGGCAGGATACCGGATGCTTCCAGTGAGTGGAGCAGCTCCGGTGATCACCTCTTCCCCTCCCCACCACTGGCTGATCTGCCTCAGAGCGTCTAGTGTTTTTCTGAATTGGAAGGAAGTTTGAGAAGATAGCAGAGGCATGGGGTGAGACGGCATCTGTTGCCCTAGCCCCGCCTGCTGGGCTAAGGTTGCATTCAGTGGAGAGGGGGGAAGACCCAGAAGATGAAGGATCTGTTTTCACGAAGGACTGTGTGAGACTCTGGGCCCAGGCTGGGCTGCTTTGGTGCCCACGCAGCGAGATTTGACACAGGAGGAAAAGGAGAGGTGGGCCTTCTCTCCACCACAGCTCTGGTACCCTGCGGCAGGGTCTAAGGGACATGAAGCAGGGGTGAAGCAGCAGCAGGGCCAGTTGTGCCAGGCAGAGTGCCCTGGAAGTGATCTTCACACTGGGAAGGGAGCCACAGTAGCAGTGGCCAATTCTCACCTGCAAATGGCAGTGCACAGAAGGCTTCTCCAGGAAGAACAGGGTTAAGAAACGCATAGATCAGAGAGCCTGCTGCCCCCAGCAACCCATCAGAGCAACCTTGTCCAACTAGGAGAGACTTCAGGGGGAAGGGGAGCCCTCCCCAAAAGCAGATAGAGCTTGCAGCTCTTACAATCAAAAACTAATGATAGGGTGGCTGTGTTCCCCAGCTGGTACAGTCTGGATGGTTCGGGTTCTGGAACATCCTCCACACAACTAGTCTGATGTTTGGCATCTCCATCTCATGGGAAGCCCTAGCCTGAGAAGGCTCTGGAATCCTCCCATCCAACTCCTCATCTCGTAGAAACTGAAGCCCCAAGAGTTTAGGCTACCCAAGATCACACAGCTAGTTAGCTAGAGAGCAGTGAGAGCCAGGATCCCTCATGCCCAGTTCCCAGGGCTGTATGTGTGTGTGTTGGGGGCTGCGGGTGGGGCGGAGAAGAGAAACAGAGAGAGATCGGGATCTGGGCCCACTGCATGAGACCAAGAGACCATGCCAATGCCTGTGCCAGCGACTCTGTCCAGTGTGTAGTCAGCACCTCACGGAGCTGGAATCCCAGCTGCTGCGGCCACCTCCCTAAGGTTGCACAGTCAGCATCCACAGAGCCAATTCATCTACCTGTGGTTTAATGAGCATCAGATGCTGTGACCAGGGACCTGGAGGCCTAGAAAAATTCCAATTTCAAGTCCACTCTTTATAGTTAATTAGCATCACAACCCCACACCCAGGAGAGGCCAGGAGCACAGGAGCCACAGAGTCAGTGGCTTACGGTGGCTCCCCCAAACATGAGCCCTGACTCTAGGGACACAGAGTCCCAGTGTCTGAACATCAGAAATGTCTCCAGTCCTGGAAAATGGGCACATAATGAGCAACTGCCATCTAATGTTGATGTAGTATGAGAGAAGTCTCAAGTCCTCTAGGCAGGACAGATCTTCAGGGAATGACGTACCCTCTGCTTCCAGACCTCCTCCAAAACCACTCAGGTTGGTGAATTAGACTTTATGAACTCAGTAAGAGCCCAGAGAGAGGAGTTCAGATAGGGGGGTTCAGAGAGAGGGGAGCTACGTCACACCTACTGGGTCCTCTCTCCAGTCCCATTTCCAGCCGCACCGATGAGTCCCTTCCCTGAGGACTGTGGGAAACTGGAGGTGGAGTGGCGTGGAGACCAAGTCTCACTGGGCACCTGGAGCTCAGAAACTGTGGGACGGGGCCTCTTCCACCTGCCCCATAGACCACAGAAGCAAAGGACTTCCAGCTTCAGAGAAAGCAGCATGAAGTGGAAAGAACAGAGGTTAAGTTCAGAGAAATCTCAAATCAGACTCACGGTCGCACCCCTCGCTGGTCCTCTGGGACTCACAGACACCTTGCTCTGTTTCTGCTAACTTGTTTCTCTTCTGGGTTTGAACACTCAGGTTCTTTAACTTCCCCTTCTGGGTATGATTTGGAAGGGCACCCCCATGTGAAACAGCCCCCATTTTGTCTCTGGGCCCTTTGGAGTAGAGCAGTGGAACACAGCAGGCACACTGAGTTCAAGAGCTAGAAGTGGCCGGTGACAAGGAAAGAGGGGGACCAGCACCTCCCTCCTCCTCTGTTGATGAGAGGTGCCTCTGCCTGGGGGGTAGCCACATCGCTCGGCTGGATCACACAAAGTTTAGTCTACTAAGACCCCTGTGTTTTTTCATGGTTGTTTTTGTAAGGCCACATTTTTCTCACATTCCTTCATTTCACTGGGTCTCTTGGGATGCTGCCTTCTCATCGCCTGTTCCTCTCCGTCAGCTCACTCCCCTTCTTCTCTGGGGTCCCTGCCTCCACTCTGCCTCCTAGCACACCACACTGATGCCAAGGTGTGCTGCCTAATACACAGATCTGTGCCCCCAGAAAAACCCTACTGTGGCTCCCCAGGCCTATCAGAAAGTCAAACTCTTGGGAACAGCAGGGGTCCCCCAAGCACTGCCCAGCCCCGTCTCACCAGCCTGCCTCCCTCCTCCTCCTCCGTACCCAGAAGATGGCATCATACCACACCCCAGCACTTGTTCTCCTAGTGGTGCCATGCTTTGCAGCACAGTGCTCCTTCCTCATGGCAGGTGGCTTGGGAGTCAGACGGACGGAGTTGGATCTAGTGGTCTATAACCTGGAGAAACCGCATTCCCCCCCCCTGGGCTTCTGTTGCCCCAACTATAAATGGGTAATAAAAGTACCCACTTAGCAGCATAGTCAAGAGGATTTGAAACAACTTGGGTCAGGTATCAAGCACATGCCTCAGGTTACCCATAATGTACTTACTAGGACTCTACGCCCACATGCGTGTCACTAGAAAATTCCTATTCATATATCAAAACCCAGTTCAAGTGCTACCACATCCACAAACCCTTCTCGGATTCCTCACCCAGTCTCAGACTCCAAAAGAGCTCCTGCCTCTGACCTCATGGCCCCTTCAACCTGCCTCTGATCGACTCCACATGCCCGACAGTGTCATTGTCTGCATCCAGGTCTGCCTACCCAAACTCGTGGCTGAGACCCGCCAGGGCAAGGACCAGGTCTGACTCTCTCTCCTCCGTGCAAGGCCTGGCACACAAACAAAGCTCAAAGATGTTTATTTAATTGAATCACGTTGAATTATTCATACCTTATTGAATTCTGTCACCCAGCGTATTCCCTATCCCTCCCACCTGGTAGAAGCTAGACTTCCTCCTTCATCAATAACAATAATAATAGTGAAACCTTATTGATTGCTTCTCGTGTGTCAGGCACTCCTAGGTGCGTATCTCATAATTAGCTCAGTTAATCCTTACAACAACCCTACTGAGAGACCGCGCCGTTTCCAAATGAGGAAAAATAGGCCTTTGTTTCCTCATGAGGAAACTGAGGCTCAGGGAGTTGCGTTTCATGTCTAAAGTCCAACAGCCAGAAAGAGGAGGGGCTGGATTTGACCCCACGTGTATTAGTTCAGAACACTAGCCCTTTTTTAGCTTTTTATTTTGAAATAATTTTAAATTTATGGAAAAGTTGCAAAGACGGGGCAGAGAGTTCTCATATGCTTTTCACCCTCTTCCTCTGATATTCAGCTCTCATCTAGCCACGGTATATTCGCCAAAATTGTTTTTTAAAAAAAAATTTTTTTTTGAGACAGAGTCTCACTCTGTCACCCAGGCCAGAGTGCAATGGCGTGATCTCTGCTCACTGCAACCTCAGCCTCCCGGGTTCAAGTGAGTGCCCCCCAAATAGCTGGGATCACAGGCGCTTGCCACCATCCCCAGCTAATTTTTTTGTATTTTTAGTAGAGACAAGGTTTCACCATATTGGCCAGGCTGGTCTTGAACTCCTGACCTCGTGATCCACCTGTCTCGGCCTCCCAAAGTGCTGGGATTACAGGTGTGAGCCACCGCACCCGGCAAAATTTAAAAATTAACATGCTACACTGCTATTAACCAAACTACAGACATTATTATGATTTTCCCAGTGTTTCCACACACGTCCTTCTTCTGTTTGAGGACCTAATCCAGCATCCCACATTGCATTTAGTCATCATGTCTCTTTGTCTCCTCTGATCTGTGACCATTTCTCAGTCTTTCATTGTCTTTCATGACCTTGACACTTTTTTTTTTTAACAGAGTTTTGCTCTTGTCACTGCGATCTCGGCTCACTGCAATCTCCGCCTCCTGGGTTCAAGTGATTCTCCTGCGTTCAAGTGATTCTCCTGCCTCAGCCTCCAGAGTAGCTGGGGTTACAGGCATGCGCCACCATGCCTGGCTAATTTTGTTTTTTGTTTTTGTTTTTGTTTTTTTTTAGTAGAGACGAGGTTTCACCATGTCGGTCGGGTTGGTCTCAAACTCCTGACCTTAGGTGATCCGCTCACTTCAGCCTTCTGAAGTGCTGGAATTACAGCCATGAGTCACCACGCCCGGCCACCCTGACACCTTTAAAGAGCAGCATCAGGTATCTTACAGGATATTCCTCAGGCTAGGTTTGATGGATATGTCCTCATGAATAGTCTGAGGTTACAGATTTAGGGAAGCCTACCACAGAGGTGTGAGGCACCCTTCTCCTCACATCATACCAGGGGCCACATGACACCAGCATTACTTGTCACCTTGACCACGTGGTTAAGCTGGCATTTCCAGGTCTCTCCACTGAGGCGTGACTATCTGACTGCATTTGCTTTTAACTACCACACTCTAATGACTCTCAGTCAATGTCGCTGATGTTGGAAAAGAATGATGCCTGGCTGAACAGGGGGTTTCAGCCCAGAGCAAAAGGATTCCAGAGCTAAAGGACCAGTGGCCCCCTAGGGCACCCAGAGCATCAGGAAAGGCATTCTCCCTATAGCTGGAGCTGTCAAGAAAGGCTTCCCAGAGACGGTGGGACAAAGGAGGGATCTGTATAGGTGACAGGGAGGGACAGCTACTCCAGGGGAACCAGCAGCCACGTGGACACGCTCACAAGGAGACAAGAGCACAGACAAGGTCTAGATAAGAAGGCAGCGGCCGGACTAAAATCGCACAAAGGTCGTCATAGCCATCTCCCTGTCTCCAGGCAGAATAACTCTAAAACCTTTCCAGTCCCTTGAAAACACCTCCACATCTCTAACCTAGAAACTCAGAGCAGTGATTTCCAGACAGGGGCAATATCGAGCCAGCAGAGCATCCCACACTTCTCCCCCACTGTCTGCCGATCTGTGTTCCCACTGCACTTAGATGCTCTACCTGGTATTTATCACAGCAGCCTCTGCTACTGGATGCAGGCATGCTTGTCTGAGTTCCCCAATAGACTGCAGCAAGGGCGGGGCCCTGCCCCATCCTCCTTTGCCTCCCATTCCCCTCCTCCTCCAGGCACTGAGCTCAGAGCCTGCCACACAGTAGGGGCTTAGCAAATGCTTGTGGAAAGGCAGGAAGAAAACAGATTCACTTCTGCAAGAAGCTTTGAGAAGAATATTCTGAAGACATTTTGTGGCTCGCACTGACTTCCAAAGTGCAGAAAATCATTTTTAAAACTGATGACTGTGAAATTTCAATTATATTCACAAGGAGAGCCAGAGTAAGCTGCAAGAAGCACAAAACAGCAGCATTTGCATTTGACAAGCCAAAGAGCCTGGAAGAAGAGCAAGCAGGATGGGGTCCAGCCTTGAAGCCAGATCCAGCTGCACGTGAGCTAACTTGAATTCACAGCCCTTGAAAGAGAGGACAGTTCTGGCCAGGTGCAGTGGCTCACGCCTGTAATCCCAGCTCTTTGGGAGGCCGAGGCAGGTGGATCACAAGGTCGAGAGATCAAGACCATCCTGGCCAACGTGGTGAAACCCCGTCTCTACTAAAAATACACAAATTAGCTGGGCATGGTGGCGGGTGCCCGTAGTCCCAGCTACTCGGGAGGCTGAGGCAGGAGAATCGCTTGAACCGGGGAGGCAGAGGTTACAGTGAGCCAAGTTCGTGACACTGCACCACTGTACTCCAGCCTGGTGACAGAGCTAGCCTCCATCTCAAAAAAAGAAAGCGAGGACACTTCCAGGGACATCAGATGTCTGTAAGGATACCTGAGTCAATCCCATGAAACTACTACCAAAAATAATTCAGTGTTCAGAGGGTGTCTTAATAGAAGTACAGCACCTACACAAAAGAAGGTAATAGATCTGTTCAATGCACAGAAAATCACACAATCAAAGAACTGGGTTCAGAAAGCAAACTGGATTTTGTGCAGAGGTCTTAAGAATGGAGAAAGGCCAGAGTTAGCCAATGAAAGGGCAGGAAAGTGTTCCAGACACAGGAAAATATATGAAAGCATCTGCAGGACAACCGCTACCTCTTTCTAAGGACCTGTGAGAAAGGCCAGCATGGCTTGAGGAGAGAAAGCAAACTGTAGCGAGACCTCAGGCTGGAGAAGTAGGTAATAACCGAACCCATAGGGTTTTTTGGGTCAGAGTTTGGGTTTTACCTCTAAAAGCAATGGGAAGCCCTAATCTGTCCTTGCATATTGGGCAGATACCCACACTGGGCTAAAGTCCTAGACACAGACACACACAGACATATACAGACACACACGAGAGAGACAGAGAGACAGAGAGAGAGAGAGAGACAGAGAAACAGCTCTTCCATGTCCAGTAGGAACACTGCATTGGAAGAGCTTCAAAGGAGCAAGAGCAGGAAGTGGGAATCCCCTGAGCCTTGACCCTGGCTACAGGGCCCAGCGGGAGAACTTGGCCCAAGCTGCCACTGAAAAACCTGCATTCTCTTTAGACCTGGCCCTCAGGGACCTCAGAGAACCAGCAGCTGGCAGAAAAAGCTTTCTGCAGCAGAATTACATGATTTCTACTTTTTTTGCCTCACCCTGCAGTAAACTGGGACCAGAGCTCATCTCTTTCCTGCTATACTTCTCTTAAAGTCAAAGAAGTAACCACTTGCTTTACTCTTACTACAGAGTACATTGCCAAGTCTCTGGCCACCCCATGGTGGGTGCACATCTGGGTTCCTAGGGATAACTTCTTAGGTACCTCACTGCAGCGAAACACAGATGTGACTCTGTCCCACTGGCCTCTACCCCACACTACCACCAGCAGCCCCGATTTTCATATTTCCATATTTCAGGTTTCCTAGCACCTCCTCCATGGATGGCTCTAGAAACAAGTTGCAGCTGCTGCTTTTGCTACCATCTCATGGGAATGGCTTCTGTAGATACCTATTTCTTGACACCCTAGTCAAAGTCTAAGACGGGTTTATCTGCTAAGCAGAGCCAAGGTTCCAAGCCTAGGCCCCAACTTCAAAGAAGGTTGGGAAAGTGAGTTTTCAGATTCTTTGCTGAGGCTGTCTGGTTCCTGCCAAGAATCAAAAGATAGAAGAATTCTCAAACATCGTGTGATGATTAATACTGAGTGTCAACTTGATTGGATTGAGGGATACAGAGTATTAATCCTGGTGTGTCTGTATGGGTATTGCCAAAAGAGATTAACATTTGAGTCAGTGGGCTGTGGAAGGCAGATCCACCTTTAACCTGGTGGGCACAATCTAATTGGCTGCCAGTAAATACAAAGCAGGCAGAAAAAATGTGAAAAGGAGAGACCGACCTAACCTCCCTGCCTACATCTTTTCTCCTGGGCTGGATGCTTCCTGCCCTCAAACATCAGACTAGTTTTGGGAGTCAGACTGGCTCTCCTTGCTCCTCAGCTTGTAAACAGCCTATTGTGGGACCTTGTGATGGTGTGAGTTAATACTTAATAAACTTATTTAAATATATATATATATATTTCTATTAGTTCCATCCCTGTAAGAGAACCTAATACAGATTTTGGTACCAGGAGTGGTTTTAGAGAAATGGAATATTAAGGACAAAGTTCTTTCATTGGTTTTGGGGTTTCTGGAGGTAGCTGCTTAATATGATTAGACCCAAAAATGCTAAGGACTCTACTTCTAATAGTATGGAGAACACTTATAGTCCTTGGTGTGAATGGTTTAGAGAGTTAGGCAAAATAAATGCATTTGACACTCCTGATTCACCGTTCATGAGAGGCAGAGTTCAATGACTATACATAATACCTTTAACCATATGAGAAGAACCAAAGAAAATAATGAAGCTGGTTGGTTGCTCCTAAGTTCAGTGGACAAAGTGATGAAAGAAAATGATGGACTCAGAGATTCTGGCTTCAAAAGCAGATACTGAGCCTCAAATCTGCTAAGACTGCTCTGAGTGAGAGTCTTATCTCCTGTAGAGAAAGAGCTGAAATTTTGGAAAAACAGACAAAAGCTCTTATCATGTGAGTGGCTGACCTGCAATGAAAGGTGCAGGCATAGCCTCTCCAGGTGTCTACTGTTAAAGTGAGGTCATTGATTGGAAGAGAATGGGACCCTGCAACTTGGAATGGGAATGTGTCGGATGACCTGATGAAGCTGGAGACACTGAGTTTATAAACTCCGATGGACCTTTTTAGCCAGAAGGAATAGCTTCCTCATTCTCAGCAGTGGCCACATCCCCCTCCTGGACCCATGCTGCCATCAGCCTTCCCACCTTTGCCTGAGAAGATAAACCCTGCGCTGCCTGAGGCAAAAGTGATGGCCTCCCCTGTCGCAATTGCCAGGCAAAATAATGCTGATTCTTCTCAGGAGCCACCCCCAACATCCCTGTTTGCTTCTAGACCTATAACTAAAGTCCCAGCGGGCCCCTGGAGGTGACGTTGAGCATGTGACCCATGAGGAAATGTACTACACTCAAAAAGAACTGTTTGAGCTAATTTATATAAACAGCAATCTGGAGAACAGGCATGGGAATTGATTTTAAGGGTATATGATAATGGTAGAAGAAACAGAGTTGGATCAGGCTGAATTTATTGATTTGGGCCCACTACGCAGGGATTCAGCATTTAATGTTGCAGCTTGGGGAATTAAAAAAAGGTTCTAATAGTTTATTTGCTTGGTTAGCTGAAATATGGATTAAAAGACAGCCCACTGTGAGCGAGGTGGAAATGCCTGATCTCCCTTAATGTAGAGAAAGGGATCCAAAGGCTTAGGGAGATTGGGATGGTGGAGTGGATTAGTCACTTTAGACTTACTCATCCCAGCTGGGAGGATCCAGAAGATATACCCTGGACCACTGCCTTGCAAAATAAATTTATGAGGCAGCAACTGCATCTTTGAAGAGCCCTGTAATTGCTCTTCTTTGTATGTCAGATCTAACGGTGGGAACCGCAGTCACTCAACTACAAAATTTAAATACAATGGGAATAATTAGATCCTGAGGTGGTGGGGGCCAAGTGGCTGCACTCAACCATCAAAGGCAAGGTGGACATAGCTCTCATAATGGAAAGCAGAGGCAAAGTGGCAATCAGAATAGTCTGACTCGTGTAGAGCTCTGGCATTGGCTAATTAATCATGGTGCTCCTGTAAGTGAAATTGAGAGAAAGCCTACTGCATTTCTACTTAATTTATACAGGCAGAAAAATTCTAGGTTGAATGGAAAAAAGACTAATTTTAATTATAGAAACAGAGAATCATGGTCCCTCACTCAATTTCCAGACTTGAGCCAGTTTAGAGACCCAGAACCTTGAATGAAGGGGGAGGTAGGGTCCTCTTGAGGAAGGACCCCACTACGTTACTGATAATTATTGCAGTGAATCTTTCTCCCATCCTTCCCCCAAGAACAACTCTGGCCTCTACCAGGGTAACTGTGCATTGGGGAAAGGGAAATGATCAGACATTTCAGGGACTACAGGACACTGGCTCTGAGCTGACGTTGATTCCAGAGGACCCAAAACGTCACTGTGGTCCTCCAGTTAAAGTAGGGGCTTATGGAGGTCAGGTAATAATGGAGTTTTAGCTCAGGTCCAACTTACAGTGGGTCCAGTGGGTCCCCAGACTCATCCTGTGGTCATTTCCCCAGTGCAAGAATGCATAATTGGCACAGACATACTTAGCAGCTGGCAGAACCCCCCACATTGTCTCCGTGACTGGTAGGGTGAGGGCTATCATGATGGGAAAGGCCAAACGGAAGCCATTAGAGCTACCTCTACCTAGAAAAATAGTGAATCAAAAACAATATCGCATCCCTGGAGGGACTGCAGAGATTAGTGCCACCATCAAGGACTTGAAGGATGCAGGGCTGGCAATTCCCACTACATCCCCCGTTCAACTCTCCCATTTGACCTGTGCAGAAGACAGATGGATCTTGGAGAATGACAGTGGATTACCATAAGCTAAACCAAGTGGTGACTCCAATTGCAGCTGCTGTACCAGATGTGGTTTCATTACTTGAGCAAATTAACACATCTCCTGGTACCTGGTATGCAGCCACTGACTTGGCAAATAGCTTTTTCTCCATTCCTGTCCATAAAGCCCACCAGAAGCAATTTGTCTGTAGCTGGTAAGGCCAACAATATACCTTTATCGTCCTACCTCAGGGGTATATCAACTTCCTGGCTTTGTGTCATAATCTTATTCAGAGAGGCCGTGATCACTCTTCACTTATGCAAGATATCACATTGGCCTATTACATTTATGACATTTTGCTGATGGCATCCAGTGAGCAATACGTAGCAAACACACTGGACTTACTGCTGAGACATCTGTGTGCCACAAAATGGGAAATAAAGCTGACTAAAATTCAGGGGAGCTTCTACGTCAGTAAAATTTCTAGGGTCCAGTGGTATGGGGCCTGCTGAGATATTCCTTCTAAGGTAAAGGATAAGTTGCTGCATTTGGCACCTTCTACAACCAAGAAAAAGGCACAATGCCTAGTGGGCCTATCTGGATTTTGGAAGCAACACATTCCTCATTTGGGTGTGTTACTCCAGCCCATTTATCGAGTGACCTGAAAGTCTGCCAGTTTTGAGTGGTTCCAGAACAGGAGAAGGCTCCGCAATAGATCCAGACTGCTGTGTAAGCTGCTCTGCCACTTGGGGAATATGATCCAGCATATCCAATGGTGCTTGAGGTGTCAGTGGGAGGTATGCCTGCTGTTTGGAGTCTTTGCCAGGATTCCATAGTTGAATCACAGCAGAGGCCTCTAGGTTTTGGAGCAAAGCCCTGCCATCTTCTGCAGATAACTACTCTCCTTTTGAGAGACAGCTCTTGTGCTGTTACTGGGCTTTGGTGGAAACTGAACGTTTGACTATGGCTCATCAAGTTACCATGGGACCTGAACTGCCCATCATGAACTGGGCGCTTTCTGGCCCATCTAACCAAAAAGTGGGTCATGCACAGCAGCATTCCACATCAAGTGGAAGTGGTATATACGTGATCAGGCTCAAGCAGGTCATGAAGGCCCAAGTAAGCTACATGAGGAAGTGGCTCAAATGCCCATGGTCTCCACTCTTGCCACCCTGCCTTTTCTTTCCCAGCCTGCACCAATCGCCTCATGGGGAGTTCCCTATGATCACCTACAGAGAAAGAGAAGACTAGGGTCTGGTTCACAGATGGTTCTGCATGATATGCAGGCACCACCCAAAAGTGGACAGCTGCAGCACTACAGCCTCTTGCTAGGACATCCCTGAAGAACAGTGGTGAAGAGAAATCTTCCCAGTGGGTAGAACTTCAAACAGTGCACCTGGTTGTGCACTTTGCATGGAAGGAGAAACAGCCAGGTGTGCGATTATATACTGATTCATGGGCTATAGCCAGTGGTTTGGCTGGATGGTCAGGGAGTTAGAAGAAGCATTTGGAAAATTGGTGACAAAGAAATTTAAGAAAGAGGTATGTGGATAGACCTCTCTGAGTGGTCAAAATGAAGATATTTGTATCCCATGTGAGTGCTCACCAACGGGTGACCTCAGTGGAGGAGTTTAATAACCAAGTGGATGGGATGACTCATTCTACAGACACCACTCAGCCTCTTCCCCAGCTACCCGTCATCGCCCAGTGGGCCCATGAACAAAGTGGCCATGGTGGGAGGTTACACATGGAGGTTAACACAGGCTTAGCAACATGGACCTCCACTCACCAAGGCCGACCTGGCTGCAGCCACTGCTGAGTGCCCAATTTGCCAGCAGCAGAGACCAACACTGAGCCCTTGGCATGGCACCATTCCTTGGGGTGATCAGCCAGCCACCTGGTGGCAGGTTGATTATATAGGACATCTTCCATCGTGGAAAGGGCAGAGGTTTGTCCTCAACGGCATAGATACTCACTCCAGATATGGGTTTGCCTATCCTGCATACAATGCTTCTGCCAAGACTATCATCTGTTGACTCATGGAATGCCTTGTACACCATCATAATACTACACAGCATTGCCTCTGACCAAGGCATTCACTTTATGGCTAAAGAAGTGCAGCAGTGGGCTCGTGCTCATGGAATTTGCTGTTCTTACCATGTTCCCCATTATCCTGAAGCGGCTGGATTGATAGAATGGTGGAGTGGCCTTTTCAAGTCACGAATACAACACCAACTAGGTGACAATATTTTGGAGGGTGTGGCAAAGTTCTCCAGAGGCCATGTATGCTCAAAGTGTCCAACATATGGTACTGTTTCTCCCATAGCCAGGATTCATGGGTTCAGGAATCAAGGGGTGGAAGTAGCACCACTCATCATCACCCCTAGTGATCCACTAGCAAAAGCTTTGCTTCCTGTTCTGTGACATTATGTTCTGCTGGCCTAGAGGTCTTAGCTCCAGAGGGAGGAACACTGCCACCAGGAGACAGAACGATCCCATTAAACTGGAAGATTGCCACCTGGACACTCTGGGCTCCTCCTACCGTGAAGTCAACAGGCTAAGAGGGGAATTACAGTGTTGGCTGGGATGACTGACCCAGACTATCAAGATGAGATCAGTCTAATTCTCCACAACAGAGGTAAGGAAGAGCATGCGTCGAATACAGGAGATCCATTAGGGCATCTCTTAGTATTACCATGTCCTGTGATTAAGGTCAATGGGAAACTACAGCAGCCCAATCCAGGCAGGACTACAAATGGCCCAGACCCTTCAGGAATGAAGGTTTAGGTCACTCCACCAGGAAAAAGAAAACCCATGACCTGCTGAGGTGCTTGCTGAAGGCAAAGGGAATACAGAATGGGTAGTAGAACAAGGGAGTCATCAATACCAGCTATGACCACGTGACCAGCTGCAGACATGAGGACTGTAACTGTCATGAGTATTTCCTTTATTTTGTTAAAAACATGTAGGTGCATGTATACGCTTGTACTAAAAAAAAATATTTTATCATTTGACATAAGATTTATTGACTTCACATCAGCATTTAAGTATTGCTGACTTTATGTAATAGCATTTGGGTTGGGGACTGGCACGTTTCCAGTTGTATGAAGGAATTTGTATTATGTTAGCCATAATTATGACCTTATTGTCTTTATTTGAAGATTATGTATGATCTCAGAGGTATGTATGAGTTCAAGTTGACAAGGGGTGGACTTCTGTCAGTTAAAACTGAGTGTCAACCTGATTGGATTGAGGGATACAAAGTATTGATTCTGGGTGTGTCTGTGTGGGTGTTGCCAAAAGAGATTAACATTTGAGTCAGTGGGCTGGGGAAGGCAGATCCATCCTTAATCTGGTGGGCACAATCTAATCAGCTTCCAGCAAATATAAAGCAGGCAGAAAAACATGAAAATCCCAGCCTGCATCTTTCTTCCATGCTGGATGCTTCCTGCTCTCAAACATCAGACTCCAAGTTCTTCAGTTTTGGGACTCAGACTGGCTCTCCTTGCTCCTCAGCTTGCAGACAGCCTACTGTGGGACCTTGTGATCACGTAAGTTAATACTTAATAAACTCCCCTTTATATACACACACACACACACACACACACACACACACACACACACACGTATATATATAACAGGATATATACATATCCTATTAGTTCTGTCCCTCTAAGAGAACCCTGACTAATACTCACAGGAAGGTTGTTCTGATACTAAAAGACAAGTATGGTGCATGCCCACTGCAGGTAGTTTCATACAACCCAGCTCTGGTACCAATTTCTATCCTTGTCAAGGCTCTCTCAGTTTTAGGAAGCAGTAAACACAAGACCAGGAGTGATGGGGGTTGGACCCAGGATCCTCACAAACTACTGCCAGCAGCAAAGAATGGGACATGAGGGTCCCACCTGGGTAGACCCTCTACACTCATTCCCAGTGGAGACAGAAAGTCAAAGCCATCAGCAGAACCCAAGTGATGAGCTGAGCTGTCTCCTTTTCCTCAGGATGGCCAGTCTTGCAGGGGCTGAAGACAAAAGTTGCAAAGACTTTGTCTCAAAGAATAAGCAGGCAAAGAGAGACTGGCCCTCACCCCCCGGCCTACTGCCAGCATACCCTGGAAGCTCCTACTTCTTTATGTGAAGTCCCACATCAAGACTTCTGGGAGGCAACCACAAGTTCCCCAC
Organism: Ateles fusciceps; assembly: GCA_036589455.1. Lineage (NCBI taxonomy): Eukaryota > Metazoa > Chordata > Mammalia > Primates > Atelidae > Ateles > Ateles fusciceps. The sequence goes on from JAZHEH010000733.1 coordinate 8,931,287, forward strand.
GATGAAGCCAGACTTCATCCTCTTCCTCGGGTCCTAGGTTCCTAACTCCTTAGAGGCTGTCTATCTGCACTCCTGGATCCTTCCAACATGGAAAACCACACAAAGAGGCCAGTCCATCTGTCTCCTGAGAAACTCCTACATCTTATAAAATCCTCTCCTGACACTCCAAGCCCAGAAAAGCCCACTTGGCAGGAGAGTACAGAGGCCAATTTCTGTCTCTGAGCCAGCCAGGGAATGGGTGGCATCTGCCAGCCAACACTCCCTCTTTCTTTCCAGGCTTGTAATTACCTAAGACTAGGTAGAGGCTGGGAAGGAGGGCTACCCCAGAGAAACACACTAAAATTAAACCACAATGAGAGCAAGATGACTAAAGCTTCCCCCCGTTGATTAATTTGGACACAACACACTGGCCATCTCTTTCCAGAAATTAGATGAAACCTTTAGGGAAAAGGAGTGCTGTGTGCTACATAACCACACACTTGAGATACCAACCCCCACCCTCCACCCCCTCCCCTTTCACCTAGGGAAGAAAATAACAATAATAATTAAGCTGGTCTATTTATGGTTCTGGAAATCAGCCGTTCTGGGCCACCCCTGCCAGGGTCGAGCTGAGCCGTGGAAGGACTCTGTGAGACGTCCCTAAGTCTGCCCAACTGTAGCGGGCGAGACGAGGGAGCTGCCAACATCCCTCCTTCGGGGAGAACACAAGGGCCATTTAGAACAGCTCGTTGGTGGGGTCAAGGAGAGGAAGCCGGAGACTCTGAAGGGCATTTCATGTCGTGAAATCCAGCCGGCGGCTCGGGCTCATCACTCAGTGTAAGCCATACAGATTTATTTATATTTTGCACGAAGAGGGAAATTACTTAGCCGTAGGGGATCAATTCTTCAATCCAATGTTTCTAACATGGCAATAAATTTATTTCACCATCTCCTTTTTCTTTTCCTATTCTAGGCTTAAAGAAATAAGCCACCCTCTGGGGAGGCAAAGGGAGACAGGACATTCAAAGCAAATCTGTACCCTGAGAAACCAGGCGTCCAGCCAGGAAGCCACTCACTGAGGCAGCTGGCTTTGTGGCGCGAGCACTGGAGTTGGCATCAGGAGACCCAAGTTCAGACCCCGGGTCTGCCCCTTTGCTGCAGCATAAGTAACCCTGAGCAAGTCAGTGCTCCATTTTGTAATCCCTGAAATGGGGGATAGGTATTCCAGGCCCCACTAGGTTGGTGTGAGAAGACCGAGCCGACCAAGTATTAGGCTTCCAGATCAGCTCCGGACACATCAACATGATTGACTGAAGATAGATTTTAATCAGATTGGATGGTGTGACCCATAGCCTCTCTATCCAAGTTGCATAGATTGTGATGCTGCAGAGATGTCATAGCTAAAAACAAGGGAATACCAGGGGCCGTTTCCCAAGGCCAGAGAGTCCTTGGAGCTCCCTTCCCTCACAGGGACAAAGTGAATGTGGGGATGTTTATGACAGCTCTGGCCTAAGACACCAAAACCCAGGAGAGCCTCCAGCAGCTGGACAGGTGTGATGAATGATCCCCCCTGGCACGACTCACCTCTTCACTGGGAGACAGGCTCGGGCTGATGTATGGTCCAGGTAAATGCAGCTTCTGGTTAATGTGATGCTGTAATGAAAAAACATTAGCATGAGATCGACTTGGAGGAAACCACGTCATGGGGTTGAGGGCCAGGGGAAGTGACAGGAAGCTTTCTTCCTGGGAGATGCTTGAAGCGGGCGGGGTAAGGATGATCTGGACAGAGGCAGCAACTGGACCAAGGCAAGAAGACGAGCAGGAAAGGGGATGCTGGGGAAATCACAAAAAAGTTCATCCAGGCTGGGGGCAGCGGCTCATGCCTGTAATCCCAGTACTTTGGGAGGCTGAAAGGGGAAGATTGTTTGAGTCCAGGAGTTCAAGACCAGCCTGGGCAACATAGTGAAACCCTGTCTCATCTGTCAAGGCCTGTGCCAAGCGTCTTCCTCTTCCAGGAATTCTCACCTATGGCTGTGTCCCTGCTCCAGAGCAGCAACTGATCATACTCCTGGAAGGATCTTACTCCTTTATGGCAGCATTTAAGACCTCCACATCTGGCCCCAGCCTACCTTTTTCTTCTAGACTTTCATTCTCCAAACCTAGTCCTGACCACCCATTCCAGACCTTTGCTTCAGACATTTCCTCCACGTGGAATGCCTCCCCTCCTCCATTTTCACCTATCAAGTCTCTAAGGATCTCATTAAGTCCAATTCAAATGCCACCCTTTTCTAGACCACCACCCTAGACCACCCAACCCCCTGAACTCTTGTCATCCTGCCACCCTGAATCCACAGAGCACTTTCTCCTTTGCATGGGGCTCCTTATGTAGCTTACCATGTTGCACTGACATTCATTCAAAAACAAATATTTATTAAAGGTGGATGCACAAGCATGGCGTAGGCATACAATGGAATAACACTCCACAATAAAAAGGGAACAAATTACCAATATGCACAACATGGGTCTCGAAAATATTACGTGGAGTCAAAGAAACCAAACACATGAGCTCTTCATACGTCAGTTTAAGAACAGGCAAAGCTAATCTGTGGTGCCAGAAATCAGAAAAGCAGTTGCATTTGGCAACGAGGGGATTGACTCAAAAGGGGCCTGCAGAAATGGGAATTTTCTGGGATAATGAAAAGCTTCCGGTTCTCTGTTGTCCAGCGCAGTAGGCATTAGCCACATGTGGCTATTCAGTGCTGGAAATACGGCTAGTCTGAATTGAAATGTGCTGTAAGTATAAAACCTGGTTTCCAAAGACACAGGATAGGTAGAAGAATGTAAAACATCTCATTCATAAATTTTATATTGATTACATATTGAAATAACCATATTTTGGACATATTAGGTTAGGTAAGCATATTATTAATTTCACCTGTTTCTTTTTACTTTTTTTTTTTGAGATGGAATCTTGCTTTGTCGCCCAGGCTGCAGTGCAGTGGCACAATCTTGGCTCACTGCAACCTCTGCCTCCTAGGTTCAAGTGATTCTCCTGCCTCAGCCTCCTGAGTAGCTGGGATTACAGGTGTGTGTCAACACAACCAGTTAATTTTTATATTTTTAGCGGAGATGGGGGTCTTACCATATTAGCCAGACTTGTCTCAAACTCCTGACCTAAACGTGATTCTCCTGCCTTGGCCTCCCAAAGTGCTGGGATTACAGGCATGAGCCACCACACCCGGCCTCTTTTTACTTTTTTAACAAGGCTGCTAGAAAAATTTTAATTATCTGTGTGGCTCACATTATATTTCAGTGGGACAGTGCTGCTATTGATCTTGATTAGGATGTTGGTTGCATGAGGGTGTGGATTATGCATTTGCCAGAATTCATCAGAACTTTATGGTGTATATGGTGCATTTCACCATATGTAGATCATACCTTGATTATAAAACAAATTTTAGTGAGCACCTACTAAGTGCTGCCAGACATTTGTATTAGGTATTAGTAATGCCATGCTGTAGGAAAAATACACTCAGTCCTGCTCAATCTACTCAGAGAAACTGACTGATTAATTCCTCTAAAAATGAATGTATTGTCTTGCCAAGCTGAAGAATGTTGAGGCCGAAGCTGCATTTAGGCATCTTTGCCACCCATCATTGCCTACCCAAGGGGAGGGGTACATATTAGATGCTCAGCAAATTCTGATGCGCTGGGTTGAACTATGGAACTAGTTAAAGTTCATTTTCTGAAACAGGCAGCTCAACAGAGGCTATCTGGGGAATGTTTCTGCCTTTGAGCCAGACCAACTAATATAAGACAAAAGAGCTTTTTCTTTCTGTAAAATTTCCAGGGATAGAAGGGTCCAGTCTATCCCCATTTTTGGCCTGCTCTTTGGGGATATAATCCTAGTATTAGTCATGAAATTTTTTGGTTAAACACTCTCAGCCTTATGGGTAAACAGTATGAGAAGCAGGGTAGTCAAAATTAGCCCCTCAAAAAAGTAGATTTGCTTATTTAAGTTTGAGAGTGTATGTACAGGCTGCTTTTGCTTTCCAGAGACTTTGAAGTACAATGTTAGGAAACCTCTCCACAGACAGGTGTTCCCACCACAGTGGGTTTATTCGTGTTTGTTAGCTTTTAGGATAGGTTTGTAAACAGGCTCCAGCTGGCTTTCCTGCCCAGTTCTTCAAGCCCTGGTAGAGGAGTTGCTCCTTGCCTCAGAGTTCGCTCTCTCTCCACAATATCCACTTCCACGCATCTTGGAACCAAACGGGACCCATTCAAGCGGTCCCTCTTGCTGATGAGGTTTTAAAGGAAGCCACTCCATGACCTGGTAGAAGTCACTTAAGTGTCTGGATCCATTAGAGACCACTGAAGTGAAAATCCAACTTGTGGCAGCTGTAGAAGGACCCTTTATATTAATTCATTTCAGGGTGGTTATTGACTTCTGTTCTGAGCTGAGCCAACACAGAGTACAGGGGCCCAGGAGACATACAGAAGGAACTAGGTCTCTGCCCTCGAGAGTCCCAAATCTAGCAGTAGGAGTATAATGAGCACCATTACCACCAAGTCACAGGCAAAAGGGCCGAAAAGAGAGAATTGAGGCATACAGGGAAGGGTGGGTTCATTCCAGCTGTGGAGGGCTGAACTACGGCTCCTGAGCACCTCTGATGTGCCAGGCACTGTGCTGGTCTCTGAGTCTGGACACGTGGCTTAGGGTGGTCTCTTGCTTCCTCCATACACCTTACCCTCCTCACAGCAGCCAGAGAGATCATTTGCAATCATAAATCAGATCACGTCACTCTTCTAGTTAAACACTTTTAATGACATTCCATTGTACTTAGAATAAAGCTCAAATTTCTCAATGTTGTTGTCTTAGTCAGCTACTACTGTGTAACAAAACATCCACAAAACAAGCCATTCCAAAATACAGTGGACTAACAACATTAACACATTATCACACGTCCAACTGTCGGCTGGATCGAGCTGATTTAGGCTAACAACCGTTCCGTATTCTTTGGACCAGCACATTAGCCTTGATGTGTTTTGCTGGTGATGCTGACACAGAAACAACATAGCAATTTAAAAGATATGAATCCGGTCGGGCGCAGTGGCTCACGCCTGTAATTCCAGCACTTTGGGAAGCCGAGGCGGGTGGATCACGAGGTCAAGAGATCGAGACCATCCTGGCCAACATGGTGAAACCCCGTCTCTACTAAAAATACAAAAAAATTAGCTGGGCGTGGTGGCGTGTGCCTGTAGTCCCAGCTACTGGGGAGGCTGAGGCAGGAGAATTGCTTGAACCCGGGAGGCGGAGGTTGCAGTGAGCCAAGGTTGCGCCACTGCACTCCAGCGTGGTGCCTGGTGACGGAGTGAGACTCTGTCTCAAAAAAAAAAAGATGATCCCAGGCCAGGCACGGTGGCTCATGCCTGTAATCCAGCACTTTGGGAGACCAAGGTGGGTGGATCACAAGGTCAGGAGTTCAAGACCAGCCTGGCTAACATGGCGAAACCCTGTCTCTACTAAAAATACAAAAATTAGCCTGGCATGGTGGCAGATGCCTATATTTCCAGCTATTCAGGAGGCTGAGGCAGGAGATCGCTTGAAGCCAGGAGGCAGAGGTTGGCAGTGAGCCAAGACCACACCATTGCACTCCAGCCTGGGTGACAGAGCAAGACTTTGTATTGAAATACATATTATATATATATGAATCCTCTTAAGGCCTAGGCTGGAACTTCTACAGGAATATCAGCTGGCCAAAGTAAATCCTGTGGCCAAGCCCCAAGGCAAAGGACAGGTGTCTTTACCCACAATGCCACTGAGGGCAAGGCTGTGGATACAGGGGAGGGGTTGAGTTAGGACCAGCAATGGCATCTGTGACCTCTCCTCTGCTTACATCTCCAGACCCACCTCGTATCATGTCCTTCTCTTCCTCTGCTCCAACCACACCGGCCTTTCTGCGCTCCCTCAAACACAACACACTTTCCTACTCCAGGGCTTTTGCACAATTCTTCCCTCTGCCTGAAAGATCTTTTCCTTGTTCTTTGCAGGATGGCTTTCTCTCATCCTTCTGATCTCAGCTAAATGTCTCTCCTTAGAGACACTTTTCCTAACCTCCCAACTAGAGTGGACTCCACTTTTAATTTTCTCACGAGGCCCTTCATCATACCCATCACAATTTGTACTTATATTTTTTAATCGTTCATTGTCTTTGTCCACACCAGACCGAAAGCTTCACAAGGAATGATGATGTGTCTGTTTCTTATACCAAATTGTATCCTGAATGCCTTTACAGTGTCTGGCACATAGCAGGTGCCCAGTTCATAAAGTGTCGCTGAGGTTGCATTTGAGCTGATCTTTGCAAAAATGGCTGCAATTTAAAAGGCAGGTGGAAAACAGGCATTCCAGGCATAAGAAACAGGCATTCCAGGCGTAAGAAACAGCCTTGGCCAGGCACTGTGGCTCAGGCCTGTAATTCCAGCACTTTGGGAGGCCGAGGTGGGCAGATTACCTGAGGTGGGAGTTCGAGACCAGCCTGACCAACATGGAGAAACCCTGTCTTTAAAAAAAAAAAAAAGAAGAAGAAAGAAAGAAACAGCCTTAAGCCAGTGGTTCTCAATGTGTGGTCCACAGATCAGCACATGGGCATCAGCATCACCTAGGAACTTGTTAGAAGCGCACATTCTTAGGCCCTGCCACAGATCTTTTAATTCAGGATCTCTGAGGGGTGGAGCCCAACGATCTTTGTTTTAACCAGCTCTTTAGATGATTCTGATGTAGACTAAAGCTTAAGAACCACTGACCCAAACCAGACTTCAGCAAACTTTTTTTCTATAAAGGACAAGTAGTAAACATTTTAAGCTTTGCAGGTCAGATGGTCCCTGTTGCAACCTCTGAACTCTGCAGCTGTCGTGTGAAAGCAGGCACAGATGATATGCAAACAAATGGGTGTAGTGAAATGAGATGACTTACAAAAAACCGGCAGGTGTGGCTTGTGGGCTGTAGCTTCCCAGCTCCTGACCTCAGCAGAGCTGCCCATGTCACAACATGCACTTTTTGAGCTCACGGTTCACATCTCTAGCTAACAGATGTAAAAGTTCAGAGCTAAACAAATTTTTTTATAAAAATTCCATTTATTCAACAAATTAGTAAATGCCTCCTCCGCATTCAATATACAGAAATGAAAAAGATGTTATCAGCAACCTTCCAAAAAAGGCACATAAATTAGCTGAGCGCCTGTTATAAGCCAGCAACTGCACGAGTGCTGTCCCATTTTATTCCTCGCACAACCCTACCGCGATGGTGCTATCCTCCCCATTTGACAGTTAAGGAGACTGAGGCTCAGAAGGGCAAAGCGGCTTACCCTAGGTCACACAGCCAGGATTCAGATCCAGTTCTGACCAATTCCAAAGCCAAGGCTGTGTCTCCCGAGGGAAGGACTGGACAGTCAGTGCAAACAGGGCTTGTTTCATGAAAACCACTTTGGTGCATGTGTCTTTGTGGCAGGGGGTACATTTACACCATCAGGCCTGACCAGCAGCCCCACCACCCTCCCTCCCTAATCCTGCCAGCAGTACCTTCTCCTTCTGCCTTCAGGAAAATCAGCCAAGCACAGTTGCTCATGCCTGTGATCACAGCACTTAGGGAGTCTGAGGCAGGAGGATCACTTGAGCCCAGGAGACTGGCCTGGACAATATAGTGAGACCCCCATCTCACAAAAAACAAAAACTCAGCTGGGCATGGTGGTACATGCCTGTAGTCCCCAGCTTGGGAGGCTGAGGCAGGAGGATTACTTGAGCCCAACAGCTCGAGGCTGCAGTGAGCTGACTGCACCACTACAGTCCAGCAACAGAGCGAGACCCTGTCTCAAAAAACTAAATAAATAAAAGGAAAGTTAAATGCCACTTGTCCCATCTGCCAAAAGAGCCATGAAATGAATCTGAAAGAAGGTGAAAAAATAAATCACAACTTTCCAATGTGTTATGTGCCTCTTCTCAAAATGCAATCTGGGGCTCCCTGGGAGATGGGGAGTGTCGCTACTATTTGATAATATGCAAAGTAATATTTTAGGAAGAATGTCCTTTTTTGGATGAACATTGATTGAATCCCATCTTTCTGACCAGAGAGCTAAATCAAGCCTTTCAGGCAGGTGACTGAAACGATGCTAGAACTCGATTTGATTTCACTCAAACCCGCCCTTGTGAGACGGGAACTAAGAGCTTCCTGCTATCTCAAGAATCATCAGATTAAGGAGAAGCTGGAGCTAATAAAGAACCAGAGAGGCTGTTTCAGCCCCAGCTTCTGGCTGTATACAGCTGATTCTGAAGAGGCTGGGATCCCCAGGGGCCAGGAGCAGTGACTTCCCACCTCTCCCACCCAGAAACTTTCTCCTTCTGGCCAATATAATGTTTTTTGTTATAGGTTAGTTTTGCAGAAATAAATGCACGCATTTCTGCGGTTAACTGGGGTGTGAAAGTGGCCATGGCTTTGGAGAAGCGACCAGTCTGCACGGCACTGTGCCAGGAAGGGACCCAGACTCCTGGGAGGCTGCTTAGTGAAACAGGAGGAGCTATGGAAATGTCCCCATCCTGGCTTTGTTTCTGCACACAACCACTAGTGCACTCTTGTCCCCTTGTCCCCTTCTCCTGGCTCACCTGAGACCTGGTCCCAGTGAATTCTCCCCTGGGAAGGCTCTGCCTCCCCCAGAAAGGGAGGAACAAAGGACTATCCAAAATGCTGCAGACATTCCAAATTATCTTTTTGGAGCAGTGGATCCTCGGGGACAGCTAACAACGCTCTTCCATCAGCCTCTTTCCAGAGCTATCATCTGTCTATCTTTATAAGGCCCCGACTGATACACTCTCTTTCTTTCTTGCTGCCTAGCTCCTCCCCAGGGCCACTTCTCCCTCTTCCCTAAAAACAATGTCAAAACACCTCAGAGATGCTGGTCCGATGGTAGTGGGTTACCAGAACTTACTAACATTAGTGTCACTAAAGTTGGTATACAACCCCCCACTGCTAAATATGACTGGCTTAAAAAAAAACACCTCAGAGATTAACTGAAAGCTGTATCCAGAATATGATCAGTTTAGTTGAGCCAGAAGCCTCCTGCACCCCCTTCCACCATCACAGTTCCCGTGACAAAGACGCTTTGCCAAACGGGGCAGGAGAACCAGAGGGCAAGGCCCCAGAGCAGCGGCCTGGCAGGGCCAGAACAGCCTCCTTCACAGGGAACAGAATTACTCTGAGAACTTTGAAGAGCCACCAGCATGCGGGTCTAGAAGGCAGCCTGCTTGGAAACAAGTGACCCACCTGGAAACAGGTGACCTCCCTGGTGACTGGCCTCCCCATGCTACCTGCACTGCTTTGCCTGGTCTGTGATGTGGGAAGGGCCTGGCCCATGCCCACAGCAGCTTGCAATAGGCAAAAGCATCCCCATTGCTCCCCCCAAAACTGAATTAACCAAAAGCGAGCCAGACGTGGGGGCTGGTGGTCGACAAAAAAAATGCAGAAAGAGAGAATGTGACTAGATTGGATGTACCTGCCCAGAAAGGGGGTGAGACCTCATTTATCTTTTAACCCCAGTAGCTTCCTCTGTGCCTGGCTCTGTGCAATGAAGGGGAGAAAGGGAGAGGTGAAGAGAGACAGGAAATCAGGAAGGAAAATAACTTCTTGGAAAGCACCTTGAGCCAGAGCTCAGAAAACTGAATCACGGGACAGTGCAGATTCCTCAGGCATCAGACAAAAGGATCCTGGATCTGGTCCGGACTCAGGGGTCAGCCAGCCCAGCCAGACCGAGAGAAGCAAGATGCTGGCTGGCCTTGGACAGGAGTGCGAGCAGCAGGCTGGGAATTGGAAAACCAGCCCCACTAGCCAGCACCGACAGTGTCCCCGAGGCCTCAGTCTCCTCACTAGTAAAAAGGGTTGATGACACCATCTCCCAGATGCCTTTTCACCTGTACTCTGTGCTGGCCTCACCTGTAGACAGCTGGGCCTTGACTGGAACTCCCTGCCTGGGCAAGATGTTTTGGGGGCATTCAGAGGGCAAGCCAAAAAGTGTGCTGCTGACCTAGGAAGTCCCCAGAAGGAAGATGGAGAGGAGGGTAGAGACATCAGAATGTGCATCTGGACCTGGTGGCGACAGTGGGGCTGGCAAGTGGGCAGGGGGCACAGTAAGGCTGCCACATCCTCTTCCCCACCCTTCCTCTGAACGCCACGTCTAAAACCAGTCCTCTCATGTTCTTCTGTCTTGCTATTTGGTACGTCCTGTTCTTTCCTCATAGCACCCATCCCAATTTGTTTTCTTTTTAATTATTTAGAAAACCACCATTTATTTAGAAAACAACAGAGTACTTATATGTGCCAGGCACGGTTCTAAGTGTTTTATAAATATTAATTCCCTTAGTCCTCATAACCCAACCCTCTGAGATAAGTGCTATGGTTCATCCCATTTTACAGATGAGCAACTGAGACACAGGAAATAAAGGAAGTTGCCCAAGATCACCGCAGCGAAAGCAGCAGAGCCAGGATTCGAACCCACGCGCTTCCTAAGGGCAGGGCTTAAATCTGTTTCATTCACAGTCTGGCACGTAGGAGGTGCCAGATAAATTTACTGAATACAGAATCAAATGCTAGGACGCCGATAGGCTGACGCAGGCACAAACTGCCTCTGAAGAGACATCTGGAGCCAGGCAGGAGCCTGCTCCCATGGCTGTGGGATATTAGAGATGGGGCGGAGTCTGCTCCCTGCCCAGCCCTTCTGCACCCTGAGCTGGGGTTAGCCTGGGCCCTAAGCTGTGATGAGACCTCAAGAGGATCCCAGAGTCTGGCTCGACCCCTTCCTGGGGTCTGTGGGAACAGGAGCCTCTGCCTTCCTGTGGCTTCCTCTCCCCCCTCCACCTCCTCCAATTAATTATGCTGTGTAATTAGATAAAGAATATTCATTTTTCATTAATGACAGTAAACCCTTGCTCTGTGGCTGAGTTCCTTGTGTTTTAATTAAGCGGGGGCTCCTGAAAGCCGCGTGGCTCCTCTGCGAGTGCCCCCTCTTCTAATGAACAGTCACTTAGAATTTTAAGAAGTGAAAGATTCCTTCCCCAAGTTAATTACCTCAAAATTAGCTTAATCACAACTCATTTAAACTTATCTAAACAACAGCGCAAGGAGTTCCAGGAAAGAGAGGTTCTGACTTTCCTTGCTAGAGTCAAAAAAAAACAAAGTAATAACATAAAAGTCCCCTCTAGTGGGTCATGGTGACCCCTTGGGCCATCAGCTGCAGCTTGCTCAGAGCAGGAATGTTTACAGTGTCAGGGGATTGACCCAGGGCTGGGGACATTTGGCCTCTTTCAAGGCCAATGGTCCATCTGTGACTGTCTGGGTTCCCGGAGCGGGGGGGGGGGGGGGGGAAGGGGTGCTAAGGACCCCTCTCCTGTGGCTCTGAGAGATGCGGAAAGCCCCAGGCCTTGGGCTATCACTGCCCCTCCCATCCCCAAACACCCCCTGACTTTCCATACACACTTAGGGCAGGTCATAACCAGAGTTGTGGCCTGGCCTGGCCTGGCCCCTCCTACTGGGCTTGTACAGACCACAGTGTCTGTGCAGAGGAGGGGGACAAGGAGCTGGAGAAGCACAGACCAGGAATTCCATCTCAACTCTGCAGACAAGGCCCTCACCAGCGCAATGCCTGACATCATAGAAAACCAATATGCATTAACTGAATGAATAAATTAATGAATGACCAACTGCATGGCCTAGGATGCAGAGCCAGGATCAACAGAGAAAATTCCCGATTTTAGCTCACTACAAGCAAAGAAAGATCTTCCGGGAAAAGTTGCTTGGGCTGCCTTGGAAGAACATGTATGGAGGCCTCACTGTGTGGCAGGCACTGGGTTAAGTCCTTAACATCAAGTGTCTTAGACACTCCTCACAACAGCCCTATGGCGTAAGGATGTGTATTATTATTATCTTCATGTCATAGGTGGAAAACTGAGGCACAAAGAGGTGACAGAACTTGCCCAAGGTCACACTGATAACAAATGGTGGCCATGTGCGGTGGCTCACGCCTGTAACCCCAGCACTTTGGGAGGCCGAGGCAGGAGTTCAAGACCAGCCTGGCAAAACCCTGTCTCTACTAAAAATGCAAAAATTAGCCGGGCGTGGTGGCATGTGCCTATAATCCCAGCTACTTGAGAGACTGAGGCAGGAGAATTGCTTGAACCCAGGAGGCGGAGGTTGCAGTGAGCCGAGATTGCGCCACTGCACTCCAGCCTGGGCAACAGAGCGACATTCCGTCTCAAAAAATAATAATAATAATAAATGGCAGGATTTAAGCCCAGTCGGGCTCCAGAGCCTCTTGGATAAGGAGTAAGTTCCCTGGGCTGAGGGTTGTAAAAGCAGAGGCTGTGGGACCACAGATCTGGAGGATGCTCTAGAGGGGCCCTGGCTCATGGAAGGAAAAAGAGAGTAGGCCACTCATGAACCCCCCATTCTGTTGCAGGTTGGAAGGGTTTGAGGCATCCTACATTTCCACCTGCCATGGGAATGCTGCTTAATCTCACCCTGTGGTTTGGAATGGTGAGGCTGGAGCAAGACCTGCAGATAAGCACCAGTCCGCCCCACAGGGACCAGGCAGGCCAGCAGGAGGAGCAGCTTCCCTTCCTCATAGAACAGCCAAGTGGAGGCGGTTGCGCTCCTGTGCAGAGGGGGCTAGGAGATTATTTATCTACATCCTCTGTTCCACGCAGTTGGCTTTTCTCTGCCAACTGCCTGTAGGGGTGGCAATGCTCAAAAAACCTGGAAGGGGCGGTGAGCCGTCTTAGAAGGCTTCTGAAAATAAGAAGCTGCCTTCCTGGTAGAGATAAATGGCTGTGGCAGCCCCCAAGCTCCCTGCCCCTTCTGCCCAATCCCAGGTCACCCTGGCTCGCCAAAGGACTCTGTAGCTCCTGGCAAGGATCCAGAACTTGCCAGCCATTCCTGTCCCCCTCCTCCAACACCCCCTCCAAGAGGCAGAACCACTTCGGAGACACTGTAATTCCGGCTGTCACTGCCCTAATTACACCTCACGGTCCTCCTCCCGCCGGCACCGTGCACCCCGCGCCGCCTGCATAATGGGCCTTTTTTTAAAAGACACTCTCTCCTTTTCACGGAGGCCTTTTGAAGGCGAACAATCTCACACAATGTCGCTTAATGACAGCACTGCCTAGCTCTCCAGCAATTCCCAACCCCCAGTCCCCAGCCCCCTTCCCTCTCTCGATCTCTTTTTTATTTTTTTACTTGATAATCATCATAATTGTCATAATCACCCTGGAGTTAAGAGAAGGTACCTGGGACATTTCAATCAGTTATAAAGTGACCTAATAAAAGGTCAGGATGGTCTGCGGAGCAGGAGCCTGCAGGGAGAGAGAGAAAAGAGACACAATCACACAGGAGCGAGTGCAGCGATGCGCGTGCACACACACACCCCACATGGGCACACAGGCCATACACGTGCACACGCCACCCCGACGGCTGACAGCAAGGGAGTCAGAGACCCAGGCCGTTTCCTCCCGATGCTTCAGAACAAAGAAGAGGGTCAGATCCTCTGGAAGAGATCCACCGGCCCCATCCACCCCAAGCCCTATAGAAAGCTCTCTTGCCTGTCCAAAGCACCCCACAGGGAGCCTCACAGCAGTGATCAGGACTACAGGTATTGGAGGCCACTCCCCTGAATCGGAGTTACTGCTTGGCCCCTTTTAAATGGCTCCCTATTTAATCTCTCAAAGCCTCACCATGCTCATCTGGGAAATGGGATAGCAAACAAACCCACCATAAAGTTCTGGAGAGGACTGAATGTCCTGACCAAATTATCTAAAACGCTGTCTCTCATCTGGGCACAGTGCCTCATGCCTGTAATCCCAACACTTTGGGAGGCTGAGGAGGGAAGACTTCTTGAACCCAGGAGTTTGAGACCAGCCTGGGCAACACAGCAAGACTTCGTCTCCACTAAAAAAGGAAAAAAAAAATAGCCTTGCATGGTGACATGCACCTGTAGTCACAGTTACCTGGGAGCCTGAGGTGAGAGAATTGCTTAAACCCAGAAATTCAAGACTGCAGTGAGCCATGATCACACCACTGCACTCCAGCCTGGGCAACAGAGCAAGACGCTAACTCAAAAATAAAAACAAAAAATGAAATGATTCCTCTCTAGGTTCAGTGTATTAATGTATTTCCTTCATGGCACTGACAATCTGAAATACATTTTATATATATATAAAGCTGCTTAATACACACACCTGCTCCCATGTGGTTGTCACATCCTTGAGGGAAGTTTTAGTCACATCTAGTGTATTTGAGAAGAAACACCAGGGCTCAACTTGCCAAGTTTAAATCCTGATGCCAACACCTACCAGCTGTGTGATCTTGGGTTAATTACTCAGTCTCTCTGTGTCTCAGTTTTCCACAGCTGTAAAATTGGGATAATAATAGTACCTACTTTTAGGGCCGTTGTGAGGATTAAAGAATGTATTATACATTAAGTGCTTGGAATGGTGCCAGCTCGTAGTAAACACTGTTAATAAGGTTGTGGCATTATCCCAAACACTTCCAACAATGCCTGCCATCAGGCAGACACTCAATAAAGATCTGTTGAGTGGATAACGCACGCACAGCTCTTCGCACTGAGTTTATACACGGCAAGCATTCAATACATGTCAGCTATTATTATGATGTTCATCACCATTATTATCATTACTGGGCATGGCTCTCGCCCTCCCCCCTTCCCCCGGGACCACTGTCCCCACTGTTCAGATGAGGAGTTGAGGCCAGGAACAGCTTGCCACAAAAGTCCTACCAGACTGGGGCAGTCGGGACCCAACCCCTGTTCTCCAGGCCTCAGCGCTTTCCCTGCACAGAAGCCCCACCTGAGCTGCTGGTGCCAGAGGTGTTTAATAAACACACGTCCCTCCCGAAGACACTCGCCTCTTGGCCGCTAAAGCCTGGAGTCCAATCTGCTTTTGATGTGTCGGGAACTCCTAGGAATGGGCTCTTCCATTTAGAGGCTGGGCCACCTGCCACCAGCCCAGAGCTGCTGGGAGCCAGCGAAGAGCAGAGCAGGGTGTGAAAGGATTTTGTGCTCCTTGAAGCAGGGCAGGAGGGGGGAGGAAGGGCGTAGCCATGTCAGACCTCTTCCCCCACCCACCTGTAAGACCCTGTGGTGAGACAAGAGCTGTCAGCGCCACGCCGGAAATAAACACCAAAGCCAGCACCTCCAGAGAGGCCAAGTCCAGGTCCTCAGCAGAAGGGGACAGACCCCTGGCCAGAGCTTCATACCAGGATGGGAAAGTTCTGGCTTGGGGGAGCCAGAAGTGGAACCCATAGGTCTCTCTAAACAAAACTAACACATCAGCTCTAAGCAGGTAAGGTCAAGGTCAGATCTTTAGATGCCCTAAAAACTGAAAAGAATTTGGTACCATTCCCTTCTCCTTCCCTACTATAAATTTCAAAATAAAATTTGATTTTTTTTTTTTGAAATGACACAAAAGTTACAGGAATTACAAAAGCTACTGTAATCCCTGTGCAGTGATCAGGGCTGTGGACTCTGCAACCCAGCTGGCTTTGGGCAAGTCACTTGACCTTACTGTGCCTCAGTTTCCTCATCTTTAATGGAAATGATGACACCAGATTCCTTCTGCAGGTGTTTGTGAGGACTAATGATAATACAAATTAAGTACTGAGAACAAAATCTGTCACAGAGGGAAAGCTTATTAAATGTTCTTATTATTAGGACTCTTGAAATTAAAATACCTGCTTTCTAGGTTTTTAGATTGCAAAATTCTGGGTAAGTTCATTGACGCTGAGTGTTTAACCATCTCTGGTGCCCCCGCTTGTGGCTGCCCTCGGCATGGACTCAGGTTTGCCATGAGTAACCCAGCCCCCAGCAAGGAGCACAGAGAGGACTAAGGTCATTTCCCCAGACAGCACCAGCAGCGCCACAACCCTCTGAGGCCAGCGCCTGGCACCATGCCAGGGCCACAGCTACAAGGAGCACAGGTAGGGGAGCATTGGCAGAGCCCCCCAGGGCCTGGAGTTAGTGTGCAGTTACTGAGAAAAGGCAGGGGAAAGGCAGGAACCAAACCCCTCCTAGACACACTTTAGGGCCAGCAGGTCCACACCACAGGGCCGGGTCTGGATTCATTTGTCAGAGAAAAGCACAGAAGTAGCAAGGAAGAGAAAAGGACCCCGAGAGAGGCTCAAGTGGGCAAGGGCTTAAATCCCTCCTGGCTGGGACCACACTTGTCGCCCAAGCCGGCAGAGTGAGGCTGAGAAGAGAAACGGCAGGGCTGGAGCCAAAGAGGGCTCTGTTTTCTGCCTGCCACCTGGGTCCCCTTCAGAGTGGCAGATGAAACCCAGGGGACTTAGCTCTGTCTTCAAATGCAGGGAAAATCAGATTTTGTAGAGTCACTCTTGACTGGGATAGTAATTAAGCACTCAAGAACGGAGCGCTGTCTTGGGGGAGCAGCCACTGGTTGCCAGCATCACCTTAGCAGTCTCTAAGGGCTCCTCTTCGCTGCCTGTCCTGGGGCTGCGGCTAGAGGCTCCCAGTGATCCTGCCTACTCCACCTCACCAGCCACAGGGGTGGGGATTGGGGCACCTCACCCTGCCAGGGCCAATCAGCATCATCCTTCAAGAACTTGGGACTGGAACAGAGGGAAACATTCCGCTCCTCCTGAGACAGTTGGTGTTATTCCATGTAGCCCCCAGAGCTGAAGGGGCTGAGTTCCCTGCCTCGTGGACCAGAGGAGCAAAGGAAGCTGAGCTGCAGAGAAGGAGAGAAGCAAGACACAGCTGTGAAGACAGGCAGTGAGGAACACAGACAGAGGAGACAGCGCATCTCCAGCAGCCAGCTCAGACCTTTCCCAAGGACCTGCCACATCCCCTCCAGGAAACACTCAGTGCCATTACAGCCAAGCTCCCCTTATGGCTGCGTGACTTCGAGTGGTTTCCTATCCCTTCAAAATTCCATCATTCATTTACTAACAATGCATACATCTGTTTCACATGCATCCCATCTTCAGAAACAAAATGTGAAAAGGGCGGGGAGTACTTCTTATTTAATCCGGATGAATTCCTCTGCCCCATGTGGCCCAGTCTTGCCTTGGTACTGCACTCAAAGAAACAGTCTGATGGCCAAAAGCAATTAAAAAGGAATTCCAATCTTCACTTGAATCTCCCCAAGCACGGTAAAAAGGACCCAGTTAAAACTCCATAGACTCTTTTATAAAGACCCTTTCCTTTTTTCTCTTCCTGTCCCCAGAGCCTCATATCCTCCAAACCTTAAAACTCTTGCCCCACTCAGGCAGCATTTGGTTTCTTCCCCTCTCCTCCTCTTTCTCAGCAATTCTTTATGTAAACGTTTGAGGTCTGGGGCTCTTTTGTTCTCTAATTTCCCCCCTTACTTCCATTGTCCACAGCAAAAGGCAGCCCTGAAATGGACCTGCAGCTAGAATCCCCACCCCTGTGTCACGCTCCAGTCCTGTCTCTGCATGGCTTCCCATTATGGCTCACAGAGTCCTGAAAACTAGGCTGGCCAGGACAGAGTGATTCCTTAGAGAGCACAGGAGGGGGAAGCAGAGTGAGAAGAAAAATCCCTCTCAAAACTGGGGGTGAAGGGAGAGAGTGGGCAGGCTGAGAGCCTCCCAAGTCAGCCCATCTTGGCCCTCCTCCTTTCAGTTATGGAGATGTGATTCTGTGCCCCAGGGGCAGCTAACCCTGGCTTGCTGTCACCTCCACCTGGAGCAAACAGATCCAAAGCCCCCAGCTCCCCCTCTCCACCCCACATCCCCAAGACACTACTCGGTCCTTTCAGTGACCCAGTGACGCCATCCTTGCTGCCATTTATACAAGATCAGGTCCTTACAACAGCCTGGTTCTCCTTCTCTGCAGCCACTGGCCACCAGTCCATAGGGGTCCTCCAGGTCTTCTCTGAATACACTCTCATAGTCTCTGCCTAGAAGGCTCATGACTTGGCCACAGCCTCCTGCCTAGCTGCTTCCTGCTGGTGCCATCTAAACTCCACTGAAAACCCTGCCATCTGCGGTGGCTCACGCCTATAATCCCAGCACTTTGGGAGGCCAAGGTGGGTGGATCACTTGAGGTCAGGTGTTCGAGATCAGCCTGGCCAACATGATAAAACCCACATCTCTACTAAAAATACAAAATTAGCCAGTCGTGGTGATGGGAACCTGTAATCCCAGCTACTCAGGAGGCTGAGGCAGAAGAATCGCTTGAATCCGAGAGGCAGAGGTTGCAGTGCGCTGAGATTGCATCACTGCCCTCCCAGCCTGGGTGACAGAACAAGACTCAGTCAAAAAAAAAAAAAACAAAAAAAACACCAAACCTGCTTATCTGCAATGTGTGTCAACACTGGCACACACAGGCACACACACACATTAGAGATCCATATTCCTTCTCCCAGAAGCACCACTTCCATTCTTCTCTTCCAGTGGCTCTCCACTGCCTAGTTGATACCTTGCTGTTTTCTCTCCTTGGCATTCAAGGCCCTTCATAGTTTGGCCCCTTCTCTCAGCCCAGCCTCCCTGACTCAAGCTCTTCAGTCCATCTAAGCTCACTTGTCACCACCACAAAGCCTTTGCTCAGCTGGCACTCACCTGTCATGCTACCTGCACCTGTACAAATCCAGCCCAGCCTTCAGATTCCCTAAGCCCATGTTCCTTTCTTTGGGTACATAAATGTGACTGAGATACTTCCATTCTTCCATGGTGTATCACTCCAATTATAAGCTCTCAAGGGCAAGTGATTGGTCCTTCCAGACTTCAAGAGCTACCAAAAAAAGCAAATCACAGAATAGTAAATCTAGTACAATCCCATTTTTGCAAAACATGCAAACAAAAACTCATGGAGGTGTGTATGTGCATAGGTGAGTGAGTAGGTGTGGGTGTGTGTGTGCATGTGCACAGAGAAAAAAGTCTGTCTCGAAACTGGGGGTGGAGAGAGAGAGTGGGAAGGCTGAGAGCTTCCCAAGTCAGCCCAACTTTGTCCTGCCCCATTCAGTCATGGAGATGTGATTCTGTGCCCCAGGGGCAGCTGACCCTGGCTTGCACCACTGCACCCCAGCCTGGGCAACAGAGCAAGAATCCTTCTCAAAAAGAAAAGAAGAAAACCATCGACAGGAAGTAATGAGGAACACCAGGTGGGTTTTGGATGGAATTGACACGTCAGATCTTTGCAGAAAGAAGGCACTCCTACAATCCAGGTGGGGATGTAAAATGGTTCAGTCACCGTGGAAAAGAGCTTGGAGGTTCCTCAAAAAGAGTTAAACATAGACCTGGCACAATGGGCTCATGCCTGTAATCCCAGCACTTTTGGAGGCTGAGACGGGCTAACATGCTTAGGCTTTGTGTCCCCACCCAAATTTCATCTCTTTTTTTTTTTTTGAGATGGGAGTTTCACTCTTGTTGCCAAGGTACAATGGCTCAATCGCGCCTTACTGCAACCTGCAACCTCCGCCTCCCGGGTTCAAGCGATTCTCCTGCCTCAGCCTCCCAAGTAGCTGGGATTATAGGCATGTACCACCATGCCTGGCTACTTTTCTATTTTGTTTTTAGTAGAGACAGGGTTTCACCATGTTGGTCAGGCTAATCACGAGCTTCTAACCTCAAGTGATCCACCCACCTCAGTCTCCCAAAGTGCTGAGATTATAGGCATGAGCCACGAAACCCAGCCCCAAATCTCATCTTGAATTATAATCACTGTAATCCCCACATGTCAAGGGAAAGACCAGGTGGAGGAAATTAAATCATGGGGGCAAGTCTCCCCCATGCTGTTCTCATGATAGTGAGTGAGTCCTCACAAGATCTGATGGTTTTATAAGGAGTTCTTTCCACTTCACTGGAAAATTCTCTTTCCTGCCACCTTGTGAAGAAGGTGCCTTGCTTCCCCTTTGCCTTCCACCATGATTGTAAATTTCCTGAGGCCTCTTCAGCCAAGCTGATCTTGGAGTCAATTAAACCTCTTTTTCTTTTTTTTTTAATAAATTACCCAGTCTCAAGCAGTTCTTCACAGCAGTATGAAAATGGACTAATCTGTGGGCAGATCACTTGAGCTCAGGAGTCCAAGACCAGCCTGGGCCACAGAGCAAAACCCCGTCTCTACAAAAAGTACGAAAGCTAGCCAGGTGCAGTAGCATGCACCCGTGGTTCCAGCTGCTTGAGAGGCTGAGGCAAGAGAACTGCCTGAGCCTGGGAGGCAGAGGTTGCAGTGAGCCAAAATCGCACCACTGCATCTAGCCCGGGCAACAGGGCGAAACCCTGTCTCAAAATAAATAAATAAACATAGAGTTACCACATAACTGAGCAATTCCACTCCTAGGTATACAGTACCAAGAATTGAAAACAGGTACTCTGGCTGGGCCTGGTGGCTCATGCCTGTAATCCAAGCACTTTGGAGGCCAAGGCGGGCGGATCACCTGAGGTCAGGAGTTCAAGACCAGCCTGACCAACATGGTGAAACCCCGTCTTAAAAAAAAAAAAAAAGAAAAAAAGTCTGAAAACAGGTACTCAAACAAATACCTGTACATGAATAGCAAGTCTGTTCACAATAGTCAAATGGTGGAAACAGCAAAATGTCCATCAGCAGATGAATGGATAAACACATTGTGGTATAGCCTTCCAATGGAATATTATGCACCCATAAAAAGGCATGAAGGACTGATGCATGCTGAACATGTATGAACGGGGAAAATATTCTGCTAAGCAAAAGAAGTGAGTCACAAAAGGTCACACACTGTATGATTCTATTTACAGGAAATATCCAGAATAGGCAAATCCATGGGGATAGGAAGCAGAGTAGTGGTTGCCAGAGACTGTGAGGAGGCGAGAATATGGAGAAACTGCTTAATGAGAATGGGATATTCTTCTGGGGTGACTAACGTGTTGGAATTAGACAGAAGTGATGGTTGTACATTGTGAATATACAAAATGTCACTGAATCATTCACCTTAAAACGGTTACATTTATGTTGTGTGAGTTCCACCTCAATAAATTTTTAAAAAGGAAGGTCATCTGTGGTGATGGGGAGCTGGGATTGGAGGGGGAACTGGGCAGGAGCATTGGTCAGCGGGCTGTGGAGAGACAGCAAGAAAGAGACCACATGGCAAGAGGCCACATGACAAGAGGCCACATGGCAAGAAGACAGGCAGGTAGAAGGACATTCAGGGAAGCAAGGAGAACGTCCTTCTACATGTCTTCACTTGGGAAACCGAGCACGGGGGAACAGAGCCTGGGGAGGAGAACCAGTCAGCTTTGCCCAGCATCAGAGAGGGTCAATGAGAGTCTGTGCAGAGAGAACCTATGGATCCAGAGGAGGTGATTATCACTCAAAGAGCAATCACAAGGTATTCCTCACAATTCCCTTGTCTGGGCAGGCTTTGTCCTGAAAACACCAGTAAAAGGCAGGAACCTGGCTGGTCCCCAAAGGTAGGGTCAGATCCCAGTGCTCTGGAGTCTGGCCAGGGAGTACCCAGCTGCTCAGACCAAGGCCAGAGCAAAAGCCCGGATTACATAGCCTTTTCCCATCCTCTTCTTTCCTTGAAAGGAATCCAGCTGCCCCAGCATCTGGATGGAAGGAACAAGCCTCTCTCACATGGCTCAGGGAGAGATGAGTCTCCAGGAGCCCAAGCTTCCCCAGCATCAAGCCACACAGCTCATGCTGACAGTCTGGTAGGTAGCTGCCTTCGCACTGGACTGTGAGTCCCTGATGGGCAGGGACTGTGTGTTGTTCATCTCCTGGTCCCTAACACCAGCACAAGTTCAACTCCGTGTATGTTCAATATAGCTAAAAGTTCAGGCCCTGGAGCCAACCTGTCCGGGTTCAAATACAGACTCTACCTCTATTTGCTGTGTGACCTTAGGTTAGTAACTACACCTTTTTTTTCTTTTTTTTTTTTTGAGACAGAGTTTTGCTCTTGTTGCCCAGGCTGGAGTGTAATGGTGTGATCTCGGCTCACTGCAACCTCCACCTCCCAGGTTCAAGCGATTCTCCTGCCTCAGCCTCCCAAGTAGCTGGGATTACAAGCATGTGCCACCATGCCCGGCTAATTTTTGTATTTTTAGTAGAAACAGGGTTTCTCCATGTTGGTCAGGCTGATCTCGAACTCCCGACCACAGGTGATCTGCCCGCCTTAGCCTCCCAAAGTGCTGGGATTACAGGCATGAGCCGCTGCGCCTGGCAAAATTAAATTTTTTTTTTTTTTTGAGATGGAGTCTTGCTCTGTCACCCAGGCTAGAGTGCAATGGCGTGATCTCAGCTCACTGCAATCTCCACCTCCTGGGTTCAAGCAATTCTCCTGCCTCAGCCTCCCAAGTAGCTGGGATTACAGGCGCCCACCACCGTGCTCAGCTAATTTTTGTATTTTTAGCAGAGACAGGGTTTCACCATCTTGGCCAGGCTTGTCTTGAACTCTTGACCTCATGATTCACCCGCCTGGGCCTCCCAAAGTGCTGGGATTACAGGCGTGAGCCACCACACCTGGCATAACTACCCCTTTCTGAGTCCCAGTTTCTCGACAGTAAAACAAAGCTAATAAAAGTACTCATCTTCTAGGATTGCTGTGATTTTAAAAAATGCTGTGTCTAAAGTACTTAACACAGGATGCAGCACTTGATGAGTACTCAATACACATTAGCTGTCATTATTACTACTACTATGACAGCAACCCACATTGACCTCTGAACCAACTTCACAAAGTCATGGGGTCTTGCATCTGGAAGGACCTCAGTTTCAAATAAGGAAACTGAGGCTCAGAGAGGTTAAGAGACTTGTCCAAGGCCACACAGGTACTAAGAGACTAAACTGAGACTAAATTTCCCACAGCAGCATTATTTCCTCTGCACGACTCCGTGACTCCGTTCTCGTCTGCCCACTCATTCCAGCTTTGAGTCACGCATCATTTTGTTTTATTGCTTAACTTCCCCCATCTCTGAGCATGCAGGAGAATGTGTGTGTTTGTGTGTGCATGCATATGTAAACACACAGGTTTGAGAGCTTGTAGGTCTTGGGGTGGGTGTGTGGGTGTGTGTGTGTGCGTGTGTGTTTCTATGCATGCTCAGCTGTGTGCACTTATTTTCCTGTATGGGGCGGGGTTTCCACGTGCATTTGTATGTTGTGCAGGTGAGTGTGAGCACATGCCTGTGCTCACGGGGAGTAAGTGTGGGTTCCTGCACTATGTGCATGTCTGTGTGTATAACTGGGATGAGTTTCCACCCTAAAATGATAGTAAGATCATGGAGGGCAGAGCTGTGCCCTTCACTTCTTGGTATCCTCACAGTGCCCAGCACAGTGCCTCGCACAGAGTAGGTCTCAATAAACACGAGTAGGGTGGCATGGAATAAGGCGATGTCCCTTGGGAAAGCAGAGAGAATTTCCGCCTCTTCAGCAGCCTCTTCTACTGAGCTCGGCAGTTCCAGGAGGGGGTGCTCCCTCGAGGCCCCATCCAGCTGGGCCATCCCTGCCTTCCCTGAATCAGGATTGAATGCAAAACAGCTGGCTAGAGTCCTCCCCAGGGGGGTGAAACAAGTGGGTGCCCAGGGACATACCCCCAGCCTGAGTGTGGTTGCTTAAGCGGCAGTAAAGGAAACAAAAGATGAAATACATCAGCCATTGGCAGGCGTAAAAAGAGCAAAATCGCTCAGCAGAAAGCCGTGCGCTATCCATCACCCGGCCCTTCTCCACTTTAGCTGCCGTAGCAAGAGAGTTTTTTAATGCCCTCCGATTCATTTGCATTCGTACAGCCACTCTTTTATGGTATAGGGGTTGCCAAGAAGATCTGAGCAGTTTTTTAAAGACATTGATAAACCATTTCCGCCAGGGAATAGAAGTTTTTTTGGGAAGAGGGGAAAAGAAAGTTTTCCGAAATAATGCATTCCGTCTGCAGAGTGACGGGTAAGTGATTCTGCAGATGTATTGGCCCCATAAAACTGAGCGAGGAGTTTGGCCCAAATGTGCTCTGTGCTGGTGAGATGAGCAGCTCATTCATTTTGCGGCTGAGTTGAGACCTAACACTTTACAGACAGTCACTGAGAAGAGCTTCAAAGGTAGCCTACATCTTTAATACGACCAGGGCTCGTGACCCCTGAGACACATACACGCCATCAGGTTCCCTGAGCCTTACAGCCACCTTCAGAAACTCCCACTGGCTTTGAAAGTATAGCAGTAAGTCCTGTAACAGAGGGTGATTTTCCTTCTCTTCCCTGTGTCCAAAAGCCTAAGCAATCAAGGTGATCCCTATCCTCTTCTAACACTTGACTAGGCTTTTCCACGTAACAGACGTTGCAGTCAAACTCCGGCTTCATGACCCAGAGCAAGACCCTTCTGCAGTCTAGGCTTGTATTTCTGCCTTAGCCAAGCAAACATACTGGTCTAAGTGTTCAGTCTGTGAAAGGAGTCAAGCGTTATCATCCTCATGTTATAGACAACTGAGGCCCAGAGAAGAGAAGTCACTTGTTTAAGAGCAGACGCCTGGTAAAGGCAGGGGTGGGACTTGAATGTGGGTTTCCTGATCCTCAGGTAATGGCTTTCTCCTTGCTCTCTTCCACACTGACTAAACATGCGCTATGCATCAGGCAGTTGTCCACTGTCTCCTCACATTCCCAGAACCCAGGGGCAGGAGAGAGGGAGAGATGGAACAATACTGGGTACCCTAGTCCTATTGTGAGGACTGAAGAGCTCCTCAAAAGACCCCTCAACCAAAGGAGCATAAAGCACCCCACTCTTAATCCCAAGTGAGAAGTTCCAGATCTTCTTAATCTGAACTTTATACTCATCATCAACGTCCACAAACAAAGGTATAGTAGACAACTTCTGGATGCCTTGGTCTGACCAGCACCAGAAAGATCCCTCTGCTCCTGAAATAGCTTCACTCCCACCATTAGTCACACTTGTGGGTCAAGGCATGAAGACACAGTTAAAACTCAAGTGACGTCTCATTGGAAGAGGACAATAACAACTCTGCTCCTCCTTGGTCAGTTGCCTAAAAGGGCCAGAGGTGATGTTTTAAGGACAAGACTCTCTGAGAGATGAAGAGGTTGACAGCACCTATCATGGGCTTCTGGGTACCTAGGTGCTGGTGGGATGGGAGAGATTGAAACAGGGAAAAGGGGGGCCAATGTCAAAAGTGTCAGCATTCTGGCAGCAGAAGCAGCTAATAACAGTAATGAACACTGCCAGGTATGGTGGCCCACACCTGTAATTTCAGCACTTTGGAAGGTGAAGGCAGGAGGATCACTTGAGCTCAGGAGTTTAAGACCAGCGTGGGTAACATAGCAAGACCTCATCTCTACTAAGATAAAAAATAAAAAAGTGGCCAGGCACGGTGACTCATGCCTGTAATCCTACCACTTTGAGAGGCCAAGGCCGGTGGATTGCTTGAGCCCAGGAGTTCAAGACCAGCCTGGGCAACATAGTGAAACCCCATCTCTATTAAAAAATATATGAAAAATTAACCAGGCATGGTGGCAGGTGCCCATAGTCCAAGCTACTCAGGAAGCGGAGGTGGAAGGATCACTTGAACCTGGGAGGTTGCGGCTACAGTGAATCAAGATCACACCACTGCACTCCAGCCTAGGTGACAGGGCAAGACACTTCCTCTAATAATAATAATGGACATTACATTGAACTCTTACTATGCTCCATCATTGACCCATTTTATCTCATTTGGCCTTCACAATAACATGCTAGGAGGTAATTTCTAATCACCCCTTTTACAGAAAAATTAAACTAAGGCTCAGAGAGGTTAAGTAACTTGCTCAAGGTCACACAGATACTATGTTAACATACAGCCAGGATTTAAGTCCTGCAATCCAACTTCAGTGCTATACTTTACCCAGCTCAGTCCAGCACCATGTCATAGGATCATAGGTTAGGACAGATGTCGGTGCCTTGCCCACATCCCCTCAGAGTCAAATGCCTGCTAGAGACCCTTAAGGGCCTGCCCCATTTTGGAATGCCCCGAGCACTTCCAAAACCTAATTGATAATCTTCTCCTCCAAGCCACAAACTCCTGTGTCTGTGCCCTGTATTCCAAGGCAAACTGGCAGTCAAACTCGACTCCTCCCTCTCCCTCTGTCTCACATCTGATCATTCACTAAGTCCCGTCTCATCCAGCCTCTATCAGCTTTCTCCTCCCTGGGCCTAACAGGGCTCATTGACTCTCATTCTCATTTCCCCCTGTGGCAGGTGCCAGGAACCTGGGGCTTCCCACTCAGGCATACCCACGTCCTGGAATGGGATCCTCTACCTCCTGCCTCACTGATCGTGGATTAGGAAATAGTCTGCACAGCATATTGCAGCAGGACCTGGGTCCTGACACTTCCCAGCTCGTCCACTTGGGCAAATGGCTTCCTTTCAAGGCCTATTTTCTCATATGAAACCTCCATCTGCCAGCTAGAGAGCCCAGAGGTAGATAAGAGCTGGTCATTGCCTTTGAGAGAAGCTTAGAGAATACCAGCAAGACAGGGGCCAGGCACAGTGGCTCACGCCTGTAATCCCAGCACTTTGGGAGGCCAAGGCAGCAGATCACCTAAGGTTGGGAGTTCGAGACCAGCCTGACCAATATGGTGAAACCCTGTCTCTACAAAAAAAAAAAAAAAAAAAAAAAAAAATTTAAATTAAATTAAAAAGAAAAAAAGAATACCAGCAAGAGAGACATACAAGACAATTAAAATAGTCTAATAAGCTTCTGGAAGAGAAGTGTGTGAAACAGATGGGGCACAAAGGAGAGAGCAATTAGGTGATTAATAATGGCAGCTACTGTTTATTGATTATCTTTAATATCCTGGGCATTTTACTTAGATGAGTTCATCCAATCCTTACGTTAAGACTTCCAAGAAGATAAAATTATGCTACTGCATAGGAGAAAACATAGGTTTACAGAAGTTACCTTCTCAAAGCTACAGCCAGGCTGTCAACACTTCCAACACTCCTCCTCTTCTTCCTATGCTCACAGTACTGTTTCATCCATGACCCTCCCTCCAGTGGTGATTAGCACATGGTGGCTAAGCGCGGTGGCTCAGGCCTGTAATCCCAGCACTTTGGGAGGCTGAGGCGGGCAGATCATGAGGTCAGAAGTTTGATACCAGCCTGGCCAACATGGTGAAACCCCATCTCTACTAAAAATACAAAAATTAGCTGGGCATAGTGGCACGCATCTAGTCCCAGCTACTTGGGAGGCTTAGGCAGAATAATTGCTCGAACCCAGGAGGCAGAGATTGCAGAGGGCTGAGATCGTGCCACTACACTCCAGCCTGGGTGACAGAGTGAAAGAAAACAAAACAAAGCAAAAGAAAACAAAAGAGAAGAAAAGAAAAGAAAGATTAGTACATGGTACTCTCTCTGTGGCCTTCACCTTCTCATCTGTCAGAGGGGGGAGAATACTAAAACCTACTAAAAGGTTGCACTAAGGACATAACGGAGTGAAAACATGGAAAGCATTCAGAGCAGCAGCACTCTGAGAAGCACTCAGAGTCAGCGTTATACGGGTGATATGTTATTTTTAGTAATGTTATTGTTATTATCTCCAAGAGCACTGTCTTGCCATAATCCTGCAGACTACTTAGGCTCACCGAGGAGCCCATTGTCTATGTCCAATAATGCAGATGAGTATCCTGCCCTCCATGAGCTCCATCTGAATCAGTGTCTGCAAACTTTTTGGCACCAGGGACTGGTTTTGCAGAAGACAATTTTTCCACGGACTTGGGGGTGGGAACGATGGTTTCGGAATGAAACTGTTCCAACTCAGATCATCAGGCATCAGATTCTCTTAAGGAGCGTGCAACCTAGATCCCTGGCACGTACAGTTCACAATAGGGTTTGTGTTCCTGTGAGAATCTAATGCCACCAATTATTGGACAGGAGGTGGAGCTCAGGCGGTAATGCTCACTTGCCCACCCCTTACCTCCTGCTATGTGGCCAGTCTGGTTCCTCACAAGTCATGGACCAGTAGGTTGGGGACCCCTGGTCTAAACTGATGTCCCCAATCCCTCCCAGTCCACCAGCTCTTTCCCCCAACCCCAACTTTGAGCAGGCCTCTCACACACTCCCATTTCCACCATCATTGGAGGGCCCCCCAGACCCCTCATTCTCCCAGCCAAGAAAAGGGAAGCCAGAGGGGTCTTGAAGAGGCCAATGGAAAAAGGGGAAGGGTTATTTTCCCCCTGGGGCCTCGGAGAGTGGCAAAAGGTATGCTGTGGCTCATGAACAAAAGCCCTTCTGCTTCCAGGAGTGCTGGGTGTTGGCAGCTGTATCAGGGGCCAGCCAGGAGACTCTGTCAGAAACTGCCCATTCCTGGTGAATTTCAATGAGGAACCCTTTCTGCAGGGGAGGAGAAAAGCCATCGTTTAAAAGGTGAAGGCTGCTTTCACTCGGCAAGATATGATGATAGAGCAAATGCCGCCTTAGGGTAGGGAGATGGGGCCGGGGGTCTTCGCCCACTGCAAGTTACACACAGTGCATGTCAGCAAGTTCCCTGCTTTGTGACTTGTCTTAGATTGGGTGCTAAGATGCAGGGATGCATCAAACACTGTTGCACAAGTAAGCAGGTAATTACCAGACAGAGTAAAACAGAGTTAAAGGTATCAGGATAGAGACATGCACAGGAAACTGGCGGAGGTGAGGGAGGGGGCAGTGGAAATCCCAAACCCCACATAGAACAGATAGAATTTCACAGAGCAGACAGCCTTTGAGAAAGGTCTTGAAAGAAGAGTCCACCAGGCAGGGAAAAAGGCTTGGGGAAGGAAGTGGATGAGGCATTCTAGACAGAAGAAACAACATGCGCTAGGACAAGATTGCATGGGAAAGCCTGGAATCTCGGGAAACAGTGCATTGCAAGATCTTGTTAGAGCACAAGGGGATGGTAAGAAGTGAAACTGGAAAGGAAGTCAGGGCCAGACTGCAAATGGCTATCTATGCTATGGTTTTAATCTATATATAGACTTTCTCTCTTAAAGGACTGAAGGATTTCAAAAAGGGGTGTAATATGCACTGTGTGTTTGAGGAAGTATGGTGCATGGATTGGAGGGGTTGTAAGAATGGAGAAGAGAAATAGTTAAGAGACTCTTGACATTTCCGGACCAGAGGTAACGAGGGTCCAATCTGGGGATCCCTAAAGTGAGCCTGGGAAGAAAACAAAAATACTGCAGACATTTTAGCTGAAGAACGGGCAAATTCCCAAATGCCCATCGATGATAGACTGGACAGGGAAAATGTGGCACATATACACCATGGAATATTATGCAGCCATCAAAAACGATGAGTTCGTGTCCTTTGTAGGGACATGGATGAACCTGGAAACCATCATTCTCAGCAAACTAACACAAGAACAGAAAATCAAACACCGCATGTTCTCACTCATAGGCGGGTGTTGAACAATGGGAACACATGGACACAGGGAGGGGAGTATCACACACTGGGGTCTGTGGGGAAAAGGGGAGGGATGGTGGGGGGTGGGGAGTTGGGGGAGGGATAGCATGGGGAGAAATGCCAGATATAGGTGATGGGGGAGGAAGGCAGCAAATCACACTGCCATGTGTGTACCTATGCAACAATCTTCCATGTTCTTCACATGTACCCCCAAACCTAAAATGCAATAAAAAAAAAAATAAAAATAAAAAAATAAAAAATAATAATATGATATGTATGTCAAATATATGTTTAGAAAATATCTGGTGTATATATATCACCGTTAATAACCAGTAAAGAACTTCCATGTTCTAAGCCATGCATATCTCTAACAATTAAACTTACTGACATATGTTGCTTTAATAATAAAAACTCTATAGTTCTTAAAAGAGCAAAAAAAAAAAAAAAAAAAAAAGAACGGGCAAATTAGTACAGGGGAAGAAAGAAGGAGACCTAGGCTTACCCTCAGGGTACACCTTGGCTAACCAGATGGGTGGTGAATCTGAGGATTCTCCAAGACCAACAGACAGGCCTGGCATTCTAGGCCAGCTAGGATGTGGAATCTGAGACTGGCAAGAGATGGGCCTAGAGCCACAGTGCCACACCTATATCACCTGCAGCCAGGATGGCAAATACATTTTATCCTCCATGCCAACTCTGAGGGATTGGTGGTATCTACCTAAATTACTATTTGAGAAGGATCATAAGACCCTGTCTGGGCCCAGTGGGGGATGAACACTGTGATTGATTAGCAGCGTCTGTCGTGGGTGCAGTGTTGGGAGGGGTAGTACATGTATCTCATGCTTGCTTTCCCTGTACTGCATACTCAGACTGCCTGCCAAGAATTAGTGAGATGAGTCGTGGGTGTCTCTCAATCAGCCCAGTTAACAGAGAGCAGCAGATGCACACAGAAGATGAGCAGCTATGCTGGAAGCCATGAAGCTGACAGCGTATTATGTGGACCTCCAGCTAGTGGAGTCTATAAGAGCACCAGACAGCATCTCCATCCCTAAGAATCAGCACTGGCTCTTGCATGACTGGTTCCCAGCATCCTGAATGATATCTTAGAGACCCTCCTGGGAAACCCATGCAATCCCCCCAGACACTGACCAGCTACTTGAGGATTCATACTGCCCAAGGGTGCAGAGGTTGTGTTAAGAAGTAGAAGCCAGAAAAACTCAGGTCTCTCAAAGAGATCCCTGCCCCACAAAAAAATGATTTTAATCACCACTCAAGATGAAGTAACACTAGTGAATGCTGCAAAGGTGAGGCAGGTAGAGTGCCTATATCTCAACAGGAGATGAAATTCCAGGAGTGTCACCTGATTACTCAGCCAGCACAATCCACTTAGCCTTAAAAAAGTGTCCTCCAGACCACTTGAGTCCAGGAGTTCAAGACTAGCCCAGGCAACATGGCAAGAGCCTGTCTCTACAAAAAAAAAAAAAAATTAAAAATTAGCCAGGCATGGTAATACACATCTGTGGTCCCAGCTATTCAGGAGGCTGAGGCAGGAGGATCACTTGAGCCCAGGAGGTTGAGGCTGCAGTGAGCTATAGATCACACCACTGCACTCCAGCCTAGGTGGTAGAGAGACCCTGTCTCAGAAAAAAAAAAAAAAAAAAAAAGATTCTACCACTGCTCAAAATGGAGAACAGATAAAAATGCTATCTGTGATCAAATGATCAAATAACCAGGAGGTTTGTGACAATAAAACTTTACCTCCCTTGAGCTGGGACAAGAGCTAGGATTGATCACACCTGAAGACACTATTCACCCCAAAGAAACTGTGGCAGATAAGGAAGGCACTTTGGACATTACATTGGGATCCTAGACTGGTGGGAGCCCCTGAAAACTATTAGGCTTAGGAAATTGTATTTGATGAAGATTCATGGATGTACGTCATGATTGGAAAATAGGGCTGGATGCAGTGGCTCATGCCTGCAATCCCAACATTTTGGGAGGCCCAATCAGGAGGATCACTTAAGGCCAGGAGACCAGCCTGGGCAACATAGCAAGACCTCATCTCTATAAAAAGTTTTAAAATGAGCTGGGCATGGTGGCACACACGTATAGGTCCAGGTACTTGGGAGGCTGAAGCCAGAGGATTGCTTGAGCCCAGGTGTTTGAGGTTATAGTGAGCTATGATTGCACCATTGCACCCCAGCTTGGGTGACAAAGAGAGACCTTGTCTCAAAAAAAAAAAAAAAAAAAAAGCTGGGAAATGGGATGCAGGGCCTAGGTTGGAGCCATAGCTGTGATGCAAAGGTGCTGCAACCCTGTCCTTCAGAGCACCTATGTCTACTTATAATACACACTCATCGGTGTGTTAATGTATTATTTGTCTGCTCCATAAGTCTGTCAGCTCTAGGACAGCAAGGACTGTATCTGATTTTGCTTCCACTGTCACCTGGAAGTCTTGGGCATAGAATAGATATATTCAATAAATATTTTTTGAATGAAGAGCTGGGTAGTTGAACGGTAGGATAAATGGATGGATGGATGGATGGGTGGGTGGGTGGGTGACTGGGCAAGCCAATGTCATCCATCTGAAAGGCAGAATCTTAAAAAAAAACTAAACCAAATGTCTCATGGGTTTGGCATTTGGGAGGCAATGTAGGACAGTGTTCAGAGAACAGAGTTTACAGACTCTGCTTATTTAGTGTATGACCCTAGGCAAAATATTCAACCTCTGTGTGTCTCAGTTTTTTCATCTGCAAAATAGAGATAATAGTTCCTGCTGCATAGAGCTACTATGAAGAGTAAATGAACTGATACATCTAAAGCACTTAAATAGTACCTGACACATCATAAGCACAAGGCAATAAGTCAAAGAATCTTTTAAAAAATACACGGCACTGCACTCCAGCCTGGTGACAGAGCAAGATTCTATCTCAAAAAGAAAAGAAAGAAAAATACATGGGAAAAAAAAATAGGTAAAAGGCAAAGGAATGCAGAGGGTAGCAAGGGGGCTGAAAGTGAGAAATGGGGGCTACAATGTCATCTTCTAAGGTGCCAGTGGCTCACCCATGGTACCTGAGACAAATCCATCCAGGGTACCTACCAGACCCAATTGTTTTTTGTTTGGTTGGTTGGTTGGTTTATTTGTTTTGGTTCACAGGGGTAAGAGCAAGGTTGGAGGAAGATGAGCCGATTTTGAGACATGATGTGGACATCTACATGGGGGTGTCCAGTAGATGAGCCTGAGCTCAGGAGGAAGATTTTAATGGGCTTAGTCTTGCTGGGGAAAGTCAGTTCTGCTCTCAGATGTAAGGAAACGGTGTAAGAAAAAACCACCCTCTAAGTCCTCTCCACTCAAGTGGTCTGTACCCCAGCACTCAGGCTGCTGAACTCAGGCTCCTGTTCCTTCCTCAATTCCCGCCAGGATCATGGGCACTAATCCACCAGAGAACCCCCAGAGGCAGCCCCCGAGGCTCTTACAGTTTGACCTTTGAGATTGATTATGTAGAGGGAAGAATGAGTACAGAAAATTGGATCAATGTCATCTTCAAACACCCCTAGTAGACTCTTCTGGCCTGGAATATTTTGGTATCTCCAGTCCTCCAGTGTTTGATGGTGAAAGGAAAATACATCCATGGATGGAAAAGCAGATTTTGAAGGCCTAGGATGTCAGGCTTATATAGACTATGCTGAACTCTGCTTCTCCTGGACTGTCTGACTAGGACACTAACCACCAAATGCCTCTCTATCCACCACTATAAATGACCATGATAACCTATCAAAGCACAGACTGACTTCTCCACCTCCTCATATCCATGGTAACTTCTACCCACAAGTCAAATCATGTTGGAATCTGTTATAAGTGAAAGACACCATGTCTCCCTGAAAATGTTCATGTCACCTGCCATTTTGTTCCAAGGTGGTAGAGTGAAGATATCATCAGTGACAATCTTGATCTTTTTTGCTAGTTCCCAGATGCGCCAACATAAGTCCATTTCTTCTAAATTTATCAAAGTGTTGACAGACAGAAAAATGCCAAGCTGTCAGTTGAAACAGAGACCTCACCTCAGTCATCAAAATAAAGTGCCAGTGCTTTATTAGCCACTAAAGACGTTCTGTAGTGGAAATCGCACTGGACTGGGAACCACAACACCCAGGTTCCAGTTCTTGGCTTGGTCATCACTGGCTGTGTGGATTTAAGAAGTCACTTTACTGCTCTGAGCCTCAGACACCTCATCTGCATGTGAGGAGCTTGGGCTAAATGATATTATGCTGAGATAAATTATAGAGCCTATAAGACTTCTCACTTTGCCCCCACTCCAGTTCTCTGAATCATCCTCTTCTGCCCTCCCCCGCTCCCACGTTGATTGGCAGCACTGCAAGCTGATTGGCCCTTTCTCCTCTGGCGATGTGGGGGATGGTGCCGTGTGTTATAAATAAATTAACAGGGTGGGGCGGGGCAAAGGGAGGGGCTGTCTGCGGCCCTGGGAGAGCTCATTAGTAGGGAAAGCTCCTTAACTGGGGACTTCTGATCCTCAGCCCTGATTCACTCAAGAAGTCACAAGCAAAAAAAGAGTGAAAAGAGGAGCTGGGGGAGATTCATGTGTACGGGGCACTGGGGGCATGATGGCGGTGGGGGACCATGACTGGGCTGAGGGGGAAGCAGTGAACCCCTCTGCCAACCCAGGTCAAACTTCGCTGACCTGCCTACAACCAGGGACTGGGTCCCTGGCTAGGCCCTGGCGCTAAAGTATGTGCACCCCAGAGGATGACAGGATCACCCACCAACAAACTGGACTCTTGAAAGATGTGAACCCCTCAGGGAAACCCCAAATAGGTCAAAGTCATGGGCATTCCTCTGGAAACAGAGCTGGAGAGCTGTTGGAGTGACTTCTTAAAGATTATGCTAAGAAGAAGGTGTGCAAAGGCTCATGAACAACCACAGAAATACAGGGGCTTAAGTGACTCCCAGGTAAAGGTCTCAAACTGCTGCAGGATCTGGGCAACAGAATGACGCCTCCCCAGAGCTGTCCGTGGTGCTGAAGCCTCTGCCTGAGGCTGGCTCCCAACAGCCTCCATCCTCCACACCAGCTGTCAGGCCACACTATGTCCTGTTCGACCTCAGCCAACTGCAGAGCCAGATGCCTGCCCAGCTCCACTTCCTGCCTGACCAGGACTCCCCCCAGCCTGCCCCAATTCGTGCCTGGCCGGGCCTAACACCTCTGCCAGCTGCCTGCCCAGAACCATGCTGCCAGTTATGCTGATGGCTACCTACACATGTGATCTATTTGCCCCAGTCTTTCCCAAGCTGGCAGCCTGATTATCCATTCTTTTCGCAAAAACACAGCTGGAGGTGGTGAATCAACCATAGGGAGGGGCACTGGGCCTTGGCTGGTCACCCAGGAGGCCAGGCCAAAAGATCAGAGGCAGGAGAAACAGAGCCACCCCCCTCCACACCCCACCCTGACCAGTGCACCCTAAACAGGATGGCAAAGAATGGCTTCCCAGTCCAGAAATCCATGCCCACACATCAGCTGGCTAAACAGGAGCCCAGCCCAAGCAGAAATTCCCTAGGATTCTCCTTACTGCTCCACCCCACCACATGTGGGCTCACAAGTTCTGTCTTTAAGGGGTTTAGGAAGAGATACAGATGTTTTGTCCCCTCCAAATCTCATGTTGAAATGTGACCTCCAGTGTTGGAGGTGGGCCTAGTGGGAGGTGTTCAGGTCATGGGGGTACATCCCTAATAAATAGCTTGGTGCTGTCCCCATAGTAATGAGTTCTCAGTCTATTCATTCATGGGAGAGTTGGCTGTTTAAGAGAGCATAGCACCTGCTCCCTCTTTGCCATGTGACATGCCAGCTCCCCCTCTGCCTTCTGCCATGATTGGAAGCTTCCTGGGGCCTCACCAGAAGCAGACACTGGCACTGCACTTCTTGAACAGCTTGCAGAACTGTAGCCAAATAAACCTCTTTTCTTTATAAATTACCCTGTCTCAGGTATTCCTTTACAGCAATGCAAAATGGGCTAACACAGAAGGCTTTGTCACCAGCAGCAATCAGTTGCCACAGTGGGTCTCAGTTAGGGCAGATGTGTACCCCTCCCCTTTCCTATGTGCCAGTGAGTGACTTTGAGCAACTCACTGAATTTCTCTCAATCTCAGTTTTCCCGCCAGGGTTGCCCCACACTATCATGAGACAAAGAACATGAAAGTACTTGGTAAGTTCTAGAATATGGTGCAAAGGGGTAGCTACCATTACTATCTAAATCCCACCGAGGCCTCCATGTTGCTCTGGGGGGGGGGGATTGTCAAGGGGGGATTCAGGAGGCTGGCTGGGGGAAAGAGAAGAACATGTAAGTATTTCAATGTGCCTGGGGCTTCTGTGCATGTTGTCTTATTTAATCCAGCAAGGTAGATGTCACTGTCACCATTCCACAGATGAGGTTAAGTGACCTGCCCAAGGTCACACTGCCAAGATGCTACCTAGCCAGGATTTAAACCAAATGCTATGTAGTTCCCAAAACTGTGCATTTTGACCATCACACTAACCAGCTTCCCTCTTGCCTAGTTACTGCAGCCCACACCATCAGGGCCAGACCTTGTCTCCAAAAACCCAGAGAAGCAACCCCCGTCTCAAAAGAAGGCCTCTGCTCCCACTTGCCCCCTCAGATCAGACCTCCTGGCTTTTCCTCTGTTCTGAGCCAGATCTGGCCCCAGTTTGCCAAACTGGCTAGAATGTGGCTTTAAACTAGGCCCCCCTTGAAGACACAGCCTTCCTCACCACCCCGCCCCGATGCAGTCTCTCCCCTCAACCCTCCACCCAGTACTGTGCTCCAGCTCGTCCCTCCCCTAAAAGCAAGAGCACTGGAGGTGCAGTACGTGCCCTTAGGACAAAGGTTCTCTAACATTACAATGCATAAGAATTACTGGGGCATTCTTGGTCAGATGGTGGAAGGTAAAAGGAAAAGAAAAAAAAAAGAATTACTGGGGCAATGCAATGAAAATGCAGTTATCATCCAGAGATCCTCAGTCAGCAGAGCCACAGTGGGGTCCAGAAATCTAGATTTTTAAGGAAGTGATTCCAAAGCAGGTGGTCCATGCTGCCCCTGGACTCTTAGGCCTGTGGCCTTTTATCTGGGCTGGAAGGTTGCAGTGATTATGGATCCCAAATACTACACTTCTCAGTGGCAGGTGTCACTCCCATGTGAGGCAGCTCTCTGTCACTGAGACCATTACAGAGCATTACAGGGACCATGTAATGGTTCTTCCCCTTCTCCCACTTTACAGATGAGAAAGTTGGGGCCTAGAGAGAAAGGAGACTCCTCCAAGGTCAGGCCACTGGTTACCGGTAGAACCAGGACTGGGGCCTGGGGCTGCTGACAGTCAAGCCAGCCCAGTGCCCAAGAGGCCCAGACATCTGGGGAGGTTGTGGCAGGAAGTGAAGCCATGATGGCCACAGAGCCTTTGGGTCATTTAGCTGTGAGGCCTTGGGGTGACTCCACAGGGACTAGGAGCCTTTCACACTGATTTATGAGGTGGTCCCTGCTAGAGGACTCCTGGGCAGAGATGCCATTTGTTACTTCCCCAAGGAAAGCCCCAAAATGATGATCACAGCACACAGCCCCAGCACATGCACACACACACACACAGCCTCTCATTAATAACTCCCGGGCCATCTGGTACAACAGCAACTGGGGCTCCAGACCTGGGCATCAGGAGGAGGGGAACGTGACAAGAGGTGACACAGAGCTGGGCTCTTTCTGCCAACAGGAGAGGAGCTTGTGCAACACACTGAATGAGAATTTAGGGGAAGCACAGGTGCATCCATACTCAAATCTACAGGAGTGTGGGACCTCCTCGGAGTTCAACCCAGTCCACATCAAAGGTCTACAGCAGCACTGTGCAACAGAACTTTCTGCCATGATGGAGACATTTATCTGCTCTAAGACTCCAGTCACTGCCCACATGTGGCTATTGAGCGCTTTATATGTGCCTAATGGGACTAAAGACCTTTTTAACTTGAATAAACACTAAAACGAGTTAATATATTAACTCATTTAAATCTCACAAGAGATCAATGAATAGGTACCACTATTTTTCTCATTTGTTGAATGAGGAAGCTGAGGCACAAAGAGGGCAAGTAACTTGTCCAGTGTCACTCTGGCTAGTAGGTAATAGAGCTGAGAATTAACCCAGTCTGGATCCAGTCTCTTTTTTTTTTTTTTTTTTTTTTTTTGAGACAGGGTCTCACTCTGTTGCCCAGGCCAAAGTGCAGTGGCGCAATCATGGCTCACTACAGCCT
Organism: Ateles fusciceps; assembly: GCA_036589455.1. Classification (NCBI taxonomy): domain Eukaryota; kingdom Metazoa; phylum Chordata; class Mammalia; order Primates; family Atelidae; genus Ateles; species Ateles fusciceps. The sequence goes on from JAZHEH010000733.1 coordinate 8,968,974, forward strand.
TAACCTCCCAGGCCCACCTCAGCCTGAGTGGCTGGGCCACAAGTGCATACCACCATGCCCAGCTAATTTTTTAATTTTCTGTAGAGATGGAATCCCACTGTGTTGCCCAGGCTGGTCTCAAACTCCTGTACTCAAATGATCATCCGACCTCGGTCTCCCAAAGTACTGGGATTATAGGTGTGAGCCACCATGCCTGGCCCAGAGTCTCTTTTAACCACTACTTAAGTGGTTAAAACTGGCTTGCTGCATTCCAGACACACTATCTGGGCTACACTGCAATATACATGCATGCACACATCCACATCCATGAGGGCTTGTCATGAATAAAACACCAGCAGTGGCATTTGGAGCCTTTACTCAGTGAAAGAGACATAGGCCCCTGAGTGACAGTGACCAGTCTGATGGGAAGTACAACCCCTGTCCTGGAGCACCTTCCAATCAGATGGAAGAAGCAAATAAACTACATGGGTTCAAGCTGGGTGCCGGGGGGTTCATAAATCTGAAGGGAAGTATCCTATTGAACGGTTAACTCCCTGACTCCATGTCAGCTGGTCCTAAGAAAGTCTTTGGGGTTCCTGGGAGCTCTAGGGTGAGCTCTCCCTGAGCCTCTCTGAAAGTGAAGGTTTGGAGAAAAAAGCATGGCATCTCACATGATCACTTCTCTCACACTCCAGAGAAGGTAGCAGGGGGGTGTGCTACAGCTAATTAGGAAAATGCATTAGGAACATAATTTACAAATGGTCCCATGGGTCCCCCACATCTCATTTGCATTGAGCTGTTGTTACTTTATTGATTATATTAAATTAGGAGATAGTCACAACTGTCTGCAATATAACAATTACCATCATCAAACCAATTAGTATCAAATGGGATGTGGTCCCTGTCACTCCAGCGCTGCACTTGGCTATTTCCAACACCATCAGCCCGGCCTTACAAAATAATTGTGTTTCTAATGAAACGGCGGCAATCAGCAGAAATCCTCCCAAGAGACCCACCCCCTCTTTCCACAGTTCAATGTCAGGATAGCTTGAAACACAAGCACAGGCTGGGTGCAGTGGCTCATGCCTGTAATCCCAGGACTTTGGGAGGCCAAGTGGGTGGATCACTTGAGGTCACAAGTTTGAGACCAGCCTGGACAGCTTGGTGAGACCTTGTCTCTACTAAAAATACAAAAATTGCCCAGGTGTGTTAGCACACACCTGTAATCCCAGCTACTTAGAAAGCTGAGGCAGGAGAATCGCTTGACCCAGGAGGCAGAGGTTGCAGTGAGCCGAGATTGCACCACTGCACTCCAGCCTCGGCAAGAGAGTGAGACTCCGTCTCAGAAAAAAAAAGAAAAGAAACACAAGCACAAGCAAAATAATACAACTGGTGTCTTCAGTAGCCCAAGGCCTATGGACAAGCTACCCCTGGCCCAGAAACCCCTCATCCACCCACCACAGAGTTTCATTCGTAGATAAGTTCACACATTATCCATGTGTGCAAACTTGATTGTCCACACCCTCTCACAACTAGAAAACACACACAAACACACACACACCTCTCCATGAACCTCATGCACACACACCCATAGCTCACCCTGAAGCAAAGACACACATACTCATACCCATGTACCCTCACACACTGTCATACCTTCCACACAGGCCTGCACCCAGCATGTATGTACAGTTACACACACAATTGTTCACCCTACACATATAAGCAAGCACATGCTAAACAGACAGACACACACTTGCACAAGTAATCAAACACAGGATACAGACTTATACAGGCACAGCCCAGCATCTGCACGGTGACTCATCACACTCTCCCACAGTCACACACAAGCACACATCAGTTTTGGAGACACTTTAGACAGAATCCAGGAGTCTGGCAGGAAGACCCGAAGACTCCTTCTCCTCACTGCTCAGGCCCAGGAACCTCATCCTTCAGAACTGGAACCCCCAAGACGGGCGCACCAGCTCCATAGTGTAGGGGGAAGCCTCATCCAAGGTCACTGGCAGCTTTGCAGTTCTCTCAACGATTGCAAAGGAGGCCAGTGAGGAGAGAAGGGCAGAACACCAGATGCCCTGGGCTGTCCTGTGCAGAGAAGCTTCCTCATAGCTTCTCCCTCGCGATGGTGTCTGCTCATTTGCTCACATGGCTCTACCCCAGTCGCCATTTATTAAGCACTTACTTTACGCCTGTCATGGAGATATTCCTTCCTTGACTCAATCAATATTTCCTGGGTGCCTCCCATGCCCTGGGTGCTGTTTTGGGTGCTCAAGATTCCACCATGAGCAAAACATAGTCCCTGGTCTTGTGATACGGTCTATAGGCAGAGACTGACCAGAAAGTTATAAACCACCACACATAAATATGTAAGAGCTGGGAATAAAAATAAAGCAGACAGAGAGAACAGAGGGTGGGGTACTGTTTTAGACAAAGAGGTCAGAAAGGTCTCCCTGATGAGGTGACATTGAAGGGGTGACCTGCCAGAAGATGGAACAAGCCATGTAAATACAGCCCTGTGTCACAACCTTTTCAGTCATCCATACAACAATGTCCCATAAGGTTATAACTGACCTGAAAATGTCCTATCGCAGGGGGTCGCCATCACAACATCAGACTGTGGGAATGTCATAGCACAACAGGTTGCTCATGTGTTTATGGTAGTGCTGGTGTAAGCTAACCTACTGCGCTGCCAGTCCTGTGAAAGTCTAGCACAATGGGCTGGGCATGGTGGCTCACCCCTGTAATCCCAGCACTTTGAGAGACCAAGGCGGGCAGATCACTTGAGGTCAGGAGTTCGAGACCATCCTGGCCAACATGATGAAACCCCATCGCTACTAAAAATACAAAATTAGCCAGGAGTGGCGGCACATGCCTGTAATTCCAGCTACTCAGAAGGCGGAGGCAGGAGAATCACTTGAACCTGGGAGGCGGGGGTTGCAGTGAGCCAAGATCGCGCCACTGCACTCTGGCCTGGGCAACAGGAGCAATCTAGAAAAAAAAAAAAAAAAATCTGGCATATACAATTATGTACAAGTACATCATACTTGATAATAAATGATGTTACTGACTTATGTATTTACTATGCTATACTTTTTATTGTTATTTCAAAGTGTACTCCTTCTACTTACATTAAAAAAAAAACAAAAAGCTACCCGTAAAGCAGCCTCAGGCGGTCCTTGAGGAGCTATTCCAGAAGGCACTGTTCTCAGAGGAGATGACAGCTCTAGTGTGCACCTGCCCCTGAAGACCTTCCAGCAGGACGAGATGCGGAGGTGGGAGACAGGGATATTGACGATCCTGACCCCATGTAGGCCTAGGCTAATGTGTGTGTGCGTGTCTTTATTTTTGACAAAAAAAGTCTAAAAAGAAAAAAAAAAGGAAAAGGAAATAATTTTATAATAGAAAAAAGCTTCTATTGACAGTTTTGACAAAAGGTATCTATGAAAAGAAAAAAGCTTATAGAATAAAGATATAAAGAAAGTATTTTTATACAGCTGTATATGTCTGTGTTTTAAGCTACGTGTTATTTCAAGAGTCCAAAAGTTTTTACAAATCAAAAAAAGATAAAGTAAAAATGATGTTGCCAGGCACGGTGGCTCATGCCTGTAATCCCAGCACTCTGGGAGGCCAAGGCGGGTGGATCACCTGAGGTCAGGAGTTCAAGACCGGACTGGCCAACATGGTGAGACCTCATCTCTACTAAAAAGACCAAAAATTAGCCAGGTGTGTGGCAGGCGCCTATAATCCCAGCTACTCAGGAGGCTGAAACAGGAGAATCACGTAAACCCAGGAGACACAGGTTGCAGTGGGCTGAGATCACGCCATTGCACTCCAGCCTTGGCAACAAGAGTGAAACTCCATCTCAAAAGAAAAAAAAAAGCGTACAAATGTTATAGCAAGATACGTTATTATTGGAAAAAAAAAGTTTATAAATTGAGTGTAGCCTAAGTGTACAGTGTTTATAAAGTATACAGTAGTGGGCCAGGTGCGGTGACTCATGCCTTTAATTCCAGTACATGGGAAGGCCAAGCGGGGCAAATCACTTGAGAGCAGGAGTTCAAGACCATCCTGGCCAACATGGCAAAACCCCGTCTCTACTAAAAACACAAAAATTAGCAGGGCATGGTGACGCATGCCTGTAATCCCAGATACTCGGGAGGCTGAGACAGGAGAATCGCTTGAACCCGGGAGGTGGAGGTTGCAGTGAGCCAAGATCGCACTGCACTCCAGCCTGGGTGACAGAGGGAGACTCTGTCTCAAAACATTAAAAAAAAACAAAAAAAAAACCCATCCCTATCACTAAGTGACACATGGCTGTGACTGTGGGGGAGGGTGCCAGGCAGAGGGAACAGCCAGCGCAAAGGGCCTGCAGCATTGCACAGGTGCCATTCCTCAGAGCAGCAATGCAACCAGCCTAGCTGGGGGAGAGCAAGCAAGGGAGGTGCCGCAAGGCATGGCCTATTTCAGGTGTAGTATCTCATTTAATCCTCACAGTTCTATAGGAGATGGAATATCATTATCTCTAATTTAGATGAGAAAACAGGCTCAGAGAGGTAACGGGACAGTGCCAGGTCACACAGCTCTGAAGATACTAAGCAGAGATGCACAGCTGGGCCTGCCCATTCCAGGACTGCCTGTTAACCCCAGGCCCTTTCTTCCCTCACATACCCATCTCCCTGCCAGGCTGTGCCGGGCCTGTTAACATAAAGTCGTGCTCTAGCTTATGTTTCCATGGTCATCAAAGTCGTGATGGATCTATTAATTCATTGCTGGAGTTTTCATTACACACATTATTACAACGCACATGATTATGGTCGTTAGTGGGGCTTACAACTACAAACACCATTAATAACTCATAACTCTTTCCATCACCACGAAGGGGCCTTCTCCGGGGTCCCTCACAACATACACACAGCGCCAGGCAGGGACTCCTATGAGTGCAGAGGAAACAACCTCCTTATCAGAGAGTGGTGCCTCCAAATCCTCAGCTGTCTGCCCCAGCCCCCAAAGTCACCCCCTTTATCCACCCCAGGGAGATGGCCCCAGCTCTAGCCATCCCAGAGTTGTCCTCCTCCATCTTGGCTCTGCTGCCTGGAGTTATTTTGATTCACTTGCTTCTTTGGGTTTGAGTGGAAGAGAGAGCAGAAGCAGCCTGTAACGTGCAGAGAATTGAACACTGACTGTGGCTAATCCACAATTCGAGGTCCAATATTAGGCAGGAAGGAAGGAAGTCCCTGGAACAAAACAGCACAGGTTCAAAGAGTTTGCCAGAATCATCTCTAGGCTAAAAGGAGATGAATAAATAAAATATAATGGCCAGGCACGGTGACTCATGCCTGTAGTCCCAGCAATTTGGGAGGCCGAGGCAGGCAGATCACAAAGTCAAGAGATCAAGACCATCCTGGCTAACATGGCGAAACCCTGTCTCTACTAAAAAATTAGCTGGGCTTGGTGGCACACGCCTGTAGTCTCAGCTACTTAGGAGGTCGAGGCAGGAAAATTGCTTGAACCTCGGAGGGAGAGGTTGCAGTGAGCCAAGATCGCACCACTGCACTCCAACCTGGTGACAGAGACTCTGTCAAAAAAAAAAAAAAAGAAAGAAGAAAATATTTTTGGGTCTAGATCTTTGAAAATGCTATATGTAGACCTTTTCTCAGTTAATCCTGACAATGACCTTACAACAGAATCATTATGTGCATGTTATAAATGTAGACGCAGTGGCTCAGAGACACTGAACCACTTGCCTGAGGTCACACAGCTAGTAAGTGGTAGGGCTGGGATTTAAACCTAGGTTGACCTGGCATCACAGCCTGTGGTCCTGCCTGAGTTGCCCAGATCAGAGGGACTGAGAAGAGTCATGGCATGCTCAGCTGACTGTCCGCAGCCAGACAGTCCCTCTGCCATGGCCCTCTCCCTACAGAGGCACCCAAGGAGAGTGGACTTTTGTTTGTTTGTTGAGACAGAGTTTCGCTCTTGTTGCCCAGGCTGGGGTGCAATGGCATGATCTCGGCTCATCGCAACCTCCACCTCCTGGGTTCAAGCGATTCTCCTGCCTCAGCCTCCCGAGTAGCTAGGATTACAAGCATATACCACCACACCCGGCTAATTTTGTATTTTTAGTAGAGATGGGGTTTCTCCATGTTGGTCAAGCTGATCTTGAACCCCCAACCAGAGGTGATCCGCCCACCTCGACCTCCCAAAGTGCTGGGATTACAGGTGTGAGCCACCGCACCTGGCCAGGAGTAGACTTAAGACAGCAAAAGGGAGGGAGAGAAAGAGAATTGGAGGAGAGAGAAATAAGGAAGAGGGGATTGAGGAAGAAAACAAAGGAGTTAGAGGGGATGAGAAAGGAATAAAGGAGACAAAGGAAGAGGAAGCCCAGTACCCCAACACTCTCCACCCCACTCCAAACGTAACTTGCATTTGCCACACGTGATCCTTAACCCATATTCCAATATATGGCAGGAATTAGACTGCTTCACGGGAGAAAGAATCAAGATCCAGTGGCCTTTCCAAGGCATTCCACATACATTGTCTTTTTTTTTTGGAAACAAGATCCCTCTCTGTTGCCCAGGCTGGAGTGCAGTGGCGTGATCACAACTCACTGCAGCCTCAACCTCCCAGGCTCAAGCAATCCTCCTACCTCAGCCTCCTGAGTAGCTGGGACTATAGGCACACACCACCACACCTGGCTAATTTTTGTATTTTTTGTAGAGATGGAGTTTCACCACGTTTCCCAGGCAGGTCTTGAACTCCTGGGCTCAAGCGATCCACCCACCTTGGCCTCCCAAAGTGCTGGGATTACAGGCATGAGTCAACACACCTGGCCTGCATTCTCTCATTTTAATCTTCATAGCAACATTCTTCATGAGTGAGCAGCCACACAACGCTGCTGTCCTTTCTCCACTCACGAGCTTCCACATCTCTGTGCCTCTGCCTAAAATGCTATCCCCCTCCGCCCATTCCAAGCCTGATTGACTGGCAAACTCCCATCCATCCTTCAACACTCAACTCAAATGTCACCACCTCTATGGAGCCACCCTGACTTTCTCCAGCTATACTAGTTGAGTAATGCAGATATGTAGGAAAAGTTCATTTTCTTCTCCCTGCCTTCAATTTCATCTTCCTGAGGTCACAACAGATGACACATATCTTTTCATATACTGTCATTCCTCAGTATTCACAGGGGGGATTGGTTCCAGGACCCCTCCATACCAAAATCTGCAGATGCTCGAGTTCCTGATATAAAATGGTATTGTATTTACAACTAACCTCACACACCTACCCATATACTTTTGATCATCTCTAGATTACTTATAATGCCTAATGCAATGTAAATGCTATATAGCTATACTGTATTATTTTTGTATTGATTTTTGCTGTTATATATTTTTTCTTTTTTTCACATTTTTGAGCTGTAGTTGGTTGAATGAATCTATGGATATAGAACCCCCTGATACAGAGGGCCAGCTGTAATTTTCTAGACCCTTACAGACACAAAAAAACATATGGGCTTTTAAAATTTATATTTATTAGCTGGGCACAGTGGCTCATGCCTGTAATCCCAGCATTTTGAGAGGCCAAGGCGGGTGGATCACATGAGGCCAGGAGTGTGAGACCAGCCTGGATAACATGGTGAAACCCTGTCTCCACTAAAAACTATACAAAAAAGTAGCTGGGTGTGGTGGCATGCACCTGTAATCCCAGCTACTCAGAAGGCTGAGGCATGAGAACCGCTTGAACCCAAGAGGCGAAGCTTGCAGTGAGCCAAGATTGAGCCACTGCACTCCAGCCTGGGTGACAGAGAGAGACTCCATCTCAAAAAATACATAAAAAATAAATTTCCATGTATTTATCTAATAAAAATAGGATTCACATTACTCCAAACTTGCTTTGTTCACTTAACACATCATGGACCACCCTTGAGGTCAGTGCATCTGGAAGGTCCTCCCTCCTGCCAATAGCTGAGTCACAATTCGCAGCAGTCAGTTAACCATTTCCTCCTGATGAACGTTGGACTGTTTCATTCATGACTACAAATGGTGAGATAGTAAATGTCTTTGTGCATTTATCCTTATGTTCTGATGCTCTTATTCCTGCAGGCTAGATTCCCCAAAAAGCGATGTGTGAATCAAGGGTGTTTGTACTTTAAATTTTAATTTCCACTGCTGAGTTTGTTCCCTAACACTCGCAGCAATTCTCAATCCCCAGGGATGGATGCAACAGCCCTCTTTTCACATCATGGCCAGAACTGGACATTCTTTTTGCATTCTTGCCAATAGATGGATGATAGTACCTATTCCATAGAATTGTTGTGAGGTTGAAATGGAAAATACAGTACCCATCATTTAAGTCTCCAATAAACATTAGCCATTTATGTAACTCCGATGCTATCTTATTATTATATAGTTAAGGAAAGCCTAAAGTACATAATGACTTCTAGATTCAGGAGATTGTATTTTTTTAAGCAGATTTTTAAGCTAGATTCCAAGCCAGGCTTCCCTAACCAGCGTTGTGGCTCTCAGCTAGCCGCTTGACCTCTTGGAGCCTCAGTTGCTTCACCTGTAAAATGGGGATGATGAGCCCTGGGCTTCCTCCTTCACAAGGGAGTAATAGATCTCAAATGAATTCATGAATGTGAAACCACCCTGAAAAAAAAAAAAAGACTTCACACAGGTGTTGGGGGTTACACTATCAGTTCCACTGATGACCACGCATAACCGCTGGGTAATTACCAGTAAGCCACTTCTTAAAGCAGCGGCAACCATCACAGTCAGAGAAGAAGGTAGAGGTCCCATGATTCTTGGTCCTTATATTAGTTCATTCTTGCAATGCTATAAAGAACTACCTGAGACTGGCTAATTTATAAAGAAAAGAGACTTAATGGGCTGACGGTTCCACACAGCTGGGGAGGCCTCAGTAAACTTACAATTATGGTGGAAGGCAAAGCGGAAGCAGGCACGCCTACATGGCAGGAGCAGGAGGAAGAGAGAGAGCAAAGGGAGAGGTGCTGCACTCTTTCAAACCAGATCTCGCGAGAACTCTCTCACTATCAAGAGCACGGCAAGGGGGACCCCGTGATCCAATCACCTCCCACCAGGCCCTCCTCCTCCAACCCTGGGGATTACAATTCAATATGAGATTTGGGTGGGAACACAGAGCCAAACCGTGTGAGTCCTCAACCCTTCAACCAGGCATTTGTGATCCAGGAATTCTTGAGAACAGGACACATCTGTGGATATGAGTATGGGGTCATGTAACAAGCTCCAAAAGAATCCCTTCCTACCCACAAATGTCCCCTAATCCAGAAGCTTTTGTCAGCTGTCTGACATTTCACCATTAGAGACCCATTCCTCCCTACAACACTCCCCGGAGAATCAAGTGCATTCCCATGACTTCCCATATAACTTACGAAACATTTCCTGAGCACACACTTTGTGCCAGTACGGTGCCCAGTACTCTGCAAACGGTACCTCGGGATCACCTCTATCCTGATGCTGCCCACCTCTACAGCTCTGACTTCTCCCCAAGCTTCAGGCCCACATTCCCATCTGTCTACTAGAAACCTTGCCCTCAACGTCCCACAGGCAACGCAAACTCCTCAGACCCCAGAGTGAACTTATCAGCTTCCTCCACAAACCCAGCTTCCCTCCTCCTGCTTCCCCATCTCTGGGCCTGGCCTCCTGATCCTCCAGGCCACACCACCAAAAGCCTCAGCATTCACCAGCGAAAGGAGAGTCCCTCTCCTCAACACCCGCAACCCACCAGGTATTCAGCCCGTACATTCCGGTGTCTTCTCCATCACCCATCCAGGGCCAGGTCTAGGATGGGGTAAGTGAAGCAAAATAAAGGAGGCTTCTGCAAGGGCTGGCCCTGAGAGGGAATAGGCTGGTTAAATGTGGTGTCCCCCGGAGCGTCACTTGCCCACCCTGGTCCTGGCCTGGCCCACCCTCTACATCAGGCCAGCTCAGCTCACGTCCTGTCACTGGACTAAGCAGCGACCACCTCCCTGGCCTCCCTGCCTGTCCTCTCCCCCTCCAACCAATCTCTTCTCTGTAGCCAGGCGATAGTCACAAGTCTCAGCTCTGACCACATCACACCCTCAAGAACCTCAGAGGACTCACCATCACCTACTGAATTACGTACCAAGCCTTCCATTCACAAAAGACTCACCAACCACCACACTGACAAAACCACCTTCTGTTTAAAACTACCCTGCCCAAGACGGCCAGCTGCGAGATGGCATCTGATTGGACAATGAATGAGCACCTGAAACAAGGGCAGCCCATCCATAGGCTATCTCACGGCCTATCACACGGCCTGATACAAAAGGCTCCACAAAGAGACGATAGTCATCAGCTGAGCCGCTCGGACGTCTTCTCTCAGGTTGATGAAATGGAAGGAAAAAGGGAAGAGCTGGCGAACTGTTAGCAGGACAGGAAAGGCAGCCACCAGCAATTGACCCCTAGTTGTGTTAATAGAGTTAATAAATTCCCTCCAGCTGCTGAGGTCCTGGTGCCATCTTAAATCCAGTCGGCCTCGGTTTCCCGCAAGCCCCAGCCCTCTGACAGTTTCTCTAGTAGGATTTACACGCGAGTGCCCTTATGATCCCACTAGTGTCTTGAGTGAGCTAGCTTCATAAAACCAAAACATTCAAGGCTCTTTGCAATACAGCCCAGCTTAGAATCTTAGCTGCAAGTGAAGTAACAGACACCCCTTCAAGCTGGCATCACTGGGGCTTTTGCTACAAAGATACAAGGAACTTCGTGGAAGAGGACTGGAGCTAGAAAGCAGAAGCCACCAGGAATGTCAGTGCCTTCTCTCTCCCCCCTCCACAGTCCACTTCGTTGCTGGATAGAACCTGCCTACGCCCAGCCTCCCAGCGAGAGATCCAATCACTCACATAGACAAACCCTGCTCTCTCCCAGTCCCAGCTCTATATTTCCAGAAAAGAGAGTCTAATTGACACTATTTGGGTCATATATCTAATCAGCCATGAATCATGAGACCAGCTCATCAGGGAGACACGTGGCTCCTGAGCCTTTGAATTCTTCTTCTAGGTTAATCATTGCCCTCTCCCGGTTCAGCCCTCCCATGGCTGTGTCTTCAGTGAGGTTCTCAGGTGGGAATTAGAAGTAGGCGGCCCTGCCTTTCCTGAGCTTGATCTGGCTCACTCAGGCCTGGCACTGTGTGAAGAAGGCTGCATCCCACCAAGACCCAGGGCAGGAGACAGCTGTCTAGAGAGGGATGGAAACCCCAGCTCCTGCCAGACACCCCGAGCTTGACTGTGACACTCACACACCCACGAGAAAAGGGGCATCCAACATTTCTGTGCAATTCCAAAAAGCTGGAGACATATCACACCCACAAATAATAATCATGATTTTCTGTAATTATTATTTGTGTATTTTACATAATTGTCGTAATTATTATCATCAGCTCATCAGTTTCCCATCCCAGCATGCCCTCCTCCCATCCTCAACCCTGGGGAGGGGAAATCTGATCACATGGGCACCCTTCCCTGACTCTGACTTCCTCTGGACAGCCAGTTCTCAGGGATCCCCTTGGGAAATGGAATCAGACGTTCCTGAGGGATCTTCTCCCGTTTGGTTCTGGCCTCAGTGCTAACTCTGTGCAGGTCTGTGGTCTCTGCTGAGTGAGGAGACAGGGATGAGAGAAGAGCTCCCTCACTCCCTCACTCTAGGGAAATAAATAAGGCCTTCCTGCTTCACTCCAACTAGCGGTGTGCTGAAGCCAGCTTGTGCCAGCTCAGGAGATCAGACCATTAACATCTCATCCCAGCCATGTGTTCAGCGGCATCATGTTGATAGCTCAAGATCAGTCACAGTGGGAGTATTTTACACCACAGCAATTGGCCAAAGGCATTTTTTCTGAAATGACCATTGTTAGACGTTTAATAGCACACCCTCACACCCACGCTTCACACTACACACAGGTGCTTTTTTTTTTTTTTTTTTTTTTGAGATGGAGACTCACTCTTGCTACCGAGGCTGGAGTACAGTGATGCAATCTCAGCTCACTGTAGCCTCCACCTCCTAGGTTCAAGTGATCCTCCTGCCTCAGCCTCCCCAGTAGCTGGGACTATAGGCGTGCACCACCATACCCAATTAATTTTTATATTTTTAGTAGAGACAGAGTTTCACCATGTTGGCCAGGCTGGTCTCAAACTCCTGACCTCAGGTGATCTGCCTGCCTCAGCCTCCAAAGTGCTGGGATTACAGGCGTGAGCCACTGTGCCTGGCCACAAGGTACTCTTTAAAGACTGTAAATGCAAGGCTCACTCTCCCTGCACCGCCCCCAGGTAGAGCCCAAACTCTTAACTGTGAGGCCCCCGAAGCCTTGCATGCCAAGGCCCTAGCCCAACCCTCCGTCTTCCTCCTTTATCACCTCCCCATGTCCTTTAGACCCTTCTGTGCCCCAGAGAAGTCATCTCCAGGCCGCACACTCTCTGCCCTCCAGTCTCCACTACAGACCATCCCTGCCTGAAATGCCTGAAACACCTCCACCCACAGCCTTCTCCCCTTCACCCCTTGGGTCTTGGTTGAGACACCACATCTATCTGGCATCTTCACGGACTTCACTGACCTGCAGCCTGGGTTAGAAACCACCGCCCGATGCTCCCAGTACCCGCTGTCACGGCAGTGCTGTGCATGGTGATCCTGTGTGTACACACCTAGAGCCCCACTTCACTACAGGTCCCATAAGGCAGGAGTCAAGTCTAATTCAGTGTCTGGCACAGAGTCTAACACTGTAGAATTGAATTGAATTAAATTGAATTGAATTGAATTGAATGAACACGGCAGCCCAAGATACTAACCAAGGCTGTGGTCAGTGCCCCCACAGAGGCCCAAGTAGAATGCTCTGAGAGGGTCAGAGTAGGGCAGGGCGCTTCTGATGGACGAGTCTGGAGAGGTGTCCTGGACATGTCCCCAGGGGAGAAACACCAGCCCACACCTTCCTTAATGGGACAATTCATGAGGCTCGGGTTCATGAACTCAGCAGCTCCTACTCAGTGGCACGCCTTACACCAACTCCCTGCTTCTTGTCTACCTACTCCACACTCCTTAGGGGGCACCCTCAGTCATGCCCACCCTCAGGTCCCTGTCTGCTCCCAGCTTCACACTACTTCTATTACGGGAACCCCCCACCTGTACCTCTTTCACACACACACACACACACACGGAACCCCCACCTGTACCTCTTCACACACACACACACGGGAACCCCCACCCTGTACCTCTTTCACACACACACACACACACACGGAACCCCCACCTGTACCTCTTCACACACACACACACACACACACGAATGCACATCTCCGACTTAGCCCCAAGAGAGTCTGAGGCTGAATTTCACACATCCCTAGAGGAAAAAATGGGGGTTTAATATTAGATGTAAAATTGATTTGAAAGGAGCCAAAAACGTGCTATTTGTTACATACCTAAGTATGCAGATTGAGATTCCTATACCACAGTTAACATTTATTGAGAAATGTCGAGGAGCAAAACAAAGATCAGCAGAACTAAATTAAATAATAACAAAATAATATAAAACCTGAAAGGCCGGGCGTGGTGTTACATAGCTGTAATCACAGAGTTTTGGGAGGGCAAGGCAGAAGAACGGCTTCAGGCCAGGAGTTCAAGACCAGCCTGGACAACATAGCAAGGCCCTGTCTCTACCAAAAGTGTTTTAAAAAATGAGCTGTATGTGGTGGCATGCGCCATAGTCCCATCTACTTGGGAGGCTGAAGGAGGAGGACCTCTGGAGCCCAGGGGTTCAAGGTTACAATGAGCTATGGTCATGCCACTGCATTTCAGCCTGGGCAAACACCATGAAACCCCATTTCTTAAAAAATAAAAATAAATTAAAATTTAACAAAAACAGGCTAAGTGCGGTGGCTCACACCTGTAATCCCAGCACTTTAAAGGCTGACGCAGGCAGATCACTTGAGATCAGGACTTTGAGGCCAGCCTGGCCAATATAGTGAAACCCCGTCTCTACTAAAATTACAAAAATTAGCCAGGAGAGCTCTTTCCTCCTCCCTCCCTCTCCCCTCCCTCTCCCTCCCTCTCCCTCTGTCTCTCTCTCTCCCTGCCTCTGTCCCTCCCTCTCTCCCTTTCTCTCTCTCCCTCCCTCTCTCCCTCCTTCCCCCTCTCTCTCTGTCCCCCTCTCCCTCTCTCGCTCCCTCTTCCTTCCTCTCTGTCTACACGTGCGATCTCTGCACACAGTCCCCCTCCACCTTCTGCCATGAATGGAAGCATCCTAAAGCCCTCACCTGGCACAGCACCTGTGCCACCACCATCAGTACAGCCTGAAGACCCATGAGCCAAATAAACCTCTTTTCTTTAACATTACCCAGCCTCAGGTATTCCTTTACACAGTGCAAATGAACTGAGACAGACACCCGCTGACCCCGAACCCCAGGGCTGGTTTTGCATATTGGCAAGGCTGGAACCCACACAGCCCCTTGGAAATCCTACCTCCTCCAAGGCCCTGCCAGGGAACAGACTCAAGCCCCTCTGCCTGGGCAGTGCCAGGTGTTCCTCCCTTCCAGTCTCCAGAGTCCGTAACAATCCTCCCTGCAGTCAGGGGAATCCCTCCTTCTCTTTCAATTTTCCCTCTCCTTTCCTACCAGATCACACAGCTTAATCCCCAGGGGAGGCTTCAGCTTTGAGGAAATAAAACCTGAACAGAGAAGTCTCTTGCAGACAATGTCTCTTCCAGACTCAAGGCAGCTCAGGCCAGCCGCCTGCCTGAATGGAGACAAGAGCCAGAGACGCCACCGTCTCCAAGCATGTCCCTCACCAGCATGCAAGTGGGCCCTGGAGCCCCACTCAGGGTGGATCACCGAGAAGTTGAAGTCAGACTCCAAGGGGCTGGGCTGACCCAGGCGCATCCCTGAAATAGCCCGAGAGGAGGCCGGGGTTCAGTGAGGACACACAGCCCAGCTGACGGTGACTATGCAGAGTGGGCAGCTTCTGTGCAGGATTGAAGCTAGCTCTGGGTAAGGAGCCAGCAGCTCCACCTGGAAAGGGCAGGGGAGGCTTCCAGGGATAGAAGCTATGGGCTTGGCCAGGCTGGGTGAGGACAGGGCACCAGCCAGGGGGTAGGAGGCTCAGCGCAGGGAAGAGCTGGAGGCTGGACCTTGCACTGGCATCCAAGGAGACAGCGCCGGGTGGCCCTCAGCATCATGGGCATGGCGTGGGTGGAGGGAGGAGTTAGGACTGGCAGATGAGGGTCAGTTGTAGGGGCCTTGAGTGCCCGGCCAAGGAGCTTGGCCTTCATCCTGCGGGGCAGTAGCGAGGCCACAGAAGGGTTTTAAGTGAAGGGGCTGTGCCCAGATTTGAGTGTTGAAAAAGCATACTGGCCACAGGGTGGCTAGCAGAGTAGATAGGAGAAGGAGGGGAAGGGGTGCAGGGGAGAGGCAGAGAGGCCAGATTAAAAGCGACTGCAATCATTCCGGCAATGTGGACCCAGACGACGATCTGGGGTAAGGGGGTGGGGAAACGGAATCTCAATTGAGCTCCCTAGACAGGCATCTGGCCAGGGCACAGCTCCTGTGCAAACTGCCATCCACCTGTCCCTCCACTTTACAGGACAACTTCCTTCAAGCCCTCAGACAGGCCCCTGCTGGCCTCCCAAGGACAGTATGGTTAGGGCAGCAGCAATTCAGAGCCCGCCCCACCTCAGCTGCAGCCTGAAGCTGGGAGGGGCCCTGGGGGAGGCCTGGCCAAGGCTGCAAATGCTAGTCTGAAGGGCTGAGACCTTGAACCTGTCCCCCGGGAATCCCATTCATAGCCATGCACACAGGTATACATTACACACCACATACCACACACTCTCACACACACAGGCACGCCCATGCACCCAACCCAATAGAAGGCACAGACCACGATCACACAGTGACACCTGCCTCGGATGCACTTGACATCCCATTAGGCAGATACTCATATTATACCCACCTCCATGTCCCCGAAAATGATCACCACTCACACAAAACGTATTCTTCACCACCCCAGAAACACCCAGACACCACACAGTCGATGCAACACACACCCCACCCAGACCCACACCACCCAAAACAACATACGCTCCTTGTACTCAAACATCAGACACATCACGAAAACACACAAACCCAGTACACACCGCCCACCCTCCCACATCTAAGCTGGCCTGCCCACCACACACATGTAGGAGGGTGCCCCTTCCACACCACACACAGGGCTGAGGACCTACCCAAATTCCACTCCCAAAGCTGCCTGTCCACGGGGCTAGGGCTGCCTGAACAAGTCACCTTTGTCTGACTCACAAAAAGGCAGTACTGGTTTAGGGTAAACTTGGCCTTGCAGAGCTGGCTGAAATTTTAAAACCAGACAATGCCTGATGAAGAGTTCTGTCTCTGGGGCTGGGTGTGGTGGCTCACACCTGTAATCTCAACACTAGGAGGCCAAGGCAGGTGGATCACCCGAGATCAGGAGTTTGAGACCAGCCTGGCCAACAATGGTGTAACCCCGTCTCTACTAAATACAAAAATTAGCTGGGCGTGGTAGTGAGCACTGGTAATCCCAGCTACTTGGGAGGCTGAGGCAGGAGAATCACTTGAACCCGGGAGGCGGAGGTTGCAGTGAGCCGAGACTGTGCCATTGCACTCCAGCCTGGGCAACAGAGCGAGACTCCATCTCAAAAAAGAAAAAAAAAAAAAAGAGTTCTGTCTCTGGGAACAAACCGTGCATCCACATCTATGTAATAGTTACCCCCATCCTTAGTGAATGACAATGTACCTCTGATTAGAAATGATGGGAAAACTCTGATATCAAAGGCTAAGTTAACACGTTTGTGAGGCTTGATGCATGCAACAGATTCCATTTTTTTATCATAAGCAGATATTCTCGGGGTTTTTTTTTTGTTTTTGTTTTTTTAACTAACAGAATATCACTTTTGGCCGGGCGCAGCGGCTCACGCCTGTAATCCCAGCACTTTGGGAGGCTGAGGCGGGCAGCTCACAAGGTCAGGAGTCGAGACCAGCCTGGCCAGCATGGTGAAACCCTGTCTCTACTAATAAAAAAAAAAAAAATACAAAAAATTAGCTGGGTGTGGTGGTGTGCGCCTGTAATCCCCGCTACTCAGGAGGCTGAGGCAGGAGAATTGATTGAACCCAGGAGGCAGAGACTGCAGTGAGCCCAGATCCTCCTGCCTGGGCGACAGAGCAAGACTCCATCTCAAAAAAAGAAAAAGAAAAAGAAAAAAAAAGAACATCACTTTACCTACTCCACTAAGTAAATGTTGGACAAATATATAGAGAATATTGATATAAAGTGGCATCAAATTGACCTGCCTGGGAGGTCCTTGTGTCTCCATCTGTCCCTGCTTAGCGCAGATCCCTCCTACGGCCTTTCCAAGATGGTGGGCAGGGAGGGGCAGCGGGCCTGGCACGTTCAGTGGGCCCGCAGTGCCTATGCTGGCTGCCTCAGCCACAAGGAGTCTCTGGCCAGCACGAGCGGCGGCTCACCTAGAGGCCGGCTGGAAGTACTCCCGGAGGGGCTGGGTGGGTCTTCCTAAGCCCACACTCGACTCTGTCCACACAGAACTCGCCTGTGTGCGGGCTTTGGGGAGGCTGCACAGGAGCGGCATATCGATCGGGCTGGAAGGAGAGAAAGGAAGAGGAAAAACACTTCAAATAGCAGAGCTTCAGATTCGTTGTTGGCTCCAAAAGACCCAAGAACACAGACACGCACAGGCCATCCCTGAGACAGCCACACACCCTGACACACACGGAGACAAACGTGTGCGCTGAGACGACAACCTGCAGACAGAGACCGCTCACAGCCGCAGCACAGAGCCACGCTCGCGTTCCAACACACACACAAAGCACAGAGGCAAAAGCCAGCACGCCGGGCAGACAGAACCAGCCTGAAACCCCTGCACATGCCAGAGAGACACACTGACATGCACAGAGGTACCCAGCACCTGCACACAGGAATGTGCCCACAGGCACTGAGACATACTCCCAAGCACACCTGCAGCCACTCTGAACACCTCGTCCTCAGCAGGTGCACACAGGTGCCTCCTTGCAGGCGAACCCGCTCATCACCTTCTCTCAGCCTCGAGGTCAGGGCCCAAAGGCACTCGGACCCCCTGCTGTGACTGTCATGGGCATGAGATAAAAATGACCCAGACCTACCCCATGGGAGGGAAAAGAGAGCCCTGACATTTGCTGATTCACTCCTCTCAACCTCCTGCAATGGGCAACTCAGTGTGCACTGGAATTGCCAAGGGATCGTGACACTGCACTCCAGCCCCAGCGACAGGTTGAGACCCCGTCTCAATTGAGAAATAAAGTAAAAGGTTGGGGGCGGTGGCTCACACCAGTAATCCCTGGACTTTGGCAGGCCAAGGTGAGTGGATCACCCGAGGTTAGGAGTTTGAGACCAGCCTGACCAACATGATGAAACCCTGTCTCTACTAAAAATACAAAAAATTAGCTGGGCGTGGTGGTGTGCGCCTGTAATCCCAGCTACTCAGGAGGCTGAGGCAGGAGAATAGCTTGAACCCAGGAGGCAGAGGTTACAGTGAGATGAGATCGCACCACTGCACTCCAGCCTGGGCAACAAGAGCAAAACTCTGTCTCAAAAATAATTAATTAAAATAAAGTAAAAGGAAGAAAGAAACAAACAAGAAAAAAAAGAATTGCCAGGGAGTTTTTGTTTTGTTTTGTTTTTGTTTTGTTTTTTTGAGATGGAGTCACCCTGTCACTCTGTCACCAGACTGGAGTACAGTGGTGCGACCTTGGCTCACTGCAACCTCTGCCTCACGGGTCCTGGTTCAAGGGATTCTTCTGCCTCAGCTTCCCGAGTAGCTGGGATTACAGACACAAGCCACTACGCCCAGCTAATTTTTGTATTTTTAGTAGAGACAGGGTTTCACCATGTTGGCCAGGCTGGTCTCAAACTCCTGACCTCATGATCTGCCCACCTCAGCCTCCTGAAGTGCTGGGATTACAGGCATGAGCTACCGCACTCAGCCCAGGGGAGATGTTTTTTAATGACTGATGCCTGAGCCCCACCCACAGACTCTGATGCCATGGATCTGGGGAGGCACCAGGCTTGGGTGGGTTTTCAACACTCTTCAAACTATTCTAATGTGCTCCCAGGGTTAATAATTACTGAGGCAACCAATCTGGCCTCCCAGGGTCTTCCGGATTTCCCTGACCTCGGCAGGACTGCCCCAGTCGACCAGTTCCTGAGGGTGTGAAGGTGCCCCCTCTCTGCCCTTCAGCTCACCAAGGAAGCTCTTGTCACACCGGGTCTGACCCTCCCACCACAAAGACCCTTTTCTAAGTGCTGGTGGCAACGAGCGTGTAGCCGGGCGTGCCCATCCGCGCACTGCGGCTGCCCCCTGCTGGACAGAGCCGGTTGTGCCCAGCTGCCAGCGCGACCCACCTCTCCCACACAGGGCAGTCCCAGGCTGAGATGTGAGGGGAGCCAGAAGCGAATGGGCCTCAAGAGAAGTCCCCACATCCTCTCCAAGAGTCCACAAACCCTCAGCTCTGCCCCCTCCTGCCAAGCCCCAGCTACTTCTCTGGTCCAGCCATCTCAGGCCTAGGCGATCACAGATATTTTCCTTTGCTCTTCTACTCAATGGTAGCCAGTAATGCTACACTGGGCTGGCCAGTCTTGGCAGCTGGGGCTGCAGAGATGAATAAGGAAGGGAGCTGACAAGTCCGCCCAGTCCCCTCATGCCCAGCCATCCGCCAACAGCTTCCCTAGCCACCTTCCTCCAGCTGCCTATGTCCTTGCTACTCCACACCCTCGGTGCTCCCTCCTACCCTGAAGATAAAGCCCAGGCTCCTCACAGCCTGGCTCCTGCTGCCCAGAGCACATCTCTTCTCAGTCTCCCAGAAGGCCTTCCACCCAAGGGCTGCCTGGCAAACTGTCATTTGTAGTTCCACCTTCTACTTACGCCACCTCCTCCAGGAAGCCTTCTCTGACCTCCCCCCCTCCATTAGCCTTCATACCCATTAGCCACTTCCTCCTCTTTCCCCTAAACATTACATACCTGCCTCTTATACTAATTCTCTATTTAAAACATATCTGCCTCCCTCCCCTCCAGACTGGGGGCTCCCAGGGGGGGACCCAGGGGCCTGGGATCAATAAAGGTCTATAGAATGAATGAAGCCTTCTCCAACCTGCCCAGTCCATGGAGAGCTCTCCCGCCTCTGGCTGCACATCAGCAGGCCAAGCGCCTCCCTCAGAGGAGCAATCCCTAGGCTAAGGAAGAGAAGAATAGCAACTATGGCACTGCTAAAGCGCATGCTTACTAGATTCCACGTGCTTTACATGTATCAATTCATTTAACTCTCACAACATTACTGTGAGCTAGATGGGAAGCCTAAGGCACAGAGAGGTTAAATAACTCGCCAAGCAAACATACAACTGTCAGTCCAGAGCCCAGATCCATCCCAGAGGCCACACTGTTAACCACATTTACTTCTTCTGTTTTTTGTTTGTTTTTTGAGACAGGATCTCGCTCTGCTGCCCAGGCTGGAGTGCAGTGGCAGAGTCATGGCTCACTGCAGCCTTCCTCCCCGGCTCAGTCGATCCTCCACCTCACCTTCCTGAGTAGCTGGGTCTCCAGGTGCGTGCCACCACATCCAGCTAATTTTTCTGTAGAGACAGGGTTTTGCCATGTTGCCCAGGCTGGTTGGTCCCACTCCTAGGCTCAGGTGACCACCCAGTCACCTGCCTTGGCCTCCCAAAATGCTGGAATTACAGATGTAAGCCACTGCATCCGGCCCACACTTCCCTCTCAAGGGAAGAGAATGTTGGTGGAGAACCCATGTCCATTCTGGCCCTGAGCTACTTCCCAGGCATGTCCTATAGAAGATAGGAAGGGTCTCCCCAGGAGAGGCCAGGCCAGATTCCCTAGCCAGCAGCTCTAGGGCTGTGGCTTCTTTAAATTCCTTCTTAATTTTTCCAACAAGAACAGACGCCACTGCAGCTGACAACTGCCTGTGTGAACGGAAGGCGGATCCAGCCCCTCATTTGTGTGGTGGGAAAATGAAATTGGACAAGGAGGTAGCTGAGCTTTGGGAGACCTCAAGGATCCAGGGGTGGGGGCAGGCACAGGAGGGCTCCCAACAGGCAGGGAATGGATACAGGGACAGGACGGGAGGTCTGAACTGCCCCAAGACCCTCTAGACAAGCTCCTGCCTCCAATAAATTATTTTTTGAGACAGAGTCTCACTCTGTCGCCCAGGCTAGAGTGCAATGGCACCATCTTGGCTCACTGCAACCTCCACCTCCCGGGTTCAAGCAATTCTCCTGCCTCAGCCTCCCGAGTAGCTGGGATTACAGGTGTGCACCACCACACCTGGCTAATTTTTGTGTTTTTAGTAGAGACGGGGTTTCACCATGTTGGTCAGGCTGGTCTCAAACTGCTGACATCAGGTGATCCACCTGTCTCGGCCTCCCAAAGTGCTGGGATTACAGGTGTGAGCCACCGTTCCTGACCCTCTAATACTTTCTTCCTTCCTCTCTCCCTCTCTCTTCCCTTCCTTATGTCCTTCCTCTCTTCCTTCCAGACATGGTGAGCCACTACCAGGTGCTCCCCCCTGTGCTGGCTCCTGGGAACACGAGCTCCTAGTCTGCAGAAACACACAGGGCCAGACCATCGGTGAGTGCTATGAGGGAGCAGATTCTGAGGCCCATCCATCCAGGCTCCTGTCAGCCTCCACCACTTCCAAGCTGTGTGAACTGCACAAAGTACAAAGTTCTGCATCTGTGAAATGGGACACTCCTGACACCTGCTTCATTGAGCGTTAGAAGGATTCATGGAGTTAACGCATATAACGTGCTTTGGATCATGCCTGGCACACAGCAAGCTCCTTCTCCACATCCCCCCAGGAATGCAGCTCCTCACCAAATCCCAGGATCATCCTCTTTGCTGCTGGTTCTCTTTACTCCTCTGCTGTTCCTCACACCCCGTCGCAATCTGGAAGTAGCCCCTGAGGTCTAACCACTATCCCTCCCATTGCAAGGCACTTCTTATCATCCGCAGCAGATATTCACAGGCACCACCCGCAACAGGCATCACACTGAGCTCACATCTCCTCTTCCAAGCCCGCCAGGGGAGGGCCCCTGGTGACTCTGAGACCCTGGTCTTGGGAGAGGATAAAAGTTTGGCCCTGGGTGGAACAGCTCCCTGCCCCAAACCAGGTGTGTCTGCCTCACCAGTCACTCAGGCCTGGGGTGGTAAGCGGCAGTCCTAACTGCAGAAAGGTGCCCCACCACTGGCTTCTCAGCTGGACAGTTCTTATTGATAGCTGGCCCCAGGCTCTCTAGCTACAGTGCCAAGGGTCATGTTCTGACAGCAGGGGGAATGCTGGGGTGATCTGCGGAGGATCTTCTCCCTGACTTGGCCCCAGCCATGCAGCCCACAGTCCCAGGAAGCAAAGTTACAAGGTCAAGGAGTTAGGGCACGCCTCTGGCCTTAGCAAGCCCCTCAAAGATGAACTCAGTTGTGGATCTGGTGTGTGAAGCCTGACTTTGTACACGTCTCTGGGGTGAGGATGGGTGTGCGTTTGTCTCTGTGCTTTGTGTAATTGTAGCTCCCGTGTCTGTCTAACTCTGTCTCTGCAGGAGCGTGTCCATGTACCCCTGGAACACTATCCCTGGCTGAGCGCCTTGTTCCCACTGTCAATATCATCCACAGAGCACCTGCTTTGGGCTTTGCCTACATGTTTTCATTCACTCCTCATGAAAAAAGCTTCCTGACTCCAACCTTCCCCACCCGCCAGGCAAACAGGGTCTCAGAAGCTAGCATGTCAAGCCCAAGTCCCGTGGTGGGGTCTTTGAGGCCCCTCACAATCTAGCGTAAAGCAATTTCTCCTGCTGTATCTCCCATTCTCCCCTCTCCTGTGCCCTCCTTCCAGCCCCTTGCCTATGCTGTTCCCTCCACCCAAATCCCCACCCTTCACATCCAGAATACTACTACTCACCTTGCACAACCTTGCTTCCTCTGGGAAGTCTCCCCTGATGGCCCTGCCACCTCCTCCAGGAAGCGTTCCCTGACTTACCGAGAGTTGACACCGTCAACCTGGCCTCTGTGCCTCTGATGCCACCCTGGATGGTCATTACTTCTTCCACACCAGCTCCTTGAGGACAAGGCAGAGTCCGATCCCCCCACAGAATCTCCAGCCTGGCACACAGTAGGTATTCAGGAAATGGCTCAGTGTGTACTTCTTGCCTGTTGACAGGTAAAGAGAAGCAAGAGGGTAGCCCAACGTTCATTCCCTGCATCTGCCCCCAATTGTGCCCAAAGGACCAGCTCTGCTGTCTCTCCTGGCTCATCTGGAAGGGTCCAGGCTCTTGGTCTGTCGCCGGCTGCCTGAAGCCCTCAGACCTCGAGGAGCTCTGCAGGAGGCTGCCCAGGGGAGGAACAGACTTCTGCTTGAGACTGATCCTCCTCTTTCCCCAAAGCAGCTGTTCTCCCCAGACCTGAGGTCAGTCCCTAAATTCCTACAGCCGCCCACCGCCACTACCATCAAAAAGGCCTCCCTCGGAAGGGGCGCGGTGGAGGAGGCATGGCAGGGAGAAGGAAGGAAGCAAGGTGGGGGAGATAAAAGGCTGAAATGAGAGGGAGGGCAGGGAAAGGGGAGAGGAGACAGGAGGACTCATCATTTGCTTCTGTGTCTTTGCAGGCTGTTACTTCCCCTGGTTAACAATCGCAGTCCGAGCACAGCCCTCAGCCCCCTCTAATTACCATGATTAGCAGTAAGCGAGCTGCCACATTTTATGACTCTCCAAACCAAAAAAATAATTAAAGCAATTACTGTCATTAACACTCTGCCCTCTTCACCACCTTCTCTGAGACTGAGCAATGAACAGGCCCTAGGGAGTCATGATTGAACCCCTAGTGCCTCCCTCCTCCCCTTCCATCCCCCCACCACCACCACCTGCCACCTCCAAGACCACCAGCCTCATCGGCTGCAGCCACCAGCAAGGCTGAGAGGTCGCAGGAAGGGCCTCAGTAGGTCCCAGGCAGACCCCTTACATGCCTGGAAAAGCGAGCACCAGGCCCTGGAAAACTGCACAGAGAGGCTGAGCCAGGAACTGCCCCTAAACCCATCCAGGTTGAAACTTTCTTTCCCAGATACTTCCTCCTTCCCACCCCGCACCCAGGCAGGAGCCCACCAAGCCCAGACACCCCTGAGACCTGGCCTTGTCCCTCTGCGACTCCTCAATGCCACAGGCAGGTGTCTCTCAAGCCCTATTCTCTCCGACCTCCCAGTCTCCCATCACGGCCCAGCCCAATGCTCTGCCACTCCCCAACTGAGTGGCCAGATCACCCAACACCTCAGAGCCTCAGTCTCCTTGTCTGTAAATTGGGCTCTATTAGTCACCTCTGACTACTATAACTAATACCACAGACTGGGTGGTTTAAACAACAGACATTTATTGCTCACAGTTCTGGAGCCTGGGAAGTCCAAGAGCAAAGTGCCAGCAGATTCAGTCCCTGGGGGAGGGCTCTCTCCCTCACTTGCAGATGGCCACCTTCTCACTGTGTCCTCACATGGTACGGGGTGGGATTCTGCAAGGTGTCTATTCTTACAAGGACACTAATCCCATCACGAGGGACCCCCTCCTGAGCTCATCTAAACCTAATTATACCCCAAAGGCCCCATCTCCAAATACATTGAGGGTTAGAGCTTCAACATAGGAATTTAGCAAAGTCACAATTCAGTCCATAGCATGGGCTTTGAAATGTCTGTGGAACAGCCCCCTCTTCACAAGTCTCTTTGAAGATTAAATGAGCTCAACACAAGGCACCTAAAACAATGCCTGGTACATAGTAGGTCCTCAGTAACAGTGGTTCTGTTCCAAGCTGCCCCTCAAGCAGACGATGGCTGGGGTAGAGGTGGAAGGCTTGCTGAGGAGGCTGGGTAGGGGGCCCGGCTCTGCTGTAATGATCCACCAGCCAGTGGAACCACAGTACCTGTGACCCGGGATTATCGTGGCAGCCTTCTAACTGGTCTCCCTGTTTCTGCCCCTTCCTCTCCAACCCCTCTTCAATTTGTTCTCAACACATAGACCAATGTGAACCCTTTAAAACATAAGTCAGGCCAGGAGCAGTGGCTCACGCCTGTAATCCCAACACTTTGGGAGGCTAAGGCAAGTGGATCACCTGCGGTCAGGAGCTCAAGACCAGCCTGGCCAATATGGTGAAACCCCATCTCTACTAAAAATAGAAAAATTAGCCAGGCATGGTGGTGTGTGCCTGTAGTCCCAGCTACTCAGGAGGCTGAGGCAAGAGAATCGCCTGAACCCAGGAGGCGGAGGTTGCAGTGAGCCGAGATTGCACCACTGCACTCCAACCTGGGCAACAGAGTGAGACTGTCTCAAAAATATAAATAAATAAATAAAAAACATCAGTCAGATCATGTCACTTCTATGCTCAAAATCCTACCATGGTTTCCCATCTCACTTGGAGTTAAGCCTAAATTCTTTTTTTTTATTTGTAGACCAAGTTTCATTCTTGTTGCCCAGGCTGGAGTGCAGTGGCACAATCTCGGCTTACTGCAATATTTGCCTCCCAGGTTCAAGAAATTCTCCTGCCTCAGCCTTCCAAGTAGCTGGGATTACAGGCATGCACCACCACGCTCAGCTAAATTTTTGTATTTTCAGTAGAGACAGGGTTTCTCCATGTTGGTCAGGCTGGTCTCGAACTCCCAACCTCAGGTGATGCGACCACCTTGGCTTTCCAAAGTGCTGGGATTGCAGGCATGAGCCACCCCACCCGGCCAAGCCTAAGTGCTTAAAATGAACTTGCAAGGTTATGTTCCTTTCCCACTACCCATCCCCCTCACTCACTCTGACCTCAGACAACTGATGGACTCTCACCTTAGGGCTGACCCACCCATTGGGAACCCTTCCTCCCAATACAATTCACCTCCTTCACGACTATTGAATGTCTTCCCAATGATGCAACCCTGACCCAATACCCCACCACATACCCCCAGTCCCCTCACCCTGTTTCCTCCTGTGCTCAACACCTTTTACCATGCATTGCAGGCTGGATGCAGTGGCTTATGCCTGTAATCCCAGAACTTCGGGAGGCCAAAGCAGGAGGATCACTTGAGCCCAGGAGTTTGAGACCAGCCTGAGCAACATACCAACATAACCCCATCTCAAAAATCAAAAAATTAGCTGGGCGTGGTGGTGCACACCTGTAGTCGCAGGTATTAGAAGGCTGAGGATTGCTTGAGCCCAGGAGTTCAAGGCTGCTCCAGCCCCGGCAACAGAGTGAGACTCTGTCTTGAAAAAAAAAAAAAAAAAAGTTGAAATACTGGATTTTGTTTTGTCTATATATTTTTTTTAACACAATTTAAAATTTTTAATTTTCAAAAACCACTAGCCTGGGCAACATAGTGACACCCCATCTCTACTAAAAATAGAAAAATGTGTAGTGGTGCATGCCGATAGTCCCAGCTACTCAGGGGGCTGAGGTGGGAGGATCACCTGAGCCCAAGAGATAGAGGCTACAGCCAGCCACGATAGTGCCACTGCATTCCAGCCTGGGTGACAGAGTGAAACCCCGTCTCAAAAAATAAATAGATAAATAAACAAATACAAATAAAAGTTATAAAAGTCAGGCTGGGCACAGTGGCTCGTGCCTGTAATCCCAGCACTTTGGGAGTCCGAGACGGGCAGATCATGAGGTCAGGAGTTCAAGAACTGCCTGGCCAGCGTGGTGAAACCCCATATGTACTAAAAATACAAAAATTAGCAGTGGATAGTGGCGCACACCTGTAATCCCAGCTACTCAGGAGGCTGAGGCAGAAGAATTGCTTGCACCTGGGAGGTGGAGGTTGCGGTGAGCCGAGATCACGCCACTGCACTCCAGCCTGGGCAACAGCATGAGACTCCGTCTCAAAAAAAAAAAAAAACAACCTGTGATAAAATACCCATAACATAAAAGTTTTAAAAACAAGGAAAAAGAAAAGACACTCCAGAAAATGAAAAGCTTGATGCAAATTGCGTCTCTGAAGTCCAAGGAGAGTTGCTTCCAAGTCCCGCACAACGGTGGGTACAGGCCATCTCCCCACCCCCCACAAGTTGCCCCCAAGCCACGGCTGCCACGTGATGCGGCTTCCCTGCGCCCCATCTCACCATGTTGGGATTCAAGTGTGGCTCATGTTTCTTCTCAGAGTTTATTTTAAATGACTCTGAACCCCCAAAACCCAAACCAAACATAGTCTATTTCTCCATGAGATTCTAAAACAGGCAAAAACACGGTTTAAGTCCTCTCCAGACCCCAAGCATGAACCAACAGGCCTGTCTAGAGTCATGAGGATGCCTGACATTCTAATCACTGTTGCTTAGGGCCCTGGCCCTCTAAAATTAGATGTCTACTTGTAGAGAACTGGTAAGGGGCAAGTGATTTCTATCCATTAGAGAAAATAATCCCCAAAGGTTATGGTTTTGATGTCCTATAGGATATTAACCAATTTCACATCTAATTTAGTATCTTACTCTATCATTGTTTTTCATGAGAGTTTCTCATATTCTTCTTTGAACCTTGTTCAAAGATGCTCTCATTGAGCTAAATAATATTTTGATGGTGCTCAGTGTGTATTGCATGAGAATTATGGTTTTCATATTTTGAGATTTATACTTTGGCATCTGGGGGGATCTAGGCAGGTGCTGTGTGCTCCACACCCAGTCCTG
Organism: Ateles fusciceps; assembly: GCA_036589455.1. Taxonomy (NCBI): domain Eukaryota; kingdom Metazoa; phylum Chordata; class Mammalia; order Primates; family Atelidae; genus Ateles; species Ateles fusciceps. Next base: position 8,996,717 of record JAZHEH010000733.1, read on the forward strand.
GGCTGCTCCCACCTCACTCTCCCTCCGCTCCTTCTCCTGCCGGCTTCTCTTGCATCTCCTCCGCCCTCCCTCTCTCTGTCTCTCTCTCTCTCTGTCTCTCTCTCTCTGTCTCTGTGTCTCTGTCTCTCTCTCTCTCTCTCTCTGTCTCTCTGTCTCTTTCTGTCTGTCTCTCTTTGTCTCTGTCTGTCTCTGCCTGTCTCTCTCTCTCTCTCTCTGTCCTCCCTGGTTCCCCACCCCCACTGCTGTCTTTCCTCCTTCTGTCTTCATTTGCCGCAGTCAGGGCTCCTACACAGCTACACTGACAGACAGCTACGCAGTGTTACCTTGCAGCCCAGACTATACACCCCTTCTCAGGGTCCCTATTGTATCGGAGAGCACAGCCACCAACGAGAGGCTCCTCAGGCCTCCCCACACCTGAAAATCCCCCGCTCTCCCACCCCAGGCTGTAAAACCAGGTCACATCCATAGCAAACTCTGCTTGAAATGCAGTCATTATGAAACAGAATATTCAACCCCTCGGTTTGCATTCCACCGCTCACGGCTCTTCCAGAGCTCTTCCTAGACAAGCAGGTGGTGCTTGCCTTATTCCTATAAAGGACCCGTCCTGGCAATTTTATTAAAACGGGAGAGGAGGAGGCTGGGGACCGTGGCTCACGCCTGTAATTTCAACACTTTGGGAGGTTAAGGTGGGAAGATCCCATGAGGCCAGGAGTTCCAGATCAGCCTGGGCAGGATAGTGAGACCACCATCTTCACAAAATAAATAAATAAATAAATTAGTCAGGTGTGGTGGCTCACACCTGCAGTCCCAGCCACTTGGGAGGCCAAGGAGGGAGGATCAATTGCACCCAGAAGTTTGAGGCTGCAGTGAACTATGACCGTGATCTCACCACTGCATTCCATGATGGGCGACAGAGTGAGGCTGTCGCAAAACAAACAAACAAACAAAAAGACCTTAAAAATAAAATAAGGGGTATGCTTCAAATGTGTCCACACCTCTAAAATTAACACCATTTCGAGAAAACAGCTATCCCCAACTGAGCTTCATTAAGTTGGGGGAAAAAAGACCCTCTTCTTCAGATAACTTGTTATAATATGTTAAAACAGATAATTGCCATTGTAGAAAAATAAAGCTTTAAATTTTTATTATTTTGTATCTGACATCTTAGTAAACTTTTTTTTTTAAAGAGACAGGGTCTTTTCCTGCAGTGTAAAAAAATTAGTTAAAAAAATAGAGACCGAGTCTTGCTCTGCGACCCAGGCTGGTCTTCAACTCCTGGTCTCAAGTGATCCTCCCACCTCAGCCTCCTGAATGATGTGCACCATCGTGCCCAGCTAACTGTTTTTCATTTTTGTAGAGACGGGGTCTCACTATGTTGCCCAGGCTGGCCTCTAACTCCTGGCCTTAAGCGATCCTCTCACCTGGGCCTCCCAACGTGCTGGGATTACAGGCATGAGCCAGCATACCTGACTTAAACTTTTTCATTTGCTATAATTACTTGTTTTAGTTAGTTTTATTGAGTTTTCTAGTTATAACATTGTGTCTCTGGCACATGATGACAGTTTTCCCATAAATTTTGAAATCGTGGTTTTTGTGTTATCGCATCAGCTATGGTGTGTGTTCTTTGCTATGAATAAATGTACTAAACTTTAGAGAAGCTATAGGGGAAGAAGATGCATTGGCAAGGAAAGAGGCTAGTGACTCAGTAACTAAAAAACAAAACAAGACCGGGCATGGTGGCTCCCGCCTGTAATCCAAGCACTTTGGAGGCCAAGGCGGCGGATCACCTGAGGTCGGGAGTTCAAGACCAGCCTGACCAACATGATGAAACCCTGTCTTTATAAAAAACAAAACAAAACAAAAAACTATGGTAGTGGTTCGAGTGTGGATTGATGGGACAAGGCCTGCACCAGGATCATGACAGCAAAGAAAGATCGACAGAGAAGCGAAATTCTAGATGGTGAATCGGCAATGAGGGGCAGGAAATTGAACACAGCTCCAGGTCCGCCCACCGGAAGCCCAGTGTTCTACCTGAGCGACCAGCAATAGTGGGCACCCTGCAGGCTCCCAGCACCCATTTCACCCACCTCTGGTGCCACAGTGATTGTTTCAGTGATGGGCACTTTATGAAGAACTAAGCCAAGAGACCTGGCATTCCCCCTCCTCCTGACCCAAGTTAGTCCCATCAGAAGCGCAGCTCAGGAATTGTGCTGAATCTTGGCCAAGGAGAAGCCTCTCTCGCTCCCAGGATTTTGAGGGAAAAGCCCAGGAGCTGTTGGCTTCCAATATGGAGAAGCCACCTGAGCCTGAATAACAAACTCTGCATCAAATCCCCTCTGAGGTTCGTCTTACCCCTTGATATGGTTTGGACACTCTCTCTCCCTCTCCCTCTTTCTCTTTTTACCTCTCTCCTTCTTTCCCTCTCACCTTCCTCTCTCTCCCTCTCTCTCCCTCCCTCTCTCTCTCCCTCCTTTCTTCTCTCCCTCCCTCCCTCTCCCTCTCTCTCCCTCCCTGTCTCTCTCTCGTCCTCCCTTTCTCCCTCTCTTCCTCTCTCTCTTCCTCTCCCTCTCCCTCTCTGCTTCTCCCTCCTGCCACCTTGTGAAAAGAGTTCTTGCTTCTCCTTCACCTTCTGCCATGACTGCAACTTTCCTGAAGCTTCCCCAGCCTACAGAACTGTGAGTCAATTAAACCTCTTTTGTTTGTAAATTACCCAGTCTCAGGTAGTATCTTTATGGTAGTATGAAACAGACTAATACACCTCTGGACTTCCTAGTCACCCGGACCACACGTTCCTTTTACCGGTTAAGCCAAGTTGCAGCGGACCTCCTGCTCCTTGCTCTGTAAGGAGTCCCAACTGATCCACCAGGACTGGCAATATTTTTAACAGATACTATAATTCTCTTACAATGTATTCATCTGAAAAAAAGGTGTGAAAGAGAAAAGTAATTAGAATTCTCAGTTTATAAACATTTCCTAAAATGTGAATTCAAGAGAAAAATTAGCAGATATTTTAATTGTCTGTTCTATCTCCACATTCTCACACTTAATCTACCTACTCTCTAAATGTCTTAATTAACATTTTCATAAACACTCTTCCAGCTTACAATGCGACTTCACACATCTCGACTCATTTGGTTCCCATAACAAACAGCAGAGATGGGTGGTGACAGCGAGCCCTCGTTTCGTTTTTGCGGTTCGCTGGTTTGTGAGACCCTTTCTCTTACATGATTTCACGTGATACCCGAATGTTTAGCTCTTGCAAGTTCTAGACTCCAGAAAAACTGACACGATTGTTCTCTTGGTCCACAGAGAAGCGCTGTACATTCCTGCGTCTTCCCTGGTGTCCCTCAGTCAATCCTGTTCTTCCCTGCCTTGTTCACCAGGTGAATTCCCTATTCATACTTAAAAGCCCATTTCAGACAGGGTACAACTGTGTCTCTTTCCCCAGGGAGGTGTGGGCAGGCAGTGAGGTCTTCAAGAAATGTGTTGCCTTTGCCAGATGTCAAGGTCAGCCAGCTGGCTGTAGGGATAAACTGTTGGGCGGGGGTGGCGGGGGAGGGGCGGCGCTCTGGCCAACCTTTTTGTGGTTTGGGATACACAAAATCCATCATCAAAGGAAAAACACCGGCCTCTCCACCAGCCCGCTGGCCACAAGAACCGACTTCAAGCTTGGCCAGATTCACTGTTTGTTGTATGAAGGGAGAAGGGTCAATGCCAGCCTTGGCCTTCAGCCATCCCTATTGGCTTTATGCCACTGGCCCTCAGGCCAGCCCAGACAGTGTGTAGGCCTTCGAACAGGCCTCAAAGAGAGGAACTCAGACGGGTTCCCAGTTGCGCTCAGACAGACCCTCACCTGGGTGGTCTGACAGGCCTCGGAGGGACTTGGACGGGAATGGGTCAGCACAGATCTGAACTAGGAAGCGCTTCTTCCTCTGACCACAGATGTTCTCTCAAAGATACCTTCCTGAGCAACACACACCTGAGGGGGTCACAGCAGAGCAGGAGTTCCATTAGTGCTGGCACCCACTGGCCACACCCCGCCAGAGGTCAGCCTGGGGCCCACCGCCTCCAGGATTCTGGGAGTGTATTTTCGGGTCCGAAGGCCTGACTGGGGAGGACTAAGGATGCTGGCGGTGGCCATGGCAACCAGCTCAATCTCCTGACACCTGGCAGGTGATGCCCTTGGCCTCCCCTCTCTTTGTCACTCTGGGGGTTCCTGTAATCAAAGTGGTCCTCCCCATAGAATGAGAGGTCAGAGGACAGAAAGGGTGGGGGAGAACACTGCCCCAGTAGGGGATAGAAAGGGCAAGTGCGGGAAGGAGAGACATGTAGGGAACAAAAGAGGTGGCCTAAGCCCTTTGCCCCAAAGCTAGGAGGCCTGTTTTCCTGGGGGCCTCCTGGCTGGGGGGATCCTGGGGGGCTGTGGCACGATGTCCCTCCCTATATTTATGAGATCTATTTGTCACTGCCAGTCTGAAATCTCCTTCCTATATCCTTGGCACAGTTGGGTCTATAATGAGGGACTGCTGGTGTTGCCACAACTGAACTCCCTGCTCCCCCGGCTCAGAGAAAGGCATCACCACCCCGCCTTCCCTCCCGGCCCCCAGCAGCCACAGGTCGCCTTAACCAACCAGCTTGAAGTCCTCAGCTCGGCCTGCAGAGACGCCAGCAAGCCTGGTGCAGCTCTCCTTTCCCTCCCACCAGCCTCCAGAGTCAGTGTCCCTGGAGCCACCTGTGATCACATCACCCTGCTCTGAGCCTGCAGTGAGCCCCGTTGCCCTGAGATGAAGGCGAAGCAACTTACCACTCTTCACAAGCCAGCCCCATTGGTCTCTCTAGAGTCTTCTTACACCCACTTCCTTCCAGGCCAGATTCAGCCACCTCCATTTCTCAGCTCCCTCCCTCACCCAGCCCCCAGTGCCCCCCACCACCACCCCTGCATTGCCTCTTCCTCCAGCGCAGTTCACTGTGCCCTCGCCAGTTCCACAGGCCCATTCTCTCCCGACAGCCCCACCCAGCCATGCCTGCTCCTCAGATCTCCTATGCCATCTTCACCATTTCTACCCCAAACACTCCCTGTGCGGGCGTGGCCCGCGCCCTGAGGGAATCCCAGCAGAGCAGGAGTCCCATCCGTATTGTTTGCTGAATGAAGTCACCCGACCCAGCACCTGGCGCCAGTGCAGCACTTGCCACACTCCTGGTGCATCCTGGGGCCCTGGGGCATGGCCAGGATGAAGAATGAGGACCCCACCCTCCTGAGTAGGACTCAGATTGTGTCAGGGGATAACTATCCGACTGAATTCTGGCCCTGGCAGAGGCCTTAGCTACTTCCTAATGCCAATCCAGACTCCAGTGTCCAGGACCCTGGGGCTCCAAGGCAGCCACCCCTACTCCTCCACATTCTCAGCCCCCACTATCATGCACACCAACCCCTGGGCATGGGTCCTGGGGGGTAGAGCTAGGTGGGGGAGCTGAGGCTGGTGTGCCTGCATGTGCTGGTGCCCGACCTGGGTGCACACGCCTGCCAGCGAGTGGGGGGGAGCCTCCACGGCTGCCTCACCGGTGCCCCTCCCCAACACCCGCGCCCCTCCCCAGCACCCGCACCCCTCCCCAGCACCCGCACCCCCCTCCCCAGCAGCCGCACCCCTCCCCAGCACCCGGGCCCCTCCCCAGCCTCTGCTCAAACTGCTCCCGGCTACTGGCGCACCGTGCTCCTGTTGTTTAATTTTTCTGAACACCGAGTCTCAACCCCATGTTAATTGGTTTTACTCCAGTCTTTTGTGCCACCCATTAAATGAGGAAATACCACCCATAAAATTTTAATTTTAAAAGCCAACTTGTTTGTTTTATATTGAAATTCCCCGGGCAGCTCCAGCAAAGGGAAACAGACACATTTTCATTTCATTAAAGCAACTTGAGTGAAGATAAAAAAGAAGCTGAAAAATTAGATTTAAAAACAGAGAACAAGAAGCATTTAAAGAAAATGAATGAAAATGAGCTGCCACAGAGGGCGGTGGGGGACCACAGCTCCATCTCTGCCTTCCCAGAGCCTCCTGCTGGGAGATGGTGGAGCAGAATTGAATCGGGAAGCTGGGAGTGGAAGGGAACGCTCTGGGTGCCCCCAGAAGGCTGGACCATGCACTCTCCCTTCACTAAAGACTGGCCCACTGGATAGCCTAGAGGAAGGAGGGTAGAGCATCCTGGACCCGGGACCAGAAGCATCCTTCCTCCCTGGGGACACACTGCATGGCGATGAGGCTTGCTGGCTTGGAAGCTGAGCCGTCTGGATGGTCTTGGCTCTCTGCCACTTACCAGCTCTGTCATGGTGGGCAAGTGGCCTGTTTTGCTCATTATAAAATGATGATCTGTAAAACAACCCAGGGTGTAGGGTTGTTGTGAGGATTAAATAGAATAGTACCTTGAAAACACTTTACATAGAGCCTGGTACGCAGTAGGTTCGTAATAAATGTCAGCTGTGACTAGTGACATCCTGCTGCCTCGTTTCCACGGCATACTCCTTACACATTCCCCTGCTGAGTGCACCTCCCTCGCCACACATCCCCCCACCACCCCGTACCCAACACTCACTTCCTTTTTTTTTAGGGAGCAGAGTTTAGCTCTGTCACCCAGGCTGGAGGGCAGTGGCACAACCACAGCTGACTGCAACCTCGACCTCCTGGCCTCAAGGGATTCTCCCACCTCAGCACCCCTCCCCCAGTAGCTGGGACCACAGGCATACGCCACCATACCCAGCTAATTTTTTTTGGTTTTTGTAGAGATAAGGTCTCACTATGTTGCCCAGTCTGGTCTCAAACTCCCAGGCTCAAGCAGTCCTCCGGCCTCAGCCACCCAAAGTGCTGGGATTACAGGTGTGAGCCACCTCGCTGGCCTTTTTGAGTTTTTGTTTTGTTTTGTTTTGATGGAGTCTCACTCTGTCACTCAGGCTGGAGTGTCATGGCTCACTACAGCCTCGAACTCCTGGGCTCAAGCAATCCTCCCACCTCAGCCTCCTGAGTAGCTGAGACTAGAGATGTGTCCCAACACACCCGGGTAGTTTTTAAATATTTTTGTAGAGACAGGTTCTCTCTCTGTCGCCCAGGCTGTAGTGCAGTGGCACGGTCACAGCTCACTACAGCCTTGACCTCCTGGGCTCAGGTAATCTTCCCACTTCAGCTTCCTGAGTAGCTGGAACTACAGGAGTGGGCCACCATGCCCAGCATTTTTTTTTTTTTTTTTTTGAGACAGTCTCATTCCATTGCCCAGCCTGGAGCGCAGTGGCACGATTGCAGCTCACCGCAACCTCTGCCTCCCAGACTCAGGTGGTCCTCCACTTCGGCCTCCAAAGTAGCTGGGACCACAGGATTACACCACCACGCCTGGCTAATTTTTTATATTTTTTTGGTAGAGACAGGGTTTCACCATGTTGTCCAGGCTGCAGAGTTTCCTTTAATGATGTCCCTGAGCTGAAGACAGCTAAGAGAGACTGGGGAAGGCCTGATGAAAGGCTTGGGAAGCCTCACGTTCCTCTAATCCTTCCAGCCAGCCTCCCTGGGTTCAAATCGCAGTTCCACCACCCACTACCTGTGTGTTCTTAGGCAAGCTTCTTCTGGGCCTCAGTGTCTCTATCAGTAAAATGGGACTCACAGCTGGATCAGCCGCACATTGTCATCAAGGTCCCATAAAACAGGCTCTGTGGAGCGCAGGGCAGGTAACCAGCCAGTGAGTGGCTGCTTCTGCTTTCGCAATCAGCTGGAGACACCACAGCAGGCGAAGGTGTGGGGTCTGAGGCTGCGGAGGGGGGAGGGCAGGGCGGGGTTCTATCATAGGATGACCTCGTGGGGGTTCTCAGCTGTTGCCCTGAGATAACTTTTAATGACACTCCCTTTTATTCTTAAAAGTGTCCTAATCTGGATGACTAATCATATGGTCATCCTACTCCAAATCCCCCATGCCCAAGCAGGGGCCTGGGGAGCTGGTCCTCTGGTGTTAGGAAAGGGTCCCAGCTCTTGACCTGTTTTATTTTCCAGTCCGTGGGACTACCTACGCCCAGGTCCCAGCCCCAGCCCTAGCCCACTCTCACGCCAGGGAAACTCATTCCCTCAATTAGCATTAGAAAGCGGCAGGGAGAGGAAAGCCTGGGAGAAAGGCGGGGGTGCCCGGAAGGTGCTGGGAGTGGGCGTCTGCCAGGATTCCTGGCCTCACCTCTGATCCTGAGGGCAATTTACGCAATCTCAGATCCTCAACTTCCTCTTTCCTGCAAGGAAATTAGAGCAGTACCATCTCTGATTTGCAAAGATCACAGCACGCAAAGACTGGCGGTGAAAGTGTTTTGCAAACTGAAAAGTGTTGTACAGTCCATGAGTGGCATTAGGAAGGCAGTGACTTCTGCTTCAGCCACCAAGCCAGAATGCCCCGGTCCTGTTTCTCCAGTGACTGGAGGGGACAGAGATGAAGCATAAAGGGTCACAGAGGGTCCACAGATGGCTGGGGGTGGGGTGTCTACCCAGTGTCTTGGCCTACAGAAGTCCTCTAACCCACAGACCCGGGCCCACTTCCACCAGGCCACGAAGGACACCTCCAACACCTGTCCACGGCCCCGGCTCTGCTCAGAGACGCCTCCTCCCAGGCAGGGGCAGCTGCTGCCCTCAAGCTCCATGTGATCCCTACCTGGCTTCAAAAGCTACTCAGGGTATATGGTGAGCCCACCGTTTCCTGGGCTGCTTCTCAGAAAAGCTCGGAGAAGACATCTTAGCGGCTACTACGTGCCATCCATTTTATTTGAGGCAGAATTCTTGTCCTGTGGTCCTCACACTGCACACCTAGGAACCCCAAGGGCTTAATGACAGATGAGAGTTCTGAGGGTGTGGGACCAAGTGGGTGGGACTCCAGAGGCTTTGAAGGGCTTCCTCCTCTCCCCTTCCCTGTCCTCTCCCTTCTCCTCCCCCTCTCCCCTTCCCTGTCCTCTCCCTTCTCCTCCCCTCTCCCCCTCCCCGTCCTCTTCCTTCTCCTCCCCCTCTCCCCTCCCCTGTCTTCTCCCCTCCCCTTCCCTCTCTCCTCCCCCGTCCTCTCCCCTCCCCTCCCCTCTCCCTTCCCCTATTCTCTCCCCTCCCCTCCCCTCTCCCCTGTCTTCTCCCTCCCCCTCCCTCTCCTCTCTGCACTCCCTCCTCTTCCCTCTTCTCTTCTCCATCTCTCTTTCACTCTTTCTTCAACCACAGCAGCTCCATTGTATTATTCTGTCCAAAATTTTTCATGCACAAAAATTTACACGGTTGAAATAATTTTTTCAAAAACACAGTTCTGCTCCTCCTCTCTCCTCTCCTTCCTGAATAATTCAGTTCTAAAGCCATTACAGGCAGCAGAGCAAAGGAATGGGGGAGCCACAGAGGAACACAGTAGGATGTCCTAGCAAGGTGAGGAAGGGGACCACTGGGGGAGGCAGCCTGGCCCTGCGCTGTCAGAGCACAAATTGGTGAGGGGGTTTCACCCCCATGGGATCAGCCTGATGTGGGTGTCAGAACCCAGGCGGGGTGTCAGAACCCAAGCAGATTAAGCAAGGCAGCCATGCAGGGGATGGGTCCAGTGTGGGAAGCAGAGCCAGCCGGGAGAGGGGTGTCAGAGCCTACAGCTGAGTCAGAATGCCCAGGTCACCCAGGCTGAAGTGCAATGGCGTGACCTCAGCAACCTCGGCCTTCCAGGTTCTCCTGCCTCAGCCTCCAGAGTACCTGGGATTACAGGCGTGCACCACCACACTCAGCTAATTTTGTATTTTCAGTAGAGACGGGGTTTCACCATGTTGGTCAGGCTGGTCTCAAATGCCCAGTCTCAGGTGATCCACCCGCCTTGGCCTCTGAAAGTGCTGGGATTACAGGTGTGAGCCACCACGCCTGGCCTGCCCCAACTTTTTCTAAAGCCAAGCTTAGCTTGCCCAAGGAAGCCCCTGGGCCTCTTCTCAGTTGAAGTCACTGAGCACCGGGACATGCCAGGCAGGATTAGCTGTGTCGGGTGCTGGAATCAGAGCCAGGCTGGAGCAAGACAGTTCTCAGCCCATGTGGAGCTCACAGCCCAGCAGGGAGGACAGACATGGAGGCTGCCATCACAGCACACAAGCTCCGCAGGGGTACGGGAGCACGTGGAGGGAAGCTACGTGACCTTGCAGGGACCAGACAATGACCAGGGAGGAGGCAAGCCGAGAAGGAAGATGAGTTTCCCAGGCGTGGAAGGCTGCGGGTGGCAATGCCTCTGGGCCTTGGTCTCTCCCACTGCCCATCCTCACCATCCCATCTGCCAAAGCCCCAACCACCATGAGCCTCTCAAGAGGCCTTTCCATCCTGAGACCCCCATAGACTATACGCTAGTCCCAGGCCCCTCCAGACGGACAGTGTTGGGGCCATCTCACCCGCCTGGCCTGGACCCCACTCCACTGGAGGCTGCCCTCAGCGGGAAGGTTCCCCTGCTCCCCTTTCTGAGGTCTGGCATCCCGCATCATTAAGACATCCCTCCTTGTGTTCAACTCGCATCTCTCTTGCTTTCTCTAATCTTCAGAGAAATGGCTAACTGAAGGCCCAATTACAGGGAAACGCTGATAAAACCAGTCCCAGGCCAGGCACGGTGGCTCACACCTGCAATCCCAGCACTTTGGGAGGCCCAGGCAGGCAAATCACGAGGTCAGAAGATCAAGACCATCCTGGCCAAAATGGTAAAACCCTGCCTCTACTAAAAATACGAAAAATTAGCTGGGCGTGGTGGCACGTGCCTATAGTCCCAGCTATTCGGGAGGCTGAGGGGCTGAGGCAGGAGAATTGCTTGAACCCAGGAGGCGGAGGTTACAGTGCGCCAAGATCGCGTCACTGCACTCCAGCTTGGGCGACAGAGTGAGACTCTGTCTCAAAAAAAAAAAAAAAAGATCCCAGGAGGGCAGTGGGCTGGGGCTGGCCCAAAACTTTACTTGGGCTGGGCTGGCCCAAAACTTTACCTTGGGCTGAAGCTCCCTACCTTCATTTTTTCATCTACAAACCCTGACCTCTGGGGTCCCTCTGCTCTTCCCACGCCCAGGTGAGGGCCCCCACACATGCACCCCATCCTCATGACAGTCCGACTCCCTGAAGGGCCCTTGTCCTTAGAAAGCCTGCATAGGGCTCATTCCAGGGGGGCCTACATTTGGGGCTTACAGTGGCCTGGCCTAGCAAAGAAAAATAACTGCTTGGACTCTATATGACTTTATTTTCTAGGGTGGAGGAGAAAGCAAGCCACCTCAGTTGCCTCATCACGCCAGAGGTAGAGGTTAGACCCCAGGAAGGACTTCCTTCAGCTCAGGAAGTCACCCTTCTCCCTGCAGTCACCAGAAGGGGGCGCCACAGGCCAGGCGCCCCAGACGTGCTAGCTGAGAACGAGGTTGTCAGGAGTGAGTGAAGGTCTGGCCAGCACTGAGGGCTCTGGGGGTGCAGGGAAGTTAGGAGACCCATCAAAACAGCCAGACCACCTGGTGGGAGGCGACACACCCCCTGCCAGACCGGACGTGGGTTAGGGAGTGGCATCACATTCCACCGAGTCATTGCCTGCGAAGACTAGCGTCACCTCTGATGTCAGGGCTCCAAGGGGCTTCGTTCCAGCTCCAGGAAAGGGCGTCGCAGGGCCCAGAGGTTACACAACTTCCCCAAGATCAGCCGTGGACATGACTGGCAGAGCACGGATTCAAACCCAGGTCCCTCTGGGCACCTCCGCCCGGGTGCCTCCGCCCAGCCGCCTGCAGGGTCTGCAGGTGGCCATGTCCCACGTGTCGCCTTTACAGACCCACAGCTGAGAGCCGGGCCGGCCTTGGCCCGGCTTCCTCTTTCTCATCTCTAAAAATGCCTTTCATTATAAGATCTCCTTGGCAGCTTTATAATAAAAAGGAGCCTTCTGAAACCACAAATGTTTCTAAATGAATTCAAGCCCCAAGTTTCTGCAGGGGGGTGGGGGTGGAGGATGAAGATAAGTCTTGGAGTTATGAAAGTTACATGCATGGCACGAGAGCCCTCCACTGACCTCCAAAACTCGCGCTGCCGGGGATACGAGCGCCCCCGGCGAGTCTCCTGAAGTGCCTCCTTTTGAAAGCTTACCGGTCCTTGTACTCTGAGTGCTTTCAGTTAGGTCCATTATGAGAAATCTCCTTTTGAGCATGGATGTATTCAAATCCAGATGTTGTCTCTGCAGAACAAAAGCTCCCTCCAAATTCTCTTTATGAAGAAGCAGGTTCTCATCCTTTGTAGGAATAATATCTCTTGATAAGTGGAATGTCTTCCCCCCCCCAGCCAAGAACCTGCTGCTCCGAATTTGCTAAAAACTAGTTTAATAGCCGGTCCATTCTCTTTCAGAGGCCAGGACGGCGACGACAACGTGGAATGTCAGCGCTTGATGGATTCAATAGATTGAGTGTGGTTTCACTAAGAAGAGAAGGCTGGATTTTTTTTTAAATATTTGTTATTTATTTAGATACTTTGTTTTAAAATTCAAGACATATATTCTAATGACAAAAGTGAAAAACAGATTGAAAGATGAAAAACAGATTGTCAACAGAAACCTGCTGGATCATATACTTCATTTTGATTCAAATAACAACTTTTCAGGAAGGAAGGATACAAACCTATGCATTCATTGTAAATTAGCCCCAATTTCTGTAATACTCATTTTCTTAAAGTATGCCAGGCGCGGTGGCTCACACCTGTAATCCCAGCACTTTGGGAGGCTGGGGTGGGTGGACTGCTTGAGCCGGAGAGCTTGAGACCAGCCTGGGTAACATGGCAAAATCCTACCTCTACAAAAAATACAAAAATTAGCCAGGTGTAGTGTCAGGTGCCTGTAGTCCTAGCTACTCAGGAGACTGAGGTGGGAGAATGGTCCAGGCTGCTGTGAGCCAAGATCCTGCTGTTATACTTTAGCCTGGGTGACAGAGTGAGACGCTGTCTCAAAAACAAAAAAATAAAGAAAACCTTAAAAGAGGGGAAATACGGATTACATATCTGTTGACCATATATGTTTATGTAGCCAACAGAAATTTTTATCAGGAGGATCTAGTTTTTTGTTGTTGCTTAAACCATCTGAGAGCTGGAAACAAGAATCCTTTCCTTACTCTACTTACATACCATTGGTGATGGGGGAGCTCACTACCTTTGAAGGCACTCTGATTCACTGTGGGACAGTTCTGATAGCCACAGAGCTGGTTCTCAGGACCTTGTTATCTCCATGGGTGCCAGTTCTGCCCTTGGAGCCAGGCAAGGTTATACCACTGTTCCTGCCTCTGCCCCTTTAAATCGTCTCCAAGATCAGTATCCCCAGTTCCTCACTATTCTTCACCCTCCACAAACTGGACTCTGGTCTCTCACTGTCTCTTCACACGTACGGCAACCAGAGTTGAACACAACCCTGCAGCTCTCAGCTCCCTCATCATCAACCTATACCTCTATAGATTCAGCCTGAGATCACAATCATTTGGGGCAGCTGTCTCAATGTGCACAGAAACTTCCACCAACATCTCTTTCATGCAAAACCTTTTAATTTTACATCCCTCCCTAGAAGGGTTCGTCCATCATCTCATCTGCTTTAGGGGCTTTTGAGCCCTTGTTTGATCATTTAAAATATCAGCCACTGCATCTAGTTTTGGGTCATCTGCAAATCGAATAAGCATGTCTTCTGCACCTTTAACCCCGCTGTCAATAGGAATGAGCGATGATCTTGCCCCAGCCAGCCAGTGTCTCTGGGACCCTGGTTTCTCCATCCAATAATGAACAAGGGTGAAGTGACGGCCTCTATCAAGACAACCCACGGACTACATGTCAGGCACTACGCCACGCCCTTTACAAACACCAAGACATTGAATTCTTCACACCAGTTTGAGGAGAGCAGTGTTGTTAGCTCCTCCCCATTCTGCAGATGAGCAAAACAGGCCTTGCAGGATTTGACCTCAATTCTGACTGCACCCAACCTGATGCAGACGAGACCTGGAATAGAGCCGGTAGACCCACCAACAGAGCTATCCTCACAAGCAGCTACATGGCACTACTTGGGCACCCCTCAAAGATCCCCAAGTCCCACGCATGGCTCAGAAGCAGTGGAGGGCTGCAGGTTTGAGGCGGCCTTCAGAAAGGGGCATTAGATGCCTCAGCCATGACCGGGGTGAACAGAGAACCAAGGGACAATGAATCCTTCCCCTTGCCCCCAGGCCTTGACTCTGCTTCAAAGCAAGGTAGACTTAAAACTTCAAGAGTGACTCAAGGGAGCGTGTTTGCCAGCTCAGTGAAAGTGGGGGCTTGGCGTCAGAAGTTCAGGTAGGTGTGGCATGTAAAGGAAGTGACGTTCCTAATTAAAAGGTAGGATGGGGTCAGGCGCGGTGGCTCATGCCTGTAATCCCAGAACTTTGGGAGGCCGAGGAGAGAGGATCACCTGATGAGCTAACCACACACACAGACACACAAGTCTCACAATGTCTTAGGAAAGTTTACAAATTTGTGCTCAGCTGCATTCAAAGCTGTCCTGGGCCACATGTGGCCAGTGGGCCATGGATTGGACAAGCTCACCTTAGATGAAGCCCAAAGATTTCAAAGAGTTTTCCCATGGAATTCGTGTCCTTTTTTTTTTTTTTTTTTTTAAGACAGTGTCTCATTCTGTCACCCAGGATGGGGTGCAGTGGTGAGATCTCCGCTCACTGCAAACTCTGCCTCCCAGGCTCAAGCAATTCTCGTGCCACAACCTCCCAAATAGCTGGAACAGGCATGAGCCCAGCTAATTTTTGTATTTTTAGTAGAGACAGGGTTTCACCATGTTGGCCAGGCTGGTCTCGAACTCCTGACCTCAAGAGATCTGCCTGCCTCAGCCTCCCAAAGTGCTGGGGTTACAGGTGTGAGCTACCATGGGATTCATGTCTTTATTTATTTATGAGACAGAGTCTCACTCTGTCACCCAGGCTGGAGTACAGTGGCACAATCTCAACTCCCACTGCAACCTCCACCTCCTAGTTTCAAGAGATTCTCCTGCCTCAGCCTCCCAAGTAGCTTGGATTAGAGGCACACCCCTGAACACCCAGCGAAGTTTTTGTATTTTTACAAAACACAGTGTGTTTAATGAAATGGGAGAATTTGTGTCAAAATCAGAGAAAACTTTTTTTTTTTTTTGGAGACAGAGTTTTGCTCTTGTTGCCCAGGCTGGAGTGCAATGGCACGATCTTGGCTCACCACAAACTCCGCCTCCCGGGTTTAAGTGATTCTCCTACCTCAGCCTCCTCCCGAGTGGCTGGGATTATAGGCATGTGCCACCACACCTGGCTAATTTTGTATTTTTAGTACAGAGGGTTTCTCCATGTTGGTCAGCCTGGTCTTGAACTCCCAACCTCAGGTGATCCACTCGCTTCGGCCTCCCAAAGTGTTGGGAATATAGGCATGAACCACTGTGCCCAGACAGAGAATACCTTCTTAAATATCACAGAAAGCCCCAAAACCGTGAAAGAAAATGATCTTTGTATACAAAAAATTGAACATTTTTTCCTGGTTAAAAAAAGAGGCTGGGAATGGTGGTTCACACCTGTAATCCCAACACTTTGGGAGGCGGAGGTGGGCAGACTGCTTGAGTCCAGGAGTTTGAGGCCAGCCTGGACAACATGATGAAACCCCATCTCTACAAAAAACACAAAAATTAGCTGGTCATGGTGGTATGTGCCTATAGTTCCAGCTACTTGGGAGGGTAAGGTGGGAGGATCACTTGAGCCCAGGAGGTCCAGGTTACAGTGAGCTGTGACCATACCAGTGCACTCCAGCCTGGGCAACAGAGCAAGACCCTGTCTCCAAAAAGAAGAAGAAAGAAGGGAAAAAGAAAAAAGAAATTCATATAAAAAGTAAAATAACAATTGACTAACAGGAAAAGAACATATCTGAAACTTACCACAAATAGCTAATTTCTTTTATGTTTACAGAGCTTCTATGAATGAACAGGGTTAAAAGACCAATAATTCAAGAGAAAAATAAGCAAAGGATATAAACAACTGAATGCAAAAACAATGCAAATTGGTCTTAAATATGCGATAAGAGAACTCTCATCCTCACTTATAAATGGAATGCACATTGGAATACAATGAGACACCACTTTTCACCTACCAGCCTGGCAAAAATCAAAATGTGTGATGGCCTACTATGTTGGCAAGGCTGTGGGACAGAGGCCACTTTCCTCATTGCCAGTGGGAAGGTAAGGGTACAATTTCTTTCTTCTTGGTCTCGCTGTCACTCAGGCTGGAGGTAGTGATGCGATCAAGGCTTACCACAGCCTTGGCCTCCAGGCTCAATCGATCCTTCCACCTCAGCCTCCCAAGTAGCTGGGACTACAGACATGCACCAACACTCCCCGCCTTTTTTTTTTTTTTTTGGTCTTTTTTTGTAGAGACAGGGTTTCACCATGTTGCCCAGGCTGGTCTTGAACTCACTGGCTCAAGCAATCTGCCCACCTCAGCCACCCAAAGTGCTAGGATTGCAGGCGGAAGCCACTGCAACCCAGCTGATGGTACAATTTCTATGAAGAGGGGATTTAGCAACATTTTTCTAAAAGTAAGTGGTTATATACCCTTTGTTATAGGCTGAATTGCATCCCCCAAAATTCATATGTTCAGGTCCTAAGCCCCAGTACCTCAGAATGTGACCTTACTTAGAAATAGGGTTATTGCCGAGGTAGTTCATTCAGATGAGGTCATTCAACATGACTGGAGTCCTTATGAGAAGAGGAAATTTGGACACAGACACACAGGGAAAACACCACGTGAACATCAAGGATGACCTTGGGGTGATGATTCTACAAGCCAAAGAATGTCAACAATTGCCAGCAAACCACCAGAACCCATGGGAAAGGCATGGAACAGGTTCTCCCTTACAGCCTTCACAAGGAACCAATTCTGGGCCGGGTACGGTGGCTCACGCCTGTAATCCCAGCACTTTGCGAGGCTGAAGCAGGCAGATCATGAAGTCAGGAGCTCGAGACCAGCCTGACCAACATGGTGAAACCCTGTCTCTACTAAAATCAGCCCTGTCTCTAATACAAAAATTAGCCAGGCATGATGGTGCGCGCCTGTAATCCCAGCTACTCTGGAGGCTGAGGCAGAAGAATCACTTGAACCTGGGAGACGGAGGTTGCAATGAGCCGATTGCGCCATTGCACTCCAGCCTGGGCAATAGAGGGAGACTCCATCTCAAAAAAAAAAAGAAGAAGAAGAAGGAACCAATTCTGCCAACATCTTGATCTTGGGTTCCCAGCCTCCAGAACTGAGACAATAGATTTCTGTTGCTTAAGCCACCCAGTTTGTAGTACTTTGTGATGGCATCCCTAGCAAATGAACAAGCTCTTTAACCCAACAAGAGGAATTTATTCTGCTATGTATTTGCACAGTTGTAAAGTGATACATAGATGACGGCATACATTGCAGTATTGTTTGTGATAGTAAAGACTGGAAAAAACCTAAATGTTTATCAGTCAAAAACTGCCTAAGTAAACTATGGTACATCCTTCCAGTGAATATTTTTTAGCTGTTAACAGTAATGAGAGGCCGGGAGCGGTGGCTCATGCCTGTAATCCCAGCACTTTGGGTGGCCAAGGCAGGAGGATCACTTGAGCCCAAAAGTTGGAGATCCACCTGGCTAACATGGCAAAACCCTGTCTCAACCAAAAAAAATACAAAAATTAGCCAGGGCCAGGCGTGGTGGCTCATACCTGTAATCCTAACACTTTGGGAGGCTGAGGCAGGTAGATCACTTGAGGTCAGGAGTTCAAGACCAGCCTGGCTAATATAATCAAATCCTGTCTCTACTGAAAATACAAAAATTAGTAGGGTGTGGTGGCATGCACCTTTAATCCCAGCTACTCAGGAGGCTGAGGCAGGAGAATCACTTGAACTGAGGAGGCAGAGGTTGCAGTGAGCCGAGATTGCATCACTGCACTCTGGCCTGGGCAACTGAGAAAGATTCTGTCTCAAAAAAAAAAAAAAAATTAGCCAGGCATGTTGGTGCACCCCTGTAGTCCCAGCTACTTGGGAGGCTGAGGTGGGAGAATGGCTTGAGCCTGGGAGGTCAAGGCTGCAGTGACCCAAGATCACACAACTGCACTCCAGCCTGGGTGACAGAGACCCTATCTTAAAAAAAAAAAAAAAAAAAAAAAATTGGAAAAAAACAAAATGTTTAATTAGTCAAAACCTGCCTAAATAAAATATGGTACATTCTTCCAATGGAATATTTTTCAGCTGTTAACAGTAATGAGGGAGCTTAACATGCACTGATTGGAATTATCTCAAAGGTTTATTTTTAAGTGAGAAAAGCAAGGTGCAGCTGGTTATAGAAAGAGCTTCATTTATGTAAAAATAAAGAGTAACACCTTATAAATAAGAACAAAAAAGGAAAAGAGAGAGAAAAAAATCTGGCGCAAGATATCCACAGAAATAAGAAAAAGAAAGAAACGAAGCCGAATATATATGTACAAACAGTTGCTCCTGGATGCATAGATTCCATCTGAGAAGAGACATAAGAAACTGCTAACTTTGCTTGTTCCTGGACAGCAGAGCCACTTTAAGGACCAGGGAAAAGGGATCCTGTTTCTACCATAAACATCCTGTACTGGCCGGGCACGGTGGCTCACGCCTGTAATCCCAGCACTTTGGGAGGCCGAGGCGGGCGGATCACAAAGTCAAGAGATCGAGACCATCCTGGCCAACATGATGAAATCCCGTCTCTATTAAAAATACAAAAAAATTAGCTGGGTGTGGTGGAGCACGCCTGTAGTCCCAGTTACTCGGGAGGCTGAGGCAGGAGAATTGCTTGAACCTGGAAGGCAGAGGTTGCCAGTGAGCCGAGGTCGTGCCACTGTACTCCAGCCTGGCACCTGGTGACAGAGTGAGACTCTGTCTCAAAAAAAAAAAAAAAAAAACCCATCCTGTACCTTTTGAATCTCTACATTGTAAATGGATCACCTGTTCAAAAGGAGTTGAGATGGAGTTTTCCTCTTGTTGCCCAGGCTGGAGTGCAATGGCCCAATCTTGGTTCACTATAACCTCCGCCTCCTGGGTTCAAGCATTCTCTTGCCTCAGCCTCCCAAGTAGCTGGGATTACAGGTGTGTGCCACCATGCCTGGCTAATTTTTGTATTTTTAGTAGAGACGGGGTTTCACCATGCTGGTCAGGCTGGTCTCGAACTCCTGACCTCAGGTGATCCACCCACCCAGCCTCCCATAGTGCTAGTATTACAGGTGTGAGCCACCGCGCCCAGCCAAAAAAAAAAATCTTACAGAGAACATCAAGATGTCTCTAGAACTTCAAAAATGAACACTAAAAAGAGAAAATATAGTCATTGTAGCTTTTCACCTTTTGGAAATAACAGCTATTCATAGCTGAAATGGCTTGTTTGAGGAGGTGATATCTTCTGTCTTATCTCATTTAGAAACCAAGCACAAAGTTTGTTTTTAAAGTAATTAAATATGTCTTCTGAAATCTAGGCAGAAAAAAATAATAACAGTAATAATTAAATATGGCCAGCCATGGTGGCTGACGCCTGTAATCCCAGCACTTTGAGAGGCCGAGGTGGGTGGATCATCTGAGGTCAGGTGTTCAAGACCAGCCTGACCAACATGGTGAATCCCCATCTCTACTAAAAATACAAAAATTAGCCAGGCATCATGGCACATGCTTGTAGTCCCAGCTACTCAGGAGGCTGAGGCAGGGGAATGGCTTGAACCCAGGAGGCGGAGGTTGCAGTGAGCCAAGATCGCACCACTGCCCTCCAGCCTGGGTGACAGAGCAAGACTCTGTATCAACAACAAAAAAAAATTAGCATGTGCCACCATGCTAGCTAATTTTTTGTATTTTTGTAGAGACGGGGTTTCACCCTATTAGCCAGGATGGTCTCGATCTCCTGACCTCATGATCCGCCCGCCTCGGCCTCCCAACGTGCTGGGATGACAGGCATGAGCCACTGCACCCAGAAAAATAATGAATCGTTTTACATATACACTTTCTAATACAATATTTGGGATCTGACTGATCTAAAATAAAATTTTCTCAACGTATCTTCTATATCTTGTAAAAATGATAAAATAAATTTATTTTTAAAAAGGGTTTGTAAGGTCATTGATTGCTGTGAAAATGATCTGAATGTCCAAACATTGAGAAAGGCAACCTAGGCCTGCCGAGTATAGTTGTGCAAGCTGTGAACTGTACTACTCCAGAGGTGCCATACAGGTCAGAATCCAAATTGTTCAGTGCAACACCTGTGCAGCCATACACATCAGCACTGTGGCTGCTGAAAAGGTTGGGGAGCCATAGAGGGGAAGGAGAGGGTGGGTGTCAGAGCTGGGGTTGCAGGGATTGTGAGGCCAGAATCTCATGCATACAGCCTCCCATCTCTCTAGGTTGGCCTCCCTTTTGGAGGCTCTGGCAACAGAAATATCCTGTTTTCTCTGAGCCTCATAACCTTGGTTTTCCTAAGGTTGGGGGGAAGGACCTGTCTGTCAAGGCTCACAATCACTTCTTTGGCCTGTACAATGCAATGTCCTCTTTAATCACTCAGCCACTAAGGACCAAGGCCAGGAAAGGTCACCACCATACCCCTAATCTTTACTCCTGCTCTCAAGGAAGCAGAGGTGGCTGGCATAAGGGGTGGGGTGCAGGGGCTGAACCATGTGAAGGGCATTCAGCACATGTGGCCTCTAGGACCAGCTTCACCACTACCCTGCTGCAATCTTTGGCAAATCTTTAAGCCTCTCTGGGTTTCTACCTCCCTGTTTACAAAATAAAGAGAATTATTAACATTCCTTCTCTGCCTCTTGGAAAAATGGGCAAGACAAAGAGAGAAAAACATGTAGTGATGATTTCACTGGGAATGCACAGAAATTCAAGCATTCCAATTATTACCAAACATCATGAATTAGGCCAGGCATGGTGGCTCATGCCTGTAATCCCAGGACTTTGGGAGGCCGAGGTGGGTGAGTCACTTGAGCCTAGGAGTTTGAGATCAGACTGGACAACATGGTAAAACTCTGTCTCTACAAAAAAATACAAAATTTAGCTGGGCATGATGGCACGTGCTTGTAATCCCAGCCACTCGGGAGGCTGACGCAAGAGAATCACTTGAACCTGGGAGGCAACTGCAGTGAGCCGAGATCACGCCACTGTACTCCAGCCTGGGCAACAGAGTGAGACATTGTCTTAAAAAAAAAAAAAAAAAAAAAAAAAAAAGCCAGGTGCGGTGGCTCATGCTTCTAATCCCAGCACTTTGGGAGGCCAAGGCGGGTGGATCATCTGAGGTCGTGAGTTCAAGACCAGCCTGGCCAATATGGAGAAAGCCCATCTCTACTAAAAATACAAAATTAGCCAGGTGTGGTGGTGCATGCCTGTAATCCCAGCTACTCGGGAGGCTGAGGCAGGAGAATTGCTTGAACTTGGGAGGCGAAGGTTGCTGTGAGTGGAGATCACACCATTGCACTCCAGCCTGGGCAACAAGAGCAAAACTCCGCCTCAAAAAAATAATAAGAAGAAGAAGGCCAGGTACAGTGGCTCATGCCTATAATCCCAACACTTTGGGAGGCCAAGGCGGGTGGATTACCTGAGGTCAGGAGTTCGAGACCAGCCTGACCAACATGGTGAAATCTCATCTCTACTAAAAAAATAATAACAAAAATTAGCCAGGCATGGTGGCAAGCACCTGTAATTCCAGCTACTCAGGAGGCTGAGGCAGGAGAATCACTTGAACCTGGGAGGCAGAGCTCGCAGTGAGCCGAGATCACGCCATTGCACTCCAGCCTGGATGACAGAGCAAGACTCTGTTTAAAAAAAAAAAAAAAAAAAAAAAGGCAAAACAACTAAGAATTAGAGGACTGTGGGTCAAAAGTCCCTGATAACCAGCTGTAAAACCTTGAACTAGTCTCATGGCTTCTCTAGGTCTTAGATTTGTCATGTGCGAAGTAGCTGAGCTTGAGCTGATTCAGCACTTTGCTGACCTTTTCACTATAAGAGTGTTTTATTATTTCCAAACAGATCTCATATTTTGCAGGATTTTATCTCCTGAGCTGTTTTTAGGTAACTTTAGGTAACGCTTGATCCAGCAGCTGTTACCAAGGACCTACGTTCTTTCTGTCTCTTGGCTCTGTCTCCTATGATGTGTCACAAGGTGGCTGCCAGAAGCTCCTGACAATACTTGCTTTTCTCATTTTTTTTTTTTTTTGTTGTTTGTTTGTTTAGATGGAGTTTCATTATTGTTGCCAAGGCTAGAGTACAGTGGCATGATCTCGGCTCACCACAACCTCTGCCTCCCAGGTTCAAGTGATTCTCCTGCCTCAACCTCCCAAGTAGCTGGGAATACAGGCATGTGCCACCACGCCTGGCTAATTTTGTATTTCTAGTAGAGACAGGGTTTCTCCATGTTGGTCAGGCTGCTCTCAAACTCCCGACCTCAGGTGATCCGCCTGCCTTGGCCTCCCAAAGTGCTGGGATTATAGGAGTAAGCCACCGCACCTGGCGCTTTTCTCATTTGTAATTAGCAATAAATCATTGGTTTCCCAGTTAGCTCAAAGAAAAGACCCAGAATTGAGATTCATTCACTCTGGTTGGACTGACTTGGGACCTATACCTGTTTTGACCAATTACCATAGCCTGAAGGATGAAACATTCTGATTGGGCTGGGTGCGGTGGCTCACGCCTGCAATCCCAGCACTTTGGCAGGCTGAGACCAGTGAATTGCCTGAGCTCAGGAGTTCAAGACCACTCTGAGCAACAAGGGGAAACCCTATCTCTACTAAAAATAAAAAAAATTAGCCAGCTGTAGTGGCATGCACCTGTGGTCCCAGCTATTCAGGAGGCTGAGGTGGGAGGATCACTTGAGCCTGGGAGGCAGAGGTTGCAGTGAGCCAAGATCATGCCATTGCACTCCATCCAGCCTAGGTGACAGAGTGAGATCCCATCTCATAAAAAAA
Organism: Ateles fusciceps; assembly: GCA_036589455.1. Taxonomy (NCBI): domain Eukaryota; kingdom Metazoa; phylum Chordata; class Mammalia; order Primates; family Atelidae; genus Ateles; species Ateles fusciceps. The sequence continues at coordinate 9,019,676 of JAZHEH010000733.1, forward strand.
AAACAACTAAGAACTTTAAGACTATTCTGATTTGTAGGTGGGCGCGGTGGCTCAAGCCTGTAATCCCAGCACTTTGGGAGGCCAAGCCGGGTGGATCATCTGAGGTCAGGAGTTTGAGACCAGCCTGGCCAATATGGTGAAACCCCATCTGTATCAAATATAAACAAAATTAGCTGAGCATGGTGGCGCACCTGTAGTCCCAGCTACTTGGGGGGCTGAGGCACGAGAATCGCTTAAGCCTGGGAGGTGGAGGTTGCAGTGAGCTGAGATCACACCATTGCACTCCAGCCTGGGCAACAAAAGTGAAACTCCATCTCAAAAAAAACAAAAAAGAAAAGTAAAGAAAAAAGAAATATTCTGATTTGCTGATTTGCTTAAGGTAGTTAGGCCCCACACCTGGGATAGGGTCCTTCTGACCAGATCACATGGCTGAGAAATTTCCAGTACCATTAGGAATGTGGACTCCAGCAAAGGGTGTGGGAGAGACAACCAGCGTCTCCTATAGGATGTTTACTGGCCAGTGGTACCTCTAACTGCCATCAGAACAGACGACCACCATATGAACTGTGCGTTAGTGACCCACCAATCTTGTGAGGGGCTCCCTATGACCATCCCATCTGTGGGTGGCCACACTGACCACATGAGCTGACATCAGCCCAGCCACTGCAAGCTCCTGACTCTGGTTAGAGCCGCCCTGGTGGCAAGTTCATCCGTGTTCAGCTTCTAGTTCTCCACTCCCATCTGAACCCTCATAGACGGCTCAGCTAGAGACCCCAGGTGAGCCTTGAGCTCCTTTCCAGCCGACTTCCCTGTGACTGCTTTTTTTCAGATGCAAGGGGAGGTCCACGAGCTGGACTTGGTGAGGAGGGGACAACGGACACGTGCACAGCAAAACATAACTGGAACCACTTCAGCTCATGCGAGCACTGACTCACCAAACGTTACCAGCATCCGTGCCAGGTCCTGTGCTGGGAATGCAGAGGACAATGAGACTTGGGGCCATCCTCAAGGAGCCACAGTCAGGTGGGGGAGACAACGGAGGCACAGACCATCGCAGTTCAGTATGGAAACACAGTGAGGGAGGCACCTCCCCCTCCTAGGCCAGAAGGCGTGAATGTGCTCATAGCAGCTTCAGTGGCAGGACCACCTCAGCCCCACCCCCTACTCTCCAGGCTTCAGGGAAGGCCATGGGGGTTCTCCAGCAGCTTTGAGTTTATCACCAGAGTTGTGTCCCCAGTGAGATTAGGGAGTGTTCAACCTCAAAACTGGGGGACCCAATCCCTCTTCACATGCTCTGGGCTTTGCAGAATCCTCTCTGGCCCCTTCACTGCAGTAGCTCTGGGGGCAGGAGTGAGCGGCAGAGACAGACTGGATCTTTTATTCACTTTCAGGCCACGCCTTTCCTGGATCTTCAAAACTAGTGAGATTCACCTGTTAAGGGAGCGCACAGTGAGATCAAAGCGGAAATTTCCACTCCAAATCATTCTTTCCAACGAATACTTGGGGATTCAGCCCTTCCTCTGAATTCAGCATTGCCCTGATCAGGTCCCCAAGTGAGTTACCAATACTTCAGAGCACCAATGTGGGTCCAACCCCCATCTCTGTGGTAAATGGGGCCAGGGGTCTTGGGACAGAGAAAGCCTGGCTAGTCCCATTCTTGGTTCTACCCAAATTAATTTGGCACATGGCCAGGGGCAAGTCCCTTTCCTCTTTCTCCCCCAGTCTCCTCATCTAAGAAACAAATGGTTCAAGGCCAGGTGTGGTGGCTCATGTTTATAATCCCAGCACTTTGGGAGGCTGAGGAGGGCAGATCACTTGAGGTCAGGGGTTCGAGACCAGCCTGACCAACATGGTGAAACCCTGTCTCTACTAAAAATACAAAAATCAGCCAGGTGTGGTGGCGCACATCTGTAGTCCTAGCTACCTGGTGGGCTGAGGCACGAGAATTGCTTGAACCTGGGAGGCAGAGGTTACAGCGAGCCGAGATCGGGCGACTGCACTCCAGCTTCGGTGAGAGAGTGAGACTGTCTCGGAAAAAAAAAAAAGAAAAGAAACAAAGGATTCGGGCTAATCAGTCTGTATTAGACTTCCTAGCTCTAGCAGTCTGATTTGAGGGGTTCAGAAACAGGGAGGAGGGGTAGCAGCATGGGGGTTGGTGGAGAGAGAAGAGGAGAGACAGGAGCTGGCCAGGGCTCCACAGACAAAAAGGCTGCAAGTTTAGACTGTGGATGTTACCTCCAAATAGGATTATACTCAGTCACAGGATGTAGACCATTGAACTAAGCAGAGATGGTTGGCCCTATCACCAAAACACACCATCTGTAAGGCCCATACAATTATATATATATATATATATATATATATACACACACACACACACACACACACATACATATATATGAATATTTATATAAAGTTACCAAATAAACTTCTGAATTTTGGGGGTTTATTTTGTTTTCTTTCTTTTTTCTTGAGACGGAATCTCGCTGTCGCCCAGGCTGGAGTGCAGTGGCACAATCTCAGCTCACTGCAATCTCTGCCTCCCGGTTCTCCTGCCTCAGCCTCCTGAGTAGTTGGAATTACAGGCATCCACCACCACACCTGGCTAATTTTTGTATTTTTAGTAGAAATGGGCTTTCACCATGTTGGCCAGGCTAGTCTCGAACTCCTGACTTCAGGTGACCCGCCTGCCACAGCCTAACTTCTGAATTTTGGAATTAACTTTAGGTTTACAGAAAAGTTGAAAAGACAGTACAGAGAGTTCCTGAATACCCGTCTTCCAGCTTCAGTTTCCCCTAATGTTATCATCTTACACCACCCTGGTACATTTGTCAAAACTCAAAAATCCCACATTGGTCCATCATTAGCAACATAACTGCAGACCTTATTTGGATTTCAGCAGCCTCTCTGTTCCTGCTCTCTCTGCTCCACGACATAACCTAGAGTGGCCTCCTGCATCTAGGCAGCATGTCTCCCGTGTCCTCTGGTCCATGGCTGTTGCTGTCTTTCTGTGCTTTTGATTTTGATTTTTTTCTTTTCACAATGCTTTAATTATTTCTGTGCTTCTTACGATCTTGACAGTTTTTAGGAGTCCTAGTCAGGTATTTTGCAGAACCTCCTTTAATTTGGGTTTGTCTGATCTTTTCTCTGGGGTTATAGGGTTTTAGAAAGAATACCACAGAGGTGAAGTACCCTTCTGGTTATATGACATGGTGTGGGGCGGGGGTGCAGGTGTAGTTACATGATAGCCACTAGACTTATCACTGGTGATGCTAACCTTGAGCCCTTGGTTAAAGTGGTGTCTGCAGGTTTCTCCATGGTATAGTTTCTATTCTTCTCTTTCCCTACTCTATTATTTAAAAGCAAGCCCTGAGTCCAGTGTACAGGGCAGGGAAGGAAAAGGAATAATGAATGCTCCACCTCCTAGAGAAAGAATCACATTCATTATTGGAAATTCTTCTGTAAGGAAGATTTGCCTCTCTCCCCCAGCTGGCTATTGATTCAACAATTTATTTACATCAGCACTGGGTGTGGTGGGTCATGCCTGTAATCCCAGCCCTTTGGGAGGCCAAAGTGGAGGATTGTTTCAGGCCAGGAGTTCAAGACCAGCTTGGGCAACATAGTGAGATCTCCATCTCCATAAAAAAATTTTTTAAATTTGGCAGGCTTGGTGGTACACAACTGTAGTCCTAGCTACTCAGGAGGCTGAGGCAGGAGGATCGGTTAAGCCCAGGAGCTCAAGGTTACAGTGAGCTATGATCACAGCACTGCACTCAAGCCTGGGCAACAGAGCAAGACCCTGGCTCTGAAAACAACAAAAAAAATTATATCAGTATAAATAAGAGATTCCTTTTGTACTTTGGGTTATAATCCAATGCTATTCTATTATTTATTCCCTTGCTGAATTGCTCCAGCTTTGGCCATAGGGAGCTCTTCTGGTTCCTGGATCCCCTTGACACGCTCTCATGCTTTTGTGTTTTGAGCACTTCCTAACTCCCTGGCACCACAAGACACTCCCTGCTCATCTTTTCCCCTGTCCCAGCCCTAAAATCAGCAATCTCGCCAAGGAAATAATGTATTTTTAAAACAAGTTCTCCAATTATCTTGTCAAGAGTCCAAATATATTGCACCGCATTTGAGTACATGATTTAAAAAAAAAAAAGTTAATTTGTTCAGTAACCATTTAAAACACATATCGATTTTCATAGCCCTGCTGTAACAAGTCTTTTTGAAATATACCAGGAGTTGGTCAGGCGCAGTGGCTCACGCCTGTAATCCCAGCACTTTGGGAGGCCAAGGCAGGCAGATCACAAGGTAAGGAATTCGAGACCAGCCTGACCAACATGGCGAAACCCCATCTCTAGTAAAAATACAAAAATTAGCCGGGCATGGTGGCACATGCCTGTAATCCCAGCTACTCAGGAGGCTGAGGCAGGAGAATTGCTTGAACCCAGGAGATGCAGGTTGCAGTGAGCCAAGATCGTGCCACTGCACTTCAGCTTGGGCAACAGAGTGAGACTCCATCTCAAAAAAAAAAAAAAAGAAAAGAAAAAGAAATATACCAGGAGTTTCAAACATGGGAGGGATCTGGGCCTTTCTTCACTTCCGGGAGGCCTTGTTGAATTTAAACATCACCTCTGCAGCCACTCTGCTAAGGCTTGGGGGCAGCCTGCCCAGCCTTCCTGCAGAAGTAGCCCAGTTCCCAGGTCACCCACAGGCTTATCTGCCGAGTGAAGCAACTGAAAGCCGAGGTCATGGGACCTTTCCCTCTCCGACCTCACATCCCAACCCCCCACGACCCTCAGGCAGTGACTAGTCCATAAGCTTTTTAGACCTCACCTAGGCTGGCTGGGCACAGGCAGATAGATGGTGAAAGGCCAGGCAGGCTCCAGGAAGGAAATTGGCCAGCCCAGCCGCCAAGACAGACGTGGGAGAGGCAGAGGGGGGATGTGTGGGCCTGGCATCAGAGGGTTCCTGGGGATTAGGGCCGAGGATTGCAAAATCCAGCTGTAAATGGAGCAGGGGTTCCCCGAAGAAGCCCTGGGTTCCGTAGAAGAGAGTCAGTTTCTTGGGAAGGAGCATGAGTCGGAAGAGAGCAAGACTGCGGCTCTCTCTGGGAGGGCAGGGAGCTTCATGACTCATCGCCTGGTCCTGCTGGCTCTTATTGGCACAGGGCTGGGCAGCAGAGGGTCTGGGAGCAAGAGTGGAGTCCTGGTCTTGTTACAGTCCCAGAGGAGGTCCTAGGCTGGCAAAGACAATCTAGCATGTTGGGACATAGGCAAGGTGTTGTGGAGGCACTTAGGAGGGTACAATCCAGCATCAAAGGAGTCTTGGCTGGCCTCACAGAGGAGGTGACATCATCCAAAAGATGTATGGAACTGGCCAGGAAGCAGCTGGGAGGGAGGGAGGGAAGGGCACTCTGAGCAAAGGAAGAAGCAGAGCAGAAGTACGGAAGTGTCTGCAAGGTGCTGGCGGTGCCTCCACCCAGTGAGCACTCTATAAATGGGAGGCGTTATCTCTGTGCTCGATTAATACTGTCATTATCACTATTAACTTGGACATATCACTTAATATTTTTACTATCTTAAAGGTAGTTACTACAGCGAATACATGCTTAACATCACTGAGCTCTTCTCAGCTGTAAAAGGGGCTGAGGTGAGATTAGGGGAACAGCCAGCACTGCACTCAGCTGGAGTGACAGCGAGCATGTGAGGTGCCCAGTGTGGTATGTGAGCTGGCACACGGCAGGGGACCTTGTGTTTCCTCTCTCCTCGGGCTGCCAAGCCCCTGGAGCTGTTGTGCTTGGGGGGGCACAGAGAAGGGGACACTTTGGGGTTTTCAAAGATGACCAGCCAATAAAGCATGAACATGGCTAGGCAGGGGCAAGCCCAGAGGAACAGCCTCAGGGCCCAGCTAGAAACGCATACGCCGGCCTCACTGGGGTCTTTGGTGGCTTCCCAAACAAGCAGGTGTGGATGGGGGAGATGGACTTTTTGAAATATACCAGGAGTCTCAAACATGAGAGGGATTTGGCCCTTTCACAGGACACATGCCTAGGATGTGGAAGAGGGGAATGCAAGAAAGGACTGGCACACAGCCTTGGAGAGAGCTACATGAGTTCCAGCTCCAACAGCCCCCAGAACCTGAGCAAGTGACTTCATCTTTCGGAATCTGAACATCCATTTCCTCTGCTGTACAATTTCATTAAGATACATACAAGAATATCCAAAGCACAGTCTTTATAATAGAAAAATAATCCTAGAAACAAGATCCGACAACAGGTAAAACAAGTAAGTAACCTGTGGTATATTCATAAAATGGGACATTTTTCAGTAGTAAAATAAATTACAGGTATGCAGGCAATCAAAATGGATTTTTAAAAATATAATGCAGTATGAAAAAGGAGTCACATAATTATGGAATGATTCTGTTTACACAAAGTGAAAAATAGCAAAACTATACAATATCCTATTTAGGGATGCATACAAAGGTGATAAAACTATAAGAAAGGGGCCAGGCACGGCGGCTCATGCCTGTAATCCCACCACTTTGGGAGGCCGATTCGGGTGGATCACGAGGTCAGGAGTTCAAGATCATCCTGGCCAACATGGTGAAACCCTGTCTCTACTAAAAATACAAATATTAGCTGGGTGTGGTGGCGTGTGCCTGTAATCCCAGCTACTTGGGAGGCTGAGGCAGGAGAACCTCTTGAACCCAGGAGGTGAAGACTGCAGTGAGCCGAGATTGCACCACTGCACTCCAGCCTGGCGACAGAGCGACTCTGTTCTCAAAAAAAAAAAAAAAAACTACGAGAAAAAGCAAGAGAATGACTAGCACAATCAAAATTCAGGAAACTAGTTCTTCAGGATGTGGGGGAGGAGGCTGTGATGGGGGCACCCAGAGAGCCTCAAGGTACTGGCACTGGTCTTTTTTAAGTTAGGTAATGGATACATAGCCTTTTTATCATTATTCTTTAAGGTGTGCATGTATAGTTGTGTCTATGGTGTCTTTTATAATGAAAAAATTATTGTAACACCAGCACTTATAGGACACATGCCTATGATGAGGTAGAGAGAATGTAAGAAAGGACAGAAAGCTCTGGTGGCATGTGGCCCTGCCCTCCAGCATGTGGGTTCTGTGTCCTCTCTCTCTCTCTCTCTCTCTCTCCACACACACACACACACACACACACACACACACACACGCACACTGGAAGCCAGGCTCCCCCTCTGCCCTTACTCACCCGTGGTTCACAAAATGGCAAATAATAGGAGCATTAGAATAGGAGCTCTGCATCCTGGTTCAAGTCTTTCCAGCTGGGGCAGTTTAGCCTTGCAGAATTTCTTAAGGGTAACATCAGCAAAATGACCTCTGTCTGTAAGCCTGTGAATAGATACTGTAAAGTGCTCATGCGAGGCATCAGGTCTGACCTGGGAAACTAAAAAGTATCTTCATGGAGCAGGGGTGCTCCTCCAGTGGGGGCAATCAGTGAATTCTGTGGTGTGGGTGACAGTGTTCTTGTGTGGACACTCACGTGGTGATTGGGGTAAGTTGCTCTCTTTTGCCTGGTTTTCTGCCTCGGTCATTGTGCATCTGCTGGTTGAACCTGCCTTTCAGTCCTGGTAAGGTACAGATTTCAGGAAAGGTGTACCTGGCCCTGGGGGTGGCCCACGTCTGTGTGACGGCTTCGAGCACTGTGTGTCTTGAGGGGGCCTGACTCCACCCTGAAAAGTGCCTGTCTGGATGTACCTGTCTTTATAACTATGGATCTGCCCCCAAGGTGCGTGGACCAACCTCTGTGTACCTTACTCATTCGATAGCGCACCTGGCTTAGCTTCATCAGGCAGGGCGTACCTGTCAAGTTCTTAGGTCCGAGCGTTCGCGTCTTTACCTCTCCTGGTAAAGTGCCGTCCGCACCTCGGTCAGTGCGTCCCCGGCAGGTGCGTGTATCTGGTTCCGTCCGTGCTTGTCTTGCGCGTACGAGCCGTTAATGTCCCGCTCGGAGTTCGTCGCCGCCCCGGCCTTGAGGCGGTGTCCCCAGGCCCCTGATCCCACTCCCTCGCGGGCCCCGCCCCGCGCACAGCGGCCCCAGGGGCAGGGTGGGGCGGGGCCGGGGCGCGGGGGCGGAGCAGGAAGGGGCGCGGAAGCTCCGCCCCCGGGGCGGTCTCCCGGGGCGGCCCCGCCCCCTACCCGCTTCCGCGTCAGCGCCTCACCACCACCTGCCCTATAAAGGCGCCGCTGGCCTTGCCCCCGGGACTCGGCCCCATGGAGACGCCGCCGACCGCGGGTGGCGCTCAGCGAGGTGAGGCGAGGCGGGGAGGGCGCGAGCCGCGGCGAGAAGCACTCCGGCGGGGTCTGAGCCGAGGGGAGGGGAGGGGGCGGGGTCCTGTTCCCCCGGCCCGCCAGGCCTCAGGACCCCTCCAACTTAGCCCAAGTTGGGAGGGCCGGGGGAAGAGCACCCGGGTCCGGATCGGGGGCTGAGCGAGCGCGGGTCTCAGGCTGGGACAGCCTCGGCGTCACCAGCTCCCGGCAGCCAACCAGAGTTTCCCAGCAACTTTTCTCTCCTCGGGTCACCCCGGAAACTTGCCCTCCCCGGCTCCGGGAGTCCGGCCGTGGGCCTGCGCTGCCTGGACCTAGGCTCTGAGTCCCTGACGGGTGGGCGAAGGGATGGCCTCAGTGGGGAAGCCCCAGGATTCCATGTGAGAGCCCCGTCCCTGCCTTCTGGGTCCCCTGGGTTGGCGTCGGGGTGAGAGTGGGAGGTGGAATCAGACTAAGTTCCCGATCCTCAGGCCAACAGCTAACAGCTGGATGACCTTGAGCACGTTTTTAATGTCTGCCTCAGTTTCTCCCTTCATAGAATGGGAGTGGGAATGCTTAGCTGGGAGGGCTTTTGAGAGGACAACCTGATATAATCACACGATGTAGTATGTAGTGCCACCAATCCCTCCTCCTGCTGGGTGTGGTGATGGGAGGGAGGGTGGGAAAGTGCGCTGTTCCCCATCCCTAACCCTGTTGGTTGTTCAGTAGGAGCTGTGGCAAGTGCCTTCCAGGAGTCTGAGGTATGAGTGGCCCCTGTGGAGAGAGGCCTGTGTCGGAAGCCAGCCCCGCCATGAGTCTGTGGGACTTTGAGGACAGCCACAGCCGTCAGGGCACCCCCAGGCCGGCCCAAGAGCCGGCCGCTGAGGAGGCCTCGGCCTTGGAGCTGCAGATGAAGGTGGACTTCTTCCGGAAGCTGGGATATTCATCCACAGAGATCCACAGCGTCCTGCAGAAGCTGGGCGTCCAGGCAGACACCAACACAGTGCTGGGCGAGCTGGTGAAACACGGGATGGCCACCGAGCGGGAGCGCCAGGTCTCACCAGACCCTTGCCCTCAGCTCCCTCTAGTCCCGCGGGGTGGGGGCACCCCTAAGGCTCCCAACCTGGAGCCTCCACTCCCAGAGGAGGACAAGGAGGGCAGCGACCTGAGACCAGTGGTCATCGACGGGAGCAATGTAGCCATGAGGTAAGTGTCACTTCTGTGGCCGGGATACATGAGGTTCACGTCTCTCCTGTGACCAGGACATATAGAAGGATGACTGTCTCTGCAGCTCTGATGGGCTGAAAGGAGTGACTTCCTTTTTAGGGACTGGTCTAGAGGGAGGGAAAGCCTTTTATGAGGCTTGCCCGACGTCGTGCTACTGGTGAGTGACAGAGGCAGGGATCCAGCCCAGTCCCCCTCTGTCCGCAGAGCTCGCCTTACGCTGTGGGTCCCTTCCTGGGGCCAGTACTGTGTTTCTGCTCCTCTTGGCAAGGCTGTGTAGGGAACCAGCTTGTGGGCGGCAGCTCACTCACCCCACTGAACCTGATCTCACCAGGTGGGTGTTGTGAGGATGGAGTGTGCAGATCCCGGAGAGGAGCAAGCATTCAGTAACTGCAGTAGTGGTAGCAGTGCTAGTAGTGCTAGTAGTGGTAGTAGGTAGTGGTAGTAAGTAATGGTAGTAGGTAGTGTAGGTAGTGGTAGTAAGTAATGGTAGTAGGTAGTGTAGGTAGTGGTAGTAAGTAATGGTAGTAGGTAGTGTAGGTAGTGGTAGTAGCAGTTGTTGTTATTCAGAGGCTGGGCTTCTGAGACCTTCTCGTCTCATACCTGGGCTCCCACTGAAACAAGCTCAGCCACTATGTCCAAGAGTGACCTCAAGGCTGGGTCCAGCTTTACTTGAGTGGTGGGCAGGTGGCATGATGCTCTGGCCTCAGGTGAGCTGCGACTTGGATCCCCAGGATTCAGCTGAAGCAGCCTGGGCTGGACTGGTCTCTGGGGGTTCCCTGGGACCAGAGCCAGGACTCAGCCCCAGTGACTCCCATCCCCACCCCAAGCAGGCTCTGGCAGGGGGTGGGGTGGGGGTGGGGGGTAGAGGGGGAAGCCAGGACTGCTGCTGACCTTGGGGAACCCAGACTTCTCCCATCAATCCAGGCCCCACCCTGTGGCCCACTCTTTTCCCCAGTTCCCTCAAGGCAGGCTGGTGAGTCAGTGCTGGGTGGATGCCTCACAGGGAAAAGTTCCTGTTGGCATGGACAGGGAGACCCCAGACACGGGCTTGGGAAGGGCTCCTTGTCTGGCTGCCCCAAGGCTGGCATGACATCAGCCTCTGCCCTCCCTGACTTGTCCCTGACTTGTGGCCCCCATGGGGCAAGTTCACTGTCCAGCTGGCCCTGGCCTGGCTCAGCAGGCATGCAGCTGAACCCTCTTCCCCCCGTTCTCTCACCTTCAGGCCGGTCTTCTCTCTGACTTGGGCCGCACCTGGGTGGGGAGGCTGAGAAAATCCAGTTTCTATGCCAAGAGGCAGCAGGTCACAGCCTGTGCTTTGAGATTACGGGGGGTCCCCCCCCCGAGTGTCCAGCCTCCTGTGGGTGGGCTAGGAGCTAGGCTGGATCTGTGTGACTCCTCCCCTGGAGGTGTGGGCCAGGAGCGGCTGAGCCCTGGGAACAGCCATGTGCGGTGTGTGTTTGTATCCAGAAGGAGGAGGGACGTGGGAGGAGGGGCTGTGATGTTGAGGGGTGCTCAGAGGGAGCCTGCTCCTAAGAAGCAGAGCCACCCACCAGCCTTGGGGGTTTCTGAGCTGGGGTAGTGGCAGGAGGGGAATTCCAGCCTCAAACTTCCTGTCTCAGCTGCTACTCGGTTCCTGCCCGGCTACCCCCCTCCCCAGGGGCTAGCCCCCATCGTATGCAAATCATGGGGAAATTCACCTCTGTTTCCTTCTAAGGGAATTTTTCTCCACTTGCCAGGCCCAGCCCAGGCATATCTTTTCACCTGGGGGAGACTGGCCCAGCCCTGCCCTCTATCCTGGGGCAGGAGCAGCCTAGCTGGAGCCTTCTACACACACATCCTACCAGCTCTGCTTAGCCAGTCTGGGGGACCCTGACCTTCCGGGCAAAGAGGACTGGGGTGGAGGTGGGGATGTCTGGTTTTCCCGTGCCAGCAGAGCTTCCTCCAGTGCAGTGAAAGAGACGAAAGCTAGCTGCAGGGGGGCACTCCAGGCTCATGTGCTCTACCAAGAGAAGGCTCTGATAGCGCCCACTGATCGCAGTTTTTCCATCTGCTGAGGGAATATTCAGGTGCTAGGGCTGCTGAGAGCCGACTTGTCCCCAGCCAAGATTTTCAATGCCCAGAGGCACTGCATTGCCCTGGGAGCCCTGGCATCCCATTAGTTCCCATGGCTCCAAGATACTAGCCTAGGATCATGTGCCCGGAGGGGAGGCGGGTGGGTGGATACAGGCGCACACTGCATACCTTAGATGGGCTGACCTAGCTGCCACGGTTTTGAGAGGCAGGGCACAAGGCCCAGGGAAGGGGGTGATGTGATGGGGATAGCACTGGGCATTGTGAAGACACAGACCAGGGACCTGACCCATCATGGGAAGTCAGGGAAGGCTTCTCAGAGGCAGTGACATCTCACTTGGGTTCTGAAGGAGGAGAAGGAGTTTGCCAGTGGCCCTGTTTCTCCCGTTCGCCGCCTCTCATAACACACTTTGTTCAAACTCAATTTTGGGAGCTTTGTTCTCCCAAATAAATTCTGGGTCTTCTGTTGGAGACAGGAAGGCAACCGAGTGGCCCAGACCTGGGTTGGAGTTCTGACTGTCTCTTACCACTACTTGCCAGGGGACCTTGGACCAGTCCCATAGCCTTCCTTTCCTTCACGGTAGCAAGCCCTGTAAGAATAAAGCCACATATCTGACCGCCAGTGGGAGCTCGGTATCTGCGAATCCCTGCTCGCTCCCTGTGATCAGCGTGGGTACCTGCCTTTGCACTTGCCTGAGCATGGCCATACATGGTGGTGATGAGCATAGGCCCTGAGCCTGCGTCTCCGTTCCACCATGACTGCTGTGTGACCCTGGTGACTAAGCTACCTCTCTGGACCACAGTTTTCATCTGAAAAACAACGAAGGGGATGCTGTAGTGCCCTTCTCACAGGCTTGCTGATGATTCAGTGTTAGGCACTTAGAACAGGGCCTGTCTCCCTATAATTTAGAGACCTGGTGCCCCAGCCTTTCCCCTAAGGCTGCTCCATGGCCCTCAGCTGCCCCACCTCCCTCCCTACCTTCTCTTACGGCTCCAGCTATCATCCCTTGCCTCCCCCCGTTAAAAACACCCACAGGATGTGGTCGGCCCTGGACTTGCCTCTTTTGCGTAACATTTATTCTGTTTTACTTGCCAAATATGAGAGTCTAAGCTGCTAACTGAGGGGGCTGTGAGAGGCAGGGCCGCTGGTCCCAGGGAGCTCTTCCATGGCACCTAGTGTTACCAGGTAGCCCCAAGCCCTAGTCCCCCACCCTCAGGAAATCCAGTTGGAACCCCCCACTTTGCAGGGCCATCTTTGGCCTGAGGCCACCCTGAAAACTATCTGCCTACTGACCCCTCTTAAACTGCAGATTGCTGGGCCCATTTTCAGATAAACAGAGCTGCGGCAGCCCAGGAGCCCCGCCACATGTCCTTCTGTCCTGCGTGCAGCCACCTGTGGGTGGGGCACGGCTTGGTCTGAGACCAAGGCAGAGCCGATGTCCCCCTCACTCAGCTGTCCTTGCTAAGAGTCCCCTAGCGTCTTCCTGATGGTCTTTCTACCTTGGGGTGAAGAGGCGTTTGGGGGAATTGCCATCCTGGGAGGAAAAGCGGTATCCTTTCACTTTCAGGCTGAAAGGCTGCCGGGGAGCCTGCCCCACTCCGGGGCTTTCTGGCCCATGCTGAAGGCTGGAGTCACCAGCCCCTTCCCCTTTGCCCTTCTCAGGCCCCAGCCCCTGAGGTGTGTTTGAGAACTGAACTTTAATCCGGAACAATCTGGTTTCTCCTCCGTCAGCCTGGATGGTGCTTCCCCGCCCCCACCCTCGCTGCAAGAGACGAGGGAGGGGTGGTGACTCAGTGTGCATGTGTACATCTGTCCCTGTGGTCCCAGCAGCTCTTCGGGTGGGGCAGGAACCAGAAGTCTCCCGGCACCTTTCCCCCACCCCCAGGTGTGTTGCAAGTGGCCTGGCCCTCCCCCACCGTGGGGAGCAGTGCTGCCAGCTTCCCTGCACTTCCTTACTTTCAGCAGCCTCAGGGAAAGTCCCAGCGGGGCCTGGCCATCCTGGAGCTGTGGGAACTGGCACTGGGAAGGGAGGCCTTGGACCCCACCTGCAGAGGCCAGGACCTGAGCTCCACTGCTTACCACCACCCCGCTGCTCACCAAAGCCAGGACAGGGTTGGGGGTGACCGCCTCCCTCCTCCTGCTCAGGCCTAGGGAGTGGCAGGCTGGCCACCAGTGTGGGCTAACCCTGTCCTCCTCTCCCTCCCAGCCATGGGAACAAGGAGGTCTTTTCCTGCCGGGGCATCCTGCTGGCAGTGAACTGGTTTCTGGAGCGGGGCCACACAGACATCACAGTGTTTGTGCCATCCTGGAGGAAGGAGCAGCCTCGGCCTGATGTGCCCATCACGGGTGAGTGGCACCTCTGGAGGTGGGATGGTCTCGCTGCCCCAGCCGCCCTGGTTCCACCCAGGAGAGACCCTTTGGGGGTGACCTATAACTTTTAGAATTCAAGCAGGGACTAGCATTTCTTTTCTCTTTTTTTTTTTTTTTTTTTTTTGAGACAGAGTCTTACTCTGTTGCCCAGGCTGGAGTGCGGTAGCGCAGTCTCGGCTCACTGCAATCTCCACCTCCTAGGTTCAAGCAATTCTGCCTCAGCCTCCCAAGTAGCTGGGATTACAGGCATGCGCCACCACACCTGGCTAATTTTTGTATTTTTAGTAGAGATGGGGTTTCACCATATTGGCCAGGCTGGTCTCGAACTCCTGACCTTGTGATCCACCCGCTTCAGCCTCCCAAAGTGCTGGGATTACAGGCATGAGCCACCGCGCCCAGCTTTCTTTTCTCACTTTTTTCTGTCCTTAGCAACCCTGCTCTGAACTGTGGTCATTGGAAGTCACCTTGTCTAGCCTTCTGCCTCAGATCTGGGGCTCCTCCCTCATCCTACTGGTGGGCAGGTTGCTCTTTCAACATTCCCAGTGGCAGAGGGGCTGTGCCACATAGTGGTTAAGCCTGTGGGCTCTGAGTCGAGACAGCCAGAGTTGGAGTCCTGGCTCTGTCCCCTCCTGGCGCCCTGGCCGGGCAGGGACCTCTGTTAGCCCTGCTCTGAGCCACGCGCTCCTCATCTGAAGCATGGGGTCGGGGGTGGAGAGTGTTGACAGTAGTGCCTTCCTCACAAGGTCATATGAGTTAACACATGGTGAGTGCTGAGAAGAATATCTGGCACATGGTAAATGCTCAGTATATATTAGCTGTTACCATTGTTCTTGCAAGAGCCCCCAGCCTTTGGAGGTAAAAACGGAATCAGTTTCCCTAGAAGTCTTTAGATCTGGGGGCAGCCTGGCTGGGACTGCAGGCTCCAGGAAGAGAGGCCCTTTCCACTTGTGCACATCTGTGTCCCCCGTGGTCCCAGCAGCTGCCCACATGGGGCATGGCGAGTGGCCTGACCTTTCCCCACCATGGGATTGAGTGACGTTGTCCTGGCAATGCAAGGGGCAGAGCCAGGAATACTTTTCCCACCCCAGAACAAGCTGGGGCTCATTCACGGAACCCTCAGAACAGGCTGGGTGAGGGCCAAAGCCAAGACCACATCTGGCTTGAACAGGCCTGATGTCCAGAGGGAGAAGAAGAGCAGGGCCAGCTCTGTGCTTGGAGCGTTTGCCACACGGGCCCTGCCGTCTGTGCTCAGATATTCTTGGTCTTCAGGCAGCAAACTGTGCCAGGCCAGGGGAGGGGCTGGGGCATGGAAGTGACCTCGGCAGACCTAGTTCTTGCCCCCATGACCTTGGCGTTAACAACTCCCGTGCGTGGCCACCAGCAGGTTAGGGAGCCCTGAAGGCCCGGCTCTGGGTCCCGCTGGGCCTTGACCTGTGTGCACCCCGTCACCTCCCAGACCAGCACATCCTGCGGGAACTGGAGAAGAAGAAGATCCTGGTGTTCACACCATCGCGGCGCGTGGGCGGCAAGCGGGTGGTGTGCTACGACGACAGGTTCATCGTGAAGCTGGCCTACG
Source organism: Ateles fusciceps (assembly GCA_036589455.1). Taxonomy (NCBI): domain Eukaryota; kingdom Metazoa; phylum Chordata; class Mammalia; order Primates; family Atelidae; genus Ateles; species Ateles fusciceps. Next base: position 9,035,218 of record JAZHEH010000733.1, read on the forward strand.
AGTCTGACGGGATCGTGGTTTCTAACGACACGTACCGCGACCTCCAGGGCGAGCGGCAGGAGTGGAAGCGCTTCATCGAGGAGCGGCTGCTCATGTACTCCTTCGTCAATGACAAGTATGTCCCCGCCCAGGGGCCCTGATGGACTTGGGGTCCACAGGGGAAGCCAGAGATACCCTCAGCAGGGGCGGAGCTAGCGGCTGAGCTCTGCGGGGCCCTGTGGCCCTTGGAGGTTGTGGTCTTGGCTCCAGGTAGCTTTGAGAGTGAGACGGACAGCTCACCACATAGGAGAAATCAGACCGGGACCAGGCAGGCTGGGGGTGGACAGAGTGGCTAATTTGGGAGATGGAGCCGTAGCACCTATGAGGGGGATGTGGTCGGTGGTTCCAGGTAGCCTCTCCACATCCCAACGTGGCATCTCTCGAGCAGAAGCCACGAGGCAGTGGATGCAGGCTGCCATCCTCCTGACAACCTCAGACAGGGAGTTACCCTAAAGCTGTCCATGGGCTTCGGCCCTCTGGACCAGGGGATCCTCTTCTTCTCCCTTGGTATGATCCCACCCAGAGAGCAGTTCTGGGGGGCCCTGGACAGGCCCCAGTTTCAGGCGTCGCTCTCCTATTCTTCCCAGCAAGGCTTGCCGTCGGCCCCTTCTCAGCAATTAGAAGTCCCTGCATGGCTCCCACCTCCAGAGAGCTCTTTGCACCCTCTGCAGGTTTATGCCCCCCGATGACCCACTGGGCCGGCATGGGCCCAGCCTGGACAACTTCCTGCGCAAGAAGCCACTCACTTTGGAGCACAGGAAGCAGCCGTGTCCCTATGGTATGGAACCCAGCCTGCCCTCCCTGGCCCTCCCCTCTCCTGCCCTTCCTCTCACCTGTCTGCCTGTGCTGTTTTCCTCTTGGGAACCTCCACCATTGGACCACCCAACCCCGTCTCCTGTGCCACCCCTTCCCCGCTCTCACCCCTGGTTCTGGAGTGCCCTTGCTTAGAGTCCCTCGATTCCTCTTCTAGGAAGGAAATGCACCTACGGGATCAAGTGCCGATTCTTCCACCCAGAGCGGCCAAGCTGCCCCCAGCGCTCTGTGGCAGATGAGCTCCGTGCCAATGCTCTCCTCTCGCCCCCCAGGGCCCCAACCAAGGACAAAAGTAGCCGACGGCCTTCACCTTCATCCCAGTCCAGCTCTCTGCTAACAGAGAGTGAGCAGTGCAGTCTGGATGGGAAGAAACTGGGGGGCCCAGGCATCCCCAAGGCCCCGCCAGGAGGGTCTAACACAGACCTATGCCCCATCAGGCAGGAGCCTCCCACCTAGCGGGGGCAGTGGCGGCAGCTTCGGGCCCACAGACTGGCTCCCGCAGACCCTGGACTCACTCCCATACATCTCCCAGGACTGCCTGGACTCAGGCATTGGCTCCCTGGAGAGCCAGATGTCAGAACTATGGGGAGTTCGAGGAGGCCCTGGTGAGCCAGGCCCACCCCGAGCCCCTTACACAGGCTACAGTCCCTATGGATCTGAGCTCCCGGCCACTGCAGCCTTCTCTGCCTTTGGCCGGGCCATGGGTGCTGGCCACTTCAGTGTCCCTGCCGACTACCCACCCCCACCCCCTGCCTTTCCGCCTCGAGAGTACTGGTCTGAACCGTACCCACTACCCCCACCCACACCAGTCCTTCAGGAGGCCCCAGTGCAGAACCCAGGGGCTGGCAGAGGCCCGTGGGACAGGGCAGACAGCCTGGCCAAGGAGCAGGCCAGCGTGTACACCAAGCTGTGCGGTGTGTTCCCCCCCGCACCTGGTGGAGGCCGTGATGGGGCGCTTCCCGCAGCTCCTGGACCCCCAGCAGCTGGCTGCCGAGATCCTCTCCTACAAGTCCCAGCACCCCAGTGAGTAAGCCCAGGTGGAAGGGGGGAGGCCCGGTGGGTTGGGGGGGTTTGGGGGCGGGGGGGGTGGGGGGGGGGGGGGGGGGGGGGGGGGGCGTCAGGAAGGGACCCCCACAAACCAAAGATACTGTAGGATTGGTTCTGGCCCACGCAGCACCTCTAGCCGTCTGAATGGGTCAGAAGCGATCACCCTGTTGATACACATTGTATCTGTAGTTTAAGGAGACGCTGCCGGTAACGGCGTAGTCCGTGGCTAAGGCCCAAACCGTCTTTTCTCTCAGAGGGTGGGGGAGGGAGGTGGGGGCAGCAGAGGCCTGGGCTGGGTGCCCTGTGCACGCCACCCCCACTTCCACCCCGCCCCGGGACGTTGGCCTTGGCTGGCTAGTTGGGCACCATGTGCCCGCCCTCCGAGGGCCTCCTCTATGCCAATGAGGCCTCATCCGTGCTCTCGCTGGGCACGCGGCTTCGTGTCAGTAAGCAAGATGCTTCTTAATAACCCACCTTCTGCCCCACTCTGTTCCTTACCCCGCTGCCCCGCAGGGGTCAAGGGCCCTCTGTCTACACCTTCCTGCTGCTCCTCCTCCATCCTCCATTCAGAGCCATCTCGCCCTTCCCCACAGGTGGGGGAACGTGTGTGTATTTGTGTACACATGTAAATTTTAAATATTTTAAGCGCCAGGTCCTTACCTCCTGTAAAACATCAATAAAGTACAATCAATGTCAGCCCTTTCAAGAGGTGATTGTCTTTGTTACGCTCAGGGTGTTGGGCTGGCCTCTGGGGTGAGGAAAGGTCAGCGGGTGCACACCCCTGACCTCCTTCTGGCACACCAGCTCCCCCGGCCCTTCTCTGGAAGGAGAGATTTCCAACGTTTACCAGGAATGCTTAGCCCCTGGGGGGATGGGGCATCTTTCCCGAGGCCTTGGTCTGGGCTTTGTTAGGAAGGGCCCATGGACACATAGGCGGACAGGGGCTGGAGGGGGCAGTTAGGCAGCAAAAGTGTAAAAGGGCTTGGAGGCTAGTTTTATCTGCACAAAGAAATCTTATTTACAAAATAATTGGGCTTCTGTTTGTTTTTATGGGACAGGAAGCTAAAATACCAGACTGTCCAGTTCATTATCAGCCACTTGGCAATGCTGAGTGACTTGCCCAAGGTCCCACAGAGGAAGGACAGACTGGGGCAGGGCCTTGAGTCCTGTTTCTGGTCCCCAGACCAGGGGGGAACAGGAGGTATGGGCCTGGACACTAGTTTGCAGCAACTCAGGGCCCTGCAGGGATGGGGGATGTGGGGGTGCCCTCAGCCCCACACCTCACAGCTCTCCTAGTTTACAACATCCACACAGGAATCCCTTCAGGCCAGACACATTGGCTCATGCCTGTAATCCTAGCACTTAGAAGGCCAAGGTGGGCAGATTGCTTGAGCTCAGGAGTTTGAGACCAGCCTGGCCAACATAGTGAAACCCCATCTCTATAAAAAATACAAAATTGGCCAGGTGTGGTGACATACGCCTATAGTCCCAGCTACTTGGGGAGCTACGGTAGGAGGATCACTTGAACCTCAGGAGGTAGAGACTGCAGTGAGCCAACACTGCACCACTGTGCTTCAGCCTAGGTTACAAAGTGAGACCCTGTCTCAAAAAAAAAAAAAAAAAAAGAAAGTAATCCCGCCAGCGTAGCCGCTGAAATGGCCACCCTACCCACCTGGTCAGCAGCAGATGCCTAGTGACCCCATCTGCCAAGCCCCCTCTGTCTCTGTATACCACAATGGAGCTTCGAGGCTGCCTGGAAGAAGTAGGGAGCATTCTCACCCCCTCTACCCATCCCAGCTGCCAGCTAGCCATAGCCTTGGGAGTTCAAACTTGCTTACTTGCTGCTTGACCAGAGCTAAACTCTGGGCCACTTGCTGCTACTGCTGCTGTGTGTGGGGGAGGGATGGGCAGTGGGCAGCAGGTCCTGGCTGGCTTTGCTGTGTCTGGAGGCTGAGTCTGGCCCTGCTGGTTCACTGATAGGCATCAGCAAGGGCGGCAGAGCCCACGTGGCAGATGCCCAAGGGGCTGGGTTCTGGGGAGGACTGGTCAGTTCTGAGCCCCACTGGCCTGAGCTTGCATTCTGTGCTTTCCTGCCTGGATGCCCGTCCAGGCCTCTTTCTCAGTCTGCCAGGCAGAATGACTCTGAGGCTACCAGGCCCAGTGCCCCAGCTGTTTCTTTGCCACAACTTGAGCTTTAACTCCAAAGTTCTCCCCACCACCTCCTACCCCACTGCCCACACAAGCAGCTTAGGTAGGTGGCATTTACTCACAGGGCCTCAGTCTCCCCACCTGTAAAAGGGGAGGTCCTTGCCTTTTTCTAGATTTGAGAGGAGGACACCTCAGTTCCTGTGAAAGGAAGAGAGTGAGGGGCCCTGGATTCAAGTCCCCCTCCCTAGCGATGCAGCCCTGGGCAACCCACTTCCCTCTCAGAGCCTCAGCTTCCTGGCCTGAGGCAGGGATGGAATGTGACTCCTGCATGCTGGAAGAGATCAAACTCTGGGGAGCTGCCCCAGTTGCTCTTTCCTCCTCTTGTTTTCCTGGTTCCAGGAGCCAGAAGCTGATGGGGAAACCAGTGAGTATGCAAATTGCGGCACTATTGGGAAATGATCCTGGGGAGCTCACAGAGGACAGCCTCCCGCCTACCCTCCGCCTACACCCCCACAGCCCGACTCTGCCCTTGGGCTCTCACCAGTGGGGGCTGAACCCTGCATTATCTTGCGAGTTCTGTCTCACTCACACGGGTTAACCCCTCTTGGAGCAAAGCCAGGGTGACTATGGCCAATGTGTCCTCAGAAAACTTCCAGCCTCCCTAGCAGAGAGCAAATCAGCCCACAATGGGATGAAAGATCCCTGCTCTAAATGTCCCAGCCCAGTCCCCGTCCCCCATTTCTCTAGAGTGGGGGGGAAAACTCAGGAGTCCCTAAAGATCTGGGGACCTAAGCTAGGAGCAGAATTTTGAGGTTTGAGGGGAGCAGCTCTCCAATGCCCCTCCCCCAGTGCTGCTCATACCCCCCTCATTGTAGTCTCCTGGGGTGGGGGGACAGGTAGTGTCTGGGAAGCAGCCAGTATTCCTCACTGCAACTGCAAATTCCCTCTTCTTCCCCCAGCAAAGTTCTCTGCCCTCCCTTCCCCACGCCTCCTGGAAAAGACAGCATTTGCCTTCTATACACAGAAGGGAAAGACCCCAGCCCTGAGGGAGGTGCTGGGCAGGACTCTACCAAGACAAGAGTGAGTAGCAGAGAAAATGGGACTCGACGGGCACATATCTAGGAGCTGCAGGGAGGGAAGTGGTACAATCAGCCTGAGCCCTGGGGCCAGGTGATCCCTAGAAACGCTTCCCCAAAAGAAGGCAGCCCAAGGACCCTAGCACTTTTGTCCAGGTTTTCCCAAACCTCTTGCTCACTTTTTTTTTCTTGGACCATAGCAGAGAGGGTGGAGGGTGGCAAGGGCCTATTCTGGGGACCTCCCAGTTCATGGGAAGGGTGTGGGAGATTTGGCTGAAAGAGGCAGGAAGTAGAGCCCTGCAATTAAGGAAACCCAAGCCAACCCGGGCCAGGGCATGTAAATCTTTCCGGCTACTTCCTGAAGGGGAGGAGGCCCCAGGCTGTCATCCTGGGGCGTGGCCTCGTTAAGCTCCTCTCAAGGCAGCTGCTGGTGATCTTAAACCGCTCATCCATTTAAGAAATGTCAGCAAAATGAGGTGGGAGGAGAGGATCAGGCACCCCACCCCGCGCTAAGTTGGGCACAGTGCTGGGAGGTCAAGTCACTGAATGGTGCAAAGGCTACGATTCTGGCTGCTCTCGTGCTGCATGTGGTACCGTGCCTGCCACCTGCTGGCGCTTCCCGGTACTGCTGCCTACGGAGCAGGGGCCTGCCCACCAGCTCTGGCCTGGAATGAAGGGGCTGGAGACAAGGATCTTGCAGCAGGATCTAAAAAACAATTAATCTAAGGAGAATAACATGGGAAGTAAAGTGCTAAGGCAAAAACAGGGAATTCTTAATGGCATTTGCAGCTCCGCACCGGAAAGCAACACCAGAGGTCACTGCCATGCCTTCTACAAAGTCTGAAGCTCTAGAAAGTTCCAGCTGTTCCAGGTAACAAATAACCCAAGAAAAACTCTCAGGAACTGAAGAATAAAAAGGAAAGGAAAGGTGAAAAAAATATAAACATTCTTTTTTTTTTTCGAGACAGGGCCTTACTCCATCTACTGGGCTGGAGTGCAGTGGCACGATCATAACTCACTGCAGCCTGGACTTCTCGGGCTCGGGTGATTCCCCCACCTCAGCCTTCCAAGTAGCTGGAACTACAGGCATTCTCCACGATGCCTGGGTAATTTTTTGGTATTTTTACAGAGATGGGGTTTGACCAGGTTTCAGGCTGGTCTTAAACTCCTGGGCTCAAAGCACATCTACCCACCTCAGCCTCCCAAGGTGCTGGGATTACAGTCATGAGCCAACACACCCAGCTAATTTGTTATGTTTGTTGTTGTTTTTTCAAGGAATTTTCTTTTTTAGGAGACAAAGTCGCTCTGTCACCCAGACTGGAGTGCAGTGGCACAATCCCAGCTCACTGCTGCCTGGACTTCCAGGGCTTAAGCAATCCTCCTACATTACAACATCTGGCTAATTTATCTTTTGTAGAAACAGGGTCTCACTTTGTTGCCCAGGCCAGTCTTGAACTCCTGGGCTCAAGCGATCCTCCCACCATGGCCTCCCATCATCCTCCTGCCTTGGCCCCCCAAAGTGCTGGAATTACAGTCATGAACCAGCCTGCCTGGCATCACTGCTAAGAATTTATCCTACAGGTATTCATATTTGCAAAATGATGCATATAGGGCTATTCACTCTGACACTGTCTGAAACAGCAAACAATGGGAAACAATGCGATCAACAGACGACTGATTAAGTAAACTTGGGTATACACATGTAACACAATATAAAGTAGCCAATAAAAATAACAAGGCAGTTGTACATACGGAATGTTTTCTGTGTTAGATTGCTCGATGAAGCAAGTGAGGGACAAACTGTGCACAGTATGCTACCGTTTCTGTGAACAGACACACACACATGTGCATATTGCTCATACACATACAAAGGTCCCTGGGAAGGATACAAAGGAACTCTGGGGTTGCCTCTGGAAAGGGAAACTGATAGCTGAGAGACAGGAGCACTTCCTTTACCTTAATATTCTTTAGTGCCATGTGAGCTGTCAGCATTTGCATGTTGCTGCAGTCTGAATGTTTATGTCTCCCCAAATTCATATGCTGCAATACTATCCCCCAAAGTGATGGAATTAAGAGGCTTTGGGGGTGCTCTACATTGACAAAATGCTCATAAATGGGATTAGTGTCCTTATAAAACAGGACTGAGGAGTCAGGTGTGGTGGCTCACACCTGTAATCCCAGTACTTTGGAAGGCTGAGCCCAGGAGTTCGAGACCAGACTGGGCAACAAAGTGAGACCCTATTTCTAAAAAGAAAGAAAGAAATAAGAGGCCTGAGGCCAGGTGTGGTGGCTCACACCTACAATCCCATCACTTTGGGAGGCCAAGGCAAGGAGGGTCACTTGAGCCCAGGAGTTCAAGACCAGCCTGGGCAACATAGCAAGAGCCTGTTTACAAAACATTTTTAAAAATTAGCTAGGTATGGTAACACATAACTGTAGTCCCAGCTATTGGGAGGCTGAGGTAAGAGGGTCACTTGAGCCTGGGAAGTTGAGGCTGCAGTGAGCCATGATTGCACCACTGCAGTCTAGCCTGGGCAACAAAGTAAGACCACATCTCAAAAAAATTGTTTAAAAGAAGCCTGAGGGAGCTTGTCCTCCTTCCACCGTATGAGGACACAACTAGAAGGCACCATCTGTGACCCAGAAAGCATTCCTTCACCAGAAACTGGCTATGCTAGCACCTCGATCTTCGACTTCCTAGCCTCCAGAACTGAGAAATGTTTGCTGTTTATAAGCCATTTAGTTTATATTTTTGTTATAGCAGCTCAAACAGACTAAGACACAGGTATTCAAATTAATTAAATATTTTAAAGTCCACCTATCCCCACACCCAGCATACAGAAATAAGTTATCAGGGTAGGGGCTGCGAGCTGAGGAGGGGGCCAGGGGTCTCCAAGGTTTTTTTCTGTATACAAACAATGAAAACCTGAAGCATATACACCTCCAACATGTATGTGCTCTTAAACTATGATAACTGCCATTTTTACAGATTAAAAACGATTATCAGCAGTTTCTTGTGGTTCAACCTTTTATTTATAAATTAATGACCTACATGTACTAATGAACAAATATTGATGTATACAATATATTCAAAGTGAGAAACTAAGTAAGGCTGAGCCTGGAAGTGAATATAAATCAAAGGCCCAATCTTTTCTTCCCACCCCCGCCCAGCCATCCTATGCACCCTCTTTCCCTTGGAGGCCACTGTCCCAAGTGAGGATCAGCATCGACTCCACCATAACCCACTTCAGTGGTGACAACTTTTAATCCACAGAAGCAGTATTTCAAAGCAAAAACTTTGTTTCAAATCATGAATCTTACCACTTAGACAATTCGGACATGATAACGCTCATTTAGACTGACACAGGCACGAAAATTCCAATCTCTTCTTTTCACTATCTTACATGCACATCACCTTCCTAGGCACTATGACACTATCCTGGGAGAAGCGAATGTGTACAAAGCAGCACAATCCTGCTCCCTCCCCACACTTCACATAAACCAGTATAGTGCCCCTGTAGTCAGGGCTTCAGATGCCAATTTTCTGTTGTTTTCAGAGACAGCGTCTTGCTACGTTGCTCAGGCTGCAGTGCAGTGGCTATTCACACACATGATTATAGCACACTATAGCCTTGAACTCCGGGCTTCAAGCGATCCTGCTGCCTCAGCCTCCCAAGCAGCTGAGACTAAAGGTGCACATCACCACGCCCAGCTCAATGTGAACTTTTAAGCTTAATAATGCCTCACTAAGCTGGGCTCGGTGGCTCACAGCTGTAATCCCAGCACTTTGGGAGGATGAGGTGAGCAGATCATGAGGTCAGGAGTTTGAGACCAGTCTGGCCAATATGGTGAAACCCAGTCTCTACTAAAAATACAAAACTTAGCCAGGCATGGTGGCACGCACCTGTAGTCCCAGCTACTCAGAAGGCTGAGGCACAAGAATCACTTAAACCCGGGAGGCAGAGGTTGCAGTGAGCTAAGACTGTGCCACTGCACTCTAGCCTGGGTGACGGAGCAAGGCTCCATCCCCCCACCAAAAAAAGAAAGCCTCATTAATTTGGAGTAAGCCTGGTGGGGGCACAGAAGACAGAATAAATGCAAAAACTAAGTCAGAGTTTTTCAAGCTTAGGCTCTTTAACTTTCAAGTTTAGACTACTTATCATTCATTTGAATTCTCTTATCTACTGCACAGGTCAAGATGTGAAGAATACTCTGTATTTCTGGGCGCCATAGCTCACGCCTGTAACCCTAGCACTTTGGGAGGCTGAGGCAGGTAGATCACCTGAGATCAGGAGTTTGAAACCAGCCTGGCCATCATGGCAAAACCCTGTCTCTACTAAAATTACAAAACTTAAGACGGGCACGGTGGTACATGCCTGTAGTCCCAGCTACTAGGGAGGCTGAGGCAAGAGAATCGCTTGATGCCTATAATCCCAGCACTTTGAAAGGCCAAGGCAGGAGGATTGCTTGAGGCCAGGAGTCTGAGACCAGCTGGGGCAACATAGCAAGAACCCATCATTACAAAACAAAAAATTTTCAAATTAGCTGGGCATGGTGGCATGCACCTGCAGTTCCAGGTACTAGGGAGGCTGAACCAGGAAGACGGCTTGAGCCCAAAAGTAAGAGGCTGCAGTGAGCTTTGATCAGGCCACTGCACTCCAGCCTGGGCGACAGAGCAAGACCCTGTCAATAAATAAATAAATGAATAAAATACATAAATAATATTTTTAAGAGCAGTACTAGTCTATCTCTAGCAATGTCAAACTATGAGAGTCAAAAATATTTTAAGGTACTGCTTTCCTCAGACAGAAGGAAACTGCAGACATCCCACTGCAGTTTCATAAATACGGAAATCATCTTTTTAAGAGCAGTACTATTCTTTTTTTTTTTTTTTTGAGACAGAGTCTTGCTCTGTCGCCCAGGCTGGAGTGCAGTGGTGCAACAGAGCAGTACTATTCTATCTCTAGCAATCTCAAACTATAAAAGTCAAAAATATTTTAAGGTCTGCTGTGTGCTTTCCTCAAAAGGAAGGAAACTGTAGGCATCCTACTCCTCCCTCCCAGCAAAGGAGACCAACAGACAAAAGATATAGAATGCTTCTGGGATTTTTTTAAGGAATAATCTAAATATAAGAAACTATTCCCTTAAAAATCCTGACACTGGACTTCTGCTACCAAAGACACAGCCAAAGACATCTAAATAGCCAGTCAAAAAAAAAAAAACCCCACAAAAGTTTATTTGAGAACAAGAGTGAAAGCTTTTGCACATCTGACAAGGTAGACTTGTTTTACAGTAGATGCCATCCATATTCAGCTCTACCAATATTATCACAAATGAAACATACTGTTTCTTACAAAGATATAGGCAAAAGTCAAGGACTATGACTAACTAGAGTCAAAGGAAAGGGTAGGCCCCAAATCTTATCCCTTAGACCAATTCATAACATAGGATTTAAATTAAACCATTCAGTCTTCTCATGTAGTGGTTCTCAATTTGGCTTCTATCAGAATCCCAAGAACTTTTCTAAAGAAAATCCCAATAACTAGGCTGTGCCCCAGTCTCTGGGGGTGGAATCCAAGCATGAGTATTTTAAAGCTGCTCAGGTGATTAATGTGCAGCCAAGGTAGATCACCACAGCACGACAGGCAGGTAACAATTAAGTTCCTCGCCCCATCAAGCCCTCCAACAAAAGGGAGCGCTGCTGGCAACAATGGCTCTCACTGGTGCTATCCTTTCATTCCACTTAAGAGCTTCATCAGTTATCACTTTTGGTATAATTTTGAGACTTTCCATATGCCAACCATGGTGATTTTTAGCAATAGTTAATCAGGTGAATACCAGCAAAGAGAGAAATACAGAAAAGGAAATTTCCATAAGGCATGATATGAATAAATAAAATAAGTGAAAAAAAAACAATCTCGGGTTTAAAAGTAAAGCATGAGAATTTGAAGCCTGTGAAATTTTATTTATACAAAAGAATAAAAATAGCTATTTAAAAAGAATTGATTTAAACTTATGTTTTTCCATTTTCCCTGTGCCTTGAACATGAATCTGCTTCCAACTCAGATTTAAGATAGGTAATTACTAAATAAACACTCTTTACCTCCCCTTGCAAAAACAGAGAGAGCCAAGTTTCCCATTTTCCTTATGATAAACCAGATTTTCAGTTATGAGTATTGGCAACTGCATGAAAGAGATGATCAGATATGTCAGCAGGAAGGTATGAGCCGTACAAAGGCATTACACAAAGACCCCAAAGAAAATAAGATGATAAAAACAAGAGAAAAATAAGAAAACATAAAACAATATAAGAAAATGCCAGATATTTACAGCCTCCATCTGAAATGTGATTTGTGTTCTACTTTCAGCATAAAACAAAACCAGAGAACATTTCTTGATGGGTATCACAGATGAAGCTGGTGCCAGCCAGTTTGGGGGGGAGACATTCATTCTAAGAGGGGAGAAATGCGCAGTTAGCAACTTGCTGGAATCATAACCATGTCTTGATCTTCCTGCAGTTCTGTTACTAAAAATGACATGAAGTAAATGATCCAATGTCTTACAGAAATGACTTGTTTGTCACCACATTTAAAACAAACTACTCAAAGTCACAGGCACTGGGTCTAGGAGAGCAGAGATGGATGGCCACGAACTCAGGTGAAGGATGTTTATCTTTGTGAGGTCAGAGAAGGGAAGCAGGGTTCTACAGCCTGGAAGCTTCTGCACTAATGTGTCTTCTAATAGTCCTAAAGAGAGAAAAACAAAAGTTCCAACTTACTCCTGGTGGAACAGTGGTTTGACCCTAAGGGGAAAAAAAAAAATCTCATAAACAACTCTGCTAGGGGATTGTTCTGTAGCTAAAGATTGTATTTCAGGCCAGGCGTGGTTGCTCACACCTATAATCCCAGCATTTAGGGAGGCCCAGGTGGGCAGATCACTTGGAGTCCGGAGTTCGAGACCAGCCTGGGTAACAAATTAAGACCCCATCTCTACAAAAAATACAAAAATTAGCCAGGGGTGGTAGCGCATGCCTGTGGTCCCAGCTTAAGCCTGGGAGGCAGAGCTTGTAGTGAGCTGAGATAGCACCATTGCATTCTAGCCTGGGTGACAGAATCAGACCCTATCACAAAAAAAAAAAAAATTAAAAAAAAGTTCTATTCCAAATATAATGTACAATATTTTGCATCTGAAAAAGGTCTGTCTTCTGAGTCCATAAAGGGTTGAAACATCAATTCTGCTCTTAGAGCACCTGATCACCAGTTCAAAAAAAAAAAGCTATTATTAACAATTTATTATTTAATTAAAGGGAATTTTTCATCATTAAAAATGTATGTGATCGAGCCAGGCACAGTGGCTCACGCCTGTAATCCCAACACTTTGGGAGGCCAATGTGGGCGAATCACAAGGTCAGGAGTTTGAGACCAGCCTGACCAACATGGTGAAACTCTGTCTCTACTAAAAATACAAAAATTAGCCAGGCATGGTGGCGCACACCTGTAATCCCAGCTACTCAGGAGGCTGAGGCAGGAGAATTGCTTGAACCCGGGAGGCGGAGGTTGCAGTGAGCTGAGATTGCATCACTGCACTCCAGCCTAGGTGACAGAGTGAGATTCCATTTCAGAAAAAAAAAAAAAGAAAAAATGCATGTGACCTCTTTCTCTCCTTAAAATACAAAATCCATAGGCCGGGCACATTGGCTCATGCCTACAATCCCAACACTTTGTGAGGCTGGGGTAGAAGGATTGCTTAAGTCCAGGAATTCCCAGACTGGGCATCATGGCAAAACCTCGTATCTACAAAAAATACAAAAATTAGCCAGGCGAGGAGGTAACGCCTGTAGTCCCAGTTATTCGGGAGGCCAAGCACAGAAGGTCAAGGCTGCAGAGAGCTGTGATTGTGACAATACTGCACTCCAGCTTAGGCGACAGAGCGAGAAACTGTTTCTCAAAAAAAAAAAAAAAAAAAAAGTAACACCTAAAAGTTGAAGTATATCCAGATGGACACCCCAGACTTTAAATCAAGAGTTATGACTCCAGGTTAGGAACACTCAAGCTCTGAAGACAAATACATCTGTCTAATCATCTACAAAATTGCCAGCCTCTCTGAAGTGGTCTGGCTGATACTTACAGCTCGTGGTTTTTTGTTTAACTTCAGATCAATCCTGTGACAGAAAAGATAAAAGATATTTCCATTTTAATTTAAAGAAAATGGGTCCCACAATCAGCTACTGCATAGGGCATAAGCTATAACAAAGACTATTTGGTTAAGAAAAATCCACATTCTTCATTAGACTATGTCATATTTAGTTGTTTACCCAGATATTATCAAGCAAGTATTAAAAATTATGAGCAGACACTTTTGCCCTAAGGCAAACTTACATGACTCTAAAAAGAAATGTATACAGCAGCTACAAAAGCCATATAATTTTAAAACAATTGCAAAACTACATGTTAAAGAGATTGGATTAAGAGGGCATGCTCTATGTTAATGTGTTAGTTCTGTAACTATATCACTAAAAATTATTGAGGCACATGGTGATTAACAATAGGAAAGAGACTAGGAGTTTGTATTTCCTGACATGAAACACAAAATAAATTAAATGAATTTCAATTTTTAAATCTTTCCAAAGCAAAATATCAAGATCTTAAGCTATTAATCTCCTTATGAAGCAAAGCCAGAAAATCAATTTAAATATGAATTAAAGTAAAGGTTATCTATTTTAAAAGAAACTAAAATGCATAAAAGTGAAGTTGACTTAATTTTGCTTAAGTTATTAAATAAAATGTTACCTCCATCACGTTTTTCTGTTTTTAAAAAAAACTTCCCAGCCTAACCTAATATATATACCTACAATTAAACAGATAAACTATGGGTTAGAAAGGTCTCAAAAAGGCATACTGGTGTCTACACACTAAACAACACAGCACAAATACTAATTCAAATCAAACTTACTCAAAGTCATAATCAAACATGCCAGACGGGCTGAGGGGCAGCATTTGAAAGGAAGAAAGCAATAGACATTAATATACTAATTCAATAAATTAGTTGATTAGCCACCCTAGCAAGAATTGTAGAAACAAAATCAGCTTTAAGAATCTTAAGCAACAAAGTTTCAAACATCAAAGCAGCCAAGATTTTGTGGTCAGGAGATTCCTTCCTTCAGTGGATTTCTTATTAGAAGACTAGACTATGAAAGAAAAAGTTATTTCATTAGAAAACTACAGACACCTGGCGCCCTTTTTATTAGCTGCCAGATTCAGAGTTAGAACTTTTAAAATATTTAATTGTATTGAAAAATATAATTAGGGCATTAGAAGAAACAGAGAAAGAGGTTTAGTTATATAATGAAAGGCACTTTGAAGACAGTACTAACTCAGCATAATATACTTTCACTAAAATAAAAAAACTACGAAACATTCTAAACTTTAAAAAAGGAAAACATTTTACAACTTTTTACGCAAGTTATATGTTCTAAACATGTCCAGGGAACACCATGTTCCTTTTCTACAGCATTCATCCTAGAAGACCAAAGCTGAATGAATAAACTTCAGTGGTGGAAGCTTGTTCCAGAAAATGAAGAACAGTATTGCTCTTCCACCTAAGTAGGTGATGGCAGTTAACTGTCTACATCAGGGCTACAATTAAGGAACACATAAGTGTGCAGCACCCTTCCCCCTTTTTTTGAGACAAAGTTTTGTTCTTGTCACCCAGGCTGTAGTGCAATGGTGCCATCTCGGCTCACTGTAACCTCTGCCTCTTGGATTCAAGAGATTCTCCTGCCTCAGCCTCCCTAGTATCTGAGATTACAGGCTCATGCCACCACACCCAGCTACTTTTTATACTTTTAGTAGAGACAGGTTTTCACCATGTTGGCCAGGCTGGTCTCAAACTCCTGATCCACCCACCTTGGCCTCAGGTGATCCACCCACCTTGGCCTCCCAAAGTGCTGGGATTACAGGCATGAGCCATTGCGCCCAGCCTGCAGCACCCCTATTAAAACAAGAGAAAGCTGCCATCCACAAGCATCCAAGTCTCAGATCTGGAGGGAGCAGCACAGAGGAAGAGGCCATTCTGTGCCATCACTGCTAGCAGACCATGGTCTGGGCTGGCCTCCAAAGCAAACATTAACCTGGAGCATGACAACTGCTCCTTCACTGGCTCCAACACCTTCCAGACTGTAGCAGGTGCTAAAACAACATGCAAATGGATACATTTTTCTCCTAGACAATGTTTGCAAGAGTAAAGCTGGAAGAAAGCTTAATGTCAGTATCTCTCACACAAACGTTTCACTTTAGATGTTTGGGAGAGTATATAGTAGGCATACGAAACCAGGAATTATCAAATATTTCACTTTCAGCCTGACTTGACTTTGTTCACAAATTAAAATAGACTGTATCTAATTAATCAACATTTTACAGACTATCTAAAATAAATTTTTATACTAACAGAAACTTATTAGAGTAGGTATATGTTATTTAATATTATTATTATTATTATCATCATTGAGACAGGGTCTTCCTCTGTTACCCAGGATGAAGTGCAGTGGCGTGATCATGGCTCACTGAAGCTTCAAACTCCTGGGCTCAAGCAATCCTCCAGCCTGATCCTCCCATGTAGCTGGGATCACAGGCACATCACCATGCGCAGCTAATTTTTGTATTTTTTGTAAGGGGGTGGGTCTCATCATGTTGCCCAGGTTGGTTTCAAACTCCTAGGCTCAAGTGATCCTTCCACCTCAGCCTCCCAAAGTGCTAAAATTACAGGTATGAGCCACAGAACCTGGCCACTATATGCTATTATTTCAACTTTTTCTTTAAAGATACCAGGAATGACTTACTGTTCAGGTATCATGTAAAATATAAGAATTCAGAACAATGTCATCATTTATGGATGCTAAAAATTATTTGATAAATTTTTATATTCTGGTGGGGTGTGGTGGTTCATGCCTGTAATCCCAGCACTTTGGGAGGCCGAGGCAGGAAGATCACTCAAGCCCAGGAGTTCTTTGCAGAGACAGTGAAACCCCACCTCTACAAAAACAATACACAAACTAGCCAGGCGCGGTGGCACAGGCTCATATTCCCAGCTACTTGGGAGGTTGAGGTGGGAGAACTGTTTGGGCCCGGGAGGTTGAAGCTGCAGTAAGTCTCATGATCTCACCCCTTGCCTGGGCAATAGAGCAAGATCTTGTTCCCCCCCCCCCCAAAAAAAATTCATATTCCCGAAGAGGGCAAATTCAAAAGTTATTTCCTTTCGCTTAAATGTCATATTTATTTCCACTTTGCTTTGCTCACCACTAAACAGAGTCTGGCACAAAGTAAGTACTCAAACATTTGCTGAAATAATTTGTTATTGACTCTTACCTCACTATACAGGGTATGGCACACTGGAGGAGAAACACGTACTGTACTGGGTACAAACCTAACAATGTACATAGACACCATCTTCTGTCCCCACCCCAATCTGCCAGCCCCACCGAGGTCTGGTCAGCAGTAAGGGGCTTGGACCAGACACAATTCCTGACTAAAGATGGCATGTGTCTAAGAACCTTAACTGACCACTCGTGTACCATTCAGGCACACTCTGAATCTGGCTTCCCTAGAAAGGAAGCAAATCAGCTGCACACTCCTTTCTTGGGGCAGATGAGTGCCTAAGGCCAAGGGAGATGAGCCAGATACTAAATCAGAGGGAAGACAAAAGGACAGCAATAAAAAGCAGGATTCTGCTTTCCACACAGAAAACACTATTTGTGAAGCAGTAACTAATATCAAAGATCTTTACAACACCACTGTTCTTCTGGAAGGAGACAGCTCCTACGGCAAGGAAAGGCAAGGAAAGGATAGGAAGTCGTACTGTTCCTACTAAATATGCTATAAACCTGCAAGAAGATAACGTAGTTAAGCTAAGCTAGAGGGACCCGGTATTACACTCAAACAGGCCGAAGGCTTTGGAGAAGCAAAGAAAGCCTAAATGTGCACAATGGTAACCGAGGAAGTTGACATGCACCTGGCCACTTCATGCAGCTGGTTTTATATAAAATTTTTTTAATATAAAAAATAAAAAATATAAAAAAAAAAAAAAAAGAAACCTGTAAGAACAAAGTGAAGTCTAGCACTTCTTTAACTCCTTTTTATCAGTCATCAGGTAATGATGTCATTAATGAAAATGACCTGAAATAAACAGCTATCTAGAGAGTCTATTCATCAGTAATGGAAAAAAACCCCAGAAATTTTGAAAGAGTTTCCTCCCTCCTCTAGACACTATGAAATAAGAAAATAATCATTACTTTAAAATGACACTAGGCCAGGCACAGTGGCTCACACCTATAATCCCGGCACTTTGGGAGGCCAAGGCAAGCAGATCGCCTGAGATCAGGAGTTCATGCCAACACAGTGAAACCTGTCTCTACTAAAAATACAAAACTTAGCCAGGCACAGTGGTGCACCCCTGTCATCCCAGCTACTCAGCAGGCTGAGGCAGAAGAAGCATCTGAACCCAGGAGGCAGAGGTTGCAGGGGGCTGAGATCGTGCCACTACACTCCGGCCTGGGTGACAGAGCGAGACTTTGTCTCAAAAAAAAATAAATAAATAAATAAAATGACACTGGAATAAATTTAACAGAAGCAATGCAGAGCACGACATTTAATTATCTTGACAATTAAATAAAATGTTAAGAGTATGTTCCTTTGCTATTCGTGATAAGCTAGCACCAGTCTTATTACAGTTGGTCAAATAACCTACAGCCTTTCAAAAATATATAAAGAGGAATATGCAATTTTTGCTATTTCTTAGTATAGTTATGTGATTAGGATGGTGACTTCTGGTTTGCAGAAAAATGTTAAGCAGCAGTCCTTACTCACTATTTGAAGGAATACTATTTCTGCAGTCTAAAAAACACTATTACTATCAACAAGAAAAACTCTTAAAAGAATTGAAGATCCAGCTGATGCCAACCAAGGAGGTTCCAATCAGGCAGAGTTAATTCTACGTTATCCCCAGGTACTGCCAAGTTTAATACATTGGGTGCATGAAGGAATATGCTACAGATTTGTAAAGCAAATCCAGAAGCACACTGGAGGACACAGAATGCCACCCATTCCTTGTATGCCCCCTTTCACCTGCTCTGCACACAGTCTTCCGGGAGAGGAGGAAAGAATGCACAGTCTCTAGAATGAGGAATCTTGCCCTTGCTTCAAACTTAGAGGGGGCGGGCCGGGGGGGAGGGCGGGGGCGGGGGGGGGGGGGGGGGGGGGGGGGGGGGGGGGAGGGGGAGGGGGGGGGGGGGGGGAGGAAAAAAGAAAAAAAAAAAAAAAAAAAAAGAAAAAAAAAAAAAAAAAAAAAACTTCTAGGAAGCATGGAAACAGCTATGTATAGGGTCTCCATGTATCCCAGAAGGTTTGAGGCCAGCAAAATTCCTTACTTTAAAAACTGTACATTATCCTCTTTGGGTCAAGCTGCATAATTTCCAATTATCTGAGTTAACAAGCCCCCTTATTATCATACAAACCCCAGGCAGAGTGAATGCTGAAACCCCCTCTGGGTGACACCTGGCCTCTCTGTCCATTGACATCATTCCTATCTCGTTATGTGTACTGCAAAAAAAACACGGTGCACCAACGTTACACGTTACCTACGAAGACACTCTCATATTTTACAGGCTTTATACTGCTCTTCCATTATCTGAAGTCAGCATGTTGCTGAGAAATACAGAAACAGAAAAATCACAAGCAATAAAAAAAACTTGTATTTAAAGAGAAAAAAAAAGGCGTGTCAAATCAGTTCTCTCCATCCACAAAGAAATAAAAGTAGGCAAAGATCATGATTAACAGCAGAAGACTTTACCCCACTTTACAGCTTCCCATTATGTACTAGTGGCATTTTTCAAATACTATTACACAGATCCCATTTCTATTTCTCCTTTTTCTCTTCTAAAAGTATCCCATGTTCACCATATCAAGGTTTTATGGAATAAAACTATTCTGCACTAGAAACAGTGAGAAGGATATCCTGGAGTCTTCCTTGAGGGCTATTCTAATGTCCACCAATTCCTCTCTTTGAGCAAATTAGACTGTTCACTTGGACCAAAGGACTTTCTTGCCATCAGCAACACAAAGGCTCTGCAACAATCCTAAAGTGTTGTTATTCTAGGCTATTCCCTTTACAGTAATGGTCATGGAAGCTGCGGGGGGTGGGATCCTTGCCACTGACCTGTGCCGGTTTTTATTCTTTCGCTTTTTATGGCTGCTGTGGTGACTCCCTGAGGAAGTAGAGGAAGCAGCCTTCTGAGGTTTCACTCCCTGCACAGATCCATCCAGATCCTCAGGGTCCTCCTGGCTAGGCTCGTTTTCCTGATTGTGGAAGTCTGGAGAAGTGTCACTTTCTGTCCCACTTCCTGGCTCCCCTGGAGGAAATAAAACACAAGTTTCCAACGCATCATCAGTACTCCTCGGGCAATCTGTCCATCAACAGGAAGTATTTTTTGAACACTAGTAGGTAGGAAAAAACCATTCCTTATCCTCTAATTGACAGAGAAGATATATCTTGACAGAGAAGATACACACAAAGGATCAGAGTTACCAGAGGTCCTGAAAAAGCATGTAATCTGAAACAATGTAACCAGAGGCAACAACTCTAAGGGCAGCTGGGACACAGGAACAGTCAGTCAGGATAACCTCACTGCATAAAGATTATTTAACCACAGACTACACTAATGGGATTCATAATTATACAAAAAGCATTACTAAAACATCAGACAAGACTCCAGGGGAGTGAGGGATGATCTTGGAAAAAGTGTCTATAGCTGGCCCTGGTTTCTTTCCCAAACTATATGGGAATCCTTTTTATCCAAAAAAAAAAAAAACAGAGGGAGAAGAGAGCCCACTCCTGAATTACTCTGATAAGTTTTCTTTTTATTTTTCTTGTTGTTTGTTTAACCTTTAAGCTCTGTTGGGTTTGAACCTGATATGTCTTTTTTCTCTTTCTTTTTTTTTTTTTGAGACAGGCTCACTCTGTCACCTAGGCTAGAGTGCAGTGGCAGAATCTCCGCTCACAGCAGCCTTGACTTCCTGGGCTCAGGTAATCCTTCCACCTCAGCCTCCCAAGCTGGGACTGCAGGTGCCCATGAGCATAAGCCCGGCTAATTTTTGTACTTTTTGTATAGATGGGGTTTCGCCATGTTGCCCAGGCTGGTCGTGAACTCCTGGGCTCAAGAGATCCACTTGCCTTAGCCTTCCAAACTGCTGGGATTACAGGCATGAGCCACCACACCCAGCCTGATTTATTTATTTACTTATTTATTTGGGGACAAAGTCTCACTCTGTCACACAGGCTAGAGTGCACTGGTATGAACTGGTGTGATCATAGCTCATTGTAGCCTCAAACTCCTGGGTTGAAATGATCCTTCCATCTCAGCCTCCCCAGTAGCTGCAACTACAGGCATCTGCCACAAAACTTGGATAATTTTTTTTTTTTTAAGATGGGGTCTTACTATGTTGCCCAGGCTGGTCTCGAACTCCTGGGCTCAAGCAATCCTCCTGCTTCGGCTTCCCAAACTGCTGAGATTACAGGCATGAGCCATGCAGTCAGTCAAGAATATTTTTAAAACACAGTAATAATCTTCAGCTGACACAAATTCTCAATTTTAAGTCATCACTGTAGATACATTAAATAAATAAAAGCAAGTTCAGTAACAACTTGTATAAATATATATATATATATATATTTTTTTTTTTTATTCTTTTCTTTTTATTTAGCTGGTTGTCCTAGACAAAAATATATATATTTTTAAGACTATAGATCAGGCACAGTATCTCATGCCTATAATACCAGTGCTCGGGGAGGCTGAGGCAGGAGGATGGCTTGTGGCCAGGTGTTCAATACCAGCTTGGACAACACAGCCAGACCCCCATCTCTACAAAAACAGAAATTAAAAATTAGCCAGTGGTGTCACATGCCTGTAGTCACAGCTGTTCAGGAGGCTGAGGTGGGAGGATCACTTCAATCCAGGAGTTTGAGGCTGCAGTGAGCTATGATCTTACCACCACACTGAACTCTAGCTTTGGCAACAGAGCAAGACTCTGCCTCTTAAAAAACAAACAAAAAACAAACCAACAAAACACTGAACACAGTGGCTCACGCCTGTAATCCCAGCACTTTGGGAGGCTGAGGTGGGCAGATCACCTGAGGTCAGGAGTTCAAGACCAGTCTGGCCAATAAGGCAAAACCCCATCTCTACTAAAAATACAAAAATTGGCTGGGTGTGGTGGCTCATGCCGCCCGTAATCCCAGCACTTTGGGAGGCCGAGGCGGGCGGATCACCTGAGATTGGGAGTTCGAGATCAGCCTTACCAACATGGAGAAACCCTGTCACTATTAAAAATATAAAAAATTAGCCAGGTGTAGTAGCACATGCCTGTAATTCATGCTACTTGGGAGGATGAGGCAGGAGAATTGCTTGAACCTGGGAGGCGGAGGTTGTGGTGAGCCAAGATCACGCCACTGCACTCCAGCCTGGAAAACAAGAGCAAAACTCCATCTCAAAAAAAGAAAAACACAAAAACTAACCGAGCATGGTGGCATGTGCCTGTAATCCCAGCTACTTGGGAAGCTGAGGCAGGGAGAATTGCATGAACCCGGGAAGTGGAGACTGCATGAGCCGAGACTGTCCCACTGCACTCTAACCTGGGCAACAGAGCGAGACTCCGTCTCAAGAAAAAAAAAAAAATATATATATATATATACATACACACACACACACACACACACACACACAAAGTAGTTATGGTTTGGCTCTGTGTCCCCCACCTAAATTTCATTTCGAATTGTAATCCCCACATGTTGAGGGAGGGACCTGGTGGGAGGTGACTGGATCATGGGGGTGGTTTTCCCCATGCTATTCCTGTGATAGTGAGGGAGTTCTCATAAGAGCTGACGGTTTTAAAAGTGTTTGGAAGTTCCTCCTCCACGAAAGTTCTCTCTTCTGCTGCCTTGTGAAGGTGCTTGCTTCCCCTTCACCTTCTGCCATGCTTGTAAGTTTCCTGAGTCTTCCCCAGCCATGTAGAACTGTGAGTCAATTAAACCTCTTTTCTTTATAAACTACCCAGTCTCAGATATTTCTTTATAGCAGTGTGAAAGCAGACTAATACAGTTATATCTGTATTTGCTTTATATATATACTTGTTTTTCCTGAAAGGAATTTAAACCTCTTTTTTTTTTTTTTTTGAGACGCAGTTTCGCTCTTGTTGCCCAGGCTGGAGTGCAGTGGTGCAATCTTGGCTCACCGCAGCTTCCACCTCCCAGGTTCAAGTGATTCTCCTACCTCAGACTCCCGAGTAGCTGGGATTACAGGCAGGCGCCACCCATAATTTTGTATTTTTAGTAGAGACAGGGTTTCTCCATGTTGGTCAGGCTGGTCTCGAACTCCCAACCTCAGGTGATCCACCTGAATCGGCCTCCCAAAGTGCTGGGATGACAGGTGTGAGCCACCACACCCGGCTAAACTCTTAATAGATAAAGATGAGTAAGGGAAGACTTTCACTTTATTCAAATGTTGAAGGATCTGAAATATATACATTATCTGGCTGGGCACAGTGGCTCATGCCTGTAATCCCAGCACTCTGGAAGGCTGAGGCGGGTAGATCACCTGAGGTCAGGAGTTCAAGACCAGCCTGGCCAACATGGTGAAATCCCGCCTCTACTAAATACACAAAAAATTAGCCAGCCGTGGTGGCGGGCACCTGTAATCCCAGCTACTCAGGAGGCTGAGGCTGGAGAATCACTTGAACCCAGGAGGCAGAGGTTGCAAAAAGAAATACACGCACACACACACACTCACAATCTGTTTCTTTTTTTGTTTGTTTTGTTTTTTTTTTTTTTCTTTTCATTGGACATTTGTACAAACTCACAATCTGTTTCTAAAACTTGTTCAAAAAAGATCAGGTCATGTGGGTAGCAGAACCATGGACCAGTTTTCTTCTCTTTTTTTTTTTGGAGATGGAGCCTTGCTGTCACACACTGGCTGGAGAGCAGTGATGCAATCTTGGCTCACTGCAAACTCTACCTCCCAGGTTCAAACGATTCCCTTGCCTTAGCCTCCAGAGTAGCTGGGATTACAGGCACATGCCACCACACCCAGCTCATTTTTGTATTTTTTGCCATGTTTGCCAGGCTGGTCTCGAACTCCCACTTCAGGTGATCCACCTGCCTCAGCCTCCCAAAGTTCTGGGATTACAGGCATGAGCCATCACACCTGGCTCAGTTTTCTTCTGTCTATGGTCTTTATATTATAATCTGCTGGGAAGAGATTTTAAATTGAGTAGCATATGGGTATAAGAAGTAAAGGAAAGAGACAATCCCAAAAAAGCAGAAGAGAGAAATAGCCAAATCTCAGAAATTATGAATACCTATTTTTGAAACTTTTTTTTTTTTTTTTTGAGACGGAGTTTCGCTCTTATTACCCAGGCTGGAGTGCAATGGCGCGATCTCGGCTCACCGCAACCTCTGCCTCCTGGGTTCAAGCAATTCTCCTGCCTCAGCCTCCCGAGTAGCTGGGACTACAGGCGTGTGCCACTATGCCCAGCTAATTTTTGTATTTTTAGTAGAGAGGGGTTTCACCATGTTGACCAGGATGGTCTCGATCTCTTGACCTCATGATCCACCCGCCTCAGCCTCCCAAAGTGCTGGGATTATAAGCGTGAGCCACCGCGCCCGGCCTTGAACCTATTTTTGAACACATTTTAGGAAAATAACAGAAAAAGAAACTCTAGAGCATGCTTGTCCCACCCAAGGCCCATGGGCCTCATGCAGTCCAGGACGGCTTTGAATGCAGCCCAGCACAAATGTGTACACTTTCTTAAAACATTATGAGATTTTTTTGGTGATTTTTTTTTTAGCTCATCAGCTGTAGTATTAGTGCATTTTATTTATTTATGTATTGGTTGACTGATTGATTGATTGATTGATTTTTTGAGATGCAGTTTAGCTCTTGTTGCCCAGGCTGGAATACAATGGCATGATTTCTGCTCACTGCAACCTCCACCTCCCATTTCTGCTCCACCTTCAATGGATTCTCCTGACTCAGCCTCCCGAGTAGCTGGGATTACAGACGCCCGCCACCACACCCAGCTAACTTTTCATATTTTTAGTAGAGACGGGGTTTCACCATGTTGGCCAGGCTGGTCTCGAACTCCCAATCTCAGGTGATCTGCCAGCCTCCACCTCCCAAAGTACTGGGATTACAGGCATGAGTCACGGTGCCTGGCCAGTGTTAGTGTATTTTATGTGTGGCCCTAGACAACTCTTCTTCCAATGTGGCCCAGAGAAGCCAAAGACTGGACATCCCTGCCTAGAGCTATGAAGCTATTACAGAAAAAATATACTGACAGACAATCCTGCCCTTCTGATGTTCAAGAAAACTGATTTCACATTAAAAAAACAACATACTACACAGATCTGCAGTAATCAACACTGTGTGGTACTGGCATAAGGATAAATACATAAATCAAGGGACTAGAATTCTGAGTCCCAGGATGAACCCTTATATTTACAGTCAACTGATTTTCAACAAGGATGACAAGACAATTCAATGAAGAAAGAAGTCTTTTCAACAAATGGTGCTGGAACAACTAGATATTCACACATGCAAAAGAATAAAGCTGTACCGTCATCTCACACCATACACAAAAATTAACTCAAAATGGATCACAGACATAAATGTAAGAGCTAAAACTAAAAATCTTTGATGTCAGGCCGGGCGTGGTGGCTCACGCCTGTAATCCCAGCACTTTGGGAGGCCAAGGTGAGAGGATCATGAGGTCAGGAGTTTGAGACCAGTCTGGCCAACATAGTGAAACCCCATCTCTACTAAAAATACAAAAATTAGCCAGGCATGGTGGCATGCACCTATAGTCCCAGCTACTCGGCTGAGACAGGAGAATCACTTGAACCCAGGAGGCGGAGGTTGTGGTGAGCCGAGATCGTACCACTGCATTCCAGCCTGGGCAACAGAGCGAGACTTTGTCTCAAAAAAAAATCTTAGATGCCAGTGGGTTAGGCAATATGACCACAAAAGCAAATGTAACAAAAGAAAAAATATATAAGGAGAACTATAATTTTTATTTTTTTGAGATAGGGTCTTACTGTCACCCAGGCTAGAATGCAGGCACAATCACTGCAGCCTTGACCTAGTGGGTTCAACTGATCCTTCTGCCTCAGCCTCCTGAGTCATTGGGACTACAGGGTGTGTGCCACCACATCCAGCTAATTTTGTTTTGTTTTGTTTTGTTTTTGGTAGAGATAGGGTCTCACTATGTTCCCTAGCCTGGTCTTGAACTCCTGGGCTCAAGAGATCCTCTCACCTCGGCCTCCCAAAGTTCTGAGGTATGAGCCACCTCACCAGCCTTTTCAGGTTTTTGTTTTGTTTTGTTTTTTTCTGACAAGGTCTCACTCTATCACTCAGGCTACAGTGTCGTGGCTCACTACAGCCTTCAACTCCTGGGCTCAAGCAATCCTCCCACCTCAGCCTCCTGAGTAGCTGAGACTATTGGTCTCCCAAAGTTCTGGGATTACAGGTATGAGCCAGTCACTGTGCTCAGCCAAAAATATTCAGTACATAAGTGTTTGTCTCAGTCAAGCTTCTGAAAGCAGTAACTTTGATTCTTTTCCTGACAAGTACCTAAGTGCAGCTATTCTTGCAGGTAGACAGGTAAACAGCCATATACTGAATGATCAGCTAAGCCAAGGTGGGATTACAGGCTCTTGTGAAAACTAAGTCAGGGCCGGGCCCCGTGGCTCACGCCGGTGATCCCAGCAATTTGGGAGGTGAAGCAGGTGGATCACTTGACGTCAGGAGTTCAAGACCAGCCTGGCCAACATGGTGAGACCCCATCTGTACTAATAATTCAAATTAGCCGGTGTGGTGGCGCACGTCTGTAATCCTAGCTACTTGGGAAGCTGAGGCAAGAGAATTGCTTGAACCCAGGAGGAGGAGGTTGCAGTGAGCTAAGATCGAGCCATTGCACTCCAGCCTGGGTGACAAGAACAAAACTCCGTATCCAAAAAAAAAGAAAACTAAGTCAAAGTAAGTCAGATATCATTCCATCTCAACTCACAGGAGTGAGGTCCAGGGTGTTCCTTAACCAGTTTTATTGCTCTACAAAAAAAAATGATATAGCTCTACATTCTAGAAGTGGCATTAATTAAAAAAAAATAAGATTTAGTAGACAGTCATAGTAAAAGAAAAATAAAAAGGACTTGGTATAGTTGACGAGGCTGGCAGAAAAGAGTCAAAGACACGTACAGAGTTATGAATGAAGGAAAAGTGAAGTACCATCATGAAAAATCTGTGAAGACAAATTCTGAAGGAAACAGAACAATTCTGTTTTAAATAAAATGTCTGGGCTGGGCATGGTGGCTCATACCTGTAATCCCAGCACTTTGGGAGGCCAAGGTGGGTGGATCACCTGAGGTCAGGAGTTCGAGACCAGCCTGGCCAACATGGTGAAACCACGTCTCTACTAAAAATATAAAAATTAGCTGGGCATGGTGACATGTGCCTGTAATCCCAGCTACTCAGGAAGCTGAAACAAGAGAATCACTTGAACCCGGGAGGCCGAGGTTGCGGTGAGTTGAGATCACCCCATTGCACTTTAGCCTGGGCAACAAGAGCGAAACTCTGTCTCAAAAAAAAAAAAAAAATGTTCAAGTGAGTATGAGTGGAAATGTCTAGAAGGAAATGCAGGATTAAGGCTGGGCGTGGTGGCTCACACCCGTAATCTCAGCACTTTGGGAGGCTGAGACGGGTGGATCACCTGAGGTCAGGAGATGGAGACCAGCCTGGCCAACATGGTGAAACTCCGTCTCTACTAAAAATACAAAAATCAGCTGGGCATGGTGGCATGCACCTGCAGTCCCAGCTACTTGGGAGGCTGAAGCAGGAGAATTGCCTGAACCCAGGAGGTGGAGGTTGCAGTGAGCTGAGATCACACCACTGTACTTCAGCTTGGACAACAGAGCGAGACTCCATCTAACAAAAAAAAAAAAAAAAAAAAAAAAGGGAAATGCAGGATAAAGGCCAGGAAAAAGGCTGAGGGCAGAGCCACAAAGTTAGAAATCTGTACATAGAGATAATTATTAAGTACTTCTAATTCCCAAATTACTAAAATCCCTTTTCCTCATATCATTGCACCAATGCAAACAAAAGAACTAGATCCAACAAGATATACCATCTGAAAAGAAGCACACAGTAATACCGAGAACAGGTTGTATTTCAAGGTGATGAAATACACAGAGAACATCCAATACAGCTACACTGAGTCTGACTCAGAAAGATAAATGCACAAATCTATAATCCATCACTGGAAATCAGACTATATGGCTTACATACAAAAAATGTTAAGATAGAATTAATTTACAAAGTAAGTGGTACTGTCTATTTTCCATTTTATATTTGAGAACAGACAGATACATCCTATTTACAGGATGACCATTTCTTTTCTTTTTTTTTTTTTTTGACATGGTCTCACTTTGTCACCCAGGCTGGATCAGTGACATGATCATGGCTCACTGCAGCCTCAACTTCCTGGGCTAAAGCAATCCTCTCATCTCAGCTTCTCTAATAGCTGGGACTACAGGCATATGCCACCAAGCCTGGTTAATTTCTTAATTATTTGTAGAGATAGGGTCTTGCTTTGTCGCCTAGGCTGGTCTTGAACTTCTGGGCTCAAGCGATCCTCCCACCTCTGCATTTCAAAGTGTTGGGATTACAGGTGTGAGCCACTGCATCGGGCCAAGATGAGCATTTTCTAAGAATTATTAAACTGGGTACATGGGTACTTGAGGATTTTTAAGATATATTTGAAATTTTCCATAGAAGTTATTGACTTAATTTTAATTCCCTAAGAAGTTATAAGATTTATCAGGAATGAAAATATAGCTTTGTGTCTTTGAGCTGCAAAAGCCAATCTTCACGTGACAGAAGAGACAAGAAGGGCTGCATAATTTCTTCCTCAAAAGGAAAAAATATGATTGGTCACACATGGTGCTCACACCTGTAATCCCAACACTTAGGGAGGCTTAAGTGCGAGGATTATTTAATGCCAGGAATTCTAGACTAGCCTGGGCAACATAGTGAGACCCTGTCTCTTTAAAATATTTAAAAATTAGCCAGGTGTGGTGGCAGATGCCTGTGGTCCTAGCTACCTAGGAGGTTGAGGCAGGAGGATTGCTTAAGCCTAGGAGTTTGAGGCTGCAGTGAGCTATGATCATGCCACTGTACTCCAGAGCTTGGGCTACAGAGTAAGATCTTGTCTGAAGTGGGGAAGTGGAGAAAACATGATTAAGGATACCCTAAAAGTTTAATAACTTCTAGGAAGAAGAGGGAAGAGCTTAAGAAATGCAGTCCTCAGATACACAACCGGATGAATTAAATACAAGGGCTATGGTAGCTTAAAAATAAACTGATGAGAAACATAAAAACATAAACTTACTCTTTTCAATGAGTGGGTCCTGAACTCCTGCCAATGCGCTTACTGCCTAAAAGAAAAGCCACCAGTTACTAGAAAAGTGACCACAGACTCAGAAGAGCATTCCCAGAGGAAAGGAAAGAGAAAACTTCTCACATTCCCCAACAACAGCCCACAGAAAGATTCCCCCACCACCACCACTTACAGCTGCTGACGTAACTGAGGATTTACTGAAGAGCCGCTCAGCTTCCTTAAACTTCCGGTTCCTTCGATCATTCTTGCTATTGGAGTTTCTAAAACACACAGAAGAAACTCATTATGAGCACCAAGCTATGTCTATGGCTCAAGCTGGGGATGCCCCAGGACTCATATTCCAAACAGGAAGCCTCCATATCACTTAGAATGGCCCAAATGACCTTTATGCTGAACACAGAAAACAATGTTTTCCAATATATGGCATATGCCCCACTGTGGGACATGAGATTTAGTTGCTTCAGATGTTCATTTTTATGTATGTATGTATGTACAACAAAGTCTTGCTCTCACATGTTCATTTTATGTATGTATGTATGTATGATAAAGTCTTGCTCTGTCGTCCAGGCTGGAGTGCGATGGCGTAATCTCGGCTCACTGCAATCTCTGCATCCCGGGTTCAAGTGATTCTCCTGCCTCAGCCTCTTAAGTAGCTGGGATTACAGGTGCCTGCCACCACGCCCTGTCACCCAGGCTGGAGTGCAGTGGCGCAATCTCGGCTCACTGCAACCTCTGCCACCATGCCCAGTTAATTTTTGTATTTTTAGTAGAGACAGGGTTTTGCCATGCTGGCCAGGCTGGTCTTGAAGTCCTAACCTCAGGTGACCCACTTACCTCGGTCTCCTAAAATGCTGGGATTACAGGCATGAGCCACCATGCCCAGCATTTTTTTTTTTTTTTTGAGACAATCTCACCCTGTCACCCAGGCTGGAGTGCAGTGACGAAATCTCAGCTCACTGCAACCTCCGCCTCCCGGGTTCAAGCAATTCTCCTGCCTCAGCCTCCCCAGTAGCTGGGATTACAGGTGCATGCCACCACACCCAGCTAATTTTTTTTATCTCTAGTAGAGACAGGTTTCACCATGTTGGCCAGGCTGGTCTTGAACTGCTGACCTCATAATCCACTCACCTTGGACTTCTCAAAGTGCTTGGATTACAGGAATGAGTCATCGCCCCTGGCCTTATTTTTTTTTTTCTTTTTGAGACAAGAGTCTCACTCTGTCTCTCAGGCTGGAGTACAGTGGTGCAATTTCAGGTCACTGCAATCTCCACTTTCTGGGTTCAAGTAATTCTCCTGCCTCAGCCTCCAGAGTAGCTGGAACTATAGATGCACCCCACCATGACTGGTTAATTTTTTTTCTTTGAGACGAAGTTTCACTCTTGTTGCCCAGGCTGGAGTGCAATGGCGTGATCTTGGCTCACCACAACCTTTGCCTCCTGGGTTCAAGTGATTCTCCTGCCTCAGCCTCCTAAGTAGTTGGGATTACAGGCATGTGCCACCATGCCCGGCTAATTTTATATTTTTAATAGAGACAGGGTTTCTCCATGTTGGTCAGGCTGGTCTCAAACTCCCAATCTCAGGTGATCTGCCCACCTCGGCCTCCCAAAGTGCTAGGATTAAAGGTGGCGTGAGCCACCACACCCAGCCAATTTTTGTATCTTTAGTAGAGATGGGGTTTTGCCTTCCTGGCCAGGCTGGTCTTGAACTCCTGATCTCAGGTGATCTGCCCGCCTCAGCCTGAGATTCCAGGCATGAGCCACTGTGCCCAGCCCATATGTATTTATTTTAATGTTTATTATTTTAAAAGTCTAGACAGATTAGTGATATGAAGTGTCTCTTAAATAAACTTAATTCTCAAATTTAAAGAAAGAACCAGGGTTCCTAAGAGGAATGGCTGATACCAGGTCTGGGACAGAAAATGCGCAAGGTAAATATGGTACATCCTTTGGGCCAGAAAGCAATGGAATGCTCAAAGAGTGATAGGGTCATGTCAAAATGACAAACCAGCTTGAGGAGGCTCCCTCTGACCACATTTGGGACAAATGTGGGAGAATGAAAGGAAGAGAAGACAAAAAAGGAACACTCCTCTTCAGAATGCCAGTAGTAAATATATAAAGGGAATAATAAAATTAGAGAACCACCATTTTACAACTTCCAGTGTAATAATGGATTCAGATAAGCATCAACAGTGTATACCTAACAACTGAATACAAATTTAGAGGGAGCAGTATATTCATAACATCTGAAAACATAACATCCAAAATTGCTTGTTAATCACAATGGGAAAAAATGAACTTTTAGCCGGGCACAGTGGCTCATGCCTGTAATCCCAGCTCTTTGGGAGGCTGAGGCAGGCAGATCACCTGAGGTCAGGAGTTCGAGACCAGCCTGATCAATACGGTGAAACCCTATCTTTAAAAAAAAATAAAAAAATAAACGAACTTTTATAGCAAAGAAATCATATGATCAAACCTAGCAGCACCAATAATGGGACAATCTGCATTACGTGCCTCCTGATAAACTAGAGATAGATAACAAAAAGTACACCCATTGCCTATGTAACGTTTTTGCCAAAAATGTTTAAAGGATCTTTCAGGATCCTTTTAATTAGTCATGAGTTTTACCCTCAGAAAATCTCAGGAAATTGGGACACTCTACAAGGTAATGCCATGAATACTACCACAACCACCACCAAAAGGGCTACTCTCCTCAATCTTAAGACACAACGGCCAAATACAATGCATGAATGCTTACTGGATCCTGGATCAAAACAAATTAGCATAGGATTTTTTGGGACAGCTGAGGAAATTTTAATAAAGACTATGTACTAGATGATACTATTAATGTAGTATTGATTTTCTAGGTATGCTAACTGGTTACGTAGAAGTCCTTATACTCAGAAAGTAATTACTGACATATTTAGGTGCAAAGCGTCAGCACATCTGCACCTAACTTTCAAATGGTTAAGTAGGAAAAAAAAGTAGGGGGACAGGGGAGATACGAAGGAGTGGCATGAGGAAAATCTTTGTGGTAATGAAATAGTTCAGTATCTTGATTGTGGTTACACGAATCTACACACAAGATAAAGTGACATAGAATTATTTATATATATATATTACCAATGTCAATTTCCCAGCTTTGATACTGTATTATGGTTACATAAAACATAACCACTGGGGAAAACCAGATGAAAGGTACAACAGACCATTTTGCAACTCCCTCTGAATCTATAATTATTTCACAATTTAAAAACGTGAAATGTAAATACAGGTGTGTGCTTATATTAATATATATTATAGAGAGTAATAGAAAGCAAATGTGGTAACATGTTAACAATTTGTGAATATAGGTAGGAGTGTATCAAGTGTTCATATATTATTCTTTCCATTTTTCTATAATTTGAAGATTTTCCAAAGGTTTAGAAATTTTTTAAAAATATTATTATTAAGTAAGCAGTGGTACAGTTGGCACACAGGTATGTCAAAAATTGTGGGGGGTCAGCTGGGCATAGTGGCTCACTTCTTTAATTCCAACACTTTGAGAGGCTGAGGCAGGAGGACTGCTTGAAACCAGGAGTTCCAGACCTGCCTGGGCAACAAAGTCAGACGCCATTCCTACAAAAAAAAATTTTTTTAATTAGCCAAGTGCAGTGTCATGTGCCTGCAGTCCCAGCTAATTGGTAGGCTGGAGATGACCACTTCAGCCCAGGAGTTTGAGGCTGCAGTGAACTATGATTGTGCCACTGCACTCCAGCCTGGACGACAGCATGAGACCCTGTCTTTTAGAAAAAAGAAAAAAGGCCGGGCATGGTGGCTCATACCTGTAATCCCAGTACTTTGGGAGGCCGAGGCAGGTGGATCCCCTGAGGTCAGGAGTTCGAGACCAGCCTGGCCAACATGGAGAAACCCCATCTCTACTAAAAATAAAATTAGCCAGGCATGGTGGCATGCACCAGTAATTCCCAGCTACTCAGGAGGAAAAAGAAAAAAGAAAAGAAAAATACTGTGAGGGTAGAACTGATGACTGATTAAAATGTGTAAAAAATGTAATAGAGTGCTGCTGTGTAAGATACTGTCATATGCTATATTTCATTTAAGCCTCACACAACCACCCTGTGCCATAGGCCCACTTTTCCTATTTTACAGATGTGAGCTTTGTCTAAGATTATTCAGTGAGGCAGTGCCTGAGCCAGAGTCCAAGCGTTCAAGTCTAGACCACACCACCACTTTACTACTGCCTCCAGCAAAGTTGCTACTAAGAGCATCCAGTCCTGCAAACCAACGTTACTAAAGCACAACAGGAACACTACAGGCTTCCAACACTCACTTTTGATTGGTCAGATACCGATCCCAGCCACGAATAATATTGCCATACATCTGAGTATCTTCCAGGTAGCTTCCCTCAAAAGCATAGATCTGTCGCTCCAAGTTTGCCAGTGTTTCCTGAGAGATGAAAAACAGGGACATGAATAATCCCTTGTAAATACAAACACTTAAGTGTTAACCCAAATGAAATCCTGCTATTAGAGCTGTAAACGCAAGCTTGCCCACACTACCCTTGGGGAGAGATGGATGAAATGGGGACGGGCAGGACATTTAGGACTAAGCCAGTCTAGACTTTTAGGGATGACAGACCCCCGAATGTATAAAGCATGTCCCCAGAAAAACACACACACACGCGAAATGTTGCATATACTTCAGAGGGTTCACAGAAATCCGGAGTCAAGAACCCAGGCTAAGGCAGAACTTGGGCGATGTCCACTCCCACGCACAAAAGGTATCGCTACCAGGAGAGGGAAGGGTGAGCAGCAGCCTTTCAGCGTCAACCCGCTCCCCTGCTCCCCCTCCCGCACGCTCAGAGAGGCCGCCGGCACTGGACTGCCAGTTGCTATGGAAACCTGGAAGGGCAGCTTCAGGTGAGAGGGGGCCTCCCGGGTGCTCAAGCCGAGCCGCGAGGGCAGGAAGAGCTTAGCCACCAGGGTGCATGGGGTCTTGGGTGCCTGTCACAATTGCGAATTCTCCAGAATATGTTCTTTTTTCCCTCGCCTGTCACCTTCTAGATGCTCCCCAAACACATCACATCCCTGTCTATCAAAAACCTCCATTCAACGGATCTACTCCTAGAACCAAAAAGAACACGCTCCCCATCATCCTCTGAAGTCCAGACAGGGTGACTGGAACCCCCTCCCAGACCTGCCTCCCTCCCCACCCGCCACCCCGCAAAGATCACGGACTCGCCCGCCTCGCCCACCACCGCGGCTCACGGAAGCTAGCCCTTCCTAGCGCCCAAGCCCCGAGCCCCGGCACCATCCTCCCTCCACGCCCCCTCCTGCGGCTGCCGGTGCCCCTCCCCCTCCCGCGCTCCGGGCTCCCGGCTCCCTCCCGCTCCGGATTCGCACAGCCCGGAAGCCGAACTGCTGGCGGGCCGCGGAATGCGCAGCCGGCCTCAGGCCGCCGAGCTCCAGGCCCGCCGCGGCTCGCCCCCGGAGTAACGAACGGCCTGGCCCGGCCAGGCTTGCGGCCTGCAGGCAGGGCAGGAGCGGGGCCCCCATGCCGGGCAACCCTGGTCCCAACCCCTCACCGCCAGCTCCTGCTTCCGCTTCACGAGCTCCGCCAGCTCCCGCCGGGTGTCGGGGATCTGCGGCGGCGCCGCCTTGTTGTGCATCGCCATGTTGGGCTGAGGCGGGCGGCGGCGGCGCGAGGCCGGGGGCGGTCCCTGCGCCGCCAGGGGGCGCCCCCCCGCACTGCGCCTGCGCGCGCGGCTTCCGGAGACGCGCGCGGCGACGCGCTCCCCGCGGGGACTCCCGAAGATCCTTCTCCGAGAGCTCCACAGACGTGGCCTCTGGTCTCATCCCTGTGCGCCGTTTCTTGCCCCTCGGCTGGCCGCCGGCTTTACAGAAGCCACAAATCTACGGTGTCCAAAGCCTAGCTCGTCCTCAGGCCTCCAAGTCCCCTGTGCGTCCCACATCATTCCACCTCGTGGATGACTTTCACTATCCACCGAATTGCCCGCGTCAGAAACCCGGTTATCATCCTCACTCTCCACCCGGAGTAAAACGTGATCCCAGGTCAACAGCTAGGGACTCAGTTCCGGAAGAGCTCGCAAATCCATTTGCTTGTGCCTACCCCTTCTGCCACCTCCCTAGGTCATTCACGCCCTCCCTGTTTGGGGCTACACTATTCCAACAGTTTATTTCCATCCTTAGCCTCATTGAATCCACTACCCACAGTGGTGCCGGGATCTTCCGAAAACAAATGTTATCACTCCCCCAGTTTAAAGTCTTGCAGTGCCTTCCCATTTTCCCATTGCCCTTTGGAGAGACAAGTATGTGTAGTAGTTAAGGGCACAAAACTAGAACAAGAACTACCTTGTTCAAAATCCTACCGCTTCATCGATAAAGTGTGCCCCTTTGGGCAAGTAACCAAATCTCAACTCCCTCATCTGTAAAATGAAAGCAGTAGGCGGGGCGCAGTGGCTCACACCTGTAATCCCAGCACTTTGGGAGGCCGAGGCGGATGGATCACCTGAGGTCAGGAGTTCGAAACCAGCCTTGCCAACATGGTGAAACCCGGTCTTTACTAAAAAATACAAAAAATTAGCCGGGCATGGTGGCGCATGCCTGTAATCCCAGCTACTCGGGAACCTGAGGCAGGAGAATTGCTTGAATCTGGGAAGTGGAGGTTGCAGTGAGCTGAGATCGCACCATCACACTCCAGCCTGGGCAACAAGAGTGAAACTCCCATCGAAAGAGAAAAAAAGAAAGAAAAGAGAGAGACGTAATAGAATCTACCTAATACAGTTGCTCTGAGGAGTAAATCACCTAATGTGTGTAAGGGGTTTGGCAGGTAGCAATGACTGTGCAAGTTTGCTTTTATTGTTAAGTCCAAGGTGTAAATCATTTCACTTGGCCCTTGACTTCTCCCTCCTCAGCTCTCCGTCTTTCACTGCTCTGCGATTTCACTATCATAAGTCTAAGTGGGATATTTTTTCTTCTTTTCTTTTGTGTCTTGCTTGGAAGTCTTTAGATTTCTATAATTTGTGGGTTGGTATCTTCCACCCGTTTTTGGGAAATTGCAGTCATTTTTCTTCAGATGCCTGTCTCATTTTCTCTCTCCTTCTGGAATTCGAACATAAGAAGCCTTTATTTTTAACCTACCGTCTGTATTTTCCAACTTTTTGTCTCTCTGTGCTGCATTCTGAATAACTGTTTTTGTGTGTGGATGTTGTAACCTGCCATCTTGCTTAAATCCCTTACTAATTTTAGCGGGTTTTTGTATACATTCCTTGGGATTTTTTACATAGATATTCATCTGCAAATAGGGAGTTTTTTTTTTTTTTCTAAGCTGATGCTTTTTATTTCTTTTTCTTTTTCTTATTGTGCAGACTTCCAGTAAATGTTTTTGTATACATGCCTTGGGATTTTTTACATAGATAATAATTTCATCTGCAAATAGAGAGTTGTGTTTTTTTCTTTCTAAGCTGACTGCTTTTTCTTTTTTCCTTATTGTACAGACTTCTGTAAAGAAAAATAATAACATTAGACATACTTGCCTTGTTCCGTTTCGTTTTTTTTTTTGTTTTTTTTTTTGAGATACAGTCTCTCTCTCTCACCCAGGCTGGAGTACAGTGGCGTGATCTCAGCTCACTGCAACCTCCCCCTCCCAGGTTCAAGTAATTCTCTGTCTCAGCCTCTCATGTAGCTGGGATTATAGGCACCGGCCACCACACCTGGCTAATTTTTGTATTTTTAGTAAAGGTGGGGGTTTCACCATCTTGGCCAGGCTGGTCTTGAACTCCTGACCTGGTGATCCGCCCACCTCGGCCTCCCAAAGCGCTGGGATCACACATGTGAACCACTGTGCCAGGCCCTTGTTCCCTGTTTTAAGGGGAACACATTCAGTCTATCACCATGAAATATAATGTTAGTTGTGGGAGTTTTGTCGATGCTCTTTTTCAAGGTGAAGGAAGTACCTCTATATTCCTAGTGTAAACTGTAAAACCAATAAGCAAAAAACCTCTAAGCCCATCACCGGGTGTGGTGGCTCTAGCCTGTTATACCAGCCCTTTGGGAGGCCGAGGCGAGTGGATCACCTGAGGTCAGGAGTTTGAGACCAGCCTGGCCAACATGGTAAAACCCTGTCTCAACTAATAATACAAAAATTAGCTGAGCATGGTGGTGGGCTCCTGTAATCCCAGCTACTTGGGGAGGCTGAGGCAGGAGAATCACTTGAACCCAGGAGGCAGAGGTTGCAGTGAGCCGAGATCTTGCCAATCCACTCCAGTCTGGGTGATAAGAACGAAACTCCATCTCCAAAAAAAAACAAAAAACCTCTAAGCCCCTCAGCCAATTGAATGTATCCCTCCTCTTGGCCAAGGACATTCTAAAGTAAACTTGAAACACTAATTCAGGCCACGATGGGAGAAGGGTGGTCAGACATGGCTCATTATACCCTCCTCCCGTTGGAATTAGGCACAGCTGACCAGCATTAATATTAAAATAGACCATAATGTTACCGGTGGAGGGTGTCCAGGTTCTAGGCGTCTTGAGCAAAGAATTGGACTAACGCACAAACAAAGCAAGGAAAGAATGAAGCAATAAAAGCAGAGATTTGTTTAAAACAGAAAGTACACCCCACAGGGTGAGATTGGGCCCTAGCAAGCAGCTCAGGAGCCCCCGGTTACAGAATTTTCTGGGGTTTAAATACCCTCTAAACCAATTCATTGGTTACTTGGTGTACACCCTATGTAAATAAAATAGTGGCCCGCAATCAAATCTGATTGGTTTGGTTTCAGGAGGGGGACCAATCAAGGTACTTTCAATTTTTCATCTGCCATGCAGAAAAGGTAGCGATACAAAGGGAGTAGCCTCTCATCCTTTTGTTACTTGGGCGTGGAAAGTTGGGGTTTTCCTTTTAATTTAGTTCTAGGAAGTTACCGTAAATTTGCCTTAGGTTTCTTGCCTCCAGACCCTATTCTCCTGCCTTTTTTCCCCTCTGAGAGACATGATTCCCTTAAATCTTTATGGGAGGCAGAAGGACTAATGGTCTTTCTTCTTCTTTTTTTTTTTTTTTGCGACAGAGTCTTGCTGTGTCACCCAGGCAGGACTGTAGTGGCATAATCTTGGCTCACTGCAACCTCTGCCTCCTGTGTTCAAGCAATTCGCCTGCCTCAGCATCCCGAGTAGCTGAGATTATAGCTGCACACCACCACATCTGGCTAACTTTTTTTTTTTTTTTTTGTATTTTTATTAGAGATGGGGTTTCATCATGTTGGCCAGGCTGGTCTCAAACTCCTTACCTCATGATCCACCTGCCTCGGCCTCCCAAAGTGCTCGCATTACAGACCTGAGCCATCACGCCTGGCCTGCAACTCAAATTCTATTTATGAATGTATACTCAACACACTTAAGGTATCAGGACGCCTAATATCCAAAACGTTAGTTTAATGTTAAAAAGCTGACTGGGAGAAGTGGCTCAATCCGGTAATACCAGCACTTTGGGAGGCCAAGGCAGGTGGATCACCTGAGGTCAGGAATTCGAGATCAACCTGACTGACCAACGTGGTTTAAACCCCATCTCTACTAAAAATACCAAAAATTAGCCAGGCATGGTGGCAGGCACGTGTAATCCCAGCTACTCAGGAGGCTGAGGCAGGAGAATTGCTTGAACCTGGGGGGGGCGGAGGTTGCAGTGAGCTGAGATTGCGCCAATGCACTCCATCCTGGGCAACAAGAGTGAAACTCTGTCTCAAAAAAAAAAAAAAAAAAAAAGCTGGTGTGTTCCATCAGTTTCTGGGGGGCCTGAGAAAGGTAGCCTAGGAATTCCAGATAAATGGAACAAATGATGACCTGCTAGAAAAGCATAGGAAACAAAATATTCACAGAACCAAATAAAAGTCTTTCAATAAAAACAAAAAAAAAAAAATCGTGGTTTTATATATATATATGCATACACAAGCAAGGCCCAGAGGAAAATAAACAGTAAACAAATGAAAATTAGAAACAAAAACAAATAGGAAACCAACCCTAAATTTTTCATACTCATTCTACCCTGGAGGCTACAGTGTTACCTAGAGCCCCCAAAACTCCACATAATGAGTATCTTATTCCTGATACACGATTCAATATCCTTAAGTCCACCAGTATCACCATACATGCTGTGCAATCAGGAAATTCACTCTAGGCACATGACCAGTAAGTACTCCAGTGCCAGCACTATCCATGCAAAACAGTAAACATAGCCTGAAGCCGTGCAGGCACGTGTATGAGATTTGGCTCCACATTAAATCCAGCTTTATGCTTAACTATTTTAAAAAGAATTGAACCTGGCATTTCTTTACAATATTTCTTTTTATTTTTTTTGAGACAGAGTTTCGCTCTTGTCACCCAGACTGGAGTACAATGGCATGATCTTGGCTCACTGCAAATTATACCCACCATCCAAAGTTCCAAACTTTCCTTTGTGTTCCTGTCCTCTTCTGAGCCCTCCAAACTCTTCCAAACTCTCTCTGTTACTCAGTTCCAAAGCTGCCTCCACATCTTCAGGTATCTTTATAGCAATGCCCCATTCCTCCATCCCAATTGCCTGTATTAGTTTGTTCTGCATTGCTGTAAAGGAATACCTGAGACTGTGTTATAAAGAGACTTATTTGATTCACAGTAGTGCAGGCTTCTAGGTGAGGGCCTCGGGGAAGTTTACAACCCTGGCGGAAGGTGAAGGGAGCCAGTGTGTCCCATGGCAGG
The DNA here is from genome assembly GCA_036589455.1 of Ateles fusciceps. Lineage (NCBI taxonomy): Eukaryota > Metazoa > Chordata > Mammalia > Primates > Atelidae > Ateles > Ateles fusciceps. The sequence goes on from JAZHEH010000733.1 coordinate 9,074,574, forward strand.
AGAAGGAGCAAGAGAGAGAAGAGGAAATTCCAGGCTCTTTTTAACAACCAGATCTAGCAGTAACTCCTTACTGTGGGGAAAGTACCAAGCCCCTCATGAGGAATCCACCCCCGTAACCTAAATACCTCTCACCAGGCCCCATCTCCAACACTGGGGACCACTTTCAACATGAGATTTGGAGGGGACAAAACATCCAAGTCATAACAAGGTAGTTTATAGTTTTCAAGGAATTGGTCCATTCATCTAAATTAAATTAATGTGCATAGGCCTGGCACAGTGGCTCAATCGTGTAATCCCAGCACTTTGGGAGGCCAAGGTAGGTGGATCACTTAAAGTCATGAAATCGAGATCAGGCTGGACAACATGGTGAAATCCTGTCTCTACTAAAAACAAAATTAGCAGGGCATGGTGGTGGGTGCCTGTGATCCCAACTACTTAAGAGACTGAGGCGGGAGAATTGCTTGAACCCAGGAGGCAGAAGTTGCAGTGAGCCAACATCGTGCCACTGTACTCCAGCCTGGGTGACAGAGCAAAATTCTGTCTCAAAAAAAAAGGCCGGGTGCAGTAGCTTACGCCTGTAATCCTAGCACTTTGGGAGGCCAAAGCAGGAGTTCAGAGGTCAGGAGTTCAAGACCAGCCTGGCCAAGATGGTGAAACCTCGTCTCTACTAAAAATACAAAACTGGCTGAGTGTGGTATTGCATGCCTGTAATCCTAACTACATGGGAGGCTGAGGTAGGAGAATCGCTTGAACCTGGAAAGTGGAGGTTGCAGTAAGCCAAGATCTCGCCATTGCACCCCACCTTGGGCAGAAAAAGCGAAACTCCATCTCAAAAAAAAAAAAACCAATTTGCATATTATCTATTAGTTCTATTAGTTCACTAATTCTCCTGGAAGCTCCAATAATCTCCTGTTAAAGCCACCAATTGATGGGTTTACAGTTATTATATTTTTCATTTCTAAAAGTTCTACTTGTTCTTTTACATAACTCCCGTTTCACTTATTTCTGTATCTGTTACCTATGGATATTTTCAAGTTTGTCATTTATGTCTTTGAAAATAGTAACATGGCCAGGTGCTGGTGGTGCACACCTATAATCCTAGCTACCCAAGAGGCTGCAGCAGGAGAATCACTTGAGCCCAGGGGTTCATATCTAGCCTGGGCAACATAGCAAAACCTCACCTCTGAACATTTTTTTTAAATTAGAAAAATAGTAATCATGAACATTTCATAGTGTCTTATAATTCAAGAATCTGAAGCCTGTGTGTATCTGAAGTCTGTGTGATTTCTGCTGCTTCTTACCTAAGTGCTTAAAAATTTAACTGTATCTTCAGAGAAGAAATGTAAATAATTAGAAAGGAGATTTTTTTTAAAAAAGCAACTCTCAAGAAAGTAATTGTATTAATGTTTTGAAAGTTGTCAGAATCAAAATAGATTCACAAATGTTAAAACAAAAACAAAAACCCTGGCCGGGCATAGTGGCTAATGCCTATAATCCCAGCACTTTGGGGAGCCGAGGCGAGTGGATCACCTGAGGTCGGGAGTTGGAGACCAGCCTGACCAACATGGAGAAACCCTGTCTCTATAAAAAAAAAAAAACCCTGCTGAGTAGAGCCAGGGATGACTATGAAGAGAGGGTTTTCACACTTGTATGCCTGATAATTTAAAAACAGTCTACAAAAACCGCAATGGACATTGTGCTACAGGGCAATAGACATTGTAGTCTTCCACACAGAACAACACTTCTGCAAAAAATTCTGCCCAGCAACTAACTTCCTGTCTAACCTCAGACTGGCATCACCTTTGTTATTTATGTTTGTAACCAAGGATTTTTTTTTCAAAACCATTATGTAATTTTTATCATTTTTTCCTTTCAAAAGGTTTGTCAGGGGGCTGGGCATGGTGGCTCATGCCTGTAATCCCAGCACTTTGGGAGGCTGAGGATCACAAGGTCAGGAGATGGAGACCATCCTGACCAACAGGGTGAAACCCCATCTCTACTAAAAATACAAAAAATTAGCCAGGCAGGGTGGCACGCCCCTGAAATCCCAGCTACTCGGGAGGCTGAGGTAGGAGAACTGCTTGAACCCAGGAGGCAGTGGTTGCAGTGAGCCAAGATAGCACCATTACACTCCAGTCTGGGCAACAAGAGCAAAACTCCATCTCAAAAAAAAAAAAAGATTTGTTAGAAAGACCTGCTCCGAGCCCCTCTCTGCAAGAGAGAGCTTTTCTCTTTCTTTTCCCTGTTAAACCTCTGCTCTTGGCCAGGCACAGTGGCTCATGCCTGTAATCCCAGCACTTTGGGAGACCAAGAAGGATGGATCACAAGGTCAGGAGTTCGAGGCCAGCTTGGCCAACATGGTGAAACCCCGTCTCTACTAAAAATATAAAAAATTATCCAGGTGTGGTTGCAGGTGCCTGTAATACCAGCTACTTGGGAGCCTGAGGCAGGAGAATCACTGGAACCTGGGAGGCAGAGGTTGCAGTGAGCCAAGATCACGCACTGCACTCCAGCCTTTCTCAAAAAAAAAAGAAAAAAAAACCCAAAGAAAAAACCCTCCCGCTCACGCCTATAATCCCAGCACTTTGGGAGGCCAAGGCGGGTGGATCACCTGAGGTCAGGTGTTCAAGACCAGCCTGGCCAACATGGTCAAAGGCCATCTCTACTAAAAATACAAAATTTAGCTGAGTATGGTGGCATGCGCCTGTAACCCCTTCAGCTACTTGGGAGACGGAGAGCAGAAAAATTGTTTGAACCCAGGAGGCGGAGGTTGCAGTGAGCTGAGATTGCACCTCTGCACTCCAGCCTAGGAGACAGAGTGAGATTCTGTCAAAAAACAAACAAACAAACAAACAAAACCACCTCGCTCTTAACCTCAAAAGAACCAGTTTGTCTTCCATTACCTCCCTAAATACACACGTGGTTTACTGTGGCATGCATATTCCCATTGCGATGCTCTTTTCCCAAATAAACATCTTTTCTTTAGAAAGTATGTCTCTGTTCTTTATTTAGGTTGACATATATGGTGTTGGAAGTCAGATCTGAACAATATCACTACAGGAAGGAATCAGCAATCTTTGGAACTGGTACGTAGTACTCATTTGAACTCTTTGAGATCTCTGCTTCAACAGCTCACCTTTTCTACCCTGGTGAGTCTTCTCTCAGGCTGAGTCTCTTTCCTGTGGTATAGACTTTTTTTATTTTTTATTTTTTTTTATTTTGGTTACTGTTAATCAAGGTACAGACTTTTGACACGGTTTAGGATCTGTTTTTGGATAGGGCCACCTTAATAAAGGACCATAGGTTCCTCCTGGGATGATAAAAGACCTTTTTGTCTTTTCTGCTAAGTCCTTTCTGATATAAAGACAAGTATCTTTCTGAATTAATTAATCTTGGTTTCTACAGAATTTACTTTTTGTCTGTGAGGCATGGCTTTTCCGGTTTGTGCACCTGAATCTGATATTTTGTTTGATCTTCCAGCCTAGGTTAAAATGTTTGTGAATACACTTATCTTGGTTTCTCTCTCCTTTTTTTTTTTTTTTTTTTTTAATCACCTGGGTGGGGCAGGCTGAGGCTGAAAAGGGCATCAGCCATCTTGGTTTCTTTTGATGTGGTTTGACTCTTTTCCCTTTCCTGCTTCTGGAAATCTTATGGTGGCAAAAATAAACATTCTGGATGGTGGATACGGGATGGCTAATTAAAAACCACTTTGGGGCTGCTCTGCCTATGGAGTAACCATTCTTTTATTTTTTTACTTTCCTTTTTTTTTTTCCTTAACATCTCCTTCTTGAAATTATTTTTACTTCCTAAAAAGCATGGGCTGGGCGCGGTGGCTCACTCCTGTAATCCCGCACTTTGGGAGGCCAAGGTAGGTGGATCGTTTGAGGTCAGGAATTTGAGATCAGCCTGGGCAATATGGTGAAACCTCGTCTCTACTAAAAATACAAAAATTAGCCGGGTATGGTGGCGGGCGCCTGCAATCCCAGTTACTTGGGTGACTGAGGGAGGAGAATCACTTGAACCGGGGAGGCAGAGGTTGCAGTGAGCCGAGATCATGCAGTTGCACTCCAGCCTGGGCAACAAGAGTGAAACTCAGTATCAAATAAATAAATAAATAGGCTGGGCGCAGTGGCTCATGCCTGTAATCCCAGCACTTTGGGAGGCCAAGGCAGGTGGGTCACCTGAGGTTGGGAGTTGAAGACCAGCCTGACCAACATGGAGAAACCCCGTCTCTATTAAAAAATACCAAAATTAGCCAGGCATGGTGACACATGCCTGTAATCCCAGCTACTCAGGAAGCTGAGGCAGAAATATCACTTGAACCTGGGATGCGGGGGTTGCAGTAAGCCGAGATCACGCCATTGCACTCTAGCCTGGGCAACAACAGCAAAATTCAGTCTCAAAAAAAAAAAAAATAAATAAGATAAAATAAAAAGCCACTTTGGGCCAAGCATGGTAGCTGATGCCTGTAATACCAGCACTTTCAGAGACTAAGACAGGAGGATAGCTTCAGGCCAGAAGCTCAAGACCAGCCTGGGCAACACAGCAAGATCCCACCTCTAAAAAAAAAAAAAAAAAATTTTTTTGGGGGCCAGGGTCTTGCTCGGCAGCCCAGGCTGGAGTGCAGTGGCGCAGTCTCAGCTCCCTGCAACCTCTGCCTCCTGGGTTCAAGCGATTCTCCTGCCTCAACCTCCCAAGCAGCTAGGATTACAGGCACATGCCCCCGTGCCTGGCTAATTTTTTTATTTTGTAGACACAGTTTCATCATATTGACCAGGCTGGTCTCGAACTCCTGACCTCAAGTAATTTGCTCACCTCAACCTTCCAAAGTGTTGGGATTACAAGCATGAGCCACTGTGCCCAGCCAAAAATTTTAAAAAATTAGCTGGGAATGGTGTCACACACCTATAGTCCTAGTTATTTAGGAGGCTGAGGCAGGAGGATTGCTTGAGACCAGAAGTTAGAGGCTGCAACGAGCTATAATCACACCCCTGCAATCCAGCCTGGGCAACTAAGACCTTGTGAGAAAGAAAAGAAAGAAAGAGAGAGAGAGAAAGAGAGGGAGGGAGGGAGGGAAGGAGGGAGGCAAGAGAGAGAGAGAGAGAAAGAAAGACATGTTAACTGTTAAAAAAGAAAGAAAGAAAGAGAAGAAAAGAAAGAGAAAAGAAAGAAAAAGCTAAAAAGCTACTAGGGCAGTTGCCACCATGTAAAACACTGGTCTAAACTCCTGATAAACCCTAACAGGATTTAGAGGATTTTCTTTGCTCTCCAGAGATTAATAAGAAATGAAATGAGATTCTAAAATATTAAAGCAAGCTAGGTTTTCTGGAACCCCAGCTGGCTATATATTATGGCCTGTTCTTATGCATATTTTTTAACTAATGGGCAATTACAGAAAGAAAAATTCAGAGCTCAAATGGCCATTATTTGAAAAACCTACAACTGTAGAGTTGACATGTAGAGTTTTCTAAGTTTCCTATCTCTATATTTTTTTCTGCCTATTTTTTATTTGTTTATTTATTTTTGAGACAGAGTCTTGTGTCGCCCAGGCTGGAGTGCAATGGCACGATCTCGGCTCACTGCAACCTCTGCCTTCTGGGTTCAAGCTATTCTCCTGCCTCAGCCTCCCAAGTAGCTGAGATTACAGGCATGCACCACCACACCCAGCTAACTTTCTATTTTTAGTAGAGATGGGGTTTCACTATGTTGATCAGGCTGGTCTGGAACACCTGACCTCGTGATCTGCCTGCCTTAGCCTCCCAAAGTGCTGGAATTACAGGCATGAGCCACCGCGCCCAGCCCTTCTGCCTACTTTTAATCTGCTGACTTCTACTAGTGTTGAGCGAAAACTCACTGTTTATGGCATTTAAGCAAATTTGCTTAAATGCCATAAACAGTGAGTTTTCGCTCAACACTAGTAGATACATATACTTTTTTTTTTTGAGACTGAGTCTTGCTCTGTTGTCCAGGCTGGAGTACAATGGCGCGATCGGCTCACTGCAACCTCAGCCTCGCAGGTTCAAGTGATTCTTCTGCCTCAGCCTCCAAGTAACTGGGATTACAGTCATGCACCATCATGCCTGCCTAATTTTTGTATTCTTAGTAGAGATAGAGTTTTGCCATGTTGGCATGGCTGGTCTCGAACTCCTGACCTCAGGTGATCTGCCCGCCTTGGCCACCCAAAGTGCTGGGATTACAGGCGTGAGCCACCTCGCCCAGCCATATTTTTTAAGTCTTATAGGGCTTTTAAATCAATGGATTTACAAATTATAACAATAATTACGAATTACAGCACCTTTTACTAATATAAATTTAGGTTTGCCTGACTAACAATTGCATATGGTGATGGAACGTTTAATTGAAAAATTCATAATCTACAGAAACAGAACTAGATAAATGTTTATAAAAATTAGGCTCTCAGATCAAACAGGTCAAAATGTTGAGCTCAGAGCAATAGTACAAGGTATCTCTATATAGCATAAAAATTTTTCTTTTTCTGCCATGCAGTAGCCAAAAATAAAAAGCAAGGAGAAAAACTTGCTGAAATTCTTCCCTGCCCAACATATACTACTCAAGCAAACCAGACCAGCAAAGGATAGATTTGTTACTAATTCAGGGGTACTTAGAGATTTTTTTTTTTTCTGTACAATTCAACCAGTCTTAGCATGTCATCTCAGCTACTTCAGAGGCTAAGGTAGGAACATCACTTGAGGCCACGAGTCCAATACCAGCCTTGGCAAAAAAAAAGATTGAGCTTTCTTTCTTTCTTTCTTTCTCTCTCTCTCTCTTTCTTTCTTTCTCTTTTCTTTCTTTTTGAGACAGAATCTTGCTCTGTCACCCAGGCTGGAGTGCAGTGGAGCATCTCTGGTCACTGCAACCTCCACTGGCTGGGCTGAAGCGATTCTCCCATCTCAGCCTCCTGAGTAACTGGGATTACAGGTGCCCACCACTGTGCCCAGCTAATTTTTGTATTTTTAGTAGAGACGAGGTTTCACCATGTTGGACAGTCTGGTCTTGAACTGCTGACGTCAAGTGATCTGCCCACCTCGACCTTTCAAAGTGTTGGGATTACAGGTGTGAGCCATGGCGCCTGGTCTTTTTTTTTTTTTTTTTTTTTTTTTGAGATGGAGTCTTGCTCTGTCACCCAGGCTGGAGTGCAAAGGCACTATCTCAGCTCACTGCAACCTCCGCCTCCTGGGTTCAAGCGATTCTCCTGCCTCAGTATCTCGAGTAGCTGGGATTAGAGGCCCCGCCACCATACCTGGCTAATTTTCTGTATTTTTAGTACAGACAGGGTTTTACCATGTTGGCCAGGCTGGTCTCGAACTCCTGACCTCCAGTAATCCACCCACCTTTACAGGGGTGAAGCACCGCACCCGGTCCAGATTGAGCTTTCCTACTGAAAATATATTAATAAAAACTAAAAAAAAAAAAAAATTGGTCCCTATGTTAGAACAAGATTTTCTTTTTTTTTTTTTCTGTCACCAGGCTGGAGTGCAGTGGCACTATCTCGGTTCACTGCAACCTCCGACTCCCTGGTTCAAGTGATTTTCCTGCCTCAGTCTCCCAAGTAGCTGGGATTACAGGCCTGCATCACCATGCCCAGCTAATTTTTGTATTTTCAGTAGAGATGGGGTTTTACCATGTGGGCCAAGGTGGTCTCGAATTCCTGACCTCAGGTGATCCACCCACCTCAGCCTCCCAGAGTGCTGGAATTACAGGCGTGAGCCACCAGACCCGGCCACAACAAGGTTTTCTTAAAGTACTGATTTAATGTACTCTTGGTAAAATAGCAAGAGCTTTTGATTTTTAACTCTGAAATCTGGTTCTACAACAGCCATCTTCTAAACTACAGAGTTTCTATTTCTTTCTTACATTGAATTAATTTCCTAGGCCAGCTGTGGTGGCTCACACCTGTAATCCCAGCACTTTGAGAGGATCACTTGAACCCGGTAGTTCAAGACTAGCCCTGGGAACATAGGGAGACCCTGTCTTTATAAAACATAAAGAAATTAGCTGAGTGTGGTGGTGCACACCAGTAGTACCAGTGACTTGGGAGGCTCAGGTGGGAGGATCACTTGAGCCTGGGAGGTGGGGGGCTGCAGTGAACCATGACTGCACCACTGCACTCCAGCCTGGGTGACAGAGCAAGACCCTATCTCAAAAAAATAAACAGGCCAGGTGTGGTGGCTCATGTCTGTAATCCCAGCACGTTGTGAGGCTGAGGCAGGTAGATTACCTGTGGTCAGGAGTTCGAGACCAGCCTGACCAATATGGGTGAAACCCTCCCTCTTTATTAACAATACAAAAATTAGTCAGGCATGATGTCGGACGCCTGTAATCCCAGCTACTCGGGAGCCTGAGACAGTAGATGCTTGAACCTGGGAGCCAGAGGTTGCAGTGAGCCAAGATTGTGCCACTGCACTCCAGCCTGGGCGACAGAGCGAGACTCCATCTTAAAAAAATTAATAAATAGGCTGGGCGGAGTGGCTCATGCCTGTAATCCCAGCACTTTGAGAGGCTGAGGCAGACAGATCACTTCAGGTCAGGAGTTGGAGACCAACCTGGCCAACATGGTGAAACCCCGTCTCTACTGAAAATACAAAAAAATTAGCCAGGAGTGGTGGTCGGCACCTGGATTCCCAGCTACTTGGGAGGCTGGGCAGGAGAATCGCCTGAACACGGGAGGTGGAGGTTGCAGTGAGTAGAGATCTTGTGGCTGCACTCCAGCCTGGGCGAGAAGACCAAAACTCGATCTCAAAAAAAAAAAAAAAAAAAAAAAAACCCTAAAAAATTAATTAACTAAAATAAATTTTTAAAAGTAATTAACTTCCCTAGTTTCAGATTGAAAATGCTGTCTTTGCTTATGACCAGCCTGGGTGACATTGCATGACCCTGTCTCTGCTTATAAAAAGAAATAAACAAACAAAAAGAAAATGCTGTCTTTTTCATTCTGATTGGTAACTTTATTTCTTTATGCATGTATATGTATCTATTTTATTTTTTAATTTTTTTAGAGATTGGTCTTGTTCTGTTGCCCAGATCAAAATGCAGTGGCACAATCATAGCTCACTGCAGCCTTGAACTCCTGGACTCAAGCAATCCTCCCACAGCAGTCTCCTAAGTAGCTGGGACTACAGGTGTAGGCCACCACACCCACCTGTCTTAAGTAAAATTTTTCCTTTTGAGACTTCTCAGATTTATATTTCAGAAGCTCAACGTTTGCTGTACCTTACTGCATGTGCTTTTCACGTCATATTTCACTGCCTTCTATTTTTTCTCCCCTTGCAAAGGTAAAACTTTATGCTTGGCTGAGGTGCTGACACTCCCCTTCAACCTGTCAATTCCTGCAACTTTTTTTTCTCCCCAAGTTTGCTGTTATGGTCTGATGTTGAAGTGTTTCTCTTGAAAGTCTAGAAAGCAAGGTCTTCCTACAGTTTAACTGGATTCTGTACTCTTGGCTTTTCTTGATGTGTCTGAATTGTTCCATGTAACCGGGAAATGTCCCATGCTGTTACTAAGAGCCATGTACTCTCCTGCTTATGGCATTACTCTTCTAGCTTACCTTCTTCTCATATACATTCCTCTAATAATACGTTGTACACTCATAACACTGGACTCATTCTTCCAGGGCCTTTTTCATCAGGTCTGACTTTCGGAGTATCTAAATGGGCTTCCCATATGGACATATCGGAAAGCATTTACAATACAGGAAGTTTTTTTTTACCTTTCTGCTAACTGACCTAAAAAAAAACTGACATTACATTTTATCAAGGTAATTCCTGCATTGGCTTTTTTCTTTATTTCTTTTTTTTTCTTTTTTTTTTTCGAGATGGAGTCTTGCTCTGTCGCCCAGACTAGAGTTCAGTGACGCAATCTTGGCTCACTGCAACCTCTGCCTTCCAGGTTCAAGCAATTCTCCTGCCACAGCCTCCCAAGTAGCTGGGATAATTTTTGTATTTTTTTAAATTAGAGGTGGGGTGTTGCCATGTTGGCTAGGCTGTTCTCAAACTCCTGACCACCTGCCTTGGCCTCAGAAAGTGCTGGGATTACAGGCATGAGCCACCATGCCCGGCCTTTTTTTTTTTTTTTTTTTTTTTGTAGACAGAGTTTCGTTCTTGTTGCCCAGGCTGGAGTTCAATGGAGTGACCTCAGCTCACTGCAACCTCCACATCCTAGGTTCAAGTGATTCTCCTGCCTCAACCTCCCAAGTAGCTGGGATTACGGGCACCTGCCACCATGCACAGCTAAGTTTTATATTTTTAGTAGAGACAGGGTTTCACCACGTTGGCCAGTATGGTCTCCAACTCCTGACCTCAGGTGATCCACCTGCCTCGGCCTCCCAAAGTGCTGAGATTACAGGCGTGAGCCACAGCGTCTGGCTTCTTTTTTTTTTTCCTTTTGAGACAGGGTCTTGCTTTGTCACCCAGGCTGGAGTGCAGTGACATTATCATGCCTCACTGCAGCCTTGACCTCCTGGGTTCAGGCAATCCTCCTGCCTCAGTCTCCCAAATAGCTGGGACCACAGGTCAGGGCCACCATGCCTGGCTAATTTTTAAATTTTTTTGTAGAGATGGAGTCTCACTTTGTTGCCTAGGCTTGTTTTGAACACCTAGCCTCAAGCGATCCTTCCACCTCAGCATCCCAAAGGTGAGATTACAAGCATGAGCCACCATGCCCAGCCTACAAGTACTCTCAAACAGAGTTCTGATAACTTTAACATCCATGGACTAAACAAAAATTTCCAGAACGCTGATAAAGAAATTGATGGGTTCATGAAATTTATGATCAAGATTCAAGCAAAACAAAAAATTAATTACAGGAAATAATGAATGAAGATAGTGTTTTTATGGCTTTCACTTAAAGCATTGTTGATTCTTTATTAAATGTTTTCCAAATGTAAGGAATTTTTCTCTAAGCTATCTAGTTTGCATTTGCTTTTTCTTCCTACTTGATTCCTCTAAATTTTGGAAACTAGTCATGAGTGTTCTTTTTTTTTTTTTTTTAAATAAAGACAGGATTTCACTGTATTGGTCAGGCTGGTCTTGAACTCCCAACCTCAGGTGATCCGCATACCTTGGCCTCCAAAGTGCTTGGATTACAGGCGTGAACCACCACGCCCGGCCAAGTGTTCTTATTTTTATTTACATCAGTTCAATAAAAATCTGTTCTCCCTGGATGACAGATGAAAAAGAAATAACAAAAAAACCTACTCTCTCTTTGTAGGCAGGATACAGGGAGGTAGAGGTTGCAGTGAGCTGAGATTGCGCCGTTGCACTCCAGCCTGGGGGCAGAGCAAGACTCCATCTCAAAAAAAAAAAAAAAAAAAAAGGACATCTTCCACATTTCTGCCTTTGGATCAAGATCTGGCAGATCCAAGAACCTTTAAACTGTAAGTAAAATCTAAACTTTGCCCTGGTGTGGCTCCTAGGCTCAAGAGTGTCTTAAATCTGAGATTTATATGTAATCAATGTAGAGAGAAAACGTTTTTGGTTTTTTTGCTTTTTTTTTTTTTTTTTGAGACAGAGTCTCACTCTGTTGCCTAGGCTGGACTACAGTTGTACCATCACTGCTCACTACAGCCCAGACTTCCTGGTCTCAGGGTGCTCCTCCTATCTCAGCCTCCTAAGTAGCTAGGAATACAGGTGCACGCCACCATGCCCAGCTAATTTTTTGTATTTTTAGTAGTTTTGCCATATTGCCCAGGCTATGTCTTAAACTCCCAGGCTCAAGCGATTTGCCTGCCTCAGCCTCCCTAAGGGATGGAATTACAGGCATGAGCCACTGCACCTAGCCAAAAAGTTGTCTTCAAAAGAAAACCTAGGCCATTCATTGTGACTCATGGTGATACTTTTTCAAAAGAAAACCTAGGCCTGTAACACCAGCCTTTTGGGAGGCTGAGGTGGGAAGACTGCTTGAGGCCAGGAACTTGAAACCACCCTGGGCAACATAGCAGAATGCTGTCTCTACAAGTAATTAAAAAAATTAGCCAGGGGTGGTAGTGTGCTTGTAGTTGCAGCTACACGGGAGACTGAGGCAGGAGGATGGCTTGAGCCCAGGAGTTTGAGGCTGCAGTGAACTATGATCGTGCCACTGTACTCTAGCATGGGCAACACAGTGAGACCCAATCTCCGAAAAAAAAAAATGTTTAAGGTTGGGCATGGTGGTTCATGCCTGTAATTCCAGCACTTTGGGAGGCTGAGGCAGGAGGATCACTTGAGTTTAGGAGTTCGAGACTGGCCTGGGCAACATAGTGACAACTTGTCTCTACAGGAAAGAAAAAAAAAAGCCAGGCTGACAGCTGAGGTGGGAGGATTGTTTGAGCCCAAGAGGTCAAGGCTGCAATGAGCCGAGATTGCACCACTGCACCCCAGCATGGGTGACAGAGCAAGACTCTGTCTAAAAACAACAAAAAAAAGGAGGGGTGTGGTGGCCCACTTATAATCCCAGCACTTTGGGAGGCTGAGGCAGGAGATTACTTGAGCCTAGGTTGAGACCAGCCCTATCAACACAGGGAGACCCCGTCTCTACAGAAATTTAAAAAATTAGCCAGGCGTAGTGGTGTGTGCCTGTAGTCCCAGCTACTTGGAAGGCTAAGGTGCACAGATAGCTTGAGCCCAGGATATCAAGGCTGCAGTCAGTGGTGTTGTGCCACTGCACTCCAGCCTGGTGACAGAGCAATACCCTGTCTCAAAAAAATAATAAATGGGCCGGCCGCAGTGGCTCATGCCTGTAATCCTAGCACTTTGGGAGGCTGAGGCGGGCGGATCACCTGAGGTCAGGAGTTCATGACCAGCCTGACCAATATGGTGAAACCCCATCTTTAAAAAATATATATATTTTTTAAAATAATAATAATAAATAATAATAATAATAAATGGGCTGGGCGCTGTGGCTCACGCCTGTAATCCCAGCACTTTGGGAGGCTGAGGCAGATGGATCACATGAGGTCAGGGTTTCGAGACCAGCCTGGCCAACGTGGTGAAACCTCATCTCTACTAAAAATACAAAAATTAGCCAGGTGTTGTGGTGGGCGCCTGTAACCCCAGGTACACGGGAGGCTGAGGCAGGAGAATCGCTTGAACCTGGGAGGCGGAGGTTGTGGTAAGCAGAGATGGCACCACTGCACTCCAGCCTGGGCGAGAGTGAGACTCCATCTCAAATAATAATAATAATAAATAATAAAATAAACGAATTCGTTTTCTATAAGCCTAGATTCATGGCTCAAAACCATTATGTAGATTGGAATTGTCATATTACTATCAATTTTACTATGTATTTTCCCTTTTAAAACTTTGTATTTGTTGTTAAATTTTGCAGAAGTACAACTTCTAATCCTGGCCCAGCACTTGGAGATGATAAGAAAACACTACCAAACAGAGAAAATGCAGCTTAATAATGGACCCCAGGGTAGATTTATTCTGAGCACCACTCCCTTCAAATCTCCCTTGCTCAAATGTGGCTACAAGTGTTCTGACCTGACTCCTAGTCACTGATCGCTCCTCCCAGTGTGGGACAAGCCCCGCGACCTGAACAGCTCCATTCCAGCACTGAGAGACATCAGAACCTAACTACGGGATGATTGACCAGTGATGCTTTCAGAAAAAGATCTTGATCAAAAGGGGGGAAATGTGAAAGATGTCAGAATCAAAATGGAGTTGGTAATGATAAGAAAACCCTGACAAATAGAGCCAGGATAGCCATGAAGACAGACTTCTCATGCTTGTACATAACAAGACTACAAAAACCACAACTTTTTTTCTTTGTATCAATTTTATTCGACTTTTATAAGTATAAAACAATGAGCACTCTGCCAAAATTAAATGTTTTACTGTGGTGTTGCATTTACTTACTATTAAATTGTATTTTTGCCAAATTTCCTTAATTATCTGGTGTGGAAATATAACTGAACTGATCCTGGAATAAATAAGACAATACAAAACAAAAACCCAAAGCAAACGAACAAAAACTGATACTACTCTACACTGAATTCCCCACCCCCAGCTCTCAAACTTATGTATTGCACTTCCTTCCTCTCTACCCTCAAACATTATGTTGATTGAATCCCTTTTTGCGCTAAATATCTGTCCTATAGACTTCCGACCTCCTGGTTCAGCAGGGCTGAGCCATGACGTGGATCTATTTAGCCACTGCCCCTGCAACTTCTCTTTGCCTTTGCTTGGATCCATTCTTCCTGGGCCCCATATGATCCTCTTTGAAAAACCACAACCTGGCCAAGGGTGGTGGCTCATACCTGTAATCCCAGCACTTTGGGAGGTCAAGGCGGGTGGATCACCTGAGGTCAAGGGTTCAAGACCACTTTGGCCAACATGGTGAAACCCCGTCTCTACTAAAAATACAAGAAATTAGCCGGGCGTGGTGACGTGCGACTGTAATCCCGGCTACTTGGGAGGCTGAGGCAGGAGAATGGGTTGGACCTGGGAGGTAGAGGTTGCAGTGAGCTGAGATCACACCACTGCACTGTAGCCTGGGCAACAAGAGCGAAACTCCGCCTCAGAAAAAAAAAAAAAAAGACCATCGCAACCTTACACAGAAAATACTTCTGCAGCTGGGCGTGGTGGCTTACGCTTGTAATCCCAGCACTTTGGGAGGGTAAGGCGGGCAGATCACAAGGTCAAGAGATCGAGACCATCCTGGCCAACATGGTGAAACCCTGTCTCTACTAAAAATACAAAAATTAGCCAGCCATGGTGGCATGAACTTGTAGTTCCCAGCTACTTGGGAGGCTGAGGCAGAAGAATCGCTTGAACCCAGGAAGTAGAGATTGCAGTGAGCCAAGATTCATGCCACTGCACTCCAGCCTGGTGACAGAGCAAGACTCTGTCTTAAAAAAACAAAAACAAAAAAAAAACCTCTACAAGAACATTTGCCTAGCAACTGCCTGTCCACCCCTGACTAGCATCCCAGGATGTAGCCAAGGATAATTATTTCAAAACAATTATGTAACCCTCTTCATTTTTTCCTTTAAACCCCTATGTCTTCCTTTACCTGTCTGAATATCCACATAGTTTACTATGGTATGGTATTCTTGTTTCAGTGCTCTATTCTCAAATAGATTTCTTATAGACAGTGTTTCTCAGGTAGGTACGATGGCTCATGCCTATAATCCCAGCACTTTGGGAGGCTGAGGTGGGTGGATCGTCTGAGGTCAGGAGATCAAGACTAGCCTGGCCAACATAGTGAACCCCTATCTCTAGCCAAAAATACAAAAAATTAGCTGGGCATGGTGGCGGGTGCCTGTAATCCTAGCTACCTGGGAGGCTGAGGCAGGAGAATCTCTTGAACCCGGGAGTTGGAGATTACAGTGAGCCGAGATTGTGCCATTGAACTCCAGCCTAGGCAACAAGAGCGAAATTCCGTCTCAAAAAAAAAAAAGTCTTTCTCTGTTATATAAGTTGACAATTTCTATCAGACAGACAACCTGGGAGACACTAACAGTACAGGGTCAAGGCTTGTTTCTTCCTGAACTCCCAGGCTGCAAATCCCTGGGAAGATTAGGAAGATCCAATTTCTGATCCACTGTTCTTACTCTGCAAGGTGTAGTTCTTTGGCATGCCAGTTTATTATTTACTTATTTTTGTGGCAAACATCTGCCAAACTCCCCACTGTACGTGGGCTTTGGGTTTTGATTTCTGCCCCATTCAACATACAGTAAGGTCTGATTTGCTAGAATCAAATATGGCTTGCCTTTAGATCAAATGTGGTTTCCAGGAATTTATGCTCCATTTCTCTCTGGATTCTTGCTTACTTTACTTTTGGCCTGATTAGTGCTTTTTTTTTTTTTTTTTTTTTTTTTTTGAGACAGAGTCTTGCTGTGTCTCAAAGTCAGCCTTGTCTCCCAGGCTGGAGTGCAGTAGTGTGCTCTTGGCTCACTGCAACCTGTGCCTCCCGGGTTGAAGTGATTCTCCTGCCTCAACCCCTGTGTAGCTGGGATTACAGGTGTGCTCCACCATGCCCAGCAACATGGTGAAGACAGGGTTTCACCATGTTGGTCAGGCTGGTCTCGACCTCCTGACTTCGTGATCTGCCTGCCTTGGCCTCCCAAAGTGCTGGGATTACAGGCATGAGCCACCGTGCCCGGCCGGCCTGATTACCTTTTACTAATTTTGCAATTTTTGGATGCTTGTAAGAAATTTTTTGTTTTGGCTGGGTGTGGTGGCTCATGACTATAATCCCAGCACTTTCGGAGGCAGAGGCAGGCAGATCACCTGAGGGCAGGGGTTTGAGACCAGCCTGACCAACATGGTGAAACCCCCTTCTCTACTAAAAGTACAAAAATTACCTGAGCATGGTGGCAGTTGCCTGTAATCCCAGCTACTCGGGAGACTGAGGCGGGAGAATCACCTGAACCTGCAAGGTGGAGGCTGCAGTTAGAGAGATTAGCAATTCTCCTGCCTCAGCCTGGGTGTCAGAGCAAGACTATGTCTCAAAAAAAAAAAAAAAAAAAAAAAAGGTGGCATCTGGAACCAGAGTGACTGGGTCTGAATTCCAGTCCTACTCACCACTGTGACCATAATGTCCCTGTGTCTCAGTTTTCTTATCTGCAAAATGGAACGACAGTTGAAGCCTGCCTTGTTGGGTTGTGAGGATTAAATGAGTACATGCATGAAGTAGGACACATGTAAAATGCTTAGGTCTGTGGCTGGTACACAGAAAGTGCTCAATATTGGCCAGTTTTATTATTAAAAGCTCACTTTACATGTTCTTTGGCATCGAATTACTGAGTATTTGTCTATTTTTATGAACCAATATGATGATTTCCAAGTAGCTGTAGCTGTGACTTGGGGAGGTAAGGATCTGCCCAAGCCACTCTCTACTGCAGAGTCCCACCTCCTGCGAGTTCCTTGAACCCCCTATTTATGAAGCAGACAGCCTAATGAATCAGTTGTCTTTTCCTTCCTTAAATCTCTCTGCTAAGCTCTGCAGGTAGGAACAGTCCAGCAGAAAGATCACTGAGCCAGGACTGAGGTGATTTCTCATCCCGGGTTTACCACTGACTTGCCGTGGGACTTCAGGTAAACAACGTAATTTATGGGGTCTTTTCCACAGTCCACTGCAGATCTGCTAGTCCCTGGACTGTCAGTCTGCCACAATGTCCTCCTTTACTACAGATTCACAATCAACCTGTTTTCTAAGGTGTGCCTCAACTGTCATCTATTCCACAAGGTGGAGCCCACCTCCAAATTATTTGTTTTTCTTTTCTTTTTTTTTTTTTTTTTTTTTTAAAGATGAGGTGTCCCTCCATCACCCAGGCTGGTCTCAAACTCCCGGGCTCAAGTGATCCTCCTGCCTCAGCCTCCTGAGTAGCTGGGACTACAGGCACATACCACCACACCTGGATATTGCTCCCTTTCTAACTTAACAGCTGTAAACCAACTGCATAAACTTATGCAACTATTGTTGACTGGATTAATTTAGAGTAAATGTGAACAAATCAACTGCTTTTAAAAGTTTCCCGTTTGATAAACATACTGGAAATTTTACCCAAGAGACCAAATGAAGCTTTACATTCCAAAACCTATTTCAATTAAGCAGCTTTTTCACTTGATATAAACTCACATACCCAGGAACACTGTGGGCTCAGAACATTATTTCACAAGCAGGCATTGCCAGCACATTGTTTGTGTCACATTTAGATTCCGATTAACATGACATCATTTTGTTCCTCAGATCCGCAACTAACTTCCACAATGGGAAGGATGTGAAAAAAAATACAACCATCTGTGCGCTGTATCAAATGAGAATCAACCTGACACACGCAATAAAAGTATTTGAAAGTTACATCACCAGTTGCACTTAATGAGCCATCCTTTGTCAATGTTAGAATGCGGGAACCAGGATATGACTAGGAACGGACTCAAAGGGGAAAATCTGAAGATTCTGTCCCATACCTCTGCAGAACTGTGGACCCCCACAGAGGACTCAAGGGAGGGGCTCAGAAGCAAAGGGCTGTTTTGAAAATAGTTTGATTTTGACACAATGACGTGCAGACAAGCCAGCCACAGTGGAGAAAAGAGAGAGAATGAAGAAGCTGCAAATAGCCAAGATGAACATGAGCTTCTAAACAGAATGGGTTTTAGTTTAAGAAGAAAGTGTTAGGATTATATCAACTTTAAATAAGAAGTCAGCTGGTGATATCTGGCTTTAGAGGCGAGTACTGTCTTTTGACACGCTTTCTTCAAAGAAAGAGGGGAAGGGAAAACAAGACCAAAAAAACACCTTCTCAGGTATGTGGTATAAAGAATTTCCTAATCCAGGACGTTATTCCTCCACTAAAGCAAAAACTGACTAAACAATTAGGAGTTCTTACTGAAAAACATAGGCAAAGTGGCCATCTAGCATAGTGCCCACCAGGATGAAGTTTGTAGCAAAACCCAAGCTACCACAAAGCAGTGCTATTGCGGCACAAACTGAACAAAGAGGTCCTAGAGTAAGATACCAGCTTAGGGCTTAAATCCTCAGGAGAAAACCAGTCTGGATCACAAGAAAAGTTCATCAAAACAAAACCTACTTTTCAGACAAGCACATATATATCATCTATGGCTTATACCAAAATGAAAAAAATAGCAGTTACAGTGGCCAATATAGAACACATCCTTCAACTTCTTTTTTTCCCCCCTGAGATGGAGTCTGGCTCTGTCGCCCAGGCTGGAGCGTAGTGGCACGATCTTGGCTCACTGCGACCTCCGCCTCTTGGGTTCAAGCAATTCTCCTGACTCAGCCTCCCGCGTAGCTGGGATTACAGGTGTCCGCCACCACCTCCGGCTAATTTTTGTATTTTTAGTAAAGATGGGGATTCACCATGTTGGCCCGGCTGGTCTTGAACTCCTGACCTCAGATGATCCACCCAACTTGGCCTCCCAAAGTGCTGGGATTACAGGCGTGAGTCACCGTGCCCGGCCCAAGTTACCTTTCATTTAACGACCTTATTAAATCATTAGATGACTTTCCCCCAACCCATCCCAGGTCACCATCTGGCATTCCACTAACTTGGAGGCCACACACCTGCCCCACAAGACTCTAAACAGCTACCTATTTTTATCTCAAAAGTACTGACAGAAGGCTCCATTAGCAGCAAACAGACCTATGAACATAGGTCCTCTATGCTAGGAAAGCATTACTCTTTGAAATGGGGCTATATTTACAAATTTTATTACTTTTTATCCCAAAAATACATATAAATGAAAACCTGCTCTTCAAATGCAGGGAGGCCTTTGCCTAACATTGTCATATGAAAATCAGTATCAGCTCTTTAACACACAATTTACATATATACATACATACATACACACTATATGTAAGCAGCTAATACTTTTCTACTTACACATATTCCTCTGGTGGAAAACTAGGAAACTAGGAAATTTCCCTGCTTTCTAGCCTTGGGAAGGTAAATACAACCTCTCTGAACAATTTTTTAAAGGACAAAACGTGTAGAAACATGTAAACAATACAACCTGCTTTAGACATATACACGTCATTAAAGTAAGGACCCTGTCACATCAGTGACAGTGTATTTCTCAGAGAAAAAGGAGATAACATTTGAATAAAAACACAAAACTGAAGTACAGTTAATATGGTCAAAATTGTTATGTACATGCTCCATGGAGAAATCAGGAATTCTCTCAAAGAACAGATCCACGGCCAATTTCAGTCACTTGTGACACTGAATCAGCACCCATTGGTAGCAACCACGATCGTTCTGTACAGTCACGGGCTTAAGCAGGTGCCATAAAGCATCTGAGTTAAACAGTCAATAATGCTTACTGACTGCGTACATTCCCACCCCTAAAACACTAAGTGCAAAATCAACTTCTAAGCTCAAGAGCTCAACCAGGTCAAAGCTTTGGTATATACTGGAGGTTGTTTGGTGATAACCAAAGCTTAATATGATTCTCTGCTCAGGGATTTGCCCCAAAAGAAAAATACCTGGTCCACAAAGCTTAACATCTATATAAATAAAGTAACTGTACAAAGAGAACAAGCCACGATTTCCCCTTAACCAAGGGTTTATAGTTTCCTAGGCAGCAGTTCTGAAAGCACCAACTAAAACCGCAACGCTTCTACTAAAACACGATGTGTTCTAATTGGTGAGACTGTTTTGAAAACAAATGCCCGCAGGCATGTGGCCAATGTGCCACAGAAAAAATTTAACAGAACATTAGTCAGTGTATTTAAATGGTAACACAATTGGGTCAGCAACAGAGGAAAAGAGTTAAGGCAGTAAGAGGCATTACAGAGAGCACTATGGCTCTCTGAGTCAATCATAGCCTTCCAAGAAGGAAAAGGTGTCTCAGTTTGTGTTCTTAGCTTGCTAGCTGTCAGACACTTCTTCCTCCTCCTCCTCATCCTCGTCGTCTTTCCTGTCTATTTCAGAAGTGTCTGACGACTCATGGAGCAAGACGTATTCTCTGCTACTGAACCCAAATTTGAGTACATCCTTTTCTTTTAGTTCATAGTATCTCTGTGGCTCAATACGTTTGTTGTTTAAGAAGGTTCCATTGCCTGAGCCAAGGTCAATGATGTAGGGCTTCACTCTTCGGCCAACTGTGCCATCAGCACGGGTATATTCCACAAGCCTAGCAGAGAAAAAGGAGAGAAACCTGTGAGCAAAGTCCTGCCTCAGATCATCCAGCCTCTCTAAAGCTCTTTGCTAAAACAGCCTAGACAATGTAAACAACCTGGTTTGACCACAATTAAAATTAAAATTCTAGAGAATCAAATAAATCAAAGGAAAAGCATGGCCCTGGGAAGGAAAATTGGGAATTTACATATACTTAGTAGAAAAGCTGAGAACGGTTGATGGAGGGTGGGCACAGTAGATCAAATGGTGGAAATGTAGAATCCAATGTCTCTTGCTGTGGTTAAGAAAATACATTTTTTTCCTGTTGTTTATAATCAATATAATGCTTCTTTAACCTATATTTCAATATATTTTAGTTCCTGTCCAAATGGGAAAAAACAGTAGACTCAGACTTCAGAGTCAAGGGAGCTATATTTGAGGCAGAGTTCTACTACGGCAGGGGTCCTCAGCTCCCGCCCAGGGACCGTGGCCTGTTAAGAACTGGGCCACACAGCAAGAGGTGAGCAGTGGGCAGGCAGGCAAGCAAGCCAAGCTTCATCTGTATTTTCAGCTGCTCCCCTTCACTTGTATTACTGCCTGAGCTCTGCCTCCTGTCAGATCAGCAGTGGCATTAGAGTCTCACAGGAGCATGAACCCCACTGCGAACTGTGCACAGGTGGGATCTAGGTTGTGTGCTCCTTATGAGTCTAATGCCTGATCTCTCACTGTCTCCCATCACCCCCCAGACGGGACCGTCTAATTGCAGGAAAACAAGCTCAGGGCTTCCACTGATTCTAGATTATGGTGAGTTGTGTAACCATTACATTATATGTTACAATGTGATAATAGAAAATAAAGTGCACAATAAATGTAATGTGCTTCAATCATCCCAAAACCATCCCCCACTGGTCCATGGAAAAACTGTCTTCCACAAAACTGGTCCTTGGTACAAAAAGGTTGGGGTCCATTGTACTATAGTGATCATTTATTAGGCAAGTCACTTGGTTTTGCTCGGCTTCAGTTTTCTCATCTGTCAAATGGGGATATAAATACTTGTCCATTCAAAGTCAGGCGGCCATGCTAAAAAAAAAAAAAAAAAATGGGCCAGGCACAGTGGCTTGCGCCTGTAATCTCAGCACTTTGGGAAGCCAAGATGGGGGGATCACAAGGTCAGAAGTTTGAGACCAGCCTCGCCAATATGGTGAAACCCCATCTCTACTGAAAATACAAAAATTAGCTGGGCATGGCGGCGCGTGCCTGTAGTCCCAGTTACTAGGGAGTTTGAGGCAGAAAAATCGCTTGAACCTTGAACCTTGAACCTGGGAGGCAGAGGTTGCAGTGAGCTGAGACTGCACCACAGGACTCCAGCCTGGGCAACAGAGCAAGAGTCAATCTCAAAAAAAAAAAAAAACAAAACAAAAAAACGGCTGGGTGCGGTGGCTCAAGCCCGTAATTCCAGCATTTTGGGGGGGCCAAGTGGGGAGGATCATGAGGGGTCAGGAGTTCAAGACCAGCTTGGCCAACATGGTGAAACCCTGTCTCTACTTAAAATGCAAAAATTGTCTGGGCATGGTGGCACACTCATGTAGTCCGAGCTGCTCAGGAGGCTGAGGCAGGAGAATCGCTTGAACCCGGGAGGCAGAGGTTGCAGTGAGCCAAGATCACACCACCACACTCCAGCCTGAGTGACAGAACGACACTCCGTCTCAAAAAAAACCAAAAACAACAAAAAAACAAAACAAAACAAACCTGCTGGGTGCGGTAACTCACGCCTGTTATCTCAACACTTTGGGAGGCCGAGGCAGGTGAATCACTTGAGGACAGGAGTTCAAAACCAGCCTGGCCAACATGGGAAAACCCTATCTCTACTAAAGTAAATATAAAAATTAGTCAAGTATGGTGGCATGCACCTGTAATCCCAGCTACTTGGGAAGCTGAGGCAGGAGAATCCCTTGAACCTGGGAGGCAGAGGTTGCAGTGAGCTGAGATCGCACCATTGCACTCCAGCCTGGGCGACAAGAGCAAAAACTCTGTCTCAACCCCCACCCCTACAACACACAAAGAAACAAAAACCTGTCCTATCCTTCTCACAGGATTGTTGAGAATCATCACAGATGTCCCATGCAAGCTATCAAGATCCAGGTTCAAAATTAGCCAGCACAGAGGCACATGCCTGTGGTCCCAGTTACTCGGGAGGCTGAGGCAGGAGACCATCATTTGCGCCCAGGAGGTTGCCACTAGAGTGAGCTGTGTTCGCACCACTGCACTCCAGACTGGGTGACAGAGTGAGACCTTGTCTCAAAGAAATAAAAGTTTAATGTTCTTATAAATATGTAAGCAATTATTTAAAGGGCAGTTAAATTAACAATACTCTTTAGATAAGATAAGAGGGGTATGGGATTCTTCCGCATAAACATGAACAAAAATCTTAGTAATCCTAAGGAACCGAGTGATTGTTTCTGCTCACATTACAGTTTCTTCCTCCATGTTACTTACCGATACTGAAAGACCGCATGCTGCTTTGAACAAGACGGGTGATCGATTGGAATGTCCGCAATGCGACGGTGTCGACCCAGTAGGTATGCACTCTGTCGATGTATGTACATGACTGGAAGCACCTCATCATTTTTAAACGGGTAGAGACGCCACCGTTTTTTGGGGATACGTGCTTCTGGGGGCTCACTATATTTAATGACTACACCCCGGAAAGTGTTGGTGTCCTCAAGAAGCGCCCCAGAAAGTTCAAAGCTTGGTTTTTCTTTAACAGGCACCTCTTTTCTTTGTTGTTGCCACCAGGCCGAGGAACCAACTCCTGAGACTCACTACCACCGCCACCAACATCATTCCTCTGGCGATGCTCTCGTCGCCTGGCATTATAAAACTCCCGCTCGTCTTCCTGAGCCTGCAAGTTCTGAGTGTCTCGATCCCGTCCCTGACCCTGCCCATTCCCAGGCCTTTCGTTAGACGTTCTCCTTTGGTGGGAATGGCCCCGGTGTCTGTCCCGGTCACTGTTCCTAGCTCTCCTGTGTTCCTGTTCCAATGGTTCCCTGTGCTGCCGATCCTCCCGTCCTCTCCGGGGGATGATCCTCACGCTCCTGAAATTCAAACAGATTCCATAATTTAAAAGCAGTCTACAATCTAAAGGCAGCCCAAATCTAGTTCTTTTTGAACAAGCTGCATTCAGAAGGTCTTTTGTAATTTGGACTTTGGCATTTAGAACAACATTTCCCACAGAAATAAGATTATTTGGTGGTTATGTTCCCTGGCAAGGCCTCAAAGATGATATCTCATGTCTCTATTCAGCTGTAGCCCTCTTAGCACAAGCCCATGTCTGGAGCCCTAAAAACAAGAGACTATTTAGTCAGAAAAAAGAAGAAGAAATAATTCCCTCTCTTTCAGAACAAAGGTAACTATAGGCAAACTTACAGGGAAGAGTATACAGAAAATAGAACAAAGAGTTAAGTAATCAGGTACAATATATGCAAAAAAAGAAGCTAGCTTTCTCTCATGTTGAAAATGAAAATATAATACTAAGTTTTTAAATCGTACTTTCACAGTTAAAAAAAATTAAATATCTAGGAATAAACTTAAGAAACATGAAAGACCTGTAAGAAGAAATCTGTAAAAATTCATTAAAATAGATCTTTTTTTAAAGACCTGAAGAAATGGAGAAACATATCATGGTTTCTGAAAAAGACAGCATTGAAAATCAGCCTAGGCTGGGTGCGGTGGCTCATGCCTGTAATCCCAGCACTTTGGGAGGCCAAGGTGGGTGGATCACAAGGTCAGGAGTTCAAGACCAGCCTGACCAACATGGTGAAACCCTGTCTCTACTTAAAATACAAAATTAGCCGGGTGTGGTGGCACATGCCTATAATCCTAGCTACTCAGAAGGCTGAGACAGGAGAATCACTTGAACCTGGGAGGTTGCAGTGAGCCAAGATTGCGCCATTGCACTCTAGCCTGGGCAACAAGAGTGAAACTCCTTCTCAAAAAAAAAAAAAAAAAAAAAAAAAGGAAAAAAAAAGATCAGCCTGGTAGAAAATGTTTGCAACACAAACCATACAGTAATCCCAGGGGGATATATTCTAAGTGTGGTGGATGGATGGCTAAAACCACGGATAGTACCGAACTGCAACACATTTCTGTTCACATCTTCCACCCATAAATTTAATGCCTTTTCCATCTTAACTAAGCACTTATGAACTGTGGCTTTAACTTCTACAGTTTGAGGTACAACAGCAAAACTAGCATGAATTTCTTTTTTTCTTCTCCACAATTTCACAACAGAAGATTCATTCTTACTATAAATCTTAGCAACTTCAATATATGATTTAAAAACAATTTTTTTTATTTCCTTGAGAACTTTCATCTTTTCACTTAAAGGAAGCACTTTACAGCTTCCCTTCAGCATATCCTAATTGCCAAAATCACTATTATTGCACTTTGGGGCCACTACTAAGTAGAATAAAGGTTACTTGAATCCACACATTGCAGAACTACAAGTTATCTGATAACCAGGATGGCTACTAAGTGATAGACGGGCATTTAGCTCATACTGCACAGATAAACCAGACAAAGGAAGGATTCATGTTCCTGGTGGGACTGCACAAGTTTACACCAAGTGACTCAGGAGAGTGAGCAATTTAAAATTTATGAGTTTTTTTTTTCTGGAATTTTCAATTTAATATTTTCAGATGCAGGAAGTGAAACCACAAATAAGGGCAGCTACTGCATATTAATATATCAATAAGAAATAATTCAATAGAAAAACCGGCAAATGGCCAGGTGCCAGTGGCTCACGCTTGTAATCCCAGCACTTTGGGAGGCTGACGCAATGGATCAAGCGTTTTGAGCCCAGGAGTTTGAGACCAGCCTAGGAAACATGACGAAACCCTGTCCCTACTAAAAATACAAAAATTAGCTGGGCACAGTGGTGCATGCCTGTAGTCCCAACTACTTGGAAGGCTGAGGTGGGAAGTATTGCTTGAGCCTGCGAGGCAGAGGTTGCAGTGAGCCGAGATTCCACCATTGCACTCCAGCGTGGATGACAGAGCAAGACTTGAATGTCTCAAAAATAAAAAATAATAAAAAAAAATGAACTATTTTCAGAAGAAATAAATGTCCAAGGGCCGGGCACAGTGGGTCACGCCTATAATCCCAGCGCTTTGGGAGGCCAAGGCAGAATTGCTTGAGCCCAGGAGTTTGAGACCAGCCTGTGCAACATGGCAAAACCCCATTTCTACAAAAAATACAAAAATTAGCCAGGCATGACAGCATGCACCTGTAGTCTCAGCTATTCCAGAAGCTGAGGTGGGAAGATCACTTGAGCCCAGGAGGTTGAGACTGAAGTGAGCTATGATCATGCCACTGTAGACCATCCTGGGCAACAGAGTGAGACCGTGTCTCAAAAAAAAAAAAAAAGAAAAGAAACACATGTCCAATAAATACATAAAGATATGCTTACCCTAATAATCAAAGCATCAAATTCTAAAAGAAACATGAATTTTCTCTCATTTCGATTAGTAAAATTAAAAAGATCAATAATATCTAGAGTGAAAAAAGACGGCACAGGAAAATGGGTATTTTTCAGCCATTGATGGTACAGGTATAAACCAGCATAGTCTATTTAGGGGAATTTGACAGTATTTAATCAAAATCTCATCAACCACTAATGCCACTTATAGGAATCAATCCTACAGAAATACTAGCAGATTTTTACTATACCTATAGATGTTTACTGTAATTCTATAATAAAAAAATTGAAAATAACCTAATGTTCTGCAATGGTAGAATGGTTAAATTATTATCTAGTCATATAAAGAAATACTTCACAGCCATGAAAAAGAATGACATAATGACATGGAAAGATATCTAATATATTGTTAAAAGGGAGGGGAAAAAAGAGAAGGGGAAAGTTTCACAATATACCTAAAAATTACTATATAAGACCAGATAAGGCCGGGCGTGGTGGCTCACGCCTGTAATCCAAGCACTTTGGAGGCCAAGGCAGGCAGACCACCTGAGGCCGGGAGTTCGAGACCAGCCTGACCAACATAGTGAAACCCCGTCTTAAAAAAAGAAAAGAAAAAAAAAAAAGACCAGATATTTCTATATGTAGACTTGGCAGATGAGATACTTGGAGAGATATTCCACTATAATTTAACTAGATACTTATTAAATCTTTAATGCTTTGTTGGGCTCTCAAAAAGGGAAAATCTTCAATGAGAAAAAAATCTACAAAGGGAAAAAAAAAGATATGAGCTCTAAGCATGAGCTTAAATACTAAAGGGTAGTAGACACACACAAGAAAATGTAAACAAGCCACTGAGCATGAGAGGCAGCAGAAAAAAGTCTTATAGTCTGGGAGTGGTGGCTCACACCTGTAACTTCAGCACTTTGGGAGGCCGAGGGGGGCGGGTCACTTGAAGTCGATCTGGAGTTTGAGACCAGCCTAGCCAACATGGGGAAACCCCATCTCTACTACAAATACAAAAATTAGCCAGGCATGGTGGCGCATGCCTATAATCCCAGCTACTCAGGAGATTGAGGCAGGAAAATTGCTTGAACCTGGGAAGTGGCGGTTGCAGTGAGCAGAGATTGCACCACCACACTCCAGCCTGGGTGACAGAGCAAGACTCCGTCTCAAAAAAAAAAAACAAAACCCATACAAGTCTTACAGATGTAGATACCCAAGGACTTCATTCATGGACAAAAATATTTTTGTTTTTTTCTTGAAAAACTGGCCAGGGGCAGTGGCTCACTCCTGCAATCCCAGCACTTGGGGAGGCAGAGGTGGGTGGATCACATGAGGTCAGGAGTTCAAGACTAGCATGGCCAACATGGTGAAACCCCATCTCTACCATTAGCTGGGCATGATGGTGATGCCTGTAATCCCAGCTTCTTGGGAGGCTGAGGCAGGAGAATTACTTGATCGCCTGGAGGTGAAGACTTGCAGTGAGCTGCGATTGTGCCACTGCACTCCAGCCTGGGCGACAGAGCAAGAGCAAGACTCTGTTAAAAAAAAAAAAAAAAAGAAAGAAAAGATTGCTGATGAAGGTGACAGCAAAAAACAAAAAACAAACAAAAAAACCTTCTTGCTATGGACTAGGTAATGTATAAAAATGTTTAGATAATTAAGGTTAAAAATTTTAAAACAGGGAGCAGTAAGAGACTTTCAAAATGATTAGGCAGAAAATTAGAATGATACAAAAATTAGCATGGCCCCTAATTTTAAAAATACATATGCAGTAATAATTAAAATAATTAAGCAGGCAGGGCGTGGTAGCTCATGCCTGTAATCCCAACACTTTGGGAGGCCAAGGCAGGAGCTCACTTGAGTCCAAGAGTTCAAGACCAACCTGGGCAAACACAGTGAGACCCCCATCTCTAAAAATAAAATACAATCGCCATATGATCCAGCAATCCCACTTCTGGATATATATCCCAATGAAATGAAAGCAGGGTCTCAGAGATACTTGAGCACTCATGTTCATGGAAGTACTGGGACTAAGACCTCATCCCCCAAGGCCTTCTCCCTGTCATACACAGGGCTCAAGTGAGGGCCGCCTGCTCAGAGTAGAACTGTTTTTCTAGACTTCCTAGCCTAGCAAAGACATGCATCAAGAGAGAGCCTCAGACAACCACCCTTCCTACTCCAAAACATTTACCAGCTTGCCACCGCTATCTGCCTTGAGTTCACCAGGACTAATCTCATCATGTCCTTTATCCCTGATTAAGAGTCACTGTAAGAAGCCGTAAGGACTGGGTGTGGTGGCTTGTATCTGTAATCTTAGCACTTTGTGGGGCTGAGGTGGGCAGATCACTTGAGCTCAGGGGTTCAAGACTAGCCTGGCCAACATGGTAAAATCCCATCTCTACTAAAAACACAAATATTAGCCGGATGTGGTGGCATGTGCCTGTAGTCCCTGCTACTAGGGAGGCTGGGGCAGAAGAATCACTTGAACTCAGGAGGTAGAGGTTGCAGTGAGCTGAGATTGTACCACTACACTCCAGCCTGGGTGACAGAGTGAGACTCTGTCTCAAAAAAAAAAAAAAAAAAAAAAGTAGGGTGGAATCAGTGATGTCCGATTTCTCTCACTGTCGTAGTTTTTGGCCGGGCGCAGTGGCTCATGCCTGTAATCCCAGCACTTTGGGAGGCTGAGACAGGTAGATCACGAGATCAAGAGATCGAGACCATCCTGGCCAACATGGTAAAACCCCGTCTCTACTAAAAATACAAAATTAGCTGGGCATGGTGGCACACGCCTGTAGTCCCAGCTACTCGGGAAGCTGAGGCAGGAAATCGCTTGAACCCAGGAGGCTGAGGTCACAGTGAGTGGAGATCACACCACTGTACTCCAGCCTGGCAACAGAGTGAGACTCCAAAAAAAAAAAAAAAAAGAAAAAAAAAAAACTGTTTGTTTGAGACCCCTGCAATGAGGTCTCATCCTTACTACTCCACTAAAATTGCTGGTCAGGATCACCAGTGACCTCCACGTTGCTAACTCCAGTGGCCAATTCTCAGTCTTCATGACACATAACTATCAGCAGCATCTAACAGAGTTAATCACTCTGTCCTCAACACACTTCCTTCTTAGGCTTCAGAGTTACCAGATTCTCTTGCTTTCCTTTCTTTTCAGTCTCCTTTGCTGATGTCACTGCAATTTCTTCACACTGGATCACAGCTGGATTTAGTCCTTAATTGGTTGTTCTATCCATAGTCATTTCCTTTGTAATTTCATCTAATCCTAACACTTTTCATACATCTATATGCAGATGACTTAAATGTATATCTCCCCCCTATTTAGAAATAGGGTAACTGCAAATGTAGTAAATTAAGGTCAAACTGGAGTAGTGCACGTCATTAATCCCATATGACTGGTGACCTTGGAAAAGAAGAGATAGAGAGATTCATGGGAGAAGGCCATGTGATGATGGACAGAGAGTCTATCATAGTGGTTACCTCTGGCAAGTGAGGTGGAGGTTTTTTTGTTGAGAAGGTGGTATAATTTTGGGGATGAGACAAGTAAACCATACTCTCATTTTATATTTTACATACCTCTGTATTGTTATGATGAGCATGTAATCAATACATTTGTTTTGAAAATGGTGGATCAGCTGGGTGCAGTGGCTCACAACTGTAATCCCAGCACTTTGGGAGGCTGAGGCAGGCAGACCACTTGAGGTCAGGAGTTCGAGACCAGCCTGGCCAACATGGTGAACCCCCATCTCTACTAAAAATACAAAAATTAGCCAGGTGTAGTGGCACGTGCCTGTAATCCTAGCTACTGGGGAGGCTGAGGCATGAGAATTGCTTCAACCCAGGAGGAAGAGGTTGCAGTGAGCCGAGATCACACTACTGAACTCCAGCCTGGGCAACAGAGTGAGACTCCACCTCAAAAAAAAAAAAAAAAAAAAAACCTCACAAAATGGTGGTTCAGAGATTGAGAAAAGAATAAAGTCATCCCTCAGCATCCTCAGGAGTTTGGTTCCAGAATCCCCAGCGGATAAAAAAAGATAACTCAGTCCTTTCTAAGGAAGAAGGAAAAAAAAAAAAAAAAAGATAACTCAGGATGCTCAAGCTCCTTATAAAAAATGGTGTATTTTGCACACAGTCTGTGAATATCCTCCTGCATACTTTAAATCATCGCTAGGTTACTTATAATACCTAATACAATGTATATGCTATATAAATAGTTGTTATATTGTTTTTTATTTGTCTTTTAAAATTTTGTTTTTTTTAAACAGTGTCTTGCTCTGACACCCAGGCTGGAGTACAGTGGTGCCATCTTGGCTCACTGCAACCTCCCCGTCCCAGGTTCAAGCAATTCTCCTGCTTCAGCCTCCCAAGTAGCTGGGATTACCCGCCTGGCTAATTTTTATATTTTTAGTAGAGACGGGTTTCACCATGTTGGCCAGCCTGGTCTCCTGACCTCAGGTGATCTACCTGCCTCAGCCTCCCAAAGTGCTGGGATTATAGGTGTGAGCCACTGTGACTGGCCCAGACTTTAATCCCAGTTACTTGGGAGGCTAAGGCAGGAGAATCCCTTAAACCCAGAAGGCGGAGGCTGCAGCGAGCAGAGATCACGCCACTGTAGTCCAGTCTGGGCAACAGAGCGAGACTCCATCTCAAAAAAAAAAAGAGGACTGAAACCTCATTCCTCAAAATTGAGAATACGGTAAGAGTGTCTGCTCTCATTACTCTTTTATCTCTGTTTGCCTGCCGCCATTGCTGTTAAGATGTGACTTGCTCCTCCTTGCCTTCCGCCATGATTGTGAGGCCTTTCCAGCCATGTGGAACTGTAAGTCCATTAAACCTCTTTCTTTGTAAATTGCCCAGTCTTGGGTATGTCTTTGTCAACAGCATGAAAACGGACTAATACAAACAAAAAAAGGAAACAAAATGCATACAGATTGTAAAGGAAGAAATAAAACTGTCCCTATTTATAGATATGATTGTCTATGTAGAAAATCCCAAGTAATCTAAAAAAAAAACCTAGAATAAATGAGTTCAGAAAGGATACAGGATTAAGATAAACACAAAAAAATGAATTGTAATTCTATATACTAGCAATGAACATGTGGACATTCATTTAAAATACCCTTTATAATTATTCCAAAAAGAAATGTGTATAGGATTTATATGCTGAAAACTACAACCGCTGATAAAAGAAATCAAAAATGATCTAAATAAAAGGGGAGATACACAGTGTTCATAGATTAGAAGATTTAACATACTAAAAAGCCAATTATTGCCGTCAAACACTAGTTTCACACAGGTCCTATCAAAATCCTAGCAAGACTTTTTTTTTTTTTGGATCTCACTCTGTTGCCCAGGCTGGAGTGCAGTGGTGTGATCACTGCAGCCTCAACCCCCTAGACTTAAGTAATCCTCCCACCTCAGCCTCCTATGTGAGGGGCTACAGGTACATGCCACCACACCCAGCTAATTTTTGTATTTTTTGTACAGAAGGGTTTCACCATGTTGCCCAGGCTGGTCTGGAACTCCTGAGCTCAAGCGATCTGCCCACCTCAGCCTCCCAAAGCATTGGGATTCAGGCATGAGCCACTGTGACCAGCCCAGACTTTAATAGAGACAAGATTGTTTTAAAATGACAAAGGAACTTGAACAGCTAAAGCAATTTTTATAAAGAAAAATACAGTGGGAAAAATCAGTCTACACGATTTCAAGATTTATTATACAGCTATAGTAATCAAGACTGTGTGGTATTGGCAGAAGACAGACATTGACAAATGGAACAGAATAGCAATCCCAGAAATAGACCCATTCATATATGCCCAACTGATTTTTGACAAAAGAGCAAAAGCAATTCAGTGGAGGAAAGATGGTCTTTTCAACAAATGGTGCTAATGCAAGTGGACATTCATAGGCCAAAAAAAAAAAAGAACCTGAAAAGAAACTAAAAACACATCATGGACTTTTAAGAAAAAAATTTAAGAGAAAATTTCAGAGATCTAGGGCCAGGCAAGAAGTTCTTAGCCATGACATCAAAAGCACAATCCATAAAAGGGAAAACAGATAACCTGGACTTCATTGAAATAAAAAACTTTTGCTCTGGTGGGGCATGGTGGCTCACGCCTGTAATCCCAGCAATTTGGGAGGCTGAGGCAGGCGGATCACCTGAGATTAGGAGCTCGAGACCAGCTTGACCAACATGGAGAAACCCCATCTCTACTAAAAATACAAAATTAGCTGGGCGTGGTGGCACATGACTGTAATTCCAGCTACCTGGGAGGCTGAAGCAGGAGAATTGCTTGAACCTGGGAGGCAGAGGTTGCAGTGAGCCAAGATCATGCCACTGCACTCCAGTCTGGGCAACAAGAGTAAAATTCCATCTCAAAACAAACAAAACAAAACAAAACAAGACAAAACAAACTTTTACTCTGAGATAAACCCTGTTAAGAAAATGAAGACAAGCTAGATTGGGAAAAAAAATTATTTGCAAACCATATACCCCAAAAGGACTAGTATCCACAATATAAAAAGAATTCTTAAAAAACTAAAGAGTAAAAAAGCAAATAATACAATTAGAAAACAGGCAAAAGACATGAGACATTGCACCTGAGAAGATACATACAGATGGCAAGTAAGCTCAAGAAAAATGTCCAATATAATAAGCCATTAGGAAAATGCAAATTACGGGAGGCTGAAGCAGGAGAATCACTTGAATTCGGGAGGTAGAGGTTGAAGTGAACTAAGATCTTGCCACTGCACTCCAGCCTAGGAGACAGAGCGAGACTCTGTCTCAAAAAAAAAAAAAAAAAAAGGCCAGGTGCAGTGGCTCACGCCTGTAATCTCAGCATTTTGGGAGGCTGAAGTGGGCGGATCACAAGGTCAAGAGATCAAGACCATCCTGGCTAACATGGTGAAACCTCGTCTTTACTAAAAATACAAAAATTAATTATCTGGGCTTGGTGGGGTGTGTCTGTAATCCCAGCTACTCCAGAGGCTGAGGCAGGAGAATCCCTTGAACCAGGGAGTCAGAGGATGCAGTGAGCCGAGACAGTGCCACTGCACCCTAGCCTGGCGACAGAGCAAGACTCCATCTCAAAAAAAAAAAAAAAAAAAAAGGAAAATGCAAGTTAAAATCACAATGAAATACCACTACACACCTATCAGAATGGCTAAAATAAAGTGCTAACATTAAATGGTGATACAGGGAAACCCAATCATTCAAACAATTCTGGTGGGACTATAAAATGGTACAGCCACTGTTACAAACTAAATTGTGTCCTCCAAAATTAGCTTGTTGAAGTACCAAACCCACGTACCTCAGAATGTATTAATAGCTGTTTTTGGAGATGAGGTCTTTAAAGAGCTGATTAAGTTAAAATGAGGGTAGGGCCCTAATCCAATATGGCTGAGAAAAGACACCAGGACAGAAGAAAGATCATGTGAGGATGTAGCAAAAAGGTAGCCATCTGCAAGCCAAGGAGAGAGGATGTTTTTCAGGAGAATCCAAACCTGCTAACATCCTCATCTTTGACTTCTAGCCTCCAGAATTACAAGAAAATGAATTTCTGTTGTTTAAGCCACGTACTGTATGGCATTTCATTATGGTGGCCCTAGTAAACTAATACAGCCACTCTGGAAAACAGTCTGGCAATGTCTTAAAAAAATTAAACCTGCAACCACCATACAATCCAGCAATTGCACTTCTGAGCATTTATCCCAGAGAAATGAACTCTCATGTTTGCGTATAATCCTATACACAACTGTCTATATAGCAGCTTTATGTGTAATAGCCAAAAAATGGAAACAAGCCAGATGTTCTTTAATGAGTGAGTGGCTAAATCCATGCTATTGGATATCACTCAGAAATAAAATGGAACAAACTACTGAGAGATGCAACCTGAGTCAATCTCCGAAGGATTCTGCTGAGTGAAAAAAGACAATCCTAAATTAGGTTACATATTGTATGGTTCCATTTATGTAACATTCTTGAAATGAAAACATTACAAAAATGAAGATCAGATTAGAAGCTGCCAGAAGTTAAAGAAGGATAAAGGTGAGAGATAAGTGGGTGTGGCTACAAAAGGAGAACAGGAGGTATTCCTTGTGGTGAAGGAAATGTTATCTTGACTATATTGATGTCAATATTCTGATGGTGATGTTGTACCACAGTTCTGTTATGAATAGATGTTACCACTGGGAGAAACCAGGCAGAGTATATCTCTCCGAATTATTTCTGACAACTGCATGTGAACCAACAATAATCTCAAAATAAAAAGGTCAATTTCAGCAAACAAGCAGAAAAAAAGAAATGTACCCAGTTTAAGAAAAGTCCATTGGAGGTACAGGTAGAAATGTAGGTGAGTGCGCGTGCACACACACACGCAACACACACACACAGCCCTCTCTAGCTATGATAGGAAAAGGCTCTCAATGTGGCCCCAACATCGAAACACCCCAATCCACTTACCTGCTTCACTTTGACTGTTGAGTGGTGAGGACTTCGGGTCCTCTTACTCCGAGGAGACTTGCTTCTTCTCCCTGAGGACTTGTTTTTCTTTTGGGTGGGGACCTATACAGAGCATGGTACATATAGGATTTTACTCAATTTCCCTTCCCCCATAAAAATTAGCTTCCAGTATCAGGCTTACCTACTAACACAAACACCACATTTGTGAAGGTCTCTGCCAGACACATTAAAGTCACGAGGTTCACTTTCCTAGCCCTAACATCTCCCTTGCATTCCATACTCACAAAGACAACTCTCTACTGAACCGTCTCACTTAGATAACATAGCTCTTAATTCCCAAGCCTTCAAAAACCTTTCCTCGCCTACTCTTTGCCATCTTGTTAACTGGCATCACCATCCAGAAGTCACCTTTGACCCTTTACCCCTCACCACCAGCACCCCTACCATCAATAACAATCCATCCATCCTGTGGTTCTACTTCCTCCCTATACCAACACATTCCTACCACCCACCTGCTTGACCACTATACTCCTCCGACACTGGCTTTTCCCCATTTCAATCATGATTCATTCTACTTCAGGTGCTTTGCACATGCTGTTCCTCTGCCTGGATCTTTCAGAGGCTGGATCATTCCTATCAGTCAGGTCGCAGTTCAAATGGCACCTCTTTAGAGAGGCCTCCTCCCTCTCTCTCCAATCTCTCACTATCACATTACTGTTTTAACTTATCAATAATACTTGTTACTAACTGAAACCATTTTATTTATTTCTTGTTATTGTGTGTCTCAGGGCTAGATTTGGAAACGATGAAGACCATCTAACGGAATGACCCGTGCAGCCCCAAAACTTAGGGCAGTCTTTAACACTTAACAGGCACTCAGTAAAACTATGCTGAATGAACGTATAAATTAACGTGAAGTAATTTTTTTTTTTTAAGTTTCTGTCGGGTAGACTGCCTAGACGTCGACGTGAAAACCTTTTGGGCAGGTAATTGGAAAGACAACGCCCGCACTCCATTCGGGATGAGGAGAATCTCATTCCAATTTAACAGATTATCAGTGCTATCTGCTGGGCCACACTTTGCAAAGTGCTGGGGGACACAAGAATGAAGGGGCGGGATCCTGCCGGTTAGGCATTAGGCGTTGAACACCGAGCTATAAATAATGCAAGTGACAGAGCAAGCATAACACAGGCACGACTGGATCACTCTCAACAGCCTCAGGATTAGTTCCGGGCTAGCTGCGCCCAGCATTCAAAACCTGTTTCGGACGCTAGCCCTGCCAGCCTTTCTGAATGAGCCCAACCCAAGGTCCATCCTGGGCTGCTGCCCCACTTACCGGCTAACTCCTCGGGCTCGGTTCCCGCGGTGGCCCGGGCGGCCCGGCTCGCTGGCCGGCGGGGACGGGCTACCGCCGGAGTGCTCCGGACGACGGTGGGCGGGGAGGTGCGGCTTCTGGGCTGAGACGCTCCTGCTTCACCACCACCGTCGCCGGCAGCACCACGTCCCCGTCCCGGTGTCTTCGCCGGCTCCCGCGCTCCCGTTCGCTCTTCACCGCCTTCATTCTGTGATTCTGGCTGAGCTAAAGAAAACAGATCCGTTGAGCTCCTCTAGCTGAAGGAAATGACGAGTTTGACTCCTGGATTTCCGCTTCCGGGGTGCCCAGGCTCCCAGAAATCTTCGCGGCAGAGAGATTAAACAGGTGACGACTCCCTAGTGAGCGTGGTCAGTGACCAGGTTGGGTGGCGGGAGTTCAGGTTTCAAAAACAACCTTCTGGCCTGGCGCGGTGGCTCACGCCTGTAATCCCAACACTTTGGGAGGCCGAGGCTGGCGGATCACCTGAGGTCAGGCGAGACCATCCTGGCCAACACGGTGAAACCCCGTCTCTACTAATGATACAAAACAATTAGCTGGGCGTAGGGGCGTGCGCCTGTAATCCCCAGCTACTCCGGGAGGCTGAGGCAGGAGAATCGCATGAACCCGGGAGGCGGAGGTTGCAGTGAGCCGATTGCGTCACTGCACTCCAGTCTGGGCGACAAGAACGAAACGTCTCAAAAAAAAAAAAAAAAAAAGCAGTACTGGGCGCGGTGGCTCACACCTGTAATGCCAGCAATTTCGTAGGCTGAGGCAGGCGGATCACTTGAGGTCGGGAGTTCGAGACCAGCCTGGCCAACACGGCGAAACCCTGTCTCTACTAAAAATACAAAAATTAGTCTGGTGTGGTGGCGCACACCTATAATCCCAGCTATTTGGGAGACTGAGGTAAGAGAATCACTTGAAACCGGGAGGCGTAGGTCGCAGTGAGCGGGGATTGCACCACTGCACTTCAGCCTGGGCGACAGAGACATCACGAAAAAAAACCTGGGAAAAAGCAAACCTCTCAAGGCTGTTTGTTGCCACGTTATTAGTAATTACAAAACGTGGAAACAATGCAAATGCTCAGCAGTAGGGAAGTTAGCCAAATTAATGGGTGTTATGTGGCCATTAGTAAATCATTTACAAACTCTAAAAGCCCTGACTTGTTAACGATAAAGCAGGATACAAAATTGTGCACAAACTGTAATTACATTTACATTTGGAAATAGAAGGGAGGAAGAAATGGAAATGCAATCAGAGATGAGAACCCATGGTCAAATCATTGGCTTTTCCTCTTGTTTCCTAAACCTTCTGCAATGCTGTTGGGGCTCAGAAACCGAAACCCCAAAATAAGGCACATTGACTTGCTGAACTGAGGAAGCCTCGATGTTCCTTCCTCGAACCCACCGTCTCTCCCAAAGCACAGGACTTTATCTAACATCCAGACTACCAAAAAGAATAATTGTTTCTTTCTTCTCCTCCCAATAATGTAATCACACCTGACCAGAGACCCTTATCCTGTCAAAAAGAGCTATTTACAGCTGAGCACAGTGGCAACAGCCTGTAATTCCAACGCTTTAGGAGACCAAGACAGGAAAATCGTTTGAAGTCAGGAGTTCGAGATCAACCTGCCCAACATAGCAAGACTGTCTCTATAAAAAATTAAATTGTCAGGGGCTGGTGGCTCGAACCTGTGGTCCAGCAGAGACAGGAGGATCGCTTGAGCCCAGGAGTTGGAGGCTGTAGTGAGCCATGATCTCACCACTGCACTCCAGCCAGGGCTACAGAGTGAGACCCTGTCTTCAAAAGAACCAAAACAAAATAGAACAAAAAATATTTACAAATTTATCTCTGGCCGGGTGTGGTGGCTCACACCTGTAATCCTAGCACTCTGGGAGGCCGAGGTGGGTGGATCACGTGAGGTCAGGAGTTCAAAACCAGCCTGGCCATCATAGTGAAACCCCATCTTTAAAAAAAAAAAAAAATTAAAAATTAAAAAAAAAATTTATCTCTGTCCCCTTATCCATTCATTCTCCCTAGTAATCCCTGAACAGAATGCCTCCTTCTCTTGCCCCCTTAAACCTGTTTTATCAGGAGGGGTATATAAACTTCTGAACCCTTTTAGGGTGGGTAATCATGCTGTGATTCTCCCCATGCATACATTTTAAATACATTTGTAGGCCTTTTCTCCAATTAATCTGCCTTTGATTAATTGGAGAAAGGCCTACAAATGTATTTAAATTTGATTCTCCAATTAATCTGTCTTTGATTTCTGATCGAATCTTCAGGGGGCAAAGGGGAAGTTTTTTATCGGCCCCTGCATTGTCATTTCTCCACTTAATTAAGAAAAATACTTCAGGCCGGGCGCAGTGGCTCATGCCTATAATCCCAGCACTTTGGGTGAGTGAGGCAGGTGGATCACGAGGTCGGGAGTTCAAGACCAGCCTGGCCAACATGGTGAAACCCTGTCTCTACTAAAAATACAAAAATTAGCCGGGCATGGGGGTGCGCCCCTGTAGTCCCAGGTACTCGGGAGGCTGAAGCAGGAGAATCATTTGAACCCAGGAGGCAGAGGTTGCAGGGAGCCGAGATCGCGCCACTGCACTCTAGCCTGGGCTACAGAGTGAGACTCCATTTGAATTTAAAAAACAAAACAAAACAAACAAACAAAAACCTTCAAAAAACCTAGGAACTCCAGATGACTTCCTTTAGAATTATCCCTTAACCCTTCATGAGGAGTCAGGGAGATAACTCCTGTATTTCAGGCGACAAAATTGGGACAAAGGTAATCTGCCCATTTCATTCAAATCGCGAGCTAGATGCAGCATCAGCACTCGAACCGCCGTTTCCCTTGCTTCCAAGAGTACACGGGCGACCCGGTGAGCAAAAGGACTAAGAAGCCAAGCACCAGAGGTTTCTGCCCAGGAGGCACAGCATGAAACTCGTGGGCTGTTGGCCCCGCCCTACTTTGAAGCTCCGCCCAGGCCAAGAAGCGCAGGGGCGGGGGTGAGGGGTGGTTTCCATGGTGACGACAAACAAGGCCCAAACTGGAGGGGGCCGATGCTGGGCTGCTACTCCTGCTGCCGCCATGATTCCCCCCCGCAGACTCTTTGCTCAAGTACGACACCCCGGTGCTGGTGAGCCGGAACACGGAGAAGCGGAGCTCCAAGGTAAAGACGGCGGCTCAGGGGACAAGGAGCCTCCAAGCTCCGATGGGGGAAAGACACATTCCCGCATTGAGGGTCAGGAATCCCAAGGGACAGGGATTGCAGAGACTGAGAGTAAAAGGAATTGGGAAGTGGGGAAGGAGGGTGAGAGGATTGTATAGGAAGCCCAGATGTTGGGTGTGATCCCAGAGGGCAGATTTAGGATGAGGAAGAAGGTCACAGGGAGATGGATGGGGCACACTCTCTTCATAGTACCTGGGTCCAAGAATAGATGAGGTAGTGATTTCCCCCATCACCAGAGGTGTGAAAGCACGTGCCTGAGCACCTGTGCCGGGAACACCTGTTCAAGCATTGAGTTGGGACTAGACTTCATGGCCTCCTTCAGCTCTGTGACATAATTTCTGCGGAGAAGACCGACCCGAAGTGGCTAGGAAGAGGGGGAGGGCTGTGCAGAAGACCTGGAGCATTCCAGAGGTGGGGGGATGTGTAGAGCTGAGCTCCTGAACCGTTTCCTGCCCTCACTTGTGCCTTCATCTCAGGCTCGGGCACTGAAAGTCAGCCCCCAGCAGCCTGGACCCTCAGGTCCAGTCCCACAGCCACCCAAGACCAAGCTCCCCTCAACTTCTTGTGTCCCAGATCCTACAAAGCAGGCAGAAGAAATCTTGAATGCTATCCTACCCCCGAGGTAAGAAAGTAGGAGCAGTGGCTGGGAGAATGCCTCCGCTTTTGCATCTGGATTTTGAGAGTGTGGGAGGAGGCACTCTGCGTCTGTTCCTGGCTGGGGTTTCCTCCCAGTATCACAGAGCTCCTAGAACTTACCTATGGCTGGATCCTGGCAGGGTGGTGGAAGACCTCTTCTCAATCTACCCTCATTTCCTGGATGCCCTCACCCAATCTCATGGCTTTAGATACCACCTATAGGCCGATGGCTCCCAAATGTGCAGAGGAGAGGGAGAGAGCTCTGTCCTCTCCACTAAACTCCAGGCCATACAGCCTTCTACTTCCTCATTATCTTCATGAACTTATCTAATAGACATCTCAAACTCAATGTATTTGAACAATCACAATTTCTTCCTCCCCCAGTCTGCTCATTCCCTGTCTTCTCCTTTTCACTAGGGACTCAAGCCCCCTTTTATTCCTTTTGATCACTCTCACCCCACGTGTCCTATCCTTCGTCTCATTCTTTTCGCTCCACCTTCAAATTCTTTCCCAAATCCAACCACTTTTCACCACCTCTGCTTCCAGCATCTTGCTCCTAGCCACTAGTGGCCACTCGCACGGCTGCAAAGGCCTCCTATCTGAAATGCTGCTTCCACTCTGCTCCTCCAATCTGTCCTCCATACAGCCCCTAAGTCATGAGTCAGATCATGCCAGTCTCTGGCAGAAACTTTTTCGTAGCTTCCCATCTCAGACTAAAATCAAAAGTCCTTACAATGGCCTGGAAGATGTGGCATGATCTGGTCTATGATACATCCCTGACCTTATCTCCTGTTATTCCGTTTCTCGTTCACTGTGCTGAATCCACAGGGGCCTCACTTGCTATTTCTGGAGTGCCTCATCACTCTCCCACCACAGGGGTCTGACAGCTGGTGTTTTCACTGCCAAAGATGCTCTTCCCTTGATATTCCCTTGGTTCCCTTCATATCTTCACTCAGGTCTTGCTCCGATATCATTTCTTCCAGGAGGCCTTCCTTGAGAATTCTCTACAGAAGAGCAGCCTTCCCCAACATGATCTCCTTTCCTTGCTTTTCTTCTGC
Organism: Ateles fusciceps; assembly: GCA_036589455.1. Taxonomy (NCBI): domain Eukaryota; kingdom Metazoa; phylum Chordata; class Mammalia; order Primates; family Atelidae; genus Ateles; species Ateles fusciceps. The sequence goes on from JAZHEH010000733.1 coordinate 9,115,379, forward strand.
AGCCACCTTGATCATGGACATGCCTTTTTCAACTAGTTTTATGTAATAAGTTGACAGCACAGTTTGTAACTCTATAAGGAAAAGGGAAACAGTCAAAAAGAGACTGTCATCTTCTCTGAGATAGAGGTCAAAGGACGGGGGTAACTTGTCAGTTGATTTGCTCCCACCAACGACACAAATCCTCTTTCCCATGGCAGTTCTGCCTTCAAACTCTCCCTGTGATTCCACAGCCTGACCACCTCCGGCACAAGGCTCGTTATGGGGGCCCATGCAGGCACACACCTTCAAGAACCTCCCCACCCCTGATACACATATCTGCCTCTTTCTGGCTCACACAAGGTTTATGATGTCCTGTTTTCCCACCCCATAAATTGGCGGGTAATTCCCACTGTTCAGATCAAGCAGCAACCATAAATCGGTCTTTAACATGGTGGGAGGGTAAGATCTGGGACAGCGGGGGATGATTTCACAGCAGCCCCTTGCCACAGTGGAAATTGCCCACCACCTATTCATTCCCAAGGTCCCTGTGGAGGCAGCATGGTGGGTGTGGCTTTGGAGCCTCACACCCCTAGGGATAGAAGATTCTCAGGCAGGGAGCTCAAAGGGCCCTCTCTCCTCATGTGCTGGGAACCCTCAAATCAATGGGTTTTGCTCAGCCTCGCTGTGTCTACCACAGGGAGTGGGTGGAAGACACGCAGCTATGGATCCAGCAGGTGTCCAGCACCCCCAGCACCAGGATGGATGTGGTGCACCTCCAGGAACAGTTAGACTTAAAGCTGCAGCAGCGGCAGGCCAGGGAAACAGGCATCTGCCCTGTCCGCAGGGAACTCTACTCACAGTGTTTTGGTGAGTGACCCAGGTGAGGGGTGGGCACTACACACTGCTGCTTCCTTCCCTTCACCTTCAGCACAGATCCAAGCCTGAGTACCCTGGAGCTGGAGCCTGCCTCATGCTGGAATCCCCTCTTGTCCCCCTGCCTGACCCACCCAGCAACAGCTAAATGGCCCCTTCCCTTCCCAGCCCAGCCTCTTCTACAAGTCCTCCAGCTGCCAGCCACTGTATTCTTGGCAACTTGAGTTCCTCACTCCTTAGCAGATGTTTGGAGTAAGACAAGAACTTCCATCTGTTTTTTTTCCAAAGATTTCTATAATAAGCATGTGCTAATTTTTTAATCAGAAAGATTAATGTTCAGTATTTACATCCATTCATCACTCTTTGGCCCTTGGTCCAGAAAAATCTTGTAATTTGTTGTTAACCGACAAACATGAGAGATTTAAGATGCACCTCCCTGAGTGTTGGTGTCAAAGGACTGTCCCCAGCCCAGTCTCACTGGCCTTCATGGATGCTGATCTGCAAACCACCTCCAAACCCTCAGGCAGCTGCAGCGTCTAGCAGGCTTCCCTATCTGTGTGTGATTATGGTTTGCCCTCCAGGTCAGCATTTATGGGGAGATAGGTGGGCAAGCTCTAGATCCTGGCTTTTCCAGCCCCAAACCAGTGCAGCCAAGGGGGCACACAGGATGTCCCAGCTGCTTTAAAACAGCCAATGGGCCAGGCACAGTGGCTCATGCCTGTAGTCCCAGCACTTTGGGAGGCTGAGGTGGGTGGATCACCTGAGGTCAGGAGTTCGAGACCAGCCTGGCCAACCTGGTGAAAACCCATCTATACTAAAAATAAAAAATTAGCTGGGAGTGGTGGCACACGCCTGTAACCCCAGCTACTTGGGAGGCTGAGGCAGGAGAATCGCTTGAACCCAGGAGGCAGAGGTTGCTGTGAGCCGAGATCATGCCATTGCACTCCAGCCTGGGAGACGGAGCGAGACCCTATCTCAAAAAAACCAAAAAACAAAAAACAGCCACCATCTTTAAACAGAAAAAGTCATTTTTTTGGCGAGGGGGGACAGAATCTCACTCCATTACCCAGGCTGGAGTGCAATGGTGCAGTCTCAGCTCAGTGCAGCCTCTGTCCCCAAGGTTCAAGTGATTCTCTTGCCTCAGCCTCCTGAGTAGCTGGGACTACAGGTGCCTGCCACCACACCCGGCTAATTTTTGTATCTTTAGTAGAGACAGGGTTTCACCATGTTGGCCAGGATCGTCTTGACCTCTACCTCACGATCCACCCGCCTCTGCCTCCCAAAGTGGTGGGATTACAGGCGTGAGCCACCGCGCCTGGCCAAAGTCAGTTTTTTTTCTAATAGTAGCCAGTTTTTACCTAAGGCCAGAAGGGAGGGGATCCGGGGCTGTAAACACACCAGAGCGTCTTGTCTCCCTCTGCCCTGGCCGACCCAGGCTAGCTGACTGTGCTACTCGCAAGTGCCAAGTTCAGAGGAGTGAACCTTGCATGGCAGGGTTCTTTGGGCCACTGAAAGGACCCTCCCTGAGGTCCTTCTCTGAGGTCTTGTACTTTGTCTCCAAGCGAGAACACCCTAATATCCTTCCCCAGAGGAAGAGTGTTTGCAATAGACATAGCGAAGTCCCCCTCCCTGCACCCTGTCTGATCTCATGGTGTGTGTGCATTGGAAGATGAGTTGATCCGGGAGGTCACCATCAACTGTGCGGAGAGGGGGCTGCTGCTGCTGCGCGTCCGGGACGAGATCCGCATGACCATCGCTGCCTACCAGACCTTGTATGAGAGCAGTGTGGCGTTGGCATGAGGAAGGCACTGCAGGCCGAGCAGGGGAAGGCAGACATGGAGAGGAAAGTGAGTGGGGATTGCCAGGACCCTTGGGCCCCTGACTCTTCTGTAAACCTCAGGGCCATGTGCTTGTCATTCCAGCACTACATTCTGGCCTCCTAAGGTGCTCTCCTGACATTCAAGACCCCTGGACCTGCATCACCTCAGTAAGGGACTGCTGGCTGAGTTTGATGGCCAGCCTAGTCTTGGGAGAGCTGTCTCTGCTGTGGATGCTCCATGCCAGGCACTGACCTCCCCACTGGGTGGCAGTACATACCCTGGCAATGTCTTGCGTCCCATGTCCCTTCCATCCAGGCTCTCATGCCTTTCCATCCACCTGGCCACATCCCAGGATGACTGGGCATTCTGTCCTTAGATTGCAGAATTGGAGACGGAAAAGAGAGACCTGGAGAGGCAAGTGAACGAGCAGAAGGCAAAATGTGAAGCCACCGAGAAGCGGGAGAGCGAGAGGCGGCAGGTGGAGGAGAAGAAGCACAATGAGGAGATTCAGTTCCTAAAGCGGACGAATCAGCAGCTGAAGGTAATCAACGCGCAGCGGGGGTGGAGGTGCTCACTGCCCCGAGATCCAGCTCCGCAGGCCAGGCATTCAGTTCTTTTTCCACAGCTTTTAAATGTTTGTCCACATGCACTGCCAAAGAATAAAGGAAGCTGACTTTGGTGGTGGGAGAGGGGAGGACTCCAGAGGGGGGTCTCTACTCTCAACTCCAAATCCCTGTGCGCCTCAGCCTGGCTCTGCAGTGGGGGGATCTTTCCCCCTGGAAAAAAGCTGGCCATCCTCCGGGGGAGAGGTGGAGATGGCAAAAAGTGGAACTGCTTTCCCCCGGAAGCTGGTATGTTGGAGCCTTCCTGGAGAGCGCTGGGCTCCAGCTGGCTTGTGTGGTAGTGCTGTCCACTGCTGTCTCCTCTGAGGCACTGTTTCGGGGCATAGCCAGGGAAGAAGTCAGAACCAGTGGGCAGCAGGGCCCTTTGAGAGGAAGAACCATTTCAAATCAGAAACCTTCCTCAGGAATGTGGTCGGGGAACCCAGCTGTAGGTGTTCTTCCTCAAAGCCCAATGCTAGCAGTGGATTTTTTTTTTTTTTTTTTTTGAGACAGAGTCTTGCTCTGTTGCCAGGCTGGAGTGCAGTGGTGTGATCTCTACTCACTGCAACCTCCGCCTCCCGGGTTCAAGCGGTTCTCCTGCCTCAACTTCCCGAGTAGCTGGGACTACAGGCACGTGCCACCACACCTAGCTAATTTTTGTATTTTTAGTAGAGACAGAGTTTCACCATGTTGGCCAGGATGATCTCAATCTTTTGACCTTGTGACCCGCCCACTTTGGCCTCCCAAAGTGCTGGGATTATAGGCATGAGCCACAGCGCCCAGCCTAGCAGTGTACTTCTGTCCAGCTGAGGTGATAGGAGGGAGGGGGCTGGTGGACATAGCTGGGCAGGAGCCACGCTACAGGCGCCACAGCTCCCAGCTGTTTGCTTCAAAGGTTGTCAAAAGGTGGGCCCCAAACCGGCATCATCCTCACCTGGCAAATTAAGGAAGACAAATTATTGGGCCTACCCCAGATCCACTGAATCAGAAAATTTGGGGTTGGGGTCCAGCAATGTGCATTAACAAGGTCTCAAGCAATTCTAATATTTGCAGAAGTTTGAGCATCTCTGTTCTGGAGAGATGGCCTACTGACGTTTAGTGGCTTTCTCCAATGGCCCTGGCCACAGGACCCTGGATGAGCTCCCTCTCCTCCCTAGGCTCAGATAGAAACCTTACAGTCTTAACATTGGCAGGCTTGTTAGGTCTGTACACCAGCAGTTCTGGCCATTTGTGATAAAGAAGTCTTTCTATTAAACACTACTGGAACTTTTCTTGTTGCTGAAAAGTTAAACAAAAAGAAAAGCAAGAAACTTTCAGAGCCAGACATGACTCTGTTTACTTAGCAGCCTCTGAGGCTGCTTTCCTTAACTGCCATATTCCTTTTTCATCAGCCTGAGTTCCTCAGCTCTTCCTGTATTAGCAACAAGAGCAAACCAAACACCTTAGCATCTTTCTAACACTTAAGAGCAATCTTGTGGCCAGGCGAGGTGGCTCACGCCTGTAATACCAGCACATTGGGAGGCCGAGGTGGGCCGATCACCTGAGGTCAAGAGTTCGAGACCAGTCTAGCCAACATGGTGAAACGCCATCTCTAGTAAAAATAGAAAAATTAGCTGGGGGATGCTTCCAGGCACCTGTAATCGCAGCTGCTCAGTAGGCTGAGGCAGGAGCATCGCTTGAACCTGGGAGGCGGAGGTTGCAATGAGCCGAGATCACGCCACTGCACTCCAGCCTGGCAGCCTGGGGGACCAGAGTAAGACTTTGTCTCAAAAAAAAAAAAAAAAAAAAAAGCAACCTTGTAATCTCCAGTGTGAAAAATTCTTTAGAAGTGAGCTTTTTTTCTTTTGATAATTGAGTTTCGCTCTTGTTGCACAGGCTGGAGTGCAATGGCACGATCTCAGCTCACTGCAACCTCCGCCTCCCAGGTTCAAGCAATTCTCCTGCCTCAGCCTCCTGAGTAGCTGGGATTACAGGTGCCTGCCACCATGCTCAGCTAATTTTTTCAGTGGCTCGATCTCAGCTCACTGCAACCTCCACCTCCCGGGTTCAAGCAATTTCCTTGCCTCAGCTTCCTGAGTAGCTGGGATTACAGGTGCGTGCCATCATGTCTGACTAATTTTTTGTATTTTAGTAGAGACGGGGTTTCACCATGTCGGCCAGGATAGTCTTGATCTCCTGACCTCATGATCTGCCCGCCTCAGCCTCCCACAGTGCTGGCATTACAGGCATGAGCCACTGCGCCCGGCTTAATTTTTTGTATTTTTAGTAGAGATGGGGTTTCACCATGTTGGCCAGGATGGTCTTGAACTCCTGACCTCACGTGATTCGCCTACCGAGGCCTCCCAAAGTGCTGGAATTACAGATGTGAGCTACTGCACCTGGCTGGAAATGAACTTTTTTTTTTTTTTTTTTTTTTTGAGACCGAGTCTTGCTCTGTTGCCCAGGCTGGAGTGCAGTGGCACCATCTCAGCTTAGTGCAGCCTCTACCTCCTGGGCTCAGGTGACCCTCCCACCTCAGCCTCCTGAGTAGCTGAGATTATAGGGGCACGCCACCACGCCTGGCTACTTTTTTTAAATATTTTTAGTGGAGATAGGGTTTCACCATGTTGGCCAGGCTGGTCTTGAACTCCTGACCTCAAGTGATCTGTCTGCCTGGGCCTCCCAAAGTGCTGGAATTATAGGCATGAGCCATTGTGCCTGACCGAAGTGAACTATTTTTATTGGCTTAAAGCTGCATTGCAAATAAAGCAGCGTTGCTGTCCCCAGGATAGACCTACCTAAAGATCTGTCCAGTATTATTTTATTGGCTGCCAGAGAAGCATAGTAAGTAACTCCCAAATGTCTTAAGCTTTACATAAAGAGGGACAGCTCTCAGCTGGGCACAGTGGCTTATGCTCATAATCCCAGCACTTTGGGAGGCTAACGCAGGTAGATCACCTGAGGTCAGGAGTTTGAGACTAGCCTGGCCAACACGGTGAAACCCCGTTTCTACTAAAAATACAAAAAGTAGCCAGGTGTGTTGGTGTGCGCCTGTAATCCCAGCTACTCGGGAGGCTGAGGCAGGAGAATCACTTGAACCTGGGAGGCAGAGGTTGCAGTGAGCTGAGATCGTGTCATTGCACTCCAACCTGGGTGACAAGAATGAAACTCCATTCCCCTCCCCAACCCCCCCAAAAAAAGAGGGACAGCTCTCTACTCACTTGGCAGCATTTCTCTAATAATTAGGTGTCAAGTTGTCTCAGTGGCTGCAAATTTGCTGTCTCCCAAACCTCTGGTCCCAGCAGAACTCCAGAGATCCTAAACCAGGGAGCCAAATGTTTAACTTAGCAGACATATTCTGGCCTGAAATCTGAGCCATGGAAAGCCATTACAAAAATACATTCAATATCCTTTTCAATGCTTTATATCATACCCGGAGCCATTACTGTGTGGAAGCCAGGACAGCTCTGGCTTCTCCTCATGTACTAAGACTGTATGCCAAGCCAGAAACTAGCTAATCTAGAAAATATGGATTTGGGGATGAAGGGGAAAAAGAACCCTTGGAGTGACAGCATTTGGATTATTCTTCCCAGAGGCTTTTATCACCTCTCAGCTATTTGTATCAGGCTGCAAGTTTCAAGTATTAATGGAGTTTGTTTTTGTTTTTCAGGCCCAACTGGAAGGCATTATTGCACCAAAGAAGTGATAACTTCCACATGGGTCTATCCCATCATAAGCCCTTTGTAATAAAAAGCTAGTTTCCTGAGTGAACAAGCCATATCCTCCTCTAACCACCTAGGTATTTGTCAGAAGTCACACTATTGCACCAATGTCATGAAACACCGAAGGTCTGCCAGCCAGGCTCCTGTCTGGGCAATGGAAGATGGTGTGGCCCTGTTAGTCTGTGTGTGGCTTACTAGCCAGCCTTGGGATCTGCCAGCTCGAATTCTAAGAAAGACACTGCTTTCTCATCATCGTTCTGTACCAACACTTATTTCTGACCAGATGAAGCTGCTGCTCTGCCCCTCAAACTTTCGGTTCACAGTTCATCTTCTGCCTTAACCTGGACTTCTGGCCTTACTTAATGTTTTTTTATCCCTACTCTAATGCATTTCTATTAACTCATTTTGGAGCTCTGGTTTTTCTGCTGTACTGTATTACCCCCACTTGCCAGTCAACTGGACCCCTTCCTCCTCAGGTTCAGACTGCCTAGATGAGTAAATGTTTGCCAGAAAAGAATACCAGTCATAGTGGCCTTTGTGAGCTGTCTGCGACCAGCTCTTCCCCCAGCACAGATTTGTTCACTTTATCCTGCAGAAAACCAACCCCTGACTCTGCACTCCCCTAAGTAGTTATGTTGATTAACAACTGAAGAGGGAACCAAATCTCACATGCAGGTCTAATGACTAATGACTGGACTATGGCCGCTAGCCAACTAACTGCATTTTGAGTATTTCTCTTCCACTGTCCTGGTTTTGTAGACCCAGATTGAACGAGTGACATAAATCTTAAGTTCAGGACAGGCCAGGGTAGGCTAGGATGGTAAGCTGGAGGACTTCCGTCCTTCAGTCAGGCTGCACAAGTAACATTACCTAGAAGGCACTAACATTCTCAGGTTCCTGGAGAGGTGCGAGAGAGGGACGCTCCTTAGCACAGCTTCCATCTGCCATCCGTCTTGGGTCCAGTGAGCTTCAAGGCTCACAATGGAAGCACTGTTGTCCCCCAGAAAACCTGTGTTCCCCCAAGCTGTACACACCACACACGCTGTCATCTGGAATCTAAGGGGCAGCTTTTATCCTGATCCAGTATCCTGACGAATTATAAGGCTCCACTCAAATGACCTGCCCGTGTTGTCATTTCCATGGGAAAGAACTCTTTTCACAAGATCTGCTAGTTCAAGGATTCTACAATAGGACTGTACGTGCACTAAGTGAGTCCACTTCACAGACTCAATGAGAAACAGAAGTTCCTGTAGTTTTCTTTTTTTTTTTTTTTTGAGATGGAGTCTCACTCTGTCGCCCAGGCCGGAGTGCAATGGCTGATCTCAGCTCACTGCAACCTCGACCTCCCGGGTTCAAGCTATTCTCCTGCCTCAGCCTCCTGAGTAGTTGGGATTACAGGTGCCCACCACCACAACCTGCTAATTTTTATATTTTTAGTAGAGACGGGGTTTCACCATGTTGGTCAGGCTGGTTTCAAACTCCTGACCTCGTGATCTGCCCACCTTGGCCTCCCAAAGTGCTGGGATTAGAGGCATGAGCCACCACGCCTCAAAGCCCAGGCTACACACACTACTAACGTCCTTGAAATCTGCAGTTCTGTATGCTTCTATTCCAAACTGTTCATTTCCACTAAACAAGAAATACTACCCTTTCCATTTTGTAGACCTCATCCCCTATTTCTGTCAGACATTTACATGACAGGGTGACTGTGGATGAACCTCTTAGTTCATCTACAGTCTACCTGAAGTACTAGACTTTCAGACTCTATCACTGCAATCCTTAAGGGTGAGGAGGCTTTATTTCCCTAGCGCTGGTGAAGGGCTTCAACTGTCAAACCTCAGAACAAATGCATTATGGCCTTAGAAATGCCAACGGGGCAGGAAGAAAATGAATACAATTTCTAATTGCATGTTTTTGTATAATTTAATGAAAACCTTTTAAACATTACTCTTTTATCTGAATTTTTTGTGTTTGTGTTTCTGTCCCTCTGAGTCACTGGTCTTCTTTTTGTTCCTGTTCCTATTTTTCACGTTGTGTGTTTCATAGTAGCGCACACCAACTTTTTTCGGCCGTTGCTGCCGTTCTGCTCGCCTCCGCTGGAAAAAATGGCAAGAAAAGATGAAGAAAAAAAAAAACCGATCAAACCCTGAAAGTCATTCACAAAACAGGAGGCTGTGCTTCTCATCTCTGTTCTATTTCCCGTGCTGCTTCCACAGCTACTGGAAGCGGTGCTAATGAGGACTCTCCCATAGACCTAAGGTTACTCTTCCATGTGACTTGTGAAACTCCAAGTTACAAATCTGCATGTGGTCTAACCCTTATCCAATGCGTGAATCCCTTCTGCAGCACTCCTGACAAGTCCCCTGCAGTAAGGCTGAGAGTGCTGCTGGTAACTACTCCCCTCCCCAGAGGGCCCACTCCAGCTCTGAACAGCTCAGCTCCAAAGCTGTCCTTCACAGAGGTCAGTGATCTGCCCAAACACATCTGCTCATCAGATCATGTCCCTTGGGACTACAAACTGACTCCTCAGAGGATAATCCACCGCTGCGGAGATGCTGATTAGAAACTCCTCAAGGCCGTTCATCCAGTGGGCCAGGCCCTGACCCTATTTATCTGACTTCAACTAGGTCACCAAGAACTGGGGATCATGGGATTCAGCTCTGGACCATTTGTTTCAGTGGGTCTTGACAACGGGACTTCTATTTACTCTAATTGGGTCATACTAAGACCTACAACACTTACTTCTTTTGATGTAAGCGCCCTGGTAGCTTTATTTGAACATTCCTGTTCCTCTTCCCTTTGTGCCTTCCGCTTCTTTCCCTTTTTGGAAGGTGCTGGATACAAATGACACACAAACAGGAATTTTCTACTGAAAATTTGTCTATAAACCCAATGGTGGGAACAAGCTTGATGTATCAGAAGGAGAAGGACACCCCGATGTGGGACAGAGCGGGTGAGCAGCATGGTGAGTAAAGCAGGCCAAGGGGGAGGCCGCCAGGTCAGGATGCCCTGAGCCACACACTCAGTGTGGAAGCTGATGCAAATGGAGGGAAAGGATAAATGCAGGAAACATGCCCCATCTTTGTCTGTGGACCCACCCTTGGATTCTAAGGTTAACAATGAACCCTTCTAAGAAGTTTCCTGAACTGCCAATTTAATCCTAAAAGATGTGCAGAATGAAAAGCAGATAATTTAATTTGCGTAACAGTATGTGAATTTAATCTGCCAGATATGATAAATATTTACGTGTATGACTATATAAGAGATAATTTGGAGACTGGACTTAGGTTTCTCAAAGCTCTAAAGATGCAAATTACATCTAAATGATCGAAATAATTTGTCTTCACCTGTATCATCTACATCTTCTTCCAGTGTTTTCTTTGTTCTTCAGGTTTTGCAAATATCTTTTCACTCAGTCCCTTGGATATTCTGAAACAGAAAAGCAAAGTAACGTTCCTCTCACTCGTCCAAATCACATGCTGACCTGGAGACCTGAGACAGACTAAGGAACCCCACTCCTATCCATGTAGTTTATCTCCAGTGGAAGAAGTCAACACCCAACATGTTTGTGCCTCCCTGGTGTTTCTAAAGACCGGACAACCAAGCTTCTCATATTGAAGGTAGCTGAATTTTACAAAATTTACAGCTCACTTTTAGGAGGCTGAGACGAGAGGACTGCTTGAGCCTAGGAGCATGAAGCCAGTCTAGGCAACATAGCGAGACCTCATCTTAAAAACAAACAGACAAAAAAACCCAACCAACCAACCAACCAACCAACCAACCAACCAACCAACCAACCCACCAACCAAATGGCAATAACTCCATGTAAAAATATGGCTCCAGTACTCACGGCAAATTTATGGGAAAGGAACGAACAATCTGCAATTTGTGAGAAGACGAACATATTACCTGACTGCTGAAAACTTTTTGGCTTTGGCTTTGTCTAAAAACTTCTGATATTTGGCAATCTTCTCATCCAGGGCTTTAATAACAGCTTTGGTGTCATTTCCCACATGTTCCTTCTCGGATTCCGAGGAAGACTCTTCCACAGCGTTTCTTTGTTGCTCCTGTTCCTCCACCTCTTCATCAGAAAAGCTGTCAAGCTCTTCCTCAAGATCTGACACCTCTACAGGAACCAGGTCATCCTCAGAAAACTGAGGCACCACGTTGATCTACCGAAGTTCTGCCGAACCCGTGCGAGAATCTGCTGCATCTCTGTGTTAGCATCGCAGTGACTGTTCTCTTCCGTTTCTTTCTTAATGACGGATTCTGACCCTTCCCCTGCAATTTCGGTGACTTCCTCTCCTGGATTATTCTGGGCTGCTTCTGGGACAGCTTCCAAAGATGAGGAGGGTGGAAGCTATTAAGGGGTGGAAATAGGGGAGAGAAACAGAATCAGAAAATGAAAACTGGAATTTCTGACTTGCTCTTAAATAGTCCTCTTCTCAGGACTAAGGGAAAGTATTGAAAACACCCAAATTTGAGGCATTTCATTAATCTATTTTTAAGCCAATGTACATTAAACCCCAGAGGCAAGTATTAGGATCAAAGGAATACATGTGTAGTTCCGTAGGATGAGGCAACGAAGACTATCTAAACCATGAAAACCAACCAATGATTTCCCATAGACAAGCAAGGCTGCCTAGACCTTCCGTAGGGGCTCTTCACATAAGCACATGCAGAAACAGCACACACAGCCATGTAAAACTGAAGGCCAGGGTGGGTGTCAAGGATTACAACAGTACTCAGAGAGGCATTTGAGGAGGTCCTCTGATTTAAGTGTGTCCTCCAAAATTCCTGTGTTGGAAATGGATATGGTTTGGCTGTGTCCCCGCCCAAATCTTATCTTGAATTGTAGCTCCCATAATCCCCACGTGTTGTGGGCGGGACCCGGTGGGGAGGTAATTGAATTATGGCAGGGGGGGTCTTCCCTGCTGCTCTCATGATGAGTAAGTCTCACGAGATGTAATGGTTTTACAAAGGGCAGTTACCTTGCACACACACTCTTGCCTGATGCTGTGTTAGACATGCCTTTTTTCCTCCTTCACCTTCTGCCCTGATGGTGAAGCCTCCCCAGCCATGTGGAACTGTGAGTCCATTAAACCTCTTTTTCTTTATCAACTACCCAGTCTCAGGTATTTCTTCATAGCAGTATGAAAATGGACCGATACAGACACTTAATTCCCAATGCAGCAACGGCGTTGGGAGGTGAGGCCTAGTAAGAGGTGACTAGATCAGGAGGGCTCCATCCCCATGAATGGACTAATGTGATCTCAACAGGGGCTTAGTTATTTTAAGAGTGAGTTTGTTACGAAAGCAAGTTTGACCCTCTCTTGCTTGCTCTTGTCTTCCCACTTTCCACAATGGGATGACCCTTGTCAGATGCTGGTGCCTTGATACTGGACTTCTCAGCCTCTAGAACCGTGAGTCAAAACAGTTTCTGTTCATTATAATTACCCAGTCTGTAGTATTCTGTTAGAGCAGCACAAAACAGACTAAGACAGGAGGCATCTTGAGGCAAGAGTATAAGGTAAGGAGGGGGCATTCGGTGAGTGAAGAGAGTTCATAACGAGCACTAAGTCCGGGGACCCTGAAATGACTGGCCTGTTTTAGGTGACTGCAAAGATAAGTACGTGCCAAGCTTTCTACTGGCGCTTCACATGTACAATACCGTTTTATCCTTGCAACAGAACTCACAGAATTTAAAGTGATTTTCAAAGGCAAGAGTGGCCGGGCAAATCACTAAATAAGTACAGAACTATAACATCCAGGAAACCACATATAGAATTTGAACATACATTTTTCTAGGAAGGGCAATTTTTAGCTTTCAGTTTCTGAAGGGGTTTCTCCCCTCAACCAGAAAAGGAAAAACAGAATCACTGAGTAAGGCACACAATAGTGAAACTGCCTCCACAGGACTGACAAGGACTACCTGCTGAGTTCTGGACAGAAATACGATTATAATTAAGCACTAATCGGGGGCACTTTGGCCTATTTCCTTGTTGCTAAAAGTCCCCAAACACTAGGTACTGCCCATTTGCATCCCCACTGTCCCTACTGGCAGGATTTGTGGCATTCGGGTTGTAAGACTGTGTAAGAATTGATGTGCACCCCCATTGTTCCTATAGACAAGATATCTGACATTAGAACTGTAAGGTTTTTGTTTAAAGATTGCTTAAAACGTTTTTTCAGATCCCTAATTCCAGCAACCAGTTTGAAGATCCCCAGAGAAATGGGATCTGCATGGGAACACAGCTTCCTCATCTCCCTGTCCCGTGACTTCACCCTACACTCTTCATCTAATCAATGATTCTCACTCCAGCCCACTCCAAAACCCTTTAAAAACCCTAATCCCAAACTCCTCATGGAGATGGCTTTCATGATTCCTCCCATCTCCTCCTTTGGCGACCCTATGATTAACCTCTTTCTCTGCTGCAACCTGGTGGTGTCTCAGCGTATTGACTTGCTGTGTGCATCAGGCAACAAATCTATTATGGTTACGATAGTTCTTAAGAATTAGCAGGGCCTGGTGGCTCACGCCTGTAATCCCAGCACTCTGGGAGGCTGAGGCGGGTGGATCACCTGAGGTTAAGGAGTTCGAGACCAGTCTGGCCAACAGAGCGAAACCCCATTTCTGCTAAAAATACAAAAATTAGCCGGGCATGGTGGCACGTGCCTGAAATCCCAGCTACTCGGGAGGCTAAGGCAGGGGGGATTACTTGAACCTGGGAGGCAGAAGTTGCAGTGAGCCAAGATTGTGCCACTGCACTCCAGCCAGGGCAACAAAGCAAGACTGTCTCAAAAAAAAAAGTAGTACCTGAACTACTTATCTATACTTAATGACTAGATATGGAGGAAGGGCTGAAGATAATGCCAATGTTTCCACACAGGGTCCCAAGAGAGCAGTGATACGGACATCCAGAATGATCCTAGAATCCAGCTGCTAACTCAAAACCCCAATGGCTTCCCACCATGCCACCCTCCCCTGGCCCAAGCCACAGTGACCTTGCCTGGAACATTCTCCCTAGACACTCGCATGGCTCCTGTCTCATGTTAAGGACTCGGCTGAAGTGCCACTGCCTCAGAGGCCTTCCCTGACCACCCCACACAAAGTACTCCTCGTCTCCCTCAAACCCCGTAGCCTGGTTTAGTTTTCCTCACAGCACGCAAGATTTCCTGACATTATATATTCATCTGCTTACTGTCTCCCTATGATATAGATATCACACTTCCTGGCACAGGGCTCCTAAGGCCCTTGGAATTTCCTGAGTGATGGGTATCTTTTGTTATGGGTTACAAGCCCCTTTCCACCACACCTGAGTTGATGCTAATGTGGTGACTCATGGTGGAGCCCTAGAGAGCTTCAGGATGGGGGATGTGCTGGTCACAGAAAGACCAAGCACTTGACCATGTGGTTGGCGCTTTCAGCCGCTCAAGAGGAGAGAGAGGGAGACTGGAATTGAGCCTATCACCAACTGCCACAGATTTAATCAGTCACGTGTATGTAATGATGCGGTTGGGAAAGCTCTGGGTTGCTGAACACATCAATGTGCTGGGAGGGCATGGAAGCTCTGCGCCTCTTCCCCATGCCTTACCCTGGGCACCTCTTCCATTAGCCGTTACTGAGTTTCACCATTTATAATAAACCTGTAATTGTAAACACAGCACTTTCCTGAGTTCTGGGAGTCGTTCCGGCAAATTATCAAACTCCAGAATGCCTGAATTTGCTGTCAGCCAGGCGTTAAGTGTGGACAGCCTGCAGCTGGCATGTGAAACGGGGCAGTCTTATGGCTGAGTCCTTAACCTGTGGGGTCTGTGCTAACTCTGGGAGTTAGTGTCAGAACGGAATTGAATTGTTGGGACACTCGGCTGGTATCAGAGAACTGCAGAACTGGTATGGAAAAACAGTATGTATTTGGTGTCAAAAGAAACCGCGCACTCCCCTGCTGGAATACGTGCAGGAGAGCAGCAGCTTGTTATCACCACAGCACCTCCAGTACACAGAAGAGTCCCCGGCCCATAGGAGATGCTCAGTATGGGATTGCGAGTGAACGTATCAATGAATGAATGAATGATGCAATACACATGAAGAGGGGAGAGAAACTTTTCTTGGGTTGTTTGATGGTTTGGGGCAGGGAGAAGGGAGAAAGTCAATTAACATCAGTTTTAGGCTAACTTTCAAATGCTGCAGAACACATTCAACTGGAAATACCTCGCTGCAACTGCAACTTGGAATGGAGTCAGCTAAGAGGAAACCAGAACTGTATGGACCCAACGACACTAGCATAGATGCCAAACTGGAAGCCACCCCTTCAAAAGACTTGGCTGGGTTCTGAAAAAGGTCCTAGAACTAGAAAGGCAAAATATTAATGTTGAGTCTTGCAGCGGCCCACTGCCAGGGTGAGGGAAACGGGGACAGTAGGAGTGCTTCTGGCTCCAGCCCTCAGACTTCCTTCTCCAACTATCAATAGTACCACTCTCCTTTCCCACTGGATCACAGGCTTGTTGAGGGTAATGGCTATTTTTTGTTCCTATATTCCCTGTGCCTGGCCCATAGTCGGTACTAATAAATGTTTGCTAAACAAATTAATCTTAGCAATGATTCTGCTTCTTAAGCATAAGAAAAGATACAGGTACCAGAATATCACTTATATCTAATGAGCCCCTCTTTTCCAAGGCCCTAAAGACCAGTATCTAAGCTTGGTCTTCTCTTACACGTCTATTTATTAGTCTCTAAATGCACCCCAACAAAGGCCATGGCACTAGCAGTCTAGAATGAGACAGGGTGGAGTGATCGCTGTGGGCCAGCAGTGCCTCACAACAGTGCTTCACCAAAAAAAAAAAAAAAATGTGTTTTTTGAGACTGAGTCTCCCTTTATTGCCCAGGCTAGAGTGCAAAATGGCATGATCTCGGCTCACTGCAACCTTTCACCATATTGACCAGGCTGGTCTCGAACTCCTGACCTTGTGATCCACCCACCTCAGCCTCCCAAAGTGCTGCAATTACAGGTGCAAGCCATTGTGCCCAGCCCCAACAACATTTTTATATGTTAAAATAAATAAATGAAATGAGAGACATTGCAGCTGAATGAAAACATGCTCTATGAAGGGAGGCAATCAGAAGCTATACTAAGTCTAAGTCAGGACCCATGCTCCCCAGAGGTGGGCCCACCCTGCTCTTACCTGCACCTGAGGGGCCACAGGTGGCTCTGCATTGGGTGGCTTGACAAAGAAAGGAATCCGGCCCCTCTGCCAGTCATTGAGGACCATCTTACCCACAGTCTGCAAGTCGGGCTCTCCACCCTGAAAGGTCATGTAAAGATTCCCAATTAAATTCAAAGGACCAAAACCACCTACCACTTTGGGGGTATTTCAGTTGTCCCAGGGGTTCATCATCACTCAGGTGACAAGTTTCACAATGCTCATACATGCATACCAAAAAAAGGGCCTATATCATACACATACATGCCTGCAATAAATATCAGTCTAAATTCTCACAAACTCTGGCTCACCTTTAGTAACTTCCCAGTCCGGAAAGCAAGCTTCTCAAGAAAGTCCTCAGCATTCTCCCAAGAATCAATCTTGTATGTTTTGCTGATATATTCTGGCTTTGCGCGTTCCAGTACAGCACCAATGTGGTCTTCAGGAGTCTTAATTTTTTCCACTTGAACCTAAACATTAATTGGAAATCTCCCTATTACAAACTTTGCTGTGGAAGCAGTGAAGTTCCCAGTGTTCTTTGCAGCACTATTTGAAATTAGATTTCAATACCACAAAGCTAGTGGAGCCCGGCAGGAGCCTGTCTCCAAGGTGGCTAGACACGGTTGGCTGCAAGGAGCACCACTGAAAGCTGACCACAGCCATGGAGCCCAGAACTCAGCTTTAATCCCCGCTCACCACAAACTAACCGTGTGGCTGCCACAAGCAGTTTAAACTTGGAATGTTTCATGTTACTCACTTGCAGAAATGGTTAAAAGTCTGCCAATCCCAGGACACAAAAAGAACGGAATAGTTTAAGAAAGGAGGGAGGAATGTGTACAGGATGTATATAGCCAGAAGCATGGTCAGGGTTAAGTGGAACCATTTACAGTTTTCGGTCGTATTCAGAAACAAGTGAGGAAATGACTGGGTTCCAAAATGACTCAACCCATAAACCCATGAAGATGAATTATCACTAAGCATAAACAGGCCCTGCTTCCCTTTGGATCCTGTGTGTAAACTACAAACTCTTTTGTGGGATGATATTGACCAGATATGCCCATGGTTCCACTAACTCCTCAAACAGCTTATGCTGTGAAACTGCCCTGTTCAGCATCATGTTCCTAAAGTTTGGTCAGACAGGCTGAACCCAAACTGCCTTCTTAATGGGTAAAAAGGAAAGGTATCCAGGGTTCCTACAGAATACTCCCGCAAACACAAACAGCCTATCAGGGCCAAATACTCACAACTCCTTTTAGCACAATGTCTGTCTCAGAGTCCTCAGAGGGGTAAACCACACCTGGACAGTCAATCAGGAATATCCGACGCATCAAAGTAATATACTGCCAGACCTGAAGTCAGAAAAAAGTCAGAGATGTCCTGCATCAAATACTTAAGAGTCTAACTTCACAAACCCCTGACGGTAATGTATGAAGCTGGAGAGGAGGAAGGGGTGAGTCAAAGGAAAGCAACCTGCTGAGTAATTAAGCTACTAACTCTCTCCTCTGCGCCATGCACAAGATACTTCCACTAAGTGTAAACTATAGTTTCCATCAGTTAAGAGTCTAAAAATAATGCAGAGACAGGATTTCCATCTAGTATTGTGCAATTATACCCGGTGAACATTTCCCTGAGTTTGAAGCTTCTTAACCCACGTATCACATATTCTTGGGTTAGTTTTGTTTATCAAAGTAAAAGCCTGGAGTGACAATTTAAAACAGACCTAAATATGAATTGCATTAACCAAGTCATTCCAAAGCTACACGGTAGCATACAAAGTACTCTTGGTCTTACCAAAGAGGGCAGAAACAATTCTGATATGTTCTAAACTATTACATGGCGAGCTAAACTCCTAATGGTGGTCTGCATTCAAGAGAAGCAGAGAGATATCAACAAGTCTTAAATGATCACCCTCTATGAAATACAATATGCAGAGGTAAGATCACCTTGCGCCAAGTGTACCTTTGTTTCACCTGCAATGGGAGCCACGTTGCAAACCTTCTTAGAACGCAATGTGTTTATCACAGAGCTCTTGCCAACATTTGGATAGCCAATGAACCCAACACTGATCTGTTTCTTGTCAGTGTGCAACTGTTGGAAGAGAGAATACACAGCACATACATGCAGTCACACATATATCCCTTTGGACAAGCAGTTTGTATTACTTTGTTGATATGAAGAATACAGTGCAACACTGTTGATACAACTCGATTTGAAGCCTAGACACACATCACCTACATAACCCGAGGGAGCTGTATACATATGCTTATTAATAAATCAGAGGTGAGTCATTTCCTCAGTCTGCATGTGAAATTATCCTTGTATGTGTTAAGGTTAAAAGTATGTAGGTCAAAAAACAAAAGAAGGCCAGGCAAAGTGGCCCTTTCTTTTTTTTTTTTTAAGACGAGTCTTGCTGTGTCACCCAGGCTGGAGTGCAATGGTGCCATCTTGGCTCACTGCAACCTCCGCCTCCCAGGTTCAAGCGATTCTCATGCCTCAGCCTCCAGAGTAGCTTGGATTACAGGCACCTGCCTGAGCAACAGAGTTAGACTCTGTCTCAAAAAAAAAATTAAATTAAATTTGGGTCCCTATCCAATTATCCTACAATGAAGTCTATCAGTCAAGAATGCCACTCCATGAAGAAAAAAAAAAAATAACCTATCAGCTTTTTAATGCCTTACTTTTTTTTTTTTTTGAAACAGGGTCTTCAGAAAAGCTCTCTGTAACTTCTGCCTCCTCGGCTCAAGCAATCCTCCTGCCTCAGCCTCCTGGGTAGCTGGAAGCACAGCTGTGTACCACCATGCCTTGCTAATTTTTTTCTATTTTTTGTATAGATGGAGTTTTGCCATATTGCCCAGGCTGGTCTAGAGACTGAGCTCAAGCAATCTGCCTAACCTCATCCTCCCAAAGTGCTGGGATTACAGGCATAAGCCACTGTACCTGCCCTAATGCCTTACTCTTTTAAATTTTTTCTTAAATTTTTTTTAATTTTATTTATTTTTAATTTTTTCTTGTTTTTGTTTCTGTTTTGTTTTTTTTTCTTATGCCTTACTCTTAAACATAAATAGAGAACCAAGAATAACCAAACATTTAAACGTGACTCTACTTGGGGGTTGAGGCTGCAGTGAGCCATGATCAAACCACTGCACTTCAGTCTGGGTTAAGATAGAACAAGACCCTGTCTCAAAAAAATTTTTAAAGTAAAAGAAAAAATTTTTAAGTGTGATTCTAGCAGAAAACACAGAAAAACAAATAAAAATTTGAAGGTAACAGAATCAATGTAGACAGGAAAAATTTCAAAACATCATTTATATTCTCAGAGACAGAGAAGATACTGTGACTATGAAACGAGATGTAAAAGGAAGCAGAGCAAATCAGAACTCAACAAGAGCTCTCGGCAATTATATATTAAAAGTGACTGGCAAAATAAACTTTGTGATAGGGCAGCTGGATGATCAAAACAAGGAAAAGTGCCCAGAAAATAGAGGAAAATGTCATATATGTACCAAAAGAAAGAAAATTCAAGAATTAAACCAGGAGGTAAAACCAAATTTCTGAACTAGAATACAGACAACTGAGGGAGGAAAGAAAATTTCAAAGAAATAATGTAAGACAATATCAGACTAAACAAATGCCGAGCTCATTGAGCAATAAAAGGCCCACTTCGAGACACATCACTGTGGAATTTCAGAACAAGAGAAATTTTAAATGTCAGAATAAGAAACGATCGGCTGGGCGTGGTGGCACACACCTGTAAACCTAGCACTTCAGGAGGCCAACACGAGGCAGGAGGATCGCTTGGGCCTAGGAGTTTGAGGTTACAGCGAGCTGTGGTTGTTCCACTGCACTCCAGCCTGGGTGACAGAGCAAGACCCTGTCTCAAAAAAAGAAATCTCAGCCACAGGAAGTATGAGGGGGTCAGAACAGCCTCCGAGTCCTCAGAAGTCAGAAAACAGTGCAGTGGTGACTTCAATATTCTGAGGAAAAACAGCATGGGGGTAAAATAAAGATATTTTCAGGACGCAAGGCATGTCTCAAAAATGTTCTCTCCAAGTATTCCTTCGCAGGAAACTTTCAGAAAATATGTCCCATCAAAAGGAAGCAGTAAACCAGAAAAGAAAAGGGTCCTACAAACAAGAGGTCCCATACAGGAAAACAGCCACAGAAATTCTCAGGATGACAGTGAAAGGAAGCCTCAGAAAGACGTTGCTGCAGCAGCCTAGAGAGTAGCCAGTCCTGAGGACAGAGCGCTGGCCACTCAAGGGAACTACCGGTGGTGCCTGGAAGTGCTGCAAGTTCCCATGTATCAGAGAAGTTGGTAGGATGACAGTGATAGATACAAATAGAACACAGCAAAGTAACGCCAGCGAAAAGAAAGGCTCTGATCAGAAAGGAACTATACTCATAGCACACTATGTGGGTCAGCTGTGACTAATATTTTATAGTCAAGAAAATGTAAAGACTGAATGGCCGAGGTTTCTCTTCCCATGGTGGTTAGAGTAGCCACCCTGCAGGCTGCAACCCTTTATGAGAAATAAAGCTCTTTCCAAACAACCACCACCAACTAACACTGAACGAATAATACTATAACCCAACACTGCTGGCTAACAATATAGGGAAAGTAAAGGGGGAAATACATGTGGAGGAAGGATGGCTATAAGAAAGCACATCCTCATTTTCCACAGTAGGAAATTAATAAGCATCTACAACTGGGGGGTGGGGGGTGGGGACAGATCAAGAAAATAAAATTGTAAGCATGTACTAAAAATATGGAGGAAAATAACAGAACTAATGGCTAACGATCAGAAGTGCTTGCTTCTATAAAGTGGGGAAGGGTGGGGACAGCAGATGTGTCTTTTGTTAGAAGCCAGGTAGAATTAACTAAATATACAAATTCAAAAGGACAGGTACAGAGCATGAAACTTTGAGAATATTTGATTAGGGTAGTCTGGCTCCAGGGCTTCCCTCAGGAGCTAACATCTGACCAGGGATCTGAAGCTTGAATTTTGGCAGGGCCCTCTCCAACCAGAGGAGCTGGAAGCTGCATGGGTCCCATGGGCAGAGAAGCACTGCAGGCCTGGAAAGCCCAGCAGAGGGTGGAACGTCAGGTGCCAGGGCTGTGGCAGAAAGGGAAGCAACAATGGTCAGGGATACGGTGCAAAGACTGATCAAGAAAACACTTCAGAATCCCTTCTAATTCTGAGTCTCTCTGAGTTTTTACATCTCTGGAAGTTTTCACGTCTTTTTTTTTTTAGAAATAGGGTTTTGCTCTGTCACCCAGGCTGACGTGCAGTGGTACCATCATAGCTCACCATAGCCTTGATCTCCTGGGCTCAAGCAATCCACCTGCCTCAGCGTCCTGAGTATCTAGGACTACAGACCTGCACAACCACATCCGGCTAAGAATTTGGTAACTTTCTGCTATGTCACAGCAGATTCTTATACTAGAAGATAGATTCTTACACCAACTCACAGCTACACAACTCCAGGAGAAACAGATCAGGGCCCAATACCTTTCCAAACTGCCGCAGAAGCTCAATGAAGGCTCCCTTGCCAAATGGGTTAGTAAGGCTTGCATGGAAAGCAAGTGTTGGATAATCCTGGGAGAGGACAGCAACCCACCGTTTCTAAAGGGAGAGATGAAAACTGTGCTGGTAAACTGCAGTTCATTTATTTACATTATGGGGGAAGAATCAGAGCTTGAATCACAGAACTGTTTCAAATGTACTATTTTCTAAGGAAAATGTTAGCTATAATTCTTTGAAATGTTTTTTCCAAGTGTGATAGCTAATGCTTTGTCTTCTGTCTTTTTTTTTTTTTTCAAGACGGGGTTTCACCATATTGGTTAGGCTGGTCTCGAACTCCCAACCTCAGGTGATCCGCCCGCCTCGGCCTCCCAAAGTGCTGGGATTACAGGTGTGAGCTACTGCGCCCGGCCCCATCTTCTGTCTTATAAATAGAAAACAACATTCCAAAAAGTGTCTTCATTGTTACTAAATGCAATTAATGGAGCATAACGTGAAGCAGGCAATCCTGCAGCTCTGTCCTCACGAGGGCACACAATCGCTCATCCAGTAAGGGGGCTGCGCTGTCCTACAGAGGACAGATGGTGCCTCTGCCCACCATCAATGAGCACACCATCATGTTGTTTCCATCGAGAGCACTCCCTTTACTACACTCTCAGCAGTGCAACAGTTTATCCTAAAAACCCTAAAACTGACTCACTAACAGATGTCTCAATAGTCTGTTCTGCTTTGCTAGTTGTACTTACTGTTGCCCAGGTTGGAACAAGGTCACATTTGTTAAGTACAAAAATGAGGTGTTTCCAAGGTTTTTCCTTCTTCAGGTAAGTTTCAATGTGAGGGGAACGAGTACCCATTGGATCTCTAGCATCAAGAACTTGAACTACAACATCTGATGAATCTATCACCTGAAAATTCAGAGAGGCAAAAATGGTTTGCCGCAGTACAAATACAAGAGGGATGACATTTAAGGGAGTCTGGGAAAAATAAAATAATCAGATTTAGAGACAGCTCCAAAACAATCTCTGGGGAGAGTTGGCTGTGGCTAATCTCAATGCCCAGTGATCAGAACTCAAAAGATTTTCCATCCTGTGGTTTTTGAAAGTTGCTGAATTTCAAACAGGAAAACTGGCTTAGATGAGACTCAACTTATTTCCTAACTACTATGGATTATTGAACTAAATCACTTACTTCTTAGACGTCTTTAAGTTTGTAATATTATAGGTTTTGTGTATTTCACAAAAAAACTAAAAAGTTTAGTTTGCCTTCATGGTGCTAGTTTCCTACTATATTATTATTTAATTACATAATTATGCTTGAAAATCTCTCCTCTGAACATGATTATTAGTGCATGGATATAAACCCCTGCCAGTTAAAGAGCACTGGATGAGAAATCAACATACATAAAGCCTCTTTCCCTAACAAGCTAATTGAGCTAGGTACAGGATCAAACCTTTCTAGACAGGAGTCCTCATCTATAAAAGGAGAGGGGGTGGACTAAATAACTTAAAACGTTGCATAGGACTCTAACTAGGCATGATAAATCGAAACAGGATTTTAGATTTGGCAGGACATCTAAAAAATACTGACAGGTAATAAATATAAGAGTGTATAAAAGATAGCTGTTACTCTTATACAAGTACTTTTAAAAATGCAGTTACCTAGCACAATGGTAGTACGTCTTCCTAGTTTCTTTGCAGGAGGAAGAGGATGGAACAGGCAGTGGTGCCTGTACTCCAGGCAACAGAGCTTTAATATATCAAAATTAGTTTTCTTCTACAAAATTATGAAAGCCAAACGAACCACTCAATGGGAGAGAATTTAGGAGTCTTACCTTGTAGAGCTCACCCCATATTCTCTTGGACTGTCCCTTTTTATAGATCTCTTCTTGAGCTTCATTTCTAGGTAAGAAAGCACCCCAAATGAGCAACTGAAGCGCCATCAAGACTAAAAGGACCTTTTAGGTCAAAGTCAATGCACCAAAAGGAAGAGTATCAAACCCAGCTGGAGATGAACTGGAAACAAACTGAATTTTCTAAGTGACTGTATCCAAATGTCCATCAAAAATAGTTTCATTTTTACTGCATTACCTACTATACCTTTTGGGGGAGGAAAAATTCAAATCAGCAGAATATAAAGCCAACGAAGGTTCAAATAATTCGAAGAATAAATAAATGAACTCACTGCCTCTTTTTGCTCGGCCTTAAATGGCTTGACATTATCTCTAGATGGCCCAAGGCTTGAGGATGGGCTGACAACAGCAATGGATAGTAACACTGATGCAGTCAAAGGACAATGCCTCGTCACTAAGACAGCAAAACCGTCACTTCATTTAAAAGACGTGAGACGGACAGAGAATAGGAGCTCTCTGGCACTGCCCAAGGGAAACGAATTTAAACCCTTTCTCAAGAGCAATGTGGCAGCTGCCTATCAAAAAGCACGCATACCTTTTGACATCATGATTTGCTCCATAAGAATATATCTTTGGGGAATAATTAAGGATGAAAAAGATTTGGTCACATTGATGTTTCATCCTTGTGTTGTTCACCATAAGGAAAAACCAAACACAGCATAGATGTCCAACAATGAGAGTGGCCATAACAAACCAAATATTACTCTGACAATAAATATTATACTGTTGTTGATTATGTACTGACATAGAAATATATTCCTAATAATCACAGCTCACTGCAGCCTCAAATTCCTGGGCTCCCATGATCCTTCCACCTCAGCCTCCTGAGTAGCTGGGACTACAGGTACACATCACTATGCCCAGCCAATTTTTTTATTTGTTATAGAGACAAGGTCTCGCTATGTTGCCCAGGCTAGTCTCAAACTCCTGTGCTCAAGCGATCCTCCTGCCTCGGCCTCCCAAAACACTAGTATTACAGGTGAGCCACTGCACCCAGCTAGTGCCTGATTCTTTTGAGTATGGATCCCTATGAGAATATGATAGAAGTAATAGATTCTTTCTCCTCCCCCCACCAAAAAAACCCAAAAGGACAAAACTGGCCAGTCACGGTGGCTCACACCTGTAATCCCAGCATTTTGGGACGCCAAGGCGGGTGGATCATGAGGTCAGGAGTTCGAGGCCAGCCTGGCCAACATGGTAAAAACCCCATCTCTACTAAAAATACAAATATTAGCCAGGCATCGTGGCGTGTGCCTGTAATCCCAGCTGCTCAGGAGGCTGAGGCAGGAGAATCGCTTGAAGCCAGAAGGTGGAGGTTGCAGTGAGCCAAGATCATGCCATTGCATTCCAGCCTGGGTAACAGAGCAAGACTGCCTCAAAAAAAAAAAAAAAAAAAAAAAAAAAAAAAAGACAAAACCCTATGGCCTTTATTTATGCTCATACATTTTCCATATTTTCTTCAGAAGAGTCAAAGAAACCTCAAAGGCCATCCATGAACTCAGAGACCTCCAGTTAAGGAAGCCCAGATATTCACTGAGGCATTAACAATGCTTGATATCTGCAATGGGATTATGAGTTATGTTCTTTTTGTTGCATTTTCCAACTTAACTATATTTCCTAATTTGTCTACAACATGTGTATTACTATTATAAATGAAGAAAATGTTATTTGGGGGATGAAGAGAGACCTTTGTCAATCAAGCCACCTTAAACATTTTCAGTCTAGCCCCCTATTTCACCACATCTCCAGTCTGTGGGAAGAAGATGATAACTCCATATATGAGTTAAAGTACCGAGCTTCACACAGGCAGAATAAGTTTAAAGAAAATGTTTTGTTGCAGAAGAGCAAATGATGAGACTTGCACGAACTTCAGAACTGCACCTCAGCCGGGTGCAGTGGCTCACACCCATAATCCGAGCACTTTGTGAGGCTGAGGGAGGTGGACTGCCTGAGCTGAGGAGTTGGAGACCAGCCTGGCAAAACCGTGAAACCCTGTCTCTACTAAAATACAAAAAATTAGCCGAGCGTGGCGGCATGCACCTGTAGTCCCAGCTACTCGGGAGGCTGAGGCAGGAGAACTGCTTGTACCTGGGAGGCAGAGGTTGTAGTGAGCCGAGATCATGCCACTGCATTCCAGCCTGGATGACAAAGCGAGACTCCATCTCCAAAACAAACAAACAAACAAAAAACCAAAAAAAACCCTGTACCTCACACCAGTATCTTCAGTTACCAAATCACGATCCTTGCCCCGGTCATAGCTCTCAGTGGACATCTCAGCATTTTCGATAAGAGACTGCATATCACTTGTAAATAAGTTTGGTCGCTTCCTCTGTGACTTAGGGCCAAATGTAGTTTCAAAACTTTCAGTATCAAGAATGTGCACCTTCAAGTTCTGAACAGAAAGGAGAATTACAGGTAAAACTAAGGAAAGCACTGAGGAAAAGCAAAAAGAAAAACACCCACCTACGAGAGACTTTCTGATTTTATTTTTCCAAAGTTCAACTCATACCGAAATCTACAAGAACATGGATTCAATCTGGTTTCAAATCAGAAATACTTGTTGAAATGGCACAAACACTGGTTCCCTTATTCTAAAGTTCTGTAAGCTTCCTTGGAGAAATACAAAAGTAATACAAATAATCAAAGTAAATATGAATAATTGTGCAAAACCCTGCCGAACAATCTGTTTTATTTCATTTATCATAAACTTTAGCCAAATGTAATTAAGGCTACAGTGATGAAAATTAACTTATGTTTTTCTGCCATTTTTTTGAGCTTTAAACAAGTGCATAAAATTTGCCAAATTCATAGATTTTGTCAAGGACAATCATACTCACATTTGTGTTGTGTTTTTTTAAACCAACTGCAAATGCCAACTTTTTCTTGGAAGTTAATTTCTTTCATGGCTAAAGGAACTGCTTGTTTTGTAAGATGCATTTTAGTTTCAGATAACATTTTCCCTCATTTAGGTAACGTTTTTATTAAATGCACATGGCAAGTCTTCAGATGAAAAACATCTAGCAAAAGTCCAAAATAATAGTTTAGATGTGATAAAAGGAACCTGATACTAACTAGAACTTGATGTGCCAGTAAAGGAGTTACAGGCATAGGAATTTTTGAAGCAAGATAAAAGTGAAAGCTTGACTTAGGATCTATCACGTAACAGAATGTTAACAGCTGGCAGAGAATATCCTAAAAAAAAAAAATCACCCTTTCCCCCCCCTAGTACAGGCTCCTCCGTAACTACCACTACCAAAAGCTGTGAGGATGATGGAGCAACCCCCACGGTTTCTGAACTTTAACAGATCCCCCTCTTCCAACTTCTAAAGATCCTTAAACTATCATCATTTTCTCAGATGCTCTAACCCACAACTCCGTTTATTTTTAGTCACTATCTTCTACCCTGGAGCATCCCCAAACAGAGGCAGCTCATTTTACATGGGAAACAGGTTCTAATGTCACTGGGTAAAATCAAGTGTGACCAAAATTATCCCTGAAAACCTCTTAATCTATAAAGTACCATATTCAAGGCTTTATGTCTATAAACCTACACATAAATTAAGTATAACACAGCAATATACAGTATATAATACAGTACACAGGCAAAGTTACAGGGATTCTTACTGTACTGCTAGAGAAATACAGTAATTCTAAAACACATATAGATGAATATGCATATCTGATCTGACTCACTGTGCAAAATAATCTCAGATTTAGATTCTGTAAGTAATAGATATCCTCCTAAAATAAAATAGGTAAGGTTTTTCAAGGCCAAAGCAGAAAACTCATCAATTACTCTGAGCAGCTTTTTACATCAACAAAGAAGCTGACTGCTGCGACTGCAGACCCTTCATTCTACATACCAGCTATTTAAACACTGAATTTTAGAAGCACTCACAAGAACAGGCAACAAAGCACTAAACCCATAATAGAACCTCTCTGCTCTTCTCATAAACAGGATTCAATAGTTGCTTAAAAGATGGCTTTAAGGAGAACAGACAAAAGAGAACAAGGGAAATGAGCAGCTTGTCTGTGGTTCATGAATTACACTCATGTGTTCCCCTAAAGAAAACAGTCATTCCACTAATAGGTGCCATTCTTCTAGTCCATCATAAAACAAAACATCACTGACAAAACCTGAGGCAATAACCAGGCCTTGGTTTTTATTTCGTTCTGCAAGTAAACACTTTTCTTTGAACTATTTAATCCATGTATGCATGTCAATGTTTTCCTCCCCCTCCTGATACTGGAACTGAGGCTTACGTACTGGCTACATTTCTGGGAATTATTATTCGATGCAAGTAAAAACGAGCAGGCAAACATTAGGCTCTTTCTTTGTTCTGTGTGAAACTCCTTCTACTCAAGCCAGATTGAGTCCTCACTGCACTACCAACCTCAGCAACTGACAACCAATGTGACCAGCGCCCCCTTCCTTCAGCTACGAGAAATCTCAAGGATCTCACAAAAGCTGAAAGTACAAAACACCAAAGTTCTACCAACTGAATCCTAATTCTATGCTGTCCCAAAGTGTGACGGAATTACCACTTAAAACAAGTTTGCCTACCAAAATAAATAATAGTAAATAATATCACTAAGAGCTGTTATTGATTTAGCTCTTACTAGGTGTTGTGCTGTGGGCTCACTATGGGCCAAGTGCTTTACAGATGTTTCATCTGTAGCCAATCACCCAAGGAGGTGGGTTATTTATGCTTTCAAGGCAAAGAAGTTAAAGTTCCTGCAGAAACCCAACAAAGGGCACAGGAAGGGGTAGAGCAAGGATTAAAATTCAGGTCTCAACTCCGAAGCCTGCGCTTTGACCCACTACCCTACTGCATCTCACACTAGAGGAGAAAAGGTGAAAGGAGAAGTCTGAGAAAGGTCGTCATGGCTACATTAAAGTCGCTATTTTCTAAGGAAAAATAAAGACAAATATGTTAGAGAGGGATCTGCATGGAGTTTGCCCAGGAAATTCCAACACCAGGGATATCCTACATCTTACATGAGGCCGGATGCGATCATTGAGAAGAGACATTGGTAACTTGCTTTGCTTCATGACAACTTTGTATGGATCCTTCATAACTGTATCCATTTCCTCTTGAAATTTTTGTAATGATGACTGCTTAATCACACGTGTGTTTCCTGTTTTACAAATAAAGAATGTTTCCACTTAACAAATATTTGCACATCCATCTTCCACTGACATGGTGAAAGGCAAGATTTTAAATGACCCTCACTCACCCAAGTACCTGATCCATCCATCCCTTAGAGCTGTTTTCAAACTTAAAAGAGGAAAAAACCAATAAACTGCCTCTCCTGCACTTGCGCACTATGAACTAGTCCACCAACCCAGACACGCAAAGAGTTTCAATAGTTTTCCAAGCCCAGTTTTCCTGACTAAATGAAACTGAGAAATAGTGTAGAACAGAACTGAGATCTGACAAATGTCCTACTTCCTGCTAGATCCGGCAGAGAAACTTGGAGCCAATCACTCTGAAACCCGTGCTTTGATCCGCTGCACTACCGTACCCCATACTAAAGGAGCAAAGGTAAAAAGAGAGGTCTTAGAAAATTTTGGAGCTGATCACTCAGTACAATCTTGAAACACAGAAACCTGAGTCACAGTTACCACTTTTAGGGTTATAAGGATTCAAAGGGACTATTAACCAATGCATCCATGCAAGGGAACAAGGCAGAGTCTTGCAATACCACCTGGAAAACAGCTTGTAAGTGAGAGATCCCGAAAAGCATCCAATTAAACAGCAGGCTGCAGCATGAATGCAAAACAGCAAGGTGGTAATGGTGGCAGCAAGAAACACGTATACTATACTCACTATTTGCTAGGCACAATTCTAAGCAGTTTATATGTATTTACTCTTGTTTT
Source organism: Ateles fusciceps (assembly GCA_036589455.1). NCBI lineage: Eukaryota > Metazoa > Chordata > Mammalia > Primates > Atelidae > Ateles > Ateles fusciceps. The sequence continues at coordinate 9,144,867 of JAZHEH010000733.1, forward strand.
TTGAGACAGAGTCTCACTCTGTCACCCAGGCTGGAGTGCCAGTGGCACGATCTCAGCTCACTGCAACCTCTGCCTCCCGGACTCAAGGGGATTCTCCTGCCTCAGCCTCCCAAGTAGCTGGGATTACAGGTGCCCACCACAACGCCTGGTTAATTTTTGTACACTTAGTAGAGATGGGGGTTTCACTGTGTTGACCAGGCTGGTCTCGAACTCCTGACCTCAAGTGATCTACCCACCTCAGCCTCCTAGTGCTGGGATTACAGGTGTGAGCGATTGCACCTGGCCTGTATTTACTCATTTGATTACTACAACAGTCCTATGAGATAGGTTCCCTCTTATTCTCATTTTAGAGATGAGAAAACTGATGAAAGCCAGACTTAATAACCTGCCCCATTGGCACTTAAATAACAGAACTAGGATTCAAACCCAGGCAGTCTAGATCTGGAGCCACAGGACCCGGCAGCTATGCTAAATGCTTCTCTGTAGAGTTTTTGTTGACACTCTTCTGTGCTGCAGTTCTTAGGAGGTATCCTATCAAAAGGTATAAGAGACTCAAAGGTAGCTGCCATCTGCCCCCCAAGCACAGAGTCACAGGCAAACATTGGAGTCTCATCATCTGAAGTGCCCATACATTTACCGGTGGCTAAGGGCAAAGTCAAAAGCCCAGACTGAAATGGAACAGGAAGTTTCCCCAAGGAAGAAGCTGTGATCACCCTGAGACTGAAGATACTTTCTTCACTCTTGGAAGGTTCAACAGTGAGACGCTTTAATTGTCACCCAAGTTCAAATAAAAACGCCACTAACAAGTGTTTCAGAGGAACTTCGGGCTAATGCACTTACCCTGCAGGCTAAACGCACAAACACACCTGCAAGGCCACCTCTCAAGCAGTATCTCTCCAGGCAAGCAGAAAAGATTAAGACGAGCATTCTAAGGTCTGTGAATGCTAGTCATTAAGGATGGTCTTATCTGCTTAAGAGAGTTCAATTATAATTACTGATATGAGTGCTCTTCAAAAAGAAGTTATTTATTAAATCTACCACCACTACTTTTCCCAGTACTTTTCTTATCCCTTTCTCAGATAATCCTTGACCAAAAACTCCTACCGTTTAGACATTTAAACATCCTAGACTTTTCCACTCAGCATACATTTTGTAGAGGAAAGTAACAGGGGATAATACTCACCAAACCATTTAATATTTGGCTCTACTCTTGCCACTGTGCCAGAAGCCACCGTTGATTGATATTGCAGGGGTTTAATTATTTTACCACGATTGTCCCTAAATTGAAGAAATAACAGATTTTGGTTGACAACACAAGAATGGCAATGGCGAAGTTTGATCCGCAGAATATACTTTTCCATCAAAAGAACTTCTCACTTTGGTTTTAAATGATCATGAAATACAGATTCCAGTAAACACAAAGTACTTCCACATTTGAAACAGATTGCCCAAAAGCCATTTAACCTCTTGCAACAGAGCACGTAATGACTTCTGCTAGATGAATAACAATAATGGTGACGTTTTAAAAAATCTGTTTATTGTTGGTTTACTTAAAAAAAAAAAAAGCCACACTTGAGTTTTTTGGGTAATTATTTGAAGGCTGGTTTAAATAAATTTTTTAAATAGAGGGTGATTTATGCTGGAATTCCAAATTCTAAAACAAACTGCAAAGTAGGTGACTAATGCATATTAAGTTCATTGACATTTGTATTTTAGTCACATCTTTTAGAACAGAGACGGAGAATCTAATTACCAAACAAATTAAGACCAGCTAGCAGAATGCCACACTCAGCAAATCCCTGTGGTAGAGGCTACGTCAGCAGAACTCAGAGTTGTGATGAGTGTTCAAGTGCCACAATGTTGTGATCTACATTTTGGCATTAAAAAGCAAGTTTTCTGGTGGCTTTCCTAACTATAGTCCCATAGGCTTTGTTATATCTGGCCATGTTTAACTCTGAGATTCAATGCAGCATTTGTGGAGGCCAGGGCTGTGAGAAACAAGACCTCTACTTGTGAGTATTGTGAAACAACCACTATTTCAACACCAGCTATCGTGCCCTTAAGCAAAAATTAACAATTTATCATAATAACATTCATATCAAATTACATTTGAAAATATGTAACTCCTATTTGGAGGAAGTGGGAGTGAGAACAGCAAAGGCTTAATTGGTCTCAGCTAGCGGTCAAGGGCATGAAGGAAAAGGGAAAGGATGATAGCACCCAATGCTCACCTGCGCTCCTTTTGCCTATACATATTCAGGCGCCGGATGGTGGCCCGGTCCCTCATGTTTTGGCCTCCTGCTCCCTGTACGCGATCTACGAAGGCAGAAGCACACAGTGCACTATCTGCTAACCAACCAGTATAACCAACAAGTCATTCCTTAAAACGCAACACGGAGTTCACCCAAATCAGGTTAGCAGCCACCAACCACAAAAATCTCTATTTTCTCCATATCTTGCTCCAATAATTATAACTTGAAGCTACATGGTATGACAAAGCTGATCCAATCTTTGATCTTCGATAAGACTGTACCTGAGAAGAATAAAAGCTCATATTTTTGAGCACTTATGATGGCACTGTCAGATCCACATTATAGGCATCATCTCATTTAATCCATACAATAATCTCATAGAGATACATTATCCCAATGCTGCAGAGTGAGAAACTGAGGCACAGTGGTCAGACACCTTGCCCAAGGTCAAACAGTTACTAAATGGTAGAGCCAGAGTTTGAACACAAGCATTCGATCACCATTTATGGTCTTAACCACGAAGACACCTACCTCTGTGTCTCAGTTTAACAGATATTGAGTGAGTGCCTGCTCCATGCAAGGCACCATGGAGACTATGATTTTGATATGTATGTGTTCTTAGGCAGTTTCTTAACCTCCTAATGTTTGATTTTTGTTTCATCAACGTAGCAATTCTTGCCTTACATCTCAAAGAGAAAGAGAAGGACAAACGAGCAGGGTAATACTAGCCTAGCTTCTCATTTTGGGAGCCCTTTAAATCACCTGCCTGGTCCTGAAGTGATGCAGAAGGCAGGCTGAAACCTGCTTTCTGCATCACTTCAGGACCAGGCAGGTGATTTAATAGTAGAGACTGGAGACTCTACTACTACTAACTGTTGCAATTATGACAAGCCACTTCCTGTATTTTGATGCAGCCTCTTCACCTGTAAAATCATGATCTCTAGGGGTCTTTTGGGGTCTAACATCCTGAGATTCCAGTTTGTGCAAAGTGAATAATTTATGATCAGTCCAGGGTAAACATTCAACACGCATTAAAACTGTCAAAAATTCTAAACCATATTTTAAAACAAAGTTTTACTAACTAAACCTGAATGGAACTCTCCCAAAGGACATCTTGTTAATTCTACACGTGGAAACTCGCCAAAACGTACACACATCTCCAAAACAGCCTTACTGCAATGATCATATTGATTTCTTTGCAGGGTTTTCTAAGAACTTTACCAGACAGAATGATTCTAACGGCCAAAACTACAATCCTTTTCTCATTTTAAAGGACAAAGCTAAGGTGGCAGGCAAGTATGATCACGTGTAAAAGGCCCGATGGGTCAACCTACACCATTTTAAATCTGACTTTCTCTGCATCTCTCAACTGGAGAGGACCCAAGGCTGCCAAATCTTGAGTGTTCACTTGCCTTGACTTTAGACCAGTTGACTACACTTTGGCCTGCACGTTACACTTTAGCGTGCAATGTTAGCCCTCCTCAGTGCCCCCCCACCCCGGGAAGAAACCACCACAAATATTGCTTTCCTTTTCATCCCCAACAGCGACTCCGCTCGTGGTCATTCTAAGTAAGTGCCCCCTCCTCCCCTTCCAGTCCTCCTCTGAGCCCTCCCCTACACTTTCCTCCAAGCTCCACCCTCGATCACCCCTGCCGCCTGTACCCGGGTTTGTGCTGGCCTTGGACGGGTTGATGGTGCTCCGTCCTTTGTATTTGGGCTTCACCATCTTGGCGACGAGATCGGGACCCGAGAGCCAGGTCCGGCTTACGTCGGTGAAACGAACTTGGAACCTCCCAAGCCCTGCCGAAATGACCCGCGTGAACCACGCCGGACCACGTGTGCATGTCCTCCGTCACTTCCGCTCGCGCCCCTCACTGACTCTGCGCGACTTCCTGTGAACGCGCGGCGCGCGCCACCACCTTCCTGGCTCCGCCCCCGCCCCGGCCCTTTAGGCGTCGCCCTGCGCAGAGCCCCAGCGCGTTCCAGTCCTAGCAACCGCCAAGCTGCCCCTCCATAGCAACAGCCTAGTTACCCTGGATTCGAGGCCCAGAGCTCCCAGTTGGGTCCACCTCCAAATAAAGAAGCCTCTTCCCAGGCCAATGGCACAAGCTTAAGTTTGTCTTCTGAATTTGTCTTCTAAGTCCTTCCAAAAGTTGCCGACCACACAGCAGCCAAATACCCATTAGAACATGTCATTCTCTTTCTTACAACTCCAATGGCTTCTCATCACTCTTAGAATGAGGGGTAGGGGAAGGAAGAAGGGGAGAAACAGAGACAGAGATTGATTCAAAGTTTTTGCCATCTCTACAGGGTTCTGTGATCTCGCCCCTGCCTATTTACCTGACGTCATGTGTACCTCTCTCCCTCTGGTTATTTTGACATTTGCACTGGATATTCTCTCTCTCTCTCTTTTTGTTTTTTTTTTCTCTCTCTCTCTCTTTTTTTTTGAGGCATAGTCTCACTCTGTTGTCCAGGCTGGATTGCAGTAGCATGATCTCCTCTCACTACAACCTCCACCTCTCAGGTTCAAGCCATTCCCATGCCCCAGCCTCCGAAGTAACTGGGATTACAGGTGCCCACCACCACGCCCAGCTAATTTTTGTATTTTTAGTAGAGACAGGGTTTCACCATGTTGACCAGTCTGGTCTCAAACTCCTAACCTTAGGTGATCTTCCTGCCTTGGCCTCCCAGTGTGCTGGGATTACAGACATGAGCCATGGCGCTGGCCTACACTGGATATACTCTCTGTCTGAAATCACTCTTTCCCAGAATCTTTGCATAGCTGGTCATTCAATTCTCAGCTCAAATATTACCTATTAGTAGGCTTGCAAGAGTTAGCAAATAGAAATACAGGACACCAATTTAAATTTGAATTTCAGAGAAAAAAATAAATGCTTTTTTTTAAGTATGCCTCCAGTAGTGCCTGGAGAATACTTCTAGTAAAAAAGTATTCATCATTTGCCTGAAATTCAAATGTTACCATATGTCCTGTGTTTTTTTTTTTTTTTTTTAAAGATGGGGTTTCACCATGATGGCCAGGCTGGTCTTGAACTCCTGACCTCAGGTGATCCACCCACTTTAGCCTCCCAAAGTGCTAGGATTACAGGCGTGAGCCACTGCACCCGGCTTGTCCTGTGTTTTATCTGGTGACCCTTCGTACTGGGAGAACTCTTTCCCGTCTAATTTGTCTGTATCAGCCGCCTCTCACCCTTTCACAGTTCTGTTACAGTATTCTCTTTTATTTCATGGCATTTATCACTAGCTGAATTTTTTTTTTTTACAACTTTATTGGCTGCTTCCCCCAAACTAGAATGTAAGCTTCTTGAGAGCAGGGACCTTGTAAATTTGTCCACTGCTGTGCCCTTAAGACTCGAACAGCACCCGAAACAAAGGACTCAAAAAATATTCATTAAATGAAAGAATGAGTAGATGGGGAATGTCTCTTGCCTTGAGGGTGAAGGAAGGCATTCGGACCCATCGATTTCTGTTTCTACTAGCCAAAATAAAGTCTCTACATGCCAGTGTTTCAACCAAGAAGCCTTCTCTCTTTTTGTTTGTTTGTTTGTTTTTCTTTGAAACGGAGTCACACTCTGTTGCCCAGGCTGGAGTGCAGCGGCATGATCTCAGCTCACTGCAACCTCCACCTCCCGGGTTCAAGCAAGTCTCCTGCCTCAGCCTCACCAGTAGCTGGGATTACAGGCATGTGGCACCACACCCAGCTAATTTTTGTATTTTTAGGAGAGATGGGGTTTCACCACGTTGACCAGGCTGGTCTCAAACTCCTGACCCCAAGTGATCCATCCACTTTGACCTCCCAAAGTGCTGGGATTACAAGCGTGAGCCATCGTGCCTGACCCCTCTCTCTTTTTTGGTACCTCAAATTGTCAGGAAGTGGCTATATTTGTACTCTCTGGATAGGCCAAGAGAAGAGATGGTTAGGCAAGAGGAAGGGTGGATTCATGCAGTGTAGCTCATTTTGTAAAAACAAACAACTTGTTATAAAGTGAGGTATTCTAATTGAGCAGGGGATGATTGAGTCTTTATTTCTCTGAGTTTGAAACAAACCCCAAAACATTCTTTTTAGAGCAAAAGCAGGCCGTGTCATAGGCAAGAGCTGGAAATACCTTCTCTCCCTCGAGCTTCGCTTTTATTGCCCCAAGGGCAAGTATCATGAAATTAAATACAACTCTGCTGGGAAGGCCCTGACCCTGACCTGTGTCAGGGAAGCTCTGAGAGCTAGTTGGGAAAAACCTCATGCTCAGTGAAGATGCCCCCTTCCACCACACCCTGTCCCTTTGATCCCCAAAACAAGGGTACAATAGCCTCCTCCCAGAGAGAAGATTGAGTTAATGTGTTTCTGATGCCTCAAGTTGGTGCAAACCAGAATAAACACGGATGGCAAAAATCAGCCCATGAGCTCATTCAGGCTTTGATCAGAGACATAATTTCATTATGAAATTTTAGATCAGGCTGTTGTGAAGTCTTGCCAAGGAGTTTCATTTTCCCAGATGATATGGTGGGTTGTTTCTCTCCTGTTCTCATACTCTGCTTGCGTTTATCACACAAACTTTCCATCTATTTTTATAATCTGACCCATCAATCCTTTTACAACAATATTTCTTGATCTCGACAATGAGCTTCAACTCTACCAGCAGATAAAAAGCCTGATCAAGGTAGGTCAAGCTTAAGTTACTGGTTTGGTTTGCCTGCCCTGCTTGCCGCATTGTAATGCATTGACTATTTCACTCTCTTTTCTGATGTCATGCCGATCAGCCGAGGCAAGACACACCTCCATGTCTACAGTTCCTCAGCTTTAAAAGCAGATGCAATAACTTCACTCCCCTGAAAGACTGCAATAAGATTGTATGAGTTATGGCATATGAAAGCATCGCGGACACGGTACACATCATACAGATGGGATGCTTTCTGTTTTCCTCCAAATATGGGGCTAGCCCCTCAACCCCTCAACTCTTGCTCCTGGTAATGAGAAGGCCTTAATGGAGACTGGCTGGAAATGCCATGTTCTGGACTGGTGTCTTCACAGGAAGCAGAGAATCCTGACCTCACTGTTTTTTTGAGTGGGAGTTTCACTCTTGTTGCAGAGGCAGGAGTACAATGGTGCAATCTTGGCTTACCGTAAGCTCTGCCTCCTGGGTTCAAGCCATTCTCCTGCCTCAGGCTCCAGAGCAGCTGGGATTACAGGCACATAATGGGCCCAGCTAATCCCACTGGATTATAGTTTGTATTTTTAGTAGAGATGGGGGTTCACCATGTTGGTCAGGTTGGTCTTGAACTCCCGACCTCAGGTGATCCACCTGCCTCGGCCTCCCAAAGTGCTGGGGTTACAGGCGTCTGCGCCTGGCCTTTTTTTTTCTTCCTGAGACAGAGTCTCACTCTGTTGCCCAGGCTGGAGTGCAATGGCATGATCTCGGCTCACTGCAACCTTCACCTCCTGGGTTCAAGCAATTCTTCTGCCTCAGCCTCCCCAATAGCTAGGATTACAGGTGCCCACCATGACACTCAGCTAATTTTTGTATTTTTAGTAGAGATGGGGTTTTGCCATGTTGACCAGGCTGGTCTTGAACTCCTGACCTCAGGTGATCCACCCACCTTGGCTTCCCAAAGCACTAGGATTACAGGCATGAGCCACCGTACCCGGCCCTGACCTTACATTGATCTTCATTCTGTAAAAAGTTTGTTATTGGGGTCTAATGGGCAAATAGCAGCAGCTTCTAAAGTAGCATTTTCAAAGTGTGATGTGAAAACCACAAGCAACAGAATCACTTGGGAGAGCTGTTTAAAAATGCTGGGCGTGGTGGCTCATGCCTGGAATCCCAGCACTTTGGGAAACAGAGGCAGGTGGAGTTTGAGCTCAGGAGTTTGAGACCAGCCTGGGCGACATGGCAAAACCTTGTTTCTACAAAACACACAAAAACTGGCCAGGCGTGGTGGCTCAAACCCATAGTCCCAGGTACTTGGGAGGCTGAGGCTGGAGAATCCCTTGAACCTGGGAAGTGGAGGCTGCAATGAGATTGCACCACTGCACTCTAGCCTGGGCGACAGAGTGAGATCCTATCTCAGAAATAAAATAAAGTAAAAATGCAGATTCCTGGGTTTTATCCCAGAGCTTCCAAAATCGGACCATCTTGGGGTTGGGCCAAGAGAATCTACATTTTAGCAAGCTCCTCAAGTGATTCTGGTATATACCAAAGTGAAATCTTTTCCAAAAGTCACTCTGAGGCTGTCTACAGCTGACCAGAAGGCAGTCCTGGAAGATCCAGCTTCTTTCCCACCTATCTTAAATTTCGTTCTTCTTAGCAGAGGCAGGGTGAGGAAGGCTGCTACAGTGTCTAATGCACTCTGCAAATATATGTCTTGGCTCTGCCCCAAATGCCTTGATATTTATGCGGCAGACGGAGGGTCGTTATCCTTTGGCAACGCTCCATTGTAAGGCCATTAGCTCTTAATTAGTGCCAGCTTGTTGGGTTATACTTCCCAGTTGAACTGCTAGCAGAAGCTGCTCTTTTCAGGCCTCTTGTGTCTCTCCTCTGGCAAGCCCGTGATGCATTGACCCTGCCTGCTGGGGCCAGAGTTGGACCCCTGGAATGACCACTGCTAAATATGAAACAGTCCTAGTCTCTCAGTGCTAGGTTCTGGGACTCTGGAAGAACAGAGAAAGACTCAGAATATATCTGCAGGGTTTTGTTGTTTTGTTTCATTGCTAGAAAACAAAAAAATGAGCCCTTGGTTATACAACCTCAACAGTTTCATAAGCAAATTCAAATATAAGAAAAGTAAAGTGTATTAACTTTGGCCAGGCATGGTGGGTCATGCCTGTAATCTCAGCACTTTGGAAGGCCAAGGTGGGCGGATCATCTGAGGTCAGGAGTTCAAGACCAACCTGCCCAACATGGTGAAACCTGGTCTCTACTAAAAATACAGAAATTAGCCAGGCGTGGTAGCACACGCCTGTAATTCCAGCTACTAGGGAGGCTGAGGCACAAGAATTGCTTGAGCCCGAGAGGCGGAGATTGCAGTGAGCCTAGATTATGCCACTGCACTCCAGCCTGGGGACACGGTGACACCCTGCCACACACGCAAAAAATAAAAATCATTTAAAAAAGGAAAGTAAAGTGTGTTAACTTGGAGTTTCATAAGCCAAGTTACCTTCAATTTTTTGTCTAGGATGCCTGGAAAATTCCTGGACAAGGACATAGCAAACTGGTGGGCTTGCTAGCTACAAAAATGGCTAGGAGACTCACCTCTGGGAACCCCGAAAACTCTTCTGTATGGTCACCACTTCTAAGTGGGAAAAACAGTCTGTGTTAGTCTTGGCATGCCTCTCACTGCTGGGTAGGAGCTCCTCAAAAAGATCCCCAGATTAAACTTTGGAAAAATAACTAGAAGCGTTTTCCTCCTTCCTATCACCGAATCCCTTGTGGTCTTCAGCATATTCTGCTCAAGAAAATCTGAGGAGCACTTTTATGAGATGCTATTAATGGCCTCTAATTTTCAGCCTGGTTTAGATATCTCAAGACTGCCGGCCATGTCCTGAGAAATGGATCCAGAACACAGAGTGATGTGGGAATTTAAAGTATAATTCCAAATTGTAGGTAATTGTTTAAGCTCTGTCGAGGCTGGAGGGCCTCTGTGAAGTCATCTCCCCAGGATCAATGTGTTTCCTGTTACTCTTGGTATCTATCTGTCCAGTGATCCTTTTGATTTTGAAGCCATTAGACCAAATCTTTGTGTAATTCTTTACCCCCTTGTCTCCTGCTCACCTCCCTCCTTTCTTTAGGAAAACACTTTTTAAAAATTTTAACCAGGTCCCTTGGATTGTTTCCCAGTAGAATAATATCCCATTAAAGAATCTGAAAAGTCAACTTTCCACCTAAAACCCCAAGATCAGTGGAAGCTCTGTCTGTCAGATGGTCAGTCTGGCCCTCAGGGCATCCTTGGCCCAGCAAGACACTGAGATTTTCCTTGACCTCCTCCGTCTCTCTTGCTCTCCTGTCTGGTTTAGTCTAAACTAGGAACAAAATCTTATTTCTAAAATAGGGATTCAGGCGAAGGTATGGAAGAAAGTCAGGGTGAATATCTTCTCAAGCAGCAGGGGAAGAAGTGGTCAAAACCTTTAGCTATGGTTCCTTTTTTAGAGCCTTGATTAGAAAAGGAAAGTCTGTAACTCCCCCATCTTTGGGAAAAGCAATCCTTCCTACTCACTGTGCCACCCAGGTTGGAGGACTCTTCTAGATGCTTTTTTGTTTGTTTGTTTTGAGATGGACTCTCACTCTGTCATCTAGGCTGGAGTACAGTGGTACGATCTAGGTTCACTGCAACCTCTGCCTCCCGGGTTCAAGTGCATCTCCTGCCTCAGCCTCCTTTGTAGCTGGGATTACAGGCGCCCGCCACCACGGCTGGATAATTTTTATATTTTTAGTAACGGTGGGGTTTCATCATGTTGGCCAGGCTGGTCTCAAACTCCTGACCTCAAATGATCCACCTGCCTCAGCCTCCCGAAGTGCTGGGATTACAGGCGTGAGCCACTGTGCCCAGCCCTTTCTAGATGCTTTAAAAGTCTATCTGAGAGACTTTAAAGTTGTAGTTTTGCTTCTAGCTAGAGCTGGGCAAATCCCCAGATGCCCCGTCACTGTGCCCAGGACACTGTGCCCAGGACCTGGGGACTCAGGTTTTGCTGTGTCCTCCCCACTCCACTACATCAACAAAAGGCATGAACCAGGCTGGGTGCGGTGACTCACACCTGTAATCCCAGCACTTTGGGAGGCTGAGGCGGGCGGATCTCGAGGTCAAGAGATCGAGACCAGCCTGGCCAATATGGTGAAACCCTGTCTCTACTAAAAATATAAAAAATTAGGTGGGCGTGGTGGCACGGACCTGTAATCCCAGCTATTGGGGGAGGCTGAGGCAGGAGAAGCACTTGAACCAGGAGGCAGAGGTTGCAGTGAGCCGAGATCGTGCCACTGCACTCCAGCCTGGCGGCGACACAGCAAGACTCCATCTCAAAAAGAAAACAAAAAAAAAAAAAAAAAAAAAAAAAAAAGGAAAAGGCATAAACCAAACCACAGATGAGTAGCCACAAGCTAAGAATAATCTTTGTTTTTAAATGATTGAACAAATTCAAAATAAGAATATTTTGTGTCTTGGTACAGTGGCTCACGCCTGTAATCCCAGCACTTTGGGAGGCCGAGGTGGCCGGATCACGAGGTCAGGAGATGGAGACCATTCTGGCCAGCATGGTGAAACTCTGTCTCTACTAAAATACAAAGAATTAGCCAGGCACGGTGGCACGTGCCTGTAATCCCAGCTACTTGGGAGGCAGAGGCAGGGGAATCGCTTGAATCCAGGAGGCAGAGGTTGCAATGAGCCGAGATCACGCTACTGCACTCCAGCCTGGCAACAGAGTGAAACTCAGTCTCAAAATAATAATAATAATATTTTGTAACATGCGAAAATTATATGAAATTCAAACTTCTGTGTTCATAAATGAAGTTTTATTGGTACACAGCCACACCATTTGTTTACATAAGGTCTACGGTCTTTTGCACTACAAAGGCAGAGATGAGTAGCCACGACAGAGCACGTATGGCCCGTGAAGCCTAGAAGATTTACTATCTGGCCCTTTACAGAAAACCCTTGCCTATGACCCCCTGTGTTAGGGCACTGGTGTGTGTTCTGATCATTGAAGAGACAGGGAATTGACCATTCAATGACTATCTATTTGCCATTGCTCTCTGAGAGTGAACATTGCCTATCCTACTATAGAGGTATCTTTCATTTTTTCTGCCCTGGGGATTCAAATGAGGGGTCCACTCCACACCTGATGTAGCTGATGCTTTCATGGACCAGCAGGGGGCTCTCTGCAGGAGTTTAAAATTCATGGGAAGAGAGCCGGTGCTGGAGGGTAAAAGCAAGTCTGGGGGAGCAGCACTGACCTGTCAGTCCCCTAGCTGAGCCCCACAATTTTTTTTTTCCTGAGCTCAAAGGAGAGAGGGAGCTTCAGGCAGAAATCCAAAGCACTCCTTTGTCCACAGCCTTTGTGAAAAACAACTTTTGGTGACTTTGAAGCAAAGCACAACAGAAAGTAGAGGAGATGGTTCACTTGCCCTGCATGGTTCTGGTGCACCTCGGTCTTTAGGGTCTACGCCTAGAGTGGGCAGCATGGCATGGGGGCACACACTGGCAGACATGGCGGTGGTAAGGTGGTCTTGAGTAGTTTTGTGAGCAATGCATGCTGACGAGGGGCTGGAGAGGAGAGGTGGGGGCGGGTGGATGTCCCTGAAGACCCTATAGCGTTACTTGTGAGCACATATGATCCAACCCTCAGAATCCCCTCCTGCCAATACATGAGACACTCACCAGGCTGCATATCATGGTACTAAGGTATGGAAAAGGACAGGGAAAATGCAAGTTTCCACATAGCTAAGTAGTAGCTGAGCCAGACTACCTGGGGTCCAGTTCTGACCTCACTATTTATTAACTGTGTGTCCTTGGTCACATCCTTTCACCTCTCTGTGTCTCGGTTTCCTCATCTGTAAACTGGGCCTAATAATGGTATCCACCTCACAGGGCTGTGCTGAGGTTAAATCAAGCAATGCAGGTAAAAGGCTTAGAATAGTGTAAGCACTGTGTCCATGTGTAGTACTGTAAGTGCTATGTGTATGCGCATACCGTAATCGCTATGAGAGTATCTCCAACTGTACCCACAGCCTCAAGAGACTTGGGAAAGAACAGGAATGCAGTAATAGATCCCACGGTCTCTGCTCTCAGGAGCTGACCTTAGGCTGTGGGACACAGACATGGATGTCATAAACATGAAATAGTCCACAGAAACATAGGAGGAGCAGCTACTGGGGGAGGGGACCACCTTCACAGAGGAGGAGTAATTCCATCTGGGCATGAAATATGAGTAGAAGGTCTACAGATGAAAGCAGGGGAGGAACACACTTTAGGGTGAGAGACAGCGTACACGAAGGCACGAGAACTTGAAAGTGTATTTGTACTGGGCACCAATGAGTAATTCTGAGTAGAAGAGTCGATGGGGCGGGGGATGGGAGTGGCAGGAGATGGCCCTGGAAATCTGTGCTGTCATCACCAGTTGTGGCCAAATGACAGAAAGATGGAGACTGCATTGCTTTCGGCGTGGTGCCCCACTGAACTTTGATGGCTCCCTCATTTTTCCTCCCAGAAAGAAAAAGGAGTAAGCACCATCAATAACTATCATCTCCAGGGGACAGCATAAGAACATACCCGTCCAAGAGGGACTGGTTCATTCATTCACTCAATGAATATCCTGCGATACCAAAAGATGAATGCAACTGGTCAAATACACAGGAGAACTATGGACTGGGCAAGCCACGGCTGTGAAGAACCTGTGGCTAAGACGGCCAAAGGAAAGCAAACAATGGAAGGCAAAGGGGAGTGGTGGATGGGGTGCTCCAGGCCGTCTGGGGAGAGCCAGAGAGCCAGCCAGGCGGCCAGCGTGGGGACGGATCAGAAGGATCAGAAGGGTGAAACAGGTTTGAAACAGTGAGAGGAAAAAAAAGAGGGACGCAGAAGGGTAAAGCATGGGAATGCGATGAAAACATGTTTGTGAGAAATTGAGAGGCAATGTCTGTGGACGTTTTGTTGGTTTGGTGGTGGGAAAAAAATCGTAACTATGCGTGGTAGGCAAATACCTCTGTACAATAAAATACCTTGTGAGAATGAACGTGCGGGCATGAGAGAAATCAAGCACAGTCTATCGGCAATGGTCCTGCCCTTGGGAGAAAGGCCAAGTATATATTCAAGGCAGTTGTTGCCAGAGTCTGCAAGCCCCTGGTGCATATTGGAAGTCTGAGCCAGATGGGTTATGTGTATCTCAACCTGGAACAGGCAGCTTTTTATCAGACTTTTCTGTCCAAAGGAGGGAGGTGCTGCTGCCCTCCTCCACGCTGAGCCCAGCCCTGGAGGTAGCTGGGCAGGCTGGGATTCTACTCTGGGGCCCACAGAGAGGTGGCTCCAGTTCAGGCCCATCCCAGGGCAGTGCTCGCTTTGGGCGTGCTGCGCCATTGACTCCTGAGTCCCAAGGTGCGGGAACTTGAAAGTCTATTTGTACTGGGCACCGGTGAGTAATTCTGAGTAGAAGAGTCGACAGGGCAGGGGACGGAAGTGGCAAGAGATGGCCCTGAAAAGCTGGGTTGTCATCACTAGTTGTGGCCAAATGACAGAAAGATCGAGACTGCATTGCTTTTGGCCTGGTGCCCCACTGAATACCCTTTAGGATGTGGTTTTCTCCTGCTCTAGGAAGCCAAGAGTGCGGCAGCCAGACACTGACCCAAATCAGGAACCCTTATCCACATGTAAAGCCCTCAGAGATAAATCTGATGGGAGGGATGATCAGATTAAAATGTTGGGTTCTGTGCTCGAGAGTGTGACAGTCATTTCGCCTCGGCACCAAGTCTTCCCTCTTCAAGTCCTCCAAGATGAGACAGTGGAGTTCGACTGCCTGAATGACCATCCTCACATCCCCATGGGGCAGGCTTGGGTCAGCAGAGCCACAGCTCACTGTCCCACCCACCCGACCGCCACAGCCTCTTTCCATCTCAGTGTCTTGCTCCAGCTCCGAATCCTGAAGAGAATACTTTCCGTGGTCCCTGGGATTGTGACACCCTCATTGTCACACCTTTGCCAAGTGAGCCTTCCAGGACTGGCCCGGGAAAGCACTTCTCTTTGTTCCTTGAGCTGCCAGCTTGTTTGACAGGCTTGGATCTGATCTGGCTGTTACAGCATCACTATCACCCTCCTCTGGCCCCCAATCCCTGTCCTCCCTCAACCCCCGCTTCTGTTCCCCTGCCCCAAAGGCAGCCAGTTGATTCCTTTTGGAGATGAACTCATTGTTGACTTTAACTCACTTCGAATGTTTCCCAGGGAAGCATTCTGGCAGGAGGCCCGCCACAGCTCCTTGAAGAAGATAGCCAGGCCAGGGCCAAGACTGGGTGCCAGGGCCTCGGAACTGCCAAAATGCCTCCCATTTTATGGACAGTCCTGGCTCACCCTGAAGACATTCCAAGCATTTAATCAGCAGTCCATGGTACATATTGGGTTGCAGAGGGAGCCCTCAGAAGCCAGCCTTTTAGGAGACAAAACTCAGCCAGAGGAAGGAGCTGGTCTTCTCCATGGACCAGGCTGATGCTTGACAGATGGAAAAGTGCATCCCAATCACAAGGATCAATAACCAAAGGCTGACAGCTGCAGAGACCTGGCCTGAGGGGTCCCCCTGGGGACCTGGCTCTGCCTCTTTCCCACACCAGACTGAGTCCAGCCAGGAATCCATCTCACCCACCTCCCTGCACCAAGCTCCGGGGAGAGCGAACAAGCGAGGGAGGAACCATTTTCACATACTTTCTCTTCAAAATGTAGTCCTGTTTCGCAATTTCCTACTTAAGTTCTGGAAGGCTCTAGGGCAGAACCCAAGCCACCTTCTCCAGCTACTGGCCTGGGTCTCTTGTCACCAAGAACCTGGTAGGCTAGCAGTGACAGAGAAAGGAAGGGGCCCAGATTTACTAACTCTCCCACTGTCCCCATCTGTGCCTCCTCACCCAAGGGTCTATTTAGTGCAGGTCTCTCTCTCTCTCTCAGTAGAGACAAGGTCTCACTATATTGCCCAGACTGGTCTTGAACTCCTGGCCTCAAGCCGTCCTCCTGCCTCAGCCTCCCAAAGTGCCGGGATTAGAGGCATGCACCACCATGCCCGGCCTCACATTCTTGATGCTAAAGGAGCTTCAACCAAGCCTCCAGCCAAAAACCTGTTCATTGTTCCCCTGTGTTGGCTTTCTCTTGGGAGAGCCAGGAGGTGTGCCACACCAAAGCAGGTGCACCCAACTCTGGTATGCTCACGTCTCAGCCACCCCTGGGGCATCTAATCTTCAGATCTTCTCTACTCCCCTATAACTAGGCTTTTGTTCTGGCTCACTTTTACTGGCAGTACTAGACAGTATTCCAGCCCTTTTGCAATGAATCCATTTAGTCCTTCAAAATGAAACCTGTTCTCTCTGATTGTTTTCCTCCTACCTTATCACTGTTCACTGGGTTTCCACCTGTTGCCCATTTATATCTGGTGTGGACCACAGCTGGAGGAGTGAGAGGCAAAAAGCTGGCACCTGGGTTGCTGGCCCTGCATCAGGGACTTGTAATGGAGCCCAAGAAGCTGACCCTTTTCCTAAATTCCCTCTCAGTCCTCCTACACCAAACCAAACAAACCAGAAAGAAAAAAATCCCCACTTAAATAAACAAATCCAGAAAACACAACCCCATCACCCAAAATATTGAAATGGAAAACAAATCTACACTCTGGAGAGTTGATCTGAAACATACCAGAGCTGGAACTGCGTACAGTGGCCAGAAATGTGTTAGTCTGGGCAAATCTGTGGCCCTGTAGAAGAAAAAGCTAACATTTTCCAAATAACAATGTGGGCACGTAACAACCGCATACAATCACATGCTGCTGTTGCCTAAACCTGGGAATAGGGTTAGGCAGCTCTGCATCTTGACATAGATTCCCTCTCTCCAGCACTCACTCATCCTAAAAAGCACAGGGTGTGATGTCTGGACCAACCCTGGGCTGCTCGCAGCACTTATGGTCTCTGCCTCAGGTGGGTTGCTTCCAGGATTGTGAGCAGGTTTTAAAACACACACCCCTCCGGTGGCTCATGCCTGTAATCCCAGCACTTGGGGAGGCCGAGGCGGGTGGATCACGAGGTCAAGAGATCGAGACCATCCTGGTCAACATGGTGAAACCCCGTCTCTACTAAAAATACAAAAAATTAGCTGGGCGTGGTGGCGCGCGCCTGTAGTCCCAGCTACTCAGGAGGTTGAGGCAGGAGAATTGCTTGAACCCAGGAGGAGGAGGTTGCGGTGAGCCGAGATCGCGCCATTGCACTCCAGCCTGGGTAACGAGCGAAACTCTGTCTCAAAAAAAAAAAAAAAAAAAAAAAACACACCCGTCTCCAGCTCAAAACAGGACAGGGTGAGACAGACAGGAGCAGGTCCTGGTGGGGCTCATTGTTTTTAGGAATGTACTGGAATCACATCTGAAAGCACCCATTGTATCAGTGTCAGATGTTCTCGCCAGTAATTCTGCAGATGCGGAAGCTCAAGTGTGATATGTACACCAGTGAATTCAGGATTTCCTGAAACCCATGCTGTGTTTCTTGTCTTAGCTGTCTGAAGGACTTCAGGAGCAGCTTTAGGTGGCTGAAAGATGTGATATAGAGAAGTGGGATAGCTCAGAGCATCACAGAGTTGATGGCAGGAGATACAGGAGGATCCAGCTCTTTCTTTGATGTTTCTAAGATTCTGGATTTCTGCTTTGATGTTGGTGTGGAGGAAAGTTTATGACAGTGCTTCTCAAATTGTTAAATATTTGCACAGATTTTCTAAGGGATCTCCTTACAAGGCAGATTCAGATTCTTCAGGTCTGGGTAGGGCCTGAGAGTCTGTATTTTTAGCAATCTTCCAGATGAAGCCAAGGTCACTGGTCCATGGCTACACTTTGAGTAGCAAGGGCCTAAGGGTCAGGGACAAATCAGAGCCAAAGATGGCCAAAATATACTGCGACTGAGGATTGATGCCCGGAAGTGAGAAACAGGAGGACAGAGATAATCCATGGTGAACAAAAATAGAGTCAGAGGCTGAAGTGGGAACAGAGGAGGTCAGGGTGACAAAAGAAGGACCGAGAAGGCAGAGTTAGAGATGCAGAGAGGGGCAAAGGCAGAGAGAACAAACACAGAGATGGAAGATGGATAGGGACAGAGAGACTTGCAAAGACAAAGCCAGGGTCAAGGAGAGGAGGCAAGGTAAAGAGTAAGGGAAGAGTGGAGTGGTGGCTTATGCCTGTAATCCCAGCACTTTGGGAGGCCAAGGAGGGCTGAGGTCAAGAGATTGAGACCATCCTGGCCAACATGGTGAAACCCCGTCTCCACTAAAAAATACAAAAATTAGCTGGGTGTGATGGCACATTCCTGTAGTCCCAGCTACTCCGGAGGCTGAGGCAGGAGATCACTTGAACCCAGGAGGCGGAGGTTGCATTGAACCGATCGCACCATTGCACTTCAGCCTGGCGACAGAGTGAGACTCTGTCTCAAAAAAAAAAAAAAGGTGAGGGAAGAGGGGCTGGGGCTGGCTGTGGGCAGCCTGTGACTGGCAGTGAAGATGACAGGTGTAGATGGGACAAGACCTGCAGGTGCACAGACATGAAATCCCCCACTTTTCTCACCTCCCAGCCTCCCCATACCTGCCTCACTCTCTCCTTGCTCCTGCAAAGCTGTCCCTCCCCATGGAACCTTCCACTACTGACTTCCTCTTCTCTTGCCTGTGTACTCAACCACTTTCTCTTACGTGCACCCCCCAAGAAGGTTTTAAACACCTTCAAGTCTTTCCCACCTAAAGAAAAAGACTCTCTTGACCCATATTTCTTTCTAGCTCCTGTCCTATTTCTCTTTCCCCTTTTCACAGCTCAAGAATTGTCTGCTTCCATCACCCCTCCCCAAACACCTCTGCTAAGGTTCTGTTGGCACACATGTTGCTAAGTCTAATGATCACTTTCCAGTCTTCTTCTGCTTGATCTCTCCCTCCTTCTTGCTAGTGTCTGGGACTTGATATTCCCCTGGGTTTCCTCCCGCCTGCTCCTTCTTTAACTCATCCTTTGTGATCTGATCTTTACATTTAGAGGGCCTTTATATTAGAGCTGGCTGAAGACTCCTCTCTTCACACAGTGCTGTCTTTTCAGTTGACCTCTTCCAAACCCATGGCCTCGATTGCCTTTCATATACCAGTTTACATTCCAGCCCAAACTCTCCCTGTGCAACTAGACCTGTGTTTACGTCTAAGCAATGTCTGCTCACCATCTTTACCGGGTCGAACCAGATTTATGTTCTTCCTTCTTCTCCCAAACTGGTCTTCCTCACAGGTTTTGTGTGTCAGAACACAGCACCGTCATCTGTCTGGGTGTTCAAGCCAGAAACAGGGATTTCGTCCCTAATAACTCCCTCCCGGTCTCTCCCCTCTTCCATATCTAATGCATCAGCAAAGTCTGTCAACTCTGTGCCCCAAATACCTTTTGATTTTGCTCGCTTCCCTCCATTTCCACTGCCATCACCCTAGACCAAATCTCCAACACTCCTCACCTGGATGACAGCAACAGCCTCCTAAGCAGCCTCTCTCTAATCTGCCTTTCAAGCTACAGACAAAGTGATCTTTGCAAAATGCAAATCTGGTTGTCTTGGCCTACTGCTTAAAACCCCTCAGCAGCCTCCCTTGGCTCTGAGAATAAAGGGCCAACTCCAGGAAATCTTTCTAGATTCGTCTGAACTCACTTGTCCTCCAGGCCTTCCAGCTCTACTGGCTTTCTTTCAGTTCCTTGGCCAAGCTACTTTCTGCCACAGGACACTTGCATATGCTGCGTCTGTAGAACTCTGCTGTTCAACATGGTCGCCACTGGCCACATGTGGTTGTTGAGCATTTGAAAGATGGCTAGAGCAACTGAAGAACTCAATTACTAACGTTATTTAATTTTAATTGACCAAATTTAAAATTTAAAAACGTATTTCATTCAGTTACTGAAAAACTGTTAAGTATTCTTAAAACAACTTGGGTATGGCTATCTTCTTCTTCAACTTTAGTTTTAATGCAATGTTATTACAGACAAGGTATTTCTGGTGAAAATTTAGCATCCAAATTAAGATATGCTGTGAGTGTAAAAATACACACAGAACATTGAACACTTAGTTTTAAAAATGTAAAAGATCTCACTAATAATTTTTTTCCTTGAGTGTATGTTAAAAAGATAATACCTTGAGTCAGCTACAGGGGTTTATGCCCATAATCCCGGCACTTTGGGAAGCCAAGGTGAGAGGATTGCTTGAGGCCAGGAGTTCAAGACCAGCCTGGGCAATATAGTAAGACCTGGTCTCTATGAGAAAAAAAAAAAAGTTGGGGGGCTGGGCGCGGTGGTTCACGCCTGTAATCCCAGCACTTTGGGAGGCTGAGGCGAGCAGATCACCTGAGGTCGGGAGTCCAAGACCAGCCTGACCAACACGGAGAAACCCCGTCTCTACTAAAAATACAAAATTAGCTGGGCGTGGTGGCGCATGCCTGTAATCCCAGCTACTCAGGAGGCTGAGGCAGGAGAATCGCTTGAACCTGGGAGGCAGAGGTTGCAGTGAGCCGAGACCGTGCCACTGCACTCCAGCCTGGGCAACAAGAGCCAAACTCTGTCTCAAAAACTAAAAAAAAATTAACACTTTATATATATATATAGTTAAGTAATGGACATAATGAAAATTAACCTCATCTTTTTCTTTTTCCTTTTTATACTGTGGCTACTAGAAAAAAATTTTTTTGGTTTGTTTTAGAGATGGGGGCCTTACCATGCAGCCCAGGCTGGTCTCAAACTCCTGGGCTCAAGTCGTCCTCCCATCTTTGCCTCCCAAAGTATTAGGATTACAGATGTGAACCACCCTGCCTAGCCAAAAAGTCTGAATTATGTATGTGGCTCACATATTTCCATTGGACAGCACTTGTCTTTGTTTTAAATCCTCTACCCATCCTTCAGAGTTTGGCTCAAATATCACGTCCTCTGAGAAGCCTCCCTGAGAGGAAGTATTTTATTTTCACTCTGTTGTATGCACTTTCCTAGCTGTACATAGATGCCAGTGGCCGCCTGCCCTTGGCTGCATCCTTTTGTAGTTACATATGCGTTTGTATGATTCCTTGGTGCATGCCTATAATTTTCCCCACCAACCTCCAAGCTCCAAAAGAGCAAGGCCTGTATTTGGCTCCTCCCTGGAAACCTAGCACCTAGTCCAGAGCCTGGTACACACTTCAGAATGCCACAAGGAGTCATTCCATCCACTGCCCTGCCTTTGAGCAGGACTGTCCCCAACCATCATTGGGAGCCTATGCACCCCCCTTCCCCCAGCAGTGCCACTAGCCCTTCAGAATACAGATTCCGCCTCTCCCAAATGGAAAGTCCTCCTTCATAGTTGACCAGAATCTCTCCTGCTGCAAGATGGCCAGGGCCCTTTGTCCCATCCTTTAAGGGGAATTACAGCAGCACTTCTCACATTTGGATAACACGCCAATCATCAGGAATGTTGTTACAATTCAGACTCTGGCTCACCACATCTGGAATGAGACCTGAGATTCTCATTCCTAACAAGCTGCCCCGTGACAACACTGCTGCCCCGGGCCACACTCTGAGTAACAAGGATATAAAGAGCCTGTTTACCACCCTCAGAGTATCCCCTATGTTTTCTTCCTTCTCTGCATGACCCTCTACTCAGCAGGCTATTTGGGGTCTCTTGAAATGCCCTGTCCCTTCTTGCTCCCACGCATACCTTGCCAATCCTCACACCTGCAAAGGAATGTGGTGCCTGTGGCTACTGCTGTCATTGATTTTTTGGTTTTAATTTGAAATAAACCTTTAAGCAGTTTTAGAGTCAGGTTAGCCCTAATACGTATCATGGAAGGGTAACAATACTCTCCAATGATAAAGTCACACAGCTGGAAGTGCCGACCGGGGTTGGAAGAAGGCTTCTCCCCGGGTCACCAGCAGTCCACAAGCTTGGCTCCCCGTCTACCACACCGACTGGCCCAATCCCAGCAGCTTCTCCAGAAGGCTCCCCCTCTGCAGTTTGGTCTCAGATGTGGGAAGCATTGTCTCTGACATGTCCACTGGGAGCACTGGAAACCAAGTTTGTACTGCTGGGCCCGAGAGACGGAAGTGTCTTCTGGTGGCCTCAGGGGTGTGTGTGTGTCTGTCTGTCTGTCTGTGTGTACATGCACACACATGTGTGCATGTATTTATGGTTGTCTATGTGGACAGGGGTTTGAGTGCGTGTGTCTTGTGTCTATGTGTGAATGGATGGAGTGTGTGTATGCTTTGCCCCCCGACATTCCAGTTCAGGAAAGCTTTAATCACACAGAGCAGCACTGAACTCTTTCTGCATGGGCCTGGAGGCTGGACAGTGTCCCTAGGTGGGCCCTGCCGATGTGAGCGGCCCCACTGTCCCTTGTTGCTGCTGCTGTTGCTGCCCCTTGCGTCTTCGAGAGCCAGTGCCCGCCTCCTTGCCCTCCTTCCTGGCCAGGTTCCTGTTGGCATTCTCCCGCCGGCCCTGGCCTCCCTTCCTCCTCTTCTGCCCTGCAACAAGCAAACAGCAGGAAGAATCAACAAAGGATGTGCGGGGGAGGCCCTGGGCATGGCCACAGGCCCTAGGAGGGGAGTGTGAGGAAGCCAGGAAGGGGAGGCAGGGGAGGAGGCTGGAGATGCTGCCCTTAGGTAGCTGGGTCATTGTGACCTCCTCTGACAGCAGCCACTTCAGAGGACCCTGCGGCATGGGCACTGGAAGGCATCCCAAGAGCCCTTTCACCCCTCAACCCTCAAGGCACACAAGACATCACCCTCTTCCTCATGGGTTCCTCAGACCTTGGATCCCAGTGGACCAAGAGCACTTCCCAAGTGTTCAGTGCGCCCTCAGAACAGGCAGGACTGCCCCCATCCCCTACCCACCACCAGCCACCTCTGGGGCCAGGCAAGAGCAGCAGCTACCTCCTTGCCAATTGCAGGCTGTGTGGCTTCGGTGGAATCACTACACCTCTCTGGGTCTTAGTGCCCCCTTTCCACCCACAAATCCGGCCTCCAAGGGGCCTTCTAGTATGAACATCCACTAGCTCAGAAGAAATGGGGGAAACTGAAAGGATATTGATCACAGAAGCTTCCAGCTTCTACCATGCAGAGTTCTGGGGCCCTGTTCTCTGTCAGGACTTGACGTCTGGATTGGACAGCATGAGGTCTTGAGTTGGGGGTGCCCCATCTGGCCTTGCCCTGAAGCCTTCTCCTGAGCAGTGGGCAGCAAGCAGAGGTGGTGGGACCCGCCGTGGCTGGTGCCTGAGCTCTGACCCCAGGGAGGCGGAGGCTGCAGCTCACCCTCAGGACACGGCACCCTCCTCACTGTGCACCTCCGGGTCTCCTTGGTGTCAGAGCAGGCAGAATGGTCCCCCCCCAGGGGCCTGGAGCACCCTGCGTGTCCGATCCTCAGAGCCCCTCCGGAAACCACAGAGCTTCTTCTTCTGGAGCAGGGCCCCCAGGGGGACCACTCACTCATTTCACATTGCGCTAGCAGGAAGAGAAGGGAAGAGAGAGAACAAGGAGGAGAGGATCAGGTCTCCATCCCTGGCCCAGAACACCCCAGAACTTCCGCTTGCCTTCTGCTTGGACCTCAGGCTGCAGGTATCTTTAGTCCAGAGGGCAGAAAGTCCTTGGAGACCCAGAAAGGAGTATAGGATGAGCTCTCCCTGCACAGTGCCCCAGCCCACCGCTCTCTGGCCAGATGCCTACCTGGCTCCTCCTCCTGGGATCCTGGACCCTCTGCCCACAGTACCTGCCATGTCTTACCAGGACTGCTGCACTCCATGGTGCCATTGGCAGCTGAGGAGCCCTCAGGACAGGCTGGATAGCAGCGGCCCTTGTGCAGGTACAAGCCCTCCTTGCACTTGGTGCAGAAGTTGTGGCTGAAGCAGGCCTCGCAGTGCTCGATCTTGCATTCTAAGGAGAGGACAGATTGTGGGCCTCTGGCCCAGCCTGGAGGGGAGACGTTCCCCCTCATCCCCAGGCCCAACCCCCTCCCTTCCGTCCACACCCACTGACATGGAGGGCAGGACTCTGGCCTAGAGCTGCAGCGGGACCCTGGCCTATTACTACAGAGGACTCTGGGGAGGACAGGGAAAGGAAGGGCAGCGGCAGGCCGGCCAGGGAACAAGAAGCTGGAGTGGCTGCTCCTGAGAGCTGGCTGGGGACTCTAGCTACCATCAGCCAACTCGAACACGAACCCAGGCTCCATCCCTGGAACCCAAGGTGACGTTCCAGAGAGCAGTTTCAGAGGAGGAGGGTGGAACCCTCTGGGCTTGGTGGGGTGGGACAGGAGTGTTTGAGCATCTCACAGCATCCAGAGGGCCACCCTAAACAGAGTTGAACTGAGGGACAGAATGACCCCCAGAGAGTGGCTTCGTATCTCCTCTTCCCTCATTGCTGGGCATTGCAATGTTCCAAACTGTGGTTCTCCTCCTGCCTGGGGCAGAAAGAATCAGTGCGGAGGAGGGGCAAGCCATCCCAGGGCAAATTCCTCTCCCTCTGCAAGGCTGAGTTCCAGGAACCACCTTGGTAGGACTCCTGGGTCCCTCCCTGATTCCCTGCTGCCAGTTCTCTCCTCTGGGGGGAATGGGGGCAGGGTGGGTCCTGCAGGGCTTGGCTGGAAGCAGGCAGGGTCTTTCACAATCTCTCCTTCCCAGAGTACAGGCGGGGCTAACTTCCTCCCAGGCTCTGGCACCTGAAGCCCACGCTGCCAGTTTTCTAGAAGCTGGTATAGCCAAGAGCTCCCGACACTAAGCACCCGAGGACCAAGAGGACAGCTTCCACGTTCCCATCTCCATCCTCAGAAACTCCCATGTCTTCCATGCTTGTCTCAGCCTCACCTCTCTCCTTCCCTTCTTCTTTCCCTCCCTAGTGCTCTGATTCCTGGGTTTGGTTGCCAGTCAAATAAGAACAAAAATAAGAACAATAGCAGCTACCATTCATTGAGTGCCAGACACTAAGGCTTTACAGGTGTGTCTCACAACAACCCTAGGGGGTAAAAACTCTTAAAGATGAGGCATTGAGAGCTTGAGACATGCTCAAGGTCACACAATGAAGAAGTGGCAGAGTTGAGCTCAGAATCCAGTCTGGTCTTGGGCCAGTCATTTACCCTCCAGGCCTCAATGCTGTCAGCCCTGAAAAGGGCACCATCCCTTGGGTCCTGTCTCCCTCCCAATGTTGTGAGGCTCAACTGATATGAGACCTGCAAATGCATTCTAAATGGCAAGGCATGAACAGGTAGTGGGGGCATTGGCACTGCTCCCCCGAGTGTGCTCACACGTGTCCCCCAGCACATCGCAGGTGCAGCTCCATAGAAGGGGTGGAGATATGACGGCATGTGCCTTGGAGCACATGGAACTGCAGCTGGTGTGGAAACCGGGAGCCAGCAGGCCAGGGAGAGGAGAGAGTGGAAGAGCAGGCTGTCTGGGCTGGGATCCCCTGCAGCCCATGTGGAGCTAATGGTGGTTTTTAAGCAGAAGTGTGATGGGGTAAGGTATGTGTTCTCAGAAGTGTGAAGGGATAGGGTGGGTGTCTCAGAATGTGATGGCGTAGGGTGTGTTCTCAGGAGTGTGAAGTGATAGGGTGTGTGTCTCAGGAGTGTGATGGGATAGGGTGTGTGTCTCAGAATGTGATGGGGTAGGGTGTGTGTCTCAGAATGTGATGGGACAGGGTGTGTGTCTCAGGAGTGTGATGGGGTAGGGTGTGTGTCTCAGGAGTGTGATGGGGTAGGGTGTGTGTCTCAGGAGTGTGATGGGGTAGGGTGTGTGTCTCAGAATGTGATGGGGTAGGGTGTGTGTCTCAGAAGCCTCTTCTGGCTGCAGTGCAGAAGGTGGGTTTCAGGGAAGCAAATGAAGGCTGGAGGATGGATGAACAGTCTATTGCAATGGTCCCGGAGCAAGGTGCTGGGAGCTGGGGAGGACAGTGGCAGTGAGGACTGAAAGGCGATGACAGGCAGGCTCTGGTGATTTGATGGATGGGGTGGGGAGAGGTTGGCACTCAGGGCTATGGCTTGGGTGACAGGTTGGGGACATGCAGGGAGACCTGTGGGAATAGAGGTAGGGGCAGGTGTGGAGGGGGGGGATACGGGGGGCGGAGTTCTGCTATTTACACACCAAGTTGGAAGTGTGCAGCTGAATACTTGAATTGGAGCCTCATCTCCTCTCCTCAGAGTCCCCTCTGCTCCTCTCGCCCATCACCAATGGTTCAAAGCACCCTCCTCCAGTCCAGAGCTTCCAGAGCCCCGCCCCCGACAGCCCTGCCCACACTCACTGATGCACTTGTTCATGTCGGGGTTGCGGGCGTCGAAGTATCCAGGTGGGCAGGACGGCAAGCAGACGCCCACCTGGCGGATGTCGTTCCTCTCCAGCAGGATGAACAGCTTGGGCGAGCACTTGAGGCAGCCGTTGACTTCGGAGCAGAGCTCACAGCCTTTGGCACAGGCCTGGCTCCCCTCGGCACTGACTGCAAAGGTGGACCAGGTATGAGAAGGTGACTGTGGGAGGGAACCTCGCCTATCCAGATTCCCACAAGGATGGAAAGTGAATAGATCGGCGTTTCCTTCCACAGAAGGAATGTGCTTCTCAGAAAGCACAGGCCAGGCTGGCAGCTCTCTGCAAGGCTGCTTTATACGCCTCCCAGTAGCTTTTCTCCAGAGAGCTAGCACCGATGCTGTCCTGCGTGCCTCCCTAGCTCCAGGCACAGCATGAGCTCACCCTCTAAGCTGGCTCCACCATCCCCAGAGAAGCAACCCAAGCTGAACCCTTCCCTGGAACTTATCCATTCTCCCCAGAGCACAAAACATTCACCCTTAGGTATGGAAGGAGGGTTTTTAAAATCTCTGAGAGCTGGGCGCAGTGGCTTACGCCTGTAATCCCAGCACTTCATGAGGCAGAGGCAGGTGGATCACGAGGTCAGAAGATCGAGACTATCCTGGCCGACATGGTGAAACCCTGTCACTACCAAAAATACAAAAATTAGCCGAGCATGGTGGTGGACACCTGTAATCCCATCTACTCAGGAGGCTGAGGCAGGAGAATTGCTTGGGAGGCGGAGGCTGCAGTGAGCCAAGATTGTGGCACTGCACTCCAGCCTGGGCGACAGAGTGACTCTGCCTCGAGAAATAAAAATAAAAATAAATCTCTGAGAAAGTTTTAAGGGCAAGAGGGATAAAGAGTAAAACAGAAAAGGGCTGCCTTCCCTTTTCAAAAACAACTGGAGTAATCTATGCCTAGAACAGGGGTCTCAACCATGGAAGATTTTGCTCCCCAGGGGACATTTGATGATCACACCTGGGGGAGAAGGGTTGTTACTGGCATCAAGTGGGTAGAGACCAGGGATGCGGCTTATCACCCTACAATGCACTGGGCACAGCAAAGAATCACCTGGTCCAAAATGTTAATAGCATGGACGTTGAGAAACCCTGGCTCAGAACCATCCTTTGAAGCCAGGCACAGCGACTCACGCCTGTAATCCCAGCATTTTGGGAGGCGGAGGCAGGCAGATTGCTTGAAGCCAGGAGTTTGAGACTGGCCTGGTCAGCATGGTGAAACTCCATCTCTACTGAAAATACAAAAATTAGCCGGGTATGGTAGCACATGCCTGTAATAACAGCTACTCGGGAGGCTGAGGCAGGAGAATCATTTGGAATCCGGGAGGCAGAGGTTGCAGTGAGCTGAGATTGTGCCACTGCACTCCACTCCAACCTGGGTGACAGAGCAAGAATCCATCTCAAAAAACAAAGAAAGAAAGAAAGAAGAAAGAAAGAGAAAGGAAAGAAAGAAAGAGAGAGAAAGGAAAGAAAGGAAAGGAAGAAAAGAAAGAAAGAGAAGAAAAAGGAAAAGAAAGAGAAAGAAAGAAAAAAAGAAGAAAAGAACCATCCTGTGAGGCTTCATGGCCTTCCATTCCAGCACCACGTCTCAACGATCTTTGATCTCACTCACTTGTCTCATCCTTATGGAGCCCCTTCCATGGACCTTGCGCAGCGTGACCCCCGGGACAGAGGCATATAAGCCACTCTGTACAGGAACTGATCTTTCAGTGGAGCAGACAGACCCCAAACAGGTGAATGCTGAGAGCCACAGGGCCAAGCAATAGTGGACTCAAAAAGAAAGAGGGAAACAAGCCACGAAGGAGGTATCACTGGGGTCAAGTCTTGGAGAATCTGTACAGATTTATCCTTTAGGAAATAGAACTAAGGGCACTCAGGGAGCAGGACCACAGAGGTGTAAAACTAGCAAAAGGCGGAATTGCAGATAACTGGGGGTGGAGATGGGAATGGGAGGGGAGCGGTGAAAGGTAAGGTTTTCTATCTTTATATCATGCTAAGGAACTTTAACTTGATCAAGGAGGGCAACAAGAGCCGGGCAGCAGCCGGTCGTGGTGGCTCACACCTAGAATCCCAGCACTTTGGGAGGCTGAGGTGGATGATCACCTGAGGTCAGGAGTTCAAGACCAGCCTGGCCAACATGGCAAAATGCTATCTCTTCTAAAAACACACAAAATTAGCTGGGTGTGGTGGCGGGTGCCTGTAATCCCAGCTACTCGGGGGGCTGAGGCTGGAGAATCACTTGAACCCGGGGGAGCAGAGGTTGCAGTGAGCTAAGATGGTGCCACTGCACTACAGCCTGGGTGATAGAGCAAGACTCCGTCTCAAAAAAAAAAAAGGTAGGCATTGAGGAGCTACAGATACAGGCAGAAGGCAGAGAGCTGGGGAAAATCAGAACAGAGATGGTGAGAGATGGCACAGGGTAGTGGACCCAGAGCCCAGGCCTCAGAGTCAGTAGGACCCCGGAGCCAGATTCCAAGTCTGGGAACCTGGGCAAAACAATGAATCTTGTGTGCTTCCCTGAAAAGGGGAGATGAGGATGTCCACTCTGGACAACTGCTGGGTGAGTCTACGCTCCAGGAATCAATCCTGGTTTCAGAACAGGAGAACACAGAGGAGTGAGGAAGGAGAGCAGCCGAAGGAAGGAGGATGATAACAAACACCAGCTTATCACAACACAGCAGTAACCACAATGGCAGCAGTGTGTCACCAAATGTTGAGCACTGACTCTGTGGCAGGCACCGTTCTCAGTGCTTGGCAAGTATCAACTCATTTAATCCTTACAACAGCCCATGAAGTAGGTACTATTGTTATTTCAAAGAAATTTATAATCCACTTTTCTTTTTTCAAACAGAGTCTCGCTCTGTCACCCAGGCTGGAGTGCAGTGGTCCAATCTTGTCTCACTGCAACCTCCCCCACCTGGGTTCACATGATTCTCCTGCCTCAGCCTCCCGAGTAGCTGGGATAATAGGAGCCCACCACGATGCCGAGCTAAATTTTTGTATTTTTAGTAGAGACAGGGTTTCACCATGTTGGTCAGGCTGGTCTAGAACTCCTGCCCTCAGGTGGTCCACCCTCTTCGGCCTCCCAAAGTGCTGAGATTACAGGCATGAGTCATCACACCTGGCCTACTATGCAGAATTTTATAGATGAGGGAATGGAAAGGTAAATTACTTGGACAAAACTTCTCAGCCAGCATGTGTTTCGGGCAGAGGAGACAAAAGTATAGAGAGACCGGGGTAGGACAACATGAGGTGGCATGGACACCGAAAGTATGTTTAGACTATATATGTTTTGAAAATGGAATTTACGCCGGGCGCGGTGGCTCACGCCTGTAATGCCAGCACTTTGGGAGGCCGAGGTGGGCGGGTCATGAGGTCAAGAGATCGAGACCATCCTTGCCAACATGGTGAAACCCCGTCTCTACTAAAGAATACAAAAATTAGCTGGGCATGGTGGCGCACGCCTGTAGTCCCAGCTACTCGGGAGGCTGAGGCAGGAGAATTGCTTGAACTCGGGAGGCGGAGATTGCAGTGAGCTGAGATTGTGCCACTACACTCCAGCCTGTTGCCTGGCGACAGAGTGAGACTCTGTCTCAAAAGAAAAAGAAAATGGAATTTATAGACTGTGTGTGGTGGCTCACACCTGTAAGCCCAGCAATTTGGGAGGCTGAGGTGGGCAGGTCGCTGCAGCCCAGGAGTTTAAAGACCAGCCTGGGCAACATATGGAGATCCCGTCTCTACTACAAAAAATAATAATAGACTGGCCGTGGTGGCTCACACCTGTAATCCCAACACTTTGGGAGGCTGAGGCTAGGAGTTCAAGACCAGCTTGGCCAACATGGTGAAATCCCATCCCTACTAAAAATAGAATAATTAGCCAGGCGTGATGGCACACACCTGTAATCCCAGCTGTTTAGGAGGCTGAGGCATGAGAATCCTTTGAACCCAGGAGGCAGAGGTTGCAGGGAGCCAAGATCGCTTCTGCACTCCAGCCTGGTGACAGAGCGAGACTCTGTCTCAAAATAATAATAATGAAATAAAAATAAAAATCACGATTGTTCTTGTTGGTATAATTATTGTATGGGCAAAAATACTCTAAATGCAGCATTGGAGTTATGAGGGAGCCCTTGGGATTATTTTTCTACTCTGGGCCTTTATTCAGCTGTGTTACAAATTCATGAGTCACTACAGATTTTAGGCACCCCTTCCACCTCAAAGATATTAAATTGTCTACAACTCACTGTTTTTATTTAATTTATTGTTGAAATGAATGCGCCCCTCTAGGTTTTTGCCTTAGTTTCAGTAACGGCCATGATCCCGGCATCCCATTTGCAGTCCTCTCAAGCTATCCTGTCATACTCATTTATTCCTTCATTATCCCCTGTGTTAAGAACACGTTTGCAAAAGGCGCCCTTTTCAGATCCGATGCCCACCTCCCATTCCACCAGCAACAATTCCCCTTGTGCATTTTTCTTCAGCTCTGTCAATGGCACAGCAGAGGAAGTGTGGCACACCCCGGGGAAGGGAATCTGGAATCAGGTCAGCATGGTGGGGGTGTGGAGCGGGTGATGAGGCAGGAAGCTGGCAAGGGAAGCAGGGGCTGGATGAGGAAGGGTCTTGAGCCCAGATGGAGGAGTTCACACCCTATCCCGAAGGTCATAAGGAATGAGTGGGAAGTTTACAACAAGAGACATGGTCAGGATTCCATTTTAGAAAGATCACTCGGTAGAGAATGGATTGTCCGAGGGCAAGAGTGGAGACAGGAGACTCCCAGGCTAGAACTCCAAGCCAGTAGAGCTGGGCTGAGCCAAGGAGAGGGGAGGGAGTAGACACATGTGAGATGGTCAGGCAGCAGGGTCAACGAGACGGGGTGACACATTCAACAAGAGGGAGTGAGGAGCAAGCACAAGGTGACCTCGAGATGCTGGGCTCCTGTAACAGCCCTTCCCTGGGAGAGGGACCACAGGAGGTGGAGGGGGTTTGGCAAAATGATGAGTAGCTAAGTATTAGACATGTTGAGTTTGCGGTTCCTGTGGAGCATCCAGGGAATGATGTCTATTAGGCAATTGAACACGTGGGTCTGGAACTCAAGAGAACTATTTTGGCTGGAGATTCAGACGTGGAGTTCTTTCTTTTCTTTTTCTTTCTTTTTCTTGAGATGAGATCTCACTCTGTTGCCCAGGCTGAATTGCAGTGTCACAATCGTAGCTCACTGCAGCCTCAAACTCCTGGGCTCAAGGGATCCTCCTGCTTCAGCCTCCCTAGTAGCTAGGACTACAGTCACATGCCACTATGCTTGGCTAAAGAGGTGGAGTTCTTAACATCAGAGAGTCCTCAAAGCCATGCCAGTCCATGAGATGGCAAGAAGAGTGGGTCTAGAGTGAGAAGAGGAACTGGACATTGAAGAGAAGGACGGAGAAGCCTTAGGTCCATGAAGAGGCAGAGAACGAGCCAACAGAAAAACAGGGGACCCTGAGAAGTATATTGCATCATGGGAGCCGAGAGAAGAGTACACTAGGAAGAGGGCGGCATCAACACGCCAATTGCTTCTGAGATGTCATGTGAGCCCAGTTGGGTAGGGGCAACCCTGGTAAGTGCAGTGTCAGTGGGGTGTTGGGGTGGACAGCAGGAGGCAGTGGTTGAGCAGGGAAAGGAAGGTCAGGAAGCAGAGAGAGGAAATCTTTTTTTTTTTTTTTTTTTTTTTTGAGATGGAGTCTTGCTCTGTTGCCTAGACTGGAGTGCAGTGGCACAATCTCAGCTCACTGTAACCTCCACCTTCCGGGTTCAGGTGATTCTCCTGCCTCAGCCTACTGAGTAGCTGGGACTACAGGTGCCCGCCACCATGCCTGGCTAATTTTTGGATTTTTAGTAGAGACAGGATTTCACTATGTTGGCCAGGCTGGTCTGTAATTCCTGACCTCATGATCCACCCTCCTCGGCTTCCCAAAGTGCTGGAATTACAGGCGTGAGCCACCGCGCCTGGCCGAGCCCCTTTCTTTTAAGAAGTGGCTGTTGCCGGGCGCTGTGGCTCACGCCTGTAATCCCAGCTCTTAGGGGAGGCAGAGGCGGGAGGATAGCTTGAGCCCAGGAGTTCGAGACCTGCCTGGGCAATATAGCGAGACCCCGTCTCCACAAAAAGGAAAAAACAAAAATTATTTATTAAAATTAAAAAAAAAAAAAAAAAAAAAGAAGTGGCTGTTGGCTAGCGTGGGGGCTCATGCCTGTAATCCTGAGATGCTGCGGCTGGAGGATTGATGGAATCCAGGATTTCAAGGCTGCAGTGAGCTATGACTGAGCCACTGCACTCCAGCCTGGGTGACACGGCAAGATCCTGACTCAAAAAAAGAAGCTGATAGTTAGATCTGTGGAAGCAGAAGAGACTGGGATGGTGCCTTGGGCAACACCTGCATTCAACAGCTAGGCAGAGGAAGAGGGGCTCGAGAAAGACGTGGAGAAGGACCTTTGGAGAGCTGGGGGGAGTCTGAGAGAGGTGCCAGGAGTCAGGTGGAAAGGGGAAACTCTCAGGGACCTGAGCTGGGAGGAAGCAAGGTCAGTGAGCTCTGAAGCAAATCTGTAAGACTTGACTCTCAGTGGTCACCGACTGGGTGACCTCGAGAAGGGCGGTTTTGGTGGAGAGGTGGATGAGAGCCAAAGCACAGTGGGCTTCGGAGTCGGCAGAAGGGAAGGAGTGGAGATAACGCCAGGAGGGAAACAGAGAAAATCAGAGATCACAGATGGAGAAGGGGACAGCACGGCTGGGGGGTAGGGAATGTGATTACAAGACTCAGAGGCAGGGGACGTTGATGGAGTAGAGACCCAAGGACGCGAGGATACAGGAGTGTCACGACACAGGCTCAGATGGTAAGGCTGGCCTTGGTTAGCAGGAGGAACTAGGGGCTGCAGTCAGGGACAAAGGGATCAGAGAGGGTTTGGGGGCTCAGAAGAGGAATGGGGGGCTCAGTGATAGGCAGGGGTCAGTTCAACAAGGAAAGGGATGTTTATCAAGGGGGACAGGAGGCACAGGGTGTTCTCAGCTCGGAAAGGCAGTGAGGGGACGGAGGGATAGAAGAGGAGGCTCCACAATGGGAATGTGGCCTTGAAGGAAGGATCCAAGGAAGATGGTACATATTTGGGGGAATGCATAATGATTTAGAGGGGGAAAACCAAGGCTCGTTTATTCCACAGATGTTTACTGCACACCCCACAAGTGCTCAGGACTGTTAAGAGCTGGAACCTGGAGGTATAGCCACAAAAGCCCACCCAGGACGAGGGAGGCAGGGCTGGTCACACATCTGGATGCAGAGAGGCAGAGGGCACTCCCTGACCCAGAAACCTAGAGGAGGAGCGCGTCTCGCACAGGAGGAACAGCCAGTGCAAAGGCTCTGAGGCACCGCATGTCCTGGATTGACCATGGCATGGAAAATAGGGCTTTATATAGCTGGGTGCAGAGGCACGTGCCTGTAATTCCAACTACTCGGGAGGCTGAGGCAGGATCACATGAGCCTAGGAGTTGCAGGCCATTGGGGCAACATAGCCAGATCCCATCTCAAAAGAAAAAAGGAACACAGGGCTTTATATATTCTCTTGGAGAGGAAAGCGACCGGTGGAAGGACATCGTCAGGTTGGTGGTTTAGAAAGCTCCCCTCTAGCTGGGCACAGTGGCACATACTGTAGTCCCAACTACTCAGGAGGCTGAGGCGGGAGGATACCTTGAGCCCAGGAGTTTGAGACCAGCCTGGGCAACATAGTGAGATCAAGCCCCTGTCTCTAAAAGAAAAGAAGGAACAAAAGCAAGAACACTCCTTCCTGCTGCTGTCTGCTATGGGGGCTGTGGGGTGGGGCGGCCTTGCAGGACTGTAAGCCTGGCTGAGGAGGCTGGGTGGACTCAGCGGGGGGTGAGGGGGTGCTTGCAGGGGGAGGGAGCCTCCTTCCTGGCTTCTTCAGCACCCCCAGCTCTGCCCTCCCCCCCACCACCTCCCTCAGCCCCCAAGCACCCTGCTCTCCAGCCCACTTCACTGAGCCAGCAGTCCAGGGCTGTGCCCTTAATCTCCCCTCTCCAAGCCTCCTTCATCCTGTGCAAAGCCCTTTCAAGTTGCTGTGGCTATGATGAGGCATTGCTCCGGGACAGCTCAGCCCCACATCCCATGAAGAAGGCCCTGGACCATAGCCCCTCATCCCCAGGAGATTCACTTCACCCAGTTGCCAATTTCCTCATCCTCAGGAATCTTTCTTAAGCTAAAATTCTGATGGTTTTACACCCCTTCCTAATATCTATCAATGGCTCCCATCACTTACAGAATTAAGACCCAGCTCCTTGCCTGACCCAAAAAGCTTTTGTGGGCCCATCCCACCCACCTCACCCTTCAGCACCACCCCTAAGCAATATCAAACCATTTTTGTTTGTCTGGACACATCACACTGTCTCGCACCTGCGTGCCTTTGTTCAGGTTGGTCCTTCTGCCTGGAACACTCTCCGCCTGCTCTTGAGCCTGACCAATTCCCTCAAGCTTCAGAACTAAAGTCACCTTCTCCAGGAAGCCTTCCTGATCTCACCTCCCTGCAAAATCTCAGTGGAGTACTTTTCTGTGTTCCCACACCCCCAGTACTTGACTCTGTCATGGTGAACATCACCTTATATTGTTATTATCTGCTAATATGTCTTTTTCTCTCACTAGAAAGAGCTTCGGCAGGCAGAGCTCATCACTTCTGAACGGGAGCTCAGTAAAGGATAAGGCTCCGCAGGGGTATAGGGTTGAGGGTATGTGAGTGAGACACAGGCTTCAGAAGAGGGGTGGTGTATGGATGGATCTTAATGAATATTCATTACAGTGGCGGGACCAGGATGGAACAGGGATGACGGACTCAGGTGGAATGGGTTAGGGACAGGGGCGGGTGGAGACAACTCACCGTGACCCAGAGAGTGATGATCTTGATTCTGGGGTGGAATCTAGTCTTGGAGGAACTGGATTTGGTAAGAGAGCCCTGAGTTCAGTTGGTGATGGTAGGAGGATAGGGAGCGGGGCCTCAGCATGGAAACTGAGGAAATGGGTAGAGCAGGGCCCCTCTCAGGCCACACGCTGTCCTAGGAGGTGGATCTATTCCTGTGGCTTCCTGGGACCTGCACATTCAGCAAGCCCTGGGCATCTGGGCATGTCCCACTGGGAGGACCTAGGATTTTTTCTGAAACAGAGTCTCTCTCTGTCACCCAGGCTGGAGTACAGTGGCACGATCTTGGCTCACTGCAACCTCCACCTCCAGGGTTCAAGCGACTCTCCTGCATCAGCTTCCCAAGTAACTGGGATTACAGGTGCAGACACCAGGCCAAGCTAATATTTGTATTTTTAGTAGAGACGAGGTTTCACCATGATGGGCAGGCTGGTCTCAAACTCCTGACCTCAGGTGATCCACCCGCCTCTGCCTCCCAAAGTGCTGGGATTACAGGCATGAGCCACCATGCCCGGCTGTACTTAGGATTCTTTATCTCAACTGTGAGCTTAGTTTAGATCCTCACTTTTTTCTTACCTGGATTGTTTGCCTCCCGCCTCCAGCCACCTCCCCCCACCCTCTACGCAGCTGGGCTCTAGGCTCCCTGATGAAAGCCTCAGTGGCTCCTCACCACCCGCAGCTGGAGTAGGCCAAGAAACTCCTCAGCCTGAAGGGTGCGAAGAGCTTAATGACTCGACCTCTACCCTGCAGCATCTTCTCCCCTAACCCTCCCCCTCAGCCCCAGACAGCTTCCTTGCTCTACCCCAGTGGGCTCCGGGCAGCTTGTTTAGCAGCAGAACACTTCTTTCCAACAGAAAAGGTCCCCAGTGTATCAAATAGATATGAACACAGCTTCTCCAGCGGAAATCCTAGGGCTCCCCAGAACCCCCTCGATAATTCATTTCCCCAGCTACTCCTAGCTGCACCTCACCTCCTAAAGGAACACTCTATGCCTCCTCCCAATTCCCCGGGGACTCTCCA
Organism: Ateles fusciceps; assembly: GCA_036589455.1. NCBI lineage: Eukaryota > Metazoa > Chordata > Mammalia > Primates > Atelidae > Ateles > Ateles fusciceps. Next base: position 9,181,099 of record JAZHEH010000733.1, read on the forward strand.
TGCCCCTGGGGTTTTCTCCGTGTAGCACTCCCAAAAGGTGGATTGACATGCGCTCTTCCCCACTCACTTGTGGGCTCCTGAAGATTCATCTCTGCCATCAGGGCCAGCTTGCAGGATCTCAATGAACATTTGCGGAATGACCCAAGGAAGGAACGGGGATTCAGTGAGGGATGAGGGACTGTAAGGCTGTCAGTACAGTGAGGGTAGAGGCTCTGGATGGAGGATGGGTACAAAGAGAGCTCCTGGCTTCTGGAGAAGTCACGGCTCAATAAAGAAATGGAGGCTTCCTGGGGGGGCAGGACTGGGGAGGGGGCCCCCCCAAGAATCAGAGAGGAGAAGGGGCTCAGGAAAGAGCGTACTAAATGTGAGGGATGAATGGGAATGAGGACTCAGAAAGGTGCAGGGACCCCAGCTCAGGGGTGAGCAAGAAGACAAGGGGCTTAGTGAACAGGAGTTCAGGGAGGGGCAGGGGCCTCAATGCACGGAGGAGGGGAAGGAGGCCTTGCAAGTGGACTTCACGACTCACAGCTAAAGAGAAGTTTTTGCCGGGTGTGGTGGCTCACTTTGGGATGCCGAGGCAGGTGGATCACCTGAGGTCAGCAGTTCGAGACCAGCCTGACCAACATGGAGAAACCCCGTCTTTACTAAAAATACAAAAATTAGCCAGGCGTGGTGGGACCTGCCTGTAATCCCAGCTACTTGGGAGGCTAAGGCAGGAGAATCACTTGAACTTAGGAGGCGGAGGTTGCAGTGAGCCGAGATCACGCCATTGCACTCCAGCCTGGGCAACAAGAACAAAATCCCGTCTCAAAAAAAAAAGAGAGATAAGTTCTTTGCTCAACTTTGCTCGCTCCATGCAGGCAGACCATCACTCAGACTCCAAAGTCAGACATGTCTGACTTCAAAACTGGTATATAATAGCTCAGGATCAGGTTTAGATTGAGTGGCCTCTGGAGGCCCTCCTAACCTGCAGCCGAGGGCTATCAGCCAGAGTGTACAGTCCTGAGGCTCCTGCGCAGCATGATTACCCCTGCCCCCGGGTCCGTCCAGTGCCCTTCCATGCTTGTCTTGTCCAGAGGCTGAGCAGGCACATTTAGGCGTCTTGGTCTTCCGTCTTCCATCCCCTACTCCCCCAGGATCCCTAACGCAAAATGGTCTACACATTGTTTAGGTAACAATGATTTACATCCAGAGTCTACTCAGAACCTGATGTTTTACAAGGGTTGTTAAACATGTATACCTTTTGAGGCGGGTGGATTACCTGAGGTCAGGAGTCGGAGACCAGCCTGGCCAACAGGACGAAACTTTGTCTCTACTAAAAATACAAAAATTAGCCGGGCATGGTGGCACACGCCTGTAATCCCAGTTACTTGGGAGGCTGAGGCAGGAGAATCACTTGAACCCAGGAGGCAGAGGTTGCAGAGAACCAACATCCCACCACTGCACTCCAGCCTGGCTGATAGAATGAGACTCCATCTCAAAACAAAACAAAACAAAATAATATTTGTATATACCTATTATCTCATGTAAGCCTTACTATCCTCCTATACGTTACATTTTAGCTTCCTGATTGCGATGACTATGGCTATTACGTAACAAGTATTGCCAAACACACAACCTTCATCCCTCCCTGCACCCCTGAACCTGTCCCCACCCCTCTCCCCACCCTTGCCTTTTACCATCTAGGATGTCTGTTACATCACTTGGTAATAAAAACTGGCTCACATGCTTCCACAGCTGTTAGATGTGGCCGTATGAAAAGCAAGCACGTCAAAATTGCTGCAGGAGATTCACCATCGCAAGGACCAGGCCCTTACTGATGCCAAGTCTAGTACTTTCTTTTCTTTTTTTCTTTTTCTTTTTTCTTTCTTTCTTTCTTTCTTTTTTTTTTTTTTTTTTTTTGGTGATTGTGTTGCTCTGTCACCCAGGATGGAGTGCACTGGCGACATCTCAGCTCACTGCAACCTCTGCCTCCTGGGTTCAAGCAATTCTCCTGCCTCGGCCTCCCGAGTAGCTGGGACTACAGGCACATGCCACCACACCCAGCTAATTTTTTTGTATTTTTAGTAGAGATGGGGATTTCACCATGTTAGCCAGGTTGGTCTCGATCTCCTGACCTCATGATCCGCCCGCCTTGGCCTCCCAAAGTGCTGGGATTACAGGCGTGAGCCACTGCACCCGGCCACTTCCTTTTCTTTTTAATACAACAGGCTTGAACTTAGGTCCCCTGACCCCTGGTGTAGGCAGGTGTGAGGCTCTGCATGCGTGAGGATCAGTGATAGGAACATAAGCATGTCGCATGAGCGTGAATGGTTCCTCCCATTCTCTCTCTGTCTCTCTTGTTTCGGAAATAGAGGAGACTGATTATAAACCGCTAAACCGCTTCTGGCCCATAGAGTCCAAAATACTGGGCACAACAGATGAGAAGGGAGGAAAATCAAGGCCTTGCTGCTGATTAAACCTAACCGTCTCTAATTGTTTGTTAAGCCAGGGATTTTCAGCTTCACCAGTTCTCTGAGCTTCACTCCCTGGGCTGAGTCCTGGCCTTGGCTGCTCCCGTGGAGCCCCAGCAAACCCTGCTGCCTTTCAGCCTTCAATGGGCGCCTCCGTCTGCAGGGGAAACATGAAGCAAGAAGGAGCTGGGCTAGACTTCAGGAAGACCTCCTGCCTGTGGGCGTGGCATCCTCTCGTGGGGGGTGTCAAGAGACAGATGAGGACTCGGGACTCTGGAGCCCCCACCCTCTCCTTTGTGTGGGCCCCTCACACATGGTGGCCACCCCCACAGCACTGGGGCCCCATCACTGGAGATCTTAAACCGAATCTGAGGAGTGCCCATCAAGGGGCTGTGGACAGATTGCCCTTGACCTCTGTCAAACTCGGCTTTCAAGAAGACTGGGCCCACAGGCATTAGGAGACCTGGGTTCCAACATCAACTGTATCTCCTTAGGCCTGTTTCTTCCCCTTTCTTAGCATCTGTACAATGATAGGATTTTGGTTTTGTTTTTAAGCTATGAGAACCTTCTCTTCCGATGACATCTTACGTGGACGCTTATTACCAAAAGCAGAGAAACCTGAGGCTGCTCTGGTTTGAAGGGTGGAGAGGCCAGACCCCTGCCTGCTTGTCTCCCCCTTCGACACCACTGTAGCTCCCTGAATCCCACTGGGCATGGTTTAAAAGCCACAGCAGTGGACAGTCTCCCCGACCCTCCCTACTCCACGGTTCCTGCCCCATGATCTGGGCAGGGGAAGCCCTGTTGCCCAGTGCTAAGCTGTGCAGAGCTCCTAACCCAAAAGGGTTGAGGGCTGCACGTTAGCCAAAAAAGGAGCCCCAGGGCAGGGGGTTTGGGGAAGCATCTCCATGGATACCACACAAAGATGGTGTTATGTCAAAGCGCGTAATCCTCAAAGGCGTAATCCACAAACTGGATCCTCACAAGAGAGGGGTTAATCAAGAAGCAGAGTCTACAAAGGGGAAAACAGCAAAGTGAGTCATCTACAGAGTGGGTAATCTCAGCAAATTAATCCACCAACTGAATAATCCACAAACAGGATCATCTACTGAGTAATCTACAAAGCTGTAATGGACAGAGTGGAAATCTGCAAGGGTCATGATGGAATAAAACTCCTGAAGACCCCTAGTTCCCGGGTGGCCCCCTCCCACTCCCAAGGCCGGCTGTGGCCCACCCCCACTCCGTTACTCACTCCGCCTCTGCCTCTTCCCCTTGATCCCCCCGGCTGCCGATGGTGAGGTGCGTCAGCTGAGAACCAGGGCCACCACACACAGCCCAAGCCGCATAGTCACGCGCCAGCTCCAGGCCCCTGGTTGGAGGGGGTGGTCTGGGGGAGGGTGGACAGCACACGGCTCTTGCTAACACCTCCGGGGCTGGGTGAGCAGCAGGAGGCCCAGGCCTGGGCCGTAGCCCAAATTCACCATAATCTCAGCTGGGGACAGAGAGGGTGTGGGGAGCCCAGTTCTCCATCAGCTCAAAGGGAGGTCCTCAAAGAGAGACTTCCTCAAAGGCACCTCGGAGTGTCACATGGGAGATCTCTTTGTCACGTCAGCAGGGTCTACTCCAAAAACCAACCTGTGCGGGGAGGAGAGAGAAGGGTTAATTCTACAGTACCAGGGCCCTCCCACCTATGCCTCCTATCCTACCCAGAAGACTGTGGGAGCTCAAAATGTGTGGACGTTACAAGTTACCCACCTAGAACCCTTCTAGAAGAAACCCACTCCTTTTCCTATCTTGCAGAATTCCGTAACCTGGGACTGGGAGCTGGCAACCTGTGTAGCCAGAATATGGTGGACGTTCAAACCAAACTTATGGGTCACTGATGATTTCTCAGTAGTGGGAGCCAGCTGGTCCCCTGCCTGCTATTGTCCAGCTGTAACTGGAAGTCCTTCTTTAAGTCTACCCTGCAGATCTCATGCTGCAGTAACGTCCTGTCTCTCGAAGAGGAGCTCTCTCTGTCTTTCCATGAGTGACCCCTCAGCCTTCTTTTCCCAGGGCTGAGTCACCCATGTGCCTTTCACCTGTCCTGGAGCTAGAGCAGTGGCCCCCAGCAAGCTGGCAGACTCTGTGTGGTGGCCCTCTGGGCTTGGCGGGAGAAAAGGAAGTAAGGTTCCCCGGCCACAGAAACTCTGACACAGCAGGCCCGGCGGGCCTGGCCTTTGTGAGAGGATAAAGAGGCAGCAATGCCCGCCCTGGCCAGAGACACAGAGAATGGGGATAACCCCCCAGCCCAGCGAGAGCCAGGTCTCTGGACCCGCTGGCCGGCTGGGTGATGGGGCAGGGGAGCCGGTCCCTCCCCTGATCAGATGTGTCTGGGAAGTTGGACATCTGAGCCCAACCTGGGAGTGAGAATGAAAACCCTGCTTCCCCTCACAGGGTCACACACTCATGCTCCAACACTCCAGTGTTCTTTCACAGCAGCTGCCTGCCCACGCACACCCCACACTCCCCCATACACACCCACACCACCACAGAGCGTGCAGGTCTGTAGCACACAAAGGCTCTGTGGATGCCAGGGGCCGTCACCTTCCCCCTCCACTGGTTAGATACCTTTGAACAAGTCATGGAGCCTCACTGAGCCTCAGTTTCACATCTATCAAATGGGGGACAAGCAAGACTATGTCACAGGCTAACCAAGAGTCGCAGTTCAGGCTCAGGAATGAGAAATCTGAGGTGCTGGAGTGGAGGTGCCCTCCACCCCCCTGTCCTTTTACCCTCTAGGCTCTTCAGTGCCAGCCCACCCCCTCGCCTCTCAGGGAGGCCCCAGCAGAGCCCACCTGCACGGGAGATAAATCATTATCCCCTAAGGGAGTTCAGTACCTCCCTCCTTGGCCTCTCCCGCTGGCTTTGAAGGCCAGACACACTCAAGTGGTTAAGCTGCCTGTGAGAAGTGTTTACATGAGGCTGATGGATCCCACCTGGTGCTATGGCCAGAGCCAGCGATGATGCCCCCAGCCACCCCCAAATGCCCATCAGCTGCCAACCCCTGCACGCCCCCTCCAGTACTCCCTGCCTGACTTACCAAAGCCTTTCTATCCTCCCCAGCCCCCCACTACACACTTCTCTCACCTACAAATTATAGATGTCCAGTTGAGTTTATCAGACTGGGGTCTTCAGGCCCAAGTGTGTAGTCTCAGAGGCTGGCCCATATAGCAGTGATAATCATGGGCATGAACTTCAGGGCCAGACTGCCTGGCTTTGAATATTGGCTCTGCTACTTATTAGCTGTGTTACCTTGCTCAGCTGGTCTGAGCCTGTTTCTTATCTGCAAGAAGGTTATTGTTGTTTATGACTTAACTGAGCTAATACATAAAACTGCTTAGAATGGTGCTGGGTACATAGTGATGACTCAATAACATTTGCTGTTATTTGTTAAGACCAAAGCTTCATTTTGCGTCTATGTTCTAATGATCATTCAAAAGCAATATGAACATGTTCTGTATCATCTGGATACTAACCTTAATACTGAGCACTGTTACGCAATTTCCATATTTGCATTTATCTTTATGGTTGATTGCCTTGACACCAAAGCGATCACTCAGAGTGATAGGATTTGCCTTTAATTGCAGCATTTCTCAAACTGAGGTCTGAGAATCCCTGGCAGATCTGTTCCATGAGTCCTTACAGTTGACAAACACTGCATTAGACAAACTTGGTGTTAACCCTGGGTCTGCAAGACTTTGGACTCTGTGTGATCAATATCCTGGGGTTCGTCGGGGCACAAAACGTCCCCTATGCATCTCTGCATTCCTTGTGCCCACCTGTCATGGTGTCTGGCAATTCAGGGTGAGTGCTCAGCAAACGTTAGCTCCCTCCCTCTCCTCTCCCTCTAAATTCCTCCCCAATCCTCCCAGGTCCTAGTTTTCTTGACCCCTGCCACACTCACCCAGTCCTTGCCAGGGGTGATCTTCTGGCCCACTCCCCACCTGAATTACTAGGGAACCACAATCTCAGCTGGGAAATCGTAAGAAGGATCCAGATGTGAATTTCACTGAAGCAAGTGACACTGGCCTCCCTCACCCCCTGGGATGGGAAGAGTTGCAAGCACTTCTTGAAAAGGTACATATAGAATCAACCCTGTAAAGAGGCTAAGAGTTCCTCTATATCAAGGGGTACAAATGACATATAGGATTGAAGCTGGATGTGGAGGGGGTAAACTGGGAGGGCAGATGCCCCATCTAAAGGAGCATATGCTGTTCAGCTCTGGCTGATTGCTGCCAGATCTTCTGATTTTTCAAAAGAGGAGTGAAAAATCCAGGATCTTATAAGAAATCTGATTTGAAATGCTGGACAGGTCTTGAACTAGGAACCTGCAGCACCAAGCCCCAGAGGGCCACAGGTCCCTGCCTCATTCCTGTAGCTAGTCCCTGACCCCGCATGCGCACACACATGCACGCACACTTGCAGACACGGACAGCGTGGACGAGGGCTGAGAGAGGAGATAGGAGCTGACGACTCCCTTTTAAGCAGCCTGCCTCATTTCTCTGAGTCCTCTGATTTCCTTTGGGCTTTGGGTGATATGGCACTGGCAGTTTATTTTTTGAGGCTTGCTCTACACAGATAGAATGGGAACTGCTGGCAGTGCCTCAGGTATTGGTGTGGATAAGAAAGGGCATTGCGCCCTGCCACGGTGGGGGTGAGGGATTCACACTTGTTAGATGCCTTCCACCGCCTGCTATGTGCTAGGTCTTCCTTTACTTCTCACAATGGAAGGAGGAAGGTAGAATTATTTCCATTTTACAGGGAGAGAGACCTGGCCCTGAGTGGTTAAGGGTCTAGGGCTTACAGACCTAGTTAGTCACCAACCCTCAGGTTTGCTACCCAAGACTGGGTGTGGGAAGGGTGGGGCAACCCGCAGGGGAGCTGCTGATTGTGGGGCCAATCCAGGTTGGGGAGTGGACCTGCAAAGTGGGGGAAGAGGCTGGGGGCAGAGGCAGAGCTGGGACTGGAGACCAAAGGGAGAGGCAACAGGCGTCTGGGAGGGAAGGACAGGGGCTGGGGGAGGGGACACAGCTGGGGGTGGATCTCAGGGCAGAAACTCAGTCCCAGGAGGGGGCTGGAGTCACTCTCACCTTCTTGCCTGCAACACTGTCAGAATAAAGTGGTACTCCGTAGGGGCCAGATACAGACTCCAAAATGTAAACTATCCAGATAATTTCTCATTAGCCCTCCCTGGGCCCGGGCCGACTATAGGCTGGAGAGTTCTGGCGGCCCAGCAGCCTGGCAGGCGGGGCAGAAGAATTGCGGGCGGGGACGGGACCAAGTAGGTGCCTGTCCGACCTGTCGGGATTAGCCTGTAGGTCGGTCGGAGCCAAGCCAGGTGCTGGGGCCGTGCCCCGCCCCCAAAACCAAGGGCAGCGGAGGAAGGCTTCTTCACCCCCTCCATCACCCCCGCAAGCGCGCACATTCTTCCCTCCCCGACTATCCCGCAGAGGCCCCAACAGGTGCCGAGGGGAGACGCGGATCTGAGGTCCCTCTGGCTATCCCTCAAGAGCCAAGAGAGCTGTCTGCGTCTGAGAGGCCAGTTTCACAAGAAAACTCCTGCCCGCCAAGCACCCTCACCGCAAGTCCGTCCCGGTCCTCCTGGGGGCCCCGGGCGAACATACCCCCCACTCTCCCCAGCTAAGCGATACCATCGGTTCCAGAGCGCCAAACCCCGAGGGCCAGGGAGCCGCGTCACTTCGCTGTGCACCGGGGGGCCATCTCGCATGCCATCTGCCACGTCGAACCCAGGCCCAGGCTGCGGACTGGGGTGGGGGTCACCAGAGACCGTGGGACTTGGGGGGAATCCGAGCCAATGAGACCAGGGATCGAGAACTTCTGGATTGGAGGCTGGGTATGAACGAGGCTGGTGGACTTGGCAAATTCAGGACTGCGAGTGAGGACGCTCACCCGGGGCTGCGGATGGAGGGGAATTCGAGGGGGAAGGGGCTGCCTGCTGGATGGAGGGCCGACGGGCGCAGTAGACTTGCAAGAGGGGGGTGCAGGAGGTGCCCTCTCCTGATCACCAACCGGAGAGCTATCGGTGCTGTCTCCCCCCTTCCTCTTGCTGTCTCCCCCGCACCCAGTTCGAACCAGCCCCGACGGGAGGGCCCGCCGCACCCCAGCTCCCGGGAAAGGGGGCGCTGGGGGAGGAGGACGGGGCAGCTACGAGGGGACTCACCTTGGTGCTGCCAGTCGCGGGGGGGGCAGGCCGGGAGGGGGCGAGGGCGCGGTCCGTTCACCCGCCAGCTGCGGGACCGTCTTGGGCGCCCGGCTCGCCTGCGCTCCGCCCGCCCGTCCCCAAGTTGCTCAATCTGCGGACGGCTCACGCCCTCGGGGCCAGCGCCCCACCCGGCGCATCGGTCCTTCGGGGCGGCTTGGAGCGGCCCTGGTTCTCTGCAGCACCCGAGTGAATGCCCTACTCTGGCCGGCCGCTCCCGGCTCTCCGCCCTGCGCTGGTGCTCTCCGTCGCGCCTCCGCTCGGCCGGAGCTCCCAGCCCGGAGAGGGGCCAGTCCTCTGCGAGCACGAGGGAGGGGAATCCCCCCCCCTTCGCAGTCCCACCCCCGAACCGGCCCCCCTTCCAGGGATCCGCAAGAAAAAACGGACTGGAGTGCCGGCCCGGGAGTCCGCACGTCCTTGCCCGAAGCTGGCGCCCTGCGCTCCGAGCGCGGGGCTGGCCGAGGGACAAGTCCCGGGACCCTGGGGCAGACCCTCTGCTTTTGTCCGGCCCCCGCGCCCGGGGGATTCCACGAAGCCAGAGAACCCGCAACAACTCCGCTCATCTTGAGGTCAGATGGGGGCCAAAGACCCTCATGAAAACCTCAGTTCCCCCATCAGGAACCCGGAAAGTAACAAGGAATAGGCTCAATAGAGCCTTGTGGTTCTGACCACGCCCTCTCCCCCCTTCAAGGTCAAATCTTCTGTGCATCTTCTCAGTGCAGAAGAAATATCAAGGCTATCAGATCCTGAGCACCGAGGTGAGGACACCTCCGGGGGCAGCTGGCAGGTGAGAGTGAGGGAGATGATGGAATCACACCTAGATTCATGTCTGGCTCCATCGCTACCAGCTGCGTGGTCATGCCTAGGTTACTTAACCTCTCTGACTCGAAAGTTTTCATCTGTTTTTGAGGGTTCAATGAAATGAAGGCTGCAAACTCCTGGTTAATGGTAGGAACTCCATAAATGTTTGTGGAATGAGTCTTGAAGGGCTGCAGACACCTGCAGTGACCCAGATGATGTTGAAGTCAAGCCTGAAGAAGGGAGAGAAGGAGACTCACTTCTCAGAGTGGCTAACAGCTGTTCTCCAGCTTCACTTCAGATTGGGAAAGGAAAATGGGCTAAAACTGTAGTTAGTGGGAGTTAAGCTAGAGCAGAAAAGATGTACTGATTATGTGTGTGTGGCGGGGGGTGAGTAATCAAGACAGGCTGTGGAATCTCCCTTTAGGAGAGAAGGGGGGAGCCCTGACTATTGAGTCAAGGGCACAGGGTCGTTTACAATGACAGGAGAATGGATGGAATGACCCCTAGAGGGTCCCGATGACCAGGGGAACAGGGATGGTGGAGAAAGTGGAGCAGTTGGGTCCCAAATGCCCAGCGTCTGGGTTCATTCAGCCAGAGCGTTGCCAAGTTTGCAGGAGGCAAACAGCCATTTCCGAGTTGGTCCAGGGGCCCCCCTCCAACCTCCAACCCCCTCTCAAGTCCCTCCCCTCTCCCCCTCTGCCCTGAGCCTTCCCTGCATGTAACCGGCCCTGGCTCTGCTCCGTGTCTAATCAAACAGCCCCAAATGCTGAAAACTCAATGTTTATTTTATTTTATTTTTTTACACACTTGCATAACTCTCTGACAAGCCACGCCAGGCGTTGGGCTTTTTGTTTGGTTTTATTTTGTTGCATTTAGGAAAAAAGAGAAAGAGAGAGAGAGAAGAGAAGAAATAACACAAACCACACAGCCCTAGAAGCTGTCCTAGGCCAGACAGCGGGCTCGGGTTTCCTGCCTGAGGAAAAGTCTGTGGAAGTTGGGGGGGGCCTCGCTACTAGGCTCAGGAATGAGTGAGAAAGGGAAGAAAGCCACCTGGGTCACAGAAGATAATGAATTAGAACCATGTGACAATAATGGATGAATAAGAAAGAACGTTTCTTGTGCACCTAATGTATGCCAAGCACTGTGTTTTGCATATATATATTCTGTTACCTAATTTCCCAACCATTGTAGTTCTTTTCTTTTTTCTTTTTCTTTCTCCCATTTTTCCCATAAATGTAAATTCTAAGCCTCAGAGTCACCAAGTCAATTGCTCAGAGACACACAGCCTGCAAGTGCCCAGCCCAATTCAGGTTATGCAAAATGAATAGTTGCCCTGGGAAAGCTGTGTTGTCCTAAATTTGCATATGCTATTCATTCTGTTTAGAAATGTCTTTTTCTGGCCTGGTGCAGTGGCTCATGCCTGTAATCCCAGCACTTTGGGACACCAAGGCGGGTGGATCACAAAGTCAGGATATCAAGACCACCCTGGCCAACACGGTGAAACCCCATCTCTACTAAAAATACAAAAATTAGCCGGCTGTGGTGTTACATGCCTATAGTCCAAGCTACTCGGGAGGCTGAGGCAGGAGAATCACTTGAACCCAGGAGGTGGAGTTTGCAGTGAGCCAAGATCGCACCACTGCACTCCAGCCTGTAGGCAAAGTGAGACTCTGTTTCAAAAAAAAAAAAAAAAAAAAAAGTCTTTTTCTCTAATCCTTCCTGTGTCATCCTTCAAAAGGCCTGTGTGAAGTTTTGCCTGATCATCTTGAAAGTCAGCCTCCAGACCTTGTGTGGACCTAAATATCACCCATCATTGGCCAGCGATGGTCTCTTCTACTGCAGCGTGAGTTCCTTAAGGGCAGGGACTGTGTCTGATTAGTCCTCATGATCCCAGCCCCATGGACATACTTAATCAACATTCAGTAAACTGAACCTCCAGATGACCAGGACTGTACCTTCTGTAGGTCCTGCAGGCTTACTTAGATGATGTCCCAGGTCACTATCTCTAGTCACCCAGGCTAAGATCATCATTCTTATTAAAGAACAAAGGTCAGTGGACCAGGGCCAGGGTGTTAGCTCCTAGAGGTTAGTAAAGTTCCTCATAGTTTATATCACTTTACAAGACAAGAATTATTGACCACCTTCATTGTCACTGTATCACAATTCTTTTAGCTACAAGAAATAGAAGACCAATTCAAGGTAGCTTAGACAATAGGAGTGACTTATTATTCAAGTATCAAGAAGGGCTGACACAGGAATGGTCTAGTAACTCAACAACCCCATCAAGAATCAAGTTCTTTTCTATATTTTCATTCAAGCATCCTCAGTGTGCTGGTCCCAGACCTCACGAGCAAAAGATGGCTGCAGGAGCTCCAGGCACCACAGCTTTGCCCACCAAGTCCAGCAACTAAGTCCAGCTGTCTCTTTTTAATAGTTAATGGGATAACGTGATCACCAATGAACCAATCACAGACAAGAGGGATCACGCTACTAAAATTAGTTTGACCAGTAAGGATTTACCTGAATGACCTGTGGGAGGGTGTTCACAGACAAAAGCAGAAGTCTGTCTGCACTGAAGAAAGGCTTTTGGATTGGCAACTAATGGCATCTGTGATCGTTACTGTTATCCAGAAAAAGCTGACTTTGTTATTGTCAATTTACAAATTCCCCTGCAAACTCTAGTCTTTACAACCCTGTTGTTCTCTGAGATCTTGTCTTTCTCTCTTTCTTTTCTAGAAAAGTCTTGCTCTGTTGCCCAGGCTTGAGTGCAGTGGCACGATCTCAGCTCACTGCAACCTCAGCCTCCCGGGTCCAAGCAATTCTCCTGCCTCAGCCTCCCAAGTAGCTGAGATTACAGGCACGCCACCATCCCCAGCTAATTTTTTGTTGTTGTTGTTGTTGTTGTTGGTATTTTTAGTAGAGACTGGGTTTCACCATGTTGGTCAGGTTTCAAACTCCTGATCTCAAATGATCTGCCCACCTCAGCCTCTGAAAGTGTTGGGATTACAGGCATGAGCCACTGCGCCTGGCCGGATCTTATCATCCTTTCTTTCATGGAGGCAGTATAGCATAATGGCTAAGTGCATGGACACTGGAATCGGCCCTGTGTTTGAAGCCCATCTCTACCACTGACTAGCTTAATGTCCTTGGGCAAGTCACTTCACATCCCTGAGTCTCAGTTTCCTCATCTGTAAAATAGGTATAGTAACAATATTAACCCACCACAGTTCTTTTTTTTTTTTTTTTTAATTTGAGACAGAGTTTTGCTCTTGTTGCCCAGGCTGGAGTGCAGTGGCATGATCTTGGCTCACCGTAACCTCTGCCTCCTGGGTTCAAATTATTCTACTGCCTCAGCCTCCCGAGTAGCTGGGATTACAGGCACACGCCACTACACCCGGCTAATTTTGTATTTTTAGTAGAGACAGGGTTTCTCCATGTAGGTCAGGCTGGCCTCGAACTCCTGACCTCCGGTGATCCACCTGCCTCAGCCTCCCAAAGTGCTAGAATTACAGGTTTGAGCACCCAGCCCCCACCACAGTTCTTATAGGGATGACATAAGACAATGCATTTAAAGAGCTTAGCACAGTGTTAGGAGTTATAGTAAGTACTTAGTACATGCTGGCTCTTCTTATTAGCTATAATTTGGTCAGTGTCTTTATTAGATATCAACTGAGCACTATTGTATCCCAGTCACAGGGCTGGAAATGGAGGATAGAGAAATGAGTATCACGCTGTCTTCCTAAGGAACTCCTAGTTTAGTGTGGAAGGCAGACTCAAGAGCCTGAGGAGAGGGTAAATGAGGTAGAGTGATGGGGCAAAGTAAGGGGTGACCCTGACTCCTTGAGGGAATCTGAGAAGGCTTCTCCAGGGAAGAAATGCTTGAAAGATTTATTGGCATTTTCTTTTTTTTCTTTTTTTGAGACAGAGTCTCGCTCTGTTGCCCAGGCTGGAGTGCAGTGGCGCTATCTTGGCTCACTGCAACTTCCGCCTCCCAGGTTCAAGTGATTATCTGCCCAGCCTCCCGAATAGCTGGGATTACAGGTGCCTGCCACCATGCCTGGCTAATTTTCATATTTTTAGTAGAGACGGGGTTTCACTATGTTGGCCAGGCTGGTCTTGAACTCCTGACCTTGTGATCCACCAGCCTCGGCCTCCGAAAATGCTAGGATTACAGGCGTGAGCCACCGCATCTGGCAATTTGTTGGCATTTTCTAGGCGTAGGAGATGAAAAGGCATTCCAGGCAGAGGGGATGGCAGGTGCAAAGGCCTGGAGGCTGGTGGCAGTGTGGTGCCTGCTCTTAGTGCTATGAGTAGCTCTGCTTCATGAGAGAGGTGGAGAGGTGGAGAAGAGGGCAGCAGTTGGGGGTCCTTCCAAAAGGACCTTATGGTACCAGCCAAAGAGCAGGGACTTTACCTTGAGGGCAATGGGCAGCACCTGAGTGTTGATAAGGCAGAAAGGCAGGACCAGAGTTGTGCCTTAGGAGTGTCTGGCAGCTCTGGGGAGGGCTGAATTTGAAGAGGAGAGACTGAAGGGAGTCAGGAGCCCCAGTGAGCAGTAATAAAGTAAATCATTCCCAAGAACACTGCCCAGCTCCTCCTTGTTCCTCACTGTCCACCTCCCTCCCAGCGGGCCTGCTGTATCCTCTAGAAGCTGCATACAAGCATAAACACACCTCTTAGATTCTCCACCTTGTTGTGAGTGAGTTCAGGCTCCTCTAACGCCCACCAGGAACACCATCCCCTTTGCCCAGCAAAGTCTGGCAAAACCACTCATTCTCCTGCACGAGGGTGTGCCCCCTGCCCTCCCTTTTGTAACTTCCTCCTGTTCTACCTCCCCACTCTCCTCACCTGGGTTATTTCCCTGCTGTGCTTTATTTGCTCACAAAGGACCTTGGCATCTATCTGGAGGTCCTCTTCTTCATGGCAGGCTCAAACATCACCTTAGGGACCTCATTCTCTATGTCCTTGCTACTCCCAACACCTCTGGGACCTCCTGGACCATGTTGACACTCTTGTCCATTCCACTTCAGCCTCCCACTCACATGGCCACCCCCTCTTGACCTCACCCAGACTATTACATCCTGAAATAATAGGGTTCAAGATCCTCAGGCCCCCACTCTAAACTTCTTCTGCTCCCAATCTCTCCTGCCCTTCCTTCTAATTCAGATTCTTGGCGTTTCACCTGCCTGATAACGACTTCTGCACTGGCCTTGCCTCAACATTTCAACTGCCCCACAAACCCCCTGCCAGTTTCTGCTGAGCTCCACTGGACAGTCCTCCAGCTACCTGGGACAGTGCCACTGCAAATCCACAGCCAGCCTCCACTGGGGTTTCGGCAAGCACACAGATGACCCTGCACACTTCCCCCTCCCAGCCCCTCAAGTCACCCAGGCCCCACCCTCCTACTCCCTCCCAGCCCTCATCATCAAGCAGCTAAGATGGCCAAGAGTGACCCCTTCAATTCCCTGCCCCAAAAACTAAACTCTGAGACCTGCACGGAACCTCTTTCATTCTCCCCAGATTTTCTCCCTGGAAACAGCAATGAAGCCGATAAAGCAGGAAACTGGGAGTTGTTTTGCATTCTTCTCTCTCTCACCTTCCACATCCACTCCATTGGCAAATTCTGTTGAATCTGCCCCCAGAACCTTTTCTGCTTTCAGCCAATTTTGCTGCTTACCTGCACAAACTGTTAGTGTCCCTTCCAGGTTGCCCTACTCCCACTCTATCCCCCACCAACACAGGCTTCACACAGTAGCCAGAAAAAACTAAAAATTATAAAGCAGATCCCATCATTTACTCCCCTGCTTAAACCTTCCAGTGATTTTCCATCACACTTAGAACCAAATTCAAACACCATCCCTTATAAGGCTACATCCCTCCAGCTTTATATATCGCCTCTCTCTCAGCTCCAGCCCTCCCAGGTTTCTTTCAGTTCTTTGGTAATTCCAGACTCTTTCTAATCTCAGAGTCTTTGCACGGGTTCTCTGCTGGCTCGCCATTCCCGTAACTCTTCATATGGGCCATTTCTTTTCTTCCTTTTTTTTTTGATTGAAAAAAAAGTTTTTAATAGACACGGGATCTTGCTATATTGCCCAGGCTGATCTCAAACTCCTGGGCTCAAGCAATCCTCTCACTTTGGCCTTCCAAAATGCTGGGGTCACAGGTGTGAGCCACTGTGCCCAGACTTTTTTCTTCCTTCCAATCTCCACTTAAAAATTATTTTGTTTTTACTACATCTGAGTAGCTGCCCCATTATTTCGTATCACAGCTTCCTTTCTGTTGTAGTATATGTTGTATTTGTTTGTTTTATTTTGGTTTTAGAGTCAGGGTCTCTGTTACCGAGGCTGGAGTGCAGTGGCACAATCATAGCTCATCCTCCACCTCAACCTCCCGAGTAGCTGGGACTACAGGTGCATGTCACAATGCCCAGCTAATTTTATATATATATTTTTTTGTAAAGATGGGATCTCACTATGTTGCCCAGACTGGTCTTGAACTCCTTGCCTCAAGTGATCCTCCCACCTTGGCACTGGGATTATAGGCATGAGCCACCATGCCTGGCCCTATTTTGCATTTTTGTAGCCATTTACTTGCATGCTCCTGTACTAGACTCCAGTTCCCAGCCTTTGCATGTGGACGAGCGCCCTTCCTTTCCACAGTTCTCACTCTCCCTGCGTGATCCATGGCTGAGGTCACCCACAACCTCCTTTATCATCGAATTCTGTGGTTCCTTTGTCTTCCTCCTTCTCTATCCCTCTGCAACTCTTGACACCTCCACCTTCTTGGAATGCTTCTCTCCACTGTCCTGGTTCCTGTTTCCCTGTATATCTGTCCACCTCCCCAACCCACCCAGTCAGCTCTTAACTGTGGACAAACCCAGAGTGATTCCTAGCCGTCTGCCTTTCTCGTCAACCATGAACTAATATAGCTAAAAAGCACAATGCCCAATAGTAAGAAAAGTAAGTGTCAATTTGACTAGGCCATGGGAAAAACATTATGCTTTTGTTTCTCTGCAAGTATTTTTTCAATGAGATTAATACTGAAATCAGTACACTTTAAGTAAAGCAGATTACCTTCCATAATGTGAGTGGGCCTTATCTAATCAGATGAAGGCCTTCAGAGGAGAAGACTGAACTCCCCTGAGCAAGAACACATTCTCCCTCTGGACCTGAACTGCAACACCAGCTCGTCCCTGGGCCTCCAACCTGCCAGCCTATCCCTGCCGATTTTGGACATTCCAGACGTTACAATCATGCGAGCCAATTCCTTAAAATTCAATCTCTCTCTCTTTCTCGTTGGCTCTGTTTCTCTGGAGAACCCTGACTAATACAGTAGGTGCTAAATAAATCTTAATTTAAAAATCCCAAACTCTTTCCTTAGTGAAATCTTTCTCGCAGATCCAAATATCTTGGATCTGAGAGTCAGGACACCCAAGTTCTAGTTCTGGGTGTGCCACTTGCTGGCCGGAATGATCTTATCCAAGTCTCATGACGTCTCTAAACCTGCTTCTCCCTCAGTGTTTCCCATCTCCGTAAAAGCACCTCTAGTCATCCAGATAATCAGATTAAAACCCCAAGAAGTGGCTCACGCCTGTAATCCAAGCACTTTGGAGGCCAAGGCAGGCGGATCACCTGAGATCGGGAGTTCAAGACCAGCCTGACCAATATGGTGAAACCCCGTCTTTAAAAAAACAAAACAAAAAAACCCCCAAGAAGTCGTTCTTCTAGATTGCTATCTTTCCTCTATTTCCCATGCCTGATCATCAGCAAATTGTTTCACTTCCACCTCCAGAGTAGATCCGTGTGTCGGACCCCATCACTCAGTCCAAGCACCACTGTTGCCTGCCTGGGTGATGCCTCAGACTCATTGCTTATCTCCCCGACTTCCCCTTTGCCCCCCCCCAGTTTGTAGCAGCCAGGGTGATTTTTAGAAATATAGATCCGATCATAGCACTTGTGCTGGTTTCCTATTGCTGCTACAACAAATTATAACTTAGTGGCTCCAAACAACACAGGCTTGTTATTTTACAGTTCTAGAGGCCAGAAGTGCAAACAGGTTGTTAGGGCTGAATTCCTTCCAGATACTTTGGGAAGGTCTGTTTCCTTGCCTTTTCCACCTTCTAGAAGCCTTGCATTCCCTGGGTGGAAGCCCCCTCCTTGCATTGCTTTGACCCGCACTTCTCTTCACATCTTGTCTGAGTCTGACCCTCCTGCCTCACTTTTATAAGGACCCTTGTGGTTCCACAGAGCTCACCCAGATAAGCCAAGATATTCCCCCCCATCTCAAACCTTAATAACATCTGCACATCTCTTTGCCATGTAAGGTAACATACTCACAGGTTTGGGGGGATTAGGATGGAGACATCTTTGGAGGCTGTCTACCACAGCACTCTTCAGTCCTTCCAGTGGTTCTGCATTGCTCTTAATTAAAGCCAGCTATCTCCCCTGACTTATAAAACCCTCAGGAAGCTATCCCTGCTACTCCGCTCTGCCCGCCTTGGCCTCCTTGCTATTCCTTGAGTGCACTAAACCCAGTTCTGCGCAAAAGTCTTTCCTTTGCTTTTCCTTCTGCTCTGAGTGCCCTCCTCCCAGATCTGCATGTGGCCCGCTCCTTCTTGTCATTTAGGTCCCAGCTCAAGGGTCACCTCCTCAGAGGGGTTTTCTGTTGTCTAAAGTACCTCTAGCAGGTCATTTTGTACTGTTTCCTTCATAGTGCTTTATCTCTGCTTGACATTTTCCTGTCCACTGTAGGCTGAGCATCCCTTATCCAAAACGCTTGGGACCAGAAGAGTTCCTGATTTCAGATTTGTTTGGATTTTGGAATATTTGCATTTTACTGGTTCAGCATCCCAAATCCAGAAATTGAAAATCCAAAGTGCTCCAATGAGCATTTCCTTTGAGTATCATGTCCGCCCTCAAAAAGGTTTGGATTTTGCAGCATTTTGGATTTTGGATTTTTGAATTTGTGATGATCAACCTAAATGTGTTTGTTGTCTGCCTCCTGCATAAGAATCCAGGCATCTTCAAGGCTGGGACCTTGTCTCTCCTGAATCCCCAGCACTGGAACTCAACCAGTATTTGCTGCTCTGTCAATGAGCCTCAATATATCATTTTGTTAATATGCCATTTTCCCAATGGATATGATAATACCTTTTGTCTCATCACATTTCTTTGAGGAGCACATGAAATAATAATAGCTACAGTCTTTAGTTCCCAATGATGAGTTAAGTACTGCACCAGGAGACTTTACACTTAACATACGTTGTTCATGTCTTAGTTCAAGGTCATGTGGTTGCAAGGAACAGAAACCCTCTTAAGCCAGCTCAAGGAAAAGGAGGTTTATTGCAAGGTTATAACAGACAATCTGATAAACATCCAAGAAGAGGATAACATGCAGGAGAGACAGGCTGCTTATCAGCCCGCATCACTCCTTCCAGGGGCGGCATGGTTCCTTATCACCACTCCTCTCTGTGCAGCTGGGCCTTCTCTTGAAGACCAGCTGCTTCTGCTTCCACACGGTCACTCATGGCTCAATATAGCCTCAACTCTCTGTGAGCTTACGGGGTAGCTGCTTCGTAGTTAGTGTCTTTCAGAATCCTAAACCCCATTCCAGGGAGAGAGAGTCCAATTGCCCTGGGTTGAACAACTTGCCGACCCCTGGTGCTATCACCTGTGGACAAGATGAGGAGCTCATGAACCCTGTGTGGCTGCCTGGGCACATGCCCTCAGAAGGGTCTGTGGATGGGAGACAACCCCAAAGAAGGAAATGTGACTGGGCAGGCACCCCAAAACACGTCTGCAGTAGTGCAAAGCACTGAGCACACACTCTGGCTCTCAACTGACAGGAGTTCCATCTTTTCCGACCATCTTTCCAACTACTAGCTCAGAGTCCTCTGGCTCCCTAATAAATATATCTCCAGCTTGGTTCTTATCTTCACACCAGTCAATGCTTCAAGTTGCCTGCGGCATATTTCCAACATGTGTATCCTGCCGTTTCGTCAAATTCAACCTAGGAAAAGCTAGATTACTTTCTCCAGAAACTGGCTCCTCTCTCTCATGTTCCTGCCTCTAACACAGCCTGACTCTTCCAGGCAACCCCCCTCTGAGTCCTTGGATTTGCCATTGGCCATCTCAGGGCCTTGGGAAGAGGTCTTTGCCTCCCTGTCCTCTCCCTCTGCTGTTGGTCTCCATGTTAACACATGGCACGGCAGAGCAAGATGGCTAAGGTGCTTTGGAGTCAGACAAACCTGGGTTTGATCCCACCTCTGCCTCTTAATCTTGTTTTGTTTTTGTTTGTTTTGAGACAGGGTCTCGATCTATCACCCAGGCTACAGTTTTGTGTCACTATCATGGCTCACTGCAGCCTTGATTTCCTGGGCTCAAGCGATCCTCCCACCTCAGCCTCCCAAGTAGCTGGGTCTACAGACACATGCCACCACACCTGACCAATATTTGTATGTTTTTGTAGAGATGGGGTCTCACTATTTTCCCTCGGCTGGTCTTGAACTCCTGGGATCAAGCAATCCTCCCTCCTCAGCCTCCCAAAGTGCTGTGATTACAGGTATGAGACACTGTGTCCTGCTCCTTTTAATTCTGTGACCTTGGCAAATCTCTCTCTCTCTCCCTCTCTCTCTCTCTTTTTTGAGACGGAGTCTTGCTCTGTCACCCAGGTTGGAGGGCAGTGACCTGATCTTGGCTCACTGCAACCTCTACCTCCTGGGTTCAAGTGATTCTCCTGCCTCAGATTCCCTAGTAGCTGGGACTGCAAGTGTGTACCACCACGACCGGCTAATTTTTTTGTGTGTATTTTTAGTAGAGACAGGGTTTTGCCACATTGGCTGGGCTGGTCTCGAACTCCTGACCTCAGGTGATCCACCCGCCTCGGCCTCCCAAAATGCTGAGGTTACAGGCGTGAGCCACTACACCTGGCCAAATCTCTTGAGCTTGATAGGTTAAGTGTCCTTGTGTGTCCAATGGGGATAATTATAGTTCCTGCCTTACAGCGTTGTTGAAAGAATGATATAATGCATGTAAAGCCTACAGACCTACATTTGCTCAGTGATTGATTGATTTGTTTCCAGAAGTGTGCCTAGAAAACAAAGAGAAGTAAGATATGGTCCCTGGTTTTAATAAACCTGACGTTGCTTGACAAGTCTGTGTCACCCATTGCAATAGCTTTCTTACTCCCTGCCTGATGAGGCCTTTCTGGCAATATGTTATTATAATTATTGCATTATGTAACATCCATTATATGTAAGTATATACTATATGTAATATGTAATTACAGATAACTAGTTTCCAGTTAGAGGAGCAATTTGTGATTTTCTAGAGGGATTAGAATCACTCTAATCCCTCCACTGTGGTAGAATTCGTTCCTTCCAGATGTGCTGCTTGGCAACAATTATATCACACGTCACATACGTCTGGATCAAGTGTTACTTTGCAAGTATTCAGCTATGGCATTAAAGATCCTTTTAAGAACCCTTTGAATGGCTTCTCAAGGTGACACACATTTATCCTCTCCCCCAATATTAGAGATGTGGCTGGGTTTTTCTGTCAGTGATAAATAATACAAAATAAATATTATTATTCAGGGATTCACTTTGCTTATTTATTTTATTATTATTATTTTTTTTAGAGTCTTGCTCTGTTGCGCATGCTGGAGTGCAGTGGCGCGATCTCAGCTCACTGCAATCTCCACCTCCTGGATTCAAGCCATTCTCCTGCCTCAGCCTCCCAAGTAGCTGGAATTACAGGCACCTGCCATCAGACCCGGCTAATTTTTGTATTTTTAGTAGAGACAGGGTTTCACCACGTTGGCCCAGCTGGTCTCGAACTCCTGACCTCAGGTGATCCTCCCATCTCGGCCTCCCAAAGTGCTGGCATTACAGGCATGAGTCACCATGCCTGGCCAGAGATTCACTTTGGTCCTGGTCTTTTATTTTTATTTTTATTTTTTATTTTTTTTTAATAGAGATGGAGTTTCTCCATATTGGTCAGGCTGGTCTTGAACTCCTGACCTCAGGCGATCCACCCGCCGTGGCCTCCCAAAGTGCTGGGATTACAGGCGTGAGCCATAGCGCCCAGTCGGTCCCGGTCTTTATATCTGGTGTTTTACTTCATGCTCACCACAACGCGATGAGCATTGGAGGACATTATTATTCCCATTGTACAGACAAGGAGATAGAGGGCTTGGCCAGTTAAGCAGCTCCCCCAGGGTGGCCCAGGCTCCAATGGCAGTCTTTGGGTTTGGATCCACATCTGTGTGAACTGTTAATACCACCTGGCTCAGCCTTGTCCATGGTGAGTGCTAGAAACTCCACTTCTTTTTGCAGTGCTGCTGTGAGTACTTTCAAGGCTCTTTGTCTGCACTGCAAACATCTCCAGCCTCCAGAACAGTGTCCAGTATGTAGCATGTACCTGATAAATACCAAACTAATGAATGAAAACAGTGGCAGTGTACGAGCTTGCCTTTCTCACTATGATAGTACCTGCATTGGGGATTCTTAATAACAGAAAAAGACAGAAATGTTACTGTTACTTTAATTTGCTCTTTTACCGGGTGTGGTGGTTCACACCTGTAATCCCATCACTTTGGGAGGCTAAGATGGGGGGGATCACTTGACGCCAGAAGTTCAAGACCAGCCTGGCCAACATGGCAAAACTCTGTCTCTACTAAAAATACAACAGTTAGCCGGGTGTGGTGGTGGGTGCCTGTGATCCCAGCTACTGGGGAGGATGAGGCAGAAGAATTGCTTGAACCCAGGAGGCGGAGGTTGCAGTGAGCCAAGATCGTGCCGCTGTACTCCAGCCTGGGCAACAGAGTGACAGTCTGTCTGCAAAAATAATTAATAATAATTTGCACTTCTTTGATTATCGATGAGATGAAATATGTTTCACAAATATCCACTACTGCATATTTACAATTTCTGTCTTATGGATTTTACTAACCATATTACTTGCCCCCATCATCTATATCATGAGACCCCACTAACATACTGGGGCCTCTGTGGGGTTTTTAGCCCTTAAGTTATGTAAGATTGTTATATGGCAAGAATATTAACTATTTTCTTGTCACATTAATTGCAGCAATTTCCTCCAACCTGTCATTTGCTCTTGATCTGAGATTACATTGTTCCGTCCCACAGGGTTTCTGAGTATGCATCCATTCTCCTGGGTAAACCACAAGTCTCAAAAAGCAGGCAGCAGGCTGGGTCCGGTGGCACACACATGGAATCCCAGCACTCTGGGAGGCCAAGGCAGGAAGTCGCTTGAGGCCCAGAGTGTAACACCAACATGGCGAGATTCCATCACTATAAAAAATAAAATAAAATAAATTGTCCAGGTGAGGTGGTATGTACCTGTTGTCCCAGTTACTTGGGAGGCTGAGGTGGGAAGATCACTTGAACGCAGGAGGTGAAAGATATACAGCCTGGGTGACAAAGCGAGACCCTGTCTCAAGTAAAAAAAAAAAAAAGCAGGTAGTAGCTGTATCTCAGACTTTTCCTCTCTTAGATGTTTGTCAGGGGTCTGACCACAAAGTCGTGGTTTTTGTTTATTTTTGTTTTGCTTTGTTTTTTGAGACGGGTCTTGCTCTGTCACCAGGCTGGAGTGCAGTGGTGTGATCACAGCTCACTGCAGCCTCGACCCCCCAGGCTCAAGCCATCCTTCCACCTCAGCCTCTCAAGTAGCTGGGACTGCAGGTGCATAGTCCATCATATCCGGCTAAGTTTTGTATTTTTGTAGAGACAGGGTTTTGCCATGTTGCCCAGGCTGGTCTCGAACTCCTGGGCTCAAGCGATCCTCCTGCCTCAGTCTCCCAAAGTTCTGGGACTATGGGCATGAGCCACCACACCCAGCCACAATGTAGATTTCTAATAAAGTTTTCTCCAGGCTCACACAACAAAAGTGGATGCACTTGACAGACACTGTCACTTCTTTTTAGCAAAGCCTCCCCAAGATAGAATGTGTCACCATGTCCATTTTGCTGATGATGAAACAGAGGCACACAGAGGCTAAGTGACTTGCCTATGGGCACATCGATTGTGGTGGACAAGCCAGGATTTACATCCTCTGCTTCCTCCACCACGTGGAGTACTCAGGTCAGTGACAGGCAGCTGGTACAAGTCCCAAGCCCCTTTTCCTTGCTGGGTTGGACACATGGCCTTGGCTAAGCTGTTGTTCTGTCCAGTGTCTAAAGAGAGAGAGAGAGAGAGAATAAGTGTGTCTAAGTGTTGCGTGGGATGAGGGGAAGCAATTACATAAGGAAGCAGTTGGACTGAGACTGCATTGTAGAAGGCCTTGAATGCCAAGCCGGGGGAGTGAGACTTCATTCTGTAGAATACGTAGAATAAGCACACTCCGATTCCCACCACATCCCCTCCTCTTCCCAGAAATGGGACCAACCCCACCCCTGACTATGAGGCCCACAGCTGGGAAGCCTGCGACCCTGGGCACTTGAGGTGGCAGAGCTGGAAGGGCCTTGAGAAACACCTGACCATCAGCTCTCGTCTGCCTCACAGAGGAGGGAACCAGGCCCAGTGAGGGGCGGTGACTCAGCCAAGGTCACATGACAGCTTAGGGATTAGAACCCAGGTGTCCAATGCCCAGCTGAAGACCCTGTCTTGTGATCACCCAGCCCCTCCAAACATACCCAGGGCGTCTGTGAGCTAGGATGAAGAACTCACTCGCTCACCCACTTATGTCATTTATTCAGTTAATATTTCTTTCTTTTTATCATCTCTGAGAACCTGTGAATAGTCAAGTTATATTTATTGAGCAAGTTCTAAACTAAATCAAAAGTAAAGCTAGAAAACAAACAAGACAGATAGCCTGCTCTCAGGGGTAGTGCAGAGGAGGTGAGGAGCACGTAATACAGCTGTCACAGTTCTGAAGGGCGCTGGTCCCTTTGGGATGAGTCAGAGGCAGTGGGAGCCCTGAGCAGAGGTGGACGGGCCATCAACACTCCTGGAGAAAGTGACGCTTGGCTGGGACCAGACAGCCTACTCTTAGGCCAAGAGTAGAAGGGAAAGGCTCCTATGGAGAGCCAGTGCTTGTGGGAAGGCCTGGAGGCTGCAGATAAATCGTCATCAGAAACCCACAGGAAGCCAGTGATGATGGGGCGTACGCCATGAGCAGGAGTAAGGAGAGGTGAAGCCTCGGTGAGCAGGGGCTGGCCGAGGAGGGCCCTGAAGGCCAAGTTAAGGAGTCATTTCTTCACCCAGAGGGCAGAAATTCTTTTTAGAAATTCTTTTTATTAGTAGGGGTGTTGCATAGTCAGGTTTCTAGGAGAGACAGGTCACCGCATTGCAATGTAGAGGGCAGATTGGAGGGGGACAGCGTGGACGCAAGGAAGCCAGTGATAGGCAGGTGCCATGGGCAGTGGGGGAGGTGGGGGCTCTGTCCTGGGTTCTCTGGAGACCAAGCCAAGAGCTGGCCTGGCCCGGCAGTGCAGGGGTGGCTGAGTTCAAGTTCCCCAAGTGTTCGTGCCAGCCCCTCCTCCTGCCAGCCTGCCCCAGACACGAGTTACACAGGGTAGGCTGGACAGCTAATCAGGTTCAGGTGCTCTGGCCGCTGGCCTCTGTGGAAGGGGGTGGGCAATGGAGAGCTCCATGCCCACCCCTTCCTGCAGAGTAAGGCCTCAGCGCAGTCCTCCAGTGCAGTTCATCCTGAGCCAGCTCAGGTTTAAGGAAAGGGAGGTGTTGGTGGAAGAACAGGGTGGCTGGGGGGGAGTTGGAGGCGGGAGGTGGAGCAGGCAGGCTCCAGCGAGGCTTCTGTGCTGGGACTGTTCGTATGCTCTGTGTCTGCAGATGTGTGTGCTTGTCAGGTGTGTGTGTGTCCTCTTGCCGTCACTAATATGAACCTGTGTCAGTATGCACGTCCAGGCAGGATGCATGGTTGTACATGTAAATCTGTGTGTGTATGCACGTGTGTGTGAGAGAATCAGTGGCCATGAGTGTGTGCTTGTGGTGTCCGTGTGTGTGTCTGCATGTTTCTGAGTGTGTTTGTGATCTCACTTTGACTCTGCTGTGTTCCTCTTTTCCCGGAGGGTTGGGATTTACCAACTCCTAGCCCAAGCGTTACTCCCAGTCCACGCTTGAACTCACCAGGCTTGTTCCCACCCCCAGCTGCCCCTCTGTGAAGCACCCTCCCACTTGTACCAGGCTGAAAGTTGACTTCTTCCAGCGACTTTGTCCAGCTTTTCCAGGTGCCTGATTTGTTTGTGAAGAGTTGGACCCTGAAGTGGGGCAGGCCAGGATCCCTGAGGCAGAAGCAGCTCAGGTTCGCAGGTATACACATGCATATCCAATACATACATTAGCACAGACACGTGTACACACATGCACGCCATGCATGAGTACTGATGTGCACACACTTTCATGTTCTCTGGGCACCTGGCCAAGAGAGGTAGAAAGGGTCAACTAGGGCGCAGTGTGCCCCGGAGAGGCCTGGGTGCCTGTCCTGTGTCTTGCACCCTGCACGCTGTGTCTGCTCTGTATCCAGGGACTGTCCAGGTGAACTGAGTCGGGCTTAGTGGAGAGCAGGTTTCTGTATGTAGAATCTACACAGGAGCCTCGGATGAACACTGGGGCATAAGAACACATGACAGCTTCTATGTGTGACCATGGGACTTGTGTAGTCAATGAGCCTCCAAGATAGGACAGTACACACCCACACACACACACACACACACACACACACGGAGTAGCTGTGATCATCTGGGCCTGCTCAAGACTGCAGTGCTCAAAGCAAGAGCTTCACAGCCAGACAGTCCCAGCTCTGCCACTTACTTGACTGTGTGATATTGAGCAAGTCACTTAACCTCTCTGAGCCTCAGCTGAAGATCATGTAACATGGTTATGATATTTATACCTGCTTCATAGAGTTATGATGGGCATAACGGGTACACATTCATTTATTCTGCATGTTTATTGAGTTCCTCCCATGTGCTAGGCACTAAGGTTACAACAGTCAATAATAAACAGAATAATCTCCACCCTCATGGAGTTTACATTCTGGAACATACATGCTAACATGTGGCCCCTATGCAATGCCTGGCACACAGTAGGTGCTCAATAAATGTTCATTTCTCACCCTCTGCTCCCATCCAGCAGTATGTCCTGGGTCAGAAGCCGGGTGGGAGCCTCTTTCTTCTCCTCTCTCACTTCCATCCGCAGTTCTTAACTCCAGCCCCAGTACCTTGCAGAAGCCTCTGGCTCCTCCCTCAAGGGTAGGAAGGGGGTGGGCACACAGCTGCAAACACTGCAGATGAGCAATAGGTAAAATCACAGTGGTAGCAAAGCTGCCCTTGGCCTTGGGGATTTGATAGGAAAACTGAAGGAGGCCGGTAAGGCAAGAGGATGGTGTCTGGGATTCTGCCCCCCTTGTCCAGGCGGGGCTTCCTCCCACTGAGGTGAAGGCCTAAAGGGGAGTGTTTGCCTGTGAAGGGAATTCCTGAAGGTGCAGTCTGCTCTAGAATGGGGACAGGTCACCTGGCTCCAGGATCGAGTCAACCAGCCTTCACTGAGCACCTACCGCCAGGCCTATTAGAGACCATGATGTAAACAGGTCTTCTCCATAAAGCCTACACCCTGCCCACTTTGCAGGGGAGCACATCCAAGCTGGGAGGGGCTACATGCTTTGCAGCAAATCACAGAGCAGGTCAGCAGCTGAGAGAAGCTGAGCCCAAGTCTTTTCTGTCCGACTCTAAGGCCAGCACTGACTCCAAGACAGAGGAGAGAAGGAGAAGGAGGCCCCAGTTGGTCCAAGGGCCCAAGGCACCAGTAGTGGGAGGGAGAGGGCTGGGGAAGAGTGAAGCATCCACAGGTGCGGCTCAGATTCAGGCCCCCAACACACAAAAGCTGAGCTGGCTCTGGCAGGGAAGAGGGTTTCCCAGCTGCTCTGGGGCCATTGAAATCTAACACAGGCCAGGCGAGGTGGCTCACACCTGTAATCCCAGCACTTTGGGGGACCGAGGCGGGTGGATCACCTGAGGTCAGGAATTTGAGACCAGCGTGGCCAACATGGCAAAACCCCATCTCTACTAAAATTACAAAAAAATTAGTCAGGCATGGCGGCACACACCCGTAATCTCAGCTACTCAGGAGGCTGAGGCAGGAGAATCCCTTGAACCCAGGAGGCGGAGGTTGTAGTGAGCTGAGATCGTGTCACTGCACTCTAGCCTGGGTGACAGAGCAAGACTCTGAAAAAAAAAAAAAAGAAAAAGAAAGGAAGGAAGAAAGGAAGGAAGGAAGGAAGGAGGGAGGGAGGGAGGGAAGGAAGGAAGGAAGGAAGGAAGGAAGAAAGGAAGGGAGAAATCTAACACAAGGAAAATACTTCCTCCATCTGCTTTGGGGTCTGGGTTGGGGGAGTAGGGACTATGACTTCTAGACAGCTGGAGGGGCAGCTCAGGGAAAGTGGGAGGACGCATGGTGGACCCCACAGGCCCCTCCTTCTGCTCTCTGTAGCAGTCTGCTATGATGCCCATGCTACTGGAGGGCCAGGGGGCCTGGTGGAGAGATCAGCTGAGCCTGCCTGAAAGGCCCCAGGCTGGAGAGGTCCTGGGCTTGTCTGACCAAAGGCACCTGAGGCTGATGGAACTGGAGGAGGTGGGAGAGCTATGAGAGAGATGCTTCTGTTTCCCAGCTCATGGCCCAGATCTGGGGATTGGGGTCCTAGACAGGAGGTGTGAATCAACGAATTCTGGATGGAGGAGTCATCACCCTGATCATTCACCCCCCCCAGATTGCCCACCCCTGCCCCAGAGACTCCTCTTCCACCTGCTGCTCCAGAGTTCCTCCAGAGGAGGTGGGGTGACTAGAGTGCACACGGCAGTGCATTAGGAAAGGGGTTTCCCATCCGCGCCTCTCCACCCCAGGCCCCCAGAGTCGGGTGGGGCTGATCCCCTCCTGCAGTAATGTACCCAGTCTGCCTAGGAGCCAGGGAGTGGTTGACTTCATCCCCCAGCCCCACCTCAGCAAGTCCAGCCTGGTCCTCATGAACTCAGGCCTCCCTCCACCTCTCCAATCCCCAGTCCCTCGGCTGAGCGTTCCATGTGTGGAGCTGAGTGTGAATACGTGAGTGAGCTGAGAGGAGCGTGCAAGCACAAGTGTGCACTGTGGCAGCGTACAAGTGTGCAAGTGTGCAGGTGTGTGTTAAGGAGTGTACGTGTGCATTTGTTTGCTTGCATACATGTGTTAGACCAGGTTGCTGAGCTTGCATACATGTGCAGCTGTGTACATCTGTATGTGAGGGTCAAGAATCACAGAACATCAAAGTTCCCAGGGACCCCAAAATACTTCTTTCTTTTTTTTTTTTTTTTGAGACAGAGTCGTGCTCTCTCTCCCAGGCTGGACTGCAGTGGCACCATCTTGGTTCACTGCAGCTTCTGCCTCCCAGGTTCAAGCAATTCTCTTGCTTCAGCTTCCTGACTAGCTGGGATTACAGGCATGTGCTACCACGCCCAGCTAATTTTTGTATTTTAGTAGAGACGGGGTTTCACCATGTTGACCAGTCTGGTCTTGAACTCCTGACCTCAGGTGATCTTTCAATCCCCACTGTAGGAGCAAATACATACGTGGGTGTGTGTCTGTACACAGGGGAAGGAGGAGATGCCAACAGGAACCATGACAGACACTCTCAGAGTGCCAGGCGAGGCGCTTAGCACACAAGATTGTAACCAGCACAATAACCCTGGGAGGTAGGGAAGGGGATAGCCCACTTTATAGTGTCTCGACTGGACTGCAAGACGTGGTCCAGGCCCCCCAGCACAGGTACCCTCACCATGACCTGGGAAGGGAGGTGCGAGGCCCCAAGAGGGGGCAGGTGTAGGCGTGAGTGTGCACACCAGGCTGTGTAGGGGAGGCGAGGGTGGAAAGTGGGCACAGCACGGTCTCGGCACACACCTGGGGCTGCGTGGAGCACAGGGTCTGGCTGCAGGGAAAGTGAGTGAGGCTCTGAGTGTGCCTGAGGACGACGGAGTGTGCTGCGAGGGTCTGGGGAGGGAGAGAGAGCAAGGGGATGTGTGAGCCTGTGTGCATCTGAGCGAGGGTGTGTGAAACGCATCGAGTTTTTCCCTTTTTTCTTTCTCTTCTCTGCCTTCAACCAGGAACAGATGTCTGAGCAGTCCGACGAATTGGAAACATCTGAAACAACTGTCCGAGCTGAAGTATAATAAATAGAGCTTTCATCGCATTCCCTAGAAGGGGGTCGCTGAGGACAGGCTCCAGAGGGCATTTAGAGGGGTTGGGGTTGAGAGTGGCCCGAAGATGGGTGAGTGCAAGGACAGACAGACTGGTCTCCGCTTTCCCGGGAAGGACAGACTACCCTGGGAGGAAGGGAAGACAGGCCTGCCCCCAGCACCCGCTAGCATCCATAGGCCTCAGTTTTCCTATCTGTGTAGTGGGCTTGGTGTTCAGTCTATGTAGCAGGCCTGGTCTGGGACCTGGCTCCCTAAAGAAGAAGCTTTTTTTTTTGTTTAAGATGGAATCTCACTCTGTCGCCCAGGCTGGAGTGCAATAGGGCAATCTCGGCTCACTGCAACCTCTGCCTCCAGGTTCATGTGACTCTTCTGCCTCAACCTCCCAAGTAGCTGGGATTACAGGCGCCCGCCACCACGCCTGGCTAATTTTTGTATTTTTAGTAGAGACGGGGTTTCACTATGTTGGTCAGGCTGGTCTTGAACTCCTTACCTCAGGTGATCCACCCACCTCAGCCTCCCAAAGTGCTGGGATTACAGGCAGGAGCCACCGCGCCTAGCTAGGAAGAAGCATTTTAACTTGGAAACGGGCTGACAATTAACCAGACAATGGCGCTGAGGGACAGAAACCAGGCTCTTGCCCCCTGCCCCTGCCTCTCCTTGGGCCTGGCTTCTGTACTATCACCCCTGCCACCTTCCAGTGCACACATGGGGCCTCCTAGATCCCCAGAGCTTACTTGCCTTAAACCTTCCAAAGCAAAATGCTCTGTTCGCCCTCCTCCCCCAGGTGTGTTGGTTTGAAGGGTCTGGTGAGACTATTACAACTCGGGTTGGTGGGAAGCAGGCAGGGGCCTGGAGGAGGGGAGCTCAGCCGTGTTGGAGGGTGTTCTGGCAGGCCTCACTGCCACCCTCATCACTGCCTGGCCCCAGGCCCACTGCTGCAGAGGCACATTCCTAGAACTACCCAGGAAGTGGCGGCCCAGGGGCCTCATTCTCACAGGAGCCAGATGCAGCGCCCAGGGACCCCAGAAGAGAGAGATGGGCAGAGGTGAGCCCAGGGAGCCAGGGCCTCCAGTCCAGGCCCCCAAGAAGCTGGTGTGGGAGGAGGGCAGACCACAGGGCTCAGGATGGACAAAGGTCTTCCAGAAACTTGGGTTCCAGGGATTTGATCTCAGAGCCCCCAGGGGCTGTGCTGCAAAGGAGAGCGCCTCGGGAGCCTGTCCCCAGCCTGCCAGTTCTTGTCTGGGTCTTTTCTGCTCAGTGGTTCTCTACAGTAGCAGCAAAGAAAACATTCCCCTGAACCCCCAAAGCCAGGAGAGAGAGAAGGCAGATGGTCCTGCCTTTACTACAGATCCAGGAGCTGTGTGACCTTGGCCACCTCTGTAAGCTGCTGAGCATCACCTCTGTGAAACTGGTGTACGTTAGCTCCCATCTTACCAGGTTGCTACAAAGATTCCATCCATGAAATGCAGAAGCTGGTAAGACAATCGATGCTCCAAGTCAACAAATATTGACTGGCCTCGTGTCGTGGCTGTCTGTAATCCCAGCGCTGTAGGAGGCCGAGGCGGGAGGATCGCTTGAGCCCAGGAGTTCCAGACCAGCCTGGGCAACATGGCTAAACCCCATCTCTACCAAAAATACAAAAATTAACCAGCCATGGTGGCATGCACCTGTAGTCCCAGCTACTTGGGATGCTGAGGTAGGAGGATGGTTTGAGCCTAGGAGGCAGAGGATGCAGTGAGCAGAGATCATGCCATTGCACTCCAGCCTGGGTGACAGAACCAGACCCTGTCTCAAAACAAGCAAAAACAAAAACAAATACTGACTGACAATTTGGTATGACCAGGCCATGGGCTAGACCCTGGAGTTGATAATGACCTCAAAGCCTTTGCACACGCTATGCTTTCAGCCTGGAGCCCTTTCCTCCCCATCCTCACCTGGTTACTCCTACTCATCCCTGCAGGATTCACCTTGAAAGTCCCTGCCTTGAGAGGCCTTACCCCAACCCACTGCCTAGGCTAGGACCTCCTGCCTGTGCTCTCCTAAAAGTCCTGGCTTCTCCCATTATAACAGTCATTACACATTATCTCGGCCACTTGGTCAAGGATGACTCCCCACCCTGTCCCCGAGGCCCCAAGACTTTGAGTTTGCTGAGGGCAGCACTGTGTTTACCTTATTCTCTGCCATATACTCAGTGTCTGTCAAATGTTTGGCATGGGACTGGTTAAGTTTTTAAAGCTGATATATGTGTGGCATTAATTTTGGGCTAGGAGGTAGTTTATCTTTTTCTTTCTCTCTTTTTTTTTTAAGAAGCAGGGTCTTGCTCTGTCACCTAGGCTGGAGTGGGGTGCAGTGGGATGACTCTTAGCTTACTGAAGTCTTGAACCCCTGGGCACAAGCAACCCTCCCACCTCAGCCTCCTGATAAGCTGTGACTACAGGTGCATACCAGCACGCCAGCTAATTTTTTTATTTTTTTTTTGTAGAATTGGGATCTCACAATGTTGCCCAGGCTGGTCTCAAACTCCTTGGCTCAACTAATCCTCCTTTGATCTCTCAAAGTGATGGGATTACAGGTGTGAGTCAACTGCCCCTGGTGGAGGTGGTGGTCTGTGAGATTTACACATAACAACTCATTCCAACCTAAAAATCCTGTAAGGAGCCAGGCACGGTAGCTCACACCTGTAATCCCAGCACTTTGGGAAGCCGAGGCGGGCAGACCTCCCGAGGCGGGCGGACCACCTGAGGTCAGGAGTTCAAGACCAGCCTGGCCAACATGGCGAAACCCTGTCTCTACTAAAAATACAAAAATTAGCTGGGTGTGGTGGCACCTGTGATCCTAACTACTTGGGGTGGGGAGGGTTGAGGCAGAATTGCTTGAACCCAGGAGGTGGAGGTTGCAGTGAGCCGAGATCACACCACTGCACTCCGGCATGGACAACAAGAGTGAAACTCCTTCTCAAAAAAAAAAAGAATCCTATGAGATACTAGTATCCATGTTTCAGAGAAGATAATTCAGCCTCAGGTTGTATAGCTGATAACGAATGAATAAATGGCATGTGAGGTAGACAGGTAGCTGTTAGAATAGAGAGAGACAAGTTGCAGCCCAGTAGCTCTGGGAGCCCAGCAGGATCTAACCCGGGACTGAATGTGAGGGGGGACCGAGTGGACTAGAGCTCAGACCCCAACAGCTGGTGGATCCTGTTTTGGCTCCTCCTCAAGGTGCTCCTTCTGGTCCCTCTAGCCAGGAACGGGGTGGGGCCTCACCTCTTCACAGCACCCTGGTTCCTGCCCTCTTCCCCTCCCTCAAAACCCCGGATGCCTCCCCACCAGCCCAGAGCCA
The DNA here is from genome assembly GCA_036589455.1 of Ateles fusciceps. Lineage (NCBI taxonomy): Eukaryota > Metazoa > Chordata > Mammalia > Primates > Atelidae > Ateles > Ateles fusciceps. The sequence continues at coordinate 9,214,150 of JAZHEH010000733.1, forward strand.
GCCTGCCCAGCCTGGGGCGTGCAGATCAGCCTTCCTGGGCTCAGACCCTCTCACCTTCCCTGGCCTTGGTCTCTACCCCTGCATCTTCCCTGTCTGCTGAGGACATCATGGGGTCAGAGCGCCTGGGCTTCTTGCTTCTTTTGCTGAAGTAAACAAATAAACCGAATGTTCTAGCTTGGATGGGAGGAGGTGTCCTCACTAATCCAAACCAACGCTTCTCTTTGTCAAGGCCCCTGCCCCCCACCCCCGAGAGTCTTCCTCCCCTCTCGCCCCTCCCTAGAGCCCCTTCCCTTTGGGAGTCAGCCTTGGGCTCCAGCACCTGAGACTTCAATCCATCAGAGGTGGTTCCCAAAGGAGCAGATCCACAAAGTCCGTCTGACAAGTCAGATGCCATGAGACTCCCAGAGGTTGGAGCCAGGGCTAGTCTAGGTCTCAGCCCTGGGTGATGTCACAGCAGCTGGGGGAGGCCTAGAGGGAGGGCCTGCCAGGCAGGGGCTGGGCATGGTGCTCTTTCAAGGTTCCTCCCAGCTGGGAACCCGAGGTTTCTTCACACTTGAGCTTGCACTAAGATTGAGGACACGCCCAAGTGTCTCTGCGGTGGTGTGCCCCAGCCATGTAGACTGCACAGGTGTCAGTGTGTGTGTGTGCGTGTGTGCCAGTTGTGGGTGGACATATATATGCCTGAGTGTGTGCCCGCAAAGGTGTACTTGAGTGTGTAAGAGACTCTATTCTTATTTTTTGAGGCAGAGTCTCACTCTGTCACCCAGTGCAGTGGTGTGATCTCAGCTCACTGTGACCTCCATCTCCTGGGTTTAAGCAATTTTCCTGCCTCAGCCTTCTGAGTAGCTGGGATTACAGGTGTGCACCACCACACTGGCTAATTTTTGTATTTTTTAGTGGAGATGGGGGGGTTTCATCATGTTGGCCAGGCTGGTCTCGAACTCCTGACCACAAACGATCCTCCCACCTTGGCCTCCCAAAGTGCTGGGATTATAGGCGTGAGCCACCGCACCCGGCTGTGAGAGACTCATAAGTGCCTCCCTAGGGTGGCTATCTCTGTGTGTCCATGTGTGTTAGTACCCGGAGGGGGACACTTGTTTGTGTGTGTGTGTGTGTGTGTGTGTGTGCATGTCAGTAACTGGAGTGAGGGTCTCACGTGTGTCTCCATGTGCTTACATGGCTGTGACGGGGCGTGTTTGTGTGCAGTGAGATGTGACCGGGAGCTTGGGCAGCCTGAGATTCACACCCTGCCCATCCTTGGCAGCCCTGCCTTGCCGGGCTCAGACTCTCAGAAAGCATTTTGGAAGGTTTGAGAAGGCGGCATCCTGGCCCCTTGCAGTCACCCAGACAGACCCACTGGGTGAGGAGGGAACCAGAGCCTTCGGAGGCTCCCATGAGGCTAACTCGGTTACAGGCTCGTTACTCAATTTCCCCACTGTGAGCCCAACACTGCTGGCACAGGGTGAGGTGCAGCATGCATCCTCCCCACCACAGCTCTGCAGCCCTCCTGTGGGGTGTGGGGGAAAGGCTGAGGGAGGGCCCCCAGGCCTCAGTATGAGGGAAGACACAGCCTTGCTTTGGGGGAGGCCTAATAAGGGTGGTCCTAGAGGATTCCAGAGGTGGATAGTTAGTCCATCCTGTGAAGCAGATAAAGTCAGCGTGGCCTCATCTCACTTGTCTCAGCCCTGATCAGCCCCTCCCCCTCAAGGACCCCTCTCTCCTCGGGCTGGCACTTGGTGCCGGTGAGGGCACAGCTGGCTCCCGGGTGCTGGGAGCCACCCCAGAAGGTGGGAGGGAGGGGCCTGACTGCCCTCCCCCTCCAGGAGATGTGAGGTGCAGAGATGCACAGTTCCTCACACCCCCAAACCTTCACCATTAGAGGTGCGGTTTACAAAACCCAACGCCAGCCTAATGAGAAGCACATTGTCTCCCAGAAGACGCCGGGAGGAGAGGAGAGGGCAGCTCCCGCACCCTGCCATCCCCAGTAGGGCCTCCGAGCTAGAGGGAAGAAGGCCAGCTGGCCCCTCTGCCCACCCCTTCTGGCATGCCCCACCCTCCCTTGCTCTGTCTTCCCTTACCACAGGGTCCCCAGCCTTTCGCCTTCCCTCCTGGGGGGGGTCATTTGGGAGCCAGATGTGGAGTTCCAGCCTCTGGGAGGGAGGAGCAGAGAAGGAGAGAGAGGGAGAGTGGCCTTTAGAATCAAACAGATGTAACATTGGAATGCCGGCTCCACCACTTGCTCACGAACTGTGATCTTGGGCAAGCATCCGACACTTTCTGGGCCTCTGTGCCAACACGCCTGCCCCCGAGGATGGCCAGAGGATGGCCAAGGATGACAGCAGATCCCTAAGGCCACACCTGAGAAGCAGTGCCTGACACATCACAGGTGCTCCACGCTTCGGGGTGCCATGGGGATGGTGAGGAGGGAGAAGGCATGGGGGAGCTTCCTAGCCAATGCTGAGGAGGAACAGCAAAGGCAAAGGAGCAGGCCGTGTGGATGGAGGCGAGAGCTGGGTGCTGAGTGCAGGAAGCCTGCGGGAATTCCAGCTCTTTCCCTGGTGTGCCCTAGGGCTTGGGCAGGCAGAGCCAAGGAGAAGCTGCAGGGCTGGGGGCCAACTGCCCGGGCTCAGCTCCCAGCTCCTCACTTACTGGGTGTGACCTCGAACAAGACAGTCAGTCCCCCTCTCAAAGCCATACGTGCTTTGAGATGATAGTAGTACTTACTGCTACCCCAAAGTTTCGGTGTAAGAAGGAAATGGCTATGATCTGATTCCATCTGTACCTGGTTCGTAGTAAGTCTGCAAAGAAATTTCTCCTCTCCTTCTTTCTCCTTCACCCACGTAAGATGACCTACTTACTGACCCAATCATGTTACACGCAGTACCTTATTCAACCCTTAAAATTCCCTATAAACAACCGGAGGTCCATCAGCGGGTGAAGGGATAGCACACGGCCATCCACACTGTGGAATACTACTCAGCAGTGAAAAGGGATGAAGTGGGCCACACGTGGAGAAATCTCAAAGTGTTCTGAGAGAAGTCACACACAAAAGACCACAAACTGCATGATTTATTTTAATGAAATGTGCAGAAAGACAGAAAATAGGGCCAGATGTGGTGGCTTACACCTGTAATCCCAGCATTTTGGGAGGCCAAGGCAGGTGGATCACTTGAGGTCAAGAGTTCAAGACCAGCCTGGCCAACATGGTGAAACCCCATCTCTACTAAAAATAGAAAAATTAGCCAGGCGTGGTGGCACATGCCTATTATCCCAGCTACTCAGGAGGCTGAGGCAGGAGAATCACTTGAACCTGGGAGGTGGAGGTTGCGGTGAGCTGAGATCGCACCACTGCACTCCAGTCTGCGGCGCCAGAGTGAGACTCCATCTCAAAAACAAAAACAAACTAACAAAAAAGAAAGGTGGTGGCTCAGGGTGGAAGTGGGGAGTGATTGCAGATGGGCATGAGAGACATTTTGGGGGTGACAGAAAGCTTCCAGAGTTGGTGGTGGTGATCGTTGCACAACTCTACACGTGTACTCAAGATCATTGAATTGTGCACATAAAGTGGGTACATTTTACGTGTGAATTTTATACCTGAAGAAAGTTATTTAATAAAAAAACAAAGCTATGAGATCAACATTACTAGCCCTTTGCCTTTAAAAAATTCATAGTAGGTTTCTGGAATTCAGTGCCAGGTTTATTTGCCTCCAAAGCTCATGGTCAGGTTCTTTAGAGATAAAAGGAAAAACAACATGAGGTGAACATGCTTTTATTTTATTTTTTATTTTTTATTTTTTGAGACAGGGTCTCACTCTGCCACCCAGGCTGGAGTGCAGTGGCACAATCACGGCTCACTGCAGCCTTGACCTCTGGGCCAAACCATCTTCCCACCTCCACCTCAGCCTCTCAAGTAGCTGGGACCACAGACGCATGCCACCACACCTGGACAACTTTAATTTAATTTAATTTAATTTAATTTTGTGAGACAGAGTCTCACTCTGTCACCCAAGCTGGAGTGCAGTTGCACAATCTGGGCTCACTGCAACTTCTGCCTCTCAGGTTTAGGTGATTCTCCTGCCTCAGCCTCCCAAGGAGCTGGGACACAGGAGCCTGCCACCCCGCCTGGCTAATTTTCGTATTTTTAGTAGAGATGGAGTTTCACCGTGTTGGCCAGGCTGGTCTCGAACTCCTGACCTCAAGTGATCTGCCCGCCTCACCCTCCCAAAGTGCTGGGATTCCAGATGTGAGCATTCTAGGACTCCGGTTTGCTTTCCGCTTAGTAGCCATGAATTGGCTGACAGAAGTGAGGTGATGAGTAAGGAAGAGGGGCCTGGACCCCAGAAACAGTCATTACCAGGGAAGAGGTCCTGCCACTCAGGGTCCTGCTCTGCCCATGGGCAGTGGGGGCTTCCCAGGCACCACTGAGCTCTCTCTGTCCCTTCTCCCTTCTGTCTCTCTGTCTATGCTTCACAGCGATATTACAAAGTAAGGATTATTATTCCATTTTGCAGACAAGGAAACTGAGGCTCAAATAGATGAAGTAGCTTGCCCAAGTCCACACTACTGGTACCAGATGTGACTTTAAACGCAGCTGAAAGTCCCCAAGCCTCCGTTTTTCCCAGCATCCTAGCTGCCCCGATCTCGCCTCCATTTCTCTCAGTCTCTCTGTGTCTACCTCCTTCAGTATCTGTCTTCCCAGCTCCATTTTTTATCTATCTGTCTTTCTTTGTCTCTGCTTGCTTGCCTCTGTCTCTCAGCCGCTCTGTCTCTCCCTCTGTGTCTCTGTCTCTGGCTCATTTATTTTTTAATAACCACAATAATGAGAAAAGCTCCTTCTCGACCCTCCTGGGGAGGGAGACAAAAGGAGGGGGAGCCCAGGGAAGAGGGGAGGGATAACCTCCCCTCTTGCTCCTGAGAAATTTAATAAAGGGCCTGAGAAAGTGCTGGGCTCCAAGGCCAGCCAGTACCCTGGGAAAGGGGGTGGCCCCCTCCCCCACCACAGACACCAGCTCTGCACGGGCCTGGGGTCAGGGAGGGAGTGTCTCGGTGCTGGCCCCCCTTCTCCAGCTCACAGGCTTTATCTCTCCCCTCCCCTGCTGGTGGGAGCAGTTCCCCCAGCTAATCCGTCCCTGAATATGGTCCATACCAGACTCCCTCCCCTTGACCCAGACCTGCCGGCTTTCCCAGGAGAGCAGCTCAGAGGCTCCAAGTGGAGAATCAATCACAGAATCGTAGCCTCTGGACTCACAGGAGGTCAGGCGGTGCAGCCCCCTGCCTTCGCTGCCTCTAGACCAGCTCTCCACGAGACTGTGCCCAGCCTCCCAACCAGCATCGGTGGGGGAGGGGGCTGGGCCTTCCCCACCCCCATCCTGGCCTGCAAAGGCACCTGATACCAAAATGCCCAGTTGGCTTCTGGCCAGAGACAGCCCAGGATCCCAGGAGGGAGGTTACCAGCCCTCCCGCCTCTGCCTCCTTGAGGCCCAGCATTGGCCAAGATGGAGAAAGCAAGTCATAGCGTCCTTCAGTTCGGCCCCGGCCTCACCTCTCCCCTCCACAGGTGGTTCATTCCAGCAGGGGCTTAGCAGGTCAGAGTGGAAGGATGCCCTGGTCCAACCTCTAGGGGAACCAAGGGGATGAGAGCTGCTGGTTGATAGGTGAGAGGGGGTTTCCCAGGGGGCCGGGAAAGGAAGCCTGGCTGCTGAAATGGACCCACAGAGAGAAGCCGTGGGGTTGGTGAGAAGAGGCCAACTCCTCAGACGAACACCAAGGCCAAGTCCCACAGTGCAGGTGGGCCAATCCCGCTCTCCACCCAGGAATGCGCTCCGGCTCCTTTCTTCCCAGAGAGACTGTGGGCCCCGGGGCTGCCCAGGCACAGTCATCCTGCTGTTCCCAGGTGTCCAGACAGCATTTCCCAAGCTGGGAAACCACACTTTGGCAGAGCTGACAGCATCTCCCACCTGGCCAGGAACCAGAGGGAGGGGTTGAGGGCCTGGGACTGAGCATGCATTCACATGCTCCTCTGCTGTGGGCCACACTCTACCAGGCCGTGCTGCGGTCCCAGGATAGGGAGTAAGAACAGCTCATTCTCTGGGGGGGCTTGCAAAGTGCCAGGGACTGTGCTAATGCATTATCCCACTAGACCCTCGCAGCAGTGCAATGTGCCATCTGCACTTTAAAGATGAGGAAATTAGAGGTCCAGAGAAGTTAGGTCACTGGTTCAAGGTTACAGCCAATCCATAAGAAAGCCACCGTTCCAATTTGGCATTGAATGGAGCACAGCATGTCCAAGGGACAACAAGACACCCTTTCTGTCTCAAGAAGCTCGCAGACAAGAGAAGTGAAGCAGGGTGGGGTACCAGGGGAAGGGGCAGGCAGAAGAGTGGGAGCCAAGGACCGGAGGGTTCCAGAGATGGCCTGAGCTAGGATTTAGTCCCACCTCCTTCAAAAAGGGAAGGCACAGCAGTGACCTCACAGGCACTGCCAACAGATTCCAGCTGCTCACAGGCTCTGCGCAGACTAGCTGCCTGTCCACTCAAGTCTTAGGTGCCCAGTGGGCAGCCAGAAGCAGCCACACTCCTGCACACCTGGGTCCCCCCCTTGCCTGCGGCCACAGGCAGAGCAAGTGAGAAGGAGCCAAGAGGTGGAATTGGGAGACAAACATTTGCAGCTCCCAGCCTGATTCTGCTCTGTGCCAGGGCCTGCGCTGGGCATTGTGATGGTGGTAGCCGAGACCAGCTGGACAGTGCCCTGCCCCACCTTGAGGAGCCAATGATGGAACATCCTAGAACCTCCTCAGAGAACTGTGGCGGTGGGGGAGCGGAATGCACTAGGCACCGCAAGAGTGGTAGCCAACCCCAGGGGTCTGAGCTTCCAAAGCTCTCTCTTGGGGTGTAGGCAGCGCAGTGAGGGAAGGCCTGGCTACTTCCTTTACTGCATCTGCAGAAGGAGAGGTGGCCAACAACGACTGGAAGAGCAAGACCTTTCCCAAGTGCCCCATCCCCACTGGCGAAGCACTTAAAGACCCTTCCTTGTCCTCTCAGTTAATTTTGATCCTCTAGTCCTTAAAATAGGAGTTTTAATCTTCATTTTAAAATAGAAACTGAGGCTGGGCTTGGTAGTTCACGCCTATAATCCTACCGCTTTGGGAAGGTTCAGGCAGATGGATTACTTGAGATCAGGAGTTCAAGACCAGCGTGGCCAACATGATGAAACCCCACCTCTACTAAAAAATACCAAAAAAAAAAAAAAAAAAAAAATTAGGCAGGCATGGTGGTGCACGCCTGTTATTCCAGCTACTTGGGAGGTTGAGGCATGAGAATCACTGAACCCAGGAGGCAGAGGTTGCAGTGAGCCAAGATTGCGCCACTGCACTCCAGACTGGGCCACAGAGCAAGACTCTATCTCAAAATAATAAAATACAATAAAATAGAAACTGAAGCTCAGAGAAGTAATGAGCTTTACCAGAAGACACACAGCCAGTGAAGAGCATCACAAAGAAGCTATCTCCCAGCTCCTTGCCCAGTTGTGTGGAGACCCCTGGTTTATGCTGGAGGTGGCAGAATTTGCAGGGAGCTGACCAGGTTCTGACCCCCTCTCTCCCCAGGGGGCAGCTGCAGGTGGCCAGGCACAGCTCCTGCCGCCTCATGCATAGCACCAGCCCCATGGTGGCTGGTGGGCAAGCGGAGGCTCTTTGGAACACATGTTTCCACTTTCACTGGAGCTGGGAACTAATAGCAGAAAAACCTGTGAAGCTGCTAATGGGATAATGGAGAAAGTATTTATTTATTTTTCGAAGGAGGCCTGTAAGGATCTGGGGCAGGCCCAGTGTGAGGCCACAGAGGCGGGAGGTCAGTCCACTGTTAACAGGGATTAAGCAGACAGCATGGAATGAGGGGGTTTCCGGAGCAGAGGCTGGCGGCAGGGCCTGGTCTGGTGCTCTCAACGCCCGCTTTCCCTGGGGACAGTAAGGCTGGACCCGAGGACTCCAATCACTTCTAGGTAGAGAGCTCCATGCTCCGAGCTCTCCTCCACGTCTGCTTCCTGCTATCCCACCCAAAGTGCAGGCACCTGGGGGTTGCGGGGGTCATCACATGGGTCTCCTGTCCCCAGGCAGTGTGACCCCGGCAGCTTCCTAAGGGATGTCTGGTCAGCTGCCTCCCACTGTGCACAGATCTGGAGGGAGGTGGTTCATATTGCACCTTCGGCTGGAGCCGCAACCATCCCCGGGAAGCTAGTTCTCCTGTAGAAATGTCTTCATGAGCAAAGCGCAATGGGTCTGCCCTCCCCTGACCCTACTAGTGAGCCAGTTGTCATCTTTCCAGCGGATAGCACTGCCCTTGGACCTCCCAGCCTTAGCCCACTTGGAAGCCCCTGTTAAGTTTGAGGGCAAGAAGTCCCTTAACGGTCCTGCAGTGTCGTGGCTCTCAGGCAATGAGTGTGGGAGAGGTGCTCAGAGGCATAGGGGAGGCTGAGCAGGCAGGACCCCAGGCTCCCCTGCTCTAGTCAGAGCCGTCCCGCCTTGTTCTACATATTGACATTCGTCACATTTCTCTCCACAATACTAAGGTTTCTATTTCTTTAAAAAATAAAAATAGGCTGGGGACAGTGGCTCATGCCTGTAATCCCAGCACTTTGGGAGGCCGAGGCAGGTGAATCACCTGAGGTCAGGAGTTCAAGAGTAGCCTGGCCAACATGGTAAAACCCCATCTCTATTAAAAATACACAAATTAGCTGGGCGTGGTGGCAGTCGCCTGTAATCCCAGCTACTTGTGAGGCTGAGGCAGGAGCATTGCTTGAACCCGGGAGGTGGAGGTTGCAGTGGGCCGAGATCACGCCATTGTACTCCAGCTGGGCGACAAGAGTGAAAACTCTGTCTCAAAAATAATAATAATAAAATAAAAATAAAATGCATTTTAAAAATCTCAGCTGTTTCCCATTCTCTGGAGGTGAAATAACTCAGGACTCAGAGAGATGGGACTTGACTGCAAGTCACTGGCCTCCTGGCCCAGAGGTGGTCCCACCACTCTCTGCTTAGAGTAACGAGTGAGACTTCAGGAAAAACAGAGAGAGGCTAGAAATGGTCCTTGAGGGAGTGGAGAGGTGGGAAGAAGGGATTGGTTGGTGTTCCCAGAGTCCCTGGAAAGTTGTTTCATCTCTCTGGGCCCAGCACAAGGCCGGCATGGGAGAAGTGGCATTGAACAATTAAGTGTGAGGACAGTGAGGATGGCAGGGACCTGTGTGCAGTTGGGCTGGAGGGCCCCTGCCTTTGAGGCTGACCCAGACAGCAGGGGCCCTTCCTTCCTGCAGGGCAGCCCTGCTGGAGGCCCCTTCTTCTGGTCTAGTAGTGAGTAGTCCTGGCCCAGGCTGCAGGTTCCTTTGTTTGTCCAGGCCAGCCTGGGTGTCTTCTCTCAACCCAGCACAGGAAGGCTAAGGGTCTGGAAACCCCCACCCTGCCTGCTTCTTCCACTGTGCCTGGTAGGTATGCAAAGATTCCCAATGCACCTGCCACACTGGAGGGATGCCTGGCTGCTCATGACTTGAGAGCTCACCCTTCTTAGTTGCCAGTGCCTCTCCACTAGGAAAGCTTGTAAGTTTCAGATCAGATGCAGGCTCTCTTTGCCAAGCCCTGTTCACTACAATTACATTGTATTTTCTTGGGAACATGCACTAGACATTTGTCAGTTCAATTTCCAACCTATTCCCCATCCTCCTCACTCTCCCGTGCTGGCTCCTCCTGCATTCTTTTCCTTGGGGAAGCAAGAGGAGGCATTTGGGGGAGGGACACCCCCTCTGCCTCCATGTTGCCTGGCTCTGGGACAATTGGCCTAAGTTATTCCTGGAGACTTAGGCAGATATTGGGAAGAACTTCCTGACCAACAGGGGCTTAGACGCTGAAATAGGACTACGAGGAAGAAGGTGAAGTCGTTGGCCCTGGAGACATTTTATGGGGGCTGGGTGTGTGGGAAGGCTTGAGGGGCTGTTAAAGACAGAGGTAGGTCACCTCTTAGGAGCCCTACTCCTAAGCCCAGCTGCAGGCCCAAAGTCCATGCTCATCCCTTTGTTTGACAAATACTGGTTGAGCATCTGCTCGGTGCTGGGCATTCACTGGGTTCTGGAGGGCAGGGAGCAAGAGATACAGTGCCTGTCCATCCCAGGTCAGGAACCAGTGACCAGAAAACTTCAGGATAGTGCCTTGTCACTGCTGTGATAGACAGAGAATCAGGTCCGGACACCTCGACTGCTCTAGAGGGGATGGGGGAAGACTTCCTAGAGGAAGAGACATCTCTGCTGAGACTGGAAAAGAGGGAGATAGTGAACAGAGCAAGAGATGGACTCTAAAATCTCAGGACCTGTGTGCCATTGAGGTCACACCCAGAAGCTCAGCTGGGGCAGCATCCTTGAGCCTTTTTTTAATTCTTTAAGTGAATACACCAATGCAGAAAAAAATAAAACCAGCAGATCACATGAATATCCAGTAACTGGGAAGACATCTCTGTCAATTTGACATATTAAGCCCAGTGCTTGGCACACAGCAGGATCACCAAAACATTTGTTAAAGGAACACGATATTTGGTCAGTCTGGAACTGAGTATTCTCACTGGCCCTCTTTCTCCCCCAAACCTGCAACCTGTCTCAGCTTAGAGCCCTGCCAGGAGAGGATCAACTGCCAAGCCATCCCAAGTCATGTATTTACCGGGCCTCGTTCCAAAGCTGTGTCCTACAAAGAAGTAAAAGCAGTGACGGCAATGCGCACTTCCCATGTGTGGGCGCCGTTCTCATCGCTCTACCCACGTTGCCCCACTTAATCCTCACAAACGCCATATGAGATGGGCACTGCCATGATACCATTTTACAGGTGAGGAAATGGGAGGACAGAGAAGTTACGTGCTTCACCTGAGGTCACACAACTGGCACGCAGATGATGGAAAAATCACTTTCTGTGTAGCTACAGGGTGTCAGGCATAGCTGGGGCCTTTAATTCTTAGAATAAGTAAGAGAAGCAGGTATCAATCTTCCCCTTATACAAATGAGAAAAACCAAAACTCAGACAGTTAAGTGTTAATAACTTAACCAGCCTGGAAGCTGCTCCTCTGGAATTTGGCTCCCAAAATAGTGCTCTCTTCCCCCCCTGTATCCCATCAGAACCCCAGGACCTTTTCTGAACTAGGGTGCAAACAGCTGCACCCTGGTGAGCTCTGGGAGAGAACCAGCTCCAGGAGGTGAGCTGGCCCGGTGACTTGCCAGCAGGATTTATGTCCTGTCCGTGGAGGACGGTTTGGCTGCCGTATGAAAGGCTGAGCAGAGCTCCAAGATGGAACTTATTTCAATTAAACGATCTCAAATGTCAGGCAGCACGGCCTGGGAGCTCCTCGTGCACGCACCCAGGCGGCTGGAGGCCAGGCCGCCTATAACAAGCATGCCTGCTGACCTCATGGTTACTCCTAATGCAATTAGAGCCCACTAAGAGACAGAAGGTTCCAACACCGAGCCTGAGCAGCGTGCCTTCCAGGGCACACAGCAGCCCCCTCCCGCCTGAGAGACCGCACTGGGACAGAGGGCGTTGTTCTAATGAACTGAGTAAGATCTGTTCCAATGCAGACGGACGAAGAAATTACCTGCAGATGTGACTACGCACAACCATTGTGACTGTCCAGGCTGTCACGCAGGCTCGGGGAGCCAGGGCCTCATGGAGCAGGGTTCCTTCCATGCAGCCCCCTGCCTCTGGGCAAGGCAGACTTGTGCCAGTCTGGGCTGATGAGTGATTGCTGCCTCACTTAGGCCTCCCGGCCATCAGTGTTTCTCAGGGCCGTGTTGCCCAGAGGCTCAGCTGGTAGGGTGGGACTCCCCAGGGGTCCTGGCTAATGGCCTCAGGAGGGTTTCTGCAGGGGAACCCGGGAAGCTGCCAGTGGGCCTCTGTACACACTCCAGCGGGGCCAAGTCCTCTTCCACGTGCACTGCAAAGCCCCCTCCCTGGGTCTTTGAGTCCCTGTGCATTTTGGATTGTATAAAACCAGATAACACTTTTTTTTTAAAGACAGCTATGGAAAAGGTTCCCACATTGAAGACACAGGATTCATAAGAGCATTATTGATTGATTCATTCATTCATTCATTTGAGCACCCACAAGGCTCCAAACTGTTCCTGGCTGGGACAGAAAAGAGCAGCAAACCTGGCCCCTCTCCTGGAGGAGTCCAGGGAAAGGAGATGGACGTGTAAATAGCCGGTTACCCGAAAGTGGGATGGACTATTATACTGGAGTGTATGGTACAGTAAGTCCTTACTTAACATTGGCAATAGGTTCTTGGACACTGACTTTAAGTAAAACGACATAGAACAAAACCAATTTTTTCCTCATGGACATTGAAAGAAACAAAATGCTGTTATTTGAGGACCTACTGTACGTTGTTTTCCTTAAAGTCAGTTTCCAAGAACCTACCAACAATGTCAAGTGAGGATTTACTGTACTCTGGGGACTCGGATGAGGGTGGTGACTTGGCCTGGTGGTCAAGGAAGGCTTCATAGAGGAGGTGATGTTTAAACTGAAAGGTGAACGGAACCTCCCCAGATGGATGAAGGGAGAAGGCATCCCCCAGCGGGAGATCCCCCGTGACAAAGGCGTGGGGCAGAGGAGGGCATATTGTAGAGCACGGGAAGAAGAGGGGCTCATGGGCTCACGAGGGGCCTTGGACACCAGGCTGGAGACCCAAGGAACCTCTGCAGGTCTTCTGGGACAAGAGGACAACTTGGCTCGATTTCCATGGTAGGGCGATCCTCTTGGCAGAGGGTGTGCTGGAGGGAAAGAGGTTGGAGGCAGAGGCCAGCAATTGTCCAGGCAGAGAGAAGGGAGAAGGATGGGCAGATTCATGGAAGTTTGGACAGTACCACCACCTTGGGGACTTCCATGCTGGGATGGGATGTAGTGGGGGAGCAGTGAGGAGGCAAAAAAGAAGAAAGAGTCAGGAACCATGAGGCTGGTGGGTGAGAGGAAGCTCGCACGGGGAGGGGCAGAAGGGTCCTCTCCAGGCGTGGCTGCCCGGTGGTTAGGATCCAGGGGAGCCAGGACATCCGTGTTCCTCTTCTTCACTTGGAACCTGTTTCCCCAAGTCAGAAGTTCATTCCCACCCCTACTCCATCCACCTCCTCCCAGCATGGAAAAGACAACTGGGAAACATCTGGGGGAGACGTGAGGAGCTCTTTGGATTTTCTGAGCCCACAAAGTCCACAATGTGTGATGGACAGAAAGTCCCAAATCCAGTCTTGCTGTTGAGCCGAGCAGTTTCCTCATCCAGCATCCTTAGGGGCCTTTCCATACCTTACCCTCCTCCAGAGCCTCCACGCCACCCTGGTACCCCTCGGCAAATGACCTTGCCTCTTACCTGCCATCCCAAAGACACTCCCACCCCTCAAACTCACTGTCAGGTTTCCATCCTTCCCTCCCCTAGGCCTGAGCCAGCCTCTCCACCTGTGCTCCGGGACTCTGTGCCATCAGCCATCCTTTTCTCATGCTGCCGTCTCCTGCCCCTCAGCCGACAGAACAGGGTCCTGTCTCCTCCACTCTAGACTGCCCCCTGCATCTGCTTCAAGCTACTGCCTTCTTCCTTTTTCCCTTAAAGGGATTTCTACACGAATCACTTCCATATCCTCATCTCTTTCACCCTTCAACCAGCTGCAAACTAGCTGCTGTGCCCCCCACTTCCAAGAAACTCTCTTACAGAGGCCACAGCCTATATGGGCCTGTTCTCATCCTATGTGTCCTTTCTGCACTTTCAGCATCTTGAACCCTTCCTTTATTCCTCCCTCCCTCCCTCCCTCCCTTCCCTCCTTCCTGCTTCCCTCCCTTCCTCCCTTCCTTCCTGCTTCCCTCCCTCCCTCCGTTCCCTTCCTGCTTCCCTCCCTCCCTCCCTTCCTTCCTTCCTGCTTCCCTCCCTCCCTCCCTTCTTTCCTGCTTCCCTCCCTCCCTCCCTCCCTTCCTGCTTCCCTCCCTCCCTCCCTCCCTTCCTGCTTCCCTCCCTCCCTCCCTTCCTTCCTGCTTCCCTCCCTCCCTCCCTTCCTCCCTTCCTTCCTGCTTCCCTCCCCTCCCCTCCCACCTCACTCCCTCCGTGCCTTCCTTCCTTCCTGATTCCCTCCCCCTCCCTCCCTCCTTCCCTCCCTCCCTCCCTTCCTTCCTGCTTCCCTCCCTCCTTCCCTCCCCTCCCCTCCCTTCCTTCCTGCTTCCCTCCCTCCAAACCTCCCTCCCTCTCTTCCTTCCTTCCTGCTTCCCTCCCTCCCTCCCTTCCTTCCTGCTTCCCTCCCTCCCTCCCTTCCTTCCTGCTTCCTTCCCTCCCTCCCTCCCTTCCTGCTTCCCTTCCTCCCTCCCTCCCTTCCTGCTTCCCTCCCTCCCTCCCTCCCTTCCTTCCTGCTTCCCTCCTTCCCTCCCTTCCTGCTTCCCTCCCTCCCTCCCTTCCTTCCTGCTTCCCTTCCTCCCTTCCTTCCTTCCTGCTTCCCTCCCTCCCTCCCTCCCTTCCTTCCTGCTCTCCCTCCCTCCCTCCCTCCCTTCCTTCCTTCCTGCTTCCATCCCTCCATCCATCCCTCCCTTCCTTCCTGCTTCCCTCCCTCCCTCCCTTCCTTCCTTCCTGCTTCCCTCCCTCCCTCCCTCACTCCCTTCCTTCCTTCCTTCTTGTTTCCCTCCCTCCCTCCCTCCCTGCCTCCCTTTCTTCCTTTCTCTGTCTCCTTCCTTGGCTCCTGCCCCCAGTACCTGCTGGTTTTCCTCTCACCCTCTTCCATCTCCTTGGGCAAGGTCATACAGGTTGGGCTTCCCAGCAAAGCCCCCAGATGCTTTTCCTTCTCTCTGCACACATTCTCCCGAAGCTTGATCCTCACTCCAGCCCTGACTTCTCTAGTGACCTCCAAACCCATCTCTCCAGAAGCCAGCAGATGTCCTCGACCCCATGTCTCATATTCTGTCTCCCCCACTCACCCATCCTCCCCCCCTGTCCCCTGCCTTGCTGGACAGCCAGCAAACTGGAGCCATTCACCTTTACACACCCTACATCCAATGTATCACCAGGTCCTGCTGATTCAACCTTCCAGATGTCTCTGGGATCGACTTCTCCCCCATCTCCATTTTCATCACCCGAGCCTGGTCTGGTATCTCACACCTGGACAGCCTCCCAGTCTTCTCTGCCTGAAGTTGTCCTCCCTCTAGGTCCCTGCAGAGCTGGTCTCTGCCTTCTCCTCTGACCTCATCTGCTTCCATCCCCTTTCTCTCTTCATTCTAGTCCCCCCTGCCTGCCTGCTCTTTCCTGAATACACCAAGCTGGTTCCCACCCCTGGACTCTCTGGAAGGCTCTCCTGCCAGCTCAGCAGTTCTCAAACTTTTTGGTCCCATGACTCTATTACACTCTTAAGAACTGAGGGGCTAGGCATAGTGACTCATACCTGTAATCCCAGCACTTTGGGAGGCCGAGGCAGGTGGATTACTTGAGTTTGGGACCAGACTGGGAAACATGGCGTAAGCCCGTCTCTACAAAAACTACAAAAATTAACCACATGTGATGGTGTGTGCCTGTAGTCCCAGCTATTCAGGAGGCTGAGGTGGGAAGATCACTTGAGTCCAGGAGGTCAAAAAGAAAAAAGAATTGAGGCTTCCAGGCCTCAGATGTGGTGGCTCATGCCTATAGTTCCAGCACTTTGGGAGGCTGAGGTGGAAAGGTTGCTTGAGGCCAGAAGTTCAAGACCAGCCTGGGCAACATAGCAAGACCCCATCTCTACTAAAAAGAAAATCAGCCAGGTGTGGTGGCTGCACCTGTGGTCTCAGCTACTCGGGAGGCTGAGGTGGGATCACCTAAGCCTGGGAAGTTGAGACTGTAGTGAGCTATGATTGTGCCACTGTACTCCAGCCTGGGCAACCAGGTGAGATCCTGTTTACAAAAATAAAAAAAACTTAAAAGGAAAAAGAATTGAGGACTTCAAAGAATGTCTGTCTGTGTTCACGTGGGTTATATCCATCATTGTTTACCAATAGAGAAATTAAATTTGAGGATTTTTAAAAACAAAATGCAAGCCAGACTCAGTGGCGTGTGCCTGTAGTTCCAGCTACTGGAGGCTGAGGAAGTAGGATTGCTTGAGCCCCAGAGTTCTAAACTAGCCTGGTCAACATAGTGAGACTTGGTCTCTAAAACCAAACAAACAACCAAACAAAAAAACCCAAACATTAGCACACTTAAGAACACACCCCATTAGCTGTTAGGGCGATGACATCATCATACATCACAGGGCACCTGAAAACTTCCTTGTAGACTGGTGAGAGAATGAGAGTTACAAATAGCATTTTAGTCTCATAAAAAGTTTTCACTTGCAAAACCCCTGAAAGGGTCTTGGAGTGCCCAGAGGGTACTGAGCACAGCTCACCAGATAGTCAAACGCCCCACTCATTCACTTCATTTAGGTGTAAGAACAAAAGTCACCTCCTCAGAAAGCCTCTCTCTCTCTCTCAGATTTCTTTCTTCCTTCCTTTCTTTTCTTTCTTTCCTTCTTTCTTTCTTTCTTCCTTTCTTCCCTTTCTTTCCTTCCTTCCTTCTCTCTCTGTTTCCTTTATTTCTTTCCTTCCTTCCCTCCCCCTTCCTTCCCTCCCTCCCTCCCTCCCTCTCTCTCTCTCTTTCTTTCTCTCTTTCTTTCTTTCTGAGACAGGGTCTTGCTCTGTCACCCAGGCTGGAGTACAGTGGCATAACCAGAGTTCACTGCAACCTCGACCTCCCAGGCTCAAGTGATCCTCCCACCCCAGCCTCCCGCATTGCTGGAAACATAGGTGTGTGTTACCAAGTCTGGCTAATTATTTTTTTAACTTTTTGTAGAGACAAGGGTCTCCCTATGTTGCTCAGGCTAGTCTTGAACTCCTGGGCTCAATGATTCACCTCCCAAAGTGCTGGGATTACTGGTGTGAGCTGCGTGTCCAGCTTGCATGGTCTTTGTAGAACTTATTACCATCTGAAATTATTTTCTTGCTTATTTTGTTTCTCCCCACTAGAATGCAAGCTCCATGAGGACAAAAATCCAAATTCTTTTGTTTACCTTGGAGCCCCGCATAGTGCCTGACACACAGCTCGTCAAAGATCTTTCAATAAATAAATTGTATCAAAGCAGTTGTTCGCAGCCATTGCTCTGTATTAGAATCACTTGTGGGGGAGGGGATTTTAAAATTCCTGCATCCCAGCCAATTAAACCAGAATCTCAGGGGGTAAACCCGAGTCTAACCACGCATCAGCGTTTTATAAAGTTCCCCAAATGACTCCAAGGTGCAGGCGAGAAGCAGCAGCACTGGTCTAGATTCTTAAATCCTCACTGATGGAGACTGTTTATTTCTCACTGGGCCAGAATTGCACTGGATATAAATAAGGGCAACTCTGTCTTGCTGGACCAGACAGCCAGGCCCAAGGGCAACTGGATTGAGGAAGCTACTCAGCTCTCTGTGGGTGAGAACTACCCTCCCTGGTCCCGGGCTGCGGATCAAAGAGATGGGATTGGCCGCTTGCACAGACGGTGCTGGTTATTCTCTCAAACACGTCTGCACGGCTTGCTGCACTGGGAGCATTTTTCCTCTTGCTGTGATGCAGAATTCTGGTGCTTTGGAGACTCGCAGGGAACAATGATTATTTCAGTGGACGGAGATAGAAATGATGCAGGTCCCCAGATTCCCCTGGGCAATGAGGAGGTTCACATTGCTGGCCTGGGTGCTGAAGTGTAGCCAGGAATTGACACGCCTATGCTCCCACCTGGGCAATGCTTCCTGCACTGAGCAATCACCAGAACTCCCCAGAAAGTTTGGGTTGGATGGTGGAGTCACCCACCCAAAAGCAGCTCTTAATGCTGAGATGCCGAGTGGGAATTCCTGATTCCAAGCAAGAGAAGAAAATTTGCCCAGCACTGTGCCAGGTGCTTTTCACACATGGGTTCATCTCATCCCAGTGGTTCTCAGATTGCACAGGAGAAGAAACTGAGGCACAGAGAGGGTAGATGATTTGCCTAGAGTCTGATCGGAGTTAAAGTCTCAGATTAGCTATGTGACCTTTGAGAAGTCGTTTGACCACACACACCCCCAAATCAGCATCCTCGTCTGTAAAACGGGGGAAATAGCACCTACCTCACGGCATTGTTTAATGAATGTGAAAGCGTTAGGAGTAAGCGTGAAGCTGGGAAACTTCCACAAGTGGCAATTATAGTGTTATTCTTATTGGCTCCCAAATCCTTTTGCTTCTCAGAGGAAAATCGCTTCTATTTCTGATATGATTTCAAGTTTTTTTGTTTGTTTTTTGGAAACAAGGTCTTGTCTCTATCACCCAAGCTGGAGTGCAGTGGTGCAGTCATGGCTCATTGCAGCCTTGACCTCCCGAACTCAAGTCATCCTCGTACCTCAGCCTCCCAAGTAGCTGGGACTACAGGTGTGTGCCACCACACCCAGCTTATTTATTTATTTATTATTGTAGAGACAGCTTTGCATCAGCTCTATGAAGTTGAAACTTTTGCCTACCTGCCCTCTTTGTTTGATGAAGACCCCTGGGATCTAGAGAGGTCAAGTCACACACTCAGGTCCCACTGGGGTGGCAGAGCTGGGTCAGGAACCCAGATGTCCTGACTCCCCCGCCCAGGACCCTCACCACACAGCAGCAGCCACAGAGGGCTGTGGCTTACCTTGGCCTCAAGGAGAGGTTACACCCTCGGTTCTCTGGGAAGGAGGGAGGTGGGGAAGCCTGGGGTGGGAGGGGTTGCTGAGAGGAGGGTGGAGCTGTGTCCTTGATGTGGTGGCTGGGGCCCCGTCAGGGCTGTCGCCACAGTCCTAGGGTTTGGCTGGGATGGCAACCACCATTTCCGCCAGTGTGGCAATGCCGGGTGGATCTAGGTCCGCCAGTCTTGCCAGGGAACCCAAGCCAGGCGGGCTGGGAAAGAGAGAATGCTCTGCCCAGCCTGGCCTGTGGGTCTTTGCTGTTGGGATGGGGGTCATCTTCTGTCCTGTTTCACTTCCATCAGCCAGCCTAGTTCCTAGGTAGCCAGTGACTACACCCCCCGCCCAGCTGGTAACTGACAGAGGAGGAAATGGGCCTCAGCCCCAAGTCCTCCTCCAGTGGGAGGACAAAACCTATAATTAATTAAGAACCTACTGGGTGCTGGGCTTCATCCTCTGTGGTTTGAATGAATTAGTTCATTTTCAAAATAGCTCAGTGAGTCAGGCCTTCTTATCCTCATCTTACAGTTAAGAGGGGTAGAACACTAGGCCCACATCCTAGGTGGTGGAGCCAGGATTATGCCAAAGCTCACAATCTTTCTAGGATACCGTGGCTTTACAGGAGGCCATGGCTACCAGCAGCCAGCCAGTTCTGCAAGGGACCACTGCCACCCCTTGCACCCTCCCACCGGGTAGAGCAGGGCTCACCTTCTTCATGATGGGCAGCCACAGAGGCCCCTGCACCATTTCTACCACTCGGTTCAATTACGAGATGGGGCTGAGCCCCTTGCTGAGCTGGTAGGGATATAAGAATGGATAAGAAAAAAATAAAGTTTCCTGCAGGAGCTGGATTTTAATAATCATAATAATAAAACATGCCTATAATCCCAGCACTTTGGAAGGCTAAGGTGGGCAGATCTCTATTTATTTACTTATTTAAGAGATGGGATCTCACTATGTTGCCCTGGCTGGTCTCAAACTCCTGGGCTTAAGCGATCTGCCCTCCTTGGTCTCCCAAAGTGCTGGGATTGCAGGTGTGAGCTACTGCGCCCAGCCCAGGTGGATCACTTGAGCCCAGGAGTTCAAGACCAGCCTGGACCACATGGTGAAACCCTGTCTCTATTTAAAAAAAAAATTTTTTTTAAATTAAGTGGTAAAGAGAGTACAAGTCATGTGCTGAGAAAGGAAGGGTTATTTTCACCTAGGGGTGTAAGAAGAGATACCACAGAGGAGACGGTGTCTGAGTTGGGCTTGGAAAAATAAGAAAGTAGGTTTCCTTTCCCACAGTGGGAAGCAATGTCTTGCCTTTGAGGTGGAGGTAGGAGTTCGGGGATGTTTTCTCTAGCAAAAACCCCAGCTCCTCCATAAGAGTAGGCAGCATCTTCCAAGCAGAGTGCAGTGACTAGAAATCTTTTCTGGAAAATTATAAGAAGGGGCCAGGAGCAGCTGCGGATGACTGAGTTGGGATTGGCAGGCACCTCTTGAGGGCCTGTAGAGATACTGTCACATAATAGGGGTTGGCTGTAGCCAGAGAGTGGATAACGGGGAGCCTTTGGGAGGGGGACAGGGCCAGATTCCTCCGTGACAGGTAGCTAACCTGCTCTGCAAAGGCTCAAACTTGGAGAAGAAAGGGTCTGTCCACAGAGCTAGGGCAGTTACAAGCAGCAGGACCAGAGAGAAGCTGGGCAGAACTGGCAACATAATTTGCAGGGCCCAGTGCAAAAGGAAAATCGGGCCCCTTCTTCAAAAACTGTTCAGAATTTTGAGAGTGACAGCAGAGCATGAAACCAACCTTGGGAACCCTTGTAAGCGTGGGTCACAGGCCCATGAAGCCAGCCCTGAAGTGTGGGCTAGGGGAAGCAAGCGAGGGATAAGGCCACAGGAAGGGCAGTCTCAGGAGAGCCTCTGATCTAACGGTCTGATCAAAATGAAGAAAACAGGGCTGGGCGTGGTGGCTGAGGCCTGTAATCTGAGCTCTTTGGGAGGCCAAGGTGGGCGGATCACCTGAGGTCGGGAGTTCAAGACCAGCCTAACCAACATGGGGAAACTCCATCTCTACTAAAAATACAAAAAAAAAAAAAAATTAGCCAGGCATGGTGGCACATGTCTGTAATCCCAACTACTTGGGAGGCTGAGGCAGGAGAATTGCTTGAACCTGGGAGGCGAAGGTTGCCATGAGCTGAGATTGTGCCATTGCACTCCAGCCTGGGTGACAGTGCGAGACTCCATCTCAAAAAAATAAATAAATAAATAAAGAGAACCCATAAACACAGGTGGGTAACCCTAAGACACAGCCAGGGCCACACTCCACCTTTCCTACATGCACCACTAAGGCATTCGTTGCTCTCCCCAGCCACCCAGTCCACCCCAACCAACCAGCATGCTCAAAGAGTCCAGTTCTCGCCCTATTTGGAGGAGAGAGTGCATTTAAATTTCATCTGTCTGTGTTGAGGGGAGCTCTAAATGCTGGGAAAAGATGTCATGCCTGGAGACCATCTGGGGAAAGGGCTTCCAGAGCTGTTTCTTTAATTTACAAAACTGACAACTGAGGGTAGGGGCCTTTGGCAAGTACAGAGGGTGATGGCCCAGAAAAGAATCAAAGTATTAATAACGGGCTCCCTTGGCACTGGCCCCTGTCCCCCGCCCTGGGGTTCATGTGGCTGGGAAGCCTGATGTCTGTTTCAACAGTGGGATCAAAACTGGCTTTCAGAGCAACATAAGCCAGGGGTAATTTTTAGCACAGACGTAACTTTCTAGTTCCTTTTTCCTACCCCTCATTTTTCAGTTGCCTTTAAAGAGGCCGCAGAGAACTGAAAAACAAATCCAAGTTTAAAGAGACAAGTGCAAAAATGCAAACTGGGCAAGGGGACAGAGCTGTCAGCTGGACAAAATGTGCCTGGAAAACAGCATCCTCTGCTTGGCAGGTGCCAGGGATTTATGGTTCAGTTTTGCAGACGTTTCATCACGTTACGAGCCAGCTCAGGAGACCCTCATAAAACTCTGCTTATATGAAAGAACAAACTAGCTGATAAAAGTCAGCTGTTGCCTATAAACGCACTGTGGGGATTGCAATTGAGTAGCGGATTTATTAGTCTGGGCTCTCTGTGCAAATTAAGAACTGCTCCACACGTTTCAATCGGAAGAGATGAGCCGGAGCAGAGAGGGTTGCTCCCTGCTCACATGATGGCCAACAGGCCATGCTGACCCCCCACCTCCATCACTTTACTCTATTGAGAGCAGAGGGAAGACGCTCGCTGACATTAAGTCACAGAGGATCTAGTCTCACATTCCCCATCTTGCCTCCCACAAAAACAATCAGTCACTCTCTCCATCCACTGCATTCCCCACACATCCTTCACAATGGCACTTCTCACGAAGGGCTTGCAGATCCGCCTGGCCTACTAAATCATGGGCTTCTTTGATTTACCTCTGTATTGCTAATGATGAGTTCTGTGCTGGGCACACAGGGAGGCCTCCGAATGAATGGATATGGATGTGACTCTCTAAAGCCCCATATACATACATTATGACTATCCCACCCCAAACAGCATGGAGGGGCCAGGGGGAGCAATGCTGAGGTACCTGCTGGACTTGAGGACTGGGAACAAAACGGGGAGAAGAGGTGCAGTGAGGGAATTATGAAGGCATTTCTTCCCCCAGAGAAGGGTGGTCTTTGTGGCTACTGTACCCAGCCATCAATCTCTGTGCTAACTGCTGTCTTTTCTCAGGATTAAGGCTCTTTCTTAAGGAATGACCCTGAAACAGAATGAAGGTTACTTACTAAGGCTGCAGATATCTACCCCTCACCACACACACTAGATTGGAATCTCTGGGCCCTACAGTCTCAGAAAAATGACTTTCCTTTGCACTATGTGGAAACCAAGAAGGAGCCTTCCAGGAAGGATGGGGAGGAGGAGAGTGCCTGGAAGGGATACTCGTCATTCCTTCAGAAGCACTGGCTTTCTCCTACCAGGCCCTGGCATCAGGGGCAAAAGTTTAAGACTCTGGTAGAGCATGCCAGGATTTGCTCCAACCCTCTTGGCTATGGGATCAGAAGGGAGGGTAACTGGCAAGGTTGCAGCTATCTGGAAGAGGCTTAGACACTTCATGTGCCACTGCCAAGTCGGATGGGGGCAGCTCTGCACTGCAGGATCCATGTCCTGTGCAGGGCTGGGTATCAGAAAGCCTCACTCTTGTTACAGCTGAGTAGATGTTAGGCGTGCTCTTGCCTTCTATGGCAGAGAGGGAACAGTGATGTGGAGAGAAGCGCCTTTCACCGGAACCAGGCAAGCCCGGGTGCAAATTCTGGCAACATCACTGACAAGCTGTGGGCATTTAGAAAGCTTACCAGGTGGCTGGGCACGGTGGCTCATGCCTGTAATCCCAGCACTTTGGGAGGCCAAGGCGGGTGGATAACAAAGTCAAGAGATCAAGACCATCCTGGCCAACAGGGTGAAACCCCATCTCTACTAAAAATACAAAAATTAGCTGGGTGTGGTGGTGCACACCTGTGGTCCCAGCTACTCAGGAGGCTGAGGCAGAAGAACCGCTTGAACTCGGGAGGTGGAGGTTGCAGTAAGCCGAGATTGTGCCACTGCATTCCAGCCTAGCAACAGAGTGAGACTCCGTCTCAAAAAAGAAAAGAACTTACCAGGTCTCTGTCTCAGTCTCCTCATCTACCTAATGGAAGTAGGCATACTTGTTTCAATACTTGTTGAGGGTTTAAAAAGATATTAAACAGCCTAGCACAGAGCTATATACTTGGTGTGTTACTAATAAAGCTTAAGTGAATTTCAATCCCTTAAATCCTCATAAATGTACCAAAAGCCCTATCTCCTCTCATTTAAACCTTACAACCCTGTAAGGACATATCATCACTTCCACTATATA
Source organism: Ateles fusciceps (assembly GCA_036589455.1). NCBI lineage: Eukaryota > Metazoa > Chordata > Mammalia > Primates > Atelidae > Ateles > Ateles fusciceps. Next base: position 9,237,737 of record JAZHEH010000733.1, read on the forward strand.
GATGAGGAAATAGACTTAGGGGAAATTGCTTGCCCAAGATCACATGGCTAGCTAAAGGCTGAGCTGAGACTTGAACAAAGGTCTCAGTTCTCTCCTTCCCCTCATCCCCAAACCTGCTCCCTGAAATGTGCACTCTCCCTCCCTTCTCACAGGGAAATAGAATTATAAATGATCCAATGTTTGAGCAGGTTGGGAAGGTACCTGGCTTCTCATCCCAGTTAAAGTCAGATGTCATACAGTCCCCATAAAGCCTGGGCTTTCCTTGGGCAGGCAGGAGTCCTTCTCTTTAGGGCCCAGGCAACCCAGCAGCTTGAGACAACCTTACCCTGAAAGAAGAACCTGAATGTCAATTTCTGGATGTGGATGAGGAGGGACAGGATAGAGGGAAAACAAAACTCTTCATTTCATCCCAAGACTGTCTGACAGCAACAGAGAAAAGGGTTCTGACCCAGCTGAGGGCAACAGAGAACGGAACTCACATTGGTGTCTGTCCATAAGCCAGTGGCATACATAGAGGAGCACCGGAAGTATTCCCATTGCGGTGACTCTCCCTGAATTAGTTATCAATTTAGTGATCCCAGGAAAAAAAATACTGACTTTTTTGTTGGAAGGTGGCAGGATCAGCTAATTGGAAAATTCCAGGGGCGTGGGAAGGCCTGATGAACAAGAGTGGGAGTACAAGGGGGTTGCTACTATAAAAACCAATGGGAATTAAGACTTTGGAAGCAAATGTCCACCCTCAGGGGCTATTTAAGTAAATTACAGTTTATTCACACAACAGAAATCTAGACAACTTTTTTAAAATAAATGTAAGGAAGCTTTTATATATAATGAACTCCAAGATACAGTAAGTTGGGAAGAACAAGGTGCAAAAGTGGGTATACGGTATGTCACCATTCACACAAAGATGAAGGGAGTGTTTTTGTTGCAGTGGTTATCTATTGCTGAGGAACAAATGGCCCCCAAACTTAGTGATTTAAAACATTTATTATCCCAGTTTACATGGATCAGGAATCAGGCACCGCTTAGCTGATCGCCTTTGGCTGGGGTCTTCAAGAGGCTGTAGTCAAGCTGTCAGCTGGGGCTGTGGAGCCATCAACTGGGAGGGAGGATCTGCCTCCAAGTTCACTCACATGGTTGTTGGCAGGCATTGGTCTCTCACATGAGCCTCTCCATGGCTGCCTCACAGCATCGTAGCTGCCTTTCCCAGGATGGGTGATCCCAGAGAGAGAGAGAACCCAAGATGGAAGCTGCAGTCTTTTTCACCTATTTCAGAAGTGACACCCTACCACTTGAGTGGTATTCTATTCATTAGAAGTGTTTCTGTAAGTCCAACCTGTATGGAAGAAGACGGGAGTATATAGGGCATGAATAGCAGAGGTGGGACCACTGGGGACTGTCTTTGAGGATATCTACCCACCACACTCACACAGGCAAATAGTATTTCTGGAAGGAAGGATACACTAGAAACATTCAATATTGGTTGCCTTCAGGGAAGGGAATTGAGAAGCTGGGGGGAGAAGAATTCTTCACTGAATATACTATTGTTCTTTCAGAGACAGGGTCTTACTCTGTTGCCCCAGGCTACAGTGAATTGGTATGATCGTGGCTCACAGTAGTAAACTCAAACTCCAGGGTTCGAGTGATCCTCCCGCCTCAACCTCCCAAATAGCTAGGACACACCAAAGCACCTAGCTCTTTTATTTTTTTGTAGAGACAGGGTCTCGCTATATTCCCCAGGCTGGTCTAACTCCTGACCTCAAGCCATCCTCCCACCTCGGCATCCCAAAGTGCTGGTACAGGCATGAGCCATTGTGCCCAGCCTAATACGCTCTTGCATACCTTTTTTGCAATATTGATGTATCACTTAAAAAATAAATCAGGCCGGGTGCAGTGGCTCACGCCTGAAGTCCCAGCACTTTGGGAGGCCGAGGCAGGCAGATCACTTGAGGTCAGGAGTTCGAGGCCAGCTTGGCCAACATGGTGAGACCTCGGCTCTACTAAAAATACAAAAATTAGCTGGGCGTGGTGGGACGTGCCTGTAATCCCAGCTACTCGGGAGGCTGAGGCAAGAGAATCACTTGAATCCAGGAGACGGAGGTTGCAGTGAGCTGAGATGACGCCTCTGCACCCCAGCCTGGGTGACAGAGTATGACTCCATCTGAAAAATATAAACAAAATTTATTTTAAATTGAAAAAGAACAATGAAAAGGATGGCATTTTAACAGACAAAAAGCTAAGAGGGAACAAAATAAAAAGAGTAACAATTATGCTTAAATAATACATAGTTATTACTGAGCACCACGAACATGTCCGTTCCTACCTAGCCATTACTTGCTTCTATGAGAGTTTAGAAACCTCTTTATTACACATGCATACACATAAGCAAGCAACTCCCATTTGTAAAGCAAAATACACACGCTTGAGCTGGGATTCACAGCTCTCTTCACAATTTGGTTCCAGTCCACCCTTACTGATCCATTTCCTGCCATCCTTCCATGAACCCATTATTTGTAATACTGAACTATTATCTGCCAGTTCTGGAGGGTAAAGGCAACAAGCACAACGCCTGGCACACAGCAAGCTTTCGTCAAGGGTTGGCTTTCACTCCTGTGCATGGAATGCCCTGCACCTCTCTCCCAGCCCCAAGTAAAATTCCCCTCAAGACCTACCTGAAATGTCAATGTCATCAAGGAGTCCCATAGGCAATTAGTTATCACTTCTATTCTCCCATGGCACCTGTTTTTACCTTAGCTATCACACTTTTATGATCGTATTACAACTTAAATCTCTGCAACCCAAAGTCTCGACCTTGGGCCATCAGCATCGACATTAGCTGGGACTTTGAAATGAATCTGGGGCCCACCTCAGACCTACAGCATCAGAATCCGAACTTTAACAAGATATCACTGATTTATTTGCATATTAATCTTTCCCTGGTTGAACAGTGAGCCTTTCTAGGGTTCTCTTTCATCTCTGTCCCCTGAGCCCAACATAAGACTTGACACTCAAAAGTTTTTTATCTTTAATACTTATGTATATGATAGATTTTAATTTCTGGAAAAATAAATACACATTATTGATAATAGTTACAGGTAGATAATGATGCATAATCAGAATGGATTATCTTTACAGATAGAAAAACATGAAGATTTGGGAAAATGCATGTAAAATGTAAGATAAAATGTAAATTTTAAGATATAATACATTCACAAAAGGTATATAATTGTGTTGAGCTACATTTACATATATAAAAAGATGAACAAATTACATTAGGTTTAAAAAAAAAAGACAATCTAACAGTATGTATCGATGATATCACGTTTGTTCTTTAAAAAATTTGTGAATTGGCCGAGCAAAGTGGCTCATGCCTGTTTTCCCAACAGGAATACAGGTGGGAGGATCCCTTGAGCTCAGGAGTTTGAGCTGGGGAATATAGTGAGACCCCATCTCTATTAAAAAAATAAAATTTATCAATAGACACTGAAAAGATACACATCAAAATATGTCTAATGAAATTTGTTTTACAATTTTCTACTTAAATTTTTTCTAGTTTTCCTATGATCTTTATAAAAGCATATCACTTATAAGAAAAAAGTTATTTTCATTTTGGAAAAATATCTATACCCTTTATTAAGCCCCTTTACATTCAATGACCAAGATTTCTACAGCACCCTGGGAAGCTGAACGGTCTGAAAGTAACACCACCATTACATAGATGACGGTAGCAGGCCTTGGAAATGTGACCCCAAAGGAGTGACTCTGGGCTGGCGTTCTCCCATCCTGCAACTACTCCAGACTCAGAGGAATGTGGCAAGCCAGATGCCAGCTTTGGCCAAAAAAAACCCTGTCATTTTAGGAGTCTCACCATGCCCAGTGACTTCCTCTGAGATTGTAACAGCAATGGGGAACCCTTCGAAGGCAAAGCATTCAAAATGATTCATGCTGCACCACCTCCCCCTGGTGGCAGGCTCTGGAAATTGGCTTGATGATAACTATTGCAATTGGTCAAAATTTTTAAAATACATTCTGTCAAAATCACACCTATTTCTTTAAATCATCAAAACCACTTTTCCTTTTGTCAAGGATTCAGGTATTGACAAAGACACAAAGCCAGGACCTGGTGTCAACCAGACGATGCTCTGGATGATGCCAAGGGCGGTGTAGCTCTTTGCCTCCTGTCCTAGCCTTCCCTACCTCTTCAAGTCTACAGTGGATGCAAGGCACTATGTTCTTCAGCACCACCTTTCCTGCTTTCTCTCTACCTCCATCCACTTCCCTGAGCCTCAGAAAAGGGCAAGGCGCATGGCTCACATACTCTCAGCCACGGCCTGGCATGCAGCAGCTCCTTCAGACATCTAAGCACTAATCCTCCCCAGGACCCAGTCTTCAGGTTCAGGGCATTGATATTTCAAATATGTCAGATTGAAATATGTCATATTTAGAAATAGCAGGGTGCAGCAATGTCAGTCTTCAACTGTGGTACCCGTGGTCTCCAGATAAACACAGCTTCCTTACTCTTCCAGGAAGAAGGAAACGTTCAGTAGGATATCTGAAATAGGAAGAGAGAAAAACTGGCATTAGCACATCTCCAGAGAATATAAAACACACAGAGGCACATCAAGGGCACCTTTCTAATGTTTCCAAACAGGTGGGCCACAGGGAAAGAAAGGAGGAGAGGAGACATGAAGGAAGAACAAAAACCCAGTACCTTGTACAAGATCTTGGTGTTCAGCTTTTGAAATTCGGTCCCAGGCCTTGGGCAAAGCTTGGATGTTTGCCAAGTCTCCCCACTGGATAGAGGAAAGAAGATACTTTCTCTTCAGGTACCTTCCTGGAAGTTAAGGACTGCTCAAAAGAAAATGAAATATGCTGAAGAAAAAAAAACACCCTGGTAAGAACCAGAGGGAAGAGGGAAGTATAAAAGGGAAAGTGCAGATATCCTTACATTTTACCAGGTGGGCCTGATTCACCAGTGCTACAAATATTTCTTACAAATATTTACTAATATGGCTTTGTGCTACAGGGAAAGAGGAATGTGAGCATCCCTGAAATCTGGGATCTCAGCACAGTGAGGACAAAACCAGATCCTGAGAAGAAAAAACAAAAGTGACATGAAAGGTAAAGCTCAGTGGAGTTCCAGAGAATAAATACATCCAATTTAGAGGACAGCAGGGACAATCCAGCTGGTAGGAAACATAAAGGCACAAAAGCAGAGGTGCATGGAATGAATTCAGGGAAAGCAAATCTTCCAGTCTGCTCAGCATGGATGCCACATGGAGAGCAGTCGGCAAAGCTGAAAGGTGGGCTGAGCCAGAACAGAAAGAACAGTGAGTACCAAGGTAGGGACTTTGAACTTGATCCCACTGGCAACAGGAGCTATTCCTATACAGTACAGTACAATTCTGATCCTAAGCAGCAGGATCAGAACCAGACTTCCTGAAGATATAGAGTGAGGTCATTAATTGGAGTCAGCTTAGAGGGAAAGAAACTAGAGACAGAGAAACCTGTCAAGAAGCTACATGCAATTAAGAGTCCAAGTGAGAGGTAAGAAGCCATGTAAGCAGCAGAGGGGACAGAGAAGGAAAATCGAAGAAGCACCAGGGACACAGAATGAAAGGACTCGAAGAGTGACTGTGTCAACACTCTGGCACATAGCAAGTGCTCTGCAATGTCAGCCGCAGCTCTTGCTCCTCTGCCCATGCTCCTGTTGCTGTTACTACTGCTGCTACCCATGCATTTAAAAGAGAAAATAGGCCAGGCACAGTGGCTCATGCCTGTAATACCAGCACTTTGGGAAGCCGAGGTGACAGGATCACCTGAGGTCAGGAGTTCAAGATCAGCCTGGCCAACATGGTGAAACCCCATCTCTACTAAAAATATAAAAATTAGCCAGACGTAATCTCAGCTACTTGGGAGGCTAAGGCAGAGAACCACTTGAACCCGGGAGGTAGAGGCTGCAGTGAGCCAAGATCATGCCACTGCACTCCAGCCTGGGCAACAAGAGTTAAACTCTATATCAAAAAATAAACAAATAAAAGAGAAAACAGGGTGGATTCTACAACTCAAGGCAAAGGAGGCTGAATTTGAGGGCTAGATTGAGGAGTTCAATTGTAAACTTGAGTTTGCAGTTCCAAGAACAATCTAGTTGGAGGCCTTTGCAGGAAACCAAAATCAGGACTAGAGAAAAGAAAAGCTGGGGTTTGGGAGTATTCACATGAAGGCAGAAACCTAAGCCAGAGGCTAAAAGCAGGTATCAGGCAAGAATCAAGAGAAGATCAGGCATGGTGGCTCACACCTGGACTCAGCATTTTGGGAAGCCAAGCTGGTAGCATCACTTGAGGCCGGGAGTTCAAGACCAGCCTGGTCAACACAGCAAGTCTCCATCTCCTAGGGACTTTTTTTTTTTTTTTTTGAGATAAAAAGGTTAGAGCTTCAACTAATTGGTCTTTTTCTGCATTTACCTTTGCCCCCAGTACCCCAAATCTTACCCCACAACAAAGCCAGAATGATACTGTTAAAGACATAAGTCATATCCTCCTTACTCAAAAGTTTCTAAGAGCTTTTTCTCTCATTCAAATGCTTTTTTTGGGGGGGGTAGGGGGCTGCAGTTTGAGACAGGGTCTTAATCTGTCACCTAGGCTGGTTCACACCTAGGCTGGTGATCACGGCTCACCGCAGCCTTGACCTCCCAAGGCTCAAGCAACCCTCCCACCTCAGCTTCCTGAGTAGCTAGGACTACAGATGCACATCACCATGCCTGGCCCAAAATTCTTTTTTTTTTTTTTTTTTTTGTGAGACTCTATCACCCAGGCTGGAGTGCAGTGGCATGATCTCGGCTCACTGCAGCCTTGACCTCCCCAGTTCAAGCAATCCTCCAGCCTCAGCCTCCCAAGTAGCTGGGACTACAGACACACACCACCATTCCTGGCTAATTTTTGTATTTTTTTGTAGAGACAGGGTTTCACCATGTTGCCCAGGCTGGTCTCAAACTCCTGGGCTCAAGCAATCCTCCCACCTCAGCCTCCCAAAGTGCTGGGATTACAGGCGTGAGCCACCACACCCAGACCCCAAATTCTTTCAAAGACCTTCAAAGCCCTACAAAGTTGAGCCCCGTCTTACTACCCTCACCTGCTATTAAGCTCCCCCCTCATACTCTGCTCTAGCCTCCTTACTATTTCCTGAATATTCCAGAAATGTTCTTACCTCAAGGCCTTTGCATTTGATGTTTCCTCAGCCTAGAACTTTCTCTCCCCAAATATCCGCATAGCTCTTTCCCTTACCCTCTTCAGATGTTTGCTCAAATATCACTTTCTCATGAGACCTGCTCTGACCACTCTTTTAAATCAAAACCCTCCCCCTCCCCCTCCTGACTTTCCCTGCTTTATTTTTCTGCATAGCACTTATCATCATCTGGCATTCTATTTTCCTTTTTTAATGCCTGTCTCTCTGCACCAAGAACAGTGCCTGACATGCAGTAGCTACTCAATACATTAATAGAGGAAGGATTGTACAAAAGAATGCAGGAAGAATCCAAGTTCAGGAACCCCCAAAGAGAACTGACCCAAACTATATAGTTTTCCAATCTTGTGAAAACTGAAATTCAAAAGACTTAGAACAGCTCTGGCTATGATCTGAAATGCGTGCAAAGGATATGAATTTCGATAATGCCTCTCAATATCTTGCAACCATTCCAACATGTCAGCCACAGAGGGGCTCACCGCTGAAGACTGCAGGACAGCACCAATGCCAACTGTGTCTGCGTGTTGTTCATAGATCTGAAACACTCGCTCCACATGGCTGCTGACGGTGTCTCGCACCTTGAGGAGGATGGCTCTGTAGGAAAGAGTCTGACATTAGGCAATACCAGGAGACAGGTATAAAGGAAGGTTTCTCAAGTTTGGCATTACTCATATTTTGGACTACATGATTCTCTGTTGTGAAGAGCTGCCCTGTACATTGGAGGATGCTTAGGAGTATGCCTGGCCCCTACCCAATAAACAACAGGAGTAAACCATACCTATACCCTCCATAAGCCATAACAACCAATGTCTCTAGATGTTGCCAAATGTCCCCTCATTGAAAAACCATCTCCAGGCCGGGCGCGGTGGCTCACGCCTGTAAACCCAGCACTTTGGGAGGCTGAGGCAAGTGGATCACGAGGTCAGGAGTTTAAGACCAGCCTGGCCAAGATGGTGAAACCCTGTCTCTACTAAAAATACAAAAATTAGCCGGGCATGGTGGCGGGCGCCTGTAGTCCCAGATACTGGGGAGGCTGAGGCAGGAGAATCGCTTGACCTGGGAGGCAGAGGTTACAGTGGGCCGAGATCATGCCACTGCACTCCAGCCTGGGCAACAAGAGTGAGACTCTGTCTCAGAAAAAAAAAAAAGAAAAACCATCTCCAATTGAGACCACTGGTATAACGGAATTAGTGACAATGCCTTGGAGGTAGGAGTGGCTCAAGAATCAAGAAAGGGGCTGGGCACAGTGGCTTGATACCTTAATTCCAGCACGTTGGGAGGCTGAGGCGGGTGGATCACCTGAGGTCAGGAGTTTGAGACCAGCCTGGCCAACATGGCAAAACCCCATCTCTACTAAAAATACAAAAATTAGCCAGCTGCGGTGGTACACACCTGTAGACCCAGCTACTCGGGAGGCTGAGGCATGAGAATCACTTGAATGCAGAGACAGAGGCTGCAGTGAGCCAAGACAGTGCCACTGCACTCCAGCCTGGGTGATAGAGTGAGACTCCGTCTCAAAAGTAAATAGAATTTTTAAAAAATTAAAACATTTTTTAAAAAGCCAGGTGCAGTGGCATGCCTGTAATCCCAGCATTTTTGGAGTCCAAGGCCAGAGGACAGCTTGAAGCCAGGAATTCAAGACCAGCCTGGGCAATATGGCAAGACTATCTCTACAAAAAATTTTATAAATTTGCCAGGTATGGTGGTGTACACCTGTAATCCCAGCTACTCAGGAGGCTGAGGCAGGAGGAGTTAGAGGCTACAGTACGCTATGATCATACTGCTGCACCTCAGCCTGGGCAGCAGAGCGAGACTCTGTCTCTAAAAATAAAATAAAAAGAAGACAAAGTATTAAGTAAAGCACCCAATATTGTTTTGTGAAACATTCCAGCTATATATGCATGTATGTGTGTCTACGAATGATATAAAATATATTTCTTTCTGTAAGTCAAAGTCCAAAGTTGAAAACCACTGAACTAGAAAATACCAAGTGCCTCTTGGGTGGTAGGCTTTGACAGGCAGTGTTTTATTTTTTAAATTGAGATATAATTCACAAACCATAAGATTTACCATTTAAAAGTATACAACTTGCAGTAAACCTGTTCTGTATGATAGTACAATGGTATATAAACGTCACTAAAGGTCAGGCGTGGTGGCTCACACCTGTAATCCCAACATTTTGGGAGGCTGAGGAGGATGGATTACTTGAGGTCAAGAGTTCGAGACCAGCCTGGCCAACATGGTAAAACCCTGTGTCTACTAAAAATACAAAAATTAGCCATGCCTAGTGGCGGGCACCTGTAATCCCAGCTACTCAGGAGGCTGAGGCAGGAGAATTACTTGAACCTGGGAGGTGGAGGGTGCAGTGATCTTACAGAGGTTGCAGTAAGCCGAGATTGTGCCACTGCACTCCAGCCGGGGTGACAGAGTGAGACTGTCAAAGGTGACAGACAGATCTAGCAACTGTATGATTTTCTACATCAACTTACCCAACATTTCATGAGCTGCTTTACCTCTCTGTTCTCATCTTTTTTTTTTTTTTTTTTTTTTTTTTTTAGAGACAAGATCTCACTCTATCACCCAGGCTGGAGTGTAGTGACACAAACGTGGCTCACTGCAGCCTTGACCTCCTGGGTTCAAGTGATTCTCCTGCCTCAGCCCCCTGTGTAGCCCCTGTGTGACCACAGGTGCCCGTCACCAAACTCAGATAATTTTTTTATTTCTTGTAGAGTCAGTCTCAGTTTGTTGCCCAGGCTGGTCTCAAACTTCTGGTCTCAAGCGATCCTCCTGCTTCTGCCTCCCTAAGTGCTGGGATTACAGGCTAAGCTGCCATACCCAGCTGATTTCATCTCTTACCAGGCCTCTGCTCCAGTCATACTATTCTCTCTTTTTTTGAGACAGAGTCTTGCTCTGTCACCCAGGCTGGAGTGCAGTGGCACAATCTTGGCTCACTGCAAACTCCGCCTCCCAGGTCCAAGAGATTCTCCTGCTTCAACCTCCTGGGAATATAGGTGTGCGCCATGATGCCCAGTTAATTTTTTGTACTTTTAGTAGAGATGGGATTTTGTCATGTTGTCCAGGCTGACCTCAAGTGATCTGCCTGCCAAAGTGCTAGGATTACAGGCATGAGCCACCGTGCCTACCAGTCATACTATTCTCTATGCACACTACTCACACCCATGTCTTGACTCAGTTTACACCTTTTCAACCATGTTTTTAATATTGCTTCCTCCCAGAAGTTTCCCCCTCCTCACAAGCCATATTTATCAATATCTTAAGACATCTCACAATTTAATTCACTGATTGTCTATTTCTTCTGTTCTATTAAGAACAGGAACTAAGTCTGGTTCATTGTATTCCTGACATCTGGCACTGGTGCCTAATGAATTTTGTACAAATAAATAATAGGAATGTCCTCATCTGTGACAGTTTCCTATTAGTCTATGGCACAGACTCTATATACTGGAACTTTCTTTTGTTCTGGTTTAAGGAAAAGATACACATGCCCTGTCTCTTCTCTGTCCTTAATAACCTATAACTCTCATCCTGGACAACAAAGTAAGCCTCCATCTCTACAAAAAAATTTAAAATTAACTGGGCATAGAGGTGCAAGCCTGTTGTCCCAGGTACTTGGGGGGCTGAGATGGGAGGATCGCTTGAACCAGGGAAGTCGAGGCTGCAGTGAGCTGTGATTATGCCACTGCATTCCAGCCTGGGTGACAGAGTAAGACACTGTCTCAAAAAAAAAAAAAAAAAAAAAAAAAAGCTGTAACTCAGATACTGGGTCTGACAACAAGCATATCAGAACTTAGAGATGTGCTACTCCTGGGCACAGAGATTCCAATCTACAGCAGAACAAAGTGGTGATTAAGAGCTCAGAACTTAGAGTTGCTACTCCTGGGCACAAAGATTCCAATCTACAGCAGAACAAAGTGGTGATTAAGAGCTCTAGCTTTTGTGTCAGACACACTTGAGTTAGCATCCCAGCTCTACTCTTTACTAGTTGTGTCACTATGGGCAATCTGCTTGAGCCTCAGTTTCCTACCTGCATGGAATAAGTGCAGTTAAGTCACAGATATGTTGAAGAGACTTTATAATGTAATATATGTAAAACCATTAGCTCTGGCACCTACTAAGTTTACACAGCTCCTCACTGCCTTGTATCAAAGAAAAGTATAGGGGAGAGCTAATATGCTTTCTCTGCTCCTTTTCTGTTCTTTTGTGACTTCTACTAAGCCCACCACTACCATGCCTAGTCTCTGACAAGGAAAATACCAGAAAATGGCTTTCTGACAGAGGTCCCACTGCCCCAAATGGAAAGTAAGGAAGGTTGAGATACCTCCAAATGCCATGCTTTCAAGGAGAAAAACACCTGCTAGACTGATCCTAGCTACATATAAAACACCTCGTTTTAAAATCCCTCCACCAAGAAAGAGCACTACGGAGCCACTTACAGCCTTTCCCCTAGCTTGTCCAGGACGATGTCACCAGCCGCCAGCTGCTTGCGCCTCAGTCGCTCTTTTAAGTCTGGGAAGGCCCGAAGCGCCGGCACATCCTCAAACCTCAGGTTCCGTGCGGCCTGCAGCTGCTCTGCCAGGTTGCTGAGGGAGACCAGGAGGGGCTGGCAGTCTAGCAGGGCGCTCTGCCACAGGCCCTGCTGCTCCTCCACCACGGGGAAGCACTTCTTCAGGGCCTCCTGCACGGCAAGCAGAGGCCGGTCTTGAGTCATCTTCTGTTGAAGAAGATAAAAACATAAAGAAAATTACCATGTAGGGGTGCCAAGTCAGTAGGGGAGGCACTGGGTCGAGGGTGGGTGGTCATCTCCATCCTCGTGTTTGGACGGGAGTTGTCTCACCTCCAGAAGTGGCTTCTTTTTTTTTTTTTAGATAGAGTCTCATTCCATCTCCCAGGCTGGAGTGCAGTGGTGCGATCTCGGCTCACTGCAACCTCCACCTTCCAAGTTCAAGCGATTCTCTTGCCTCAGCCTTCCGAGTAGCTGGGATTACAGTTGCCCGCCACCACGCCCAGCTAATTTTTGTATTTTTAGTAGAGACGAGGTTTCGCCATGTTGGCCAGGCTGGTCTTGAACTCCTAATCCACCCGCCTCGGCCTCCCAAAGAGCTGGGATTACAGGCGTGAGCCACCGGGTCAGGCCCTGCCTCAGCTTTGTGAAGGAGATCCTGGCTTTCCCTCGGGGAGGGTGACGTGGATAGGGCAGTCTCCCGCTTCAGAGGATTCCCGGCATCCAAGCGCCGTCTATTCTCTGACCCAGAGGCCAGTCTCCCCTGCCCGAGGCTGCCGGTCGCCTTCCTGAAACCAGCGGAGACAGCCAAAGTGTGAGAACCCTCCAGACTTGCACACGCACCCGTAGCCTGTCTGCGTGAGCTAAAACGCGACCACCCCCAAAGCTCCTCTAGCCTGCGGGGCTACTGAGTCGCGAAAATATATCTTAGTGCTGCAATGACTTCTGGGTACTGTAGTCCCACATGTGGATTGGCCACTCGGCTTGAGGCTTCCTTGGATGTTGCAGCCGTCCTAACACGGCAACTTCTCATTTGTCAGCCTGCGGCAGTTTAAATTGGTGGCGGTGTTGCCACGTCCTATTAGCTGAGAGTCTCTTCCTCTCAGCTTGCGCCTCTGGCTATGCCTTAATGACACATTTCACAATGTTTGTGGCACAGCCAACTGGCAAAAACTAGTGAATCGGGGCTCCTGACGTGGCAGCTCTAGATAAGATGCAGGGGGACGTCCTAGGTGCCCAGGGAAGTCGGCGCATTGGGGGAGTGGGGTGAAAGAAGCCCTGAAACCAAGAGGTTGGAAGCCCAACTTGCCCAGCATAAAAACACCTGCTAGCGGGGAAAGCCTGCATGAGGTACCGGTTGTCATCCCCTCTCATCTTGGCCATCTGCCTGACGAAGATCCTCAGGCACCCACAGACTGAGGTGTCACCCCCATCAGCCACTGCCCAGGTCTGACCTCGGGCGGAAGAGCGACATTCAAATACTTGATGCATATGGAGCAACAGGACAGGCTGGAAGGGAGAGAAAGGACTCTCCAGGAAGGGCCAGGCTTGCCGCTCCTATGCTCGACCTGCTGTGTCCCCAAGCTCGCTGGTGCCTATCAGGAGCCTGCTTGGCACCTTTGCTTATTTCCTCGATTGTTCCTGAACTCAGAGGGGGAGAGGCAAGATTATCACCCCTACAGTCTATAAAATGCACACTTAAACACAAACACAACCCCTCTGACATGGCTTCAGACCGCATCCACAGGTGAAAAGCACCAAATCCAAACAATCATACCACAAACCCGTCAAGAGCTCAAACCCTCTGGCCGTCCGCTCGCCGCCCGCCTTGAGACTCAGCCTGAGCTATCGCTCTGATCCCTGGAGACTTCGAGACTAGCCTCCAGCCTTGCTGGGCCGCAACACAACCCCTGAGCAATCCAACCTGCGGCTGTGGACAGATGCCAAGATGCACAGTTAGCACCTCCGACTGGACCGCGGCTCGGCGGGGCTCGCCGTCTACACGCCCATTCCCAGGCCCACGGCCTCGACACCCAGAGCTGCCTCCTGCCTTGGGCTCCCTGTTGTCTGGCGACCGCAGCTCCTGCTGCAGTCACCGTATGGCCAGCTGCCAAGCGCCACTACCCGCACCTGCAGTCGCGGCCCAGCACTGCGCACCCAGTCGAGGCGCCGGGATGCGAACTGGGCAGGAGTGGCCAGCCCGCGGGCGAGCGAGGAACGAGAGGGTTCCCCCACTCGCTGCCCAGACTGGCCGCAAGCTGGCGCGCCCACCCTAAAGCCTGAACCCCCGCCCCCTTCCAAAGGCTGCTGGGTGAGGCTGCTCTGTCCCCGCCGACCCTCCACTTGCCCGAAGTTCCCTCCACTTGTGCGAAGTTCGGCCTGGGGAGCTTTGGGCCCTGAGGAGCGCAGAGGTAGGCAGCCAGCCAGTCAGCAGTCGTCAATGTGTGGGTCACGGCGGCCCTCGGCTACTCAGTGGCAACCAGGCCAGAAAGAAGCAGCCTCCTAAAGTGCTGGGATTCCCCGGTGTCCAAGCGGGCCCTCGGCGTCCTAGTCGACCCTCAGCACCCTAGAGCTTACAGTGACGGTGTGCCGCCGCAAGGCCTGCCGGGAGTAGTAGTTTATATCGTTTGCAGCTGGCCAGGGCGGAGCCGGGTGGGGAGGTGGAGAGGGTGGGGAAACAATCTTGAACCACAACTCCCAGGAGCGCTCGCGACGGCGGCGGCCGCGCTGACGTACTCAGGCTGTAGAGGACGCATTGGGCGGGAGACCCGGGCCGGCAGGAATTTGCTTGTGATTGGATGTTGTGGGACGGCGGCTTCTCATTCGTCAGCCTGGGGCTGTGGAGTTTGAATTGGGTGGCGGTTGGAGGTAGAGCCGCTCTCTCTCACTGTAACAAGGAGGTTTTGCTCAGCCCTTGTCTCAGGACCTCAGGTACGTGCCTGGCGACTTCTTCGGGTGGTATTTGTCAGCCCTTCTCGTGCCTACCCGGTTCCTTGCCTCCCTGCCCCATCTCCGCCGCTCCCCGCAACCTCCGCCGAGCGCCATGGCTCCTAGGAAGGGCAGCAGTCGGGTGGCCAAAACCAACTCCTTACGGAAGCGGAAGCTCGCCTCCTTTCTGAAAGACTTCGACCGTGAAGGTAAGGGGCCGGGCCGTCGCGGCTTCCTGGAGCGGTCGCGGGATGCTGGCGGGCGGGGACACGAGCAGCACCTATTCACCCGCCCCGTGACCCGTGTCCTGTCGGCTCTGCCCTCCCCGCAGTGGAAATACGAATCAAGCAGATTGAGTCAGACAGGCAGAACCTCCTCAAGGAGGTGGATAACCTCTACAACATCGAGATCCTGCGACTCCCCCAAGGCGCTGCGCGAGATGAACTGGCTCGACTACTTCGGTAAGAGCTGGAAAGCTTCCCCTGGGCGGAGGCCTGCAGCCCCTTGGGGTTAGGTGACACCCTTCAGAAAGGGCTCGCTCAGATGTCACCTTTTAATGAGATCTGACATACCTCTTACGGAAAATGGCAGACCTACTGCTCCCCCTTCACTCTCTGTCTCACTTCCCTGGTTCATTTTTCTCCATGCTTTTCTCCAAAGGTCTAGCTAGCAAATATTTTAGTCCACTGGTGCGGGGGCGGTGGGGGTCTCTGTCGGACAACTCAACTCTGTGATACAGTTCTAAAACAGCTGTAGTGAATGGGCATGGATGGGCTGTATTCCAATAAAATTTTAGTTACGGATACACTGAAGTGTGAATTTCACATAATTTTCCCACATCAGGAAATAGTATTTTTATTTATTTATTTTTTTAGACAGAGCCTCAGTCTGTCACCCAGGCTGGAGTGCAGTGCAGTGGCGCGATCTTGGCTCACTGCAACCTCCACCTCCCGGGTTCAAGTACAACCTCCACCTCCCGGGTTCAAGTACAACCTCCACCTTCTGGGTTCAAGTGATTCTTCTGCCTCCTGCCTCAGCCTCCGGAGTAGCTGGGATTACGGGCGCCCGCCACCACACCGGGCTGATTTTTGTATTTTCAGTAGAAACTGGGTTTCACCTTGTTGGCCAGACTGGTCTTGAACTCCCGACCTCAAGCCTGCCTGCGCCTCACAAAGCACTGGGATTACAGGCGTCAGCCACTGTGCCCGGCCAGGAAATAGTATTTTTAAAAATATATGTGTATTTTGGCCGGGCGCGGGGTTGGGGGTGTGGCTCACGCCTGTAATCTCAGCACTTTGGGAGGCTGAGGTTGGCAAATCACAAGGTCAGGAGTTCGGGACCAGCCTAGCCAATACGATGAAACCCCGTCTCTACTAAAAAATACAAAAATTAGCTGGGCGTGGTGGCGGGTGGCTGTAGTCCCAGCTGCTCAGAAGGCTGAGGCAGGAGAATTGCTTGAACCCGGGAGGTGGAGGTTGCAGTGAGCCGAGATCACTCTCATGCACTCCAGCCTGGGTGACAGGGCAAGACTCTGTCTCAAAAAAAGTAAAAACAAAAACCATAAAAATATATGTATATTTTACCCAACCCATGTAAAAATGAATAAATGATCTGATTAGTTAACCAGAGCTCAGATAGAAGAATAACCTGAAGCAGCTCCTTCTGCAGCTTATGGAAATTGCTAACTTAAAAATGGGCACATCAGTTTTCCTGGCCAGAGAAAAATCCCAGCCTGTTTCCCCACTCCCTTATTAAATGTCCAGGGAAATGCAGGAGGGTGGACTTTCTGCTGAGTTGCCTTTACTTTTTCTCTTTTCCTTATTATTAATTGCCCAGCATGTAGTCTCCTTGGATAGAAATGTATGTTCTGCTCACATATTAGACATTTAATTATCCTTTTGACTTGCCCTTTTATTTATTAATATTAAGCCATTCATTTGCTCATTTCCACAAATACTGAGCATGTGTCAGTCACAGTGCTAGGTGCTAAAGATGCACTGGGGAATAACACAGACATTGTCTCTGCCTTCAGGAACATGCAGGTTAGTAAAAAGAGCTATTAGAAAAATCCATATACAATTATCTAATGGAGTATAGGTACTACAAAGGAGATAGAATAGAGTCGTGGTCAGTGAACATATTTATATTGTGCTTCCTATGCCGAATGGTCATTATACCAAATGTTTTTTTTTTTCTTTTTTTTTTTTTTGTACCTAATGTTTTATATACATTGACTAATTTTTCTTCCTAACTTAATAATATTTCTGTTTTTCAAAATAACAAGATTAAGGTACAGAGAAATTGGATACTTTGCTCAGGGTCTCATAAGCTAGTTAGTGGCATAGTTTGTTTGAACCTGGGTATTCTGGTTTCATAGCCTGAGATCTTAATTGTTTTACAAGATACTATGAGGGTTTCTAGCAGGAGGATCTCTAAGCTAACTTCTTATTCTACATGTAAATCTCACAAAGACCTTTTCATTCAACACATGTTTACTGTACAACTATTGTCTGATAGATTTTGTCAGAAGCAAAGGATATCATGTCTGGAATTCAGTCCACGGCAGAGATGGACATTTAAACAGCTTTGAGTAGTTGTTGGGTATTATAAGGGTGAGCAGCTAATGCCACACTTTACAGCAGGCTGTGAGATCGAAAAATAAGCAGGCTGGGCACAATGGCTCATGCCTATAATCCGAGCACTTTAGGAGGCCAAGACAGGTGGATTGCTTGAGCCAGGAATTTGAGACTAGCCTGCACAATATAGTAAGACCCTATCTTTAAACTTTAAAAAAATAATAAAAATTTTAATGAGTTCCTAGCGAAAGGAAAACAAGAAATAAAAAAAAAAAAGAAAAATTTAAAAAAAATTTTTAAAAGAAAAATAAGCAGGGACAGGGCCTGGGGTGGGGGTTCATTCCTGTAATGCTAGTACTTTGGGAGGCCAAGGCAGGAGTATCACTTGAGCCCAGGAGTTCAAAACCAGCCTGGGCAACATAGCAAGAGACTACATCTCTAGTTGAAAAAAAAAAAAGCCTAGGCAACTTGGCGATACACTGTCTCTACGAAAAATACAAAAATTAGCCAAATGTAGGGGGGGCGCATGCCTGTAGTCCCAGCTACTTGGGAGGCTGAGGTGGGAGGATCAGTTGAGCCCTGGAGACAGAGAGCTCTTAAGATGGCCACTCCACTCCAGCTTGGGTGACAGAGCAGGACTCTGTCTCAAAAATAAATAAAATTTAAAATATATTTTTAAAAAAGAAAAATAAGCAGAATTTTTGGGGTGATGTTTGAGCAGAGTTTTGAAGGATGAGTTAGAAATTAGTCTAGTACGGAGGGAATTTCAGGCAGAGGAAATACAAAGTACCATGGCAACAAGTCATGAGAATCAGTGGCACCTTTGGGATATAACTTGGAGAAAGAATAGATTAGATGGTGAGGTCCCTGAATGTTAGACTATGGGCTGGACCAGTTTTAGAAAGATAAATGGTACTATTAGGTGAGATGAATTATTGTTAAAATCTAATCGTAACTACAATGTTCTTTTAAAGCCCTTGGAGGGAAACAAGCAGGCCCTGGAAGAGGCAGCAACAGTAAGTGACCTGTCCTGTTTTCCAGCCGATGCTTAGCTATTAAGTCTAGTCCAGTCCCCAGATCCAACAAATAGGTGCTTACTGTGGAAGAGATTGCATAGAGGGACATTATCTGTTTGTGTCAACTGAAAAATTAGAGTTGGGCCAGACCCTGTGTACATGAGACTCAGATAGTTCTGAGCCCTACAGAGGGTGGCAGTTCTATTTTCGACCAATTTCTTGCAGTCGTTTGTCCTGAACTCTACAGTGGAAGTAGAAAGCCTCAAGCCCAAGTTCCTTTAAGCTCCTGGGTCATTACAGTATGCGTTGGCCTGCTAGATGACGAGGCTGTTTCATCATATCATACTGTAGAAGCAGTGCTCTTACTAGGCATGCTTATTACTCCCCGACCCCCTCTCACCTCCTTCCTCCCAGCATCAGTACCAGGATTGAAGGCAGTAAGGAGGGGATACAAAATAGAGCATTGAAAGCTGCATTGTCCAATAGTAGCCACAAGGTATATGTAGCTATTTCAGTTAATTAAAATTAATGAAATTAAGGAATTTATTTTCTCAGACATACTAGCCACATTTTACATGTTCAGTAGCTGCATGTGACTAGCGGCTACTGCATCAGAGAGCACAGAAATAGAACACTGCTACTCTTACGAAAGTTCTGTGAGACAGCATTGGAAACTAGGCTATACAAGGGCTTCACAGAGTTCCCTAGGCACTCTAAAGTCATATATAAACAATGCGTGTATACATGCATTTGTGTATCTTTCTGTTAGTTTATTGCAGCCTTCACTGGATTTACAAAGTAAACCCCCAAATTGACATCTTTTGTTGAGTTGATCAGAAGCATTTGGAATCTAGAGTTTGAAGAAGTCTGACCACCAAGGGTACATAGCAGTAGATCTCCACCAGCTTCATTCAAAAGTTAAAGATAATGAGGAGCCAGTTATCAATTTGGAAAAATTTGGAGCATTTGGGGATGAATACTGTAAAAGAGAGGTGGGGATTATTCACCCCCCTAAACACACTGAGCTCTAATGTTTTAAAAGCGTTACCTCTGAGATGAATCCTACTTACTAGCTAATGTAGCTCCCTCTTTTTAAATTAGACATACAGAACTGCAAATGAGAACTTCTAATGTAATATGAGAGATCCATTGTTACCACACCAAGTTGAGAGAATTCTAGCCTTGATTAATATGATTTAAAACCCAAGAAAGGAATGATAGAAAATCTATAAAAGCTCTTAGTTGGGAAGTGTGTTGGGGTTCCCACGACCACCTCCAGGTTTGGTGATTCAGTAGGAGGATTCATGGGGCTCAGCGGCATACTGTCACACCCATGGCGATGATTTATTACAGTGAAAGGATACAAAGCATAAATCAACAACGGGGAAAAGTGCATAGGGCAAAGTCCAGAGGAAACCAGGCTTCTAGGAGCTCCACTCCCTGTGGAGTCACAGGGAACATGCTTAATTCAACACTTATGAAATGCTGTCTACCAGAAAAGTTGATTAGAGAGTCAATGCCCAGAGTTTTAACTGAGAGGCTACTCACGAAGGCATCATCTGCCTAGCACATGTCAAAATTCTAGACTTCCAGGAGGGAAGTAGGTGTTCAGCAGGAGCCATATTGTTTGCATAAAGTTTAGGTACAATGAGGCATTCTTGTTAAGGAAAGATGGGAACCTCTCTGAAATCCAAGTTCCCAGATGCCAACCAAGGCCAGCCTTGCAAACAGTCCTTTCTATGTGTATCAGCCTCAGGCCTGCTCTGCTAACTCTCCTGCACACTAGATGACCAGTGGCCTGCCACCACGGGTGACTCCGTAACATGTTGTTATGGAGTCAGTTGTTTCTAGAGATGGCAAAATGTTGGCAGGAAAGCCACTTTCTGTTCCATCAAGCCTGGCAAACATCAGTAATTTATTACAGCAGTATTTCTTGCTAAGCCTAAGACAGCCTCAGAATCCTTCTTTGAGTACTTCAAGCAGTCCCTACCAGAGATGAAACTTGTGCCATTCCAAACCTGTAATAATTATTCTGATATTTACATATGTTCTATAAGGAAAGGGCTAAGAATCATGACTGCTCTTTAATAAGAGTGCCCATAGTATGGGCACTACATATGAAAAAAAACCTAATTTGAATGGTAACTGGAAGCTTTTTGAAGGACCCAGGATCATCATAGAAAACCTTATTGAGACCCTGTAGATTGATCCAAAAAAATGGTCAGTCTGACACAGGGCCAAGTGTTGGAGAGGATGTAGATCATTAGGAACTTGTATTGTTTGCAGAATGGGCTGTAGACAAGGGTAACCACTTTGGGGAACAATTTGGCATAATACAAAAGCTGAATATTTATGTAACCTGTAATGCCTTTGATCCCCTATCCTAAGGATAGAGCCAAGGGGAAACTTGGACATGTCCATCAGACACATATAAGACAGTTCAAGGTAGCACTGTGTATAATAGTATGAACGATTGATGAAGCATGGACAGATCCATGGTGGTATATTCACACAGTGAGGTATGATATAGCAGTGAAAACAAATTTACTACAACCATAAACAGTGGTGAAAACAGCCAAAACCAAACAAAATGTTGAAGTATGTGTGAAAAAGCGTATACACACATATGCATGTAAATGTGAGCACATACACATACACCTTATGATGAAGCAAGTGGAATGGGATGGTTACCTCTGGGGGAATGACAGGATCAGAGGAGACTCATCACCTCTGGGAGAAGAGACAAGGAAACGGAGGAAGGAATAAATACACAGCTGAAGCAAGTAATTGGCAATGTTTTAGGTCTTGGGTTGTGTGGTGGCTTTATGGGAGTCTGCTACGTTGTATGTTATATTATCACTAACATTTCACAGTCTTATGTATCAAATAATAGTTTAAAAATTTTTTTTATCTTCGAAATATTGTTCCTCGTATTTTGGTGAAAACTCTGGTGCTTTCTGGCTATGTTTGTCATAGGCTGACCTGGATATCACCGAAATAAACAAACTAACAGCAGAAGCTATTCAGACACCCCTGAAATCTGCCAAAAGTGAGTACTTTTCAAAACTCCTGGTCCAATAGAAAGAACTGAGGCTCAGCTTGCTTGGTTGGCTGCTCAGCCAGGGCCTTGTTGGTAGTCTTCCCTTTAATGTCTGGTTCTTAATCCAAAACTTGCTTTTGGATGCTGTAGTTTTTTATTTTTTTACACAAACACCAATTCAAACCAGAAATTTAGTTTATTGTATGCAGGACTGCTGCTAACCAAACTCAAGACCCCTGTGTGAACTAAAGTGAAAGCGAAAAAGGAGAAAAAAAAGCTGTGCTAGAAACCAAACATTGTTGCTAGAGAGGTGTTAAAAGACTCATAACACCAACTGAGACTCTCCCTGATGGAATCAGCAAAGTTGAAAGAGAATTGAAAAAGGAATGACTTGGCCCAGGCGCTGTGGCTTACACCTGTAATCCCAGCACTTTGGGAGGCCGAGGCGGGCAGATCACCTGAGGTGGGGAGTTCAAGACCAACCTGACCAATATGGAGAAACTCCATCTCTACTAAAAATACAAAATTAGCCAGGCATGGTGGCGAATGCCTATAATCCTAGCTACTGAGGAGGCTGAGACAGGAAAATCACTTGAAGCCAGGAGGCAGAGGTTGCCATGAGCCAAGATTGGGCCATTGCACTCCAGCCTGGGCAACAAGAGCAAAACTCCGTCTCAATAGAAAAGAAAATAAAAAAAGAAATCACTTGGCCGGGTGCAGTGGATCATGCCTGTAATCCCAGCATTTTGGGAGGCTGAGGCGGGCAGATCACGTGGTCAAGAGATCGAGATCATCCTGGCCAACGTGATCAAGCCTGTGTCTACTAAAAATACAAAAATTAGCCAGGCACGGTGGTGTGTGCCTATAGTCCCAGCTACTCGGGAGGTTGAGGCAGGAAAATCCCTTGAACCTGGGAGACGGAGGTTGCAGTGAGCCAAGATTGCGCCACTGCACTCCAGCCTGGCGACAGAACGAGACTCTGTCTCAAAAAAAAAGAAAAGAAAGAAAGAAAAAGGAATGACTTTCTCTGCGTAAAGTTCAAAGTTACTCAATTCAGGCCAGATGCAGTGGCTCACACCCGTAATCCCAAGCCATGAGGATCACTTGAGCCCAGGAGTTCAAGACAAGCCTGGGCAACATAGTGAGACCCTATCTCTGATTTAAAAAAAAAAAGGAGAGAAGAAAGGAAGGGGAAAAAAAAGTTATTCAATTCCATGATCTATCCGCAGAAAATCATCTTACATACATGTCCCACACTCTGAGAAACACTATCTTACAGGAAAAGTTATATGGGAAACCAGGTTGTGACTAGTGATCAAGGCATTGGGTCAGGATGAATTGTGACATGGACTTAATGTCACTGTCATTAAGCTATGATAGTTTGATGCATCCAGCTCTTATAAGAACATCCTGACCCATGGCCAGGATTTTGGGGCAGGGCAAGCTCAAGTTTGTCTGACTCAGTGTTTGCTCTTATTCAGAATGCTGGGCTGTCCCTACAAAGCATCATATGGGGTTTCTTAACACTGATTAGTTTCCTTTGTCTAAACTCTCTTTCTTAAAAAGTCTCCTTCAGTTTTAGTTCATTTCTTAATTGCAGTTTAGGATTGCATATGTTTTATTCCTATCAGAAATGTGAATGCACAAAACTTTATTCTCATTAGAAATACCACACTGTTGAAACTGTTTCTTATAGCACGAAAGGTAATACAAGTAGATGAAATGATAGTAGAAGAGGACGAAGAAGAAGAAAATAAACATAAGAATCTTCAGACTGCAAGAGTAAGTGGACACTGAGGTTGGGAGCTGGGGGTTATCATGAAACAAGCAAATACAAAAATGCATAAAATACATTGTTGTACACCAGAGCTCACAGTTTAATAGAGATGATCCTACTTTACATGGCAATGACAAAAGTGATAATTGACTGGTGTCCAAAGTGTATAGAACACAGAAGAGGAAGCTAGCAAGTCTCCCCTACCCCATTAGGACATAGGCAGGGCTTTCAAGGTGAGTGAGAGCCTGCTAGCTGAAGAAGAAAGGGAAGAGGAACAGTATTCAGGATAAATGCGGGAGGGGGGAAACTAGAGATGGGAAACCAGTTGTAAGCTTATGAATTCTTGAACTGACATGCTGATACTATAAAAAGAAGGGATGGTTTTGAGATAGGTTTTAGAAAGTGGCATGTTGGTGGAGAAAAGGAGGAATCAGAGATGACCCCGTGGTTTCTAGCTAAGGCAGCCGCCATCCAGTGAGGTGTGGGACTTAGGCGGCAGAGTGGTGCTGGACTTGAGGTAGGGGGAGTACGTGTCAGTTGCATGGCATGTGGACCATTCGATACTTTTCCAGGACATCTAGGCTAGACAGAAATTTCAGCCTGGAGCTCAGGGAGAAGAGGGAGATTGAGAAATACACTGTCTCCCAGATCTTTAGGTGTTTGTCACAGTGTGGGGAGTGGAGATGGTTGTGCAGGAAGGGAGGGAGCCTGAGGGTGAACATAGAGGGAGGGTAGAGAGAGGAGCTCCTAAGGCAGGCTGCCAAGGAAGCTAGAGAAGCAGGCAAGATGGATCCATCACGGAGGACAAGGGAGGAGAGAATATATGGAAGATAAGGAGTGATTCTTGCCAGGGACCTCCCAGGCCCCAGGAAGGGAGCACTGCAGGGTTTGCCTTCGATTGGGCACCTGGGACGCCCTGAGTGACCTTCACAGCAGCCCTTTATGTATAGTAGTGGGGGACAAGCCAGGCTGCAATCAGTTCAAAAGAGATTTACTTTTAATCTTGACCAAAATCCTCTATTTTGAAAACCCAGCCAGTGGAAATTCAGTTAGTTATGTTCTGAACTTTTTAAGTCATTGAATTCTTAATTATATTTAGTATTAACTTACTATATTTAGTATTAACTATCCAAAGCTTGTTCCGTTTCTCTTTGTTTTTTGTTTTTGTTTTTGTTTTTTTAAACCCTTTAAAAAAAACAACCCTCCTTACCTTTCCTCTTTGCTGGGTTTTTGTGAACTTAGTCTCATTTGATTATGACTGCAGGTCAAAAGGTGTCCTCCATCCAAGAAGAGAACTCAGTCCGTACAAGGAAAAGGCAAAAGGAAAAGGTAGTGGGCTTTCTAAAGTTGTGGTGTTTTGGGTTTTATTGAAGAGCTGTATGTATTGTGGCTGCAAGTGAGGGGCAGTGAAGGCTCTGGTGACTAGTGTTTGAGTGCAGCTTAAAATCACTGAACCCTGAGTGTCTGAAGTATAGCAAGAACTGCCTGTTATGTTTCAGCTCCTGATAGCCCATGTGTAGAGCTACCCCATAGCTCGTCATAGAGTGGCTTTCACTTACCTATAATTAGTTTCTTGAAATGTTTTGTCCAGTCCTTCAAAGTGAAGAACCACTATGGGCTTGAGTTGATTATGCTGGACTCTACCATAAGCCATGTGGGGAAGGTGAAACAGCTTAGGAGAGTGATCACTGGGTTGCATGTCTGTGGAGGAGTGAACTAATTTCTCCTTGAGCAGAGCAGCAGCTACCTGGCACGAGGACAGAATTCCAGCTGGGGGAGCCTTTGCATAAAGAGGCTGTCTCCTGGATTAAAAAGTCAGATTTCTGAGGCCCGCCAAGGTGGCTCACACCTGTAATCCCAGCCCTTTGGGAGGCCAAGGTGGGTGGATCACTTGAGGTCAGGAGTTCAAGACCAGCCTGGCCAACATGATGAAACCCCATATCTACTAAAATTACAAAAATTAGCCAGGTGTAGTGACACATGCCTGTAATCCCAGCTGCTCGGGAGGCTGAGGCAGGAGAATCACCTGAACCTGGAAGTCAGAAGTTGCCGTGAGCCAAGATTACACCACTGCACTCCAGCTTGGCTGACAAAGCTGTCTCAAAAAAAAAATGTCAGATTCTGGAGGCAGACTGCTTTGGTTCAATGTTCTGGCTCCACCCTAATTGGATACGTGATTTTGGGCAAATTTTTAAAACTTGGTGCACCTAGTGTCTGCATCTGTGTATGAGGATAGCAGCAGTGCTGGCGTCCCGTGTTGTTAGGAGGGTCACATGAGTTGAGGTGTGCGAGGTGCCCAGAGCAGTATCTCACAGTCGGCTCTCTACGTGTCACTCCTCTGCAGCTGCTGTTGTGAAACCTGAGAGTTGTAATGCCTGATGGCTGTTTCTTACCTGTAGGTCAAGCCGTGCTAACATTGTTACCCCAGCCATGGGCCGACTGGAGGCGTCCATGGTCAAACCAACTCCAGGCCTGACACCTAGGTTTGACTCGAGGTGAGTATTGAGGGGAACACTTGGACATGATGGGACTCCAACACTGAACACTACCCAGAGAAGTATTGTCTAAGAAAATACTCCTAGGCTGGGCACTGTGGCTCACACCTGTAATCCCAACACTTTTGGAAGGCTGAGGTGGGCAGTTCACTTGAGGTCAGGAGTTTAAGACCAGCCTGGCCAAGATGGCAAATCTCTGTGTCTACTAAAAATACAAAAATTAGCCGGGCATAGTGGCCTGCGCCTGTAATCCCAGCTACTCGGGAGGCTGAGGCAGGAGAATTGCTTGAAGCCAGGAGGTGGAGGTTGCAGTGAGCTGAGATCACCCCACCACACTCCAACCTGGGCAACAGAGTAAGACTCTGTCTTAAAAAAAGAAAAGAAAATAGTCCCGAGTCCTTGGCCCGGGATGCCTCGTCAGAGGACAGTGGCCAGCTGGGTTTCCTGGTGTATGCTTCTCCCTTGAGTTTAGGTTCACCCATCTTCAGTGGCAAAATGATTCTTTATCTGATGGGAGGGAGGCGAATATTCTCCCTGTGATGACTAGGAGGCCTCTAGGTGACGTTTTTGGCCTTTTCTGATTCAAATCAGAAGGTTTTTATTTTATTTTTAAAATATTTATTTACTTTGAGGCAAGGTTTCACTCTGATGCCCAGGCAGGAGAGCAGTATCACAATCACGGCTCACTGCAACCTTGACTTCCCGGGCACAGGTGATTCTCCCACCTTAGCCTCCCATGCGTGCCACCATGCCTGGCCAATTTTTTGTCTTTTTGTAGAGATGGGTGTTTACCAGGTTACCCAGGCTGATCTTGAGCTCCTGGGCTCAAGCAATCCACCCACCTTGGCCTCCCAACGCGTGCTGAGATTACAGGCATGAGCCATCACGCCCGCCTCAAATCAGTTTTTTAAAGATGAGTAGGCACTCTCCTGTACTCTTGGTAGAAGTAAAAATTGATACTGCTTTTTTGGAGGCTGGCATAAGCAAGGATGTTCTTGCAGCATAAGTTAATACCTTCCAAAGAACCTAGTTAACTAAATAGAAGATGCTGCGTAGCCATTAAAAAGACTGGATCTGTGTGTGCTGATAGGAAAGAGCTTCATGATCACAGAGCGTCTCCAAGCAGGTTGCTGAACACTGTGCTATATGATCCCATTTGGTTTTATATACATAGAAAGTTTCTGGAAGGATAGATAAAGAATTCAGAGGCCGGGCGTGGTGGCTCACGCCTGTAATCAAGCACTTTGGAGGCCAAGGCGGGCGGATCACCTGGAGTCGGGAGGTCAAGACCAGCCTGACCAACATGGTGAAACCCCGTTTTATAAAAAAAAAAAAAAAAATAAAAAAAATAAAAAAATAAAAGAATTCAGAGTGGCTACCCCTGGGGAGTAGAGTAGGAAGTGGTTATCTCTGGTGTGGGGAAAGTGTGGAAGATTTATTTTCTGCTTTTAATTGCGACTTACTTATTTTTTAGACAGAGTCTTACCCTGTCACCCAGGCTGGAGTGCAGTGGTGCGATCTCAGCTCACTGCAACCTCCACCTCGCGGGGTCAAGTGATTCTCCTGCCTCAGCCTCCTGAGTAGCTGGGAGTACAGGCGTACACTACCATGCCCAGCTAAGTTTTATATTTTTAGTAGAGACGGGATTTCACCATGTTGGCCAGGCTGGTCTTGAACTCCTGACCTCAGGTGATCCACCCACCTCAGCCTCCCAAAGTGCTGGGATTACAGGCGTGAGCCACTGCTCCCAGCCAGTTCCCACTTTTCTTTACTGCTTGTTTTTTCACATGAATATTTAACAAAAGGCATTTAGGGAAAACTAGGTAGCCATATTTTAACTGTCTTGAGAAATTAGTATAATGATGTAATCTCTAAATCATCCTCCTTGCCTCTGAAAAATTCCTCTTGATGGAAGCAGCCACTCCTGGAAACAATTAACCAGCTTATTTCTGGCTTTGTGGATGGATGGATGACTGGCACCCATATGGAGCTTTGGACCGAAACTTGTGGAAAAGAGTTGACTTTTTGCTAGATGTATGTTCAATAATTACATCTTCTTTCTCCAGCTGTGTTTAGTCATTACTGCTTTAAAAAAATTTATTTTTAAATTTAGAACTTGCCTTCTTAGGAATGTGTGATTTGAAAACTGCAGCTTGAGGCCAGACGGAGGTTAAAAGTGCCTATAGAATCTGGTGTCATCCAATTGCCAAGCCATCTTCACAGAGATTTTCCCATTCTAGGGTCTTCAAGACCCTGGCCTGCGCACTCCAGCAGCAGGAGAGCGGATTTACAACATCTCAGGGAATGGCAGCCCTCTTGCCGACAGCAAAGAGATCTTCCTCACTGTGCCAGTGGGCGGCGGAGAGGTGAAGTATTTCCAAGGGAAGCCAGGCCACAGTGTGCTGCTTAGTCAAGCATTTCCCTTCCTTGGGCCCTCACCCACACTTCTCCCTCAGAGTCCTTTCAGTTGCGTGGGTCCTGATCTCCACACTTCTGCAGGACTCAGAACCCAGTTTTCTCTCCCAGGTTAGAGGCCCAGACTGCAAAGATCATTGCCCAGCTCTGGGTTCTATCTGTTTTTCTGATTTGTATCTGTGTGTGTGTGTGTGTGTGTGTGTGTTTTTTTGTTTTATTTTTTGAGACACAGTCTCACTCTGTCACCCATGCTGGAGTGCAGTGGCATGATCTCGGCTCACTGCAATCTCTGCCTCCTGGGTTCAAGCAGTTCTCCTGTCTCAGCCTCTTGAGTAGCTGCAACTACAGGCACACACTATCACGTCCGGCTAATTTTTGTATTTTTAGTAGAGATGGGGTTTCACCATATTGGTCAAGCTGGTCTCGAACTGACCTCAGGTGATCCATGCCCCCTCAGCCTCCCAAAGTGCTGGGATTACAGGCGTGAGCCACTGCACACGGCCTCCATCTATTCATCAGCTAACATTTGCCCACCTGATTGTAGCAGGCCTGAGAAGTAGACATGGGGCCTGCCCTTGAGAAGCAGCTCAGTGGTCATGATGGGGTTGCAGTCATGGTATCTGTGATGTGTGCAATAATAGAGATGTTAAAGGGTGGTGCAGAGGAGGGCACCACTGAGCTATGCACTTAGTCTAGAACTGGTAGCATGAGCTCTGCCTTCTTCAGCTTTCTATAACTTTAAGGGATTCTGAAGCAGGCTGAGCTCAGTTTCTCAGGGCTGCATGGAGTGAGGTGCTGACCTCAGCCTCTGTGACGGGAGGATAGTTTGTTTCAGAGGTGCTCTGCAGGGCATTTGGGCATTTCTAAGATAAATGCGTGCCTTTTGTGCTCAGGTATTCCAACCTCCACCCCAGTGATAGCACTGATGTTATCATTGTCTCCGTAGGGCTAACACCCTTCCTGCCTGTCTTGCCACTTCCCCATCCCAGCCATTCCCAGCCACTAAGTGCAGGATATCAGGGGGATCCTTTAGGGCACACTGCCAGATGAGGGTTCCTGCCCTGAGAGACATGCCAGTTTAACCCACTCCCCTCTCTGTACAGAGCCTGCGATTCTTGGCCAGTGACTTGCAGAGGCACAGTATTGCTCAGCTGGATCCAGAGGCCTTGGGAAACATTAAGAAGCTCTCCGTAAGTCTCATCTTCATCTCCACACATAGCAGGCCTCCAGTAGCTTTCTTGCGCTACCTTTATTTAGGATTGTCTTTTGGGCCTGGGCTAATACTTTCTACTTAAAGTTATGTTGTCTTCCTCCCCCAGAGATTTTGACTATTACCCTACTTACATAGCAGCAGTTCCGTTCCGCCATTGATGTTGAGTTTTGGTCAATCCCAGGGTGCCTGCCGCAGAAGTTCCACTACAAAATCAAAATTCTGCCTCATGCAGGCAGTTAGTGCTGGGGGTATGTTAGGGCACTATTGGCCACCGGAAATTGAATCCTAGAATAGTTCAAGAATGAGGGTCCGGCTTGTTGTCAGGAATCTTACAGCATTAACAGAATCGAAGAGCAAACTGAACGGCCAAGCCTCTGGAGTGGTGGGGCCCATCAGCTGGGGCCTGTGTGCTCATTTCGCCCACACTTCTTCATTCCTCCCTCTCAGCAGATAACCTCCACAGGCTCTAGGTTCTGTTCTCACTTGACATTGCTTTGCATGTGGCTTCGAGTAACCATACCTCCAACTCTAACTTTATTGCTTCATTGCCCAGCTGTTCAATTTCTTGTCTTGGTTTAAATTCTCAAGAGATCCAGGCGCAGTGGTACATACCTGTAATCCCTGCAGCTCAGGAGAAAAATTATTTGAGCCCATGAGTTCAAGGCTGCAGTGAGCCATGATCGTGCTGCTGTACTCCAGCCTGCGTGATAGTGAAAGACCTCAACTCTAAAAATAAAATAAATTCTCCAGAGGAAGAATTTAATTGGCTCAGCCAGGGATGAACCTCCTTGGTCCAGTCAGCCATTGTCTTGGGTGGTAGATGAAGCACTTAGTGCAAACATAGCAACCTTCCCTCACTTTTCTGTGGGGTCTGAAGGGTATATCCAAGGAAGGGGACAAGGTGGGGCTGGTTTCCCAAACCTATTCTTCTGAACATAGGCCCAGTGCTGAGATCACACACACACCTAGCCACCCACATCTTTGTGACATCCTCTAGCTAAACCTACTGCAATGCTGTTCTCAAATAATCTCATATGATGCCTTTACTGTCTCACTTGAGTTGTTATTTTACTCCCTTGTTCAGATGAGAAAACGAGGTTCAAAAAGGTGAATTCATGTGTGACACAGAGAATGGAGGGGCTGAGGCTCACTCAGACCTGTGCTCAGGCTGACTGTGGGTGGCCAAGAGGCAAGCCCGCCAAGCGGCATCTTCTCCAATGACCTCTCTCCTTTTCTTTTTAGAACCGTCTCGCCCAAATCTGCAGCAGCATACGGACCCACAAATGAGAAGCCAAAGTTGACAGGATGGACTTTTAATGGGCACCTCTGGGACCCTGAAGAGACTTCTTCCCTTCAGGCTTATTGTTTGAGTGTGAAGTTCCAGAGCAAGGAGCCATGTTGCTCTGGGGGAATTTGGGAATTCAGACATGCTCTTCCCACACCAGTTAGGTAGAGCTGTGCTGTTCAGCCTCCCATTCCAGCTGACCCCAGCCACTGCTTGCTGGCTCCATGCCATGGAAACTTCCCATTAGTCTCCCAGCTGAATCCTCCCTGCGTCTGAGCTGCTGCCTTCTGCCTCCTGTAACTCAGCATCCTCTTCACCCTGCCCTCCCTGCAGTTGAGGGGGCACAGAAGAACCCTGTGTTCTCGGGAAGACTGCCTTCACCACCCCTACCCAGAGAACCTCTGCATCTGGCATCTCTGCTCTCTATGCTTGAGACTAGGAGGTTTAGGCTCAGATAAATGAGCTCTGGGCCATGAGAGGGTAGGTCCAGAAAGTGGGGGGAGCTGTACAGATCAGCAGAACAGGACAGTTGGCAGCAGTGACCTCAGCAGGAAACATGCCCATCTCCCGTCCTGCACTCATCACACCTCCCCCTCCGAGCCCTCCTCCTCCTCCTATGAGAGGTGCTAAATGGGACTTCGGGATCTTTCACCTGCTGTGTCCAGTACTTTTGAAACCCGCTTGTGGAACAGTGTTTTATGTTTATCCCTGTTTACTGGAGACCAAATACTGGTTTGGAGACAACTTCCATGTCTTGCTCTTCTACCTCCCTAGTTAGTGGGAATTTGGATAAGGGAATTGTAGGGCTTAGATTCTGGGGGTTTTACATGATTGTCCATAGAATAACTGTCTCTAAGCTGTCCATGGTCCAGTGGTCAGCTTAGAGACAGTTATTCTATGGACAATCACTTCAGAGAGCACTTCTCTCTTATGGAGCTCATGGGGGCAGGGGTGGGTGACTTACTTGGTCGTCTCATTCTATGTGTGCCTGTGCCTGGGGCATGGGCTTTGTTAAACAGAGTCAGCAGTGAGGTCCTCGTGCTCCAACCAGCCTCACTGCCCTGGAGAATCATGCACTGTGTTCTAAGAATTTGAGAACGGGAGTCCTCACCCCCCAGGCCTAAGGACACATGGCTTTCTCATGTAGGGCTCTTTGTGGTAGTTACTATTTTGCAACAAGACCGTTTTGGTAAAAAAGTCCTGTTCAAATTGTATTCTTTTAAGTTCTTTTATTCTCCTTTCCCTGAGATTTTTGTATGTATAGTTCTGAGTAATGGTATCTCTAAGCTGATTGTTCTTGTCAGAGCTGGTACCTGCTTTCAATAAATTCTGGTTTTGTGTTTTTTTCTTTTGTAATCACTATTCATCCTGCCTGTCCTCTCCAAGCTGTGCTCCGTGGACTAGGGAGACAGGAACTGGTATGGGGGTCTGCGTAGCTGCTTTTCTCAGAAGAGGTGAAAACTTTTGCTTCAGGCAGAATCATTCTGGTATCTGGTATAAGGCTGGCTCACTACAAGATCCAGGGCATCAGAACCTTCATCCCCCAGCAGAGCTCCCCCAACACCTTCATTCCCTGAGCTAGAAATTTATGTCTGGAAGGCCAACACCCAGGGTCTCTAATTTCCCAGTATAGTGGACTTTTCTGGCCAGGAACAAAGTGGGGCAAGAGTAATTCAGTGATCATGAGTCTCGCTTCCCAGAGTTTCTGAGGCCCTGGCAGATCTGCCTCCCCGGAGCTCTAGGCTGAAAACGATCAACCTGGAGCTAATGAGGCAGAGGGTTCTGCCTAAAAGAAGACAACCTGGGGCATACCTAGCCAGGTTACTGGGCATGGACAATGTAGAGACTAGAAGCCTGGTGGTGACAGCATTTGGAAGAACGGTTACTCAGTGCAAGTAAGTAACCCAGACTACACGTCATCAGGCCTAAATAGCCTGATACCAAGGAAATACTTAGGATCCAAAATGCTTTACCCAGAACCAGGTTCATCCCGTTTCACTCCATCTGCACCACTGCCTAAATCACCTCGTAGGAAATGCATGTTATGCAGCAGGTGCCTAATTAATGCCTGGGACTGAGACGTGGCAGTTTGTCATTCCTCATCCCAGGATTTTTTTTTGAGACTGAGTTTTGCTCTTGTTGCCTAGGCTGGAGTGCAGTAGTACAATCTTGGCTCACTGCAACCTTCGCCTCTGAGATTCAAGCAATTCTGCCTCTGCCTCCTGAGTAGCTGGGATTACAGGCGCGCCACCACACCTAGATAATTTTTGTATTTTTAGCAGAGACGGGGTTTCACCTTGTTGGCCAGGCTGGTCTCCAACTCCTGACCTCAGGAAATCCACCCACCTCAGCCTCCCAAAGTGCTGGGATTATAGGTATGAGCCACTGTGCCCGGCCCCATCCCAGGATTTTTTCCAAAAAAAAAATTTTTATCATTTCATATCTCTTGTTGATATATTTTGCAGAAGTTATGTCCCCACCATCCGAGGATTTTTAAGTACAGGCTGAACTATGTCACAGGGCTGGGACAAAGACAATGTAAATCTTACTGCCAGCCCAAGACATGCTTTCACACTCATTGGGTTGGGTTTGTTTTGTTTTGTTTTGTTTTTTGTTGTTTCCAAATTAGTTGCTAACCATTTAAATATGGGGTGATTACACAAAGATTGCTAGCCTCTGAAAATCAGATTTGACAGCCCAGGCCAACAGTCAGCTGGAGCTCAGTAGCAGCTTTCCTGGGCCCACACAGAATCCTCTTCCGGTTCAAAGCAATCCTGATGAGATTGCTTCTTCCCTTGATGTTACCTGCCTCATCTCTGTAGGCAATTTAGTTTGCACTGTCTGCTGTGGAGAGAAAGCATAGCAAAGTAGGGCTGCCCCAGGTTGAAGGGAGGATGGAGGCCTGGAGTCCTTCCCCAGGGCCCCTGGGGCAGTTTCAAGGAACCCCAGAGGTCCAGTAAACAGTAGGTTCATTCTTTGTCTTATAGGGCCCCTGTTATTTCCAAAAGTTCTACTTGGGTCTTACTGTTGTGAGGATTACAAATGTATTATCTTGAAAGGGTTAGATTACATTACTCATATGAAGAGTTAGCTCATGTGTGTGTATGACAGGACATCACCTAAACATTTCTCCAAAGCATCAGACGTGCCTTTTACCCAGAGGAATTAATATCCCCGGCCCCACCCACGATAATGAGCTCACATACCAATGCAGGCTTAGCTCCACGATGTAGCCCCACACCTCTGAAAAACAAAGCATGTCTCACACGCTCTGGTGGGTCCGTTTTCTAATTTTACAGAGTATCATAGCTGTTGACCCATACCTAACATTCAGCATGACATATGTGCTCAAAACTTTCATAGTAGATAATTCTTGTGGCTTCAGAAATGGAAGGAGTGAGACACACGCTTGAGAGAGGATTCCATCAGAATTGGGGGGCTACACTGGGCTCCCCCGCTAAAGGGGAGTCTGGAATCCAACTTGCTTTCCCTAAGTTGCCATCTCCCTTTCTGGAATTAGACATTTCCTCAGTCCCATATCATCCCTTCCTGCATCACCCCATCTGTCAAACAAGGCCCCTCCATCCCCTCCCTGCCAGCTGTAACCTGCACTTCCTGCCTTCTATGCTTTGCCATCATCCTTCCCTCAGTTGATATTAGGATCTGCCTGGTTTATCTTTTCTGATCCTTTGGTTGTGGATATGGTGGAGGACAAACATACCCTTGGCACCAAGATGCCAGGAACAGCTCAGCTCCATCTGCAAATTTTCAGTACCCACAAGCACACCCATGTTACAATACGCTAAGTACCATCAGGATGGAGACAGGGGACAATCTTCAAGGATACACTCTTCCAATCGAATGCCAAGGTTACCCTGGCAAACCTCCTCCCCTTGACTCTTTATAAGGGCCCAGCTGAGAGTCAAGAAGGAGTGCTGGCCGGGTGCAGTGGCTCATATCTGTAATCCTAGCACTTTGGGAGGCCGAGGTGGGTGGATCACCTGAGGTCAAGGGTTCAGGACCAGCCTGGCCAACACGAGAAAACCCTGTCTCTCCTAAAAATACAAAAGTTAACCAGGCGTGGTGGCACAAGCCTGTAATTCCAGCTACTCACTGAGTCAAGAAAATCGCTTGAACCCAGGAGGAGGAGGTCACAGTGAGCCAAGATCATGCCATTGTACTCCAGCCTGGGCAACAGAGTGAGACTCTGTCTCAAAAAAAAAAAAAAAAAAAAAAAAAAGGCCGGTTCTGTGGCTCATGCCTGTAATGTCAGCACTTTGAGAGGCCAAGATGGGCAGATCACAAGGTCAAGAGATCGAGACTACCCTGGCCAACATGGTGAAACCCTGTCTCTACCAAAAATACAAAAATGAGCTAGGCATGGTGGCGAGAACCTGTAGTCCTAGCTACTCAGGAGGCTGAGGCAGGAGAATCACTCGGAGTTGGAGGTTGCAGTGAGCCAAAATCACACCACTGCACTCCAAAAAAAAAAAAAAAAAGGGAGTGCTGTGGGGTGTAGGAAGGAAAAGGGGCTGAGGAGAACCCTAAATGAAAGCCAAGGGAAGGTGTTGCAATGAGGAAACAAGTTTGGTTTTGATATTTTCATTTTCTTCTTACACTTATACAATCAGCCTTAATCAAAACATATTCCTTGGAGCTAGGCTTGAGATACCCATTATCTGCTCCCAAGATGCTGATAAGCAACATGAGGTCATTTATGAACCAAAACAACTTCTGGCTTCTCTCTGTTGCCCCAAGACCCCAGGGGCTCCACTAGTAAACTTGGGTGGGAAATGTCCTGAGAATAGCAGGGTTTTTCCAAGATACTGGCAGACAGTTCCATTTCAATGGCAAAGGGCACAAAAAGATTTAAAGGGAGGGGTGCAGGGCAGTGCGTTGTGAGCTCTACTCACATCCTGAGCCGCGGGGTGGCAGTAATGTTAGGAACTGAGATACCTTCCTCTAAGGCCCAGAGTGCAGGCACTGGCTCCCAAAGGCAGCGAACACACTACCCACTTTTGCCTGGGAGCCCACTCACACCTCCTTGGGGACTAGGTCAGGTAGTGCCCTCCCCTAGTCCCCAAAACACCTAGGATTCATCCCTATTGCCATGGCTTGGGTACTTTTTACTTAACTGACTTTCCCGTTGCGCAGTGGGGCCTGACGTTGCCCAAGCCAGCCATCTAGTAGGTGCCTAGTCCATGCACAGTGAATGGGCAAATTCCTTGTCAAGCCAGATCAGCAGGCCCACTGCCTAGAGAAGGTCCATTCCTGACCACATGTTGTACGTCTACCTGTTGCCTCTCGCCAGCTAGGTGATAATCATGATGATGATGCGAATGGTAACGCTAATAACAAGTGGGCACTTCCTG
This sequence comes from Ateles fusciceps, assembly GCA_036589455.1. Lineage (NCBI taxonomy): Eukaryota > Metazoa > Chordata > Mammalia > Primates > Atelidae > Ateles > Ateles fusciceps. The sequence goes on from JAZHEH010000733.1 coordinate 9,273,618, forward strand.
TGCTGTGTGTGCCAGGCACTGGGGTAATGCTAGAGTCCTGCATTCCCTGGCTGCATGCCTCTCCTGCGGCTGACGTCAGCAGAGCAATGCTGCTAACATCTCTAACCCACTCCTCATTCATTCCTCCCCCACCAGGAGTGGCTTCTCAAGTGGAATTGAGGGACAGAAGGCACAACCTGCTAGGCTCAGTGCCATCTTGCTTCTGTTGATCTGCGTGCCCACAAGAAACGTGCACCCTGCTCCACTCCCATCAAGCAGGAGCCGAGGGGGCGGCTCTGCCCCTGCAGCAGGTGCCTGTCCCACACGGCTCAGCCTGGCACTGGGCGGGTCCAGATCAGGGGAATGATAGGAAGCACACTTTGTCCCTGATGCACAGCGTCTCATTAATTGAAGACGTACATGTTAACATCTCTGAGATTGGAATGCATCTTCCAGTTGGCTGTGATGTTTCTTTCTTGGTAGGACGTCTCGTACTCAACGGCATCTTAGGTTCAAAGAAACTTCGTAAGCAACATTCTCTAGTTAGCCTTATCAGAGAGCTGGTATTTTGCTCTCCATCTGTCCCAGGGAATTAGTACTTAACTGGCTCTGAGCACAGGCAGTGGGGGAAGGGGTGTTACTTATCACCACCCTTACCATCCAACCCCTTGAGCTGAGCACTTCCCATGTCCTGAATTATGCAGATGAGGAAGACGCCTTCCCCAGCCTTAAGAACGTGAATGGCCCAGGGTGGGGAGAGAAGCACTAGCAAGCCAACTGAGACATGGAGGACTCATGTGGTCCAAGTGTGCACGCGCACGTGTGTCCACGAGTACGTATATGTGCACACGTATGGGCACTGAGGCCTTGCCCCTGCACCCTTTGGCTCCTGGTCATCGTCTCAGCCCACTCTTCCTCCCTTCGCTGGACTCCTCAGAGATTCCCAAAGTCCACTCCCCAGTCTTCTCATCTGGCTTCCACCCTGACAATGAAGGTCACCCTTATGGGTTGAATTGTGCCCCCACCAGACCTCTATGTTGAAGTCCTAACTCCCAGTAACTCAGAAGGTGACTGTATTTGGAGATAAGCCTTTTAGAGGGGTGATTAAGTTAAAATGAGGCTGTTAGGGTGGGCTGGCATGGACCACTTCAATATGACTGGTATCCATATTAAGGGGAAATTTGGACCTACAGAGGGAAGATGATAAGAAGAGACAGAGTGAGAAGATGGCCCCAGGCAAGCCAGGAGAGAGGCCCGGAGCGGATGCTTCCCTTGCAGCTCTCAGAAGGAAACAACCTTGCCCACATCTTGGACTTCCAGCCTCCAGAGCTGTGGGATAGTAACTCCCCGTTGGCTGAGCCACCCAGTTTGAGGTGCTGTGTTACAGTAGCCCAAGGAAATGAAGACACTCACCGATAACATCCCAGTGCCCACACTGACAGCCACTCCTCCCTCCTCTCTCACTTCTTGTTTTTCTGCTGTCACCCAGGCTGGAGTACAGTGGGGCAATCTCCACTCACTGCCACCTCCACCTCCTGGGTTCAAGTGATACTCCTGTCTCAGCCTTCTGAGTAGCTGGGATTACAAGCACCCGCCACCACGTCCGGCTAATTTTTGTATTTTTTTGTAGAGGCGGTTTCGCCATGTTAGCCAAGCTGGTCCCGATCTCCTGGCCTCAAGCGATCTACCCGCCTCGGCCTCCCAAAGTGCTGAGATTACAGGCATGAGCCACCGCACCCAGCCATTTCCCCTGTAGGCAACACCAAAACTTGCTCTTCAGCAGCAATGGCACAGCTCCTGCTGGCCTTTCCCACTGCCCTCCTTCACCCAGGTGCCTGCCAAAGCTGGCGTCTCCCCCACTCTTGCACATGTTGGCCAAGGTACCTCCTTCTCCCTGAGGCTTCCACCCACATCTAAATGCTGATGACTCCAAAGCTCTGTCTCTAACTTACATATGCGATCCAAGGTTCGGAGCAGATATCCCCCTGCCTCCTGGACATCTCTGCCGCATATCCTGTAGGCATCTCAAAGAATACCTATCCAAAACTGGGCACTGGGCATCCTTTCCTGGTCTTTGCCCTCCCCAGTACGTCTCTTCCAGCGAAGGACCCCACCGTGTCTGGGACACCTCCCTTGGTCTACTGGTCCTGAGACTGGGTGACAGACTTCTCTACATACCCAGGGCACCCAGTTCCCCTTGGTACCCTGGGTCACACCATCCTGTCATGGATCCTGGGACATCTTTCATATCAGGAGCAGTGTTGGACTCAACTCTATGCAGAGAGATCTCAGATGCACACTCTGGACAACCCCGTCCCAGAGGAAGGGGGCAGAAACCCTTCCATACCAGCTATACAATGATCAAGCAACTGCCACTCAAAGAGGCACCGTATCACAGACAAGTTTTTATTATCCTGCATAGAGAATCCAAGAAATATAAAAACATCTCCAGGAGGAACCCCCTCTGACTGGCCCCCTCTCTCCCTGGGTGAGCTCAGACCAGGGTAATGGGGGCTTGCAGGCCACCTCTGTCCAGTGAACAAGTTCCATATAAAAATAGATCTGTAGAGGGCTCCCAGAGAGCCACTGCCCCACACCACACCTGTGCAGGACCGAGGCCTGGGACCCATGGGGATTCTGGGACCTCACTCCTCAGTGGAGGGGGAGATCTACCCTGGACACCAAAGTCCTGCCAACACAGCCAGGGACCCTACTGCAGGTACAGCTGGGGTAGGCGGAGGAGACGGCCCTGCAGAGAATGACTGATGTGGCTGGAGATGGGGATGAGGCTCCATCCACCCAAGAAGGGATGCTGGTCCCCACATGCCCTGGATGCTGGTCTGGGCTTCCCAGGAGGGCTGGGGTGGGGAAGGCAGATCCTGGAGGGCACCTGGCCAGGGGCTCTCCCAACCCTGACAAAGGTGGTAGCAACACCTTGGTCTCCCCCAGTACTACCAAAGTCACTGAGCTGGGGTGGGTGCTCAGGAGACGGGGAGGCAGGGGGCTGGGGGGAGATTCCAAGAGGTGGGGAGCTGCTGCTGGCAGGGTGAGGCCAAAGGCACCGCTGTGTCACTGTCCCCCCACCTCGAGGTGCTCTGCAAAGACTCACTGCACCTTCCCGCCTCTGGGCTCTTCCTCAGGCTAGCCTCTCTGCCTGGACTCCTCTTGTCCAAGGCCTGCCGAACACTCCACCCACCCCAAGGAAAGAACCTCCCCTCTCCCACCTGCAAGGCCCTGTTCAACTTACATCTCAACTTCACACATGGAGAGTGGCCATCTCCCCTTCCAGCGTACCCACCCACTGACCCAGATGGCTGCTGGGGCCCTGAGCACTTCTGGTGGGCTGATGGTGCTCTGGGATGACTTCTCAGTACCTGAGCTCTTCTTCTGGACTAGTCTGAACCCCCGCAAGGGCAGGTTGTGTGTCTCTTTCATCTCCTTCCTCTACTCCTGTCTCCTTCTTCCTGCCCCATCCCACCCCACCCACACACCGTCAAGCAGAGCAGACAAGTGTCAGGGGTGGCCTGGACAAACAGCCCCTGTAGCCCTACCGAGATCCAGCTGCCTTCCTGCCATCCTACAAAAGCCCTGGCACCCCGGCCCCACCATTCCCAGGGGCTCTCTCGGATAACAAACAACACGGTGGGCTCCGTACAACCACTTCTGCCAGAGCCACAGAAGTCAGAGCAGGGAGGGGCTCCATGGAAGGCTGGGTAGTGCCCAAGTCATGGAGCTGGCTGGAGGGGGGTCGCCTCCAGAGTCTCCACGGGCTGTACAGGGAAGTGGTGGTGCCATAGGGCGGGACCAAGGACTCTCTCTCCAGAGCTAGCCTTGTTCCTGGATTGGTTCTGACCCCAGCTCTGACCCTGATTCCTCACTAGGCTTCAGTTTCCCCCATCTGGGGGTTAGACCAGCCTGTATAAGAAAGAGGACCTGTCTCTGAATCTCCTCTTCACCCTCCCCAAGGCTGGAGAGAAAAAGCTCTTGGGTCCCTGGGGAGATAGCATGGGCTGTCATGCTTTTCCCAGATGTCCTGGCCACTGAGTTCATAAAAGGAATGCACACAAGGGCCTCTTGGGGCCTCAGGAAGCACCAGGGCCTTGCATGGTCCAGCCTGGCCAGGACTCTTGGCCTCACCCTGACTCTTGGCCTCACCCTGAACTGTCAGCCCAAGGCAGGCAGACACAGAAACCAGCTCCTGAGTCTAGGGCTCTTGGACGTCAGTCCCTGAGCTCAGCACCATCTTTGCCTGCCTGGGCCTTGGCCAGCGTCCAGTCAGCCCCGCCAAGGCACGGGGAGCTGAGAATGACGCAACTCTGGCCCAGCCCCCGACACCTAGCCACCAGGCAGCTGCAGTCACTGCCAGGTGGAACAAGAGCACCCCAGGACCCATGCTGTCTGACTGGTCAATGGGTCTGTGGGAAAAGGGAGCACCCCACGGGGTAGGTCCCAGCCCCCAGTGGGTACAAATGGCAGTTGGGCATGGACCAGGCAATCTCAACCCACTGTCTTCCCTCCCATCCCTGCCCCAGCTCTTCTCTGAGACCCCGAATTTCCTCCTGCTGTTATCTCAGGGGTCCTCCCTAGAGATTTGAACCTCTTTTCAGAGGCGCTGACTTGGCCAAGGTATTCAGACTGGTGGAAATGGGAGGAGCAGGCAGTGAAATAGGGGAAGCTGTGGCCCCACACCAGATCTGGGCCCAAGCGAGGAAGACGGCGCTCCCTCCCACTGCTGGAGCGCAGCTTGCCATGGTCCTTGGGCAGGGCTGGGGGTCTGGACCCCCACTGGAGTCCTGCCTTGGAAGAAGCGGGGTCACTCACACCTGCACGCCCTGGCCCTGCAGCTGGAGCACTCGTGCCTGCAGGGCACCGATCCCGCTGAGGAGGGCCTCTCGATGTTCAGCTGAAGAGATGCCCAGGCTTACCAGGTCCCTAAAACAAAGGCTGGTCACACCCGGCTGGCTTGATCCCAACTTATGTTCCTCCCATGAAGGCCCTCCACTCTCCCTCCACTTTTCTGAACAAGTCAGGGCTCCCCAGTATAGGCAGGGGCAGGGCCTCTGGAATCCCCCAGCCCTAGCCTTGACCTTGGTGCCTTGGACTCACTGGGCGGTCATCTCAGCCACGGCCTCCAGGCTCCCATAGCCAGCAGCCGCGAAGCTGTCCTTGTATCGGCACAGGTCCAGGGCCTCCAGCCACGCGCCCACAGAGCCAAAGGACGGGAAGGTGGAGAAGGCACGGTCTGCTAGCGGGGTGGGAGGCCTGCGGGTCAGAGGAGCTGTGCTCAACCGACAGCTGGGATCTGGGCCCAGACCTGGTGGCCTCCCGAGGAGAGGCCGGCTGAGGGTGGACAGGAGAAGAGGAGGGTAACCGGGCCCCAGGGCTGAACCCGGCTCACAGGGGCACTGTGCATTCCCGCAGAGGCGAGGGCTTCAGGCTCTTCAGGCAGATAGAGGCAGAGCCAGCTAAAGGTATGGGAGTATCTGGAACAATCTGGGGTAGGACATGCCTAGGACTGGTTAGTGGCTCATATTTGGAACAACGAATATTAATTTCACATATTTGATTCAATGGAACTACAGATGTGTTAGGGCTATGACCAAGTCTGTTTCTACTGTCAGAGGCCATTGTACCCAGGGATATGGGCAAAATCCAAGAGAAGCAGAAGTGACCAGGACAGATGTGCAGTGAGGTGGGCCTGGGCAGGGGGGAGGCTACAGCCCTCTGGGGCAATGGGGTGAGCCATCGCTCCTGGACAGGTGGTGGGGGGGGTGGGTGGAGGTGGTGGGTTTGCACTTTCAACATGCAGGGAGGCCCTCCATGGGCAGGTGAAAGGCTGGGGGTCCCACGTGGGAACATACCTGGGATAGGTGGTTGGGGCACACTTGGGGGGCTCTGGGTCCTGCACCATCTTGCTCAGGATGCTGTGAATCTGGGAGAACCTGGGCCGCTCACCTGGGTCCTTCTGCCAGCAGTCAAGCATTAGTCGGTGCAGCGGAGTGGGACAGTTCCTGGGGGGTGGCAGCCGGAAGCCATCCTCCACAGCCTTGATCACCTGGGCCATGGGGGTGGGGAACAGAGAGGAGGCTCTGGGTTCCCCCAGCACACCGTGCACACACACACACACACACACACACACAGGAGAGAGAGAGAGACACACACACACATTCCAAGGAGGACTCGCGGGCAGTGGCCAGGCAGAACCAGACGCAAGCAGACGGAGAAGAGGGGCCTGGGGCAGGAAAGCTGAGGGTCAATGGGCAGAGATCAGGGAGCTAGAGCCCAAGGTGAGAGGGTCGGAAGGCCTGGAGCTGGAGCCACAGATTACTCACGTCTTGACCAGACATGTCCCAGTAAGGCCGCTCCCCAAAGGCCATCACCTCCCACATGATGACGCCGAAGCTCCACACGTCACTGGCAGAGCTGAAGTGGCCAAACTGAAGTGTCTCGGGGGCAGCCCACAGCGCCGGGCTCCGGCCACTCTGTAGGGGCGGGCAGGTCAGGGGCAAGGAGGAACTGGGTCACACGCAGGTTTCCCCACCACGCCGAGCCCCAGATCCAGCCCTGCGTGTCATCCTCCCAGGCAACCCCCAACCCCAGCTTCACATCTGGGAAAGGCACACACGCTGACTTCAAGGCAGGGTACCCTCTGACATTTATTCCAAGACCAACTAGGTGGAGGGGCAGGGAAGGGAATGGAAGTGGGGAGCTAGGGGCTCCAGGGCAGCTTGGTGGGAAACAGGTGGCGCAGGCAGGCTCGGCTGGGGGAGGGCGCCCTCACCATGGTGGTGTAGACAGCCTCTGCTCGGTCCCGGGGGCCCCGCCCGAAGCCAGAGATCTTGCAGACAAGGTCGCTGCTAACCAGCACATGGCGAGCTGCCAGGCCCCGGTGAACGTAGTCCATCTCTGACAGATACTTCATGGCTGATGCCAGCCCAGGCAGCAACCCCATCAGCTGCCCAGCCATCAGCTGTCCCTCGTGCCGCTGCGGAGGGAGGAGACAGAGGCCAGGGCTGTGGGCTTGGATCCCTGGTGTTGTGTGACACCATGGCGTTCACCTAGCTCTCACTGTGCTTTACCCTGTGACCACAGGTCAGCCCAGCCAGTGGGGGATGATGCCAATTCCAAGCCCTACCAAAGAGAAAAGTGGGGGATCCCTGCCCGCTTTACAGAATAAAGTGGTCATCAGCAGTCCCAGGGCCACTCACCCTGAGGAAGCCATCCAGGGCCCCATGGCTCATGTACTCGGTGACGATCATCAGGGTGCTTCCTGTGCCCAGGGATGGGAACACACACGCTAAGTTGCCTGCTCACCCTCCAACCTGCATGCACACAAGTTTCCCCACCGGGGCCCCAGACTGGGCCTCGAGAGCCAGAACCAGCACCAAGCTCCCTAATCTCAGCACCCTCCTGCCCTGCCCAGGGCCCCCTAAGCCAAGGAACAAAAGAGGAGACATCTGTAGGGGGACAAAGGTCAACGTCAGGAGCTGCAACAAGCTTACTAAGGAAGATCACTCAAGGGCAAGGGGACCCACCCCCTAGAGTATCACAGGTTACAAAGGTCACTCTGAGCCAGAGTGGCCACTCCAGGAGAAGGGCCACCCTGAGTCAGTGAAAGCTGAGGTCCCTGGCTGAAGTTCCCTCCCATGGCGGAGGGAAGGACCAACTGCCACCCCATCATTTCCATTCCCCATACCCGGGGCAGAAGGAAGGGGGGCACTGGGCCCTACCTCGGGTGACAACGCCCTCCAGCCGCACGATGTGGCTATGGTCAAACTGGCCCAGCGTCAGGGCCTCGGCCAGAAAGCTGAGCCTCTGTGAGTCGGAGGCACTGTCCCTCAGTGTATGCACGGCTATGGGCAGCTCCTGGCGGCCGGGGGAGCTGCAGGCAGCCACAGCACAGCTCCCCAAACCGCCCTGTGGGGGAACAGCACCTCAGACACCGCCAGAGCCCACTGCCCGGGCTGAGCTGGGCAGGCTGAGCCGAGGAGAAAGTGACTCTGACTAGCCTGGCCAACACGGCGGAACACATAAATTAATCACGTGTGGTGGCGCATGCCTGTAACCCCAGCTACTTGAGAAGCTGAGGCAGGAAAATCACTTGAACCCAGGAGGTGGAGGTTGCAATGAGCTGAGATTGTGCCACTGCACTTCAGACTGGGTGACAGAGTGAGACTCGGTCTCAAAAAAAAAAAAGAAAGAAAGAAAGTGACTCCAGATCATGGACTCTTTCCAGTTTAAATCCTGGTAAACAGAGTAGCAGTGTGACCTCGAATTCCATCTCTTCCCCCTCTCTTGGCCTCAGTCTCCTCTGTGAAATGAGGATTCCTCCCTGACTTCCTCAGTGGGGGGAGGTTTCCAAGACTTGAAGAAGGGACGTGGCACATGCCAGTGTGCCAACAGCCATCAAACCCCATGTGACCCGGGGATGGATGGCAATGACATGTATTCTGCCACCTTGCCCCTTTCCAGCTTCTGTCCAGTGGGTCTGGAGACAGTGTCAGGGAATAATGTCAGGTTCCCCGCGAAAGCAGCTGCCGTCTCTGAGCACAAGGGGTTGAGGATTTGTAGTCAGGAAGAAAGGCCAGCAGGAGTCTGGCCCTTAAAGGGAAAGCACCAATAGCCAGGCCCTGTGGGGGAGTACTGGGAGGTCCCCCACATCAGCCCCCAGGAGGCAGATATCATGCCCATGTCACAGATGAGAAACTGAGGCTCTGAGCAAAGAGGGACATGATCCTGATCATGAGGAGGTCAGTGGGAGAGCCAGGACTAGAACTCAGGTATGCCTGGCCCCCAGGCTTGCAAAGGCCCCTCCCCCTCTACCCCATGAATGCCTGGGACTAAACAGCCAGTGGCAGTGTGCAGAGGTCATGGAAGGACCGTGAGGACCGGGAGAGGGTCACAGACCCTCTGCCACCCTCTTCCCTGTAATCAGCCAAGGCAGGGACTTTCTGGGTGGAGGGTGGGCTTGGTGTGGGCTTGGTGTGGAGGCAGGGTTTCCAGGTAGGGACTTGGGTGGAGGTGGGCTTCAGGATAGAGGTGTGGACAGCGTGGGGGTGTGGCCTGTAGAGTAGGTGGGGCTTCCAGATGGGGACAAGGCTTCCCGGGCACCCAGCTTGCCTGCTCCAAGGCTCCTCTCCAGCGTGACGCTTTTCACATCCAGCTCCTTGGCGAACAGATGCACAGCCTGCAGCGGGTCCCCACAGCTCTGGGGGTCCAGGAATGTGCGACGTGTAGGGACTTTGACTGGGAGAGAAAGAGATGAGCCTAGGGAAAGGGGTCTCCATCTCTGAGGTGGACACAGGGGCTTATGCAGCGGAGCTAGGTCTAGGGCGGAGGAGTGAGGCAGGGCGGAGCCCACCCCTCCCCAGCCAGGCCCAGCCAACTCACAGTGGAAATACAGCTCCTCTTCATCATGGGCATCCCCCTCCTCCTTTGCCATAGCTGCAGGGCCTGGCAGGAAGTTCAGGGTCATTCTTTCAGCCAGGCTACCCCAGTCCTTCCCACAGCAGAGCATTGAAGGCAGCACCTCAAAAGACAGACCTTCAAAAGACAAGGTCTGTGCCCTGGGGGAGGGACCTTCTCGTCCAGCTGGTTGAAAAGCTTCTCTGTGGTTTGACAACCTCCCCCATAGCACAGATACAACTGTGACCCTAGACCAAACCCTCATCACTGCCACCCTTCCCAGCTACTTGCACACAGTGAAAATGATTGCAACTCCAGAGGCACCCAATCCATACACTGACTGCAGGCCCCCAGCTGCCTCTGCCTGCAGTTTTGTGAAAGCGTGACTAAGGCAAGCAGACCCAGCACTCAGGGGCAGCTTCTGGTCTGGTCAGGAAAACGAACACAGAGAGTTAGCCACAAGCCCACTCACTAGTGCTGGCAAAGGAGAGGGGTGGTGTACTGTGGGGACACAGGACAGACAGGCCTGACCTGATCTGAGGTCACTGCGGATGGCTTCCTGAGACAGAGGCAGCCAAGGGTCAAAGGACTGCATCACAGTCAACAAAGCCACAGGCTGGCACTTGGGCCCCCCCAGGGGCAGGGCCTTACTGGCCCAGATAAAGACTTCGGCTTTTATTCTGGGAGCAGAGGAGAGCCCCTGTGGGGTTTAAGCAGAGGAGTGCGGTGATTTGATTTACACTTTAGAAAGAGCTCCAGTTGCAGGGTGGAAGCTGTCGCTGGTGTCACCCCAGGGGACGAGCTGGCAATGGTTCCGCTATGGGGTCAACATGGGCATGGAGAGAGGCAGGGGACTCCAGTGACAGGAGGGTGACAGGGACCACAGGACTAGAGGCTGCCGGATGGCAGAAAGGAAGAGGGACAAGTTGCCCACAGAGTTTATGACGGTGCCATTTACTGGGCGAGGAGACAGAAAGTTCCCATTTAGAAATCTGAGTTTGTGGGCCTGGGGAATAAGCAGGAAAGATAAGAAGGGAGTTCAACATGTGTGTGTCTGGAGCTTGGTAGAGAGGAGAAGAGAGGCCTGCTCTGCAGATACAAATCAGGAGCCATGAGCATGGCCTAGGGAGAGGATGGAGTCCGAGAAGAGGACTGGGAATAAGTCTGAGAAACCGCAACATCTAGGCTAGAGGAAGGAAGCAGGAGGACAGTACAAAGGAACTGCCAGAGGAACAGGAGAGAGCGGGGGAAACTGGGGGCGCTCTGGAGGCGATACTGCGGTATCACAGAGATCAAGGACAGAGAAAGTTGAGCGGGTGGTGAGAGAAATCACGGAAAGGTACAAGGAGGAGAGACCAAGGGAGGAGTCTCCAAAGTTTTCACGGGAGAGATGAGAGCATGTAGATACAGATGGGAAGGAGGGACAAGGCTGTTGCACAGGGGGAGGTGGCCACCAAAGGGTGCTGACAGCCTGAGCTCGGAACCTGACTGCACGGACCTGCTTCCCAGCTCCTCCCCTCAGTAGCTGTGCGACTGCTGGTTCCATTTCCTCTTTAATAAAATCAGAATAAAGCTAGGCCTGCCAGATAGCAGGATATCAGATAGCTCACCAAGGCTCCACACATGTCCCCTGTTATGTGGGGCAGAGGGGGGCCGTTAGGAGTAATAGTTGGCTCCCAAGATAGCAAGAGGGTGGGGTTCAGTCACATGTAGAAGGATTGATCCTGGCTGGGAGGATCACCTCCTCCAGAGAAAAGGGGGTGAGGATGGGTGCAGAAGCAGGCAGGTTTGTGGGCTGGGTGGTGAGAAGTCCAGGGGCCAGTGAAGAGGCTAAAGAACAGGTGTGACGGGTGTGACTGAGAGAGCACCTGCAAAGACAGGGTGTCTGCAGGCCAAGAGTGGAACTGGATTAAGTATTGGGGTGATGTCGGGCATGGTGGCTCACGCCTGTAATCCCAGCACTTTGGGAGTCCCAGGGTGATGGATCCCTGAGGTCAGGAGTTCGAGACCAGCCTGGCCAAGATGGCGAAACCCCATCTCTACTAAAAATACAAAAAAAATTAGCTGGGTATGGTGGCACAGGCTTGTAGTCCCAGCTACTCAGGAGTCTGAGGCAAAAGAATCACTTGAACGGGGGAGGCAGAGGCTACAGTGAGCTGAGATCATGTCACTGCACTCCAGCCTGGGTGACAAGAGCAAGACTCTATCTAAAAAAAAAAGTATTGATGTGAAGCATTCTAGGGGGATGGTCAGGAGGAACAGAAGAGATGATCCTCGGGAATGAGAAGTCAAAGAACCCAGAGGCAAGCCGGGGGACAGGCTGTCCAGCAGCTACTGATGTCACCCAAGGTGGTGACAGGGCTTCCATGAATGAGGAGCAACATCCAGGAGAGATGGGTGGAGATGAAGTGGGGGAAGGCTGAATGGATGGAGGAGCGAAAGAGGGTACATGGTGAGGAGAGGAGAAAAGCTTCCACTGGACCACATGGCCGAGTGAGAAGTGGGCAAGCCAGGGTGGACTGGAGAGGAGGGAAATTGGAGGTGAGGGACCATGGCGCAGAGCAGGTTGGCGTAAGAGGTGCTGCAAACAGCCTGCCAGGCTGGGACATGCATGCTGGAGAACGCCTCTCTATCCCTCCGCACTCCCCATTTCGGTGCAGCTGGATTTGGGGTTTGGAATCCTGCCCGGGCTTGCTCCGCCTCTGTAGGGCACCTGTCTTAGGGTGCTCCTGACCTGCAGAGCCTCTGCCTGGAAGAGGGGCTCTTGGCTTGCTTGTCTCCCTTTCCTCCTCCTGCCTCTCAGAGCCCCTCAGTGCAAAGCCAGGATGAGGTACTCGCGGCATCTGTCCATCCCTGCTTTTCCAACGGATCCAGCACATGAACCTGCATGCTCCATGAGCAAGGAGCTCTCTACTTGTCCTGCCTTCTTGGTTCGCCTGGCCCAGGCAGAGCTGGCTCCCAGACTAGCGAGACAGTGTTCTCTCCCACTCAGTCACTTTCAGTGCCTCATTCAAGGCCAAGCAAATAGCCAGTGCCAAATGAATGCCCACTGTCCTTCTAGCCACCAGGCAGTTCCAGGATGCTGAGATGTGGCTCCCCCAGCCTGCCCACCTCTCCTCTGCTACCCTACTCCAGCCCATCTCATGCAGACTTTCCAACCTTTCCAGTCTGCTGACTTCAGCCCAGCCTAGGACCCATCTAGGGTGACTCTGCCTGCAGCAGAGTGTGGCCCTGGGGGAGAAGAGGGGATACATGCCAGGAGGCCTCTGCTGCCTGCAAAAGGACTAGAATCTTCTCTGAACCAGACTCAAGCCAACTCAAGCTCTACATCTTTCCCCTTCCTCCTATCCCCTTTCTCTGCTCATCCTCCTGCAAGCTTCTTTCTGGTGGCGGTGGGAGGTTTCTGCTTTATGAATTGCCCTCTCTGTCCTGCCCCTCCCACACATATACATACACATGATTTCTGCCTTTACCCCCCTTTTCCTGTGTTCAAGGGCCTCAAGAGGCCCAGGGGCAGGGGCTGGAGGCCTCTGAGCGCCTCAGGAGAATCCTAATCACACTGGAGCAGCCAGAGTTTGATTCCTTCCTCAGTGATGCCTTCTGACATTTAATGAGTTAAGGCGCTAAATCCCCTTCATCCCAGAGCGGCTGAGCTAGCTGCAGTGCTGGCTGCCGCATGAACAGTGAGTAGGGGGAGGGGCCGGACGACACACGCCTGTATCTGCACAGCAGTGTGCATGAGGGTGAGATCTGCGTGTGTGCAAAGCGGGGATGCCTGTGAGCACATGACATGACCCACTGGGGGTCACCCAGGCTGGGGCCAGCCACCTACCTCCTCCAAATGGCCAGCACACTCATCACGGAGCCCAGGACGAGGAGGGCCGAGATGGTCACTACGGTGACGACAATGGCGGGGCTCTGGTCCCTGGACCCTGAGGCAGCTGGGAGGAAAATCACGAGGTTGAGGCGGGCAGAGGACCCGGCTCCTGGGCAAGCCCCAGGGCAGACTCCTGTCCTCACCCTGTAGCAGGATTCCCACAGCACCTCTGCACTTGGCACAGCCTCCCAGCCACAGAGCCACCAAGGCAGTCCCACTGACCACAGTGGCACCTGGAGTCCCAAGAGCTTCCTCTGCTCCCAGGGCAGGACACCTCCAGGTCAGCCCGGCTCCTGCTCAGAGAGAGAAGCAGGAGTCCAGACAGGCGGGCCCAGGCCTCCCTCTATGCCTTTCGGATGGGCAGTGAGAGAGACTCAAAGTCACTCTGCAGGAGGAATGGCCTCCGCTCTGAGCTCCCTACCCCCAATCCAGACCATCCACCAACAATAATAAAAAGGGCTAACGGTAACAGCACCTTACTCCATTCAAGACGCTGGGCCATGTGCCTTAACTATACTATCTTGTTTCATCATCACAATAATCCAGGAAGGTATTACTGTCTCCATCTTACAGCTGAGGAAACTGAGGTAGAGATGTTACATCATTTTCTCAAGATCACATGGCTAAAAAGTGGTGAACCTAAGATTTAAGCATGACTCCAGAACTCTCTGCCTGATTCCAAAGCTTCTGCTTTGAACTATTTCCCCAAGAGAGCAGCCTAGAGGACGCTTGCCCTCAGCCCTATTCATAGATCTATCCAATTGACCCATCCAATCGATCCATCCATTCATCCAACCTACATGCCCGGTTTGCGTTAGTACTGAGGAGATGGTGATGAATCTGGAGGGGTGCATGGCCCATGGGTGAGACAGAAACAAAAAATTGTAGAATGAAAAAAGAAACAGAAATGAGCAGAGCTGAGCAGAGGCGCAATGATTTCTTCCTAAAGCCAATGAGGAAGGCTTCACAAAAAAGGTGCCATCTGAACTGGACCTGGAGGCTGGAAGGATTTCCGATGGTGCTTAGATGCACACACTGGGTATGAAAATGGCAAGTCTTCCCATGTGGCTGGGAACAGACTGCATGAAGGCGGAGAGTGGCAGATAGGAAGCTGGAGGGTGGGAAGATGGAGGGAACTGGGTGAGAAGAGCCTGGAGCGCCTTGAGTGCTAAGCTAAGGAGTATAGAGTTTCTCCTGTGGGCGACAGGGAGCAGTGGAGAGAGTTCCTGTCCAAGAAGAAAAGGAATGAGGGTGTCTGACGAGGTGGGAGTGAGGATGGAGAAGAGGTGCTCGAGAGAGGTGAAGGTTTGGAGTAACTGTTAGGAATGGGAAAAGTACGAAGTGGCCCTGAAGGCTGAACTGAGATTGGAAAAGTACACCCCTGCAGGCAGCCTCCGAATGGGACAGGGGGAGGAGAATGGTCCAAGTCTGGGGACTAGCAGGTGGATGCAGTAAGACATCCAGGGAACGAGGGCTGGCAGAGTTGGGGAGTATTTCTGATGAGATCATCTGCAGGAGCTGGGTAGAGATGGATGTGGGGCCCAGAGGAACTAAAAGCCTGGAAGATGAGGTAGGACCCAGTGAGCCGTCTTTTGAATGTCACAGAGCAAGTAAGGAGGAACAAAAGAAGAGAATTACAGGGCAAAATTCTAAAGTCAAAGAGGGCATTTCAGAGCCCAGGGTTCCAGAGGCAAAGAGGGCCGAAAGGTCTGGGCAGGGACAGAGGGGGATCGGAGTTGCCAAGAACTGTTTGAAATGAGGCATCCATGTGGACACAGAAATGGGGAGTGAGAGATGGCAGCAGCGGGCAGCCTCTGAGAGGGCATTCCCACCTCCTGGTATCCACTCCCCCGGGAGTGTAGGCTGGACTCACTTGTGATAACAGAATATGGCAGGAGTGTTGGGATGTCATTTCCGAGATCAGGAAACAAGACGAATGGCTTCTGTCTTGGGTGCCCTCTCCCTGGCTCACAGTCTCTGCAAGAACCTAGTGGTTGTGGTGGGCAGCCCTAAGGAGAGGCCCATGGGGCAAGAAATAGTAGGCCTCAGCAGCAGCCAGCAAGACCCTGAGCAGGGAGGCGGACTCTCCCCCAGCTAAGCCCTGAGATGATCACAGCCCCCTGAGGACAACTTGATGGCAGCCTTGGAAAAGACCCTGAATCATGGCACCTGGCTGAGAGGCACCCGTATTACCGACCTGTGGAAACATGAGATTGTAGATGTTTGTTGTTTTCACCTGCTAGATGTTGGGGCAACTTGTTACAAGCAATAGGTAACTAGTACAGTAGTGAAGCATAAGTCTTCACCAAGACCCTGATTTGGGGCCGGGCATGGTGGCTCACGCCTGTAATCCTAACACTTTTGGAGGCCAAGACAGAAGAACTGCTTTGAGCCCAGGAGTTTGAGACCAGCCTGGGCAACATAGCAAGACTCCATCTCTATTTTTTTAAAAAGAAAAAAGATCCTGGTTTGGAAGGCGGTGGCGGAGCTCACATCTGTGATTCCAGAACTTTGGGAGGCCGAGTGGATCACCTGAGCCCAGGAGTTTGAAACCAGCCTGAGCAACATAGTGAGGCCCCTAAAACTAAAAAATTAGCTGGGCATGGTAGCGAGTGCCTGTCGTCTCAGCTACTTGGGAAGCTGAGGTGGGAGGATCCTGGAAAGTTGAGGCCGCAGTGAGCTATGATCGTGCCACTGCAGTCCAGCCTGGGTGACACAGTAAGACCCTATCTCAACAACAACAATAACAAATCTCAATTTGGAGACACGGCTGATGGGAAACCATGCTCTGCAGATTGGCAGAACCATAGCCATGGCCACAGAAAGGGAGGCTGGGGATCTCAGCAGTCTCTAGAGGCACCCAATAAATGGAGACTATCAGCCCTTCTCCACTGACAGCCCCCAGCTCCTGCCCGCACCATGCCCACTCCAGCCAAACCTGCCCCCTTTGTTCAGGTGGCTCCCTCTCCCCAAAATGCCTCCCTGCCCATCTGTACACATTCAAATGTTCCCCAGCTGTAATCTCCTCTTTCCAGCACCTGGCCGAGGTCTGACACTTTTCACATTCAGACGAGAAGTGTGGTCTTCCTTCCCAGAACTCAGAGCCCCTCAACATTTTATCTTCTCCTCCCTTCGGGCTCAGAGCTCTTCCTATCTTGGATTAGAGTCATGTAGCAGGTTGGAAAGAATTATTATCTTCACAGCTGCTGCCAGAATGGCTCTTAGGGGGAACTGCCTTTGTTCAGGAAAATATTTCCATGAACTGCTCAGGGTAGAGGTGAGATCCTGAGGGCCAGGTTAGCAGCAGGCAAAGCAACAAGACAGCTCAACTGCTCTGCACACATCAGGGAACTGGGGAGTGGGTGGGGAGAAGAGGAACCAGGGGGAGGGAAGTAAAGGAGGAGGGGAGGAAAGAACGATATTGTGGAGAAGCCAGAGATCTTTTCAGATGAAGATCTTCAATTTTCAGTTTGTGTTTGGTTTTGATAACAGCTTTATTGAGATATCATTCACATACCATGTGATTTACCCACTTAAGGTGTGTAATTCTTCTTTTTTTTTTCAGACAGAGTCTCACTCTGTCGCCTAGGCTGGAGCACAATGGTACCATCTTGGCTCATTGCAACCTCTGCCTCCCAAGTTTAAATGATTCTCGTGCCACAGCCTCCCGAGTACTGGGATTACAGGCGCCCACCACCACACCTGGCTAATTTTTGTGTTTTTAGTAGAGACAACGTTTCGCCATGTTGGCCAGGCTGGTCTCAAACTCCTGACCTCAGGTGATCCACCTGCCTCGGCCTCCCAAAGTGCTGGGATTACAGGCGTGAGCCACCGCACCCAGCCACAATCCTTATTTGTTGTGTTTATCACTGCATGTCCGTCAACTTTCGATGAAGTCAGCATCACACTCTAAGGTCTAGTGGGGGAGAGGGACAGTGTCCTGTGTTTGGGTCTCTATCCAAACTGAGTCTCTATCCAGCTGACATGGGTTATAGCTGTTCAGAAACCCCCTCTCCTGTGAGCTCCTCCAGGACAGGCTCCCAGTCTAATTCATGTTGGTGAATAGGCATTAGTTGGTGGATTCCAAAGTCATTAATTAATTAGGCTGTAATTAAACTGTTCTGCAGGCTCCCTGAACTGCACAGATAACTCCAGATAACTCTGCCCATCTATTTGTCTCCCTGCCTCAGCCCCGGGAGGGTTTTCTCTGTACAGGTCTCTGTCCACTTACCCTCCCCTGGGGTCTGCACTTCAATGCTGGGGTTAAAGCTCTCGGCCTCCCAGGATGGCCCCGGGGAAGCGGCCCGGATCTGAAAGATGTAGCGGGTAGCCGGCTTCAGGTTGGTGACGGTGACTGCGGGCGCCCCTGTCTTCACCGTGGAGTAAGCCTGCTCACTCTGACCCTGGAAAGAGATCAAGAAGTGAAGCCCACCAGCACCAGACCCGCAGTTCTAGGAGAACGAAGGGCGAAAGGAGTGGGGGAGGCAGGAGAAGCACCCTTAGGTGAATGTGGGTTGAGTGGGAAAACCCAACCCCAATCGTGTTGGGGGATCCCAGGGTTCTTTTCCTTGGCTCCTTAGCCCGTGTCTTCACCACAGGCTCCCACCCACACTCTGTGGCACTTGCAGCTGAGAATAGCCCCACCTCTGCATAAGGGAAATTTTAGAGAAGACACCAGATCCTCCTTCCAGGGGAATGATAGGATGGGGGCCACCAGGGCCTGTCAATCCAGGCTGAGCTAGGCCAGTGCCCTAGGCGGGCCTGAAGCCTCAGAGGACAGAATGAGAGAATGAGCCTTGACCCACGATAGCCTGCGATGGCTCACAAGGCTTTTCCTTTCCTTGACGTCTGATTTTCACAACTGTCCTGCAAGGCTCAGAGGACCCAAAGGATTATCTTGTTTGTTTGTTTGTTTCAGAGATAAGGAAACCCAGCTCAGAGGGGTAAAGACTCCCCCAAGGCCCCAGCTGGAGCTGTCACTGATGAGTGCTAGCTTCTGCAGGAGACCCTTTACAAGCCCAGCCTTCCATGAGCCTCACAATAGCCCCACGGTGTCAGCATTTCCATCTCCTTTTTAGGTGAGGTTCACATCAAGGAAAGGGCTGGTGCACCCTCCGAAGCCCTGCAGAACCTATGCTTATTTCTCGACATCATGGTGCCCCCACTCCACCCCAACACACCTGACAATGGCATACTAGAGACACTCCTCCCGTCATTTCATCCCTGCCCGAACCTTGTTAGAACCCCTGCCATATCCACAGCCCCAGAAGGTTCCTCTCCCCCGCTGATATTTTGTGGCTCCAGTTCTCTGGCCATAACATTCAGGAATTGGGACAGACTTTGACCCAAGCTGGGCCAATCAGAATCTCTCTTCCAGGCCTCTCAACAGTCCGTTGAAAGACAGAGAAGCAGCGGCTTTAGGACCTAGGAGGTAGGGCAGGCTAGGGGCAGGGAGGAGGAAGGAGCAACACTGCCCGGCTGGACATTGGCGATGTGCTGCGAGCAAGCCCCTCTGCAGCATGGGCTGGGCTGGTGTGTAGAGATGGGTTGAGATGAAAAGCACTGTGGTGCCAGAGAGGGGCTGCCAGATACTGCCCCCAGGCCCAGCGTGCCAGCAGGGCTTCGGCTCAGCAGGCTCCTTGAGGGAGCCCTGAAGCCTTTCAAATATAGCCCTTTTATACTTGTTCTCTTTTTTTTTTTTTTCCTGAGGTGGAGTCTCGCTGTGTCACCCAGGCTGGAGAGCAGTGGTCCAATCTCAACTCACTGCAACCTCCGCCTCCTGGGTTCAAGTAATTCTCCCTGCCTCAGCCTCCCGAGTAGCTGGGATTACAGGCGCCCGCCACCATGGGTTTTGCCATGTTGGACAGCCTAGTCTCGAACTCCTGACCTCAGGTGATCCACCACCTTGGCCCCCAAAGTGCTGGGATTACAGGCATGAACCACTGCTCCCAGCCTTATTCCTTCTTTTTTATTGTTTTTGGGGTTTTGGTGGGTTTTTCTGAGACAAGGTCTCGCTCTGTTGCCCAGGCTGGTGTGCAGTGCTGCAATCACTGCTCACTGCAGCCTTGGCTGCCTGGGCTCAAGCAATCCTCCTGCTTCAGCATCCCAAGTTGCTGGGACCACAGGCGCACACCACCATGCTGGGTAACTTCTTTTTTGTAAAGGTGGGGGTCTCACTTTATTGCCCAGGTTGCTCTTGAACTCCTGGCCTCAAGCCATCCTCCCGCCTGGCCTCCCAAAGTGCCGGGATTACAGGCGAGAGCCACTGAGCCTGGCCCTTGCTCCTGTTTTTGAGGGTTTTCATGCCCAACAAATTCACACTCCCTGGCTAAGGGCCTGGGAGCATCCACCCAGATCAGCCTTGGGACTCTTGTCTATGCTCCGTTTCCTAATGTCCATTCAGTGAGTCCTTTCTAAGCACCTGCTGCATACCTAGCCCCTTCCCAGTGTCCTTTGCTGCTGTCCCCTAAACATCAGCATTCCTCAGGGCTTTGTCCTGACCACTCTTCTCAGTGCCCTCCTTGTTCTTCTCCTCCAATCACCTAGCTACAGCTACTGTCTCTATGCTGAGACCCACAATCTCTCTCTCTCCTCTCTCTCTCTCCACCACCCCTCCCTTTCTCTCTCTCTCTCTCCAGGCCAGGCCTCTCCCTTGAGCTTCGGACCTGTAAGACCACCTAGGTGTCCCACAGGCCCCCTGAATGCTACATGAGCAAAACCAGGTTCATCATCTTGCCCCAAGCCTGCCCCTTCAACTCAGTGCTTCTCATCTCAGCCCGTGGTGCCCCATACTCTGGGTTACCCAGGTCAGACACCCAGCAGGGACTCAGGACTCTCTCCTCCTTCCCGCCCACCCCCAACACTCACAGCTCTCAACAGACTTCTAGTATTCAAAATCTATTATCTGATTCAGCAAAGAAGTCCCTCATGTCGTTGAGGAGTGAGTGAAGTTCTGACACATGTAGGAGCTGAAAGAGGTTTCACTTTAGTGAATATAATTTGTACCAAGGTGAGAAACAGTTTAACGGTAGCTTACATACAGATTTAAAGAAAATAAACTGGCCGGGCACAATGGCTCATGCCTGTAATGCCAGCACTTTGGGAGGCTGAGGCGGGTGGATCACCTGAGGCCAGGAGTTTGAGACCAGCCTGGCCAACATGGTGAAACCTCATCACTACTAAATATACAAAAATTAGCCAGATTTAGTGGCAGGCGCCTGTAATCGCAGCTACTTGGGAGGCTGAGGCAGGAGAATCGCTTGAACCCGGGAGGTGGAGGTTGCAGTGAGCCCAGATCATGCCACTGCACTCCGGCCTGGGCAACAAAAATGAAACTCTGTTTCAAAATAAAAAAATAAATAAAGGCCGGGCGTGGTGGCTCACGCCTGTAATCCAAGCACTTTGGAGGCCAAGGGGGGCGGATCACCTGAGGCCGGGAGTTCAAGACCAGCCTGACCAACATGGTGGAACCCCGTCTTAAAATAAATAAATAAATAAATAAATAAATAAATAAAAAGATAATAAACTTATGGGGAAATGAGCAGATTGGAATGTGACTCCATTTGTTACATCACAGCTAAGCTGCAGCCACAGATTGACAACAGATACAAGAGGTCAGCAAAAATCAGCACAAGTATCCTGTGGGGATCAATTGGCTATATGGAGTTTGCAATCAAGGGTTCTGTATATATTCTATTATAATCATAAATGCCATGCTACACATTTTTTGTATCACTATAATTATAACTCATACATTTATTGTTCTGGAAAGCTGGCTGTTAAACACCTACCGGCACACCACCACACCTAGCAATGTGCTCCATGGGCACGCGTTTTTGTAAAATTAGAAATGATATGATCTTTCTGTGTCCTTTTTCTTTACAAGGGTTCTACAAATGGTACGTATAAGATTCAGCCACACAAAATCTGGACCAAGCACCAGAGAAATAAATCTCTTTGTCAACTGAAACACTAGGTGACATGGGAACAATGGAAATGGTTGGTGATGGAGATAGATCTGAGCAGAGAGAGGAAGAGCAGGAGTCTGGGAAAGGAGGGAGAGGCTCGAGCCTGGGGCCCCTAGGAGAGGGCAGTTGTGTTTACAAAGGGAGTAACAAGGGCTTTTGCTGGGAGGACGGCCTGAAGAACCAGAAGCCTGGGGGGGAGCGGCGGGACAGGTGCGGGCCAGGCTCCAGGTCCCTCCCAGACACGCACTCACCTTTTCGTAGTATCGGATCTCGTACTCCGTGCCATTGGCCCCAGGGGCTCCGGCAGGGATGGGCTCCCGCCACGACAGGGACACGCTCTGGGGCTCCACTCGGTCCCTGCGGATCTCATCCTCCTCCCAGGGCGCTGAAAGTAGGTAACATGGCATTCTCCACCTTGACCCCCTACGTGGCAGGATTTGGGGTAGGGGAAGAGGGTGCAGTGTGCGGGGCTATGGGACGGGGTTAAGAGAGGCCTGGGGCGTGGTCTCAGGGGCTGTGGGCGGGGCTAGGGAACAGCCTGAGAGGCGTGGCCAAAGGGGAGGAGTCTATGGGACCGGGAGGAAGAGGCCCCTCTGCCCCCACCGTCCTTTTCTTCTTGTCCCTAAAGGGAAAAGCATTAGGCCTTCTGCTGCTTGCCCACCGCCTACACCCCAGCTTCTCTCATGGTGGTTGGCTCTAAAGCTCCAGGCTCTTTCTGCACGTGCTGCAGCTTGGAGATGTAAGAGAGCATTTAGAGGCAGGAAGATCTGCTACTTAACGATTCCAATGGTCTGGTCAAGAGGTAATACACTCAACAAACTAGAAATAGAAGGAAATTATCCCAAAAGAATAAAGGCCATATATGAAAAGCCTGCAGTGAGCATTATACCCTATGGTGAAGACTGGAAGCTTTCCCCTCCAACGTCAGGAAAAAGGCAAGATGTCTGCTCTCATCACTTTTATTCATCATAATACCAGAAGTTCTAGCCAGAGCAGTTAGGCAAGAAAAAGAAATAAAAGGCATCCAAACTGGAAAAGAAGCAGGAAATTTATCTCTGTTTACAGATGACCTGATCTTATATGTAGAAAACCCTAAAGATTCCACACAGAATTTTTAGGCCAGGCATGGTGGCTCGTGCCTATAATCACAGCACTTTGGGATGCCGAGGTGGGCGGATCACTTGAGTTCAGGAGTTCGAAACCAGCCTGGCCAACATGGGAAAACCTTCTCTCTACTAAAAATACAAAAATTAGCTGGGCATGGTGGCACATGCCTGTAATTTCTGCTACTCAGGAGGCTGAAGCTGAAGAATCACTTGAACCTGGGGCAGAGGTTGCAGTGAGCCAAGATCATACCACTGCATTCCAACCTGGGCAACAGAGCAAAACTCCATCTCAAAAAAATAAAATAAAATTTAAAACTAATAAACAAATACAGCAAAATTGCAGAATACAAAACCAATGCACAAAAAATAGTTGTGTTTCTACACACGATGAACAATTCAAAAAGAAAATTAGGAAAACAATCCCACTTACAATAGCATCAAAAATAATAAAATACTTAGAAATAAACTTAACCAAAGGGTAGAAAGACTTTCATACAGAAAACTACAAAATATTGCGGAAAGAAATTAAAGAAAACACAAATAATTGGAAAGACATCCCGTGTTCATGGAATACAACACTTAATATTGTTAAAATGTCCCTACTACCAAAAGTGAACTACAGATTCAATGCAATCCTATCAAAATACCAGGCATTTTTTGCAGACATAGAAAAAATATCTTAAAATTCATATGGAATCTGAAAGGACCATGAATAGTCAACACAATCATGGGAAGGAAAAATAAAGCTAGATCAGAGGCAGTGGCTCCCACATGTAATCCTAGCACTTTGGGAGGCCAAGGTGGGAGAATCGCTTGAGACCAGGCTGAGCAACACAGTGAGACTCCATTATTTACAAAAACCAACCAACAACAAAACCCACCCATACACGCAAAGGTAGAGTCCTCACACTTCCTGACTTCAAAACATATTTCAAAGCTACAGTAATCAAAACAATATGGTACAGACATATAGACCAATGAAACAGAATACAGAGCCCAGAAATAACTCCTCTCCATGTATGATCAAATAATCTCCCACAAAGGTACCAAGGTTATGCTATGCAGAAAGGATAGTCTTTGCACCAAATGGCACTGAGAAAAGTGGATATCCACATGTAAAAGAATGAAGTTGGATCCTCACCTTATATCATACACAAAAATGAACTCAAAATGGATTAAAGACCTAAATGTAGGATCTGAAATGATAAAACTCCTAGAAGAAAACACAGGGGGAAAAGCTTCATGACGCTGGATTAGGCAATCAATGATTTCTTGGATATGACACCAAAAGCACAGGTGGGAAAAACACAAATAGACAAATGAGACTACATCAAACTTTTAAAATTCTGCAGGGCAAAGGCAACAATATTCAGAATAAAGAGGCAATCTTTGATATGGGAGAAAACAGTTGCTAACCATATATCTAAGGGGTTAATATCCAGAATGTACAAAGACTGTCTAGAACTCAATAACAAAGACCAAATAACTCAGTTAAAAATGGACAAAGGCCTTCAGTAGACTTTTTTTTTTTTTTTAGGCTATCAAGTGAGGCAGTGAGAGTGGAGAAGGAACAAAGGAATCTATAACTGGGTGTTATCAATTAGTTGTAAACAACACTGCACTCGGACCAGCCCGAGTAGACATGTCTGCAAAAAAGATATAGGCCAGGCCCGGTGGCTCACGCCTGTAATCCAGCACTTGGGGAGGCCAAGGGGGTGGATCACCTGAGGTCAAAAGTTCGAGACCAACCTGGCCAACAAAGTAAAACTCTGTCTGTACTAAAAATACAAAAGTTAGCTGGGTGTGGTGGCATGCACCTGTAATCCCAGCTATTTGGGAGAATGAGGCATGAGAATTGCTTCAACCTGGGAGGCGGAGGTGAGCTAAGATCGCACCATTGCACTCTAACCTGGGCAACGGAGTGAAACTCTGTTTCAAAAAAAAAAAGATATACAAATGGTCAAGAAGTACATGAAAAGATGCGTAATATCATTAATCATCAGGGAAATGCAAATCAAAACCACAATGAGATATCACCTCACACCCTTTAGGATGACCACTACCAAAAATATAAGAACATAACAAGTGTTGGCAAGGACATGAAGAAACTGGAACACTTGTACATCATTGGTAGGAATGTAAATTAGTGCAGCTGCTATGGAAAACAATATGGAGGTTCCCCAAAAAATCATAGTTACTATATGATCCAGCAATCCTGATTCAGGGCATATATCCAAAACAAATCAGGTCTTGAAGAGATACTGCTCACCCACGTTCACTGGGGCATTATTCATAATAGCCAAGAGGTGGAAGCAACCTAAATGTATAAGTAGATAAATGAATAAAGAAAATATGGTGTATATACACAATAGGATATTATTCAATCCTTAAAAGGAAGAAAATTCTGTCATATGCCATAATATGAATGAACCTTGAAGACATTATGCTAAGGAAAATAATCCAGTCACAAAAAGACAAATACTGTATGATTCTACTTACGTGAGGTATCTAAAGCAGTCAAACCCTTTGAAACAGAAAGTAGAATAGTAGGGCAGTTGGAGTGGCTCATGCTCGTAAACCCCGTGGCTCGCCACCTGTAAACCCAGCACACTTAAGGAGGCCAAGGCAGGTGGATCACTTGAGGCCAGGATTCGAGACCAGCCTGGCCAATGTGGCAAAAGCCTGTCTCTACTAAAAATACAGAAAGTAACCAGGCATGGTGGCAGGCGTCTATAATCTCAGCTACTTGGAAGGCTGAGGCAGGAGAATCAGTTGAACCCTGGAAGCAGAGGTTGCAGTGAGCCAAGATTGCACCAGTGCCCTTTAGCCTGGTTGACAGAGTGACACCCTGACTCAAAAATACAAAGAAAAAAAGACTGGGCGAGGTGGCTCATGCCTGTAATCCCAACACTTTGGGAGGCCAAGGCGGGCAGATCACCTGAGGTAGGGAGATCGAGACAGCCTGACCAACATGGAGAAACCCTGTCTCTACTAAAAATACAAAATTAGTCGGGCATGGTGGCACATGCCTATAATCCCAGCTACTCGGGAGGCGGAGACAGGAGAATCACTTGAACTTGGGAGGCAGAGGTTGTGGTGAGCTGAGAGCATGCCATTTGCTTTTGTTGCCCAGGACTCCAGCCTGGGCAACAAAAGTAAAACTTCGTCTCAAAAAAAAAAAAAAAAAAAAAGAAAGAAAGAAAAAGGGGCCAGGCATGGTGGCTCACGGCTGTAATCCCAGCACTTTGGGAGGCTGAGGCAGGTGGATCACCTGAAGTCAGGAGTTCAGGACCAGCCTGGCCAACATGGTGAAACCTTGTCTCTACTAAAAATACAAAAATTAGCCAGGTGTGGTGACAGGCATTTGTAATCCCAGCTACTTGGAAGGCTGAGGCAGGAGAATCACTTGAACCCGGGACGCAGAGGTTGCAGTGAGCCAAGATTGCACCATTGCATTCCAGCCTGATGGACAAGAGCGAGACTGAGTCTTAAAAAAAAAAAAAAAAACAGAAAGAAAAAGAAGGTAGAATGGTAGTTGCCAGGGGAGGGTGGTGGGGGTAAAGGGAAGTTGTTGAATGGATATAGAATTACAGTTTGCAAGATGAAAAAGTTCTAAAGACCAGGTGTTGTAGTTCATGCCTGTAATCTCAGCATTCTGGGAGGGCCAAGGTGGGAGGATCACTTGAGCCCAAGAGTTCAACACCAGCCTGGACAACAAAGTGAGACCCTGTCTCTGCAAAAAAATCAAAAGATTAGGTGGGCATAGTGACACACACCTGTGATCCCAGCTACGAGGGAGGCTGAGGCAGGAGGATCACTGAGCCCAGAAGGTCAAGGCTGCCACTGCACTCCAGCCTAGGCAATACAGCAAGGCCCTGTCTCAAAAAATAAAAAGAAAAGAAAAAAAAAGAAAAGGAAGAGAAAAAGTTATAGAGATCCATTGAACAAAATATCTAGTTAACATACTGTACTATACACATAAAATAGGTAAGATGATACATTTTATGTGTTTTTTACAATAAAAATATTTGATGCCCAGGTCACAACCCAGAGCAAATAAGTCATCACCTCTGTAGGCTGGAGCTCAGGAATTTGTTGTTTTATTTAAGTTTCTTGGTGATTCCAGTGTGCAGACAAGTTGGGAATTGCTAGCCGAGATGATGTCAGGTGAATAGCAGCATATGCACACATACACACATGTACAGGAGGTAATAAGGCCTGGGGTTTGTGTTCAGCAAAGAGGTTTCCAAGAGAAGATGCCAGGAAGGCAGTGAGAGAAATGGTCCCAGGGCTCAGAAAAGGTGCCTGACAGAAAAATGGAGATGCAGGAGCCATCAGAAGGTGAAGGGATGAAACTGTCCAGGGAAAATGTATAGAAAGAAAAGAGGAAAAGCTTTTAGGGAATAAGCCTGAGAAACGCCAGCATTTAAGAAACAGGCAAAGGAAGAGAAGTTTGACAAGAAAGAGCCAGAGAGGCAGGAGGAAGACCAAAGGTGAGCAAGGTGATGGAAGCCTGGGAAGAGAACATTTAGGAAGGTTCCCTCCTGACTTTTCTGGTGGTTAGCCCACTATTGGTCCACAAGCAAGCGATCTTACTCCCTGAGCCTCGGTTTCCCCATGTGTAAAATGGGAACGATGATGACACCTCCTAGGCGTGTTGTGGGAATTTTACGAAGTAATGTGTATGAGAGACTGAGCAAACACTCGGCACCAGCACTCCAGCAAGAGGAGCTGGCGCTGGGCAGTGTCTTATGTCAAGAGAGACAGTAAGATGATGATTCAAATTTCCCTCTGGCTTTCATAAAGTGGATGTTCCTGCTGCCTTTGGGGGATTGAGGAAAGCAGAGATCAGAGAGTAATAAGGCAAGGAATTGGAGACAGGAAGTAGGTGGCTCAGGCCCTGACAAGGGTGTGGATGTGGCTTCTAGTCTTAAACGGTATATACATCTAGCAGCCTCCATTCCATGTCTTTCCCAAATTCCAATTAAAACATAAAGACACAGTAAGAGCTGAAAACCCACACCATCACCATAAACTTGTCTTGACAGCTGATTGCCAGAAGGGAGGCTGGGGAGTAAAGTGGCACATTTCTACTTACGATCAAGCCAGTGGGACTAGATCAAAAAGCGCAATTGTAATGAACCCCCAGGCTATACTGCCCACAGAGTGGCATTGCCTCCCATTCTAAAAATAACTTGAAAAATCCTTTATTCTTCCCCTCAGTGTCTGACCCTCTAAAAAAAAAAAAAGCCAGGTCTTTGTCAAGTGGACAATGCACAGCCAGCACTCTAGTGCAGAGCTGCTTTCGAGGAAAAGTGCTCTCCCCTGTCCCCCAGGGGGCGCTTCTCAGCCGAAATTCACTTTGAGATGGCAGCTCCCAGAAAAGACCTGAGCACAAAGGGAGAGAAGTGGTGAAGCATTCTAGGAGGTGGCAACATTCCTTGCAAATACAGATAGGGGCAGAGATGGGAAGGGGAGGCTAGAAATGTCATTTTTTTTTTTTTTTTTTAGCTACATTTGTGGAAAGCATTACACAGCCAGGATAGAGAGGTAGAAAATGGTTTCATTTCAGTTCCAAAGAGATAAGTAGATGAAAGCCTGATAAATTCTGCTAATGGATCTAAAAACTCTCCAGCTGTAGATTTGGGATGGGAATCAGCCAGCACCCTGGTGGGGCCAAAGTTGCCGCAGATAGTATTGGAAACCCAGTCGACAGCCTTGTCCCCCTTTCCTGCTAGCTGAGCTGAATTTTTGGTTCAGAGTCTACCATTCCCCCATAGGTGACTTGGGTAAATTCTGGTTGTTCTAAGACATTTGTGTACACTCATTCCCTTTGCCAATGAATGGTTTAGGGTTGGACTTATAATCCATTTCAGGCCAACAAAAGAAGTTAGCTGGAGACAGGGATTCAGAGAAAAGTTTCTTGCTTTTAAAAAGATACCTGCAAGGAAGAAACAGTTCTTTTTCTGCCTTCGAATGGTAAGGATGTGATGTCTGGAGCTGCTGCAGCCAACTTGCTACCATGAGGGGAACCAGCCTATATAATAAGAATGGCAGAGAGGACAGAGAGAAAAAACCTGAGTCCTTGAGAACACTTCTGAGCTGCTGAGTGAACCAAGCTATAACTCTAGCCCTTTATGTGAGCCAAGAAATTATTTAAGTTAAAGTCGGTTAGGGCCCAGCACTGTGGCTCACGCCTGTAATCCCAGATTTTTTTGAGAGGCATAGGTGGGAGTCTCACCTGAGGCCAGGAGTTAGAGACCAGCCTGGGCAACATAGCAATACCCCATCTCTACAAAAAAAGTTTAAAAAGAAAAAAAGTTAGCTGGGCATGTTGGCACATGCCTGCAGTCCTAACCACTTGGGAGGCTAAGGTGGGAAGATCACCTGAGCCTAGGAGTTTGAGGTTACAATGAGCTATGATCATGCCCCTGCACTCCAGCTTGAGTGACAGAGTAAGACCCTGTCTCTAAAAATAGTAATAAAATCAGTGAGACTGCGATTTATTGTTACTTGCAGCTGAAAACCTCACAACTAATTCAAAGGGCAATTCACGTGTCTTTTTTGTCACTGTTGGCAAACACCAGCTATCTCCTTACTCAAGAATGAGTAAACAGAATATACCAGAAATTGGGTAAATGAAAAAATATTTCAGAATAAGGGAATAGGAGCATTATTCTGAGGATTCAGGAGAAGCAAATCTTGAAAAGTGATTCAATGTGATAGAGAATAAGGAGACGCTCTGGCACCTTAAGAAGACAGAAAACACAGCCTCCACCACCCAGGTACAGAAGGTCTTAAGGAGAAAACAGGTGGAGAAGAAAAAGAAACAAGATGAAATGAGATAAAAATGGAGAAACCGAGAGGGCTGGGTGAAGAAACTGAAAATACATCAGCAAAATTGAAATATTTAAAATAAAATTCATTACAAATACAAGGAATTTTAACAAAATCACAAACAGAGTGCAAAACAAACCCCCCTCAGTCTTTGAAACAAGTAAAAAACAAGAAGGAACTCCAACTGAATAATAACTTGTGGTGGTTTAACTGATGATCGTTTTACAATGGTGTAAAAGCAATACAACCATTCTGTTTTTGCACTTCAGTACAGTATTCAATAAATTACATGACATACTCAATGTAAAATAGATACTCATTGTAAAACGGTGATTTTGCCCAACTGTAGGCTAATGCAAGTGTTCTAGGCATGTTTAAAGTAGGCTAGGCTAAGGTATGATGTTTGGCAGGCTAGGTGCATTAAATGCATTTTGAAACTTATAATATTTTCAACTTATAATGAGTTTAATAGGACATAAGACTGTCTTTAAGTTGAGGAGCATCTGCATATAGAAAGGTACGTAGGCAGGTAGGTAGGTAGGTAGGTAGGTAGATAGATAGATAGGATAGATAGAAAAAGAACCACGATACAAAATAGTGCCTATTGTTTTACAGCAGCATGAAATAGTTTAAATTTTTTACCATGCAGGAACCTCCATGAAGCACTACAATCAGCAACATAAACAAAATAAAAGCAGGTCATCTAGAAATGAAAGCACGTCCTCTAAAATAATTTGAGTCAAAACTACAACACTAAAAAGAAACACAGAAATATTAACCTTGGACTAAGCAATGGTTTCTTAGCGATGACACCAAAAGCACAAACAACCGAAGGAAAAATAGATAAATTAGACTTCATCAAAATTAAAAGCTTTTGGCTGGGCACAGTCGTTCATACCTATAATCCCAGCACTTTGGGTGGCTGAGGCGGGTGGAT
Source organism: Ateles fusciceps (assembly GCA_036589455.1). Classification (NCBI taxonomy): domain Eukaryota; kingdom Metazoa; phylum Chordata; class Mammalia; order Primates; family Atelidae; genus Ateles; species Ateles fusciceps. The sequence continues at coordinate 9,303,726 of JAZHEH010000733.1, forward strand.
CACGAGGTCAAGAGATCGAGACCATTCTGGCCAACATGATGAAACCCCATCTCTACTAAAAATACAAAAATTAGCTGGGCGTGGAGGCACACACCTGTAGTCCTAGCTGCTCTGGTGGCTGAGGCAGGAGAATTGCTTGAGCCTGGGAGGCAGAGGCTGCAGTGAGCCACTGCACTCCAGCCTGGTGACAGAGCAAGACTCTGTCTCAAAAAAAAAAAAAAAAAAAAGGTACAAAAATGAGCTGGGCATAGTGGCATGTGCCTGTAGTCCCAGCTACTCTGGGAGGCTGAGGCAGGAGAATTGCTTGAACCCAGGAAGCAGAGGTTGCAGTGAGCTGAGATCACACCACTGCACTCCAGCCTGGGCAACAGAGCAAGATTCCATCTCTGGGGAAAAAAAAAAATCAAAAGCTTTTGTTATTGAAAGGACATTCTCAATAAAGTGAAAGCCAAACCACAGAGTGGGAGAAAATATTCACAAATCATTTATCTGACAAGGTTTGTATGGGTTAAATAGTGTGTCTGGAAAAGATACATTGAAGTCCTAACCAGCCCCCATCTCAGAATGTGATCTTATTTTCACAGAAGTAATCAAGTTAAAATGAGGTAATTAGGGTAAGCCCTAATCCAATATGACTGGTGCCTTATGAAAAGCAGAATTTGAACACAGAGAAAAACACACATGGAGAGATGATGATGTGAAGACACCAGGAGAAGACAGCCATGTGACTGGAGTGATGCATGTGCAACGCAAGGAACACCAAGGATTGCCAGCAAACATGAAAAGCTGGAAAAGCAGGGAAGGGTCCTCCCCCTAGAACCATCGGAGACAGTGTGGCCCTGATGACACCTTTTGCAATACACTTGTTTTAGGCCAGTCAGTTTTTGGTACCTTGTTACAGCAAGGTGGTACACTAACACAAGTGTCTACTAGTTATAATACACCTCTATAGTCATAATATCTTATAACTTAATGACAAAAAGAAAACCCTGCACAGGAAAAGATGTTCAAATACTAATGATATATTAGTTATTAGGAAAATGCAAATCAAAGCCACAATGAGATCCCACCTCACATCCACTAGGATGGATACTGTTAAAAAGACAAACAATAACAAGTATTGGTGAGGAGGTGGAGAAATTGGAACCCTTGTACTTTGCAGGCAGAAATGCAAAATGGTACAGCTGCTTTGAAAAAGTTGATAATGCCTCAAAAAGTTAAAAAGTTACTATATGCATTAGTCAGCTCAGGTTACAATAACAAGAAACCACAGACCTTTAATAACAAAGGTGACTTTTGGGCTAGGCACAGTGCCTCACACTTGTAATTCCAGCACTTTGGGAGGCCAAGGTGGGCATATTGCCTGAGGCCAGGAGTTCGAGACCAGCCTAGCCAACATGGGGAAACCCTGTCTCTACTAAAAAATACAAAAATTAGCCAGGCGTGGTGGCATGCGCCTGTAATCCCAGCTACTCTGGAAGCTGAGGCATGAGAATTGCTTGAACCTGGGAAGCGGAGGTTGCATTGAGCTGAGATTGCACCACTGCACTCCAGCCTGGGTGACAGAGGAAGACTCTGCCTCAATCAATCAATCAGTAACGAAGATGGCTTTCCTAACAAAAATCTATTTTCTCACACTTCTGGAGGCTAGAAGTCCCAGGTCAAGTGCTCAGCAGATCTGTAATCTGGTGAGAGATATATTCCTGACCAGTCACCTTCCCACTGTGTTCTCACGTGGCCTTTCTTCTGTGCACATGTGGACACAGAGTGAGTGAGCTGCGGTGTCTCTCCCTGTTCTTATAGAGATACCAGTCCTAATGGATTAGGGCTCACCCTTATATCTCATTTAACCTTAATTACCTCCTTAAAGGGACTATCTCCAAATATAGTCACATTGGGGTTTAGGGTTTCAACGAATGAAACTGGAAGTAACATAATTCAGTCCATAACCATATGACTTAGCAATTCCACTCCTAGGTATATAGCCATGAGAACTGAAAATATACATTTACACAAAAACATATATATATGAATATTCACAATAGTATTATTAATAATAGCCAAAATGTAGAAACAGCCCAAGTCCATCAACTGATGAATGGATAAGCAAAACTGTGATCTATCCATGCAATGGAATGTTATTCAGCCATAAAAAGGAATGAAGTACTGATACATGCTACAACATGGGTGAACCTTGAAACCATTACGCTAAGTGAGAGAAGCCAGACATGAAAGCTCACATATTGCATAATTCCATGTATTGAGATGCCTAGAATAGGCAAATCCATAGAAACAGAAACACTAGTGGTTACCAAGAGCTAGAGGAGGTAGATGGAATGGTAAGTGACTAATGAGCTTCCTTTCATGATAATGAAATGTTTTAGAATTAGATAGTGCTTGTTACACAACCATGTGAATATATGAAAAATCACTGAAGTGTATGCTTCAAAAGGGTGAATTTTATGTTATATGAATTATACCTTTAAAAACCCATATTACTAACAATGTGATAATATCGTGTATCAAATGTATTGGAAATGACAAAGCTATACTCAGAGGAAAATTCATAGCTTTAAAAAATTAAAATAAAAAATAACTAAGCACTGAACTTGCCTAGAAAAAGACTTCTGAGGTTGGGCATGGTAGCTCACACCTGTAATCCCAACACTTTGGGAGGCCAAGGCAAGCGGATTGCTTGAGTCGGGAGTTCAAGACAAGTTTGAGCAACATAGTGAGACCCCATCTCTACAAAAAATACATTAGCCAGGCATAGTGGTGCACATTTGTAATCCCACCTACTCGGGAGGTTGAGGCAGGAGAATCACTAGAACTCAGGAGGCAGAGGTTGCAGTAAGCCAAGATCATGTCACTGCACTCCAGCCTGGGTGACAGAGAGTGAAACCCTGTCTCAAAATAAAAATCAGGGAAGCAGGAGAGTGGTATTAATAAAGATAAAATCATAAAATATAGCTGGGCGTGGTGGCGTGCACCTGTAATCCCAGCTACTTGGGAGGCTGAGGCAGCAGAATCACTGGAACCCGGGAGGTGGAGGTTGCAGTGAGCTGAGATCACGCCACTGCACGCCAGCCTGGGCTACAGAGTGAGACTCCGTCTCAAAAAAAAAAAAAAAAAAAAAAAAAAAAAATCATAAAATAAGAGACCAAAGAGCAATGGAACTGATAGGTTCGAGAGCTGACTCTGTCAAAACCAATAAAATAAACTTCTGGAAAGGATAATTAAGAAAAAAAGAGAGAAATCACAAGCATACATACAACAGGAAGAAAGAGAAAGTAAACTCCAGGTACTCAGGAAATGTATGTATGTTTCTAATAATAAATTAGAAAAAGAACACCAAAATATTTTCTAGGAAAGCACAAATTTATAAAACTGATCAAGAAGAAGTTACAGTAAAGATTAAAAATATCAACCTTGGCTGGGGATGGTGGCTCATGCCTGTAATCCCAGCACTTTGAGAGGCCAAGGCAGGCAGATCACCTGAGGTCAGAAGTTCAAGACTAGCCTGACCAACATGGTGAAATCCTGCCTCTGCTAAAAATATAAAAATTAGCCAGGCGTGGTGGCATGTGCCTGTAATCCCAGCTACTCAGGAGGCTGAGGCAGGAGAATCACTTGAACCTGGGAGGTGGAGGTTGCAGTGAGCCGAGATTGTGCCATTGCACTCCTGGGCAACAAGAGCAAAACTCCATCTCAAAAAATAAATAAAAAATAAAATAAAAATAAAAATATCTGGCTGGGCATGGTAGCTCATACCTGTAATACCAGAACTGTGGGAGGCAGAGGCGGGCAGATCACCTGAGGTCAGGAGTTCGAGACCAGCCTGACCAACACGGAGAAACCCCATCTCTACTAAAAATACAAAATAGGCCAGGGGTGGTGGTGAATGCCTGTAATCCCAGCTTTTTTGGAGGCTGAGGCAAGAGAATCACTTGGACCCTGGAGGCAGAGGTTGTGGTGAGTCAAGATTGTGTCACTGCACTCCAGCCTCGGCAACAAGAGCAAAACTCCATCTCAAAAACTAACTAACTAAATAAATAAACAAAATATCAAACTTTCTCCCAAAAAATGGCATAGAACCCAGAAAGTTTCCCAGGCAGTTTTTCATGCCTTCAAGGAATATATAAATGTGCTATTAAAATACCCCAGAGCACGGAAAAGAGGAAATTTTTCCTGATGCCTTTACTAAAGCCAGCATCACCGTAGTGCCAAAACTTGACAAAGAACACATTACAAAACACTAATCCCTCTTAGAAATGTAGATGCTTCCATGCCAAGAGCTCTTTGTATAAAAAATCAAAAAAAAAAAAAGAAATGAAGATGGAAAAAACATTAAAATATAAGCAAATGATCTCAGCAAAATACCAAAAGAATAATATACTCGTATCCAGTAGGGTATAATCCAGGAGTGCAGAGAGTTCAGATTGAAAAATCCATTAATAGCATTCACCATACCGACAGGTCAAAGGGAGAAAAATGTGGTCATCTTGAAAATGCTTACGAAGCATTTTATAAAATTAACATCCATTTCTGATTTTTAGAAAAAGTTCAGTAAAAAGTAGAAGCATTATATGGCCTAGGGGTTAAAGGCACAGGGCTTTGAGGGCACACGGACCTGGGTTCCAAGACCAATCTGAGTTTCATTTATTTATTTATTTATTTATTTATTTATTTATTTTTTGAGGTAGAGTCTCGCTCTGTCACCCAGGCTGGAGTGCAGTGGCACGATCTTGGCTTACTGCAACCTCCACTTCTGGGGTTCAAGCGATTCTCCTGCCTCAGCTTCCTCAGTAGCTGGGATTACAGGCGTGTGCCACCATGCCTGGCTATTTTTTTTTTTTTTTTTTTTTTTTTACTAGAGATGGGGTTTCACCTTGTTGGCCAGGCTGGCTCGAACTCCTGACCTCAAATGATCCGCCTGCCTCGGCCTCCCAAAGTGCTGAGATTACAGGCATGAGCCACCGCACCCGGCACCATTTCAATGAATTAATGTAGAAAATCATATTGCACAGTGCCAAATACAGCGGCCCTCAATCAGCAGAAGCTTAGTATTTTTATTCAGTGGAAATAGAAGATTATTTCCTTAACATGGCTTTTAAATCCATCTGTGTCAAAACTGTTAAGATTGTTAATATAAAATGCCAGATAAAAGTATTACATATACCGTCATGGATTGCTAAATGACGGGAAGATGTTCTGAGAAATTTGTTGTTAGGTGATTTCATTGGTATAGAAACATCAAAGTATACTTACACAAACCTAGACAGTATAGTCTATCACACTTCTAGGCTACAACCTGTACAGCCTGGGTAACAGCCTGTGCCTGTACTGAATACTGCGGGCAATCGTAACAGAAAGCACTACGTGACAGGAGTATTTCAGCTCCATTATAATCTTATGGGACCACCATCATATATGCCATCCGTTGTTGACCAAAATATCATATGGTACATGACTGTATTAAAACAAAAGGGGTTTTCCAGCAATCCCATTACTGGGTATATACCCAGAGAACTATAAATCGTTCTACTATAAAGACACATGCACACGTATGTTCATTGCAGCCCTGTGTACAATAGCAAAGTCCTGGAACCAACCCAAATGCCCATCAATGATAGACTTGACAAAGAAAATGTGGTACATATACACCATGGAATACTATGCAGCCATAAAAAACGATGAGTTCATGTCTTTTGTAGGGACTTGGATGAATCTGGAAACCATCATTCTCAGCAAACTGACACAAGAACAGAAAACCAAACACCACATGTTCTCACTCATAGGAAGGTATTGAACAATGAGAACACGTGGATTCAGGGAGAGGAGCATCGCACACTCGGGGCAGTTGGGTGAGGGACAGTGGGGGGATGAGGAGGGTGGGGAGGGTGGGGAGGGGATAACATGGGGAGAAATGCCGAATATAGAATACACCTAAAATAAAATTAAAAATATATATAAAATAATTTAAATATTAAAAAAACAAAAACAAAAAACAAAAGGGGTTTTATGAGCAGATAATTAGAAATATGAATACAGAGATATAGAAACATTTCTGGAAATATATACTCCAAGATATTAATAGTGGTTTATGTCTGCGTAATAAGATTATGGATTTTTTCTTTTTTCTATACTGAATTTTTAAAAATGTGATCCTTTTGTAGTTTGTAGGTGTGATGATTGAGAGTTCACACTCATGTGCGAGACGTGTCACCCTTGAACCTTTTTATGACATCGGCACAATACCCGCCTAACATGAAAGAAAGATTGAAAAGGAATTTTTAAAAATGTAAATGCAATAGCAAATGTTAAATCACAATAGAGACAGTAAAAAACAGTACTGTTCCAGAAACCCAGACGAGTTGGGAAACCTCCAAAAGGCAGTGGAAATGGATTAAGAGCTTAAAATGATCAAGGAAGTCAAGTGACAAGATTTGAGAATCAGAAAATGAATGTACAACCTAAGGCTTAGAGATATTTTAAATAAGAGATATGTTTGAGCTATCAGAAGTTCTAGTCAAAGCAGTAGCCGAAGAAAACTTTTTTAAGAGACATGGTCTGGCTCTGTTGCCCAGGCTGGAGTGCAGTGGCACAATCATCGCTCGCTGCAGCCTCAAACTCCTGGGCTCAAGTGATCCTCCTGCTTCAGCCTCCTGAGCAGCTGGGACTATAGGCACACACCACCATGTCTGGCTAATTTTAAAACATTTTTGTAGAGACAGGGTCTCACTATGTTGCTCCTGGCCTCAGGCCCCCAAAATGCTGGGACTACAGGCCTGTGCCACTGTGCCTGGCCCGAAGAAAACTTTTCCAGGAAAAAAAAAAACTTGTGCAAATCAAAGGTTTACTCAATCAAAAGAAATCCATATTGGTCAAATGATTATTTTTGGCTGGGGGCATGGTCGTTCAAGCCCGTAATCCCAGCACTTTGGGAAGCTAAGGCGGGTAGATCACTTGAGGTCAGGAGTTCAGCACTAGCCTGGCCAACATGGTGAAACCCCATCTCTACTAAAAATACAAAAATTAGCTGGGTGTGGCGGTGCCCACCTGTAATCACAGCTACTCGGGAGGCTGAGGCGGGATAATCGCTTGAACCCAGGAGGCAGAGGTTGCCATGAGCTGTGATCACACCACCACACTCCAGCCTGGGCGACACGAGGGAAAATCCATAAATAAAAAAAAAAAAAAGTTTATTTTCAACAGGTTAAGTAGGTTAAAGAATTATTCTAACATCCGTGTGTATACATATATATGTCATATGTCCAAGTTACATAGAAAAGAATGAAAATAACCCTGGCCTCAGACTTCTCGGCAACAGAACTGCCAGAAGACAGAAGCAGAATCACAGAAGGCAGGGAAGCAGGGTCACAGACCGATCCCATCGCCTCGATTAGGAAGAGAGTCAGAAACCATATCACTAGCTTAATCTTCTTGTAAAGAATACAAGCATTACTTGAAGGTCCCCCCCAGCGGAGAAGTGAATCAAAAGAAACTGTCAGGAGTAAAGGTGTGGTGGAAAAAGGCTGTAGGTCTTCACTTATTCATCTCATGTCCACAATCAGCGATGTGTTGGCTGGTGCGTTCCATCGCCCCTACAGCCTAACTCTACAAGCTTCCTTGTCATTTCCCGGGACCAGGAAAGGGGTGGCCGATGCAGCAAAACCATGCAGAGGCCGAGGGATGGAGGAAAGGGACACATGACGGGACCCCGCTTCCCCAGAGGGAAGGAAGTAAATTCGGCTTCCTACTGACATTTTTTAAAAGGTAATGTAAGAGATTAAGGGACTTTCCACCTCTTTTTCCCTGAGAAGTCAGCGGCAAGGCCAACTGCAGAGCTGTGAGCGGGACAGAGGCTTTGTGCAGGGCGCTCAGGAGAAAGGCGAGCACTCAGCGGCTTCCCGCAGACGCACAGAACCGCGCGCCTCCCCTCTGGCGGGGTAGCGGGGGACGCCTGCATCCTCAGTCTCTCTTGCAGACTCGGGAGGGCGACTGACGCTGGGGAGTCCGGAGTTGACTTCGTGTCCGGGAGAGGGGCGAGGTGCTTGCACAGAGAGTGGCTTCTCTGGGGCGGGTGGGTGGGGCTCCTGCTGGACCGACGGAGCGGCCCCGGGAGGGCGCGGGGGCGGCAGGCGCTGGGGCCTCGGGGGTGGGGGACGCGGGGGAGGGGGGGCAGGCGGCCTTACCCCCGGGCCCGGTGGAGACGGTGACCTGCGCGTAGGTGGCTCCCGCGGCGGCCGCCGGACCCGAGACGCCGTTGAGCGCGGCCACGCGCACGGTGTAGCGCGCGCCGGGCCGCAGGTGCAGCAGCGTGGCGGCGCGCTCCCGCAGCCCGGCCTGGCGCGGCACGAAGGCCACGCGCGGACCGCACGGCTCGCACGCGCCCGCCGGGCCCTCGCGGCTGCAGCGCAGGCACAGCAGCGAGTAGGTGACGTCCGAGCGGCCGCCTGAGTCGGCCGGCGGCAGCCAGCGCAGCCTCAGCGCCAGCGGGGGAGCGGCTCAGGCTGTACTGCAGGTCCCGCGGCGCCGACGGCGGCCCTGGGGCGGCACAGGGGCGGGGCGGTCAGGGCGGGACGTGGGGGGCCCGCGAGGGGGGCGGGATGCACGAGGCGGGCGGGAGCTGGTACACCTCCCAGTGAGGCGGGAGAAGTTGGAGCGCGAGGGTCAATCGGGGGAGGAGGGAGCGGGGGCGCTCATGAGGGGACTGGGTGGATGAGGGGGACGGGATAGATATGCAGGGACAGGGGACGGGAGGGACAGGGGCGTGGGGTCAGTCAGGGAGGAGGGCAGAAGGGATGGTCAGTGAAGGGACAGGGATGGATGAGCGGAAACGGCGCCGTGGGAGCCAGTGGGCGTGAGGGATAGGACAGGGGAGAGGGGTCTGGGGTGGGAGGGATGGGGGCGTGGGTTCAGTCAGGGAGGTTGGAACTGAGATGGTCGGTGAGGGGTCAAGGACGGATGAACCCCGGGCGAGCGGGAGCAGAGGTTTGTCCCTCCCCCCAGGGAAGGGTCAGGGAACCAGGTGTGAGAGCCCTTGGGAGGTCGGCAGGTGAGAGCGGCAGGGCAGTTGGTGAGGATTTGGGAGGAAGTAAGTGAGGAGCCGAGGATGGGTATGTGTGGACCGAGAACCGATGGTGCGAAGGTCGGGAGCCCCCTTTCGGCTGGAGGGTAAGCAGGGTGCAGAGAGGGCGGCGGAGGGGCGCTCTCCTCAGTGACCCGCCAAGCGTCCTAACCCCATCCTTCGTCTGGACTCTCGCAGTTGTCCTGGTTCTTCTCATCCAAGGCCCCGGCCCCCAGCGCCCGCCCAGACTCCGGTCCCCACACCCCGCCCTCCGGGGCGCTGGCCCCCATACACCCCGCCCTCCGGGGCGCTGGCCCCCGTACCCGCCCTCGTGCGCCCCAGTGCGGAGCCCCTGCCCTCACCACCACCCGGATCAGGCCTTCCTTGTCCTCCCCCACCCCGCCACCCTCTGCAGTTCCGCCTAGAGGGGGACTCACGGGTGCAGGAAGCCGAGGGCGGGTCGGTGGGCGAGCGCGCGTAGCTGTCCTGGCACACGCAGAAGGTGGAGGCGTTTTCCAGGGCCCGGCTGTGCTCTGGGCACGGTGAGCAGAGGGGCCGCCGCGGGGACACTTTGTAAAACCCTGGGGGACAGGCTGCAGGGCATGGCGGGTAAGAAGCGGGGGCTCCGCCACAGCTTCTCCCCACTTTGCTGACTGGCCTGGTTAGGGCAGGGTTTATCTCCTCCAATTACGATAGGAAAACAGGGGACTCCAGTCAGCACTGCCCCGTGGAGAGACTCCTAAACAACCTGTTACCGACCCTTAGTAAACGCTCAGTGTGTTCGGAAAACTTTAAAATATTTTACTTTCAGCCGGGCGCGGTAGCTCACGCCCATAATCCCAACACTTTGGAAGGCCAAAGCCAGAGGATCACTAGAGCCCAGGAGCTGGAGACCAGCCTGGGCAACATGGTGAAACCCTGTCTGTATTTACTTTTTTAAAAATTATGTCTGTTAATTCATATCCTTACAACCACCTGTGAAGTTATCCTCTTTTTATTTTTTATTTTTATTTTTGTTTTTGAGAGAGTCTCATTCTGTTGCCCAGGCTGGAGTGCAGTGGCCAGAACTCAGCTCACTGCAACCTCTACCTCCCAGGTCTATGTGATTCTCCTGCCTCAGCCTCCCAGGTAGCTGGGATTACAAGCGTGCACCTCCATGCCCGGCTGCTTTTTGTGTGTGTGTGTGTGTGTGTGTGTGTGTGTGTGTGTGTGTGTGTGTATTTTTAGTAGAGATGGTGTTTCGCCATGCTAGCCAGGCTGGTCTCAAACTCCTGGTCTCAAGTGATCCGCTCCCCCTCCCCCACCACCTCGGCCTCCCAAAGTGCTGAAATTACAGGTGTGAGCCACTGCCTGGCCCTTTATCCCCTTTTTAAAACAAGGGAGCTAAGGCTAGGAGAGGTGAATTTGCCTACAGCTACTGTCCCACAGCCTGTGGGATTCCAACCCAAGCCCACATCACACCACCCTCATGCCCACTGGAAGAAAATGAGCCAAATTCTGCAGTCCTGGTGTGAGAAAGAGAGAGGAGGAGAGATGTCCCAAGGGCTTACCCAGGGACAGACACACAAGTGTGCATGCACATGCACACACACACACCCTCACACCACCACCATCATTCGAGTTAGTGCATCAAAAATTCTCAACTGAAAGTAAAGTCAACCAGGTGTGGGGCGGGGGGCCGGCGTGGGGGGCGGGGTGTGGGTGGGGAGGGTGGAGAGAGAGGGCCGTGAGTCAGACCTGGTTCCAGTATTCACACCTACTCAGTTTGCTTCTCACTTCTCAGAACACAGGTTGTTAAGAGCACAAGTGTTTCTATCTGAACAACCTGGGTTTGTAGCTCAGTCACACCGTGTATTTGCTGTGTGGCCTTGAGCACATCAGTTGACCTCTCTGAGCCTTGTGTTGAATACTTACCTCAAAAAACGTTGTTGGAGGATTGAGATAAAACATGTAAACCACCTAGCCCAGCACCAACCACATTTTCACAATAATGGTAGTAATTACTGTTCCTCCCCCACAAGCCTAAATTGGTAACTGCTAAACACCCACTTTAAAAAATTTCTCTCCAGCTGGGCCAAGGAGGGAGGCAGTGGCTCCTGGCCCCACGTCTCAGAGCTTGGGTGGTCCTCCCCCTCGTTCTCTGGCCCTCCCCTCTAGTTTAGCTGGCTGCTCTCCAGCTCCAAGAAGATGCAGTACAACAGAAAGGGTGCAGACTAGCTCTTGGGGAAGAACTTTCAGCCTGTGTGGGAGAAGAGGGGAGGGGACTAGGATTTCCACTGTTTGGAAGGTTTAGGCTTGGGAGGGTCCATCTTGCCCAGAGTTCTGGGCAAACAACTCTGTGGGAGGGGCTCAGCAGCCCAGGAGCCTTCGGAAGACTTCTCTGCCGGCAGAACAAAGCATGGGCCAACTATCCCCATGGTCTGGTGGGCAGCAGAAACCCAGGCTGGAACTTGGCAGGCTTGGGTTCTAGCGTTGACTGGGCCACTCCTTGTGCCTCTCTGGCCTCAAGAAACCACCGGTCAAACAGGAAAAACAACCATGGCCTGCCCACCTCTGTTGTGAAGTAGGAGAGCAAGTGAGGGCCCAGATAAAGGATCTGTTCACAGGGTTTCACAGCAATAGGGGAAGAATGCTGGAGGCTCCCTCCCCCACAAGTGTATGAGGGTGGCAGCTGTCCTAGAGGTGGGTGGGCCCATCAGCGACAACAGGGGCATCTCTGCTGTGAGAGGCTCTGTTTAGAAGGGGTTTGTGCTGAAGAGCAGATTCAGGGATTCCTGACTGCCAGCCCCTCCCTCTCTTCAAGGTCAGAACTTCAGAGCTAATCTAGCTCAGCTCCCACTGGCCTGGTCCTCCAGCAGCTTCCCTAGCAATAGTCACAGTCTTTGTCACATACTTCATCATGAGGCATTCTCCAGCTTGTGAGACTGCCTTTGTTGAACAACATTGGCAGAAAGTGCTCCTTAGGATGAGCCTCCATTAGCTTCCCTGTCTGTAATCCAACCCAAGCCCACATCACACCACCCCCTTGTGCCACCCCATCACAGGGGCTCACTGCGCCCTATGCAGCCTCAGAGAACGTATCTGCTTGGGTCGCTTGGCTCCAAGGCAGTCCCACTGAGTTGTTTTCTGTTTGTTTGTTTTGTTTGTTTGTGACAGGGTCTTGCTCTGTTGCCCAGGCTGGAGTGCAGTGGCACAATCATAGCTCACTACTGCCTCCACCTCCTGGGGCCAAGCAATCCTCCCATCTCAGCCCTACCAAGTTGCTGGGACCACAGGCATGCTGTGCCACCAGGCCTGGTTAATTTTTGTGTGTGTAGACATAGTCCCCTATGTTGCCCAGGCTGATCTTGAACTCCTGGCTCAAGTGATCGTCCTGCCTTGGCCTCCCAAATTGCTGGGATTACAGGTGTGAGCCACTGCACCTGGCCCTAGCATAGAATTAAAGATACTGGTTACATGCCCTGATTTTTTTCCCCCCAAAGGAAATCCCAGTTCTTTCACTAATTTCCCTAGTGGCTAAGAGAGAGAGACAAAAGTCAAGGTCACTAAAGAGAAACAAAAAGGGGAAAAGAACATCTTAGCTCTATTCCCCCTCTTATTTATTTACTTTTAGAGGGGAGTCTGTGTTAGCTGCAGAAGGCACTTGGAAGGCCTTAACTTTCTAAATCCAACAATTTCCCTCCCTTGCTAATATCCTCCAACAGCTCCCCACTGCCAACCACTCCACCTGTGCTACACTGAGCTCATCCTTTCACCTCTGGGTCTTGTTCTATAACTCCTTATATCCCTTTTCTCCTGGCAAACTTCTATACATCTCCAAACCCCAGTTCAAATAACATCTCCCCGGTGAAGCTTTCCTTGGCATTGTCCACAGCTCCCAACTCCCCAAGGCAAAGCTGAAGCCATTACAAGTGGCCTTTTTCTGGTCTCATCAGACATGGATTGGGTTTCTGAGTCTCTTTCTCTCTCTCTCCTTCTCCCTCATTTCTCAGAGAAACTCCTCCTCTCACTCCTGATCCATTCATTCAGCAAATGTTTTTTAGCATCTGTTATGTAGGCTTTACAGATACCCAGCAATGAATAAAATAGACAAGGACCTTACTGTCCACTTCTACAGATGCTCTCCCTCTCACCTTATAGGGAGAAGAGAAGCCATCAGTTGGTAATTTCCTCAACATCTGCCCATCAAAGCACACAAATGCCCCCATCCACAACCATCTCCCCCTCTCCTCCTTCTTTCCAGTACCAGAGGAGGGAATGAGCCACCTGCTGTTGAAGGCCAGCCCCTCTGTCTCCACCCTGGAGCTCTCCCTTCAACCTCATCAAAGACTACATTCCATCAGTTGTCTCCCCCTCTTGGTAGTGAAACAGTAAAAAGCAGCCTGTTTTGGGTGCAGGCAATGAGGGCACAAACTATAGAGTATATAAAAACAATAATAAAACTGACTAAAATCTGGCCTGCTTTTTATTAGCAACATGCATCAGCAATTCTAGCTCACATCAATAATAAAATACTCCTGCCTCCTGGGACTGGGATGGGGATCCCACCATATATACACTTGGTACTCCAGTGACTCTTTGCCCTTCAGCATACAAACAAATCTCTCTCATCTACAATAAAAATCCTCTCTCAACCCAACTTACTCCTCAAGATACCGCCTCTTCTCCTAATTCAAATCCAGGCTTCTAGATTCACTGACTCCAGCTCTTCAACTTCCTTTATCCCTCAATCTGCTGCAACCTGGTCTCTCTACCCATCACTCAGCTGCAACTGCTATCGCCAAGGCCACCAAGTGGGCACTTGTTAACCCTCGACTTACCAGACTGCTTCCCAACTCTGTAGGCCATTCCGTCCTGGACACCCCTATCTCTCTAGGCTCTCATAGGATCACACTCTCCTAGTTCTCCTCCATACCCTGACCACTCCCTCTCAGCCTTTTTAATGGGCTCTGTATTTTCTACTTGTCCTTGTCTTCTATGAATCTTCATTGCTGGCCCTCTTGGCTTCTTCCCCCACATGTTCTCTCTGGTCTGTCCCAATCATACCCACGGCTTCAAGTACTATCTCTATCTTGCTGAGCTCCAGACCCACTTTCTAACTACCTCCTCTGGAATGTGCCAGGGACATCATAAATATGATGCGTCTGTCCATGTCCTGTGTTCTGTACCCCAGTGAATGAACCCTCTGTCCATTCAATCCCCAGTAGCATGTAAGTCCCCTTTCTCCTCCTGTATTACATGGTCACTAAGTGCTGTGGATGCTAACTCATGATCCTCATCTCTCAATGATCTCTGCTACTACCTTAATTCAGACCTTGTGCTCTTTGTCCTGCACATCTTCCTTCTTCATCTTCTGGCTCCTAAACCTTCCCTCTTCAATCCCTTTTTTGGAGCTGCAGCTTGAGTGATCTTTTGAAACTACCAATCTGAGCATGTCAGATCCCTGCTTCAAATCTTCCCCATTGGCCTAAGCTCTTTATCCCAACATTTAAGGCCCTGCTTCTCTCCAGTGCCATCACTTAACTTCCCACACCCCCCACATGCCCTCTGCTGTAACTGCATTTAGTTATATAGGCCCAACCATGATATGTTCCTTCCTGCCTCCATGATTCTGCATGCAATTCCTGAGTTTAGAGTGCTCTAAGCTGCCTGGGAAAAAAAGATCTTCTCACCTTTTCTGGGATGCCTTCTCCATGCTTCCCAGAACCCAGCAAGGTTCTCCCTTCCATGCTTCCTTAGCTGCCTGGTTGTGCATCACACCCTATGGTAACCACTTGTTTACCCAATGCATTTTCACTGAACACCTACCATATGCCTTGTCCTGTTATGGATGCTGGGGCTACTAACACTAATAAGACCCAGTGCCTGAGCTCAAGAAGTTCCTAATCTAGGTGTGATCCCTGTAGTCCCACCGACTCAGGAGGCTGAGGCAGAACGAATGCCTGAACCCAGGAGCTCAAGGCTGTAACACACTATGATTGTGCCTATGAATAGCTGCTACAATCAAGCCCAGGCAACACAGACCCCCATCTCTGAAAAAATAAAGTTCTTAATCTAGTGTTGAAAACACACGTAAGTAGATCACTGCATACCATAGGGTAAGTACAGAAATAGAGTTTTCAGTGAGTGCTGGAGAGCACAGAGGTGGATCCTAACTATATCTGGAGAGCTCAGGAAGGTTCATGCCTCCCAGTCTTTTGCTAAATTACAATTTCTGCAGGGAAGAGATGGTGGCATTCATCTGTATACATATAATAAACCCTCGATAAATGCAGCTGGCACATCCTCAATTCATATTGGATGGATGATTGAACAAAGGAATGAGAGCAATTTAGTCACTTCCTCCTCTGTCGTCCCACCACTCTGTGTATCCCTCTGTTATAGCATATATTACCCTCTTGTGATTTTTAAATTTTTGCATCTCTCCATCTAGATTGTGAGCTTCTTAAGAGCTGGGACTATGTCTGACTCATTTCTGTTGCCCTGGCACCCAGAAAAGGACATGGTTTAGAAAAAGCATAACTTGATCTTTCTATATTAAGTGCACACATTCATAACCCCATCCTCACCCTCTGTCTCCAAAGCCACAGGCACAAGAGAGAATGAAAGTTTCTGTTCCTAATGCCCTCACCAGCCTGAGAACCCACAAAACCTCCAACATGAAGGATCTCCCCCCAGGGAGCACAGTGATTGTAGTTCAGAGGTGGGATGTGATCTTAGTAATCATCTAGTGCAACTTCTCAATCCCTCTCACTAGCATAAAAATCCCCCCCTGCCAGCCTCTGACTTGCAAGCATGTGGTCAGTGACTGGGAGCTTCCTCCCTGTAATGCAACCAGTCCCACCAGCCCGAAGCTTGGGCTGCTGTAGAGTTCTTCCTTAGACACAGGGGAGACCACATAGTGTTGTAGAAAGAATGCGAGAGTTGGGCAAGCCTGAATTCTGATCCTAGCTCCCCCATTGCCTAACTTTGTAAGTGAGGTACTAATCTCTCCGAGGCTCTGTTTCTTCATCTGTGAAATAGGAATAAGGATGACTTCCTTCAGGCCAGGCGCAGTGGCTCACGCCTGTAATCCCAGCACTTTGGGAGGCCGAACTGGGTAGATCATGAGGTCAAGTTGTTGAGACCATCGTGGCCAACATGGTGAAACCCCATCCCTACTAAAAATACAAAAATTAGCTGGGTGTGGTGGCACGCGCCTATAGTCCCAGCTACTCAGGAGGCTGAGGCAGGAGAATTGCTTGAACTCAGGAGGCGGAGGTTGCAGTGAGCTGAGATCACACCACTGCACTCCAGCCTGGTGACAGAGCGAGACTCTCTCTCAAAAAAAAAGAATGACTTCCTTTAGTCTGGGTGTGGTGGCTCATGCCTATGCATATGCATACATATGCTCATCCCAGCATATGGGAGGCCAAAGTAGGCAGATCACTTGAGGTCAGGAGTTTGAGACCAGCCTGGCCAACATGGTGAAATCCCATGTCTACTAAAAATACAAAAATTTGCTGGGCATGGTGGTGTGCACCTGTAATCCCAGCTACTTGGGAGGCTGAGGCAGGAGAATCACTGGAACCCAGGAGGCGGCTGTTATAGTGAGTGGAGATTGGGCCAGTGCACTCCAACCTGGGTGACAGAGCAAGAGACTCTATATCTTGAACTCCCAACCTCAGGTGATCCGCCCGCCTTGGCCTCCAAAGTGCTTGGATTATAGGCATGAGCCACCACACCCAGCCCGAGACTCTATATCAAAAAGTAAAAATAAAAATAAAGAAATGACTTCCTTTATTGCCATGAAAATAAATGAGAAGGCCTGTGTGAGGTGCCTAAGATTCAGGTCCCTAATGCCTCCTTAGCTGGTCAATTCCACCTCCTAGTAACTTCACTCATTGACCCTGACTGGACCCACTGGAAACCACAAAACATCAGGGACTGTCCTTGGGCTCCAGAGCCCAAGGTTTCTCCACCCCCCGCACCCCCAGCCCCGCCTTTTTCATCTAGGGTACACTTTCAATTGCCACTTACGCTCTGCACTCCCACTCCACAACCCCCAGCCGGCTGGATACCTTCGCAGATGTCACCACGCTCCTGGAATCCCGCGCTGCAGCTGCAGCGGCCCACAGGCACCAGCCACTCGCCGTCGGCACCGCAGTGCATACGCGGGGGGCTGCCAGGCTCCCCCTTCCGAGTGCGCCACGCACGTTCCGGCCACTTCCACCAGTGTGGAGAAGGCACTCTCGGCTGCGGTGGCTGGGAACGTGGCCAGGCCCCGCACGGTGGCACGGCACTGCTTGTAGTAGACGCGCACTGAGACAAGCGCCACGCAGGCACCCACGTCCTGAAAGGCCAGGTGGAAACCCCTCCGACTGAGCGGGCCGATCTCGCGCACTTCTGTGTTCAGCTTCATCTTGCGCTCGCCCAGGTCGCCCTGCGTGAAGCTCTCGTCCGCCGCGATCGTGTCGATTTTGCGGGGGCCGGCCGCCGCCTAGGCGGGGGACGCCCGCGCCCCAAGTCGGCCTCTGTTTCCAGGTAGTAGACGTTGAAGGTCTCTTTGCAGGTGCCCGCGGCCCCAGGGATGCTGCTGCAGTCACGGAGTGTGAACTGCAGCTCCACGAAGATGCGCTGCCCGCGGCCGCGGCTGATCCAGCCAGTCTGCAGCCAGTTGTCCTGGTTGGGCTCCAGCACATTGCACACTTGGTATGTGCGGATGGGACGGTCGTGTTCATCCACGCCGCTGATCTCCTCCCACTGGGGGACAAGAGTAAACGGTGGGGGCAGCTCAGAGCCAACATGCTTCCAGTAGGTAGAGTGCTAGCAGTGACTCCTGCCTTCTCTCTCACCACCATGCACACCCCAGAAATTGTAAGATGCAGCACTGGGAGAAACTTTGAAAACAAATGAGTCCAAATCTTATTTTTATAGATGGGGAAACTGAGGCTCCAGAGGGAGTGTGATTTGACCAGGTATGTGCCTCAAAGTAGTGGTAGAGCTAGGAATGGTGCATATAGTCTCCTGACTCTCTGACCAGTGCCCTTTCCACTCCACCAAGCTGCTGTTACAGCCTACATCATCCCACCCCCACCCGAAGTTCCCAAGCCTCTTTAGGACTCCCAGTCTTGCTTGTCAATCAACAACATTGCTTGGAGGATCTACTATGTGAAAGGTACTGTCCTGTATTAGCTTCATCCAGATGCCAGGTTTCTGTTCCTAGACAGCCAGTTCTTTCCTCATTTATTCACTGTGGATTTTTTGTTTGTTTGTTTTTTGTTTGTTTGTTTTTGTTTTTACTGTCTAACTGGCTGAAGATTCAACGTGTTCTAATAGGCTACTCTGGCTTGAAACCAGGGCTGCTGGAGATCACACACTTTGAGGAACACTTTGGTCGATGTAAACATGGGGAGCTGAAGGGGTTGTGTCCTGGACCACCAGAGGGTCCCTGGGACAGGGAGGGACATTGTACACTTACCCCATTACTAGGCAGTGCAGTCCAGCCCAACTCAGCCTGGGAGGCTTTGGAATCCAGGAGGATGACTAAGGAGAGAGGAGAACAGAAATGTCAGAAATCAAGAATGTCAATTTAGCAGGAGGATGGAATCCTTTGGTGAAGTCCCCGTAAATTTGCTGAGGGAATGCAAAATGTGACAAATGATATGAACGAGTTTTTCCCACTCCATAAATTCCCGGGAGTGGGTATGAATAGCTCAAATCCAGAGAGAGGTAGCCAAGTAATTAGGGAAGGAGCTTGTATTCAGTTCCTGGGGCTGCTGTGACACATTCCCACATATTTAGTGGCTTAAAACAATACATTTTTTTTCTCTTACAGTTCTGGAGCTCAGAAGCCCGAAGCCAGTTTCACTGGTCTAGAGTCAAGGTGTCAGCAGGACTGTTTTATTTTGGAGGCTCTGAGGGGAGAATTCATGTCCTTGCGATCTTCAGCATCTAGTGGCTGCCTGTAGTCCCTGGCTTATGGCCCCCTCCTCCATCTTCAAATCACATCACTTTAATCTCTGCCTCAGTCACCACATTTCCTCCTCCTCTGATTCTTCCTGCACCCCTCATACAAGGACCATTGTGATTATTGGGCCCATCCAAATAATCTAAAATAATCTCTCCATCGCAAAAGATCATTAATCACATATGCAACGTCTTTTTTCTCACTTAAGGTAATATTCACAGGTTCTAGGGATTAGGACGTTGACATGTTGGGGGTGAGGAGTCATTATTCAGCCTTCTGCAGGGTCCATGGCAAATACTCTCAGGTTGGCTCTCAGATTGGGGGTGGGAGTGAGTGACCCTCCCTAGCCTTCTTAGGTTCCCAAAATTATAGCTAAGTGTCAATTAGAGAAAGAGGAAGTCAGTAGTGAATGTATCGGGGGATTCCTGTATATACCCCCTAAATCCACTCCCCACTCAGGCATGAAGACTTTAACATTTTTAGTCTGACTCCCAGGGCCTCTGAGAAAACAATGTGGAGAGATACTGCCAACAACTGGAGAAATAAAATCTCTTCTCAGCCAGCCCTTTTCCCAGGGGCTGTCACTTCCACTGCTTTTGAAAGAATGTCAGGGGTCCTTTTATGTATACCTCTATGACCCTTCCTACCAGTGGAGCTTGGAGTCCCTTTATTCCCCCAGGAGGCATCTGATCAGCAGTCTGCAACCTCTAGCATGGATCACAGAAACTGGTCTGGGTAGCAGAGCCGGCAGACCGGAGACAGGAGACCAGGACATCCCAGAGTCTTGGAATATTACCCTCTGGAGCTTAAGCCAGGGGCTGCTCCACCAAGGTGAGGATCTCTCCAGAGGCGTCAGCGACCGTGGGCAGGACCGCCGACGGCTTTCCGAGATCCGCGCAACTGACGGCACATCGGAATTGCATACTGGAAGGCGTCAGCCATCCAGGGCCCCGACCAACCCCGCGGTCAACGCCTCAGACTCCAGCTCCTCCGGATTCTGCACCTAGATATGACGCCTCTGGATTCAACTGAAAGTACAGTTTCCCCAAATGCAGAATCAGAGGCAAGACGCGGGCTCTAGTATCGCCAACAGCCTTAAAGTCAGCAAAGCGGAGCGCGCCTGGTAGACTACGCTCAGAATTCAGCACTGCGGACAGTTCCACGATCAGCACGTCAGGCAGCGCCCGGACCCAGCCCCCTCGACCAACCTTCGGCCTCAGGTTGGCCATACTGTGATCTCCTAGCCACTGTGGTCCGGGCTCCATCCCGTTTTCCCATACTCCGAGCTCATCTCCGCATCTCCCTGTCTCTACTCTCTTTATCTCCCCGCCCCCACACCTCCCCACCTCCAATCACTCAGCTTGTCCGTCTTGCCGGCCCCTGGACTGCCGCCTCTGGCTCTCGCGGTTCCTGGTCTCTTCTTCCCCTGCCTCCCGGGTCTACAGCCCCTAAGCTCCTCAACGCCCCTCTCTTCGCTATTGCTTGGCCACATTTTTCTGTCTCTCCAGTTCTTTGCTACCTGCTTGCTTCAAGCCCTAATACAGACTCTAGTCTCTCGAATGACTCCTTCCCCCAAAATCCCCGTCCCCAGCCCCCTATCTTTTGGCATGCCAGGCTCCGAGAAGAGCCCACTGGTCTTCTCACCTTCCTCGGCGGTCCCAGGCCGCCAGGGTCCCAAAAGCACCGCGAGACAGAGCGGCATCCGGCAGAGGAACAGGCGCAGCGGGTGTGCACCGGCGCCGTTCTCCATGGTCCGCAGACAGAGCTGTCAGTGCGGCGGCGGCTCAAGCCGCGCCAGCCTCGTACCGCTGAGCAGTGCCCCAGACCCCTGAGCCAGCTGGGGGCGGGGTCTCGGCCGCTCACCATCATCCATCGGGACCAATCACTAGGCACCGCCGCGGGATGCCCACCAATCCTCGCCAGCAGAGGGTGGGTAGGTGGAGTTTCATAGGCCAGGGGCGGAACATCCAACTGGTGGGGAAAGGAAGGGGTCCCGCAGATCCTCAAACCGTGGGGGGGTGGGGCAGCGCTGGGAGCTGGCGGGGCTTCTGCGCGAGGGGGGATGAGCTGGCGTTGGTGGCCCAGAGCGCTAAACCTTAGCTCCTCATTCCTGAGAAGTAGGCAACGTGGGTTTGGCTTATGGAGCGGCGACCATCGGGGAGGCGGCGACACTTGCAGCCTCTGAGCTTGTCTGGAAGCTCCCCTTGTTCCCAGGACTTGCGGGGGTTTTGAAGGTTTATGCCCTGACCCCAAGCTCTGGGGAGCTCTCCTATCTCCCTGCCTTAGGTCTGTTCCTGTATCTGAGCCTCCTAGTGTCTCCTGGCTCATCCCTCCCTTTCTCTTCCCGCCCTCATCACACACACACACACACACACACACACACACACACACACACACGGCGGCAGGAAGGAGGGGCCGAACCCGACCCCGGAGCTGTTCCGGAAAGGAGAGCAAAGTGAGGGACGGGGTCCCGCCCTACCAGCGCTGTTCCCAAGCTCGGAAACCATGTGGACGCCGGGATGGGGGCGGTGGTGGTTTTGCATGAACGATCAGTTCCTCAGGTTCTTACTTCTGCTGTCAAGACACAAGCAGCGCACCTCACAGCCACCCCTGTCCTCAGTTTGGTCAGAGTCGGGGGTTCCCCCTCTTCGGTCACCCCACTCCGCCCACCCCAGAGGACTGGTGAACAGCACCGCGGCCAGGAATCCGAGAAATCTGCGAGAGGCGGAGCAATCCTGGCAGAGTTCAGCTGGCGTTGAAGAAGCCGCAAGAACACATGGAACACGACCTCTGTCTAGTGAAGGTCATTTATGTGCAAGCTGAGGATTTAACACTTTGGTGGTGGGAAGGGCTGGGGCTCACCAGGACGAGGGAGGCGGCTACTGAGCGCCACCATCTGGGCTGAACTTGAGGGGAGAAAGCTCCACCCACCTCGTGGCTTTTTCCGAGCTCTTTTCTTGGGGGACCCATCCCCTCTCTGTTTGGAAACGAATATAGCCTGAGAAGCCTTGAGAGTGAGTGTGAGTCCTGTGACTTACTTGGCCTCTGCGGTCTGAGTGTCTGTGCGTTTTGCACATATGTATCCCTTGCCCCTCCACCCAGTCGTTCCTGGGCGCCACGCTCTGTGCTGCGGATGCCCTGGTGAACCACGCTGCCTCTGCCACAGTCCATACCTCTTTGAATGCCGAGTGTAAGGAGGATTCCTGGCATCGTAGATCACTGGCCATTTACAAGCCGTTTTCATGTGCCGTTTCTGTGTGTGTGCATGTGTGTGTGAGGAAATGCACATATGCTCACTCAGAGATATTTGCTGGACAGTAGCAATAGGAGGAGTAGGTGGGGAGGAATTGGTCTTCTTTACCTGCAGAAAGAAAGGTCATTAGCAAAGGCTGTGGCTTGGACACCGCAGGAGATAAGCCCGCTGAGGAAGCAGAAGGAGGTGTGGCATCTCTCCAGTCCTTGGAAGCAGGCAGGACCTCTAAAACCAGACCTACCTGAGGAAGGGTTCTCACACTGCCACCTCCTTTCCATCTTCATTCTCCTCACGCTCGATTTTTCCCCTCCCCCTCCCTCCAGCTCTGGGAGATGATATTTTTAGAAGCTGCTTAGAGACCCAGGACTCCTTTCATTTCAAAATGAGTCCTCACTACACCACCCCTCACTCCTCTTTAAAACCGGGTTCCATCCCCTTAGCAGGCTCTTACTGAAGTTCCAGGGACTTCAGCCCAGAGGTTCAGACCCTAGGTGCTAAAACAAAATACAGACTTCCTCTGAACCTGACAAGGATCTTTCAGAAACCAAACAGATGGGAGAAATTATCTGGGGAAATCTACATAGGATGCTCTGGCAAACACCTGACTGTTGGAGTCTGGTTTCCACCCTCTTCCGCCACACACACCTTCAGGCATCTCAGGGAAATTTCCAGATGGAGACCCTAGGAATAGGGGGGAAAAGAAGAGGAAGGAGTGAAATAATCCTTCCCTTTCTTCCTCTGAGCAATTCATTTATAATAAAACCAGAACGGAGAAGCCCCAGTGAATGCAGATATATGCAAATCAGCTGGATCTTAATAAGAGTTGCTCTAAGGCGAACCCCTCTCTACCAGGAAGCTGCAGAACAGACAGCTCAGTGAAGAAATTCAGGAGGCCCTTAGAAGGAAACCAACGCACTGTTTATCTCTACCTTTAAGTGATGGGAGCCAGTTAACTAATGGCCGGGGTTAGGTTCCTCTCAGGAATAGCAATGGAGACTGGTGAGATCGTGGTTGGGGACAGAGAGGGGTATCTCTCTGTGGTATTAAACCCTCGGCCCTCGGGACAGCTTTGGGTTGCTTTCTGTCCATGGTGCTGAACCCAACTGAGTCTGAACACTCATTGGACCTGGGACTTCTCTGCTGCTGTGCTCTGATCCTTGGCAGGATCATAAAAGGTAAGTAGTCGTGTTTCATAATCTTAAAGGTTTTCTCTGTTTAATTTTCAACATTAGTAAATTAAATGCTTTATGCTTCCTTTAAGAAAATACAGCGGTTGCATCGACTCCTCCAGTCTATAACACAAATCCTGTAATTCATGTCTCCAGGAGATAAGCAGCTTTCACTCCCTTGCAGAAGAGTGAAGGAGCCTGGAACCCACTCAGAAACATCTTGTTTCCTCTTTTGCTTGTCTCAGACCTCTACTGAAGCAGGCTGGACGGGATACTTCTCTCTACTTCTACCTCACTATCTTCTAGGATCATGGGGAGGACACCTGTTAAGGCTGAGCAACTTCATTAAACACCCAAAATAATAAAAAGTGATCTTCCAGGGAGCAGATCCAATGTTGCCACAACCTCCATCTCCAAGTTTCTGAAAGTTACAAATCTAGGTGCTGAAGGTTTGACCTCTTCCTTTTGCACAGATACAGAAAGTACATTGAGCCTGACTGGACAGAGAAGGTTACCTCCTCCAAAAAGAAGTTTAAGATTACAGGTGGCTCACACCTGTAATCCCAGCACTTTAGGAGGCCAAGGCAGGAGGATCACGAGGGAGATCAAGACCATCCTGGCTAACACAGTGAAACCCCATCTCTACTAAAAATACAAAAATAATCCCAGCTACTCAGGAGGCTGAAGCAGGAGAATCGCTTGAACCTGGGAGGTCGACGTTGTGGTGAGCTGAGATTGTGCCACTGCACTCTAGCCTGGGTGACAGAGCAAGACTCTGATTCAAAAAAAAAAAGGTGAAAATTGTGTCAGAGGAATCAGGGTCAAGCCCTACTCTCAGGAAGAAGAATTGGAAGGGGCAAAGAGCAGTGGGAGCTTTATTGTTCAAAAGGTCAAAGGATCTTTTTTTTTTTTTTTTTTTGATACAGTATCTCACTCTGTTGTCCAGGCTGGAATGCAGTGGCCTGATCTTGGTTCACTGCAACCTCTGCCTCCCAGATTCAAGCAATTCTCCTGCCTCAGCCTCCCAAGTAACTGGGACTACAGTTGCGCACCACCACACCTGGCTAATTTTGTATTTTTAGTAGAGACAGGGTTTCACCATGTTGGCCAGGCTGGTCTCTAACTCCTGACCTCAAGTGATCTAGGCCTCAGCCTCCCAAAGTGCTAGGATTACAGGTGTGAGCCACTACACCTGGCCTAAACTGCATTTCTTAGATAAAGGAAACAAAGCATTTAATTTACTAATTTTGAAAATTATGCAGAGAAAACTTTTAAGATTATGAAACACAACTACTTACACTTTATGAGCCTCCACTTCTTTCTCTGTAAAATAGGAACAAAAACACTTTTCTGAGTTATCGTGAGGTCAGAATAAAATTTTTACATATGGCCCAGAACTGCTTGGCACAAAGCTCTGATATATATTATTATTCAACTCCATGGTCAATTAAGGTAAAAAAAAAAAAAAAGAAGAAGAAGAAAAAGGAAAAGAAGGCCCAGAGGTTAAGGCAGGTGGATCGCCTGAGGTCAGGAGTTCGAGACCAGTCTGGTCAACATGGTGAAACCCTGTCTCTACTAAAAACACAAAATTAGCTGGAAGTGGTGCTGTGTGCCTGTAATCCCAGCTACTTGGGAGGCTGAGGCAGGAGAATTGTTTGAACCTGGGAGGGGGAGGTTGCAGTGAGCCAAGATTGCACCATTGCATTCCAGCCTGGGCAAAAAAGAGAGAAACTCCATCAAAAAAAGAAAGAAAAGAAAAGAAAAAAGAAGGAAAAGAAAGGACAGAAAAGGAAGGGGAGTGGGGGAAGAAAGAAAAGAAGAAAGAAAGAAAGAAGAAAGAAAGAAAGAGAAAGAAAGAAAGAGAGAAAGAAGGAAAGAAAGAAAGAGAGAAAGAAAGAAAAAGAAAACAAGGGATAAAGGAAGGATAAGTAGTGAGGCAGGAAGAAAGAAAGATATATAAAATTAAAGAGAGAGTCATAGAGGAAAAGACAGAGTCAGGGATAAAGAGACAACTGGTTGAGATGAATGTGTCTAGAAACACAGGAGTCTGAAAGAAATGTGCTTGAAGAGACAGAGGTGTCATCAGGGCAGGCTGGCTGGCCAGCTGCCAAGTGACATCAGAAATGACATTTACCTTGGTGAATTCATCATGGTCCAGGCTTATGAACTTGACTTTAGCAGCATTAAGACAGAATCTATCTGTTGGGGGATGGAAAGTAGATCCTACTAACCCAGCTCCTATCCTGCTATCTGAGCCAGAGAACCAATGTATTAATTTATGATGAGAAATGGAACTGCCAAGGGGGCCAGAATGCTCACAATGCCATGTCCAGCACATTCTTTCCCTGTCAGAAAATATGCACAGGAAGCCACTTTATGATATGAAGACAGCTTTGAGAGTGGAAGGGGAGGGAGGTGAATGGTTTAAATATTTGATGGCATCAGGCTCTGATAGCCTTGTACCTCCAAATCCCAAGAAGGGATAAGCCTGCTGCTGGCACCTGAGTAACTGTGTAGGGGCCAGGGCTGGGGCTAGAATATACAAACATGTGCTTCTCTGACTCTCTCTCTCTCTTCTCCCTAATACATATATACATACACACACATGCACACATACATGTATTTGTGTACGTTTTAGAGACAGGCACTCTGTTGCCCAGGCTGGAGTGCAGTGATGTGATCATAGCTCACTGTAGCCTCAACCTCGTGGGCTCAAACAATCCTCCAACCTCCTGAATAGCTTGGACTACAGGCACGCACAATCATGCCCATAATTCTTTTTATTTTTTCTTTTGTAGAGACAGGGTGTCATTATGTTGCCCAGACTGGTCTCAAAGTCCGGTCTAGGGTGATCCTCTTGCCTCGACCTCCCAAAGTGCTGGGATTACAGGTGTGAGCCACCATATCCAGCCTTCCGACTCTATATTTTTATTCTAGCTCTATTTCTGAGCAGCCTATTTTCAGATTGAAGTCCTTTTAAATTTAAATCACCGAAGTATTCTAAGCCCCTGACCACGAGATATGATTTTAAAAAAAGAGAGAGAGAGAAAGAAATCGCTGGGGATGGTGGCTAATGCCTGTAATCCAAGCACTTTGGAGGCCAAGGCAGGCGGATCACCTGAGGTCAGGAGTTCAAGACCAGCCTGACCAACATGGTGAAACCTCGTCTTAAAATAAATAAATAAATAAAATTAAATAAATCACCAAAGTAATATAAACTAATGAAAATGGTATAAGTAAAAATATGCATCCTTTCCACTCCAGATAGTCCCCTTCCCAAATTTATATCCTGTTAACAGATTGATGTTTGCAATTCCTGATATTTTCTACACACACACAACTTTACGGAAAATTGATGTATCTATTAGTGTGGCAAACACTGTTGATTACTTACACAATACCTTTCCCCCTCTCATATTTTATATTGCTGACGGAGTCCCAATTTTATTTGAATGTTCTTCTACTCTAGTTGTTTGCTAGGAAAAGATGATCCTGTCCCCCAAGTTCAGGAATAAATAGATTGCTATTTGCTAATCATTTTCATCCCATTCCATGTAGTGTGTGATTACAACCCTGGCCTTCTGAATTAGAAATTATAGAAAAGGTTTTCACTCCTAATAAGCAGAGATGGATGACAGGCAATATTCCACTTCTCTGGATGTCATGTCTGCTTTTGACACCTGGAGCTGCTGCAGCCATTACAACATCATGAAGGGGGATATCTCAACATTGTCAGTTAAGATTTTCCAGTTGTGTGTAACAGGAAACCAAATAAAACTGGCTTAAACAAAAATGAGCTTTTATTGGTTGATATAATTGAATGGGAGTAAATCTGTCTAGAACAGTAAGATTTTGCATTGGAATTGTGGTAGAGTGCAAAATTACCAAACCTGGATACTCTAAAAAGGAATGCAATTGAAATCCTAGAATTGAAAAATGTAATAATTGAATTTAACATAGTAGATGGATCTGATAGCAGGTTAGAAACAGCTAATTCCAGCATTAATGGTGTGGAATATAGTTTCAGCATAAAATATCCAGACAGAAGTGTGGAAGAAAGAAAAGTGAAAATGTAGATAAGAGAGAAAGAAAGAAACATATGGGACATGGCAAAAGGCCTAAATACATGGAATTAGAGTCCTAGAAAGAGAAGAAAGAGGGAATAGAAAAGAAGTACTATTTGAAAAGAGAGTAGTTGAAAATTTTCCAAAATTGCTGAAAGATACCAAGATACATACTCAAGAAGCACTATCAATCCCAAGCAGAAAAAATGCAAATAAAACATTTTTTTTTTTTGAGACAGAGTCTTGCTCTGTCACCCATACTGGAAGTTCAGTGGTGTGATCTTGGCTCACTGCAACCTCTGCCTCCCAGGTTTGAGCAATCCTCCTGCCTCAGCCTCCTGAGTATCACAAAAATAGCACACAGTGATTACAGGCATGAGCCACCATGCCTGGCTGAAAACTACATTTGAGGACTTCACAATAAAACTGCTTAAAACCAAAGACAAAGAAAAAAATATTGAAATCAATTAGAGAGAGAGAGAGAGAGAGAGATTACCTTGAAAGGAACAACATTAAGACTGACAATGGCCAGGTGCAGTGGCTCATGCCTGTAATCCCAGCACTTTGGGAGGCCGAGGCAGGCAGATCACCTGAGGTCAGGAGTTCAAGACCAGCCTGGCCAAAATGGTGAAACCCCATCTCCATTAAAATATAAAAATTATACAGGCATGGTGGCACACACCTGTAGTCCCAGCTACTTGGGAGGCTGAGGAAGGAAGATCACTTGAACCTGGGAGGCAGAAGTTGCAGTGAGCCAAGATTGCACCACTGCACTCCAGCCTGGGTGATAGAGTAAGACTCTGTCAAAAAAAAAAAAAAAAAAAAAGGATAACTTTGGCCAGGGATGATAGTTCAAGCCTGTAATCCCAGCACTTTGGAAGGCCAAGGCAGGAGGATCACTTGAGGCCAGGAGTTCAAGACCAGCCTAGGCAATACAGTGAGACCCCCATTTCTACAAAAAATACAAAAATTAGCCTGGCATGATGGTGTGCACCTGTAGTCCCATCTACTCAGGAAACTGTAGTGGGAGATCACTTAAGCCCCACAGGTTGAGGCTACAGTGAGCTAGGATTGCACCACTGCACTCCAGCCTGGGCAACAGAGCAACACTGTCTCAATTTTTTGAAAAAAGGACTGAGGCTGGGCACAGTGGCTCATCCCTGTAACCTCAGCACTTTGGGAGGCTGAGACGGGAGGATCACTTGAGCCCAGTCATTTGAGACCAGCCTGGGCAACATGGCGAAATCCCATCTCCACTAAAAATAGAAAAACTAGCCAGGCATAGTGTCATGCACCTGTCGTCCTGGCTACTCAGAAGGCTGGGAACGGAGGAGAATCATTTGAGCTTGGGAGTTCAAGGCTGTGGTGAGCTGTGATCATGCCACTGCACTCCAGACTGGGAGAGAGAATGAGAAAATAAATGTCTCAAAAATAAAATAAAATAAAATGAAAAGACTGACAACTCACTGTTTCATATAAATGATAAAATCCAGAAGATGATGGAATGGAATCTTTGAAGTGCTAAAAGAAAATAACAATCTAAAACTCTATACTCAGTAAAATACTCTTCAAAAGTGGAGGTACAATAAATATGTTTTCAGGCAGTCAAATTCTTCATCCACAGATCCACACTAAAGAAATATTAAAGGGAATTTTTAAAAAGAAACTCAAAAGGAATTATGAACATCCAGGAAAAAAATAAGATCAAAAGAAAGTAAATATGTGGATAAAAATAAATGAACAATAACTGTATAGAGTGATAATGTCATGTGACGTTCTAAATGCACATAGAATTAAAACACATCACAAAAGTAACACACAGTGTGGGAGCAGATAAATGGAGGTAAAGTATTTTAAGGTACTTGCATTGTCTTTGAAGTGGTAAAAGAATTAATTTATATTAAACTTTAGCAAGTGAAGGATGCATGCTGTAATTACCATGGTAATCATGGAAAAATAGTAACAAAAATATGTTACTAACAAGCTAATGTAGAAACATTTGGAATAATAAAAATAATCAAAAAAGATTTAGAAGCGAGGAAAAAAAGAACATCAAACGTGTGGGAGAGTTAGAATACAAATACTGTGATATCTTGAAACTCAGATGTATAAATAACAATTTTAAATATAAATGGACTAAATATTCCTATTTAAAAACAACGATTGGGCCGGGTACTGTGGCTCACGCCTATAATCCCAGCACTCTGGGAGGTTGAGGCAGGAGGGTGGCTTGAGCCTAGGTGGTAGAGACCAGCCTGGACAACGTGGTGAAACCTCATGTCTACAAAAGAATACAAAAATTAGCTAGGCGTGGTGATGCACACCTGTGGCCCCAGCTACTTGAGTTGCTGAGGTGGGAGGATCACTTGAGCCTGGGAGGTTGAGGCTGCAGTGAGCCATGATTGTGTCACTGCACTCCAGCCTGGGTGACAGAGTGAAACCTTGTCTCAAAAAATAAAATAGGGGCCAGGTGCGGTGGCTCACGCCTGTAATCCCAGCACTTTGGGAGGCCGAGGCGGGAGGATCACGAGGTCAGGAGATCGAGACCATCCTGGCTAATGCCGTGAAACCCCACCTCTACTAAAAATACAGAAAATTAGCCGGGTATGGTGGCATGCGCCTGTGGTCCCAGCTACTCGGGAGGCTGAGGTAGGAGACGTTGGACCTGGAAGGCAGAGGTCGCGGTGAGCAGAGATTGCGCCACTGCACTCCAGCCTGGGTGACAGAGTGAGACTTCATCTCAAAAAAAAAAATAATTAATAATCAAATAAAATAAAACAAAGATTGTCAGATTGAGTTTCTAATTTACTTATTATTTTTATATTTTAGTATTAAAAAAAATTTCTTAGAGACAAGATCTTGTTCTGTTGCCCAGACTGGAATGCAGTGATGCAATCAGAATTCACTGCAGCATCAACCTCCCTGGGTTCAAGCAATCCAGGCACCTCAGCCTCCAAAGCAGCTAGGACTACAGGCATGTACCACTACACCTGGCTGATATTTTTTTAAAAATTTGTAGAGTCCGGGTTTTGTTATGTTGTCCAGGTTGGTCTTGAACTGCTGGCCTCAAGCAATCCTCCTGCCTCAGCCTCCCAAAGCACTGGGATTACAGGGGAGAGCCACCATTGCCAGCCCAGACAGGTTTTTGTGTTTTGTTTTTTGTTTTGTTTTGTGTTTAAGGCAAGGTCTCATTCTGTCACCCAGGCTGGAGTTCAGTGGCATGATCACAGCTCACTGCAACCTCTGCCTCCTGGACTTGAGTGATCCTCTCATCTCAGTCTCCTAAGTAGCTGGGACTGCAGGCGTGTGCCATCATGCTCAGCTAATTTTTGTATTTCTTTTTTTGGTAGAGATGAGGTTTCACCAAGTTGCCCAGGCTGGTCTTGAACTGCTGAGCTCAAGTGATTCACCTGCCTCAGCCTCTCAAAGTACTGGAATTATAGGGAAGAGTCATCATGGCCAGTCCAGATTGTTTTTTGTTTGTTTGTTTGTTGAGATAAGGTCTCATTCTGTCACCCAGGCTGGAGTTCAGTGGCATGATCACAGCCCACTGTAACCTCTGCCTCCTGGACTTGAGTGATCCTCTCATCTCAGTCTCCTAAGTAGCTGGGGCTGCAGGCGTGTGCCATCATGCTCAGTTAATTTTTGTATTTCTTTTTTTGGTAGAGATGAGGGTTCACCATGTTGCCCAGGCTGGTCTTGAACTGCTGAGCTCAAGTGATTCACCTGCCTCAGCCTCTCAAAGTACTGGAATTATAGGGAAGAGTCATCATGGCCAGTCCAGATTGTTTTTTGTTTGTTTGTTTGTTGAGATAAGGTCTCATTCTGTCACCCAGGCTGGAGTTCAGTGGCATGATCACAGTCCACTGCAACCTCTGCCTCCTGGACTTGAGTGTCATCATCACACGTCAGTCTCCTAAGTAGCTGGGACTACAGGCATATGCCATCATGCCAGCTAATTTTTGTATTTGTCTTTTTTTGGTAGAGATGAAGTTTCACCAAGTTGCCCAGGCTGGTCTTGAACTCCTGAGCTCAAGTGATCCATCTGCCTCAGCTCCCAAAGTGCTGGAATTTTAAGCATGAGCCACCACACCTGGCCCAGATTGGGTTTTAAACATCGACTTTATACTGCTTTAAAAAACTTCCACATAAGGATACAGATATGTTAAAGCAAAGATTGCAAACAAACAAATAGTATAGTATGTGCAAACAGTATATAGTACAAACAATAACTTAAAGAAAATCAGTATTGTTAAACTAACTCTATATAATTTTTTTTTTTTTTTGGAGATCAAGTCTTGCTCTGTCTCGCAGGCTGGAGTGCAATGACACGACCTCACTCACTGCAACCTCTGCCTCCCAGGTTCATGTGATTCTCCTGCCTCAGCCTCCCAAGTAGCTGAGATTACAGGTGCACACCACCATGCCTAGCTAATTTTGTATTTTAGAGACAGGGTTTTGCCATTTTGCTTAGGCTGGTCTCAAACTCCTGACCTCAGGTGATCCACCTGCCTTGGCCTCCCAGAGTGTTGGGATTACAGGTGTGAGCCACTGTGTCCAGCTTTCTTCTTCTTCTTCTTCTTCTTTTTTTTTTTTTAACAAAGTCTTGCTCTGTTATGCAGGCTGGAGTGCAATGTCATGATATTAGCTCCCTGCAACCTCTGCCTCCTGGGTCCAATCAATTCTTCTGTCTCAGCCTCCCGAGTAACTGGGATGACAGGTGTGCACCACCATGCCTGGCTAATTGTTTGTATTTTTAGTAGAGACTGACACCAACCAGAACTGCAAGGTGTTGACTGTCTACCAGGGGCATGAGCAGTTGATAGAAAATTACAGGAGGTTGGCCAGTGATCTCCTGGAGTGGAGTCAGCACACCAGCCCCTGGCTGGAGGACCCCATACCCCAAAAGACCTTCCGGGAGATGCAGCAGAAGTCTTTTGTGACTACTGGTGCATCCACAAGTTGTCCCAGGTGCAGGAGAGAGGCCAGCTGGAGATCACCTTCAACATGCCGCAGACCAAGCTGCACCTAAGCAACCAGCCCATCTTCATGCACGCTGAGAGTAAGATGGTCTCAAAGATCAACAGCGGTGGGCAGCACCTGGAGCAGGCCAAGAAGGGACATGAGGAGTTGCTGCTGAATGAGATCCACAGGCTGGAGCATCTCAACCACCTGGCAGAGAAGTTCCAGCAGAAGGCCTGCATCCATGAGGCCTGGACCGACGAGAATTAAGCCATGCCTAAGCAGCGGGACTATAAGACGGCCGCCCTATCAGACATCAAAGCCCTTATCCACAATGGTGAAGCCTTTCAGAGTGATCTGGCCATACACCAGGACTTGGTGGAGCTGATCGAGGCTCTGAGAGTGGAAAAACTCAAACTGTTTTTCCTCTGTTCTTATGCAACCCAGAATGCTTCTGTGACCAATTGTGTGTGGTTTTCCCCACCCACCGAACAAGCAATCAAATCTGCAGCAGACATCAGCTGGTTGTCCTCCAGTTCAATTCAATTCTAACATTATCTACCTGGAGATAGTGTCAGATCCCACAGGGTAAGGGCTCAGTCCTACGAGACTGCCTCCACTTCAGATGCTAATCACAAGTCCAATTATTTTGGCCTGTGCTTCAGACCAACTGGCTATGAATTGGGGTTCCTGCTACCTCCTTGGATTCCATTAATTTGCTACAGCAGCTCACAGAGCTCAGAAAAACACTTTACTTAAATTGGCTTGTTTATCATATAGGATATTACAAAGGATACAGATGAAGAGATGCCTAGGGCAAGGTGTGGGAAAGGGGACTTGGAGATTCCATGCCCTCTCTGGGGTTGCCACCTTTCAGGAACCTCCATGTGTTCAGCTCTCCAGAAGCTCTGTGAACCCTGTCCTTTTGGGGTTTTATGGAGGCTTCATTATATGGGCATGATTGATTAAACCACTGGCTATTGCTGATCAACTTAATCTTCAATCACTCTTCCCTTCTCAGGGGTTGGGTGGTGGAGCTGAAAGTCCCAACCCTCTAATTATACCTTGGTCTTTCTGGTGACCAGCCTCCATCCTGAAGACCATCAACTCATAAGCATACAAAAGGACATGGTTTCAGAAATTCTTAGGATTTTTATGCCAAGAAACAGGATTGAAGACCAAATATATATTTCACAATATCATAGAGGACATTTCCCAGGAACTCAATGAGCTGGATTACTATGAATCCCACAGTGCCAATGCCCAGTGCCAGAAGATCCGCGAGCAGTGGGAAGCCCTGGGCTCTCTGACCCACAGTCACAGGGAAGCTCTGGAGAGAATGAAGATGCAGCTGGAGGCCACTGATCACCTGTGCCTGGAGTATGCCAAGTGGGCAGCACCTTCTACAACTGGATGGAGAGTGCTGTGGAGGAGCTCCAGGATGTGCACATCAGCTACACCACCGAGAAGATCCAGGGCCTGATCTCACCCCACAGCCAAAAGTTGAGCCTGCCAGATACTGACAGGGAGAAAGAGGTTATCCTGGCCATCCACAAGGAGGCCCAGAGGATCATAGAGAGCACATGTTGATGTTCACTCAGGGTGGCTGACAAGAGATTAACTATCAGGAAAAGTTATAGATTGTGATCTCTCTCATCTCTCTTTTTTTTCCCCAGCTAATTTTTTTTTTATTTTTAGCAGAAATAGGGTTTCACCATGTTGGCTAGGCTGGTCTCGAACTTCTGACCTCAGGAGATCCGCTCGCCTCTGCCTCCCAAAGTGCTGGGATTACAGGTATGAGCCATTGGGCCTGGACTTATTTTTTTTATTTTTTATTTTTTCTGTTGACTATTTTTTTTTTTTTTTGCATTTTAGGTTTTGGGGTACATGTGAAGAACATGGAAAATTGCTGCATAGGTACACACATGGCAGTGTGATTTGCTGCCTTCCTCCCCATCACCTATATCTGGCATTTATCCCCATGCTATCTCTCCCCAACTCCCCCACCCCCCCGCTGTCCCTCCCCTGTCCCCCCCCAACAGACCCCAGTGTGTGATGCTCCCCTCCCTGTGTCCATGTGTTTTGATTGTTCAGCACCCGCCTATGAGTGAGAACATGCGGCT
Source organism: Ateles fusciceps (assembly GCA_036589455.1). NCBI lineage: Eukaryota > Metazoa > Chordata > Mammalia > Primates > Atelidae > Ateles > Ateles fusciceps. The sequence continues at coordinate 9,338,316 of JAZHEH010000733.1, forward strand.
TTTGATTTTCTGTTCTCGTGTCAGTTTGCTGAGAATGATGGTTTCCAGGTTCATCCATGTCCCTACAAAGGACATGAACTCATCGTTTTTGATGGCTGCGTAATATTCCATGGTGTATATGTGCCACGTTTTCCCTGTCCAGTCTCTCATGGATAGGCATTTGGGTTGGTTCCAGGTTTTTGCTATTGTAAACTATGCTGCAATGAACATTCGTGTGCATGTGTCCTTATAGTAGAACGATTTATAATCCTTTGGATATATACCCAGTAATGGGATTGCTGGGTCAAATGGAATTTCTATTTCTAGGTCCTTGAGGAATCGCCACAGATCTCAAATTTTTTGGAAGACCAAAAGGTTTTATTGAGGCATGCTGAAGGCAGCTGCCTCATTAACGTTAGCATAGGAAAGAGAGGCAATCAAAGGCATTCCAAGTTTACGTCTGCTAACCCCACATCCCTTTGTCTCCACTCTAACTGTGTACTAATGTAAATTTTGTGCTGGGTGGTCCTCTCAGGGGAAGATCAAAGGGGAATTACCTGTTAATAGTATTTACTCTGGGCCCTGGAACCTAAAGCTTTTATCAGTAGTAAAACCATTCTCTTAACCATGTTAATTATCCACAAATGTGTTAACTTAGAACCTTTATTGAAAGTCTATGAATAAAAGTGTGGATGGACGGAGGGTCTTTGTCATTTGGTTGCATTTTGCCTCTGAAAGCAGCCAATGGCCATCCCTAGCCCACTTGTATTACTGTAATGGTGTGAGAGTGCATTCATTCATCCGTCGTTAAGTCAGGGTCTGCAAGCTGGACTTCCGCAGGTGGTGGTCCATGTCTCAAGTGAACATACTAAGCCATCAGGCAGCAACCCCTACACCATTGTCACCCCACCACCACCCCATCCAGATCATCCACTCCCAGTGGGCAATGGTGCAGCAGCTGTTGCCAAAGCAGGATTATGCCCTTCTGAAGGAGCAGAGCAAGCAGCAGTCCAGTGAGCAGCTCCACCACCAGTTCTCCCCAGTGTCATGGGGCCCCGGATCCAGACCAAGAAGGAGGAAATTGGGTACATCTCCATCAAGATGAAGGGGACCCTGGAGGACCAGCTAAACCTGAAGCAATACTAGCAAAGCATCATGGACCACAAGCTGAACCTGGACGGGCTGAAGCAGAGCCCCAGCTCCTCTAGGAGGTCTTCATCTTCAACAACAAGCATATCAGCTACAAGGTGGAACACATCCACATGGGCTGGGAGCAGCTGCTTACCACCATTGCCCACACCATCAGTGAGGTAAGAACCAGATCCTCACCTGTGACACCAAGGGCATCGGCCAGGAGCAGATGCAAGAGTTTCAGGTGTCCTCTAGCCACATTGGCAACAGCCATGGCAGGGTGCTGGGACTGATGGAGTTCAAGGCCTGCTTCATCAGCTTGGGCTACGATATGGAGGATAACAGCAGAGCAATGCTGAGTTCAACTGCATCATGAATGTGGTTGACCCCAACCATAGCAGCCTTGTGGCCTCCCAAGACTTCATCCACTTCAGGCCTTGGGAGACCACCAACATAGACACAGCCAGGTCGTCACCTCCTTCAAGGTCCTGGCAGGGGACAAGAACTTCATCACGGCTGAGGAGCTGCAGAGAGAGGTGCCCCTGACCAGGCCAATACTGCCTTACCCACCTGGCACCACAATGAGTCCCCAGTGCCATGCCTGGCGCCCTTGCCTACAAATCCTTCTCTATAGCTCCATACAATGAGAGTGACTATGAGGCCCCTGGTGAGACTCAGATCAAACACCCCCTCCTCATGGCTTCTGGTAGGGGCTGGGAGAGCCCTTTGCCCCCTTCCCATGGTGTGGGCCTGTACAGTCGCCATTCCTCTGAGTCTATATCTTTGTGAAGCGCTCTGTCAGTCCTTTGTGGAGGGTGAGTGGGGGAAGGGCAGATAGGCTCTCTTCTCTTTGTTGGTTGGCCAGGAGACTCTCCTACCCACCTAACACACACACACACACACACACACACACACACACACACACACACGGTAGAGGTAAGCAAGACTCTTGAGGTTAGTGTTTCTGGTCTGGTAAATATATGAGGGGTCTTCATTCTTATTATTTATTTATTTTTTATATTGAGAATGGGGTCTCGCTATGTTGTCCAGATAAGTCAGCCATCCTCTTGTCTCTGTTTCCCTATGTGCTGGGATTACAGGCATGAGCCACGGTGCCCGGCTGAGGGGTCTTCAAAAAGTTAACAGAAAATGCATATTACAGGCCAGGTGCAGTGTCTCACATCTGGGGCAAGAGGATCATTTGAGCCCTGGAGTTCAAGACCAGCCCAGGCAACATAGTGAGACTTTGCCTCAGGAAAAAAGAAAGAAGAAGAAAGAAAAAGCAAGAAAGAAAGACAGAGGGAGAGAGAAAGAGAGAAAGTGAGAGAGAGAGAGAAGAAAGAAAAAAGAAAAAGAAAGAAAGAGAAAGAAGAAAGAAAGAGAGAGAAAGAAAGAAATGAAGGAAAGAAGGAAGGAAAGAAGGGGAAGGAAGGAAGGAAGGAAGAAGGAGAAGGAAGGAAGGAAGGAAGGAAGACATTATCACATACTATGAAAAAACTCTGCATGGATTACACCAAAATAAACTGGTACTAACCTGTTACAACATGTCTGAACAGGATCTACTTTGAGGCACTAAAGGATAAGACATCAGTTTGAAAAGAGCCCTTATCAGAGCAACATGAATTACGTTAAAATTGACGGAAGAACAAGCACCACATTTATGGTGAAGCTTGGGTGGAAGAATGGTGAAATCACTGATGCTTTACAAAAAGTTTGTAGGGGCAATGCCTGATATGGTTTGGATCTGTGTCTCCACCCAAATCTCATGTTGAGTTGTAATCCCCAGTGTTGGAGGTGGGGCCCAGTGGGAAGTGATTGGATCATGGGGATGGATTTCTCATTAATGGTTTAGTACCAACCCCTTGGTGCTATCTTGCAATAGTTAGTGAGTTCTGGTGAGATCTGGTCATTTAAAAGTGTAGCACCTTCCCCCCCAACTTGCCTCTGCTTTTGACTATGTGACTTGCCTACTCCCCCCCCCCCTCAACTTCCACCATGATTGTAAGTTTCCTGAAGCCTCCCCCAGAAGCTGAGCAGATGCCAGCATCATGCTTCCTGTTCAGCCTGCGCAACTGTGAGCCAATTAAACCTCTTTCATTATAAATTGCTCAGTCTCAGGTACTTCTTTGTAGCAGTGTGAGAATGGATTAATACAATGCCCCAGAAAAATCAGCAGTTTACAAATGGATAGCTGTTTTTTTGTTTTGTTTTGTTTTGTTTTGTTCTGTTCTGTTTTGAATAAGAGTCTGGATCTGTCACCCAGGCTGGAGTGGAGTTGTGCCATCTTGGCTCACTGCAACCTCTGCCTCCCAGGTTCAAGTGATTCTCCTGCCTCAGCCTCCCAAGTAGCTGGGAATACAGGCATGTGTCACCATGCCTGGCTGATTTTTGTATTTTTTTAGTAGAGATGGGGTTTCACCATGTTGACCAGGCTGGTCTTGAACTCCTGACCTCAAGCAATCCACCTGCCTTGGCCTTCCAAAGTGCTGAGATTACAGGCATGAGCCACTACACCCAGCAGCAGCTGGTTTTAAGAAGGGATGAGATGATGTTGCAGATGAGGCCTGCAGCAGCCAACCATCCACATCGATTTTCCAGGAAAATTTTCATCTTATTTGTGCTCTAATTGAAGAGGACCAACGATTAACAGCACAAACAATAGCCAACACCACAGGCAACCTAATTGGTTCAGCTTACACAATTCCAACCAAAAATTAAAGTTGTGAAATCTTTCCTCTCAACGGGTGCCAAAACCACTGTGCCCAGATCAGCTGCAGACAAAAGCAGAGCTTTCAACGCAAATTTTAAACAAATGGGATGAAGATCCTGAAGCATTTCTTTGAAGAATTGTAACAGGAGATGAAACATGGCTTTACCAGTACAATCCTGAAGACAATGCACAATCAAAGCAATGGCTACCAAGAGGAGGAAGTGTCCAGTCAAACCAAAAGTGGACCTGTCAAGAGTAAGGTCATGGCATCCATTTTTTGGGAGATGCTCAAAGCATTTTGCTTGTTGACTTTCTAGAAGGCCAAAAACTAATACTATCTACTTATATTATGAGAGTGTTTTGATAAAATTAGCCAAAGCTTTAGTAAAAAAACTCTCAAGAGAGCTTCACCAGAGAGTCTTTCTCTACCACAACAATGCTCCTCCCCGTTCCTTTTCATCGAACAAGGGCAATTTTGTGGGAGTTTTGATGGGAAATCATTAGACATCCACCTTGCAGTGCTGACTGGCTCCTTCAGACCGGACTTCTTTCTGTTCCCTAATTTTAAAAAATCTGTAAAGGGCACCCATTTTTCTTCAGGTAATCATGTAAAAAGACTGCACTGACATGGTCACTTTCCCAGGACCCTCTGTTCTTTAGTGATGGACTAAATGGCTGGTATCATTATTTTCAAAAGTTTCCTGATCTTGATGAAGCTTACAAAGTTTGTATTTTTTATTTCTACCTTTTAATTCCATTTTTCCATAAACTTTTGCAAATTCCCTCGTATCTGATGTGTTGTTGTTTTTTTAACCTATGTGGAGGGACAGTGGATCCCTACAGTAAAACAGGTTCCCTCTATGCCCTGGGGATGTCCCCTCCTCACCCAAGTCTCTTCCTTTGCCCTTGAGGTCCCTTCAAGGCCTCTCATGTCCAAGCCAAAGCCCCATGTTCCTTGTTCAGAAACCGCCTGGAGGAAGGTTCCAGCAGAGGGTGCCACAGCTACCCGACAGGACCAAGGACCCCATCCAGCTCCCCTTCTCCTTCCTCCTCTCCCCTGACTCAAGATTGCCAGTAGATGAGAGGCCCTGGCTAAGCACCCCCACTTTTTGCAGCAAAGGACCACCAAGCCCCTCACCCCTATCCCAGCCAGTTCTGGCCTTGCTTTGTCTGAACTCATGAGTCTCAGATTTTCTAAGGACCAAAAAGAAAAAAAGAAAAGAAAGAAAAAGAAAAGAAAGAAACCATAACAAAACAGCAAAAACAAAAAAATTATTTAAAAAAACCTTTGGAGGCCGAGCATGGTGGCTCATGCCTGTAATCCCAGCAATTTGGGAGGCCGAGGCAAGTGGATCACCTGAGGTCAGGAGTTCAAGACCAGCCTGGCCACCATGGTGAAACCCCATCTCTACTAATAATACAAAAATTAGCCAGGGGTGGTGGTGTGCTCCTGTAATCCCAACTACTAGGGAGGTTGAGGCAGGAGAATCACTTGAAACCAGGAAGTGGAGGTTGCAATGAGCTGAGATCGTGCCATTGCACTGCAGCCTGGGTGACAAGAGTGAAACTTCGTCTCAAAAAAAAAAAAAACAAAAAAAAAAAACCTTTGGAAAATGAATTTAAAACTTTCAGAGAATTACTATTTACTTTATCAACTTATAGACTTATTATATAAATATACATTCTCCTAGTGACAACAACAAAAAGAACTATTCAAACCAACTCAAGAGAAGGAGAGAGGAGTCATTTTGTGGACGACAACATCTCCCAAGAATAAACTGGGCAGCCCAGTGGGAATTGGAGCTGGGTCTGGAAGCTCTCTGATACTGAGGCAGCTTCTCTTTCCTTTTAAAAAGAGTCTTTTGCTCATTCTCTTTCTCTCTTCCTCCCGGGGTCCATTGATGTCTGATTTCTTCTTACAGCATAGATGCCATGTTTTCCTCTTTGCAGACAGACTGCTTGCTTCAGCCAGCTCCGAGCATCCTTCCCTTATCCATCTGGGCTGCCCGTGATGTTGGCTTGTCATGGTGTCGACTCTGGCTTCTGCTGTGGCCCTCACTCTGAATGATCTTTCAACTCACCTCCCACATCTAAATTTTGGCAAACTCTCGGGAGTAGAATCTAATTGCTCAGCTTGGGTCAGATGTCTATTACTGGTCCAAAGAGCTGTGGTTGAGGGGACAGGGTCATCTGGCACAAAGATGGTAACTTAAGCAGGGAGATGTGAATGGCCAGGTATCCCAAGTCATTTCTTCTATTTTATTCCACTGCATCAGACCAGGCAGTGCCAATGGCCTTGCCAGAGACCTTAGCTGCCCAAGTAGCTGCTCTAGTCATTGTGACATTATATGTAAACACTATGAAGGTGTAAAGCTTGTTGCCTTGGTCACCACTAGGTCTTCAATGCTCAGAACTGTGGCTGGCACATAGCATGCACTCAATAAATATGCATTGAGTGAATGAATGAATGAAAATTTGATAACATGATTCAATATTCCCTTCCAAACTCCCTTTCCTAGAAATTAAAACATCCTAGGGACGTTTAGCTTTTCTCAGGTTTAAGAGTTGGGATAGAGGGAAGGGGTATGTATGTGGGGGTGTGGCATCCTTGTTAGGGATAATTACTCTATTGGGTGAATTCAGTCGAGAGAAAAATGTGGAGGAAACAGCCAGGTGTGGTGGCTCACACCTGTAATCCCAGCACTTTAGGAGGCTGAGGAGGGAGGACTGCTTGAGCCTGGGAGTTTGAAACCAGCCTGGGCAACGTAGCCAGACCCTGTCGCTCCTAAAAGAAAGAAAGAGTTGCGCAGTAGTGCTAGCGGCTTCGCGTTTTGGTCGTCGGACCCGGCAGCCGCATTTGGTGCTAAGCTGCTACGAAGACCCTCTCGGCGAGCTCGTTGGAGCTTGAACCCATTGTCACCCCCTCCGACTCACCGGCAAAAAAAAAAAAAAAAAAAAAAAAATGGTTGAAGCAGATCGCCCAGGAAAGCTCTTCATTGGTGGGCTTAATACTGAAACAAATGAGAAAGCTCTTGAAGCAGTATTTGGCAAATATGGACGAATAGTGGAAGTACTCTTAATGAAAGACCGTGAAACCAACAAATCAAGAGGATTTGCTTTTGTCACCTTTGAAAGCCCAGCAGACGCTAAGGATGCAGCCAGAGACATGAATGGAAAGTCATTAGATGGAAAAGCCATCAAAGTGGAACAAGCCACCAAACCATCATTTGAAAGTGGTAGACGTGGGCCACCTCCACCTCCAAGAAGTAGAGGCCCTCCAAGAGGTCTTAGAGGTGGAAGAGGAGGAAGTGGAGGAACCAGGGGACCCTCCCTCACGGGGAGGTCACATGGATGACGGTGGATATTCCATGAATTTTAACATGAGTTCTTCCAGGGGACCACTCCCAGTAAAAGAGGACCACCACCAAGAAGCGGGGGTCCTCCTCCTAAGAGATCTGCACCATCAGGACCAGTTCGCAGCAGCAGTGGAATGGGAGGAAGAGCTCCTGTATCACGTGGAAGAGATAGTTACGGAGGTCCACCTCGAAGAGAACCGCTGCCTTCTCGTAGAGATGTTTATTTGTCCCCCAAGAGATGATGGGTATTCTACTAAAGACAGCTATTCCAGCAGAGATTACCCAAGTTCTCGTGATACAAGAGATTATGCACCACCACCACGAGATTATACTTACCGTGATTATGGTCATTCCAGTTCACGTGATGACTATCCATCAAGAGGCTATAGCGATAGAGATGGATATGGTCGTGATCGTGACTATTCAGATCATCCAAGTGGAGGTTCCTACAGAGATTCATATGAGAGTTATGGTAACTCACGTAGTGCTCCACCTACACGAGGGCCCCCGCCATCTTATGGTGGAAGCAGTCGCTATGATGATTACAGCAGCTCACGTGACGGATATGGTGGAAGTCGAGACAGTTACTCAAGCAGCCGAAGTGATCTCTACTCAAGTGGTCGTGATCGGGTTGGCAGACAAGAAAGAGGGCTTCCCCCTTCTATGGAAAGGGAGTACCCTCCTCCACGTGATTCCTACCGCAGTTCAAACCGCGGAGCACCAAGAGGTGGTGGCCGTGGAGGAAGCCGATCTGATAGAGGGGGAGGCAGAAGCAGATACTAGAAACAAACAAAACTTTGGACCAAAATCCCAGTTCAAAGAAACAAACAAAGTGGAAACTATTCTGTCATAACTACCCAAGGACTACTAAAAAGAAAAATTGTGTTACCTTTTTTAAATTCCCTGTTAAGTTCCCCTCCATAATTTTTATGTTCTTGTGAGGAAAAAAGTAAAACATGTTTTATTTTATTTGACTTTATGACATTGCTTTTCAACGAGCAAATGTTAAATGTGTTAAGACTTGTTGTACTAGTGTTGTAACTTCCCAACTTAAAGTGTCCCTAAAGGCCACTTCCTATATGATTTTTCCCAGTAAGTGAGGCAAGCAATTCTAAGATCTTCCACAAAACATCTAGCCATCTAAAATGGAGAGATGAATCATTCTGCCTATACAAACAAACTAGCTGTTAGAGGGTGGTTGGGGTATGCTACTCGTAAGATTTCAGGGTGTCTTCCAACTAAAACCTCCATGATCGCAGTATGAAAAACCTGAAATCAGATGCCTATGTAAGGAAATAATCACCCAGTAAACCCAAAAATGCAAATGGATAATGCTGGCCATTTTGCCTTTCTGACATTTCCTTGGGAATCTGCAAGAACCTCCCCTTTCCCCTCCCCCAATAAGACCATTTAAATGTGTGTTAAACAACTACAGAATACTAAATAAAAAGTTTGGCCAAAACCAAAAAAAAAAAAAAAAAAGAAAGAAAGAAAAGGAAGGAAGGGAGAGAGAAAAAGATCTGGAGGAAGCAGAAGGACAGGGAAAGGTGTAGCATCTTTTCAACTTTGGTGGAGACCATAATGATCTCTTATTATCATAGCCTGTTCTTACAGGGACATCTCTCAGGTCTAATGAGCCCATGATGAACCTCGATCCTATGTTCTGCTTCATGTTATAATCATCATTGTTGCTGGTTCTAGGCCAAACATTGTGTAAATGCTTTGTTTGTTTAAGACTTACTACAAATATGTAAGAGGGTTATTGCCCTATATTTCCTTCTCTCCATATCCAAAGTTCTAAAAGGTAGTCCACTAGTCCACACTTCCCTATTTAATTTGTTTAAATTCACTTTCATTTTTGATCAAAGTCATGTTGTACATAGAATTAAAAGTCAAGTAGTACTACAAGACTTATTATTGAAGTAGAAATCCTCTGCTTCCTCCTCCCATCCCCAAGTTCCAGTCCCCAGAGTCAACCACTTTTGCATCTTTGGTTTTACCTCCTGGTATTTCTCCACACTTACCGAATGTGGTGCTGAATCTCGCACAGGCTAGGTCCTTTGTAAGGGGAGGTTTTCCTGCTCTCATTTGGTTCCATAAGCCTTATGACATGGCCAGTTGGGGGGTGATGAGACTCCGTATAAATGAAACAGCTCATGAGCAACTCAGCTAACATCTACAAACACCTACTGTGCGCCAGGTTCAGGAGAGAGTATTTATTGTGCGACAATTAAGAGCACAGGCAAATGTGGGCTCAATCCTACCCCGGCCTCTCCCTACCTCTCTGAGCCTTTGTTTCTTCATCTGTAACATAAGGAATTCCCTCACCCATGACACAAGATATCTGTGAGGATGATGTGTGTGGGAGCAGTCAAGCATCCTAAAACACAGCTAACATGGTTTCTGCTCCACCCTACAGGGAACTAGCCATAGAGAAACTATGGTTGGGATGGGTGAAATCTGAATAGGAAGGAAAAAGAAAAGTCATTACAAAAGAGAATTAGGCTGGGTGCAGTGGCTCACACCTGTAATCACAACACTTCCGGAGGCAAAAGGTGGGAGGATCGCTTAAGCCCAAGAGTTCAAGACCAGCCTGGGCAACATGGTGAGACCCCATCTCTAAAACAATAAAATTAATCAGAACTGAAGCACAGGCATAAAGGCAGAAACAAACATGGCATATCTGAGAGACAGTGACAGGAGATCAATGTAACTTGAATGTCAGGTGTTTTGTTTTGTTTGTTTGTCTGTTTTTGAGATGGAGTCTCGCTCTGTAGCCCAGGCTGGAGTGCAGTGGCACGATCCTGGCTCATGCAATCTCTGCCTCCAGAGTCCCAGTTCAAGCAATTCTCCTGCCTCAGCCTCCCAAGGAGCTGGGATTACAGGTGCATGCCATCAAGCCCAGTTGATTTTTGTATTTTTAATAGAAACAGGGTTTCACCATGTTGACCAGGCTGGTCTTGAACTCCTGACTTCGTGATCCCCCTCTTCGGCCTCCCAAAGTGCTGGAATTACAGGCGTGAGCCACCGTGCCCAGCTGTTTTGTTTTCTTTTCTTTTCTTTCTTTCTTTTTTTTTTTTTTTTTTTTTTGAGGTAGGATCTTGCTCTGCTGCCCTCAAACTCCTGGGCTCAGGTGATCCTCCTACCTCAGCCTCCTGAGTAGCTGGGATTACAGACATGTGCCAGCATACCTAGCTAATTTTTTAATTTTTTGCAGAGGCAGCCTCTCAATATGTTGCCTAGGCTGGTCTTGAACACCTGGCCTCAAGCGATCCTCCCTCCTTGGCCTCCAAAAGTGCTGGGATTACAGGCATAAGCTACTATGCCCAGGCTCATTTTAAATGTAGGAGATCATGTTGGGTCAGCAGCTGAGAAACCCCTGCCAAGGTAGCCAGTGGGGTACTCCTGCAGGGCGGACGGGGGGAGGAATGGGACAGTGTGCAGGGAGCACTCATGTGTGAGCAGCAGGCAGAATAGATTGAATTTGGGCAGAGGAAAAACCCAGGTGTGGTATAATTAAGCTTCGTCTGGTACTCTGGAGACATAGCTGAGAGTTTGCAGAGAAGTAGCCTTAGTAAGATGAACTTATACTAGGTGGTCTCTAAGAAGCCTGATAGTCCTAATATTCTATAATTCTATCATTATAGGATTGATATGGTGACACTGAGAATAGAGAGAAAGAGAAAGAATGAAAACATTTTGCAAGCATTATCAGTATGACTCGGTTACCATTTTTATACTGGAAATTTAAAAGTGCATTGCTGGACACGGTGGTGTCACCTATAATCTCAGCTACTTGGAAGGCTGAGGCGAGAAGATCACTTGAGGCTAGGAGTTTGAGATCCCAACTAATTAAAAAAATTTTAGGGCCGGTGCGCAGGGGCTCACTCCTATAATCCTAGCACTTTGGGAGGCTGAGGTGAGTGGATCACAAAGTCAGGAGTTTGAGACCAGCCTGACCAACGTGGTGAAATCCCATCTCTATTAAATAAATAAATAAATAAATAAACAAATAAAAATTTTAATTAGCCAGGCATAGTAGTGCCACCTGTAGTCACACCTACTGGGGAGGCTGAGGCAGAAGGAACACTTGAGCCCAGGAGTTCAAGGCTGCATTGAGCTATGATCCTGCCACTGCACTCCAGCAACAGAGCAAGTCTCTCAAACATGACATGTTTATTTCTGCCTTTAAGTCTGTGCTTCAATTCTGTTTTATTTTATTTTTTTAGAGATGGGGTCTCACTATGTTGCCCAGGCTGATCTTATCTTTAAAAAATAAACATTAAAAAAAAAGTGTATCCACAGTTACTAAAGTTTAAAGATGTGTGCCTTAGAGATTGAGGTGCCCTTGGTTGGGGAGGTAGGTAGTGGAATTGACAGTAAAACATGCAGGTGAAAATTCTAGCTGACGCACGAAAACACATGAGGCATGTTCCCTGTCTCCAGGAAAATGAACTTGCTGTTTCTTCTTCCCGGAACTCACTTCTTCCAAATGTCTGCACAGTTTTCTTCCTCTCTCCCTCAGGCCACCCGCTCAGGGAGGTCTTCACTGCCCAGTCTATTAGAAATTGTCAAATTTCCCCAGCCCTGCATTCCCTATCCCCATCTCCTGCTTTGCTTTTCTCTACAGCACTTGTCATCTGACCATTCTGTTTTGTTTATTAACTGATAAGCATCCTAATATGAAGACTGTATAGAAAGGAGATTCAGAGGAATGTAAATGTTATGTTGGAGAGTTTAGGAAAAAACAACGAATAAAGATACAGAGCCGGGCACAGTGGCTCATGCCGGTAATCCCAGCACTTTGGGAGCCAAGGCAGGCGGATTGCTTGAGCCAAGGAGTTGGAGACCAGCCTGGGAAGCATAATGAGCACCCCCCATCTCTACTAAAAATACAAAAATTAGTCGGGCTTGGTGGTGCATGTTACAGCCCCAGCTCCTCGGGAGGCTGAGGGGAAGAGAACGTTTGAGCCCAGGAAGTCAAGGCTGCGGTGAGCCATGATCATGCCACTGCACTCCAGCCTGGGCAATGGAGTGAGACACTGTCTCAAGAAAAAAAAAGGGGGGTGCTGGGCGTGGTGGCTCATGCCTATAATCCCAGCACTTTGGAAGGCCGAGATGGGTGGATCACAAGGTCAGGAATTCAAGACCAGCCTGGCCAAGATGGTGAAACCCCATCTCTAAAAATAAAAAATAATTAAAAAAAAAGAGAGAGAGAAAAGAAAGTAGAAAACAAATCAGTAACTCCAGGAGAAACAAAAATTGTACAAGAAAGGAAGTGTAATCACAGGTCAATACTTTGTTCAACAGCGAAAAATGATGTAAAATGTAATGTATTCACTAGTGATTTGACCTAAAAACTGATACAGCCCGGCGTGATGGCTCATTCCTGTAATCCCAGCACTTTGGGAGGCCAGGGCAGGCAGATCACCTGAGGTCAGGAGTTCGAGATCAGCCTGGCCAACATGGAGAAAACCCATCTCTACTAAAAATACAAAAATTAGCCAGGTGCGGTAGTGCATGTCTGTAATCCCAGCTACTTGTGAGGCTGAGGCAGGAGAATGGCTTGAACCCAGGAGGTGGAGGTTGCAGTGAGCTGAGATCATGCCACTGCATTCCAGCCTGAGAGACAGAGCAAGATTCTGTCTCAAAAAAAAAAAAAAAAATCCAAGTTGGGCGCAGTGGCTCACACCTGTAATCCCAACACTTTGGGAGGCTGAGGCAGGCAGATTACCTGAAGTCAGGAGTTCAAGACCAGCCTGACCAACATAGTGAAACCCCATCTCTACTAAAAATACAAAAATTAACTGGGCATGGTGGAGGGCGCCTGTAATTCCAGCTACTTGGGAGGCTGAGGCAGGAAAATCACTTGAACTTGGGAGGAGGAGGTTGCAGGAAGCCGAGATCGCACCATTGCACTCAAGCCTGGGCGACAGAGTGAAACTCTGCCTCAAAAAAAAAAAAAAAAAATACAACCACATGGGGCAATGAAAAGGGAAGTGCAGTGACACACTCTCAGCTCACTGCAACCTCTGCCTCCGGGGCTCAAGCAATTCTCCTGCCTCAGCCTCCTGAGTGGCTGGGATTACAGGTGTGTGCCACCACACCCAGCTAATTTTTGTATTTTTTGTAGAGATGGGGTTTCACCATGTTGGCCAGGCTGGTCTCCAACTCCTGACCTCAGGTGATCCACCTGCCTCTGCTTCCAAAGTCCTGGAATTACAAGCGGGAGACACCACACCAGGCCCAGCCTATCTATCAATTTCAGCTGCTCTGGGAAAGGGTGTCCTCCTGCTTCCATTGAACAGATTGCTCTTTAGACTTGCTGCACAGATAGTGCCCTGGTACTCCCTGAGCTTTTCTCTGTGTTAGATTTCCTTTTACTGGATCCCAAGTTCCTCCTCATCTTTTTAATTTACTTCTCTATTATATCCTTTGGTAGCTTCCTGAGAAAGCAAGCACAGGAGAAAAAAATTGAGACCTTGAATACCTAAAAAAAATGTCTATTCAACACCAGTCTAGGCAACATGGCAAAACCTTGTCTCTGACAAAATTGAAAGACTAGCCAGTCATGGTGGCGAATGCCTGCAGTCCCAGCTACTTGGGGGGGCTGAGGTGGGAGGATCACGTGAGCCAAGGAGGCAGAGGTTGCAGTGAGCCAAGATTGCACCACTGCACTCCAGCCTGGGTGACAGAGTGAGACCCTATCTCGAAAAAAAAAAAAAAAAAAAAAGTCTATTCCACCCTCATAATTGTTTTTAATTTTTTTTTTTTCATTCTACTGGACTACAAGGTTGAATACAGCACCCTCACAATTTTAAAACTAATTGTAGAATTCTAGGTCCAAAATTATTTTTCCTAAGAATTTTGGAAGAAATTCTCCCCTGCCTTCTGCTTTCCAGGGCCATTCTAATTCCAAATCCTTGGTATGTGACTTCTTTTTCTTTGAAAGCTTTTTGGATCTTCTCTTTGTTTTCAGTGTCCTAAAGTTTCATAAATGACGAGTCCCGTGTGGGTCATTTTTCACTCGTTGCTCACTTAGGGGGCTACTGCAATCCAGAAAGTCATGTCCCAGGAAATTTTATTGTATGAGTTCTTTGATAATTTATTGTTTCAGTGTTCGGAAAGGTTCTTCAGGGTTGGTTTGTTTATTTTTCTACTTCCTGTGAGATTCCTTGACTTTATCATCCAAAACTTTCTATTATAACAAAATTTTAAATTTAGCCTCTATTATTTTAATTTCCAAGAGCTTTATATTGCCTTCTGATCAATCTCCCCCCCCCCACATTTTGTTTTTGTTTCATGAATATGAAAATCTGTTTACTTGGCTAGCTGAATTCTGTTTTCTTCTCATCAACTCTTTCATTCTTACTTTTTTTTTTTTTTTTTTGGAGGGTCTCACTCCAAAAGAAAAAAAAGCTGGAGAACAGTGGCGCTATCATGGCTCACCACAGCCTCAACCTCCTGGGTTCAAGCAATTCCCCTGCCTCAGCCTCCCAAAGTGCCGGGATTACAGGCATGAGCCACTGTACCAGCCTAACTCTCACTCTTTCTTCTCCATTTTCTTTCTTCATTTCTTTCTCTTTGTTTGTTTGCTTGTTATTATATCTGCCTTTCATTCAGGGAGCTTTCACTAAATGTCTGGAAATTATTCATTATTCACATTTAGAGTGAGGCACTAGAAAGCTGATTGAAATATCTGAATGCAAGAAGCATATTTGCTGATTTATGTGTTTCACTCTGGGTTGATCGGGCAGTAAGCTGACTTTTCAGTATGTGGAGGATTTTCATCAAGGGTCTCCATGTCATTCTGTGCAGAACTTTTCCCAAGGGTCTTTCTTTTTCTCCAGGAGTCACTTGGATTTCTGCTTGGAAGGTTGACTTAAAAAACATTTTATGGGGCGTGGTGGCTCATGCCTGTAATCCCAGCACTTTGGGAGGCCGAGGCGGGTGGATCACAAAGTCAGGATATCAAGACCATCCTGGCCAACACAGTGAAACCCTGTCTACTAAAAATACAAAAATTAGCTGGGCGTGGTGGCACACAGCTGTAGTCCCAGCTACTCGGGAGGCTGAGGCAAGATAATTGCTTGAACCCAGGAGGCGGAGGTTGCAGTGAACCGAGATCGCGCCACAGCACTCCAGCCCTAGGTTACAGAGCAAGACTCTGTCTAAAAAAAAAAAAAAAAGATTTTAAGCCGGGTGCAGTGGCAGTGGCTCACACTTTGGGAGGCCGAGGCTGGTGGATCACTTGAAGTCAGGAGTTAGAGACCAGCCTGGCCAACATGGTGAAACCCCGTCTCCTCTAAAAATACAAAAACTAGCTAGTCGTGGTGGCCCGCACCTATAATCCCAGCTACTCATGAGCCTGAGGCACAAGAACTGCTTCAACCTGGCAGGCAGAGGTTACAGCAAGCCAAGATCATGCCACCTACATTCCAGCCTGGGTGACAGAACGAGACTCCATCTCAAAAAAAAAAAAAAAATTTTTTTTAACCATTAATTTTTAAACTCATTTTAGAGACCAGGTGTCACTATTTTGCTCAGGCTGTCCTCAAACTCCTGTGCTCAAGTGCCTCAGCCTCCCGAGTAGCTGGGACTACAGGCATGCACTACCATGCCCAGCTCCTAGAAGGCTGAACTATGACTGTCAGTGTTCCTGCGGCTAAGTGATGTAAAGAGCTGCACTTCTTGCCATTATTGATCCAGACCCCTCTGGATTTCAGCATGCCCCTCACTCCTCCCTCTCCTGTTGCCTGGTACTCCTGTGTCTGGAGACTCTCTTGTTCTGCTCTTTCACAGAACAAATCTGTCATCTCCAGCCACAGCAGGGGAAGGGTGGCTCCCTCAACACAGTCCTAGTTCTGTAAGGAAGAAGGGGAAAATTGACTCCAAGCAGATGTGGGAAAGACTTTGGCCGTTTACCCAAACCCCTTCCTTTTGCTCTTCTTTCTGATTTTGCTCACCTCTGAATGGCCTTGGCAAGGGATCTGCTTGTATGACACAATTCAGGCCAATCAGAAGTGATGGGCAATCTACTGAGAGCTTCTAGAAGAGCTTATCTTACTTGTTAAAAGGATTATAGAATAGGACCATTCCCTTTCTACACCTGGACATTGCCCTGTGGAAATGGGATGCTTGGAACTGCTTCTATCCTTCTCAATCATGAAGGGAAAGTAAAAAAAAAAAAAAAAGAATCACAGAGAAGGTGATCTGATGACTGTCTGTCTTTGAACCCTTAGATTTAGATTAATCATCTCTAGCTGAGCACAGTGGCTCACGCCTGTAATCCCAGAACTTTGGGAGGCTGAGGCAGGCGGATCACGAGGTCAGGAGTTTGAGACCAGCCTTGCCAGCATGGTGAAACACCATTTCTACTAAAAATATAAAAAATTAGCCAGGCATGGTGGTGCACGCCTATAATCCCAGCTACTTGGGGGGCTGAGGTAGGAGAATTGCTTGAACCCGGGAGGTGGAGGTTGCAGTGAGCCGAGATCGCACCACTACATTCTAGTCCAGGCGACAGAACAAGACTTCTCAAAAAAACAAACAAACAAAAAAAAGATTAACCATCTCTAGAACCAGCCTAAAGACTCCTTAATATGTGGGGTAATAAATACACTACACTCTAAGCCCTAGAATGCAGTCTCAGGACCAGTCAAATCAGCTTCACCTGGCGTCTTGTTAGAAACACAGACTCGGCCAGCACAGTGGCTCACGCCTGTAATCTCAGCACTACAGGAGGCCAAGGCAGGTGGATTGCTTGAGCCCAGGAATTTGAGACTAGCCTGGGCAGCATGGCGAAGTCCCATATTTATCAAAAAAAACATTAGTCCGGTGTCGTGGTACACACCTGTAGCCTCAACTACTTGGGAGAGGCAGGAAGACAGCTTGAGCTCAGGAGGCAAAGGTTGCAGTGCCCTGTGATTTCGCCACTGCAAGACAGACTGGGTGATTGAGTGAGATCCTGTCTCGAAAAAAAAAAAAAAAAAAAAAAGCAGGTTTCACCCCAGACCTACTGAATCAGGATCTATATTTTTAACAAGATCCTCAAGGGATTACCATGCTCACTAAAGTTTGAGAAGAACTTTAAGCCATGTTTAGCTGTTTTCCTTCTTATTTGTGGCTGAACACACATTCTAATTGACAGTACGGGTGTAGGAGACTCCTTGAATGCCATGTGTCACAATGCTTTGGCCCACTTTGATTTTAGGAACAGTGTTTAGGCAGAACTCTTAAAGATTCCCCCACCAAGACTCCTGCCCTCTGGCTATTCAATCAAAAATAATCTAGTTACCGTTGTGAAGGGACTTTGTGGAATGGAATAAAGTTTACTAATTAGTTGACCTTATATTTTATATTTTTTTTAATTAAAAAATACTTTTAGAGATGAGGTCTCACTATGTGGCTCAGGCTGGTCTCTAACTTCTGGGCTCAAGCAATCTGCCCACCGTGGCCTCCTAAAGCGCTGGGACAGGTGTGAGCCATTGTGCCTGGCCTCCTTTTTTTGGGGTGGGGGTTAGAGGCAGTATCTTGCTATGTTGCTCAGGCTGGTCTCGAACTCCTGGGCTCAGGTGATCCTCCCATCTTGGCCTCCCAAAGTGCTGAGATTACAGGCATGAACCACCACATTTGGGCAATAATTGACCTTAAACAGGGGAAGCTACCCTGGATTATCTGACGGCATCTAATATATCACCCGAGCTCTTAAAACCAGAGGAGGAAGGCAGGAGAGAGAGGTAGAAAGGGAGATCAGAGAGATCCAAAGTGTGAGAAGGACAAGATCTGATGTTTCTGGCTTTGAAGATGGAAGAAGGGGCCTACAAGCCAAGAAATGCAGCAGGCCTCTACAAACTGAGAAAGACCCCAAGCTGACAGTCAGCAAGCAGATGGGGGCCTCAGGCCTGTATAGACCGAATTCTGCCATTGAGCTGGACGTAGACTCCTTCTAGAGCCTCCAGAAGGAGCGTAACCTGCCAACGCCTTAATTTTGGCTTTGTAAGATTCCAACCAGAGAACCCACTAAGCCACACTGTACCTAGACTTCTGACTTACAGAAATCGAGAGATAGTAAACTTTTGTGCTGTTTTAACTGCTAAATTTATACTAATTTGTTATGACAGCTTAGAAAATGAGTATATCTAGGATGGATGGTTCTGTGCAGGCTTAGTCTTCCTTGCACTGGTAGCATCCTACTTGAATAAATAATGTGTCTGTCTCTCTTTATACCTGCCTCAAAACTTTCTCTGATGTCCTGGAAGCCTGCTTGGCAACAGCAGTGCAGAAGCACAAGGGTACAAGGAAATTAACTCCCCTAGGGAAAATGCTTGACCAGTGGAGGAGGGGGGGTCAGTAGATAACTGCTTCAGACTCATACCTCCTAACTCTGTGAGGCATTTGTATACTTCTGAAAAGTCCTGACAGAATTAAGGCCCCATTATTGATAGCAGCAGCATCCTCAGTGCACCACTGGTTTGGCTTTTCTTTTGTTCTTGTCTCATTCTCTTCAATTCCTAACTCTTGCTTCCTGAGATTACCGCCCGAATTACCTCCTGTTCCCAAGTCCCCCTTCTCAGTCTTGTCAGAGACTGATAGGCAATCAATAGTCAGCTCCATCAGCTTGCCTTGCTCATAATAAAAGGGTAACTTCTTGGAAGAATGGTCCAGTGTTTCACACTGCAACTAGGCTGCCAGGAAAACTGAAATCAGGACTCCAGTACCACTAAGTTTCTCTCTGCCCCTTTTCCCTTCCCTGGAGTGGCATTTTCTTGTTTGTTTGTTTTTTGTTTTATTTGTTTGTTTTGTTTTGTTTTTGAGATGAAGTCTCACTGTGTTGCCCAGGCTGGAGTGCAGTGGCGTAATCTTGGCTCAGTGCAACCTCCGCCTCCTGGGTTCAAGTGATTCTCCTGCCTCAGACTCCCAAGTAGCTAGGACTACAGGCATGCACCACCATGTCGGCTAATTTTTATATTTTTAGTAGAGACAGGGTTTCACTCTGTTGGCCAGGCTGGTCTTGAACTCCTGACCTAGTGATCCGCCCACTTCGGCCTCCCAGAGTGCTGGGATTACAGGCGTGAGCCACCGCGCCCAGCCTTGTGTGTTTGTTTTTGAGAGAGGGTCTCACTCTGTCACCTAGGCTGGGATGCAGTGGTGTGATCACAGCTCACTGCAGCCTTGACCTCTCAGGCTCAAGTGATCCTCCCACCTCAGCCTCCTGAGTAGTTGGGAGTACAGGCATGTGCCATGATGCCCAATTGATATATTTTAATTTTTTTGTAGAGATGAGGTCTCACTATGTTGCCCAGGCTGATCTCAAAGGCCTGAACTCAAGTCATCCTCCCACCTTGGCCTCCCAAAGTGCTTCGATTACAGGCGTGAGCAAATGGCATTATCTTTATTTATTTATTTATTTATTTATTTATTTTTCATTAAGATGGGGATTCACCATGTTGGTCAGGCTGGTCTTGAACTCCCAACCTCAGGTGATCCACCCGCCTTGGCCTCCAAAGTGCTTGGATTACAGGCATGAGCCACCACGCCCGGCCGAATTATCTTTAAAGAAGATGAAATCTCTCCTCTGGACCAGAGAGAAAAATCCCAAAAAATGACTGGAATTGATGCCTTTGGGTCAGTATACATGACTGGTCCAATGGGAGATGAGACGGTATCACTTGCTCTTCTTGGGTCAGAGTTCTAGCCCTGGGTCAAACCATCATGGCCAGGTAGCAGTGTCAAGGACCCCAGACATGGCCAATGGGGGCCACAATTGTTTCAGGGCATTCCCAGAAATAGTGGAATGACTGGGAGCTGGGGGAAACCTTTCCACTAGTTTTCCAAAATGACCACCACCCACTCCCAGTTCTCTTAGTTCCTCGTTAATGATTCTGTTTCCTTCTAAGGCTCTCTCCTTCCTCTGCCTGTCCCCAGTAATGCTGGTGTTCCTGGGAGTTCCACTCTTACCCCTATTCTTCTCACTTTCTATTCCAAGAGTCATCTCATTCTTTAGTAGACATGGTATTCTCTCCAATGTTTAACCCACTCCACAAATTTAATCTAGTCTAGTCATGGTAATTCTATCCCCCCTCAGCAACAATTTGTCTGGCATAAAAAGGCCTAAACCAGATTAGACCAATGAGATTCAAGGAGATGTTTGTCTAGGACTTCTGGGAAAGAGAAATGAGTCTTACCCATGCCTGTTGAATGGGAAGAGGAACCAATGGCCTTAGCAGTCATTTTGTGGTATGAGGGGAGCTGGCTTTGTATATGAAGGTCAGTGGTGGGGAGAGTAGAGCAGTGCCCCAGGAGCATCTCGGGTTCCTAATGACATTGTTGGATCAGAGAATATACCCACTCTGCCCTACCATTGGGCTTCTTGCTTTGCAAGCTCATACACTGGCATATTCCTTAAGTCAAGCTGAATCAGGTTTCTACGACCTGGAGCTGGAGGCATTCCACTTCATTCACACTCACCACCATAATGTCTCTCAAGCTCACTTTCCTGGGTTGCAGGTCTACCAACACTTCCCAACCTTGCTGCTCCTCTTCCTGGGTCCCCTACATTTCTTTTTATTTAAGCAATAAGAACTGGGTGCCCGCCATCATCCCAAGCTCTGTTTTAGACATGAAGACAGGCAGTGAAACAAAGTGCTGTCATCGCGGACCAGCGAAGGAGGCATATGATAAACAAAACTATTGTCTGAATAAACGAAGCAGTGAATAATGCAGTGTACGAACTCCGTCAATATCGAGTGAAACACTTATTATCTACAGACTCTCACACCAGGGGCTGGTACTCACTCAAACGGTGCTAGCAAGTGAGTGTCACCTCCTGTTTTAGCAGCCCTTGGCTTCTAACAAGATAAATAAGATAGGGCCTGCCCTCTGGAGCCCAGAATCCAGGAAGAAAGGCGCACATGTATTGAGTGCTTGCTTTTCAGGCTCGGTGGAAGTGCTTTATGGGAACCATCTCATTTAATCCTCCCCCGACTCTAGGAGGTTCTCCCAGGAGAGACCGCTCCGGACGACACCAGGCCTGAGAACAGGCAGGCTGGGCAGTGCAACGAGCTCTGCAGAGCGCGTCCTGACCCAGGCTTCAGGCCCGGTCAGTGTGACCTTGCGCAAGTCACGGTCGCCCTCCGCCTGCCAGGCTCCGGCTGGCGAATGTAGGGTCCGACTCCTCGGGATTTCCCGATGCCCCTTCCTCCGGGGTTCAGGGGCTGCCCGGGGTGCCGGGGATGGGGTCCGAGGGATGGGGGACCTGGGGCTAGAAGGGTAACACTGAGACCCGTAGGGAGGGGGCCAGTGAAGTAAGTAAAGGGGGATGGATGGAGATGGAAATGGGGTGAGAACCACTGACGCGCGCTTCCTCCCCTCCCCGCCCTCACCGCCGCCGCCGCTGCTGCGCCGCCCCTCTCCCCGCGCTCCGGAAGGCCCGCGTCCCCGCTCCCCGCTCCCCGCCCCCTGCCAGGCGCCGCCACCCGCCGCCCAGGCAGCCAGGCGACTCTTCCTCCGCGGGCCGCGCGGGCTGACTCAGGCCCCTGCTCCTGTGGCCCCGAGCCTGGCCGTTCGCCGGGCCTTGCATCGCAGTCGGCGTCCAGTTCCCCCTCGGCTCGCGGCCACTTGGTCGGCGCCGCCTGCGTCTTGTGTGCCGGGCCCGCCTGCACTGCCGGGACAGGCCGGGCGCCGCCCACGCCGCGCTCCGCCCGGCGCTCAGTCTCTCTGGGAAGCGGGCGGGCGGCCATGGCGCGGCGCGCGGGGGAGGTAGCGGGGCGGCAGCGGGAGCGCACTGTCGGCCATGGCCCGGCGGCGGCGCCGCGCCTGCATCGCGCTGTTCCTGGTGCTGCTCTTCGCCTTCGGCACCCTCATGGGCCTGCGCACGCTCAAGGCTCCGGACGGACTCCCGGCGCTGGGCCCGGGCCTGGAGCTGGCGCCCTTTGAGAGACGCCCGGAGGGGGCCCCCGCGCCCGCCGCCCGGGCCCCTGCGGCCCCTGCCGCTCCGCCCCCGCCGCCGCCGCCTCCCCGCACCGCGGACCCTGGCGGCTCCCCTGGGCCGGCCCCCGCGGAGGCCGAGCCCGCCCCCGCGCAGAGCCTGCGCGTCTACTCGGACCTGCACGCCTTCTACTACTCGTGGTACGGGAGCCCGCGGCGCGAGGGCCACTACATTCACTGGGACCACGTCATGGTGCCGCACTGGGACCCCAAGATCTCGGCCAGCTACCCCCGCGGCCGCCACAGTCCCCCCGGACGACTTGGGCTCCAGCTTCTACCCGGAGCTGGGACCCTACAGCTCCCGGGACCCCGAAGTGCTGCGGGAACACATGACCCAGCTCAAGGAAGCCGCCATCGGTGAGCGCCCCCCACCCCAGGTGGCCCTGACCCCAGCCTCGCCCTTCCTCCTTCCCACACCCCAGCTCCCTCTGGTCGTGTCACCGGGCCTTTGGTCCCACTTACCCGCCAACCTGGTGGTCGTTCCCTCCCACTCATCCTGGGCCCACCATGCGGCACCTCCCCCCTCCGTCTAGTATTCAGACCCCCCCACCTGGGCCCTTTGACCCCTGTCCATCCAGGGCCCTTCAATAGGGCGGAACTGCTGGGAGTTTGTGCCAGAAGAGGCAGAATCTCCAAATTTGTTGGGCGATGGGAAGTGAGGCCTGGAACCCTGGCCCTCAGTATCTGGGATTCAGAAGAGTGGAACCTAGGGCGGCCTCTGCGTTTACAGCAGGTACAGGGTAGAGCAGCAGCCCTTCCTGCTTTTGCTGGCTGCAGAGAGGAAACTGTGCTGGTGTTCCATGAGGGCTTCTGCTCTATTTGCAGTTGCGGGTAGTTAGAGGCTTTTCATCAAGCACCCAGCTAGAGGGAACGTCCCCTGGGCGCCTCCTTTGTAGGCTGGGGAGGGAAGGCTCACTTATTAAAGGTTTGGTCACTGAATTCTGCTGGATTTTACAGATGGCCTATGCTCAGGGCTCTTCTCCATGCAGGACGTTAGGGGTTAGGGGTGCTTCTCTTCTTCAGAGATAGGCCTGTGGCTTCCAGGTGGGTGTGGCACTGTCCACCCGTTCCCTTTGTTCTACTTGCTAATGTACTCTGAAGCCTGGCTCCCTTCCGGCCTGGCGCGCTACGGTTCCCGCAGGCGCTGCGCTTCAGCACCGCGGGCGTGGACAGCTCCGGGGCGCGAGGCTCTGGGATCTCATCTGCAGGAAGAGAACCTGGCAGGAGGCTTGCTCCAGTTTTTTAGGAATCATTTTTGCAATTGGAGATGTTTGTGGGGAAAAAAAAATCTCTGTTGAGGGGGGGTACTGTGTGACTCTGAAGTGGTCTCTGTATTGCGTCTCAGGCGTCCTGGTCCTGTCCTGGTACCCACCTGGCATGGCCGATGATAACGGGGAACCCTCAGATGACCTGGTGCCCGCCATTCTGGACACCGCCCATCAGTACAGCATCCAGGTGAGTCTCCAAGAAGAGGCCATGTGCTCTCTGCTCTATTTTGGAGAGTTGCTCTCCTCCGCCCACAGGGTTAGTGCCTCTACAAAGTTCTTGGCAATAGCCCAGGGAAAACAAATGTGTCACGTGTGGTTTTGGGGGCGGGTTCAGATAAGTGCTGCCTATGTTACTCTTAGTTTTTTGAATTCTACGAAACTGAGTAAACTAAATATAGGACCAAGGGAAGACGAAATAATTATCACTTTTGTTAAATAATAACAGAGGTTAGGTTGTAAACCCTGGTGGATTAAGGGTAGGCAAGAGCCAAAGGAACCTGAAGACTCAACTCTCTACTGGGAGGCAGTACTGGACCTCGAGGAGTAGACAGGTGATCTCAGCAGGTGGGCTCACTTTTAAGAAGAAGGACGGAGCTGGGCAAAGGATTACCCCACATGGGCCAATCGAGTAAGTCATTCTTTGCTTCTATGGTGAAGGAAGAAAAATGATAGAGAAGGAAGAAAACCCCCTATTCCCCATTCCTAAGGGGGAATTCCACCACCGACACGTCTAACAGATCACAGCAGTTGCCCACTGACACAGCTTCAGCATACTTCTTCCACTGTTTCAGCCAGCCAGCACCAACCACTTGGAGCTGGAACAAGGTTGAAACTTATTAACCACCCTGTAACAGCCCACCAAAATGATTCCCACGTGCCCCTCCCACATGTGGGAAGTGGGCAAACTGCTTACCCCCTGTTTTGGCCTTGAAGGGCAGCAACTGCCTTTTTCTCTACTGTGCCCACCATTGCTAGGCCCTCTTCTGAACTCAGCCTCTCCTCCAGGCCATGGTTAGATTCCGAGTCTGGTATGTTGTGGCCCCTGGATAGATACTCACCTGACCATTTACTCCTCTGTTTGTGGCAGGTGGCCTTCCACATCCAACCCTACAAGGGCCGGGATGACATCACTGTACATGACAACATCAAGTACATCATTGACACGTAAGGCTGCTCTGGGGGCTAGGATTTTGGTGGGGATCAAAATGGAGGTAGGGATAGAAGGTTTGGAGGGGCAGGTGAAGAGACAAGGGGCATAATGCCTGTGTTCTCAGCAGCTGTTTTATAGTAAGAGAGTGCTGGGCCTGAAGTCAGGCAGCCTGGGTTTCAATTCCTGTTCTGTGGCCTCTGTGATGAGGCAAGCCTCTTAGCCTTTGAGATTTGTGAGAATCACACGAGTTAATATATGTGAAAGTGGCTTCTATGGTGTATGCACATCATTTATTCATTCAAAAAGTATTGAATGAGGCTGGGTGCCATGGTGGCTCATGACTGTAATCCCAGTGCTTTTTTTTCCCTTTCTGAGATGGAGTCTTACTCTGTTGCCTAGGCTGGAGTGCAGTGGCACAATCTTGGCTCACTGCAACCTCCGCCTCCTGGGTTCAAGCAATTCTCGTGCCTCAGCTTTCCTAGTAGCTGGGATTACAGACACCCACCACCACTCCCAGCTAATTTTTGTATTTTTAGTAGACAGGGTTTCACCATGTTGGCCAAACTGGTCTTGAACTCCTGGCCTCAGGTGATCCGCCCACCTCAGCCTCCCCAAAGTGTTGGGACTACATGTGTGAGCCACTGTACCCGGCTTTGGGAGGCGGAGGTGGGAGAATTGCTTGAGGCCAGGAGTGAGACCAGCCTGGGCAACATAGCAAGACCCCATCTCTACTAAAAAAAAAATTAGCTGGGCATAGTAGTGGATGCCTGTAGTAGTCCTAGCTACTTGGGAGGCAGAGGTGGGAGGATCAGATCACTTGAGCCCAGGAGTTCGAGGTTATAGAGAGCCATGATTATACCACTGCATTCCGGCTGGTAACAGAGCAAGACTCTTGTCTCTTTAAAAAAAAAAAAAGTATTGAGTGCCTGCATGTGTCCAGGCACTGTCTTAAGCCCAGTTGTACAGTAATGGGTAAGACTAGCAAAGTTTCTGAGTTCATAATGTTTACTTTCTAGTGTATGTTGCAGGTACTGTGGAGCAGACAGTAATTAAGTGGGAAAAATTAAACAGTGATCTATACAGGATTTTGTGCTAGAGTATGCCCAAGAAACTACTTAAGAGTGCGTAGTCAGGTCAAGTGAGTCTGAGGAGACAACAGGTGAGCTAACACCTGAATGAGTAGTCAGGGCTGGGTGCAGTGCTTCACACCTGTAATCCCAGCACTTTGGAAGGCTGAGGTGGGAGGATTACTTGAGGCCAGGAGTTTGAGACCAGCTTGGGCAACATGGGGAGACTCCATCTCTACAAAAAGATTTTTGTTAAAATTAGCTGGGCATGATGATGCACATCTATGGTCCCAGCTACTTAGGGGGCTAAGGTGAATGGATCACTTGAACCCAGGAGTTTGAGGTTGCAGTGAGCTATGATGGTACCACCGTACTCCAGCCTGGGCAACAGAGTAAGACTGTCTCAAGAATAAAAAAATATTTTTTTAAAAAAGCCCAGGCATGGGAGCTCACGCCTGTCTGTAATCCCAGCACTTTGGGAGGCTGAGGTGGGTGGATTGCCTGAGGTCAGAAGTTTGAGAACCGCCTGGCCAACATGGTGAAACGTCATCTCTACTAAAAATACAAAAATTAGCCAGGCATAGTGGTGGGTGCCTGTAATTCCAGCTACTTGAGACGCTGAGGCAGGGGAATCGCTTGAACCCCAGGAGGTGGAGGTTGCAGTGAGCTGAAATTGCCCACTGCACTCCAGAGCAAGATCCTGTCTCAAAAAAAAAAAAAAAAAGGTCAGCCTGCAAAGATCTGGCAGGGAGAAAATTCCACAATTCCACGGAGAGGGCTGGCAGAGGCAAAGGCTGTAAGATGGGACAAGCTTGCATGACGCATGACAGCCAGACAGAAAGGCCAGATGGGGAGTAATAGGCGGGTGAAGAGCAAGAATGGGGTAGGCAGGGCCGGATCAAGTAAGGGGGAATAATGAATGGGTTATAGGGAGGCAGGATGGAAGCCTGGAGACCAGTTAGCTGGCTGTTGCTGCAATCCAGATGAAAAACGGTGGTGGCTTGGCTAAGGGTGGGGGAAGTGCGGCTTAGGAATGATAACTAGGGGAGAGGAAGGAGGGGAACCAGGTTCTTGCCTAGACAGATGATGAGTCCAACTGTGGAGACTGACTGGCTCCAGAACTGGGCTGTGTGGCATCCAGATCTCATCCACGGCAGGTCCTAGAGTTGGGCCAGTCTGTCCTGTCCCATCCAGCTGAGGCTCTTCTTTCTCCTTCTCAGGTATGGCTCCCATGGTGCATTTTACCGCTATAAGAACAGCATGGGCAAGAGCCTCCCACTCTTTTATATCTACGACTCATACCTGACATCCCCTGAGGCCTGGGCCCACCTCCTGACACCAACGGGCCCCACTCGATCCGCAACACGCCCTATGATGGGGTCTTCATAGCACTGCTGGTGGAGGAGGGCCACACCCACGACATCCTGGCTGCCGGATTTGACGGCATGTACACCTACTTTGCCTCCAATGGTTTCTCCTTTGGTTCTTCCCATCAGAACTGGAAAGCTGTGAAGAACTTTTGTGATGCCAACAACCTCATGTTCATCCCCAGCGTGGGGCCTGGCTACATAGACACCAGCATCCGGCCCTGGAACAACCACAATACACGCAACAGGGTCAACGGCAAGTACTATGAGACGGCCCTGCAGGCGGCCCTGACGGTGAGGCCCGAGATCGTCTCCATCACCTCTTTCAATGAGTGGCACGAGGGCACCCAAATTGAGAAGGCCATTCCCAAGAAGACACCCACCCGCCTGTATTTGGACTACCTGCCTCACCAGCCCAGCCTGTACCTGGAGCTGACCCGCCGCTGGGCGGAGCACTTCATCAAAGAGAAAGAGCAGTGGCTCATGTGAGGGGCCTGTCAACAGGGGCGTGAGGTGCTGATGTCCTTGCTTTGCTGGAAGATGTCACCATGTGGGGTTCAGCTGAGGTTGTAAGCACTTGTTCCCAGGTCAGAGGTCAGCAGCTGGGTGCTTCTGGTTCGGCCATCAGGCCTGGGCCTGGGCAGCACAGAGCCCGTTCCTCAGGCATGTGGTGCTGGGGTGCTCTGCGGTGATGGGAACAGCAGAGGCTGGCAGGTGACTGGACTCAGCCCAGCGCAGCTCTGCATCCTGGGGAACACTTTCATGTAACCCTTTCTAGTTTTGAGCTCTGCAGCGGGTTGGTATTGCGTAGTGGCCACCCAGTCACCGCCCTCGGAAGGGTGTCAGGGTCTGGGCTCGCATGCACCCTGTTCCCTTCTGCCAGCCTGCGTCCTCTCCTCAGGACTCCTTTCCAGATCATGTCTTCTCTAAGCTAGGGAATCATATTTGAGACTTTCAAAAAAGGAACTTCTAGGTTCAAGCTCCTCCCAGTAGATTCCTGGATCCAGTTATCAGGAAATCATCCTGAGCACTCACAGGTTCATTTAACACTCACTCATCAAGCACCTTCCTATGTGCTAGGTGCTGGGGAAAACTTGACCAAGGAGCAGTTCCTGTCCTCAAGCTTACAGGACCCAGCTTTCCTGATCTGGTGTGGCCTTGTAGCTAGTGCCTGGGTACAGTTGTTTTTCTTTTTGCAGTTTTACCTAGTGCTGGGAGTTCAGTTTTTTCTCCTCTAAAAAATACCTCTGTGCTCCAGAGCCTACGTTTTCCCCAGATGCATATTTAGCTCCAGGGAGAGGACTAAGAGGAAACCCCCTCCCTTTAAGCTGCCTGAACTGAGGCCCACTCACTAGAGTCATGTTCAGTGCTACTGTGATTTGTAGTAATTAAATATGAACTGGTATTCTCAAGTAAGCATTCCTTTTGCTCTAAGACTTCACCAATTCTGACCTTCGATTCTGTGACAAACTGATGTGCAAGCTGGGCTGGCTGTGGCTTTAGCACCGATGAGTAGGTTTGGTTAAGAAATTACTCAACAAGACTGGGCACAGTGGCTCATGCCTGTAATCCCAGCACTTTGGGAGGCAGAAGCGGATGGATCACTTGAGACCAGGAGTTCGAGACCAGCCTGACCAACATGGCAAAACTCCATCTCTACTAAAAATACCAAAAAAATTAGCAGGGTATGGTGGTGCATGCCTGTAGTCCCAGCTACTCAGGAGGCTGAGGCGCAAGAATCCCTTGAACGTGAGAATTGCTTGAACCTGAGAGGCGGAGGTTGGAATGAGCCAAGATTGTGCCACTGCACTCCAGCCTGGGTAACACAGTGAGATTCTGTCTCAAAAAGAAAAGACAACCAGAATTCTGGGAACTAGGGTGCAAGAGGGAAAGGGAGGAAGGAGGAAGCAGACGCGTGGTCACCTCAAGGACACCCATCCCCCCATTAGATAACTGATACTAAACCCGAGAGACGAGCAGGCCTGGCCACCTGGCTTGTGGCTTAGCTGGGAAAACCAAGGCAGGCAGGGACAGTTGAAAGGGGTGGATGTTGACCTACAGTAATTTTCAGAAGGTAGAAACACAGGCTTCATTTCACACATGCACAATTTGAAAAATACTAAACATAGCAAGGCCAGGGGCAGGGACAGCCATTCTCACACAATGCTGATGGCAATGTAACTTGACTCAGTTCTTTTGAAGGCTAATCAATATTGAGAGCCATAATAGTTCATACACTTTGACCTAATATTCCTAATACTAAGGAAATAATTCAAAAGAAAATAAACCATTTACAAATACGTTTAATAGCAGCATTTCTTTACATTAAAGAAAAACAAAGTCAAATACCCAACAATGATTAACACTTTTACACATATAAATAGACAAAAGGCTGCAGAGAACACTGAATTGAAATGAAGGTGCTAGGGGTATAATGAACTATAACTTATTTTATGAATAAATAGAGTTCCTGGCTGAAAAGGATAGTGGAGGTTTATTTCCCAATATTCTTCAATTTGGACCCAACTCCTGCCAACTGAGCAGATATCCCCCTATTACACCAAAAAGAGTGCTCTCCCTGCCAGCAATTATAATACACACCACCACTAGGCCCAGTGGCTCAGAGGGAAGAGTGGCCTGTGGCTCTTCAATCTTTATGCTAATGTGGTTCTGGCTTCAGGAGCCCAACCCATGCCTTTGGCCACCTGAGACTTTTTACTAATTAATTTTTATGAGATGGGGTGTTGCTATGTTGCCCAGGCTGATTTTGAACTCCTGGGCTAAAGCAGTTCTCCCGCCTGGGCCTCCCAGAATGTTGGGATCACAGGCATGAGCCACCACACGCAGCCACCTGAGACTTTTTAAACAGCACCAGCACCTCTAGCTGGTTGGAAGCTTAAATGCCACCACCTACCAGGAAAGAGGCTCTCACTAGATTCTAAATCTGTTATTTAAATTACTTTTCAATTAAAAAGCAAAACAGACAGAAGAAACTTATTAGAATAAGGCCACTTAGGAATGTTCTTTTCCATTCAGCTTTTGGCTGATACATGAAATTATGAATAATAAATAGTCTTTCCCCAGGTGCAGGGCTACACTAGCAGCTTCCAGGACTTGGTCTACAGTGCTCAGACAGATACGCTGCCTAAAAAGTCAGGCTAGTGCCCTGGCTCCAGTGGCCTCTGCGGATGAGGCCTTGCTAGTCGTCAGTGGACACACACATAGTATCCAGCACCACGCCCTGGGCCTTCCTGCTTCCCAGTTTCACAGGTAGGATGCATGTGAGGGGAGCAGCCCGTACTTCTGCTGGAGGATGGCTGTAGTATTTTCCAGGGCACTGAGGAGGAAACAGGACAGTTACCAGTCTGACTTCTCTAAGTCCCGAGCCCACCAGAGGCTGGTGAGCAGGTACATCTAAACTCGCTGGCCCTGTTATGCTCTGTTCATCAAACCGTTAATGAATCCTTTTGAATCTTAATAAAGCCAGCAAACTTAGTCCCACCGCAACTACCACTTCTCCAAACCTGGCCCGAGCTCCCTCAGGGCAAGATAGGAGGCACCATCTTTATCTTGTGAAAGCTTTTTTGCAACTCTCCAGCCTCTCTCAAATTATTGCCCCACGCCACAGGAATGGTACTTACCAGCCTGGACGAATAATGCCAAACTTTCCAGGCACAGACAAATCAACCACAGTTGAGCCGAGGCGACACTCAGGGCTCTGGCCATCCCCAATTTGTCCCCCATCAATGACCAAGGACAACTGAGGCCAGAGATCCTGGAACTCCTGAGAGAGGAAGAAGGAAGAGCATGGATGTTTTCCCTGGCATATGCAATAATGTCATACTGCACACAGGGTCATCAAAGGCCTTACAGTCTTAAAACAGGAGGCAGCAGGCCCCGGTGGCTCACGCCTCTAACCCCAGCACTTTGGGAGGCTGAAGTGGGTGGATCACTTGAGGTCGGGAGTTCAAGACCAGCCTAATCAACATGGAGAAATCCCATGTTTATTAAAAATACAAAAAAATTAGCTGGGCATGGTGGCGCACGCCTATAATCCCAGGTACCTGAGAGGCTGAGGAAGGAAATCACTTGAGCCGAGGAGGCAGAGGTTTCGGTGAGCCAAGATCATGTCACTGCACTCCAGCCTGGGCAACAAGAGCGAAACTCCATCTCAAAACAAAACAAAACAAAACACAGGAGGCACCTTCCTCTAAGCAGAGAAAGGAACTTCATTTAGTTAAGGTCAGCTGTGCCATGGGTACTGAATCCTATGAGGTTTGGAGCCCTCCTGGGTTAGCACCCCAAGTAACACCGATCTAGGACTTAAAGAAAATCTTGCTATGTCAAAAGGAAATTTCACACATTGCTTCAGTTAGGAAAATATAAGCACAACGATTAGAGTTCTGGGCAGAGATATGGGATCTAACTCTGGACTTCCCCTCATATCTCTGTGTGACTGCACGCACGTTACTCTATCCAGGCGTACAAGACAAGTGGGCTGGACTAGATGATCCCATGTGTCCTCATTTGTTCTTATCTATGTAGCCAAGACAGGACTAGGATGATCCTTTCCTTGACCTGGCTTGCGGCAGAGGTAAGAGAACAGGGTCAAAAGTCAAAAACTAGGTAAAAAGGCTGGGCCTGGTGGCTCATGCTTGTAATCCCAGCACTTTGGGAGGCTGGGGCAGGCGGCTCTCTAAGGCCAGGAGTTCGAGACAAGCCTGGCCAACACGGTGAAACACCACCTCTACTAAAAATACAAACATTAGCTGTACATGGTGGCGGGCACTGTAATCCCAGCTACTTAGGACGCTGAGGCAGGAGAAACACTTTAACCCAGGAGGTGGAGGTTGCAGTGAGCCGAGACTGTGCCACTGCACTCCAGCCTGGGCAAGGATGAGACTCCATCTCAAAAAAAAAAAAACCTAGGTAAAAATTTGGTCACTTAAAGGCTGTGTGACCTGGAACAAGTGATTCCACCTCCTTCCAGCTCTAGAACTATGCTCCTGGATCTCACTGCAACTCTGAGCAGGGTGGGAAGAACAGAGCGGGTTAGACTGCCTGCCACCAGCACTCAGGCTGTGGGCTATGAGAAGGATACTCCCCCTAGAATCATGGACTGAACTGTTAACTAAGTTAGAGCTTCCCCAACCCCCTGTGAGACACTGCAGTCACGGTTAGGCCTGAGAATTTGGGATAGGGGATCATAAAAACCAGTTACTGTGTTGGACAGGTCAAATGATTGCTGACAAGGTAAAAACCTCCCCTCCCCATGCCACATCCCCATTCTTGCTCCTGGGGTACAGTTACCAGGACCAAGCCAAACCTGCACTCTTGAGAATGAGAAAGGATGCTAAACTCTCACTTTCCAAGAACCCTGAGCCCTGCTCTAGGTCTCGGCATGGAAAACCCCACCAGCTTATTTTACATCTTAATAATAAGAAAAAGAAGTGAAATTTCTGTGTCCTCATTTGTTCCAATCTATGTAGCCAAAAAAGGATTAGGATTGTCCTTTTTTTTTTTTTGAGACAGAGTCTTGCTCTGTCGCCAGGCTGGAGTGCAGTGGTGCGATCTCGGCTCACTGCAACCTCCCCATCCCGGGTTCAAGTGCTTCTCCTGCCTCAGCCTCCCGAGTAGCTGGGACTAGAGGCGCGTGCCACCACGCCCAGCTAATTTTTGTATTTTTAGTAGAGACGGGGTTTCACCATGTTGGCCAAGATGGTCTTGATCTCCTGACCTTGTGATCCACCCGCCTCGGCCTCCCAAAGTGCTAGGATTATAGGCGTGAGCCACCGCCCGGCCCAGGATTGTCCTTTCTTTGATCTGGCTTGTGGCAGAGATAAGAGAACAGGGTCAAGAGTCAAAAATTGGGTAAAAATCTGGGTCACTTAATGGCTGTGTGACCTAGAACAAGTGATTCAACTTTTTGGAAGCTAAATTTTTTTTTAAGAGACAGAATCTCACTTGACCCCTGGCTGGAGTACAGAGGAGCCATCTTGGCTCACTGTAACCTCCACTTTCCAAGTTCAAGTGATTCTCCTGCCTCATTCTCCTGAGTAGCTGAGATTACAGACATGAGCCACCATGTCTGGCTAATTTTTGCATTTTTTTCTTTTTTAAGTTCTTTAGTGATTTGTGAGATAATTTTTGTATTTTTTATTAGAGATGGGGTTTTGCCATGTTGGCCATGCTGCTCTTAAACTCCTGACCTCAGGTGATCCACCCGCCTGGGCTTGCCAAAGTGCTGGGATTACAGGTGTGAGGCACTGTGCTTGGTCTTCTTCATTTTTCTTTAGAGCACTGTCGTGAGATTTATAGCCTAACTCTGTATTCTCCAAAAACTGCTATCTCCAGAAAAACAGGAAGATATTGTTCTTATCATAAGCTTTCCTATTATTATAAAATATGGTAAGAAGAAACACCAATTCTCCCCCTGGCTTTTCAGACTTTGACAAAACCTTTCAAATTTCTTTAATTTATATTCCCACCCCACCCCAGCCCCACCCCCTACCTCCCTGCCAGCTGGGCAACCTTCCCACTGTTGGCCCAAGGACTCTCACGCCTGGCAATCCCAGTGCACTATCAATGCCACTGATTCATAGGAAACAGTGTTTGGGCTGGTGATATATTCCAGGGGGAAGGATTGGGTAAACTCACCCTCGACATTCAGAGAACTGGCCTGGGAGCTGAGGTTGGCGCTAGTGAGAGCAAGAGGACCCTCAAACATCTGAGCCAAGTCTTGCATAAAGGCGTGATCGGGATCCGAATTCCTACAAGCTATGAGGCAAGGGGATCATGAGAAAGGCTGGAAGACGGAGAGGGGTATGTCTGACCTGGATCCTAGTGAAAGCCAAGTGGCTCGGAGTCTGGGGACACAAGAGAAAACTTGACTCACAGGCGTAAAAGGATTCAGGTCCTTGTTGAGCTCCTCCGAGCGTTCCATCACCAGGGTCACTGGTCCTGGCAGCAGGTCTTTCAGAAGTCCCTCGGGTACGCTCACACGGCAGTATCTGGGGAAACACAGGAGCATAAATCCATTCAAAATGACTGGTGGTCCTTTCCCAGACTCTAGGCAAACGCAGGAAAGGGAATCCTTCAAGTTTAGAATGGAAGTCACCTCTCTCCCTGCTTCACCTCCCTAAAAGCTTGAGCAGAAAGCAGGGTTCCAGAGGCGCACCGCTGGCTTGGCGCCCCACGTGCCTCTGGTCTCAGAGACTAAAACAGCTGCACCGCTGTGATATCGCTGACAGTGGGTTTAAGCTCCACGTTTTATTTTCTTCAAGACATTCGCTATTAAATTAAGCTACTGTGTCTGTGTTTCCTTTTTCCTGAGAGCCTACCCAACTACCACAAAAGCGCCCAGGGAACACGGCCCCTGGCTTTCTCGTGTGTCGCTGCCTCCCAGCAGCACGTAGTTCAGGGTCTGGGGAACGTTAAGTCCTCGGTACACATTCCCAGTTCCGGATTCCTTGGTGAGCCTGGACAAGCCCCTCCCGCTCTCTGCGCCTCAGTCTCCCAAGCCTGTCACCGGAAACCCCTCCCGCGGTGCCGCCCCCAGCGGGGCCGGGTCGGGGCAGCCTCACCTGTAGACGTCGGCCACGCGGCCCAGGCATACGGCCAGAGGCTTGGCCTCGTTGCGGCCTTTGAGGCGGTACACAGCGTGCAGAGCCGCTGAACAGCTCGCAGCGCAGGCCAGGCCGTACAGCGTATCGGTGGGGACGGCCACCACGGCGCCGGCGCGCAGCTCGGCCACGGCGGCCCGCAGCGCCTCGGTCCAGCCGGCGCGCTCCGGGCTTGCGGCCTGCACGGCCCCGCTCCCCCGGGAGCCGCAACAGCCGGGCCCCGGGAGCCGCCGGAACGGGGCTCGGCGGGCGGAGAAGACGGCCGCTCCGGGAACCAGCGGGCCCCTCGCTCAGCCCCACGCTGGCAGCCACCGCGGCCCTCATACCCGTGCACCGACGTGCCGGAGACATCCGCGCAGGCCCGCTTCCGGAGGAAGTGACGGTCCTAGCCAGCTTCCGGCGCGGGAGACTCGACCCCACCTCTGCGCCGGGCAGCTTAAAGGGACCACGACCCCCAGGAGGATTGAAGGAGACCGGTGGGGGACGGGGCGGGGCGCAGCCTTGCGGAGTCCTAACGCAGAGCTGGGGAGGGGGGCGGCCAAAAGGGGGCGGTGGTCGGGCCGCGCAGGTGGAGATGGAATGGGGCCCGGGCTCAGACTGGTCACGGGGGTGAGGGGGCCCTTCGGGGAAGGGGGGAAGGGGCTCGGACCCGCGCAAGCGCCGGCCCTGACCGTCTGTCTCTCGCTCTCTCCCGGGCAGGGAGGCTGCCCGCGTGGACCGCGGGAAGGTGGGGGCTGGGGCTCGGCGGGGAGGCCACCCCCGCAGCCGCCCCGGGAGGAGCGCGCCCAGCAGCTGCTGGACGCGGTGGAGCAGCGGCAGCGGCAGCTCCTGGACACCATCGCCGCCTGCGAGGAGATGCTACGGCAGCTGGGCCGCCGGCGCCCGGAGCCGGCTGGTGGCGGGGTTAGTGCCCACCCCGGGCTAGGCCTGGGGGGTGGGGTCTGTCCACTGGGTAGGCTAGCCAAGCCCTGGCTTCCCCCTGGAGGGGGGAACTGTCTCCCCCACCGCCTTATCCTTAACCTCTGATCTGGTGGAGAGGTTTCAAAAAAGTTAATGCTATCCAAATGCCAAATGGCCATATCCTTCTGGGGCCTAATCCAAGGCCTTGCCTCCCAGCCTCACTTTTTTCCTTTTCTGTTCCAATTAGAACGTCTAGCCAAACCGGGAGCGCCCCCTCAACCGGCTGTCTCAGCCAGAGGCGGCTTTCCAAAGGATGCTGGCGATGGAGCTGCGGAGCCCTGACCATCCCCGAGCCGGATGCCCTGACTTCTCTCCCTCCCCAGGGCCAGTGGCTGGACTCTGAAGAACTCCCTTCAATAAAGGGGCCAGTCTTCACTGGCAGTGGCTGGTACTTGGCTCTCAGCCTGGAGTGGCAGCTCTGCTAGCAGCTGGGTTCACTCCCACTTCATCCTGGCTGAAAGCAGTGCTGTGCTTTGAAATGTAGCCAATGAATACCCAGTCTGATTACCCAGATTTGGGCAGACCAGCAGTGCTCGCCAAAGTGGTCTGGCCTGCTGTGGGGGATCCAGGTGGTGTTACATGTCTATTTCATGCTTTGGGGGCTCTTAGCCCCATAAAACAACTTCGGCAGAGCCTTGATTAAAAGGAAACCTGCAGACTCTCCTGGTGACCGACGTTTCCTTTCTGTCCCCTCTCTAGAATGATGGCTGGGCAAGGGGGAGTGATGGAAAAATGTCAACTCTGGGCAGAGTTGGGGAAGAAACGCCACAGATACTACCAGATTTAAATAAGCATTTAATTAGGATTTCATTAGTATTTAATATTGCTTTTTCAATTCCAAAAAGTTAAATTTTCACTTCTTAGCAGATATTTTAAAGTACAATATTAAGTTTATACAAAATGAGCAATTAAGCAAACACCATTATTTCACATTCTTCAAAAATACAAATTCATATTTATTCTTTTTTGGGTTTGGAGGTTTCTTCCTTTGGAAGTACTGAACCTGTAACGTTTTCATATCGCTCAGTGGAAGTCCGTTGTTCCCATGTTTCACACTTAAATAAATTTGATAGACTTTTACATAATCCAAATAAAACTATTTGGGATTTTAAAAATTGTCACCAAGACCCCGGCCAATGATTAGTGTATGTCAAAAAGAGGGCTGTTGGGGGCTCTTGCCTTTCCTGGCTAGAAGGTCTGAGCCAGAGATTCAACAAAAATCTGTTTCCAGCCACCTTCCCCAAACAGGGACTAGGAAGAGTTCTATGGAAAAAACAACAGACACCTTGAACTCTGACTGCCACCTCCACATTCTCCAAAACACAATGAAGGATGTAGACTGTTGAGTCAAACAGCCCTTGGGAGGCCTGAGAACACAGCAGGAAAAGGGCAAGAGAAGCCTCTGACTTGGCACACTATGAGGATAACAAGGATATTGCAAAAAACACCCCTGGGTTTTGGTGCAAAAGGTTTTATGAAAAATTTTCCCATAAGAAAAAGTAGAAACTGCATTGAGCTGAGAAAGTGACACTATATCATCACCCGATTTTTGGCCCAACAGGCACACCACCAAAGGGCAGTGTGTGGTTTTAAACCTCACTTCCAGTAAAAAAGCTTGTACTATGTACACATTGACATAAAGATCCAGTTTAATTTGCATTTTTCAGTGCAGACTGAGAAGCCCTCTCTTGAACAGGAGTAACAGTGAGAAACGCCCAGACAGTGGTCGTCGGCTTCCCCTAAGGGCATCAGAAGAAATACAGGACCCTTTTCGCTCTCTCCCTAAAAAATATGCAAGAGGAAACAGGCTAAAATGGCTAACCAATCAGAAATATGCTTCAGTTTTGTTGCCTCCATCCCCCAAATATGAAGGAACAGACAATTTCTGATCTATGTCACAGCAGAACCATTTGCATAGTGGATCTATGAAAATCTTTCTGCTTTGGCTGAAGTATATTTTAAAACTTGTCTATCTATAGCCTAGAGAATTGAAGATAAAATGGGGGAGGTGGAGAAAGGAAGAAAGTTGATTCACGGGATTTCATGTTTGTTTATGGGATTTAATGAAGGTTGGAGGCCTTTTTGCTTAAGAAACCAACACAGGTAGTATGGGGGAGCAGTGTGGAAATGGCTCTTGTTGCCCCCAGCACCCATGCCTCCACAAACATATTTCTGATTGGTGGTGTAAGACAATTGTAAACTCTTGAGAAATATTGTTGCAGTTGCAGAAATCAATGGTTTCAGTGATTCTGGAGAAGTCTTTAAGGACAATGGATGTGATCACAAACATAAAAGTCTAGAAGGTGCCAGGTTCTTCCTAGGAACAACCTGTTCCTTCCTTTCAGGCATCATTTCATAATGGTGAAGAGGGAAAAGAGGGCAAGAGACCAAGAAGTGATGAAAAAGGGCCTCAACAGTCAGCAGAAAACAGGACCCACAGCAGTTCTTCAGAGAGCCTGAGGGGGGTGCCCTGGGGCACACAGGGAAGGCTTGCATAGATTGAGCGGTTGCTGAGAATGCATAATAGTGTTTTCCTATGGACAGCCTCATAGCTCAGGGCTGAGCGAGAGGAAAAACGCGGCCAGGCCAGGGCCGCATGGGACAACGACCATCAAGCTACACATATTGCACCAAGGTAAGTGCTTTTCTTTTCACACCTCAATTTAACTTTTTATTCTGAGCAAAAAATAAAACTTTGTGGAAAGTGATATATATATATATATATATATATACATATACATACACACACACACAAAAGAAATTGCAGCAATCGGGTTAAAGATAAAATAACCTAAAGTGCTTTTTTATTTTATTATTTCTTTAATATACCAATATGAGGTTCTGCAAACTTGTCCCTCTGGACACATTCAGCATTATACAAAGTCTCTCAGGAAAACCCACCCACCCTCCAATATCCCCCATCAGTACACAGCCTTGACCCTGAAAATAAAACTCTCCAATCTACCAACTATCCCAGAGGTGAAGAAGAGAAGCCCCTTGCCTTTTACTCAGAGAGATCTTCACATCTTAAGGCCCCTTCTGGGCTTTGTACCATAATCTCCTTCTAAACAGAGGTGGAATTCAATAAATGATACCACTTCTGTCACCAAACTAGTGGTGCCCACATGAGATTGGCCAGACCCTGCCAGGAAAGACTGGGCCACTGTCCCTCAATGCCCAACCTCCCTGCCTGGGAAGGGCCAAGTTCACTAAGGCAGTTTGGTGGTGCCAGCCAGTTTCCTTACCACCTCCTAAATCTATGAACCCCAATCCCTGGTGCTAAGCACCCTTCGAAGTGGTTATCTAACTGGAGATGCTAGTAGGAGCTAGAAGATAAATGTACAGGGTGAAAATGGTTAAGTTTACTATGGGAGTGAAAAAAGGCTTGATTTTACCCGCTAGAATTCTGCAAACCCTCCCATACCTCACCCAAGGTTCATTTCTCAGGTTTGGGAAACCACACTCACCATGAAGTTTCTTCTGGCTCCAGCTTAGCTAGGGGCCCTCTCTTCTCCAAGGTCCTTAGCACTAGAGACCAGGCTTAGGGAAGGGCAGGTATGAAAAGAGAACTGGAAAAGGAGGGAAAGGAAAACTGCCTACCCTGGGAAATAAACCTGATCTTCACAACCACTCACTGGCATTTTAAGCACAGTCCTGATTTTCAAAGCTGATTGGATCTGATAGTCTCTCTTGTAATCTAAAGTCACCCTCAAAAGGCAGACACTTCAGCTTCTTCAACTGGAAAAATCTGTCAGCCTAAACACTGTTTAAGATGCTGCTTCGGCTGGGCGCGGTGGCTCACGCCTGTAATCCTAGCACTTTGGGAGGCCAAGGTGGGTGGATCACCTGAGGTCAGGAGTTCAAGACCAGCCTGGCCATCATCGTGAAACCCCATCTTAAAAAAAAAAAGAAAAAAGAAAAAAAAGATGCTGCTTCGTCACCCCTAATCTTTGAGAGTGAAAAGGCCACTGACCTGGGTAGGGCCCCAATATGAGCACAGTCCCAGCTAACCAGGAAGTTGATAATTAAACCATAGGTGCTTCAAATGGCCTTCCTTGGGCTCCTATTTCCCACCTCTGCTCCCAGCGAACCCAAATCCCAGGTGACCATAGGATGGGCATATGGGGAGGGTCACTACTGCCCTCTGATACAAGCTTAGTTTGGGGTTTCATCACTCCTCTCTCAGAAGTTGTAAACAGCAAGGGCCCTATCTCAAAGCTTCCTATGGATGCGAGGCTCAGAGACAGCCAAGGACACCTCACACTCAGCAGGTGGTTTTCCAGGAGGACTAACCCACTGTGTAAACAGGAGATTCCTCCTGCCTTACCAACTTCTGCTGAGGTCAATGGTCACCAGAAGCCACAAGCCCTTTGGGGAAGGGAGTGCAGAACGTCAAAAAGAAGTCAGTTCCCCTAGGCTGGGCACAGTGGCTCACACCTGTAATCCCAGCACTTTGGGAGGCTAAGGTGGGCAGATCACCTGAGGTTGGGAGTTCAAGACCAGCCTGACCAACATGGAGAAACCCCATCTCTACTAAAAATACAAAATTAGCCAGGTGTGGTGGTGCATGCCTGTAGTCCCAGCTACTTGGCAGGCTGAGGCAGGAGAATCTCTTGAACCTGGGAGGCGGAGGTTGCGGTGAGCTGAGATCTCGGCACTGCATTCCAGCCTGGGCAACAAGAATGAAACTCCAGCTAAAAAAAAAAAAAATCAATTGCCCTGGCTAGGGTCCCAGGATGAGAAATTGGCTTCTTGTAGTTAAGACCATTTTTCCTCATGGCAGTAATGACATTCACCATCACTGCCCTCTTTGTCTGTCCCTGAACATCCTGGCTAAAGGCAAGGGAGGGCCTCTGGCTCCAAGGTAAATTATCTGCTCTCAAGCATGTCTTGGCTGGCCCTGAGCAATGGCTCAGAGAATAGGAGAGTGACCAATGCAGATCCCTTTACATTAGGGAATGAAAATGCAAGGCAAAATTATGGCTGCTTCCTGCCTGACACTGTTGGCTCTGAAGAGCAGCCTTGTTTGTGGAACACTGCTCCTTGCTCAGGGCAGGGAAAGGGCTCTTGGGAGGCAGACGCCTATTCTGCACCTCAGGCCATGCCTGGCTTCTGAGCTTGGTGAGTTTGGTGAGCACTCCTGACTACGTTAATATAGCCTGTTGAGAAAAACTTTTCATGCTAGTGTGGATTGTATCTTATATTTTATTTTAAGAGGCAATGACTTGGAGCCAAAGGCAGACAGATGGATATAATTCTATACACACACACACACAGTTTTTTCCTATAACACAACTTAATGAAACATTCCAAATGAGATAACTTATTGCAACATTTCAGGCTTTTTGGTGGAAAGGGAATTTTTTTGTTTTGCTATACCCTGAGTAGAAGATCATCGTTCTGTGTTTTTTCTTTTTCTTTTTTTTTTAATAAATCACATGACTAAGCAGAGCAAGTCACATCCTTGTTTGCACTGTATGAGGCTGTATGCAAAATCCAGGCGGGGGAGGGGCAGAGATGGAGGGGGCAACCCAAAACCTGGCTAGAACCTGGAAACAGGACACCTGGCCTGCCAATTACATGCCACCTCATACGAATTCCCTTAAATCTGCACCTTCTCCTGATAAGCAAAATGCAGCCCTTCTGCTCTGAGGAAGAAAATACCATTAAAAAGAAGGCAGACCACCAAACAGCAACTGGCCATAAACCACTTGTTCACTCTAGGAAGAAACAGGGATATTCCCCAAGGAAAATTCACTGCGATCTGCAAGCCCTGGCAACCAGCTGCGAGAAAGAACCAGGAAGGCAAAGACAGCGATAATGTTGCTAGAGCCTGCTCTGCACATACGTCATCGGCAGATAGCACTCAACAAGCTGCCTAGGGCCTCTGCAGAACCAGATCAACCCCACAGCCTGCGAGCAGGGCCTGAAGCTGCCTATTTGTGCTGAAGCGGGCTGCAGAACGACCCGTGTTATCCACCCTGAGCTCCACCAACACTAAGCACAAATGACAACACCATCTCACCTGAACCCTGTCCAACTCATAGCTGCCTCACTGGCCTTTGCCACTGCCCTCTCTGATGGAGCAAGGGTCTGGCCTTCCAAGCAGATGTCAGCCTCAGGCTCAAAAGACACACAGGAAGGAACAACACCCAACACACTGAACTCTCCTGCCCAATCCACAAAGACCCCAGTGCAAGCGATGGGCAGCATCAGATTGATGGAAACCACACCCTTTCATTTAGAATTTTTATGCATACGAGTAACCTTAGTTTCCAAGTTCATATGACAACAAGCAAAAGTGACATACAGTGCAGCCAAACAGTTCACTTATAACTTAGCTTTTTTGTTGTTTTTTTGTTTTTTTCCAAAGATTAGTTCCTGGGATGTGAATAAAGAAAATACGTCTGAAAGGTGAGGATTTCAAACAGTAAATTTCTTCATCCTTCAAATTTCTGACCCATGATGGCAGGCATTGTACCTCATGCCTCCTGCTCACCCTCTTTTTCCTGGAGGTGAGCACACACGGCCCTTCACTTGGAGAAGCTGC
Organism: Ateles fusciceps; assembly: GCA_036589455.1. Classification (NCBI taxonomy): domain Eukaryota; kingdom Metazoa; phylum Chordata; class Mammalia; order Primates; family Atelidae; genus Ateles; species Ateles fusciceps. The sequence goes on from JAZHEH010000733.1 coordinate 9,380,464, forward strand.
TGGTGAGGCCCATCTCCTCCTCCCCCTGCAGTAGTGCTTCAATGGGAATCAGATTGGACGGGGTGTCCAGTTCTGGAGGGATAGAAACTGTGACACATCCATGGCACTTAACGTTTCTGTCTGAGGGTCTGAAGGAGCCTCTGCTTGTCGGCTTTGCTCATAGAAAGAGGGCATGGTGGAGGATGATGACCGGGGGAACAAGGGCTAAAGAGAAAGTCTGCACTGGGAGCTGCAAGGCTGGGCCCATCAGGCGCCTGGGGGCTTGGCTCTGGAGGGGGGTGGTGGGGGAGGAGCAGCCCTTCCTCCTGCTGGACGCCCCGCTCCTTGCAGAGTCCCGGCACGCACACTGACACTGACATGCCTCTTCTTGTTTGATGATGATCACAGGAACACTGAGGCCAAATCTGCTGGACAGAGCTCCCTGCGAGAGAGGCAAGAGAGACTGCGCTTCAAGTAGCTGCAGTGGCAGGAGCATGAGGGACTAGGTGAGAGCGAAGTGCCATAGGAACCATGGGAAGGACAGTCGCCATGCTTTGGGCTTTGTTCTGCTTTAAATTGGACCACGTGCCCTCTCAGGTAAAAGAGGACACTCCCCCAGCCTAAGACAAAGCCTCCTTTCCTTAGAAAGGAGATGCACATGCAATCTAGATGCACCCTGTATTTCCAGCTTCATTTCCAGTCATTCTCCACCACACCCTCTGTGGAGACACCTACCTTTTCTTGACATGTTCTTTATAATCCTGGGCGTGTGGGCTTATGCTTTAAATCCTTATGCTTAAAATCCCTGGACACCACTCTCTGGAGAACTGACACTCATCTTTCAGGACCTAGCTCACTCCCCTGCTCTCTGTAGGCCTTTGCAGAGGACTAGCTTGGGTGAAGCCCATACTGAGCTTCCCAGCATACATGCGCAGTGCTGCTGTCTTCCTTCCACACCTCTCTCCATTTGGTACAGGACCTGCTTGGTTCTGCCTGCCCAAGACTCTGAGCTCCTTTAGGACACTTATCTCATCTCTTTCTCTCATGTGTTGTGCTCCATATTCAGCCAGGCTTTCTGTGTCTTGACGGAGCTAAAGATCAATGGGCAGCACTGGGTACAGTGGCTCATGCTTTTATGTAATCCAGTATTTTGGGAGTCTGAGAAGGGAGGATCTCTTGAGCCCAGGTGTTTGAGACCAGCCTGGACAATATAGTGAGACTCTGTTTCTACAAATAATAAAGAAAAATTAGGCCAGGTGCAGTGGCTCATGCCTGTAATCCCAGCACTTTCGGAGGCCAAGGTGGTCGAATCACTTGAGGTCAGGAGTTTGAGACCAGCCTGGCCAACATGGTGAAACCTCATCTCTACTAAAAACACAAAAATTAGCTGGGCATGGTGGTGGGCGCCTGTAATCCCAGCTACCTGGGAGGCTGAGGCATGAGAATCACTTGATCCTGGAAGGCAGAAGTTGCAGTGAGCCAGGATTGCGCCACTGCACTCCAGCCTGGGCAACAGAACGAGATTCCATCTCAAAAAAAAAAAAAAAAGAAAAATTAGCCGGGCATGCTGGTGTGTACAAATGGTCCCAGCTACTCCGGAAGCCAAAGCAGGAGGAGTGCCTCAGCCCAGGAGGTTCAGGCTGCAGTGAGCTGTGATCGTGCCACTATACCGCAGCCTGGGTGACAGTGAGACCTAGTCTCAAAAATAAAACAAAACAAAGGCCAATGGGCAGAAGAACAGGATGGGAACTGGGAGGCGTGAGAACTAGTGCTTTGGTTCCACCACAAATTCACTTATGACCTTGGAGGAGTCATTTAATTTTTCTGGGTCCCAGTTTCTTAGTCTATAAAAGAAAGAATTTGAATAAAAGGAACTTTCAGCTCTATATGTGTCTCTGACCCAGATGCTATTTCTTCATTACTGTAATTACAAAAGAGTCCAGTGAATTAACAACTGCCCTCTTTAGCATTAACTGTGATTCAAAAATTTTTTTCTGGCTACATTTAAAAGCTGTATCTGAAAGAGAAAGAACTGTTACTAGTTAAAGAAAGTTTACATGGTATCTTGGCCAGAAGTACACTAACTTCTAATAGTTGTGAGAATATGAAATACTCTAACAAACAATACAATGTGAAGAATTTAACTTAGGCTGTTTAAAGATTTATAAAGTTTTAGAAACTGGGACAAAGCAATAATTAGCTGTGCCTCAAGGGCCCAGAGTTGCCTTCTCATAAGACTAACATGGAATTACATACCTGGTCTACTGGCTACTGGTACTGCAGTGGTAAAAAACACCTTCTCAACTTCAGATGCTTGCTGCTGAAAAAAAAAGAAAAAGAAATCCCATTTATAGCCACTGTAATATGGCAGATGCCCAGGGACCTGAAGCCTCCCAATTGTAATGGTCATCCAAGACGACAGAAAACCCTCAGTGTTTGGGGATTTTTGTACTGAGTGATTTTTTTTTTTTTTTTTTTAAGATGGGGTTTCACCCTGATGGCCAGGCTGGTCTTGAACTCCTGACCTCAGGTGATCCACCCACCTCGGCCTCCCAAAGTGCTACGATTACAGGCGTGAACTACCACGCCCAGCACTGAGTGATGTTTTGTTTGTGCTCTGATATGAGGTCACTGCACTATTTGACATTCAGTGCTGACAATGTGGCTAGCTTTGTACCCTACTAGTTGGCTGGCTCCCGGCTGCCTAATCCAGTGGGTTCTGTATCCAAAGGCTCCTCCTCCTCCAAGGTTGCTTTTCTCAAGCAGATTATCTTCTTAGAGGGAACCAAGGGCTAGCTTTCCTTCAGGCTCTCCACCTTCCCTGGTACCTCCTCCAATACTTCTAAGAAAGCTGGAAAGTTCTTTTTTTCCCCTCAAGGATTAAGCTGCATGCCAATGACAGGCTAAGGCTTCCTCTCACAGGCAGACAGCCCTGTAAAGATCTTGTGCTATAAGGTCCACGGCATAGTTGAAGGGTGGGCCCTGGATTCGGCCACACTTGGATTCAAGTCCAAGCTCTGCCACTTACTACCTGATTATGTCAGGCATGTGATTTAACTTCTTAGAGTCTTGTTTCCCCACCTATAAAAACAGGGATAACTGCTATGGATGGAGTATCTGTCCCCCTCTAAAACTCATGTTGAAAGTTAATGCCCAGTGTGGTGGTCTTGAGAGGCTGGGTTTTTAAGAGGTGACTGGGTCATGAATGAATTAATTCATTCGTGGATTAATGGGGTATCATGGGAGTGGGAGTGGTGGCTTTATAAGAAGAGTAAGAGAAGCAGGCTGTGGTGGTATATGCCTATAGTCCAGCTATTTAGAAGACTGAGGGAGGATCACTTGAGCTCAGGAGTTTCGAGGCCAGCCCAGCCTCGGCAACATAGTGAGACTCTTTCTCTTAAAAATAAAAATAAAAAATAGGGCTGGGCACTGTGGCTCATGCCTTTAATCCCAGTATTTTGGGAGGCAGAGGCGGACGGATCATAAGGTCAGGAGAGCAAAACCATTCTGGCCAACATGGTGAAACCCCATCTCTACTAAAAATACAAAAATTAGCCAGGTAAGGCAGCATGCACCTGTAGTCCCAGCTGAGACAGGAGAATCACTCTAACCTGGGAGGCAGAGGTTGTGGTGAGCTGAGATTGTGCCACTGCACTCCAGCCTGGGTGGCAGAGCGAGATTCCGTCTCAAAAAACAGAGGCCTGAGCTAGGATGGTCAACCCCTCGCCATGTGATGCCCTGTGCTACCTCTGGACTCTGCAGAGGGTCCACAACAGCAGGGCGGCCCTCCAGATGCGGCCCCTTAACTTTGGACTTCTCAGCCTCCATAACTGTAATAAATGTCTTTTCTTTATTAATTACCCACTTTGGGGTATTCTGTTATAAGCAACAGAAAATGGACCAAGACAATAACCAAAAACCTTTTTAAAGGCCCCTGTAAGGATGAAATGAGATGACGCCCATAGGACACTTGGCACATGGTGAACATTCAGTAAACATTCGTTATGTATATCATTACTAAGTAGGACTATTAATCCATGCCCAGAAAATCACCCTTATTGCTCTAGTATACTTCCTATTACATTGGCCAAAAGGTTTCTACTTTTTTGAAGTCTTATCTTGAGACAGTCTTTTATCTCTTTAAAAGGAAATTAAAGGCCGGGCGCGGTGGCTCACACCTGTCATCCAAGCACTTTGGAGGCCAAGGCGGGCAGATCACCTGAGGTCGGGAGTTCAAGACCAGCCTGACCAACATGGTGAAACCCCGTCTTAAAAAAAAAAAAAAAAGAAATTAAAAAGTGCCTCTAAGAGAGTCTGGGAGCAAAGTGAAAGCTTCTGGCTAAGTTAAAGCAAATGACACTATAAAATAATAATGGAGGCTGGGTGCGGTGGCTCATGCCTGTAATTCCAGCACTTTGGGAGCCAAGGTGGGGCAGATCACCTGAGGTGAGGAGTTCGAGACCAGCCTGGCCAACATGGTGAAACCCCATCTTTACTAAAAATACAAAAATTAGCTGGGCGAGGTGACGCATGCCTGAAGTCCCAGCTACTCGGGAGGCTGAGGGAGGAGAATAGCTTGAACCCAGGAGGTGGAGGTTGCAGTGAGCTGAGATCGCACCACTGCACTCCAGCCGGGGCAAGACAGCGAGACTCTGACTTAAAAAAAAAAAAAAAAAAGGAGAAGTGAGAACCACATGTAAATACTTGAAAAGAAGAGGGATGACTTGTTTCATTCACCGCCCCAGGACAGGCCAGAGAAAACAATAAAAATCACATGGAGGCAGGCTGGGTCCCAATACTGGAAAGCCCTTTCCAATGACTCCAGCTATCTAGAAATGGAAATAGGCTCTCTCTAGAGAGGGTTGGCACCTAGTTCTGGAATTTGAGTGTTCTCCCTGTTGAGCCCGTAATCGCCTTTCCAGTTTGTCTGACAGTAGCATACATCCACCTCATGTTTTTTCTCTTTCTGTATCCTCCCAGATATTCAGTGTCGTATCTGGCAAATATTAGGCATTCTAAGTTGTGAGATTGGCCTTCCTGAGACAATTCTTCACCATGAAGAATTAATTGAACGACCAAGTCATTTCCCTAGTCATCAAGACCAAGTACTTCCTCAGAAAATGATTCTATGGTGGGCTGTGGGAGCACAGATTACTTCTCTGACTTGGCCACTGCTGTCCAGTGCCATCTGACTGGGTCACATCAGTACCTCACATCAGCCTGACTCTGCCTTGAAGACAACCTTTTTCTGGAATATTCTGGGGTCTCTGGAGTTTGTTGACTGCTTTTTTATACTAGATGATGTGATTAGATTGCAGTATCAGTAGGAATATTTGTTCGAGTGCCTCCTGCTAGATAAACTTAAAGACTGTTTCTCTGGCTCCTTATTGTAGGTACCGACAACAGCATTTCCTACTTTTATACCACTTGATTATGTGGAAAATGACTAAAAGAATTACATGTTTCAGGGTGGATATGATAGGAAGCTTCCTTTTTGAAGTAAAAGCTTCTGAACATGTCACCTATGTAAATATGCTTCACCCCACTAGGGATATTTATACATAATACTTACAACTTGTTCTTGGTTTTGTGGCGAACTGGTGGCACCATTTAATATCCATTGTAAGTTCTGTTCTCCCATGACTAGGCTGGACTGCAGGACAGCTGTGCTGGGAGTCGGGGTGATGGTTATTGTGGGATTATTAGTTAGGACAGAGTTGGCACCCAGGGGCAGAGTCTGGACCATGGCTGGCAGGGGCTCAGTAGTACTTTGTGGTGGGGCTGGTGCTGCCACAGCTGATGCCACTGCTGCTGCTGATGCAGAAGCCCCAGCAACAACAGAAAGTCCTGGTACGATGAGCTGCGGTGCCTGGGGGTGCGGAAGAAACTCTTGATGATTAGCAGCAAATTGTGTGCTGTGGGGAACAGGCACTTCTGGAGGTTGTAAGAGAGCAGGGGGGTTGCCAAATGCAGTTTGCTGGAAGCCAGGTCCTAGGGAGGGGAGCAGACGGAGGAGCAGACGGAGCTGAGGCAGGTAGTAGAGGCTGGGGTGGCTTGGAGAGGCCAAGGTGCAGTACAAGTGGAAGAGATAAAGATGCTGAATTTCCTGTGGATGGTGGAACATCACTGACTGATTCTGCATCACCATTAAAACTTTCAATCAAGGAAGCTGGCAAGAAAAAGAAATAGAAATATATATATACATATATATCCCAAGCCTTACATGAGCCACAAAAACAGTCATTAGGGGCTAAACAAAAGACAGCTGAAGTTCACTGAGCCGATTCCTTCATAGTTAGCAGGCTGGCTTTCTGTCATTTTCATTTAGTGACACCTCTGGTCAAAGCATCACGTTTCAGCATCAACCTCTTTCTTTTTTTTTTTTTTTTTTCTATTTTTTGTGTTTTGACTTCATAGACAACCTCACTTTCTAGATGTGAAGACCTAGTATAGATCTAACCATTTAAAAAAGTGTCTTAAGGCTTTTCTGGAAAAGAGACTAGACATCCTTTTTTTTTGGCACGACTAGTGAATGTACTTTCTGACTATTGGGAAATTTTACAGACAAAGTTTCATCAAACACAGTATGATCTATGCATCTGAAGCATGGTTTGTGGGTCCTGTCCACTCATAGACAGCGTATCACATCAGAAGAAAGAGCTCACAAGGCTGGGCACGGTGGCTTACGTTTGTAGTCTTAGAACTTTGGGAGGCCGAGGCAGGTGGATCACCTAAGCTCAGGAGATTGAGAGCAGCCTGGGCAACATGGCAAAACTCCATCTCTACCAAAAATATTAAAAAAAAAATTAACTGGGTGTGGTGGCACATGTCTATGGTCCCAGCTACTCAGGAGGCTGAGGTGGGAGGATCACTTAAGCATGGAGGTGGAGGTTGCAGTGAGCCGAGATCACACCACTGCACTCCCACCTGGGTGACAAAGTGAGACGCTGTTTCAAAAAAAAAAAGCAAAAGAAAGAGCTCACAGCTCCTCCCATTTTGTTTTTTACAGTCAACAGAAGATTCTGGGAAAGGAGACTCTCTTCTTCAGGACTGAGGGAAGTAAGGGAAAAGATGTCATTAAACTGAAAGACCCAAACTTTTCTGACCCTTCATAGAAAGCTCACTTCGTTTAAGCTAACTAGAATATCTCATTGTGCCTGTGACTCACTGTGTTAACAAGTGCTGAGATGTGAGTAGAAAGAGTCTGTGTGACAAACCTGTCTGTTGAGGATCTTCCTGAATTGCTGTATCATCTGCATTCTGGAACACTGATTCAAAGATGATTGCTGGTGAAATTGTATTGAGGTCCTGGCCCTGTATCTGATGGGAGAGAGATAAAGATGTGAGATTGGCCATTCCTTTTTTTTTTTTTTGAGACAGAGTTTCACTCTTGTTGCCCAGGCTAGCGTACAATGGTGCAATCTTGGCTCACAGCATCCACCTCCCAGGTTCAAGCAAATTCTCCTGCCTCAGCCTCCCAAGTAGCTGGGATTATAGGCTACCACCACCACGCCCAGCTAATTTTTGTATTTTTAGTAGAGACAGGGTTTCACCATGTTGGCCAGGCTAGTCTTGAACTCCTGACCCCGTGATCTGCCCGCCTCAGCTTCCCAAAGTGCTAGGATTACAGGTGTGAGCCACCGCACCCGGCCAGATTGGCCATGTTGAGACAATTCTTCACCATGAGAGAACACATTCAAAGCAGCAGAACTAGAATGAAAATCTTTTGATATGCATCTTGTTTCTACCTTCTGCTATTTAAAGTAACACATACTTCCTTAAGCCTCAGACACTGAAGATTTGGGTCCTCAGATACTTTATTTTTATTTCTTTATTTATAGAGACAGAATGTTGCTATGTTGCTCAGGCTGGTCTTGAACTCCTGGGCTCAAGCAATCCACTCAACCTCAGCCTTTTAAAATATTAGGATTACAGGCATGAACCACGATGCCCAGCCCCTCACGTACTTTAAAAGAGGAATCAGCACACTGACTTGCCAGTTGACTGCCTGTTTTTGTAAATAAAGTTTTATTTGAACACAGACCACACATCCATTTACATATTATCTGTGCTACTTTTGCTACAATGCAGAGTTGACTAGTTGTGACATGTGGTCAACAATGCTGAAAATATTTACTGTCTGGCTCGTTACCAGAAAAAACATTGCTGACTTCTGATCTAAAAGACCAAATCTTACAGTAAAAAATGAGATTATATAATATTCATTACCCTGCAACTTCCTTTCCTCATATAATAATAACATTGTGAATATCTTTCATAATATCTACAATATGCTAATACATATGCACGGTAATAGATCAAACAAGACAACAATGATGAACAATACTGATAGCTTTATACTTAATAAAAGGTCAGAGGCATTAAAAACAAAAAGGTAAAATGTGAGGGGGGGAAAACCCAACACAATGCCCTGAGGACCTGCCTGCCCACCCACCGGCACTAATTAAAATGAGCACTCTTCACTTTAGTTCAGGAAAGGGGAAAGACTACAGTTCTTCTAGCCAATGGTCAACCTCCAATCCACCTCCATCCCCCACAGTCCATAGGCCAAGAGTGGTAAGGGCAACTGCCTACACAGTCCAGACAAGGAACAGAAATACGTGAAGCAAGGGAGTTGGGTTGTGACATACTGGAGAGAATGCATGCCAGTCACCTACAGGGCTTCAGTCGAATGCTGCCATGGGACTATGCAGGACAGGGATTACCAGAACTCAAGTAAGTGGCAAAATTTTGATTTTCTTGTTTTTGAGACTGGCTTTCTTTACTGTACTGCCCACGCTGGAGTGCAGTGGTGTGATCATAGCTCCCTGCAGCCTCAAACTCCCGGGCTCAAGCAATCTTCCCACCTCAGTCTCCAAGTAGCTGGGACCACAGGTATGGGCCACCACATCTGGATAATACTTTAATTTTTCTGGAGAGATGGGGTCTCACTATGTTGTCCAGGCTGGTCTTGAACTCCTGGGCTCAATGGATCCTCCCACCCCAACGTCCCCAAAGGGCTAGGATTATAGGTGTGAGCTACCCCATCAGACCCAGAAATCTTAATTTTTACATGAAATCTACCAACCTGTATATAAAAGCAAGTGCAGCTGACCCTTGAACAACATGCATTTGAATTGCAAAAGTGGACTTATACTTGGATTTTTTTTTCACTTCTGCCACCCCTGAGACAGCAAAACCAACCTCTCTCTTCCTTGTCCTTGGCCTGCTCAATGTGAAGATGATAAGGATGAATACCTTTACAATGATCTACTTCCACTTAATAAATAGTAAATTTATTTTCTCATCCTTGTGATTTTCTTAACATTTTCTTTTTTCTAGCTTACTTTAAGAATGCAATATATAATATATGTATCATTCAAAATATCTGTTAATCTAAACTGTTTTATGTTATCAGTAAGGCTTCCAGTCATAGTAGCCTAAGGCTATTGCTAGCTCAGTTTTGGGGGAGTCAAAAGTTATACTAGAATTTGCTTATACAGGGGAGGCATGGATGGGGGGAGCCAGCACCCCTAGCCCGGGTTGTTCAAGGGTCACACGTAATCGAAAATAATTTAAACACACCTGTATGCACCAAACTAAAACCTATTTTTAGGGCAGGTCTTGCCCTAGTGCCAATTTACGGTTTAAGGTCATTTTGTAACAACTTCTGCTTCTCGGAGGGAGAATTCAGAAGGATCACTTTGGGACTGGGCAGAAGTGTGGTGATGAGTGAGGCTGTCCACCAATCTCGAAGTGCTCAAAGATTAAACTGCCCACTGGAGCCAAAAGGGAACAATTCTTCTTTTTTTTTTTTTTTTTTTTTTTTGCCTTTTTGTTGAGACAGGGTCTAACTCTGTTACCCAGGCTGGAGTGCAGTGGTGCAGTTAAGTCAATGCAACCTTGAACTCCTGGGCTCAAGATTCTCCCCTCAGCCTCCCAAGTAGCTGGGACTACAGGCCCATGCCAACATGCCTGACTGCTTTTTAAAAATTATTTTTAGTAGAGATAAGGTCCTGCTATGTTGCCCAGCCTGGTCTTGAACTCCTGATCTCAAGTGGTCCTCCCAAAGCACTAGGATTACAAGTATGAGCCACCGCCACCAGCTGATAATTTTATGCTGAGTCTATCAGCTGAAGAAGGGGAAATTCAATCATTCTTTTTTTCTTTTTTTTTAGTTCAGTGATCCTGATTGCCAATATGATAGAAGCTGAAGTTAGATGTGAGGCCGGGCACAGTGGTTCACACCTGGAATCCCAGCACTTTAGGAGGCCAAGGCGGGCAGATCACTTGAGGTCAGGAGTTCAAGACCAGCCTAGCCAACATGGTGAAACCCTATCTCTACCCAAATACAAAAATTAGCCGAGTGTGGTGACGTCACGCCTGTAATCCTAGCTACTCAGGAGTCTGAGGCAGGAGAATCACTTGAACCTGGGAGGTGGAGGTTGCAGCGAGCCTAGATTGTGCCACTGCACTCCAGCCTGGGGGACAGAGCAAGACTCCATCTCCAAAAAAAAAAAACACAAAGTAAGAAATACATTTTATACTGTATATACATACATTATTCCTATTATATTCATATCCATATGTATAACTGAAACAAGTCTGTAAAACAGACCTTATCCTTACTATGTGCAACGTCCTCTGACTTTTTTCTTTCTTTTTTTTTTTTTTTTTTTTGAGAGGGAGTCTCACTCTGTCCCCCAGGCTGGAGTGCAGTGGTGTGATCTTGGCTCATTGCAACCTCCACCTCCTGGGTTCAAGCAATTCTCCTGCCTCAGCCTCCTGAGCAGCTGGGATTACAGGCATACGCCACTATGCCCAGCTAATTTTTGTATTTTTAGTAGAGATGGGGTTTCATCATATTGGCCAGGCTGGTATCGAACTCTTGACCTGTGATCCGCCTGCCTTGGCCTCGCAAAGTGCTGGGATTATAAGCATGAGCCACTGTACTCAGCCAATTTTGTTTTTTGTTTTTTTGAGATGGAGTTTCTCTCTGTCGCCCAGGCTGGAGTGCAGTGGCACAATCTCGGCTCACTGCAACCTCCGCCTCCCAGGTTCAAGTGATTCTCCTGTCTCAGCCTCTTGAGTAGCTGGGATTATCCGCGCACGCCACCATACCCGGCTAATGTTTGCATTTTTCATAGAGATGGGGTTTCACCATGTTGGCCAGGCTGGTCTCGAGCTCCTTACTTCATGAGCTGCCTGCCTCAGCCTCCCAAAGTGCTGGGATTACAGGCCTGATCCACCGTGCCCAGCTCCAGCCGATTTTTTTTTGTGTTCTATTGATGTCTTTGAAATGCTGATTATAAACCACTATTTTAAAACCCAATAAAAAGGTGCAACCCAGTTTGAAAAATAGTTGACTAACAACTACTATTGGGCATTAACTACCTCCTCTTAATTATTATTTTTGTTCTATCTGTTTATAAATCATTATAGGTAGTAACCCAATTAAAAAGGAATGAGCTATATTTCTCAATGATATCAGGTTGTTACAAAAGTAATTGTGGTCTTTGCCATTACTTTCAATGGCAATTACTTTTGACCAACCTAATACCTTAATATTAGAAGAAAAGGAGTGGGCTTGTGTGCTTCCAACACATATGTACAAAAATGTTCACAGCGGCACTATTCATAATGGCTCCAAACTAGAAACTATCCAAATGTCCAACAGAAGAAACAACAAATACTGGTATATTCATTTAGGGTATTGTGGCATATTCCCTAAGTATAATACTGTTCAACAGCAAGAATGAATGATCTATAACTATATGTAACAATATGGCTTAATTTCTTAAACATAATGTTATGAGAAAAAAGCCAGACATAAACAAGTATATGATTCCAATCATAAAAGCAAAAACAAACAGGAAAAACTAATCTTAGTTGTTAGAAGTAAGAATAGTGGCTGTCTGCTGGGAGAAATCATAGCTGTTGGGAGTATGCAGTTGGTGGGGGGGCTCTGGGGTGCTGAGAATGTTCTTTTGTTTGTTTTTGTTTTGAGATGGAGTTTTGCTCTTGTTGCCCAGGCTGGAGAGCAATGGCACGATCTCTGTCTCCCAGGTTCAAGTGATTCTCCTGCCTCAGCCTCCTGAGCAGCCCCTGCTACCACACCCGGCTAATATTTGTATTTTTAGTAGAGACGGGGTTTTGCCATGTCGGCCAGGCTGATCTTGAACTCCTGACCTCAGTTGATCCACCCACCTCAGCCTCCCAAATTGCTGGGATTACAGGCGTGAGCCACCACGCCAGGCTGGGAATGTTCTTTTTGATTGGGGTGCTGGTTACCTAAGTGTGATGAATTGTGATGATTCATCAAGCTGTACATTTATAATACATGTACTTTTCTGGGTGTATATTGTACCTCAATAAAAAGCTTGTCAAGATTTTTTTAAAAGGAAAATGCTGAAGCCCCTGCCAAGCTTCAGGGCAAAAACACTGGGAGCTGAGTGGGTAGGAACAACTTTCACAAGCAGAGAAGACAAGAACAGGCTGAGCTTTCCAGCAAGAAGAGAAGAATACAGATAGCTGTCTGGGACCAGGATAGATCCTGGAGCTGTGCAGCCAAAAGGCAGACAGAAAGCCATTCCTGAGCACCTTCAACCCTCCTTTAACAAAAGATCTGAGCAAACCAAAGTTCATTTCTAGGACATGCATTCACATGTGGTTGCTCAGAAACCCATAACATCATTATCTCATATAAATTTATAATTTGATGTTAACAAGTCCTGATTCTCTTTCTTTTTCTTTTGAGACAGGGTCTTGCTCTGTTGCCCAGGCTGGAATGCAGTGGTGTGATCATGGTTCACTCCAGGGCTCAAGCAATCCTTTTGCCTCAGCCTCCCAAATAGCTGAGACCACAGATATGCACCACCACACCCAGCTAATATTTTATTTTTAGTAGAGGAAGAGGTCTCACTGTGTTGCCCAGACTGGTCTCAAACTCCTGGGCTCAAGCAATCCACCTGCCTCAGCTTCCCAAAGTGCTGGGATTACAGGCATGAGCCACTGCATATGTCTCTAATTTTTTTTTTCAAGGAAAGAAAAATTAATCCTATTGCTTCAAGGAATTGTGGCCTTAGTTTGGAAGGCTAAAATCAATTTCCATATCTGAGATAGGAACATAATCTATAATTAAACCCCAAGGGATAGTGCTTCTCTCTCTTGATTATATAAATTGTGATAGAAAAGGCTTATTTTTTATTTATTTATCTTGAGACGGAGTTTTGCTCTTGTTGCCCAGGCTGGAGTGCAATGGCATGATCTCAGCTCACTGCAACCTGCAACCTCCACCTCCCAGGTTCAAGCGATTCTCCTGCCGCAGCCTCCCGAGTAGCTGGGATTACAGGCGTGTGCCACCAGGCCTGGCTAATTTTGTATTTTTAGTAGAGATGGGGTTTCTCCATGTTGGTCAGGCGGGTCTCAAACTCCCGACCTCAGGCGATCCACACGCCTCAGCCTCCCAAAGTGCTGGGATAACAGGCGTGAGCCACCACGCCCCGGCTGGCTTCCCTTTTTTATAAGTACTTAATGTCTCCTTACACCAGAGTATTTTCCTGGTGACCCTAAGGCTCCAGAAAGCTCCTTAGTCATATGTCATAGTCTTGGCCAGAGAAGAGACTCCTAAGCTATTTAACACAGTTACATGTTAAAGAGATATTATTCCCAGAAATCTTAAGCTGGGTACTTAGAGGGCATCTAGGCCACCCAGTGCAGAAATTTCTTTTATAACATTAGTTGTGAAATAGGAATATGTATAAAAATCATATGATGTGCTGGCCGGGCGCGGTGGCTCACGCCTGTAATCCTAGCACTTTGGGAGGCCGAGGTGGGTGGATCACCTGAGGTCAGGAGTTCAAGACCAGCCTGGCCATCATGGTGAAACCCCATCTTTAAAAAAAAAAAAAAAATCACATGATATACCCATTTAATCTTTTTCTCTTTGTTCTTTAGATTGATTCATTTCTATTGTTCAATCTTCAACTTAACTGACTCATTCTTCTTTTATTTCCAGTTTGCTGTTAAGCCCCATCCAGTCAATTATTTCAGCTATATTTTTCCATTTTAGATTTCCATTTGGGACATTTTTTACATTTTATATTCCTCTGCTGAGATTTCCTATTTGTTCAATCATTACAAGCATATTCCTTTATGTCCTTAAGCATATAATAGCTCTCAAAAATCTTTGTCCCATAAAAAATAAAAATAAAAAAAATCCTTGTCTGTTAATTTTAACATTAGATAGGTCATCTTGGGGTCCATCTCCACAGATTACCTTTTCTCTTAAATAGGGATCATGTTTTCCTGTTTCTTCACCTGTTTACTAATTTGGGATTGCTCTGAACATTGCAAATGATATACTCTAGACACTCTGGATTCTGTTACACTTCTTGAAATAGTGTTGACTTGTTTGAATATTCCATTAACTTCATCTCCCTTGCAGTGGATGCAGCTGTGATCTTTGTGTAGTTCTTTTTAGTATTGGCTGGGCTGTCCCAACCCGTGTCCCGCACATCCATGGTTCAGGGGTCAGCCAGAGATTTGAAGAGAGTTTATATCCAGAATTTGGGGCTCCCGCTTCCTGACTCTTTCCTTTCCATGCTACCTGCCTTCACTTTCCAGGTGCTGTGACCCTGAACTCTGTCCTCTGGTTATTCAAGCCAGTGAGACTGAGTTTTTATGAGTTTGGCTGCCTCATTAGGTGCCAGCCGGGGCTTGCCCAAGATGGATAAGCCGTAAAACCTGCAAGCCTACCCAGGGCCTTTACAATCTTCCAAGTAATCCCTTCTTCCAAGGTTACCTCTGCTTGCTCTTGGTTGCCCACCAGTGCCTTCCCATAGTTGCTTTCTATATTTTGTCTAGCATTTTTGGTTGTTTTCTGCAGGAGAGTTGGTCTCATAAGAACAACTCTGCCACTACCAGAAGGAGAATTAGGCCTTGGAGTGCTTACATAAAAATGGAGGTTCAGATGCCACAGTCAGACTTGCTGACTCAGCAGGCTTGTGGGGAGGCCCAAGAACCTACAATTTTAGAAGTGCTGTAGCTGACTCCATTAACCACACATTGGGAAAAAAAAAAAAAAAAAAAACAACAACAACACTTTTTCACAGCATTCCTGAATCATTCAGTCTCTGTTCAAATAATTCCCATCACATTTATTCATTATGCACATAATCACAGATAATCTACCCTATGCTATATTTATTTACCAGGAAAAATGACAACAAAAAACTCAAACTCAAAATTAGTGTTAGCAATACTGCAAAAGTCTCACGTTCAACAAGGAGGAGGCTGCATAAGCTCAGACTCAATGCAGTGGTTTGTAAGGTGCATCATGGAGCCAGTGGGAATGGCAGTAAAATTTCCTAACAGCTTCAATCAAAGCAATCAGATTAAGACAAAGTGGGTTTGTCCTTTAGCAGATAAAGGCCTGTATAAGAGGTTTCTTCAAAACACTAACAAGTTTTAAAAAAGGGAAATTTTCTCTCCCCCATGGCATAAAACAAATCAAAAATAAAATTAAAATTAAAAAAGGGAAAAGACCAAGCCAGGTGAGACAGACAGGGTTTGAGAAGTCCAGAAACTAGAATCCTGGCTATGTCTTACAGTACTAGATGTTAAGTTCCTCAAGGACAAACTATACCAACTTTTTTACCACTATAAGCTCAGTACTGGCACAGTGCCTGGTCAATAAACAGTTGCTAAATGAGTAAAAAAAGAAATTTTCTGGGGCCAGGAGGTTACCGAGTGAGCAACCTGGGTCCAAAGGTAACAGGCATCAGAGAGAAAAGCCTCTCCTAATAGAACTCTTATCAGGAGAAGAAAAAAAATCCTATACAGTCAGTAATTAAACACAATTAAATCTAGAAAACATCAAAGACTGGCCTGCCTCAATTTCCCCCACCAAAGGAGTGCTCAGTTCTTGCCCTTATTTTTCTAGCACAGATATTACAGTTACACTTACCATACTGGAATTTTCTCGCAATTCAGAATCTGTGGACAGAAGGCTCAAGTCACTCAGACAAAGTGAGTGATTTGTATCCTGTGAAAGAGAAAAAATTCTAATTGAGTAACAAAAATCAGGATGTATAGTGGCATATCATGTAATAAAACACTTGATTACAAAGTCCCTAATGTTCCACATGTCTACATGTGTTATCTGAAGACATATAAGCCAACCAAGGCAAGGACTAAGTGAATCAGTTAATTTTTTAAAATCCTGATATTCTTAGAAGAATCTGTTACGTTTCTTCATTTCTTAAAGGTGATTAATAAAGAGTTTTAACATTATTTCATGACTAAAGCTCCAGAGTAACAAACCTATAATAATGTGAAATTAATACTATCTGTATACTTAGTCTCATCATTTACAGTGATTTCACATGACCTTATTTGCCATTCATACAAACCTTGGTAGTATTATTCTATATCCCCATTTTTTATTCTTTTTGTAACAAATTGCCACAAACATATATTCCCTTTTTAAATATGAGAAAACTGATGCTCAGACACTGGGAACGAAGTGCCTCAAAACACATAGCTAATTAGCAGAAAACAAATCCAGTGCTTCTGACTGAAAAGTCAATGTTCCTTCCACCACTATGTCTCCCACGTGGGCACCAAAGGGCTCCTTACTCAGAGTGGTGCTGGTGATTCAGTACTCAACTTCCACTACCCAAGCTAAGTGAACTCTGGATTCCCAGAATGCCAGTCACAATGCACATTTTAGGTGGTGGCCCTAAATGCTCCTATTCATGCACACACTCAACAAACATTCATGATGCATCTACTATGTAATAGACACTGTTCCAGGCCTGGGGATACAATAATGCACAAACTAAAATCCTTCCCCCAAAGAGCTTACGTTCTTGTGGAGACAGTGGACAAAAAACCATGAAAATACACAATGTGTGAGAGGATAAGTGTTACGGAGAGTAAGGGGAATAGGGAACTCTGGAGAAGGAGTTGCTCTTATTGGATGGTTAGGAAAGCCCTCTTAGGTAAGTGGCATCTGAGTAGAGAGTGAAGGAAAGAGGGTATGGGGCTGTGCACATATCTGGGGAAGGTGTTACAAGCAGAGGGTATAGCAAGTATAAAGGCCTTGGGGCACAAGTGGGCATTCCTTGGTTCAAGAAACCACAAAGAGGACTATATGGCTGAAGTGAAAGGAAGAAAAAAGTAGGCTGGGTGCAATGGCTCACACCTGTAATCCCAGCACATTGGGAGGCCAATGCAGATAGATCACTGGAGCTCAGGAGAGCAAGACCGGCCCAGGCAACATTGTGAAGACCCCATCTCTGCTAAAAATACAAAAAAATATCCGAGTGTGGTGGTGCATGCCTGTGGTCCCAGCTATTCTGGAGGATCCCTGAGCCAGGGAGGCGGAGGTCACAGTGAGCAGAGATTGCACCACTCTACGCCAGCCTACGTGACAGAGCAAGACCCTGTTTCAAATAAAATAAAATAAAAATAAAAATAAGGGCCAGGCGTGGTGGCTCACGCCTGTAATCCAAGCACTTTGGAGGCCAAGGTGGGCAGATCACCTGAGGTCGGGAGTTCAAGACCAGCCTGACCAACATGGTGAAACCCTGTCTTTAGAAAAAACAATTTTTTTTTATTTTTTAAAAAATTAAAATAAATAAATAAATAATAAAATAAAGAGAGATAGATGAGATCAGAGAAGCAAGCAGGCCAGAAGGTGTAGGGTCTTGTAACCTACTATAAAGACTCTTTTATTTCCATTGATACAGGAAGCTACTGGAGGCCAGGTGGGGTGGCTCATGCCTGTAATCCCAGCACTTTGGGAGGTTGAGATGGGGGGCGGGGGCGGTGGTAATGGTGGGCGGGGGGGGGGATGGGAGAGACTGCTTGGAACTCATCTCTGTTAAAATAATTTTCAAAATCTATAAAAATAAGTAAAAATTTAAAAAGCTACTGGAGGGTTATGAACAGAGGACAGACATTATCTGCTTTATGGTTCAGAAAGATCGCTCTGGCTGACGTATGTAGAACAGTCTGTTACGGAGCGGAGAGGGGGAAGACGTCCTATGAACCCCATTTAACAGGTTATTGCAATAATCCAGGCAAAAAGACAATAGTGTACTGAACAAAGTAATCAGAAGAAATCATCGGATTCTAGATAAATTATCAAGGGTGAGCTGGTAGACTTTGCTGGCAGATGTGGAGTGTGAGGGAAAAAAAGGAGTCAAGAATGACTATAAGATTTTTGGCCTCTGCCACTAGAAAACCAGAGCTGCCATTTACCAAGATGAAGAAGACTGCAGGAAGAACAGGTTTGGACATGTTAAGTTTGACAAGAGTAGATGATATTTGGGTGGAGATGTTGAGTAGGTGGTTTAAGCAAGTCAAGACACTGATCTTGACCCTAACTTCTTCCCTCTCACTAACAGATACACAGAGAAGACATTTTAATCTTTGACTATGATACACAAACAACTGTTGCTGATCTGTGGTACCCAGATCAAGAGACAAGAACACTACATACTTCTAATTCATTGTGTTGTGGAAGTACACTGTATGAGTGTCCTTTGTTATCATGACCTTTCATGTGACTTTTGAGACTGTATTGAGTGCTGAATGTTTTCTCACAGCCATTACTGGGGCAGAAGAAGGGTCTTTCACCTGCAAGAATAACAAAGTAGTGTTAATTTACCATAAAGTCATTGAACTGGATTAAGAAATCTACCTTTCCCGGGCCGGGTGCGGTGGCTCACGCCTGTAATCCTAGCACTTTGGGAGGTCGAGGTGGGTGGATCACCTGAGGTCAGGAGTTCAAGACCAGCCTGGCCATCATGGTGAAACCACATCTTTTAAAAAAAAGAAAAAAAAAAAAAAAGAAATCTACCTTTCCCTAACAGAGGAAAGTAAGTATTATTAAGAGAGTTTGGGTAGCAGTTGTTAAAAGCTGAATAAATTACACATTAATCAACTCAGTCCTAAAACTCAAGGCAGAGCAACGCACTGGGAATGCCTGCTGCTGGGAAGTTAAAAGAGAAGATTCGTTTCTCACAGGTTGTTTTTTTAGAGTGTCTCTGTATTGGTTTCATTTCTTTTTGAGACAGTCTCACTTTGTCGCCCGGGCTGGAATGCAGTGGCATGATCTCGGCTCAACCTCCGCCTCCTGGGTTCAAGCAATTCTCTGCCTCAGCCTCCCAAGTAGCTGGGATTACAGGGGCCCACCACCACGGCCGGCTAATTTTTTGTACTTTTAGTAGAGACAGGGTTTCACCATCTTAGCCAGGCTGGTCTTGAACTCCTGACCTTGTCATCTACCCACCTCGGCCTCCCAAAGTGCTGGGATTACAGGTGTGAGCCACTGCACCCGGCCGGTTTCATTTCTTAAGGCTGAATACTTGAGGTCCACCTCTGAAAGAAACATTCTAGGTAAGGCTAAGCTAATTAGGCTCACCTGTATATATACAGGATATATATCTCTGTATATGCACCTAGCTCTACAGGTCTCAATAGAAACACTGATAGTACAGGCTTGATGATGGTTAAAATAAAAAAATAAAAATTGGCCTAAACTCACCAGTATGTGTACGGACGTGAGTTTTAAGGTGGTGGCTTGCTGCAAATGCTTTTCCACAGCCATCGTGATCGCACCTAAATTTGTTGTTTAAGGAAAGAGAACACGAGTCATTAGCTAATAGACCTTTATCCTGAACATCTCTTATACATACGAACTAAAACAAATATTCAGAACACTAGGATCAGATTGATGACACTGGTTTTAGAGATGGGAATGATAAGAGGCCCTTAAAAAAGTAAGGTGGCGTATCTGGGATCAGAGAGAACTGAGTGCCCAGGATAAGTATTTCTTGTTCCACAGGTAAGGCCCACGCTGAGAGCCCTGACAACAGAAGTCTTTTGATGAATTACTTAACAGACCTCTATTGATGGTGACAGTTCATATGAAAAATTTACTGCCAGTGGAACATTAGGAATATCCAGAGTGAGCAAAGTGGCTCTCAAATATGCACAGAGCTTGAAATATAACATTAGAACAAAATCAATCAGAAGACAGGCTCAAGTAACTTATCTATAATCCTATGTGTTGAGATCTACTTCATTCTCTTTACTGTCTTGATAACCAAAGCTAGAAGAAATCTTTCCCCTCCTCAGAACTCCTAAGGCATTTCTTCACATTTCTTTTTTGCCACCTCTCATTTCCAATCTTATTTTATCTCTGTGGATACATCTGCTATCTGTTCTCCTAGAGTGTAAACTACTTGAGCACAGGATCCACGTAGCTCTTTCTGTAGTTCCAGCACACAGCAGACATTCCTTAATTACTTATATGAATGAATGCATTTTCTTATAAACCAAAATATTTTCTTTAAATAGAAAGCTTCTCTAAAGCATGTTCATTTTTAATTACATATAATCATCATCACGTCTAAAGTCTTATTGAATATTCAAGAAAAATGCAGTTTTAATCATCATAAAAATAAATGCATGTGACTGGATAGAAATCAGAGTTCTCTCAGCAGCCTATGGGGGAAAAAGAATAACCTAAGCTTCAAAGCATCCATCTGTAGAGTAACCAATTACAATCTAACTACTCTTGCCCTTAAAGGGATCATGACTCAGGAATCCATCTATAACTTAAAAAAAAACAATTTTTTTTTTTTTCTGAGACATGGTCTCTCTCTGTTGCCCAGGCTGCAGTGCAGTGACATGACCACGGCTCACTACAGCCTCGACCTCCCAGGCTCAAGCGATCCTCCCATCTCAGCCTCTTAAATCTCTGGGACCACAGGCATGTGCCACCACTCCCAACTAATTTTAAAATTTTTTTATAGACTTGGGGTCTCACTATATTGCCCAGGCTGGTCTCAAACTCCTGGGCTCCAGTGATCCTCCCACCTCAGTCTCCCAAAGTGCTGGGATTACAGGCATAAGCCGCCACGCCCAGCCTACAATTCCATTTGATTGGCATCTAAGAGTTGACTGTCTCTGAAGACTTTTTGTTTCTAAGTACCCTAATGAGATGAGTGGTTTGAGAAGGAACAGGTAGCATATTTAATGCCTTGAATATAACTGTGATATTCCCTGCCAAAATTCAAAGACATTGTTTATTATTTTTATTTTTATTTGAGACAGAGTCTTGCTCTGTTGCCTAGGCTGGAGTGCAATGGCATGATCTCAGCTCACTGCAACCTCCGTCTCTCGGTTTCCAGCAATTCTCCTGCCTCAGCCTCCAGAGTAGCTGGGATTACAGGTGTGCGCCACCACGCCTGGCTAATTTTTGTATTTTTAGTAGAGACGGTGTTTCACCATGTTGGCCAGGCTGGTCTTGAACTCCTGACCTCAAGTGATCCGCCTGCCTCAGCCTCCCAAAGTGCTGGGATTACAGGCATGAGCCACCATGCCCGGCCTCAAAGACATTGTTTATGGGCAGTTTTCTGCAATACATCTATCTATATTACATTTAGTGGAAATCTTTACAAACCGATTACCTCATTAAAAATGTCATATAATCATCCCAAAGCTGGTTTTGAACATCTACTGAATGCCCAGAATCATGCTACATACTATGAGCAGAGAAGAAAGCAGATAACCCAAGTCCCTCCTTCAAGTTTACAGTACACATACATATATCTTAATTAGATATACATATGTTGACATATATGAATAAAAATGGATGCTCCTATATGTTTGTGTACACACGAGATATTACAAAGCAATAACTTGAACAAGTAACAACGGCGCCACTAAGCTAAGCATTCCTACCTCTCATTTCCTCTCGTCTCCTCGTCCCCTCCCCTCCTTGATTTTTAGGTAGGTATCCCTCCTCTGGGCTCAAGGCACTTTGGGCATCTTGCAGCCTCAGATATTATCCACAAATCTGTGGTTCTTTGTCACCAGATAAAGGTTCTTAAGAAGAAAGCCTGCTTCTGAGTATTTCTCTAGCACTAATAAAAGTACCTACCACATGAGTAAGTTTCAACAAGTGCTTCTTGAAAATAAATGGAAAAAATGAGGCGGAAAGGCCATCACCCACAGAGTAAGGGTGTTCTTGGACTCCACCAGCACCCCTCTAATCTGCAGTGGTTGGTTATAGCTATCCTGGGGTGAGCTAACACTGCCAAAGAAAGAGCTAGTAAAGGAAGTCTTCTTTCTCTCTTGAAAAATTTCAGAGTATATATATCAAGACCCCCAGCTGAAACCTGGTCAGTAACAAACAGAAAACAGTAAGACCTACCGAAATGGCTTTTCCCCTGTATGGGTTCGAATGTGCTTCCTCAGATCACTGAGTGTGGTGAAGTATTTGCTGCAGCCTTCGGATTCACAGTTAAACGTTTTCCCTGTGTGAAGCCTCTGATGTGCTTTCAGCCTGCAAAATATCCCAGAGAAATTCCCTTTGTCATAAAGTTCTTTTTTTTTTTTTTTTTTTTTTTGAGATGGAGTTTCGCTCTTGTTGCCTGGGCTAGAGTGCAATAACGCGATCTCGGCTTACTACAACGTCCACCTCCTGGGTTCTGGGTTCGAGCAATTCTCCTGCCTCAGCCTCCCCAGTACCTGGGATTACAGGTGCCCACCACCACGCCCAGCTAATTTTTATATTTTTAGTAGAAATGGGGTTTTACCATATCGGCCAGGCTGGTCTTGAACTCCTGACCTCAGGTGATCGGCCCACCTTGGCCTCCCAAAGTACTGGGATCACAGGGGTGAGCCACCACGCCCGGCCTCCCTTTGTCATAAAGTTCTACACAGCCTCCCCATGCCAGCTTAATGTGCTTCAGGATCAAGTGTGTAAGAATTCTATACCCATAACATGTTAGTATCCAACATATTTTTCCCCCAAAAGAAATTCAGAGAATAGCATAGTGGTATGAGTGTTAACTCTGGAGACAGACTTCCTGGAATTCAAATCCTGGCCCCAGATCCTGCTTGGCTGGGGAACCCTGAGCTAGTTATAGAACCCCTCTGTGCTCCCATTTACTTACCAGCTGTTGTGGGGATCAGCACTTAAAATCATGCCTAGCACACAGTGAGTACTTTTTAAGTGTTAGCTATTGTTATTTCTGTCACTTTATACTCAATATTGAAGACTAATAAGTCTCCTGATACAAATGTGGAAAAGAGAATTGGCTACTGAATGGGCCACTCTCCATTTCTCAGGATAGAAAGTCCTTCAAGGTGAGGTAGGAAAGAAGACTACAGAAGGCTTACCACAAAGATCCTGAGCCAAGGGGAGGTAGAACTCTATGCCAAGCACTAAAATGCCCAGGCCAGAATGCTGCTCCATGAGATGCAGATCTAAACATAAACGTACTGTCACTCCTAACCAGCCCAAGACATGTCCATCTTTAAGTAACAAGTTTCTCTAACGCATTTTTAAAATTTTTTCTTTCATTTTCTGAGATCTGGCAGAAATGAATTTTACACAGTTGAACATAGCTGTGCTCTTTTAAAGCCCTGAAAGTGAACTCTCCTCTGAAAGGAGAAAGAGCTCTGTAGTCACAACAAGGTCAAGGTCGGAGGCTGGCAGAGCAATGGAGACGAGGCTGACCTGTACAGTGTGTTGAATGCCTTCTCACAGCCCTGCACATCACACTCAAATGGCTTCTCCTTCGTGTGCACTCGCACGTGGATCCTGAGGCTGTAAGAGGTAAGGAAGGCCTTGCCACAGCCCTCCTGATTACAGACAAAGGTGTACTCTCCTCGGTGAGTCTTCTGGTGGGTTCGCAGGTTGCCTGCTGTGCTGTAGGTGCGGGGACAGCCCTCAAAGGTACATTGGTACCGCTTTACCTGGCAGACAGAAGACACCTCATCAACAGGACAAAAAAGCTGCCCAGGGCTTAACTCCCCGACCCAGAGCTCCGCTCCCAAGAGGTGTGGACAATACAAATGGGTTTTCATCATAAACACAGAAAACAGCCTCTAGCAGCAAAGCGGCAAAACCTTATTATTGATCAAATCATACCTGGACAACACATAATGATTTATGGGGAAGAAATAAGTCTATATGTACATGAATATTCTAAATGAATACATGAGTGTTTTCAGACTCTATATACATCTATCTGCTAAAAATACATTATACTGTTACAGCTACCTATATTCAAATAAAATCTTAACTTTGTTTTAAGGCTTGACTGAACACCTTGACCTCTAGTACTACAATTTGACTGGAAGTGACCAATATTAAATTGAGTCTAAAACATCTTGAAATTTACATACTTAATCATCAAACAGTATTTCCCTAGATCGTTTCCACTGCATATTTTCAAGCCTACAAAATGACAACAAAGTATTGCAAATTTCTTGGAATATTTGCTGGTGTGATAATTCTCAAACTACCAGCTTCTTGTTTCCTTTCACCATCAAACTTCTTGAAAGGGGAGTCAATTCTTCACCTCATGGTAGAAGGTTAAGGAACAAAAGAGAACTGCTTCTCTGACAAATACCGATGACCCTAATGCAGCGGACAGCCTGGAGGGCCTGGAATGGGAGGCCCAGCAGCTTCCTCAGAGGCTTTGTTTGACAGAGATATGTGGGCCAGGGTCATGGCTGTGGGTTGGCTGGAGCCAGGGCTGAGAGCCACGGAGCTCTCAGAGGCAAGGCTTAGAACAAGGAGTGGATGCCCATCACCAAGCTGGGCTGCCTAGTCCGGGACATGAAGATCAAGTCCCTGGAGGAGATCTAGCTCTTCTTCTCCCTGCCCATCAAGGAGTCTGAGATCATTGACTGTTTGCTGGGGTCACTTCTCAAGGATGAGGTTTTGAAGACTACACCTCTGCAAAAGCAGACCCGCACTGGCCAGCACACCAGGTTCAAGGCCACTGGGGACTACAGCGACCACATCGGTCTGGATGTTCAGTGCTCCAAGGAGGTTGCCAATGTCATCCAAGGGCCCATGATCCTGGCCAAGCTCTCTACTGTCCCTATGTAGAGAGGCCACTGGGGGAACAAGAACAGCAAGCCCCACACTGTCTGTTGCAAGGTGACAGGCTGTTGTGGCTCTGTGCTGGTGTGCCTTATCCCTCCCCCACCCCACCCCAGGCACTGGCACCATCTTGACCCCTATGACCAGGAAACTGCTGCTGATGGCTGGTACTGACAACTGCTACACCTCAGCCAGGGGCTGCACTGCTACGCTGGACAAAGCCACCCTTCAGGCCACCTCTAAGACCTACAGCTACCTGACCCCTGATCTCTGGAAAGAGATTGTATTCACTAAGTCTCCCTATTAGGAATTCACTGACCATTTCACCAGAGTCTCTGTGCAGAGGACCCAGGCTGTAACTGTGGCTATAACATAAGGATTTTACACAAGAAAATAAAGTAAATTGAGCCCGTTTAAAAAAAAAGAAGAAGAAGGCTGGGTGTGGTGGCTCATGCTTGTAATTCCATCACTTTGGGAGATCAAAGCAGGAGGATCAATTGAGACCAGGAGTTCGAGACACAGCAAGACCCTGTCTCTACCAAAAACAAACAAACAAACAAAACCACAAAATCAGCCGAGCATGGTGACACGCAGCTATAATCCCAGCTATCTGGGAAACTGAGGTAATATTGCTTGAGCCCAGGAGTTCAAGGTTACAGTGAGCTATGATTGCTACTGCACTCCAGCCTGGAGGACAGAACCAGACTCAGCCTCAAGAAAGAAAAAAACGGGGGAAGAAAAAGTAGATAAATGATAATAGCAATAAAAATATTAATAAAGAGAATACCTGGCCGGGCGCGGTGGCTCACGCCTGTAATCCTAGCACTTTGGGAGGCCGAGGTGGGTGGATCACCTGAGGTCAGGAGTTCAAGACCAGCCTGGCCATCATGGTGAAACCCCATCTTTAAAAAAAAAAAAAAAAAAAAAAAGAAAGAAAATACCAGCCTGGGCAACATGGCAAAACCCTATCTCTACAAAAAATACGGAAGTTAGCCAGGTGTGGTGGCACATGCCTATAGTCCCAGTACTTAGGCTGAGATCACTTGAGTCTGGGAGGCTGAGGCTGCAGTGAGCTGTGATCATACCACTGCACTCCAGCCTAGATGACAGAAAAAAAAAGGGGGGGGTGGGGCTGGATGATTTAGAAGAGAAAGGAAGAAAAAGAATTTTTAAAAATTTTTAAAAAATGGCAGTTGACATGTGTGCCTCCATTTCCATCAATGCCCATGTATTTCTTAACCAGATGGCAAGGTGGTTTCACTGTATGAAATTATGCTCTTAACTTCCTGGTAGTCAAACTCTTTCATCCTTCCCTATTTTCCTTACTATTCACAAACATATCTCATTGATGATGCCCTCAATGTCTGAAAACTTGTCTTTCACGACACAGTAATGCCTTGGGGCACTCTTTAACTCCTTCTCTGAGACACTTCTTTCCCTTAACCTCTAAGTGTAGGTGTATTCCAAACTTCGTCTCTCATCTTCCAAACATTCCCTATATCTATACTGATGCAATAGAAGAAGCATTAGACTTGGCAGCAGAAGGCTCAATTCTGGCACTTTTGTTCAACATAGTATTTTTTTTTTTTTGAGACAGAGTTTCACTCTTGTTGCCCAGGCTAGAGTGCAATGGCGCCATCTTAGCTCACTGCAACCTCTGCCTCCCAGGTTCAAGCGATTCTCATCCCGCAGCCTCCCGAGTAGCTGGGATTACAGGTATGACACCATGCCCAGCTAATTTTTGTATTTTTAGTAGAGACGGGGTTTCACCACATTGCCCGGGCTGGTCTCAAACTCCTGACCTCAGGTGATCCACCACCTTGGCCTCCCAAAGTGCTGGGATTACAGGCGTGACCCACCACACCCAGCCTCAACATAATTCTTGAGCAAACAATTTTAGTTCTCTGAGTTTCAGCTTCTTTATTTCTAAAATGCAAATATGCATGCCTGCCCTGCTTGTCTCACAGTGCTTTTGGGTGGAACAAAAATAGATAAAAACATTTGTGAAAATACTTCCTGAATTATTTGATGCCATACGATATCAAGGTGTTAGTATTATCTACTCATCAGCTTTAACCAACATCTTCATGTGCATAAATCTTTAATACCAATCTTTCTTCAAAGCCTTAGTCCATATATCCAACTACACTACTACTATTTTAATATTCAACAGATACTGAATCACTATGTCCCAGGCAACATGCTAGATACCATGGATAAAAAAGTAAACACGACAAAAGTCTCTGCCTTTAAGGAACAGCACTTGTAAGGAAACAAACGTGTAGCAATCATGATTGACTGTGCTAAGCTCTACAGCAGATACACGCACAGGGTACTTGGAGAACAGGAAAAGGAAACATCTAACCCCTCACAGAGTAGAAATCAGTGAAGGTTGAGAAGCTGAGGTATTCTCTCTGAACTGAGGATATTTTTTGCTTGTCTATTTTTTAAGGATTAGCTGAAAAGGTGCTCCTCAGGTCAACCAGGAAGAAAAGGGCCTTCCAGAAAGAGGGAACAGCATGGAACTACATAGAGAGATGAGTACGTGTGCTGGTATCGTGAACCCACAAACATCTGCAGTGTGTGAAAGATTGGAAGAAGAGTCTAGAAAAATAAGGCAAGCCTTCCTTAGATAAGCTATGGAGTGAGGAATAGGACAGTGGGGAGGTTTTAACCAAGATAGCAACACAATCAGATTTGGGTTTAGGAGCGATCATTCTGGTATCCTTGTGGTAAATGGACTGGAAGGCTAAGAGAGTAGAAGAGACAGAAATTAAAGAGATGAGGGACAACAGTCTAGGAGAGAGACGAAAAGAGCTTGAACAAGGGAAGTTGACAGTAAACATCCTGAGGTGAATTCCAGAGAAATTAAGTGGGGGAGAAACAACGGGCTGTAGTAACAACTGGATGCTGGGGAGTGGAAGGGGCAGAGTGGAGGCAAAGCTAAGATCAGCCCCAAGACTACAGCCTTCATGATTAGATAGATGGTACACTACCGGTGTGGGGCTGGATGGGGGTTGGGGAAAGATGATGAGTTGGGCTGGAGGTGCTGCTAGGACTTCCCGGTGGAAACGTCTGTGAGACAGTTGGACAAACACGCTGGAAGCTAAAAAGAATGTCTGTGGCAGGAGCCACTGGCACACAGTTGATAGCCGACTTTAGCTATATAATAAAGCAAGCTCAGGCTCAAGTCCCAACTCTGCCACTTACTGTGTAACTTTAGGAAAATCACTTAAACTCACTAAGCTTCAATTTCCTTACTTATACTATGCAGGAAACAAAACGATCTTTTTAGGGTTCTTGCAAGGGTTAGGAATAAATGTGTAAAGCATTTTAATATAGTGGCTGGCACATAGTAGGTACTCAACAAAATAATAACTCTCCTAAGAGGACAAAGGATAGACCCCTAAAAGTCACCAACATTTAAGGTACTGGTAAAAGAAGAGAAGCCCTTGGCTGGTGAGTGGGAGAAAGGGCTGGGGAAGTAGGAAGAGAAACAAGAAGAACGATGTCACTGAAGCTAAAGGAAAAAGGGTATCAAGGAAAAGGAATGATCAAGATGTTAAATGTCAGAGAAAACAAGGAAGATAAAAATGGGAAGTGACTGGATCCAGCAGCTAGGAATTCACTAATGACTTAGCAAGACTAGTTTCAGCAGACTTCTGGGGTCAGGGTCCGGATTCAGGTGACTGAGTGAAAGGTGAACCGGAGGCAGAGGCTAGAGATGAATTACAGCAGCACAGGTGAACTTCTGAGTTGATAAAAGTTTTTTTGTTTTTCTTTTTGAGACAGATTCTTTGTTGCCTAGGCTGGAGTGCAGTGGTATGCTCACAGCTCACTGTTACTTCAAACTCCTGGGCTCTAGTGATCCTCCCTCCTCAGCCTCCATAGTAGCTGGGTCTAGAGGCACATGCCACCACACCCAGCTAATTTTTAAATTTTTTGCTATGTTGCCCAGGTTGGTCTGGAACTCCTGGCCCCAAGCGATCCTCCCACCTCGGCCTCCCAAAGCGATGGGACTACAGGCTTGAGTCACCACTCCTGGCCTGTTTTTTTTTTTTTTTTAAAGTAAGTTAGTTTTGAACATATTTGGAGGCAGAAAAGTCCTGGAAGAAGGAGAAGCTGAGGATTTAAGGAGGAAAATAAAGAAGAGAAAGATTCGAAACCCCAGGAGGAGGGGAAAAGCCTCAGGTAGGAGAGGAACATTTAGTTTCAGAAAGAGATCTGAGGGCCAGGTGCGGTGGCTCACGCCTGTACCCAGCACTTTGGGAGGTTGAGGTGGGTGGATCAAGAGGTCAGATCGAGACCATCCTGGCTTACATGGTGAAACCTCATCTCTGCTAAAAATATAAAAAATTAGCCGGGCATGGTGGTATGGGCCTGTAGTCCCAGCTACTTGGGAGGCTGAGGTAAGAGAATCACTTGAACCTGGGAGGCGGAGGTTGCAGTGAGCCGATGTTGCAGTGAGCTGAGGTTGCAGTGAGCCGAGATTGAGCCACTGCACTCCAGCCTGGGTGACAGAGTGAGACTCCATCTCAAAAAAAAAAAAAAAAGAAAAGAAAAGAAAAGAGATTTGAGATGAGCGTGACTCAAGGATAAAGTTTTCTGTAAAGGGCTAAACAAAAAATAGTTTAGGCTTTGCAGGCCTTATGGTCTGTGTCACTTCTCACCTCTGCATGTTGAAGGAGCAATAGACAATATGTAAATGAACCAGCAAGACTCTGTTTCAAAAACGTTATTTATGGACACTGAAATTTGAATTTCATATATCATGATGTACTCCTGCTTTAAAAAAAAAACCATTTAAAAATGTAAAAACCATTCTTAGCTCAAGGGCTGTAGAAAAACAAGTAACTGGATGGATTTGGCCTGTGGGCCACAGTTTGCTAACCTCTAAAACCTGTGTGGGTAAGGTAGTAAGGGGGGCCCTATTCCTCCTGTCTCCCCTCCCACCCCTCTCCCATCTGCCCAACCCCCATATGATCTTGCATAAGTCTTTAGGTTCCTTAGTCAACTGCTCTCACCTGTTCATTGTGTTCTTTCCACACAGGAGAAGCTCCATAAATATTTGTTAAACTGAATTCCTTATTGAACCACTAATCCAGGCATTCTTCTCATGTCTCAGTGCCTAGTTCTGAAGTCATCTGTTGCCAGATTAAGTCTAAAACTGTTTTCCACACATGCCATCTCTCTGCTCAAATGATAAAGTCCCAATTCCTTAGCCTGACATTCAAGGATCTTTCCAGGGCTGCTTCTGTCTCCTATCATATTGCTCAGTCAGCAGCCAAACAGAAGGCTCTGTCTAGGCCTCTAAACAACAGTATACTCTTACCCATTTGCAAGACTGAATTCCTACTTCCCTGGCTTTGTTCTCTTTTTCTCTACTGGAAATGCCTAGTTCCTTTCTTCTCTGCTTTTCTGAGTCCTTCTCTTCCTTTAATGCAAGCCTCAGGAACTCCAAGCTCCTCCACAGTCACTCTATGTCTACGTGACAGTGCCCTTCTCTGAATGCCAATAATATTTACTGTACCACTCATTTGACATGTATATTGTTAATTATCCTCTCATGCATATATTCTTGACTTCCCATCGAGACTAAAAACCTCTTTGGTGCTGCCAGATAGAGAATTCAAAATAATCACTCACCACTAAGGAGAACCGGGACTGTGGATGCTGCAATAAAGGAGCCTGTATGTCTCAATCATAAAGCTGCATTGTTGTACAATGGTGAATGATAAGAGCAGCATTTCATTCTTAAGATGCTACAGCTGTTGATAACTTTATAAGTAACTGCAATAAATAATTAACTACCCCCTCCTGCCTCCCTGCCCTGCCAAACTCTACTCCCATCCAGGTTTTTTTACTTGCACAATTCAAGCTTCCACTAAATGATCCTTCTAGGAACTCTTCCTGATTGATCCTTACTTCCATCCCAAACTAGAATAGGTATCCTAATTATAGGTTTTCACGGCTTCCTGTAAGCACATGATACAATTAAGATGCAATAATTATGCGATTAAACCATTTACATAATTATCTTTCACGGCTAGGCACAACAGTATCTGAAAAACAACAGGCACTAAATAAGTATTTGTCCAATTAAATGAGTGAATAGCTACTTCCCAGCTGGACGTAGATGATCAGTGGACATGAGACCACGTTTATCCTGTCCACTGACACAACTTCTGGGACTAGCCTTGTGGAGAAGTGGCATTTGGTTTATAGTTTTTGAATGAATGAACAAATGAAGAAAACCAGTGGGAATGAAAAGGTAGTGACAAGGACAAGTGACATGTGACAAAGGAATAGTTTCAAGGAGAATGGTCAAGTAGGTCAAATGTAGCAGAGATGTTGGTGAAACACCTCTTGGATTTAGCTGACTCACAAAGTCATAATGGCCTCAGCACAACTAGCTTCACTGGAGTGGTGGGAACAGAAGTCAGAATGTGAGACAATAAATACCAACTACACTTTCCAGAAACTTCACTGAGGAGAGAGAGAAAGAGAGAGAGACGGACATAGCAAGTTAGGAAAGGACACAGACTGGGTAAAGTATTTGTTTTATTTATTTTTATGTCTTTATTGAATAGATGGAGTTTCTCTGTGTCACCTAGGCTGAATGCAGTAGCATGATCTCTGTTCACCAGAGCCTCAATCTCCTGGGCTCAAGCAGTCTTCCCACTTCAGCCTCTCGAGTAGCTGGGACTACAGGTACGTACCACCAAGTCTGGCTAATTTTTTGTATTTTTTGTAGAGATGGGGGTCTCACTTTGTCAGGCCAGGCTGGTCTGGAACTCCTGGCCTCAAAGACATTTTTCGTCTCAGACTCCCAAAGTGTTGGAATTACAGGCATGAGCCACCACACCCAGCCTGAAAATATCTGTATTTAAAAGTGGGGGGATTCAGCATTGACACTGGAGGAAGAAAAAAAAACTT
Organism: Ateles fusciceps; assembly: GCA_036589455.1. NCBI lineage: Eukaryota > Metazoa > Chordata > Mammalia > Primates > Atelidae > Ateles > Ateles fusciceps. The sequence continues at coordinate 9,412,298 of JAZHEH010000733.1, forward strand.
TTTTTTAAGTAACAAAAAAAAGAAAAAAAAAGTAGGGGATCATGCCTGTAATCCCAGCACTTTGTGAGGCCAAGGCAGGTGGATCACGAGGTCAGGAATTCGAGACCAGCCTGGCCAATATGGTGAAACCTCGTCTCTATCAAAAACAGAAAAATTAGCCAGGCATGGTGGCGCATCCCTGTAGTCCCAGCTACTCGGGAGGCTGAGGCAGAAGAATCACTTGAACTTGGGAAATGGAGGTTGCAGTGAGCCAAGATCGTGCCACGGCACTCCAGCCTGGGCAACAGAGCAGGATTCCATCTCAAAAAAATAAATAAAAAATAAAAGTGGGCAAGACAGTTGACTGTCAAAGTAAATGCCTGCTCCCCCGATAAACTGCTGAATAAATGTCATCTCTCGCCTTATTTGGAGGGAGAAGAAGTCACTATTCTGCGTCTTTCAGAATCATTTCAAAATAGCACAAAATTTCACAAAAAGGGAAAACTAAACCCCCTCAAACTGGATTAGAGCAGGAAGTTGCAAAAACCATGTAGGTTTTCATGGTTACATACAGGAGGTATTGCAACATTTGGAGCATTTCAGTACAACTAAGGTTTATCATTCACGTATCCTAAAAATTATGTTTCCGAAATTACACTGTCCTGGGTGCTAGGAATACAAAAAAAAAAAAAAAAAAAAAAAAAAAAAATTGTCCCTGCTCTCAAAGAGCTCAAAGTCAAAAGGAGAATCAGACAAGAACAATATGGTTTGAGAAGTTGTACTGATAATAGATATTCAGCATACTATGGGAATTTATCAAAGAAACATCTAACTTAGACTTCAATGACTTAGAAAGGCTTCTTGAAGGAGGTGATCCCCCAACCTGAATTTAAAGACATCAGGGGCTGGGTGACGGAGTGAGATCCCATTAAAAAAAAAAAACCGTCAGATAAGTAGAAGACTAAAGAAAAAAGGATCTGCTGAGATGTACTTTAACACACAAAATAAATAAATAAATATTTTAAAATAGGAATGAGAATATCTATAATATGAACATAATGTTACCAAAGAGTCCATTTAAAAAAAATAAAAAAAGTTCCTCCAAAAGAGCTTCAGGCTCTAGGCATGACTTTAATTTTCCTGAATGGCCTAAGACGGCTGTCAATTGCCCTGTTACGGAACATGGAGGGAGTACAGGTTAAGGTTCACGAAGGATAGTGTCTCATGCTAGTAATGGGCACAAAATAGGAGCTTTCAGAGAATTGATGCTGATTTACAAAGTGTTCTGAGAAGTTCTAGAATATAGCAATACTTAACAAAGATGACTGCCTTGTTAAGGTAACAGAATCAGAGAAGACAGGTAACTGAAATAAGCAAAAGTGAGAAAATTAAACACTGTGACCCCAGAAGGCAAAAGCTTTAAAACATTAGGAAAAGAAAAAAGCCAATGCCTGTGGAAAGAAAAACCAGAAAGAAAAAAGGCTGGGTTTTTCCTGAAGGAAAATAAGGTGAAAGTGAGAAGTAGATTTTACACACATTTACAGCCCCTACTCCATAAGGAAGAGAGTTCCTCCTTCTGAGCACCTAGCACATGAACACTTACAAATGACTGGCCTGCCTGTTAAGGCTGTAGTCCTCCCCATCACTAGGGACTTCCCTTCCCTCTCCCTGTGTCCGACTCTGTCCCCCACATTGGCACTGGTATTATTTCTTCTCCATAATGGATAACCAAAAAGCTCAGAAATATAAGAACCCTGAAGACCTCATTTTAACAGTCCTCCCATCCCCCACCATGAGAACTGACTTCATCCAGCTGTCCCCACACCTCAAACCTTTACCCTTACAAAACAAATGCTGCTGTCTCTTCATTTCTTAGCCCTTTTCATAGCCAACAGGTCTGTGCCTGATTCTCGTATCTTTACAAAAGTTATGCGTGATGACAGAAAGCATAGGCTTTGGCATCCATAAAGTCCTCAGTTCAAATCTTGGGTCTACCATTTGCTAATTGTGCGTTTCTAAGCCTTAGGTTCTCATCTGTACAATGGGGGCTAATAGTGTCTATGTTACAGGATTGTTATGAAAATTAAAAACTGTATTAAAGCCCATAACACAGTGAATGGTACACAGCAAGTAGTCAACAGATGCCAGCCATCTCCTTCTCTCCACCACCATTGCCAGCATAATAAAAGTTCTTATTCTTTGAGAGCCATCAGCTCTGCCTGGTGTCCCAAATGCCCACCATGGAAATAATTTTCAGTGGCCTGATACTAAGTCAAAGGAAACCAAGTATAAAAGAGAGGAGTGGCAAGAGCTGGTATCTATAGGACACCTGCAGGGGACTGCAAACAGGTTCTCACTTTAAAACACTGTTGTGGCCAGGCACAGTGGCTCACACCTGTAATCCCAGCACTTTGGGAGGCTGAGGAGGGTAGATCATGAGGTCAAGAGTTCAAGACCAGCCTGACCAATATGGTGAAACCCTGTCTCTCCTAAAAATACAAAAATTAGCCAGGCGTGGTGGCGTGCACCTGTAATCCCAGCTACTAGAGAGGGTGAGGCAGGAGAATTGCTTGAACCCAGGAGGCAGAGGTTGCAGTGAGCCAAGATCATGCCACTGCACTCCAGCCTGGGCAACAGAGCAAGACTCCGTCTCAAAAAAAAAAAAAAAAAAAACAGAACACTGTTGTATGGGCCGGTAAGATGGCTCATGCCTATAAGTGCTCACCCAACATTTTGGGAGGCTGAACGGGGAGGATTGCTTGAGCTGGTGAGGTCAAGGCTGAGCCGTGATCACAACACTGCACTCAGCCTGGGTAACTGAGTGAGACTCTGTCTCAAGAAATTAAAATCAATAAATAAAACACAGTTATAAATGGTTTACACTCCATGGCAGTATTAATACTACAGTTCAGCTAATTAGGGATTACCAAGGTTTCTATGGGATATCCTGGAACCTAATCACAATTTATATATAACCTTGTCTCAAGGAGAAAACACCTCCCAAAGAGTTCCTAACAAAGAACATTTTTATTTATTTATTTATTTTGAGACAGAGTCTCACACTGTGGCCCAGGCTGTAGTGCAGTGGTGCGATCTCGGCTCACTGCAATCTCTGCCTCCTGGGTTCAAGCAATTCTCCTGCCTCAGCCTCAGCCTCCTGAGTAGCTAGGACTACAGGCATTCGCCACCATGCCCAGCTAACTTTTTTGCATTTTTAGTAGAGACGGGGTTTCACCATGTTGGCCAGGATGGTCTCGATCTTCTGACCTCGTGATCTGCCCACCTGGGCCTCCTGAAGTGCTGGGATTACAGGCATGAGGCACTGTGCCTGGCCACAAAGAACATTTTAACCTCTTCTTAAACTGGACATTACCTCCTCACCTCCTTCAAGAACCTATGAGGCCTATGAGGAAAAGAAAGCAAATGAACATTCACTGAACAACCATGATGAAACAGACACTATGCTAAATGTTTCACACGTATACTATTATATATTTACATATGAATAAATCTTATTTAATCTTCACAAGATGCAATGGGATATTTTTATTTCAATTTTTTAAAAAGGAAACAGAGCAGCTTGTCCAAGGCCACATAGCTAGTATGCAACAGAATAAAGCTGGAACCTAGGTTGAAACTATCCCTTTGTACATCACAGAAGAAACGAATAAGTTGGACATAAATAAGAGGGGGAAAACATTAAAATTCAGGTTCTTTTGCCAATGTCATATAATAGCAAAATGTTAGAAGTACTTAATATGTACAGCCTATGTAAAATGTAAATCAAGGCCTACAATTCCTATAGTACCACGTTTGAAACCTAATTGTACACAAAACCACTCTCGTACCTTTTCCAGGCCAGTGGACCTGAGTGATGGAAATGCTGATTACTAAGGAGAGGTACCTAATACACACTCAGACACTGATAAAACAGCTTCATACAGTGGTAAATGGAAAATGCTTCCTGCTCTGGATACTTACAAACCATGGGAGTTCAGAAGGGAACCTCCAAAGAAATGTAATCACAGTACACAAAGACTAAAAAGTGGGTAGTTCCCCTCTGGGAGACTCAACAACATTTTGGTTTGCGTGAGTGGATCACTCCACTGCCTGAGGAATTTATAATAAGACATGAGATTGGAACTAGGTCTCCCAAAGGACATACATTGCAAAAAAGCTCTAAAACACTGGAGTCAGATTTTTCCTGTTATACTTGAAATCTGTCACACTAAAAAAAAATAACTCTCCTCTTGGAATGCCACTGACCATGCAATTAGTTCATGGCGTGTCTAGGAGCAATATACCAAGCAGCCTAAAAACATCACTGTAACTGTGCTTCTTGGTAGAAACGGATATCCTTTCCTAATCAATGCGCTGGAATACTTGGGTGCATCATGTAGAATAAATTTGGCATACGATTCCTTTTTTTCATACTCTTTAGCTAACTACTCTGTAGAAAACTGGCAAGGTCAGTTAGCCATGGAAGATCCATCACGTCACCAATGCACTTCTGACAGAGGTAGATGAACATGTAACTAGACAGTCCTGGCAGGTTCTCTGGAAGGGCATGGATTCAAAAATGGACTGCAAAAACCAACTAAAGAAAACACAGTTGCCGGGTGTGGTAGCTCATGCCTTTAATCCCAGTAATTCAGGAGGCTAAGGAGGGAGAATTGCTTGAGGCCAGAAGCTCTAGATTACAGTGAGCTATGATCCTGGCCTGGGCAAACATAGCAAGACCCAGTGTCTTAAAAAAAAATACATAAACAAACAAACAACAATAAAACACAGCTACTTAGAGACCTGGGGTAGAAAGGCCTTAAAGGCCAGGCATGGTGGCTCACACCAGTAATCACGATACTTTGGGAAGTCAAGGTAGAAGGATTGCTTGAGCCCAGGAGTTCAAGACCAGCCTGGGCAACATAGTGAGACCCCCCTCTCTGCCAAAACAACAACCAAAAATTAGCCGGCACAGTGGCACATGCCTGTGGTCCCAGCTACTATGGAGGCTGAGGTGGGAGGATGGCTTGAGCCTGGGAGGTAGGCTGCAGTGAGCTGTGATCGTGCCACTGCATTCCAGCCTGGCTGCAGAATTGGAACCTGTCTCAACCAAAAAAAAAAAAAAGAGCGAAGAAAAAATAAAAAGAATGCTTTTGTTTTTGAGCAGAATGAAAATATTTTGGTAAGAAATTTCACAAAGCTGGCCAAGTGCCATGGCTCATGCCTATAGTCCCAGCACTTCAGGAGGTCAAGGCAGACGGATTACTTGAGCCCAGGAGTTTGAGATCACAGTGAGCTATGATCCCACCAGTGCAATCACTCCAACATGTGTGACAGAGTGAGACCCTGTCTCAAGAAAGAAAGGAAAGAAGACAGAAAGGAAGGGAAGGGAGGAAAAGAAGGAAAGGGAAGAAAGGGGAGAGAGGAGGGAGGGAGGGAGGGAGCGAGGGAGGGAAGGAAGGAAGAGAAAGAAAGAAGAGGAAGAGAGGAAGGAAGGAAGGAGAAAGAGAAAGAAAGGAAGGAGAGGAGAGGGGAGGGGAGGGGAGGGGAGGGGAAGGGAGGGGGTGGGGAGCGGGGGGCGGGGGGGGGGGAGGAGATCTCAAAGCTACCAAATCAGTAGGGAGAAGTAATGAAATAACAAGTATGAGAGTAAGATACGTGAAATTTGAGTCAGAATTACCAGTGGCCTTGTGGTAGGACTTTTCCTGCGGCAAGGTTCTGGTTGGTTTATTTTTTGCGCAAGACAAGCATGAAGAAAAGAAAATGAAGTCATAGGTAAGCCAACTCCATACTATATGAAACAATGAAAAAACCAGGAGTAAACAGGAAATTCAGGCAAAAATGTGACTCAGAAAATAAGCTGCTTGTGAAGCCAAGACAGACCAACTAGTTATCAAATGATCTGATTTCTCAAGAGCAACACCTGTGCATGGAGGGAAAAGAAAAAAACAAAAACCAAGCTTAAAAAACGAGGGGAAAAGGAGTACGGAAGGGCTAAAGGATCATTAAGTCTGTTATTCAGTAGTCATAAACATCAGCCTCTTCAGGCCAATGAAGTGGATTTTAATGCCAAAATAAAATCAATGCCACAACAAAAGCTAAGACAGTGCTTCAGGAAGGCAAGCCTCCTGCATGTCTGGTCCTTAAGCAAGATTTTCAAAGACCAAAGCTACTGCTACTTCTCCCTCAACCTCCACCCAACCCCAAACCTACTGATTTCAAAAATATACTCTTCCACATGGGTCTCATGGACAGCAGGAAAATATGTGGGTGGTAGAAAAGTGGAGTGAGCTAAATCCCCAGCAAACTGAACCAAGTGCTCATAATATCCTTGAGCCTGTCCTATTCAATATAATTATCAACGACCTGAAGAAATGAATTGGCAAACCAGACTTGCAAACAGAATAAAGCAATTTGAATACTAGGAAGTGGAAAAGTGACAACTTTTCACTGATTGCATAATCATTCCCTCTGTACCATCTCCTCCTCTTCTGCCTGGATCAGCATTTCCCAAAATGTGTTCCACAAAACACTGATCCCTGGAAATGAGATCTGAAAAACGGTTTCTCAAGTTGAAAGCATTTGAAAAATTCTGCATTTGCTTCCTTCTTAGTTGTTGGCACATCAGAGGCTCCGAGAAGTCCTAATCAACACATTTCTGTCTTGGTTTAACTTAATGTTTCCCAAACACCTGCTCATGAAACACTTTCACACAGTAATCATTAGCTGAGGATGGCCTCAAGTTGAGATCCTAAACCATGTCCAAATTACCTATGCTAAAAAAAAAAAAAAAAAAAAAAAAAGATTCAATCCCCCTTGAGCTAGCTACTGCTGCCTCATCACTCTTCTTCCTCTACCAAACTTATTTAAAAAAAAGAAAAGAGAAAAGAAAAAAAAACAACTTGACATTTCCCCCGCCTCCTGCTTCCTCATCACTCAGTTCTTCATCGCTCAAAACCTGGCTTCAGCCCCACTGCTCTACTGCAAGTCTTCTCATGATATGTCAACAACTGCAGAACCAGCAGAACTAGCGGCGTGGCTTCTTTTGGGCTCCTCAATCCCTCTGCAGGGTCACACAGGAATATTCTCATTTACTGACACTCTCTTCCTTCAGCTTCCGCAACACTGCATTCGACCCATCTCTTTGACTATTGTGATCTTGGGTTCCTCTTTCTCTTCCCATCCCTGAAATTCTCAGGCCAACTCTTACTTCTCCCTTGAGTAAACCACCCACAGTTTGAAGGACTTTCTACTACTATTCTAACTACAAATCGTTTCTTTTTTTTTCTTTTTTTATTCTAACTACAAATCATTTCTTTGACTTAGATACACATTTCCAATGAGCTTTCAATTTGTTCATGTTACTCTTCTCCAAGGACTGTACATTCAATACACTCCAACCAAACTCACTAATTACCCCTTCAAAACGTTTTCCTTTTCCTGTCTTTCTTGATTCCTATGAATGGGATCACCATTTGGAGGGCGGGGGAACAGAGTTAGCCACTTTCTCCCCAGCATGCACACAGCACTTCCAGTACTCCTCTGTTAAAATATCTACAACGGACTCTAACTGCTTAACTCTAAACCTATACTTGAAGCTCCATCAATAAGCTGTGCTAAGACATAGCAGAAACTCAACAGATTCAGGAAAATGGATGAATCCTTTCAATAAACATGATTCAAAATCTTTTTTTTTTTTTTTTTTTTTGAGACAGATTCTCACTGTGTTGCCCAGGCTGGAGTGCAGTGGCACAATCTTGGCTCACTGCAGCCTCTGCCCCCTGGGTTCAAGCGATTCTCCTGCCTCAGCCTCCCACGTAGCTGGGAGTACAGGCGTGCAGCACCACAATCGGCTAATTTTTGTATTTTAAGTAGAGACAGGGTTTCACCATGTTGGCCAGGCTGGTCTAGAACTCCTGACCTCAAGTGATCCATTTGCCTCGGCCTCCCAAAGTGCTGGGATTACAGGCATGAGCCACTGCGCCTGGCCTATTCAAAACCTTTTAATCATGCCCAATTCATGGCTCATTCCTCAAACTCCAATAACATATACAAAGTTCTCTCATGCTTCTACAAAACCTCTTGATTCTTCCCATAAACAAGGCCGCTATCCTTTCTTCAGACTTAAGTGAAATCCCAAACATAAGCTACAACTGTCTCCCAGCTGGGCAAGACATCTCCAGTTTTCCTCTGCCTCCAAGCTACCCTAGACCAATCTTTCTAAAATGCTACTCTAACCACGTTATCTATTTAACCACTCTAGCCTTGGCTCAGACACCTCCAATGATTTTCTACCATTTCCAGATGAGGACAGTCCAAAACCCACAGAGTTACCACTGCCTTCCATGTTTGGATCTTCACTATCTTCTCCATGCTTAACTCCTCTACTCCTACTTCTAGTCTAAGGGTCAGCACACTACAGCCAGTGAACCAAATCCACCCCACTGCCTGTTTTTGTAAAGTCTTTTTTTTTTTTAATTTTTAAATTTTTTTAAATTTTTTTTTATGAATAGAGATGGGGTTTCACCGTGTTGGCCAGGTTGGTCTCAAACTGCTGACCTCAGGTGATCTGCCCACCTCTGCCTCCCAAAGTGCTGGGATTACAAGCATGAGCCACCGCGCCTGGCATGTTTTTGTAAAGTCTTACCAGAACTCAGTCACATTCATTCATTTATGTATTGCCTGTGGCTGCTTTTGTGCTACAATGGAAGAATGGAGTAGTTCCAACAGAGACCTTATAGCCAGCAAAACTCAGAATATTTACCATTTAGCCCTATGCAGAAAAAAGTGTGCTGACCTCTGTTGTAACAGGAAAACTGGCTATTCCCTGAAAATGGCCTGTTTCCCACCTGCATTCCTTGTTGTATGCTGTTCCTCTCTCTTGGAAAAACCTCCTCCTTTTTTCCTTAATTGTATACATTCTTCTTTTTTAGACAGAGTTTCGCTCTTGTTGCCCAGGCTGGAATACAATGGCACGATCTCATCTCACCACAACCTCTGCCTCCCGGGTTCAAGAGATTCTCCTGTATCAGCCTCCCAAGTAGCTGGGATTACAGGCATGCACCATCACGCCCAGCTAATTTTTTTGTATTTTTAGTAGATACAGGGTTTCTCCATGTTGGTCAGGCTGGTCTCGAACTCCCAACCTCAGGTGATTCGCCGGCCTCAGCCTCCCAAAGTGCTGAGATTACAGGGTAAGCCACAACACCCAGCCACTTGTATATATTCTTTAAGACCAGCTCAAATGCCACCTTTTTCACAAAGACTTCCCTGATCCCAAAATTAAGGGTGAGCTTCTGTGTGCTCACAGTGTGATATCTGTACCTCTCCTTCACATTTACCACACTGTGCTTGGGCTATGATTATTAGTGTAAACAATTTCTGCTTCTATGTTATAAATCGACCGCCACAATCATCTTCAGTGTCCACAGAACATAACAGCACCTTGCTTCACGTTTGTTGAGTTGAACAAACTTACAAACCCCCTACAAGCTCAAATCAGCTGAAACCAACAAGATAAAATGTCATAGGGAGATATTTTTACTTTTTGAGACGGAGTTTTGCTCTTGTTGCCAAGGCTGGAGTGCAGTGGCGCAATCTTGGCTCATTGCAACCTTAGCCTCCCGAGCTCAGAGAGTCTCCTGCCTCAGCCTCCAGAGTGGCTGGGATTACAGACGACTGCCACCACACCAGGCTAATTTTTTGTATTTTTAGTAGAGACAGGGTTTCATCATGTTGGCCAGGCTGGTCTTGAACTACTGATCTCAGGTGATCCACCCACCTCGGCCTCCCAAAGTGTTGGGATTATAGGCATGAGCCACCACGTGCTGCTGGGAGATATTTTTAATAAGGCTTACATGCAGGTCTCTGTTTTCATTTTTATAAGATCTGACAGCTGCATACATGAGAATAATCTAGAACAGGGTTTCTCAATCCTAGCACTATCATTGTTTTGGGCCAGATAATTCTGTTGTAGGGGGCTGTCCTGTGCACTGTAAAACATTTAACAGTGTCTTTAACCTCTGACCACTAGATTCCAGTACCATCTCCACAGTGGGACAACCAAAAATGTTTCTAGACATGGCCAAACATCTCCTGAGGGCAAAACTGCCTGCAGTTAAGAAGCACTACTGCAGAAATTTCCAACTACAAGATAGTAGTAAGATGTTGCTGATAATAAACATAGACTACATAGTAATTGTAGTACAGTTCCTGAATAAGAGATAAGAGCCGTACTATATTCAATGCCTGGTGACTCACACTCATGAGACTGTGCTCAACTATAGATTTTTAAAGGACTTTGGGGCCAGGCACGGTGGCTCACACCTGTAATCCTAGCACTTTGGGAGGCTGAGACAGACAGATCAACCTGAGTGAGTTCAGGAGTTCAAGACCAGCCTGATCAACATGAAGAAACCCTGTTTCTACCAAAAATACAAAAGTAGCCAGACATGGTGGTGCATGCCTGTAATCCCAGCTACTCAGAAGGCTAAGGCAGGAGAATCGCTTGAACCTGGGAGGCGGAGGTTGCAGTGAGAGATCACACCATTTGCACTCCAGCCTAGGCAACAAGAGCAAAACTCCATCTCAAAAAAAAAAAGGACTTTGGAAAACTGGAATTCATATAATCAAAGGTGACTAGGCTGATGAGAGACTGGAGAAAATGTCACAGAGGGACATTTAAGTAAATGGAGGTGTTTAGCCTATGTAAGAGGAAGAAAAACCCAAGATCTTCAAATAGCTAATGGACTATCCTATGGGAGGAAGCTTACTCAGGAAGGCAGGTCTCGAACCAGTGGGCAGCACCTGCAGAAAGGCAGGTTTTGGTTCTATACAAGTAAAAGCTTTCTAACAGTTAGAACTGGCTAACAAATGTACTGGGTTGAGGTATGAAACACTGTGCTCTCATTGTTCTGGAAGTTTTCAAGCAGAAACCAGATGAACTGATGTCAGAGATGCCATAGGGAGATTTCTGCATGGCGCAGGAGGTAGGACAAGATGGTCTAAGGCTAGCAAAGGAAAAGTGATAGGCCATCAATAAGCCACATACATAAGCCATATGCAATTTCAAGACCTCAACCACAGCAAAAAAGAAAACTATATTGCTAAATCATTCACCCTATTTTCTGTTTGGTAACATCTTACATTTAGTCCCTGGTACTGTAACCACCAGTGACCTATTTTTTTCTAACTGACCTGTAATAGTTCCTGGATAATGTATATCACTACCTTTAAATCAGAACTTTTATTCTGCTAATAATAACCACTAGTATAATAACCACTAGTAAATGCTTTGAAAACTGTAAAATGCTTTACGGTTTTCAAAGCATTCTGACATGCATTACCTTACTCACATTAGCTAAACACGAACATGAAAACTTATTTTAGATAACCTGCTCTCATTTACTGTCTCTTGCCTGAATTTTTTTTTTTTTTTTGAGACTGAGTCTTTCCCATTTTGCACTGAACAGGCTAGAAAAAACAAAAAATAAAAATTAAAAATTAAAAAAAAAAAGAGACTGAGTCTTGCTCTGTCATCCAGGCTGGAGTGCAGTGGTGCGATCTTGGCTCACTGCAACCTCCACCTCCTGGATTCAAGTAATTTCCATGCCTCAACTTCCCAAGCAGCTGGGCCACCAGATTTGTGTGTGTGTGTGTGTGTGTGTATTTTTCGTAGAGACAGAGTTTTGTCATGTTTGCCAGGGTGGTATTGAACTCCTGACCTCAGGTGATCCGCCTACCTCAGCCTCCCAAAGTGCTGGGATTACAGGCCTGAGCCACTGTGCCCGGCCTGAATTTCTTCTTTTTTTTTTTTTTGAGACAGAGTCTCGCTCTGTTGCCCAGGCTGGAGTGCAATGGCGTGATCTTGGCTCACTGCAACCTCTGCCTCCCGGGTTCAAGCAATTCTCTTGCCTCAGCTTCCCAAGTAGCTGGGACTCAGGCACATGCCACCATGCCAGGCTAAATTTTTTGTATTTTTTAGTAGAGATGGGGTTTCACCGTATTGCCCAGGCTGGTTGCGAACTCCTGAGCTCAGGCAATCTGCCTGCCTTGGCCTCCCAAAGTGTTGGGATTACAGGCGTGAGCCACCATGCCCAGCCTTCTTTTTCTTTTTTTTTTTTAAGACAGAGTCTTGCTCTGTCGCCCAGGCTAGTGTGTAGTGGCATGATCTCGGCTCACTGCAACCTCTGCCTCCTGGGTCCAAGCGATTCTCCTGCCTCAGCCTCCTGAGTAGCTGGGATTACAGGCCTGCACCACCACCACCTGGCTAATTTCTGTATTTTTACCAGAGACAGGGTTTCATCATGTTGGCCAGGCTGGTTACAAATTCCACCTCAAGTGATCCGCTCGCCCCAGCCTCCCAAAGTGCTAGGATTACAGGCGTGAGTCACCATAAAAGAAAAACTCATTAAACATTCACTAAGATAATAAAACATATTCCAAGGCCGGGCATGGTGGCTCATGCCTGTAATCCCAGCACTTTGGGAGGCCGAGGCGGGTGGATCATGAGGTCAGGAGTTTGAAACCAGCCAGGCCAACCTGGTGAAACCCATCTCTACTGAAAATACAAAAATTGGCCAGGCAAGGTGGCAGGTGCCTATAATCCAAGCTTACTCAGAAGGCTGAGGCAGGAGAATCTCTTGAACCCAGGAGACACAGGTTGCTGTGAGCCAAGACTGCACCATTGCACTCCAGCCCAGCCTGGGCGACAGAGCAAGACTCCATCTCAAAAAATGAATAAACAAACAAACAAACAAACATATTCCAGCAGATTCTCATCTTCAAAACAAATCATTTAAACACAACCCAGAGATAAGCCAAATCTAGTTATTTCTTTTTTTCTCTCTCTCTTTTTTTTTTTGAGATGGAGTCTTGCTCTGTTGCCAGGCTGGAGTGCAATGGCGCAGTCTCGGCTCACTGCACCCTCTGCCTCCTGGGTACAAGCAATTCGCCTGCCACGCCTCCCAAGTAGCTGGGATTACAAGCACATGCCACCACGCCTGGCTAATTTTTGTATATTAGTAGAGATGGGGTTTAATCATGTTGGCCAGGATGGTCTTGATCTCCTGACCTCGTGTTCCGCCCGTCTTGGCCTCCCAAAGTACTGAGGTTACAGGCATGACCCAGCCAGCCTAAATATAGTTATTTCTTTATCAAATAAGCCAACTCTATAGTTTTTCCCTGTCAGATAAGCTAAATCTAGTTATTTTAGTGTCAGAAACATGGACTTAAGTGAAATTTATTTATGACCTAGGGAAGGATATTTGAGAAATTACAATTTCATATTCCCAAATTTCAATGTGGCTATACAGACGAAAAGTCCCAGAAGCAATCACAACAAAACCGAAAGCATATCTGTTGTTGATAAGCAAAACTACTGTAAGTCCTAACCCCACACATTCCTTTACTTCCCAGCTAAAATTTGTACCCAGAATTTTGTGAGGACTTGCCCCAAAACCAACTAGGCCCCCACTGACTGCTTTACTCACTTCTTTACGTTTCGTTTCCGGACATTCCGACTGCAGAGTGAGGGTTGCACCTTCGATATTTCTTGGCATGGGTGTGGAACCAGGGTTTATTGTCAAATGAATCTGATCTGGTGAGATAATATGTTGCACATAACCCTGGGACATTGCTTCATGATCTATCAGGTGAAAGCCCTCTTCACCCCCTACTAGAAAAGGCAAGTGTTCTCCGCACTGTCCGTCATCATCGTCATCCTCCAAAGTGCCAGGGTCCTGCTCAATAAGAACAGTGGTCCTATCATAAACAGTTCCAGATGAGGAAGGCACCAGTCCATTTTTATCCACAAACCTGAGCATTTTATCATCGGGGGATCAGCTCATCTTCCTCTGACTCAAAGCAGACGATGTTGTTGTCTGGACTGTGTCTCCCCCATGGTTCAGTTGTGCTCAGCCCAATTGTGAGAAATGAAAAGATAATGACTTGTCTGCAATAGAACAAAGCCAGAGTTAGAGTCATACCACAAGACCCATGGACCTCCTCAGCAACCACAGGGCTCACTTTCCCTCTCATTTAAAGAGCAAGCCAAAGCAAATGAAAAACCATCCTTGGGAATAATGTTTTAATTATCTTAACTTTGAAACCATCAAGTTATTTTTAAAGAAAAGCAATGCTGGCTGGGCGTGGTGGCTCATGCCTGTAATCCCAGCACTTTGGGAGGCTGAGGTGGGAGGATCGCTTGAGGCCGGTAGTTTGAGATCAGCATGGTCAAAACAACATAGTGAGACTCCATCTCTATAAAAAGAAAGGAAAAAAAGAAAGAGAGAGAGAGAAAGGAAGGAAGAAAAGAAAGGCAATGCTTTTCAAAAATTGAATAAGTTCATAAGACCTTCTGAATGTGCCTGTCAAACAATTTGAAACTTGATCAAAATACTTAAAGGAGACAAAAAAGCAAACAGAACAGTGGCTGCTTAAAGGCTGAATTGCTACAAATTTTAAAGGAAACCCCACTCAAATATCCTCCAAATTAGACCGCGAGGCAGTAAATGGTCTCATGTAGTTTACTGTAGAAGGAACAAGGCTTTGGAGGCAGAGTCATCTACCTACAGATCCTGGCTTTGCCCTTTACTACATGGGTAACTTTTCTGTACATCACTTTTCTTATGTGCAAGATGGGACTAGTAATTCCTATTCTCTCAAAGTTTTTACAAGGAATAAAAGAGGCAACACATGTAAAGCACAATGTTTGATAAATAATAGAGGAACAAGTGTGAATTCCTTCCCTGCTACCTAGAACAGATGTTTCAACCTTCTGGGTGGAGGGGCTAATCCCCAATCAGGCACAGTGAACATCACTGTTACCTATTTATGTCTTAAAACAACATGGTGTGAGAAGTTATGATTGTATAATGGGCTCTCATCCCTGAATGAACTGAGTCTTACTTATTATTTTTGTTTCCATAGCCCCTAGCATAGCACACTGATACTAGAAGTGCTGGAAATGTCAGCTAAATGAATGAAAGACATGACGACATACTATACTCTCGTGAAGATAGTATCTTGGGAAGATATATTCTCTTGAGAAAAATACCACATTTGAAGCTTTCGTGTTCAGGAATAGCGATTTTTCCATCATCTAAAACACAGGCTCTACAAATGTGGGTTTGACAGGCAGAACAGAGAATTTTAAAATAATGAGCATATCCCTTTTAGTTTTCAGTCTGGCTTTGCACTTTATCTTTCTCTTTTGCTCCGGGTTAGAAAGTGAGCCTTTACTTAGTGGGGTGGCTAGACAGTTACCAAAGACAGGCCAAAGGATCCGATCCGGGAGGTACCGGCCGATCCCCCAGCTCTGGCTTACGCAACCCCATAGATGTACATTTCGCTGCATCTGAGAAGAGAGAGAAGAGCACCGAGGGCCCCAGTGGGCTGCCCCGGCACCCTCAGCGGCAACGCAGAGACCAACTATCCGGAACAAACAAGACAGGGAGGTTTGAGGGTGGCCAAGAGGAGTGCGAACAGAGCCCCCTTGAGAAGAGGCTGGGAAAATGAACCTGTCTGGGACAGCCCCCAGCACGCGGCCACACAGAAAAATCCGAAGACAAGCTGGGGGTCTCCAAGCACAGAGAAGTGGGGCAGGGTCCGGGTCTCCATGGAAACAGGGAAGGGGGGGCTGGATACCCATCCCCATGGAAACAGAGAAGGGGTGGGGTCCCTATGGTGACCGGACTGAGGTCTCTATTGGGAAATGCTTCAGGAGGGAGCCTAAGTCCCGCGCCCGCGGTAAGTCCCAAGCCCAGGCGAGTCTAGTTTCGCCTTTTACCTCCGCGGCTCCGGGCAACGGCGGCAGCAGCAGCTTCTCCCCTCCCCAGCGGCACCATGATTGCCCCCACCTTCCCCAACGTCACTTCCGCTTCCGCTTTCCGGAGGAAGGAGGGGACAGCGCTCCGCCCCTCCCTGGCGCCTCTGGTTGGCTCAGATTGTCAGGGGGCCGAGCTGAAGCCTCCAATTGGCGAGAGGGAGGGGCGGGGCGGGGCAGGGCACCTGGGGAAGGCGCCCAGTGGGTGAGTTCGCCCGCGCGGGGAAGTGCCCGGGGTAGCTACTGGCTGCCCGCAGGATGTCGCCGTCACGGCACGGGACGCAAGGAGAAGGGAACGAACCCAAAGCAAGAGCCCGAAATATCGTCAGCCGAGTTTGCGCTGGCCGCCCTCGCCCAGGCAGCCACAGCTGCAGCAGGAAGGACCACAGTTGGCCGTCAGAACTCTGGCTCCAAGTAGCCTGGGGGAGCCTGGACGGCCGTGACGTTCCCGGGTTTCTCCCTCCGGGGCTCCGCTTCAGCACCCATCAAAGTTAACAGAGGCGGGAGGCCCCAGAAAGGAAGATAAGACTCCAGAGGCAGAACTAAGAGTATTCCAAGCCCGGCTGGAGAGGACGCCGCCGCCTCTTCCTGGTACCACGCGCTTGCCTAGGACGCCCTTCTCACACTCTCGCCCCGGCAGGCGGTCCCAACTTTCTTCCCCTGCAGAGGACGCGGCTTCGACGGGACTCTTGTCCGGGCCAATTAGCGCCACCTACCGGCCACTCCTTTCTTTAACCGTTCACATTGTCCTGCTGGTCCGTGTGTTAAACCCATTTTACAGTCCCCAGAAGTAGTTGTATTTGTACCCAGGAAACAATTCTGCGTGTGCCTTCGTTACGCCCCTGTCCTTTCCAAATGGCCTGGAGAATCTAGCTGTTAGATCCTCCCAGCAGCCACTGCCTGTTTTTCCCATAAGCTGCTTCTCGAATATTCAGAGTGGGACAACTCCAAAGACTAGACCAGGGGTCAAGGGGTTCAGGCCAGTGCTATAACCATTTTTTGCTGACTGCCAGCAATATGTCTCTTGGCCCCAAGGCTTGAGCCACGAAGTCCAGCTGCAGCGAACTGCCATCTCTTAAGAGAAAAACATACACAACCACCACTGTTAAAAATACATTTATCATTAAAATATATTACATGAGAGAGGGGGATGCAACATATACAGTTTGGAAGACTTGCTGGCCCAGAAAATCCCACTCGTTTCATACGAACACTCATTTCTTCAGTGATTTTACATTTTGTTTTTAGAGACGGAGTCTCCCTCTGTCACACAGGCTGGAGTACAGTGATGTGATTGTAGCTCACTGCAGCCTCAAACTCCTGTGCTCAAGTGATCCACCCACATCAGACTCCCAAGTAAGTGGGACCACAGGCATGCATCACCATGCCCAGCTAATTTTAAAACATTTTTTTGTAGAGATGAGGTCTCCTTGTGTTGCCCAGGCTGGTCCCAAACTCCTGGTCTCTAGCAATCCTCCCACCTCAGTCTCCCAAAGTGCTGAGATTACAGACTTGAGCCACTGCGCCTCGTCGTTTTAATTTTTTAACGCCTGTATTGACCTCAGAGGCTGAGCAGCCAGTCTCAAGAGTTATTGAGCCATTATCTGAGCAGGAATGGGGGTAGAGTTTGCCTGTGCATATACACATATCCTCAGACCCAGCACTGAAAGCATCTGGGGTGGCTGTAGCCTATTTTATCCAGCAGTTTCTGCCTGCATTCTTGCCATCCAACTCATGGTCCTTTCAGGACTCCAAAGTTCCTTCAAATATCTGATCATGAGGATACCACCCCAGGCTACAGGGAAGGAACCAACTATGCCCTGGAGGTAGGGTGAGTGAGTACAAGTAGTTATTTTAAAACATTTTAAATTAAAAAAAAAAAAAGCCTAACCTGGTGGCTCACGCATGTAATCCCAGCACTTTGGGGGCTGAGGCAGGTGGATCACCTGAGGCGTTCGAGACCAGCCTGGCCAACATGGTGAAACCCCATCTCTACTAAAAATACAAAAAATTAGCCAGGTGTGGTGGCAGGTGCCTGTAATCCCAGCTACTCAGGTGGCTGACGCAGGAGAATCGCTTGAACTAAGGTGGGGGAGGTTGCAGTGAGCTGAGATTGCACCATTGCACTCCAGCCTGGGTAACAAAGAGTGAAACTCCTCAAAAAAAAAAAAAAAAAAAACAGCACTCAATCTGTGTTAAATAACTAAAGTTGAAAATTGAATGTCAGTTTTATTATGGTGGATTTCTCCTGTGTCTTCATGACTCACAGCACTGAGTCTGCTAACCAATGGTGGGCTTAGTCAGGGCACTAGGCTCAGGAAACAGCTGCCATTCTTGCTACCAAGTAGCCTCACATAATTATCTTAAGACAGCTCTTGAGCTGAAACAGGTAGGGCTGGTAATTGACTGCCTCAGGTAAAATAGAAGAGAGAGGCTCAGAGTGGGTTGCAGAGGAACTGGTGAATAAATTCTTGAGCCTTCTTCTTCTCCATCATATCAAGCTTTTGGTGACCAGCTGGGTTTCGAAGCAATAAGCTGCCAAATATGCTAGCTGCAAGAAAAAAAAAGACAGAAAATAAATGATTCCGCAAAAGAAGGTACTAAAGACATACATCACTTACAACAGGGATATGTTCTGAGAAATGTCATGAGGTGATTTCGTTATTGTGCGAACACCGTAAGAGTGTACTTACACTTTACACAAACTTTACTTGCACTTGTACTTGCACAATTCTAGATGGTATAGCCTATTGCTCCCAGGCTCCTGTATAGCAAGTTACTATACTGAATACTACAGGCAACTGTAACACACTGGTAAGTATTTGTGCATCCAAATATATCTAAACACAGGAAAGGTACATCAAAAATACAATATTATGGGCCAGGTGCAGTGGCTCACACCTGTAATCTCAGCACTTTGGGAAGCTGAAGCACGCAGATCACTAGAGGCCAGGAGTTCAAGACCAAATAGGCCAACGTGATGAAACCCCCGTCACTACTAAAAATACAAAAATTAGCCTGTCCCCACCAGTGGGCTTTCCAAGGGGAATGGTGCCCTGTCGGAGGTGGCCGAGGTTACAGGGTGGTGGGGGAGGCAGCCCTGCTTGGTGTCCTGCCTCTCTGGTTCCTGCCTCCTGCCCTCCCACTCCCACACTGCCTCACCTCCCCCCCCCATCCTCACTGAGGGCTGGTCCCCAGGCTCGGACAGGGTTTCGTGAGCATGGTAAGGATAGCTAAGGCTCGGGCTTCAGAGGGTGTGGCCCAGTGGCCCCTGTCCCAGGGGTGGCTGCCTGGGCCCGAGTGGCCATCTGGCTTCCAGCACTCTCCCTCCCAGCAGTGGGGAGGGTGGGCATTGGTCACTGCCTTTAAAAAAAAAAAAAAAAAAGGCTGGGCATGGTGGTTTACGCCTGTAATCCAAGCACTTTGGAGGCCAAGGCGGGTGGATCACCTGAGGTCGGGAGTTCAAGACCAACCTGACCAACATGGTAAAACCCCGTCTTTAAAAAAAAAAAAAAAGAAAAAAGAAAAAAATAGCTAGACATGGTGGCAAGCACCTATAATCCCAGCTACCTGGGAGGCTGAGGCACACAAATCACTTGAACCCAGGAGGTGGAGACTGCAGTGAGCTGAGTTCTCACCACTGCACTCCAGCCTGGGTGACAGAGCAACACTCTCTCAAACACACACACACACACACACACACACACACACACACCCCACAGTATTATAATCTTATGGGCCCTCCATCGTGTACATGGTCCATTGTTGACCAAGATGTTATACGGTACAGGATTATACTTTTTTTTGTGAGACAAAGTCTCACTCTGTCACCCAAACTGGAATGCAGTGGTGCAGTCTCGGCTCACTGCAGCCTCCATTGCATCACTTGGGTTCAAGTGATTCTCCTGATTCAGCCTCCCTAGTAGCTGGGATTACAGGTGCCCACCACCACATCCAGCTTATTTTTGTATTTTTCACCATGTTAGCTAGGCTGGTCTCAAACTCCTGACCTCAGGTGATCTGCCCACCTTGGCCTCCCAAAGTGCTAAGATTACAGATGTGAGCCATCATGCCCGGTCCATGACTATACTTATTCTTGTGTTGTTAGGAGTGGGGAGGAATGTCCAAATGCAATACCTTCTGCTTTAAAAAAATCTGCCCAGGCCAAGTACAGTGGCTCACACCTATAATCCCAGCACTCTGGGAGGCTAAGGTGGGTGGATCACCTGAGGTTGGGAATTTGAGACCAGCCTGACCAACATGGAGAAACTCTGTCTCTACTAAAGAATACAAAATTAGCTGGGCATGGTGGCACATGCCTGTAATCCCAGTTACTCGGGAGGCTAAGGTAGAAGAATTGCTTGAACCTGGGTGGTGGAGGTTGTGGTGAGCCAATATCACACCATTGCACTCTAGCCTGGGCAACCAGAGCAAAACTCCATCTCAAAAAAAAAAAATCTTGGCCCAGAGCTTAATATTTTAGTTCTACTCCAAGGGACTTGGGACCCTCCTCAAGCATATTTCTCATTACAAGTCTCTCAGTTTGCCGAAATGCTTTCCATAGACTTTTGGCTGCTTACCGAGAATATTCTCATCCAAATGATTTTTTGCTGAATTTTTCAGCAGTTCTTGCAAAAACGCCATCAAGTATTTGAAGACATTGTTGTGGAATGTGGGGAGAGTAGAAATGACCTGAAAGAGGGAGAACTGGAATTTGTCTTTTGTTCACTGAATCATTTGTCAAGTGCCTACTACAGTCCAAGAACTGAATACACCATCCGAGTGCACGAGTAAGACTGTGCACAGAAAACTGGTTGCTTACCACTCGGCATAAGTACCAAAAGAGAGGTACAGGTCAAATGCGACATGAATTTAGAAGTCAACCTTTTAACTGCATGTTCTTATAAGACGTAAGGAAATAAGACATTTTAGTTGGGTCTTGAATATAAGACAAAACTGGATTTACAGAGGTAAGAACTGGACTTATTTAGAGCAAAGAAAGGGTAAAAAAGGGCAAGAGGAGAAAAATAGATAAGTAGAGAGAACACTTTATGAGAAGTCAATTTTGGCAGGAGCATAACTAGAAGGATTGATCAGGCCCTGATCAATGAGTACTCCAGCTATCTGCATATCAGAATCAGTTTGGAACCTTGAACAAAATAGCTTCCAGAAGTGATTATAGGCCGGGCTCAGTGGTTCAAGCCTGTAATCCCAGCACTTTGGGAGGCCAAGGCGGGTAGATCACCTGAGGTCAGGAGTTTGAGACCAGCTTGGCCAACATGGTGAAACCCCATCTCTACTAAAAATACAAAAAATAGCCAGGCATGGTGGTGCACACCTGTAATCCCTGCTACTCGGGAGGCTGAGACAGGAGAATCACTTGAATCCGGGAGGCGGAGGTTGCAGTGAGCTGAGATCCCACCAATGCACTCCAGCCTGGGTGACACAGCAAGACTCCATCTCAAACAAACAAAAAACAAAAATTATGATTCAGTGGATTTAGGGTGAGGCTTTAGAATCCATATTATTGGCAAGTTTTCTAGATTCTGCAAAGGCCTGTTATATGTGTGAACCACCAAGCTAGATCATAGAAAGTCTTCAGTATTTAAGAAAATTAGTAATTGGCAATGGAGAGCCAAGTATGGTTTTTCGACCAACGGTCACATGACAACAGCCTAATTTAGAATACACAATCTGATGGCAGCGTGCAAAACAAATCAGCAGAAGGAGATCGTGAATGCAGCACACCGAACCAAGCTAAGTACAATGAGAATATAAGAGAGAAGACAGGTCATAGATCAACGAGACTGGGCCCGTGGGAGGCACGGAGAGGGTGGAGTCAGAAATGACTCAGGTCTCAGGTTGACTCACTGGAATTAAGGGTGATGCCATTAAAAGAAACAAAGACATGAGAGAAAGAACAGGTTTGAGTTTGAGAAGGAAAGATAAGGTGTTCAGCTTCTGAGAC
This sequence comes from Ateles fusciceps, assembly GCA_036589455.1. Taxonomy (NCBI): domain Eukaryota; kingdom Metazoa; phylum Chordata; class Mammalia; order Primates; family Atelidae; genus Ateles; species Ateles fusciceps. The sequence goes on from JAZHEH010000733.1 coordinate 9,434,068, forward strand.
ACTGCACTTGAGGGACTGTGTCCACTCTGTTCCCTTAGGCCCCATTGGGTCTGGGGCTAACCACATGTGTCTGCTGATGCTCAATGCTTCCCTCACCTGTTTGCTTGCTGTGTAGTTGCCAGAACACTCCAAGCAGTTATGGTAGGCACTGTAACAGATGACAGGCTCTGGAAGGCTCTCCAGGAAAAGCAGCAGGGCTTCGGCTACAGAATGATTGCTGGCAGCTTTTGGCCTATCGTTAAGGAATCGATGGTGCTGCTGGCCGTGGTTAGGAAAAGGCCCAGGAACAAGCACATGCCAGAAGTGCTGCCTGCCCAGTCAGGCTCTGCTCAGAGCTAGAATGCCAGCCTAACTTCTCAAAGGGGCCACACTGTCCGGTGAGCCAGGCCTCCTGAGTTCCTGCTATATTGGTTATTTAAAGTTGTAAATTCTTAGCCTGGGCAACATGGCAAAACCCTGCCTCTATGAAAAGTTCAAAAATTAGACAGGTATGGTGGTATGCACCTGTGGTCCCAGCTACTCAGGAGGCTGAGGTGGGAGGATCGCTTGAGCCCAGGAGGTAAAAGCTGCAGTGATCTGAGATCACACTACTGCACTCCAGCCTGGGTGACAGAGATGGACCCTGTCTCAAAAGAAAAAAAAAGTTGTAAAGTCTTCTCTATGCAAACTTTAAATAAAACCTGGTAACTGAGGATACAATATCAGATTCTGAGGCTGAAAATACTTTCCTTTTTCTCACCCCTCTCATTCATATTCTATCTCTCTCTATCTCTATCTCTCTCTCTCTCTCACACACACACACACACACACACACACACACACACACACAGAGCTGAATGTCTGAAGGATACAGAGGTTATCAATCATTCCAGTATCCAAGTAGTCCCTGATATGTTCAAATTCTGACCTCAGGCCCGGCTGCTGAAACAGATCTTCCTGCAAAAGGTAAGACAGTCACAAAACAATTATTTTCTCAGAAAATCACCAATGATTTCCTGACCTAGTAATATCACTAGCAGAATGCAAAAAAGGAGCAGTGTGGTAAGGCCCTGGCAGATTATCTGATTTAAGCTGATGTGGCTAACTCATCTTTCGGGACTTCCCAGGCATGTTTCTACAGTAGGTCTTTGGGCATCTACTATAAAACTATGGGTAGGGCATACCACACAAGAAGATCCAACACTGGAGAAAACATAAAAGCAGCTATATTTCCTGCAGTGGTATAGAGGGATTACCCAGGGGAAAAAAAATGAAGAAAATGTAACATGCTTAAGAGCATAAGAGAAAGCTAACAAGGTACTTCAATGCTTTGAGCAAATAAGTTTATGGCAGCAAAGCTATTTCCATTAGTCTCAGGACACTTTATGTTCATTTGTTTTATAAAATGACTTAACACCATATAACTGTATTAATAGTAACACTGTTATATATATTGCTCAAAAATTACATTTGAAAGGAGCTCTGCAGAGAAGGTAGAATAGCACAGCACTGAAGAATATGACTTCTCTACTCAGATTCACTGTATTCAAATCCCACCTCTGCCCATTTATCAGCTTTGGGACCTTAACCAAGTTATTCACCTTTCCAGGCATCTGTTTTTCCTCATCTGAGAACGACTGTGAAAACTAGAGGCAATGCTGTAAAACACTTAGAATAGTGCTTGGTATACTGCAATTCTCAATAAATGTGAGGGGGGAAAAAAGTGAAAATGGAATATCATAAGAATGTATATTAAGGCCAGGCCTGGTTGGCTCACGTGTGCAATCCCAGCACTTTGGGAGTCCGAGGCGGGTGGATCACTTGAGGTCACAGGAGTTCGAGACCAGTCTGATCAGCATGGTAAAACCTTGTCTCAAAATGCAAAATTAGCCAGGCATGGTGGCAAGTGCCTGTAATCCCAGCTACTTGGGAGGCTGAGGCAGGAAAAGTGCTTGAACCCAGGAGGCAGAGGTTGCAGTGAGCCGAGATCGCGCCACTGCACTCCAGCCTGGGCAACAGAGTAAGACCCTGTCTCAAAAAAAAAAAAAAAGAATGTATACTAAAAAAAAAAAGTATGTTGCTCTGAAGTGGTAAAGTGATCTTATAGTTTGTATGGGTCTCCCTGAAACCTATATAAACAGATCAGTGAAACTGACCAATCTGACTAGTGAAGCCTGCCCTAGTCACTCTAATCAGGCCTCCAAATTCGAGGCCCAGGGGTTGCATCTGGTCCCCTGCTTCTCCTTGGTTTATCAACAAGTTAGCCCCACTCATTCCCAGAAGCTGGTGAGAGTTCCTGAAGGAGAGCGATAACATTCTGAGAGGCCTCCAGGGCAGTTTTCTGGCTGAGGGACCCCAGAGGCCATGGGAAGGAACATGCTGTGCAGTGCTGGGATGGCCTTCCTACGCAACACTGCTTCCCTTGGGGGTGATCATGTACTGCGTGTAATAGCAGGGTCTCTGGCTGGGGACCATGGCTCACACCTGTCATCCCAGCACTTTGGGAGGCCGAGGCAGGTGGATAATCTGAGGTCAGGAGTTCAGGACCAGCCTGGCCAACATGGTGAAACTCCTTCTCTACAAAAATACAAAAGTTAGCCGGGCATGATGGTGGGTGCCTGTAATCCCAGCTACTCAGGAGACTGAGGCGGGAGAACCACTTGAACCCAGGAGGTGGAGGTTGCAGTGAGCTGAGATCGCTCCATTGCACTCCAGCCTGAGCGACAGAACATGACTCTGTCTCAAAAAAAAAAAAAAAAAAAAAAAGCAGTCTCCCAGAATTGTGAAACATGGCATACTCCCTATCCTCCTTCCCCTTCGTGGGGGAAGAACAGTTCTCCACAGGTTCCTTATGCAAAAAGTTCTTGGGGCTGACGGTCTTTCTCAAGGCAGCCTGGCCTCAATCAGGTCTGAATGCCTAAACACAACTTACCTGCTGGACAGCATTTCGGTACAGGTAATCAACCATCATCCAGAGCTCCTTGGGGATTTCCATGGGTCTCTCCAACTGGCTCCCATTACCTTCAGTCTGTATTGGCATCAGAGTCTGGAAAGCAATCAAGATCATGACAAAACTTCTGCCAGGCTGGCTCCAGGGAAGATGCATGACATGGGGACGGCAAACCCATGGGAGAAGGAAAATATTTCAATGCCCCTAACCACACAGTCCTCAGACAGAAATGAAATCAGGTGGTACGATCAAGGAACAAAAGGTAATTTTTGAGAATCAGGAGAGGGTTGACAAGCAGTTTCAATGAATCAGGTGAAATATGCACTATATTTTTAGAAAAAAAATCATTCCTATAGCATTTCACTATTAGAACTAGAGAGAAGGTGTCATCTGGTGAGGAAACAGCACAGACCTGGGAGTCCAAAAATCTGAGTTCAAGGCCCAGGTCCATTGTTTTGATTTCTTTTTCATTAATTTTTTTTTTAATTTTGAGATGAGGTCTCACTCTGTTGCCCAGGCTGGTCTTGAACTCCTGGACTCAAGTGACATACCCACCTCAGACTCCCAAAGTGCTGGGATTACAGATAGGGGCCACTGTACCCAGCCTCCAGGTCCACTGTTAACTCACCATATGACCTGTGACAAATCACTCTCCTTGATTGGGCCCCTGTTTTCATCTACATGATGAAGAAGAGGGAGTTCAAGACTCCCTACATTTAAAAATGCATTGAAAAAAAAAGCATGCATATTACCACAGATCTGCTCCAAATTAGTTCCCTTGCATTAGAATTGTCTTCATAGGAAGCTTTTAGATCGCAGCAAATTTAGTTTAGGATGATAACCTACCAATGATGATTTTAAAAAAGACAAAAGAATAATATCATTGACTATGGAACTTTCATTATTTTAGAATCCATGGCTGAGTTTCTCTTTTTTTTAGAGACAGGGTCTTACACTATTGCTCAGGTATTGCAGTCTTGAACTCCCCAGCTCCCTCCCACCTCTGCCTCCCAAGTAGCTAGGACTACAGGTGCACACCCCCATACCCAGCTGATTTCTTAGTTTTTTGTAGAGACGGAGCCTCACTATGTTGAGCAGGTTGGTCTCAAAGTCCTGGCCTAAAACAATTCTCCTGCCTTGGCCTCCAAAGTGCTGGAATTACAGCTGTGAGTCACTGTGTCCAACCCATGGCTGAGTTTCTCTAATGTACTGCTACAGACTGAATGTTTATGTCCCCTTCAAATGCATACGTTGAAACCTAATCCCTAGTGTGATGGTACTAGGAGCTGGGGCCTTTGGGAGATGGTTAGGTGATAACGGCTCTGCCCTCATGAATGGGATTAGTGCCCCTAAACAAGATACCTCAGAGACCTCCCTCATCTCTTCTGCCATGTAAGAACACAGTGAGAAAATGGCCCTCTGTGAACCAGGAAGTAAGCCCTCACCAGACAGCAAATCTGGCTGTGCCTTGATCTTGGACTTCCCAGTTCTCAGAACTATGAGAAATAAATTTCTGTTGTTGATAAATCACCCAGTCTATGGGATTCTGTTACAACCGCCCAGACAAAGAAACATACTATAAGTGAAATACAGAAAAACATGGCCACAGCATTTTACAGCTTTCTTTCCCATCAAGAAGTGGAGTTAGGCCAGGCGCAGTGGCTCGACTATAATCCCAGCACTTGGGGAGGCCAGGGTGGAGGGATCACCTGAGGATCAGGAGTTCCAGGCCAGCCTGGCCAACACTGCAAAACCCCATCTCTACAGAAAATACAAAAATTAGCTAGGTATTGTGGCGGGTACCTGTAATCCCACCTACTCAGGGGGCTGAGGCAGGAGAATTGCTTGAACCTGGGAGACAGAGGTTGCAGTAAGCCAAGATCACACCACTGTACTCCAGCCTGGGTAACAGAGTGAGACTTCAACCCAAAAAAAATGGCCAGGTGTGGTGGCTTGCACCTGTAATCCCAGCACTTTGGGAGGCTGAGGCGGGCAGATCACTTGAGGTCAGGAGTTTCAGACTAGCCTAGACAACATGGTGAAACTCCATCTCTATGAAAAATACAGAAATTAGCCAGGCATGGTGGTGTGCATGCCTGTAGTCCCAGCTACTGGGGAGGCAGAAGCAGGAGAATCACTTGAACCCAGGAAGAGGTGGAGGTTGGAGTGAGCTGAGTTTGAGCCACTGGACTCCAGCCTGGGCAACAGAGAGAAACTCCGTCTCAAAAAAAAAAAAAAAAAAAAAAAGAAAAGAAAAAGAAGTAGAGTCTTTATTTCTCCACTCATAGAATCTAATCTGGCTTCACAACTTACTCTACCAATAAAACATGGCAGAAGTGGCCTTGTGTGCATTTTGGAGCCTATGCTACAAAAGGCCTTACAGTTCTCTCATGTTCTTGCCACTAGCTACAGAAGCCTGAGCTAGCCTTCTGAATGATGAGCCCATGTGGTGAGTGAAATCCAGAGAAAAGGCAACACCAAGACATGTGAGAGAGGCCATCTGGAGCCCTCTGGCCATCACGAGCCCTCTGGCCATCACAGCTGCCATCTGATTATAACCACACAAATCGGGCTAGGTGAGACCAGCAGAAGACCCACACTGGAAATTCACAGAATCATGAGAAGCAATAACTTGGTGTTAAAAACTACTAAAATTTCAGGATAGTCTGTAGCACAGCTTTATACAGCTGATACACTAAGCAAGCTCTAGAAGGCTGAAGAATTTCTAAGTCCCTAGGAAGGTAGGCATAGGAATATCCTGTTTGACTGGCTTGGCTGCTACAAAGTTCTAGGTATTTCCTTGTGGCATATTACTCACCAGCTTACTAATAGTTTCAAGTGGCAGGTCTAAGATTGGCTCTCTCATGTAACACAGTGTATGAATGGGAGACCCGAAACAGCTGGGCAGGTAGTTCCCAGACACAGGCAAAAAGTAATCCTTTCCCCTGTCCAAGTGCAAAACCAGAATGTCCTCAATTTTGTCTTCACCAGAGTTGAGCTTTGTAGCTGTCGTCTTATTTACAAAGAGCTCCAATTCAATCTCAATGTCAGAATCTGCAGAGAAATTTTAAAAATAATGTTGGCTAGGGGGAGGCCAAGAGGAAAGGGGAAAAGAAGATAGGAGGGAAGACGGTAAGGCATAAAGGGTTAGGAAAAGGAGACAAAAGGTATCAGCTAACCCACAAGCATCTAAATGTGCTTGGCATGCAGGAGAAACAAGAACAAAGAGTTTATAGTCCAACTGGGAATATGAAAACAACAGACAAAAACATGTGAACAGACAAATGCTATAAAATTGAAGTACTAAGGAGCACAGCTCAAGCTAGAAATACTAAGAGAATAAGAAGGCATGGATCAAAGAGCCTTCCCTGAGCCAGGTAAGATGAAGAGACCTGAAGAAATGTAACACAAATATCAACCTGCAAATTGTCCACAGAACACCCTTCATTGTTCTGTCACACAGTATCATGCAGAGTGCAAAGGAAAAGCTGGGAAAAATCTGAATGGTACATTCCAGGGCCAGATATAATTTCTGGATTACTCCCCATTATCAAGAGCAGATAATTGGGAGTTGATTATAGCGAGATCATAAAATGGTTCCTTCAACAGCAGCACCTGCTCTACAGCAATCTTAGGTTTTCTCTTTCTGTGAAATTATGGAACATATAAATGACAGAATGCTTTTGAAACTGAACTCATGCTCCTATTTTACATTTTATTTATGAATGGGTTCCTCTATAGGGCTTTTTAAAAAGCCTCAAACAGAGAATAAAACACTCAAGCAAAAAGCTTATTTTAGGAAAATGAGCAAATAAAGAGTAAGGCATTCCCCCAACCAGATACCAGGAAGCTGGGTCAGAGGCCTTACCTGGCAGGAGGAAGCCTCTGCTGGGGTTGGCATTTAGCCACTGCTTACAGTAAGACTCTTCATCAGGCTTGTTGATGAATTCAAAATGACAGGGTACTTGTCCATTATGAATTGTAAAGGATTCTACTTGCAATTGCATGTACTTGACATTCTGAAAACAGAACTGGGAAGAAGCCCGGGGCCAGTGAAAACCAGTGCCCTTTCCTTGGCAACCTGCCTAGCCACCCCAACTGGGCAATCCTTACCATGGAAAGAAAATGAAGGACCATCTCTTTTAAATGTTTCTGCTTTACGTATTTACCTGGGAGGCCACAGTTCCCACTAAAGACTAGTTGTCTGTGTTTAACCCCAAATCCAAAAATTCCATTTGTTTTTGTATTATATTTCCTGAAGAAATGAAAGTTTATATCGTCTATACCCAAAAACCATTTAGAAAATACCCTTCACAACTTCCACTACTAAATGTGACGATTAAGCCCATCCTTCCAAGTAGCTGGACACCTAGGGCATTAAAAATGCCATCAGCAGCTGGTGCAGTGGCTCAGGCCTATAATCCTAGCACTTTGGGAGGCCAAAGTGGGCAGATCACTTGAGCTCAGGAGTTCAAGACCAGCCTGGCCAATATGGCGAAACCCCATCTTTACTAAAAATACAAAAATTAGTCAGGCATGGTGGCACATGCCTGTAATCCCAGCTACTGGGAGGCAAAAGCATGAGAATTGCTTGAACCTAGGAGGAAGAGGTTGCAATGAGCTGAGATGGCACCATTGCATTCCAGCCTGAGTGACAGAGTGAGACTCTATCCAAAACAAACAAACAAGAAATGTCTTCACTTTAAACCCCCATTTGACTCTGTATAACTGTCAAGTTTGAATGATCTTTCATGTGGCTCTTCCACGAAAAACCTTCAAACCTTATTCAACTTCATAGATTACCTATTCCTTTTCTATACTGTCTTCTCTCCCATCAGCTCATGGGTATCCAAACTCAATTTAATCCCAAAGCAAAGCATCAGTAAGAAGAAAAATCTATTGCAAGAATACACAATAGTTATTCTAAAATAAAAACACATTTTGAATCATCTTCTAGTTTAGAAGAGCGGGACATGATGACCTAAGCCAATAACCTCTCTCTTCTCAGCTAACACCATCAGCCTCACTTTATCTAGAAGCAGTCTATCAAGAAAGACTACAGTCCAACAGTGGTATAGGTGCCTCCTGGAACTCTGAGCTCCAATAGATGAGGGAGATTTAAGTTCTAGGAATAGAAGAGTCTGATGCTAATATTCTTTTTTTTTTTTATTTTTTATTTTTTGAGGCAGAGTTCCACTCTTGTTGCCCAAGCTGGAGTGCAACGGCACAATCTTGGCTTACCGCAACCTCCACCTCCCAGGTTCATGTGATTCTCCTGCCTCTCAAGGTAGCTGGAATTACAACCATGCACCACCACCCCCACCTAATTTTGTATTTTTAGTAGAGATGGGGCTTCTCCGTGTTGGTCAGGCTGGTCTCGAACTCCTGACCTCAGGTGATCCGCCTGCCTAGGCCTCTCAAAGTGCTAGGATTACAGGTGTGAGCCACCGTGCCCGGCCTCAATGCTAATATTCTTTTTTCTTTCTTTCTTTCTTTTTTTTTTTTAGTTCTGTCTCTCTAGAATGCTAATATTCTTAACATGTCCTTCCTACCTCTCTCTTGGACAGGGACACAGAAGGAATGTTGGCATTTTCCATCTTATCCAGGGAGCGAACAATTTCCTCCAGAGTCTTCCGGTAAAGCTCATCATTTATGACCCTCACCTGGAAGGGAAACATCAGAGACTGAGTGCCCTGGCTTCTGCCCATTTCCTCTTTCTCAGTATAGAAAGCATTCACTCTAAAATGACTCTACTCTTAAAAGGTATAAAAAGAAAAAAAAAAAAAAAAAAAAAGAAAGCATTCACAGCATTGGGAAATAACAGTTGACAGCAAACAGAAAACAATCTAAATAGATTTAATTAATTAATTAACTCCATTAACAATTGACTTAGAAGTATCTCCCAGAGGCAAAGCTTGTATAGGTACAGGCATCTGCTTCCTGATTAGCAGACAAAAAGACAGGGAAGTGAAAGCATGGTTGGCAGTTAGTTCTGTCAGGTCTTAGGCCCGGGGCAGAAAATTGCTTGCTGCCACCAACAGGCCAGCAGTGAGAACCTTTTCTAGGGCTTTGATTTAAAGCAGTGTTTCTCAAGCTTTTTTTTTTTCCTTTTGAGACAAGGTCTTGCTGTCACCCAAGCTGGAGTACAGTGAAGTGATCTCGGCTCACTGCAACCTCTACCTCCTGAGTTCAAGTGATTCTCCTACCTCAGCCCCGCAAGTAGCTGGGACCACAGACGCAAGCCACCATGCCCAGCTAAGTTTTTAATTTTTTTGCAGCAATGAGGGGTTTTGCCATGTTGCCCAGGCTGGTCTTGAACTCCTGAGCTCAAGCAATCCAACCACCTCAGCCTCCCAAAGTGCTGGGATAACAGGCGTGAATCACTGTAATATATAATAAAGAGCTGGGCCAGGCGAGGTGGCTCATGCCTGTAATCCCAGCACTTTGGGAGGCTGAGGTGGGCGGATCACGAGATCAGGAGTTCCAGACCAGCCTGACCAACATGGTGAAACCCCGTCTCTACTAAAAATACAAAAATTAGCCGGGCATGGTGGCATGAGCCTGTAATGCCAGCTACTCAGGAGGCTAAGGCAGGAGAATTGCTTGAACTTGGGAGGCAGAGATTGCAGTGAGCCGAGATCGTGCCACTGTACTCCAGCCTGGGCGACAGAGTGAGACTCCGTCTCAAAAAAAAAAAGATAATAAAGAGCCACTGTAAATAAAGAAATGAAAAGGCCAGGTGTGATGGCTCATGCCTGTAATCCCAGCACTTGGGGTGGCCAAGGCAGGAGGATTACCTGAGCCCAGGAGTCACCTGAGACCAGTCTGGGCAAGATAGCAAGACACTGTCTCTAGAGAAGAAAAAAGCCAGGTAAGGTGATACATGCCTGTAGTCCTAGCTACTCAGGAGGCTGATGTGGGAGGAGTGCTTAAGCCCAGATCCAGGCTGCAGTGCTCTGTGATTGTGCCACAGCACCATGCACTCCAGCCTGGGGGACAGAACAAGACCCTGTCTTAAAATAAAAATAAAAATTAAAAAAAAGGGAAGGGAAAGGAAGAAAAAGATGCTGATTCATAGGTAATCAGGGAAATGTAATCTAACATAATAAAGTATCTTTTTTTTTCCTTTGCTTATTGGGTTGACAAAAATGTAAAAGACTGATAAAACCCAATATCGGCAAGGGTATGGGAAAATAAACTCATATATGGTTGGTAGAAGTGTAAAGTGGTAAAACTGTTGTGAGGACAATTTAGCAAGATCTAATAAATTTAAAATACATTTTTTCTTTGAACCACTAATTTCGTCTCTAATAATTTCATTCTATAGAATATACTGATACACAAAGATAGATGTGAAGGGTGGTCACAACAGCACAGTGTGTAATAGCAAAACTTTGGAAATAACCTTATTAATACATACGTTACGGCTCATCCACACCATGGAACACTTTGGAAGCTTTACAAATAATGAGAAGCAAGCTCTACCTTCACTGTCACGGAAAGATCTCCTAAGACATATTCAGTCAGGGAAAAAAAGATGTCCTCAGAGCAATATGTATAATATGATCTCTTTTACAAAAAAGGAAAAATATCCTCAACGTTGTATACAGAATACTGACACACCCATTTATAAACGCATAGAGAAAGGTCTGCAAAAAGACAGTTCAAAAATAGAAAAGGGAACTTCCATGTATGACGAAAAATACAGAGGCATACTAAAACAATTATTAACCAAGTTGTTAATAACTGTTTTAAATTGTTCTAAAAGGGGCTTCCTCCCACTCAAAAGGAGAGGAAGAAACCAGAAAGACAAGAAATGGTCTTAGTTGTGAAAGCCAATTCCCTCCAGAATGATTACAATGGGCACCAGCTGCCCACCTACCCCGATGTCAAACAGTGAGTGGACAGGCTTGTGGTCACTGGTCTTCAGGGCCATGTGGCTCTGGTAACTCAGCTGAGTGATGTTCTTCCCTTTCCAGAGGATCCGGTCACACCAGGCAGGAGCACGGCACTTCTCACTGAAATGCAAAGTCCACACTGGAAGTATTCACAGAAACAGCAGTGCCCACTGCCTGGCAAGTGCCCTGGCTCAGGCAGAGTGATGAAGCAGGGCCTTCATGTCCACAGGGCTAAGTCATCTGAGGAAGCAAGAGCAATTTGGGCCTACCAAGGGATAACATACATCCTGTGGGTATCATCCAAAACAACTATGAAAGCTCAAAGTCAAAACAGAGTTCAGATCGATTCTCTGCTCTTTACCCTCCTATGAGAATTAGGATAGAATAAAAAAACCAATCTAACAATAAGCACTCTATGGTCTTTTTTTTTTGAGATGGAGTCTTGCTCTTCGCCAGGCTGGAGTACAGTGGCGTGATCTCAGCTCACTGCAACCTCCGTCTCCCAGGTTCAAGCGATTCCCCTGCCTTAGCCTCCTGAGTAGCTAGGACTACAGGTACATGCCACTATGCCTGGCTAATTTTTTGTATTTTAGTAGAGATGGGGTTTCACCATGGCCAGGATGATCTCGATCTCCTGATCTAATGATCTGCCTGCCTCAGCCTCCCAAAGTGCTGGGATTACAGGTGTGAGCCACCACACCCGGCCACTCTATGCTCTTTAAAAGACGCTGGTTAAGGCCGGGCGCAGTCACTCACACCTGTAATCCCAGCACTTTGGGAGGCTAAGGCAGGTGGATCATGAGGTCAAGAGATTGAGACCATCCTACCCAACATGGTGAAACCCCGTCTCTACTAAAAATACAAAAATTAGCTGGGTATGGTGGTATGCACCTGTAGTCCCAGTTATTCAGGAGGCTGAGGCAGGAGAATCACTTGAACCCAGGAGGCAGAGGTTGCAGTGAACCAAGATTACATCACTGTACTCTAGCCTGGCAACAAACTGAGACTCCGTCTCAAAAAAAAAAAAAAAAAAAAAAAAAGATGCTGGTTAAGAGACAGGCTCTGAATTTCCCACTGCCTGGGTTCAAATCCTCCCTGTATCCTTTGTCTACCTGGGGCCTCTTTAATTTTTCTATGCTTCAGTTTCCAATCTCATAAAATGAGGTAAATCATACCTACTTTAACAGGGTCTTGAAGATTAAATAAGAAAATAATAAGTGCATCAGAAGTACATGGCACATGGTAAGCAGTAATAAAAAATATTAACTACTGACTTTGGGAGGCTGAGGTGGACGGATCACTTGAGGCCAGGCGTTCAAGCCCAGCTTGGCCAACATGGTGAAACCCTGTCTATACAAAAATACAAAAATTAGCTGGGCGTGGTGGCACACACCTGTAATACCAGCTACTCAGGAGGATGAGGCAGGAGAATCGCTTGAACTCAGGAGGCGGAGGTTGCAGTGAGCCAAGATCCAGCCACTGCACTCCAGCCTAGGCAACAGAGCAAGACTGTCTCAAAACAAACAAACAAAAATATTAACTACTATGTAATGACTAAGTACCAGCTAAGTTAGTTGGAATCATCTCATCCTAGGCACAGCTGAAAAGTAAATCAGTATTAAAAATTATTATGGAACAAAGACAAAGGCAGTCACAAAGTAAATACATGGGAAAGCAGGCTGCTTCATGAGCAAATACTGAGACAAAATGTTTGACCAGAGTGCAAAACATGGGGAAAAAAGTCACAGGAAGCATATATTCTTCCTTAGGTCCAAAAGGGCAAGTGCTTCACAGAATTTCTGGGTTTCCATTTGCTCAATCATTTGAAGAAACCTCTGACCTACCTGGTATCCCAGTCGTCAGAGCCCGTATCGTATTTATAAGTAGGCTGGAATGTGAGCTCACCCTCTGTGAAGCCTTCAAAGACAGTCTTTTTGTCCACCTGAATTTTCAGCTATACAAAATGATGGGAGAAAAAACAAATCTCACAATAAAAAGGTCAAACTTTGGATTAGTGGAGAAAAGGGTATCAGTCTAGAATTCAAACTCTAACTCAAAGGAAAGAGCCCCCCAAAAAAGTTATTCTATAAGATCTTTTTTTGCTCTTGTTGCCCAGGCTGGAGTGCAGTGGTGTGATCTCAGCTCACTGCAACCTCCGCCTCCCAGGTTCAAGCAATTCTCCTGCCTTAGCCTCCTGAGTAGCCGGGATTACGGGCACGTGCCACCACGCCCAACTAATTTTTTTGTATTTTTAGTAGAGAAAGGGTTTCATCCTGTTGGCCAGGCTGGTCTCAAACTCCTGATCTCAAGTAATCTGCCTGCCTTGGCCTCCCAAAGTGCAGGGATTACAGGCGTGAGCCAACATGCCCAGCTTCTATAATATCTTAAGTTAGCTAACTCCTAGGAAGTGAACAAGCTGACCATTTCTTTTGTGTATATAGTTTTTATGTTTTAGTTGTTTTTAATGTTTTTTATTTTTTAAAGACAGGGTCTTACTCTGTCACCCAGGCTGTAGTGCCATGGTGTGACCATAGCTCACTACAGCCACCATCTCCTGGGCTCAAGCAATCCTCCCACCTCAGCCTTCCAAGTAGCTGGGACTGCAGGTGTGCACCACCACACAGCTATATTTAAAAACTTTTTAGAGACAGGGTCTCACTAGGCTGCCTAGGCTTGTCTCAAACTCTTGGCCTCAAGTGATCCTCCTGCCTTGGCCTCCCAAAGTGATGGGACTGCATGTGCAAGCCATTGTGCCTGGCTAAGGCTCCTTCGTAACAGCATAGCTACACCCAAAGGGCCTGATTATCATCTTACTGAGATACCTTTAAGAGGATTAGGTATCACTTACACTTAACAAACTAATAGTTTTTCTCTTCCAGGTATCAAACACTTCATCTGTGTAGCATAGATGCTCCAAATATACACAAAGATAGAACTGCGTTGTCAAATTAGTTACGTGAACTGGGGGAAAGCTCTGTGCCTTGGTTGCTGCAGTTGCAAATTTTGGATTTACAATAGAATCTACCTCATAGGGTTGTTAGAAAGATTCGCTGTCAACTTAAACAGTGCCTGACACACTATGGTAACTGTTAGCATCCTTCCTATGAATTTTAGGAGCGCCTTCCAGATCACACTCTCAGCAACATAAAAACTACAGGTGCTGGCTGGGCACAGTGGCTCATGCCTGTAATCCCAGCACTTTGGGAGGCCAAGGTGGGTGGATCATGAGGTCAGGAGTTCGAGACAAGCCTGGCCAATATGGAGAACCCCATCTCTAGTAAAAATACAAAAAAAAATAGCCTGGTGTGGTTGTGCACACCTGTAGTCCCACTACTCAGGAAGCTGAGGCAGGAAAATCGCTTGAACCAAGAAGGCGGGGGTTGCAGTAAGTCGAGATTGCGCCACTGCACTCCAGCCTGAGCAATAGCCTGAGCAATGAGACTCTGTCTCAAAAAACAAAACAAAACACAGGTACTCTTCCCTCTTCCCTGAAGCACCAAGCGTGGCACTGCATGGACTGGTGAAGAACTGTCACCTCTAACATTGCACATGGTCAGCTATTTAGTAGATAACACTTGCCAAATTCCTATTCAAAAGCAACAGAAAATAGTTAAAATGTAGGTATGAATGTAAGCTAGGTATGAATGTACACACCTTAAAACCATGTAGTAGGCAGATAACACACAAAATGGGTATTGCTTCAGGAAAGACCAGAAAAGAAGGCAAGCAGAGATGGGTATTAAACTACAAGGGAAGTTAGAATGCCTCAGACCAGAACACAGAGGAGATAAAAAAAATAGAAAGACATAAATAAGTTGAGAATTCCTTCTCTTTAGTTAATCTGCACTGGAGAAAAAAATATAATAGAAATATTTAGATTAACGACAATACTAAAGTTATTAAAAGGGAGGATATAGAACAAAAAAAAAAAGTTTAACGTTCTAAACAACCTGACCACCTAAACAAGTCTGAAATCTACTGAGAGGAGTAGTCAGAAGAAAGTTACAGAGGAACAGATTCTCTTGTACTGTGAAACAGCGAGTGCTCTGAGAGGGAAATGCTCGGTCAAGCAATGATGGAGAACAGCAGGTTACTCATTCCTGTAGGAAGTGAGGAAAGCCATGTAGGAAGAGCTGCCACTCACAATGGAGAAGTCTGGTGAGGAGAAGCACAGAGGGGAAGAAGGCTCATACTAAAAACAATTATTACATCATCTTAAATATACCAAGTCCTTTCTTTATAGAAAGTTGGTACTCTTTAGCCCCAACTTCAGACCTCTTGAATGAATGAATAAGAAAGTGAGAAGAGAGAACACACTCTTGCTTCCAAAGGAGAAAACGTGCTTCAGGAAAGAACCAATGGGGAGACAATTATGGAAAAGGGAACGCAGATGAAATGAAGAAATGACTGGACAACATTAGGAACTTAGAGAAACCTCTCAAGCCAAGGAAGAAGAGGCTGCGAGTCTGGAAGCCAGTCTCTTCCGTGCCCTCACAGTGGAGGACAGCTGCTGGAAGAGGGCACAGGTGGCCATCTGTACCTGATCATATTCATACAGGGTTTGAAAGTCCTTCTCTTCGATGAGCTTTTTCACTTTTTCCACATCCATGTTTTCTATCCTGTAGTTGAGGTCCCCCAGCCACAAGATCACACTGTGAGGGCAGAGCACAAAGGTAACAGGGTTTAGAAGGAACTTTAACCGGACCTACCCAGGGTGCTTCTGATGAAAGGCCCCCTGAGGCTCAGCCTC
Organism: Ateles fusciceps; assembly: GCA_036589455.1. Classification (NCBI taxonomy): domain Eukaryota; kingdom Metazoa; phylum Chordata; class Mammalia; order Primates; family Atelidae; genus Ateles; species Ateles fusciceps. The sequence goes on from JAZHEH010000733.1 coordinate 9,449,645, forward strand.
TTGGGAGGTGAGTGGGGGAAATGGCTCAACTGTTCAGGAAATTTTTTTCTCTTGTCATCCCACTTAATACTCTAATGTGATGCTTGCTTGTGATAATTGTATCTTGATCTAAGCTCCTTATAAATAGCCTTGTGTTCTCCTTAACTATTTTATTTCTGTAGGTTGGAGAGATAGTCTGATAAGATCTAAAAGATAGTAATTTACCCCATTCCTGGGAAGAAGGAAAAAGATCAAGAATTGAGAGTCATGCCAATCACCCAGGGACTCCAAACCAGATGATGCCACAATGCCACCTCTGCCTGTGTGTATACTGCAGTCCACAAAACACACTTTCAGCCTTTGTTTCTAAAGCAGAGTTCCTCTGAAACAAAGTTCAAGGCCGAGTATGGTGGCTCACACCTGCAATCCCAGCATTTTGGGAGGCCGAGGCAGGTGGATCACAGGTCAGGAGTTCAAGACAGGCCTGGCCAAGGTAGTGAAACTCTGTCTCTTAAAAAAAAAAAAGAGAAACAAAGTTCAAACTTTTTAGCGGAACCTGGACTTAATCCCTACCATATCATTGGTTGGCTCTTTCTGTGCTGTTGGGTAGAGTGTAGAAGGTGTTTTATTCCTCCTGCTGCTTTGGGAAAAAGCTAACTGAAGGCTCCCTGATGACAGTGTACATCTCATTAAGTCTAATACTGCTGTATCTGAAGCCAACAACCATGTCATTAGAGAATGTGCACAGCAATACACACACACCAAAATTAATGCATCCACGAACTAAAAGCAGACAAACTGACACATAAGCTGCGACCTCACAAACTAGGATGCTGCAGGTTCACCAGAATGGAAGAGCTCGGCTGCAAGACACTCCCTGCTAGGTTCCCTGGAGAAGAAAAACCATCCTGTCAGCTTCCAGAACACTAAAAAGCTCCAGACAGTTCCACCTCAGCAGCCAGGACAAGAAGTGTAGCTCTGCTTACTCCTTGGCAGACATCATGGCCCCAGTGGCTTCTACCTCTTTATAAAAGAAGTGGCATACACTTGGACTGTTATCCTAAAGTCTAAAATTCTAAGGCTTTGACTTTAGACAAACAGGAAGTTTTAGAAATAAATGAGATAAAATAAAAGAGAAGAAACAAAAATTAGCACAAGATGCTCTCAGCAGCTGCAACTATAGATCTGTAAAGTTGAATTAAAAAGAAAAAAAAAGCCAGGTATGGTGGCTCACACCTGTAATCCCAGCACTTTGGGAGGCCAAGGTGGGTGGATCTCCTGAGGTCAGAAGTTCGAGACCAGCCTGGCTAACGTGGTGAAATCCTGTCTCTACTAAAAATACAAAAATTAGCCAGGTGTGGTGGTGTGCACCTGTAGTCCTAGCTACTCTGGAGGTTGAGGCAGGAGAATCACTTGGACTCAGGAGGTGGAGGATGCAGTGAGCCAAGATCGCACCATTGCACTCCAGCCTGGGCAACAAGAGCAAAACTCCTTCTCAAAAAAAAAAAAAAAAAAAGAGGGAAAAAAGACCAAGTGGAAGCAAACAAATGTAATCCCACTCTCAATTATACATGCTCTGGAAAAAGCAGACATATAAAATCCTAAAACATACTTCTAAAAACTGGGTTTGATATGCTCATTCTTTGGTTTTCTTCATAATGTTGGATGCAGACAGACGAAAATTAAGTCTTAAAAAAAAAAAGAACAAAGATAAATCTTAAGCAGAACTCAGACTACAATACAGCTATCAACTGATGTTTTGTCATATTCCCTGCTCAAAATACACTTTTCTGTCTCCTTTCTCCTCTCCTTTCCTTCCTTTCATTTTTCCTTTCTCCTCTCCTTGCCTTTCTCTTTTCCTTCCCTTTCTTTTATCGTGCTGCCTCAGCTTCCTGAGTAGCTGGGATTACAGACATGCAGCAACACACTAGCTAATTTTTTAAATTTTTTGCAGAGACACTGTGTTGCCCAGGCTATTCTTGAACTCCTGGGCTCTAGCAATCCCCCCCCGCCTCGGCCTCCTAAAGTCCTGGGATAATACGCATGAACCACTGTATCCAGCCTCACTTTCTTCTTAACTATTTCTAGCTGCTATACTATAGCAGCCAGGGACTCTCATACATGTTGATAAATTAAATATCGAAAAAATAAAATAAACCTTGGCCAGATGCAGTGGCTCATGCCTGTAATCCTAGCACTTTGGGAAGACGAGGCAGGTAGATCACCTGAGGTCAGGAGTTAGAGACCAGCCTGGCCAACATGGTGAAACCTCGTCTCTACTAAAAATACAAAAATTGGCCCGGCATCGTGGCACGCAACTGTAGTGCCAGCTACTCGGGAGGCTGACACAGAAGAATCACTTGAACTCAGGAGGTGGAGGTTACAATGAGGCAAGATAGCACCACTGCACTCCAGCCTAGCAACAGAGCGAGACTCTGTCTCAAAAAAAAAAAAAAAAAAGTAAATAAATAAACCTTATACTTTCCCAAGGACACAGAATGCTTGAGAAAGGCTCTAGAGTGTGCTTGCTTCGGCAGCACATATACTAAAATTGAAATGATACAGAGAAGATTAGCATGGTCCCTGAGCAAGGATGACATGCGAATAAAAATTAAAAAATAAAATAAAAAAAGAGAGGCTCTAGAGATCTGCCAGATGGTAAGTTAGGAAAGCAAAAATTTTCAAGAGATATAATGCATGTATAACCAAGAGGTGGTAGCTGCCACCATTGCAGCAATGGGAAACCACCACCAGGCGTCTCCCCATCAAAAAACAGAGCCCATAACTCTATGCATTCATGGTAAATGGTATGGGGGTGGAAGCCCAGACTCACTCGTGCTTGCTGATGGTGAGAGGGGGGAAGGCTTGGGTCAAGCTGGTAAAACTGCATCCGAGAACAAATGTCCTTATAGTCCTGGTTCCTCCTCGCATTCTCTTCAGTGTGGGCTGCCAAGTGAGAATTCACAACGCAGATGCTGGTGTTGTGGAACTGGAACCTGATGGCCACGCCTCCCTTGTTGCCCTGTGGAAAGGATCCCCCAAAGAAATCCAATTCAAACTTAACTGTGTCAGTCATTTAAACCTACAGACTTTCAAAATGTTTCGTCTTAATCTTTATAACAATCCTGTGGGGTTATTATCTATATTTTTACAGATTAAAAAAACACACAAGAAGGCAGAATGACTAGCCAGTCAGTGGCAAAACTGAGTCCAAAACCTAGCTCTCTGGAACTCCTGGCCCCAAGTGATCCACCCACCTCAGCCTCCCAAAGTGCTGGGATTATAGTTGTGAGCCACCTCGCCAGCCCCGAAACTTAGCTCCCCTCAATCCAGTGTTCTTCACACTAAATCACAGGCAAACGATATGTGCCCTTCGCCACACAAAGCTAAGCTCTTACAGAAGAACCTAAAAACAGAACTTTAATGGCCTCAAGAAGACGAGGAAACTGCAAACCTACTATCAGCATTCTTTGTTTTCCTGCCATAGTTTCTGCAACATACTTCATGGGTGAAATGGGAGGATCAACTGGAGGCTCTAGTGTTGGTGAATACAAGGATAGGCGCTAGTTGGTTAAATCAGCAGGCAGTTCACTAAAATGCAGTTTCTAAATAGTTTGCTCAATTGAGCCCTGCTTGAGGGTATGATTCACCTTGGAATACTGGCACCTTCAAACTGGGACATGTGTCGTCACTGTGCCATCAGAAGCAGTCAATACCTCAGGAGTTAAGGTCCTCAATGTGCCAAACATATCAATTAAGGACTCACCATCCTCCCCATTATTCCTGTCCCCCACAGTCTCAGCTTCCACTTCTGAGATATATGCTGCATGCTCCTGTTTGACGTATAACAGCAGCATAATCCCAACCAGTCGGATGAGCTTCACCTGGAAATGAGAGACATGGCATTAAATAGAAGTTGCAAACAGGAATAAATACCCCAAAGAAAAAGTGGTCTGGAAGCTGGCTGAGAGTATTGACGTCTCTCCTTCTCCACACTAGAACACAGGTAATCAATCATCTGTTCAACTCACCAAGCATGCTACGTGCTAACCTACGAGTGCCGACACCCTGCATCTTTCCCACCCAGAGGCACCCCTTCTGGAAGATCTGGAAATGAAAATTGTGGGATAATTAAGATTGGCTTAAGATAAAGGTCATGAGCTGGGCACGGTGGTTCACAACTGTAATCCCAGCACTTTGGGAGGCTGAGGCGGGTGGATCAGGAGGTCAGGGGATCGAGACCATCCTGGCCAACGTGGTGAAAGCCCGTCTCTACTAAAATACAAAAAGTTAGCCATGCATGGTGGCATGCACATGTAATCCCAGCTACTCGGGAGGCTAAGGCAGGGGAATCGATTGAACCCAGGAGGCGGAGGTTGCAATGAGCCGAGATCCCACTACTGTACTCCAGCCTGGCAACAGAGAAAGACTTTGTCTCAAAAAAAAAAAAAAAAAAAAAAAAAGATAAAGGTCATGGAAAAGGTGAAAAATGATCTTGGAATTTCCCTGCATGGCAACATAAAATGAAAAGGTCCCTGACTCCTCTCTTACCTTTGCATATTTGGCATCTGGATGAAGACCCTCTGACACAGCTTTAAACCACTCTTCCTCCTTTGGGGTATCATGAAAGAAAAAAGCTTCCTTACTCAGATCAAGCTCCTGGAACCTATTGGAGAAGCAGCCAGTTAGATAATAAAGAAAAGTAATGTGCAAATGACACATTCTCGGATTGGTTTAGGTGCATAAGCCCTAGCTTTCTAGCTAAACTTCAGGACTCTCAGGAGGAAAAAATAAACAAACACTTAGAGCCGAGGAACTAAATTCCAAGGAACTTTCCAGGTGCTTTTGCAAACAAAACCCCATTCCTTTTCATGACCAGCCTAAGAAGTAGTTCGAAGTGTCACTTTTACATCTGTAGTCCCTACTTCACACAAGCACCAAGTGGCAAACCGGGATTCAAACCTAGGTCTATATAAATTACAAATTCTAGTCCTTTTCAATATACTATACAAGCTTTGCTGCCCCTCCCCCACCAGTAAGGCCCAGTATAGTAATGAGAAGATTAAAAAAAAAAAGACTAACTGATGGAACTTTCTTTAGGTAAACTCCCTTCTCTGGCAAAAGATATTTTTGCTTTGTAACGAAAAAAGGATTGAATGTCTAAGCAATAAAGTTCAATTCAGGATGCGCTGAGTTCAGGATGCAATTCAGTATTTTAACAGAAGATTACACTAAAAATTAAATATTAGCACTTAAATGCCAAGTACTTCACTTTAACAGTGGCAGACATTTGCTTGCCATGAGGAAGAACATCAAACAGGGAAGCAGCTGTTATAAGCACCTGTTCATTTTTCAAATCCTTCACCTGCTGTGAAGACCCATCCTCAACCTCAGTTCTGCGTGCTTGAAGATGGAGACAGGACGAGAAGAGAAGCACTCACCCTACACAATAGACATCTGGGGCCTCGATACCTTCGCTCAGCCAGGGCCGGAGGCATTCTTTGGGGGATTGTCCATTTACATTGTATGTTCCCACAAAAAACCTGTCACCAAAGAGAAAGAAGTAGTGACTGCAAATCACTATGGAGATTACAGGAGAAAGCATTTTATGCTGATTTATGCTGGTTTTAGTCTCTGCGGAGTGGCATTTTAAGACATAAAAAATATCATTTCTAATCTAGATCAGGACCGCACCACCAACGGGTGACCTGCAGTCTGTTATGGTATCTGTTGCTTTTCTGATAACAATTTCAACAGTATAGGCCTACTCTGAACACTCCTACTTTCTTTAAACGGCCATTAGCCAGCCATTATCTGCCTAATTCTTTGCCCTGTATATACTAATGAAATGAAAAACTGAAAAGTGTTTTGGTAATTACTTTTGGCAAGAAAGCAACACCAGTGTTCAAAAGGCTATTTCTTCACCATAATTCACAATTTATATCGCTAGAAACAATGTTATTTTATCTATAGTCCCAATGCAATGATTCTGAAAGATGTAGCAGAATCCCACAACCTTTATTCATTTAGCTTTTAGTAATCTTGCCTAAAAAGATTACCAAACACCAGCTAACTTCGTTTTACTAATTTCACTCTAAATGACTTTCTTCAAAGGCCCAGAATGACCAAGGGAGTACAGAACCTTGGAGGGGACACATAAGAATCACGGGGCCGGGTGTGGTGGCTCACACTTATAATCTCAACATTTTGGGAGGCCAAGGCAGGAGGATTGCTCAAGCCCAGGAGCTTGAGATCTGCGTGGGCAACATAGTGAGACACTGTCTCTACAAAACTTAAAAAATTAGCTAGGCGTAGTGGTATACCCATGTGTATTACCAGCTACTCCAGCAGCTGAGGTGGGAGGGTTACTTGAGCCTGGGAGGTTGAGGCTGCAGTGAGCTGTGATTGCGTCACCGCACTCCACCCTGGGCAACAAAGCGAGACCTTGTCTCAAAAAAGATAAAACATTAAAAAAAAAAGAAAGAAAGAAAGAATCAGGATGGCGCTCCTTCTTCTGTACCAATTTGTCTCTGCAAATATTTCTGTAACTAACTGCAAGTCGTAACTATCTGCAAGTCGTGTCATTCCCACTATACCACACCTACCACAGTGCCCACCTAGAAGGAGCACAGAGTAAATGCCTGTTAGTAAATAGTATATAGAATCACTCATTTCAAAAATGAGGGGAGAGATTCTATAGAAGAGTATGCCTCCAAATCCAGGTATAGGAGGAAGTGCTCAAATTCCAGAGAGCCAAATGATCATTCTGGGGCCAGGCATGGTGGCTCATGCCTGTAATCTCAGCACTTTCGGAGGCTGAGGCGGGCAGATCACCTGAGGTCAGGAGGTTGAGACCAGCCTGGCCAACATGGCGAAATACTGTCTCTGCTAAAAATACAAAGATCAGCCAGGCATGGTGATGCGTGCCTGTAATCCCAACTACTCGGGAGGCTGAGGCAGGGGAATCACTTGAACCCTGAAGGCGGAGGTTGCAGTGAGCAGAGATTGCACCACTGCACTTCAGCCTGGGCAACGGAGCAAGACTCCATCTCAAAAAAATAAATAAAAAGATCATTCTGTTCTGAAAACATCCTAGGACCCAGTTAGCTACCTGAAGTTCTGGATGTAGGTATAATCCTCTTCTTTCTGTAGTAGATGTGATTTCACAATTGTATCTCGCAGTCCAAACTTCTGCATGGATAAAATATGAGCCTTGTCCGAGACTGTGATAGTGGAGGACCGAACCATGTCAGTAATTTGGGACTTGGATTTATTCTGTCTGGAAAAACAAAAATATTTTTTTCATATGTGGATGAGTCCCCCATGGCAAAATGAATGAATACAAAGCTAAAAGATCCCATCTAAGTCACAGAAGACTAAAGGAGGCCAAAGTAAAATTTATTTACTAAAATAACACTATTTCTATGTGGAATTAGGTAAATTTATATTTTGTTGATTGTATAATATATTGGTCTGGAGACTTTCCCGATAATAGAGTCACAGAATTTCAGACCAGAGGGGCACCTTAAAGATAATCCAATTCCCTCAGTTCTAAATGAGAAAAATGAAACCCAGTGTCATCACCCACATGTACGGTAGCAGAATATGGGATTAGAACATGGAATTGACAGGCGGGCGCAGTGGCTCACACCTGTAATCCCAGCACTTTGGAAGGTCGAAGCAGGTGGATCACTTGAGGCTGGGAGTTTGAGACCAGCTTGGCCAACATGGCGAAATCCCATCTCTACCAAAAATACAAAAATGAGCCAGGTGTGGTGGTGCATGCCTATAATCCCAGGTGCTCGGGAGGCTGAGGCAGGAAAACCACTTGAACCCGGGAGGTGCAGGGTGTAGTGACTGGGTGACAAAGTGAGACTCTGTCTCAAAAAAAAAAAGAGAAAAAACTATAAAACTCTCTAGATCCTTTGACTTGATCATTCTATTATGTACATCTATTCCACAGGAATAATACAAAATAAAAGGAAGCCAATAAAAATTTGTATTTCATTATTATTTCCGTTATACTGTATTTATAGTCATAACTAAAATACTGACACAAGTGTTTTATCTTCACCAAACAGATTCTGGAGACATTCAGTAGGGGGCACTGGAGTACAGACTTCAGATATTTTATAACACATCTCAGGTGTGGGTAGGGAAAGAATAAATAAAAAAAGGAAAAAAGCCACTTCAGAGTCAGGAAATGCCTAAAAGAATGAAAAAGTGAAATCAAACATTTCTAATCTACATTTTCAAGGGCGGGTTAGACTACCAGTTTCAAATCCTAGGTTGGCCACTTGCTAATTCTGGGACCTTGGGTGAGTTATGTAACTTATCATCTGAGTTTCCTTAATTGTAAAACAGAAAAAAGTACTTACCTCTTAGGCTAAAATAAGATAGTCCAAATAAGAGCAGGATGCCTGGCAGTTAAGTGCAAATAAATGTCAGGTATTATTAAGAACATTTCCTAGGCCAGCCACCCTGGAACGACTTACATTATGCCCAGTAATGGTCTCAGTACTATGAGAAGAACCTCAGTCCTACAAGAGACAAATGAAGGGAGAGTTGCATTACCTTGGTTGCAAGCTTTCTGGTTTATCTTGATCACTGGAGTTTTGGTCCATAGGCAGTCCCTTCCCATTTGGCCTCAAACTATCAAAGTTAGAACCACCTAAAGGGAAGGAGAAGGAATTAAAATATACATACATAGGCTGGGCATGGTGACTCATGTCTGTAATCCAAGCACTTTAGGAAGCCAAAGTGGATGGATCACCTGAGGTCGGGAGTTTGAGACCAGCCTGACCAACACGGAGAAACTCCATCTCTACTAAAAATACAAAATTAGCTGGGTGTGGTAGCTCACATCTCTAATCCCAGCTACTTGGGAGGCTGAGGCAGGAAAATCGCTTGAATCTGGAAGGCGGAGGTTACGGTAGCCGAGATCACGCCATTGCACTCCAGCCTGGGCAACAACAGCGAAACTCCATCTCAAAAATTAATTAATTAATTAATTAAAATAAAATATACATATATATGCTTCAATATACAGACAACAGCTTCACAAACTGTAGTCTAGGAATTATTGGTAGTCCACATATTGCTTGGAAAAGACTATGCTGACGTCTGGGTAAAGTCCCACAGATCATACACAGAAGGAGAAAAAAGTATTTCATTTGGGTATCTTTACTGCTAAAAATATTACAGCTAGTCTAACTCCCTTTTCTTAGAGACAAGGTACATTATACAAAGAATAAAACTATGAAATCTGAAAAACCTAAGTTTTATCACCTGCTTTACTATTTATTGACCTTCTGACTTTGGAAAAGCCATCTAACCTCTCTCAATCTCAGTAATTTGACCTGTCCTGCCTTCTTCACAGGTTTACTGCAGGATCAACTGAGTTGACATGTGAGTAGGCACTTTAAAAGCTACACAACATATTATAAAACATAATATAGTGACTTCCACTCCAAAGAGGAGAAAGGCAAGGGTCAGAGATTACAACTGGAAATAGTCTAAGTGCTCTAGAAAATGAGAAGCGCTCATCATTGTTAACAAATTGTCTTGAAAACCAAAGAGCCCAGGGGCCCAATCCAGAAATATTTTGGGAAAGTCGTTAAACCAAAATAAACCTGGAAAGGAAAATTAATCTGCCAATAGCTTCTCTGCTCTTTAAAAGCCAGATCTCTTGTCAACAGGGAACAACATGAAGAGGTCACAAGGAGATGTGATTTTAATACCCAAGTTATGGGAAGGAGCTCTGGAGGAATGAAACACCACTCAAGAATTTTGCTCTAAAGACTATTACTAAACATGGATTTCTTAACCACGCATTCACATGAACCAGAAAAACAAACTTTTGAAAAAAGCACAATCTTTTGAAACATGGAAATAATTACACTTCAATGCCTCCAATCACTAAATCCTATAGACTGAATATTTATACCCCTGCCCAAAGTCATATGTTGAAATCCCAGCCCCCAAGATAATGTACTAGGAGGTGGGGCCTTTGGGAGATGTGAGGTGTTTAGGTCACAAGGGTGGAGACTTCATGATTGGGGATTAGTGCCCTTATAAGGGCTGAGGAGACCAGAGTTCCTCCTTTTGCTATGTGAGAACACAGTGAAAAGACAGCTGCCACTAAGCCAGAAAGCAGGCCCTCAGCAGGCACTGAATCTGCCAGCACCTTGATCTTGGACTTCTCAGCCTCTAAAACTGTGAAAAATAAATCTCTGCTTTTGTTTTTGTGAGGTTTCTTTTTTCTGTATTCTTTTTCATTCTTTTTCCTTTTTTTTTTTGAGACAGGGTCTCCAGGCTGGAGTACAGTAGTCTGATCATGGCTCACCGTAGCCTCGACCGCCAGGGCTCATGCAATCCTCCCACCTCGGCCTCTTGGGTAGCTGGGATTACAGGCACATGCCACCATGCCCAGCTAACTTTTTGTACTTTTTTTTTTTTTTTTTTTTTTGTAGATCTGGAGTTTTGCTATGTTTCCCAGGCTGGTCTTGAACTCTTGGGCTCAAGTGTCCTCCCACCTCAGCCTCTCAAAGTGTTGGGATTACCTCTTTGAGAGGCTGAGGTGGGAGGAACACTTGAGCCACCACACCCAGCCAAATCTCTGTTGTTTATAAACTACCACTCTATGGTATTTTGTTATAACAGCCTATAGACTAAGGCTAAACTAAGACACCAACTCTTTCAATTTTGCTTCCTAAATGCCTTTTAAACCAATATATTCCTATCCCCAGTGTCACTGTACTAGTCTAAGTTACCAATTTCTCCCCTGAATGACTATAAAACCTCAACTAATTTCCCTGCCCCTTTTCTCATCCCATCCTCTCCAACCCAATCTCTACACTGTGGCCAGAGGATTTTTTAAGTAAATCAGGGCTGGGTGTAGTGGCTCACACCTGTAATCCCAGCATTTTGGGAAGCCAAGGCGGGCAGATCATGAGGTAAGGGGTTCGAGACCAGCCTGGCCAATATAGTGAAACCCCCATCTCTACTAAAAATACAAAAATTAGCCAGGTGTGGTGGCAGGCACCTGTAATCCCAGCTACTCAGAAGGTTGAGGCAGGAGAATTATTTGAACCCAGGAGGCACAGGTTGCAGTGAGCTGAGATCACACCATTGTACTCTAGCCCGGGCAACAGAGTGAGACTGCATCTCAAAAAAAAAAAAAAATCGTGTCATCCTTGTGCAGGGGCCATGCTAATCTTCTGTATCATTCCAATTTTAGTATATGTGCTGCCGAAGCGAGCACCACTTTAAATCTTTTAAAGGCTTCATACTGGATAAGCCCAAATCCCTACATACGGTTCCCAAGGCTCTTCCCAGTCTGGATCCTGCCCACTGCTCCAGCCCCAATACTCACCATAGTCCTTCAGCCCCTACCTCCTTGATGCCACGCTCTAAGTATATTAAAGTTACTACAGCGATAAAAAGACCCCATCAGAAAGCAACTTCCCCCTTCCTTACTCTGCTTTATTAGGCTAACTCCTGCGCATTCTGTGACAGGGGTCAGCAAACTTTTTCTGTAAAGGGCCACAGAGTAAATACCCTGGGCTCTGCAGTCATACAGTCTCTTGCAACTGTTCAACCCTGCCGCTATAGTGCAAAAGCAGCTGTGAGTGTGGCTACATTCCAGTGAAATGTTATTTATAGACACTGAAATTTGAATATGATACAATTTTCACATATCACAAAAAATTATTCTCTTGAATCTCTTCAAACATTTAAAAATGCATAAAGTCATTCTTAGCTTATGAGCTGTACCAAAGCAGATAGCAGGTTGGATTTGGCCTATAGGCTGCAGTTCACCAACTCTTGCTACAGGCCATATCTTAGAGGTCACTTCCTCCAGGAAGCCTTCTCTAACCTCTCCTAGGCTGGTCAGATGCCCTGACATTGGTGTTTCCATAGCTCCCTGTACTCCCCATCACAGTTTTGATTGCTGTCTATTGTAGGTGTTTTTTCTTCCCAGTTAGACTGTAAGCTTATTGAGGACTAGATTTATGCATCACTGTGTCACCATCATTGAGTATACCACCCAGCACATTACAGGCAGTGCAATCATACAATTCAATATTAAATGCACAATGTACATGAATCCCTATGTGCCTATATGTTTTTCTTTCTTTTTTTTTTTTTTTTTTGAGAGAGGGTCTTGCTCTGTTGCCCAGGCTAGAGTGTAGTGGCTCAAGCTTGGCTCATTGCAACCTCTGCCTCCCAGGTTCAAACAATTCTCCAGCCTCAGCCTCCCGAGTAGGTGGGATTACAGATGCGCACCATGACACCCAGGTAATTTTGTATTTTTGGTAGAGATGGGTTTCGCCATGTTGGCCAGGCTGGTCTCAAACTCCTGACCTCAGGTGATCCACCCACCTTGGCCTCCCAGTGCTGGGATTACAGGCGTGAGCCACCACACCTGGCCCCTGTGTGCCTTATATGTTTAAATATATAACATCCAAGTTCAAGTCTATAGCATTATTTTGGAATGTTTGAGGTAATCTTTCCATTATCTCCAAAATACAACAAAAATAAGAAAGGAGAACTAGAACAGGTTGTGTCCAGAGATCTACTACACCATAGTTAACTTAATAATTATTTCTGGAAATGAAATCCACAGCTGTATTCCACCTCTCTTGCTTTACTCTCACTGAGCTATAATAAAGCTTAGAGAGCTAAGGTATTTGAGTTAGTAATGGTGTACTGGGACACCTGTTAGAATGACTGAAATTAAAAAAAAAAAAACAAAGAAAACCATCTGACAATTCCAATTGCTGACAAGGACGCAGAGGAGCAGTGACTCTCATTCACTGATAGTAGGCATGGAAAACCATACAGCCACTTTGGAAGACAGTTTGGCAGTTTCTTACAAAGTTAAACAGTCTTACCATATGATCTAGCCATCACACTCCTAGGTATTTACTGATTTGAAAATCTGCTGGGCACCATGGCTTGTGCCTATAGTCCCAGTTATTCGGAAGGCTGAGACAGGAGGACTGCTTGAGCCCAGGAGTTTGAGACCAGCCTGGACAATAGAGACCCCCATCTCTTAAAAAATAATAAAATAAATAAAATATGTGATGGCACATGTCCATAGTCCTAGCTACTCAGGAGGCTGAAGAGGGAAGATTACTTGAGCCCAGGAGTTCAAGGCTGCAGTGAGCTGTGATCCTGTCACTACACTCCAGCCTGGGTGACAGAGGGAGACCCCACCTCTAAAAAAATATGGCAAGAAAAATAATTTTTGTACACATAAAACCCTGAACAGAAATGTTTATAGCAGCATTATTTATAATCACCAAAAACTGGAAGCAACCAAGATGTATTGCAATAGATGCATGGATAAACTGTGAAACATCTATATAATAAAATACTCAGCAATAAAAAGGAATGAGTTATCAAGCCATGAAAATACATGAATGAATCTCAAGTGCATATTGCCGAGTGAAAGAAGCCCTTCTGAAAAGGCTGTATACTGTGTGATTCCAATTACACAACATTCTGGGTAAGACAAAACTATAGGGATGGTAAACACATCAATGGTTGCCAGGGCATTGGGGGGTGAGGGTCGGGTCAAATCCATGAAAGGACAGGGGACTTTTTAGGACAGCAAACTATTCTCAAAGAAACTGTAATGCATCCGAGTCATGGCACCAAAAAAAAAAAAAGAAACTGTAATGCTGGATACATGGCACTATTTATGGGTTTCAAAACTCACAGATTTTTACAGCACAAAGAATGAACCTTAATGTATGCAAATTTTTAAAAATCACTTAGGACGTCAGGAAACTGTGGAGTAAAATCCGGAAAATGACTAAAGTGTCTAACCTATATCACAAACGTATGAAACAACCTCACTGAAGGGAGTAGAAGAAAAGTGTTTACCTAAGTAACTTTGGAAATGAGTGGAATCTGTAAGACTAAAGGCAAATGGAACTGTACATAAGCACTGTACTCTGGTTGATAATGGTGTTTCCATGGGGGTACAGGTTAACAATTCTTGAAACTACATGTATAGTAGTTTCAAATATACATGTATATTGGAATTAAACAACTGAGTAAATGGCTGGCAGACGGAGGAGCCAGGTTTTCCACTGTTGAAGTGAGAGGTTCCAGGTAAGAAAGATAGAACAATCCATGTGGTAATGGATTAGAGTTGGAGGCATCAGTATGAATTCAGGTTTATCTTAACATAGATGGTTACATATAGAAATATTTACAGATATGGGCCGGGTACAGTGGCTCATGCCTGTAATCCCAGCATTTTGGGAGGCCGAGGCAGGTGAATCACTTGAGGTCAGGAGTTCGAGACCAGCCTGGCCAACATGGTGATACCCTGTATCTACCAAGAGAGAAAAGAAAGGAAAAGGAGGGAGAGAAGAATGGAAGAAAGAAAGAAAAAGAAGAGGAAGGAAGGGAGAAAGAAAGAGAGAAGAAAAAGAAAGAAAAGAAAGAAAGATAATTTTATTTTTGAAAAAAGGTATCTGTGAACATTTCAGTGGTCATAATTTTAAAAAGACATACTGGAGACTGAAACTCTTGAAAGGCTTATCTAGGCGCTGCCTCACCTCCCATTCTCTTCTCAATCCTCTGTAATCGGGCCTTGTCGCCACTACTCCATTGCAACTGCTTGTTAAGGGTGCCCACAACCTTCATATTGTGAAATCCAACAGTCAATTCTCAGTTCTCAGCTACATCCACTTTGACCTCTTTGGTAGGTCCTTGATAGACTGTCACTCCCTCTTTTGGTAAACACTTTCTTAATCCTTGAAGCTCCCTTTTTTTTCTCCATGCCTGAAAGACCCAGACAAGGTACTGGGATGGGGATCTCTTCTCTATCTAATCTCTTACGCGTCTCATGATCTCGTTTAGTCTCATAGGTTTAAAAACCACCTACATGCTAATCATTCTCAAATTTCATCTCCAGCCTGGATCTTCTACCTGAGCTGCAGATTCTTATAACCTCCTTCTCCAATTAGTTTTCCTCATCTCAGTAAATGGCGCCATCATTCAATCAGCTGCAAAAATCTTGGATACACTCATGACTTCTCTTATTCCTGCTCGTACCCACATCTAATTCACCAGCAATTCAAGCAATTTCTACCTTTAAAATTATACCCAGGACAGGTGCAGTGGCTCACACTCATAATCCCAGCACTCTGGGAGGCCAAGGCAGGCAGATTACTTGAACCTAGGAGTTGGAGACCAGCCTGGGCAACACAACCTCATTCCTATAAAAAATACAAAAATTAGCCAGGCATGGGGTACATGCCTCTAGTCCCAGCTACTCCGGAGGCTGAAGTGGGAAGATCACCTGAGCCTGAGGAATTTGAGGCTGCAGTGAGTCGTGATAGTACCACTGCATTCCAGTATGGCGGACAGAGTGAGACTGTCTCCAAAACAAGCAAACAAACAAAAAAACACCAAAAACAGATTATACCCAGAAGTAGTTCTCACCAAGACTACAACAGCAGCTTCTTTTTTTTTTTTTTTTTTTGAGACGGAGTTTCGCTCTTGTTGCCCAGGCTGGAGTGCAATGGCGTGATCTCGGCTCACCACAACCTCCGCCTCCTGGGTTCAAGCAATTCTCCTGCCTCAGCCTCCTGAGTAGCTGGGATTACAGGTGCGTGCCACCATGCTCAGCTAAGTTTTTGTATTTTTAGTAGAGACGGGGTTTCACCATGTTGACCAGGATGGTCTCAATCTCTTGACCTCGTGATCCACCCGCCTCAGCCTCCCAAAGTGCTGGGATTACAGGCGTGAGCCACCACATCCGACTCCTTTTTTTTTTTTTTTTTTTTTGAGACGAGTTTCACTCTGTCGCCTAAGCTACAATCTTGGCTCACTGCAACCTCCACCTCCCAGGTTCAAGCAATTCTCTTGCCTCAGCCTCCAAAGTAGCTGGGATTACAGGTGCCTGCCACCACACCCAGCTAATTTTGTATTTTTAGTAGAGACAGGGTTTCACCATGCTGGCCAGCCTGGTCTCGAACTCCTGACCTCAAGCAGTCCATCCACCTCAGCCTCCCAAAGTGTTGGGATTACAGGCGTGAGCCACTGCACCTGGCCACTTCTTGCTTTTTGCGCTTCTATGTGTTCAAAGTACTAATACTGGTTAGTTTCCCCTTAGTACTAATACTAACACTTCTACGGTTAGTTTTTCTATATAGAAATAAAAATGAGAGGCCGAGCGCGGTGGCTCATGCCTGTAATCCCAGCACTTTGGGAGGCAGAGGTGGATGGATCACTTGAGGTCAGGAGTTTGAGACCAGCCTGGTCAACATGGTGAAACCCTGTCTCTACCAAAAATGCAAAAAAATTAGCAAGGCGTGGTGGCACCTGCTCTGTATCCCAGATACTTGGGAGGCTGAGGTGGGAGAATCATTTGAACCCAAGAGATGGAGATTGCAGTGAGCTGAGATCGCGCCACTGCACTCCAACTCCAGCCTGGACAACAAAATGAGACTCTGTCTTTAAAAAAAGAAAGAAAGAAAGAAAGAAATCAAAATGGGGAGGTAGAAGGAGGGAGGGAGAGAAGCAGAAAAAACTATTGGGTCCTGGGCTTAAAACCTGGGTGATGAAATAACCTGTACAACAAACCCCTGTGACATGAGTTTACCTATGTAACAAACCCTCACATGTACCCCCAAACTAAAAGTTAAAAAATATAAAAAATTCTTAAAAAGAAATTAACTAGAACGAACTATAAAATCAAATCCCTGCCGGGCGCAGTGGCGCGTGCCTGTAGTCCCAGCTACTTGGGAGGCTGAGGCTGGAGGATCACTTGAGTCCAGGAGTTCTGGGCTGTAGTGCTCTATGCTGATTGGGTGTCTGCACTAAGTTCAGCATCAATATGGTGACCTCCTGGGAGCAGGGGACCACCAGGTTGCCTAAGGAGGGGGTGAACCGGCCCAAGTCAGAAACAGAGCAGGTCAAAACTCCCATGCTGATCAGTAGTGGGATCGCCCCTGTGACTAGGCACTGCACTCCAGCCTCGGCAACATAGCGAGACCCCATCTCTTAAAAAAAAAAATCCAACCCCGTAAACAGAGCTGACAAGGCCCTACTTGACCCAAACTCTGATGCCTCTGCGACCTCACCTATTACACTCCACCTCATGAGTCGGACTCCACCACTTCCTTGTTGGCTGTTCCTAGAGCGTATCAGGCTCATCCCCAACTCAGGGCCTTTGTTCTTGTTGATACTTTGCCTAGAGTGCTTTTCCTACACATCTCCACGCTGCCAACTCTTTCATCTTGTTAAGGCCTCTGCTCAAATGTCAGAAGCTCTCTCAGGTCAGGCACGGTGGCTCACACCTATAATCACAGCAATTTGGGAGGCAAAGGTAGCAGTATCATTTAAAGCCAGGAGTTCAAGACTAGCCTGGGCAACACAGTGAGACCCCATCTCTACAAAAAATTTTAAAAATTAGACAGGCACATTGGCACACACCTGTAGTCCTAGCTACTTCGGAGGCTGACATGGGAGGAGCACTTGAATCTAGGAGTTTGAGGCTGCAGTAAGCTATGATGGTGCCATCGCACTCCAGCTGGGTGACAAAGTGACAGCCTGTCTCTAAAAAAAAATCTCTCCCACACCCCATCTAACAGCCAGAGGCCCCACCAACCTACAACATCCTTACTCCAGAGCACCCCTAAAGGTTCTCAGTTCTCAGTGCCCTACGGGCTTAATAATTTTCTCAAGGCACCTCTAGGCTAAAAGGAATCCCTAACTGTTCTATTTAAGCAGTTAAGGCCAAATAAGTAAGTATTTAAGTCCTAACAACTTAGTAGCAGTTTGAAAAAACAATACACATAAGAAAAGATTTCCTTTTTTTTTTTTTAGAGATGGGGTTTCACCATCTTGGCCAGGCTGCTCTTGAATTCCTGACCTCATGATCCACCCATCTCGGCCTCCCAAAGTGCTGGGATTACAGGCGTGAGCCACCACGCCCAGCCAGCAAGATTTCCATTTCATCTTAACCACAGTGACTTAATAATGAGATGTGTGTGTCTGTTAGATACTGTACAATTTCTCAAAATTTGGAAGCAGATTGGACACAACACACACAATGTTCCACATTGACTTTTGTGTGGACTTGTATTTAATCACAGCAACCACCAAAAATCCAGCTTCACGAAGATACGTTATCAAAAGGAATGCAGACCCATTTAAGGGTGAAACTGTGAACTACTTTCACCTAAAAGTTTGTCTGGTGTTCCCACAGATCTCTCTGTTTACCTTGAAATTTTTTTTTTTTTTTCGAGACGAAGTCTCACTCACTCTGTCACCTAGGCTGGAGTACAGTGGGGAATCTCAGCTCACTGCAACCTCTGCCTCCTGGGTTCAAGCAATTCTTGTGCCTCAGCCTCCTGAGTAGTGGAGACTAAAGGCAGATGCCACCACGCCCAGCTAATGTTTGTATTTTTAGTAGAGATGGGGTTTCATCATGTTGGCCAGGCTAGTCTCGAACTCCTGAGCTCAAGGGGTCCACCCTCCTGGGCCTCTCAAAGTGCTGGGATTACAGATGCGAGCCACAAGACCTGGCCTATCTTGAAATTTTTAAATCTCCCACAGTGACCCTATGAGTGTCCCTGCAGAGCCCCAGGGTGCCTGAACAGTTTTGGAACCACAGCACTACTTTTTAAAAAGTTTCTCAGACAGGCATGGTGGCTCATGCCTGTAATCCCAGCACTTTGGGAGGCGGAGGCAGGCGGATCACAAAGTCGGTCAGGAGTTCGAGACCAGCCTGAACACACCATGAAACCCTGCCTCTACTAAAAACAAAACCAAACAAAAAAACAAAATTAGCTGGGTGTGGTGGCAGGCGCCTATAATCTCAGCTACTCGAGAGGCTGAGGCAGGAGAATCGCTTGAACCCAGGAGGTGGGGTTGTGGTGAGCCAACATCGTGCCATTGCACTCCAGCCTGGGCAACAAGAGCAAAAGTCCATCTCAAAAAAAAAAAAAAGTTTCTGAACCAGGTGCGGTGGCTCACACCTGTAATCCCAGCACTCTGGGAGGCTGAGGCAGGCAGATCACCTAAGGTTGGGAATTCAAGACCAGCCTGACCAACATGGAGAAACCCCGTCTCTACTAAAAATACAAAATTAGCCAGGTATGGTGGTGCATGCCTGTAATCCCAGCTACTCGGGAAGCTGAGGCAGAAGAATTGCTTGAACCCGGGAGGTGGAGGTTGCAGTGAGCCGAGATCGTACCACTGCACTCCAGCCTGGACAAGAAGAGTGAAACTCCGTCTCAAAAAAAAAAAAAAAAAAAAAAAGTTTCCCTCTTGTTTCAGTGAGCCAAGATTATGCCACTGCACTCCAGACTGGGTGACAGAGCGAGGCTCTGTCTCAATAAAAAGTAAAAAATAAAAGTTACCCTCTTAGTACCAGTACCATCTGATATTAAATTTTATATTTATTCCTTTTTATTGGATCTCATTTCCACTAAAACGTGAACTCTGCGAGGCAGGGACTTGGTATTCTTTCTGCTCCTTCCCTGCCCAGTACACTGCAGGCACTCAATGCTTTAAGTACAGCAAAGTATCAGGAAATGTCAGCTGACGTCCAGCTCTACCACTATCTTCCTGTATGACTTGAGAAGTCACTTCTGCTCTTTGGGTCTTAATTTCTTAATCTATAAAATGGGGACTTTAAATATCAATATTTCAGGGGCCTTTACCATATGTAAAGGCACCTGCAATTCTCAAACTAAGGAATTATAATTAAGTGCTCTGTTTCTGCATGTCAGTGCTTTCTAATAACTCTCTCAGGATTTTGTTTCTCTAGGTACTTCCTAACAGACAGGCTAAAAGAGCATCCCTAAGGACCACCAGTCTGTCTCTGTGAATTCGGCTCATGGTCAGGGGTGCACAGGGTACTGGTGGGAAAACGGCCCTGCATCTTGTCGATGCTCTCACATGGGGTCTCTCAGGACAGTCCAGCAAGGACTGGGACATCTTCACTCATTACACTACATGGAAACTTTAAGGCGTGATGCGGGGGATTTCCAGCCGCAGGGCAGTCTTCTCGGAATCTCCTCTCTAGAACCTAGCACAGAAGCTGGCTGTCAGAGCAGCTCTTGACCAGATTTGCCATTACACAGCCCCACAGTTCCCCCTCTGGCCACAGCTTCCTGTCCTTTCTCCTCTCCTGCTTCCCTACTCCCAACTCTGTCTTTTTTCCAACCTCAGACCTCCAACCCTTCTGTCACTCAATCTAATAGGTGACAACAGAGATTTTCCTTTTTTCCCATGTTCAGTCACCAAGTCCTATGAATCCTCTCTCTTAAATTTTTTTTTTTTTTTGAGATGGAGTCTTGCTCTGTTGTCCAGGTTGGAGTGCAGTGGTATGATCTCAGCTTACTGCAACCTCTGTCCTGGGTTGAAGTGATTCTCCTGCCTCAGCCTCCCAAGAAAGATGGGATCACAGGCATGCACCACCACATCCAGCTAATGTTTTGTATTTTTTAGTAGAGACGGGGTTTCACCATGTTGGCCAAGGTGGTCTCAAACTCCTGATTGTAAATGATCCACCCACCTTGGCCTCCTAAAGTGCTAGGATTACAGGCGTGAGCCACCGCATCCAGCCTCTCTTAAATATTATATCTGATTGTCTTCTCTATCCCTACTGTCATGCCTTAGTTTAGGCCCTTAATGTTTCTGGAAAGCCCACTTAATGATTTTCCTACCTCCATTTTCACCTCCTCCAATCCCATTCTGCCAACACCTAGAAGAAAACATAAATC
The DNA here is from genome assembly GCA_036589455.1 of Ateles fusciceps. Lineage (NCBI taxonomy): Eukaryota > Metazoa > Chordata > Mammalia > Primates > Atelidae > Ateles > Ateles fusciceps. The sequence goes on from JAZHEH010000733.1 coordinate 9,470,383, forward strand.
TGGGTGGAAACAGTGGCTCATGCCTGTAATCCCAAGACTTTGAGAAGCTGAGGCAGGAGGATTGCTTGAGTCCAGGAGTCCAAGACCAGCCTGGACAACATGGTGAAACCCTATCTCTACAAAACATATTTTTTTAATTAACTGGGCATGGTAGTGCACACCTGTAGTCCCAGCTACTACTCAGGAGATGAGGGGGGAGGGTTGCTTGAGCCAGGGAGGTAGAGGGTGCAGCGAGCCATGATTGTACCCCTGCATTCCAGCCTGGACAGTACAGTGAGACCCTGTCTCAAAAAAAAAAAAAAAAAAAAAGAAAGAAAGAAAAGAAAAGAAAGGAAAGGAAAAGAAAGAAAGAAAGAAAGACAAGACAAGACAAGACAAATCCAAGCAGGTCACTACTGTGGGTAAAACCCCTCAATAACTTTCATCATTTTATCAGAGGCATGTGAACCAAAGCAACTCCATCTTGAATAGGGGTTAGGTAAAATAAGGCTAAGACCTGCTAGGCTGCATTCCCAGACAGTTAGGCATTCTTTTTTTTTTTTTTTAGTTCAGTAATAGTTTAATTTCTGGGTACGATGTATAAATCTTTCCTTGATAAGATGAACTATGCCAAGCAAATTTTCAGCACAAAATGCTAAAGAAATGTTCTGGAGAAACATGAAATAACTCTGGTGACAATAATGATTTTCCACCAGCAAAAACGTATTTATCAGTGAGAAACGGACTGCCAAGCTAAGACTTGATATTAATCAAAATTCACACTACCTATTTTTACATACCTCAATAGTAGGGGTGAGTATTATGCTTGTAAGCAGTATATAAGGGAAACTGAATTTGAAAAATTTTTGCCACACATAGTAAGAGTTTTTCCTTCTCATCTGTACTCCATAAACTAAAAGGATCAGAACTCTTTGAAGATTCCTCCTCAGTGAGATTACAAATTCTTGTAGAGTTTGATTTTTTTTCTATTGATTTTTATCTTTCTGTACTTCCTTCATTACACTCTCTATCTATATTCAGTGGTTCTTCTGCTTGATTACTTCTCATCTTGCCACGCAGAATCTATGTTAGTAGTAGTACAATGTTTACAAAGCTGGTCCCGGAGCACTTGAACTTGGGCAATTACTAGGTTAATAAGTGCACACACTACTTGGTTAAAAATTTCCAAATGCTTATATTCCTTGAAGCAGCATAGACATTGCCTCTGTGTCCAGGAATTGATATAAGCAAATATTTTGAGAGTATGTTCCTTTCTGAGCTGCAGTCCATCACCACCTTCAATATCTGATATTTCATTTAACACCTCCACCAGGTCTGCGCAGTTCTCGCACATCGTTCGGCCGCCGCCCCCCCCTCCCCCGCTTCGGATCACACTGACTGATCCCGACCGGCGGGGGGGGGAGGGGAGAGAGGGCGGAGCGACAGTTAGGCATTCTAAGTCACAGGATGAGATATGAGGGTCAGCTCAAGACACAGGTAATAAAGACCTTGCTGGTACAATAGGCCACAGTAAAGAAGCCTGCTAAAACCCACCAAAACCAAGATAGCCATAAGAGTGACCTAGGTCGTCCTCATTGCTATACTCCCATCAGCACCATGACAGTTTACAAATGCCATGGCAATGTCAGGAAGTTACCCTATATGGTCTAAAAAGGGGAGGCATGAATAATCCACTCCTTGTTTAGCATATAATCAAGAAATTTAAAAAAATTTTAAAGGCCAGTCGCGGTGGCTCACGCCTATAATCCCAGCACTCTGGGAGGCCGAGGGGGGGTGGATCACGAGGTCAAGAGATCGAGACCATCCTGGTCAACATGGTGAAACCCCGTCTCTACTGAAAATACAAAAATTAGCTGGGCATGGTGGCACGTGCCTGTAGTCCCAGCTACTCGGGAGGCTAGGCAGGAGAATTGTTTGAACCCAGGAAGCGGAGGTTGTGGTGAGCTGAGATCGTGCCATTTCACTCCAGCCTGGGTTACAAGAGCAAAACTCTGTCTCAAAAAAAAAAAAAAAATTTTTTTTAATGGGTAACCAGTAGCCCTCAGGGCTGCTCTGTCTATATAGAGTAGTCATTCTTTATTCTTTTACTTTCTTGATAAACTTGCCTTCACTTTACAGATTTGCCTTGAATTCTTTCTTGCTTGAGATCCAAGAACCCTCTCTTGGAGTCTGGATTAAGATCCCTTTCCAGAAATCATTTTTGAAATAAAACCCAAACTTCTTGAGTATTGCATGCAAAGACATTTATAAATAGCTTCAAACTACCTCTCCAGCCCCATTTTCCACCCCCCACTGGAAGCTTCTCTCTCTTAGCTCCCAATCCAGTCACACCAAACTTACCTTTTCAGATGCTGCCTACTCACTCCACCCCTGATCCAGGGTTATATCTTTCCATGTCCCAATTCCACCTTCACGTGGTGAGCTATAAACTCATCCTTCAAGACTCAGCTCAGGAGTTATCTTCAGAAAGCTTTCTCTGGCCCTCTCCTTATAGTCTCACATAACTCAGTGCTTACCTCCATCAAGGCATTTATGATAATGGAACCATACCTGGGTTTAACTGTTCTTATCTATCTTACCTCTATACCTAGACCACAAGCTTCTTGGAAGCAGGGATTGATGTGCTGTCTCTGTGGCCCCAGCTCACCACAATATATGGCACAAACCAGGCAGTCAGTAAACACACCCTAAACAAGCAGCCCCGAGGCACGGATTAAGCTGAGTGTGATTTTTCTGTGTACTCTCACTGACTGCCTTTCATGCGGACAATTGAAATCATTTCCCCAGTAACAGCCTACCTAGTAGGTCAACAAGCTGTAGTAACAACTGCAGCTTGATTACATGTGTAAAAGTGCAAGTGTTGTATATTTCTTGCAAATTCTGTGCTTTGTACTACACATTGTGTAGAACCCAAACTCTCACATGCCTCACTAAATAGACAATGTTGACTCCTGAGGCGCCTTCTTAGCCCAAGCAGCAACATAGCCTAATACAGACCCATAAGCCCTTATGTGAAACCCTTTGGGCCAAGCGTTTTTTGGAATTCAGAATTTGAGGGATTTTAGGAAGATAACACATTACCTATATTATATCCTATATAACAACCCCAGCAGGGTCTGAGGCAATACCCACTTAATCAAACACTTGTTATATTTCCACAGTATAACTTATGAATAATAACACTTAGTGGGATAAACAAAGCCTATAAATAGTCTCATGTCAGTTTAATCAAGTCTTACTGCCAAATTGAGCTTGGGTCAAACTTACAAGAAAAATTTGCTCCAGGCTTCAGAGCTTTCAGGACTTCAGAACTGCTGATAAGGGATTAAGGATGGTAGTTAATGAGCATGGCCTGACATACCTACATGCGTTAGAAAAGACTGGAGTATATGTCTATGTGCATAGATACCATATTTATCAATAGTTACATATGCTGTATTTGTATGGATCCATACACAGACACAGGGAAAGTCTGGAAGGGTATACAGCAAAATGTTAACAGCAGTCATTTCTCAGTGGTTAGATTTCTTTTTGCTTATACGTACTTCCTATAGTTAGCTATAATAACATATTTTTTGTGTTTTACAAATACACAGGCTTTGGAGTCAAAGGCACGTAGTATTGAGAAAAGTTATCAAACTTCTCTAAGCATCTGCTTCCTCATTTCAACAAGATAACACTGTCTGCCTCATACAGTTGCTGTCTTCTTTTCCCGTGGTTAACGTGAGGGTTAACCTCACTGCATGACCAAGAAGTGTTCTAGAAGCCAAGCAAGATCTGTTGAAGGCCCAGACTTATGAAACAAAGATAGACAGCAAGGCCTCGATTTCAACATCCTGTAGCCAGGACTACCACTGAATTGGAGTCTGGGCTTTTCTTTTTCTTTTTTTTTTTTTTTTTGAGAAAGGGTCCTATTCTCTCACCCAGGCTGGAGTACAGTGGCACAATCTCGGCTCACTGCAACCTCTGCCTCTGAAGCAATTCTCCTGCCTCAGCCTCCCTAGTAGCTGGGATTACAGGCACGCACCACCACACCCAGATAATTTTTGTATTTTCAGTAGAGATGGGGTTTCACCATGTTGGCCAGGCTGCTATCCAACTCCTGACTTCAAGCAATCCGCCTGCCTGGGCCTCCTAAACTGCTGGGATTACAGGCATGAGCCACCACGCCCAACCAAAACACTGAATTTTTTATTTGATTTTACCTAAATTAAGTATAGCCTGTAATCCCAGCACTTTCAGAGTGCAAGATGGGAGGCTGGCTTGAGGCCAGGAGCTCGAGACCAGCCTAGTCAATCAATATAGTGAGACCCTATCTCTTAAAAAAAAAAAAAATAGCTTAGCTACGTATGGCTAGTGGCTACCATACTGGACAGTCCAGATCTAGACCTTGTTCTGCCTCTTCTACAAGGATCCCACCAGCCATCCCAGTTGATTATGAATGCAGCTATCTAGCCCTGTCTGAGCTCACACCTCCACTGTCCCCTGGGCATTTCGATAAGATGTTCTATATGCAGGGGGTCGGGAGTGGGGCAGGTAAAACTGCAGTCTGATCCTGGACTCTTTCCCTGAGCTCTCCCATCTGTTACCAGCACCATCATTCTTCCTATCAGCCAGGTGTACAGTCTTGCCATCGGCTCACCTCTGTCCTCGGGCCCCCAGAAAGAGTCAGTCATCTGTTTCTTCAGTCTCACAGCTGCCTTCCTCCAGGCTATCATCTCCTCACTTGCCGCCTCAGGAGTCTCCCAACTATGAGATCTTCCCACTTGTCCCTACCCATTTAGCCTCCACACGTGACCTGATTAATCTGTGATTTTATCTCTCCCTGATCTAAATCTTCCTATATTACACCACTGCCTACAGGTTAAGACCCAAACTGGTTCAACTGGCATCTGAGGCCCTTTGCATTCTGGCTCTATTCTCTCTCATCAATCCATCACCCAAAGACAGCCCGCTCTAAAAGCATAGATTCTTCACACATGCTATGCTCACTTATGCCTTCATATGAAGTTCCTCCTACTTTCTGGCCACCTCTCCTTTGAAGCCCAGCCTCAATTCCTACCTCCTCCTTCATGAAGCCCTCCCCAGTCACATAAGTCCTCAGTAGTCATTTCTCTGAATTTTGAGTGTCTTCCTGTAAATATAACATGTCTGGCACTTTAAGAAACATTACAGTGTTTTGGAAAATGCCTTGGGCTTTGGAATAAAATAGAGCTGGTGATGTTACTGACTCCATCCATCACCTCACATGAAATCTCAAACAAATTACTTAATTTGCTTCCTCATTTGTAAAATGGAAGTAATGCTACCATCCTGACAGAGACCTCAAAAGGATAAATACAATCTACATGGGTCATGAACCTAGCACAATGCCTGGTACACTAGCAGGCATTCAGGAACTGTTCCTTTCCTTCTTCTCCATCACTCCTAATCCCCCCACTGCTTTAATCATAACGACTACCATTTATCAAGCACCTCTCATAGTTAGGTACTATGTTAAATGCTTCATCCATGGTGTCTGATTATTAGCCTCATTTTACAAATAAGGATATTGAGGCCTAGAGCAGACAGCAGACATGCCTGAGGACATAGAGCCAGTAAATGGTGCAGTTGGCTTTAAAACCCAGATCTGCCTGACTCCAAGGTCCCACAGCCTCCCCTTTTGCAAGCACAAGGACATCATCACCACTGAACTATAAACTCCCAGGGATAAGTACAATGTGAACAGAAGGTTTAAATCTGTTTGGATAACAAAGCAAAAGTATCAGCACAATTTCTACAGAATGTGTGGGAGTGTGGCTATCACTGCTGGGTGGAAATCACGTTCTACCCTTCCTGAACATCTACTAGACAGGTCTAGGAGGAGGTGTCCCCCTCCTATCTTCTCAGTCACCAGCCTTTGCATTCCATTTCCAGCACACTGGAAGAACCTGCAAAACCATGGGAGCAAAATACCTGCAAATCACGTGCATCAAAATACCTGACAGTTCAAACTGACCAGATTGTGAGTGGGTTCAATGCTTGACAGTGACATCATGCTGTGCACCCACCACCAGGGGGACATTCCACAGGCTCTCTAAGTCTGAGACAGGGTCTCATATACTAGCAAAGAATTCAGCCAGTCTAGATCCAACTACCTAGAATACAAGTCAGGCCTCTGTTGATGATGGCAATGATAGTAATATTATCAATATTAATAATATTAAGAGCAAATACTTGGCCAGGTGCAGTGGTTCACGCCTGTAATCCCAGCACTTCGGGAATCTGAGGTGTGCAGATCACCTGAGGTCAGGAATTTGAGACTAGCCTGGCCAAAATGGTGAAACCCAGTGTCTACTAAAAATACAAAAAAATTAGCCAGGTTTGGTGGCGGGTGCCTGTGATCCCAACTACTCGGGAGGCTGAGGCACAAGAATCACTTGAACCCAGGAGACAGAGGTTACAGTGAGCCAATATCATGCCACTGCACTCCAGCCTGGGCGACAGAGCAAGACTCCATGTCAAAAATAAAAAGAGCAAATACTTAAGGCTACTACATATTGAGCACTGTTTAAATCACTTTACATATATTTTATCCTCACAACTACTCTATGACATAGGTGCTATTATTATGGCCATGTTACAGACCAGTAGACACACACAAAGATGTTAAATAACTTGCCCAGGAGCACACAGTAGTAAATGGCATACACAGTCAGGGTTCAAACCTAGGGAATCTGAGCCAAGAGTCTGTGCTCTCAATCAATAAACTATATCACCGAAGAGAAAACGAGGAGCTCAGAATGCATTTCTGACAGAGAAAATAACTTCAGCAAAAGAACAAAGATATGGCATTATGGTATGCTCAGAAACAAGTAATAATAAGTAGGATAAATAAGTAGGTAAAAGTTTTATTTGAGAACCACTAGGGATACAAGAGTGTGACTGGGCGCAGTGTCTCACGCCTGTAATCCCAGCGCTTTGGGAGGCCAAGGCGGGCAGATCGCTTGAGGTTCAGGAGTTCAAGACCAGCCTGGCCAACATGGAGAAACCCCATCTCTACTAAAGATTACACTAGCTGGGCATGGTAGCAGGCGCCCACAATCCCAGCTATTTGGGAGGCTGAGGCAGGGGAATGACTTGGATCCAGGAGGCAGAGGTTACAGTGAGCTGAGATCACACCACTGCACTCCAGCCTGGGTAGTACAGCCAGACTCTGTCTCAAAAAAAAAAAAAAAGAGTGTAAGGGTCAGGGCTCAAGTGCGACCTGAGTTCTATTTTCGACTCTGCCACTGACCAGGTGAGTGATCACAAGCATGTTATCTACCCTCTCTAAGCCTCAATCTCCCAGCTGAAAAATAGAGAGCCTCTTATGGAACTTCTGTGACATAGTGTAAGGCCCATGGACCCATGGGCTTTAATAAGTGCTTAATTTAGTAAGTGCTTTCAGTAAGCCACATTTAGTAAGTGCTTAATAAATGGTAAGTGCTACTAATAATGACAATAACAGTAATAAATTTAGACTAAACTATAAGACTTCAAACGCCATGTGGAGTTTGGATTTTATTCTTACGACAGAAAGGAGCTAAGTGTTTACCTAGCACATACTACAAAGGGCAGGTAACTCTTGAGTGACATTCATAACACAGGGCACCTGGCATTAAAAAAGAATGGAAAGAATCCATTTTTTCCATTTCAGCTTCGACACCAGCCCAAATAGTTTTGTTATTTTCTTCAAAGTTAAATAACCACGTTTAGTTTTCTTTTTTCATTTCTTTTACATTTCTCAAGTTATCTCATGGCTTTAAAAAGAAGTAACACAGATTCTAGCATTTAAAATAAACACAGGGCAGGGTGCAGTGGTTCACGCCTATAATCCCAGCACTTTGGGAGGCTGAGACGGGTGGATCACCTGAGGTCAGAAGTTTGAGACTAGTCTGGCCAACGTGGTAAAACCCTGCCTCTACTAAAAGTACAAAAAATTTAAAAAAGAAATTAATAAATAAAATAAAGTCCAGGCATGGTGGCTCACGCCTGTAATCCTAACACTTTGAAAAGCCAAGGCAGGTGGATCACCTAAGGTCAGGAGTTCGAGACCAGCCTGACCAACATGGCAAAACTCTGTCTCTACTAAGAATACAAAAATTAGCCAGGCGTGGTAACCGGTGCCTATAATGGGCATGCTGGTGGGCACCTGTAATCCCAGCTACTTAGGAGGCTGAGGCAGGAGAACTGCTTGAACACAGGAGGTGGAGGTTACAATGAGCTGGGATCGAGCCACTGCACTCCAGCCTGAGCAGCAGAGCAAGACAGTCTCAAAAAAATAAAAATAATAAAAATTAGCTGGGCATGGTGGCAGGTACCTGTAGTCTCACCTACTTGGGAGGCTGAGGCAGAAGAACCAATCGAACATGGGAGGTGGAGGTTGCAGTGAGTCAAGATCATGCCACTGGATTCCAGCCTAGGTGACAGAGCAAGACTCTGACTCAAAAAAATAAAAGTAAAAATAATAAAAATTAGCCAGGCGTGGTGGTGCACATCTGCAGTCCCAGCTACTTGGGAGGCTGAGGCAGGAGAACCACTTGAACCTAGGAGGTGGACGGTGCAGTGAGTTGAGATCGTGCCACTGCACTCCAGCCTGGGCAACAGAGCAAGACTCTGTCTCAAAAAATAAAACGAACACAGACATCTCTAAAAACACATCTTGTGCCATGCAAACTGTAAGCTCTAAATTGAAAATCCAATTTGCATCCTGTGCAAATCCAATTTAGGCTGGCAAGGACTAAATATGACCAGTTTAGCTTTCAAGGAGGAAGACTATAGTGCAATTACTTTACAGCAACAGGTTAGTTGGTGGTGATAGGTCCTTGGAGAGATGACTTGAATTTTTCCTTCTCAGGCTCAACCTTCATTGGGCCTTCTGTGAACTGTCTGTGGTCTGGTGATAAAGCTAAAAGAGAAGTGGGCAAGAGCAAACCAGGGATGGGGGAGGGCAACACAGAGCATGCTCAAAGAGGAAGAGGGCAGGAGTTGTTCAGGCCACAAAGCACCTTAGGCTAGAAACTGTATGGGTCTCTACAGTTCAACCAGAGACAGACAGAGATTTTTTGAGCACCTACTGATGTACAAAGCATTCTGTTGTCATTTGGGAAGGAGAGAGATGCAAAATGCTAAAAGCAGCAAGTTCGAGTTTACAAAAATGTAGCTGAATGAGAAGTCAACAGAGAGGTGAAAAAGTACAGGGCTTTATCCAGAAATAATAAGCAGTCGAATTTGAAGTAAAAGGAAATGAAGATGAATTGCAGCAGATAAAACCAGAGAAGCGGGCTGAGGCCAGGCAGTGCAGGGGACTTGACCACTACACTAAGGAATTTAAACTTTATTCTATAGGCAACAGGTAGTGGTACAATATTCAGGTTCACACACATAACAGCAGAACATAATCAAAGTTATGTTCTAAGGAGATCCCGAAGGGAGAGGGGAACTTGAGGTTGGGAAGACTTATAAGGAGACGACTGCAACAGTTCATGTAAGAGGATACCAACGTGAATGATGGGGATTTTGAAATGTGGGTAGATAGGAGAGGCACGGCAGAAAAAGAATGAACAGAATTTGCTTATTAGACATAATAGCAGAGCGAAAGTCAAGGATGTCCTGAGGTTGTCAGTGATGGCATTCAGAAATATGAAAATGGAGGGAGGAAAGGAGTAAAGACGATAGTAAGTGCATTTCTTTTTTTTTTTTGAGACGGAGTCATACACTGTCGCCCCGGCTGGAGTGCAATGGCGTGATATCGTGTCACTGCAACCTCCGCCTCCTGGGTTCAAGCGATTCTCCTGCCTCAGCCTCTCAAGTAGCTGGGATTACAGGTGCCTGCCACCATACCCGGCTAATTTTTTGTATTTTTAGTAGAAATGGGGTTTCACTACCTTGGCCAGGCTGGTCTCCAACTCCTGACCTCGTTACCCGCCTGCCTCGGCCTCCCAAAGTGCTGAGAATACAGGTGTGAGTAACCACGCCCAGCATTTTTTTTTTAAGCACTGTGGTTTGTACTTTAACCTGATTTTTTTTTTTTTTTTTTTTTTTGGAGACAGAGTCTCGCTGTGTCACCCAGGCTGGAGTGCAGTGGCATGATCTCTGCTCACTGCAACCTCCATCTCCAGGGTTCAAGTGATTCTCCTGCCTCAGCCTCCCCAGTAGCTAGGATTACAGGCGTATGCCACCACACCTGGCTAACTTTTGTATTTTTAGTGAAGACAGGGTTTCACCATGTTGGCCAGGCTGGTCTCGAACTCCTAACCTCAGGTGATCCACCCGCCGTGGCCTCCCAAAGTGCTGGGATTACAGGCATAAGTCACCATACCCAGCCAGTGCAGTTCTTATCAGGAAAAAAATTCCCCTAGGATAGACCCTGAATAGAGCAGCTAGGTTCTTGGTTCTCAGAGGTGAACATTTTCCATTTCTTTTTCTTTTTTTTTTTTTTTTTTTTTTTGAGACAGAGTCTCCCTGTGTCGCCCAGGGTGGAGTGCAGTGGTGTGATCTTGGCTCACTGGAACCTCCACCTCCAGGGTTCAAGTGATTCTCGAGCCTCAGCCTCTTAAGTAGCTGGGACTACAGGCGCATGCCATCCTGCCAGGCTAATTTTTGTATTTTTAGTAGAAATGAGGTTTCACCATGTTGGTCAGGCTGATCTCAAACTCCTGGCCTCAAGTGATCTGCCCACCTCAGCCTCCCAAAGTGCTGGGATTACAGGCATGAGCCACCTCGCTCCTGGCCAGCGTTTCCCATTTCTAATTGTATTTCCCAAATAAAAGCACATCTAAGTAATTTAGCATTCCTTAAGTCCTGTGTGACCTTCCAGGAAGCAAACATTCACTCCCATTTTACAGACATAAAAGGAAAGTTGAGACACACATCTAATATTGTACCAAGGGGTCAGGTGCAGTGGCTCATGCCTGTAATCTCAGCACTTCGGGAGGCTGAGGCGGGAGGATCACTTGAGGCCAAGAGTTCAAGACCAGCCTGGGCAACAGAGGGAGATCTCACCTCTAAAACAAAAAGAGGCTGGGCATGGTGGCTCAAGCCTGTAATGCCAGCACTTTGGGAGGCCAAGGCAGGCGAATCACTTGAGGTCAGGAGTTCAAGACCAGACTGGCCAACATGGTGAAACTCTGTCTCTACTAAAAATACAAAAATTAGTCCAGGCATGATAGCTCACGCCTGTAATCCCAGCACTTTGGGAGGCCAAGGTGGGTAAATCACCTGAGGTCAGGAGTTCAAGACCAATGGCCAACATGGTAAAACCTGGTCTTTACTAAAAATACAAAATTTAGCCAGACATGGTGGCATGTGCCTGTAATCCCAGTTACTTGGGAGGCTGAGGCAGGAGAATTGCTTGAACCCAGAAGGCAGAGGCTGCAGTGAGCAGAGATCACACCACTGCACTCCAGCCTTGGCAACACAGCAAGACTGTCTCAAAAAAAATAAAATTAAATTAAAATAAAAATAAATAAAAACAAAAAAGGAGAGTAATAGTGCACCAAGGAACAATGATGAAAAGAACAATGTCCAGGCTACTTGACACCCACTTTGTTTAAATTCTCATTATCGGCATTCCAAGAAAGAAAATCTCTTCTTATTCACATTTTCTAGCTTCAGTACATGTATGGATCACCAACAACAAAACTGTTAGACCATAATTAAATTAATTAATTCATTAATTTAAATATAGAGATATCACTTTGTTGCCCAGGCTGGTCTGGAACTCCTCAAGCAAGACTCCCGCCTCAGCCTCCCGCCTCAGCCTCCCACCTCAGCCTCCTGAGTAGCTGGGACTACAGATGTACACCACTGTGCCGGGCAAACAGTACATTTTAAGTAGCAAAGAAAAACTTGCAAGTCAGCTAGCATCTATCCTCCAACAGTACAGCATCTTTCCTCTAATAAATATTGATGCCTTCCTCTTCCTGAACCGTCCCTCCCTGAGGATTTTTCTGTTCAAAGCTCCACTTCTAACAGAGTGTTTGTGGGTCACCTCACTTGCTCTCAACAATCACTGTAGAATTCCAAAACAAACTGTTTTCAGGAGAAAAAAGACTCTTTAGTGGGTTCTCCTGTGCTAGAAACAAAAAACGGGGTTAAATGGCAACGAAGGAAAATGGAGAGGGGGAACAACAAAAGGAAGAAGACAAACGAATACAGTTCTCTTTTGTTTAAGGAAACAAAGTGACCTAAAATAATTTACTGAGGAGCCTGCAGAGCTTCCCACAAAGGTGGAAATGATAGCTGATATTTGTACTCTAAGATAAACAAAAGCAAATTTATTTTCTCCATGTTAAAAGGATATGTTGGTCACACAAGTTTTACCTATTAGTACTGACAAAGCAAGATGAAAGAGAGTGAGAGGGAAAACCAACCCAGGGGCTATTTTGCTAACATGCTCTCTGGCTTCTACTCTGGTAATCTAGGTTACCTTTATGTTACCCTGAGATATAAATAGCATTCATTTCCTTTCACTGGCCAGACAGACTTTAATACTTTGTTTCCTGGGTCCAAAAGAAAAAATAACACATCTTCTCCTTGAAATTTGAGTTACTACAAAGCTGACTCATTTCTTTTTTTCTTTCTTTTTTTTTTTTTAAGATGGGGTTTCACCATGATGGCCAGGCTGGTCTTGAATTCCTCCTCCCAAAGTGCTAGGATTACAGGCATGAGCCACCGCGCCCGGCCTTCTTTTTCTTTTTTTTTTTTTTTGAGACAGGTTTTCACCATGTTGGCCAAGCTAGTCTTGAACTCCTGACCTCAGGTGATCCGCCCGCCTCGGCCTCCCAAAGTGCTGGGATTACAGGTGTGAGCCACCGCGCCCGGCCTTTCTTTTTCTGATGGAGTCTCACTCTGTTGCCCAGGCTGGAGTGCAGTGGCGTGATCTCGGCTTACTGCAACCTCCGCCTCCCAGGTTCAAGCAATTCTCTGCCTCAGCCTCCCGAGTAGCTGGAACTACACGCATGTGCCACCACACCCAGCTAATTTTTGTATTTTTAGTAGAGACGGGTTTCACCATGTTAGCCAGGCTGGTCTTGAACTCCTGACCTCGTGATTCACCCACCTTGGCCTCCCAAAGTGCTAGGATTACAGGCGTGAGCCACCTCACCTGGCCCAAGCTGACTCATTTCTAATCAACCACTGGATTAAAAAAAAGCACTTCAAAAGGCCAAAATTTATTTGCTATTACCGCTTTGTTAAAATAGCCCAGAATGGCCCCTGTGGGACTTCTGAGTAGCCATTTCCTTTCTAGCATATATTTCAAAATCCTCCAGAACACAGCTCCAGGCCTTTGCATGTACCAAGGACATAGTGCAGGTGAACATTTGACAGACTGACTTGGATAAGTACTGGGCCCTGTGCAGGCAGGATCCTCAATGGGGTTTTCTGGATAAGAGCAACTTCAAGTTGCTAGATTGAAATAATGAGGCATTTCTCCCAAATCAGACTTCACTCTTTTTAATGAAAGAAAAAGCTACACAAGGAAGTTAACAGCATCCCTGGTCATCTAGTGGTTAGGAAGAAAAAAGAGAAAAGATATTAAGAGCATTTAAATAAGTGAAGGAGCAGAAAGACGCCTACTAATCCAACTACCAATCTAATGTCACTGCAAGTTGGCCTTGGCAACTGGCAATCGAAGTAGCTGAAGAGGCCAAGAGAATCACATGAACAGGCTGCCACTCAACCAGAAGCATTACCTCAACACCACAACTTAGCTCCTAGATACCGATCTGAACCTGAAGACATGGATCCCAGTCTGCAACTAGCTTCATTTCATTCTTCTAATATAATCCCTACCAAGCTCTCCCTACAAGGAACACTGTCCTGCTGGGCCAACCCTATACTCTGTTACCTCTATCTATGTATTAGATATACCTCTCCATCAGACTGCCAGCTCCTAGGGGGAGCCTTGTTTCTTCTGTCGTGCATCAAAAACAGCATATATATCTATATCTATCTATATATATATCTATATCTATATATATCTATATCTATCTATCTATCTATATATATATATATATATAATTTTTTTTTTTTTTTTGAGATGTAGTCTTGCTCTTGTCACCCACGCTGGAGTGCAATGGCACGATCTCGGCTCACCGCAACCTCTGCTTCCCGGGTTCAAGCAATTCTCCTGTCACAGCCTCCCGAGTAGCTGGGACTACAGGCTCCCACCACCACATCCAGCTAATTTTTTTTTTTTTTTTTTTTTGTATTTTTAGTGGAGACGGGGTTTCGCCACGTTGGGCAGGCTGGTCTCAAACTCCTGACTTCATGATCCACCTGCCTCGGCCTCCCAAACTGCTGGGATTACAGGCATGAGCCACCGTGCCTGGCCAAAAACAGCATTTTTAAGCAACATTTTGCCTTGGGTTTTCTAGGCTATCAAGAAGTTGGTATTTTGATCATATGCATATAAGAAAAAACAAATCTACTACTCTGTTTCCCTTGGGGCCTGTATCGACATCCAGAGGCAGCCCAAAGAGTTCTTCCTACCTGTTACAGAAGATGTAACTCTCCTCTGAGGTCAAAATAACTCTGAAAATAGAGATAACCCAAATAGAACTGGGGGGGCTTGATGCCATTTCTTAGCAATTTTAGCAGGAGCAACGAAGCAATTAATAGTGTAACCCCACTTACTGTAGGTATCATGATAAGACAACAATTTTTTTTGAGATGGAGTCACGTTCTGTTTCCCAGGATAGAGTCCAGTGGCGCAATCTCGACTCACTGCAACCTCTGCTTCCCAGGTTCAAGCGATTCTCCTACCTCAGCCTCCCGAATACCTGGGATTACAGGCATGCGACATCACACCCATTTAATTTTTGTATTTTTAGTAGAGATGGGGATTTCGCCATGTTGGTCAGGCTAGTCTCAAACTCCTGACCACAGGGGACCCACCCGCCTCTGCTTCCTACAGTGCTGGGATTACAGAAATGAGCCACCACACCCAGCCAACAAAATTTTTTAAACTACTTATTTATTTATTTTAGAGACAATCTCACTATGTTGCCTAGGCTGGAGGGCAATAGCTAATTCACAGAATCAATCATAGCGCACATCACCCTCGCACTCCTGGGCTCAAGCTTCCCACCTCAGCCTCACATGGAGCTGGGACTATAGATACACACCACCACACTCAGTTTTCAAATTATTTTAAAAGAAAAGTAAAAACGAAAGCTTAACAACAATAAATCCTCTCGTCTCTGTTTTATGAAAGGAAATGAAAGCTTGAGATCCCTGCACATTTCTCACCCAGGGGCAGCTAACTGGCTTCAGAGTTAAAGACTAAGGGAGTGAAGTGCCTGCATGGCCTAGCTCTGGTGTACTGGTGTTCTCTGCTGAGAACACAGCACCCACCTCTTTCTGCTGCCATTGGCCTTGTCCTCCGCCAATTGTCTGGATTCTGGCAGTCTCTTGTGAAGGGGCAAGGAGATGATGTGCTCTTAGACTCTCACCCATCCCAGCACCATAGCTCAGAATGTCATGGAGACTCAAGCGATAGTGAACTCTGAGATAAGCCCAAGGAAGATGCAAACTATCAGCACCATCAGGCGCTTCAATCGCACCTTGTGGTGGCTGCAATGAAGGAGAAACGTAAGCACTGAGGAAGTCCTCTGCCCACCTCGTTTCCTCTCATTTTACAAACTCTTGTGCAACATGCCACTCCTCCCTGCCCCTCAGTTTCCAAGCCTTGTAAGAGCAAGTGGAGTGCTGGCCCACACTTTACACAGCTACTTGACAGCCTCTTCATTGCTGGCAAATGACTGAGAAAAGAGGTACAAATAGGTACTAAGGGTCATGCCAAAGCTTGCACATAAATGGAGCCTCACGGACACACCCAGGGGGGAAAAAAGCACCTGGAGCCCCTTGCAGAAAACCCCGGAGCTGGACAAAAAAGCGGACTCACCCAAATTTGATCCCTGAGCCTCCTATATCCAAATGACAAGCTCCTGCTCAACAACTGGACTTCTGTGCTGCCCATTATTCATCAACAGCTAGGTGGGGGAAAAACCTAGTCCCTTTATAACCTGTAACCTCATCCTGGCCTCTAGTCCCAGAGTAGATCGGGCTCCCCAAGACTCAAGCCCTGTGCACTGCACTATCATCACAGGGGCTGAGGACTGAAAGGACCCCAACATATACCATACCTCACCCAAAGGAAGGCTCTGTCATAGGTAGTGCACCCCCCCACGCGACAAACTCGGAAGGTCAGGATTGAAGGGCAAGCTCAGATGGCGAAACAGGCCCGAGAGAGGGGCAGCGAGTGGCCCGAGGTCACACAGCGTGCTCGGAACGGAGCTTTACTAAAACCCCAGCCTCCGGTTTCCCGAGTATCCCATTCCCACCGTCCTGTCCTCGTCACGCCCGATTGAGAAGAACGTAACAGAACTTCTGCCCCAGTGTCCCAGCCTCCGGAGGGCCACCAAGACTTTGGTCTTCGCCCCGTGCGTCCACCGGCCAAACCGCAGACTCTGCCCACCCATGGGCCGGGCCCACCGCCACCCCTGGCCCAACTCCCCAGCCCAGTTTCCCGCCGCCCGCCGGACCTGCAGAGTTGCGCTCCCCGAGAGCCGACGGCGGCAGACATTTCTCTAACTGCCTACTCAAGCTCTTCATCCCGCCGCCCGCCCCGCGCACTCCACCCCCAGACGAACCCGCCCCGTGTTCCCCCTTCACCAATCGAAAGCCTGTCTTCTCCATCGCTCCGCCCCAAAACAGAATAGAGCCCGCCCCCTGAAGCCAGGCCTTCTCCAATCCCCACCGCTCCTTCCGAGACGGATACCTGCCTCCGCCAATTGTCGCGCACCCTGGCCAGGTACCTGGGGCCGAGTTACAATCAAGCGGCGTTGGCAGCTCCGGCTCCGGCTCTGCGCACCTGTACCGAGACAGCCACAGGAATTCAGGATCCCGGGTCGCAGAATCGAAGCCTGTACAGTAACAAGGAGGGCAGACTGAGCCACGAGCTTGAAGAGCCGGCTCTGCATGATTGTATTATCCTGAGACCCCCCGGCCTGTTTCTCTTGCGCACAGAAGGGTCTGATGTTAAAATGCAAGAATAGGCCGGGCGTGGTGGCTCACGCCTGTAGTCCAAGCACTTTGGAGGCCAAGGCGGGCGGATCACCTGAGGCCGGGAGTTCAAGACCAGCCTGACCAACATGGTGAAACCCCGTCTTAAAAATAAATAAATAAATAAAATAAATAAATAAATGCAAGAATAATTGTGAACATAAAAGTACTATTCCAAGAGACCCCGCCATTCCTGAACCTCACGGTAACTATGTGCCAAGGTCTGTGCTTCATATAAATATTATCTTCCTACTCCTCGTAACACACTTCATGAGGGGAGAAAACTATTATCCTTTTTTTTTTTTTTTTTTTTTTGAGATGGGGTCTGGCTGTGTCCCCTAGGCTGGAATGCAGTGGCGCGATCTCAGCTCACTGCAACCTCCACCTCCCAAGTTCAAGCGATTCTCCTGCCTCAGCCTCCCGAGTAACCGGGATTACAGGCACTTGCCACCACGCCTGGCTAACTTTTGTATTTTTAGTAGAGTCGGGGGTTTCACCATATTGGTCAGGCTGGTCTCAAACTCCTGACCTCAAGTGATCCGCCAGCCTCAGCCTCCCAAAGTGTTGGGATTACAGGCATGAGCCACCGCACCCAGCCTATTATCCCAATTTTATATACAAGGCAGCCGAGTTCAGAGGTTAAGTCTAAGGTCACAGAGTGACTGGCAGAGTGTAGGATTCAAACAGATGCCAGAGGGTTAGAGGATTTCACTACCCATAACCTCCACCAGCAGTTGGCAGCCCACTCCAGAGAAACCCACGCTCTAAGCAAAGCAGTGTGTTTACTATGAAATATATCAAGACAAGTCCTCTGTTTCTCCCTTCACCAGACTGCCACTCTCCTTCCTAGAAATTCTTGAGTCACCTCTGTCTCTGACTCAAACCCTCTGACTCAAACTATCTGACTCTGGAACAATTGTTCTTAACCCTTCTGCTATCCTGCCTGCTCTGTTTGTGGAACTGCATGAACCTGACCAAACTGAATTGGATGTGCAAGGACATAATACATGAGAAGACATGAGTTCCAGTCCTGACTATGGCACTGTCAGACACAGCTTTTAAGTTATCTTCACCATTTACATACTGCTAACCCATACTTGGCCTCATCTGATCCTCACAAAACTCTTGGATTATTAGAGAAGGCAAGTTTATATTTCCATTGTATAAGTAAGAGAGCCAAGGGCTGAAAAAATAAAATATGGTAGTGGCTGGGCACGGTGGCTCACACCTATAATCCCAGTACTTTGGGAGGCTGAGGCTGAGGTCAGGAGTTCGAGACCAGCCTGGCTAACACGGTGAAACCCTGTCTCTACTAAAAATACAAAAAGGCCGGGCGTGGTGGCTCACACCTGTAAGCCCAACACTTTAGGAGGCTGGGGTGGGTGGATCATGAGGTCAGCAGTTCGAGACCAGCCTGGGCAACATGGTGAAACCCCATCTCTACTAAAAGTACAAAAAATTAGCCAAGCATGGTGGTTACTGAAGAGGCTGAGGCAGGAGAATCACTTGAACCCAGGAGGCGGAGGTTGCAGTGTGTTGAGATCATGCCATTGCATTCCAGCCTGGGTGACATAGTGAGACTCTGTCCCCCCAAAAAATAAAAATAAATAAAAATACAAAAATTAGCTGGGCATGGGGGCAGGTGTCTGTAATCCCAGGTACTTGGGAGGCTGAGTCAGGAGAATCATTTGAACCTGGGAGGTGGAGGTTACAGTGAGCCAAGATTGTGTCACCGCACTCCAACCTGCATGACAGAGCTAGACTCCATCTCACCCAGGTGCCTCCCTGAGGAAATTTCCTCATGAAAAGCACTCAGGGAAGTTGGCTGGTACAGAGTTCTCTGCTGGTTACCTCAGGTGTGGTGTGGACCCCAGAAAGATGAGCAAGTAAGGGGACTGCAAGACACACACCCAATCCTAAAAGAAAGAAGTCATCCTTGGCTGGGCACAGTGATTCACGCCTGTAATCCCAGCACTTTGGGAGGCTGAGGCAGGCAGATTACTAGGTCAGGAGTACGAGAGCAGCCTGACCAATGTGGTGAAACCCCGTCTCTACTAAAAAAAAAAAAAAAAAAAAAATATATGGCCGGGCGTGGTGGCTCTCGCCTGTAATCCAAGCACTTTGGAGGCCAAGGCAGGCGGATCACCTGAGGTCGAGAGTTCAAGACCAGCTTGACCAACATGGTGAAACCCCACCTTTAAAAATAAATAAATAAATAAATTAGCTGTGTGTGGTGGCACGTGCCTGTAGTCCCAGCTACTGGGGGAGGCTGAGGCAGGAAAATCACTTGAACGCAGGAGGCGGAGGTTGCAGTGAGCTGAGATTGCGCCACTGCACTCCAGCCTGGGCAACAGAGAGAGACTCCGTCTCACAAAAAAAAAAGAAGTCATCCTTGACTCCTCTCCTTCATTCTCATAGCCAGCTACCAACCTCTCATTGAGCAAACACTTATTAAGTGCCTGCTGTATGCCAGGCACTGTTCTGATCTCTGCGGATGAAGTTGTGAACGTGACCCAAACTCACTGCCTCCATGGTGCCTTCATCCTCATCTCTTTGACCATCTTGCAAGTCCATCCTTCCTTCCCCATTCTTATCACCAGGGCTCTCCCAGGCCCCAGACTCCCTTTCCATTCCTCAGCCATTGGAAAACATTCCTATCTCCCTGCTCCAGGCTTTCTTTTTCTATACCAGTTGCCTGAGGAATTTTTCCAACTTGCAGATCTTGCCTTATCACTCTCCAGCTTAAAATTCCTTAATGGCTCTCTAATCCATAGGGCAAAGTCCAAGCTCTTTGCTGGGTAGCTAAGACCCTTCATGAGATGCCCTCTGCTGACCTCTCCTGGCTAAACTGTCTCCACACCCTCCTCCTACCCCACCAAAGGTCCTGCTCTTCCCTCCAACTGCCATGTCCTTTTCCTCCTTGTTGCCTGCCTGGGGGAAAAACTCTTCTTCATCTTTCTAGCCTAAGCTTAAATATCACCTCCTACATGAAGCCTTTCTGAGCTGTTTATAGGGGAGAGGGTGCCATGAGCTAAGGAAACACTATAGCAAAACACTCAAGAGCTCAGGCTCTGGGGTAGAACTTTTTTTTTTTTTTTTGAGACGGAGTTTCGCTCTTGTTACCCAGGCTGGAGTGCAATGGCGCGATCTTGGCTCACCGCAACCTCCGCCTCCTGGGTTCAAGCAATTCTCCTGCCCAGCCTCCCGAGTAGCTGGGACTACAGGCATATGCCACCATGCCCAGCTAATTTTTGTATTTTTAGTAGAGACAGGGTTTCACCATGTTGACCAGGATGGTCTCGATCTCTTGACCTCGTGATTCGCCCGCCTTGGCCTCCCAAAGTGCTGTGATTATAGGTGTGAGCCACGGCGCCCAGCCGAACTTTTTTTTTTTTTTAAGAGATAGAGTCTCACCAGGCACAATGGCGCGTGCCTGTAGTCCCAGCTACTCGGGAGGCTGAGGCTGGAGAATCGTTTCAGTCCAGGAGTTCTGGGCTGTAGTGCGTTATGCCGATCAGGTGTCCGCACTAAGTTCGGCATCAATATGGTGACCTCCCGGGAGTGGGGGGGACCACCAGGTTGCCTAAGGAGGGGTGAACCGGCCCAGGTCGGAAACAGAGCAGGTCAAAACTCCCGTGCTGATCAGTAGTGAGATGGCGCTTGTGAATAGCCACTGCACTCCAGCCTGGACAACATAGCAAGATCACATCTCGAAGAGAGGAGAGAGAGAGAGCGAGAGAGAGAGCGAGAGAGAGAGATGGAGTCCCGGCCTGGCGAAGTGGCTCATGCCTGTAATCCCAGCACTTTGGGAGGCCAAGATGGGCGGATCACAAGGTCAGGAGATCGAGACCACCCTGACCAATATGGTGAAACTCTATCTCTACTAAAAATACAAAAATTAGCTGGGCGTGGTGGCACGTGCCTGTAGTCCCAGCTACTTGGGAGGCTGAGGCAGAGAATTACTTGAACCCGGGAGATAGAGGTTGCGGTGAGCCAAGATCACTCCATTGCACTCCAGCCTAGGCAACAAGAGTGAAACTCCGTCTCAAAAAAAAAAAAAAAGAGATAGAGTCTTGCTCTGTCACCCAGGCTGGCGAACAGTGGCATGATCTTGGCTCACCACAACCTCTGCCTCCCGGGTTCAAGCAATTCTCCTGCCTCAGCTTCCCAAGTAGCGGGGACTACAGGCGTGCACCACCATGCCCAGCTAACTTTGTATTTTTAGTAGAGACAGGATTTCACTATATTTTGGCCAGTCTGGTCTTGAACCTCTGATCTCAAGTGATCCACCTGTCTCGGGCCTCCCAAACTGCTGGGATTACAGGTGTGAACCACCATGCCCAGCCTGGAGTAGAACTATCTAATCCTACCTAATCTTGGCTCTGTCATTTACCAGCTAGGTACTCAGGCAATACTCTCACCCTCTCTGAGCCTCAGTTTCCTCATTTGTGAAATGGACACATCGATAATACTTGCCTGATAAGATCATGATAAAGAGTAAATGAGGCCAGCATGGTGACTCATGCCTGTAATCCCAGCACTTTGGAAAGATGAGGTGGGCAGGTCACCTGAGGTTAGGAGTTGAAGACCAGCCTGGCCAATGTGGTGAAACCCTGTCTCTACTAAAAATACAAAAATCGGGCTGGGCATGGTGGTTCATACCTGTAATCCCAGCACTTTGGGAGGCTGAGGCAGGCGAATCACGAGGTCAGGAGTTTGAGACCAGCCTGGACAACATAGCAAAACCCCATCTCTACTAAAATACAAAAAATTAGCTGGGCATGGTGGCGGGTGCCTGTAATCCCAGCTACTCTGGGAGGCTGAGGCAAGAGAATCACTTGAACCCACGAGGCGGAGGTTGCTGTGAGCCGAGATTGCGCCACTGCACTCCAGCCTGGGCAACAGTGCAAGACTCTGACTCAAAAAAAAAACAATCTGGCAGGGCACGATTACTTGCTCACACCTGTAATCCCAGTACTTTCAGAGGCCTAGTTGGAAGGATCACAAGGTCAGGAGTTCGAGGCCAGCCTGGCCAATATGGTGAAACCCCATCTGTACTAAAAATACAAAAATTAGCTGGGCATGGTGGCGCATGCCTGTAATCCCAGCTACTCAGGAGGCTGAGGCAGGAGAATTGCCTGAACCTGGGAGGCGGAGGTTACAGTGAGCCAAGATCGCGCCACTGCACTCCAACCTGGGTAACAGAGCGAAACTCTGTCACACACACACACAAAAATCAGTCAGGTGCAGTGGCTCATACCTGTAATCCCAGCACTTTGGGAGGCCAAGTGGACAGATCACTTGAGGTCAGAAGTTCCAGACCAGCCTGGCCAACATGGTGAAACCCTGTCTCTACCAAAAAATACAAAAATTAGCTGCGCGTGGTGGCATGTGCCTGTAGTCCCAGCTACTTGGGAGGCTGAGGCAGGAGAATCACTTGAACACGGGAGGTGGAGGTTGCAGTGAGCTGAGACAGTGCCATTGCACTGCAGCCCAGGAGGGTAACAAGAGTGAAACTCGATCTCAAAAAAAAAAAAAAAAAAAAAAAAAGAGTAAATGAGATAACATGTGAAAAGTTCTTGGAATAGTCCCTAACACATGCTAAATCAACAATGAATGTGCTCTATGAGCCTTCTTGTAGAGGGGGAAAAACATTTTCTGAGTTCCTGCTGTGTGGTAGGCACTTATACATGTGTTACCTCATTTAATCCTCACAACCCCATGAATAAGGTATTCATTACATTACAGAAGCTTACAAAAACTAAAGTCCAGAGAGGTGAAGTAGCTTGCCCAAAGTTGCACAGCTAGGAACTGGCAGAGATGAGTTTCAAACTCAAGGGGCTATGTAACTTCAAAGGCCAGGCTCTTTGGTATTATTTCTACTATTTTACCTCCTACAACTACTATTAATAATCATAAAATATGTTATCCTTATTAAGATGTAGAGATAAATTTCCCCCCTGCTTAATAAATCTTAAACCTCTTGGCTGGGCACAGTGGCTCATGCCTGTAATCCCAGGACTTTGGGAGGCTAAGGTGGGTGGATCACCTGAGGTCAGGAGTTCGAGACCAGCCTGACCAACATGGTGAAACTCCATCTCTACTAAAAATACAAAAAATTAGCTGGGCATGGTGGTGGGGACCTGTAATCCCAGCTACTTTGGAGGCTGAGGCAGGTGAGTCGCTTGAACCCAGGAGACAGAGGTTGTGGTGAGCTGAGATAGTGTCATTTTGAGACTCTGTCTCAAAAAAATAAAATAAGTAAATAAAGTTCTTAATCAGGCATTCAAGGCTTTATAATCATATTTCTACTTTCTTATTTTATTTATTTTTTTGAGACTGAGTTTCGCTTTGTTGCCCAGGCTGGAGTGCAATGGCGCAATCTCAGCTCACTGAAACCTCCACTTCCTGGGTTCAAGTAATTCTCCTTCCTCAGCCTCCTGAGTAACTGGAATTACAGACATGCACCACCATGCCCGGCTAATTTTTGTATTTTTAGTAGAGATGGGGTTTCTACATGTTGGTCAGGCTGGTCTCAAAATCCCGACCTCAGGTGATCCACCTGCCTCGGCCTCCCAAACTGCTGGGATTACAGGCATGAGCCACTGCACCCAGCTTTTTATTTTATTTTTGAGACGGAGTCTTGCTCTGTCACCAGGCTGGAGTGCAGTGGCGCAATCTCGGCTCACTGCAACCTCCGCCTCTGGGTTCAAGCGATTCTTCCACCTCAGCCACCCAAGTAGCTGGGACCACAGGCACATGCCACCACATCCAGCTAATTTTTGTATTTTTAGTAGAGACGGGATTTCACCATGTTGGCCAGGATGGTCTGGATTTCTTGACCTTGTGATCCGCCCGCCTTGGCCTCCCAAAGCACTGGGATTACAGGCGTGAGCCACCGCGCCTGGCCTTTTTATTTTATTTTTTAGAGACAGGAGTCTCACTCTGTCGCCCATGCTGTGGTGCAGTGGCGCGATCATAGCTCACTGTAGCCTTGAACTCCTGGGCTCAAGTGATCCTCCTGCCTTAGCCTCCCAAGTAGTTGGGATTACACACAAGCTACTAGGCCTATCTGTTTCTTCTGCTTCCTCTTCCCTTATCCCCTAGTTTGTATCCAAGGCCAGTCCCCTTCCTGGCACACCAACCAAAATAAAGTAAAGCCCCTGGACACTCAGACTCCATAGTGAGACCACAGAGAACACCAGCCCTCTCCCGTTCCCACAAAGACAAGAGATTAGCCTGAAAGAAGACAGCTAAAAGTGCTGGGTAAACACTTAAGCTCCAGCACCTGTTGGCTTGAATTTGCATGTTCTATCCTCTGCTCTGTACACAAACTCTCTTTTTACCTGCCAGGCTAAGTTCCCCTTCTAAACAAATTTTGTCCTAGAGGTCACTAACCTTTCACTGCAAGTCCAAAGCTAGACCATTTTCTCAGCTGCAGTGAGTGACAGCACAGTTCAGGGGCAGGATAGCCAATATGACAGGTGCTTCTAGCTGTGAGTTCTGGCTGTGGGTGGCAGAGAGAGGGAAGATGGGCTGCTGGAAGCTGCTTAGCCTGCCAGCTTTTAAGAGATTCTGCATTACAGTCACAGCCTACCCTGTGCAACCCTGCCCAGAGCCAGAAGGGCAAAGGGGCCCTGCCTTAGTTAACATTCAACTCTAGAAACTGTAAACACAAAAGCAAACACTGTGATTGGCTGGCAGCCTGGGGGCACTGCGGCTTTACACCAGCAGCTTCAAAAGGACACAGAAACCATGGGGTATGAGTATAAAGGGTGAAAAGTCAACTGAAGTGGGTAGGTGAATACCCAGCCACCCGCCCCCCCACCCCAGGAAGCCTGGGGTCTTACCTACCTGGACAGGCCCTGGCAACTTCGTGGAGGAACATCCTGGTTTGTGAACCAAAGGGTAGCTGGAATACGAGGCTAAGCTCCGCTGTGTCGAGCTGGACAGTCACATCTGAGCCTGCACAAAGGAAGCCAGAAATGAACCCTTGGCTGCCAGGAGCTAAGTGCTTGATGCATCTTAAGGCTGGAGTCCTCAGAATGGAGAATCAGGATCTTGCTCTGTCTCACGGGCTGGAGCCCTTAAGTAGTTCACTTGGGACTGCTGCTGGGACAAGGAAACTCTCTGTACCCTGAGTTCCAAATTAACATCATCGCATCGTCATAGAGAAGGTAGACGAAGGCTCCGAAAAGTTGTTAAGTCTCCACCGCAGGATGAGATGGAGCTGGCAGAGAACAGGTTCTCTGGATGTGTAGTCTGTTCTCCTCCTGATGAAATGAAAAGCACATAGAGGCAGAAAAGAGGGGATGTCCATGGGTCGTTCTACCTGCCTGTGCCAGATACTGTGATAGGCACAGGGAATACCATGGTGAGGAGAATACGTGTGGTCCATCTCAGGGAGCTAGACTGTAGAGGCTCCCCCTGTTCATAGCATATACCCAAACCAGACACATGGTGAACACTCAAAAACGTGTGCTGAACCAACAGACAAACAGAAGCAGCCTAGCAGAGCAATTAAGAGTATGGGCTAGCCAGGCGCAGTGGCTCACGCCTGTAATCCCAGCACTTTGGAAGGCTGAGGTGGGCAGATCACGAGGTCAGGAGTTCGAGACCAGCCTGACCAATGTGGTGAAACCCTGTCTCTATTAAAAATACAAAAATTAGCAGGGTGTGGTGGCGCACGCCTGTAATCCCAGCTACTCAGAAGGCTGAGGCAGGAGAATTGCCTGAAACTGGGAGGCAGAGGTTGCAGTAAGCCAAGATCGTGCCACTGCACTCCAGCCTGGGCGACAGAGTGAGACTTCATCTCAAGAAAAAAAAAAAAAAAAAGGAGTATGGGCTAGTTGGCATGGTGGCTCACACGTGTAATCCCAGCACTTTGGGAGGCAGAGGCAGAGGCAGGCAGATCACCTGAGGTCAGGAGTTTGAGACCAGCCTGGCCAACATGGTGAAAAACCCATCTCTACTAAAAATATAAAAATTAGCCAGGTATGGTGGTGCATGCCGGTAATTCCAGCTACTTGGGAGGCTGAGGCAGGAGAATCACTTGAACCTGGGAGGTGGAGGTTGCAGCGAGCTGATATTGCATCACTGCACTCCAGCCTGGATGACAGAGAGACTCTGTCTTAAAAAAAAAAAAAAAAAAAAAAAGAGTATGGGCTAGGCAGGGCATACTCATGCCTGTAATCCCAGAACTTTGGGAGGCCAGGGCAGGAGGATTACTTAAAGCCAGGAGTTTGAGACCAGCTTGGAAAACAGTGAAATCCCCATCTCTATAAATGATTAGCCAGATGTGGAGTCCCAGCTACTTGGGAGGCTGAGGTGGGAGGATCACTTGAGTCCAGGAGGTCAAGGCTGAAGTGAGTCATGTTTAGCCACTGTACTCCAGCACAAGTGACAGAGCAAGATCCTGTCTCAAAAAATAAAATAAAAGAGTGTGGGTTCACCAGGTGTTGTGGCTAACGCCTGTAATCCCAGCACTTTGGGAGGCTGAGGTGGGCGAATCACCTGAGGTCAGGAGTTTGAGACCAGCCTGGCCAACATGGTGAAAAACCCATCTCTACTAAAAATATAAAAATTAGCCAGGTATGGTGGTGCATGCCGGTAATTCCAGCTACTTGGGAGTCTGACGCAGGAGAATCACTGGAACCTGGGAGGCAGAGGTTGCAGTGAGGCAAGATCATACCACTGCAGTCTAGCCTGGGTGACAAAGTGAGAAGGAAGGAAGGGAGGGAGGGAGGCACACATGTATCCATGAGATACAAAACAATTTCAGGGGTTTCACAAAGGCTGCCTGGGAAGAGAAATGCATGAATGGAAGCCCCAAAGGCTGAGTAGGAGTTGATTAGGCGAAAGAGATGTGAGGCTTGCAGGAGGAGGGGACAGCATGTGCAGGGCTCCGGGGTGAGAACATGTGATATCTTGGGGCGTGGAGGGGACAGAAGCAGCAGCAAGGAGGAGAGTGATAGGAGATGAGCCCATGGAGATGGGCAGTGCTAGATCCTACAGGGTCTTACTTGCTGCAATAAGTTTACCGGGGAGTGCTCTTACTTTACACCATTCTTCTCTCTGAAGATCATGTACCCCCTAGCCCAAGTGGTACCCGGACCGAGAGGCCCACTCACCAAGGATGTAGTTTTCACCATCTGGGGACACTGCGGGGAGGGGAAATGAGAATGCCTTTAGCAATTGAGCACCCCAGCATCATTCGTACTCCCCCCTTGCTCCCCCCATCAAGGACAAAGATGACCTGGGGGGGCCCAAAGGAGAGGATTCATACCACCCAGCCCCCTGTGGCACCTTCTTCCAGCGTAAATCCCGCGAGACTGGCACTATCTGGTCCAGAGAGACATCGTCCCCGGTAATGGCCATCCTCCGGTGCGTATAGAGGAAGAGACTAAGGGCAGGAAGCAGAGGTGAGGATGGGGGCCCACTGGCTGTCCCTCAGCCCTGTCTTGGAGGCCTTGGGGTGCTCACACTCCCTCCTTGGCCTCTAACACCATGCTGGTGGTGCCCTGGCTAGGCACACGCCTCATGCCGTCTCTGTCCATGGTGCCCATCAGAGACTGCAGTTTTGTGGATGAGGTCATCAAAGCAGAACTTTTCTCATCTGCAGGAGCCCCTGCTTTGTTAGCAAAACACAAACACATATTTGATCTAATCACGGCGCATTGTTCCTGTGTGTGACAGGAACAGTGCGACTTTAGCTACCCACTTCTCTCTGAAAATTGGGGTGATGGATCAGAAAATGTCTAAGGCCCCCTTCCTCCCATCTCCGAGACCCTGAGGGTCACTTACCAGCTCTGAGACCTTTGACAACTATTTAGTCTCTCTCTGCTTCTGTGTGGTATGTGGGCATTACAAGGCATTTATCGAGCACTTTCTTTTTTTTCTCTTTATTATTATTTTTTAATTATTTGAAATACAGATGGGATCTTACTATATTGCCCAGGCTGGTCTTAAACTCCTGAGCTCAAGCAATCCTCCCAGCTCAGGCTCCCAAAGTGCTGGGATTCCAGGCGTGAGCCACTGCACCCAGCCTTACTGAACACTTTCTACGTGCCCCATGGTGTTTGGTTTTTTCCTTTTTTTATAGAGACAGGGTCTCACGGTGTCACCCAGGCTATACTACAATCATAGTTCACTGTAATCTCAAAATCCTCAGCTCATATGATCCTCCCACCTCAGCCTCCTGAGTAGCTGAGACCACAAGCATGCACCATCACGCCCAGCTGATTTTCTTATTTTTTGTAGAGATGGGGGGGTGGGGTCTTGCTATGTTGCCCAAGCTGGTCTCGAACTCCTAGGCTCAAGCAATCTTCCTGCCTCAGCATCCTAAAGTGTTGGGATTACAAGCATGAGCCACTGCACCTGTCCTAACTCACTTTACTCTTTAATCTGGACAAATCAAGGAGTACAACAACTTGCCCAAGGTCATGTGACTCCACCAGGTGCGGGGGCTCATGCCTAAAATTCCAACACTTTGGGAGGCTGAGGTGGGAGAATGGCTTGAGGCCAGGAGTTCCAGGGTGCAGCTACGAGTGCACCACGGCACTCCAGCCGGAGTGATAGAAAGAGATCCTGCCCCCCCCAAAAAAAGATCATGTGAGGCCAGGTGCACTGGCTCACACCTGTAATCCTAGCACTTCGGGAGGCTGAGGCAGGTGGATCAGTTGAGGTCACGAATTCAGGACCAGCCTGGCCAATGTGGTAAAACCTGGCTCTACTAAAAATACAGAAATGAGCCAGGCATGGTGACAGGCATCTCTGTAATCCCAGCTACTTGAGAGGCTGAGGCACGGGAATTGCTTGAACCTGGGAGGCAGAGGTTGCAGTGAGCCAAGATCACACCACCGCACTCCAGCCTGGGCGAGAGCAAGACTCCGTCTCAAAACAAACCGAAAAAAAAAAAAGATCATGTGGCTTGTTAGTAACAAAGTCTGGGTTTTAACCCAGGCAGTTGGACCACGAGGCTCAAGATCTGGTCCGGTATGTTAAACTATCTCTTCACAAGAAACTTCTTCCGGCCGGGCGTGGTGGCTCACGCCTGTAATCCAAGCACTTTGGAGGCCAAGGCGGGCGGATTACCTGAGGTCGGGAGTTCAAGACCTGCCTGACCAACATGGTGAAACCCCATGTTTAAAAAAAAAAAAAAAAGAAACTTCTTCCTCAGATCTTGAGGATTATGAGTTAGTACATGTGTGAAGGGTTTAGAATATAGTGTTCAAAAAATATTAATTGTCATTATGATAATTATTCTAGGAGACTCAGACCCGGCCCTGGAGGGACGGTTGAAGTTCAGCTGAAGGGTGCAGTCTTTTTTTTTTTTTTTTTTAAGATGGGGTTTCACCATGATGGCCAGGCTGGTCTTGAACTTCTGACAGGTGATCCACCCACCTCGGCCTCCCAAAGTGCTAGGATTACAGGCGTGAGCCACCGCGCCCGGCCGAGGGTGCAGTCTTGAACAACCCCATGGCCCAGACAGGCAGGGACCAAGCCCCTCACTCACGCATGTTCCTGGCCACCGTGCTCCAGGCGGTAGCGCACGAGTCCCAGGAGGCGGCTCTGCCGGCTGTCCCCCTCACACAGCACACCTTGCACCGCCTGCGGCTCAGAGTCAAGGGAAGACAATACGGAGGCCAGGCCTTTCCCCACCCAGCCTGTTCCACCTTCCCTCCCTTCCCCTGCTCCCAGATTTACCATGTGGCCTTGGGCATCACTCTCTAAGCCTTCCTCCTCTATGAAATGAGGATAGTAACCCCCAACTTCGTAGGGGATTGGGAGGATCACTGCATGTTTAAAGCATCTGGCAGAGAGTCCAGGAATCAGTAAGTACTTACTAAATACTGATTTCCTTCTCCCCTGATGGCTCAGAGAGGGAGGAGAGGGGACAGACATCTCGACACCTTCCATTCTGCTTCCCAAGGCCAGGGCAGGCTCAGGGCTGCAGTTAGCACAGGAAGGATATGATGACGCAGTATTCCCCCTCAGCCAGCGTCTCCTGGATCGCCACAGACTGGTCCATGCTGGCCCCTGCTGAGTGCACAGACCCTGCAGGAGGGGAGATGGGAGCCCCCTTTGGTCAGCAAGTTGGGCTTGAGTTGATGGAGCTGCCTCAGAGGGGTGGGGGGGCAGGAGGGGGAGGGGCTTTTGTGGTGGGAGCAGGTATTGGGGGGGCCTCATCCTCCTCCTCCTCCTCCTCCTTCTCCTCCCCTTCTTTCTCCTTCCTAGAATTGGCCTTTTACAGTTTCTAGAAGTGGGGGTCCAGTCCCTTTGCCCCCACTGGGGTCTAGAGTTTGCTGTACTGCCTTTGTCTGGGAGGACATCCAGTTGTTCTTGAGCGTGGTCTATCCTACTTGTTGGAAGTGGCATATGTGGTATTGGAGAAGGGGGACCTGGCCCCTTTGCTCTTAGGACAGGGCTCTACCTCTCTTTTGGGGGCAGTTTTTGTTCTGCTCTTGCCTCTCTGGGAGGTGTCAGTGGTATGTCCATGTGGGTTTGGGGGAACTTTCCCTTACTCTCATTCAGGGGAGGGTCCCATTCCTCTCTCCTTGGAGACCGGAAGCATCCCGTAGCTGCTTGCCCCCACCCCCGCCCAGCAGGCCCATTGCATCAGCTGCAGGCCGAGGTCGGGGGTGTGTGGGGGTGTCCCAGCCCTCAGCTTGCCCACTCCCTCCTGCCCAGCCCTGCCCTGGATTTCCTGCTCTGTCCCCACCCCACAGCCCCTGCCATTGCCACCTACCTCCTGAGCTGTCACCGCAGGGCGCACGGGACACCACTGCCCCAGAGTCCGGGACAATGACTACATTTCCCAACAGCCCCTGCGCCACACGGGGGTCAGTCAGCCTGCAAGTCCCAGCATGCCCGAGTCAATCGTGGGGTGGGAAACCTCTCCATCCCCGTTAACCCCTTAGGTCCTGGGGTACACTGGGCTCCTATTCCAGAAAGGTTTTCTAATGATTGTTCTCACACTCATCCCCAGCCCTCTAAGTCATGGGGCCAGAGCTTCCTGCCCAGAAGGAAGATGGCCACATTTTATCTTAGGGGAAGAAAATAATGCATTTTTATTTTCTACTTAGTTCCATTTCAGCTCTTCTCACTCCAGGGTAGACAGCTTGGACCTCTACTGAAACTCTTCCCCTAAAATAATTACCCTCTCCTAGCTTAATGGAGAGAGAACCTGACTACGAAGAACCATTACGTCCATTTTCCAGGTGGAGAAACTGAGCCTTGGAGAAGGTAAGCAGTTTGACATTAAGTCTTGCAGCTAGCAGGTGGCAATACTGGGACTCCACTGAAAGTCTGACTGCAACTCCTGGGCCATTTATACCACCCCCACCCAGCCCTCCTTCCACACAGGGCTGTTTGAGGCTACTGGGTGTGAACACACTTTGTAAAGGGTATGATATTGTTCCTGTCCGGCAATGTTCTTCCCTTGATCCACCTGGCTGTATGTCCTTGGCCAAGACCTTTCTCCCCCTTGGGCCTCAGTTTCCCCATCTAAGATAAGGAGGTTACCCCAGATGGACAAAAAGGGCCAGCGCAGGGACTGGGCATGGTGGGTCATGCCTGTAATACCGGTACTTTGGGAGGCCAAGGAGGGAGGATCACTTGAGGCCAGGAGTTTGAGACCCCATCTCTATAAAAATTTTTTTAAAAATTTAGCTGGGTGTAGTGGCACATGCCTGTAGTCCCAGCTACTTGGGAGGCTGAGGTAGGAGAATCACTTGAGCCCAGGAGTTCAAGACTGCAGTTACCTGTAATTGCTCACCCAGCTCAGATAAGGAATACTAAGATCATTCTCTCTTGGCCTATTGGCCATTTAATCAAGCTGTAAGCTCCCTTTGGACAGGACTATGCCTTTTCCTCAACATACCAGCAGTTTCTGGCACACAGTTATCTACTGAGTTAGTGAATTACTTAATGAAGTATTTTAATAAATACACCTTCTTTAGTGAATTACTTAATGAAGTATTTTAATAAATACACCTTCTCTCAAGCTTTGACCCAAACTGAAGGAATGGGCCTTCAGCGCTGGCAGAGGGGGTGACTGTTGTGATTTGTGACCAGTCTCCCCTCCTCTTTCCTCAAGTGAAGTGGCCGTCCTAATGACCAGTTCAACTTTGCATATGTAAGCCCCTTCCAGAAACAGGCATTGCTTTCTTCTCAATCCATTCCTTTTCCTGGAAACATCCACAGTACAAATGGAGCTCAAGTTTATTTGAATTCAGTTTCAAAGTCATGTGGAGGATGAGGGGAAAGGGGATTGACTCAAACCCTTAGGATCAAGGGATGGGGTCATTGCAGGGAAGCAGAGGAACCCCAATTCCAGCCCTGCTCTTAGTGTCAAAGCCTGGGGGGTAGGGGGGTCTGGGGAAAGCAGATGGGGCTGCGTGCTTTTTATGATGAAGAAACTGTCCCTGTAGGATTTTGGGGTCCTCCCACTGGGTGGGGGTCAGGCAGGAGGTTTTCTATTTTTCCAGACAAACCCTATCCTCTCCTTGAGATTAGGGCTAAGGCCCTGCCCCCTTAGAGGGTTCTGTGGTCAGGTCTAGGCCCTAGAAGGGGAGAAGTGAGGAGCCTTAAGCCCAGAGCTATGGACTTGATAAAGCCCTTTTCTAAAGATGCAACTACAGGAATCAGAGCTGGAGATGGGCCTGAAGGCTTGTAGGACCTACAGGGTCTTCTTGGTGGCTGCTCCTGGATTCTGCTGGGCCCAGCTAGGGGAGCAAGAACAGAAGCAGGGCAGAGTGGAGGAGCAGCAGTGTATCCACAGCCAGGGCCCAGTGCAGGGGGCTTCTGGTGGCCCCAGGGGATGCCTGGTTGAAGTGAAGGTTCCCATCCAGCTGGAGGCAGCTGCCTGAGGTTGAGGCTTGACAGCACTCCTGATAGCAGGGCGGAGTCACAGCCTCATGACATTTGGAGGTCCCTGCTTCATAGGCCTGGCTGCAGCCTGCAGTATAACCTGAGCTGGAGTGTTTCAGCTGCAAGAAGAGGTGGGACCATTCATCTTCCCTTTGCCCCCTTTTCCCCACTCAAAGGCAGAAAGTGTTAAGTGGGTCATGGGTTGAGCTCAACCTCCTTGGATCCCTAACTTCCTGCCCACAAGATCAGTGAGTCCCTAGTGGACATACAGGGTGGCCAGAACAAAGGGGCACATCATGGAGGTATGGAAAGTTCCAGCTGCTACCCTTGGTGTTGGCATCATGCAGAGCTGAGGGCGTCAAGCTTGCTAGATCCCAGGCAGCCTGGCTCCCAGCAGGTCTAGCTCCAGCCAGATCCTACTGCTGAGCTACCCATTCCAGGCAGACGGAGAAAGCTATGCAGCTCTGAGGGAGGACAGCTCCCTAATCCTTGGAGCTCACCTCACAGAAGTCCAAGCCCTCAGGGCGCATGGCCACAGCTTTCTGCCCCTTGAAACAGTCACCACCATGGCAGGAGAAAATGGCACAGATTTTCTCCTGGAAGAGAAAGCAGGAGGAGGTTTGGGAGCTTTGTGCAGACTAAACAGTTGGTAAATGCGGGACAGAGGCAAGGCCGGAGCCCTATTGTGCTGGTGTCACTGGCCCCATCCATCACACGCTGTCTATTCCTGCCTCCACTTCCCAGAGCAGGCAGGTGAGAATGAAACACTCACATTTCCCTGGAGGGCTGGCAAGGTGGTGGTCACCAGGGGGTGGAGTGGAATGCAGCTTGACCTCTGGGATCGTCAGGTGGGCTACGCCTAGGATCACAGCAGGACTGCCTGGAGAAGTGCTATGACACCTCTGCAAAGTCCTGGCCCCATGCCTTGCCCTCAGGGGAGAGCATCATGTGTGTGGGCAGCTCACAACCTGACGGCCTCCCCCATGCTGCCACCTTGGATGAGTGCAGGTGCTTGCCCCAGGCCTCTTTGGAGCTTGTTGGGTAGGGGAGTGCTGGATGGGCTGGACTGGGGGAGAGGTGGGGATGTTAGGAGTGGGGAATCTGGGAGGGGGTGGGGCACCAGAGGTAGAAAGCTCAGACTTGGGGAGCTGATGAGGAGGGGAAGGCATTAAAGGGGTGAGTCAGGCAAGGCCTAGAGGTTAGCATATTCATAGAGATTGGCGGGCTGGTGAAAATTGAGCTGAGATTTGAGGGCCTCTCAAAGGGCTGGATTCAGAGTTAGGGATTAGTGGGCAGAAGGGCTCTGAGCTTGTGGATGAGTAGGAATGGGAGTTAGAGGTGGGGGGTAATGGGGCTCAGAGCTGCAGATTGGTGGGGCAGGGCTGAGCAATAAGGGTGGGGGCTGTCTCACCTGAGGCCGACGAGTGGCCCTCCACTGCAGCACTGCAGCCTGCAGGGGCCTGGGCTAGGGGCTGAGCTGTTGGACAGCCGGCAAGGGCTAGGACCGGATTCATTTCCCCCCTTCACAGCTGAAGCTGCACCGGGCCACGCAGTGAGAAGTGTTCAGTTGAATCAGCTGGGTAGAGAGAATGCAGGCATGTCCAGGAGGATGGGGGGACAGCCAGGCCTGGTCAATATCTCCACATTCCCAGCATCCCAGATACTGACTCCCCCTCCCTCCCGCTTCAGGATCCGTTCCCCGCACTTTACCGTACCTGAATGTCAGTCCCCCTTCCACTCCCTCCACTCCCCCCCCACTCCCCTTTACCTCTTAGAAGTGCCCTGTCTGGGGTCCATCATAGCCCCAGCCCCACACCTCGCAGTGGTGCCACCTGGGCTCGCACTCTGGTGGAGAACTTTGCCTCCTGGTAGCACATCTCTCCGAGGCAGTGGAAGTCGTGGCATATCTGCAGACAGGTTTCAGCACTGTGGTCCCAAGCCCAGGGCTGAAGGCATTAGGAAGGCTGTCCCCAGCCGGGCGCGGTGGCTCACGCCTGTAATCCCAGCACTTTGGGAGGCCGAGGTGGGCGGATCACGAGGTCAAGAGATCGAGACCATCCTGGTCAACATAGTGAAACCCCATCTCTACTAAAATACAAAAATTAGCTGGGTGTGGTGGCGCACACCTGTAGTCCCAGCTACTCGGGCTGGAGGCAGAGGTTGCAGTGAGCCAAGATCGTGCCACTGCACTCCAGCCTGGTGCCTGGTGATGGAGCAAGACTCTGTCTCAAAAAAAAAAAAAAAAAAAAAAAAAGGAAGGCTGTCCCCCTCCTTCACATGCTGCTTACCTGGACAGAAGGAGGGGTCAGCTGACTGCTTGCCAGGTTTTGGGCTACCAGTAAGACCAGTGGGAGGACTGACAGGAGGAAAAGGAGAGAGGGAGCCATTGCAGGGGGTAACCAGCTCAAAGGTCATAGATCAAAGAAAGGTCATGCAGCAGTTAAGTGGAAGAGGTCATGAACTTAGGGAAAAGTAGGGGCAGTCCCAGGGTCCAGCAACAGTCATGGTCCAGGAAAGGCCAGGGTCCCTGGGCTGAGG
The DNA here is from genome assembly GCA_036589455.1 of Ateles fusciceps. Lineage (NCBI taxonomy): Eukaryota > Metazoa > Chordata > Mammalia > Primates > Atelidae > Ateles > Ateles fusciceps. Next base: position 9,505,882 of record JAZHEH010000733.1, read on the forward strand.
ACAGCTACCTCTAAGCAAAGCAGCTCTGTGGCTACCATTGGCCACATACATCTTCAACTGAGGTGCTGCAGGAGCCAGAGAGAGGGAAGGACCAGTTCTGGGCAGCCCAGGAAATCTACAAACAAAATTTCCATTATTGTGCTATGCAAATGAATAAACTGAAGCTGAGGAACTGGGGTGGGGGTGGGTCAACCTTTAGGGAATATGAGGTTTCGGGGCTCAGCTTTCGCTTCCTGCAAGTCATACTGTGAGTGACATTGAGGCAGTCACAAAGGGGCCTGCATACTAGTAACAGCCTCTCTGAGAGTACATGTTGTCATTGGCATGGCAACAGCAGCATCCCAGCCTGAGGGGGAGGCAGAACTGGAGCAGGTGCTGTGACAGGAAATAGATATCCGGTGCCTCTGATCTGGCCTCATTTGCTGCCAATGTCAGAAGGTGATTAGGGTGGGAAGGTGGGGGTGATGGGCTTCCTCAAAACCCAGGGCAGGGAAACCCTGGGCCACAGAGAGTTAAAAGTCCAGGCTCACTTTGTCCAAGTGTTCTTCAGGATTCAGACCCCACCCTGTCCCTAAATCAGTGCTAAGCCAAAGACAGGGGTAGCTCTCAGACACTGGGTTCCTGGATCCCAGGCTCTGCCTCCTGCAGGACTAAGGGATCAGACCTGGAACGGTCTGCTAAGCCTGAGTTTAGGGTTTTCCATGAAAGGTAGAAAACTTCTGGAGATGAGAGTGGGGCTTGTTCCCATCTTCTTGCCCAGCCCTGGAAGCTGAGCACAACCCTACCATTCCCAACGCTAATGGGGCGTCTGTTTACCTGCCCTCATGGATATAATCCTCCATCAGCACTCAGACTTGTCTTTCAAGTGACAGCAGCCAGGGTGATGTGATACACAGGAGAATGTGCAGCAAGGACTCCTGGGCTGGGCCCTTCTGATGGTGTCAGCCTCTCTGTTGCCCATCCATCCCCGCCACCAACAAACACTACACTCGAGTAACAATTCTCTTGCTGGGCATGATGGCTCACACCTATAAAACCAGTGACTCAGGAGGCTGAGGCAGGAGAACTGCTTCAGGCCAGAAGTTCAAGACAAGCCTGGGCAAGATAGTGAGACCCCCATCTTTACAAAAAATCAGCTGGGCATGGAGGTGTGTACCTATAGTACTAGCTACTTGAGAAGCTGAGGTGGGGGAGGTCACTTGAGCCCGAGGGTTGGGAGGCTGCAGTAAGCTATGATCATGCCACTGCACTCCAGCCTAGGGAACAGTGAGACTTTGTCTTAAAAAAAAAAAAAAAAAAAGCTTTTGGGGGCCGGGCACGATGGCTCACGCCTATAATCCCAGCACTTTGGGAGGCCAAGGTGGGCAGAGCACAAGGTAGGAGTCTGAGACCAGCCTGACTAAGATGGTGAACCCCCGTCTCTACTGAAAACACAAAAAAAATAGCCAGCTGTGGTGGCACATGCCTGTAATCCCCGCTACTCAGGAGGCTGAGGTAGGAGAATTGCTTGAACTGGGAGGCAGAAGTTGCAGTGAGCCGAGGTCACACCACTGTACTCCAGCCTAGGCGTCAGAGTGAGACTCAGTCTCAAAAAAAAAAAAAAAAAGTTTTTAGCCAGTCAGCACATCTCCAAGGGGACCTCAGTTTCCAAACACCAAAGGTTCAAAGGGCTCAAAGGTTCTACCCACCTCCCTGAAGCTTTGTGAAAAGAAGACCCCAGGCCTCCCACAAAAGCCCCTTTCCTTCTCCTTACTTTGCACAGATGAGGTTGGAGGGACAGCTCAGGAATATGACAGATCAGGCAGGTAGACACTGAGCTGAATCAGAAGGCTTGGCAAAGCTAGATGGGTACCTCTTAGGCTATATTAATCCAGGCTTCTTGCCCATCTGCTTGAGTCTGTGTGCCCCTCCATGGCTAAAGCATATTCTCAATATTCTCTGTGCCCTATCCTATCCCAGCTGTAGACCTACCTGCGCACTTGAAGGTGCGGAGGGCAGTGAGTGTCCATACGCAAGGCAGGGAGGCCACAGCTGCAGCCCCTGGATACTGGAAGCTGCCCTTCCTCCTCCCCCTCCAATCATGTGTCAGCTCTGGGAGTTGCCTCTCACGTTGCTGCCACTGGGGACACACAGGGACCACAGGCAAAAGAAGAAAGCACAGCTGCTGCCCAGACTGTAGTTGGAGGGACAAAGTAAAGCCAGTTGACAGCTTGGGCAGATCAAAAGACCTCCATCCCAACATCCCACTGGGAGACACCTTATTTGTCTGGATGAAAAACCTGGCAGGTGGAGAGTGCTCTCAGAAATCAGAGGGAGAGGAGACCAGTTCCTACCACAGCAGACCTGCAATGGGAGGACTCTTATGGATGAGGGTGGAGAGGGTCACAGCCTCATTCCTACCCTGAGAAATCTGAGCTGAGGCTAACAGTAGGACCTGAAGGATGAGGGGAAAGGTTGTACCATCCCAAGGATTTATTTTTTTTAATGCAGAGAGAGAAATATCTCAGAATTTCACTTCCCCAACACATTGGTTACCTTTAGGGTGCTCCCTTCACAGAGCCTTCCAGCACAAGTTGACCCCAGGGAGGGGAATGGAAAGAAAATGAAGAAAGGGATACATGGTTGAGTTCAGAGACAGATGTATTCACTTTCCTCTGAGAAGTAGGTGTAGACTACTCCTGGGAGGGTTCATCCCAGGTACAGCCTTTGGGTTTAGCAGCACCAATCTGGGGATCAATTGTAGGAATAACTCCCTAAACACTTCCTGCAGCTTTCCTCCTTGAAGAGCTAATTGAATTAACTGTTCTCAGCAATAAGCTCACTGGCAAAAGTTCTGATTCCAGGTTGGGTGTGGTGGCTCAGGCCTGTAATCCCAGCACTTTGGGAGGCCGAGGCGATGGATCACAAGGTCAGGAGTTCGAGACCAGCCTGGCCAACGTGGTGAAACCCTCGTCTCTACCAAAAATACAACAAAATTAGCTGGGCTTAGTGGCACACGCCTGTAATCCCAGCTACTTGGGAGGCTGAGGCAGGAGAATCGCTGAACCCGGGAGGCGGAGGTTGCAGTGAGCCAAGATCAGGCCACTGCACTCCAGCCTGGGCGGGAGAGCAAGACTCCATCTCCGGGTAGGGGGGTGGGTGTTTCCGACTCGATGCCTGAGAGAGAGATTCTTGGCTGGGCACAGTGGCTCATGCCAGAAATCTTGGCCCTTTGGGAGGCCAAGGCAGGTGTCTGATTGAAATTCTCTTCTTCCTTCGGCCGACCCTATGGAGTCCAAACCTGAAGGAATCGCCTCTGAGAACCAATTCTGACGTGGTTTGCCTGTACCTCAGAAAACAGCTGTGCCTCTTACAGCTGGATGGAGCTGGCCATATGGCTCTTCCTGCAGTCCCAGAGGCTTCTGCCTCCAATGTCTCACCTCCACTTTTTCAAGGTTGGATCTAGCTGTGCCTGGCATATGGAAGGCACTAAAAAAAAACCCTGAATCAATGAAGGTAACAAATGAACAAACTTCTGCAGTGACAATTAAGCCCCAGGTTCCCTCCAAGGCTGTTCTGGCAGAGTTCACGTGATGACTTCAGTTACTGAGCAAGGGGATGGCAGGACTCCTCAGAACCTGGTCTTATCTCCTCTCCACACTGTAGAGGGAGAGCCTATTAACCCTGGAGTCCCAGGTACCCACTCAAGACAGGGCTTTAAGGACTCCCAAAAGCTGGAAAGCAGCAGGTGCGTTGCTTGGTAGCCCAATGCAGCCACTGTTCCGACGAGCAGTCTGAAGGGCCATCTTCTCCGCACATTTACCATTCCAAGGTTTTAACTGTCTTCTCAAACGACAATGTCTCCTTGCACCTTGGGCCAGGGTCCACTAATCAGTTTCTAGTTGGCTCAATTAGGTTTAATTATCCACTCACTCTGCTTCAGCTCAGGCCCTGGAGAGGTTGTCCGACTGGAGTCTTGAAGGAGTGAAGTCACAAGGGAATATGAGTTGCACAGGGATGGGTTGAACCAGGAAGGAAAATACCAACCTAAAGTGCCACTGAGGTGGGAGTGGTCAAACTTTACTGCCATGGAAATGACTAGGGCAAAAGGTTTGTGAGGCAGAGGCCTAGTTCAAGTTGGGATTTTGAGATGGGGTCCGCTCTGTCACCCAGGTTGGAGTGCAGTGGCATGATCTTGGCTCACTGCAACCTCCGCCTCCCAGGTTCAAGTGATCCTCCTGCCTTAGCCTCCTGAGTAGGTGGGACTACATGTGCATGCCACCATCCCCAGCTAATTTTTGTATTTTTAGTAGAGACAGGGTTTTGCCATGTTGGCCAGGCTGGTCCTGAACTCCTGACCTCAAGTAATCTGCCAGTCTCAGCCTCCCAAAGTGGCACCTAGCCTGAGTTGGGATTTATTTTATTTTTCTTCTGAGACAGAGTTTCACTCATGTCACTTAGGTTGGAGTGCAATGGAGTCATCTCCAGTCACTGCAACCTCCACCTCCTGGGTTCAAGTGATTCTCCAGCCTCAGCCTCCCAAGTAGCTGGGGTTGCAGGCACCCGCCACCACACCCAGCAATTTTTGTATTTTTAATAGAGATGGGGTCTCACATTGTTGGCCAGGCTAGTCTCAAACTCCTGATCTCAGGTGATCCACCTGCCTTGGCCTCCCAAAGTGCTGGGATTACAGGTGTGAGCCATCACACCTGGCCGTGAGTTGGGATTTTTAAAAGTAGATATATTATTAGCCAGCCTGCCTCTGCATGGGGCAAGTGCAGCACTAGTCCCGCGGGTTTTTAGAAAAATAAGCTATAAATCTATAATATAAAGAAAAAGATTAAATTTTTTTAAAAAGTCGATTTATTAAAAAACAATGGAAAACCTGAGTGTTGAGAGGCAAATGGGGCCTCTGGGGGATCCTGTCCTGCAGCAGGCCTGACTTTCAGAGGACTGTGCTTATAAGGCAGATCAGTGCCTTCCTGGCTGCCCTAGTACTTTCCATTTCAGACACCAGATTTGGATCCTGGGGGAGCTGCTCAACTCTACCCAACTCTACCACGGCTACCTGGGCTTGGAGGGCATGTGAATATTCGCTACTTTTATAGTCAAGTAGGGATCTTGTAGAAGAAACAGGTAGGCGGACCCACCAAAGTCTCTCACTCTGACCTAGCAAGCAGGTGGTGAAGTCACTGCTGGTCCGAGTTGCATTGCATACTGGGCTGCAGGCCCATTTCAAATAGCCAGCTCCTTTTTTTTTTTTTTTGAGATGGAGACTCACAGTATCACCCAGGCTGGTCTCAAACTCCTAGGCTCAAAGGATACTCTAACCTCAGCCTCCTGAGTAGCTGGGACTACAGTGCATGCCACCATGCCTACCTTTTTTTTTTTTTTAAAATGAGACAGGGTCTCACTATGTTACCTAGGCTGATCTCAAGCAACCCTCCTGCCTCAGCCTCCCAAGTAATTGGGACTACAGGCACAAGCCACTGGACCCAGCTCCAACTCCTTTTTTATGCAAATACAAAAGGCAAACCTTGGTGCCACACTTAGCTTGTAAGTAGCAGCCCTGGCTCGCCCTCCTAGTCTTTCCCTAGTATTTGCATCAGTGGCTAACTAAACTGATAGCAGACCTCATCCTAGGGTAATAGTCATTCAGGAAGTAGCAACAAAGGAGGATGGGGAAAAAGGTCAGGTAAGATTTACCTAACATGATGTGTAGCGTAACAGATGCCCATTAAATCTCAGCTACTACTAAAGTTGGTAAGAAAAAGGTATGGAGGCATTAAGACCTGAAGCACTGAGTTGGTCCATAACCCTGGGCTTCAGAACAAGGTCTGGTTTTATTTTCTGGCAGAATCTTTTTTAATATAAAAACAGATAAAACACATCCCAACCCTGCAATCTGCCAGCATGCCTTGTTTCTACAAGATGCATGCTAGACCATGAGACTACATAGCAAAGGGTCTTTAAGAGGATTTGGTTGGGAGAAATAGAAAAGCAGATCTTAGGGAAGCCTGGACTAGCCCAAAAGCTGAGCTACATCCCTGAACACTAGAGCAGTCCTTGTCTTTTCAGATCCTCATATGTCTTCTTATTCACAACATTCCCACTTGAGTCTTCATATTCTTCCTAAAAAGGAAGGGGTACATTTTGTTAGATACATCTCCTAAAGAAATGTTTGGAACCAATCTCTAGGTACCTGAGCGCATCCTGATCTGCTTCCATGGCATGCTGTGGTACACTAAGATTGGAATTCATTTAAGACAGCCTTTCTCAACTGGGGTTCCCCAAGAGAATTAAGCCCCACTGCCCAAAAGCAGCCACTGTGTGCAATGAATTAACTTCTCTCCTAGACATCTAGAATGGTATCAGTCATGACCCATCTTAAGAGTATCTGAGAAAATAGTTCATTTAGCTTTCTTTTTGTGTTTAAGATGAGGAACCCTGGTTAAGAAAGGCTGACCTGGCTGACGCCCTTTGTGGCCTCAGCCCACCTGCACCCAGGTGAAAAAAAAAGAAAGGCTGACCTACAACAGCAGTTTGCAAATGGTTCCCAAGAATCCCAGGTTTCTGCCCAGAGACCACTGCAGGGGTTGAAAGAGAGACCAAGAAGTCTGAGCTTCTCCATGTCCAGAGCAATTCTGCTTGATTCTGTTCTATCCTATCCTATTCTATTGTATTTATTTTTGAGACAAAGTCTTGCTCTGCTCTGTCAGCCAGGCTGGAGTGCAGTGGGAAGATCTCGGCATTTATTTATTTATTTTTGAGATGAAGTCTTGCTCTGCTCTGTTACCCAGACTGGAGTGCAGTGGCATGATCTCGGCTCACTGCAACCTCCACCTCCCGGGTTGTAGAGACATGGTTTCACCATGTTGCTCAGGCTGTTCTCCAACTCTTGGGCTCAAGTGATCTGCCTGCATTGGCCTCCCAAAATGGTGGGATTACAGGCATGAGCAGCTGCACCTGGCCCATTTCAAAATTTGAATGGGAGAATAAGGTTCCTCCTGCCTCAGTCTCCCAATTAGCTGGGACTACAAGCATGCACTGCCACATGTGGCTAATTGTTTCATTTTTTTGAGACAGAGTCTCTTGCTCTGTCACCCAGGCTGGAGTGCAGCAGCACAATCTTGGCTCATGCAACCTCCACCTCCCGGGTTTAAGCGATTCTCATGCCTAGTCCTCCCAAGTAGCTGGAACTACCGGCATGTGCCACCACACCCGCTAATTTTTGAATTTTTAGTAGAGATGGGATTTCTCCATGTTGGCCAAGCTGGTCTTGAACTCCTGACCTCAAATGATCTGTCCACCTCAGCCTCCCAAAGTGCTGGGATTACAAGTGTAAGCCACAGTGCTTGGCCTAATCTTTCAACTTTTTTGTTGCAGATACAAAGTTTCACTATGTTGCCCAGGCTAGTTTTAAACTCCTGGCCTCAAGTGATCCTCCTGCTTTGGCCTCCGGAAGTGCTAGGATTACTACTGTGAACAACCGTGCCAGCCTACAACCTGTCTTCAGACATGGATTTAAAGTCTGACAGTACTGGCCTGGTGTGGTGGCTCATGCCTGTTAATACCTGGGAGGCTGAGGTGGGCGGATCACTTGAACTCAGGAGTTTGAGACCAGCCTGGGCAACACGGTGAAACTCAGGTCTCTGCAAAAAATACAAAAACTAGCCGGGTGTGGTGGCATACACCTGTAGACCCAGCTACTTGGGAGGCTGAAGTGGGAGGATGGCTTGAGCCCAGGAGGCAGAGGTTATAGTGAGCTGAGGTCGTGCCACTGCACTCCAGCCTATGTGACAGAGCCAGATCCTGTCTCAAAAAAAAAAAAAAAAAAAAAAACAAAAATAAAAATAAAGTCTGACAGTGCTTCCTTTGGTAGCACATATACAAAAATTAGAATGATACAGAGATGAGTAGCATGACTCTTGTGCAAGGATGACATGGACATCTGTAAAGCATTCCATATTTTAAAATAATAATAAAGTCTGACAAATATAACAAATAAATTAGGCTTATATGTCAAGAGTCAATTTAAGGCCAGGTGTGGTGGCTCATGCCTATAATCCCAGCACTCTGGAAGGCCGAGGTGGGTGGATCACCTGAGGCGAGGAGTTCAAGACCAGTCTGGCCAACATGTCGAAACCCTATCTCTACTAAAAATACAAAAATTAGCTGAGTGTGGTGGCAGGCGCCTGTAATCCCAGCTACTTGGGAGGCAGAGGCAGGAGAATTGCTGGAACCTGGGAGGTGGAAGTTGTAGTGAGCCAACATTGCGCCACTGCACTCCAGCCTCGGTGACTGAGAGAGACTCCGTGTCAAAAAAAAAGGAAAAGCCAATTTATAGATATTGTCACATTATACTCACTGCTGCAGTACACCATTCTATTCTATTCTAGTATTTGCAGAGAATTTGCCTGGATCATCTTGCACCTCCCTTCTACATGGTAAGGGAGCTCTCTATCACTTGACACTATCCCCAACACCATCCATATTGGTACCCACCTCAGTGTCAGGCTGCCATCGTTCTGAAGCCTTCTGCAATTTCAGTTTTGCCCACACTGCAGGATGAGAAATGAACAGCAATCAGGATGGACTGAACATCTGTCGGGTATCCACTGTTATAATCCTCCCTCCCTGCCATTAGGATGCTTCCTGGAAGACTCTGCCTTTGAGATTCTTGCCTACCCCAAACCAGAACTTGGGTTCTGGACCACCTATAGACAAAACCCCTTCCACTGGAAAATCTGTCATGATCTTGCTTTGCTGTAAAAGTTGGATCAAATACAACCAAAGACCTCCAAGAACAGAGAACTGATACTCTTGAAGGGGGTTAATGTGGAACAACCTATGAGAATGGGAGAAAGTGACCTTACTTTCTTAATATTTCATATTATTTGTATTCATATTATATTTCATAATATAAAAATTCTAACAGTTCAATAGCAATCTCTATGAAGGAGAAAAGGTAAAGACATCTGAAAAAACCATCATAGATTCAGAGAGAGTGATCAGATATGTATACACAAGAAAAAAACAAATACAAAACCAGGTAAAGAACAACTTGAATCTTAAATTATGGTGTCAGGAAGGTGAACTCTTAGAACAAATGGCTACATGGAATACATGAGACAGGTCCACTGCCAGAGAGGGAAGATAATAAAATATCAATAAATGATGAGACAACAGAACTTGATTCCTGTGCTTTCACCTTTTCCATCAAGGAGAATAATTTAAACTTGACCAGACTAGAAGAGAGGCAGTTGACGCCTAAGATGGGTGGATAAATAGTAAATGAAACAATATATGATAAAATGCTTAGCTCTGCACCTGGCACATAGGTGCTCAACTAATCATCTTTTCCTTCCTTGCTAATTGCTTTAAAATAATGAAGTCTTCAAGCCCAGATAATATGCACATCAGGAAGGAATGGAGATGTTATCATGTGCTTACTATGTGACAGGGCAGGACCCTGTCATATTCTTTGTCAAAGCCCTTCAAGAATCTAACCAAGAATTCAGCCTGGTGACAGAGCGAGACTCTGTCTCAAAAAAAAAAAAAAAAAAGAAAAAGAAAAAGAAAAAAAAATTCATAAAGTGCAACCAATCACCTAAATGGGGGATTTCTGGTAGCAATTTCAGAGGGCTCTTTCTTAGCTTTTGGACAATTAAAAAAAAAAAAATCAGGCCAGGCGAGGTGGCTCACACCAGTAATCCCAGAACTTTGGGAGGCTGAGGTGGGCGCATCACGAGGTCAAGAGATGGAGACCATCCTGGCCAACATGGTGAAACCCCATCTCTACTAAAAAATACAAAAATTAGCTGAGTGTGGTAGCACAGGCCTGCAGTCCCAGCTACTTGGGAGGCTGAGACAGGAGAATCGTTTGAACCTGGGAGGTGGAGATTGCAGCGAGCTAAGATCACGCCACTGCACTCCAGCCTGACAACAGAGCCAGACTTTGTCTCAAAAAAAAAAAAAAAAAATCATAAATCTATACCAATGGGATAATTAACATAATAAATTTATAAGTAAAATCCTCCATTAAGTCTAAAAAAAAAATCACTTTGGCCGGGCGTGGTGGCTCACCCCTGTAATCCTAGCACTTTGGGAAGTCGAAGCAGGTGGAATGCCTGAGCTCAGAAGTTCGAGACCAGCCTGGGCAACACAGTAAAACACCATCTCTACTAAAATACAAAAAAATTAGCCAAACGAAGTCACAGTCACTAGGGAGGCTGAGACAGGAGAATTGCTTGAACCCAGGAGGCGTAGATTGGAGTGTCCAGAGATCATGCCACTGCACTCCAGCCTGGGCGACAGAGTGAGACCCAGTCTCAGGAAAAAAGAGAGAAGACAGGGGCTGCGTGTGGGTGCAGTAGAAATTGAGGTAGAAATAAAACTACAAATGCTATGTGGTGAACCTAAAAGATCAAGGGAAGCCATGATGGGTAGAAATAATACAATTAAAGCAGTAGCAATAATAACATACATAGGGAGAAACTGATTAACCTAGATAGCTGAATAAGGAGATAAATTCTGAAAGTAATACAACTGAAGAATCATGAACCTGCTAATAATATTCTAAAAATAAATAAATAAATAAAACAACTCTATATGGCTAAGAGAATACAATTTCTTTCAGAAAGTCTCTTAATGACCAACCCTTTAAAAATCTACTTGATGAGTGATTTCAAAGAAGTCAGTATGGCATTGTACAAAGAGAAAAGACTGTTTTAAGATACACATGAGTTTGATCCCTGGCCTTTCCCTCTTCCAAGTTATATGACCTTGGAAAAAGTTACCTAACTTCTCATTTACCTGAGAAGTACAGCTGGCACTTGATAAATGAGACTAGTAATATTAAAATGAAAAGATAAAGGTGACTTTGGATCTTATTCCTCAGACTCTGCAGAAGAGCTCAGAAGCGAAAATGATGCTGATGACAGCTAACACTTAGTCACTGACTGCATACTATGTTATGTCAGCCAAAGTTATAAATGCTCTGCCTGTATCATCTCATTTAAACTTCAAGACAATTCTGTGAAGTAGGCATATTATTACCATCCACATCTTAGATATGGAAACTGAGGCACTAGAGTAAGTAACTTGTGCAGGGTCCCACTTAGTAAGTGGCAGAGTCACTGACTTGAACCCCAACAGGTTGCTTCTCCAGAGTCTGCATTCTTAATCACATGAAACTGTATTAGAAATGGGGTTTTGAGCCAACTTTATCCTAGAAGCAAAACATATCAAACTATAAAGAACCTGACAGAATCTATCAACCAAGTCCTGTCATAAGGGTAAAGCTCATGACAAGAGATGATGGGAATTTAAAAGCATCTTGTTTTTATAAACAAGATGGTAAGAATAGTGATAGAGAGGTTAAACTCAACTGAATCATAATAATAAGAAAGTATATATGTATAGTACTTTATACCATCAGGATATAATCACTTTTTGTACATAATTCAAACAAATAATATATGCTGATAATAGACAATAATAGATAGTAAGAATCAGCAGAAATAAACCACTTGCTAAAACATTAAAATGTTACACTAAAATGTGAGAAACATAGCTGTCTATCCTGAATCAAGGACTAGACATAAATACATACATACATAAAACCTGTCTAAATGAAGTTTCAAGTCTACTATATAATCTCTACAGAGGAGAAGTATAAACAAATCTAACAAAACCAGCAAAGGAGATAAATACAAATAGATTAATTAATACACTGAGTATAAATGGCTTAATTCACCTATTTAACAATAAATACTGATGACTGGGTTAAAAAATAGCCAACCTTATTCAGCTTTATATTTGGAAAAAAAGCAAAAAAAAAAAAAATCTAACATTTGCTGCCAAAACTTTGAGGATTAAGGAAATGATCTATCACAAGGTAACAAACAATGCTAACAGATAAAGAAAATTTCAAAAAGAAAATGGGAGTGATTAATAAGGTTACAATAGAGCTTGTATAGCTTAACACAAAAAATACATATAAAACTGATGGAAATGCAAGAGATAAAATGTAATTATAACATGTCCCCATCAGAATTAAAAATGAACAGATAAAAATATGAAATAGACTGAACATGGTGGCTCATGCCTGTAATCCCAGCACTTTGGGAGGCCAAGGCAGGTGGATCACAAGGTCAGGAGTTTGAGACCAGTCTGAGTAACATGACGAAATCCCAACTCTACTAAAAATACAAAAATTAGGTCGGGCGCGGTAACTCACACCTATAATCCCAGCACTTTGGGAGGCCGGGGCGGGTGGAACATGAGGTCAGAAGTTCAAGACCAGCCTGGCCAAGATAGTTAACCCTGTCTCTGCTAAAAATACAAAAATTAGCCAGGCACAGTGGCAGGTGCCTGTAATTCCAGCTACTCGGAGGCTAAGGCAGGAAAATTGCTTGAACCTGAGCAGCAGAGGTTGCAGTGAGCTGAGATTGCACCACTGCACTCCAGCCTGGGTGATAGAGTGAGAATCCATTAAAAAAAAAAAAAATTCATTGGAACAGAAAAATAAAACAATTTAAAAAATAAATAAAATTAAAAAAGAAATGAGCTGGGCATGGTGGCGGGCACCTGTAATCCCAGCTACTCGGGAGGCTGAGGCAGGAGAATCACTTGAACCCGGAAGGCGGAGGTTGCAGTGAGCGGAGATCGTGCCATTGCACTCTAACCTGGGTGACAAGACGAGCAAGACTCCGTCTCAAAAATAAAAAAAATAAAATAAAATAAAATAAGTGGCTCATGGCTATAATCCCAGCATTTTGTGGGGCTAAGGTGGGAGGATCACTTCAGCCCAGGAGTTTGAGACCAGCCTGGGCAACATAAGGAAACCCCATCTAAACAAAACAAAACAAAACAAAAGTAGCTGGGCACAGTGGCACACACTTGTAGTCCAAGCTACTTGGGAAGTTGAGGTGGGGGGGATTGCTTGAATGCAAAAAGTCAAGGCTGCAGTGAGTTGTGATCACATCACCGCACTCCAACCTGGGGAGACCCAGTCACAAAAGAAAAGAAAAAAAAAAAAAAGAAAAGGAAAATAAACTCAGAATTAAAGCACTTGGTTTCCTACCTTGTTATAAGAAGTCAAGAAATTATACAAGTTATTAACTAAAGAATCTTAGCGGCTGGGCACAGTGGCTCATGCCTGTAATCCCAGCACTTTGGGAGGCCAAGGCAGGCAGATCACAAGGTCAGGTGTTTGAGACCAGCCTGACCAACATGGTGAAACCCTGTCTCTACTAAAAATTTAAAAATTAGCTGGGCGTGGTGGCAGGCGCCTGTAATGCCAGCTACTCAGGAGGCTGAGGCAGGAGAATCACTTGAACCCAGAGGCAGAGGTTGCAGTGAGCCGAGATCACACTACTCCACTCCACTCCACTCCACCTCACCCCACCGTAGGTGACAGAGCGAGATTTTGACTCAAAAAAAAAAAAAAAAAAGAATCTTAGCACAATCCCGCTGAAAAAGTAATCTCTGTCAGCACAAACAGTTTCAAATGACAGAGGCTCACGTCGCAATCCCAGCACTTTGGGAGGCCAAGGCAGGCAGACTGCTTGAGTATAGGACTTTGAGACCAGCCTGGGCAACATGGTGAAATACCATCTCTACAAAAAATACAAAAACTAGCCGGGCATGGTGGCACATGCCTGTAGTCCCATCAACTTGGGAATCTGAGGTGGGAGGATCACTTGAGCCTGGGAGGCAGACATTGCAGTAAGCTGTGATTGCACCACTGCACTCCACCTTGGGCAACAGAATTGGAAGCCCAAGGTTCCAGCTGCCCAAGCAGCTCAACAGCCTGCTAAGCACAACTGAGAGTAAAGTTCCTGTAAATTAACGAAGTAAAATACCTTACTTCTGTCTAACCAGACAACAGTGAAATATGATATAGATCCACTGAAAAGAAAAAAAAGCCAGGCCAGGTGTGGTGGCTAATGCCTGTAATTCCAGCACTTTGGGAAGCCGAGGCAGGCAGGTCACCTGAGGTCAGGAGTTTGAGACCAACCAGGCCAACATGGTGAAATCCCATTTCTACTAAAAATACAAAAATTAGCTGGGTGTGGTAATGGGCACCTGTAATCCCAGCTACTCAAGAGGCTGAAGCAGGAGAATCGCTTGAGCCTGGGAGGCAGAGGTTGCAGTGAGTCGAGATCATGCCACTGCACTCCAGCCTGGGTGACAGTGAGACTCTGTCTCAAATAAATAAAAAAAATAAAAAATGCAATAATTATACAACCGTCCTAGAGTTTACACAGCCACAACCTACTGCCTTTAATCCCAAATACACAGGTTATTAGGATGCTGACTTGAAGGAGGAGAGGCCATTTGTACTGGCCTAGGAGACAGTAAATAAACCTTACTTACAGGAGACGGCATCTTCAATCTGTGTCACATTAGCAAAGTGAGCAGTGTTTGGGATGCCCAAACACCTCATGCCATGAGCATGACGCCATTCCTGGGGAGAAGAGAGAAGCAAAAGGACCATGTGAAATGGGAATAGCTGAACACAGAGCACTAACTCCATTCTACTCATAAATCCTAACATGGCCCTTTGCAAGCCTCCACCTAAAAGCAGCATTCCTTGTGCTTCATATTTGTAAACAGCTGGCTGTGACTGACAAAAGGCTGATATTTCAAAGCAGCATTGCACTGTTTGCCTCACTGGGCTGGCTTGTAAACCTAGATTCTAGATACAGTAGTCTTACATATAAAATTTATGGGTGAGGATCACAGGAAAACATCACAACTCTAACTACATCTCCCAGGCTGCGGGAGAACCTACCAAAGTCCCAGCAACTCTGCACACCTGCATGAATACAGGTTACTAATGGCAGGTCAGCATCATCTTTGTTAGGCATAATGATGTGGTAAAACATGATGGCAGTTTTGGCTAACGGATGGTAAATGGCATGTGGCTTTTATCCTGGATGTCAACTCCAATCATTAGAGGTGGTGCTGAGAAATATACGGAACTCATGGGCTCAGCAAAAAAGACCCAGTATCAATTAGTAATATGTATGACTCAGAGATGGGGGAGAGGAGTTCATATAAATTCGTCATCCTTGGTCTAGCATAAATCTTTTCCATTCTGTAATATTTCTTTCCAAAGTCTAAGAACTGAAAGTAGAGCCTAGTTAGAGGTGAGCCCACTTACAGCAGCACCACCCGAACAATACCCTGTCTCAAGAATAGCTTGATAAATAACAGCCCCTTTGTTTTCTCAAAGAGGCAATGGCCCATTTAAGATCCAAAAGAGATCAGTCAGTTCCATTTTCAGTCCTGAGTATTAGCAATGGCGTAGAGAAATAACCAAGTCAAAATTGATCTAAAATGCTAGCAAAAAACAAAAAGAGAAGTCTAAGAGCAGGCAAGAGAAGACCAAATGAGGTTCAAAGAGCAGAGTGGTAGAATTCCTCCAGAAACTGTCCCAGGTATTTAAGACTAACACTGGTGCCAAAAGTCAAATGCTATGGGCTGGATTTTAAAACTATCCTTTTCTGATTCCCTTCAGCTCTGGACACCAGTGGTCCACATGGGCTGCTCCTACGCTCTTCTCTAAAAGTCTCATGTTTTCAATTCAATTCCCAGGAAAAATGGCTCTGAATTTCTTACAGCAAAGTGCCGCTGGAAGGCTTTGGGCCCTCGGTAGGTGTAGTTTCCACAAATCTCACAGTTGTAGTTGATATTTAGGCCATGAAGCTTATATAGCCAGTAGGGAATGGGCTAAAAAAGAAAAACAAAAACAAAAAACAAAACCAACATGAAGTGTTAGCCTACTAAACTTTGTATCTGCTTCCAAAACGGGGAATGAGGAGAAAGTGGTAATGCTGAGACTTACTTTGCCATCCCAGCCAAGTGGCAGGTTTTTGGGGTTGTAAATGATCTCATTCTCTTCATCTTCACTCTCACTCTCACTAATCTGCTCTTCTTCCTCCTCTTCTCGCTCTTCTCCTGTCCTTGCTTGCTTGCGTTGTACATTTTCATGAGTGAGATGTCGCTGTTCCTAAGGCAGGTCCATAAATGAAAAGTCAGAAAAAGCAGTGCAGAAGAGGCCAGGTGTGGTGGCTCACACCTGTAATCCCAAGCACTTTGGGAGGTTGAGGCGGGCAGATCACCTATGGTCATGAGTTTGAAACCAGCCTGACCAACATAGAGAAACCCTGTCTTTACTAAAAATAAAAAATTAGCCGGGCATGGTGGTGCATATCTATAATTCCGGCTACTCAGGAGGCTGAAGCAGAACTGCCTGAACTCAGGAGGTGCAGGTTGTGGTGAGCTGAGATTGCACCATTGCACTCCAGCCTTGGCAACAAGAGTGAAACTGTCTCAAAAAAAAAAAAAAAAAAAAAAAAAAAGTACAGAATAAGAAGGGGAAATTTCCTGTTGCTGACCCCTTACTTCCAAGGATAAGGTTCTTTCTTCTAGAATAAAGGAAAATCTTGCCTTTATATCAGAACTCCTTATCAGCAGGCCCTACCTGATCCCAAAGAAAAAAGTCTAAGGTTTTAGGTCACTTGCCTAATTACTCATCTGAGGCTATTACAGAACAACAGAAAACAGTCTCATCTATTCTGACTCTTAATCTCCTGGCTGGGTGTGGTGGCTCACACCTGTAATCCCATCACTTTGAGAGGCTAAGGTGGGAGAATCATTTGAAGCCAAGAGTTTGACATCAGCCTGGGCAACACAGTGGGACCCTGCCTCTACAAAATAATTAAAAATTAGCTAGGCATGGTGGTGTGCACCTGTGGTCCCAGCTACTTAGGAGGCTGAGGCAGGAGGACTGCTTGAGCCCAGGAGTTTGAGGATGCAGTGAGCTATGATCCCGCCATTGCATTCCAGCCTGGGTGACAGAGTAAGAACCTTTCTCTAAAAAATACTAATAATAAAATTTTTTAAATATAAAATATTTCCTTAACCAGGACTTTCTTCTCCTTTCCTCCCAACATGACCACATTCTAACTTGCCTTGAGTCTCTCCTCATTCCAGTCCAATTTCCATTTTGCTACCAGGTTTATCTGTTTAAAAATCCAAATCCGTTGGCCGGGCGTGGTGGCTCACACCTATAATCCTAGCACTTTGGGAGGTGAGGGGGGGATCACCTGAGGTCAGGAGTTCAAGACCAGCCTGGCCATCATGGTGAAACCCCATCTTAAAAAAAAAAAAAAAAAAGAAAGGAAAAAAAAATCCAAATCCGTGGCCGGGTGCAGTGGCTCACACCTGTAATCCCAGCACTTTGGGAAGCCGAGGCGGGTGGATCACCCGAGGTCAGGAGTTCAAGACCAGCCTGGCCAATATGGTGAAAACCGGTCTCTACTAAAAATACAAAAATTGGCCGAGCATGGTGGCTCACTCCTGTAATCCCAGCACTTTGGGAGGCTGAGGTGGGCAGATCACGAGGTCAAGAGATTGAGAACGTCCTGGCCAACATGGTGAAACCTCACCTCTACTAAAAAATACAAAAATTATCTTCTCACACAACTAATGTGAAAGTTTGAAGAACAAAACAAAACACAAAAAAGATTAGCTGGGCGTAGTGGTGGGCGTGGGTGATCCCAGCTACTTGGGAGGCTGAGGCAGGAGAATTGCTTAAATCCAGGAGGCGGAGGTTGCAATGAGCCAATATTGCACCACTGCATCCCAGCCTGGGTGACAGAGACTCCGTCTCAAAAAAAAAAAAAAAAAAAAAAAAATCCAAATCCGTGACACACTATCCTACTTAGAGAACTTCTACTGCCTTCCTACTGCTTATAAAGCAAAGTCCAAATTTCCAACACAAGTCTCTCAAGTTTTCTCTCACCATTCCCTCCCTCACAAGCCATATTTCAGGCACACTACATTTCTCATTTCACGAACACATAATTTTACCTAATACTGTTGTATCTTTGTGTCTGCTGTTTCCTCTACCAGGAACTTTTTTCTTCTCCCTCTTTCTACTTAGAAAACTCAACCTCACTGTATTAAGATATGTATCATATTATATTGTAATTACTTGTCTCCCTTAACCACAGAATGAGTTTCTCAAGGGCAAGAGGCTGTCATATTCACTATTGTACCAAAAAAATTCACATAATGTCCAAAATCTGACATCAACAAATGGTGTAATAATGGCAAAAATTTTATCAGTTCATAGTGAGAGCAACTTTCTGTAAAGTATTTGGCTAGAACTGGCTGGAATTCTAAAGAGAATAGTGCCATCTCCTGGCAGGGAAAGCAAAATGCTCTTAAAGGAGGGGAGAGGCCAGCCCTGATAGATCCCACCTGTAATCCCAGCACTTTGGGAGGCCAAGGCCAGAGGATCACTTGAGTCCAGGAATTCAAGACCAGCCTGGCCAACATGGCAAAACCCTGTCTCTACCAAAAATATAAAAATTGACCAGGTGTGGTGGCGCCTACCTGTAGTCCCAGCTACTGGGGAGGCTGAGGCACAAGAATCACTTGAACCTGGGAGGTGGAGTTTGCAGTGAGCTGAGATCACGCCACTGCACCCCAGCCTGGGTGACAGAGACACTGTTTCAAAAAAAAGGGCCAGGCATGATGGCTCACACCTATAATCCCAGCACTTTGGGAGGCCAAGGTGGGCAGATCACTTGAGGCCAAGAATTCAAGACCAGCCTGTCCAACATGGTGAAACCCCATCTCTACTAAAAAAGACAAATATTAGCCAGGTATAGTGGCACATGCCTGTAGTCCCAGCTACTCGGGAGGCTGAGGCAGGAGAACTGCTTGAACCCAGGAGGTGGAGGTTGTAGTGTGCTGAGATTGTGCCACGGCACTCCAACCTGGGTGACAGAGTGAGACTCTGTCTCAAAAAAAAAAAAAAAAGAAGAGAGAGTTGACAAACCTCATGTCAAGGGCATGATTTTCAGTGGCCTCCTAGCCACGTTTACAAGACTGGCAACTCAGCCTAGCATAGCCCAAGTTCACAGCGAAGAATATGTCTCTCCAATATCCAATGTCTAGCTAGCCTTTTACTGAAAGCAGTCGTAACAGAATCACAGCTAACTACTACAGCTATTATATAGATGCTCCTCTAACAAGGGCAGAATGAAAATGTCCACGGCAATTAACAAAAATATGTAAACAAGCTATCTGACCCAGAGCCATCCACTCAAAGGACCATGTGAATGTGTGTAAAGGGAAAGGCTCTGAGAGTTAAAAACTGGGCCAGGCGCAGTGGCTCACGCATGTAATCCCAGCACTTTGGGAGGCTGAGGCGGGTAGATCATGAGGTCTGCTCGGCTAATATAGTGAAACCCTGCCTCTACTAAAAACACCAAAAATTAGCTGGGCGTGGTGGTGCCCGCCTTTAGTCCCAGCTACTCAGGAGGCTGAGGCAGGAGAATCGCTTGAACCTGGGAGGCGGAGGTTGCAGTGAGCCGAGATTGCCTGGGCGACAGAGCGAGACTCTGTCTCAAAAAAAAAGAAAGAAAGAAAAGAAAAAAGAAAAAAGAAAAAAATTCTACACAGTGTCTCTGGAGGACAGACACTGAACATCTTCTCTGGATGATCAGTGCTGCCTTTTCTTCCTGGAAAGAGATTTATTTTCCTCCTACTCCTCTCTCTACTTCTCTCTGAGATAAGCATCTTGGTCAGGCTAAGCCCTTTTCTACCCCAACCCACACTTCAGCTCCTCCTGAAATATTCAAGAACATTCACTGCCAGCTTTGTATTACTAATATTCTAGCCCTACTAAGTTTCTCACAATCTTATGAACATCTAAGTAAATGCCTTTTCATAAGTCATAACTGAAAGGCTGCTTCGAGTAGCATGTTACCTGCCCTTTGAGTGTCTGCTTTGTGGGCCACCCCCTGAGTATTTTCTGAAGCTCAGGCAAAGAACCTGCACTATTCTGGACATTATATTGAGAAGGGACTCTATTCTCCATGCCTGGCCTTATGGGAATTGGGCAACTTTGGGAGTACCATCTAACGACAGAACACGAACTTACTGAAGAGCCTGGTACCCTGATCTCTATTTTGTGCCGTACTAGTTTATCACTTATCCATTCCTCTTTTCAACCTAAAGAAAAAAATATCTTCCACGAGTTCCTCTCCCTTTAACTCCCATACTTTACCATTTTCCACTTTCAGTAGTCACTTACCCCGAGAATCTCTACGTATTCATAGATTTGGGCTTCTAGAAAAGCAATGTCTTTGTTCCTCTCAGTGTCTCTGAGAAAGAAACAAACTGTATCACTCAAGGATTCTCTCATCCATTGCTTTGTTCCCTATATCTGGGAACACTTATTGCACAACTGCATTAAAAATTATAAGCACATGAGAAATACCATCCTATGAAAGCAAATGCTCTGTTCATCTCATGACTCTGACAGAAATACTGAAGGTATTTCTTAGAATGCATGGAGACTTCCTCTATGACTTCATCTAGAAGGTGAAAGACATATCAAGAGCACTTACATTTCCATCATTGTAATCTACAAAAAAAATGTGATATAGAAGAGCAAGCTCTGCAGTAGGTAGACCTGGGCCCAAATCCTGACTCTGCTACTTCGAACTATGGGAGTGGACACATTCCATAACTTTTCTGAGTCCTTAACTGCAAAAACTCAGGATAACAAGTACTTTTCAGGGTTGTTGTAAGAATTAGAAAAAAACATGCATTAAGAAAATGGGCCAGGCGTGGTGGCTCATGCCTGTAATCCCAGCACTTTGGGAGGCTGAGGCGGGAGGATTGCTTGAGGTCGGGCATTCATGACCAGCTTGGCCAACATGGTGAAACCCCGTCTCTACTAAAAATACAAAAATTAAGTGGTGCAATGGTTCATGTCTGTAATCCCAGCACTTTGGGAGGCCAAGGCAGGTAGATCGCCTGAGGTCAGTTCAAAACCAGCCTGGCCTACATGGTGAAACTCTGTCTCTACTAAAAATACAAAAATTAGGTGGGCGCAGTGGTTCACACCTGTAATCCTAGCACTTTGGGAGGCCAAGTCAGGTGGATTGCCTGAGGTCAGGAGTTCAAAACCAGCCTGGCCAACATGGTGAAACGCTGTCTCTACTAAAAATACAAAAAATTAGCTGGGCATGGTGGCACGTGCCTGTAATCCCAGCTACTTGGGAGGAAGGGGAATCGCTTGAACCTGGGAGGCAGAGGTTGCAATGGGCCAAGATCGTGCTACTACACTCCAGCAACAGAGTGAGACTTCGCCAAAAAAGGAAAAAAAAATACCCTCAGCTGGTTGCGGTGGCTCACACCTATAATCCCAGCACTTTGGGAGGCGAAGGCGGGTGAATCATTTAAGCTCAGGAGATGCAGACCAGCACTGCCAACATGACGAAACCCATCTCTACTAAAAATACAAAAATCAGCCAGGTGTGGTGGTGCACACCTGTAGTCCCAGCTACTCAGGAGGCTGAGCAAGAGAATCCCTTGAACCTGGGAGGTGAAGGATACAGATTGCACTGCTGAACTCCGGCTTGGGTGACAGAGTGAAACTCCGTGTCAAAAAAAAAAAAAAAAAAAGAAAAAGAAAAAAAAAAAAGACAAGACCCTGTATAAGTATGTAGCTCAAGAATTAGATTCAATTTTCATTACCAAAAATAAGCTTAGAAAAATATTTTTGGCTGGGCACAGTGGCTCATGCCTGTAATCCCAGCACTTTGGGAGGCTGAGGCCAGTGGATCACAAGGTCAGGAGTTTGAGACCAGCCTGGCCAATATGGTGAAACCCCGTCTCTACTAAAAATACACACACACACAAAAATTAGCTGGGTGTGGTGGCCGGTGCCTGTAGTTCCAGCTCCTCCTCAGGAGGCTGAGGCAGGAGAATCGCTTGAACCCAGGAGGCAGAGGTTGCAGTGAGCTGAGATTGTGCTACTGCATTCCAGCCTGGGCGACAGAGGGAGACTCTGTCTTAAAAAGAAAAAAAAGAAAGAAAAATATTTTTGAACCTATTTAGCCATTTAGCCTCCACAACCTATTAACAAAAGGTGCCATGAACACTGTTTTAAAATTAGAAACTTGACCTGCTCTCAATCAGATGAATACAGTCAGTCCTCGGTTTATATTAACAGTGATAGTACTCTCTGCTATTAGCACAGATAAAGAGCAGACTGAATCTGTCAACCAATAATGGGGATAAAGCAGACTCTGCTTTAAAATCTCCACTGTGGTTAAAAATTCTGCATGGGAACAACATTCAAAAGCCACAAGCAGAGGTGCTACCCTAGCCACTCACCGTTTGGTACCCTTTGACTTGGGATTTTTGGCAAACAAAGAGGTATCAAGTGACTCCAGGGACTTTCCTTTGGTGCTGAATAGTCTCTGGGCTCGCTCTTCTAGGGTCCTAAGGAGACAGAATGGGCAAAGGATTTCAGGGTTCCTTTACCACACAGGCTTGCTTATTTTTGCAGTGTGGAGCAACAAAAAAAAAATATGTAATCAGAGCTACTTAGAAGACTGTGCAAACACATAGTAAATCAAACAGTTTTGATAGTAAAACCACTCCTTACCCGCCACATTTCAAGCCTAAAGCTAAGAGAGCAGATTTCAATCTGTCCAAACCCAGAGAGGCCAACTCCTGTACAAAGAGGAAAATTACAATATTACATTAAGATTTTTGGGAAACAACAAATGCAGGCCAGTGGGGCAGGACCACACATTTCATAGCCGATCTGGCGGTAAGTCTAAACTCTCCAGAGGACTGAGCCTATAGTCATCTTCAGACTTAAACATACTGGTAGTGTCTATTACCGTTACTACAGTTTAATGTAGTTAGAGGATTATTTCAGTTTCCCAAGTTGTTAATTATTTTTTTTTTTTTACCTTGCTACCTTCTTTGTAGATGCTTGATCCCAGGAAATAGTGCCTTATCACAACACAACCATGGTATTAAAGACAGGAGAGCAAGTGGTTCCTCTGAAAGATAGACAGGGAGAACAGTACTACCGCTGAAGGAAACATACCTCCCAGGAGGAGAATGCAGAGAGGTCAAGATGGGCTCCAGCATGGGTCAGAGCACTGCTTGTCTCTTTCTGGAAAGAAGAACAGTATGTTATTTATTAAGATCCAGGTTTAGGCCGGGCGTGGTAGCTCACAACCATAATCTCAACACTTTGGGAGGCCAAGGTGGGTAGACTGCTTGAGCTCAGAAGTTAAGAGATCAGCCACGGCAACATGGTGAAACCCCGTCTCTAAAAAAAAATACATGAATTAGCTGGGTATGGTGGCATGTGCCAGCTACTCAGGAGTCTAAAGCGGGAGATCTCTTGAGCCCAGGCGGTTGAGGCTGCGGCAGTGAGGTGATTGTGCCACTGCACTCCAGCCTAGGAGCCAGATGGAGAATTTGCCTCCAAAAAACAAACAAATAAACAAACAAAAAACAGGTTTAGGATGAAGATAAGGTTGGTCCACATTCTCTGCCTGGAGAGTTCAGGAAAAACTCATGTTTATCCCCAGAAGCCAGAATACAGATTCCTAACATATGATCGAATAAGCTTTTGGTCAGCAGAAACCACATAGCAGTAATGATGTGACTGGTGAAAATCTGGGCACAGTCCAAGGCAAGTGGGCCCTGACAATCTTGCTCCAAAGTACCCACAAAAAAACCTAGCATACTTGGCAGGGAATACCTCATGGTCACAAGTAATATCAAGGAATTGATACCTAATACCCTAAAGTGCAAGCTCAAGATAAAGGAAAATAATCAGTTCAATTCCCTGGCATGTCCGCCATTCACACCCCACTGAAGCTCACCGGCCATCCAGGAAAGGTCCCATTCTCCCATTTCTTCTCAAACTCAGCCTGAATCTTCCCAAAAAGTTCATTCTGATCTTGGAGAGGCTTCACTCTATCTGTGTAATCTTGAAGGTACTCAAGCAGCATCTCTAGGTATCTACAGAGGAACACGCAACAGAGAAAAAGCAAAAAGGGTTTTTATTTTTGGTATCCTGTTATATTCCCTGTAGAATAAATAGTACTTATAATTCTAGTAATAGCATTTTTTAATAATAATTTTTAAATGAACTTAACAACGGACTTTTTTCTCGACATGTCATTTTGATTCTGACCTTTCCTACCTCCTTTTATTCTCATGAAATAATGCTAAATACTAATGTCTTAATTATCTCATACAGAAAACATTTCAGTAAAAAGAAAATAAGAAAAAGAGGGAAAGGGTATAAAATCACTAATCAGGGGAGGAATTAACAAAAGCATAAATTTTTTCACTTATACATCACACCCAAGCATCTCACTCCAGTCACAATCTGAGAAAGTCTAAATTTTTTCCCATTAAACTCCAAAAACACAGAAGTCCCAGAGTGGGAGAGTCCTTCCACAGTGAGACAAAATTAAGAACAGTATGGGCATAAGATGGAAGATGTGCCCACAACCAGAGTATCTCGAAGGTTTCAAAACCATATCATTCATAACCCTTATCCTCCAATAAACCTGGAAGTGCGCCTTCATGTATGCCTTTCAGGCAACAAATTCGTAACCTCACCCTCAAAATCTTCACATTGTCTTCTAATCAAATCCAGGAGAGGCCCAGAAGCTCTTAACGCCTACCTCTTATATTCTGCATTCTTCCTTTCTTTAGGAATGTCAAATAATTGGTCAAAGATGGACAGGTATGTGATATAATCCAGCTTCTGAAAAAAGAAATGATAAGACATTCAGTTAGGTATTTACACTGTAACAAGTTAAAATATAATCTCCAATAAGTGAGATCAAAATTGAGTGTTTTCTTTTTTTTTTTCTTTTAACAGTACCATTAAAAAATAAAAATTGAGTGTTTTCTAACAAAGTAACAAGGGCTGGCCATTTTGGTTTTTTTGCTTTCCCATAATTCAATCCTACTACAATTGGAGTGTTAATTTCACTGGACTGGAAAATATCAGACATAATTAACTTTACAAAATAAAGTAGGAATATTTCAGACATAATTAACTTTACAAAATAAATGTACCAGGAAAATATCAGACATAATTAACTTTACAAAATAAAGATCAAGTTAACAAACAGTAAACTAAAAGACACATTTGTCGATTATTACCTCATGCTGGGCTCTTGGTTAAAGACTCCGACATTCTAAAGTAAGGTCCTGAAAGTTGCCATTTACTCACACATGTAACCACTTATTGAGCATCTTTGTACCAAGTACAGGGTACAGAAGACAACAAAACAGACAAGGGACCTCATCTGTCCCCATGGAACTTCAAGTTTGGTCGCTGTACTTCTGGGACATGTCCTCCCAACTCCATGAGAAATCTAATCATGTATTTCCCTGTGACTTTTCTGAGATTATCATATTAAACCTCATCTCTTGTGATAAGCTATGTTTAAACATCTTTAAGAAAAGACACTAAATAGCTTTTTGCTGGCAGAACGATCATGTTGTTTTATCTTCCACGTACCTAGTATTGTATGTGTCTACAACAGGAACATGATATTTATTTAAAATAAGAATTTTAAGAAATCTTATATAAGGCTGGGTGTGGTGGCTCACGCCTAGAATCTCAACACTTTGGGAGGCCAAGGCAGGCAGATTGCTTAAGCTCAGGAGTTTGAGACCAGCACTGGCAACGTGGCAAAACCCTGTCTCTACATAAAATACAAAAAATTAGCTGGGAATGGTGGCATGTGCCTGAAGTCTCAAGTACTTGGTGGGGCTAAGGTGGGATCCATAGCTTGAGTCCAGGAGGTCTAGGCTGCAGTGAGTCAAGATTGTGCCACTATACTCCATCCTCGATGACAAAGTGAGACCCTGTCTCGAAAACAAAACAAACAAACAAACAAACAAAAACCCTTATCTCAAAAAATAAAAAAATAAAGATTTATTTTGGCAAAGGTAAAATATGCTTGTTGTATTGATAATGGGCTGGGCACAATGGCTCATGCCTGTAATTCCAACACTGTGGGAGGCCAAAACAGGAGAATCACTTGAGGTCAGGAGTTTGAGACCACTCTGGGCAACACTGCAAGACCCCATCTTTACAAAAAAAAATTTACAAAAACTAGCCAAGTGTGGTGGTGGTGTGCACCTGTAGTCTCAACTACTCAGAAGGCTGAGCCCAGAAGTGGAGGTTGCAGTGAGCAAAGATTACATCACTGCATTCCAGACTGGACAACACAGTAAGACCCCATCTCAAAATAAAAAAAATAAAATTTATTAATAAATATGTTTTCACTGTAGAAAACTTTCATTTTGAATAGTATTTCATTATCACCTCTTTAATATTATTTACATAACAGTTTGAAAACACAAGACACTCTACAACGGCTTCATGTCTAGCAGTCCCAGCCTAGTTTCCTAACTCACTTCTAGAATCAGAATCTCTCTCCCCTGTCCCAGGCCTTACCTCAGATGCCTTCAGGTTAATGTACTTGAGGTAACAGTCATGGAGATCAAGGTAACGACCATATCCCTCTTCATCTGTGAACTCCACCAAGTCTGAGGGAATCAATATACATCAATGATTCAGATTCCACAGACCACTCTCTTGAACTTACCTTTTCAAATGGACTGCTTGTTCCTAGCTTCCTGAGACAGCATGTCACCCAAATATACTCCCTGTGCTCACAATATAACCTCCAGTAAGTGAGATCAAAAGTGAGTGTTCTCTTACAAGGTTAACAAGGGCTGACTCATTTTAGTATTGTGAACTAAAGTGAATAACCCTCGGCTTTCCAAGCCAGTAAATTTTAGGTAGGAGAGAACAAAATGAACATTTTGCCCAAGACCAATTCAGAATGTCACTCTAGCCCAGAAACCAGCAAAGACAAAACCAACAAGAAAACCTGGTTATACGTATCTCTGAGGCCATGGCTGCATG
Organism: Ateles fusciceps; assembly: GCA_036589455.1. Taxonomy (NCBI): domain Eukaryota; kingdom Metazoa; phylum Chordata; class Mammalia; order Primates; family Atelidae; genus Ateles; species Ateles fusciceps. The sequence continues at coordinate 9,532,673 of JAZHEH010000733.1, forward strand.
GCCTGTACTTTTGCTGGTGTTGAATGAAATGTTCACCCCTACTCACTTTGTGCCTCTTCACTTGGATTCTCTCGAGCCTTCAGGAGCTCCTCAAATTCCACTGACATTGGCACACAGATCTGAGGGGAAAAGTGAAAGCTCAGGTGGATTTTTCTTTCTTTTTTTTTTTTGAGACGGACTCTCGCTCTGTTGCCCAGGCTGGAGTGCAGTGGCACAATCTTGGCTCACTGCAGCCTCCACCTCCTGGGTTCAAGCGATTCTCCTGCCTCAGCCACCCGAGTAGCTGAGATTAAGTCAGTATCACCACGCCTGATTAATTCTTATATTTTTGGTAGAGACAGGTTTTTGCCATGTTACCCAGGCTGGTCTGAAACTCCTAAGCGCAAGTGATCTGCCTGTCTCGGTCTCCCAAAATGCTGATTACAGGCATGTGGAATTTTCAGTGTAAAAGCTACAAAATCACAGAAATGGAGTACACAGAAAGTTGGACTTCTGATGCTATATTTGGCCTTGATTTTTCACTAGGAGTCTTCTACTGTTTTTCAATTACCTTGTTCTCTCACTTTTTTTTGTATTGCTTAAAACTCACTAAAGTAACATATGCTCACAAAACCTCAAACAATACAAAAAGATAAAACGAAAGTCCACCTTTATTAATTATCCTGAGAACAGGTAACCACTGTTAACAGAGTTTTTACTATGCCAGTGATTGCCAAACTCTGCTGCACATTAGGATCACCTGGGGGAATTAAAAAAAAAATCCTGATGCACCTGATACCAATTAAATCAGAGGACCGTAAGTATCAGTCCTTTTTCTTTCTTTCTTATTTTTTTTTTTGTTTTTCAGCATCTTTTCTTTCTATTCAATGGAATGGGTATTAGTACTTTTTAAAGATCCCCAGGTGACTCAAATATGCACAAAGTTTGGAAACCACTGCTCTATGTATTTAAATGTATGTATTTGTACAAGCACATTCATGCCTGCACAGATTTTTATTTTTTACATAAAGACTTGTTTCTGGCACTTAGTATACCTTGGACATCCTTCTAATCAGTTATTTAACCATTTATTCCTCATCACCTTTTGACCATGGCTGGAATAAGGTTAACACAACAGAATGGTATTCATCTTTTCTCTCTTGGTTAGCAGAAGACCTCACACTCTATCTTTCAACGGGGCTAAGTGTGAGGGTGCCTTCATTTACCTCCACACTATGTACTATAATAAATAGCCTTTTTTTTTGTTGTTGTTATTTTGAATATCTTCCTTTTTCCCTGTGCTCCTTCATGTTTTTTTTTTTTTTTTTTTTGAGACGAAGTCTCACTCTGTCGCCAGGCTGGAGTGCAGTGGCATGATTACTGCAAACTCCACCTCCTGGGTTCATGTGATTCTCCTGCCTCAGCCTCCCAAGTAGGTAGGACTACAGACGCGTCCCACCACGCCCAGCTAATTTTTTGTATTTTTAGGAGAGATGGGGTTTCACCACGTTAGCCAGGATGGTCTCGATCTCCTGACCTCTTGATCTGCCTGCCTCGGCCTCCCAAAGTGCTGAGATTACAGGCATGAGCTACGGCGCCTGGCCATATGTATGCTTCATCTTCCCCAATACCCTCCTGTTTCTACCCTTCTTTTTCCTACCAGCCTTTTTTTTTTTTTTTTGACCGACTCTTGCTCTGTTGCCCAGGCTGGAGTGCAGTAGCTTGATCTCAGCTCACTGCAACCTCCACCTCCCTGGTTCAAGTGATTCTCGTGCCTCAGCCTCCCAGGTAGCTGGGATCATAGGCATGTGCCACCATGTCCGGCTAATTTTTGTGTTTTTAGTAGAGACGGGGTTTCACCATGTTAGCCAGGCTGGTCTCGAACTCCTGACCTCAGGTGATCCGCCCGCCTCGGCCTCCCAAAGTGCTGGGATTACAGGCATGAGGTATCGCTCCCGGCCCCTACCAGTCTTTCCAATGGACATTCCGCACTCCATACTTCTACTTCTCCATTACCCATCTTTACCTTGTGACCCGATTTCCATTCCTACTACTTTAATGAAACAGCAATCCTGGCAGTTATTAATCAGTAACAGTTGATACCATGACTGCCTTTCTGAACCTCTCTTTTGCTTAACTTCAGTAAGACAACAACAGCTGGAGCGGTGACGAAAGTCTTCCCAGGCCCTTTTTCTATGATTTTTCCCCCCCCCCCCCCCCCGCCGCCGGCCCCCGCGGGGCCGCCCCCCTCCTACCTTATTATAAGTGAGCTCCAAGGCATATGGAGAGGCTCTGACAGACTCCCTTCACATTCTCTTGCTTCCAGAACTCAAGGATTCATTGACCAGCAAGTCCATGTGATGATTCCCAATTTTAAATCATAAGCCTGTACTTCTTGTGTGGAGGTAACCAACTCCAACTGCTGATGGGACATTTCTATTCCTAGATATACCACTATTTAAAGATTTACATATATAAAAACTTACTTCCCACGGCAAATGGGTTACCTCCTTATTCGTTTTGTTTGTTTTTTTTTTTGAGACAGAGTTTCACTCTTGTTGCCCAGGCTGGAGTACAATGGTGTGATCTTGGCTCACTGCAACCCCCACCTCCTGGGTTCAAGTGATTCTCCTGCCTCAGCCTCCCGAGTAGCTGGGATTACAGGCACCCACCACCATGTCCAGCTAAGTTTTTTATTTTTAGTAGAAATGGGGCTGCACCATGTTGGCCATGGCTGGTCTTGAACTCCTGACCTCAGGTGATCCACCCGCCTCGGCCTCCCAAAGTGCTGGGATTACAGGTGTGAGCCACCATGGCTAGCCTTTTATTTCTATCAAGAGAACAAACAACTTTCTAGTTATAGTCACAAAAACTCAGAATAATTTTTTGACTCATCCTTCTCCACCCTCCCTGTAGCCGTATCTTGCCCCATCAACCTTAATGCCTTTGGTCAGCTGTGTAAAGTGCTTTGTGGGTTCTAGATAACTGAGACATAAATCCTGCCCTTTATATTACACTATGGCAGGGCAGACATTTATTGTTATAAAATACAATAGGGGCCGGGTACAGTGGTGCACATCTGTAATCCCAACACTTTGGGAGGCCAAGTCAGGCAGATCATTTGAGGTCAGGAGTTCGAGACCAGCCTGGCCAACATGGTGAAACCCCGCCTCTACTAAAAACACAAAGAAATTAGCCAGGCGTGGTGGCAGGAGCCTGTAATCCCAGCTACTCAGGAGGCTGAGACGGGAGAATTGCTTGAACCTGGGTGGCGGAGGTTGCAGCGAGCCGAGATCGAGCCATTGCACTCTGGCCTGGGCGACAAGAGCAAGACTTCGTCTCACCAAAAAAAAAAAAAAAGAAAAGCTGGGTATGGTGGAGTCTGCCTGCCTTGTAATCCTAGCTATTTGCGGGGCTGAGGCAGAAGAATCGCTTAAACCCGAAGACAGAGTGGTACACCACTACACTCCAGCTTGGGTGATAGAATGAGACTGACTCAAAACAAAACAAAACAAAAATCAAAAAACCAATAGGATCATAAAGAAAGACTGATTTTTGGCAGAAGGCAGACTAGGAAAAATAGTTCATGTAAGAGTTGGCCTCTGAGCTGAATCCTTAAAGTGAAATGAACTCTGGAAATGAGTAAAGTTATCTTTGTGTTAACTGGATCTTCTAGGTAGAAGACTTCAAGATAGAGTTAGGAGCAAAATTTATTGGGGAGAGTAACTTCTGTGAAAGGTAAAAAGGAGGAGAAAGCAGGATTAGGCCAGGATAGCCTAAACCACATGCAGATTGGACAAAATCTTGACCAACTCAACAGGGAGCTGTGGAGCAAAGACTAATAATCAGAGGAGTCTCACAGTGGACCAAACTGCTGGGCCCTAGTACCCAAACTGTGCTCAGTCACTGGTTGGGGGCTGCCCACAAAATGTGGCCTTGGCTTAAAAGATGAGGGGGGGATGCTGAAAACACTGTAGTTGTAGAATGTTAGCTAACTATCGTCCTTGCAGCTAAATGGCAAGTTCTTTCTTGAAGTTCATATGAATAGCACATGTCCAGTTTCCTTTACTCCTTTCCTTTAGTATGCTTTAAGGATAGGTCTGGAGAAAAGACTTTTCAGAGGACATACCTCATTTGGGTGCTTCCGGTGGAATTCCTTTATTTGCTTGAGTCTATTATAGAATTCAGCAAACTCATTGGGTCCTGAAATGGCATTGAGCTCCTCCTTTCGTAATCTGCAATTTCAGGAAAAATTCAAAAAAGATAGAGCACAAAGTCAGTCCTCTAACTAGGGCTCCTCAGAAACACTAACTCTTGGATTAGCTGTGACTGTCACTTACCCATCCTTATCATCATACAAATCCCTCAGGTTCCCACTGACCTCCATATACCTCTGAAAGGCAAATACAAAACCATCAGAACGACACAATTTGCACAACTGTAGAGCTAAGCAAACAACAAGGGCTCTCCAGTCAAAGCCCAGGGCAACCTCAAGAGACATGGATATGGTCTTAACAGTTCCTGTGCTTCCTAGTACCTTTTAACACACAGCGCTGATTCCAGGTCAGTTTTTTAAACAGGTTGATTGGAAGGTTACCTAAATGATATCATTTAAGGGGTGGCTCCTATCTTTACATACCACCAATGCCTAACTTTGCCTGTAACAGACTCATCCTCATTGGCTAAACACAAGTTCCCACTTAAAATCCTCAAAGATAAAGATGATATTCACCATTTCGAAAAGTTTGACTGAGGAGTAGGCAGGCTAAATAAACATTACACAGGCTTCCTTTGGAGTCAAAGTATATTAATTCAGGATGGTACAGGTATGTAGTCATGCCTCCATAACTTTTGTGACCAGGTTTGGTGCAGAATTTGGAATTTTTTAAGTTCAGAAAAGGTATCATATATTATGTAACATCCCTAGTGGAATCTGGAGCACAGTTCTCCAGTAAACCTTATACCTTATTTACTAAGTGGGATAAATTAAAGACTATAAAAAGCCTATCACAGGTTCAGGCCAGGTTTTACTACCAAGTGAGATCAAGTCAGATTTTGACATCAAATAATCACCCAAGGGAAAAAAAAATCCTTAGTTTTCAGAGTATTTCGGGGCTGAGGGCTTGTAATCTGATTATCTCCTGCAAATCAGAATATCCAAGTAGGTCTTTTATTCCTTTTTAAACAGGTTTCAAACATACACAAGAGTAAGGAAGGTAGTATAACCTCCGTTTACTCATCACCCAGTTTTTAAAATTTATATAACATCTTTTCTTTTTTTAAAGTAATAAATCGAGCTATTCAAGGCAAATGCAGTTTAGTAGTCCAAAAAACTTTAAAACAGTATCCTGAGAGAGAAACACTAATATACGGCATTTTTTAAAGAGAAGGATTGTAGTTGTGCACTTGAGTCATAGATTCCTCATAACTATTGTTGGCACATCCAAGGGATACGGGATGCTTTAAGAATGTGCACTTCTAGGCCGGGCGCGGTGGCTCATGCCTGTAATTCCAGCACTTTGGGAGGCTGGGGAGGGTGGATCACGAGGTCAGGAGTTCGACACCAGTCTGGTCAATGTGGTGAAACCCCATTCTACTAAAATACAAAAAATTAGCCAGGTGTGGCGACAGGCGCCTGTAATCCCCCTATTCGGGAGGCTGAGGCAGAAGAATCGCTTGAACCTGGGAAGTGGAGGTTGCAGTGAGCCCAGATCGCGCCACCGCACTCCAGTCTGGGCAACAAGAGCAAAACTCCGTCTCAAAAAAAAAAAGAAAAAGAAAGAAAAGAAAAGAGATTTCCGAGTAATGAAGAATGCGTAAGAGCTCCCATTTCAGAGAAGTGAGGAACCCCCTCACGTTCGGCAGCCTGTGGACTTCTGTCCAGGCAGAGCCTGCGACTGGCCAATCCAGTTACCTTTGGCCAGGGCTCATGCTGAGACTCGCACTTCACTTCCCCTCTCTCTTTCCCGCCCTCGCCGACCCAAAGAGAGGCAGACAGCAGGGTACTCACATCTTGCATGGCCCGAGTGCGGTGATCAGAATTGATCTGGTCCCGGAGCTGAAAAAATAAACGGTGACACAAACGCCGTTAGTTTACGTTCCGGAGTAGAAAGGCCGCCCGAGGGCGGAGCTTACCGGCGCAGGTTTTAGCAGCTGAGGCAGAAAGGCCTCCAGGGCGCTGGACCCCAGGAGGAGGTTACCAAGACCGGAGCTCGGAGACGGAGCCCCGGAGGAGACAGGGGGCGGAGCGCGGGGAGACTGAGGCGCAAAGCAAGCTCTCAGAGGTCAAACATGGCATAGAGGCCCAGCCTTACACGCAGCCCCTGACCAGACCCCACTTACCGTGGACTTCTTAGTGAGCATCTCTTTGGCCATGACGTCCATGAGCCGTTCCTTCTCCTCATGATAGCGCCGCTGCTGCTCCAGTATCGTCTCCATCTTCCCTTCGCCGCGGCCTCTCAATACAGACTGCCTACACGGCGGAAACAACCCCTGCCGCCTTGCGCGCCTGAGTCCCCCACGTTGCGCATCCGGCTGCATCAAAATTCCGCGACTGCCGGAAGTGCCCCGGGACTTAGGAAAACAGGAGCACCACAAGAAGGATCCGTCTATGCTATCGAGATGGCAACAGTGCCACCTGCTGGTCGGAGGTGTGGTGGAGCGACGCCGAGAGATTTGCAGATGCTTCCAGCGGGCATAGGAAAATCCAAGAACCTGAGGTTCAGCTGCGGGCTTCCCGGGGCTTGCGGGTGCCGGCTGGGCGGACAGGTACCCTGTGTGGATTGCGCGAGCAGTTGGAGTCCGGATGGGAGTTGGGAAACCGGAATTTGAGGGCGCAGTTTTCAGCGTGAATTATCAGAACGTTTGCTCCTTCTCTGGACCTCAGTGTCTTTCTCAGTGAAATGGGAATAGTGGGGTTTTGCCGGTGGTTTTTTTTTTTTTTTTTTGAAACGGAGTCTTGTTCTGTCGCCAGAGCTGGAGTGCAGTGGCGCGATCTTGGCTCACTGCAACCTCTGCCTCCCGGGTTCAAGCAATTCTCCTGCCTCAGTCTCCAGAGTAGCTGGGACTACAGGCGTAGAGACAGGGTTTCACCATGTTGGCCAGGATGGTCTCCATCTCCTGACCTTGTGATCCAACCGCCTTGGCCTCCCAAAGTGCTGGAATTACAGGCGTGAGTCACCGCCGGTGGTGTTTTAAAAGAAATTCACAAGTGAGGCCGGGCGCGGTGGTTCACGCCTGTAATCCCAGCACTTTGGAAGGCCAAGGCCAGCGGCTCACTTGAGGTCTGGACAACATGGTGAAACCTCGTCTCTACTAAAAAAAAAAAAACAAAAGAAAACCACAAAAATTAACCGGGCATGGTGGCAGGTGCCTGTAGTCCCACCTACTTGGGAGGCTGAAGCAGGAGAATCTCTTGAACCCAGGAAGCAGAGGTTGCAGTGAGCTGAGATTGCTCCACTGCACTCCAGCCTGGGTGACACAGCAAGACTCAGTCTCAAAAAAAAAAAAAGGAAAAGAAAGAAAGAAAAGAAAAAGAAATCCATGTGTAAAAACGACCTATCGGTAGGGGGTATGTTAAATAAAATGCTGTGCATCCAATGAGGTCAGGAGATCAAGACCAGCCTGGCTAACACAGTGAAACCGCGTCTCTACTAAAAATACAAAAAATTAGCCGGGGGTGGTGCGTGACTGTAGTCCCAGCTGCTCGGGAGGCTGAAGCAGGAGAATCACTTGAACCTGGGAGGTGGAAGTTGCAGTGAGCCGAGATCGCGCCATTGTTCTCCTGGCTGTACGACAGAGCAAGACTCTGTCAAAATATGAAATAAAATAAATAAAATAAAATAAAGTCTGTGCATCCAAGCAGTGGAAGACCTTATGTGAAATGCTATACAGCCTTAAAAAAAAATAACTGTCTATTCATCTCCATTTGCAGGTAGAGAAATGCAAACACGTCCATGTATTTATATGTTCACAGCAGCATTATTCATAACACACAAAATCTGGATGCAACCCGAGAGTCCATTAACTGTTGAACGGATACAGTGTATATCTATACAGTACAATGGACCATTATTCAGCAATAAAGGAATACTACAAGGATGAACCATGAAAGCATCATGCTAAGTGAAAGAAGCTAGGCAGAAAAACGTGTGTCCAGATAAAATGTCCAGAAAGGTATTAAAAGAAAAACGTAAACAGTGGTGCTCACTATGGCAGCACATATGCTAAAACTGGAACCATACAAAAGATTAGCATGCCCCTGGGCAAAAAAAAAAAAGAAAGAAAAGAAAAAGAAAAACACTGGTTACAGCTTGGCCTTTGCCTTATTTGAACATGGTTTACATAGTTTACCATGTTTGAATGGTCAAAACTCAGCAACTGGCAAAGAGTAGGCTGCAGTCTGTTTACAACTCCATTTAGGTTATAGTTCACGATGTACAGAGAAACCTTTAGGCTAAATTTAAAACATGCAAGGAGGCAGCTTTAGGCTAAACTTAATTTAACAAAGGCAAATCTATGGAGGCAGAAAGTCTATGGCTGGTTGCCTGTGACTGGAGATGAGATTGGAAGTGACTACAAATGCACACAAGGAATCCTTTTTGGACTGATAGAAATGTTCCAAAATTGGACTGTGGTGATAGTTGCATAACTCTATTCACTTTACTAAAATTAATTGCATTGTACTCTTAAAATGGGTGAATTTTGTGGTATATAAATTATACCTCAATAAAACTGTTAAACACTCTGTATGAACTCATATGGAGAGACGGCCACACGAACTGAGAAGAGCTAGATGCACAAGTGTGTATAAAAATAGATGTGCAAAGAGATTATTTCTGTAAGGATATCCAAGTAACAGTAAACAGTGGTTGTTCCTGAGCAGATAGCCTTGGAGATCTGATATGGGAGGGAGACTTTTCTTTGTATACACCCTAAGCACAACATGAAAAGTTATTATTTATTTATTTATTTATTTAGAGACAAGGTCTTGCTGTGTTGCCCAGGCTGGTCTCAAATTCCTGGGCTCAAGTGATCCTCCCACCTCAGGCTCCCAGTGTTGGGACTACAGGGTTATAGGTGTGAGGCATCACACCCAGGCTATTTTTTTTTTTTTTGAGAGTCTTGCTCTGTCACCCAGGGTGGAGTGCAGTGGCATGATCTTGGCTCACTGCAACCTCCGCCTCCCAGGTTCAAGCGATTCTTCTGCCTCAGCCTCCTGAGTAGCTGGGACTACAGGTGTGTGCCACCATGCCCAGCTAATTTTTGTATTTAGTACAGATGGGGTTTCACCATATTGGCCAGGCTGGCCTCAAACTCCTGACCTCAGATCCACCTGCCTCAGCCTCCCAAAGTGCTGGGATTACAGGCGTGAGCCACTGCACCTGGCTGAAAACTTATTATTTCTTTAAGAGTTAGGGTCTTGCTATGTTGCCCAGGCTGGAGTGTAGTGGCTATTCACAAGCACGATCCCACTAATGATCAGCATGGGAGTTTTGACCTGCTCCGTTTCCAACCTGGGCCGGTTAACCCCTCCTTAGGCAACCTGGTGGTCCCACGCTCCCGGAAGGTCACCATATTGATGCTGAACTTAGTGTGGACACCAGATGGGCATAGCGCACTACAGCCCAGAACTCCTGGACTCAAGCGATCCTCCCACCTCAGCCTCCCAAGTAGCTGGGACTACAGGTAGGCACCACTGGCCCAGCGAAAAGATATTTTTAAACAATTTATTTGTATTACTTTTTCAATTTAAAAATAAATTTAAAACTGAAAATATGTATGTGCACATTTATGTTTAACAAGAAAGAATGAGGAGGACATAATACATCAAATTATTAGTAATTTGCCTATTGTTCACTTTTTTCTTTTTTTTCTTTTTCTTTCTTTCTTTTTTAAGATAGGGTCTTTCTCTGTTGCCCCAGGCTGGAGTGGAGTGGCATAATCATGGCTCACTGCAGCCTCCACCCCCATGGCCCCACAGGTAGGGGCAACCACCCTGGTTAATTTTTTTTTTCCCCCTCACAACAAAAACCACATTCAAAGTTTTGGTTGTTTTTTTTTTTTTTTTTTTTTTTGAGATGGAGTCTTGCTGTGTGGCACAGGCTGGAGTGCAGTGGTATGATCTCAGCTCACAGCAACCTCCACCTTCCGTGTTCAAGTGATTCCCCTGCCTCAGCCTCCCAAGTAGCTGGGATTACACGTGTGCGCCACCATGCCTGGGCTAATTTTTGTATGTTTAGTAGAGCTGGGCTTTCACTATGCTGGCCAGGCTGATCTTGAACTCCTGACCTCAGGGTGATCTGCCCACCTTGGCCTCCCAAAATGCTGGGATTACAGTCATGAGCCACTGCACCTGACCAAACCTTTTTTTTTTTTTTTTTTTTTTTTTTGAGACAGTGTCTTCCTGTGTCATCCAAGCTGGAGTGCAGTGGCATGATCTTGGCTCACTGCAGCCTCGACCTCCCGGGCTAAACTAACCTCCCACCTCAGCCTCCTGAGTAGCTGGGACTATAGGCGCATGCCCCTATACCCTGCTAATTTTTGAATTTTTTGTAGAGACAGGGTTTTGCCACGTTTCCCAGGCTGGTCTCAAACTCCTGGACTCAAGCGATCTTCCTGCCTCGGCCTCCCAAAATGCTGGGATTACAGGCATGAGCCACCAGACCCGGCATAATTTTTTTTTTTTTTTTTTTTTTTTTTTTTGAGGCAGAGTCTCACTCTGTTGCCCAGGCTGGAGTGCAGTGGTGTGATCTTGGCTCACTGCATCCTCTGCCTCCCAGGTTCAAGCAATTCTCCTGCCTCAGCCTCCCAAGTAGCTGGGATTACAGGCACGCACCACCACACCTGTCTAATTTTTGTATTTTTAGAAGAGATGGGGTTTCACTATGTTGGTCAGGCTGGTCTCAAATTCCTGATCTCATGATCCACCCACCTCGTCCTCCCAAAGTACTGGGATTACAGGCGTGAGCCACCACTCCTGGCCTTTCACATAATTTTTTTGATTTTTACTAGAGATGAGGTCTCACTATGGTGGCCAGGCTAGTTTGCAATTCCTGAGCTCAAGCAATCCTCCTGCCTTGGCCTCCCAAAGTGCTGGGATTATAGGCATGAGCCACTGCACCCAGCCCATTTTTTCTTCCTGTAATCCCATCACTTTGGGAGACCAAGCTGGGAGGATCCCTTAAAGCCAGGAGTTCTAGAACAGTCTGGGCAACATAGCGAGACCTCATCTCTACAAAAAATAAGTAAATTAGCTGAGCATGCTGGCACTTGCCTGTACTCCCAGCTACCAGGGAGGCTGAGGCGGGAGGATCACTTGAGCCCAGGAGTTCGAGGTTACAATGAGCTATGATCATGCCACTGTACTCCAAGCCTGGGTGAGACCCTGTCTCAAAAAAAAAAAAAAAATTTTTTTTTTGAAAATAAAACGGATGCCAGGCGCGGTAGCTCACATCTGTAATGCCAGCACTTTGGGAGGCCGTGGCGGGTGGATCACCAGGTCAAGAGATTGAAACCATCCTGGCCAAATGGTGAAAACCCATCTCTACCAAAAACACAAAAAATTAGCTGGGTGTGGTGGAGTGGGTCTGTAGTCATAGCTGAGATTGTGCCACTGCATGAGATTCTGTCTCAAAAAAAAAAAAAAAAAATAATAATAGTAATACAAAAATTGGCCAGGTGTGGTGTCATGGTGTTGCTTGTTTGTAATCCCAGCTTCCCAGCTACTCCGGAGGCTGACGCAGGAGAATCGCTTGAAACTGGGAGGCGGAGGTTGCAGTGAGCCAAGATCGTCTCAAAAAAAAATAAAAAGAAAGAAAGAAAAAGAAAATGGAAATAATGACCTGTGTTTTGCCCACTCATGGGGGTACTGTGAGGATCTTATTTGTATACAGAAATTTAAGCAGGACTGCCGAGCATAGGGAAAGGACCCAGTCACAAGTCATCTGGGGCATTTCCTGGACCACTCGGAAAGAAGTAGTAGAAATCTCCATTCAGAGAATGGGGAGACTCAGCAAATGTTTTTTGTTCTGTTTTGTTTTTTGGGGGGTATAAAGTTGGAGAGCCACTGTATTTATTGAATATGAGATGCCATCAAATGTGAAACTTAGAATTATTTTATTCTTTATTAAGGAAGAGAAAAAAATTGTCAATTAAACAATGACAGAACTTTGATTATATGTCTGGGTTTCTTTTTTTTTTTTTGTAGAGATGGGGTTTCTCCATGTTGGTCAGGCTGATCTCGAACTCCCGACCTCAGGTGATCCGCCCACCTTGGCCCCCCCAAAGTGCTGGGATTACAGGCGTGAGCCACCACGCCCGGCCTTTTTTTTTATTTTTTGAGATTGAATTTCGCTCTTATCGCCCAGGCTGTCGTGCAGTGGTGTGATCTCGGCTCACTGTAATCTCCACCTCTCGGGTTCAAGTAATTCTGCCTCAGCCTCCCCAGTAGTTGGGATTACAGGCACCTGCCACCATGCCCAGCTAATTTTGTATTTTTAGTAGAGGCGGGGTTTCACCATGTTGTCCAGGCTGGTCTCAAACTCCTGACTTCAGGTGATCCACCCGCCTTAGCCTCCCAAAGTGTTGGAATTACAGGCGTGAGCCACTGTGCCCAGCCTTGATTATACATGCCTGGGTTTCTTTTTGGTTTTGTTCTTTTTTGTGTGTGTTTTTTTATTATATGCCTAGGTTTCTAAGATGTTAAGTCTGAAAAATATTTGTGTTGAAATAAACAGTTTTGTGGCTGCATGTCTCTCACTTCCTGTTAGGTGGGTGGACCATTTTACCACCACCATCCCCCAGTCACTCTGCCTCAAATCTGTTGCCTTCCTGCCCCTAAATGTTTCTCCATCCCCTCTCCATCCAACCAGGCAGCAAGTCTTGCCTTTTCCACTCAAGCTGCTGCCTGCCACCAGATCTCTCACCGGGACCACTACACTAGCCTCTGAACAGCATGCTTATCTTACCCCTCCACTCCATTATTAATGCCACAGCCAGCATCATCTTTCTAAAACTCTGCTCATCCCAGGCCCCTGCTTAAACATTTCCATAGGCTGCATTTCCTGTGGGGGTGAGGTCTGTGTTACTTGGCATTCGGCTTTTTAGGACCTGGGCTCTTGCCTGCCGTTTTCCTCTCCTGGCACTTCCTCCAAATGGAATTACTTGCTACGTCCCCAAAGCACCTTACGTTCTCAGGCCGCCAGGCCTTGGCACCAGCTGTTTTCTATGATTGGACTGCTCTTCCTCAACAAGTATTTACTGAACACATAGTAAGCGCCCGGAACTGAGAAGGAGCAGGGAGCAAGGCAGGCAGGATCTCAGTCCTTACTTAGGCTGGTGGGGAGAGAGAAACAAACAAAACCGTAAGCATATACGGTAATGACCAATTAAAAACACACGTATAGGCATTTGTAAAAGTTTGTTGAAAAAGGAAGGGAACTTAAGAGAACAGGTCAATAGGTGCAGCAAACCACCACAGCACAGGTAAACCTATGTAACAAACCTGCGCGGTTCTGCACATGTATCCTGGAACTTAATGTAAAATTTAAAAAAAAGCCAGGCACAGTGGCTCACGGCAGTAATCCCAGCACTTTGGGAGGTCGAGGCGGGCGGATCATGAGATGAGGAATTCGAGACCAGCCTGACCAACATAGTGAGAGCCCTCTCTCTTCTAAAAATACAAAAATTAAACGGGCGTGGTTGTGCACGCCTGTAATCCCAGTTACTCTGGAGGCTGAGGCAGGAGAATTGCTTGAACTCCGGAGGCAGAGGTTGCAGTGAACGGAGATCGCGTCACGGCACTCCAGCCTGGGCGACAGAGCAAGACTGTCTCAAAAAAAAAAAAAAAAGAAGAAAAAAAGAAAAGAGAAAATAACCACGGCTTCAGAAAGCGGATTAGAACCCTGGATCCACCAGTGACTACCTATGTGACTTGGGGCAACTGACTGCGGGCATCTCCACTTCTGTGTAATGGAAGTAATAATACCCGCCCACAGGACTTCAGGGAGGATTTAGTATGAGATACATACAACGTCGCGGTTTCCGCCAGGCCGGAGGGGCCCCTCCCCGCCCAAGGCCCGGCCTCAGGCCCGGCCCCACCGCAGGCGGCTGCGGGCACCACTGTGTGTGCGCGTACCTGCCCCAAGAGTCCACAGTCGGACCCGGAGCCCAGACCGCGGTCGCCAGGGTCAGGCACGGGGGGCGTCGGACGCCAGGAGTGGGGAGCGTCGCCCCGCCCATCTCCCCCACTTTGGGGGACAGCCCCCCCTCGCTCATTCCCGCCTCCACCCTGGACTTGAATTACTGTTGGCGGGGGTGGGGTGGGGGTTGAGACGGGGGACGGGGCGTGACCCATTCATGCCGGGAATCGGATCCAGATGTTCCCGCGGCGTGTGCAGCTGCATCCTTTCCTTTTTTGGCAAAAAACGTGCGGCGCGAGCGGATCCCGGGCCGCCCCCGCTAATCCTTGGGAAGAGGGGGAAGGGGGCTGAGAGGGTCTGGGCCCAGACTGGGGGATCGGAACCGAGTCCTGGCTCTGCGGGCTTTGGGCAGGGCTGCTGGCGGAGGGGAACGATTTGCACCAGCCAATTAAGGAACCCACCGCCACCCTAGCTTTCGTCTGGAACCTCCCCTAAACCCCTCCCTTCCCTACACGGAGGAAAAAGCCCTCTGCCAGCAGGGAGGCAGGCCCAGCTCCAGAGGGACAGTAGCTGTGGCGGGGATCCCCTTCCTGGGGGAGAGACTTCCACCCGTGGCCCAGCCTCCCCCCGCCCTGCAAGGACGAGGTCTAGAAGAGATTGTGAGCCTCCCAGTCTGCAAAAACCCTTCCTTCCCCTTTATACCCTGAACACACAGACAGAGGCCCCTGCTTCCTCACACGGCTTTATTGCAGAATCTAGAAGGGGGGTGAGCCAATCTCACCCCCTCTGCCCATCTCTGGGCAAAATGGAGCTGAAATAAAATGAGAAGATACTCGGTGGACACAGGCCGGGCAGCACCCTGTCCCCCTAGGGCCCCCTAACCAGTGGGCCCCTAATCTGCTGCCCCCACAGCCAGCCTCAGCCCCAGGGATGGGGTGGGGTGGGTGCAGCCTGGGAACAGTCACTTTTAAGGACTTCTCAGGCACCCATAGGAGACCTAAAATCTATAAAGAGAAGTCTAGGTTTAAGGGGGCCTAGGTCCCAGAGTCCAGGTTTGGAGGGCTAGAGTCTAGAGCCCTGATTTGGGGGAGAGGACTCAGTCTGGGAACCCAGACTGCAGGACAGAGGGCTGAGTTCTGGAGTCCAGGTGTTGGGAGGGGGCTTGACTCATGGAGGCTCCATAGAGCACAGGTTTGGGGGCCTGGCTCAGGGAGCACCAGTTTAGGGATGCTGGAGTGGGGGAAACAATCCCGGAGCCCAGAGGGAGACCCACGTTGGGGGAGGGGCTGGGTCCCAGAGGTGGTTTAGAAGAGGAGCTACAGTCCTGGGGCAGTGGTACTGGAAAGCCTGGGCGCAGGAGCCCTGGCTCAGGGCCCTGCCTGGCTGCAGCCCTGGCACAGCACTTGGTCTCCATCTGGCACGAAGCCTTGGCCCACCAGGGAGGTGGAGCAGCGGGCGCAGGAGAAACAGTTGTGGTGCCAGTGTCGGTCTTCAAAGGACACATACTTGCCTCCACCGAGTCCTGGAGGGGAGGCCGGAAGTTAGCTCTGCAGATCTGGGGATGGTCCAGCCCTCAACCTCACCCAATACCACATCCCACCCCCTTGCCTGCACCCTACCCGCTCCGTTCTTTGACCCTTGTCCCACCTACGATGGGGCGCTTGCAGCTGCTGCACTTAGGTGCAAAAAGTTCTCCAAAACAGGCCACACAGTAGGGATCTTCATCCCGGGAGGTGAACTGCTGCCCTGCCAGGGGCGTCTGGCACCCAGTACAGACCAGACATTCCCGATGCCAGGGCTGATCACGGTATGTCACTCCACCCTGTGTCAGCGTCTGTGGGGGCAGCATCCATTAGTAGGTATGCATGGCAATTCCCACCCCACAATGGGCCTTACTCACCCCCCACCTGGCTGGCCCAGCCCCCACCTTGCTGCAGCGGGCGCAGCGAGGAGCAAACTTGTTCTCATAGCAGGGCACGCAGTAGTGAGCACCCTTGTCAGGCACAAAAGAACGGGATCCCAGTGGCTGCTCGCAGCCACTGCACAGGAAGCAGTGCTCATGCCATGTCTGGCCTCCGTACTCCAGCTTCCGGGAACCTGCGGGGGAACAGGGGTTCCACTCAGAGGCTATGTCCCACGCTCCTGAGGGCCACGCTCTGTTACTTCCCCAGGAGTCTCCACTGCTCTCACAGCCTGAGCAGGGTGACGTCCATGCACATGCAGCAAGACCCGCCTCATGTACATTAGGCATGCTAACCTCTCCCCAGACACCAGACATGATGATTCAGCACACGCTAGACATGAGGATTTTGGCATATGTTAAGCCCCTATATGTCCCAGATATGACTATTTCAGTAAACAGCAAGCCTCCATGTAACAGTCATGAAGTCTCACTATGTGCTTAAGCCCTCATATAACAGATGTGATGGTTTCAGCACTCACACGGGACCCCACATGTGCCAGGCAAGTAAGTATCTGCTCACACAAAGTCCTAATCCCCTGGGCATGACAGGTTCAGTATATGCTAAGCCCTCGCATCTCCTTGGCTCACCATTCTCCATATGTGCTCAGTCCCAACATTTCTGTTAGGCATGCAGGTCCCCCACAAGTTAAGCCCTCTGTTTACCTGCCTCTGCACACGCTGAGACCCAATGCACCGAGCATGATAGTCTCAGCATGCCTCTAGCACCTACATGTACCAAACATGCAGATATTCACACATGCTACGCCTCCAAGTACGTATCAAATGCATCAACCTGCCGGCACATAGTGAGCCCCCAGGAGACGAGGCAAACAGATCCTGCATACACCAAATTTCCAGAAACGCAGTGTGTGTGCAGGTCTTTACACAGACCAAGTCTCCACGTATGAGACAGACACATGCCAAGACCCTACACAGATGCCAGGCATGCCAGTTCTCACACAGGATGAGCCCCTTGGGGACATACCAGGCATGACAGTCTCCCCCACAGGCGGAGCACTGCGAGGAAAACGCACTGCAGTAGCAGTCATTGCAGAGCAGCTCACTGTCCTGGCAGGTGAAGGGTTCATCGGCTAGTGAGCGCTGGCAGCGGCAGCAGCGGAAGCAGCCCTCGTGGAAGTGGCGGTCTTCATAGAACAGCTCCTGTGGGGAACACAGCGGGGACACTGGCACCCAGGCCTGGTGGGTCCATCCTTTGCCCCCTTCCTCCGGTCACCACCCACCTCCTGCCCAGCCCGGTCCTCTCCTTACCCTCGAGTCATGCCCAATAAGCTGCTGGCACTCAGCACAGGTGTTGGCAAAGGTATTGTCATAGCAGGGCACACAGTAGGGGCCGCTGTCTGTCTGGATGTACTTGCGTCCATACAGGGACTCGCTGCATTTTGCACAGTCAAATGACTCGCTCATGGTGGCAAGGGGAGAGAACCCTGTGGGGAGCACAAGGTGGAACTGGGGTCATGCAGAGGGGCTGTGGCTTGGCTCCTGGCAAAGAGCCCTCTGCATTCAAAACACAGTAAGAGTCCTGGCATAGGAAATGCCGGTTCAGAGTAGGTGGGGGATGAGGAAGGGGTGCTTCCGGGAAACCAGGAGTTCTGCATATTTCTTTCTGTATTTAACTGGGGGTAGGAAGAGGTCAGGAAAAAAACCAGGAAGCAGAAGTTGTTTTCTTATCTAGGACCTAGCAGACCTAGGGGGAGGGGGCTTTTCCTGGGTCAGTGACTCATTTCCTGCCCCAGCCAGCGTTTAGCCTCCACTGTCCCCAGTGTGGGGAGAAGCAGGGGCAGGGAGCCACCCCACTCTACTCCATATGAGCAGTACTCCCACCCTCTCCTGACTCCCAGGAAGAGACCTTAGGAATATGGATAAAGGAACCCTTATCCAGAGCTCTGGAGTACAGAACTGAGAGATGGGAATGGGCTGTTCTCAGCCCCCTCCTGATCCAGAAAACAGTGGAATGCTAGAGAGATGCTGGACTGATGAATGGTGCAGGAGGCCAGTGTGAGAGGTTGGGCCTTCCCTCCTGGAGAATCAGCCAAGCAAGGGGAACTTCAGAGGCTCAGCTTAGGCTCAAGCAGGAAGGAAATCCTGCAAGCTGGACACAGCCAGGCTTCCCCAGCTAGACCCTCTGCCCTCATCCTCCCACCCCCGCTGTGTCTCTGGTCACACCAGCTTACACAGCCTTGGCCTCAAACATCTGCAGCAGCTGTGGCAGCACAGATGGCCAGATGTCAGGTTCTGCCAGCAATGGGGAGAAAAAGGGAAAATGAAGTGTCGCAGGAGGCAGAGGGGAACTGGAGACAGACTGAGAGTGCAGTGCGCCCCTGCCACCTCTTGCTAGCAGCTGGCAAAACCTCAGGATCTTTCCATCCCTTGGGGTCATGATTTCCTTCCCACTGCCTCTGGGAGAGACGGTCACTCCCACCTTTTCTGATTTCTCAGGATTTGGGACTAGGGAGCTGAAAGGAGAGAGAGCAAGAGCCAGTGAAGACATTTTCTCCCCAGTCAGGCCCCATCTTGGGTGGGGGGGTAGGACAAGGGGGAGCCCTGAGAGCTGCTGCTGGAGACACCCAGCCCCCCACCAAACCTCAGACACTTTCCATTTTCTCAGGAACAAAGCATGTTTGTGGGATGAGGTCATCCACACAGCTGCCTCTGGAACAGGAGCCCGGGGGAGTGGAGCGGTAGGGAAGTGGGGTTCCCAGACCTTTATATTGCCCGATTCCAGTCTTTAGCCCCAAAGTCAGAGCTTCCGCCCCTGCTCTCCTCCATCATGAAGCCTGCTCTCTGAGGGCTGGGATCCTGGGGTATGGAGAGGACCCACCAGGACTCATAGGAAGGGGATTTTCTCACAGCTGTGGATGAGCACGGGGAAGTCAGAGAGACATACAAAGGAATTCACCAACCCACTCTCCCACAAGGCCCCAGTGACTGGCAGTCACCAGTCTGCCCTGGCTCAAGCTGAAGGAAAAGTCCTCCTTTTACTCATCCACCCCTAGCTCGATAGTCTTGACAAGCGCTGCTCTGGCTTGAAGTTCAGACTCCAGGCACCAGCAGATGCCCCCAGCTTGGAGGCCTGACTCTCCATACATCAAGCCTCTGTGCAATGGGACAACAGTAAGCTCGCACACCAGGCCAGGGCATGAGGCCACCAGGAGCCAGGGTCTTTAGAGCTGGGACTCCTGGGGTGGGGCCTATGGCATAGGGCAGAGAAGATACTCCTTCTCAGTCCCCTTCCTGCCACTCAGGCCCAGGTTTCCTCTGGCCCAACATCTGAGGATTGCCTGGGCTGTCAGCCACAGGGCAGCAGGGGGCCACACAGGTGGAATGCGTCCACAGGGGGTGCCTGGGCCTATTCCTTCCTTCTTGGCTTGGCCCACTGTGGCTGCCACCTTCTCAGGCCCAGGCTGGCCCTGGGTCCACCCCCTGAGAGACAGTCAGCACTCTGAGACCAGGGCAACCCAAATAGGGTATGGGCATGGCTTCTATTCCCTTCCCAGAATCCCCCCCCAACGCCCTAGTCTATCCAGCTGGGCTCTGATGAGGACAGAATGAAGGGCACCATCAAGGCCCACCTGTCTCTGCCCATACCCCTCTCTCTGCCCTTTTCCCTGGCAAGGCTGGGGACTGAGGGGGACTGAAGGGAGCCAGCCTTGTATTCCTTCCTGGCTGGCAGTGGGGCAGGGCTTGGGGGAGACTGATCCTCTACAGATGGCTGTCAACCCCTGCACCCCCAACGATCTCCCCCGACAAGGCACCTCCCAGGGAACCTCCTGGAGCTCAGAATGACTGCGTAACTGGCTGTGGTGTGTGGAGCGGCTCAAGCTGCAAGGTTTGAATCCCAGCTCCTACGCTTACTAACTGGGTGACCTTGGGCAAGTCACTTAAGCTCCCTAAGCTTGTTTTCCCATCTAATTAAATGAGATACTACTACTTCCTACCTCCTAAGGTTATTGTCAGGCTTAAACGGGATGATAATTGTAAAGCACCTGGCAGATAATACTCAGAAAATGGTAGCTATCAGTATTTTTACTATTAGCGTCCTCTCTCATACTGCAGCCAGATAGCAGTTTCACAAGCAGGTCTGGATCAAGGGGCTGAACTGGAATTTTTTTTTTTTTTTTTTGAGACAGAGCCTTGCTCTGTTGCCCAGGCTGGAGTGCAGTGGTGCGATCTCGGCTCACCGCAACCTCCGCCTTCCAGGTTCAAGCGATTCTCCTGCCTCAGCCTCCCGAGTAGCGGAAACTACAGGCGTGCACCACCAGACGCAGCTAATTTTTGCATTTTTAGTAGAGATGGGGTTTTTATCATATTAGTCAGGATAGTCTCGATCTCTTGACCTTGTGGTCTGCTCACCTCAGCCTTCCAAAATGCTGGGATTACAGGTGTGAGCCACCGCGCCTGGCCAGGACTGGAATTTTTAAATAGAGATGGGGGTCTCAATATGTTGCCCAGGTTGGTCTCAAACTTCTGGGTTCAAGCTATCCTCTTGCCCTGGCTTCCCTTGGCTAAAGTGCTGGGATTACAGGCGTGAGTCACCATGCCCAGCCCAGATTTTTTATTTTTATTTTTTTGAGACAGGGTCTCACTCTGTCACCCAGGCTGGAGTGCAGTAATGCGATCTTGGCTCACTGCAATCTCCGCCTCCAGGGTTCAAGCGATTCTCCTGCCTCAGCCTCCGGAGTAGCTAGGATTACAGGAGCATACCACCATGCCCAGCTAATTTTTGTATTTTTAGTAGAGACAGAGTTTCGCCATATTGGCCAGCCTGGCTCAGCTTTTTTTTTTTTTTTGAGTTGGAGTCTCACTCTGTTGCCAGGGCTGGACTGCAGTGGCACAATCATGGCTCACGGAAGCCTCAAACTTCTAGGCTTGGCCAGGTGAGGTGGCTCATGCCTGCAATCCCAGCACTTTGGGAGGCCAAAGTGGGTGGATCACCTGAGGTCAGGAGTTCAAGACCAGCTGTTCAACATGGTGAAACCCCATCTCTACTAAAAAGACAAAAATTAACAGGGCATGGTGATGGGCGCCTGTAATCACAGCTACTCGGGAGGCTGAGGCAGGAGAATTGCTTGAACCCTGGAGGCGTAAGTTGCAGTGAGGCGAGATTGTGTCATTGCACTCCAGCCTGGTCGACAAGAGCAAACTTCTATCTCAAAAAACAAAAAAGTAACTTTTGGTTTCAAGCAAGCCACCTGCCTCAGCCTCCTGAGTAGTTGGGACTACAGCCATGTGCCACCATGCTCAGTTAGGTGTTTCTAGTTTTTGTAGAGATGGGTGTCTCACTATGTTGCCCAGGCTGGTCTTTTAACTCCTGGCCTCAAGTGATCCTCCAGCCTCAGCCTCCCAAAGTGCTGGGGTTACAGGCATGAGCCACTGTGCCCAGCCTGTTCTGAAATTTGACCTGGACATTCTCAGTGTAGGCCCAGGTAGAGAACAGGAGGCCCCATGCCCATGGGGCTTGCGGAAGACACCAGTGGGGCCAGTGTCCTGGTCACCCCAGCCTGGTCAGCCTGACTCTAGTAAGCATGACTCTGAGATCTCTCACACAGGTTCACGGGTGTTAGACACCTGCATGCTGCTTTGCCACTCGCAAAGTCCATGCCTATCCCATCTCATCAGATCTCACAAAAGGCAGGATGGATGGAGTATCATCCCCATTTTACAACTGAGCACAAGGAGGGCAGGAACAGAGCAGGGTCATGCCCAAGATCACTCAGGTACCAGGACCCAGATCCCCTGCCTCCCAGCCCAGAGCTCTGCTCTCTCCCTAAAAATGCTGCTCTGGTGATGAAGGAGATGGTCAGCTTTTAAGGGCAGGGTGACAGGAGATGCAGCAGAGCCTGGCTCTTCTCCCCAGCTGCTAGCCCTGTGACTGGAAGGCACCCAGAAGCCTTTCCAATGACCCATGCCAACCATTCAACCCTTCTGTCCCCCCACCCCTCAACACACCCACTGTCCAGGAGGACCCTGGCCAGGTCCCACAGCTGTGAGTCAGGATCAGAACAGACCCCTCCCCCACCTTCTAGAAGCCAACAGGAGACTTGAAGGGAGAAATTCAACTCCCCCAACCCTCGCCCTCTGCAACTGGGCACCAACCCCAAGCTCTGCTCTCCCCCATAGGGCCTGAAAGTCAGAGAAGTTTAGGGAAGGGGGTTGGGGGAGCAGGATCCCGCAGCTGCTCTGGGGACAGGAGAGGAACAGTTCATTCACCCTGGTGCCCCAGGGCTGAGGCAGCCCGTCCAAGATTTGAGTTTAAAAATAAGTAGGGGCTGTCTTGGTGGCTGTGTGTGTACACGGGGCTCTTCTTGATCTCGAACTTACTGTCTCAGGGCCTCTGCCTCCTGGGGGATCAGTGGGCTCAGAGTTTCTGTTTCCCCAGTGGTTCAGGCCTGGGTATGTCAGGGGCTGTCTTGGAAGCTGTCAGCCCACCTAGGTCTCTCTGCCTCCCCTGAGTCTCTGTCTCTGCTCCACTCAGCATCTCAGTCTGGGCACACTTCAGCTGCTGTCTTTAGGTTTTGGACGGCCCTGTATCTTGACTGGCTGTCCCCCGGGGCCCATGCCTCTGTGGATCTCAAGTCTTGGTCTCTTCTTGTCTAAATGGCTGAATGTCTCAATGCCCACCACCTCCCTTTCTGTCTCTGCATCCAGGTCTCTTTCGCCATCTCTGCATACCTGAATGTCTCTGTCTCTAGTCTCTCGGTGTCTCTGCAGGCCTCAGAGAGCAGACTCAGCATGAAGCCACTGACACCCACGCCTCAGGGCACCTTCAAGGCCCGGAGAACGGCCCTAGCAATGTGTTAGCTGGGGTTCTACGTAAGCTTTTTCTGAAAATGCTCCACAAAGCCTGGGACGGCCCTCATGACTCGGGTCTGTCCACCGGTAACTCCGTACGCCCAGTGTGTCCTTGTTTCAATGATCTCGGTAGCCTCCTGTGCCTCGAGTCGCCCCTGCCTGTCTCGGTCTCTCGCTCCACCGGGCTTTCCGAGAACCTCAGTTTCTCCTGCGCTCCTGTTCGCTCTGTCTGTCTGTCTCTCTCTGGCTTTTCTATTTCAAACTTAGCCCCCTCCCCGCCCAACTCTCGCTGCCGCCCCCGCCACCGCCCCGCCGGGCAGCCCGGAGAGGTCCAGTCCGGGCGGGCGCTCTCCCGGGCTCGGCGTGTCCCGGGCGCCCGCGGCCAGAGCCCGGCGGGGATAGTGGGCCGGGTCGCGGCTGGCCTCAGCGCTCCGCGGGTCCACTCGCTCCCCGGCCCGGGCGCGGGGAAGGACGGCCGGGTCTGGGAGCCGGGGTCGGCGGGGCGCTCACCTCGAAGCCGGCGGCGGGCGGAGGGAGCGGGGCGCGCGCGGCGCGGGCGGGGCCGGGAACCGGGCGCCGCGTCCCTCGGCGGCTCCTACCTGCGGGTCGGGCCGAGCGGGGGCCGAGCGGGGGGCCAGCGAGCTGCCGGCGAGGCTGCCGACTGCAGACGGACCGTGTGGGCGAGTGGGAGCGCGGCCCCAACCGCTCCCCGAGGAAGTGAGCGCCGGCCCGCCCCGCCCGGACCCCGCCCCCGGCCCCCCAGCCCGCCGCGGGGGCCAGACCCCGCCCCCATCTCCCTTTCGGCCGCCTGCCGGCCCGGCCCCCTCCTCCCGCCCTGCCTAACCTGGCTCTCCCAACCTTCGGGCAGCCAGGACCCCGCCCCTGTCCCCCTCCCCGCAGCCGCTGCTGTCTTCCCCCTCCCACCCCCATCCCCAGCTGCCAGAGGGAGACTGCTGTATTCCGTCTTAGGCAGGCGGCACCAGACCCCGCAGACCACAGTCCATTGGGGGAAGAGTCTTCTGGCCTCCTCGGATCTCCCCCCGCCCCACCTTACCCCTAGGGGTGACACTCAGCCCGGCCTTAATCCAGGCTGGAGGAGGAGGTTTTGACTCTGCTGTCATGAGCCTGTCAGCGGGCACCAAGGTGTTCTCTGAAAACATGGGGCAAAGAGAGGACCCCTCCCCCACCATAGGGCCTTGACCTTCAAAGGGTTTTATTCCACAACTTTGAGTGGCAAAAACAGGGGTAACCACCGCCTCACCTCCAGTGGCCTCCTGACACTGAGAAGTCCTGCCTTGCCTGGGTTTCCGCAGTGCCCAGGAATAGTTTTGACCTTTGAAGCTCGGGGGAGACCCTAATCCTTGGCCCCATGATCTCTGGGCTTCTAGGGAGGGGTGTGAGGAGTGTGAGACGATGGGGCGCTGCAGGGGTGGTGGAGGAGAGGGGGAGGGGACCTCTGCAGTGTCTGAGCCTCTGGCTTCCTCCCTGTGTCTGTGAGGGAGGACTGGCGCCTGCTAGAGACACGAGGCCCCTCCAGGTCCTTGAGGCCACCCCCCCCTGGGATCCTCAGGCTTGTCACTAGGAATAAATAGCCTCGGTCTGGAAGGGTGGGGAGGGAGGGAGGCAGGAGGCTCTACTGTGCTGTTTGTTTGGGGAAACAAGAGACAGCAAACCAATCCCGGAATAACCTTAGCATCTAGAGTGAAGATTCAGGTGCCCGCAAAGACCTCTCCACACCCCAGGCTGGGTGCAGCCGAGCTCTCAAGGAGGAACTAACACCTTCCCAGGCTGGGGCTACTGAGAACCCTTCCCTCCCATTTCTGTGTCATGCCTGGGTTCCTGGGTCCCAAGTCACCTTCCAGGCCTGGTTTCCTTTCAAAATTAAATCATTGCTTGTTTATTATTGCTGTTGCTGCCTAAATGGTACGAGCTATGAAGGCAGGGCTCCTTTTGTTCACCACTGCCTTCTCATACTTAACCCAGGGTCTGGCACATCATAAACATCTGATGAATGAATGGATGACAGACACTGCTTCAGTATGCATGTCCCTCTAACATCCTCAGTTTGGATCACAGGCACCTGCTCTCTAGAGTCCAGGCAATGAGCATCCAGCCCATGGATGGGGCCTTTCTCTGGGATTTTTTTTTTTTTTTTTGAGGCAGAGTCTCTCTGCCGCCCAGGCTGGAGTGCAGTGGCACGATCTCGGCTCACTACAACCTCCACCTTCCAGGTTCAAGTGATTTTTCTGCCTTAGCCTCCCAAGTAGCTGGGACTACAGGTGCATGCCACCACGCCTGGCTAATTTTTTTGTATTTTTAGCAAAGAAGGGGTTTCACCATATTGGCTAGGCTGGTCTCGAACTCCTGACTTCACGATCTGCCTGCCTCAACTTCCCAAAGTGCTGGGACCACAGGTGTGAGCCACTGTGCCTGGCCTCTCTGGGATTTATCTGGCAGATGTAAGAAACTCCCAGCCCAGGGCAGAGCAGTGAAGACTACTCAGTCTTGGTGGAGTGGGTACCAAGAGGAGGTCAGCTCTGGGTTGATGGGAGGGCAAAGGTGGGGAGCCTTCAGAAAGCGGGAGTTTATGAGTGGGTGCAGAAGGGCCCGATGAAAGGCAGAATATTGGAATCTCTGTTCTTGATGCATGGCTCTAATCCCTCCTAAATAGTCATAATAAGAGCCAGTACTTCCTGAGTTCTTTTTTTTGCACCAGTCCTAAACACTTTACATATATTAACATACCTTATTATTCAAGAACTTTATTAAATATATGTATATATTTGTTTGTTTGTTTGTTTTGAGACAGTGTGTTGCTCTGTCACCCAGGCTGGAGTGCAGTGGTGCAATTACAGCTCACTGTAACCTTAACCTCCTGGGCTCAACTGATCCTGCAACCTCAGTCTCCCAAGTAGCTGGGATTACAGGCATGGGCCACCACACCCAGCTAATTTATTTTAATTTTTATTTTTTGTAGAAGCAGGGGTCTTATTATGTTGTCCACGCTGGTCTTGAACTCCTGGGCTCAAGTGATCCCCTTGCCTCAGCCCCAGAAAGTGCTGGTATTACAGGCATGAGGCACCACTCCTGGCCTAAATATATATTTTCATCCCCATTTTAAAGATGAGAAAATGGAGGCATAGAGAGATTAAGTAACCTGGCCAGGGCGACACAGGTAATAATGGCAAAGTTAAGGTTCAAATCCGGATGGTTGGCTGGGCATGGTAGCTCTTGCCTGTAATCCCAGCACTTCGGGAGGCTGAGGCGTGATTGAGCCCAACAGTTTAGGACTAGCTCTGGCAACAAAGTGAGACGCCCCCATCTCTATTTGAAGAACAATCAAATCGGCAGGGCACAGTGGCTCTAATACAGGCTGGGATCATACCTGTAATCCCAGCAGTTTGGGAGGCCGAGGTGGGTCAGGAGTTTGAGACCAGCCTGGCCAACATGGCGAAACCCCATCTCTACTAAGAATACGAAAATTGACCGGGTGTGGTGGCGCTTGCCTGTAATCCCAGTTACTCGGGAGGCTGAGGCAGGAGAATCGCTTGAACCTGGGAAGCGGAGGTTGCAGTGAGCCGAGATTGCACCTTTGCACTGCAGCCTGGGCGACAGAGCACGACTCCATCTTGTGGGGGGTGGGGAATAAAAATCAAATCTAGAGACGTTCTTCGCCGAGAGTCGCCGCGGTTTCCTGCTTCAACACTGCTTGGACGGAACCGGCGCTCGTCTCCCAACCCCTGCCGGCCGCCCACAGCCAGCCCTCTGTCACCTCCACACCGCGCCTTCGGACCGCCCCAAGGCCCCCGCCGCCGCTCCAGCGCCGGGCAGCCACCGCCGCTGCCGCCGCCATGACGACCGCATCACCTTCGCAGGTGTGCCAGAACTACCACCAGGACTCAGAGGCCGCCATCAACCGCCAGATCAACCTGGAGCTCTGCGCCTCCTATGTTTACCTGTCCATGTCTTACTACCTTGACTGCGATGATGTGGCTTTGAAGAACTTTGCCAAGTACTTTCTTCACCAATCTCATGAGGAGAGGGAACATGCCGAGAAACTGATGAAGCTGCAGAACCAACGAGGTGGCCGCATCTTCCTTCAGGATATCAAGAAACCAGACCATGATGTCTGGGAGAGCGGGCTGAATGCGATGGAGTGTGCATTACATTTGGAAAAAAATGTGAATCAGTCACTACTGGAACTGCACGAACTGGCCACTGTCAAAAATGACCCCCATTTATGTGACTTCATTGAGACACACTACCTGAATGAGCACGTAAAATCCATCAGAGAATTGGGTGACCACGTGACCAACCTGCGCAAGATGGGAGCGCCCCAGTCTGGCTTGGCGGAATATCTCTTTGACAAGCACACCCTGGGAGACAGTGATAATGAAAGCTAAGCCTTAGGCTAATTTCCCCATAGCCACGGGGTGACTTCCCTGGTCACCAAGGCAGTGCATGCATATTGGGGTTTCCTTTACCTTTTCTGTAAGTTGTACCAAAACATCCACTTAAGTTCTTTGTACCATTCCTTCAAATAAAGAAATTTGGTACCAAAGGAAACAAAAAAATCAAATCTAGACAGTCAGATGTCATAGCGCTTATGCCAAAAATGAGCTTCACCATTAGGCTCTAGTATCTGTAGTCATTTTATCTCTATAAACCTCAGTCTTCTTGCTGTGAAAAGCGAATGACTGCCTCACAGCACTGTTGTAAGGACTGGATGAGAGCACATAATAGGCTGTCAATATGTGGGGACAGTCCCCCTTTCATGATCAAATGTTAAGGTTCAGCTGCTTGGACTTGGAGTCTGGGGGTCAGAGAAAGTTAGCTCTCTGGCTTGGGCCCACATGGGCTAGGGAAACCGGCCTAGGGGCAAGCTGCCCACAGGGAAGCTGTGTCTCCCCCGTCTCAATTTCCACTCCCCAGTGGGCTCACATTTCCCTGCTCACTCTATTTTCGCTGGCCCAGGAGGACGTGCCCCAGGAAAGTCCAGGGATCAGCCACATGGACTCCCTGTTCCTGTTCCCTATCTATCCTCCCCCCTCCCTGGGAAACAGGTGTGTCTGAACTGGGGCTAGAAGCAGAGCCCGGGGAGCTGGACGACTGGCCTTGGGTGAGTAGAAGCTTGTTGTCCCTCAGTCACCTCAGAGGTCCCCACGTACTCTTCTTTATCTTGTTCTTAGGATACCCCTGCTATTTTTTTTTACCCTGCAATGATTTTTAAAAGAAGGCTCTGGGTGGCTGCTGACAGGCCTCTCATGGTTTCCTCTGGGTAGTGAATCACTCTGTGATGCCTGTAACGACAGGCCTCCTTCCCCCTAGTGAGAACACAGGCTTTCTTCTCTGGGTGTATTGCTGACTCTTATACTGGCTGCCTACAGCCCTTGCAGGCCTCAAGGCTTGGCAGATAACCTCTTCCAAATTGCCCAGATGCCTTCTTTTATTTTTATTTTTATTTCCCTGAGGTGAGTCTTGCTCTGTCGTCCAGGCTGGAGTGCAGTGGTGCAATCTTGGCTCACTGCAACCTCTGCCTCCTGTGTTCAAGCGATTCTCCTGCCTCAGCCTCCAGAGTAGCTGGGATTACAGGCGTGCACCACCACACCCGGCTAATTTTTGTATTTTTAGTAGAGGAGATGGGGTTTCACCATGTTGGCCAGGCTGGTCTCGAACTCCTAACCTTGTGGTCCGCCTGCCTCAGCCTCCCAAAGTGCTGGGATTATAGGTGTGAGCCATCGTGTCCAGCTTTTTTTTTTTTTTTTTTTTTAACAGAGCCTCACTCTGTCGTCCAGGCTGGAGTGCAGTGGAGCAATCTCAGCTCACTGCAATGCCCGCCTCCCACGTTCAAGCTATTCTTCTGCCTCAGCCTCTTGAGTAGTTGGGAGTATAGGCACGTGCCACCATGCCCCACCAATTTTTGTATTTTTAGTTGAGATAGGGTTTCACCATGTTGGCCAGGCTGGTCTCAAACTCCTGACCTCAAGTGATCTGCCCGCCTTGGCCTCCCAATATGCTGTGATTACAGGCATGAGCCACTGTGCCTGGCCGTCCAGAAACTTTCCTTGTGACCCCAAGCTGGACATTGAATTTGTGGGTGGAGAGGGTGAAATAAGTAAGAGACTTTTACAGAGCACGGGAGGTGGGGGAGGGCAGAGTGAGAACTTATGTGGTTAAAGATTCACTGTGTGAAGGGCACCATGCCACGTGCTAGTTATTACCTCCTTCAGTCCTCACAAAAGCCAGATGAGGTGTTTATTATAACAATTATCATCATCACCATTTGACAGAGTCAGACAAGCTCAGAGTATATGACATCATGGCCTCAAAGCCGGTAGGTGACAGATATAAAAGTAGGGCTGACACCAGGGTCCCCGTGTCTAATGTACAGAGTTAGCTTCTCTTGGGTATGCTGGTCACCCAGTGCCTTCTTCAGGGAAAGAGACAGGAGTGGCTGGGGCTGCCACCTAGTCACCGTGCCTGATAGCTGATCTTCTTGACAGAAACAAGGCTGGAAAAGTGGGCATGGGATGGGTCAGGTTATAAAGGGCCTTGTTTTCCAATGATAAGTGACAAATGAGATGAAATTTTGTTAATGCAAGAGGCTCTAAGTGGACAAGGCTCAAACTCATACTTTCAGCTCTTTCATGCCCATTGGTCGACTGGACTGGCATTTCTGGGGACTAAGGAGAGGATTTCCCCAGAGCTCCTGAGCTGGAGGAGTAAACCCTGTCATGAGAAATGGGTGCAATTATACACCCTGTTTCATGTGGTGGAAAAGAAACCAAATGCCCAGTCCTCTCTGCAAACTTAGAGGCAGGTTTAGTAGTAATAAAAATAATAATGGTAACTCCATTTTATTTTACTTTATTTTTTGAGATGGAGTTTCACTCTTGTTGTCCAGGTTGGAATGCAATGGCACGATCTCGGCTCACCACAACCTCTGCCTCCCGGGTTCAAGTGATTCTCCTGCCTCAGCCTCCCGAGTAGCTGGGATTACAGGCATGTGCCACCATGCCCGGCTAATTTTGTATTTTTAGTAGAGATGGAGTTTTTCCATGTTGGTCAGGCTGGTCTCGAACTCATGACCTCAGGTGATCCACCTGCCTCGGCCTCACAAAGTGCTGGGATTACAGGCGTGAGCCACTGTGCCTGGCCTAGTAACTCCATTTTATTTTCAACTTGCTAAGGAGTAAAAACAGCATTAAGCACTTTACACATTATTTCGTTTAATCCTCAAAACAATCCTGTGGGCATAGTATTATTAGTACCTCAATTTACACTCAGATGGAGGCTCAGTGAATCTAACGTTACTTTGACTGGGGTAGCCTCAGAATACACCTCATGGGTCACGGTTGTAATCATTACCTTGTACTGCCTCTGATCTTCATATCATCAACCAGCCATTCCCTTGGGGATGTGAGGGACTCAGAACTTTATAGGTGCTGTCATTGAATGATTCCCTTCTATGCTCTTTACAGATATGATTCCTCAGTTCAACTGTGAGCTCTTGAAAGCAATATGAAGCAAGAAGTGCATGTTATTATTATCCTCATTTTATACCTGAGAAAAATGATGCTCATTAAAGTCAACAAAGCAGCCAAAAGTCACACAGCCTGTAAGTGAGTGGCAGAGCCAGGTATGGTGTTAAGGTCTCTTGTCTCTCCATAGAATGTTCTTTTCTGTACACTGTTGTAGAGGAGCAAAAAATGGGTGGGTCAGATGAACCAAGTTTATATAGTGTTCTGAGTTACAGAAAAGAATAGTGGCATGGGGCTTCTGGGGGTTGGTGGCAACACAGATTATGGGAAGGTGAGGGGAAGAAATGTCCTGTTATGGAGATAAAATCTCTCAGGAAGTAACAGTTGCAGCCCTCTTCTTGACACAGACCTCACTAAAAATGTAGATTTCCGTTGTAGATGCAAATTTATTTTACAAAAGGAAGGACAGCTTTTCAGAGCAACTCCTGTGTCTGCAGTTTCTCAGCATAACCAGCTGAAAGAAATAAGCAAGATAAATATATATTTTGGAGTGGCATGTTCTGGTCTCCTACAGTCATATTTGGGGTGGTGTGTCTTTTTTGAGACGGAATCTCACTCTATTGCCCATGCTGGGGTGCAATGGCACGATGTTGGCTCCCTGCAACCTCTGCCTCCCACGTTCAAGTGATTTTCCTGTTTCAGCCTCTCGAGTAGCTTGGGATTACAGGTGTGCGCCACCACGTTCGGCTAATTTTTCTATTTTTTTTAGTAGAGACGGGGTTTCAACCATATTGGCCAGGATGGTCTCGAACTCCCGACCTCGTGATCCGCCGGTCTCAGCCTCCAAAAGTGCTGGGATTACAGGCGTGAGCCACTGCACCTAGCCAGCGCCTAGCCAGCGCCAACATTGTTAAGGGCATACTCCTCTAGCTTTAAACATACCGCCTAAATACTGCAACCTGCGCCGAGCTGTAAGTGACTGCACATGCGCACACGCCAAGCCCAGCTCGGACGCAGGGCAGTGCCAGCCACGTGTTCCCAGGTGCCAACGCGGGCCAAGCGCGAAGGCGAGATCTGGGCAGCGTGGACAGGCGCTAGCAAATAAGAACGGGCTCTTGTCGAATCACAAGACTAGATCTAGGAAACTACACTTCCCAGAAGGAGCCTGCGGTGTCTGCCTTTGCTGAATGACGTACTTCCGGAAGATCGGCTCCGGATAGGCTGCTTAGAGGAAGTGGGCGGTTCTAAACCACCAGAGGCTAGGCCTGTTTCCGGTAGGATCAGTGGACTCGGCGGCAGAGGGAGTGCGGAACCGACGTTGTCCACTGAGCTTTTCCAAGGCTGTACAGACATGGCGGCGGCTTTTCGGAAGGCCGCTAAGTCCCGGCAGCGGGAACACCGAGAGCGAAGCCAGGTAGGACCACACAAGCCCCACGAGCTTGTTGCCATGTGTTACTGTCGTCCCAAGTCTCTCGCCACCCTGGGATCCCAGTCCAAGCTATATGTAAATGCACGCAAATGCATGCTAATGCAGCTGGCGTGGGTGGGGCGGGGCTTCGCGGGAACGAGTGGAGGGGATTTGTCGTTCCTGTTCTAACAAGAGCAAGGACTGCTCCCCCATTCCTTGGGGCCATCAAACCTACTCTGGAAGATTTCAGTGTAGTGATTGAATAAGATAATATATATTAAGTGCCTGGCCTCTTCTGAGGCAACTGAGGTCAGAGCTCTTATAGGCAACAACTGCCAGGCTGAAATTGGATCCCACGTCTTATGCTCAGCTCCTCCTGCTGCATATGGTGGCACTGACCGAGGAGACTGTCGTTACTAATGTGGTATCATCATCATACTGGTTTTGTGGTTCATGAAGATCTGCCACATGTGCCATTTGTTTATGCCTTACCCCTTAATGTTGGTGTTTTCCATTCCCATTGTACAGATGATGAGGAAACTGAGGTCCAGAGTGGTGACTTGTCCAGTTACAAACACCAGATTCAGGCAGAGTAAACAGTTCTAGGATTTCTATGGTGGGTGTGTCTGTGTGGGGAGGTTGAGTAGAAATAAGTTTATATTGATACACTGTCAGGAATCCCATGCTTAATATCTGATTCAGAAAGACTCCTAGGCATATGTATATATGTGCTCCAACTTCATTTTACAGATAAGGAAGAGAGGGGAAAGGATGTGTCCAGAGTTGTACAGCTGACTGATAGGTTAGAACTAAGGCCTCTTAACTATAGTTCAGTCTTCCTGCTTAATAGCATTTATCAGAGTTTTTTATTTTTTTTGAGACGGAGTCTCGCTCTGTTGCCCAGGCTGGAGTACAATGGCGTGATCCTGCCTCACTGCAACCTCCACCTGCTGGGTTCAAGTGATTCTCCTGCCTCAACCTCCTGGGTGGCTGGGACTACAGGTGTGCACCACCATGCCCAACTAATTTTTGTATTTTTAGTAGAGATGGGGTTTTGTGATGTTGGCCAGGCTGATCTCGAACTCTTGACCTCAGGTGATCCACCCACCTCGGCCTCCCAAAGTACTGGGATTACAGGTGTGCGCCACCACACCCGGCCAAAACTATTACCTTTTGAGCACTTACTATATGCTAGGCAGAGCCCTGCATGTTTTACAATTGTCTCATGTATCCTACAACATCCCTATAAGGTGGATGTTAATTCCTCGTTTTACAAATAAGGAATCTGGTGCTTAAAGAGATTGAATAGTATATCCAAAGTCATAGTTGTCAGTAGTGGATTTGTATTAGCAGAGAAGACAGAGGGCTTTCAAAGCTGGCCGTGGACATGGCATGGCCGTGGCTGAATAAGAACAGAAGGCCTATGTGGAAGAGGTGAGGAGAAGGCCATGCTGGAAAGGTGGGTAAACCATCGACACAGATGTTCCATATTTGGGTACTTTGGGCTTTCTCCTGTAGATCCTTCCGTAGGGCAGCAGGGAGGCCACTGAAGATATTTTGTCTGGAAGGTGTATGTATTATTACGTAAATTATTTCAGATACAATACCAGGTTTTCTTCTGTAATGCAGATGTACATTCAAGTGGACATGAGAGATCTCAGGAGTTCTGCCTCTTCTCATGTTGTTGCTCTTTTGACCCTTTAGCTTTCTTTCTCTACTCTGTCAACCTCATTTTATCTGCTGTAATTAAAGTTAAAAGTATTAAGGGAGGTTTGGTGTTATTTTGTTAATTTTTTTGTGATAGGGTCTTGCTGTGTTGCCCAGGCTGGAGTGCAGTGGGGCAATCATGGCTCACTTCAGGCTCGACCCCCTCAAGCCATTCTTTTGCCTCAGCCTCCTGAGTAGCTGGGACCACAGGTGTGCACCATGACACCCAGCTAATTTTATTTTATTTTTTTTAATTTGTAGAGGTGAGGTCTCACTGTGTTGCCCAGACTGGTCTCAAATTCCTGGGCTCAAGTAATCTGCTCACCTCAGCCACCCAAAGTGCTGGGATTGCAGGTGTGAGCCTGGCCTTAAATAGTTATTTATTGCATCACTTGAAGCATAAAAGATGAGATAGATGACTGTTAAAAATCCTACCGAAATTATAATACAAGGCTTTTTTTGTTTCGTTTTGTTGAGATGGAGTCTCACTCTGTTGCTTGGGCTGGAGTGTAATGGTGCGATCTCGGCTCACTGCACCCTTAGCCTCCCAGGTTTAAGCGATTCTCCTGCTTCAGCCTCCCAAGTAGCTGGAATTACAGGCACCTGCTAATTTCATGCCTGGCTAATTTTTGTAGACAGGGTTTCACCATATTGGCTAGGCTTGTCTTGAACTGCTGACCTTGTGATCCACCCACCTTGGCCTCCCAAAGTGCTGGGATTACAGGCATGAACCACCGCACCCCACCTATTATACAAGTTTAAACACTAGAGAAGTGTATGCATTTCCCGAAATGTTAAGATTATTCGAAACAGAAGAGAGCTTAGTCTACTGTGATGGTCCTGGGTAGAATGGGGTCTGGTTTTAGCTCTGCCACTTACTAGTTCAGTGTTCTTGGGCTTATCGTTCTCTAAACCTCATTCCCTTTATGGAAAACTGTGATAACAGTAGTGCCTGTTTCACCTTCTTTTCATGATTGTTGTGGGGATTAAATGAAATTGTATAGTGAGCATAGCACTTTGCTTTTTGACAGAGTAAGCGCTTCATAAATAAGAACTATTATAATGATATAGGCAAGAGAAGCCAGCACAGACCCTGACATATACTGAGTGCTCAACATATGGTAGTATGTAGAAAGATCATACCAAGATTTAATCCTTATACCTTCCATGCTCTCCAAGTCTGTGTCAAAGAAAGTAATTTCTGTCATACTTTTTTCTCATACCTAGTACCAGAAGTATAATAATAGTAGGGGTTGGGCATGGTGGCTCATGCTGTAATCCCAGCACTTTGGGAGGCCGAGGCGGGCAGATCACCTGAGGTCGGGAGCTCGAGACCAGCCTGACCAACATGGAGAAACCCCATCTCTACTAAAAATACAAAATTAGCTGGGTGTGGTGGTGCATGCCTATAATCCCAGCTACTTGGGAGGCTGAGGCAGGAGAATCACTTGAACCCAGGAGGTGGAGGCTGTGGTGAGTGGAGATTGCGGTGAGCCAAGAGTGTGCCATTGCACTCCAGCCTGGACAACAAGAGCGAAACTCTGTCTCAAAAAAAAAAAAAAAATTAGTAAACTCATGCTGGACAGCTGCTATGTGTGAAACCAGGTGCAGTCATTACCATTTACACAGGCTCCTTGAATCCTCAGGATAACCTGGAGAAGCAGGTACTGTTCTCATGTTACAGTCAGGAAATAGCGGTTCAGAGAAGTTAAGTGACATGCCCAAGGTCACAGATTGTTCAGAGGTAAAGCTTAGATTTGAACCCACATCTCCAAACTCTAAATTTAGCTCCCTTACCACAGTTGCTTCCCCTGTTACTATGTTTTCCGTTTGTAGTATTTTCTAAACCCATGGATTAAGTTGGTAGTAATTTTAGTACAACTGGCAACTGCTTGCTTAGTGCCGAGTCATTGTTGCCTCTCTCTGTCCTTAATAGGCCAAGAAACCTACTACAGCAGTGCTTGTGACCTGTCTGGTGCTGGCATGGTCCCTCTCATCCTTGGGCAGAGCCCAGTTGTTGGGAGGGGGAGGGAACAGGGTCATGGGTTAGCTCCAAGGGCTGGATTTACTGAGCGCTCCAGAGACTCCTGTGCCTGTGAGGTGTCATGTTGATTTGGATATGTGTTCACTGAGGAAACTAAGCACTGTTGTTTTTTCTTTTGCCTTCTAGCCTGGCTTTCGAAAACATCTGGGCCTGCTGGAGAAAAAGAAAGATTACAAACTTCGTGCAGAGTGAGTTCAGTCTTTCTGGTAGAGTCGCTGCCAAGAAAGCTTACAACCTGCTTGCACTGCAGCTGAATTGCCTGAGTGTCCGACAGGGGATAATTTCCTGCCATTGATAAAATGGCCAAAGCTCTGGCAGCCTGTCAGATAATTTTTTCTGTGACCCTACATTTCTCTCTTTGTTTAAGCACATCATTATTTATTTAACTGTAGTGGCATTGTGATTTATTTTTATTATGTTGTTCCAGATCATTTTTCTCATAGTGGCTTTGATTTGACTCTGCCTTGGCATTTGAGCCCAAAGCTGAATTTTTTTTCTCTTTGTTTTCTTGAAGTGCAAGATATAATCTAAAATTCCATTTGTTGAGTCTCTTATATCACCATGTGTGTGGTGTGGTGTGGAATGAAGAGATGTGAAAGACGGATTCATGAGACCAAGCGTGGGTGATAATGAACTCTGAAAACATTTTATAAAACAATTATCCCCATTCTTCTTCTCTATTAGCACTTGATTTGCAGAATGCTTCATAATTATTTGTTAGTCATACATGTCCGCTGAGGTCCTTCTAATGCCCCTGGTATAGATGGTGGCAATGGATTAAGTGGGTTTCTGTAGGTCCAAGAGATTTTAAGGCTAATGATAATTAAGTGTTGTTTACTGGGCCAGGCAGTGTTCTGGGATATTTACCATTTTTACACCTGATTTATCCTTCCCAACAAACCTTCTGGGATAAGTTACTAATTACCGTATTTATTTCACAAATGAAATTGGGATGCAGAGTGGTTAAATAACTTATCCAAGATTGCTTAGCCAGAAGTGTCAAGTCCAGATTTAAACCCATGCTGTCTGGCTCCAGAGTCCACAATTCTAGTCATTATGCTATACTGTACTGTGCAGTTTCTGAATTATATGTGGTCATTTGGTGCCCAAACTTGCACCATATCCTCTCTAAGGAGTTTTAATTTGTACTTTGGTGTCTCCCTGTAATGATGTAAATGGCACTGAAACATATGTGGGCTGGGGACAGTTAATTTCAGGTTCCACTGGAATAGGAACTGTTGATTAGATTGTGGACCCTGTGAAGACATGAGCTCAGCTC
Source organism: Ateles fusciceps (assembly GCA_036589455.1). Lineage (NCBI taxonomy): Eukaryota > Metazoa > Chordata > Mammalia > Primates > Atelidae > Ateles > Ateles fusciceps. The sequence goes on from JAZHEH010000733.1 coordinate 9,569,485, forward strand.
AGTGACAGTGGAGTGTCTGTCTGTCAGATCCAGTCACTGCTTTGGCTTTTTCTTTTCTTTTTTTTTTTTTTCTTTTTTCTTTTTTTTTATAAAGACGGGGTTTCACCATGTTAGTCAGGCTGGTCTTGAACTCCTGACCTCAGGTGATCCGCCCGCCTTGGCCTCCAAAGTGCTTGGATTACAGGCGTGAGCCACCACGCCCGGCCTGCTTTGGCTTTTTCGAGTTTTACTTTGTGTGACCTTTTAGATGCTTGTAAAGTTTGCTTATTGTGGGTTTTTGGTTTTTTAAAGTTACCTCTTTTGTGTTTTGCTATGCATTTAACCTGTCTTTTAGTGACTACCGTAAAAAACAAGAATACCTCAGAGCTCTCCGGAAGAAGGCTCTTGAAAAAAATCCAGATGAATTCTACTACAAAATGACTCGAGTTAAACTCCAGGTGGGTGCCCAATGGCTTGGTTGGTGTTTTGAGCGCCACACATTGGAAAATAAGGACAGGGAGGAGATGGAGAGGAAGGATCCTTGGCCTTAATTTAAGCCTTCTCTGGTTACTCCAGGTGCTCTTGGTCAGTGTCCAAGGCAAACCTGCCACTTCAGAGGAGCATGCATTTCTGCCTTTGAATCTGAGTTGTCTTAACCCTGGAGCTGTTCTAGGATGGCTGGCTGGAGGTTCTACATTGAATGTGCACCTCAGGGGCCTATGTCTAGGAGTGCTGTTAGCATGCAACATTTGGTTGTCTTTTCACTTTTGGGCTTTTCTTCTTTTTTTGATGGATTCTCTTTCTGTTGTCCAGGCTGGAGTACAGTGGCATGATCTTGGCTCCCTGCAACCTCTTGACTCCCGGGTTCAAATGATTCTTGTGCCTCAGCCTCCTGAGTAGCTGGAACTGCAGGCACACACCACCATGCCCGGCTAATGTTTTGTATTTTTAGTAGAGATGCGTTTCACCGTGTTGGTCAGGCTGGTCTTGAACCCCTGACCTCAAGTGATCTGCCCGTCTTGGCCTCCCAAAGTGCTGGGATTACAGGTGTGAGCTACTGTACCCGGCCTATGGTTGTCTTTGTTCTAACCATGTACTGTGCTACAACTTATTAATGATTTTAACCTAATAGGGAATACATCTTTTAAATTTGGATTTTAGGATGGAGTACATGTTATTAAGCAGACTAAGGAAGAAGTAACCCCAGAACAACTAAAACTGATGAGAACTCAGGATGTCAAATATATAGAAATGAAAAGGGTTGCAGAAGCTAAGGTAACAATTGACTCTCTGTTCTGTTTGGTTTATTGGTTAAGAAAGAAACTTAAAATCGTCAGTCTCAAGTTATTCGTTAATTTATTCTGGCATTTACAATCTTACCTGATTGTGATAATAATTTAGAAGTATAGTTAGCATGGTAGAGTGGAAAGCGTTCAGGTTTGGGAACGAGACAGACCTAGGTTTGAGTTCTGGCACTGCCAATGACTTAGCCCCATGACAGTGGGCAAATTCAACTCCCTGAGGCTCTTACCTCATTTCTGTCTCAGAGGATTGTTGCAAGGGTTAAGTGCGTTTTGGGAAGTGCCTAGCCCCGTACTTGATGTATACTTGGAATCCTTTCCTTTAAAAGGATGAAACTTCCTGCCGACAAGTGGTGGAAGGAAAAAAGAAAAAGAAAAAAATAAATAAATAAATAAAGAAAAATAAGATGAAGCAAGTTCTTTGCTGGCTGGCAATAATGATGTGAAATGGTTTAAACTTTTGCAGTTTTTTTTTTTTTTTTTGATACGCCGGAAAAATCTAATATAAAATGAGACCATGTTCTGTGTTCTAGAAAATTGAGAGACTAAAATCAGAGCTCCATCTGCTGGATTTCCAGGGGAAGCAACAGAACAAGCATGTGTTCTTTTTTGACAGCAAAAAGGAAGGTATGAAATGTTTAAAGGTTTCTGGGACAGTCTACCGTGCCAGTCTGTGTCGTTTGGTGTTAGAAACAGACAGTACCTTAAGGATTGTCTTGAATTTTAGTTGAACAGTTTGATGTTGCAACTCACCTGCAAACAGCCCCGGAACTAGTGGACAGAGTCTTTAATAGGCCCAGGATAGAGACCTTGCAGAAGGAAAAAGTGAAAGGAGTTACCCATCAGACTGGACTTAAGGTAATTTTCTCTATTCTTCATATGTGAGTTTAGGGGAATCTAGGTTCTTTTTTGACTGGACTTAAGGTAATTTTCTCTGTTCTTCACATGTGAGTTTAGGGGAATCTCTGGTTCTTTCTTTTTTTTTTTTGCCACTGCATTTAAAATAATTTTTAAAGTTTTATTATTATTTTTTAGACAGAGTCTCACTTTGTTGTGGAGTGCAGTGGCGTGATCTTGGCTCACTGCAACCTCTGCCTCCTGGGTTCAAGCAATTCTCACGCCTCAGTCTCCCCATTAACTAGGACTCCAAGAGTGCACCTCCACACCCAACTAATTTTTGTGTTTTTCATAGAGATAGAGTTTCGCCATGTTGACCAGGCTGATCTTGAATGCCTTACCTCAGATGATCCACCTGCCTTGGCCTCCCAAAGTGTTGGTATTACAGGCATGAGCTACCGTGCCCAGCCTAAAATAATTATTTATGGAAAACCCATGAAGTTCTTTTAGAAAAGTGGATTTGTAGGAGGATTTGAAGATGGGATGGAAGTGGGGGAAGGGCTCCCTGTTTCTGTGATCGGAGGAGGTGTTGGTATAGTGGTCAGGAGCTTAGGTTCTGGCTTTTAGACCTGGGTTTGAATCCCAATTCTGACCCTGTGCTTTGTGCTTTTAATGCTTGTAACAGATGCCAGTGTTTTTAAAATGCAGAGAAAGGAAGGATTGCTGAAGATTAAAGGATTTGGAATACTTTAATATTGAACCTTTAGCAGTGAATACACACATCAAAAGGCCTTTCTATTTAAGAAAAAATTTTTTTTGAGACAGGGTCTCATTCTGTCACCCAGGCTGGAGTGCAATCGTGTGATTATGGCTCACTGCAGCCTCCACCTCTTGGGCTTAAGCGATTCTCCTGCCTCAGCCTCCTGGGTATCTGGGACCACAGGTGTGTGCCACAATGCCTAGCTAAATTTTAATTTTTTTTTTGTAAAAACGAGGTCTTGCTATGTTGCCCAGGCTTGTCTCAAACTCCTGAGCTCAAGTGTTTCCTCGCCCCTTGGCCTTCTGACTTGCTGGGATTACAGGCGTGAACCACCACCATGCCTGCCCAAAAGGTCTTTCATATTATGTATTGTAACAGACATTTTGTATTGACTTTTCCTTATGGTGCTTTCCGTCACTGTAACTGGGTTGTGCAGAAGACATGCTTTTCCTCAAAGCCTTCTGGAGTTGAACTCTTCTGACTGATTCATTAAAAAAAAATGCTGTCAATGTGTTTCAAGCAGACAGCTGTTCTGTTTTGATTTGAATCATTTACGCCGCATCAGTTTTGCTTCCAATGTTTAATTTCACAGCAGTTTTCTCTAGCTCAGAGGCAGCTAAACTTGCTTTAGTAATATAAATACCCCTAATTAGTTTGACTATATTGGGTAATCCCATAAATCTGACAGTCTGTGCAATAAAGCGAAAACAAAAGCTGTCTGAAACCACTGCTGTGAGACTGTGCTAGAATCCGTGGATTGTTGAAGTCTGAGGCCCAGTAATATTTCCCTCTGTGTAGATAACACTTCCAGCTGAAGAGCCTGCTCTTGAGTGCTCTTGTGATAACCCTGTTATTTGTCAGCTAGGTGTACTTTCAGTTAGCCACGTCACTGACAATTCTAAGAATTGTGGTAGTCCCTAAAGAGATTAGTATTCCAAACTCCCATGTAGACTAGTTCACCAGCATAGCTTTTGAAAAGTTAGGAAGGTTTAGATTTTGCCATTTTGTCTAGTAGTGCTGTTTCTTTCTATTTTGTTTACTGCAAAATTATTTTTATTAAGAGACTGCTGGTGAGTAGATTGCAAGGATATTTTGTCTGTGACTTGGAGTGGGTAGACAACCCAGGAATGAGCTTTAGGAGGTCTGTGAAAGCCCCCCCTTTCTTGCTGGTATTTTGTGCAGATAGGTACATGTGCTTGCACAACCTTTTACAAACATGTATGTACATTTATCTCAAGGAAGATCCCAGGCAGGGCGTGGTAGCTCATGCCTATAGTCCCAGCACTTTGGGAGGCCAAGGCTGGTGGATCGCTTAGCTCAGGAATTCGAGCCTAGCCTGGCCAACATGGTGGAAAAAAACCATGTTTCTACTAAAAATACAAAAATAGCCAGGCATGGTGGCGGGCACCTGCAATCCCAGCTACCTGGGAGGCTGAGGCAGGAGAATTGTTTGAACCCAGGAGGTGGAGGCTGCAGTAAGCCAAGATCCTGCCACTGCACTTCAGCCTGAGTGACAGAGCAAGACTCCGTCTCAAAAAAAAAGAAAGGTCCCAAAGCTTTCATCAATTTCTCTGAGGTTGATGATTCCCCAAAAGTTAAGGACCCCACTGGTCTTTGAGGAGTCATTAGCAGTGAGAATTCTCAGGTCAGCTTCTGCTGAAAAAATTCTTCTGCTCTCTGTGTGGTAAGATTCTCAGGTACCAGCACACTGCCTGGGGACCCTTCTGTTCTCCATTCACTTTGTGTCAGGTTTCCAACACTGACTCATTCCTGCCATCATCTGAGACTGCAGCACTTACACAAAGGTTGAAGCAGCTTAGTGTAGTAGTGGAAAGATTCCTGGAGTTTGTGAGACAGGGGGATAGTCCTGACTCTGCTCCGGGTGAGCCATGTGTCTTTAGGCCATTTACTTCTTCTCTGGGCCTCATTTTTCTGCATTTGTAAATGATAGGTTTCGATAAGGTAGTCTATAGGGTTTCTTTTTTTTTCTTTTTTGGAGATGGAGTTTTACTCTTGTTGCCTAGGCTGGAGCGCAATGTCACAATCTTGGCTTGCTGCAACCTCTGCCTCCCAGGTTCAAGCAATTCTCCTGCCTCAGCCTTCCAAGTAACTGGGATTACAGGCATGCACCACTATGCCTGGCTAATTTTGTATTTTTAGTAGAAACAGGGTTTCACCATGTTGATCACGCTGGTCTCGATCTCCTGACCTCAGGTGATCTGCCCACCTTGGCCTCCCAAAGTGCTGGGATTACAGGCCTAAGCCACTGCACCTGGCCTAGGGTTCCTTTTTTAAAAGATGGGGTTTCACCATGTTGGTCAGGCTGGTCTTGAACTCCCGACCTCAGGTGATCTGCCCGCCTTGGCCTCCAAAGTGCTTGGATTACAGGCGTGAGCTACGACGCCCGGTCTTAGGGTTCCTTTTTAATTAAAAAAATTTTTTTTGTTGAGACAGTCTCGTTATGTTGCCCACACTGGTCTCAAACTCCTGGGCTCAAGCGATCCTCCTACCTCAGCCTCCCAAACTCCTGGGATTACGGTCACGAGCCACTCTCTGGCTCAGGGTTCCTTTTAGCTCCAGAATGTGATGTTCCTAAAATGGGCAACTTCATTGTTACCACGTTATGTTGATTCTGGTGAAGGAGGGATTTGATGAAACTATGCAGTTGGCTTAAATGAATTAAGAAACAGTTTCTTGCTCATTTTTGTCCTGTTCATTGTGTCACTGAGAATATGTCTGTTTCTTCTGCAGCGAATAGCTAAAGAAAGGCAAAAGCAATATAACTGCCTGACACAGCGGATTGAACGAGAGAAGAAATTGTTCGTTATTGCTCAGAAAATTCAAACACGCAAAGATCTTCTGGTGAGGAAAGAGAGCCTTAGGCCTTTTTTTTTTCCTTTTCTTTCTCGTAAAGGTCTTAACTCAGACTGGATTTTAGCTGTGTGTAAATCAACCCCAGTGAAAATGTCTGCTCCTCAGGGGCAGTGGTTTGAGCCAGTGTCTGTTACTCTGACAGTGTTGAAATGTTCCTTGATTAAGAAGGTAATAAGGGGGTTATTAGTCAGTGCTTTGGAACAGCAAAGGGTAGGATCGGGTAGCATATGAACTTTATGGCTTATGAGCAGCTCCCGTAACATTTAAACAGGTTAACAAAACAGTGCATGTCACTCATTGGTGTTTAAAAATAGACAACATTGTGTAGTTAAATAGCAGAGCTGAGGAATATAAGATGCCTCCTTCATATTCTTATCATTCCTCTAAATGTCAAATTCTTAGCTTTGCAGATCATTTAGGTCAGCCTTTCTCAACTGGGGTTCCGTGAGAGAATTAAAATTATAATTTTAAATGAAACAACTACTTGAACACCTTTCCTCTCAGTTTTCCCATGGAGTATACACAGCCAGCACTCTTTAGAGGCCTAGGGGAGAAGTTAATTCATTGCATGCAGTGGAAGCCTTGGGCAGTAGGGCTGTGTGTCTTCTCAACTCTGAGAAGGGCTGAAACGGGGCTTTCTAATAGGTAGTTTATGAATCGTTCTATTTTACAAAATGACCATTTCCTTCTCTTTACTGATCACCTTTTTTACTCTTTTTGTAGGATAAAACTCAGAAAGTGAAGGTGAAGAAAGAAACAGTGAACTCCCCAGCTATTTATAAATTTCAGAGTCGTCGAAAACGTTGACATGTTATAGATAAGCCTTTTCATTCTGCATCAAAAATCTATTGTCTTTTTCTAATCTAAACTTCAAATTCCATTAGTCTCTGGCATGGTTTTCCGGTTTGTAACCGTAACTAAATTGTTAGTCTGACATTAATGTGTTTCTATGGACAACATTAAATCTCTGTGCCTTCTGTAAATATTTTTGGGTTGTGAAATTAGTCTTATTTTTATATACATAACTTTTTTTTTTTTTTTTTTACAATTTGAGATAGGGTCTTTGTTGTCAGACTGGAAGTGTAGTGATGTGATCATGAGTCACCGTAACTTTGAACTCCTGGGCTCAAGTGATCTTCCTGCCTCAGCCTCTCAAGTAGCTGGTACTACAGACATGTGCCACCATGCCTGAGTAATGTTTAAATTTTCTGTAGAGACCAGGTTTTGCCATGTTGGCCAGACTGGTTTTGAACTCCTGGGCTCAAGTGATCCTCCCACCTTGGCCTCCCAAAGGTCTGGGATTACAGGCATGAGCCACTATGCCTGGCCCGTAATTTTTTTTATTACGAAACTTATAGGATGTCATTACAGCAGTTTTGGAAAATAGATTAATTCATTCCTAATCCCAGTGCTTATTGAGTGATAACAAATATTTATTGCATACTTAACTGTGCTGGGAGCTAGAGCTGTGGAGGTGAGCAATCACTGTGAGTAGAGTCTTGTTGATTTCCTCCATTTTGTAAAGCTATGCATCACTTTTTGTCCACATTTTTGTGTGTTATAGTTAACAATTTGATGTCCTACTTTTTAATTAAATCATTAGCTCCTTCCCGCTTTGTTACATCACAAAATTTTTTTACAGTAATATATGCTAAACATTGAAATAAATATTATTTTTAATGATTGCATAGTGTTTTATCCAGTGGATAGACTGATTTTACCCTCACTCATTCTTTTATTGGCTATTCAGGTGGCTTCATAAATTATCCAAGGAGGAATTTTTTTCTCTTACTTAACAGCTGCAGATAGAAACTCTTGGAACAAGGAACCCACAGGAGCACCTCTTCTTTATTGATAAAGCTCAAATCAGAATAGACCTGGCTCTGTCTCTGCCTTCTGCACTCCATGCCAACTCACAATCCCAAGGCTGAAATGGCTTGGTGCAGACCTTCACTCTGGGAATATGGACCCCCCGAGTGTGTTGGCCGGCTTCCTTTTTTCCCTGGTTCTCTCCTTCCTTTGTTTGCCTGTTATCAGGACTATAGGCCAAGGCCAGTAAGGACAGGACTGAACATGCTTAGAGCAAACGTGGGAGAACAAGGAGTGGGGTTTCGGGGGGGGCTTGCTTAGCCTTTATCCATGGAGGGAGAATAGCCATGTGTGGATTTTAAGGCTTAAGAAAAAATTGGTAATAAGAAGTGCCCATGACTGTGAAGTTCCTGTACAAACCTAGACTGGAAGCCTGTTTCCTCAGGGTGTACCCAGTGGGATTTAAATCAGGGGCCCTGGAAAACAGGAAGAAGGGCCAGGAAACAGAAACCAGTAGCTTTTGCCTTGAGGAAGGAAATGCTCCCTCCTGTGTGTGCGCGCACTCCCTTCTGGGGAGGTGCTGAGCTCAGTCAGTGCCGACAGTTTTAGGAGACCCGAGGATCAAACCAGGGAAGGGACTCATCACAGTGATAATGGACAGAGGAATGAGCAGAATAAGCAGCAGTCTGATCCTGGGGTCAAACAGCTGGATGCTGCGGCTCTGTCGCTTGCCCCTGCTGGGTGAGAAAGTGGAGGAGGATAGACCTAAATGCCTTCTCATGAGCCATACACCCACATGAAGGTAGGCTCGCCCCATAGGATCTCATGTTCACAGATGCACAAGGCACGTATAACTCAGCCCTCATAAACAGGTACAGGCATACCTACACACCTTCTGGTACATGGGCACAAACAGTGACACTTGAAGAGGGACACGCCGCGGCCAAACGGAGCAGGAAAGTCCATCCTCTTGGTGTGCTAGGAGTTCCAGGCTGAAGGTAATCAGAGAACTATAAGGGGAGCTGGGTGTTCTGAATTGCTGTTACACTGCTGTCTCCAAGACCCAAGGTTTTTAAGCAAAGAGATTGGCTGCCCCTTGTGACTAAGCAAGGACAGCTCCAGCGCTATGGGTTCTGAGAATGGCCAGGGCTTTGTTGCTTTGGTGCTCAGTGGGACCCCAGACTCCTGGTTTGTTGGGGGAGGGAAGAGTATTGTTTGCTTAGGATCCACCTTTCTTGGCCTAGGGGTGATTTGGGCTGTTGATGGTATACTGCTCTAGCTGTGCCAAGGGGGCTGTGGGCAGCCTATGGAGCTGGAGGGCTTTTCTGAGGACTCGTTTGGCTCAGGTCTTGTGAACAAATCTCCAAACAGCAGCTCCATGGTGACGTGGACCCTTCAGGTCTGTCCAACAGAGAATTCAGTGAGCCCGGCTCAGTCTTAGTCTGTTGCCACATCTTAGGGCCCTTCCCACCAAAGCAGGAGAGTGTCAACTTTTAGCTTTATTCTTAAATTCATCTTTTTCTTTGAGATGGAGTCTCACTCTGTTGTCCAGGCTAGAGAGCAGTAGCGCAATCTTGGTTCACTGCAACGTCTGCCTCCTGGATTCAAGCGATTCTCTTGCCTCAGCCTCTCTAGTAGCTGGGACTACAGGTGCAGAGATGGGGTTTCGCCATGTTGGCCAAGCTGGTCTCGAACTCCTGACCTCAGGTGATCCACCCCTCCACAGCCTCCTAAAGTGCTGGGATTACAGGTATGAGCCACTGCTCCCGGCCAATCTTTTTCTGATTTCTGATTCCTGGTGCCAGGGTGGAAAAGGGCCCAGCAGGTGGAGCTGCTGCCCCTTTGCTGGGATCGTTCTCAGGGACTTGGTATCCACCCACCCAGCACGCTTGGCTTCTTTCAGAAGCGTCCTTGTATTTAGGAGGTGCTTGTATGTGTTTGCTTACTGAATTTAATGCCATGGAGGAGAGCTCCCATGAAGAAATGGGATTTTCTCTCCTCTGAGTTTGAGATGAGTGTGGCCCCAGGAGGAAGGCTGTCGGGGAAGGTGCTTTTTCCTTCCTATATCTAGTGAGGACCACGTAGGGAGGGCTCTGTCATAGAGCCCCAGGTTTCCCATAGGGCGGTGCTGCCCAGACCTGGGAGGGATCTCCCTCTGTGCCGCTTTGAGCGTTTATCACTCACTGTCCTCTCTCCATGCTGCTGACTGTGGGGCACTGAGCAATCAGAGCTGCACGTCCTCCAGCAGGGAAGGCAGCCAACAGATGCAGACTCACTGCCTACCTGTGGAGGCCGGTGAGGCCAGGGCCTGTTGGGACTTGAAACAGTGAGGCAAGTGGGTGTGTGGTGCTGGGCTCCCCCGCTCCAGTTCTCCCAGCATGCCAGTTCCTGGAGCCTTATGTGCAGGGCGTTGGGGGAAGGGCGGGCTGAACCGTGGGTGGGAGTCTTGGCTCAAAGCCCCAGGTGAGTGGAGGAATTGGGGGCGGACCTGAAGTTCTGTGTTGAGGCGGAGCTGACAGGCCTCTTGGGCATGTGCGGCTGCCTCCTGGGGTCAGAGGGTGCACTCTCTGTAGCCAACCAGGTCTCTACAGGTCTGTCTCAGCAGAAAGTGCCGGGAAGGATCTGAGAAGCTGTGAAACAAAGGGAGGCATGGCTTCCCTTCCCAAGCCCATTGCTGAGAGGTCAGAGCCTAGAGGGGCTGCCCAGTTCACGCTTCGGCCTGTTCTTTCCTAAACTGCTCTGGCCAGAGGGAAGAAAGTCTCCACTGCTTCTCAGACTTCCTGTAAGGAATCTCTCGGCTCCCTATTCCTGGATCCGTCATCTTCACGTTTAGGAAGTCTCATCCGATCTACTCCTAGGTGAAGCATACCCCTAGCTCTCCCTGTTCATTTTGTCTGCTTCGCTTGATATAAAGGGGGCAAACTGCTTAGGGCTGGGGTGGTGACACCGTCCAGTCCTGTGCTCCTGCGTGGTGGTAGAAGAGGCTTGTCCAGAATGGAGCTAAGGACCCAGCTTTTTCTAGGCAAAAGGAACGTATCAAGGGGACTGCTGTTTGGGGGGTAAGCAGAGGATGGAAACGAAGCCCTTTCCCCTCCCTGCATCTGTCACCTGACGGCCATGCTCAGATTGTGTTAATAAAACCCTGGTGCCCCAGGCAGCTGGGCAGCCCCCACTGCCCTGAATCAGCCTGACTCATTTACAGCTTTCTCCCAGTTAACCCAAAGACTTCTTTCAGAGGTGACAAATGTGGGGGGGGGTTGGTTTCGGGTTTCATGTTTTCACATTACTGGGTGGAAAAAAAAAAAACACCTTTCCAAACCAAAAAAACCAGCTTCTGTAGCAGAAACAACTCGTCCCGAGAGCACTAAAAATTTCCCCATCCTCTCTCTTCATCTGTTCAGAGACACTGAGACCAGTGACAGAGGGGTTAAGGGGAGGGGTTGGAGCCAGGCTGAGTGGAGTGCTGGGGACAGCCCCTTTGGAGGTGGCAGCACCTGCCTTCCTGCTTACAGGCAGGGGAGAACCTTTGCAGGGCCCTCCAGCTCTGGAGCCTGTGGTCTCCAGTGCCCAGAGATGGATTCCCAGGGCATGGGACAGCGAGCTCAGGATGGTGAGGGACCATGGAAGGAGGGGGACCATCTCCCCTCTCTAGCTAATTTGATCCCAGGAGGTCTGGGACAGGTGTCTCTCCCAGGCAGAGGGCTCTTGAGGTGGAGTGGTAGGTGGAATATAGAAGGTCCATCTGGCACACGGAGCCTAGGGGGCAGCACCCCCTCCTGTTGCTGGCTGGTAGCATTATAGACTGCCCCTGCCCCCCCACCAGGGGCAGATGGTCTCCATGGCAGATGGAGACTAGGCCAGCAGTGGCAGGATGGGCTTTCTGGTCTCAGCCTGGCCACTCTGGCTAATAAGACAATCCGGGAGCAGTGACAGGGCTAACTGCTGGTGTGTGTGTGTGTGCGCACGTAGGTGTGTAGGAGAGGGAGCCCTGGCCTTGTTGGGCCATTCTGGGGGAGAAGTAAAGAAGAGCCCCAGACAGAGTCAGTGGATCTTGGGGATACCCTCAAGTTTGCCACGTAAGGGTGGTGGCGCCTGGGCTCCTGAAGCTGCCCTGGTTAGTTCTCGTGTGAAGGGGCCGGCTCCTGGGGCGGGAGCCTCTGCTGCAGCTGGAGCCTGGACCGCTTGATGCAGACTCCCTGCCAGGTCCCCAGAGCTCAGGGCCTGGGCAGCAGCTCCTCCCAGAGGACGCGCCCATTTATTATGCTCTCCGGCTCCCTCATGGCTCAGGCAGGCAGCGGCCTTCATTAGCGGAGGAGCTGGGGTCTGTTTTGGCTGCCTCATCAGCATCAGTGAACTGCGTCCCTGCGAGATTTGATACAATTTAATTAACCTAATTAAAAGCTCTGATTGCAGAGATGATTGGGGTAGCGCCAGCAGCGACTGCATATTTATAATGAGCTGCAAGGTGTGGGACCGCAGCCAACGCCACGCATCCTAATGAGCGGGAGCCGGGGAGCCAGGGGAGCGGGGAGAGGGGAACGTTTATTTTTTGGCAACAATGCCCAGTTCCTCCCTGCCAGGGAGTCAGAGACCCAGGGGAGCAGAGACGGACCTGCCCACTGTGCTCTTCCGCACAAGGTGGAAGCAGAGATGTGTGCTCTCTGCCCGTTCTAGGGCCCTGGGACCCCCAGGAGCACACAGTGCCTGTGTTTCTGTTTGCAGAGTAGGGTGCTGGGACCCCAGAATGCACTTTTCCTGCCTCTCGCATCTCTGGGAGGCAGGGGCTGCCTTCCAAACTGGGGCCTTGGTGTGAGGAAACGGCCCGGCAGATACACCTTGTTTCCAGGCTCCAGGATCCCTGGGCTGTTTTCTCAAACTTGCCAAGGAAGAGACAGGGGCTGGCAGGACTGAGGCTGAGAGGCTGCTTGGGAGTCAGAAAAGCTGTCTGAATGTCCAGGAGTCTCAGATGATGATCCTGGACCCGGGGCAGAAAGAGAAACACGAGGGACAAACCTCCCAGCCATCCTGGAAGCTGGGGACCCCTGTCCCCGTCTCCTCGCTCCTTTGAGGACCCTGCCCAGGGAGGCCAGCTGCCCTGGACTCTTCCTCTCCTCTCCTACTGCCTCTGTCTGGGAAGTCTTGGTTTGTCTGACTCAGCGTTTCCACTTTAAATCACATCTAATAATACCGAGAGTGAGAGCTGAGACAGAGGTGCTGCGGGTGAAGGGGCACCAGGGAGGAGGGGCACGCCGCCTAGGTGCCAATGGGTGTCATGCAGGGAGGGAGCTCTGAGGCGGCAGGAATGGGGGCTGGGCTCTGAGGAAGAAGGTGGGAGCAGCCTGCCACCCCTGCCCCCATTCCTGCTCTGGAGCTTGTGTAGGTCATGAGCTGAGCCAGGCTGGCCCAGCCCCCCAGTGCTTTGAGTGCCGCCAGGACAAGATGAGATTTGTCCCAGCCTACCTTGCAGAGTTGCAGCTGTTTAGCTCCCTTATCAATCTTCTCTGTGGGTTTAATCATCTCTCTGTCATCCTGCTGGGGCAGCCCTCCCCCTAACTGAAGCCCCCAGAGGGGCTGGAGCTTCTCAGCCCCGGCTTTCCTTCAGTCCCCCTCCCCCAGACACAAGCATCTTTCCCCACCTGACTTCCCCTGTGGGAGGCAGAGGGTGGGCCAGGGCGGCTTTGCTCCAGGTTTAGTCTCAGTGGCGGGGTGGGTGTCCTTGTTTTTGCAAGATGTAAACAGGATGAAGGGTGGGTAGAGGTGGCACTGGCAGAGAATCTGTCCTAGCTGGGTCCCCAAGGTCTTTGACTCCATTCCAGCCTGGGTAGAACAGGGCCTAGAGGCTGGTTGTGAGGGCTTTCTGCCCAGAACCAGGAGATTCTTGCGTAGGTGCACAATCTTCCCTCCTGCCAGCCCCTTGGGAGCTGTGGCCAGCCAGCCAGCTCTGGCCTCCTTCCCTGGGTGGGTCCTGTGGGGCTCGGGGCCCGTGGGCAGCAACCACGAGCCCACGGCTTGAAGGAGGGCACACAGGAGTCAATGGAGCCTGTGTTGTGGTCCAGGCGGGGGAGCCAGGGCGCAAGGGGCTCTGGGGCCGTCACAGTGCTGACGTGCAAGATGACCTTCAGGGCTGCGCTTCGGCCCTTTGCTGTGCTCTCCTTCCCCCGCTGAGCATCTGGAGAGTGGGCAAGGAGGTGGCATGGGATGGGGTATGTGCCCCCAGAGGGAACATGAGAAAGAGGGTGCTTCTTCCCCTGCTCCCCGCTCCTCACCCTAGGCTTTCTCTGTGCAAATGGAAGGTCAGCTCCTCCCTATTTCTCAGAAGGAGACGTAAAGTCCCAGAGAGGGTTGGGATCTGGCTGAGCATCACCCAGCTTTTCCTCAGGGCAGGGGCTGTGAGACCCCTGCAGAGGGTCCCTCAGGAGGGGGAACCAAAGGTTCTGGAGGGCCACCAACCAGTCCTGGGCTGGAGGGGGCTTGTTAGTTTCAGCGCAAGGCTGGGCTCTGGAAGACAATGGAGTGTTGATGAGGCTTCGATCCTGGTCTCACATGACCTGACCAGGGCGGGTGGGTGGACCGCACGTGGCTGAGCTGCCTGGGCTGACCTTTGGTCACTGGCTAGGGAAGAGAGGAAGCCATGAAGACTCCTGCCCACTCCATGCCCTGGGCCCCCTGACACCCCCACCCCAGGAACTGCCCTCTGGGCACACACACTCTGTCTTCCACCTACCTTCTTCTTTAGTCTTTCTCTTTGCTCTGCCACGTGTGGGAGCATGTGTACAATGTGTGTGTAGTTGTGTGAGAGTGTATGTCTGTGTGAATGTGAGAAGGGCAGCACAGGATGAAAGGGAGAGAAGAGACCCTCTTTCTGGGTTCTTCCCCATCAGGAATAAAGACTGAGTTTCAGCCAGGCACAGTGGCTCATGCCTGTAATCCTAGCACTTTGGGAGGCTGAGGTGGGCAGATTGCCTGAGCTCAGGAGTTCGAGACCATCCTGGGTAACATGATGAAACCCTGTCTTTACTAAAAACACAAAAGATTAGCTGGGCATGGTGGTGTGTACCTGTAATCCCAGCCACCAGGGAGGCTGAGGCAGTAGAATCACTTGAACCTGGGAAGCAGAGGGTGCAGTGAATGGCGATCAGGCCACTGCACTCCAGCCTGGGCAACAGAGCAAAACTCCGTGTCCAAAAAAAAAAAGGCCAGGTGTGGTGGCTCATGCCTGTAATCCCAGCAGTTTGGGAGGCTGAGTCGGGTGGATCACTTGGGGTCAGGAGCTCGAGACCAGCCTGGTCAACATGGCGAAACCCCATCTCTACTAAAAATACAAAAATTGGCCAGGCAAGCCCGGGTGCAGTGTCTCATGCCTGTCATTCCAGCACTTTGGGAGGCTGAGACGGGCAGATTGCTTGAGGTCAGGAGTTTGAGACTACCCTGGCCAACATGGTGAAACCTCATCTCTACTAAAAATACAAAAAATTAGCTGGGCGTGGTGGCTCATGCCTGTAGTCCTAGCCATTCAGGAGGCTAAGGCAGGAGAATTGCTTGAACCTGGGAGGTGGAGGTTGCAGTGAACAGAAATCGGGCCACTGCACTCCAGCCTGGGTGACAGAAAAAAAAAAATTTCTTTCATTGTGGGGGACAACACCAGGGATGGGGCCAAGGTGTACGTGCGTGTGCCTCTGCATGTGTGTGCAAGAGAGTGGATGTGTGTGCTCATGTGGAGGGTAGTGCCCCCTGCTCTGCCTTGACCTTTGACCTCTAGTAGGAGGGGTGACTTCTATGGTCAGCATCTTCCAGCTCACGCTGGAACCAGAGCTGTGACTTTCAAGGTGACAGAGCCAGAATGTCACTTTTTTTTTTTTTTTTTTTTAATCTTTTGAGATAGGATCTCACCCTGGGCAACAGGGTGGAGTGCATTGGTACGATTGTGCCTTACTGCAGCCCTGACCTCCTGGGCTCAAGTGATCCTCCCACCTCAGCCTCCCAGATAGCTGGGACTACAGATGCACACCATCACACCTGGCTAATTTTTAAAATATTTTGTAGAGATGGGGTCTTGCTATGTTGTCCAGGCTGGTCTCAAACTCCTGGGCTCAAGTGACCTTTCCACCTCAGCCTCCCCAAATGCTGGGATTACAGGCATGAGTCATCGTGCCTGGGCCATACCTAGGATTATTGAAGGGGTTTATCTGCCCCACCTCTTCCCTCACCAAGATGCTAAGGTGGATGTAGCAAAGGGGGTTATCGGAAGAGACCCTTCCCCTAAAGCCTCCAGGGGGTTGAGGTCCAGGGCCTCAGAGAAGGGGCAAACCGGTATGAATGACACAGCATTTGAAAGGAAGCCCAAGGCTAGACTTTGTCATATAACATTACATATATTGTGTGAAGCTTTTCCAATGAGTCCTTTGCTGGGAGCCCCATCTAATTTTCTCACTAGGGCTGGTCCACCCCTAAACCATTCTGGTGGTCCTGAGAGTCTGGGGCAGGAAGCTAAGCTCCTGCCTGGGATGAGATGAGGGAGGGACGCCCAGGCATGGGCATGAGGAGGCATCTGGGTGTGAGGGGACAGCACATGTGCCCTCAAACTCTCCAGGCTTCTCTCCAATTAGCAGCTTCAGGTGGTGTGGTCGAGGAGTGTTTCTGGGTGATCCTACCTCCTCCCTTTTGTGTCCTTTGATCTCTACCCCACCACATAGAGTTCTCTGAATCTCATCAGGTACTGAAGACAGTATGGGAGTGGTTAGCTGTGGAATGGAAAGGACGGGGCCTGCAGGGGCTGGGATGGAGGCTTTGTATGACCCCGTAGGGCTGTGGTTGAGGATGGGCAGAAGCCAGGGCTGAGGCTGAGCCTAGAGCTGGGATTTGAAGTTGGAGCCGAGTTGAACGTGGGCTAAAGTGAGATGTAGGAGGCTGGGTTGGAAGGGCATCTCCTTCAGTCTTGACGGGATTCTGAGACACCTATATTTGGAGTCCAAGGCAGATGTTCTCCCCCCAGGTGAAGAGAATGTTTGGTGTCTGCTCTCCCCTCGGAGGCTGGGGTGGGACAGATCCCCTCCCCCTGCTCCCCCATAGCCGGGCAGAGTCATACATCACCAAGGGGCTGGGCTCCCTAGATGTATTGCCCTCATGCGTCGCTATAGCAACCCCACTCTAATCCTGCATTATTCTAATGTGGTCCCCCTCCCCCACCGTGATGTATAGCTGGGGTCTCAGAGCTGCTAGGCTCCTTTTCTGAGTGTCTGTGTACCCTGTCTTGCCTCTCCTCACCCTGTGCATGGGACTCTTTGTGAGGCTGGGTGTGGAGGTGGGTCTGGCCCATCAGCCTACCCGCCTGCCTCCCCAGTGAGGGGGAAGTGGGAGGCCATATGTCCCCGGCCCTGGCACACGAGTGCCTGACGCACCGACCCACGCCAGCCTGCCCAGCCTGGGGACCTGAGGCCTTGGGGTTGGGGGCCAGGGCTGGACAATGGCTGCATTCCGGCTGTTAGCCACAGGCCCCCATTGTTCCTGTGGACACTGCCTGCTTGAGGGCCAAGATTCTGGCTCTCACCCCGCATGGGGCGTAGGATGCTCCCTGGACCACTCCCCCGGGGACCATAGAGGGGTGATTCATGGGGTGGCCAGGGCAGAGCAGACCCCAGCTGTGCCCAGATTCTGGGGCCAGGAGGGGGGAGGCAACTGAGGGTTGTTTGTGTCAGGGGGAGGGGGGTTGAATAGCCAGGGGACTCCAGGCCCTGGACGCCAACCACGTCATCTCCTACCCCGCCTCGTGTGTGGGCCGGCCAGAGAGGCCCCATTGTCAGAGGAGCAGGCCCACCCAGGCTGGAAGGGAAGCGAGAACCGAAGAGGACCACCTCAAACTGGGAAAACCTACACCCCCCACAGTCTGCACTGCTGGGGAAACTGAGGTCCAGAGAATGGCAGGGACTGGCTCAAAGTCACACAGCGGGGTGGTGACAGGCCCCAGTTGGTGGTGATATTGCCCCATATCTCCCTGGAGATGCTGCTGCCATTTCTGACAGAGACTGAGCCCAAGTGGTGACTTCCGTTTTGGCAGAAGTGATGTTCATGAGCTCCTTCCTCTCCCCTACTTCCTCCGAAATCCCTCTAGTTTAGGTCAGCACTTGCATCCCTGGAGTAAGAAATTGGAGGCTGGGCCTGGTGGCTTACACTTGTAATCCCAACACTTTGGGAGGCCAAGGTGGGAGGATCGCTTGAGGCCAGGAAACTGAGACTAGCCTGGGCAACCTAGCGAGACCCTGTCTCTACAGAAAGAAAAAGATAAATTAGCAGGGTGTGGTGGCACATGCCTCTACCCTGTAGCACTAGCTGTTTGGGAGGCTGAGGCAGGAGGATTGCTTGAACCTAGGAGTTCAAAGTCACAGTGCGTTATGACATGCCACTGCACTCCAGCCTTGGCAACAGAGAAAGAAAAATAGAACTAAGGGGAGTCCTAGGGCCATGCAGAGCCCATATGGACTACACCTTCTGTGGGGCACTCAAGAAATGGGCGGGGAATGGAGGTTCCCAGTCTCTGACACACAGGATGTATAGATGCAACAATGGACTTCATTGTTTCTGCCCAATTTTTTCATGCAGGCCCTCACAAACCTACCCTATATGACTTGAGCATTAGGGAACGGAAGAGATTAATCTAGGAGTGTTTTGAAAACAGAGGGACTGGTCTTATCTATCTCTGTGCTCAATATAGCGCCTGGTTGTTAAATTGGATGACTGGATGAGTGGATGGTAGACAGATGGGTAGGTGGTTGAACAGGTAGTTGAAGAGTGGATGGATGAATTCGTGAGTGGATGGGTGGGTAGATGGATGAATGGATGGGTGGGTGGGTTGATGAATGGGTGAGTGGAGGGGGTGTAGGATGGATGGATGGATGAATGAACGGGAGAATGCCCATTTTGTATACCGAGGTCAGGGCATGACAGATGACCCAACTTGGGATGAAGAGTGGAATGAGGCCTGGGTGCAGGTACTGGGCAGCACCTTGGAGGCTTGGTTGTCCTGTGGCATGGTTTGGTGGTCAACCTCTGCGCAGGGATGCAGTAGAAGCCGGAATTGAGACCTAAAGAAATCTATAGGCAGACTTAGTCTCATGGTGGGTGAATTTTCTGTGCTGGGTTAAGGGTGGGGGCAGGGGGCCACTGGTGGAAGGGTCCTGAGAAGGGCAAGCAGGCTAATGAGTGGAGTCTAAGGGTTCAGGCTGAGTGACTTTGGCTCCTTGGGATTAGGCCCAGAGCTGGGACGCCCCCTGTACCCTGCCCCTAGGCAAACACTCTCTCATTCTTCATCACCCAGCTTAATGGTACCACCCTCTATGAGGCCTCCCCTGACCCTCTGGGTGCTGTCTCCCCAGAACCCAGCACAGAGCCTTAGTCCATAGAAGGGGACCAGTGCACATAACTGAGGACACGGGGATGCTACAAAGTGGCAGAAGTAGGGAATTGGTTGAGAGACTGCACCTGCCGCTAATTTTCTGGGTTATCTCAGGTAAGGCCCTCAATATCCTTGGGCCTCAGTTTCCTCACCTGTAGACTGGGAATGGGGATCTTGAGCTTTCTTTCCAGAGTGGTTTTGAAAATGAAGAGAAATAATTCTAGGTCGGGGAAGCACTAGGCATTATTTTTCTGCACTGCTTAAGCTCAGCAATAATATAATAATATATATTGTACATATAAAATTTTTTTATAGCTAACATTTAATGTGCACTTGCAATGTGCCAGGCTGTCTTCTGAGTGTTTACATATATCATCCCTCATCTAGTCCTCACAGCAATTCTACAAAGAAGGCACTATCATTATCTTCATTTACAGATGAGGAAACTGGAGTTTGGAGGGCTTAAGTAGCTTGCCAAAAGTCTCATGGGTAGTAGGGGGTGCAGCCAGGATGAATGTCTGGGCAGTTGCCAGGGCCCACATTCTTAGGTGCTACATGTAGCTGCTCAGTAAATGACGGCTTGGAGTGGATCAATCAGAAGGGCTTCCTGACGGTCTTGATGACCCCAGGCAAGTTACACAACTTTCTTGAGCCTCATGAGATTCAGGTTGAGCACAGAGCTAGATAAGAGCCCTATGTTGAGTACAGACATAGATAAGCCCAGACCCTCCGTTTTCTTTTCTTTTTTTGAGAGGGAGCCTCGCCCTGTTGCCCAGGCTGGAGTGCAATGGCGTGATCTGCAACCTCCACTTCCTGGGTTCAAACAATTCTCCTGCCTCAACCTCCCAAGTGGCTGGGATTACAGGCACCCGCCACCATGGCCAGCTAATTTTTGTATTTTTAGTAGAAACGGGATTTCACCACGTTGGCTAGGCTGGTCTTGAACTCCTGACCTCGTGATCCACTTGTCTCAGCTTCCCAAAGTGCTGGGATTACAGGCTTGAGTCACTGTGCCCGGCCAGTCTCTTTGTTTTCAAAACATACCCCGATAGTGGGGTGGTGGGAGAAAGGGGCAGTTACTAGCCAATAAACTCCATCACCCTTGGTCCCCAGCTTCTCTCCCTGGCCCAGTCCTGAGTCCTGGAACCTCCCCTGCTTGGGGCAAATACCCAAGCACTGAACACCACTTTTTGGCCCAGCAGGGGGTGTCATGGGCCTGGGAGTCTATGTCCCAGGTCCATGTCCAGGGCATCTGAGTGGGCTCTGGGAGTCAGAGAAAATGGGCTTTATCCCAGCTTCTGTCCTTAACTAATCTTGCTGCCTTGGACAAGTCACTCTGGGTGCCACTTTCCATATCTATAAAATACAAATAACTAATGTGACGTAGTGAAAATAAAGCACAAAGTAGTGATGGCAAAAGATCTTAGAATGCCTGGGACGGAGTGGGGTCCACGGTCAAAGTTCATTACATTATGGTTTTCTTCACTGTTCACTTGTTTCTGTACAATACCCTGCTCAGGCCTCACAATAAAACAGCTTTCAGGCTGGGCATGGTGGCTCACACTTGCAATCTCAGCACTTTGGGCGGCCGAGGCAGATGGATCACTTGAGGTCAGGAGTTCTAGACCAGCCTGGCCAACAGGGTGAAACCTGTCTCTACTAAAAAAATAAAAAAATTAGCCAGGTGTGGCAGCAGGTGCTTGTAATCCCAGATACTCAGGAGGCTGAGGCAGGAGAATCGTGTGAACCTGGGAGGTGGAGGTTGCAGTGAGCCAAGATTGAATCACTGCACTCCAGCCTGGGCAACAGAGAGATACTTTGTCTCAAAAAGAAAAAAAGAAACCCAACAAAAAAAACCCCAAAACAGTTTTCATTCATTGATCACTTATGTAAACTCTGTATGCATATTATCCCACTAAATTCTCAAAACAACTCTTTGATCAGCGAACTGGCTTTGTTATCATACCAGAAAAAGGAGGCACAGAAATGTAAGTAGTTGGCCTAAATGAAACTAATAAGAGGTGGAGTCAGGATTTGTGCCCTGGGTCGGGTCCCACAGCCCCTGTCCTTCACTATTCTGCTCTCTACCTCCTTGGAGGCATGGACAGCTTCTGGAGGGACTGTGATGACAAGGGGGAGAAGGCAGGAAACTCACAGAGGCTGGAGGGGGCCTGGCCGTGGGCTAGGTCTGTCCATGAGCTGCTTGGGTCAGCTCTACCAGCTTCTGTGTGGAGGGAGCACTCCCTCCTCCCCAGGCCAGGCCAGCTCCAGGGAAGCCCCAAAGATGGGGACAATATCCCATTCCAGGCTACAGGAGCAGTGGCAACGCAAGGTCCAGGTCTGCTCCGGCTTTTGCTCTTGCTCAGAGCTGAATAATCTGGAGCCTTTGAAGAAGGATTTCTGAAAAGCCATCAGGAGTGAATCATTGACTCAGGGAGGCGATGAATCAACGGGGAGTTCATAAAACGGCAAATGAATCGGGTGTGAGAGCGACAGAGCCACTGCTATTCCCCAGAACCCTCCGGGGACAGAGAGCTGAGAGAAAAGAAATAAAAATAACACGGGGCCTTACGCCTGCCACAAACCCCAGGCAGCCCCTCCTTCCAAGTGGGAAGACAGAGTGGGGCAGAGGGACGGGACCCACTGGTGGGTGAAGTGGGGCCAGAGGGAGGCTCCCGGGGGCACTCCCAGCTCTCTGGGTCCAGGCTGTGGGTGTAATTAGCAAATGCCTTTTCACTTCTTTTCAGGAGCCCTCACAAGAAAGAACACTGATTTTGACGAACACCCAAAATAATGTGAGATCAGGCACCATGCATTATGCATGAGGTCTGATTTAACATGAACATTATTTCTTGTGTACGAGACCATATGCCTCCGTGCTGTCTCTGCAGCCTAATAATACCCAGACCCACCCTGGTCAGGCTCAGCAGGAGACACGTCCACTGGTGTGTGTGTGCTGGGGGAGGGAATGGGGCAAAGCTCTCCTGGTACTTAGTGGTACTTAGGTCTCCTGAGGAGAGCCCACTCAGATGCCCTGGAGCAGGGTGGGTAGTGAGAGGTGGGTCATGCCCTTGGAGAAAGACGAGGGATCTGGGGGTGGGTGTAACCATGTGAATGTGCCACTGTGCGTGTGTGTGTGTGTGTGTATGTGTGTGCATGTGTGTGATATCAGGAGCCCGTGACTAGGTGATGCTGGGTTCATTGCATAGCAGTGTGGGGGCATACGCATAGCTGAGGTTTTACTGCATAAGAAGGACTACGGCAGGAACGGATAGATCTAATTGCTGTGTGTGTTTGTATATATACACGCATATGTATGTGTGGGGGTGTGTGTTTAAAAAATAAGATCACACATACATACAAACACACAGCCTAACTTTAATTATCTGAAAGGAGCAGGAAGAGATCTGGGAGGAGCTGGGACAATGATGGACAGGAATGTGTTTGGAAAGCAGTTTAGGGGCAAGTGCTTGGTAATCCTGAGAGAAGGGGACCAGGTCAAATGTTGTAAAGGATGGCCGTGTGTGCTTAATCACATATTACATGTGCCAGGTACTCAGTGACTCTCAAGAGCTCAGCACCAAAGACCAGAAAGCTGGTCTCGGACTGCCCAAACTATGGTGTGGCTGTGACCACGGGTGTGTTAGCATGTGTGTGAGTGAGCAAGGTGGTGAGAGCCTGGATCAGGGTTTTAACTGGCTGAGGGGGAGGAGTGATGGGGGATGGGGATGAGTGGGAGAGAGACAGAGAAGGTGGTATATGATTGTGGGTTTCTGAGAGTGGCTGTGTGAATGGGTGGGCTGGAAGATGAGAGGGGTCATGGATAAGCATGTGTGTGTGTGTGTGTGTGTGTGTGTGTGTATGGGGAGAGAGAGAGAGAGAGAAAGAGAGAGAGCAAGAGAAGTAGGCTTGCTTCCTCTGGAGACTAAAGTTGCCTCTGCTCTAACTGCCAGTCCCTCCTGGAGGAGCCCACTTGAAGCTTACTTTCTGGTGGCATCCTTAGCTTCAAGGTGGCTCTGGTGACTGCTGCCAGGTCCCAGTTCAGGGACCAATAGAGGGCAGTCCTCCCACATGGAGACCTCAGAGGCAGCAAGGGGAGCCCTGAATGGCCAAACACCATTTGAACTCCAGGGCCTTTAAATACGACAGGCAGGAACAAAACTGATGGCTCCTCCAGCTGCCTCTGGTGTCACTCTCCAAGCCAGAGGCCCTCAGTAGATCATCTTGGCTGAGCTTAGGAAAGCAACTAGGACAGATGACCAACCTCCTCTCACTCCAACCCCTGCTTAGGTGGGTCTCCTTTTCAGAGCTGAAGCCCTGCTGGGGAAAGTTCCAGGGAGGGAGGCAGTCTGGCTCTGGGTGTGTCATTGGAGGCCCAGAGCCTCTCCAGGGCAGGCTGAGTTCTGAACAGCTCTACATGGGCATCTGCGATTGGGGGTGAGTTAGTCCTATGGACGTCCAGTCAAGTCCTAGGGTCAAGGGATGATTGCATGGGACCTAAGGCATGCAACATATAAAGTAGTGCAAACTTCTGGGCAGTAGGAGGGGGAGAATATAAATGTCCTCCTGCTGGGTTTGCCTTGATGACCACAGGTGACAAGGATGACCACCTTCCTTCCTTTTGGTATTGGCCAGCCTCCATCCTGTAAATGTTCTTCCAGCTCAGCTCAAAGCATTAGCAATGTGGTTTTCTTTTTCCTCTCCTACCTCTGGGATCAGCTGTGGCTTTGCACACACAATGGCATACACACAAATTCTTACACCAACTTGCAGAGGTTCACATGGGGACAGAGAAGTTCTAACTACCATAATCTGTGGCCACATCATCATAAACAGTAATTTTGTTCAAGTGAGATGGGGAGGGAGATGGGATCAGAAAATTCCCAATATGCTAGGGAAAGCGTGGACTTCCTTGGAGGTCGATGCTAGGGTCACATACCTCTCCTGAACAAAAGGAAGTCTGAGGCTCTCAGGCACAAGCAGGTAGATACACATACACTTGGGACAGAGAGATTGCATCAAGGCCACAGTTGGCTATGCTTGTCCTAACTCTGTTCTATCCAGGGAAAAAGATTTCTCTTCCTATAAAGTGCTGAGGTTCCTGCCGTCTAGGGGCCTTCTGCGACCAAGGGGTTGATCACCGGCTAGCTATCCCACGCTGGTGTCTCATTAAGCCAAATCCTTGCAAAGTAAAAGATTTTCTTCCATCCCTTTTCCCACTTTTTTTTTTTTCATTTTTTTTGTTCTACTCCTCAGCTGCTGCGGGTTCTTGGGAGGTTGCTTTGTTTTGCTGTTTTTGAGTTGACTTGCTTAAATAATAAACCCACCCTCTTGTAGAGGATTAAGCAGACAATTAGGAAATCAATCAATCAATTGGTGTCAGCTGCAGGCAGAGGCTAGTGAAAGGCCCCATCTTCCCGGTGGCCCTTTCCAATCTCAAAACCTGCTGAGGCTCTGGGCCTCGCAGGCAGCGGGGAGCTCTCAGCTTCATTTGCTTCCATTTCAGAGCCTTGAGGCTGGGACAAATCCAGGAATGGAGAAATAAGGAGGGAGGAGGGAAGAGTGTAGGGCGCCTTCAAAGTTTTGTACTTAGTGGAGCAGGAAATGAGAGGCTGAGGCAGGGTGGTCAGTGGCTCCCCGGCTGTGCCATTGCCTGGCTGGCCTGTACGTTCCCGCTTCCTCTTTAGGAAACACAGGAGGGCAGGCTACCTGGCCCACCAGTGTGGGGAACGGCTGGGACACAGGTGCCAATTACAGGGCTATTGGCTCACCTAGCTGGACTGAGGAGGAAAAGAAAAAAGGAGCAAAGGAGTGAGAGGCTGGGGCTCTAGAAACCGAGGCAGCATTTGTGCTTGCAGAGACAATTCCCTCCAAGAGTGAGGGCCGAGCGCAGAAAGTCACCAGGAACTCTCAGTATGGCACAGTCATCCTGAGGCCCCAGCCCCGCCAGGGAGCACCAACTTGGGGCCCTGGGGACACCTCTCTGGACATCCCTGACGCCGTCGGCTAGAGGCCAGGCCTCTCACAGGCCTGGACATGGGCAGCTTCCTTTCAGGAGGGGCCCCACATATCCCTTCACTAGGGACAACTTTCTCCCCAGCTAAGAGATGGTGCCTTCAAGCTTTGGCTTCATAAAGAGTGAGAGAAATTGCATGTGGCTTCTCCTGAGAGGGGGAAAAGAACCATGTCTACGGAGGAAGCAGGAAGAGCTCTTTTATTGGTATTTTTAAGAACAGTTGTTTTAAAGGAGAAAATAAGATTGTGACTGGAACACAGGTAGTCTGGGGTTCTGCACCTGGAACCAGATCTGCCCCCAGACATCCTGACTCGCTCCAGAAGACAGCATCTGAGAATGTCTATGCTCTCCCCTGTACTCCCTACAGCGGTCTTGGGTACCCACCCTTGGAGAGGAGATAGCAGGTCTTTCTGGTGGCACAGTTACCCATGCCTCCACTTCTCCCCCAAGAGAAGCTGGGGCAATGGTTTGTTTGCAGAGAAGTAGGACTGGCTTTGCCAAGCAAACTGGCAGGGCTCCCTCCCTAGGCTGACCCAGCTCACACAGGACCACAAAACCGACCTCTATCTAAGCTGTTAGAACTCCCAGTGGATCCAGGGGAGGCTTGGGCACCATTTGTTTTTGGGTGGAGAGCCTGCTGGAGTAGGATGGTGGGGCCTGACCAGGCTGCCAGGTGCCCTAGGATCTGGAATGGTGAAGTTGGCCCAGATCCCTCATATAGAGTGCAAGGTGAAATGAAAGTTGGGGGCTGAGGTGTCAGGTGGGGGATTATAGATTCTAGGCTGGTGACCCAGGCCGACGTGGGCTTCTTTCTTGGCCAAGAAGAGCGGTTGAGTTGTGCATGAGCGATGGCTGACCCGAATTCCATGTGGTGTCTTTGGCTCACTGTCCCAGGCCCTGGTTTGGTCTAGGAGAGTCTGTCTACGGCAGGGGGGACATGAAGCGGCTTCATATTCCCTAAACTGATGCGCCTGAGGCAGGGGCCCAACTGTTGCCCATGGCCTGATATCCATCTAGGTCTGCATGGTCATTTTCCTCCAAGATCTCTCTTAGTGAGATCAGAACTTTAGGGAGGTGAAGCAGGGTATCCCATCACTTCACCCCAAAACCCACCAAACCCTAGCAGTAAAGAGGACAGGACACAGCCCTGGGGTACATGTTTATGTGAGTAATAAAATATTTACTATAACATAAATATAAAGGGAACTTCCCAGTCTACATTATTATTATTATTTTTTGCAATAAAGATACAAAGAGAATGCACTGAAACATTGTTTCAAAAATAATAAAAATAAAATAACAAAATTTAAATTCAAACCTTAACAAACAGAAACAGAAACGGAGAAGGGGGAAGCTCCAAACACATCCAGAAAATAAATAGAGATGGGTCAGAAATTCGGAAAT
Source organism: Ateles fusciceps (assembly GCA_036589455.1). Taxonomy (NCBI): domain Eukaryota; kingdom Metazoa; phylum Chordata; class Mammalia; order Primates; family Atelidae; genus Ateles; species Ateles fusciceps. The sequence continues at coordinate 9,595,854 of JAZHEH010000733.1, forward strand.
CATATTAAAATATCTTTTTCGGATTAGTCAGTGTACAAAATCCTTTAGGGTAGGAAGGAAGGGTACCCGGAAAACCAAAAATAAAAACCAAGCACAAAATGTTTCTTCTCCCCGCCAGTGTGTACATATCTCACATATTTACATGGTTCCCACCTCACCCCAAAGTTGGGGAATTTTTCTCCCGGCCTCCCCTGGCATCCCGCATCCCGGCGGGCTGGAAAGGGAGCAGAGGGGAAGCTGCAGGGAATCAGGCGGAGGGTTCTCAGGGGAACGGCTTATTTCTACAGCTGGTTAAAAAAAAATCTCTCCAACTTTTCCAAGTTTCGTTTGGTGTGGCCAGGAGGGCAGGGCCCCGCGGTGAGCAGGGGCCCCGCTGTGCGGCGGTCGGTCTGCAGCAGGGCAGAAGTCCCTTCCCATCTGGGTGTGTGGGAGCGCAGACCCCTCCCGCGTGGCCGGGAACCAAGCCGGGGCTCGGATGAAACGAAACGAAAAATGAACACTCGAAATTTTTTTTTGTTAGTTTTTTTTTTTTTTTTTTTGCTTTTTTTTGAGGGGGAGGGTAGGGAAAGATAAAGGGAAAAATAAATTAGGCTAGATTAAAGCTTTGGCTATTTCCTGCTTTTATACACAGACGCGGCTCTCGCGACCTCCCCTCCGGGGCCCCGATAAATACAGTATACAGCGATTTAAATTAAGGGCGCGGGCGGAGTTAGAAGGACCCCAGGAACCGAGAGGCTCCACGAATAAATAAAAACCGTAAAAAACCAAGCCCGGAGAAAGGGGAAAGGGGGTGGGGCACATCCTTATAGGAGAAAAGAGGCGTGTAGCGAATAAAGTGACAGCCCCCCCACCCTGGACCCGCAGGCTCAGGAGTCCACGCCGGGAGAGGGGATGGAGAACACTCCTCGCTTCGTCCTCTCTCCCGGGGAATCCCTAACCCCGCACCGCGTTACCTGTCGCTTTGGGGGAGGCCGCTGCCGGGATCCGGCCCCGAACAGCCCGGGGGGCAGGGGCGGGGGTCGTCGAGGGGGATGGGGGCAGAGAGCAGACGACGGGCAGGATGCCCGGGGTGAGTTGGCGAGTTCCGGATCTTCGCTCCTCTCCCGGGGCTCGGGCGACGCAGCCTACTGGCCGTCTTCGCCGCTCACTGGAGAGGGTCGTCCGGGTGTTTGGTTTTGTTCGAAAGTTTTTGGGCTTTTTTTTTTTTTTTTTTGTAAAATCCAAAGCAACCGAACAAAAAAGAGTCCAGGCCGTGCGGGCAGGCTGCGCGCCCGCGCCCTGCAGCGCGCCGGCGGGGGCCCGGCCGGCGGGGTCACTGCACAGAGCCGGGCAGTGTGTGGTGGTGGTGGTGATGCAGCGCCGCCGGCGGGGGCGGCGGGGGCGCCGAGGGTGGCGATGCGCCGCCCCCGTTGGGCCCTAGCTCCCCAGGCGCGTAAACATCGTCCATGGGCGGGTGGCCCGCGCCGGCCGCAGGGGTCATGCGCTTCTCCTTCTGCCGCCGGTTGCAGAACCAGACGCGCACCACCTCCTTCTCCAGCTGCAGGCTGTCGGCCAAGCCGGTGATCTCGTGTGCCGAGGGCTTGGGGCACTTGAGAAAGTGGCTCTCGAGCGCGCCTTTGACCCCCACCTCGATGGACGTGCGCTTCTTGCGCTTGCGGCCCTGCGCCGCGATCTTGTCCAGGTTGGTGGGGCTGCCGCTGGACGAGTCGGTCTCCTCCAGCCACTTGTTGAGCAGCGGCTTGAGCTTGCACATGTTCTTGAAGCTCAGCTGCAGGGCCTCGAAGCGGCAGATGGTGGTCTGAGAGAACACGTTACCGTAGAGCGTGCCCAGCGCCAGCCCCACGTCGGCCTGCGTGAAGCCCAGCTTGATGCGCCGCTGCTTGAACTGCTTGGCGAACTGCTCCAGGTCGTCCGAGCTGGGCGCATCCTCGTCCGAGTGCTCGCCCACCGACGAGCCGCCGCCGCCCGCGCCTGGGTGCAGGTGCGCCGCCGCCGCGTGCAGGCCGCCCGCGTGTGCATGTCCGTGTGCGTGTCCGTGGGCGCCCAGATGCGGCGGCGGCGACGGCTCCAGCTGCGCCTCGTGGCCGTCCTCGTGCAGCGCGTGGTGCAGGCCCGGCCCCGCGCCGCCACCGCCCGCCGCCAGCATCCCGGCCAGGCCGCCGCCGCCGCCCCCCCGGGTAGGCCGCCTGCGCGTACAGCCCGAGTGGCTGGGGCTGGTGGCCCCCGCCGGCCCCGGGCGACGGCGACATGGCCGGGCCCAAGTGGTGCGCCGTGCTGCCCTGTGCCCATGCCGCGCCCGCGTGGGTCGCCCCCTGGTGCACCAGGCGCGCGTGGAAACCTCCGCCGCCGCCGCTGTCGTCGGCTCGGCCGGTGCCGCCGCCGCCTGCCTTGCCGTGTTCTAGGTGCGGGCCGCCGGCCCGGTCGCTGCCGCCGCCTCCTCCCGTGGGTAGCCACTGGGGGTGCGCTAGGCCCACGGGGTGGCCCGCGCCCGCGCCCAGCCACTCGTGGTGCATCAGCTTCTGCACTTCGCGGTACGCGGCCCCTGCGTGCAGTCGCTCGGCGGCCGCCGCCGCCGCCGCTGCCGCCGCAGCGTCCGGGTGCATGAGCGGCCCGGTGCCCCCGGCTCCGCCACCGGGGCCCCGCGGCAGGTACTGCGCCGTGGTGGCCATGCCGCCCCGCGCCCTGCGCCGCGCCGCCGCCGCCGCTCCGCTCCGTCTGCGGGCCCTACCGCCTCGCTCCGCCGGCTTAAAGCCCCGACCCGCTCGGCGCTCCAGAGCCCCACCCCTCCCGCCGCCCATTGGCTGCCCGCGGAGCCGCCTCCCGCCCCCCCGGCCCCGGCCCCCGCCCCCCGCTCCCGCCCGCCGCCGGGCCGGGCCGCCCAGAGCTCTCCATTGGGCGTCGCTCCCGGGGTCCCGCGCTCCGGCCGTGCTGATTGGCCGCTGGGGCTTCATTCAGGGCCCCCCTACCGTCCGCGTACACACTCACGCCCCGGGGGCGCGGGCCGCCACGTGGGGGAGTGGCGCGGGGGTGGCCCTGGGACCGCACCCCCTCTCGTCCTGGCTGTGTGGGCCCAGCTTTCCCCCCAGGGCTGGAGACTCCGAGCCCGGCCGGTCCCACATTCCACGCGAGTTGAATTCCCGCCCGCATCCCGCCCGGGCAGCCGGGATTGCGGGCTCCGGGAGGCGCTCGGGCTCCGAGAAGCAGCCAGCCCCGCGCCCCTCCCTCCGCAGTACCGCTGCCGGCGGACCAGGATTCCCGCGGGTCCTGGCGGCTGCGAGCGGGAGGCGGCGCGGATTCCCGGCTCGGTTCCGGCACGACTGCTCACCGCGCCCGCCCGCCTTTTCTCCCGCGGCTGCCAGCGTGCACCGGGCGCTCCTCGGCGCGTCTGCCCGGCCCGTCTCGGCTTTCCTTCTCCTCCCTCTAGACCCAGCGTCGCAACTCCGCCAACCTCTGCTGCCCTGAGAGCGCGTCCGGCGCGGGCTGAGTCGGACGGACTCGGGCTTCACGCCTCGCGCAGGCACCCCTTCTCCCGGGCACTGCGGCCCAGGTGAGTACCGCTCGGGCGGCTGGGGCTGGGGCGGCGGAAGCAGCGGTTCCACAGTCCTACGCGAGCCCCCCGGTACCCGGCCGCGCTCCAGGGTTCCGGAAGGAGAAGACCTCGAGGTGGAGACTGTGGCTCCGGGGGAAAACAATGTTGGCGAGGGCGCTAGTGAGGGGTGGACATTGGGCCCAGGGGTATCCGACCTACTCCGTTGCAGCCTTCTCGCTCCTTCTCCCAGCTTGAACGGCTCATCGGCTGTGGTCATGGTGGGGTCACCCCCCCGGGGAGAGGAGAGGAGAAGGATGGACTCAGGGAAGGGCCGCGGGCACTCCAGAAATCCGGCGTGCAGGCCGGGAGCTGTCCAGCCTCGCGAGGAGCCCCGGGCTGGAGTTTCCCCGGACTTGCCTGGAACTGCTGAAAAGGGAATTGAGATGAAGGAGACCTTGTTGGAAAGGTGGGCAGTGGAATTCAGCTACCTCCTCACACCCCAGCCCTTGAGGACCCCTGAAGGATCTTGAGTGGAGTCGGACCTCACTGCAGTTCCTCTGTGCCTCCTTACCCGACCTTGGGCCCCAGGCTGAGGGGGACTGATCTGTGTTCTCTCCTCTTCCCCACACCGATGCTTGGGTCCCAGGGGAGTCTTCAGCTGCTAGTCCTCCCACTTTTCTCTCCTGGATCTTGCCTCAAGTGGATTTATAGCTTACAGGACCCTGGGGTCCCAGATCACAGAACTGACCTGGGGGCCCAGCCAGGGGGCCCACTGAGCAAGTCAGGCCTGTGGAATAAAGCCTCAGTGTGCGAAAAAAGGTCCTGGGGGCTCAGGTGGCAGATGGCATCAGAACGATCCAGGGTGGCTGGGACAGAGTTGACGGTGACAGGGGTCACCCTGGGCACTGGCTTTGATTATGTGGGCCCTGAATGGCCTAGGACTGGCCAGGGAAGGAGTGGGACAGAGCAGGGCCCTTGTCTGGCCATTGGTCACTGTCCTGAGCAGGCTCCATGGTCCCACCCTACCTGTAAGAGCTGTGATGGAGTTTTGTGTCTGAACCCAGCTAGAGATACTGGGCTTTCCTGGACTCTGGCCCAGGAATGGTCACCTTGAGGCAACCCAGGCCCTTCACCTTCCTGCCCCCTTTCCCAGGCCCAGGAGGTAGGAGGTAGGCTGGGAATCCAGCAGTGAAGTCCCCTCTCATGCCAGCCCTAACCAGGCCTGTGTGATATTGAAGCTTGGACTTTCAACCTGGAGCTGCCATCATCTTCCTGGGCAGGAGTAACTCTGATCCACTCTTCCTAGCTCTGAGTTTTCCTTCCTGTAAGTTGGGAATAACAGTAATATAGGCAGCCCACCTGTCTCACCAAGGTAGGTCAGATAGTGGCGTGAGGCAATGGGGGTGTAAAGCTCTCAGATGGGTGCTTACTCTGGTTGTTTCCATTGTTGCTATTCAGTGAGGGGGCAAGGCATTCCCCCTCTCCAACTAAATCTCAGTTTCTTCACCTGTAGCGTAGGATTGCAGAAGTTTCGATCAGTTGACCTCTCCGGCACTTCTCACTCTCATGGTCAGTGATTCTGTGAATCTGTCTCAGTTCCTGTTGGAGGAGGGGGAAATGTCTGGACAGTGGACAGAGGTTTCAATGTCCAGCCTTTGGAATTGCCACTGAGGCTGGAAGAACAATGACCAACAGGCATGGTGTGTTTTTGTTTTTGTGTTTTTTAATTTTACTTTATGTTCTGGGATACATGTGCAGAATGTGCAGGTTTGTTACATAGGTATACAGACAGGCATGGTGTTTTAACAAGTACTTTAACATCTATCGTTTTATTGTACCTCTCAGCCCTGTGAGAGAGCACTGAGATTATCTTCATTGCCTAGATAAGGGACCCAAGATTTGTCCAATAGCACAGGAACTGTGAGTTTCCACTCATCATTCTCCCCATTACCATGGGATGGGGGCCTGTGGAGGCAGCAGCTTTGGCTGGCACAGCAAAGAGAGCCCACAGCCCTGTTTCTAGTAGGTCTCAAGGGCAGGCCAGGGCCTGCCAGGGCTCCTGAAGCCATCTTCCCAGGTCTGTGCTGAATCGAGAGGCATCAGCAGCAAGGCAGTAGCCAGGCTTCTAGATTATTAGCTTGTCACCCAGCAAATCAAAGTCCCAGTCCCATCACACCCTTTAGCAGCCCTGTGACTTTGTGTGAGCTACATTGCCTCTTGGAGCTTAAGTTTGTGCATCTTAGAGTGAAAACAATGATGTCTGCTTCTCAGGGCTGCTCTGAGGCTCCACGAATGAAATAAGGCATCCAATTTAGGTGCCCTTTAAATGTTAGATGCTGCCCTGGGGCGGGAAGCAGTTTGAAGTAGGGAAGATAAAATTCCTTTCTCTGCTTTGGAAATTTTAGACCTTCTAAAAGGATGGGTTTGGTCTGGAGTCAGACTTTTCTTTTTTTTTTTTTCTTTCTTTTTTTTTTTTTTGCTTTTCGCCTGTGCCTCGCGTGGCCCCGAGACGGGCAACAGTCGCCCGCCTCCCGGGCCGCCGAGGACTGCTCTACCCCTCCGTTCTGGCCGCCGGGAGCAGAGGAGCTCGAGGGGACGGAGTCAGACTTTTCTAGTGTTAGAGTTAAGTTTCCCCCCGGAAGTCTTGACATCCTTCTCAAGATTCTGTTTGGGACACTAGGGCCGAGATATGGCCATTGGCAGAAACACCTGCAGCTGAGCAGCCCCTTTCTCCTGGAGCACCACCTTCTCAGGCCCTCACCCTCAGACCCACAACGCAGAGGCAGGTGTACACACAGAGGTCAGACACTCATCTGACCCATGTAGACACAGAGTGGTGTAGGCATGAGAACAGATGTGCGCGCACGCGCGCGCACACACACACACACACACACACACACACACACACAGATACAACCATGCAATTTAGCACAGGACCGAACATACAGATTCACAATAGGAACACACAGACTCACACCATTAGGCGGAATATTCATAGTCACACAAAGCAACACCCAGTGGTAAATACAGGCATGTGTCTAAACGGGGAGATACACAGAACCCACACATAGGCTGAAATAGGCTCAAGTAGGCACTGCTTTGCTGACACAGAGATACATGAAACCCACAGGCTCTTGGGGCCACAAACAAGAAGACTCCCAGCTGGCGTGCCGAGTCACACACATAAGCACACCATCACATTCACACACATGAGCACATGGAGCCGGCCATGCACACCCTCTCACTCAGATGCACAGATACAAAGAGGCTCACCCCACACATCACAGAGACACACAGACATATCCACCCACACCCTGTAAGAAATACAGCTCCGCCCAGGGGATCGGAAAGCAGAGGAAGGGGCTGTGTCCAGTCCAGAGTTTGGTCTGCGTGGTTTGGTTGCAGCGCTAGTCCCAGGGAAACAGGGGAAGGCTTTTCTTTTCATATTTTTTCCCACTCTCCTTGTCTGTGGAGGGCAGCTCCCAGCCAGGCCGCCGCCAGTTTCAGAGGCTCCCGGGCCTCCCTCCCCAGCGGGGCCTCTGCCCAGCCCGCCCCCAGGCAGGATCTGCTTGGGCTTTCCCAGAGCACAGAGGCCTCCTCCAGGCTCTGGAGTGTGACCGAGCGCCTGCTCATTTGACACAGGTCACCGAGCCTCCAGCAGATGGGGCCCTCGCTGTGGGGGGGTCTCTGAGCTGGGGGCTGTGGGGGGCTGGGAGTGGGAGGGAGGCTCTGCAGGGATGAAGGGCAGGCTACACAATCTCCAGCTTCTTATACTCTTTCTGCAAAGCTCTGGGTTACAGACGTGGGCCCTAGAATATAACTATACTCACGAGGCGGTCGCCATCAGCACCCTGGCAGCCACATACACAGGGCAGTACTCCAGACACACATCCCAGATGACAGGGGGCTAACAATGGCACACTGAGCACAGCTTTGGGAAGGAGAAAGAGGAACAGCCTTGCTCCGCATCTCCAGGAAGCAGCTGGGTCTGGCTGCTTTCCCCCTTTGGTTTCTGAGCCTCTGAGCTCTCTTCTGCGAGTAGATCAGTTGGTGAGGAGTCCAGGATGGGCTGAGAGCAGATGCAGTTTCAGACCTCAGGCCTTTTCAGTGCTGGGGGAAGACAGGCTCCAGTATGCTCTATGTGGATTCCTCACAAGTTGGGAATGCAGAAAAGAAGAAAAGAAGAGAGATGGGGCCCATGGGAAGTGCTGCCGGATGGGCTGTGTGTCTCAGGATGCCTCCTGCATGTATGGGCTTTGAGACGTTGAGGCTGGCTGGACCGGTGCAGCACTCGTGGGCCACTTCCTTTCCCTCCTGCCAGTCTCCTTATGCCCTGTATCTTGCCTTTTCAGAGTGGTCTGGCTTGGCAGTCAAGGGTCCTGGGTTCCATCTTGGCCCTGACTCAGGGCTCCTATTGGGCCAGTGTCAGCCTCCTAACCTCTGTCACCCTCTGTATCCTCATTTGAAAGCTGGGTAATATGGTCTCTGTTGGCTGCTTGAGAAGATGGGGGTGAGATCACTGCTTGAAGGAAACTTGGAAAGGGAAAGTGTGGTTTGATTTCCCTCTCTGGCCGGCCATCTGGGGTGAGTAAGAGGCTGTGTGAGCAGGGGTGGAACTTGCCTGCTCCCCTAACCAGTTCTTGCTAAAGAGTGTGAGGAGGGACCACGCCCACTGGGGCTTGCTGCCTGCTCATTCTGAGCTGGAATGTGGTTTTGACTGGAAGAGTCTGGCAGGGTCCTGGCTGTCATAAATTCCTAGTCTTAGAAGGGTGCCAGGGTCACTACCTTAGCGAGGGTGGATGTTGGCTGGACAGATTCATAGTGCTTGCCACCATCCTAAAGCTCTCCCCACATAGGATGAGCTCACCCTTCTGAGCCCTCAAAGCCCCTTCCTCTTTCCCTCTAATCTCAGCCCCTCCAGGTGTCCAATTCCCCTGTCCTTCCTGTGATCTTAGAGCCCAAGGCAGAGGAGAGGATTAGTATCAGGGCTGTTGCTGCCTTTGGCAGAAGAGAAAGGAGCGATCTAACTTATTTAATTCTCAGGTCTTGGTGAAGGGAAGGAGGGACGAAGGTGAAATATCTCTTTGGGATGAATCTTTCCTTGTATTTTCTTTTTCTTGCCTCAGCCCCTTGGCTTATGGGTGTGGGTAGGGGTCCTCCCAGTGTGTCAGTAGAATATTCAAATTAGGGGTGGTCAATTGCTCTTGAAATTTACTTTCATTTTTAGCAGAATGTCAGCCTTTGAGCTAGTGTTAATGCCCACAATCCGGTTATGCAGAACACGCTCTCTGCAAATCGGTAAATCATTAGCAGGGATTAATCACTCGGAAAGGCTGGGGCTACGTTCCAGTCTCTTTCTTTCTTTTTTAAAACATACTTTTTATCTGGATGGCTGCAAAATTCACCATCACAGGGTAGGGCGGGAGCAGAGGATGATAATTTAAGTCTTCGTCACCATCATTAGAAAAGTGAGATGCCTTTCTGGGTCCGGGTTGACTTTGTAGTCCAGCTGAAGGGTGGTACTAAGGCAGTTTGGGGTAGGGTGGGAGGGAAGGGAGGGCAGTTTCCCTGAGATTATGGGTGTTACGATGTTTATAGTAGTGTGTAGGTGGCTTGGTGTGCTTGTATATACGGGGACTTTATGTTAGCATGCTTGCATGAATTCGTGTGTTTCAATTTTATAGATGCCAATAAGTATTCGTGCGCTTGTGTTAGGGTGCTTTTGCTTGGTTTGTATTAGTGTCAGGCACTTGGTTTGTAATTGTGTCAGTAATTCCATTTGAGAGTATGTTTTTGGGATACCGTTTTATTGTGTGTGTGAGTACATCCCCCTCTGGTGGGAGACCACACCGCACCCTCAGCCTCAGGGTAGCTCCTTAGAGGAAGAAGATAGAACAGGAGGGAAGTCCCAACCAGCACCTGCTGGGGGTGTGTGGCTCAAGGTTGATTTACATATTCATGAGCTAGCTGCCTGTTGGCTTGGGGAACTCTCCTCTTGAAGAGACTCAGTCTGAGCCCAAGTGGGAGACCTCTCAGGGCAGATGGGGGAGGTCAGGCTCTCGCTGTTAACACCTCTTACTCCCCAGTCCCAGGTATAGTGGCTGCCTCCTCCGCCCCATGGCTCAGGAACCTCCAACACCCGCAGTTCCTGAAACCTGAGCTCTGCATAGCCACAGGACATATAACCTAGATTCCAATAAGGATAAGAGCTATGTGGCCGCTCCTATCAGGAAGCTGTCAGGTCCCGGACACTTCTGTGAGGGATCATGGGGAAGGAAGTTATTCTTCCAGCGAGGGTCAATCTGATAAATGGGACCGTCTCCCCATTCTCTGTTCACACTGGATCAGTCTCCTCAGTCCTCTCTTTCTCCCTAGCTTAATGCAGCCCAGCTTTGGAGTACTAATTACCTTCACATGACCCAGTAATCATATTCCCTGGGTGTTAAGCAGAGCACGTATGTATGGGGATGAGGTCACAGGACTTTCCTTTCCCCTCTAGTCACAGAGTGGGAGGTTTGAGGTGGGATTTAATGGGCTCTGTCCTTACATTAACTCACATTTTCTTCTAACCTACCCCATCTCCCTCTCCCAATATAGAGTCAGCTTGGCTAGCCTGGGCATCACTGTCCACTACTCCCCAGATGGCCCAGGTGCCCTGTACACCTGTACGTGTGCCTCATTCATCATCCCACTCTATGTCTCTCCCTCCCCCTCCATGTAGTAGTCTAGCCTGAAGTCAGGGGAAGAACAGAATGATACAACTACTTACTTGGCTTTTGCAAGGTGGGACAGTTTGGGGAGAGTTGGCTGGGCTCATTGCTGACCTTCCTCAGCTTTCTTGGGGGTAGCAGGTGGAGGGTGGAAGTGGTAAAGGAGGATTTAGGAATTATGTTTTCCCAGGGACCTCTCAGCATCCTTATATATCTCTGGTGGCAGACATCTGTCTGAGCTTAAGGTAGCATCTGCCTAGGCTGGAGACAACATCTGTTTGAGGCTGGGACACCTGGCTGAGCCCAGCACATTATCTGGCCCTGGGACAGCTTCTATCTGGGCTCAGGACATGTGTTTGAACCTGGCACAACATCTGTCTGCGGCTTGGTACATCATCCTCCTGGCCTGGGGGCAAAGTCTGTTTGAGCCCTGGATGTGTGTTTAACCTGGGGATGACTGCTAGGCCTGGAACAATACCTGTCTGAGCCCAGGGATGCACTTGTCATTGCAGATAAAATCACTCCTGAGTCTCAACTTTGGTTTGTGGCTGAACAGAGTGTGTGCAGGGCTCATGTCCCTGTTCTCCTTTCTGCCGGGGAAAGGGATCGTAGGTGGAATGCCTCAGTTTACCTTCCATTGTAGGCCCATTGGCCTGGTTGCTCTGGGTACCTCGAGCACTGGCCAAAGCCTACACTCCAGTGGCTCTGGGAAAGCAAAGTCAAAAGAACACATGAGGGGATTGATAGGTTATAAAATCCCGTGACCAGTCTAGGATGATTCTCCCTCCCTCCAATCCCTCATCCAGATACTTGAGTCAGGTCACAGTGTTCCCACTAAGACACAACTTGGATATGTCATTTGGCACTTGGCTCCCGAGAACCCTTCTATTGTTCCCTGTTATATACATCATCAGGCCCAAAGTCCCTGGTAATCCTACCTCTGCCAACCCTCTGAATCCAGCCACACCAATCTCTGTTCCTGCAAACACACCGGGCCCTTCTAAGACCCTTATCTCCGCACAGATGGTTCTCTGTCCTTGGAACGTCCACTGTCTCTGCTTTACATCCTTCAACTCCCAGCACAAGGGTCACCAGCCCTGGGAAGTTTTCCCTTCTAGACTAAGCCACAGCCTCTGTCCTGCTTCTGCAGTCCATTTGTGCATTAGCCTTTACAGGCCTGTACTGTCATTAATTCTTCGTGTGTCTGTCTCTCTCACGGGACTGTGAGCTCTGGGGCTCTGGGTCTTGATCTGCTTCATCTCTGCCCCCCAGCACCCAGCTCAATTCCTGGTCCATAGTAGGCACCAATAAAGAATGCCTGCTGAAGGACCACAGGTTGTGCCACTGTGATCTCATTTTCTTCTTTTTTTAAAATGGGGGGATAAAAGGGATACTGTAGACACTGGTTTTCAGCCTCAGAAGAAATGGGCTTCAGAGAAGAGGGTGTGTCTTTTTCATACCTAGTGGGTTGACTGTAGTCAAAGGGGCTGGGTAACGGACCCAGAATGCCTTGGACAAGAGCCTGATGAAGCCGTGTCCTGCCCAGGATTCTTTATCTGTGACCAAGATGAAGATATGTAGGCTGGTAGGACTCGATGCAGTTGCTGCTGACAAGAGCGGGAAAGTGCAGTGAAAGTCAGAGGGCAGCAATGAATCCAGACATAATAGCTGCTCCGTGGGCTGCAGGGATGGGACTAAGTCTAATAAGGAGGGCTGTGTTGGAAAAATGTCAGGACCTTGACCTGGGTCCAAACCCAGCTCCTCGAGGGCAGGGGGGAGAACAGAGGCCTGGCTCAGCTCGAATGGAGAGGTTACAGGGGTCCTAGGTATGCTTGTCTTGCCAGAGAGGGAAAGTCACAAAAAGTGTTATCAGTACCAATGCTGTGTCCAGAGCAAGCTGCTCTCACTGGTCAGGACACCCCGGCACCTGACCAGCTTCAGAGGGACACAGATCCCTAGGAATGTGTATGGGAACGGAGGCCAGAGTAGGGGCCATGTGGAACCGTGACACGGTAGCTGAGAACTGAATATTCCGAGGACACGGTCTCTGCTTTTGTGGCTTTTATTCCACCAAATAGGAATATCTCTATGGTTTTTGCCGATGATAAAAACAATACAAGCTCGTTTGTAAACACTAGAAAAATAGTATACAAAATAGAAAATGGATGTCCTCCATCCGGCTCTCTGCCTCACTCCTTGTAACTACTCCCGTTGGCTCTGTCTTTCCAGAACTTGTTTGTGTGGACACACAGTACTTAATAATAGTGCCTTAGGTTTATCGAGGGCTTATGAAGTGCAGGTACTGTGCTAAGTTCTTCTACCTGACTTTACGCCTTGCATCCTTACAGAAACAATGTGGGTTAACTGCAACTGTTATTCTCATTTTACAAATGAAGAAACTGAGGCTCAGAGAGTTGAACTCAAACTTGCCAAGGTTATCTAGGTAGTAATCTGTACAGATGTCTATGGATATATTATGTACAGAAGATGGAACCACAGTGCATATGGCGTTTTGTAACTTTTTTCGCTTTTGTTTTTTGATACGGAGTGTTGTTTTGTTGCCCACGCTGGAGTGCAGTGGCTCGATCTTGGCTCACTGCAACCTCTGCCTCCCGGATTCAAGCAATTCTTCTGCCTCAGCCTCCCAAGTAGCTTGGATTACAGGCATCTGCTACCATGCCCAGGCAATTTTTGTATTTTTAATAGAGATGGGGTTTCACCATGTTGGCCGGGCTGGTCTTGAACACCTGACCTCAGGTCATCCACCTGCCTTGGCCTCCCAAAGTGCTGGGATTACAGGCATGGGCCACTGCACCCGGCCTGTAACTTGTGTTTTTAAATTAACAGTGTATTTTGGATGTGTGTCTATTTTTCTGTACATTTCATCCACCTTACCCTTTTGAAATGGCTGTACAGTATTTGTTGTGTTGATGCACTGTAATTTATTAAACTCTGCTGATGGACATTGAGATTGTAGCTTCTGCCTCTTGAGTGTCTGCAGGGCTGTCCTGGGCCCCAGGGAGTAGATAAACTCTTTGTGACCCAAAGGAACAGAATTCAGATTAAGCCATGGACATTTTAGGGAGCCAAGGTTTGAGTTCCCCATTCTGAGGACCACCTTGTCACAGACTGAGCTCCCTGACTCTGGAGGAATTGAAGTAAAGGCAGAGTAGCTCCTCTCAGGAATGCTGCTGGAGGATTTGTGTATTCGGCTGTGGTTTCGGGGAAGTGTTAGGTGGAGCCTGAGGTATAGGGGAAGGAGCACTGGTTTTACAGCTTGGAGACCTGCTCAAGTCCCTGCTGCGGCTCCTGGCAAACCTCCCAGTGCTTCAGTTTTCCCCATCTGTAAAATGAAGATAGAGTACCCCAGTAGTTCAGATCACGGGCTTGGAGACAGGCAGACCTGATGCTGAGTAAAGGCGCTGCTTCTTACCAGCTGTGTGACTAGGGGCAATTTGCTGAAGAGTAGCCATACTTTTCTCAACTTTAACACAGGAATACAGTTCAAATAGTTGTGTGTGTATGTGTGTGTGTTTTGAGACAGAGTCTCACTCTGTTGTCCAGGCGGGAGTGCAGTGACACGATCACAGTTGACTGCAGTCTCGATCTCCCGGGCTCAAGTGATCCTCCCCCCCGAGCCTCCTGAGTAGCTGGGGTGCACCTCTACAAAAATGTTTTGTAGAGACAGGACCTCATTTTGTTGCCCAGGCTGATCTTGAACTCCTGGGCTCAAGCGACCTTCCCACCTGGGCCTCCCAAAGTGTTGGGATTATAGGCACGAGCCACTGTACCCAGTCTACAAATAGTTTGTTCTTCCACTTTAACCAATTTTTTTTTTTTTTTTTAAATTTTGAGACAGAGTCTTGCTCTGTTGCCTAGGCTGGAGTGCAGTGGTGTGATCTTGGCTTACTGAAGCCTCCGCCTCCAGGGTTCAAGCAATTCTCCTGCCTCAGCCTCCCAAATAGCTGGGATTACAGACGCCCGCCACAACATCCAGCTAATTTTTTTGTTTGTTTGTTTTTTGTTTTTGTATTTTCAGTAGAGATGGGATTTCACCATGTTGGCCAGTCTGGGCTGGAACTCCTGACCTCAGGTGATCCACCCTCCTTGGCCTCCCAAAGTGCTGGGATTACAGGTGTGAGCCATTGTGCTCAGCCTCAACTAATATTTTTGATCACCTCTTTTGGGCCAAGCATTGGGGGTATAGCCATGAAAAAGATAGCAAAGCCACTGTCCTCAGAGAATGTACATTCTAGAAGAGGAGGGAAGAGAATCAGACAGGAAGCAAATACTTTCGCAGAAGATGACTACAGATTGTAGTAAGAGTTTTGAAGGGACCGAATTGGATGCTGTGATAGAGCTGCTGGAGAGGCCTCGATGCAGTGGTTGAGGAAACCCTCTCTGAGGATGTGATGTGGGAGCTGAGGCTTGGGGATGAGGAGGGCCGGTCATGCTGAGAGCCATGGAAATAGTGTCCTGGCAGGGAAGACTGTGAGGCCCCAAGGTGCCCTTGTGTGTCCAAGGAATAGGAGGCGGCTGGCGATGCTGGAGCAGAGTGGCAGAAGAGAGAGCAGCCGGAGCTGAGGTCCAAGAGGGAGGTGACTCACACCTAGCAGGTCCTTGTAGAACGAGGCCAGAAGTCTGACATCCTGCTAAGGGTGAATTTCGACCTCTTGGGGTTCTCATGAGGGTCCAACGAGACATGCATGTTTGGGTTTCCCCAGAAGCAGATCCTGAGATAAGGATTTGAACGCATGCAGGGAAGTGATTCCAGGAAACGCTGGTAGGGAGTGGGCCTGTGAGACGCGGAGGGGGAGGAATCCCACAGAGGGAGCCTCATGGAGCAAGTTGTGAGTTACGCTGTGGGTGACTGGGCCACGGAGGACCACTGGCGGCCTGTGTTGAACACACTTCTCAGAGTTACCTCACTTGCTGGATGAGGGAGGTAGGCCACTTATCTACTGACATGTCAGTCATTCTGGGGTTGGGGTGGAGGTTAATTCTCCAGCACTCTGGGCCTGCTTCGGGAGGACAGAGCAGGCTCCTGGAGACCGGAAGAAGCCCCCAGGCAAAGATGCGGCTGCAGGCAGTTGGAAGTCAGGCTGGAGTACACTGAAATGGTAAGGCCTGAAGGAATGGGGGTGGAGTGCCAGCACTATCTGCTGCTCATGGAGAGCTTGTGGCTTAGGAAGTACCCAATCGATGATAGCAATTATGACAGGTATTATTAATGGTAGTTTTACCAATGATTATTGTTATTGTGAGGGTTAAACTGGAGAATATTAATCATAGCTCACATATGTTGGGTTCTTACAGGTGCCAGCTGTAAGCACTTTGAAGCACTTTACATGCTATCTCATTTCATTCATACCTGTAGTAGCTAGTATATAGGAGAATGCATGGTGTGTAGCAGGCAATCAGCAGATGGTGGTTGATTCTTCAAACTTGGAAGTTATAGAACTTCAGGTGATGAATCTGGGACTGTTCAATGGACTCTAGATACTGAGGGTTCTTGTCCCAAATTTTCTGAGCTACAGGCAGCCTGCCTGGTGCCTTGAGATGCTGACTCAGCAGAGAAAGACGTAAATTCCTACCTTGGCTTGCATACAATTTACACATATTTATTTATGAATGTCTTTGATTAATGTCAAAGTGCCTGTGTGATTTTTCTGCCAGCCTTCTGGGCCCTGCAGGGGCATGGCCGGCGTGGATGTGGCTGCAGGCTCCATGTGAGCACGTGGGGGTTCTCGGGTGGGTTGAAAGTGGCAGCCATGCGTAGTGGCTGGCAGCCAGAGAGGGTGTAGTGAGCAGACTGGAGCCTGGTATTCTAGGGTGATTTGGGCAGCTGGTGTGAGTGGGGGGATATCTGTTAGCCTGTGGCAGGGTCCAGCCAAGGGGCTGGGGGCAGGTCAGAGCTCCAGGCACTGGGGTGAGTGTCTGTGGGGACACAATTGGCCATGGTCTTGGAGGAGCCTGGGTGGTGGCCACACTTTCTGGGTGGGAACTCAGACCTAGGGAGCCAGGACGAGCTAAGGTTCTAGGACTCATGGTGGTGGGGAAAGGCTTCCAAACCAGGCAGAGTTCAGAGGCTGTCTCTGCAGAGTGCCTGACCCCTGGAGCTGTCCAGGGCAGGAGTCCTCTGCTTCAATGCTCGGAGAAAGGCAGCACTCTCTGCAATCAAGGCCTGGGACAGGAATTGAGAAAATCTGCCAATCAGCGGGAATTTTCTGTGTGCTGGCAGTGCCCAGCCCTGTGCCTGGAACTGTGGAGAAGATCAGTCCTAGCCTGCAAACTTTGGCAGGAGAACTGGTGAGATAAGGAGGGAAGGGCAGGCCCCGACCTTGGTGGAGGCTCTGTGCCTGGCACCATGTGGTACTTACATCCATTATCTCCTTTGATCCTCATAAGGGCCCTGACAGGCAGTGGCTGTCTTATCTCCTCATTATAGGGGGAGAAGCAGAGATCAGAGAGCTGTAGTAACTTGCCCAAGGTCTCACAGCAAGTGAGTGGAGGAGTCTAGATTTGAACCCGGCTCTGTTTCATTCCAGAGCCCAAGCACTTGACCAGTTTATTCTGCCTCAGCTAGATGTAAAATAAGGATAAAACCAACATCATTTTATTTTTGTGAGTTAAATGGGCTCAAGTGTGTGGACAGCTTAACATGGTGGCTGGCACGCAGTAAGTGCTCAGTAAAAGTATTTTGTTTTTTTTTTTTGAGATGGAGTTTTGCTCTTGTTTGCTGTTCATGCTGGAGTGCAATGGCGTGATCTCAGCTCACCACAACCTCCATCTCCTGGGTTCAAGCAATTCTCCTGCCTCAGCTTCCTGAGTAGCTTGGATTACAGGCATGCACCACCACGCCCAGCTAATAGTAAAAGTATTTTTTTTCTTAAGAGGCACATCAAGGATTCTTAAATCCTGGTTCATTGCACCTACTGTTTGCATGATACTGTGTTTTTTGCCAAGGCCTGGGAGAGCAGATGGTTGGGAACGGAGCATGACCTCTACTGTGGGTTGAGTGAGCCCTTGCCATGCAGGGACACTGATGGCCATCAGCAGATGGGTGGGACCACCTGCCAGGCCAGAGCCCCTGTTGGCTCAAGGACCAGCCCTGAATAGGGTAGGGACACTGAGGCTGTCTAGTCAGGATTGTCTGGCTATACGTGTGTGTGTGTGTGTGTGTGTGTTGTGTGTGTGTGTGTGTGTGTGTGTGTCTGTGCGTTGTGTGGTGTGTTGTGTTTATGGACTTGGTGAAGGTCCTGGACTGGAGAAGGAGAGACAACTTTGGGAAGTGGGGGAGCTCTCTCTCAGCAGGCAGTGGTCAGAGCCCTTTCTTACTTCCAGCTGTAGAGATCTAAATCAGGTGAGAGACTGAACTGGGTGAAAATGTGTGAGAAATCACTCCTGGCAGAGGGGAACAGCAAGTGCAAAGGCCCTAGGGTGGGAATGAACTTAATGTGTACATCCACTTTCCAATGTTGTCTCTAATTGTAGAGACAACATTGACTCCAATTCTCCAGTATCTGAAGTAGAGGAGCTAAGCGGGGGGCAGGATTCATTCATTCCTTCAACAAAGTGCCTGCTTTGTGCCAGGTGCTATCCTAGATGCTGATGGCTAACACTTACTGAGTGCTTACTGCATCTAAGCTCTTTATGTATATTATCTCATTTAGTCTTCACAGTACTACGTTGAATTGGGGAAGTTTGGGGAGTTAGTTGGTCTTCCTCTGATTCCTCCACCCTCCTCCCATCTCCTAGCCACCTCAGGTACCCAGTATGTGCCACCCAGGAAGTCCAGGATCTCCACAGTGGGTGAGGTGGGGCGGTTTTGAGAACATGACTTCTGCAGGGTCTTTCCTGTCCTGGCTGGGCCCTGCCTAGGATCAGGCTGTGAGCCGCCTGGGAGTCACCCAATAGACAGGCTAGAGAGCGTGGGGTACCCTCCAGCCAGGCCTCCCTCAGAATGTCCCTCCCAGGGGCCTGGCTCCCAGTCATACCTTCCCTGTCCCCTCTGTACCACTCAGCTCCTGGTCTCCCTCCAACCCCTCTGTGTAGCTGAAGCCCTGTTTTTGGACTCTGCCTAGGGAGCCATGTTCCAGTTCAGGGCTGAGACTGCTGGCAAGGAGAAAAGAAAAAATTCCATTTTCTGATGGGGCAGTCCCTGAACACTCCCTGTGGCTTCACTAACTCTGCTGGAGGCAGCAGGGTGGTATGCACCGTGCCTGGCTCTTTCTGTCCTTTCCTTACGATGATCAGCTCACAGGGCCTCAGCTAGGGCAGACTTTTCAGTTCCTGTCTGCCCACCTATGTCTGTGTACCCAGCTTGTGCCCATGACCTGGACTCCTCACCCTCTTCTGGAGGAAAGGGGACAGAAATGACTAAATAGAAAATTGCTCAAAATTCAGAGGTGTGGAATGGATCTGGCAGTTCCAATAGTCTTTGGTGAATAAACACACCTGGCAAAGGGGGTTTTCTGGGGTGGGGTAAAGGAAAAGGAAGGTCTTGTATGGTGGGCTATGCTAACCTGGAAACCATGACTCCACCTGTCATTCCATTCATCTGTCTATCCATCTATCCAACCATCTATCATCCATCCATCCATCCATCCATCCATCCCTTCATCTATCCATCCATCCATCCATCCCTTCATCTCTCCATCCATCCATCCATCCATCCATCCATCCATCCCTGCATTCATCTATCCATCCATCCATTCAACAATGCATGCATGCATCCATCCATCCATACCTCACTCTCTTCCTCTGTTCATCTATCTGTCTCTTCATCTATCCATGCATCCATCCATGCATTCATCCATCCACCCATCCACCCACTGACTGCTTGCCTGACGCAGCCACCAGCTCAGTTATGTTTATTGAGTGAGTGTGCTGGGATCCAGTCAGTGTGTATGCTTTTGTGACCCCTCTGTGAATTTCCTCTCCTCACCTGGTTTGTAGAGAGCTCCTTGTGAAGTGCAGTCCCTCCATCTCTGTAGAGCCACCAGGAGGGGCTCTGTGTTGGCTGTGGGGTTGGCAGTAGCTACCTGGTGTGAGCACCCTGGTTAGTGGGGAATCTTGCATGCTGCTGCCACCCCTGCTGCACCAGGCCTGTTACCCTCAGTCCCAGCTGTGGAGGATGCCAACGTGGTCAGCAGGTGAGCGGGACCAGGGCCTTGCACTGTTCCAGGGGTGGGGCCTCATTGCCTGGCAGCCTGCCCATGCTGCTGAGGGGCTGCTGGCCTCTAGCCAGCACCAAGCTTTTAGAGTGATACAGTTGTGTTGCTGCAGAGCCTCTCCACACTGCTGTAATAAACAAACAGTCTGGGGCCAGGCATGGTGGCTCACGCCTGGAATCCCAGAACATTGTGAGGCTGAGGCAGGTAGATCACCTGAGGTCAGAAGTTCGACACCAGCCTGACCAACATGGTGAAACCCCATCAGTACTAAAAATACAAAAAGTTAGCCGGACATGGTGGTGCGCGCCTGTTGTCCCAGCTACTCAGGAGGCTGAGGCAGGAGAATCACGTGAACCCAGGAGGCAGAGGTTGCAGTGAGCCGAGATCGTGCCATTGCACTCCAGCCTGGGCAACAAGAGTGAAACTCTGTCTCAAAAAAAAAAAAAAAAAAAAAAAGTCTGGGATTCTGGGCCTCGGAACCAGGAAGGGTTGGGTAGTTGCCATCTCTGTTCTCAGAGGGGTGGGTGAGTGGTGCGCTTTGAAGCCAACAGCTGCTGTGGGCCTGAGAGTTGAGGCCTGTCCTGGCCCAGGCCAGACCTGGCTTGGACAGCAGCTGTGGGGCTGCACATGGGCTAGGCTGAGCCACCGTGGCTGGAGGTGAAACTACAGAGGGCCCAGGGGCAAAGACCCAAGTCAGATGGAGACAGACATGCAGATAGGGCAGGGGGGATATGGAGGTTGGGGGTGGGGGGGGGGAGAGAGAGAGAGAGAGAAGAGAGAGAGAGAGAGAGAGAGACTCAGGAAGGCAGAGACAGAGTTGGCTGAGAGAGGGAAGATTCAAGGGACTGAGAAGAGAAGGATCAGAGGAGGGGAGTCCAGGGCAAGGGAGGGAAGCCGGGTGTGGTGGGCTCAGGGAGCAGGTCTTCCAAAGGCAGGGGATGCAGAGAGTAACGATAGCTTAATAAAAGCCCCCCCTCCTGAACACCACACACTAGGGTCTGCTGGGGGATGGAGGGCTAGGGAAGGATAGCAGGGGGTGGGGGGAGATTGGGGAGGGATAACATTAGGAGAAATACTTAATGTAGGTGACGGGGGGATGGAGGCAGCAAACCACCATGGCATGTGTGTACCTATGTAACAACCCTGCAAGATCTGCACATGTACCCCAGAACTAAAGTAAAATATAAAAAAATAAAAGCCCTTCCCTCCCCCGTGCGGACAGCACCCTATAGCAAACACACTTTCTTACTGGCGGAAACTCGTTCAGGCCTCCTGATAGCTGGGCTGAGATGGGATTGGAGATCCTCCACCCCGCAGAATGGGGCGGAGAGCTAGAGCTGGGACTGGGACTGGCTGGAGTGGGTAGCACAGGGTGGGGGTGGTGAGTAGCTTAGAGACACAGTCCCCAGCTGGGCCTGAGTCCCTGCCGCAACTGAGACCTCCCCAGCTGTGTTCCCAGGCTGGGGCCGGCATTGCCGGCTTGTGCTTGCCATTCCTGCCACCATGACAGTGCTGCTTTCCTTCCTGGGAGGAGATGCGTCGCTCTCAAGTCCCGGCTGCTGACTGTAGTGGATGCTGTGGTTGGTACATGCTCAGACTCCCTTTCAGGTCTGAGGTGCTCGCTCCGCAGCTTCTGGGTGTGTAGGCTGTGGATGACTCACAGCTGAATCAGTCTTAGGGAATTGTCTTTGATGGAAGTTGGGGGGAGAACCTTGCCTAAGGTTATGCCTCCTCCCTGGGGGGCAGCCTACATCTAATGGCCCATTGATTGTGGGGGGAAGGGGGCTGTACAAAAGCCAGGTCCTTTTGCGTTAATTTATGACACTTCTGAAGGGCCATCTCAGCTCTAGAGGTCCTTGGGAGATGGGCTGAGGCCTTTGGTAGGACTGTGTGGCAGATCAATTTCTTCTGTTGCCCAACCCTGCTTCCCTCATTTTCTGTTATTCCCGGGATTACTCCCCCAGTAAGCTCTCTCAGAAATGGTGAGGTTGTGAGATTAGATACCCAAGATGGCCAAACTCTGGCCCCCAACAAAAGAACTGGTGGAGAGATATGAGCTAGGAGCAGTTGTCACCTCTGAGACAATCCATCCCTGAGTGAGCAGACCCTCCCTGCCCACAGCTACCATGTCCTGTCCCCTAGCCATGGACCTGAAGGATGGGGGGAGAAGAAGAGGCTTGCCCTGTGGGACTGAGGATTGAGCCTTGAGACCAGCTTGGGAATTGGGACACCAGACCCTGGGTCTTCCTCAGCCCAGAGGCCTCGGGTGACCTTGGGCCAGCCCTCTCTGCCTTGCCAATGCCAATCTCATGGTCTCAAAGTATTTCCAGGGATTTTGAACTATGACACTAACCCTAACCATTGAACAGCCTGGACTCAGCTCAGCTCCCCTCCTTGCCATCCTTGTTTTCTTCCTAATTCTCATTGACATCAGACAGGTATCTCTGTGTATCAGGGAGAAGTCGTAGGAGGAGGGGAATGTTCATCCAGTCCTCCCCACCCTAGGCAAAAAGCCCCTGTGCATTCCCAGAAGAAAAATCGTAGAGAACTCGTCCTCTAGGGGTAAGCTCAGAAGGGGCAGGGCCCTGTGCTGCCTGGCGAATGATAGGTGCTTGACAGTTTTGAGTGATGGTGACTGTGGCACCTTTCTGCTCCACCAGAGAGGCAGGAGGTGTGGCGGTTAGGGTGCTGGAACCAGACTGCCTGGTCCACATGCCAACCCTGCCAGTCAGAAGCTGGGTGACCTTGGGTAATAAGGGCGGAATGAGTTAATCTATATCAAAGTACTTAGAACACAAAATGGCCTGTGTTAGCTATTATTATTATTATTTTTTGAGATGGAGTCTTGCTCTCTTGCCCAGGCTGGAGTGCAGTGGTGCGATCTTGGCTCACTGCAACCTCTGCCTTCCGGTCCCAGCAATTCTCCTGCTTCAGCCTCCTGAGTAGCTGGGACTACAGGTATGCGCCACCACACCAGGCTAATTTTTGTATCTTTTAGTAGAGACAGGGTTTCACCATATTGGCCAGGCTGATCGCTGATCTTGAACTCCTGACCTCGTGATCTGCCCACCTCAAACTCCCAAAGTTCTGGGATTATAGGCGTGAGCCACCACGCCTATCCCATTGTTATTTTTGTTAGTTGTAAGATAACGCCTGATCCTCCAGGTTGGTGGGACTGTAGATCCACGTCTAGAGATGCGCACGCACGAAAGGAGTTGTTTCCTTAGTGAACAAGGAGTACCCCCGTGTTGCCCTGTATCCCTATAACCTCATGCAGTGCAAACTCCTCACTTGGCAGCTCTGCAGACAAGGCAGAGAGGGCTGGGCCAAGGTCATCCAATGCTCTGGGCTGCGGAAGACGCACGCTCTGGTGTCCAGTTCCCAAGCTGGGCTCGAGGGTCAATTCTGAGCCCTATAGCCTCTTCTCTCCCCCATCCTTGGGGTCCATGACTGGGGAATGGGACATGGCATCCGTGGGCAGCGTGGCTCTGCTTGCTCAGGGATGGATTGTCTCAGAGGTGACAGCTGCTCCAGGCCCATGTCTTCCTCTCCCCACCCACTTCTGTTGTTGGGTGCCAGAGTTTGGCTTTCTTGGATGTCTAAGGGATCAGATGAGAGGCCACTGAGGTTCTGAGAATTAGTCTTTGGCACGGTGCTTGCTGCATAGAGATTGCAGTGGCTGGGTAACTGTAAGTAATACCAAACCATGGCAGCTAACATTCACCAGAACTCTCACTTGTCACCTTCCTACCTCATTTACCCCCGCGATGATCCCACCAGGTAGGACTTGCCCCTTCTGCTGCTGCCATTGGACTCCAAGTCCCGCCCCTTGCACCTGGGAACCGCC
Organism: Ateles fusciceps; assembly: GCA_036589455.1. Lineage (NCBI taxonomy): Eukaryota > Metazoa > Chordata > Mammalia > Primates > Atelidae > Ateles > Ateles fusciceps. The sequence goes on from JAZHEH010000733.1 coordinate 9,619,116, forward strand.
TCTTACCTGGTCTTCCTGCTGTCTCACTCCCGCCCCCCTTGAGCTGTGCTGTCTAGTACTGTCACCACACGTAACCAGCGGGCGCATGAAATGTGACTAGGCCAACTTGAGATGTGCAGTAAATACAAAATATGTACTGGCTTTTGAAGATGTGGCATAAAGAAACCAACGTAAAACAAGCTGATAATTTTTTTATGTAGACGACATGTTGAGATGATAATATTTTGGGTGAAACAAAATATATGATTAAAGTTAATTTCACCTGTTTCCTTACTGTGTTTGATCTGCCCACTAGGAAGTTTTAAATGATGCATGTGGCTTCAGACGTATTTCTGTTGGACAATGCTGCCCTGAAGTCTGTTACTCACACAGCAATCAGGCTTATCCTTTAAGATCTTGGTAATTATGTCCCTGCTCTGAGCACAACTCTTTATTATTGTTTATTACTTTTCTTATTTTATTTTTGTTTTTTTGAGATAGAGTCTTATTCTGTGACCCAGGCTGGAGTGCAGTGGCACAATCTCAGCTCACTGCAACCTCCGCCTCCTAGGTTCAAGTGATTCTCATGTCTCAGCCCCTCAGTTGACCAGGCTGGTCTCAAACTCCTGACCTCAGGTGATCCACCCGCCTCGGCAGAGGTGCTGGGATTACAGGGCATGAGCCACTGTTCCTGGCTACTTTTCTTATTTTTAAGAGATGGAGGTCTCACTGTATGGTCTAGGCTGGCATGCAGTGGTGATATCTCAGCTTACCACAACCTCTGCCTCCCAGGTTCAAGCAATTCTCCTGCCTCAGCCTCCTGAGTAGCTGGGATTACAGGCATGTGCCACCACACCTGGCTAATTTTGTATTTTTAGTAGAGAGAGGGTTTCTCCTTGTTGGTCAGGTTGGTTTCAAACTCCTGACCTCAGGTGATCCACCTGCCTCAGCCTCCCAAAGTGCTGGGATTACAGGCATGAGCCACCACATCTGGCCTATTCCCACTATTTTCTTAGTAGTCTCTGATTTTGCAGTTGAAGAAGCTGAGGCTCAGAGAGGTTAGGTGATTTGTCTGAAGTCAAATAGCAGAAGGCATAGGCTGTGATTCAGACCCAGATCTGTTTGACACCAAATATTGGGTTGTTCCTCTGCCTCAGTGGGTTCCCCACATTCCAGGACCCAGGTCCTGTGTCTCAGGCCAGAAGGTTTACTATATTGGCTGGAGCTTCTGCAGGATGCAGGCAGTGGATGAGAAGGGAAACAACAGCAAAATAGAGGAAGCACCAGCATCTGGCCTCAGTGTTGGGTGCGTACAAAGCAAATGGGAGGAGGAGGAGAGGGGCTCCCTTACCCCTGCCCCAAGGCCCAGCCAGGCAGGCCCCCAGCAGCCTGGCTGTCTCCTCCCTTGGGGGCTGGAGCTGCCTCTCCGCCTCTGCCCGCCTGATCAGGGCAGAGCTCGGCTTCATGTATTATTAATAGCACTGCCAGCCTTCCTGTTTTCACGCTGATAACCTGCGGGGGAGGGCTGGTGGGAGGGAGGGAGCAAGGTGGCAAACCCGGGAGCTTCTAGGGTCCCTCCCCCTTCAGTAGAGCAGCTCTGCGGGGGTTGGCCCCAAGTCTCTGAAGTTGGTTTCTAGAGCCTCCCCCATCCAAGCCCATGGGAAGGGACCAGGGCCTCCTAAAGGGACATCACATGGGAGGTTGGAATGTGGGCTCTGGGAAGGGCTCTGTCACTCAATCCATGTAGGACACCAACGACTCAAATCACCTTGGCCCTCCCCAGAGGCAGGTGTGCCCATGTCCAGGGCACATGGGGCTCAGAGCTGAGGATTCGGGGGGTGTGTGTGTGTGTGTGTGTGTGCGTGCATGTATGCACATGTGAATGTATGTGTGTGTGTGTATTTGAGAGAGAGAGAAAAGAGAGAGCATGAGAGAGCGAGCGCTTGTCTCCCAAGATCAACTGTGATGAGGGATCTCTGAGGTCCAGGCACACATGGACTTCAGGCCGCATCTGAGCTGGCCTCTGCCTGCCCTCCCTCCCACGCCTAATCTTTTTCCTTTCTGGAGCCCAACATGGGGGCCTAAGGCAGGTTACAGATGGAGCCGCCCTGCCAGGGACCCCTCAAGCCGGCTCACAGGCTGGAGGCAGCTCTGGGGCCGCAGGCGCCAGCTGCGTATCTCTTCTCAATTTCTTGTCCTGTGATGTCACATTGGTTGAAACTGGTCATGGTGGGAGGATCTACATCACAAAAATCAGCAAATGCTACAGAGCAGGGTCCTGCACCCCTACAGCCAGTTGTTAGACATTTAGCAGCACAGCTGCTGGGCCAGTGCGGAAGACTCTGCTGCATCTCTTCTTGAACATACTTATACCTTTTTTTTTTTTTTTTTTTGAGGCAAAGTCTGACTCTATCGCCCAGGTTGGAGTGCAGTGGCACAATCTTGGCTCACTGCAACCTCCACCTCCTGGGCTCAAGTAATCCTCCCATCTCAGCCTCCCAAGAGGCTAGAAATGCAGGTGTGTACCACCATACCCAGCTAATTTTTGTATTTTTTGTAGAGATGATGGGGTTTCACCATGTTGCCCAGGCTGGTCTCGAACTCATGGGCTCAAGTGATCCACCTGCCTTGGCCTCCCAAGGTGCTGGGATTACAGGCGTGAGTCCTGCACTCGGCCATGCCCATACCTTTTCTACCTTATACCTCTTCCCAGTCTGCTCCCTTGAAGTCTTTCCTCTTCCCTCTTGCCTGTTAATTTTCAATAACAATAATAAAAGGAGTAATGATATTGGCTAACATGTATTATGTGCTTGTTAATTATTTTCTGGGTCTGAAGAGCTTTACAAGATTCATTTCATCTTCACTGTCATCCAGTGAGTATTATTTCCAGTTTACAGATGAGGTAACTGAGGCACAGAGAGGTTAAGGAACACTTGAGGTCACACAGCTGGTAAATGGCAGAGCTAGGACCCGGCTGGGACCCCTGTCTGGCTCCGTGGCTGGTGCTGACAGGTACTGTGTCGTCCCTGCCTCCCTACAAGGGCTGTGTGTGGGTGCCTCCTGCAAGTCTGTGACTGTCCTGGCACTTGGGCCTCTGTGACTTCCTTTGCTGTCTCCCTGGGGCTATGCACTTGGAATTTGTCCTTACTGGGCCCCGGTCTCTCCTGCCCCCCAGACTGGGAGCTGCTTGAGTGCAGTATCTGGGTGTGATTCTTTTGGAGCCTTCAGTACCTGGCCCAGTAAATGCAGGGGTGCTTGCTGAATGAGCCGCTAGTGGGGGGTAACCTTGTGGCACAGCACCTGGCACCTGGCACACATGCCTGTGAATGCCCAGTAAGGGGCAGCTGTGCTTATTAGAGCCTGGGTTCCACCTTCCAGCAAATTTGTATTAGTGCCTTTCATATGCCAGTCCCTGTTCCAGGAGCTGGGGTTTATTGTGGCAAATAAAACCGATAAAACCTTTGTCCTCTTGGACAAAGCTTATGTTCTGGTGGGGGAGACATCTAATAAACAAGATGAAGAATGAAAACATAGGGCCAGGCATGGTGGCCCATGCCTGTAACCCCAGCACTTTGGGAGGCCGAGGTGGGTGGATCACCTGAGGCCGGGAGTTCAAGACCAGCCTGACCCACATGGAGAAACCCCATCTCTACTAAAAATCCAAAAAATTAGCCAGGCATGGTGGTGGCACAGGCCTGTAGTCCCAGCTACCTGGGAGGCTGAGGCAAGAGAATTGCTTGAACCTGGGAGGTGGAGGTTGCAGTGAGCCAAGATTGTGACATTGCACTCCAGCCTGGGCAACAAGAGCGAAACTCCGTCTCAAAAAAAAAAAAAAAACAAAAAAAAACCCCGAAAATATAAAGCATTTAGGGATATGTGCTCAGGAGAAAAAATAAAGCAGGGAAGAGGCTAGCAAGTGTCCAGGGTGGTTGGGATTTGATGGGTTGTTCAGGAGCCTGCTGGACTTCACTGAGAAGGTGACAGTGAAGGAAGTGAGGGAATGAGCTGTGTTGTTTACTGGGGGAAGAACATTCTAGGCCGGGTGAAGATCCTGGGGCAGGAACTCGCTGGACATGTCTGAGCAACATCAAGGGGGCCATTGTGCTTGGAGAGGGCAGAACAGAGAGAAAATCGGTCAAGGAGTTATTGGAGTCAAGAGAGGCAAGTGAGGGAAAGAAGGGGCTAGCGGCAGTGGTGAGGTGGGGCGGACATGGCGAGGGTTGTGAGAGGCAACAGCTTTTCCTTCTGCCCTATGAGAAGCAGGAGAGGGACAGCTTTGAGAGGAGGGAGCAGGAGAGGGCTCTGCTTTCTGTAGCCGAAACAGGCTTGCAGCTCTTGACTGGGTCTTTGGCCCCTTGTAGACCCAGGTGCAATGCAGAATTGCCTCCATTTCCCCCTCTAGACTCCTACCAGCTGCTCCCCTGTCCTGGCCACAAGAAAGTCCTGCCCTAAGGGCACTGCTGGTCTGGAATGGCATCTTCCTTGCCCCTGGGTTTCTGCTGCCCTCTGACACCTCAGGGAATACTGACTCCATGGTCAGGTTCGTTAGGTGCTCGCCATGGACTGGCCACTCTTGGAGCTCCTGCTTTCCAGCTACTCCCCCTCCATGTTCCTGAAGTCCAGGCTCCAGGCACAACCTGCCCCAAGAACAATGCAGGAGAGATCCAGGGCCTGGAGAGGCTGGCAGTGTAGGGATGAGGTGGCAAAAGAAGAAAGAGATTGGGAAGGTTGTGAGTTCTGTGGGCTCAGCGGGGCTGGGCAGAGGTCTCCTACCCAGCAGGAGTCTAGGACTGTGGTGTGGAGGTGATGCCAGGACAGGTGATGTCTGGGCTGGGAGTGTGTGAACTGAATTTATTTGTCCAATGCTACACCCCACCCCAGAGCCCTAAGGGCTCAGCCTCATAAATAAAACTCACCTAATAAATCTCCCCTGTAAATTTTCTGCATAGAATTTCATTACTTGTCTTGTTTCCAGTCATTAGGTTTTAGTCCAATTCGGAGTTGTCCCGATGGCTGTGTAAATCATGCCTGTACCCTGGGGAGTGTGAACTGCAGGGAGAAATCACGCCTGGGCCTGCAGGGGTGGCAGCTCAAGCCTGAACAGCTGGACCCTGTGGGAAGTCAGCTGCTTGCACTGAGCGCCTCTTCTCCTTGCCCTGGATGGGGAAGGAACTACCATTAACTGAGCACCTAGCGAGTGCCAGGAACTTTATGTACATCATCTTGAATCCTCACACCAGCTGCGTAAAGTAGGAATTACTATCACCATCTTAAAGAATGGAACTGAGGCTCGGAGAGGGGAGGTTGTTTACCTGAAGTTAGACAGCTCAGCTGGGTTGTACCTGACATAGTCTGGCTTTGAGCTTAGGTTTATCTGGCTCCAAATCTACTGCATCTACTGCCTCCTAGTGTCATAGTTAGAAGAGACTGTAGAGAACCTAGCACAGTGCCACGCCTTCTGCCAGCATTCCTGTTACTAGCTGGAATCAACCCCAGAGCGGTCTGTTCTCCTATACGGACTCTGAACCACTTAGGAGGCTCTCCTCACCCCCAGTGGGTTTCCATGGCTCTCTACCTGCTGTGCTTTCGGACACATGGCCCCTTGGGCCTTTGCACACTCGTAATTATGCATCTAGGTCCAGGACTATTGAGTTATTGTTTTTCTTCTTTTCTGAAGCATAAGCTCCATGAGGATAGTGGCCACACCGGCTTGACCTGCCAGTGCATTTCCAGGATCTAGTATAATATACAGCACATAAAGGCAATTAGTACGTTTTTTATTGAGTGACTGGATGGAATAATGAATGAATGAATACAGTCACAGCAGAGAGGGGGAAGGAGGAGATGTCAGTATGGCCACAGCGCCTCTGTGCAGGTCAGTCAGTTATACATTCCCAAAGCCCAGTGGAGGTCTCAGTGGGCAGGGAGAATTCTGGAACCTTATGCCCAGGCCCCAACTCAGTGCTAATCTTAGCTTTCACCTCAGCATCAACTTTTAGCTCTTGACCCAACTCAAACTCCAAACTCATCCTCAACCCCTATTCCATTTCCAACTCTGATCTCAGCCTCAAGTCCAAACTCAACACGTGACCCCACCTCAGCTCCAACCCAATCACAGCCTTCCCCTCAGCTATAGCCCCACCCCTAGTTCCATCTCAAAATCAACTTCCATCTCAGCCCCAACTTAAATACAGATCCAACTCCCACCTTAGCCCCCACTGCAGACCTCAACCCCAGCACCGCTAGTCAAAAGCAGTAACTCTCCTCACCTGTGGGCAGGGAGCAGGTCCTCAGATGTCGACTGTCCTATAGGCCTGTCATCCTTTCTCCCACCTGCCTTATAGCTTGGAGAGGGGGAGGAGTCCTGCCAGCCTCTTGTGAGAACTCAGTAGTAATTTTTCACACCTTTTTCATGGTTACAGTTCACAAACCACACTCACTTCCATCAGCCAACCAGATAGATCCCCTAACCACCCAGGGAGAGGTCTGCATTTCTTGATGTTACCGGCAAGAAATGGAGGTTATTAAATGCTTTAGCTGGTTTGTGGTAAAGGGGGTGCTCTAAGCCAGCTTTTCTCAGATTCATGCTGTCCCTAGTCTCCCTGACCTGGGTAGAAGATGAGAGAGGCTCTTGGTTCTGTGCGTGTGGGTGTAATAGCTGGAACTCCCTACCCCCAGCCCTCAGCACCCTCGGATGGTCTTCACTAAGGAATGTAACAGAAACAGTCTTGATGCTTCCTACCCTGAGGTCAGGAGAGCTTGTGTGGGAGGGAGGTGAGTGACATGGGGACCGGGGGGAAGTGTGTGGTGGGGTTGAGGAGTGTTTGGTTAGGCCCTGGCAAGAAACAAAATCCACTCCTAATGGTTTCTATGCAGAGACTGTGATGAACGGGCTACCTACAGAGGCCTGGGTGGAGATTTTAGGAAGCAGCAAGAGAGGTGGGGCTCCAGGGATAGCAACAGTCAGAAGTCCTTACCACCTCGAGGGCTGATGGGATGAGGGGAGGGAATGGTGTTATTGGAGCCAGTGCTGGCCAGTGTTGTGGAGGAGGGAATGCCTGGTGCAAGCCGTAGTCATGGAGAAACACAGCCACTGCTAAAAATGTTGCCCAGGAGGGAGGGAGTGAGGAGGGAATCCCTCACCTCCCTCTTCCCCTTCCCCCTCCACCCTCTGCCAGTGCTTCCCACCAGCTGAATCCAATCGGGGCACCCAGGCCAGGGAGTCCTCTGGGGTCAGTCTCCTGGGGCACAGCACAGGGCTGAGAAGGGCAGGGCATGAATCTGGGCCAGGGGATCAAATGGAGAATAAACAGCACGGGGAGAAAGCGAGAGCAAAGGGCAGGTCTTCCAGGAGAGACAGACAGACAGAGAAAGCGAGGGAGGTGGAGAGTATGTGTGAGACAGGGAGTGAGAAAGGGCTCAGCCATTTGTCTGGGCAGGTCTGCGGGACTCAAATCCGGCTCATCTGCATCTCCTCAAATAAACTTCTGGGAAGTGAATGCCTGAAGCGGGCAGAGTGCAGAAAAGTCAGCAAATATGTGCATAGTGAATTCCAAGCCTTCTGTTCCCAGCTCCTGGGAGGAGCAGCAGTGCCTTGGGGTGTCCTGCCCCATCTCCATCAGGTCCCCTGCCTGGCCGCTCTAACCCCAGGGAATGGCCTCCACTGTGGGCTCATGGAAACAGGGGAGAAGAATCTCCCATCCTGTAAATCTGAGGGCCAGAGGAACATAAGCAACACTGAAAAGTGAGTCTGATTTCCAGGGTTCCCATGAGCCTGCACATGCATGATTCAATAGCAGTTGCCCAGTGCCTCCGGGAGGCAAGCTGGATGAGGATGTTGGTCCCGTTTTATAGATGAGGAAACTGAGGCTGGAAGGGACTCTCCCAAGGCTACGTTATGAGTTAGTTGCAGAGCTTCGAACTTGGGCCCAGACTGAGCCTAAAACCTGACCTTACACTGAGTCCCAGTCCCAGCCCCTGAACATGGTCCCTGAACATGGCTCAGATTTTGCCCCAACAGAATCTGGACCAGAAGGTTGGATGAGCCTGGGATACCCCCTGAATACTTTCATACTAATTCTGCTGTGGACAGATGCCTGGGATACCCCTGAGGCTTGGCATTTTTCCAAAAGAAACTTTTACCCAAGAAAGATCATCTTTATTTATGAAATACTTATTCTGTGCTGGGCACCATGCTGAGCACTTTGCATGAATTATCTCATTTAATTATCTCAACAATTTATAAGTTTGAAACTATCATTATCCTCATTTTACAAATGAAGAAACTGGGGCTCTGGGAGTAACTTTTCCAGTATCCCACAGCTAGTACATCGCAGAGCTGGGATTCAAACCCAGGTCTCAATGCCTCTGTAGGATTTCACTATTGTGCTTCACTGCCCAACAGGGACCAGAAATTGTTGGTTTTCTTCTTCTCTTAAAAGCAAACATCTTACATATCCCTAACCAGGAGGGGCCACATGTAGGCTTGATAGGCACAACCCCCAGGTTTTCCAGCCCTGGTCTGGGCCACAACTTGGCAAGGACTACCCAGGCTGTGATAGAGGAGATCAGAGAGTATAGCCTTCCTCACCATGGCCCAGGGGAAGGAGAGAAGATCCAGAGGACCTATGGGCCATGGAAGGAATATCCTCGGTCTTGCACAGGACACAGCATCTGTACTCATTCCACCCATGGGCATGGTCCACAAGGCATGGGCATGCTCCACACTTGTGAGAGATGTACGTCTGCCTGCCAAGAGAAGCTGGTGAATGCATGCAAGGAGCTTTTCCCTATCTTTGCTGTGTACAGTGCTAGGCCTGTGAGAGATCAACCAAAGCCCCAGCTCAGAACGATGGCAAGAAGAGATAAGCAAAGCACACCTTCCAGGAAAATCCGACTAGGACTGTGTCCCTAGGAGAGTGCAGGTTTCTTACTGCCATCTATTCCCCCAAGCAGCCCCTTCCTGGCTCTCCTTGTACATGCATGACTCTCCTCTTGTGTCCCATCCCTAAAGGTTCCCAGGAAGGAGGAGGGGACTCTGGATCCTGACCTTTCCATCTGCGGATCATGAGGTGTGGAGATGCCGTTCCTGGGAGCCAGAGACATGGCCTCTTCTTTGTGATTTTGGGCAAATCCCTTGCGCTCTCTGATCTTCTTTCCTCCTTTGGAAAGGGGAGCTGGCTGACTTCAGTGATCTCTGGGATTCCTTCACATGAATTTTCCCATGGACTCTCCAGCTCTGAGTCCAGAAGCATCTCCTTCAGCCTGTCCCCTCCCCTCCCACCTCCAGCTACTGGGTAGAGGCTCTGGCCATGGTGCTGAAGGTGGCCATGGCCTCTTGCAGGGGCTTGGAAGAGCGGAGGTGAGAAGGGTACCCACCTCAGGACTTGTGAGGGCGGAGGAAAACTACGCTAATTGAGAATTTACTATGTCCCAAGCCCTGTGCTGTTCTCTTTACATGCATCACATTGGCTGATCACAGTGTCTCTTGGAGGAAGAGATTATCATGGAAAACAGCGTTTCAGGAACTGTGGGTCTTGCACCTTCCAGGAAGCAGAAGGCTGTTCTGACTTACTTCGGATTTCAAGTAGCCCTGGTTCCTAGAGATGGTCCTGGGACAATTAAGGGCAGCTGAGAAAACAGTGACATGCAGAAATGGTTGATAAAACTGTGAGGGAACGTCTGTTGACATTGATTCTGAGCCTGCGGCCAGAGATGAATGATTGAAGCACCAGGCTTGTTAAAGCGAGAGCACGTTTGATTCTCTCTCCCCCTGCACTGCATGCGATTTCGCTGGAGGGAAGTTAGCAATCAGCTAATTGACATTGAATTAACCATGAAACTCAGCCCGTGCCTTCTCTCTGAAGCGCTCTCCAGCAAGACTTTATCAAGGCTTTGAATTATTGATTATTACTTATAGCTCTGATGGGGTGATTTCCTTTTATTTGTTTTCACGTTGGGTGTCCTTCGTAAGTGTCCCTGAGAGTGGGAGGCACCCAGATGCAGAGCTTCTTACCAGAGGAGCAGAGGAGAGAAGGCTAAGTCTGGGGAGGACCAGTCTGGACAGTCCATCCTGACCCAGCGAAATAAATCTGTTATTTGTTAAGCTACGGAGCTTTTGTTTTGCATTTTTGCTGTTGTTATTGTAGCAAAGCTTAGCCTAATCTGACTAGCAGGGAGTCTGGAGGCCAGGTCCTTTCCGAGACCCCATGATGCCAAGCTTATAGTGTCTGAATGTGGCTGTGCTCCCTGCCCCCACTCCAACTCTATATGTAAGAACTCTTACTCCATGCCTACTGCAACTCCTTCAGATACAGGGATTCTTCCACAACATCCAAACCAAATGGCTTTCTGGACTCTGCTTGCATATTCCTGGGACAAGAGTACTTGCTGCCCTGAGGCAGTAAAAGTGCTCAGCACCCACTGTCCCCTTGGCATCATCCATGTAACTTCCACTGCTTTGGGCTCTGTCCCATGGAGCCTCACAGAGTAATTTCTTTTTTTTTTCAGTTCCATGACAGCTTTATAAGAATCTGAAATTAGATATCCAAGGCCTCTCCTCTTTCAGGACAAACATCATTTCAACTCTTCACAAGACTGCATTTCAAGTCCCCTCCCTAACTTGGTCTCCTCTTGCATTAGGAATCCAATGTGTCTGGGAGCCACTGGAAATACAATACCTAGAACTGGATCTAGCCCTCCAGATATGGCCTGAGAGTGATAGAGCCGAACAGACCTGTCACCTTCTTCAGATTAGGTATTAGGCCTTTAATGATGCAGCCTGACTGGGATGAACAGCTTTGTTCTATGGCAGAGACACATACTATTTATTGAATTCATGTGCTCCTCATGTTTCCCAGCTTCCTTGTGGCCAGGTGGGGCCATGGGACTAGTCTGGCCAGTGACCTGTGAGCTGAAGTGATATGTGATGATCTGGGATGAAACATTATGAGCCAGTAAGTGATGTTCCAGCTCCTTTTCTTTGCCCTGGCGACCTGGAAGCTGAGTATTCCAGATGGCATTGCTATAAGACACAAGCAGCCTGGATTTCTGAATCACCACTGGAAAGGGAGCCACCCTGAAGAGTTTCTGGACCCACAGTGAACTTTCTTTTCTTTTTTTTTTTTTTTTTTTTTGAGATGGCGTTTTTCTCTGTCGCCCAGACTGGAGTGCAATGGTACAGTCTCATCTCACTGCAACTTCTCCCTCCCAGGTTCAAGTGATTCTCCTGCCTCAGCCTCCCAAGTAGCTGGGATTACAGGCGCCCACCACCACGCCCTGCTAATTTTTTTAGTAGAGACGAGGTTTCACCATGTTGGCCAGGCAGGTCTGACCTCAGGTGATCCACCCGCCTCGGCCTCCCAAAGTGCTGGGATTACAGGTGTGAGCCATTGCTCCCGGCCCACAGTGCACTTCGTATGAGCAGAAATAAACTTTTGTGTATGAAGTCACTGAACTTTTTGTAGTGGTTGCTGTTACTGTAGCACAGCCTCACCAAACCTGACTGACAGGCCCAGCACACTCCTCACTCACACTGGGCATTGATTCTGTTTCATCACCTGTATAATGCCCCATGTGAAGCCCTGTCCCTCCCCAACTAGACTTTGCAGTGATTCTTTTTATTGGCTTTGAGCTTCATAAAGTTAGTGACCATGTCTTTCTCTTTGTATCTCTCCCAGGGCCTAGTCTGCTGCATAGAGAATGTTAACATTTGCAGAGGAAGGGAGTAAGAAAAGGAACTTCTGGGTCCATCAAGATAGAAGCAGAAAGCATTCGCTAGGATATTTCTCTAGAATGAGGCAATATGGACTCAAATCTCTAGTTCCATCACTGACCAGCTGCATGTCCCTTAGCCAGTTTCTTATTCTCTCTGCATTCATGTCAAATAGAGGTAACAGTTCCAGTTTCTCAGAAGTTGAGGAGGTAATCATATGTTTCATAAAGCCTGGCTGGCACACTGTGTTGTAAAAAAACGTCAGCTGTTGTCATCACCATCACCATAGTTGTCATCACTGTCATCATCAGCGGGGATCAGGGGATATTGTTACCTCATACATCTAGGAGGGAAGCAGAGAAGAGAGTCATCCAGGAAGGGTCTCAGCCCCAAGGTGGTCACAAGTGGAGGACTCAGCAGATGCAAGATCAAGTAGATCCTCTCTGGTTCAGGGACAGACATCCTGAGCCCAGCCCTGCAGCACTGTCGAGGATGTATACCTGCCCAGGCCGCCTTCCCCTTTCTCACTGGACTTTCACTCAACACATGTGTTTGGCTTGAGGTGCAACTTGTCACATCTGTCTGGCTGGTTCCTCCAGGACAACTCTGTTGCTTCCGGCAGGAACCTGGACAAGGCAATGGGATATTTGGGAGTCATGTCTCTCTGTCTAACAGGCACTGAGAGTGTAGAGGAGGGAGGGTGGACTCTTCGAGGTGGACAGCACACATGGGCAGATGTCTTCTAAAGATCTTAAAAAATTTTTGTCTGTGTACCATGCACAGTCCACCGCAGACACATGTCACTGTGCAAGTGCACACCATGTTGGATGCCCAGGGTCCTTGAGGAAGAAAAGAGAGGGAGCCTACAGTTTTTGAGCACCTATGATGAGCAAGCTATAACCAAAATTAATCCTCACAACTCCATGAGGTAGAGTTTATTATTCCCATCTGAGAGGTGAGAAAACTGAGGCCTAGACAGTGTTTGAAGTGGGGACTTGAATCCAGGTTTGCCTGACTTCAAAGCCTGCCCCACACCTTTTTTTTGAGACGAAGTCTCGCTCTGTCACCCAGGCTACAGTGCAGTGGTGTGGTCTGCAACCTCTGCCTCTGGGGTTCAAGCGATTCTCCTGCCTCAGCCTCCTCAGCATGTGCACCACCACGCCCAGCTAATTTTTGTATTTTTGGTAGAGATGGGGTTTCATTGTGTTGGCCAGGATGGTCTCGATCTCTTGACCTCATGATCTGTCGGCCTCAGCTTCCCAAAGTGCTGAGATTAAAGGCATGCGTCACTGCACCAAGCCTGCCCCATTTTATTTGTTTATTATTTCTTTTCCAGGACAGTGGATAATTTTTTTTTTTTTGCGACCAAGTACTTGTTTTCTCACTCAGGCTGGAATGCAATGGTGTGATCTTGGCTCACTGCAACCTCCGCCCCACCATGTTCAAGTGATTCTCCTGCTTCAGCCTCCTGAATAGCTGGGACTACAGGCCCCTGCCACCATGCCCAGCTAATTTTTGTATTTTTAGTACAGATGGGGTGTCACCATATTGGCCAGGCTGGTCTTGAACTCCTGACCTCAGGTGATCTGCCCGCCTAGGTCTCCCAAAGTGCCGGGATTACAGGCGTGAGCCACCGCACCTGGCCAGCAGTGGAAAAATTTTATGGAGCCATGTAGTATATAATACAAGGTAAAAGGAAAAATTTCTCTTTGACCAATATTGTACACAGCTGTAGTAAAATATTTTGCACTTCAGGGATTTATAAGGGATTACATTTCTCAAAAGTTGGGATCAAGGAAACAAGTTTTAATTCCTTGAGCTTTCCAGTTGACCCTTCTCTTAGAATAGTAACAAGCTTGAATTAGTGAGGTAAGTTTCTTCAAGGCCAGGCTTGATCATTGTTGCTGATGTCCTTAGAGCTGAAGCACTGCTATTTCAATCAATATCTACCAATTCCACTTCAAAAATGAGTTTTGAATCTGGTGGGATTTTGGCGCCAGGCTGCCCCTTCTTTCTGTAAGGCCGTTCTGCTTCCCTTTCCAGTCGAACCTTTCTCCCTCTACTCATAGTCAATAATGCTTCATCCCATCCTCCAATAACTGCCTACTCCAGCCTTCAAACTTAAAGGCTTGACATTTTTCCTCTTCCTTGAATGTGTTTGAATGTTAGTATCAAAAACAGTCCCATCCTGTAGTGTTCCTGTGTACCAGCAGTGAACAGTATCTCCCTTTGCAGGAAAGTTGGCTTTATCCCTCTTTTTAAGAACAGGTTTCATAAATATATATATATATATATAGTGGGAGACCTAGGCAGGCAGATCACCTGAGGTCAGGAGTTCAAGACCAGCCTGGCCAATATGGTGAAACCCCATCTGTACTAAAAATACAAAAATTAGCCAGGTGTGGTGGCGGGTGCCTGTAGTCCCAGCTATTCAGGAGGCTGAGGCAGGAGAATCGCTTGAACGTGGAGGGAGGACAGAAGTTGCAGTGAGGCCCCACCTGGGCCTCCCAAAGAATAGATTTCATATATATATATACATATTCATATATATATGGAAACTGTTCTTAAAAAGAACATATATGTATATATTCATGTACATATATATATACACATTTATTTTATGTTTTTTTAGATGGAGTCTGGCTCTATTGCTCGGGCTGGAGTGCAGTGGTGCAATCTCGGCTCACTGCAATCTCTGCCTCCTGGGCTCAAGTGATTCTCCTGCCTCAGCCTCCTGAGTAACTGGATCTACAGGTGTGCACCACCATGCCTGGCTAATTTTTTTGTATTTTTAGTAGAGACGGGGTTTCACCATGTTGGCCAGGCTGGTCTCGAACTCCTGACCTCGGGTGATCCTGGGCCTCCCAAAGTGCTGGGACAACAGGTATGAGCCACCGCGCCTGGCTAGGTTTTATATATTCTGATCCTCCTCATCCAGAGTCTCTTCAGACTTGGTTTCTTTGAGTTTCTCTTCACTAAGCCTTACACTTCTTATTTGCTCCAATACTTATACTTTCGGTACCTTTGAAACGCTTACTTCAAAACGGTGGTTACGGGCTCTAACCAAATGATCCTACTTGGCCATCTTGGCCACATTTTTAATGTTTCCTAATCATTTATGTTTCTGCAAGAAATGAATCTGAGCCATGGTCCTGCAGAAACTGGTAATGTCCTTCTCGGGCAGCAGCTCACTGTGCAGCAGCTCCACGGCCTGTGTCCTCTGTGCAATGGCCACCGCCATCTGCCCCCGCTGCCTCTTCCTGTCTTCTTTTTAACACACCACCTACTCTCAAGACTTTTCCTCTGGCCCAATCTTCCACTGCCCTCCAACTTGACAAATGTATACTCTTCTGTCCTCCCTAAAATATTTTATAATCACCAACACTGTGGTATGTTTTGAGCCTTGGTTTTCTCTCCTGAAAACAGTACCTATCTCCTGGGACTGCTGTGAGGATTGATTAATATCCACAAAATACTTAGCACACTGCCTGGCACAGAATTAGCATTGAGTGTTTGTTATTAATATAATAACGGCCAACATATATTGAGTACTGTTTATCACACTCCATGGTGCTAAGTACTTTATTCAGGGTATCCAAATACTCACATCAATCCTTGCAGCAGGTGTTAGTACCCTCATTTTCAGCTGGGGAGATTGAGGCTTAAGAGAAGTTAAGTAGGCTAGGGGAGGTGGCTCATGCCTGTAATTCCAGCATTTTGGGAGGCTGAGGTGGGAGGATCATTGGAGCCCAGGAGTTTAAGACCAGCCTGGGAAACATAGTCAGATTCTGTCTCTACAATAAATAAATAAATAAATAAATAAATAAATAAATAAAAATAAAAATAAAGAGAGAGATAGAGAGAAGTTAAGTGAATTGCCCAAGTTCACACAGTCACAGTAAGGAAGAGGCAGTGCAGGATCTAAATTCTGATTATCCGACTCCAGAGGCTGTGCTGCTGGAGCCGCGGGACTAATTATAGCCAAGGCCTAATAATAATAGTGTTAAGGACTAATAATAATAATATCATAATCTAGAATAATCACTTCCGTATACTGAGTAGTTATTATGTGTGAGAGCACAGCTCTTATCTATACCCGTATTTATATCTATGCCTCAGTTTTCAAAACTGTCCTCTCTGAGGCAGATTCTATAATTAGCTGAAGTTTTTACACATGAGGCTGAGAGTAAGAACCATTATGTAACTTACTCAAGACCTCAAGCTAGGGAGCTGCAGTGTGGGGACGGGAACCCAGGTTGCTGACATGCATGTGACCGCTGCACTGTATCACCTTCACAGCAGGGAAGACGCGTGTATTATATATCATTTGAATGTGATGTAGAGCTTGGATTAAAAAATTGTTGATGCAATACATACTGAAAACAAAAGGATTCACGATGTTATAAGAGAAAGGACACGTAAAGATATACTAGGCAAAGGCTAACACTAAAGAAATAGAGGTTGAGGCCGGGCACGGTGACTCACGCCTGTAATCCTAGCACTTTGGGAGGCCGAGGTGGGCGGATTGAGAGGTCAGGAGATCGAGACCATCCTGGCTAACACAGTGAAACCCTGTCTCTACTAAAAATACAAAAAATTAGCGGGCATGGTGACAGGCGCCTGTAGTCCCAGCTACTCAGAGGCTGAGGCAAGAGAATGGCTGGAACTCGGGAGGTGGAGTTTGCAGTGAGCCGAGATCACGCCACTGTACTCCAGCCTGGGTGACAGAGCGAGACTCCATCTCAAAAAAAAAAAAAAAAGAAAGAAAGAAAAAGAAAAAAGAAATAGAGGTTGAAATTGGTGGCCTTCCCATGGCTCCAGGTGATGTGAGCAGGTCACAGCCAGTTTGATTCAGCTCGATGCAGTCTTGGCCCGCCCCACACAGTGTGAGCTGGCCCTAACAGGTCTGGTTTGATCGGAGCCAGCTTGAATCAGTTAGATCTAGTTGCAGCCAGTTGGGAACAGCCTGAACTGGATTGACCTGGTTTAAGTCCGTTTGTGTCTTCAGGTTAACTTGCTTTTCAGCCTTAGAGTTTTGGGGCTCCCTGTGGAAACTTTTCTCTTGGACTCCTGGCTGGATGGCTTTGCATGGGACACTAGTGAGGGGGAGAGTGTAAGTAAATTATTAACCTGACAGGATCCAGCCCTTGGAACCTTGGGGGTGGAACAGCTGGAAGACCCCAGCTGGTGAGCCCTGGCTTGGCTAACTCTGCAAAGTCCCTCCTACTCAAGTTCCCCTTCCAACGGTCCCTGTGGAATCCCCTCGCTGCTTGCTTTCCCCCTCACCCTTTCCAGTTCCAGAAGTAGATTTTTCTTTCGTTTTCTGTTTGAAGGTGCAAGCATCGGGGGTCCAAGTGAGCAGACCTAGAGCTATCCCTGAGCGGTGTGGCCTGTGTGGGATGTCAGGGCTGATTTGTGGGTGGTGCCCGCTGTGTTGGGTGACTGGTTGTTGTTGCTCACTTCATTGCTAGACCCCGACAAGGATGTGACTTGTACCACTACACTGACAATGTGACTGGGCACTGATGTGCATGGGGGCTGGGAGAGGAAGGTGGGCAGAAGAGCAGGTGCTGGCTAATGGGATGCCACATCACATTATCATCCCGCAGGAACCATCCCCCCCCTGCAGAGGATAACAAGGGCTGGAGGTAATGAGTGCCAAACAGGCCTGAGGAACGCCCCCCGCCCTGCCATGCAGGCTGGACTCCCACCCTGGGGCTGACTGCTCCATTCCCAGCTGGACTGGGTTGCAGGGAACTGTGGGACCAATCAGACCCAGGAAGCGTTAGAAATCCAGCACCAGCTGTCTCCTGGAGGCTGAAAATCCCCCTGGGACTGGCCACCTCCTCCTTTCTTGTTTGTGCCATGCCTAAGGTTATGAGGATGTTGGTGAGAGGACTGGGGATGGCCACCCAGTTGGAAGAAACCTATCTAATGCACTTACCCACAGCCACAGGGAGATCAGTAGCTGGCCAGCACAGGCTGCTTTGACACGCCCGTGGATATGTGCTGCATAGAGAGAGGGTAGTGTGGAGAGAGAGAGGCTCCTTTCCAGGGTGGTTTACAGCCCCCTCCCCCTGGAAGGCAGACTCTGCCCCAGCGGACACCTGGTGGGGGTCAGGCCTACTTCTCTCCCTTCCAGTTCTGGAGCAGAGTGCCTGCCCCCTCCCTCTACCTGCCGTGAAGCAGCCATGGCAGGGCTCCTGGGACTTCAGAAGGTGCTTCCCATCCCTCTGTGGGTCCCAGCTCTCCAGGTCCTGAGGAGGGACTGGGGCCACACGGGAGTGGGCGATGGGCCTATGCGTGTTGATCAATCGGGGGTAGTCTTGGTGGACTGTGCCCTGAAGTCAAGGACAGACTCTTCCCCCAGGGACTGACCACCTCGGGGACAAACTGAGCCCAGAAACAACTGTGCCCAGGGACTGCTGACTGCCCTGGGGGACCGATGATGCCAGGAATCAGCTACGTCCAGTGACTGTGTCTATGGAATGACCATGCCCAGGAACAAGTGTTCTCAGAGACCCTTTGAGGGCTCACTGTTTGGGGCTCATCTGCACCTAGGACTGACTTCGCCCACTGTCATACCTGAGAGCCACCTGGACCTAGACTCTACCTGTGCCCATGGATAGATTACGCCCAGAGAGTGTCTATGTGCCCAGAGACTGACTGTACACAGGACTGACTTTGCCTAAACACTGTTTCCAGGGACCAGCTGTGTCCTGGGACTAGCATTTTCCAGCAGTCAGCTATGTTCAAGGACAGCTGTACCTGGCACACAGCTGAGCCCAGGCACGGGCCCTGTGAGGGCTGGACTGGGTCCAAGCATAGAGTCTACTCAGGGACCTGCGGCCCGCTGTGCCCAGGGACCAGCTGTGTCAGGAACAAGCTGTGCCCAGGGACTCTGGATAGGGGGAAGTTGGGGACAGAGACTCTTCCATGTGGACATAGAGTCGTGTGCCTGGCATATAGGCTGCCCAGCTGCATGCCGCATGCCTGGTGTGAGTGCCTCTGGCAGCTGCTCTTATTCTGGGACAGAGGGAGGAGGGCCCCTTGCCCTCTGTGCAGGTACTCTCAGGCTCCCTACCCATTTGGCACCTGGAAAATAGGGAAGGAGAAAGAGCACACAGAGGGCGGGGCGCAGTGGCTCACGCCCGTAATCCCAGCACTTTGGGAGGCTGAGGCGGATGGATCGCTTGAGTCCAGGAGTTCGAAACCAGCCTGGCCAACACGGTGAAACCCAGTCTCTACAAAAAATACAAAAAGCCTGTAATCCCAGCAACTCAGGAGGCTGAGGCACGAGAATCACTTGAACCCGGGAGGTGGAGGTTGCAGTGAGCTGAGATTGCGCCACTGCACTCCAGCATGGGTGACAGAACAAGACTCCATCGCTAAAAAAAAAAAAGCACACACAGAGCTATTGAGCACCTGTTGTGTGTCAGCACAGGCCTGGTCCTTTCTTCCCCCACATGTCATTTTGTCCCCAGGACTACCCCATGAGGCAGCAGTTACCTTCATTTGCAGTTGGAAAAACAGGTTGACAAAGTTGAAAGTCCTTTCCTGGTCTTTCTGACTCCAGAGCTCTTACCCACAGTGTGATCTGCCTATTCCCACACTGCACATGGCCTCCCTGAGTGGAGTCAGAGACAGGGGCTTCCCAGCATCTTACAGAAGAGGAAGCTGAGGAAAGACCAGGCATCTGGTCTGGAGTTGGCACACTAAACCTGTTCATGCCAGTGGCCCTGACTTCTCAGGGAGAAGGGCACTTGGCAGGCCTGGTAGGAAGTCTTCCTGCAGGCTGCATTCCTGGGTGCTGTCTTGGAGGCAGGAAGGCCAGGGTGTGGAGGCCGTCTGTCCCATCACAAGCCCCCTTTCATGATGCTCAACAAGGCTCCTTCAGAGGCCGGACTCGGCTGTGCAAACACGCACATCTGGGTTGCTGACTGGAGCGGGGTGGCGGAACTCCCCCACAGCTGGCCAGCTGCTCCTGACCTTCTGGACAAAGGGAGCTTTGGCCCTGTGGGGCTCCCGGGAACTTGGTGCTCTGGAGGGTACAGCCTCTACCCAGCCCTCCAAGGGGAGCAGTCTTCTCTGGCTGCCGCCTGTCATTTTCATCATAACTGGAACTCTGCCTCTGACAGCATTTCCTGCTGAGGGCATGCCCTTTCCCCTCCCTCGAGGGCCTGCACCCAGCCAGAACTGGGGAAAATTGAACAGAGGCTGCAGGCAGAAAGGAACTCAAGCTGCAGGCAAAGAATCATCTGAGCAGCCATCCCAGTCTAATCCCCATCCTCAGGGAGCTTTTCATTTCCTGGAGGAGAAAGACGCAAGTCAGATAATCACACACACACACACACACACATGCACACGAACACACACACACACAGTTGTAAATAACAACAGACTCTTACATAGTGTCCTTCAGGTTTTAGGCACTGGCTTGGTGCTTTACATATTTTAATTCATTGCATCCTCACAACAACTATTATTATTCCCATTTTACTGAGTAGGCAGTTGAGGCACAGAGAAGTTAGGTGACTTGCTCAAGGTTACACTAGTAAGTGGCAGAGCTGGGATCTGAAATTAGGAAATACGCATTTTTTTTTTTTTTTTGAGAGGGATGGAGTCTTGCTTTGTTGCTCAAGCTGGAGTGCAGTGGTGCGATCTTGGCTCACTGCAACCTCTGCCTCCTGCGTTCGAGCGATTCTCCTGCCTCAGCCTCTTGGGTAACTGGGACTACAGGCATGTGCCACCATGCCTGGCTAATTTTTTTTGTATTTTTAGTAGGGGTTTTACCATGTTGGCCGGACTGATCTCAAACTCCTGACCTCAAATGATCCACCTGCCTCGGCCTCCCAAAGTGCTGGAATTACAGGTGTGAGCCACTGCTCCCGGCCACGGAAACATGCCTTCTTAACAATGATGCACATTTGCAAACCACCGTGAGGACAGTCTCAGGAGGAGCTTGGATGGGGAGTGGGGAAGCCACTGGGGAGTGCAATGGGATTCAAGCTTTGAGAAGATCACTCTGGCTGCTGAGTGGAGGGCAGATGGGGGTCCAGACTGCAGACTGTCAGAAGAGACCTGGTGAGAGATGACGGGGATGCCACCTGGAATTAGGGCAGGGGCAGTGGGCACGGGGGAGAAGAGGGCAAGTTTGGGAGAGATGTAGGGCCTAGAATGACGGCACCTGGCAGCTGAGCGGGTGAGGGAGGGAGCCTTAAGGTGGGGTTGAGGACTCTACCCTGTGTTTGGGAAGTGAGCCAACCGACTGTGTGTTAGGTGCTTACTCCACCTGCCCGGCAAGCCCACCTTGACTCTCCTGCCTCCTTGGGGGGAGAGGTGGCCTGGGGGGGCATGTGGGAGGCTTTCCATGACCGCTGAGCCCGAGCTTCCTGGAGCATCCCCCCGGGTTTGGGGGAGAGAAGGTCTGTGGTAATCGGAGGAAGCCCTGGCCTCAGACACAGATTTAAATCCTGACTCCTCCGATGAGCAGTGAGACACTAGGGGAGTCACGTATGTCTCTGGACCTTAATTTCTTCTGAAACATGGGAAATGATCCCTGCCTCACAGGGCCTGCATTAGATAATGAACATGGAAGTGAACTGCGAAGGTGAAGGGCAGAGGAGCTGTTTGTTGCTGCTGTTTAATTGTGTGATTTGCGACTCCTTTCTGTGTGGTGGGGGAGGTGGGCTGGTGGGAGGCTCAGGAGGCCTGGAACCACCCTCTAAGAGGTCACAGGATGGTGGATATCATCCCATGATGGGCCTCAGTCTCCTGATCTGGGGTGTGAGCCCCCCATGGGAGGCAGAACAACCAGGGTGGTCCTGCCAGGCAGGTGGAGAGAGTGCTACTGCAGGAGTTTGGCACTGAGACAGAACTGGCCAGAAGGAGCATCTCTCATTCATTCCAAGTTCATTCACTCCTTTAACAAACGTTTCGCTGAACACCGACAGAGTGTCAGGCCCCATCCTAGTGGCTGCGATATGGTGATGAAATGAGGTCATTCCGGTTCTGGCCCCCTAAAGCTCACTGTACAGTGCGGGGAACAGACAGTAAAAACATCAGCAAGGAGGATTGAAACAACAAAATGTTCTATGAAGACAAAAAAGCCAAAACTCAAACCCCGGTGATATGAAAGAGGGTGACAGGGGAGAAGAGCTCCTTTAGATAGGGTGGTCGGGGCAGTCAGGGGAGGTCTCCCAGGTGGTGACGGGTGAGCTGAGACCTGACTGATGAGAAGTCTAGAGGAAGAGCGACCAAGCTCCGGTGACTAGTGAGGAAGGAGGTGTGTGACAGGAGCGGCATGGAGAGGTGGGAAAGAAGCCAGATCAGGTGAGGCAGGAGAGGACGTGGTCATGCTGGGCTTTGCAGGGCCTTCTAAGGAGTGTGAACTTTGTTCCGAGAGCAATGGAAAGCCTTTGAAAGGTTTGAAGCAGGGCATGGCATTGTCTGATCCTCTGCCTGGATGACTCTGGCTGCCATGCAGAGAACGGATTGAGTGGTGGGAGGGATTGTGATGCTTGGCGACCTCTGGCTGTGACACCTGCCCTGGCCCTGCTTCAAGGATGCCCTGCTCTGTCTGCTTAGGCCTTACTTGCCTTCCATATTCTCCCTAGCCCTCTTCTGGGTCAGCAGCTCCAGGCTGTGCTGGAGTCCCCAGAAAGCACCAAGAATCTGGAGGCTGAAGACCAACTGGCTGGCCTGGGGGAAGGCTGGGTTGGAAGCCCGCAGGTGGCAACGTGAGTGCAGGGACAGTGGGCATGGATGTGTCTGCCCTGCCTGCTTCCACCCCCCGACACAGGGCAGTTCCCCCACGCCCACCCCCACCCCTCATGGGGCTTTTGAATTAAAAAGTCTTAACTTTTTCTTTTAAATGGCAGCTCTGTGTACTGTACATGGTAATTAATACATTAGCATTTATGCAAAATACCATCACAGCCGGGCTGGTATGTCAGCTGCCTTCCTGAGCTGCAAAAATGTGAGCGCCCCGAGGTACCTCCGACAGGCCCCCGCCCCTAGCAGACAGCTCCGTTTGACCTGCATCATTCATTAACCTGTCTCGGAGAGCCTGTCTACATGCGCACATCTGTGTACGCCGGCCAGCGTAAATGCTGCTTCGTGAGAGTATCTGTGGCATGCGTATGTGTCCTTGTGTGTGGGATGCACACGTGCTGCTTGCCTCTCTGAAAGCAGATACAAGGATGTCCTTGTACACGACACATGTGCTGCTTGTGTAGACACGAGCGTCGTCTGTGAGGGCATCCTTGTGTCTCTGTGTGTGTCTGTGTTGGTCTGGGTATGAGTGCATATGAGTCTATGGTTTTATATGTGTACATCTCAGAATGCGTATGTATGTACATTTTTTTTTTGAGACAGAGTCTTGCTCTAATCCCCAGGCTGGCGTGCAGTGGTGCGATCTCGGCTCACTGCAACCTCCGCCTGCTGGGTTCAAGCAATTCTCGTGTCTCAGCCTCCCAAGTAGTGTCTTTGTATGTGTTTGGATATATCCATGTGCATTCTTATGCATGTCTCAATTTGTGTGCGTGTGTGCATGTGCGTGTGAAATGCTTGCTGCAGTGACTGTGAAATGAAGTTGTAGTACAGTGGAAAGAACAACTCGCTGGAGACCGTGACATGTGTACTCTCTGGACCCTGGGCACCCTGCCACTGAGGGGCTCACAGGGCAGGGGAGAGATGAGCCCATCAGTGGGTAGTGAGCACCCGGGTAACTGGGTGATGGCAGAGGCCAGCGCAGGGTGCTCCTTGGAACCTCAGTTGGCCCTGAGTAGGGGTCAGGGTGAGGTGGGGTCGGGGCTGTTGAGTAGGATCCTGGGGGGGTGACTAGGATGAGACTAGCCAGATGAGAAGTGGAGTCTGAGGAGCGCTGATGTGGCACTGTGACAGCACCTGGCCCATTTGGAGAGGCTGGAGACCAGGAGCTCATTGGCAGGAGTGGAGGCAGCTGGACTAGATGGCCCAGGGCGCGTATCCTGAGGGAAGTGGGACTCACTGGAGGCCTTCCAGAAGGGCAGGGTCATTGGTCAGAGTAGAAACATTGCTCTGCTTTCAAGGTGAGGAAGGACCCAGAGGGATATGCCAGGAGATAGAGATTGGAGCCACGGCAGCAGGGGGAAAAGGAAAGGGATGGAATCAGAGGGTATTCCTGAGGCAAAATGAATAGTATCCAGAGACTGATTATACATGAAGTGAGGGGGAGGGGAGAGGGGAGAGGGAGGAGGGAGGAGGGAGGAGCAGGAGTCAGGGGACATCTAGTTTGTGGCTCCAGAAACTGGATGGCTGATGAGGATTTTCATGGAGGCAATGAACACAGAAGGTGGAAGGGAAGAGTTTTCTTTGGAGGGCAGGTGATGCATTCTAGACATCTTGAGTTCATTCATTCATGCATTCATTCACTCATATATATATATATACCATGTATCAGGCATTTGAGAAACCAAGATGAACGAGACAGAGAGACAGTGGAGTGTGGAAAGAATGACACAGGGTCTGGAGGGTGGGGCCTCTGTAGGAGAAGGGGAGAGAGCAGAGACCTGTCATGCAGAGGCCTGTGGGTGGGGTAAATAGGTTAACCTTTTAGGGAAGACAGTGGGAAGGTATGGAAGGATTGTGCAAGTGTGGGGGGCTGCCATGTCAGGTGTGTACATTAGGAAACCTTTCCTCTTCTTGCCCGTGCCCATTGTCAAGGGAGCCCTGGCTTTCTGATCTGTAAAATGGAACTGATGATCTGGGCTGTTGCCACACGATTGCACAGCTGTGAAGTAGATTAATGCTGGGTTCTGGTAACGTGTCCCTGCCCTCAGGGGAGCTTACTGTCCAGTGTAGAAGCACACTCAGAAACAGACACTACAATGTGGCAGATGACGTGATGTGGCCAGCACATAGTAAGTGCTCAATAAATATTTGTTAAATAAGTGATTGATTGAATGGATAACAGCACAGGGATCTGTAGGAGCTGAGGGAGGCCTCTGACTCACCAGGGGGAAGAGGGGTTAAAAAAGACTTCCTGAGTGAGGTGCTGCCCCAGCTGGGTGCTAAAGAATGAGTAGGAATTAGCCAGGGAAAGAGGGGAGGGAGCAGCACAAAGGCTGGAGGTGGCGGAGGTGGGATGGGACATCACTTAGTGAGGCTGGAGCAGGAGCTGCGCAGTGAGGAGTGGAGGAGTGCAGTGGGGTACAACAGAGGCCATCTCACAGAAGATCTTGAGTGCCAGGCCAAGGAGCTTAAGTTCCCCCCACCCCCATAAAGAACATGAAGCCACTGAAGGCTTTAAGCAGAAGAGTGGCTGGTTAGTTTTGTGTTTTCTAGAGAGCACTCTGGCCTCCTGGCAGGGAGGTCGGTGATGGAGTCTTTCGTGGCTTAGCTGGGGTAATGATCATGCTGCTGTACGTCTTGGGTTTATCTTAAGGGATAGGGCACCAAACTTTTCTTTCTTTCTTTCTTTCTTTTTTTTGATTTCTTTGAGACGGGGTCCTGCTCTGTTCCCCAAGGAATGCAGTGGTGCAATCATGGCTCACAGCAGTCTTGAACTCCTGGGCTCAGGGAATCCTCTGACTTCAGCCTCACAGGTAGCTGGGACTACAGGCACGCATCCCTCCTCGACTCAGTGAATTTTTGTGTGTGTGTCTGTGTGTGTGTGTTTTTTTTGTTTTGGTAGAGACTGGGTCTTGCTCTTATAAACATCCCTGCAATGAACATCTAGGTGCATATATCTTTGTGCATTTCATTGATTCATTCATGCTATGTTGCCCGGGCTGGTCTTGAACTCCTGGCCACATGTGATTCTCCTGCCTCAGCCTCCCAAAGTGTTGGGATTACAGACATGAGCCACTTTTAAAAACTGTTTTAAAACATAGATTGAAGCATCCATAGACCAGGCAGTGGGAACCCTGGTTTCTACACCTTGCCCTGCTGTTCTCTGGCTCTGTGACCTTGGATTGGCCAAGTCACTTAGCTTCTTAGGGCTTTCGGTGGTCCTTGGGTAAGGAGACATAGTTAGAAAAAGGAAGGACATTGGGAAAAGCTTTGTGTCGCTTCATGGGATATAGGGTCCCCTCAGGGCACAGGAGGGACGCTGGGGTGAGGGGCAGCTGCCTTCTTTCTTCCTTCTCCTCGACAGGAGGAGGAGGAGGAGGAGGGTGAGGACAAGGGCGAGCTCATGTATTTTCATGCCGTGGCCTCCTCGACACTCAGCCCCTTAGTCCCAGCTCACAGAGGCTAGGAGGCTGCTCTGGGGTGGGCCGACCCCTCCCGCAAGCAGGCACTCTGCTATTGTTCAAAATGGAATTGGTCCCAGGAAGCTTGGAGCTTGCGAAAACCGCTATGAATTTTGCAAAACAGCTCTGAGGCGGTAAAGCATGTCAGAAAAATCAAATGCGGAAATCCCTATTTAGAAACTCCACTCTGGACAGGCATGGTGCGCCCGGAGGACGGACTGGGTAGGGGAGGGGTATGGCCCTAGATGCCCCTCCCCTGTAGCCCGGGAGGATGCCCAGCAGAGCTAGGAGGGGGAGACCCCTTGGCCCCAGCTTCTTTCCAACTTACCTGGTTTCCCAGATTTGAGCCCCTCACAAAGCACCCCAACCTTTTCCAATGCACCTATACTTTTTTTTTTCTTTTGAAAGCAGCTTTGTCATTTTGTATAAAAGGATACATATGCTCATTGCAAAAAATTCAGACAATATGGAAAAGTTCAAAGAAAAATGTAAAAACCACCTCAGATTTCACCAGCCAGAGATAACCACATAACATTTTGGTGAACGTCCCTCCAGACTTCTCTCCTTGCATAAATATACACAAATAGATTTCACGTATGCAGTTCCACCCCGAGTGAAATCAGACGACACATGCTGTTCTGTCACCTGCTTTTTTTCCCTCCCCCACTCAGCAATATGTCATGGACATTCTTCATGTCAATTCATATAGACCCACCTCATGGTTTTAATGCCTGTATTATGTGTACGGATATACCAGTATCTGGATATACCTCACTTTACTTACCCAGTCCCCAGCTGATGGAGATATATGTTTTTCCAATTGTCTTGCTCTTATAAACATCCCTGCAATGAACATCTAGGTGCATATATCTTTGTGCGTTTCATTGATTCATTCATGCTACAGATGTTTTTCAAGTGTGTTCTATGTACCAGCCCAATGCCAGGTGCTAGGCATAGGAATCATGAATAAAACAGACTTGGTCAGTCCCGGCTCTGGTGGAGTTAATGATGTAGCGGGGGAGACAGGGTGTCTGGCCCCTTTCATCAGGGAAGACAGCAATTTTTTGCAATGAGCATATGTATTAAGCAGTCACACAGATAATTATCCAATTAGCAGTTGATCTGTAGTACAAAGGAAAAGTACACATAGTACGAAGGAAACATACAGGCTATGAGAGAATAAAACAAGAGAAGGTAACCTGGGCTTGGGAGTCAGGGAAGGCTTCTCTGAGGAGGTGACATTCAGCTTGAAAGGTGAGTGGGCAAAAGGCAGAGTCGAGATGAAGAGGAAAAAGTATGGGAGGGGGAACAGCAAGAACGTTTCACTCAGAGGGGAACAGTATTTTCAATTAGGAACACAGGGGGAGATTCCTAAAAATGAAATTGCTGGGTCAGAGGGTAAGCAGACTTTGCATTTCGTCACATATTGTAAATTGCTTCCCACCGAGGTTTTACGCACGTTCCATCCCGTAAAGGGTTCGCCACGAGGTTGTTGTGAAGGCTCAGTAGGAGAGCGAGCATGCAGGGGTAAGCACGGCGCTCTCACATAGGCAGTGAGCCGGCCACTGCTGTTGCCATTATTATTATAATTATCTTTGCCAATCTAATCGGTGAAAAATGATATCTCATCTTTGTTTTTAACCAATGTGTCTTTTTTTCGACTCCACAGGAAATTGAGCCCTTGAGGGGGGAAATGAACCATCTTTCTTTCTTAAGCCACCTTTGTCAGAAACCTTCCTGTGCCCCTAGGGGAGGCAGGAAATGTCCAGGATCCCTGGCCCGCAGTCCCGTCCTCACAGCAGAGCCCCTGGGACTTAGAAATAACTGCACGTCCACGTGGCTCTGGGCTTCCAAAGGCGAGCGCCAACCACAGAAGATAGAGAGGAGATGGGAGAGTGGTTTGTTACCTGTGCAGGACGGTGTTGTCCCCATGAGGAGGGGCAGGCAGAGAGGTGGAGGCCCTGGAGGCAGAGTCCCCTGCCATTAGGAGTGCTTGGAGATCCCAGGTGCTCCTGGGTGATATTAATGCAGCTATATGAATATTAATAGCATGGCTATTAATATTAATGATAATAATAAACAAGTGTGAGGATTATTTCTAAAGAGGGCTGCTGCTCCAGCTGTTGCCTCCCTTCGTTAATAAGCTGCTGAGGTTCTCAGCCGTCCTTTCCCCAGACCTCTGGCAAGACTCAGTGGCATCTTCACGACCTCTGTCTGGGTAGGGGCTGAGGTGAAAGAGCATTTCCAATGTTTTGGATGAAAGGAGAATCAATGCAGGAAACCCCGAATTTCCGTCCAAGGAGGTCTGGGCCATGTGAGCGGGCACGGGGCAAGGGAGGGATGAATCGGCTTGTGTGTGGGAGCCAGGTGTGAGGACACTACTTCTTTCCCTCGCGGGCCTGAGGCCCCAATGTCTGCATCCCTGGAGGAGGCTGGGCCAGGGAGGGGGCTTGCAAGGGACCAATCTCTTGAAAAGGTGGTGAGAGGAATTACCCTGCTAAAGTGGTCATGAATTATAGAAAGGAAGAGGGGGGGAGGAAGACCCAGAATATCATATGTGTAAATAAAGCGGAGTGGCAGCCAGACATGAAAGCCAGCCACCAAGCCCTTGCACCCACAGAGCCCCTTCTCCTGTGGCCCCACCTCCTGCCAAGTATCACTGCAAGTCACTTCCAACCTCCTTCTTCAAAGGATTTGTTAATAAGTCAATGACGGAACATCTAAAGGGGAAAAATATTTCTCTTTATAGTTGGAGATAATTGTCCCAGGAAAAAAAAAACAACAAACCTTTAATTACAACTCACATGGAGAAAGCTTGATTTGTGGGCAGAGCCCAAATGCTGAGGAGCTGGATGTAAAATATTTGTAATATTTAGGGAACCTAGAGTTTTACATAAAAGTAAACAGCATTGCCTGAAGGCACAATTTCCAGCAACACAATAAAATGTGCAGTGAATTTATGGCGGCCATCCATTAGCTCTTACCAAGGCAACGTCGCCCCTATCTGTCGTCCATCATTATAATAGAGGGTTAATGCACCGAATTTACATAAAAAAGTCATATTGTCTGCATGAATTATTTACACTCGAAGCTGTTTTTACAGCTTGGTTTCAAGCTGGATTCTGGGAGAGATTCTGCCAGTAAATTACTCTGTGGAGACCTGGTTCTATAACTGTGCGCAGAGCCGGCAATGAAAAGAAAGGAAAATGGGCAGGCCCTGGCGGGTCGTTGGTGCTGACGCTTCTGGGGTGGGGGCTGCAGGCAGTGGTGGAGGCTTCTGGAGGTGGTTGGATGTTGCTGCGGATGGGTCTCTGCCTCTGGGCCCGTGGCTTCCCCGGTTGCCGCCCAGCTGCCCGTGTGGCCAAAGCGAGTTTGGGCCCAGGGAACCACAGCAGTCCTCCAGAGGTGTCCGAGGGCTCTTGGTGGCTGAAGTCTAAGGCCTGTTAGGGATCAGGGGGGATCCCTGCAGAGGGGAGAGAAGCTGCCTCGAGTGTTGGAGCAGGAACCCAACTCAGCAGTGTGAGCAAGACCTATTATCCCCATTGTACAGATGGGAAGATGGAGGCCTCAAGAGGCACCAACTCAAGAGGCGGGAAGTCCATTCATCCCAGGTGGGCCTGGGGACTGTGGGGAGGTACACACACTTCAGACCTGGGGGGGTGAGAGGGTGGCGCGGAGCATCTTTGGCAGGACACGCAGAGAAGAGAATCCCCATACCTCACACCTCAGCCCTTATTGTTTGCCGGGGACGTTTAGTTAACGGATGGCAGTTTTAGTGGTTGGGCTGGTGTGGGATGCACTGATTTGTGCCACTGGGTTCTTAAATCTCTTCAGGTGTGGAGTACTGGGGAGAACTGCTCACGCTTCCAGGTGATGTGGAGTTACGGGGAGCTGGTCGTGCAGTGGAAAGACCTGGATCTTTATTTCTATTTATTTATTTATTTGTGAGATGGAGTCTCGCTCTGTCACTCAGGCTGGAGTGCAGTGACGCCATCTCAGCTCACTGCAAACTCTGCCTCTCAGATTCAAGTGATTCTCCTGCCTCAGCCTCCTGAGTAGCTGGGATGATAGGCACCCATCACCATGCCTGGCTAATTTTTGTATTTTTAGTAGAGATGGAGTTTCACTGTTTTGGCCAGGCTGGTCTCAAACTCCTGGCCTCAAACGATCTGCCCATCTCGGCCTCCCAAAGTGTTGGAGTTACAGGCGTGAGCCACCACCTGGATTATTTTTAATCCTGTGTCGGCTGTGTGGCCCTGGGTAAACTTTGGGTGCTCAGTTTCCTCATTTGTAAAATGGGATTTCTAATCTCAACCCTGCTAGACTGTCTCAAAGGGATGGCGAGAGGCTCCATGGGATAAATTACTTGGGAGGTATGTGGTGTTGCAGAAGCAACGCCACAGGTGACAGGGTCGGGAGAGGGAAGCGCTGAGGTGTGGCTGTTAGAGGAACTTGAAAAGAAGAGAGTGAAATGGACAGAGAGAGAGATAAGGCCAGATAATCAGATACAGAAAGGTGAGAGAATCATAGAGACAGAGAGATAGGGAGAGACAAAGAGCAAACCCACAGAAACAAAGAGGGAGAGAGATGGGGGTGTTGGGGGGGAAGAGGCTGCTCTCCAGGAGAAAGAAGTCAGAGGCAAGGTCAGGCTACTCAAAGCTCAGACTGCCTGGTGTCCTGCGGATGCCCTCCTGGCCAGTGAAGAGGTTGGCAGCGTGGGACCCGTGCCACCTCTTGCCTGGACCCTCTCCCTCCTTCCAGGCCAGGAAGTGCCTGGTCTTCTCTCTGGCCTGGAAGCCTCCTGCCTCTTCTCCCTTGTTTTCCTTAAGTACAAGGAGGCCAGAGCCGAATGCTAGCACCCTTCCTCCTCCATCCCCAGCACCTGGGATGGGCATGCGCTTGTTGCTGTCGCCGTGCTCTGGTCTCCCACTCCTGGAGCAGCCACAGCAGGTCCCAGGGGCCTGGAGACAACAAATGGCTCCCTGCTGATGGGCTGCCCGCCGCCTCCTGCCTGCCAGCCGGTCCCGCTGCACCCCGGCAGATAATCAAGTAGGGCAGGGGAACCTCTCCTGCCCACGGTGGTGTGATTTAAACCTCAACTTTGCTTTGCCTTCTTTCATCCCCTGGAGAAACAGCATTTAGATTATAAATCTCTTTCTTCCTGAGAACATGCACATACACAGAGGTGCACACACACTTGCATACACACATAAAGGTGTTCACACACAGCAAACTTGAATACTTACACACAAACACATCCACCCAGTTTTGCACGATGCATCTGCATGCACAAACGGCTCTCGGCCAAAGGTAAAGGCAGGAGGAGAATTTGTCAGTGGCTGGAACGGCTATGATGTGTGAGGTGGGTGGAAGATGGTGAAGTGGACAAGGGATGCTGAAATTGCAAGAAACTCTCTAGACTTCACCCCACCTTGTTACATGGGAGGGGGGGAATGAGGTGTGTGCTCTTGTATGCATGTGTGTGCCTCTGTGTGTGTCCCTGTATGCAGGCATGTGTGTGTATCTGTGAGTGTTTTGCAAGTGTGAGTGCCTTTGATGAATGCTGAGATTGACAGTGCATGGACAGGGGAGTGTGCACTGCACCGTACTGGCCTTGGGACCGGACTCGGAACCGGACTGGTGTCCACAGCACCACTGCCATGCTGTGGGCAAGCTGTCGCTCTCTCTGGGCTCCAGCCTGGTTCCCCAGGGTTCTGCCAGTTCTGACTGTCTAGTTTCTCTGTGTGACCTTGAAGGTGTGTTTCTCCAAGGTTTGAATGAGCCAGGCGTGGGGTGTGCATGTGTGTTTGATGAGCATTTGCGTGTTTATGCTGGGCACCTGTGTGTGCATGTTCATGTGTAGGTGTGTTGTAGGTATGTTTGTGCATGTGTTTTTGTCTGCATGTGGGCGTATTTGTGTGTTCAGGTGAGTGTACTTACAGCACCGAGGGTGCCGTGTGCCTCTGTTTGTGAGTCTGTGTAGAGTCTGGCGTGAGCATGTATGACAGTGAGCTTGGGAGGTGATCTGCGGGTGTGTGTTTGCCTCGTGGGAGGGTTTGTGAGGTTGGATATGGGAGGCTCCCCCTTTCTTACTCCTCTGCTTTCATCTTCTCTGTAACATTGATCATCACTGGACACACTGTGTATTAATAGTTACTTCTTTTTTTTTTCTTTGAGACGGAGTCTTGCTCTGTTGCCCAGGCTGGAGTGCAGTGGCATGAACTTGGCTCACCGTGACTTCCACCTCCCGGGTTCAAGTGATTCTCCTGCCTCAGCCTCCCACGTAGCTGGAATTACAGGCGCCCACCACCATGCCTGGCTAATTTTTGTATTTTTAATAGAGATGGGGTTTCACCATGTTGGCCAGGCTGGTCTCAAACTCCTGACCTCATGATCTACCCACCTGGGCTTCCCAAAGTGCTGAGGTTACAGGCGTGAGCCACTGCGCCCCGCCAGTAGTTACTTCCTTGTTTATGGTTTCTCTCCCAAAAGCTAGAATGTAAACCCAACGAGGGTAGGAGTTTTACCTGTTTTGTTCTTGGCTATATCCCCGCTATTAGATCAGTCCCTGGCACGTGGTGGTGTAGCAGATGTCTGAGAACACTGACTGAATGAATAAATGAATAACGTAATCACCCCCTTCAAGAGTTCCCTTAAGTGTCACTGTCTTAATCAGTGTTGACCACTCTACTTAAAATTGCTGCCCGCCCCTCCCCACAGCACTACAGTTCTTACGTTGTTCTCATTTTTCTTTTTTTATATTACCTTCCAGTATATTAAGTGATTTACCAACTGTCATTTATTTTGATTTTTCTTTTTTGCTGCCTTCATTTCATTGTTTATCCAGTCAACTATTTTTATTTTTTGAGAGGGAGTCTCACTCTGTTGCCCAGGCTGGAGTGCAGTGGTGCGATCTTGGCTTACTGCAACCTCCGCCTCCCAGGTTCAAGCAATTCTCCTGCCTCAGCCTCCCGAGTAGCTGGGATTACAGGCGTGCACCACCATGCCTGGCTAAGTTTTGTATTTTAGTAGAGACAGGTTTCTCCATGTTGGCCAGGCTGGTCTTGAGCTCCTGACCTCAGGTGATCCACCTGCCTTGGCCTCCCAAACTGCTGGGATTACAGGCGTGAGCCACCACGCCCGGCCTCATTTATTTTTTATGTACTAGCCTAAGTCTTTAAAATTGTTGGTATCTCTGTTAGAATGCAAGTCCTCACAAAGAGTGGAAGCTCTGTTCCGTTTGTCCACTGATGTCTTCCAGGTGCCTGGCAGCTAGGAGGCGCTTAATCAATATTTACTGAGTGGATGGATGGGTTTCCCTGTGTCATGAGGGCATGAGTGGGCTTTTGAAGTGTTCTGTGTGAATGTGCTTATAAAATGAGTGTTTGTGGGTGTGTCATAGTCAAAGACTGCTTTTTCTTTTTTTGAGAAGGAGTCTCACTTCTGTCACCCAGGCTGGAGTGCAGTGGTACAATATTGGCTCACTGCAACCTCCACCTCCTTGGGCTCAAGCCATTCTCCCACCTCAGCCTCCCAAGTAGCTGGGATTACAGATGTGAATCACTACACCTGGCGAATTTGTTAGTATTTTTGGTAGAGATGAGGTTTTGCCATGTTGCCCAATCTGGTCTTGAGCTCCTGATGAGCTCAAGTGATCCACCCACCTTGGCTTCCCAAAGTGCTGGGATTACAGGAGTGAGCCACCGTGCTGGCCAGGACTGCATTTTTAAGGATATGGGTGACTGTGTTTGATGATGTGGGTAACTGTGTCTTTTGAGGCCCAAGGGGCAGTTCTCTGATAGAGGCTTCAGGTTTGGGGCATCCTGCTTGGGTGTTGTCAAAGTTTGCAAACAGAACCATGAAAGGCTTCCCTGGGAATCTCTAGGAATCTTTCCCTTGATGGGCTACACACCTGGTAGCCATAGGCCTGAGCCCTATCCCTGGCAGCCTCCTGGGTCCACCTTTTCCTTTTCCCTTGGGCACCTATGGGCCTCATGCTTAGGGGAATTCCCTCATCCTGCAGCACAGTCTGAGCCTGGGGCTGGGAGGTGTCAGGAGAAGGGCAAAGGCTGGTGGTCAGTGCTGGAGGACACCCACATGGGCAGCAACTGGCTGGACAGTCTGAGAAGAGGGGCCTTGGGGTGCCACTTGGGCGGGGGAGGATCCTGGCACCAGGGATTCAGGAGGCAGTAGTCAGTTCAGAGGCGTCAGGGTTTGGTGGCAGGTGGCTAAGCCCTGATGAGGGGTTGGGGAAGGGGGTCCAAGCTGGCCCTATGCTTAGGCTGTCGGGGGGGGTAGGGACCCAGGCATCAAAGAGTTTAGGGTGTGGTGTGGTTGTGGGGGCCAACATGAAGAGCCCACTGTTTCAGTCTTCAGGGAATGGTGGGGTCTGTGCCTCCGTTTAGTCCTCTTAACATGAAGGTGGTGGACACAGAGCGGCTGGGGAGGTGGGGCTAGGGGAGGCCATCCTGTGGATAACAGTGTCAGGACTCAGAAGGCACTCAACCAAGTGAAATGTGGGGCTGAGGCTGAAAGACACATGCAGCAAGGCCAGAGACAAAATGCCCCCTTAGGCCAGCTTTTAGGAAATATTCTCTAGTGTGTGAGTGGTGGTCAGGGTCAGACAGCTACACTCAGGTTTCACACTCTCCAGCTGTGTGACCTGGGTAGGGTTATGTAACCTCTCTGAACCTCAGTTTCCTCATAGGCACAATGCAGATACTTTCAAAAAAATTCTCAGAGTGAGATTGGAAGGATCAAGCCGTCATTACTACTGTTCTTATTGTTATTTTAAAAACTGTACAGGTCCAGGAAGGAAGGACTGTCTTGACAGGAATTCAGACAAAAAAGATCCAGGGTTTTGGCTGATCTCGAAGTAGGATGAGGGTCTAATATGGATGGTGAAATCTGTGACATACAAAAGAAGGCAGTGACCCCTGGAGCCAACATGGGCTCGCCAAGACCGGGCACAGCTCTTCGGTTCTTGACAGCTTAATGACTCATGGGTAAAGAAAACAAGCCAGCATGGGTGGAGAGGAATCTGTGATTTATTGAGCACCGACTGTGTGCTGGGTACTTCACACACATGGTTTTATTTCGTCCTCACAAGCTTGTGCCCTGGATGTGACTATCTCCATTTTACTGAGGAGACACTGAGTCTCCAGGAAGTGACTTGCCTGAGGTGGGTGGAGCTGGGATTCAAACCTGGGTCTGTCTGACCCTTTTTGCCATATCGCACTGCTTCCTAAGATGTGGGGTAGAGTCTCTCTCCTTCTTGAGGACATGAGGGATGTCTGAGAGGGCACAAAGGGGGTTCCCACTGGGCCTAACTACAGCCATGAAATGTTCACATAAGCAGAACCAGGTCCATCCACAGAAGGCCTGTAGACACTTCCATGGCCCTGGCCACCCTGCTTTGACCAGTCTATGCCAAGGACCTAGAAGAAGACATGCAGAGTGCAGACCTCTCAAAGCTGGAGGTGGTAGAAAGCTCCAAGGGACAGAGAAAATCTCAGCAGAATCAGGATTTAGAAAGATCTCAACAGGCTGGCAACAGGCTGGCGTGGCAAGGTGAATTTAGCATGAGGAAATATCACAGGGAAAAATGCTGAGGCCCATCTTGACTACAGGAAAAACTGTAGAAGGGATGGCAGCTCATGAGAAAGATTTAGAAGCTCAAGTGCCGGTAAGTTCAGTGTGAGTCAGTCGGCTACATTAATAGAGGTGTGGGGTTTGGGACAAGGGAGGGGGACCTCTCTCTAGCCTCAGTTTACTCTCTGCCCTGGGGCAGTTTCTACTGTACATATTTGAAGATCATGTGCTATTTTCCGTTTTTCCAGTTCTCTCCTTGTCTTTCCAAGTCTTTAGGGGAGGCAGAGTCCTTTCGGAGTTGACCCTTGGATTCCATCCAGAGCAGCTTCCAAAATGACACCTTTGAAGGTGGGAAAGACACTGCAGATTCTCTGGGTTTTTATTTGAGGTCTGTCTTGGAATTGTCCTTTATGCCCAGTTATCCTCAGTCAAGGGAGAAGAAAGTGCTGGTCTCCGAATGTTCTGGAACGAGGAGAGCTCCTGGTTCCCTAGTTCCCACTGACCAGGTGTACCCACTCCTTTTCCAGCTGTCTCCTTCCCTTCTTAGAGCCCTTTCCTGGTGGTGAGTGGCTTGCCACGGCCTGTCCACACTGGTTTTCTTATGCTGGAGGCGGGGCAGGAGGAGGGAGCCTTGCAGCTACTCACATTTGGGCTGGATCTCCTCTTGAGCTGGGATGTCACCTGCCAAGCTGAATTTGGCACAGGAAGCTCCTGGCTGGAAGATGCACTGTTTAATTTGGAGATTCTGTTCCACTCTGAAAAGCGCTTCTCCTGGCAGCTGCAGTGAAGTGAAGCTGTTGAGCTTCCCTCTCTTATGCCAGAATCACAGCCACTTTTTCCTGAGAAAGAAACAGAGCTACACGCAGTTTTACTCATTAAATACTTTTTTTCCTCTTATATCTGTTTTTGTAATTTTTTTTCGCGTGAATGGAAAAATAAAACGAGTGATATTGAAATAAACAAGGCGTTTGTGATGGGAAGGTTAAAGCAGATTGTTGGGGGTGGGAAGGGGGTTGGAAACACCCCACGTTTCTGCATGCGGGGCTGCGCATAGCCTGATGAGGACGAGAGTGAGAGAAAGTATTCATGAGGCCGCCCCTCTGCCAGCCCAGAGGAGTCAATTTCTCCAAGTGTCTTGGACTTCAGTGAGAAAGGCAATGGGGAAGGGAGCTCTCATTTATTAGGGCCCACCAAGGGCTAGTCCTATAATATGGGTGAGCTCATTCAGTCCTCATAGCAACCCTGGGTGGAAGGACCTATTATTTTATAGATAAGGAAGGTTGAGGCGCAGATGACTTAAGGTCAACCTCGCAGGGCACACGGAGCTGGGATTTGAGCCTCAATCTGGCTGACCTCTGATGCATGCTTTTTCTGGCTATACTTTGCTACCCTGGGCAGTTGTGTATTGAGTTGGGGGATGTGAAGGGAGGAGAAGAAAGAAGATGAAGAGACATCAGCCAGCCTTGAGGAGCGGACATCCTGCCTGGTGAAACTGAACAAGACACCGACAGCATGTGAGTGAACCAAGCTCTGGTTGCTGGGCTCCGGCAAATATGGGTGGTTTGGGGAAGGGTGTGTAAGAGTAGGCGTGGAGGGATTTGGCCTGATAATGAAGGTAGGCTTCTTGGAGTTAGAGGGCCCTGGAAGTTGGTGGCATTGAGGGAACAGGCTTGCAGTGTCCTGGGCAAAGGCAGGAAAGGTGTGAGTATGGCTCAGGTGGGAAGAGCTGAGTCTGAGTGGGGTGGTGAGGGTTGTGAGAATATCCATGTTGGTAGAGGAGGATCAGGTTGGAAGATGTAGTGCAAAGAAAGCCCTGAGCTGGGAAGCAGGTGCCTGGTTCTTGTCCTGGCTCTGCCATTGATTTACTGTGTGATCTTGGGCTAGTCCTCTTTCCTCTCTGGGCGTCCAATTTTCTGTCTGTAAAATGGTGGAATTGGACAACAGGATCCCTAAGGACTTTTGCGGGTCCTAAGGAGAAGAAGGTGACTCTGGTATCCAGAGGGCCTTGAATATCAAGACTTGGCATTTGAATCATGAAATTTTAGGATGAAAAGGGTCTCCAGAAATCATCTACTTAAACTATCTTCCTTTACGTTCTAAAGGATGAGTAGGAGTTATCAAGCAAAGGAAAGTAAAAGATGGAAGAGGGAAAGAGGGCATTCCAGGAAGGAGGCATAGTGTGAACAAAGGCATGGATGAAGCATGGTGCAGTGAACATTAAGCAGGTTGATGTTGAAGAATAAAGACCAACGTGGCTGGGGCAGTGGCTCACGTCAGTAATCCCAGCATTTTGGGAGGCTGAGGTGGGTAGATCACCTGAGATCAGGAGTTCAAGACCAGCCTGGCCAACATGTATTTTGTAAAAATACAAAATTTAGCTGGATGTGGTGGTGCACCTGTAATGCCAGCTACTTGGGAGGCTGAGGCAGGAGAATCACTTGAACCTGGGAGGCAGAGGTTGCAGTGAGCTGAGATGCCACCACCGTACGCCAGCCTGGGTGACAGAGTGAGACCCTGTCTCAAAAAAAAAAAAAGAAACAATGTGGAGTGTTGGGGGAGGCGCGTCATCAGTTAGGAGAGGGAGATGGGGCCAGACCTCAGGAGGACCAAGGGGCTTTGATTCCATCCTTTGGGTAATGGGAACTCATTGAAGCCTTGGGAGTGACATGCTCAGAGGTAGAATTTTGAAAGATCAGTTTGGCAGCTTTGCTGATCATGGATTTGACAGGGGCTGGGAGAAGATACAGGCCAAGGATGCATGCTGACAAGACCGGTTGGGAAGCTCAGCAGGAGGTGGTGATGGTCCCAGCCAGGATGGCAGAGTGAGGACGCTGAGGACAGCACCTGTTCACGAGGTATTTGGGAAGGGGAATACATAGGACTTGTTGATTGATTGGATATGGGGGAGTAAGGACGAGCAAAGAGACAAGGACTCTCAGGTTCTGGCTTGGTAATATTCACTGAGAGGGGACACACAGGAGGAGAGAGGACTTTTTGGGAACGAGGATGAGCTGAGTTTCAGATCTGGTGAGTATGAGGTATCAGTGGAACAGTAGGTAACGGCTCATTCATTCATTCCTTACTGAGCGTTTACTATGTGCCAGCCATGCCTGGATACTGCCTTTCTGTAGCTGTCAGTCTAGAGGGGTGTTCAAAAAGTTCTTTCCTACACTGAATACTGAGCTGCTGAACTTTGACCCATTGGCCTTCTTCTGCCCTTCAGGACTTCACCGGATTCTACCTTCCCAGAGAGATCAGAGATCAGTGATTGGGTTCCCTGCATCATCTTTGTTTCTGGGACCATTGGAGTTGTGGAGGGAATGTGGAGGACTTTAGAAAATTATAAAGGCGTGGATTTCAGCCTGAGCACCTTTTTGTATGATCTCATTTGTTGTGAGTTTAACGACACCTTTTTTTTGGTTGTTTTTTTCAGAAGGAGTTTTGCTCTGTTGCCCAGGCTGGAGTGCAGTGGTGCCACCTTGGCTCACTGCAACCTCTGCCTCTGGGTTCAAGCGATTCTCCTGCCTCAGCCCCCAAGTAGCTGGGATTACAGGTGTGTGCCACCACACCCGGCTATTTTTTTGTATTTTTAGTAGAGACGAGTTTCATCATGTTGGCCAGGCTGGTCTCCAACTCCTGACCTCAAGTAATCTGCCCACCTTAGCCTCTCAAAGTGCTGAGATTACAGGCGTGAGCCACTGTGCCCAGCCTAACAACACCTCTTTTATAGACAGTAGAGTGCTGGAGTGGGTTCCTACTGGCTAACAGAACCAAACAAGGGCATCTCTCCCAATTCTGCATGCATTAGCATCCCATTGGTAGTTTGAAATTGACCATTGTGGGATTATTTACACCACAGAAATTGGCAAATGCTACAAATCAGGACTCCCTTTTTCTTTCAAAAAGCTGGTTGGTAAATGTTTATTGCATATAGAATTATGGTTTGGATGATGGACGTAGAGCACCTGGCACATGGCACCCAGATATACACACATTACTTAGCACACAGTGGGCACCTAATAAGTGTGACTACCTTTGCCTTTGATGTTTCCTCTCTGTGGGAAAACTGTTGCTTTATTTGCTCACGATAACAAGTTCCCTTCCTCCAGGGCCTGCTCCGCTCTTTCTCAGACAACATGGTCCCAAGTGAAGCTGCCACCTCCTTACTCCTCTTGGCCTTCGCAGTGGGATAGAGTCAAAAGGATGGGGCTTTTGGAGTCTCATGAGACTAAATTTGAATCTTGGCTTTGCCTCCTACTAGCTACGTAATGACCCTGGGCAAGAAATATAATCACTCTGAGCCTCAATTAAGTCACCTGTAAACTGGGGATGGGCATGCCTCCCTCATTAAGTTGTTGTGAAGACAAAATGAGGTAATTGGTACATGAGGGCCTGGCATTGAGGGGGCAGTTTCAGTGCGCGCTTGGCCCATGCTGGTCTCCTTTCCCTAAAATGTCCAGTGTGGACTTGGGAAACAGCTTTGACAGTGGGGTGTGGGGTGGGGAGAGGAAGGAACTGGGGCTGCAGCCTTGGGAAGGATGGTTCCTGGTGGAACATGTAGGTCGAGAGAGGCTGTGGGCCATAGGACCTTCCAAACGTATACCGAGCGCAGTGGAGGGGGAACTCCCCCGGCCACAGTTCATGCTTCCAGGCCCTCACCTGCAGATCTGCAGAGAAACTCCCATCGGCAGCTCGGCTCGTGGGTTTCTGGGGCAGCTGTGGCAGCCTGAGCTGCCCTGATTTACCACCCCCAGACCCAAGCAGATTAAATCACCCAGAGTCATTTGAATTTTACCTGGCCTTGTCACACAAATCTTAGAAACTGCTGTCTGGCAAGAAAACTTTCCCTGTACTTTTTGGAGGAAGACTAAGAGCTCTAGAAATTGAGGTGAAGTGGAAAAAGGAGGTGGTTCCAGGGGGGTTTCTGCATCTTCAGGTCAGACCAAAGTTGTGGGTTAGAGGAGGGATTATGGTGGTGGTGGTGGTGGTGGGGTATGTGTGTGTCTGTGTGAAACTGCTGAAGAGGCCTCTGGGACAATGTCATTTCTGGCTGTGTGACATAGGGCAAGTCCTTTAACCCCTCTGAGTCTCACAGGACTATGGT
The DNA here is from genome assembly GCA_036589455.1 of Ateles fusciceps. NCBI lineage: Eukaryota > Metazoa > Chordata > Mammalia > Primates > Atelidae > Ateles > Ateles fusciceps. The sequence continues at coordinate 9,659,737 of JAZHEH010000733.1, forward strand.
GAAGGCCAAAAGGGCTGGCTGTGTAAAGTATTTTGTAGGCTTCAATCACGTCTGTGATTACTAATTGGAAAGATGAGACAAATGACTATTTAAATAAATCATAACTGGCAGTGGTTACTGTGTGTCAAGCAGAGTAAGAGCTCTAGGAGCCAAATGGAGGGCACATTGCCAGAGGTCTGGGGCTTGACCTGGGCCTTAAAGGCAGCCTACGTCCCAGGGAAGTGAAGTGGAAGAGGTTGTAGCGCAAGTGAGGTTGTCAACACCACGTCTATCTACGTCAGTATGTGTGGCTCTGAGGATGGGTCCTGATTGGCTTAGCCAGTTCAGATATTGCCCCCTTCTCTGACCTTGGCACATTGGGTGGTTCCAGGCCAGTCATACATATATTCCCCTTAGTCACCGGGATTGATTCAGATTAGCCCCATCAGACAAAAACTCAGGGTTTTTGTGAGATGGCTGGGGAAACACATCTAATCTCTCTATCTGGATGTGAATGAGGAAACAGGTGGCCCTGTTTCTGGCAGGCATCTGGTGACTAGGAGCACTAACCTGAGAAGTGTCACCAACATATGGAGGTGGGAAGAACCTGGAAAATCACAGAGAAATGGAGTCCCATTCCCAGTCAAACTGTGCCTGATGTCTGTTGCATCTGGAGTATTATGTGAACTAATAAATCCACTTCATGAAGCCAGTTTGGATTTCATTTCTGTGTTACTTGCAATGTAAAAGCTGATACAGGGGCTAATGGAGGGGTCCGAGTAGAGAGCCGAGAGCTGAGTTGGTATTAGTCAGCCATGAATAAGGAGACCCTGTAAGCAGGAGGAAAGGGTAGGTGGGAGTGCGTTGTGGGGTGAGGGTGGCTGGGGCCTACAGGAAAGGAGACTGGAAGGAAGCTTGGGGTTGAATAATGGAAGGACTCAGATGCAAGGTTAAGAATTTGGGCTTGATTTTTGTAGGCAATGGAGAGTAACTTCAGATTTATGGGCAGAGGAAGGGAAGGGATAAGTGATGTGAATACAGTGATATTTTGGGAAGATCAACGTAAGAGTGGGGAGATTGTGTGTGTGTGTGTGTGTGTGTGTGTGTGTATTGGATTGAAAAGAGAAATTGGGGGGTGAGACTTTAAAAATTATCATTTATGGATGCTACACATAATTCATGTATTATCTCACTTAATCCTTGAAAGAGCCTCCCATGCCCCTCTTTTTTTTATTTTAAGCTGAGTTTTCAAAATCTTGAGTAGCTTGACTAGATCATATAATTAGCAAATGGTGGAGTCAGGACTTAAACAGAGGTCATCTGACTTCAAACCGTGTATCCTTATTCACCACATTTATGGTAACACAGATGACAAATTAGGATGGGCTAGATAAGATAGTAGCTACAGAGGTAGAGAGAATGGAACAAGAGATGTTAGCGTTGGTGAAATTCTAGATGTTTTGTCATTAAAGTCAGAAACCAAATCAGGATAACTGTTGTTATCAGTGTTTAGAAAACACTTTTCCGAAAGTGCTTGGCATTGCAATTAGATAAGAAGATGAAACAGAAAGTATAAATGTTGAGAGAGAGGAGCAAATAATCATAGTTTGCAGAGAAGATGATTATTTATCTGGAAAACTCAAGACAATATTCTGCAAAACAATCAGAAAAAATAGAGTTCAGTAAAATGGCCAGTAATAAAATAATCTACACAACTACCAGCTTTTCTATTTATAAAATGACTGTCTACAAGGTAAAATAAAAGCCCCCATCCATACTGTAAAACAAACAAAAGCACAAAGTACCCAGAAATAAACTTTACAAAAAAATGTGTAGAATTACATGAGGAAAATTCCTCTGAATTTGAATAAATATGGTACATACCTAGTTCTTGGGTAGAAAGATTTAATACTTTAAGGATGTCAATTCTCCTAAACAAAGGTGTGAAATTAAGATAATCTAATCAAGATACCAACAGGATTAAATTTTTTTTTGACAAAATAATTATGAAGCTAATGTGGAAGAATACCAAATGAGAATAAGGAAAATATCAAAAAAGAAAAATGATGAATATTTACTCTATCAGGTATTAAAATGTTTTATAAAGGCACAATATAATTAAAATTCTTGTGTAAGAAGAGACAGATCATTGGGACAGAATAGAGTCTAGAAATGGACCCAAATATTTATGGGGTTTTTTTGTTTGTTTTAGGAACAGAGTCTCGCTTTGTTGTCCAGGCTGGAGTTCAGTGGTGTGATCTTGGCTCACTGCAGCCTTGACTTCCCGGGCTCAAGTGATCCTCCCACCTCAGCCTCCTGATCAGCTTCCAGGCCCTCACCAGCAGATCTGCAGAGAAACTCCCATCAGCAGCTTGGTACCGCTAGAGGTGCATGTTACCATGCCCAGCTACTTTTTTGTATTTTTTTTGTCAGATGGAGTTTTACCATGTTGCCCAGATTGGTCTCAAACTCCTGGGCTCAAGTGATCTGCCACCTTGGCCTCCCAATGTGCTGGGATTATAGGCATGAGCCATTGCACCCAGCCTTAAGGTATTTTTATATGATAAAACAGCATTTTAATTCAGTTGGGAAAATACGGGCTATTTTATAAATGGTGTTGGGATAATGGGCCAGCCATCGCAACACTCCTTATTGGGGTGAGAACTCCCTGACTGATCTAATAAGCTCAAGCCATGGAGACCATGTGGCATAAATATGAGTGAATATTTTGATCATCTTAAGAAAGGGAAGGTTCTTCTAAATATGATATTCAGAAATCATAAAAGACTGATAAATTTGACTATATGAAAATTAAACTATATTTGAAGAAAAGTTTAAAATTAAACTATATTCATATTTGACTATATGAAAATTTGACTATATGAAAATTTAATGTTCTTAAAGAACATTATAAGAAAAATTTAAAAGGGGGTATATATATATATGTGATAGACAAAAGTTTAATCTTTTTTTTTTTTTTTTGAGAGGGAGTCTCGCTCTGTTGCCCAAGCTGGAGTGCAATGGCATGATCTCCGCTCACTACAACCTCCACCTCCTGGGTTCAAGCAATTCTCCTGCCTCAGCCTCCCAAGTTATTGGGACTACAGGTGTGTACCACCACACCAGGCTAATTTTTTTGTATTTTTAGTAGAGATGGGGTTTCACCTTGTTAGCCAGGAATGGTCTCAATCTCCTGACCTTGTGATCTGCCTGCCTCGGCCTCCCAGAGTGCTGGGATTACAAACATGAGCGATCGTGCCCGGCCAAGTTTAATCTTATTTCTAATGTACAAAGAGTTCTTACAAATCATTAAGGAAAAGATAAATATCTCATTAGAAAAATGTGCAAAGGACGTGAACAGGCAATTCACAAAGAAAATAACTACAAACGCCTGAAAAAACAAAAAGACATTTCTTTTTTCTCTCCCTGTAATCTCAGCAATACCAATAGAAACAAGCATCATTTGCCTTCTGTCGATCTGGCCAGACATTAAGGTTGACAAAACCTAGGGTTGGTGAGGGTCTGGATAGATGTGTGAGCACTATTGGTGAGACTTATGTTGTTGTAAGCTTTCTGAAGGACAGAGTGGCAAAATTAGAAATAGCATACCCTTAATTGCAGCCATCTCATTTATTGGATTTTATTCTAAGGCAATGGTTGCAAAAATGGGCAAACAGAATATGCACGAGGATATTTATCACAACATTGTTTACGAGAACAAAATTTTCACAACATCCTAAATGATCATCAGTAGAGACCCAGTTAAATAAAGTACAATACATACATATAAGGAATACTATGAAGTAATTAAAATAATTTTGCAGAGCTCTATTTATTGACATAGAAAGATGTCTAGGACATATTGTTGAGAGAGAAAAGCAGGTGTCAGTGAGAACAGTATGTATAATACAATTCCTCGTCTATAAAATTATATACATAGATCTCTATGTGTATATATGCATAGAGATATGTCTAGAAGGCTGTTCACCAAAATGCTTCGAGTGGTTATATCTGGGAGGTAGGATTTTTACTTTCTTTTTTGTACTTTTAAGTATTGGTTAGTTTTTTTTTTAAATACATATTATAAAGATATATCATGTTTTTTAATCAGAACAAATAATAATTCTATTTATTGTAACATTTTGGAAATAAGGTAGATTCTAAATAGGAGGAATCAGCACGTGGTGATTCAATGGATATGGATAAGGAGTCAAGATATAAGCCAAGAATTTGCTCCTTGGTGCTCGGAAGGCTCATGCATCATGGCAGACCCAGAGCAAGAGTTATGCTGGAGGAAGAAAGAGGCCCTGGGTTTTCAGAGCTTTGGTCTGTGGTGGCTGGCGAGCAGTATGGCTGCCTCTTAGAAGGGGAGGGCTGGGGTGGGCTTTCCCCCAAGGACAGAGCTGGGGATGAGATCTCAGAGGGAGAGAGTGCATCGGCAGGAGCAGGAGAGGGCTGGAAACCGAGCCTGGAGCACAGCCACGGTGACGAGCCGGACAAAGAAACAGGATACGTGGTCAGGAAGTTGGGGAGCTACAGGCCCATGGAGTGTCTCAGGATTCCATGGGTGCGGGGGTGAATTTCCACGGAAAGGTCAACCATATCTAATGATGCAAAGGCATGGAGGCTGGGGAAAGGGCATAGGACTTGACAAACAGGAGCTTGTTGATGACCTTGAACAGAGCCGTTTCGGTGGAGGAATGAGGCTATGCATTGTCATGTGTCAGGAGTGAGGGAGTTTGTTGTGAGAGGTGGATTTTAGCCTAGGCGAGCGGATTTAAGGGAAAGGGACTGAGCCTTGATTAGAGATGTTAATAACTGGCTCATGTGCCTCCCTGCTCACTCCCCGGCCCTGGCAGGCATCACTAGTCATTCTGCTGAGCCCAGATGAAACCATAAAATCTGCCTCCCGATAGTCAGCTCAGGGAGCCACTACCAGGTTCTTGGAGTTGGCTGCTGAGATGAACTTATTTTCCATGCCTGGGCTTGAACACATAGTTGGAGGATGATGAGAAGGCACACATGGAAGGAGCGATGGAAGGAGCAGGAGCGCAGAGGCCTGGTGGAGCCAGGGCCTCCCATCTGTGCAGGCATGGACTGTAACCTCAGTCTCGGGAGCCTTCCAGGCCGGAGCCTGGATGTATGGAGCAGTCTGCCAGTGAGTCTGAGTTGATCAAGCACTAGAACAAGCTTGTGCTTTTGGTGATGCTGTGAAAAAGCCCAACTGTGTGTGAGCTACCAGTTGGTGTGCAGATATTTGAGAACTCACCACGGCCCACCGTCTGACCGTCCAGAGGAGGCGTCACAGGCACTCCACTGTCTGGAACACTGAGGATGGAGGAGTCTGCCCGTGGGTTCCAACTGCAGGGCCCGAGAGCAGGACAAGGAGTTGTGGCTCAGTAGTGGGTTTTTGGGAAGACTTTTAAGGAATACACTCAGTGTGATTTGGCTGCTGGGCCTCCAACGGTATTTTGACTGCATCAGTGGGAGCATGGGATTCTGGATAAGGGAGATAAAGGCTCTTTTTTTTTTTTTTTTTTTTTTTAAGGCAGAGTCTTGCTCTGTTGCCCAGGCTGGAGTGCAGTGACGTGGTCTCCACTCACTGCAACCTCCACCTCCCAGGTTCAAGTGATTCTCCCTCCTGAGTAGCTGGGATTACAGGCACCTGCCACCACGCTTGGCTAATTTTTTGTATTTTTAGTAGAGATGAGTTTTCACCATTTTGATCAGGCTGGTTTCGAACTCCTGACCTCGTGATTTGCCTGCCTCGGCCTCCCAAAGTTCTGGGATTACAGGCGTGAGCCACTGCGCCCGACCAGATAAAGGCTCTTTTGGACTCTCAGTGGCCAGAGCTTCTTTGGAGCAGTGGAGGGAGGTGGACACACGGCAGAGCCCACCTACAGAAAATGAGCAGGGTTGGGGGAGGCCTGGGCATCATGCCTGTCTAGTAGAAATGCTTGAAGGAGCTCAGGCCAAAGAATTAGATGTTTGCTTTTAACCTGCCGAAGCAGTGCTTTCAAAAGCATGCTCCTTGGAATCTTAGTTTCTTGAGTTTGTTTCCCAGAAGAGGGTTCCATGAGCAGATGTGTTCATGAAATGCAGCACCCGCAGCTCAGCACACGTGAGCACAGTAAAGGCTCTGAGAAGTCCTGCAGTGAAGAAACTTGTTTAATGTAGAATTTTCTCAAGCTTATTCAACAACAGAAGCTTTTTCAGTTCCATGTCGATTTACCTCCTGCAGGACTAGTGGCTGACCTGGGGCAGAGGGAGCAACGCATCCTGTGTGGTCCCAGACATACAGAATTGTTTGGGCTAATGTAGGGATCTTGCAAAGAGGCAAGTTTTGGCTTAGTTCAAGGAAGAACTTTGAAAGCAGTTGCAGGTGTTTAACACGTGAAGGAGGTGGTCAAAGAGTTGGAGTTCCCAGAGGCCTCAAGAAGAATGTGGACTTAGCAGGAATCCTGCAGAAGGAAGCCAGGTTCTAGGGGTCGTCATAGCTTTCTGGGTTCCATGAGTCCTGGGAGAGGCGCTCTCTGGCTGCCCAGCAGTGGTACTCCTCCCTCAGAGCCTGGGGCCCAGCTTGTATTGCCGTGTATGGCACCCAGGCGGACTTGGGTTGCTTGAAATGAGCAGTCTGTGAAAGTAAGATGTGAACACACGAATATTCTCGTTAAGTCCCAAATACACATCCCAAACTTTACGTAACAGGAGCAGCAGCTGGAGACGCCCACAGCCCTAATTGCTTTTCTGTACTAAGAGAACGTCCTCTCTTCAGCTCTGCTTCTCCCATTCATTTAGATAATTATTGGAGGGAGCCAGCTGCGGGAGGCTGGTGGGCAGGCAGGCACATTTATAACACCACCTAATGGGTGCCGCCATGAGGATGGGGTTCCATGGAAGCTGGAGCCTGTCTGCACTTTTCATTGGGTGTAGGGGGCTGAGGATGGGAGGCCAGCTGCTCAGCTCCAGTCCTGATCTCAATGGGGCCAGACTGAGCTGCTGGGATGGAATGCCTCTCCTACCAGGGACTTGACAAGCACCATTCCAAGAAAGGACAGATCCAGAGCCAGGTACAGGCGTGGGGGATGGGGATGCATGGAAGAATCGACTCTGCTCAACAAATTGCCCAAGATCACTCAGCTGGGGCACTGAGGTTGATCAATCAGGAAGAGCCGACTCCCTAAGCTCACAGGCCAGGGGAGGAAGCAGTCATGGGCCAGAAAAGGCTAGGCTCAAAGGAAGCTATCAGGACTGGGGTGTACAGAGGACACAGACACCGACTCTCTCTTGGTGATAGGGGATCTGGGAAGATGTCTTGGAATAAGAGATAGTAGGATTGGGCCTTGGAAGTGTGTGTGACCTTGCAGTTGGTGATCCCTTCTGCAAAATGGGGCCAAGGTAAACTTCCAGGCCCCAAAGTGACATCCGGTTTGTCCCCTTGCGTGCTGGTCTCTAGTAACCACCTGAGACTCATGAGGATCCTCTTGAGGTTTCTTTAAGGCAGTCCTGAGCATGGGGCTCGCAGCTGGAGCCAGCCTGGAACCTGGGCCCTTGGTGGTTGGCCAGGGTGGGTGTTCTGGGAGAGTCAGCTTTGAGCCTGACCTCGGAGGACCCCTAGGGAGGGCTGCAGCCTAGGCGCTCTGTCCACCAGGCTTCCTGTGGGTGGCAAGTGAAACTTTTCTTCCTGGTTCTCTCCCAGAAGCCAGCTTCATTCCCCCAGCCCCAAGTGGCGGCTCCTTGGGCCGGAAACAATGTGCTTTCTCCACGCCTTAGAGTGGAAGTCAGCAGTTTGGCACCGTCTGGCTGGCAGCCTCCACCGGCTTCCTTTGGCACTTTATTGGCAAAGGCGGTGACATTTCTTTCAGTTGGGTGGGTGGAGCTGTTATGCAAACTCCCGCTCTCCTCATTCGCCAGATGAATATTCATGACTCAGGCAATCTGTACCAGCCAGACTTTCCTGAGGGCGGCAGCTTTTCTTCTCTTCCTCTCTCTCTTTTTCTTTCTCCTTCTCTCCTTCCCAGCTCTTTGGAAAGCCGAAGTGCAGCTATATTTAATTTACAAATACAGAGCCATTTAGCTTGCCTTTTGAGATGCAGGCACTGGGGGAGGAGGTGCCGGGGGAATGGGAACAGTGGTGGAGGAGCTTGGTCCTGACCCTGTGCCTCTAAGCTCCAGTGTCCAGCCCCTGGGCCCTAGATCCTGGGAAGCTTTGGGAGTCTGGGGCTTCTTTGAACTTGGCCTCTTGGGGCTCTCAGGGCTGAAGGTACAGCAGCTCATGCCACCCCATTCCACACTGGCCTCTGAGGTCAACATGGAAATTCTCAGGCAATGATGCTTGCCTGCCCAATTCATGGCCCAGGACCCATGGATACATCTGTCACTGCTTCTCCCCCCTCTGCTCTCCCATTTGTCAAGGCCCACCCAGACCCTGCTCCAAGCTCTAGGTGGAAGCCCGGAACGCACCAGAGCATTTGCTAGTCATTGACTTCCCAGGGAAAGAAACAATCCTATCTGGGGTCCAAGTCCTTGGGGACACTTTACTCCCTTTTAGGAAGGCCAGGTCCCTAGCTTCCTTTGTCTCTTCCCAAAGAGGTACCCAGAACTCTGGCAGAGGGGTCAGAATTACCAGAATTTGCCAGGAAATGTGGTCTTAGCGAGGATGTGCTTGCGTGAGCACGTCTTGTGTGTGTGTATGTAAATATTTACGCACAGCTTAAGTGAGTCTGTGTGCCTACATCTATGTTCAAGTGTCTGAGTGTGTGTCTGTATGTGTAAGGGCGTGAATGTGTATGTCGCGGGAAGTCTGGGAATGCTCGCATGTGCGAATGTGCCTCTCCAGTTAGCATCGCGTGTGTACCTCTGAGGGGCTGGGGATATCGTGTGTAAATAAGGGTGTTTCTGGGGGACCGAGACGTGCGTGTGTGAGTGTGTATGTATATTAAGTGAATTGTAGGTGTGTGTAAAATAAGAGTCTGGAGGAGTGAGAGAGGAGAGAGTGTGTGAGTGTGTGTTTGTGTATGTGTGTGTGTTAGGGTGTGTTCTCCTGACCTCCATTTCCTCCCAAACCTTTTCCTCTCCAGGAAGGTGGAGGGGGACGTTTCCCCCTTTGCAAGTGTTACAGATTCTATCCAAGGACGTGAACAGAAGGTTTCCCAGCACAGAGCGTCCTGAAATTACTTTATATTCCCCCCCCTCCTTGTTTCATCTAATCAAAATAGCAGCATTAGGCTCACCCATTCTCCCTGCCCTCCCCTCAGCCCTGGGGGGAGGGAGCTAGGCGGGCCATCTTGTCTGACCCCCTCTGAGAGCACCTTGCAGGCCTGAGCCAAGGAGCTGTCTTCCAAATCTCCTCTTTCCTCAGCGGCCCATGCTTCAGTGGCAAGAGCCAGCTGCCTCCCCTGCCTGCCAGCAACTGCCAAGCTCTTCCAGAACCCACATCCAGGCCCGGCCTCATTTACAAATATGCAAATTTGCATCTTTTCTGGTATGCAAATGGAGACACGACAAATAGCTAATTAGGGTCAAAAGAAGCACTCTGAACCAATTAGTTGTAGGGTCTATCTCTTTCTCCTGGGAGAAGACAGGGCCTTCCTGCTCCCTCCCCAGCACTGGCTCCCAAATGCCCACATACTGTGGCGTCCTGTCTGGCTGGGCCCCTGACTGTCAAGAGCACTGAAACAGAAGTCAGTGCTTAGGCCTCAGTCTTACCTCTGACTTAGCCATGTGGCCCTGGACTCACTTGCCTGAGCCTCAGTCTCTTTCTCTGTCAAATGGAGCAATGACAGTGACTATATTGTCCCTACCATCCACCCCAGCCAGCATAGGGAAACTTGGGAGGACTTGGATGTAAATAGCCTTTGAAAACTGTACTACAGGTCAGGTGCAATGGCTCACACCTATAATCCTAGCACTTTGGGAGGCCAAGGCGGGTGGATCACCTGAGGTCAGGAGTTCGAGACCAGCCTGGCTAACGTGACAAAACCCTGTCTGTACTAAAAATATAAAAATTAGCCAGCGATGGTGGCAGGTGCCTGTAATCCCACCTACTCAGGAGGCTGAGGCAGAAGAATTGCTTGAACCCAGGGGGCGGAGGTTGCAGTGAGCCAAGATCGCTCCACTGCACTCCAGCCTGGGCGAAGAGCGAAACTCTGTCTCAGGGAAAAAAAAGAAAACTGTACTACGGTTTTTCCAATAGGCACATCACTTTAATCTAACAGAGTACTTTCTGCCCTTCATCTCGTTTAATCATGCCACCAACCCTCTGAATTAGATGAATACAATGTAGGGGCAGGATGCAGTAGGGTTCATTCCACATGCCAGTTCCACATGCCAACTCCACATGCCAACTCTGGCCAGTTATGAAAGGCTCCTTGGAGTGCTGTGTTGAAAAGGATTCAGAGGCTAAGTCTGGATTCACCAGAAGACACTGCGAGCTCTTAGTGACATTTGCCACAGGCAAGTGTTTGGACCCTGGCTATGAGAGATAACGCTATTTGGAGCAGGAACCTGGGTTCCAGTCCTGTCTGCTCCCTTCATTAAGTTACTTATCCTTCCTTAGCTCAGCTTCCTAGTATAAAGCAGGGAAAAGAAAACCTATGTTTTAGGGTTATTCTAAAGATTAGGCAAGGGAAACTTAGGCAAAATCTCTTTGTCATCTGGGAGGTGATGTCCATTTAATTGACATGTCAGTAGGGCAAGCGTGTTGTCCCATTTCACAGGTGAGGAGCCTGAGGCCTGGAGAGGGTGGGTGACCTGGAGAAGAAGCTGGCAGCCTCACCAGGCAGGCCTGTAGAGTAGCTGGGGCTGCTCTTCTCTCTGCCACTACAGGATCCTGGCTCCCTCACGTCACCCCCATGCTGATGCCCCATGCAGGCTGCAACAAGCCCTGCTGGCCTGGCTCCACTTCTGGGTGTGAAATTTGGCTGAGTTGGCACCTGGTAGAATGGAGCAATTGCTATCCTGGAGCCTGGGGCCTGGGATAGGGCCAATGGGCAGACCAAGGGTTGGTAGGCAGATCAGACCAAGTGTTGGAGGGTGGGCCTGGCGGGCCTGGCCAGGGAACTCGCCAAAGCTAGGCAGTTGGCAGGAGTGGGGCAGGAGAGGGCCTGGCTTGAGGACAGCCACTCGGGGAAGCTGAGACCCAGGGCCTAAGCTCAAAACAGAGCCCAGCATGTGTCTGCCTGGTTACTGGCTTGCCTGAGCATGTCGGCCGGTGTCTCCAAGCATGTCTTTGTGTGTATGCATGTGTCTAAGGGGATGCCTGGGTGCATGTGTTCTTATAAATGTGTGCATGTCCACGTATGTTCATTGTGGCACTGTTTACAATAGCAGAGACTTGGGACCAACCCAGATGCCCATCCATGATAGACTGGACAAGGAAAATGTGGCACATATACACCATGGAATACTATGCAGCCATAAAAAACGTTGAGTTCGTGTCCTTTGTAGGGACATGGATGAACCTGGAAACCATCAATCTCAGCAAACTGACGCAAGAACAGAAAATCAAACACCGCATGTTCTCACTCATAGGTGGGTGTTTAACAGTGAGAACACGTGGACACAGGGAGGGGAGCATCACATACTGGGGTCTGTTGGGGGGGGGAATACGAGAGGGACAGCGGGGGATAGGGAGGTTGGGGAGGGGATAACAGGGGGGAGAAATGCCAGATATAGGTGACAGGGGGATGGAGGCAGCAAACCACATTGCCACGTATGTACCTATGCAACAATCCTGCATGATTTGTACATGTACCCCAGAACCTAAAGTGCAATAAAATATATATTAAAAAAAAGTGTGCCTGTCTATCAGTGCAAAAGCAGGTGCATCCATGCAGTTGTGTGCATCTGGGTATCAAGGCGTGTCTGTGTCAGTGTGAGCCTACACATCTGTGTATAAGCCAAGTTCCACCATGAATGCATCTGTCAGTATCCATGTGTGTCTGTGCATTTCCGCCTGTATCTGCATGTCTGTATACTGTCCACGTAGATAGGTCCATACTGGTGTGCGTCTGATGACCTCTGTCAGTATCTGCGGGCATGAGTCCATGCTTTCTGTTAGCGTCTGTGCAAGTGTCATCTACGTCTATCAGCACAGGGTGCCTCTCTTGTCTTGTACCTGTGTGTAGATGCCCATGAGTGTCTCTGCAGCTGTGCCTGTATTTTGCAGTGTGCACATCTGCCTGTGAGGGTATTGGTGTCTACTTCAGGATGCAGGCATGGCTGTCTCAGGGTGAGCAGGATGGAATCTTCCCTGTGTCTGCAGTGGCTCCAGGTCATCACCTCTGTCTTTGCACTGTGGCTGAGGCCTCCTGGACTCTCATGTTCCTTTGCTCTGCTTGAAGGGAAGCTTTGCTCAGGGTTTCCCAGGGTGCTGCCTCTGACAGGGCCAGGCCCTGGTGTCCCTGAAGGAGGACCCGCTTTGCCCTTTGGACTTGTTTATCCCTCCCCTCACTCTTTCCTGATCTCATCTCCTTTCCTTTTTCTTTTCTTCCTTCCATTCCTCATCCTTGTCCTTTTTTTTTTTTTTTTTAATGGAGTTTCGTACTGTCACCCAGGCTGGAGTGCAGTGGTATGATCTCGGCTCACTGCAACATCCACCTCCTGGGTTCAAGTGATTCTCCTGCCTCAGCCTCCCTAGCAGCTGGGATTACAGGCATGCGCCACCATGCCAGGCTAATTTTTTGCATTTTTAGTAGAGATGGGGTTTCACTATGTTGGCCAGGCTGGTCTCAAACTCCTGACCTTGTGATCCGCCCACATTGGCCTCCCAAAGTGCTGGGATCACGGGTGTGAACCACTGCGCCTAGCCCCTTGTCCCTTTTTTCTCTCCCTCTTTCTTTCCTTCTCTTCTTCCTTCCCCTGTTTGCAACTCCCTTGTAGAGACTGGGTCTTGGGCTGCTGTGGGAGTGACAAATGACGTCTCAGAAACCACACTTCAAGCTCTGGAGTGGGGACCCCACTCCCGCCCCCATGCGGACTCAGCTCCAGAGCCACCCAGGCTCCAGGGGCTCTGTAAATTAAAGCCATTGCATGCCCCACTGCATTTTAATCATCAGCTCCTAGCAGTAGCACCGAGTGAGAACCCATGACCTTTTCTCCTTCCCTTTTGAGGAGCCCCCTCCTGCTGCTCCTACAGTGCTGGTGAAAGGCAGCCCCACTACCTTCCGGAAGACCTGCCAGCTTGGGCTTCAGAGCACTTCTGCCTCAGCTCCTCGATGATCCCTTCTGTCATCATGGGACCTTTCCTGGGATTTGATTTAGGGTGACTTGTCTGCGTCCTGAGTCCTGCCTTCCCTGGCTGGTCTTCCTTGCTTAGTCACCCAGATCATTCCCAGGCAGCTGCGCCCTGGGTATGGCTCCTCTCACGTGCTGCCTGGAAATGGCTCCTCTCTTCTCACCTACTGAGAGGTCCTTCTGGGCAGGGAGTTGGGCAGATTCATCCTGGCCTGCCCCACCATTCCCTAGCCCAGCGCCTGGCCCATTGCAGTGCTGAAGCATGATTCTGGTAAGAAACAAGGTACCCCAGCTCACATCTTGCAATGATTATGCCTCCCCGATCCTCCCTTCTCCTTGCAATTCTCTCCCTTCACTGATGATTTTGGATGCAATTTAAAATAAAAATATTGATTAAAAATGGAAACTATATAAATAAAAATAAAAACACAACAGCAATGTGTCATTTGAACTTTGGCATAAAGAGAAAACGTGAAGATGACGATTTGTGGACAATTCCGAACTAGCGTGAAGTTCTCAGCTGGTAAGTATCTTGACTTTGTTCCCATCTATTGGGGTCTGTGGAATCCTGACCAGGCAGGTGGTGCAGTAGAGTGGGAGGAACCTGGGTTAGGCCTTGATAAGCCTGGGTTGAATCTCCCACTTATGGGCTCTTTCTGAAACTCAGTTTCCTTATCTTTGTAATGGGGGAGAAAGGCCCCACTTCAGGGGGTTATTATGAGGCTGACAGAAAAGGTCACACAGGGGCAGGGCATGGTGGCTCACCCCTGTAATCTCCGCACTATGGGAGGCCAAGCCAGGCAGATCACTTGAGATCAGGAGTTTCAGACCAGCCTGGCCGACATGGCGAAACCCCATCCCTACTAAAAATTCAAAAATTAGCCAGTCATGGTGGTGGGCGCCTGTAGTCCCAGCTACTCAAAAGGCCAAGGCGTGAGAATTGCTCGAACACGGGAGGCGGAGGTTGTAGTGAGCCAAAATTGCGCCACTGCATTCCAGCCTGGGTGACCTCCATCTTTTATTTATTTATTTTTGAGACAGAGTTTTGCTCTTGTCATCTAGGCTGGAGTGCAGTATCACGATCTTGGCTCACCACAACCTCCACCTCCTGGGTTCAAGCGATTCTCCTGCCTCAGCCTCTCGAGTAGCTGGAATTACAGGTATGCGCCATCACGATCAGCCAATATTTTGTATTTTTAGTAGAGACAGGGTTTCTCCATGTTGGTCAGGCTGATCTCGAACTCCTGACCTCAGGTGATCTGCCCACCTCAGCCTCCCAAAGTGCTGGGATTGTAGGCGTGAGCCACTGCACCTGGTCCTGAGATGCCATCTTAAAAAAAATGTTAGGCTGGTCTCAAACCCCTGACCTCAGGTGATCTGCCAGCCTCGGACTCCCAAAGTGCAGGGATTACAGGCGAAACCTTGTCTCTACTAAAAATACAAAAATTAGCGGGGTGTAGTGGTGTGCACCTGTAATCCCAGCTACTTGGTGGGCTGAGGCAGGAGAATTGCTTGAACCCAGGAGGCGGAGGTTGCAGTGAGCCGAGATCGTGCCACTGCACTCCAGCCTGGGCGACACAGCGGCACTCCATCTTAGAAAAAAAAAAAAGGAAAAAGAAAATGATGCACAGGGCCAGAAGCAGTGCCTCGTGTCTATCATTCCACCTTCAGAATCCCACCAGAATCCAACCACGCCTTCCACAGCCACTCCCATAGTACGGGTCCATACCCAGTGGTCTACTCTATACACGGCAGCCACAGTGATCCTGTTAATTAATATTTAAGTCATAGCACATCATTTGTCTGCTCAGAGCCTGCAATGATGCCTATCTCATTGGGAGTAAAAACCAAGGTCATCACAGCAGGCTCAAGGCCTCACATGGTCAATTGTCCCTCAGCCCAGGGCTCCCATCGCATCACACTTCCCTCCAGCCCCACTGCCCTCCTGGCTGTTTCTGAACAGGTCAGACACTCTCCTGCCTCAGGGCCTTTGCACACACTGTGCCCTCTGCCGGAATGCCCTTCCCCCAGATATCCTCCTGCCTCCCACCATCACCCCCTTCAGGTCTTTACCCAAGTGTCGCTTTCTCCCTAAGGAAGACCCTGCTCTTTCTGAGTTATTTTCATCTGTGGCACTTGTCACCATCTAGTATATTTTTTTGCTTACTGATGTTCTATGTTGCTTGTCTGTCCCCCGAGAGAATGTGAGCTCCTTGAGAGCAGGGATGTTTTGTCTTTGTTTTCACCATCTGGAACAGCGCCTGGCAAGTAATGGGCGTTTAATAAATGTTTGTTGAATGAATGAATTGCTCATCGTTTTTGGAGGGCGCCAAAACATAGCAGCAGCGATCTACCAACTCGGGCAATCAGAGGTCAACGTTCTGCAATTCTGAAATGGCATTATATCAGCATTACTTCATTAGGGACGCAGTGGGGAGCCCTTGGGAAGAAACCCCGTGGTCCTTCTACTTGGGGCAACCAGCTCAGGAGGAAGTACCATGCACTGGGCCCTGACTCAGCGGAAGAGTCAACAGTGTGTTCTCATGGGCCCGCCAGGCGTCGGGGCTCCTGCTCCCTGGCAACCTCTCTCTGTGAGCTCCCTGCTGCATGGCTGCAAGCTTACCCAAGGCTAAGGCGGGCCTTCTAGGAGGCTTACACTCAGCCAGGCCTCTCTGTGGAGGTAAGGGCACCAGAACCCAGAATAAACACAGACTAAGGTAGGTAGTTTAGCCAGGGCTGGAAAGTTGGGGGAAGGATCAGCTACCAGAAGAGCACGGACCAGGCACTGTGGGCCCAGGGGGCATCGCGGGCAGAGCTGAGCATGTAGGAGGCTCTTGTGCACTGGCTGGGGAGAGGCAGGCAGAGAGGTGTGGCTAGAACGTGTCTACTTACCTGTGAGAACCTCCCAAAGCCAGGACTGGGTCTGCTGCATCTTTGCCTGCCCCTCTAGTGCTTACAATGGTGCCCGGCCCTCACAGGTGCTATTGATATCTGCTGTGTGGCCTGTTCAGCTCAGGCCAGGAGTCTAGTAATTGGGTGGTCCAGGCACCTCTGATGGTGCAGATCAGGCCTCAGAACAGGCCTTAGAGAAGACAGGGGCTGGGGGATTTGTCTGGGAGGATGGTCTAATCTATTTGGTTGTTGCAAAAATAATTGCAGTCTTGCCATTAACTTTGGCAAAATAGCAATTACTTTTGCACTAACCTAATACTTTTATTTTTCTTTCCTTTCCTTTTTTTAAAAACAATGTTTTGTAATCTACCTTTATTTTAAAAGTAGTTTCTTCCAAGATGGGCACAAGTGTTTCTCCAGAGGGAGAGATGAACCCCGTCCAGAATGATCCCCCAATCTGGACATATTCATGGCTAAATATGGCTTTGTCTGAATTTTAGAAGAGGGTTCGTTACTTTTTTTTTTTTTTAAATGCCATGAACTTCTTTAGCAGTCTTCTAAAGTGGCGTTTTTATTCTTTATTTTTATTTTTTTAGAGACAGGGTCTCACTCTGTTGCTCAGGCTGGAATGCAGTGACGTGATCATAGCTCACTGCAGCCTCCAACTCTTGGTTGGGCTCAAGTGATCCTTCCACCTCAGCCTTCCAAGTATGTACCGAAGGCTACAGGTGTGTGCCATCACGTTCAGCTAATTTAAACAATTTTTTTTTTTTTTTTTGGTAGAGGTGGGGTCTCGCCAAGTTACCACGTCGGTCTTGAACTCTTGGCCTCAAGTGATCCTCCCGCCCCAGCCTCCCAAAGTGCTGGGATTACAGGTGTGAGTCACCATGCCCAGACCCAAATAGTGTTTTTAAATGCATAAAATGAGATACATGGGGATTACAAAAGAATGGTTACGGTTCTAACCATAGATCCCAGGCTAAAAAGGCCAGTTACGTTCTTCTGGAGGACAAATACTCCACTCTCTGAAAACAGAGCACAAACCTTGGCTTCTCCTCCTGCGCGCTGGAGGGTAGGGTGGGGGAGGTGTTGGTGCATATTTTTACAGGGCTGTCCTGGGGTGGAGGGGAAACAAGGGGGGGGCAGAGTTGGGAACCCTAGGGGGATGCCACTTGGAGGCAGATGGCTGGACTGCCTGGGGGAAGGGGTGAGCACCCCCCATCTCTCGAGGTGGTGAGCTGGAGGCCCATCTGTCAGGGATTTTGGGGTCAGGCTGGGGTGGGTGATTTCTGCCTAGGTGGAAGAGGATTTTGATTTCTCCTGAGCTGCTTTTGGTGGTGAATCTAGGAGATACCTGGGGCTGTAGGATCTTTCTCCTTTGCCAAGCCCTGTGCCACCCCCGGCAGCCCTGGCAACGAGAGAGTGGTAACTTTGTGCTGGCTTCTGCTCGCCAGGCCCACGGCAACAAATTTACCCCAGTGCCGTCTCCATTTTGCCTCAGAACCAGTCATTGGTCTTGTTCTTTGGAAGACAACGGCTTCAGGCTAGGGAAATACCTCCCTCCTCTGTCTGTCTTCCAAAACCATTCCTGGGGAAGGGGATGGATTGTAAACCGTATCACCCACCCTCCCCCGACAGCAGTGCAGGGTTTCAGTTCTGAGCCCAGGATGGGGTCCCTCCTCTCCTCTGTGGCACCGTCACCCTCCCTGGCAGCTTCAAGACCTTCAACATCAACTGACAGTCTTTGGAATTGTTAGGTCCAAACCCCCAGTATGGGAGCATGGATGGGGTCACTGAGGCCCAGAGAGGGCAAGGGCTTTGCCGAAGTCACATAGCCTCAGGGTAGCAGGGCGGGTTCTGGAACCTCAGCACTGACTCATCCTGCTGCGTCTTGAGTAGGGAGAGCTGGCAGCAGGAAGGCAGCCCCGGGTCTCCTTTGACAAACACATCATGCTTCCCACCTAAACCACCTCTGTGGGTGGGGAGCTGGGGACTGGTCTATTAGCTTTTTCCTGCTGTCCCCCGAGGGTGCATTTGTCTGTTTTGCATTTTTTCCAGGCTGTAGTTAGACAACTCCTGGTCCTGGGGGGGAGTGCTGCAAAGAGAAAATGTCAGGGCGACATGCCGCCAAGATAACATTAGCGAAATATCAAGTCCTTTATGATGTCAGGAGGGATTCCTTCCCGCTGCTGAAGCTGCCTAATGACATCATAAAATAGGCCTGCAGCAGCGGCCGTCCCCTGAGTCATCAATCAGGCCGGATCGTGGAGGGCCCCAGCCTGCAGACGGGGTGGGGGTGTCGGATTTTAAACTCAAAGGAGGCCCCAACATAGCAGCACGGTGAGGAACTGAGGGACTGAAGACACCCAGAGTCCCCAGAAAGGGGCAGCCTCCAGGCAGCAGTGCACCTCCACGGCTGACCTGGACACTAGGGGACAGGCCTGGCTCCGAGGCCCCTTGGATATCTTGAGGCTCAGCTGGCTGCCATAGGAAACTAATGCCTCCAGGGGAGGACCGCACCAGCTTAGGGTACCTCCATGGTGCTAAATGAGAAAAGAGACCCAAGCCCAGACTTCTGGTTTGCTGAGGGCTGACCTGTCTCTTGAGGGAAAGACAGGACTGCTGAGGCCACGGCGGGATGAGACCAAGAGTCACCCCACTAGAGACAGATAGAGGAGGTCTTTGGCTCCTTTGTGGCTGGCACGTACTCCTGCATGTTTTGCGTGTACACCTGCATGTGTCCGTCTAGCTGTATAAATCTAGGTGTGTTCACAGCACATTTACAAATGGGTGCACACACTCATGCCTACATGCCTACTGTCCACCTGTTTGCATTTGTGCGTGTCTGTGTCTACAGCTGCCCGTATACCTCTCTGTATGTCCATGCGCTTGTGCTTACGCATGTCAAAGTTTCTGCAGATGTAGGGAAGGGGATGTGGAAGGGGATAAGGAGAATGGAAGGGAGAAAGGGGATCCAGAGGGTGAGTGGGTGCGTGGAGTGTAGGGGTGCCAAGCATGTCCACTTATCATGCTAGGCTGAGAACAATCACCTGGGGAGACTGCAAAATCTACCCAGTGCTCCAGGGCCCCCTCAGATCAATTACATTGGGACCTCTGGAGCCAGGGCCCAGGTACTGGCATTTTTTAAAGGCTCCCCAGGTGATTGTAAAGCGCCGCTGGGGTTGAGAACCAGGGGTGTACTCAAGCCTGGGTATTCTAAGTGTGGCCTGAGGACTCGCAGCATCGGCCCACCTGGGAGCTTCAGGGAAATGCAGAATGCCAGGCCCTGTGCCAGACCTCCTGAGTCATAATCTGCATTTTCATCCCACAATCTGTATTTGAATAGGATCCCCAGGTGATCTGTACATCCGTTAGAGCTGGAGAAGAGTAGAGTGGTGCTTCTCCACCTGAGCAGGCAACAGAACGTGTTTTAACAAACCCTCTGAGGTGATTCTGTTGCAGAATTTCTGATTCAGTAGGTCTGGGGTGGCGTCTAGGAATGTGCTTTTCTAACGAGTTCCCAGGTGATGCTGATGTGGCCAACCTGGGGCCTCCACTCTGAGAACCACTGGTATGACTGTAGCTTAGGAAGGAGGCCGACAGGAGGAAAAGGGAGTGGAGGCGGGGGTGTGGGGGAGTGAAGGTGGGATGGAAGGGGAGAGGACCGCTCAGTCACCTGGGAAGATCATGTCCCTCAAGAGCCTGCCCTGTCCTTAAGGTCTTGATTTTCCTGACTCTTGGGCCAGGCCAGGGGTGGGGCTAGTAAAGGGAACAAGAAACATACATAACTCTCCTGCTGACATTTATGCTGTCCTTTCTAGTCCCTGCAGAGTCTCTCCCCACCCCTTGTTCTGTTCAGTAAAAGGATCCAGGGCTGGATACTTCTCTGGTTCCTGAGAGCCCTGGGCCAAGAGGCAGGCCCTCCCAGAGCCTGAGCTTATCAAAATGCCCACATGCCTTCTTGGGGGTCCAGCGCTCAGAGGGGGGCTCAGTAATTAGGGCACCCAGGTATCCAGTTTGCCTGTGACAGTCGGTTTCTGATAATCATCCTTCCATTCTCAAAAGTTTGCATGATAAGCCATATGGATCCCTACTAATAATGGTTACCAAAATGGTGAAAGTTTGGTTGAGGTAGAGGTGAGGAGGCCGAGAGGGTGGAGTGTGGGGAGGGGACTGGGTATCTTCCAAGAGGAAGCCCTCTGAAAACTTGGCTTCCAGGGCCCCTCTGCCTTGCCTGGCTTCCTCAGGGAGGAATGGGCAGGAGGGTCCTTCCCAGGAGGAGTCAGTACTGGGGGGCAGGGGTCTCTCCTATGGGGCAGCCAGCCTTGTCTGTTCACCGGTGCAGAGGCAGGAGGTGGGGTGGGGGTGGGGGTGGCGGTGGGAGTAGAGGAAGGGCAGGTAGAGGCTCAGCTGCAGCCTCTGTCTTGGCTGGGGCCAGACTGTAATATCAGTAGTCTTTTGCCTGCATCTCCGCCCCGGGAACCTGAGGGCTGTGGGAGGAGATAGGGATCAGCGGGAATACCAGAGGTGTGAGGCAGGCATGACCTCACCCAGGGTGTGCCTGCTCTCTGAGCCCTGCCAGGCCACCCTCCACCCGCTCCCAGGTGCCCCCAGGCCAGGTTAGACAACAAGCTTCAGCCAGCCGCGGCAGGGGCGTCCCAACGCGCTGGCTGGATCCCAGTCAGGCTGAGGCAGGGAATTGGGTAGCCTGGTGCTACTCAGTACTTCTTCTGCAAGTAGCCTATAGTGACCCCTGGGGCCCCAAAGGGGATCTTTCACCCCTCCACCGCTGGGTCCCTGGTGGCTGGTGCATTTGGGGGAGCAGCAGGGAAGTAGAGCTGGGGCCGGGGGAGAGCAATTTAGGACTGGAATTTTGCCATGGACCTGTGGTCCAGAAACAAGGGAAGTCAGTACTCTCAAATAACCAAGGGAACCTAGAGACCTGTCTCAGCTTGGGACAGGAGGTGAAAATCAGGAAGAAGTAGGTCCGGCAGTGTGGGCAGAGAATGCCACCGTGTGCCCAGTATTGTGCTTGCAAACATTAACTTGGAAATCACAGGCAGAAAAGCCGGAGGAGACTGTGGGGAGTGTTTACCAAGCCAAATACCTTAAAACACCTCTTGGTAACTTCCGATTCTGGATGAACCCAGAGATTCTCGTGTGATAAGGTGGGCTGTTAAAGTCAAGGGGTTGACATGGGCTTGGTGGAGTCCTGGAAACAGGACACCCACAGCTTCTAGGGGAAGGTGTCCTGTGGGAGGGCTCTCGGAGGAAATATTCCCACCCTTGACTATCTGCTGAGTGCGCTCCAGCCTGCTGGCGAGAGGCCCCTTCCTGCTGCCCGTTTATGCCTGAAAGCACACTCAGGCTCTCCCCACACACGCTCACCTATCCCCATCCCACTCATCTACAAGCACACCCATGCCACCCCTGCACACACTGGTGCCCACCCCTCCATCCATACCCATCCCAAACCTGCAAGCACGGGAAGGCAAGGGGGCCTCACCCCGGAGCTTTGCACAGAGCACACCCTCAAGACAGGTTTGCATAATGAGTGAGCAGATCCACTTGTGAGCTGTGGCCTTTTCTGGCCATGTTCCTTGCCTGTGGGCTCAGAGTCCCAAACCCCGCAGGGAAGAGGGAGAGATAGCATTTGCCCCAGGCTAAAAGCCGCAACTCCCGTTCTCCAGAACATCACCTGGTGGCGGCTTTCCGTGCCTTGTGGATCTGAGCTGCTGTTCAGAGCTCCCTTTCCCCCATGTGCTTACAAGGGACCCCTGGCTATATCTCTGCCTATCGTTCTCTGAGTCATTTTTTCTTTAGCAAATGTTTCCTGGGCTTTCTGTGTGCCTGGCCTTCTGCTGAGCTCTGGGGCCCAGAGATCAGGAGAACAGTTAGCTCATCCCTTCCAAAGGATACCCAGTCTCTCTGGGGCTTGGCAAGACCCTCAGACTGGCCACCCCCTCCGATCTGGGATGATATCCCTCCTGGACCCTTCCCCGCCTTCACTCCCACATCTGCCCTCACATTCACACAGTTTTCTCCACCATGCGGCAGCCACCCTCCTCCTCCTTGCCATTCTCCTCTACCCCCTCCTTTTCCTTCTTCACTCTGCTTTGGCTGGATGACAACACCTGGTGGCCTGGTTGTGTCCTCTTGGTTCTGGGACAGTGGCGGGGAGTGTTGCGGAGAGTCTGGGACCCCTCTCCGGCAGCTTACGCTCCTGCTTTGGCACTGGGAGGAGCAGAGCCAGGTGGAACCCATGTGAGTGGGTGGAGGTTGTGCCTGCTGGGTTCTGGTTAAGGTCTTGGCTTCTTGAGAGGCTGAAGCATGGAGGAAGTGGATGGATGAAAGAGGGGCAGGGAGGGGGAGGGAGGAGAAAGAGGGGGAGGAAGAGAGAGAGAATGGGAGATGAGAAACAAGACTGAAAGAAAGCTACAGAGACCGAGAAGTAGAATTGGGACAAATGGACCAATAGACAGAGATTCTGACTCTGTCACCAGGCACTTCTAAAAGGTCACTGTTGGCCAGGCAGTGGCTCACACCTGTAATCCCAGCACTATGGGAGGCTGAGGGGGGGCAGGCTGCTTGAGTTCAAAAGTTCGGGACCAGGCTGAGCAACATAGTGAGACTCTGTCTCTAGAAAAAATACAAAAAATTAACCAGGTCTGTGGTGTGTGCCTGTGGTCCCAGCTACTCAAGAGGCTGAGGCTAGATGATTGCTTGAGCCTGGGAGGTGGAGGTTGCAGTGAGCCGAGACTGCGCCTCTGCACTCCATCCCGGGTGACAGAGTGAGAGCCTGTCAAAAAAAAAAAAAAAAAAAATCACTGACTTTTCTTAGGCATGCATTTGGGTCTGTCTCAGTGTGTAGAGAGATGCATGTGTGTGACGCACAGCCCCAGATGGCCTCGGCTCAGGTCCTATCCCGGACTCCCACTCCAGCTGACCACGGTGCCCCCCCCGTGCTATGAGGGCTGGAGGGTGCCCTCCAGGAGGAGACCTTGGAGAGTGGCAGTAAAGTTTCTCTGAGGGCACTCTGGCTCTGGGATGCTCTCATTTTCCCCTCCATGGCCCCCACCTTGTTGCGGTCTTGACACCCCTCAGTTCAAGGCTTTAGGGAGCTTCAGAGATTGGAAATGAACTTTGTAGAAGATTTTGCGCATTCTCAACAGCCTCTGGCTACACCTCACATGGGCAGCCTTCAGCCTTTCCTCAGATCCTGGATCTCAGGTCGCCCTCCTTTGTCCCTGTCTGTGCTCTTGGACCTGATGAGCCCCTTCCTCTGTTCCCTGTGAGGCTGCCTAGGTGGGGGGTGGGACTGGGGGCCCAAGATAAGCAGCCTGACCTCTCCTCCTTCCCAGCTGAACTATCAAGAAGCTCCCAGAAGGGAAGGTTCTGATCCATTCCAATCAGCTCTGCAGGCCTCCTGGGCCCCTCCTTTGCCCTTTGCCTGGGGGACCCCTCCCCAGCCTTGGCCAAGGCCCAAGGGCCCTGCTAAGGTCACGAGCAATCTCCTAAACTTAACAAGGGATCATGGCAGGAGCAGAGAGTCCCTTTGTGTCCTCACAGCATAGCACGCACCCGCCCCAGGACACAGGGGCCCTGGCAGCCTCCAGCCTGGTTATCTGATTTGGGGGCTGATGGGGTTTCTAATGGAAAACAATATGGTAATTTCAGAATGTTCCTGATTAGATGAAAATGATATTGCATCAAAGTTACTTCCTTAATTTATTCAGAAAATAACAAGAGAGAATTCTCTCCTAAGATCCTTAATTAAACCAGAGTTTCCACCGCAGGCAAAGCAAGCTCTGAGCTCCAGGTGTGGGGAACAAAGGCCACTCCTGGCATGAATCTCTGAGGTGCTGCCCTTGGCTGTGGGGTCTGGGCAGGTCTTTACCCAGATAGGCTGCCCATTCTGCCGGGAGGGGGCGCTGGCCAAGAGAGGACCCAGGATGAGGCTCTTTCTGCAGCAGGGGCCAGTGGGGTGGTCATCCTAGACTCATTCCAGTTCTGTCCTGCCTTCCTATCTTCTCCAACTTCATCCTGCTGGGTCCCCAGAGATCCCGATCCATGGAGACTCAGAAAGCTGGATGGCAGAGCTGCGAGCCCAGGGCGTCTTCAAGACATGGGCCAGCTCGGTGAGCGCGGAAGATGCTGGTAGGGCCGGTTAGGATCTGCACTGGGTCAGCTTGGGGCAGTCGGCACACCCGAAAAGGCTTCACCGAAGAGGCTCCGATTTGAGAGGGGAGAGGCAGGGCTAAGAGAAAGAAAACAAGATGCTGAAGCATCTGGACATTAGCGACAGGGGGAAGGAAGCTGTGGCCGCTCTTAGACTTGAAGGGGCAAGGGAAGGAAGGACAGAGGAGGGGCCACTGGACAGAGCTGGAGCCCTAGAATGGCTCAGACAGTGCCTGAACGCAGTGAGTCAGAGAGGAGGTGGGGGACACGTTCCAACCTCTCTCTTTTCCTGCCCTTGATTCCCTTCTGGTGCCACATATTAGCTGGCCTGGACTGGAAGCCAGAGGGTGGGAAAGCCCAGGGTGACACACTTCCTAGGGACGGCCCCTGGAGGCCCAGAACAGGGCTGAAAGTGAATCTGGGGACAGAGCAAGCACAGCTTCCAAGGTGACGGTAAACAACCTTTCATTTGTCTGATGCTTCAGATTCACCAGCACATTCTCATCCATTTTCCTTGTCACTCCCCACAATAGCCCTAAGTATACATTTTTATCTCTAAGAGGAAGCAGGCTCAGAGAGGTCAAGCGATGTCCCTGAAATCACACAGTGGGGAGGTGATGGATTTGAATTCCATTCTGCTTTACTCCAACTCCCACCCCTTTCCCCAGTTAGACGCTTGGGTGTATGAAAGTGCTAGTCTGAGCTGGGGTGTTACAAAGATTCCTGATGGGCAAGGGCCCTGTCTAGAAGCTTCTGTGAGACCATGAGGGAAGTCCTGCCTCCTGCCCATGAGTGAAGGTCTAGCATGTCCTTGGCAGACCAGACTACAGCAAACTCCCCCAGGAAACAAAAATCTCTAATTTGGGTGGGACCTCCTGTTCCTGGGTCTGCTATGGAGGGTGGGGGAGTGGGGGGTGTGAGTCTGGGATCTGCTGGAGCAGGAGCTGAAAAGGAGGCATCATACCTGAGCTGGAATCATTTTGGAAGGAACTCTCCCTCTTCCCAGGGACCAACTCCGTGTGTCCACAGGCCTGCTGGTTACACTGCCCCAGCCTCAGCCCTCTCCCCCACCAGACACCAGCACCCCACCTACTGAGCAGTGTCGCAGGGGCTAGGACTGGCCGGGGATGATCTAATCCTCTGGGTGGCAGGAGGAACCTGGGTGGGGTTCTTGGGAAGCTTCTGACTTTGAACTCCGATGAGGCAGATGGGTAGAGAGTTAGAAACCAGGGCTCTGAAACTGACTGAGAAGGACCACGACGTGCAAGGTTTCTGAGGGTGCTGGTGAGGCACATGTGCGTGCTTGTATGCATGGGTGTGCGTGTGTGCATACATCAGCACATACGTGTGAGGATGTGTGCACAAGAGAGAGAATTCTTCGGTCACTGGAGATCAAAGGGTCAACGTCTAGGAAGCAGGGCTTGGATAGACTATGCAAGGTGATAATAATAGAAGCAAATAAACTTTATGTAACACTGTATGACAAACCTGTTCCGGGCCCTTTACACATACTTACTATTTTAATCCTCGCAACCAGTTTAGGAGGTAGATACTATTATTACCCCATTTTAAAGGTGAGGAAACTGAGACACAGATGGGTTTCATGACGAGCCCCAATATTGGAGCTAGGATTTGGGCCCAGGCCCAAGTCTTGACCACTGAGGGGCACTGCGCCCCCCCAGCCTTGGAGGGCATGGTCCTGGACCCTACCTCCTGCATGGGGCTTCTCGACTACTACTTTGATGCTCTCTCTGGGTGTCATGCTTTTTGTCCCCAGCAGGTCTCTTCTGGGGGAGATGTGAAGTTGATCCCACAAAGTTCAAGTATCAGGCAGGAAGTCCTAACTGAACCAAAGCAGGAAGGCATCGAAGAAGCTTGGGTTTGGGGGGCCATTCATCCTGGATGGTGGGTTTATGAGGTGCAGGGGGATGAGGCAGACAAGTGAGCAGGGGTGATGTGTAAAGGGACTTTGTCAGCCAGACTAAGTCATGATACCTCCATCCTATAGCACAGGGGGCAGGAGCCCTGGATAAGGGTTTCATACAGGAGAGTGGCATGGTCATCCTGGAAGGCTCACTCTGGTGCAGTGTGGACTGGAGCAGGAGAGATTGGAGGCTGAGCAGCTGATGAGCTGAGTAATGCCAAAACCCCCAGGCAACGGGTGATAAAGCCTGGGCTGGGTCAGGAGGTGGAACTGCGGAGATGCTATTAAGAGGTAGAAGTGCCGGGTGTGGTGGCTCACGCCTATAATCTCAGAACTTTGGGAGACTGAGGTGAGTGGATCTCACCTGAGGTCAGGAGATCGAGACCAGCCTGGCCAATGTGGCGAAAAAAACGTCTCTACTAAAAATACAAAAATTAGCCAGCATGGTGGCATGTGCCTGTAGTCCCAGCTACTTGGGAGGCTGAGGCAGGAGAATTGCTTGAACCCCAGAGGTAGAGGTTGCAGTGAGCCAAGATGATGCCACTGCACTCCAGCCTGGGTGAGCCTCCACCTCAAAAAAAAAAAAAAAAGAGAAGCCTCAGTCAGTGTTTGGGGATAGACTGGACATGGTGGTGTGGGGGAAGGGAGTCGCTGAGAAGGATCCCTAGATTTTTGGATACCTGGGGTGGGTAGGAGTCAAAGGAGGAAGAGCAGCTCCTGCTAGTCCCGTAGGTCCCCTCAAGGCAGCAGGGAAGTCTGTGACCCTGGTGGCTGAGGCTCAGCTACCCTGAGGAACCCAGGAAAAGTGACCAGGGAAGCTTTCCCTAGTCCAGAGTATCACATGGCCCTGGAGAGATTGGATCAGCCCTGGATTCTTTCCTGCTGGACACCAGGGGCTAGGGAGGCAGGAGGTCAGAGGCATGGCAGTGGACAAATCAGGAAATGTAGCGCAGGGATTGGTTTCCTCTGGAGTCATTTTTACTTTCCTTAGACTCCTCTGTTTCTAAAAGACTCAAACAGGAGACAACAGGAGCAGAAAAGCCACATATCATTCATTCTTTTTTTTTTTGAGATGAAGTCTCACTCTGTCACCCAGGCTAGAGTGCAGTGGCACAATCTCATCTCACTACAACCTCCTGGGCTCAAGTGATCCCCCTGTCTCAGCCTCATGATTAGATGGGAATACAGGCGCATGCCATCACACCTTGCTAATTTTTGTATTTTCCTAGAGATGGTGTTTCAGCTCCTGACCTCAAGTGATCCACCCGCCTCGGCCTCCAAAAGTTCTGGGATTACAGACACGAGCCACCATGCCCGGCCTCATCATTTATTCTTAAGACTGAAATTCCAGAGAAGCCCTGTGGTACAGTGGTTAGAGCTCTCATTCTGTGGTTAGCTGCACTTCACATTCCAAGGTGATCACTTTGTAGCTGTGTGTTCTCAGGCAAATCACTCTACCTCTCTGAGCCTTAGTTTCCTCATCTGGCAGTTAGGGATCATAGTAACACACACTTCATGGGCTTGTTGCCAAGTTTAAGGCAGTGAAGTCCCTCCACGGCAGCTCGTTATGATGCTCAGATCTGTGCAGGGTGACCAGGAGACAGGGCTGCTATAGCATGTCTTCTAGGAGGCCTCCCCCCTCCACAGGCAGGGGACACAGCTATTCCTTTGGGACCAGGGATGGGGGAAGAAGGGGAGGGTTTCCCATAAGTCTTTACTACCTGGCAATTTCAGGCTCTGCCTCTTCCTTGCAATCCTGGGGGGAAAAAAAATGGCAATCCCCCCTCCCCCTGCCATCTCCTCTGCTTGGACGTGGGCCTCCCCAGATAGGGTCTGGACCTTCGACATCTCAGCCTTTGCCCTGGCTGCTGACAGCGCCCAGCCTCTCCCTCCACCT
Source organism: Ateles fusciceps (assembly GCA_036589455.1). NCBI lineage: Eukaryota > Metazoa > Chordata > Mammalia > Primates > Atelidae > Ateles > Ateles fusciceps. The sequence goes on from JAZHEH010000733.1 coordinate 9,687,843, forward strand.
ACTCCCCCGAGGGCAGTGCCTCAACCCCAGCTGCCCAGTGCCTGCAGGCTGCAACCCGAAGCCAGGGCAAGTGGTCTCTGAGCTCTTGGATGACCCAGAGGGAGTGCTGAGGTCAGGGCAGGACCCAGCCTTGCCGCAGACCCCTCTACCTCCTTCCAAGGTCAGAGCCCACAGTCAGAGCCCAGCAGAGGGTGGTCAGATCCCCCTCTCCCCCTCTCCCGAAGCGGGGGGCCTGACCCCCCGGACTGAACTCGGCTCTTACCCCAACCCCAACTCAGAGAGTTTGCTGGCAGCAGCCTGGATGACTTTGGTGTAGTTTCTGTGGTTTAATAAGCTACAAAACGACATTATTTTAAGCCAATCTGGATATAGCACAAAAACTCTCACCCCGTCTGTTCTGTGAAACTCAGATACCCTGACGAGAACACAGCTCACAACCAACTAATACAATATTCTACCGGGCGCGCTGTCAGCGGGCCCCACGCGGGAGCCGGCTCCCGGAGGATGGCCCAGCCGCGCAGCGCAGGCCGAGGAGGGAGGCGGTGGCCGGGGCGGCGGAGCAGGCGGAGGGCCCAGGGCCCAGGCGGGGGCCTCGCGGAGTTGTGGGGGCTGCCTGTCTTATCCCTGAGCAGCTGGGGCTGGCCACACACAAACCCCTCACGGCTCCCCTGCCCCCCAGCACGGGGACGCGGGGGAGGAGAGGAGGAGAGGAGAGGAGAGGAGAGGAGAGGAGAGAGAGGAGAGGAGAGGAGGAGAGGAGAGGAGAGGAGAGGAGAGGAGAGGAGAGGAGAGGAGAGGCGCGTTCTGGCCTGCTGACAGCAGTTCTACTCCCCACAACTCACATATGTCTGATTCCGAAGCAGGGAAGTGTGTCCAACACACCCAATGCAAAGACAGGTTGTTGAATATTTTTTCTCTCTTCACTAAAAAGGATTCCCTGCTGGGTGCAATCAAGATCCATAAACTCGCGGCTCGAGTCGGTGTGAAAGCAGCGCTCCAGCCCAGACTCCCTCGCTGGCGCTAAATGCAGGCTCCGGGCGGGCGGAGATGCGCCGGCATCCGCTAGCAGCCTGGCCTTGCGACCGCCAGTTCCCGGCACATTAGGCAGTGCGCTTATTTTGGGCTCCGCTTCAGTGGATTAACTTTCAGTGTAAAGTTTTGGAGCTCGGGCACCGTCCCCGTGACACTGCCCCCTCCCCTTTCGGTGGGTACCAAACTTTACAGAGCCAGAGTCAAGGCGAGCTGGCTGGGTTCTCAGCAGTTCTGGGGTTCGGGAGGCGGGGCTGCCCCCCTGGAAGCCCGGAGAGCCCCCCAGCTGGCTGACACAGCCTGCCTCAGTGGGGGAGCAGGTGCCAAGGCCTCTCTCCGGGGCAGAGACACTGAGCTTGCAGGCTCTGATGCTTTAGCAAGGTTCCCGTGGGGGTCTGATCTGGGCTGGACTCCTCTCACTTCCGCTGGTGATGGCAGGAGGCAAGCCTGGTATTACCTCCCCCCACTCACTGGCTCCCTCCTGCCTCAGGGACAGGAACCCGGGATACATCCTGGAGGCTGGAATCCTGTTGTTTCTATGAAGATAAGGGTGCCTTCTTTCTTCTGAGATGCCTTCCCCATCCCTCAAGTAGGGAGGCAGAAAGGGAAGTGGCAGGAGACTTAGTTGGGCCATAGGAGAGCCCGGGGAAGCTGAGGGGACAGAGAGAGGAGGTGAGGGAGAGGAGAAAAGGGAATACGGCCAGCCCCTAGACTCCTTTCTGTTGCCTTGGGAAGGAGGAGATTGGGGTTCTGCAGAAACCTGGGCTCCTATTTCTCTCCCCCCACCACATGCTCAGTGACCGTCTGCTGGGAGGTGTTTTCAGATCCAGTGGTTTAAAACTCTGGTTCCCATGAATTATTAAGAAGCAACTGAAAGTGTTGTCTTCAGAAAAGCCCCTTTCTTCCCTCAGCATCCCATTTCTGGGGGCCTAGGATGTGTCATTTAAAACCAGAGTGAGCTTCAGCAGAAACAAATACAGGGTGAAGCAGTGCAGGGAGAGCGCTCAGGCTCTACAGGGTGTGGACGGTGTTATTTACTCACTCATGCATCCCCACACATCATCAGGGCTGACTTTGTGTAGGTTACTGGATGGGGGCTTTGGGAGGCACAGCCCTGGAAAGGAGAGTAGATGTATACCCATTCATGCATTTGTTCATTTATTAACACGGAGCATGAGCCAGGTGCCGTGTTTGGGTGCTGAGCACAAGCAGATGCAGTTTGAGTATGAAGCAGAACGCGCAAAGGGCTGTGAAGGAGAGAAGGGGCATGGGGGATTGGCTGCCCGAGCCTCTGCAGGCAGTGCTGTCCAGGTCCTCTCCCAGCTGTGAGGCCATGCTGAGTGAAGGCTGGACGGGCCACAACGCCTTTGGGGCCTGCATCCTTTTAAGCTTTGCACCAGCTTGCAGAAGCCCACAGGGATGCAATCACTGTGCCTCAAAGTTATACCAAAGCAAAACCCAAGGATGAGAAAGAGGCAATGTTGAGGTAGTTTGGGGGAGCTCTGGATTTAAAAAATCCCTTATTTCCACTCACAAATCACTCTCTTTCAAACCCCTCCCCCACTTTTTCTGCAGTCTCTCTCTCTCTCCCTCTCTCTCTCTCTCTCTCCAAGAGATCAGCACATTGCAAAGACAGGTTGTTGAATATTTTCTCTCTCATCACTAAGAAGGCCTCCCTGCTGGGTGTAATCAAGAACTATAAACTCGCCTTTCGGCTCCAGTCAGTGTGAATCGAGCCCCAGTCAGCTTTCCTCGATTCAGACACACTCTGGCTCTGGCGGGCTGACAGCACGGGCCAGGCCGGCCAGGCTGCTCTCCCATATGCATCTGAAAGGGCGGCAGCCAGTGGGGCTGGGTCTCCCAGACTCTCCGCCACCGGCTCTGTAATGACCTGGCATGGAATTCAGAGCGCCTCTTCTGAAAGGTCAGAAGGAGAGAAATCGATGCCTGCAGACAAGGAGTCAGTGCATTGACAGGTGCCATGGGCACTCCTTGGCCCTCACCCCATGTCCCCAGGTCCCTGGGGAGAGGGAGACAGAGAGAATGACCTCTCAGACCTGGCGGTTATTTCTGATGAGCAGCCCAACCAGATGGCTCTCTCTGGTTTTTAGAATTGTTCCTATCAAGGTGGAAGAGGTCATGGACCTGGTGTTGCCCCAGTGGACTAGGGTGGGGCTGGAGGGTGGGGATACTGGAATAAGAGGGGAGAATGAAGGAGAGGCACCGGGAGAGCTGGGCTGATGGCTGGTCAGCTGCTGAGGGTGCTGTCCCGTTCTTTGTCTGTAAAGGCAGGAATAGCAAGGGTAAGAAGTCTTCAGAGAGAAAGCTAGGGAGGAGCCTTTCCCATCTTTCCTTGCCATTCTGTCTCTGACAGTGTCACGGCCACTGCCACTGCCTGGACCCCTGGACCAGATGGTCCCTCCTCCCTGACTCAAGAGCTGCTTCTAATATTCCTTTCAAAAGGTACCCTCCTCTTGCCAGCCAGCAAACCTTTTGGACACCCGAGCGGTTTCCCAAATATGCCTTGTACATTTCCTCCTCCAGGCCTTTGTGTCTGCCATGTTCTCTGCCAGGCAGGCCCTCTCTTCCTTCTCTATCTTGTAAGCTCTGACCCATCCTTCCAGGCTCCGCAGAAACGTCTCCTCTTTGAGGAGCTTTACCCCAGCAGGCTGAGGTAACCTGTGCTCCCTGGGGGAACTGTGCAATTCAGCCCTTAACTTACTACATAGTAAGGATCTGTCCCCCTGCCCTCTGGGTGAGGGCGACCCCTCTAGTGTTGGGACTGAGTCTGACTCAGCTTTATGCGCCCAGAGCCCAGCACGGAGCTTGCTGGGATGAACAGCATCAGAAGTTTCATCACTAAGTTTCAGTACCGCTCTGTGTCTATACCCGCCCACCTGTGTACCTGCGAACCTGTGTGCCTGAGTGGGAGAGTGTGCCCTGGTTTCCACATATCAGTCTGTTGCAGGAATGTCTTCTGCCCATTCTTCCCTTCTCCACCCTCCAAACCAGATAGGGAGCTCCTTGAGGGCAGGGCGAGCTCTGCCTCATCTCTGAAATCACAAAGTGGGAGCTGGTAGAGATCTGTGGACCCGGGTCTGGAATTTGCTAAAAGGGACCTGCTCAGGCAGGAGCTCTGTAAGCAGGGTTGCTGTTGTGGGTTCCCATGAAGGGTCTGGGCAAGTCCCTGTGCAGGGTTCAAATGCTCACTCTTCCTGGGGTGGGAGGGTCCTTTCCATTCAAACATGGAGAAGTGGTGGCCCCAGAATCTGCAGGCTCAGCCTCAGGTGCTGGCTCTCCACACTGGGTCTTCACATTCCCATTAGCTAGTTGCGGGGTTAGCCCTGGGGCTCTTCTCCCAGAGCTGCCAAATTCTACGGCTCTGCAGAACAAAGGGCAGCATTGGTTCTGCTGCTGCCTCCGTAGCCTCCCTTGGGAGGCCAGGAGCCGGAACTAGACAAAGCGAGGGTTTCCTCTCAGGCAGACAGCTCGCCCGCCCTCCTGCCTTTGCAGAGGCCACGGAGATATTGCCCACCAGCTTCAGGGCTCTCATAACTCTTTCAAGACAATCACTTTATTTATATGAGTTTGTTTAAAAAACCCACAGACGATCCACCACGGGGACCTCTCCGACCGGCTCAGCTTGGTTCTCTCCCATCCTCCGAGTCCATAACTCTTAGTCTTTTGATTCTCCCAGTCCACAAACTATAAAGATCTTATTTCTATAAGGTCTTTTATGGTTACCAAGATAGTCAATAGTGTCATTTTCATTCATATCATTCTGCAGGGAAGTTAGAGGAAACAAACCAGACAGAGGAGAGCTATAAATAAGGTTCAGCTACACAAGGCCCCAAGCGGATCCCACTGCATTCTTTTAAAACTACTCATGCACAGAATACACACACACGACATACACGTATGCACACGTATGCCCAGTCATGCTACAGACAGGTGCACACGAACTCACCCATGCACACAGGACAGTTTGTCCACAGGCTGCTTGCACATACACATGCATGTATGTGCTTGCACCATCCGGCAGTTTTAGAAAAAAGCTCTTGATGGGATTTGCCTGGCTTTGAAGGGCCAAGAGCAGGCAGCAGCATTTGCTGTGGCGAGATGGGGGGGGCACTGAAACAGGCCAGCTCAGAGAACGCATTCCAAAGCCATGAACTGCGAGGCTGGGCACGCGGCCATCCATGAGCTCATGTGTGGGGAGCTTTGGAATTCCCGCCAGCACAGGAGCCTGGCTCCGGCCTGAGCAGCAGGGGCGGCCGCCCAGCCGGCACTGGGAACGCTGGGCTGCTCTCAGGGCTTCCTCTGACTGTCTCTTGGTGTCATCCGAGGGCCGAACCCCTCATTCTTTGGAGGAGAGCCAGCCAGCTTCGCCATTCTGGTTGGGCCTTGCACCACACCTGATTGTCCACAGCCCTGCTGCCCACAGCTTTGCCTTCAGGGCGGGACCCCAGAGGAGGAGCCTAAGTGTGACCCTGGAACAGAAAGCAGGAAGCCTTGGGCACTGAGGCCCACGTGGAGAGGCAGAGAGAGAGCTGGCAAGTCTGAATGCTGGGGGAGAAAGGGGTTGGCCCAGACAGGACCAAGCAAAGATGGAGGGGGCAGGCCCAGGCCCAGGCCCAGGGGAGGGGGAGGGTTACAAACCTTCCCGCAGGTAAATGCCATAAGGTCTCCATCCCAAGCCGCCAGGAGCAGGTAGGGGAAGGGAGGGGCTGCATGGCTGGTGCCAGAGAACTGTGCTCTCCTTAGAGAATTCCAGGCTCATTGGCACGGGGTGCAGAATGAGCCCCTGGAGTCAAGAGGTGTGAGTTCTAGCACTGACTATCTAACTGCACACTGCTGCCCTTTGTGATGATGGCAGACACTCTCCTGTCTCAGGGCCTCTGTACCCTCGTGAATCATAAGGAGGGATGAGCGCTCAGCCTCCTCCTAGTTAGGGAACCACAGGTGGACTGGTCACACTTCAAGGTTCAAGGGCAGGTGCGTCTCCTTAGTTTCCCCACCTGCAGAATGAGGCTGATGATTTTTCACTGTCGGCGACATCCCAGGGATGCCATGAGGGGGAATGGGGCAAAAGTCCAGGCGTACGGATGAGCTTATTTGGGAACGGATGGCTTTGGAACGCCTAAGGAATGCAACACATCAGGGTGCCCAAGACCTTGAAAAGGAGCCCCTCCCACCCCCAACTTTTTCTTCCTCCTTACTACTCAGCACCCCCTGCCCTCCCCCAGCACGAGAGAGCTCAGAATGGAGCCCAGGACTCTGAGCTCAAGGCCTTGGAATTCCTCTATTCCCCTACTGCCTTCTTCAAGGGAACTATTAATTGTAATTTAAGCCTCCCAAGTTAAAAGCAGTGTGCAGATTTAAGGATTCTTTCATCCCAATTATACGTCGTTTCTGGCTGCACTTTAGTGCCAGGCTTTTATCTGTTGTTCTGGGGAATCACTTATCGGCCAGAGCAGCGGGCTCCACGCAGATTGCTCCCTGATTATGTTTAATGGCAAATGGAGAGTTAACGCTCCTCCCTTCCCAGAGCTGTGTCGGCACTTTTCCCAGCCCAGCCGAAAGCAGCCCAGGGGGAAAGGGAGGGCATGGAACGGGGGAGCTGCAGGGACCTCCATGTCCTGGGACCATTTGTACAGGGCTCCGAGGGGACCTGTGTGGCTCAGGGTGGCTAAGGGGTTGGGGGGGATGCTGCCCCCACCCAATGGATGACCTGAGTGCTCTGTTCCAAATGCTGATAGCAGCCCTTTGTTTATTCTACACATTCCACTGCCATGGGAGTCTACTATGTGTTCATGCCTTGGGCTGGCATCGTTTCCTCACTCACACTGGAGCATGCCTGGCAGTCAGGGCCACTGCATCAGTCTCATACACACTTGTACCCTCCAGGGTGAGCCCAGTCCCTGGACTTGCATTGCCGCACACTCACACACACTATCAACATCTCCATGTGCAGGATCACACTCGACTTGCACAGACTCTCTGCTCTCACCTGCAAGCACACTCTCAGCTCAGTCCCAAACATGCACAGAGCTGGACCCTTCTCCACGGTCAAACGGAGACTTTTCTGTCTGTCTGTCTTTGTCTTTTGCTCACAGAATTAGGCTGCCAGAGGAGCTTGGAGTGGATCTCGGAATGTCAGGTGATGAGATCACAGACTCAGGCCCCTGTGCCGTTGAGCCCCTAGTGTCACCCACTTCCACTGGGTCCCTGAGCCCCAGTGGGATTGTACCTCGTCACAGAACTCGGGCTGGCTCAGTCCTTTGGATGCCACTCTGTAAATCTCAAACTTAACACTCCAAAGCAGAGCTCCTGGTCTCCCCCAAACCTGCTTCTCCTGCAGTCCTCCCCCGTCTCAGCTCTTGGCAAGTCCTTGCTTCCATTGCTCAGGACAAAAAAACCCTGGAGTCATTCTTGACTCCTCTCTTCTCACTTCCTACTGCTAGTCCATCAGCAGATCATGCTGGCTGTATTTTAAATACATATTCCTAATCTGATCACTTCTCACCACCCCCACTGCCACCACCTCGACCAACCCGACTCAGACCTGGTTTACTGTAGCAACCCCCAGACAGGCTTTCCTGTTCCTGCTCTTGCCCGCTACGTGGCAGCCAGACCATGTCCTTCTCTGTTCCTCTTGAAGAAATAGTTGAGGACCTTACAGGGGCTTGTGAGTCCCTATGTGATCTGCTCCTTAACCCCACCCACTCCTGACTTCTCCTCCCCATTTTCCCTCCTGCACTCCCCTCCAGCCACAATGGCCTCCTGGCTGCCCCCCTGCCTTAGAGTCTTTGCTGTTTCCTTGCCTGGAATGCTTTTTCTACCAGATCTCTACTTGAATAACCCTCTTCCTCCTCCTTCAAGCCTGCTCCAATGTAACTTCTTAGTGAGATCACCTTAAATATCCTATTGAATCCTGCAACCTGCTGCCCCTTCAGCCCCTGCCCTCCCAATCCTACTTACTCTGCTGTTTTTTATTTTTTATTTTTCTCTTTTTCAGCAGAACATATACCTTCTATCACAAGTTGGTTGCACCGGGAAACAGAGTCCGATAGAGACTTCAGTTTGCAGGAAGTTTACTGGGAAGGCTCTTACATCAAGACCTTTGGGAAGTGGAGGAAGCAGAACCAGGCAGAGGGGAAAAGTTGAATTGTGATGTTGTCACAACAAAGGCCTCAGCTGACCCCATGGGGAGCTGTGAGCTGGGGTGACTTTCAGAGTCGCTCTGCATTAAGGTGAGGGGGCTGGGATCCTTATAGCCCCTCATCTACCTAATGTTGGGTGTGGGCTGCCCCCAGGGAAGGTGAGTGACCTTGGGGGAAGCAGCTGTCTGCTCTGAGGGCAATTCTGGGGGAGGGACTCAGCTGAATGGCTTTGGCCACCAGTGCTCCCAGCAGCTGGGGGTGAATGCATCCGTTCAGAAGTGGAGAACTGGGTGCCACATGACGGCGTCCACTCTGCCTTTTACTATACATGAAAGAGTAAATGTTAATATATAAAATTTATCATTTTTCGGCCGGGTGCAGTGGCTCATGCCTGTAATCCCAGCACTTTGGGTGGGTGGATCACTTGAAGTCAGGAGTTCGAGATCAGCCTGACCAACATGGTGAAATTCCGTCTCTATTAAAAATACAAACAATTAGCCAGGCACGGGGCGTGCGCCTGTAATCTCAGGTACTTGGGAGGCTGAGGCAGGAGAGTTGCTTGAACCTGGGAGGTGGAGGTTGCAGTGAGCTGAGATCACGCCACTGCACTCCAGCCTGGGCAACAGTGAGACTGTCTCAAAAATAAATAAACAAATGTATTGTTTGTCTATCTCTCCCACTAGAAAAGAAGCCCCATGAGGGAAGGGAATATCTGTGGGTATAGCTCCCTGATGTTTTCCAAGTGCCTGGAACAGTTTTGGCCTATAGTAGGCTCTCCATATATATTTGCTGACTGAATGAATGAACCTGCTCATTTCTGAATGTACTGCTTGTGTGTGCCATCAACCTTATTGGAATCTCAATCCCAGTTTGGCCACCAACCAGTTGTGCAAACTATGGGCAAGTTTTCTAACTTCTTGGAGCCTCTGCTTCCTTATCAGTAAAATGGAATAAGAGAAGCACCCATCTCACAGGGTTTTAGGAGGACGAAGTAAACTCATGCTTGTAAAGCACCTTATAGGTGCTTGGGACAAAGCTGATAGTCACTGAATGTTAACTTGTTAAAGTTGCTAGTACCTTGGGCTCTCCTTATCAGCCTTGAAGACAAAGCCAAGACTCCAGCTGGGAAATGTTGACCTTCTAGGTGTACAGGGATAGGTGATGTACAGAAGTCTGATCTGCAGAGGTCATTACTGGTTAATGAGGAAGGGATCTGCTTACAAGCCTCTGGCTGGAATCCTTGCCTTGGGACAGCTCAACGTGTACCTGTGCGTGTACGTGGGTCTGCACACATGATTGTACAGAGCTAATGCGAGCTACAATCAAAGCTGTGCATTCCTAAAAGATAACTGGTCCTAGGTATTAGGGCCATATAGGAAGCCAGCCGTTAGCAGAGTTAAAAGAGTCATCTTTCCTTCCTATCTTCTGCTCGCTCCTTACCTCCTGCATGGGCTTCTTCTCCATCTCTCCTCTGAATGAACTCACTTCCCAATATCCAGGGACTTCTTTATGGTCAAGTCCAGTGGTTGCTTACTTGACCTCAGCAACAATACTGACCACTACTCTCCATCTTTATGTCCCTAATTTGGGCACAATGAATACCATGGTATGTCTCCCCAGCTTTCCTGCAAAGGGACTCATTGAGGCACTGTGTTCTCCCAGTCAGTGAAAGCATCTGTGGCCAACAACATTCTGAGTCTCTTCCCAAGAACTGTCTTTGGCCAAATGGAACTGCCTCTCCCAAGTGTTATGCCACCTCCCAAGAGTTACACCACTTCCCAAAGGCTGCAACACCTCCCTGGAGGTAGTTCAAGTTCAATAACTAACTGACAACTCTTGCTTCATTTTGGGACATCTCTAAAGGGGCATAGTTGCTCTAGCACTTCCCACCAGCCCTTGGTCAGCCCACATTTACCTCTGTTGGCAATACAGCAAAGTTCAACTTCTCTCTCTGGCTCGCCTGGCTTCCCTTCCTCTTCGCTGGTGTCATGGCCGAATGACTCTCCAATAAGTCCTCTGCATGCAAATCTCCATCTTTGATCTGTTTCTAGGGAACCTGACCTACTACTACAGTTGGTGCTAGAAGTGGTTCCTAGGAAACAGACTCTAAAATGGGATTTTGGAGCTGGATCATCCACCGGCCAGTTGGTAATAAGAACCCCATCACTGGTGGTGGGTGGAGGTACTGATAGCCTCTGACATGCTCTAGTGGTGCAATTGTTAAAACTTTCCCTGATGGGGAAGTGGGATGGGATACTGGTGAAAGGGAAAGTACTAATGGGTGTAATCTCTCAGACATTGGAGAGGCTCAGAGGAGTGATAATTATAAAGTCTACGGAATTAAATGATTGTTGCTGGGGGGCAAGAAAGGCATTGGAAAAAGACAATGAAATGCTGAGAGTGATTAGTCACCAATTTAAGGTGAAGTGTGGAAGCTGGAGGGCCTCCTTGCCATCAGATAAAGAGACTGTCTCCCCAAGCTGGAAGGCAGAAAAAACTGAGGTTTGGCCCAGGAATGAATTGTAAAGGCAGCAGAATTCCAAAGAAAATTGAATTCTTGACTTAGCAAGTCAGCTCTGTTTGATTGATCAGGGCTTGACTGGGGGCTCTGACACTTAGGACAGGGACATCTGGATGGATTCCCTTGAATGCCTTGAAACTCTAGGTCACCCTAAGCCCTCTGAAGCCACGGAGTGTCCTTTGCCTTCCTGTGAAAGGCTTGAGCTTCCCTGATGTGATGGTTAATACTGAATGTCAACTTGATTGGATTGAAGGATACAAAGTATTGATCCTGGGTGTGCCTGTGAGGGTGTTGCCAAAGAAGATTGACATTTGAGTCAGTGGAAAAGGCAGACCCACCCTTAACTGGGTGGGCACCATCTAACCAGCTGCCAGCAAATATAAAGCAGGCAGAAAAATGTGACAAGGAGAGACTGGCCTGGCCTCCTAGTCTATGTCTTTCTCCCGTGCTGGATGCTCCCTGCCCTAGGACACTGGACTCCAAGTTCTTCAGTTTTGGGACTCGGACTGGTTCTCCTTGCTCCTCAGCTTGCAGACAGATTATTGTGGGACCTTGTGACCATGTAAGTTAACACTTAATAAACTTCTATATCCAAATCTCTCTATCTATCTATCTATCTCCTATTGGTTCTGTCCGTCTAGAGAACCCTGACTAATGCAGATTTTGGCACCAGAAGTAGTTCTAGAGGGACAGAATATTAAGGATGGAGTTCTTTCATTGGTTTTGGGGTTTCTGGAGTTGGCTGGTTAATACGATTCAACCCCCAAATGCTAAGGACTCTACTTCTAATAGTATGGAGAACACTGATAGTCCTTGGTGTGAACTGTTAAGAGAGTTATGTAAAATAAATACATTTGACACTCCTGATTTGCCGCTTGTGAGAGGCAAGGAGCTCAGTGACTCTGTACATAATACCTTTCACCATATGTGCAGAACCAAAGAACATAATGAAGCTGGTTGGTTGCTCCTAAGTTCAGTAGACAAAGTTATGAAAGAAAATAGTGAACTCAGGAATTCTGTCTCCTGGCTTCAAAAGCAGATACTGAGCCTCAAATCTGCTAAGACTGCCCTGAGTGAGAGAGTGTTATCTCCTGTAGAGAAAGAGCTGAAATTTTGGAACAACAGACACAAGCTGTTATCATGTGAGTGGCTCACCTGCAATGAAAGATGCATGCATAGCCTCTCCAGGTGTCTACTGTTAAAGTGAGCGCATTGATTGGAAGAGAATGGGACCCTGCAACTTGGAATGGGGATGTGTGAGGGGACCCTGATGAAGCTGGAGACACTGAGTTTGTAAACTTTGATGAAATTTTTTTGCCAGAAGGAACAGCTTCACCATCTCCAGTAGTGGCCACATCCTCTCCCCGACCCATGCTGCCATCAGCCTCTCCACCTTTGCCTGAGGAGATAAACCCTGCGCTGCCTGAGGCAACAGTGATGGCCTCCCCTGAGGCAGTTGCCAGGCAAATAATGTTGATTCTCCTCAGGAGCCACCCCCCAACACCGCTGTTTGCTTCTAGACCTATAACTAGACTAAAGTCCCAGCAGGCCCCTGGAGATGAGGTTGAGAGTGTGACCCATAAGGAGGGGCACTACACTGGAAAAGAACTGTTTGAGTTCTCTAATTTGTATAAACAGCAATCTGGAGAACAGGCGTGGGAATGGATATTAAGGGTATGTGAAGAAACATAGAGTTGGATCAGGCTGAATTTGTTGACCTGGGCCCACTAGTAGGGACCCTGCATTTAATGTTGCAGCTTGAGGAGTTAAAAAGGGTTGTAATAGTTTCTTTGCTTGGTTAACTGAAATATGGATTAAAAGATGGCCCACTGTAAACGAGCTGGAAATGCCTGATCTCCCTTGGTTTAATGCAGAGGAAGGGATCCAAAGGCTCAGAGAGATTAGGATGGTGGAGTGGATTAGTCACTTTAAACTTATTCATCCCAGCTGGGAGAGTCCAGAAGACATACACTTGACCAATGCCTTGTGAAATAGATTTGTGAGGGCAGCACCTGCATCTTTGAAGAGCCCTGTAATTACTCTTCTCTATATGTCACATCTAATGGTAGGAACCACAGTCACTCAACTAAAAAATTTAAATTCAATAGGAATAATTGGATCCTGAGGTGGCAGGGGCCAAGTGGCAGTGCTCAACCATCAAAGGCAAGGTGGCCGTAGCTACCACAATGGGCAGCAGAGGCAAAGCAACAATCAGAGTGGTCTAACTTTTATAGCGCTCTGGCATTGGTTAATTAATGATGGTGTTCCTATAAGTGAAATTGATAGAAAGCCTACTGCATTTCTACTTAATTTATACAAGCAGAAAACTTCTAGGTTGAATGGACAAAAGACTAATTTGGATTATAAAAACAGAGAATCATGGCCCCTCAATCAATTTCCAGACTTGAAACCCTGAAATAAAGGGGAGGCAGACCCAGAAGCTGTTAAATAAAGGGGAGGCAGGGTCCTCTTGAGGAAGGACCCCACTACATTACTGACAATTTATGCAGTGAATCTTTCTCCCATCCTTCCCCAAGGAGACCCCCGGCCTCTTACCAGGATAACTGTGCACTGGGGAAAGGGAAAGATCAGACATTTCAGGGATGACAGGACACTGGCTCTGAGCTGACGTTGATTCCGGGGACCCAAAACGTCACTGTGGTCCTCCAGTTAAAGTAGGGGCTTATGGAGGTCAGGTAATTAATGGAGTTTTAGCTCAGGTCCAACTTACAGTGGGTTCAGTGGGTCCCCAGACTCATCCTGTGGTCATTTCCCCAGTGCCAGAATGCATAATTGGCATAGACATACTTAGCAGCTGGTAGAATCCCCAGGTTGGCTTCCTGACTGGTAGGTTGAGGACTATTATGGTGGGAAAGGCCAAATAGAAGCTGTTAGAGCAGCCTCCACCTAAAAAATAGTAAATAAAAAACAATATTGCACCCTTGGAGGGATTGCAGAGATTAGTGCCACCATCAAGGACTTGAAAGACACAGGGGTGGGGATTCCCACCACATCCCCATTCAATTCTTCCATTTGACCTATGCAGAAGATGGATCTTGGAGAATGACAGTGGATTATCATAAGCTTAACCAAGTGGTGACTCCAATTGCAGCTGCTGTACCAGATGTGGATTCATTGCTTGAGCAAGTTAACACATCTCCTGGTACCTGGTATGCAGCCATTGACTTGACAAATGCCTTTTTCTCCATTCATGTCCATAAGGCCCACCAGAAGCAATTTGCCTTCAGCTGGCAAGGCCAGCAATACACCATCACTGTCTTACCTCAGGGGTATATCAACTCTCCGGCTTTGTGTCATAATCTTATTCAGAGAGACCTTGATTGTTTTTCGCTTCTGCAAGATAACACACTGGTCCATTACACTGACAACATTATGCTGACTGGATCCAGTGAGCAATACGTAGCAAACACACTGGACTTACTGCTGAGACATCTGTGTGCCACAGGATGGGAAATAAAGCCAACTAAAATTCAGGGAGCTTCTACCTCAGTAAAATTTCTAGGAGTCCAGTGGTGCAGGCCCTGTTGAGATATTCCTTCTAAGGTGAAGGATAAGATGCTGCGTTTGGCCCCTTCTACAACCAAGAAAGAGGCACAATGCCTAGTGGGGCTATTTGGATTTTGGAGGCAACGCATTCCTCATTTGGGTGTGTTACTCTGGCCTATTTATTGAGTGACCTGAAAGGCTGCCAGTTTTGAGTGAGGACCAGAACAGGAGAAGGCTCTGCAATAGGTCCAGGCTGCTGTGCAAGCTGCTCTGCCATTTGGGCCACAGGACCCAGCAGATCCAGTGGTGCTTGAGGTGTCAGTAGCAGACAGGGATGCTGTGTGGAGCCTTTGGCAGGCCCCATAGGTGAATCACAGCGGAGGCCTCTAGGATTTTGGAGCAAGGCTCTGCCATCTTCTGGCAGTAACTATTCTCCTTTTGAGAAACAGCTCTTGGCCTGTTACTGGGCTTTGGTGGACACTGAACATTTGACTTTGGGTTATCAAGTCACCATGGGACCTGAACTGCCTATGATGAACTGGGTGCTTTCTGACCCATGTAGCCGTAAAGTGGGTCATGCACAGCAGCATTCCATCATCAAATGGAAGTGGTATATACGTGATCAGGCTCAAGCAGGTCCCGAAGACAAATAAGTTACATGAGAAAGTGGCTCAAATGCCCATGGTCTCCACTTCTGCCATCCTTCTTCTCTTCCCTAGCCTGCACTGATGGACTCATGGAGAGTTCCCTACGATCACTTGACAGAGGAAGGGAAGACTAGGGCTGGTTCACAGATGGTTTTGCAAAATATGCAGACACCACCCGAAAGTGGACAGAGGAAGAGAAGACTAGAGACTGGTTCACACATGGCTCTCCACAATATGCCGGCACCACCTGAAAGTGGACAGCTGCAGCACTATAGCTCCTTTCTAGGACATCCCTGAAGGACAGCGGTGAAGGGAAATCTTCCCAGTAGGCAGAACTTCGAACATGGACCCGTTGTGCAGTTTGCATGGAAGGAGAAATGGCCAGATGGGCAATTATATGCTGATTGATGGAGACTGTAGCCAACGGTTTGGTTGGATGGTCAGAGACTTGGAAGAAGCATGCTTGGAAAATTGGTGACAAAGAAATTTGGGGAAGAGGTATGTGGATGGACCTATCTGAGTGGTGAAAAACTATGCAGATATTTGTATTCCATGTGAGGGCTCACATGGGTGACCTCAGAGGAGAAGGATTTTGATAATCAAGTGAACAGGATGACCCATTCTGTGGACACCACTCAGCCTCTTTCCCCAGCCACCCCTGTCATCACCCAATGGGCCCATGAAAAAAGTGGCCATGGTGACAGGGATGGAGGTTACTTGTGGGCTCATCAACATGGACTTCCACTCACCAAGACTGACCTGGCTGCAGCCACTGCTGAGTGCCCAATTTGCCAGCAGCAGAGACCAACACTGAGCCCTCGATATGGCACCATTCCTTGGGGTGATCAGCCAGCCACCTGGTGGCAGGTTGATTATATTGGACCTCTACCATCATGGAAAGGGCAGAGGTTTGTCCTCACTGGCATAGACACTTACTCCAGATATAGGTTTGCCTATCCTGCATGCAATGCTTTTGTCAAGACTACCATCCGTGGACTCATGGAATGCCTTATCCACCATCATGGATTTCCACACAGCATTGCCTCTGACCAAGGCACTCACATCACAGCTAAAGAAGTGTAGCAGTGGGCTCATGCTCATGGCGTTCACTGGTCTTACCAAGTTCCTCATCATCCTGAAGCAGCTGGATTGATAGAATGGTGGAATGGCCTTTTGGAGTCACAATTACAATGCCAATTAGGAGACAATACTTTGCAGGGTGCGGCAAAGTTCTCCAGAAGGCCATGTATGCTCTGAATCATGTCCAATATATGATACTGTTTCTCCCATAGCCAGGACTCATGGTTCCAGGAATCAAGGGGTGGAAGTGGAAGTGGCACCACTCACCATCACCCCTAGTGATCCACTAGCAAGATTTTTGCTTCCTGTTCTGTGATATTACGTTCTGCTGTCTTAGAGGTCCTAGTTCCAGAGAGAGGAACACTGCCACCAGGAGACACAATAACGATTCCATTAAACAGGAAGTTAAGATTGCCACCTGGACACTTTGGGACCCTCCTACCGTGAAGGCAACAGGCTAAGAGGGGGAATTACAGTGTTGGCTGGGATGACTGACCCAGACTATCAAGATGTAATCAGTTTACTACTCCACAGTGGAGGTAAGGAAGAGCATATGTGGAATACAGGAGATCCATTAGGGCGTCTCTTAGTACTACCATGCCCTGTGATTAAGGTCAGTGGGAAACTACAGCAGCCCAATCCAGGCAGGACTACAAATGGCCCAGACCCTTCAGGAATGAAAGTTTGGGTCACTCTACCAGGAAAAAAAAAAACGTGACCTGCTGAGGGGCTTGCTGAAGGCAAAGGGAATACAACATGGGTAGTAGAAGAAGGGAGTCATCAATATCAGCTACGACCACGTGACCAGCTGCAGAAACGACGACTGTAATTGTCATGAATATTTCCTCCTTCTTTTGTCAAAAACATGTTGTGCATGTGTACATATGTACTAAGAAAATATCTTCATTTTATTTCCTTTTCCTTTACCATGTGACATAAGATTTATTGACTTCATATCAGCATTTAAGTATTGTTAACTTTATGTAATGGTATTTGGGACTGGTGTGTTTCTGGTTGTATGAAGGATAGTTGTATTATGTTAGGTGTAATTATGACTTTGTACTTACCATTATTTGAAGATTATGTATGATCTCAGGAGGTGTGTATGACTTCTAGTTGACAAGGGGCGGACTTGTGATGGTCAATACTGAGTGTCAACTTGATTGAAGGATAGAAAGCAATGATCCTGGGTGTGTCTGTGAGTGTTGCCGAAGGAGATGAACATTTGAGTCAGTGGGCGGGGAAACACAGAACCTCCCTTAATTGGGCAGGCACCATCTAATCAGCTGCCAGTGAATAGAAAGCAGGCAGAAAACATGAAAAGGAAAGACTGGCCCAGCCTCCCAGCCTACATCTTTCTCCCATGCTGGATGCTTCCTGCCCTAGAACAATGGACTCCAAGTTCAGTTTTGGGACTTGGACTGGTTCTTCTTGTTGCTCAGCTTGTGGACAGCCTATTGTGGGACCTTGTGATCATGTAAGTTAATACTTAATAAAGTCTCCTATCTATCTATCTATCTATCTATCTATCTATCTATCATCTATCTGTCTGTCTCCTATTAGTTCTGTCCCTCTAGAGAACCCTAATACACCTGGGCTTGAGGATGATGCAAGGGCCTCTACCTTATAAGATGTCCTGCATCATGCACCCTCCCTCAATGCCTGCCCCAGCGTGGCCTCCCACGTCCCCTTCCAGTAACCAGACCAATAACTTGGGTTAAGCTGCAACATAACGTGGCTGCTGAGGGAAGTAGTCGCTGTGGGATGCAGCCAGTGAATACCAGCAGGAGCCGGGGAGTTTAACTTCATTTCTCTCTTGCATCGTTGACAGGCTTGCCACCTCTGGTCTCCATGTTGCTGTTACAGGGATCTTTTCAAACAGATATCTCACCACATCTCGGCCTTGCTTAGAACTCTTTGGTGCCTCCTTATGGCCTTGGGACAAAGCCCCCATTTCTTTGCTCAGTGCTGCGTCATCTCTTACTCCATCTTTTATGTATCCTCTTTTGGTACTTGCCACGCCTGTTCCCGTGTTGGCGCTTTGCGTTTGCAGCTTCCATGCCTGGAACGCTCTCCCCCTCCCTTGCTTCACTGGGCACCCTCATATCTCAGTTCAAGGGCCATTGGTACTCCTCCTGCAGAGACCTGTGTTCTCCTCCATCTCTCCTCTTCAGGGATGGTGCCTCTGTCCTGGGCTGCTGAGGGCACAATAGGCTGCAGAGGACTCTCAGCCATTTCCATCCCTGGAGACTGCCTGCATTCAGACAGCTGCCTTCCCTAGGGCTATGCTCCACTGGGGGACCAGCTCACAACTAATGCTGGCTGAGAAGGATTCAAACGTCTGCCTCCTTTCCCTCAGTTTGGGACAACCTTGAATTTCCTTCCTACCTTCAGAGCATCTTATAGCTGAGGTCTAAGTTGCAACCATATTACTGGGCCAATCCTACCTTCCTCCTTCTTTACAGGCGGATCTCTCCAGAGCACCCCTCCTGCTGCAATGAACCTCATGCAACTGTATTTCAAAGTCTATTTCCAGAGAAAACACTTTTTATTTTTATTTCAGTTATTTATTTTTTTATTATACTTTAAGTTCTGGGGTACACGTGCAGAACATGCAGGTTTGTTACATAGGTATACACGTGCCATGGTGGCTTGCTGCACCCATCACCCCATCGTCTACATTAGGTATCTCTCCTAATGCTATCCCTCCTGTAGTCCCCCACCTCCTGACAGGCCCCAGTGTGTGATGTTCCCCTCCCTGTGTCCATGTGTTCTCATTGTTCAACTCCCACTTATGAGTGAGAATATGTGGTGTAGAAAACACACTTTAAAGCATTCTTAGATTTTTTTTCTCTGGGCTCTCTCAGAACCATGCGTATATATTTGATATTTTGTATTCTTCAGTTATCTGTTGCTGTGTAACAAACCGTCCCTAAATGGAGTGATTTAATATAATGAGACTTTTTTTTCATTATTTTAAATAATTGGTTTTTATGGGTTGACTGGCCTCAGCTGGGCAGTTCTGCAAGACCCACCATAGCTTAGGTCACTCATGTGTCTGCACTCATCTGGGAGCTCCACTGTAGCCGGAATGTCCAGGATGGCTGCTTATCCTCCAGGACATCTGTCCACATGGCCTTTACTCATTCACTAGTCTAGCTTGGGCTTCCTTATGCTATGGTAGCTGGACTCCATGAAGGAGAAAGTGGAAGTGGCCACTTCTCTAAGGGTCTGGGCTTATAAGCTTTAGAACCTCACTTCTGTCACGCTGTTTTGGTCAAGGCAAGTAACAGGCCTGCCAAATTCAAAGGGAGGGGGAAATAAGCTCCACTTGCTGATGGGAGGAGCATCATCTGTGTCTAGGGATGAGAGGGAGCAGTTAAAGACTGCTGGAAACTATCTACCATAGCATGTCACAGCATGTCACTGGGAGCTCCTTGAGGGCAGGGATTCATCTATATAGTATTGTCCCTAGCCCAAACACTTCCAGGAGCCATCAGAGATTTCTGGTGACAGAGTGAGCTCCGGCCCGAATACTCCTCATTCTGTGTTTGGTCCCCATAGATCCTGGGCAGGGTTAGCCAACCCATAGGCTGTCAGCTGCCTCTATGGGGACATCGCTTTAATTTCCAAGATATCAAACCAAATGCTGTCTGGAGTCTATTTCCGGGCACAGACTCTGCCCCTGGGGCATGAGTAGGGCACATTTTATTCAGCCACATGGTTACCCAGGGCCCCAGAACCAAACACAGATTTAATAATTAAAGCTTGTCTCTTCTCTCTTTGTCATTGTACATTTAGAGCATGTGGAAGTCATTAGTGTTGTTTGTCAAATATTTCTGGCGATGCACCTGCTGAACACATGGAAGGATTGCACTGCTTGGCCCTCTTGTGGCTGGGTGAAGCCTAGTGATTAATTCTGGCCAATGAGTTGTGAATGGAAGTAACCTGTGCCATGTTGGGGATTTAATTGCTGCGTGAAGCCCTTCAGAGCTTTTGCTCTCTGCCTTGGAGACTGGCAATGTTCGAGATGGTGTCTGCTCCATCTTGAGTGAGGATACACGGAGCAGACACCAACCAACCCATGATGCACAAGTGGCATGAGTGAGAAATAGTATTTGCTGTTTGAAGCTGCTAAGATTAAGGGGTTGTTTGTTACGGTAGCAGGCCATAGCCTATCCTGTGCGATCCAAGGGCCCTGGCTCATCTCGAGCTCATCTTAGCATGTAGGTATATCTGGTGTGGGATAGAGGCAGGGCTCTGGGGAAAGAACTCACCTTCAGGGTAGAAGCTGTAGTAGATACTGGGGTAGGAATCCAACGCTGTATTAGCAGCCCAACGAACATAAACAACTAATATACTAACAAGTGTTAGAGTTGTAAAGTCTTCATAGTAACATTGAATGGCATGAATATTCAGGAAAGTGGGACCATTAAAAAGATTCCTACCCCTGCCTCCTACATGTACGTCTCTTCCCTTCCCCTCCCCCTCCCCCAAATCCCCTCATTCACTACGAGGGATTTGAATAGTTGTCTTAAAGGCAGAGTGATTTGAATGCCCAGACATTTGCATATGGGCTTTCCTTCTGTTGCTTTCTTTATTCTAGTTCAGTGGCTCTCTAACTTTAGTGTGCCTAAAAATTTCTGTTCATGGCTCTATAAACAAACCCATGTATACTGCACTTTATGAGTGGTTTGAGTTTTTCAAGGGTACTTTAGACTATATGCAATTCTTGTCTTAGGCACAGACTTCGAAATCTAACCTCTGTGTAAGATGAGATTCCATTGTTCAAAACCAAAAGAACCTTGCAAATTTTATGAGACACGGAGGGCACAAGATGTCAGTGGCAGCTGCTCTCAGCCCATTATCCACCCATCCCCCAAGTCCTGCTGATTTTACACCCACCGTCTAAGCCTCTATCATCTCTTTCCTGGATTACTGTGAAGCCCTGCTAACTGTCTTTTTGCTTCTATTCCTGTTCTCTCCATTTCATTGTCCATATCACAGCCACGGTGATCCTTTCCAAACACCAATCTGGTCACGTTGCTTCCCCTGTCTAAATCTCTTCACTGGGCCTCCCACTGCGCTTACCCAGAGATCGACACTTTTAATGTGTTCTTAAGACCACAGGATTCAGCCTTGCTTCATGTGAAATGAGCTCCAGGCGCATTTCACAGCGGTCTCCCCTTTGGCCTTTTACTTTCACCGACACATTCCTGTCCCTGTACCCCATCGCAGCGCCTTGGCACCTGTTCTACCATCTGCTCGGAATGTTCTTCCTTCACCCTCTCCTTTTTGCCTGGTTAACTCCTATGCATGCTTCAGATGTCGGTTCAAATGTTACGTCCTTGGAGAAGCATTTGAGCCAGCTTACTCTTTATTTGCTCTCATAGAATGTGTTACTTCAGAATATTTATGTCAGTTTGTAATTACATACTAATTTGTTTGATTATCTGATGAACACTTGGTTCTCCAGCTAGAATGTAAGCTCTAGGAGAGCAGGGGCCACGACTCCCTTGTTATTCTTGTATTCCTAGCACATGCCATGTATGTTTGCTGCATGAATGATTGGATGGTACCATAGTGGTTCAGTGGCAGTGATAGTGGCTGTGGCACTGAAAGCAGTGGCGGAATATCCATTTCCTTCTGTTTTGGGCTATTATTTACTTATTCTCACCTCTAGCTTCTGTGGCCTGGGAAATAGGAATTATCTCCAGTAGACAAGACTCAGGGCCAGCAAGTGGCAGAGTCAGGTCCAGAATCTGCTCTCCAAATGCGAGGTATAGAGTTCCTTCTCAGAGACCCTACTACTTCCTGGCCTGGAAATCTGACAAAGCAAATGCCTCCTAAGGTATCCAGTGTGGATCATTTGTGGGGTAGCGATAGCAAAGTAGCATCTTTTACAAACAGTCCTCCTACCTCTCTTCCTCTTTTTCTCCTTTTCGTCTTTCTCTTCTTTTTCCTCTCTTTGATTCAAAAATCATTTTTTAAAATAAGGTCAGCAGGGGGTGAGACTTTTTGAAATGTTTGGGCTGTGGTCAGCGTGAAGAAACTGGGCTGAGCACAGTTAGCCTAGGTAATCCAACCTGTGGGGCTGGCAAGGACCCATATGTAGGATTAAGGCAGAAAACCTCAGACTTCAGGAAATGTGCTAATGCTGATTACTGTTTGTGAAGGCTTTAGGGTTTGATGGCGCCTATGTGGGTAGGGAGAAGGACTTCTCTTAGAAGGGACTAACATTTCCAATTTTAGTCATCCTGAGGGGGAGTGAATCCTGGAGCAGAAAATGAGGAGGTATGAGGTAGACTTTAGCTGGAGGGGACATTTTCCTTCTCTTTCTGGAGCCTTGGTTCAGTTTGTTCTGGATTCTGAGGCCTGGAGGTAACTAGAGCATTATATTAGTTAAGGAAATGCCAGTTGCTGTAACAGATAAACCCTTAACATCTCGGTATCTCAACAGAATAAAAGTTTATTTCTTGTCTCCAAAATAGATGTTCTGATAGGCGGTGGCTTTCTTCCAAGTGGAAATAAGGGACCCAGCCACCTTCCATTTTGTGGCTCTTCCATTCTTAATGGAGAGAGTCTCAAAGTCACCTAGAATCAGAAAAACTAACTGGGGTCAGGTCTCAGCATAGCTTGGGCAGGGAAATACAGATCCTGCTCCAGGAGGAAATAGCTCATTCATCAAAATTGCTGAATGAGCTGCCAGCATGTACCAGGAGGAACCAGGGGGATCCATGTAGAGGTGGCTCCTGGAGGTTTCAGACTGGGGTTGGGGTTGGGGGTCGAATATAAGTGCAGATCAGGGAGCATTTATTGATCTAGGAATTCTTTCCAAGGATTCAGGATTTAATGTCTGACATGGACACTTGGAGTCAGTGCTAAGGTGCTGCCAGGATGTCTCCATGAAGCTTGGACCTGCAGTTAATTAGATGGAGGGGTGGTGGAATTGCTGGTAGAGTATTGAGAAGGAATCAGGAGACTTAGAGGTATGATATGAGACTACGATATCCACTGACTATGTTTTCTGGGAAATTCCAGAGGATACATTCCTCACTAAAGTAATAAGAAATGCACTAGTTAGGGATATACAGTATTATTGAGCTCAGTAGTGGCTATCTTCTGTAGGCAGGGTTAATGGTAAGTGATGCCGGACTGGAACTGGGCTCCTTGATGACAATGGGAATGACGGAATTTTGGAATAGCAGAGGCCAGGTGCCAGCGGGTAACAGAGGAAAGGTTGACTTGTTCGCCACATCAAGCAATAGGGTCAAGTGGCAGCTAGAGGTCTTCACCCAAAGGATCTGTGCTGATAGCTAATAGACCATGTTCCTAGGAACTGGACATAGGAGCAGCCAACAAGGTATTGCTTGCCTTATATAACCAAAAAAAGATCAAGAACAGATGAGCAAAAAAGATCAAGGCCTATGGCAACTTCCCTAATTAAAAATAATGAATCTTTAGCCATTTTCCAGATCTGAGCCCCTTTCAGACCCAGAGACCATTGATTGAGGAGGAGGCCAAGTCCTCTTGAGGAAGGACTCTGCAAAGCCACTTCAGGTATTTACAATACACATCTCCCCAGTCCTTCTCCAAAGAGACTTATAGCTATTTATCAGGGTACCTGTACATTAGGGAAAGAGGGAACATTAAGATTTTTTGAGAGCTGTTGGATATCAAGTCAGCTGGGAATGCAAATGCCACAATCGCCCCCATATTAGAATTGGGCATATTGAGGGCAGGTGATAAGGGAACCCTGGTTTAACTCTGTCTTACAATGGGTCCAGTGGATGCCCACGCTGACGCTTTGTTCATTTTCCTGGTTTCTGAGTATGTAATTAGAATGGATATACTTAGCAGTTGACAAAACCTTCATATTGGTTCTGAAGCCCAAGTTGAGGTCTTTAAAAATGTTCTTTAACTCTTTGGTCAAGATATTAAATCCAAAGCAATTCCATATCTTAGGTGGCATTGTAGAAATTAGTATTGCCACCAAAGGATTAAAGAATTTAGGGGTTGGTTTTCCCCACCACATTCCCATTCAATTTATTGGTAGGGACCCTAAAATCCAGACTGGTTAGGGATAATGACCAGTGGACCACCAAAACAAGGGGTAGCTCCGATTGCTGTGCTGGATATGGTATCTTTACTAGAACAGATCAACATAGCCTCCAGCATTTGATACATGGTATTTGATCTTTTCAATTCACATCAGAAAAAAGGATTAGAAGCAGTTTGTATTCACATGCGAAGGACAGTAATATATATTCACTGTCTTGCCTCAAGGCTATGCTGATTTTCTTGCTCTTTGTCACAATATCATCTAAAAGGACTTTGATTGTCTTGATGTTCCAGAAACATCATGCTGGTCCACCACACTGATGGCATCCTTCTCAACAAATCCAACGAACAGGAAGTGGCAAGTACTTGGATGCCCTAGTGAGAGATGCGCATGTCAAGAGGACATAAAACCTACAAAGATTCAGGGCTTCAAGCACTGATCAAGCATTTAGAGGTATTGCTCCTTGACTCTCCTACCAAAAAGAAAGAGGCATAGTCTTTGGTAGGCCTATTTGGAGTTTTGAGGTAGTGGATACTTATACTTGGGAATAGTGTTCTAACCCATTTATTGAGTGGCCCAGGAGGCTTCCAGTTTTGAATGGGTCTTAGATCAAAAGAGGACTCAGCCGCAAACCTGGGTTATAGTGTAAACTTCCTTATTTCTTGTGCCATATGACCTGGTAAACCAATAATGTTAGAGGTATCTTTAGTCTGGCAAGCTTTATTAGGAGACTCGCAGGGGAAATCCTAGTTACAGAGCAAGGCTATGCCTTCTTCAGTAGAGAACTACTCAGTGCTTGGAAAATCAGCTCCTGGAGTGTTACTGGGCCCTAGCAGAGGCTGAGCACCTGACCATGGACCATTAAGTGAATATATGGCCAGAGCTGCCCATCATGAGCTAGGTATTATCATATCTGAGTCACAAGGTTGGCTAGACACATTAGCAATCCATTGTATAAAGGAAATGGTACATTTGAGTCAGATCTGAACAGGTTCAGAGGCTTAAGTAAGTGCATGAACAGGTGGGCTAGACTCCCATGTCGTCTATCTTTGTTGAACCAACACCTTCCTCTCAGCTCATATATATCCCCCTTGTCAGGAGATTCCCATGACCAGCTAATGGAGGAGGAAAAATCCTGGGTTGATTTAAACATGGATCAGTTCAATGTATTGGTGACCCTAAAGGACAGTGTTGAGAGAAGATATTTAGGCAGTACAGTTAGGTCATTAACTTTTTATGGAGAAGGGAGCAGTCTGAGGTGGGTATAAACATAAAGTTTTGGGCAATGATGAATTGCTTGGCTAATTGGTCAGGGACCTGGAAGAAGCAAGATGAAATGATTAGAGCTAAGGAGTGTGGGGCTAAGGGACATGGATGGCCCTATAGGAATGGACACAAAATTTTAGTATTTTTGTGTCTGATACTAATGCTCACCAGAAAGCATCCAGCATAGAAAAGGCATCAAACAACTAGAAGACAAGAATTGTCCATTGAGTATCAGCCAAACTCTGTCCTCAGCAGTCCCATGTGTGGTGGTAGGGATAGAGGCTCTGCATAGGCTCAAGAATATGGGCTTCCTCTCACCAAGGCAGATCTAGCCAATGCAGCTGCTAAGTGTGTGACTTGTCAATGGCAGGGCCCAACATCAAACCCTCGGCATGGTACTGACTCTACGGAGAATGACCGCCCATTTGGTGGCAACTGCCTCTGGAAGAAACAGCAATTTGTCCTTACTGAGACTGACAAAACTCTGGACATGGGTTTGTCTTCCCTGCCCATGGTGCCTCTGCCAGCACCACTACCCAGGGGCTTATAGAGTGATTAGTGACATGGGATTCTACATAGCATCTTCTTAGATCAAGACCCCCTGGTTTACAGCAAAGGAAGTATGACAATGGACAAATGACTTTGGGATGCATTGGTCCTATTATACACCAAATCACTTGGAAGCTGCTGGCTTGACAGAAGATTGTAATCATCCTTTAAAAACTCAGTTAAGGTGGCAGCTTGAAGAATGGTACTTGTAAGGCCAGAATTCTGTTCTCCAGGATGCAGTGTATATGTTACACTAACAGCCATTGAGTAGTGTTGTGTTACAAGGGCTAGAATATATGGATCTGGGGATCAAGCAGTGAAAGTGGGATTGTGCCCTTTCACCATCATTTCCAGGGATCAACTTGGGGGAACTTGTGCTTCTTATTCTAGAATCTTAAGGCTCTGTGGGATTAGAAGTATCGGTCCCAAAGGATGAGGCATTTTCACTAGGGGAAATCGTAAGAATTCCACTGAACCTACAACAAAGATTCCCACCAAGTTCTCTTGGGTTCTTTGTACCAGTAGACCAGTATACAGAGAAGAGGAGCCATATTTGCTGTTACATAATGGGGACAATAAGGAGTATGTCTAGAACGTTTCTACCCTCCCTGTGAACTTTCCCCATTCCCCACTTTACTTGTGACTCTTGGGAACTATCTCCTGCACCCAAGTTGATGTAAATATATGGTCAGAACTATGCTTTTGAGAGAACACAGTAAGAAGTAAAATTTTAAATTTTGTTGTAAGTGCAGTGGAATTCACTGAAGGGTTTTAAGCAAGGGTGGCCCGTGATCAGATTTGCATTTTAAAAAGATCACTCTGGTGGCTGTGTGGAGAGTGGATTGGAAGGGTTAGAACAGATTTAGGAAGTTGGGGGCAGTTACAGTAGTTAAGACACAAGATGGTGGTGATTTGTACTTGTATGATGGTTGTTGTAGCGATGGAGCAAGAAGTTGATGGACTCAGGATATTTTATAGTGAACAGAATCAATAGGACAAGAGTTCCCTTTGTCTGTTTCAGATCAATTTGTTCAGAACTTTGCCTTAGTGCATGCACAGATGTTTGTCTGAGCACTCCTTGTCTTCTCTAAGGCCAGTGGATCCAGGACAAGCCCTGCTTAGATCTCTTACTGGCAGCTGCTTCCTGGGAGGAAAAGGCTGTATGTAAGAATAAAAGAGCTTTATCACTGAATATTGAAACTCCAGGTGGGACCTCTCTAGTTTAGCCTAACAGAGAGATGGTTCTCTCTTTAGGATAGCAAAGACACTGAGTTCCAGTTCTGTTTGAGCCACCCAGAGTGGCTCTTGAGTCCCAAGGCTGTGGTGTTTAGTTGATTTTCACTGAGATGAAGGGCGTCAAGGACTGGTTTGTGGAAAAACAGTGGCAGCCCTTGAGATTCTCAGAGAATGCTTGTAGGAGAGGTGCAAGGAAGTAGAGTTGAAAACAATTCTCTGAAAGACTGGATTTCCTGTTGTCAGTCAGCTGGGGGCTCCAAGTTCTCAGGTAATGAGACCGCTATGGTGTTCAGGGGATCTCCTAGAATGATTTTGGCTACCAAAACAGTCTTCCTAAAGCCTGAATTCCCCATGGCTTGCAGAATGTAATATCTAAAGATGGTAATAGTGGTGTTTCAGAATGACCAGGGCCTGGTGATTGGCCACTTGGTACTTAGTAGGAACGCAGTAGACGTGTGCTGGATGGTGTGAGAGGTAGGCAGAGCCTAATAATTCCCAGAATTCTGGCTGAGGTGACTAGGGGGTGGGTCACTGAATTCAGTTTTGGATACACTAAGGGAGTAATATTCCAGGGAGCAATACTCAGCAGGCTGTGGAATATATTTGTATTTCTAGTGTCTAGAATAATGCCTGGCATGGTAGGAACTCAATGAATAATCGTTCAACTCTATTTGTTAAATTCTTCTCTCCCAGTTCCCCCAGCAACAGCCAAACTCATTGACAGATCAGGAGAGTTGTCACAACTTTTTATTTAGGATAATTGAGTCTCTAGGTGAGGGGTTAAGTTGGCTGAGGTTGAAGACCTCTTGCTGATGAGCTTGTCTTGGGATAGTATCTGTAGAGCACTTGACTCATTGAAGCCTCCTTTGGATATTCAAGGAGGTGAAAGATGAAGACCCACAGGCATCCTGGGACTTAGCTTTTCTGAGCGAGGTGGATTGAGAGACGGGCATGGAACAGGAAAGGCACTCTCTCCTTCCAGATCAAGACTACTGTAATCTTTCTGACTGTAGAGGTTATAAGTACAAACTCTGGAGTTGGATAACATGGGTTCAGTCTTCAATCCACCATTTTCTAGCTTTGTGACCTTGGGCAACTTATTTGAGCTTCGGGCCTTATTTTTCATATTTGCAAAATAAAGAGATTTATATTGTCTACCTCATAATGTTGTTGTGAGAATTAAATGTGGTAAAGCATGTAAGATGCTTAGTTCAATGCTGGCATATAGAAAGCATTCAATAAATGCTACTGATAATTCAATAGTAATTTAATGTGACCACCATTAAATAATCATAGTAATCGTTATTTTTATTTCTCCAGCAATATCATGCATTCTTTATACCTCTAACCTATGAAAAAGTATCAATATTATTATTCCCATTTTACAGATGGAGAAAACAAGCTTGGAGAAGAGGAAATGACTTCACCCAGCTAACAATATGGCAGAGCTGAGCCAACTGGTCACGTCTTCTGACCCCAAACCCCGTATTTCCCATGACTCATCTTGTGGAAGACTGAGGTGTAATTGAGTAGGTTTATCTAACCAAGTCAAACAGCAATGCCAAAAGGTGAAATTCAAGTTCTCTGGAGTAGACACACCTGCCAACTTAGCCCAGAAAGTGTGTGTCTGTGTGTGGGTATGTGTGGCTGTGTTGGAGGGTGAGGGTAAATTAGTGAAATATCTCCCCCAACTCTCCAAGCCCTCAGAAATTCCCAACTCACAGATGAACATATTTTTGAACACCTTTCTAAGACCATCTTATCGAGATGCATCTTTTGAAAAGCCTTGTCCAACAAGGCTGAATTCAAATGAAAGAGAAAAGCTTTTTTCCCCCCCCCCCAAGGATCTCTGTATCCTGTGTCCGACCTGAGTCAACCAAATAGCTCAAGACCTGGGAGAAATCTGAGACTAGAATATCTAGATTTTAGTTCTGATTCTGCCACTCTATGATCTGCATAATTCCCTTTCTCTCTCTGGGCCTCAGTTTCCCTGTCAGCACCAGATGGGGACCGCTCCAGCCTGACACTCCGTAACTCAAGGTTGCACCCACATCTCTTACCTTTGGGGGAAGGAGGAAGGGATTATGGGACAGTGGCATCAATCTCCTTCCTGGGATGGCTCCTCTGAGCTCTATATTTCTTGCCTATAGTGACCAGGGAATTTTCCTCTGTTGATTGCTTTCTGTAATTGAGCTTAACAAATAGAACTTCCCTCAAATGATTCTTCCAACTAAACTGATAGAAAGCTAACCTTGTTATATTTATTGACAGAACATTGAAATAAATATTATAGGTCTAGAGGGGAATGTTTCAGCTCATTGATTTTTTTAAGAAAATAATAAATGGAGCCTATTCCCTTTGGCATATTATGCTGGGAATAATCTGAAAAAATGCTTAGCTTGTTCAACACAGAGCTTAGAAACCCTCCTTCCACTCCCAGTGGAGCAGGGACCCTTTGCATAAATCTGCTCTGGCCCAGACAATCAATTTTCAATTTTAATTATTTTTAAAACTCGTTTATTATTTGCTTGTTCTGTGAGTTGGGAGCTTTCCTTTTTAGTGAATTTGCAGTCAGAGTGGTCAGAGCTCTGGCCTGGATGGGGAATGCATGGGATTTCTTAGTTCTACCCACCAGAGAGGAGAACTCAGTATCCCTCTTTCCAGGGACATTTGTTCTAGAACAGGGTTTGCAAACTCTGGCCTCTGGACCAAATCCAGCCCACTGCCTGTTTTTGTAAATAAAGTTTTATTGGAAAACAGCCATGCCCATTTGTTCGCATATCATCTGTGACTACTTTCTTTTTCTTTTTTTTTTTTTTTTGAGATGGAGTATCATTCTGTCACCCAGGCTGGAGTGCAATAGCATGATCTTGGGTCACTGCAACCTCTACCTCCTGGGTTCAAGTGATTCTCCTGACTCAGCCTCCTGAGTAGCTGGGATTACAGGCACCCTTCATTACACCTGGCTAATTTTTGTATTTTTGTAGAGATGGGGTTTCACCATGTTGACCAGGCTGGTCTTGAACTCCTGACCTCAGGTGATCCACCCGCCTCGGTCTCCCAAAGTGCTGGGATTACAGGTGTCAGCCATCGCGCCCAGTGAACCACTTTCTATTACGATGGCAGAAGTGAGTAGTTGCAACAGAAACCACAGGGCCCACAAAGCCAAAATATCTACTACCTGGTCCTGTGTAGGAAAATTTGCTCACCTCCATTCTAGAATGTCTTCTCTCTTGCCCTTTTAAATGAAGCCAGCATCTTTCACCTACTAACTCCGGGGTTCCTTGGACAATAACATTAGCCAAAGCCTACACAGTGCCCTTCTAGGTGCCCAGCACTATCCAAAGGGTATTACATTTATTAATTGTCATATCATCCTCACAACGCTTTGAGGTAGGGCAATTATTAGCACTATTTTAAAACTGTGGAAATTGAGGCACAGAAAATTAAGTACCTCATCTAAGTTCACAGAGGTAGAAAATAGCAGAGCTGGGATATAAATCCAGGCTGACTGGTTTCAGGGATGGTGTCAGAGGTGGCAGTTCTCAGGGAAGGTCTAGATCAAGGTCCCCAAAGGGCAGATGGAGAAACTGAGGCCCAAAGGGCAGTCACACAGCTGGTGGTACAGCTGGAAGTAGAATCCAGATAAGGGTTCCAGGGCCATGTCTTATTGTTGTGATTATTACGTTGCTTGGCTCAGCTTCTCTTCAACAAAGCCACACAGAAGGATTCAAAGACCATTAAAGCCAAGCCCTGTATCGTCTGTGTCTCCCAACCCACCAAGCCTTGAGGGTCATGTTAGCTATTACATCACTCTCTGCATCTCTTTCTCACAGTCATTTCTTCACTTACTCTCCCAGGTTTGTGGAGGAATTTGGTACCTGGCTCAAGGGTTTCTTTTTCTGAGCAGTTTCAACATTCATTCACACCATGAATGCTGCTGAGGACCTAGTGCACACTCTATTCGGTGATTCGCGTAGTCATTAGCAGCCCTTTGGGAAAGAACTTAAGCCGAGTTACAGACAAACACAATCAAAAGTTTGGGCTACATAGGTGGCAGTCTTTCCCAGTTAAAAAAAATCACTCCTTGATCCCTTGTCCTCCCTGCCTAGCACCACGTCTTTGACCTTCCATTCACAGCCAGACTGACCTGACGAGTTTCTACTTCATCGCTGCGTCCATGTCCTTCCCTCCTAGTCACTCCTCAGCATACTCCAATCTGGTGTCCATCCAGAGGCCACCATGGAGACTGTTCCAAGGAGGCCCCCAGATTGGAAGGTCAGTACTTTCCAGATGTACCGTTAGACTTTCTCCTGCCTTTTGAAACTGTTGAGCGCTCCCCCTCTCCTTGAAAGGTTTGCCCCCAGCAACCCTCCTCCTGCTCTTCCATCTCTCCAGGCAAGCCCTCTCAGGAGCCTTTTCTGGTTCTGATCTGCTTGTCTTGTTAAATTTTGGGTTGTCTTGGGTTGTATCTTAGACCCTCCTCTTACTGCACGTAGGATCAAGCCACAGCTCCAGCCACTTACCTCTTATTCCCCCAGGATTTTCTCAAATCTCAACCAGCATCCTAAATCTCTTTCCTGAACTTCAAAATACAACTGGACATCATCTGGAAGTCCCTCAGGTACTTCAAAATCAACTCTTCAAGACTGAATTCATTATCGTCCCCTCCCCATACATTACCAATATTGATGACTTATTTCACCACCTACCAAGCTATTCAAGCCCGAGGCTCCTGCTGTCTCATCTCCTCTTTAGAACTGGCCCTGTTGATTCTGGTTCTTAAATCCCTCTCACATTTATTCTTTCCATTTCACTCTTGATGCAACTTTATGTCCCTGTCATCTCTCACCTGGATAATTAATTAGTTAATTAACTTAGCAACTATTCATTGCATATTACTATGTGCCACTCTCTGGGGGAAACGGTATTGACCACGACAGACATTGGCTCAGCTCTCGTGGGCTTAGATTCTTAGTAGGGAGAGAGCTTCAATAGATAAAACAAATCCTTAAATAAGACAATTTTAGATAATGTTAGTCCTGTGAAGAAAATAAAATTGGATAATGTGAGCGAAAGTGACCCGAGGCAAACTCCTCGAGACTGAGGGGCAGGAAGGGCTGTCTGGGGAGGTGACATTTGAGCTGAGATCCAGAAGGAACAGCTGTACAAAGATGAGCGAAAGAGCATTCCAAGCACAGGGAACTGGTGAGGAGGCCTGGAGGTGGGAATAAGCTTGGCTGGGTTCAAGGAACAGAAAAAGGCTGTTGGAGCTGGGGTGTAGTGTGTGTGAAGACGAGCAGGAGGTACATTTCAATGTACTGGACCTTGTAAGCCATGGCAGAGAGTTCAGATTGTATTCTCAGAGTAATGAGAAGCCTTTGGGAGGATTTTAAGCAGATGAGTTCTGATTTACATTTTAGAAAGCTTGGGCCGGGTGCAGCAGTTTACGCCTGTAATCCCAGCACTTTGGAAGGCCAAGGTGGGTGGATTACTTGAGGCTAGGAGTTTGAGACCAGCCTGGATAACATGGTGAAATCCCATACCTACCAAAAACACAAACATTTAGCCAGGTGTGGTGGCATGCGCCAGCTACCTGGAGACTGAGGCAGGAGAATCACTTGAACCTGGGAGGCAGAGGCTGCAGTGAGCCAAGATCCTGCCACTGCACTCCAGCCTGGGTGACAGAATGAGACTCTGTCTCAATTAAAGAAAAAAAAGCTTGCACTATGTGCTGTGTTGAGAGTGGGTTCCGTGAGGTCAAGTGAGTAGGCAGGGGGACAGGGGCCACTGTGGTTGTGTGGCTAGGAAGAAGGTGGCACACATGGACAGGAAGCAATATGGTGGGTCAGGATCTGTTTTGGAGGCAATGCCATCAGTCTGTGGATGGATTGAATGGTGAGGGGTGCAGTGAGAGAAGGAGGAGGCAAGGATGTCTTCTCAAGACCTTGCCCTTCTCTCTCCCCTATGAAAACAAAATGATGTCCTTCTCTCTCCCCTATAAAAAGTAAAAGAGCGGGGCCCTGAACAAGAATTCCATCTCTTTCGCCCTCTCCTGCTCTGATACCCTGACAAGGTCCAGTATGTTGTGGCCTTTACCTGCCTCTTGAAGCGCACTTCCTGCTGGTCTTCTCCATACACGCTTTTGCCCTCTCCTGGTCTGACACCCTGGCACAGAAAGGGTCTGGGGCCAAACTTGTCTTTCCCAGAGGCATCCTGGCCTGGGGTTGAACCACTTGGGTGGGCTGCATCATGAACTGAGCCATCGGGAGGGAGTTGTGTCAGCCTCCCACCCCCAACTGCTCTTTGTCCTTAGTGCCAAAGACTTCATCCTGCTTGCCCTGGGTTAGCCAGGAGATGCTCCAACGTGGAGCCCCTACACTGCCTTGAAGGCTGAGAGTCACACAGTGACCTTTAGGCTGCACCCCTCCCCAGCCTGGCTGAGCCCCAGATGCCTCCAGGCAGTGGCTATAGCAGTGGGCATGAGTCCCAAATGGGCTACTCTTCAGCTCTGTGACCTTCAGTAAATCATTTCACCTCTCTGGACTTCACTTTCTTCACTGTATATTGGGGCAAATTAATTCTATCCCACTGGGTTATGGCAGGATGGCAAGGCTTGGCCTTGACTTCTGACTCTATTTTGGGCTTTGGAGACTTGGGTGCTAGAATCCCCTCTCTGGCCTGTTAGGAAGGATGAACTCGTGTCTCTGGAGGCTCTAGGGGAAAAGAACTTGGTTTTAGTTTTGCAGAAGCAGCTGAATCCTCCATGAGGGAAGGTGCGAATGGAGTGAGCAGGATAGTTTCCCAGGATTCTCTAGATATGCCTTTTCCTGACTATGACATCCTGGAAACACTGAAGCCATCTTTTCACCCTTAATGATCAACCTTTGCAAGTGGAGATCAAGGGTAGTAACATCTTCAGGGGCCAGGCAGGGCATGAGTGAAGTGGGCTTTGTGGGAGCTGCAGTCAACATGAGAGTTCATGCTCCATTCTGAAGGGAGTCGGGGGAGGGAGAGTAGCCACTGCTTAGCTCCAGCCGATTGTTGATGTGTGTGGGAAGTTGAACCTGGCATTGCTAGGTCTTCTGAGTTTTCAAGAGAAGTCAGAAATCTGGAATTTTATGTGAGACCCCCTGAATTTTAAATCTTGGCAACTAAGTCGATTAAACAAAAATACCAATGTGGGACAAACAGAGTTCCAGGATGCCTTTGGCCCGCAGGTGGCCAGTTTGTGTTGCCTGATATAGAGTCACCAAGGAATAGTTAGGGTCTAACAATAGCCCGGTGCACCAGTTCACACGGAATGCAAATATAAAGCACCAGGAAATGCTGACAACTTCCTGTTCATGTATTCTGACCGGGAATACTTTGTTGACATCTGTAGAAGATGCAAAGTCTTTTGACTTTTCATTTTCAGTAAATGCTGAACAATATCCAGTGTCCCTGTTAACACTAGTTAACCACTTGATGGCTGAACACAAAGTGTGTTATACCTATTCTCATATATATCTATATGCATATTCATTTATTTATTCACACAAGCTCCTTTCAACAAGCTCCTATAATTACAGTGTAAGACACAACTTCAGCTCTGTGTCAGGTTAAAAATTATTTGCAATAATAAGCAAGATAAAGTAAGTGCTCTAAGAGTCACAAGCAAAGGGCTATGGAAGTGAGGCAGGAAGATAATACTGATTACCTTTAGGGGACTTGGGGAAAGCTTCAGAGAGGAGATGACATTGAACTTGAGTTTTGACGGATGAGTGGGGAGTAGGGAGGAAGCAGATTTCTGTTAGGATTCTTGTCTGCAAGCAACAGAACTAACTCAGCATCACCAGTTGTGATGGTTATTTTGATGAGTCATCTCTACTGGCTACAGGATGCCCAGATATCTGGTTAACATTATTTCTGGGTGTGTCTGTGAGGTGTTTCCAGAGGAGTTTAGTATTTACACTGGTGGACAGAGTAGAGTAGAGCACCCTTCCCAATGTGGGTGGGCCTCATCTCGTCTGTTGAGGGCCTGAATAGAATGAAAAGGCAGAGGAAGGCTGAGCTGCCTCTCTCTGCCCATCTGCTTGAGCTGAGACATCGGTCTTCTCGTGCTCCTGGACTGAGACTTGCATTGGCACTCTTGGTTCTCAGGATTGTGGGGACTCCTTCTGGAATTTACACCACTGGCTTTCCTGGGTCTCCAGTTTGCAGATGGCAGATCGTGGGACTTTTCATCCTCCATAGAACCCTGATTAATATGGTAATTAACAGGAGGCTAGGAACTCAGACCTGGGAAAGGCAGGGATTGAGGAAGCCTTGGCAGCTTGGATTCAGGAAGCAGGAAGCGGAGAAACTTGTTCTCAGCAGGATCAGGTTCTGCCTCTGTCCAAGTTAGCCTCCAAATGGCCGTGATCCTTGTGCCTTTGCTCAGGATTCAGCTTCCTGGGAGACAGTGACTGGCTGGCTGACTTTAGGTCCTGTCTTCCCCCATCCCCCGCCAGACAGGCGAAGGCTAGGGCCCTCTTTATGTGCATAGCTGGTGCAGAGTAGTGGGCAGTAGACACTGGAATTACCCTTCTGCCAAGGCTCTATGCAATGATGGTTATTCCCAAGCAGTGCTCACTCCTGAGGAGGGCACCCCTCTTCTTCCAGATGCAGCAGTTAGTGCTGTGATGGTGCAGTGCAGGGCCTCAAGAGGACTCCAGGCATGTGAGGTGAGGAGATGTGTGGCAGAGACTGAGTGGGGGAGGCCTTACTGACTTCGGGTTTCCATCAGAGCCTATCACTGCACGCTTCTGCCTCTGACCCACACTAAGGCGCACGCTACAGTCGGGAACGCAGTGACTTCCATTGTTCTACTGGACTTGGGACCCTGTTCCTGTCTCAGGTTTTATTCCTCCTCATCAACTGTAAAGAAATAACAGCTTATTTATGAAAGAGAAGCACCTTTTAGTTCCATTTATTGAAAGAACGGACAAGATGAAAAAGTAATTTAATTAGTTTTGGAAACAATCTAAATATGTAGGAAGAAGAGATTGATTAACTGAATTTCAGTACATCTAATAGAATTAATCTGTCCAGGTTGCAAAAAAGCCTGCTATTTCAACCCTATTAAACAATTATATCAGTCACACACACACACACACACACACACACACACACACACACACACGTATACCTATGCAGAAAAATGACTGAAAGCATGTACACCAAAATGTTAATGGTGATTATCTGTGGTTAGTAGGATTCTAGGTGAATTTTATTTTCTTCTCTTTGCTTATTTTACCTTTCTATAGTTTCTATAATAAACATGAGTTACTGTCCAATCAGAAACAGGATATCTTAGAAAAATAAATTTGTCATTACAATGATGAATACAACCGTCTTGACAGTCTGAATAGACCAGAGTTAATACCAGTCATGAAAATCAGCTGAGCATTTACCAAGTGATGTGTAACAGACCCTGAACAAAACCAAGGATGTGGCTGAGAAATGGGTTGAAAGACATACATTGTCCCCAAATTGCCTTTCCCTCTCCCCGCCCTACGAGAAGCAGCCATCTGCTTGACAGTTCTTCTAGGGTGGTGGGAAGTGGGGGTCACTGCTCCATCCATCCAAGGTCTGTGGCTTTGTTTTGCTTAGTAATTTTGCCCATGAGATTTAGGACACTTTCACCATAATATTTATTCATTTTTATGGCTTTAAATCTAACACTAACTCCTAATAATCAATATTGATTTAACTATAATACCTTATTTATAGACATAGTCCTCTGGTTTGCATATGGGCTCAAACTGTAATGCAACAGAAATAAGCCACTCACTGCCCTGGCCCTGGGCCAGCAATGAAGAAGCCGTCAGCCCCTGATGAATGGCTCCGAGGCCCAGACAGAGTTTGGGGTTTCTGATGCCCACTTCTCCCCACCCTCCAAGATGGCTGCTTCTGGCCAGGCAGAAAACCACAGAGCCATCCTGGGACCGAGAATGCCTTTTTATCTCATGCAACGCCATTGTCATTCTTAAGGAGACAAGCCTTCCACCTGGCCTTATTGGAGGGCAGTTATAACCAGTAGAAATGCTAATAGAAATAGGATCCTGAGGGAAAGAGAAATAGCTAGAAGTACAAAGCCTTAAGGATATGGCTTGAGAAAATAGAGACTTGCCTCCACCTTACCCCCAAGTAGCCCTGACGGTGATGGTGTGGATTTCTAGAGATATTATTTTGCTATAATTAATGTTGAAGAGGTGTCCAGGCAGCAAGGCCCCTCGTAGGGCTGGCCAGCATGATCCTGTGTGATTAAGATCTATGGGGAAGGGCAGACGAAGCCAGAACTATTTAGCCTTGAGAAGAGAAGACTGAGAGAGCCTGGTGATGCTTGCCTAAGACTTAAGAGGTTAAGGAGATGGTCATCTCTTGTTTACCAATGAGCTGTGCCTTCCAGTGATCAGAATAGTGTCCATTGCTCCGAAGACCCCCCTTTCCCTCTTGAAGTTTCTGGAAATTCCCATGTGTATTTGGTGAGCATGGTGGGGATTTGTTTTTTAGCTCCCTGTACCCTTCCCTGCAGCATGCACACACCAACATCCATTCACCCTTACCTGGAAACAGCTCCAGCTTCCTTGAGTGGAGTCTATGGTCCAGGCCTCCCCAGAGCATCGTTTCTCCTTGATTGCAAATTTGTTCATGATGAATCCCAGGACTTTGGGAGAAGCTACCAGAAAACAGTGTGGTTTTCTTTCATATACCTGAACCTGAGAGCATGTAGTGGCTGAAGCTCCTGAAGCCACCTTGATAATTAGATTGTGCTTGAGGGAAAAAAAAAAACAAGGTAGAATAGATGAATTGAGAGATATCTTGCAAGCAACACCTACTACTTCTTCTGTACCCACAATCCTCCCACCCCGACTCCATACAATACTAGGGAGCAGATGACCTTCATTCTTGATCACAAATAATTTTTCCAGGGGTGAGCACCTACCTTAACTTGAGTGATCAGATTTATTCTTTTAGGAACTGAGACACAGGGACTAAATCAGTAAGATGGTATTGGGCGCTAGAATGGAATAGTCATGTAGAGCTGGGGCCCAAGTAAGGTGGTCCAGCTTATCCACCTGCTCCTGGGACACACTCCCTTTCACATGCAAGTTAGAGTTATGGGGGGAATGCAGAGGAGCAGACATAATAAATATATTAATAATGTTTTGGTTGCCTCTTGCTGTGTAGCAGACCAGCCCAAAACTTAGTGGCTTATAACAACAATTTATTATCATCTCTCATGGTTCTGTGGGTTGACTAGAATTGGCTAGGTCCTTCTCATTTGGGGTCACTCATACTCTTCCAATGAGACTATGGCTGGGGCTGGTGTCATCTGCGAGCTCAGCTGGGATGGATGCCAGTCATTGCAATGGAGACCGTCTATAGGCAGGGAACTCTGCTAGGGCTGTTTCCAGAGTAGCTGCAAATGGCCTCTCCATGTGGCTTGGGCTTCTAACTGCATGGGAGTTGGGTTCTAAGTGGAAGTGTCCTAAGAGCAAGTGTCTGAAGAGAAGGGGAACAAAAACGGCCAGTCTTCTTAAGGGCTAGGCCTGGAACTGGCATAATATCAATTCTACCTATTCTGTTGGTCTGGTAGATTATGACAAGCAGTCATAGTCTACCCTAGACTTAAGGGGTGGGGAAAAATAGACTCCATCTCTCGAGGGGGGAAATGGCAGTGTTACAGGCAGGGAAGGAATTGATGGTGGCCATCTTGGACCTAACCAGCGCAAATAATGATTTCTAACAGTAACTGGTGAAGCTTGTTAACAATTGTGCAAGGCACTGTTCTAAGTGCTTTATATACACTATTTCCTTTAATCCTTAGAACAATACTATTACTACACATTTTACAGTTGAGGACTTTGGAGTATAAAGAGGATGAAATAAAATATGAAGCATATTGCAGTGTCAAGAAGCAGAACTAAGCTGGGCACGGTGGCTCACGCTTGTGGTCCCAGCACTTTGGGAGGCCAAGGCGGGCAGATCACTTGAGGTCAGGAGTTCAAGACTAGCCCAGTCAACATGGTGAAACCCCATCTCTACTAAAAAAATAAAAATTAGTCAGGTGTGGTGGCATGCACCTGTAGTCTCAGCTTCTTGGGAGGCTGAGGCATGAGAATCGCTTGAATCTGGGAGGTGGAGGTTGGGAGGTGGAGGTTGCAGTGGGCCAAGATCATGCCACTGCATTCCAGTGTGGGTGACAGAGCAAGACTCTGTCTCAGAAAAGAAAAAAAAAAAAAAAAGAAGCAGAACTGACTAAACTAAAAAAGGTTTAGTAAGATGAGCAGAAACTCAGTGATGGAAAACCCCTAGAAGTTGCCCAACCCAACCCCTTCATTACACAAGGAAACCCATACCTAGAGAAAGGAAGAGGTTTCCCAGTACCACTGAGTACTAAAAAAGGTTTAAATGATATGCTGATTTATTTTCTCACTTAAGAGGGACATGAGAAGATGTGGCAAATCCAGGAAAGCTGTAGCTGGTGGTTCAAATCTCATCAAGTTTCTTGTCAGCATTTCACTTTACTACCGTCAGAATGTGGGTGATGTCTCCTCTCATCTTGGTCAGCTAACAGTAGCAGGTGAGCTCAGAGGTATCCATAGATGACCGGAGCAGGGGGAAACACCTCACCAATCTGGACCGATCACATGGAAACAACCTCATGCGGCCACATCTAAGGCTGGAAGGGAAGGATAAGCTTCTCCATGTGTCTGTTTCTTCCTTTAAGCTCCATTCAGACTTTTCCTTCTGCGTCATTGCCCAGAACCGGGATACACCAATCATTGACAAAGAGAATAGGATTATCAAGGCTGGTTTAAATGAGCCATGATGCATCCCTTGGGCTGGACTCTTTATAGCCTGATATCTGAGCAAACTGCATTCTGTTAGCAAGGAAGAAGGATGGGGTGTAGCTATTGTGTAGGTAGTAGACATTTTCTGCCACATGCAGCTTTAAGGGGTAAAGAGAATGGTGTCTGTTCCTGAGGTTTCAATTCCACTTCTGGGCTACTGTGGGCTAGATGTGCTGTTTCCTGTCCTTGAGTGTCTGTGAAATTGCCTGTCATAGCCTGAGAATTAATTATCATTTACTTAAGCTAACTTGAGTGGGTTTCTGTTCCTTGCAACCAAATATGTTGTGCCTAAGAAAACCACTGAGACACTTTGCGATATTTTGTTTCATAATTTTCTTGAATAGGCTTTTCTAGGGTGTTTCATAATTGACTAGAGTGCCTGTGCCTGTGTGGCACTGGACTTGCACTCAGGAGACCTGAGACCTAATCTTGGGTTGGCCTGATTGCTACCATGACTCCTAGAAACCACGGTGATAATTGCTGTTCAACTACAGCATTCCTTCCCACTGAACCCAGATATGGCCCCAGAATTCTCAATACAATGCTCAAAGACAGCCAACTGGTCAGAGTTGGTATATGAGATGAAATCCATTTTCCATTTGCAGCTCTAAGTAGCTTGGTGGTACCGAAAAGCCTCTTCCATTCTCTAGGTATGGGTTTCTCTGTGTAATGAAGGGGTTAGACTGGGTGACTTCTAGGGGTTTTCCATCACTGAATTTCTTCTCATCTTACTTCCCAAATTCCATTTTCCAGACTTGACATAGCCCGTGGTTTCTGATCACACCACACAGATCCCAGGAAGTAAAATGGCACGACCCTGGGGTAGGTAGTAGACGCAGACTGGTCATGGTCCAGTGATTAGGGATGCTTCATCTCTTCACAGGATTCTGGAGGAGCTCTGGTCTCCATGTGACTCTGGAGTTCCCATTCCCTTAGTGTCACTGAGAGGGGGAACACATAGGCAGCTGGAGTCTGTTACTTTATGAAAATCCTATGAGCAGTGTAGAGCTGTGGTTAAGATCATAGCCTTGGGCTGAGAAAGACCCAGGTTCAAGGCCTGTCTCTGTTTCTTCCCATGTGTATGACTTTAGGATGGTTATCCAATCACTCTAGGCCTCAGTTTCCTCATCTGCAAAGTGAAAATAACACTACCTTTATTGTAGTAAAGATAAAGTAAGATTATATGTGCAAAGCCATCAGTCAAGTACCTGGTACACAGGAAGTGTTAAACGCATGGTAGCTATTGATACGCCATTTGGCTACATTTTTCATATCGTTGGAGTGGTGCCACCCCTTTCCCCGATATACAGTCTAAGAAGGTCCCTTTGCCTGAGTCAGGGGCAGGCAAGAGGGAGGGAGGACGGGCAGTCTCTTCCAGGACGGTTGGGGCAGCCCATGACCTGCGATTCTGGTCCCACACTGAGCCGATTCCGCCGTGACCCATATTTTATGCAACTCTGGCAGATGGGCTCATTTGGAGGACAGTGGCTGGGAGCTGGGGTCAGCGAGGGAACTGCAAATATTGTCCCATGAGGCAGAGCCGAGGCAGCTTAGCCTGGAGATGCATGCGGGGCCTCTGTTTTTCTTCGTCACACACTGAAAGGCTGTCACGGGCAGAGAGCAGATGCTGGCGGTAGCCCCAGTGAGGAGGGAGGGAAGCTCGGAAGGTGCCCTGTGCTGGCGCAGCCTCTGCCGCCCACAGGCTGCCAAGCAGGGCTCTGCACCCCCTCCAGCCCCTTCTCACTTCACACCGGTGGTTCTCATGGGACGCTCTCTAAACACATCAGTTTCCACATTCCACCCAGGAAAACCCTGCTGGTTCAGTACATCACGGTAGTAGAGATGTGTATGTGGGGGCGGCACAATGGCTGTATCCTTCCCCCACCCCCCTTTTTCCTTGAGTTATTTGAGTAGGTTTTACTTTCTTAAAATCCGATGACCCCCTTAGCCACAACATGGGGACCTCAGTCCCTCCTGAGCTGGCATCATGCCAGCTGAGGGCTGACACACCTAGCCCCTGGCTCTGACCCCAGTTCCTTTCTGGCCCTGGCCATGCCAGCCAGACCTAGCTGGCGAGGATGAAGCCCCCTGTCATCTCTGTGTGTGGTGTTGTTGGAGGCTGACTCTCTGCGCCACGGGGGCCATGTACATACCCCCCTCCCTACCTAGAGGCACCAAGAGGCTCTTGGGGTGCCCTGCTGCCTCTGGCCACCCATGCCGTGGGTGATGGGGGCCAGCCCAGGGGAACCGGGCCACTTACTCAGGACCCTAGACTCTCAGCATGGCACTCCTGATACCCAGGAGCGTTCAGGAGGCTCTGACAGTTGTTGGTGGGGGTTGGGGGTGTAGAGGGAGAGGAAAATACATTTTTAAAGATAACCTGGAGGCAAATATAATATTTATACTTATTTATCCTCAGAGCTCACTCACAAGGCCCCAGACATGTCTAATGAGCAGGAATTGCAAAATGGCCATGAGTCTTACTTGTTTGCCTTCGAAGCGTCTCTGAGCAGTCACATGGACCCAGAGTTTTCAACTGTGTGACCGCTGCAGGCAAAACGGCTGTAAGGAACACCAGGACATGCAGCAAATGCCCGACTCCCAGAGGCATTGAGCCTCAAAACTGCCAACCCAGGAAAATGAGGCTCTCCCTTCCACCCCGCTCTTGACAGAACACATTCACACTTACACACCTGTGCCCTCGCCCCGTGTGCTGACATGTGTGCACACACGCAGGCACATAGAGACTCTCGTGTGTCCTCATGGCCTCCCTCACAGCCTTGCAGGCATGCCCCTATCCACATTCATACACACTCCCTGTCCATTCAGACAAGCGGTACACGGGGACAGGATGCTCCCTGGCTAAGGAATGGTTCTGGATGGGGGCTCTTCCCTGCTCCGCTCACTCTGGACACCAAGGACTGTAAACATTATGTGAAGGGGCTTCCTATGCAGAAAGTCAACAACAGAATTAATTGAGACCAGCACAATCTGCTCTGCAACAAGAATGACATACAGTTTACTAGATGGTTAACTCAAGTATCTAGGCATAGTGTCTATATACATAGTTATATAAATACATATACAAACATACATGTATGCATAGAAATAGAAAAATGTATGGTTAGAAAAAAATGTACAAAAATATACACACGCTGCACAATTGGACCTGGCAGTAACTTCCAGATCTTCCTCCCACAGAGTGATGAAGTCCTTCACCTGGGTGGCGGGGGCCGGGGGCGGGGGGGCTTCGTGTATCCTGGTTCCCCAGATGGGGTCAGGTCTGCTGTTTTAAGATTGCAAAGTCACGGGAGTTCCTTTTCTTCACAGCACTAGTTATGATTGTTATTCTACCTCTGTCTGTGACACTGGCTTTTCCACATTGTGCTGCACTGATCTGGAAGCTCCAGGAGGGTCCTGGAAGCTCCAAAGGGCCATATTGCTTTGCTCACCTTTATATTTCAAGTGCCCAGCACACAGCAGGTCCTTAGTTCGTAGATGGCTGAATGAAGGCATGGCCCTTCCTTCTGTTGCATTTTCTTTCTGTGTCCCACGACAATCCAGTTGCACATGTTGGCACCGGGAGGGTCCCTTCTTTTAAAGCTAACGGCGTCGAGCTCCCCCGGCTTGGTCCAAAAAGTGCAAATTTCAAATACAACACCAATGTCAACTATATTTCTAAGGAGGTAATTTTTCCTCTTTGTGCCACTGGCAGCCTGTTGTGTTTTTTTTTTTTTGCTGTTGTTTGTCTGTTTTGAGACAGAATTTTGCTCTTGTTGCCCAGGCTGGAGTGCAATGGGGTGGTCTTGTCTCACTGCAATCTCCGCCTCCCGTGTTCAAGTGATTCTCCTGCCTCAGCCTCTTGAGTAGTTGGGATTATAGGCACTTGCCACCACACCAGGCTAATTTTTGTATTTTTAATGGAGATGGGGTTTCACCATTTTTGCCAGGCTGGTCTCCAACTCCTGACCTGCCTGGGCTGCAGGGAGTGGGGTGGGCGAAGGGTTGGGGAGTCATAATCAGTTTAGGTTTTCACAGGGTAATGTCATTTCTAGATATAATTTGGCCTGGAAAATATCCTTTTGGCGGGAGCAGCATATTCTAAAAGCCATGCTCTGAAGTCTTCAAATGCGATTGCACTGGGTCATGCCTGACCAGTTTTTCCTCAAGTCAGGAAGGGGAAGTTGGTAGTCTCTTGACTGATCAGGGCTAGGGCAGTGACAAATCCTGACCCACTCATTATACTAATTTCTATCAGAAACTTGCTCCGGCTTCTGAGTGGCTAGATGCCTGTGCCCTCACTTGCAAAGCAAAGAAGGAACTGTAATTTTCTGGATGCCGCAGATTTAATGCAGTTTTCTGGATGCCACATGGTTTAATTGGAACAAACCATAAGTTTCTTTAATAGACAGTTGGTTTTGCTAATGACTGTTTAAAAGAAGGGTTTCTGGGCTGGGTGCAGTGGTTCACACCAGTAAATCCCAGCACTTTGGGAAACCAGAGGCAGGCAGATTGCTTGAGTCCAGGAGTTCGAGACCAGCCTGGGTGATGTGATGAAACCCCAAGTCGCCCATCTCTATAAAAAAATACAAAAATCAGCCAGGTGTGGTGGCATGCTCCTGTAGTCCCAGCTACTCAGGAGGCTGAGGTGGGAGGATCTCTTGAGCCTGGGAGGTGGAGGTTGAAGTGGGCTGAGATTGCCCCACTGCACTCCAGGCTGGGTGACAGAGTGAGATCCTGCCTCAAAAAAAAAAAAAAAAAAAAAAGAAAGAAAGAAAAGAAAAGAAAAGAATGAAAGGGTTTCTGGCTAACAGCTCTAAACCCCACATCGTTCTTTTGGGGAAGAACGCTTCTGAC
Organism: Ateles fusciceps; assembly: GCA_036589455.1. NCBI lineage: Eukaryota > Metazoa > Chordata > Mammalia > Primates > Atelidae > Ateles > Ateles fusciceps. The sequence goes on from JAZHEH010000733.1 coordinate 9,732,641, forward strand.
ACATAGCTGGCGTATAAACCCTAGTGTCACGGCGCCTCCTTATTCACCCAGCAGGATGAACTTCCAGGCCTCAGTGATGCCATGGGGCGGGGGAGAGGGGTCCGCAGTACTCATGACTGGCCATCACGCAGTGTCCCCCACTCTCATCTTTCTGTTTACTTGGGATGTATAAATAAAGCAACAACAATAAAAACATAGAGCACAGTTAGCTCCCCAAATGCCTCCCACAGCATTGGGCCTTTCTCCTTGAAAAAGTGTTTTGGTCCTGTGCAGTGGTAGTGGGTGTTGTGTGTGACTGCTGGATCCCTTCTTTGGGACGAAGGCACTCATTCCCCAGCTTCTCGAGTGCTGGCTGCTCCCTGTGGAGTCCCTTTCTGGGAACTGCTCTTGGCTGAAGATACCTGGCCAGCTCCAGGTTCTTCTTCCTCCCTGGGGGCAGTCCATATCCAAAGACTGGCTGTGCAAGGGCACAAATCGAACCTTCTCTGATGTCTCAGCCAAGCCTCAGAGCTCCCCATGGGAGTGGCTGAGGCCTTTGTTCAGACTGCATTACGGTTCAATTTCTCTCTCTGCCCAATCCTGCTTCCTTCACCCTTAACATGTGTTGAGTTTCTTATAAACTTCATTTTCATAAATCGCCATCTCAGAGTGTTTCCTGGGGAATCTGACTTGCACCAGCCACCTGGGACCTTTGCAGCATTCCAATGCTCAGATGCTTTTGGTGTACATGTGAAACCATATGTTTTATACTGAGGAAGTCTGGCATGACCATGGCTGGTCCTGGGTAGCCAGGATTCAGGGTCAAATGTGGTAAGACCTCAGGTGCTCTCTGCCTGGACCTTGTGGGATTTTAAACTTCCACTGAGCTTAAAGCTTTGGACAGCAGGCAGGGCTTGCCAAGTGGCATGTTTATGCCCATGCAAGTCTGACTTCTGCATCCTTCCTGTGCTCAAAGGAGTGACCTGCCTGGGACAGTCAGAACGGAGCTGGAGGATCCCCAACGCTTCTCCTTTCTCTTCCCTTGGGGGCCTTCAGGAGGAGCACACGAACCTCAAGAGTTCCTGTGAAATGTGGATCTGAGAACTGTGCATATCCTGAGTCTGTTTGCACTCATATCCCTTTTGAGGAGCTAACCCTGCTGACTACACTTCCAGGATCCTCTGTGATATGGTTTGGCTGTGTTCCCACCCAAATCTCATCTTGAATTGTAGCTCTCATACTCTCCACGTGTCATGGGAGGGACCTGGTAAGAGGTAATTGAATCATGAGGGCAGGTTTTTTCCATGCTGTTTTCAGGATAGTGAATAAGTCTCATGAGATCTGATGGTTTTATAAAGGACAGTTCCCCTGTACATGCTCTTTTGTCTGCCGCCATGTAAGACATGCCTTTGCTCCTCCTTCACCTTCCACCATGATTGTGAGGCCTCCCCCAGTCACGTGGAACTGTGAGTCCATTAAACCTCTTTTACTGTATAAATTGCCCAGTCTTGGATATTTTTTCACAGTAGTATGAAAATGGGCTAATACACTCTGTCAGCTGCCTGCTGCCTAGATTTGGCCAATAGGAAACATTGGTGGGCATCTGGATGGTGGAGGAAGAGAGAGAACCCAGGATATTTGCTGCTTTTCCTTTCTGTCTTGGTGGCTTCTCCAGCTGCGGCTGCATCCCCCCTCCACGGCTCCAACTCCTCTAGGTTCTGTGGCTCCAGGTCTACTGAGTGGCCCTGGCCCATGACATTACCTCCTTCCTTTGTCTCTCCAATCTAGAGGTGACCGTGACTTCCTGCTTATCTCTGGTCACCTCACCGTCACCTGGCGGGGGTTCAGTTTCTCTATGACCTATGTAACCAATTCCCTGCATTAGATTCCTTCTGTTATAAATTCTTAAGGGGATTTCTGTTTTCATGGTTAAACTCTGACTCATGTAAGAATTTTTGTTGTTCTAGTGGAGTTGGGGTCTAATTTAAACAGGGGCTGTGATCTGTTGAGCTCTGTCTGTAGAACAACTGGTCTAATGACTGAATCATTCCTCAGAACTGCCGACAGATCACCCTAGATCACCCCTACTCTGCTCTGGCCCCACTTTCATCTCAGAATCCAGTGTTGGAAGGGCTCCTTTTACCATGTCTGTCCTTTCTGGGAATTTGGGGGAGACTTCCTGTCTGCACATTATTGAATTTTAGTTTGGCCCATGCAGTGGGTAAGAATTTAGATGATCAAGGCACTACAAAATTTAGATTTGTTCTGCAAGCTAAAATGATGGTCTCCCAATACATTATGGCTGGATCTGCTAGCAAGTACTATGTAAGAAAAAGGGTCTGAGGGGCACGTTGTTTGAGAAGCACTGGGTTAAACAGGACTGAGAGGTTCCTTTACTTCAGGACTCTTCCCAGTTTCCTAAGCTCATTCAACCTCGGAACCCCACCACTCCTTTTTTTGTTTTTTTGAGATGGAGTCTCACTCTTTTTGCCCAGGCTGGTGTGCAGTGGTGTGATCTTGGCTCACTGCAATCTCCATCTCGCAGGTTCAAGCAGTTCTCTTGCCTCAGCCTCCTAAGTAGCTGGGATTATAGGCACACACTACCATGCCCAGCTAATTTTTGTATTTTTGGTAGAGACAGGTTTCACCATGTTGACCAGTCTGGTCTTGAACTCCTGACCTCAAGTGATCCGCTTGCCTTGGCCTCCCAAAGTGCTGGGATTACAGGTGTGAGCCACCACATCCCAGAACCCCCTTTTTATAGACTACCTTGTGGGAAATGTGGGTCAAATAAGATCCACTCTGGAAAATCATTATGGCCTACATTTGGATTTTTTTTTTTTTTTTTTTTTTTTGAGATGGAGTCTTGCTCTGTTGTCCAGGCTGGAATGCAATGGTGTGGTCTTGGCTCATTGCAACCTCCACCTCCTGGGTTCAAGTGATTCTCCTGCCTCAACCTCCTGAGTAGTTGGGATTAAAGGCACCCACCACCACTTCCAGCTAATTTTTATATTTTTATTAGAGATGGGGTTTCAACATGTTGAACTCCTGACCTCAGATGATTCACCTGCCTTGGCCTCCCAAATACTTGGATTCTTGATGGCCCATTTGGCTGCACACTGGGTTGGAGCTAGAGCTATTTTCAGAGGAAAAATACTGTCTTCTCTATGGACTGGAGTGACTGTCCATTTGGGTGCAAGTCCTGGTTTACCATGCCCCCTAAGCTTGGTATTACTTATTTCCTTAGTGTTTCCTTAGGGTTTATTTGTCCACTGCCAGCCACAGTAGAAAGCTGAGTCTGCATCCTCTGATTATAGGTAAAGAGCTGAAACAGGACTTTTAGTAGGACTGAATGGGGTAATCCACAGACCACTCTTAGCATGGTGCTTGGCATTTGGGAAGGATTAAACAAATGGTGGCTGCTCTGGGCTCCACCTGCCCTGCTACAGACCCTTGATGTGTCCTCTCTCAGGTTAAATAAAAGGCTAAAACTTGCCGCCAGACTCGGTGAATTTCAAGACTCCCTCCCATGGATTCTGAGATCTGGCCAGCGTCTCAGGGATCTAGGCTGCATGGGAGACCCAGAGACTTTTGCATAGGTATCAGGCCATGACAACCCTTGTCCCCTGCCTGGATTCTTAGGGATTGGGGGGTAGGGGCGTGTCTGAGCCACCCTCCAGTTCTATCTTCTGGAGGCACCCTGTCTGTTGTGTCCCCCAAGTAGTTAGTTCTGCTCTGCCTGGCCCAGCTCATACAGGCTGGAAATCCTAGTGATCTGAGCCCCAAACAGTCCCCCACCCCAGATACCTGTTCCCCCCATCATCCAGCAGAAGTAAGGAAATGGAGAGAAGTTGCTATAGGAATATTTGGAAATGGAAACCAACGTCAACTCTTGCACCAGGGACCAAAGCTCAAACGGGTGAAAACAAAAGTGCTTTTGTCCCCCAGGCGCTGGTGACCATGGTCACCTCCTGGCCAAGAAGCAGCAAGCTTCACAGAACACTCCTTACTCCGGCCTGCACCAGGGACAGGGCCCTCCTTGAAGCCTGGGGAGCTGACATTTCCAAGAGAGGGGTGGTGGGGGAGATGGGGCCGCAGCTGGGCCCCCGACCCCTGCCGTTCCCAGCTTGGAGCCAGGGCCGGAAGGACCACTTCCAATGGTGACTCAGCCTTTGTCCTTGGGCAGCCCGGCTGCATGGGGCCAGGCGGGGTTTCTGCAGCTGGCTGAGTTTGCTTCCGCAGTTCTCCATCCTGGGTTTTTTTCCCACTGACCCCTAACTTTTTATTTTGGAAGTTTTCAAATTTACAGACAAGTTGAAAGAATAGTCTAGTTATTGCCCCTGAAATCTACATCTAGATTCAGCATTTGTTAACATTTTGCCATCTTTGCGCTCTCTTTTTGTGGTATAGTATTTGAAAATGGGTTGTAAGCATCATGATTCTTATCCCTAAATAATTCTCATCCTTCTCCTAAGAATGAAGACGTTCTTCTTCATATCCACAATGCCATTATTGCGTGTGAGAAAATTAACAGTAATTCCATAATATCAGTTCATTTCCAGTTATATCTGTATTTCCCAATTGTCCTAAAATGCTTTTTATAGCTGTTTTTTTTTAAAAAATTGAACTAGAACGCAATTATGGCATATGATTTTATGCTTTGCATTTTTGTCTTTCAAAATCTAGAATCCCAGCACTGTGGGATGCTGAGATGGGAGGACTGCTTGAGGCCAGGAGTTCGAGACCAGACTGGGCAACATAGTGAGATCCACCCATCTCTAAAGTCAGGTGTGGTGGCACACACCTGTAGTCCCAGCTACTCAGGAGATTGAGGCAGGAGGATTGCTTGACACTAGGAATTAGAGGCTGCAGTGAGCTCTGATTGTGCCACTGCGCTCCAGACTGGGCAACTGAGTAAACTCCTGTAGCTAGGAGGAAAAAAAGCAAATACAATCTAAAATAGCCCTTTAAACTTTTTTTTCTCTTATCTCCTTAGCTGTCTGAAGAGTCTAGGCCAGTTTCCTTGCACAGTAGAAGTTTCTACACACTGGATTTTTCTGATTGTTTCTATGTGATGTCATTTAGCTTGTTTCTCCATCTTCGTTTTTTTCCTGTAAACTAGGTGTTCATCCTAGATGCTTAATTAGATTCAAATTAAACTGTTGACAAGAATATGTCCCTCGTGCTGTGCACGTCATATTGTAACACATCACGAATGTATCTCGGTTCCTTTGAACTTTTCTTGGCTTTCAACTTGAAAGCATGAAATAAGGTTAGATGATCACCTATCATATGCCAAGTACTTTGCAGAGCTTCTTATCTGGACTTACAAAACAATTTGGAGGAGAGGAGATTGGCCTCCGTAGTTTATAGATGAAGAGGTAAGGTGCAGAGGTGGCAGGGGCAGGGAAGGAAATGAACAGGAGGCTGGTCTCGAGCTCCTAGGCTCAAGTGATCTACCACGCTCGGCCCAAAGACTTGCTTCAGTGACGTCATAGTGCCTCCCTGGGAGACACTGGGAGGACTTTCACTTCATCCATTCCCATTGCCTTGATATCTTGATATCATCTTCATCTTGTCACTTGGGACTCTGATATCAGCCTCCTTGAGGATCTCCAGCTGCTGGTTTCACCATTTCTAATCTATCTTCCACCCCATGGCCAGAGCACTCTTTCTAAAACAACTCTGGTCAGGCCACTCTTCCTTAAACCTTTGTATCACTTAACTGTTGCTGCTTAACAAATGACTGCAAAATTGAATGCCGTAAAACAACCACGATTTTGTTCAGCATGTGATCCTACTGGTCAGCTAGGCCAACTCCCCTGATCTCTGCTGGGCTCCATCATGTGTCTGCTGGCAGGTCAGCTGAGGACCACTGGTGTCTGGATAACCCAGGATGGCCTGACTGACACGTTGGGTTGTTGGCGGGTTGTCAGTAATTTGGACTGGGTCTCCACTGGGACACCTCATTTCTTCTCCATGTGACCTCTTAGGCTTGTTTCCATGGTGGTCTCAGACTTCAAGAGCAAGAACACTTTTCAAACCTTTGTGCTGCGTTTGCTAATGTCCCGTTCTGCAAAGCAAGTCACATGGCCAACAGGTGTAGTGGGGGAGACTGGGATGGATGGACAGATTCCACCTCTCTGTGGTGAGGGGGAAATTTGTAAATATTTTGCAGTCTGCCACAATCTTTCCAGACTCCACAGCGCTCTCAGGATACAGCCACACCCTTTATACCCTCTGTCATCTGTTCCCAAACTATCTTCCCATTGTGCACCCCACACAGAGCTTGTGCTACAGTTTTCCCAGAAGCTCACCATTTTTAAAACACCTTTCTTCTCTCATGCCTTTGCATGTGCTGCTGTTCTTTCATTGGGTGCCCTCCCCACCCCTACATCCTGTGCCTTCTTATTTATTCTTCCAGATCCAGCTCCAATGCTACGGTTTTCTAGAAGCCTTTTCCATTTCATCTCCATCTGAATGCGTCCTCACTTCTGGATCTCAGAGCCTTTTGCTTGCATCTGTGCTGCTGCACTTCTTTTCCATTATCTGGGAGCACAAGCTTTGCTCATGGCTAGTAGAGCAAGAGCTCTGAGTACGGCTCTCTGTGTTCAAATCCCAGTTCCTTCATGGACAGTTTGACTGTGTACATCACTTTACTTCTAAGCTTCTGTTTTCTCATTTTTTTTTCTTTCTTTTTTTTCTTTTTTTTTTTTCTTTTTGAGACAGGGTCTCACTCTGTCACCCATGCTAGAGTGCAGTGGGGCCATCTCGGCTCACTGCAACCTCTGCCTCCTGGGCGCAAGCAATCTTCCTCCTCAGCCTCCCGAGTAGCTGGGACTATAGGTGTGTGCCACCATACCCGGCTAATTTTTGTATTTTTTGTAGACATAGGGTCTTGCCACGTTGCCCAGGCTGGTCTTGAACTCCTGAGCTCAAGTGATCTCTCCACCTTGGCCTCTCAAAGTGCTTGTATTACAGGTTTGAGCCATCACGCCTGGCCTCAGTTTTCTTAATTCTAAGAAGAGGGACAATAAAAGCCCTTACTATGTAAGGTTGTTTTGTGAAACTAATGGTACTCCTGTGAAGTGCTTGGCAGGGTGAATGTGAGCTCCCATGAGACTGTAAGCACTTTGTGAGCCAAGCTATGTTGGCTAAATCTCCTCCCAGGAGGAGAAGATTTAGAACACTCCTCATGTGATCTATGTCCACATGGCTTGACATAGAACAGATCCAGGCCGGAGATGCTCAGTGATCATTTTTGTGAATTGACATCTCCCCCAAATAGCAACGGGTCCTCGCATATGCAGCAGACATAGGGTTTGCCTGGTTTTAAGCTTTTCCTTGGCACCCCGAGTGTGGGACAAGACTTGGCCGGGCCCACAGCCAGCAATGAAGTGGATGCTAATAACATCATTATATGCTGAATAATTAACTGTCATTTAAATATTCATATGTTGTTGGGGGGCAAGGCCTTTTATCAGCATCTGGGGGCGTGTCAGCAGAGGAAGGCGATAGATGTCGGCAAGGCTGACTTTGCCTGTGAAGGGCGATCTAGGGTCCAGAGAGAGCCTTGGAGTGTCCACCAGACAGTAAGCTAATATATAACTGCAATATTCTCACATGATAAACTGCAATTTCATAAATGCTTGATGCATATGTGCAAGCCTAAAACAATATTGGAAGCATTAATTTCATTTGACTAATGCTTATCTATATTTTATTCTATTCCATTTTTAAAGAACCCTTTCTTTCTTTCATGCAAAGGGAGGTGGGGCCGGAGACCTGCAGAAGGGCTGGAGGAAAAGGGCCTGGAGGTTCTTACCGTCTGTCTGCTGAGCTGCAGGTGCCGCTTGGGGCCTGTCTGGTGGGCTGTCCCTGAGCCTAGGAACCCTGCCTTAGGGAGTTCTGACTCTGATTCCTTTTGGGAGAAGAACTCAGGCTCTCGTTGGGGTCAGGGGAGAGCAGTATGGCATCTAGTTCCTGGCCAGTTGGGCTGAAGCTGCTGTCAGTTCCTCGATTGTTTCTGCAGGGGTGAGCCTGGAAGGGAGGCCCTAGTGACCCAGCAGGGAGAGGTTTGGGAAGGTAGGGACTGTTACAAAGCAACTACCCCATGGTGGTGAAGTGGGGGGTGGGAGGAAGAGGAGGGGGAGGGGAGAAAGAAAGTTAAGGGAGAAGGACAAGGGGCTGGAGGAGGTTGGAAAAGAGGGAAGAAGAGAAAGGCAAGAAAGAGATGAAGAAGCCTGAAGGGGCTTGTGCCGAAGGAGATGGCTACCTTGGAGGGAGCAGGGCAGATTGGTGTGGTGATTGAGAGCAAGGGTTCTGGAACTGGACAGTCCTGGACTTGAGTTTAGCTGTGCCTCTAACTAGCTCTGTGACCTTGGGCAAGGAACCCACCTTTCGCTAGTTTACCATTTGTCAGATGGGAAAATTATAATACTTAACTGATGTATTAATTGTACATTTCTGTGTACATTTGAACAAATTACCACAAACTTAGTGGCTTTAAACAACACACATGTCTCAGAGTTTCTGTGAGTTAGGGGTTTTGGCAAGGCTTCATTAGATCCTCCTCTGAGGATCTCACAGAACAAGGGGTGAGCTGAGATGCATTCTCATCTGGAGGACTGACTGGGGGAAGGATCTGCTTCCAAGCTCACTCAGATTGTTGGTAGGATTCCCTTCCCCTGCAGTTGCAGGACTGAAGCCTCTGGCTCCTGCTGGTTGCAGGAGGTAGCCTGTAAATCCTAGTTCCACAGTTCCTTGCCATGCCCGCTCCTCCTACATTGCTGCTTATGTCATCCAGCCAGCAGGGACAGCCTCTATCTTCAGTCTGGTAAGATGGTCTTATGTAATGGGATGTAATAATGGGAGAGACAGCCCGGTTACCTTTGCCATATCCTACTAGTTAGAGGCATGAACACCAGGAGGCTGGAGACATGGGGTTTACCTTCAGGCCTGTCTGCCATATCTGAAGATGACATCCCGTAACTACTCAGCACTGGGCAATGTTCTAGGTGCTGTATCCTACCTCATTTAATCTTCAGAACAACTCCATGATGTGCCAGAATTATTGCCACTGTACTGATGAAGAAATGACAGTTCAAGAACTTAAGTAACAGCCATATACTTAGTAGCAGGTAGAGTTTGGACTTGAATCAGGTACTTTGGCACCAGGGCCCAGACTCTTAGCCACCATGCAATCCAGCCTCCCAGGGCGTCCTGTGAAGATAAACCACATAAGATGCTGAATACAGGTCTTGGTACAAGATCTAATAAATATCGCTCCAAAATAACCCATGTGTGACTTGGCCTCCTTTGGTAGCCTCCGTGCGCTCCCTGTACCCCTGTGGTGGCCACATCTGCAAACCCTTCACGTCCCAGGATCACCAAAGCCAAGCCCAGAGCATTGGAGAGCAAAGAGGAGCATGGAGGAATGAGGTCGTGTGTGTTCTTCCCCTCACCTGAAACACTTCCAGCCCAAATCTACTCACCTCCCCTGACCTCCACTTAAATGTCACTTGTTCCTTCTTGCTACTGTAACAAATCACCACAAATTTAGTGGCTTAAGACAATATAAATTTATTATCTTACAGTCCCAGGGGGCAGAAGTCTGAGATGGGTCTTGCTGGGCTAAAATCAAGGTGTCAGCAGGGCTGTGTTTCCTTCTACAAGATCTAGGGGACAGCTGGGCAAAATGGCTTATGCCTGTAATCCCAACACTTTGAGAGCCCAGATCAGGAGGATCACTCGACGTCAGGAGTTTGAGATCAGCATGGCCAACATGGTGAAACCCCGTCTCTACTAAAAATACAAAAATTAGATGCGTGTGGTGGTGCACACCTGTAATCCCTGCTACTTGGGAGGCTGAGGCAGGAGAATTGATTGAACCTGGGAGGCGGAGCTTGTGGTGAGCTGAGATCGCGCCACTGTACTCCAGCCTGGATGACAGAGCGAGACTCCATCTGAAAAAAAAAAAAAAGATCTAGGGGAGAATGTGCCTTTTTGGCTTTCCACTTTTTGGAAGCTGCCTGCATTCCTTGGCTTATGGCGCCTTCCTGCATCTGCACAGTCAGTAATGGCTAGACGAGTCTTTCTCACGTCACGTCCCTTTGACACTGGCCCCTCTTCTGCCCTCTGATTCTACTTTTAAGGACCCATGTGATTACATTGGGACCTCTCAGATCATCCAGGATAATCTCCCTATTTTAAAGTCAGCTGATTAGTAACCTTAATTCTGTCTGCAACCTTAATTCCTCATTTGCAGCATAACATAACATATTCTCGGCTTTGGGATTTAGGGTGTGGACTTCTTCAGGGGCCATTCTTGGCCCAGCACACTTCCACAGGGTGTCTGGGGCTCTGCGACATCCTTTACTTATCCTATTACCACCTTAGATCTCTTCCAGGGGTTTCAAACTCACATTAGGGGCCAGGAGCAAATGCAAATTAATCCTATGAGTGTAGGGTAATAAGGAGTAGTAGCATGGTGACAAAGGAAAAGCCACTCCACGTTCAAAAATTTTAAAGCACAGTGTTGGCCAGATTCAGCCTGCAGACTGCCAGTTTGCTCCTTGGGGATCCTGTTAGACTATGACCACCCTGTGAGCTGAAGCTGGGGCTGCAGAGAGGCCAGCACCTTAGGGCGAGGTAGTCAGAGCTGCATTCCTGGGCAACCCGGTCAGGAAAGGCTCTCCTGCCTCCAGGCTAAAGCTGCTTGTACTGGGCCATATGCCAAATGCCCTCTTAGTGGGATACCCTGTGCAGGGCGCAACCCATGCACTGTCCATGGCTCTGTCCCTAGTGTCCCATCCGGTGTGTGACACATAGCATGCATGTGGACTCTCGATACTTGTTGGATGTGTAATTGAATAAAATCCACTGCCTTCTCACTCACTCTTTACCCTGCTCAGGGATGTGTGACCTCCTTCAAAAGAACTCAGCTTCTTTGACAGGCGCTGTGGATGTGTGCATGTGGGTGCATGTGTATCAGTCACAGGCTTCAGTGACTTGGAACCCAGGGTCTTTGAGCCTTTGCAGGAAATCATCGTGGCCTGTGACCAAAAGGCTGGGACCAGGGGCTGACCGACTAAGAGGGTTCCAGCCTGCCCTTGCCGCCGCTCCAGCCACTTCCTTCCCACTTTCTTCCCACCACCCCCCTTGAATTCAAGATTCCCCCGGAGGTCGAGCCTGGTGTAATTACAAGGTATCTGCTGCCTCCCCATAAATCTAATAGACTTTTTGGCCTTGTCAGATTAAAACTTACCTATCAACCCGCCGCAGTCCTCTAGATCTCCCTAAATCTGTACTTGGGAGAGAATTTATGGCCAGGAATTGCATTTTGCAAAATGATTAAAGTTGCCAAACAGCCATAAAAAGTTGCAGGAGGAGATATGGTTTTTTTTGAAAGTCTGCTTAATTTATAAGGGGGTGGAAGGTTTATTGTCATTTAGAGTCCACAGCGAGGCAGCGATGGGGCATTGGCGGCAGCTGTGCACAGCTGCTCTCGCTTTATGCCTTTTACATGTTTTTAAATTGCCCTGTTTGAATCTGGCCTTCTGCAGTAGCAGAAACGCCCCGGTTTGCAGGAGAGAGGCTGCTCCTTCTGCCCTCTGTTGTTCAGCTGCCCCCTCTCCCCAAACCCTGGGCCTCAGATCCCTGCCTCACCCCCAGGTTCACCTTCCAGAAGCTTTTCTGGCTGATGTTTCCGCATGCTGACTGCTCCATCCCATTCTATGGTCCTCTGCTGTCCCCTCTGAAACATTAACAAGCAGTCACGTGCGGAAAGGCTTTTAAGTTTATAGGCGATTTCATGTGTCGTATCTTAGTACTTATCACCCTGGATTAAATGATTAAATGAGATAAAACATGTAAAGCTCTAAACACAAGGCTGCTACCTAGTGAGCTAATAAATAGAATTAGGGCTCCCATTTATTGACCACTTACGAGGTGCCAGGACCTCTACTCTAAGCGTCACATGCATTAATTCATATAATCTTGCCTGCCACTCTCTGAGGTAGCTGTTAATTGTGTCTGTGTTTAGGGAAGCTTAAAGAACTGAACCATGCAGTCAATGTTCAATGAATATTAGCAGCTGCTATTAATATTATTAGGGCAGGAGTCTTTTCTGTTCTTCTTCCACACTGGAACATAGTCAGCACTCAACAGGAACTGCTGAATGTAGAGCAGGCCTGCATACGTGAACGACACTGCTCTCACTACCTAGTGATCCTCATCCCCTGTGGGTACAAGGATCAGACCTCAGTCACCTTAAGTCTAAACTAGTACTAGCCACATAGTAGGTCTATACATATTTGAAAAATGATTGGAGCCAAGTATGGTGGTGCACACCTGCAGTCCCAGCTCCTCGGGAGGGTGAGGTGGGAGGATCACTTGAGCAAAGGAGTTCGAGGCTGCAGTGAGCTTTGATTGTGCCACTGCACTCCAATCTGGGTAAGAGAGTGAGATTTCATTAAAAAAAAAAAAAGGGAAAGAAAAGAAAGATGATTAAATAAATCCAATTCTCACAGCAATCCTACGAGGAAGGTTTTGGGAATTCCATCTTACAGAGGAGGAACAGGAAGCTGAGAGGGAGTATAACATCTGCTAAAATCACAGCTCTAATTATAATGGCTGAGCCATGATTTGGATTCCAAGTCCAATGGGCTTTTTCTCACCTCAGCCCAGCTGACCACCTGTTAGGCATTTGGAGGTAGGTTCAGAAATTGTTCTTCTTCATCATGACAATTTGTAATATTTATTGAATACCTATTACTCACCAGCTACGGATACTATCCGAAATCATGCTGACAACGTACTTGCATGATGTATATTATTTTTGCCATTGTATAGATGTGGAAACTGAGACTCAAAGAGTTGGAGCTGAAATTTGATGAGCTGAAACTTAAGCCCAGATGCATGTGATTCCAGAGGCAGGTAGTTATGATAAAGGTTGGTGATTGCTATAATGAGGGAAGATCTCTAAACCCAGCCTGGCAAAGGCAGCCAGGAGTAGAGAACTGTCAGGGAAGGCTTCCTAGAGAAAGTGGCTTCTAAGCTGACATTTGAAGGATGAGTAGGGATTTGTCGGATAAATGATAGGGGATTATGTTCTAGGCAGAGGGAACAGCAGGAAGGCAAAAAAGAGCAAGGCTGATTGAAGGATGTGACTGTTGAGCCTGGCCAGAGGCAGTCTTGGATTCCCTCTGGCCTCAGTCTCAATCTCCACCTCCCTGGGGTGCAGAGATACTCAAGGTGAGAGAGGGACCCGTAGGCTGTGGGCTGGGCTACTTTCTATATTTTCATCAGCTCTGCCCTCACTCCTCCATCTTTCTTCAAGGCCCAGGCCCAGGCCCACTCGCCTCCTCTGAGGATCAGGGAAGTCCAGCGCTGCCTGCTGCTGACCTGTGGTGGATGAATTGGCCCTCTTGGACTTGGTCCAGTGCTTTCAAACTCGACTCTGTCCCTTCATCATATGTTACGGCTTTCTTCTCTCCTCCCCACAGCCTGGACATGGCAGGTGAAGGAGCCTCCTCCTCTGCTTTCCCTCCTCCTCAAATGTTCTAAGCCTTGGGGGAAGCCCAAAGACTTCTCCAGGCTCTTCCCTCATCCATTCAACACATACTTTCTGAGCATCTGGTATGTTCTGGGTTTTGTTGCAGGGGTTGTGAACGCGGCAGGCCAGGTTGTTGTCTGCGTGGAGGCTATCGTGAACAAATGCATAAGCAAGCAGATTGTAGAGAATGGCATGTGTTTCGATGTTAGTAAAGCAAGTGGGTATGATTGGAAGTGACTGGGGGATGCGAGAGGGGCTGTTTCGCGAACATGTAGGGAAATCCACTCCATAGAAGGGGCATTCGAACCAAGATTTAAATGAGGAGAAGCCACTCAGAGGAAGATCTAGAAGAATATTCCACACCAGGGGGAGCAACAGGTGCAAAGGTCTCAAGGTTGGAATGAACTTTCCCAACTCAAGGAAGAGAAATGAGGCTGGAGCTTGGAGATGGGGGACAGAGCTGGATGGGGATCAGATTGTGCAGGGGCTTGGAGACCATGGTCAGACTTCAGATTTTACCCTAAGTGCAAACACAGGTCTTGGGGGCTCGGACGGGGAGAAATGTGATCTGGTTTACACTGAAAAGGATCACAATGCTTTCCATGTTGAGAACAGATTAGGTTATCGAGAATTCTGACAGCCACAAATCCTAACCCACGCCAAACTCCTCCAGATACACCACACCCCGTCATACCTCTAGGTCCTTGCACCTGCAATCCCCTCTGCCAGGAATGCCTTTCTGCTTACTTCCTAGAACATTCCTGTTCACTCTTCAGGACCCAGCCCCTAGGCACTTTCCTGATGGGTCCTCCCCCTTCACCCACAGGAAGGTAAGTTCATGTTCTCATTGTCATTACCCAATTCCAGCCCCATGAACACACTCAGCCTGTTTCTGGGTCCCTCCCTCGACTAGACCAGGAGCTCCTCAGACATCAGGATTGTAGCTGACTTGGCTCTCAGAGCCCAGGACTCAGCACAGCCGGACCCAGCCTGGGTTCCTGCCAATGGAACAAATGCTTTCTGGGTGGGCACGAACTCACTGAGTGCCCAAGTCATTGACAGAAGCACAAGGTTAGCAAGCAGCCTTTGTTTAAACAAATAATAAGATTAGAAGTACAGTAACATACTACTTAACAAGCACGTAATTTGAATCCACACTTACTAGGAATCTTGGCTTCTGGAGGCTGAGTTTCCAAGTGTTTACTAAAAGCAGCAATGGTCTGTGATTGTCAAAATTTGAAGAGTTCTTTCTCAAGGACTGTTCCCTTGTTACCTTGAGACTAGGAATGTTTGTTAAAAAGGAATAACATTTGTTATAATACTTCTTGTAAATACTTGTGTTGGAGAGAATACGTTTGTTAAAATACTTCCTGAATTCCTGTAAATCCTGGTGTGTGTTTGCGTGCAGTTGTAAACCTGTGTTTGTCACAGGGTGCTGTGCACGCTCTCCGATATTTTTCTAATTCAGCTGCCAATATAGAAGAACTGTGCATCTTCTTAGTGAGCTAGGAATATTTAAAAGCTGTCTTCCTTGTTCATGACCCATGCGAGTAAAAAGTAAAGAATTTTGAAACAAGGCAGGGTCTCATTCTCTACCAACTGTAAGCTTGGTGAGGGCAAGGAAGGTAACGGTGTCCTCACTCGCCAAGGCTTCCCTAGCATGGGGTCTGCTGTAGCAGCAGATGCTTGTTGATGGAGGCATGTGCCAACCTTTGGCAGGTACAGGCCAGGATTCCCTCCACCAAACTCAACTGCACCTCCTCCTGCCACGAGAGTGTGTGGCTGGGCCTGAGGCCTGTCAGTTGATTTCACGGTATTGGGAGGAATCTAGTTCACACCCAGCCTGTCCTGGCTGCTGCGCTGTGAATGTCCTCACATCAGGCAGCCCTATGGGCACGGCACAGATGGAGCTATGGCTGTAGGGCCTGGTAGCCTCTGAGCCAACGCTGAAAACTGCATCCCAAGATCTGCACACTTGATCACTGGGATGCCCAGTGTTGAGACACAGGGAAGACAACTGCATCGTTGAAGTGTGCAGTTTTCACTTGACTGTTTGGCAAAGACACTAGGACCCTGGATAGGTTGTTTAGCTTGTTCGAGCCTCAGTTTTCTCATCTATAAAATGGGTGTCGGCGGGATGCGGTGGCTCATGCTGGTAATCCTAGGACTTTGGGAGGCCAAGGTGGGTGGATTACCTGAGGTCAGGAGTTTGAGACCAGCCTGGCCGACATGATGAAAGCCTGTCTCTACTAAAAATACAAAAATTAGCTGGATATGGTGGCACATGCCTGTAATCCCAGCTACTTGGGAGGCTGAGGAGGAGAATCTCTTGAACCCAGGAGGGGGAGGTTGCAGTGAGTCGAGATCGCACCACTGAGCTCCACCCTGCATGATGGGAGCGAGACTCTGTCTCCAAAAAAAAAAAAAAAAAAAAAAATGGGTATCATAATATGTTTTTGTAAGATAGCTCTCCAAAGATGAGTGACTCTATTTGACTGCCAAAGTGCAGACAAGTGTCACTGACTCCTCACTCTCCCTTGTCCCAACTCTGGTTAAATCCATGATTGCTTTGCTCAGACATCTCAGAGCCCAATGTGATGGGAGGTTTCAAGGCTATGCCAGACTCTGCTTTCTTAACCCCCAGCGCAGACAGTCAGTGTGTGTACCTGGCCTGGGCACAGTGGCTGATTGGCATGCTCCCCTCCTTCACCCCCTCCAGGTTGAAGGCATCCTGGCAGGTGGCTCTGTGTGATTGGGTGCCAAATGGCAACCCACTCCTCTCAATTGATGATGTTAATCTTCGCATCTCAGGGCTCCCCTTGTAATATCCATTCATTCCATGGCTAGTTACTAAGAGCATAGCACGTGCAAGTGCCAGGTAGCACTGGGAATACAGCAGAAGAAAATAAGGTTCTGCCCTCATGGAACCCGCATTCCAGCGGGAAGAGGGGTGGACCTTTTTGGGTGGAGACACACAGGCAGCTGGGGTCTGTGAGGCTGACAGAGTCTACTTCCTGGTCTACAGGCGTTAGATGCTCACTCCTGGCAGTCAATATCCATCTTCAAATCTGCCCTCCCTAATGCCCACGTTTCAAGTTTCTGGGAGAGTTAATGAAGATAATGTTGTACGTGTCTGTGATGGCGCTGGGCACATCCTGGTTGCTTGTAAGTTGTAGATCTCTTCTCCCTCTCCAATACAGAGCTTTTTGTGTCCCCCTTCCTGTGTCTTCCTTTTTGCCCTGATTTTCAGGCAGAGCAGAAGGAGGCGGCTTTTGTGTTTAGGGCTGAAGGCAAGCCACTTCTTTGGTTTCAGCCTGCCAGGGTAGGTGACCTAGGAGAAAGATGAGACCTATTTGGAGATCTTGGGAAACAGGATGTTCAGTGTGCATGCCCTCCATGCCAATACTGAAGCAGAGGGAGGCAAGGCCCAACCTGAGGTCCGCTTAAAGGCAAATGAGGCTGGGTGTGGTGGCTCATACCTGTAATCCTAGCACTTTGGGAGGCCAAGGTGGGTGGATCACCTGAGGTTGGGAGTTTGAGACCAGCCTGACAACATAATGAAACCCTGTCTTTACTAAAAACAACAACAACAACCAAAAATTAGCCAGGCATGGTGGCTCACACCTGTAGTCCCAGCTACTCAGGATGCTGAGTCAGGAAAATCGCCTGAATCAGGGAGGCAGAGGTTGCAGTGAGCTGAGATCGAGCCACTGCACTCCAGACTGGGCGACAGAGTGAGACTCTGTCTCAAAAAAAAAAAAAAAAAAAAAAAAAAAGAGCATGGGCTAGGCTGAGCAAGAAACAACGAAAACAGTTACACTCACTTTGCACAGTCCCACCAAAGAGCTGTGGCATCTTTCTGCATAATCCAGTGAAGTGACTGTTTTGGATCTGATAAGACCCCAGCTTGAAACCCTCCACCAGCAAAGTGGAGGACGGCATTGTTGTCCATCATAAAAATCAATGGTTCTTTTGCTAAGTGGTCAATATTTATTTGGCTTTAGCATTGTTTAATTCAATGCATCAATTAAAGATAGTGTAATGTCTGCTCTGGTCTTCAGCCTCAGCTTCTGTGTGTCGTTACCTCATCTGTTTGAGATCACTCACGTCCCTACGTCTCTGCTCCTTTGTCCCTTTGCATAACTCAAGGACAGGAGTAATTGACGTGAAACTTTTAAAAATTAATTTCGCTGCATATGTCACTGAGGGAGAGTGCAAGTCCTCCCAGCCATTTATAACGTCACGGTGATTGGTCCTGACAAAACAATACCTTAAAACTCACCAAAGTAAATTATGGCCCGAGCAAATGGCTGCTCCACGGCAGGGCCGGAGGCTTGGAGGAGAGCCAGGCAAAAACAAAGTAATGTGCTTTTGATATTAATATCAGAGATGATATTGATCTGCAGGCTAGTGTCACTTCTCCACTCTGGCGAGGAGATTGCTCCCGGCATTTAGTCCACTGAAAGCCACTTTCCATTCAGGCCATTTAATTTTGTGAGTCTTTAATTATGTGAAATGGAGCCTAGTTAAAGGGCCAGGTCCCAGTTTTGCCAGGCGGAGACGCGGGCTGTGATTCAGGAAGCTGTCAGAAATGAATATAACTCAATTCTTAGATCTGCAAATGCAGTTGTCTTTCTAAATGTTTATTTCATCCCTGCACTTCCCTGGCCTGGTGCCACTGTGCATCAGGACAGACACAGACTCTGATTACAGGATCACATTTTTCAAAGACCTGAAGTTAATGTGCCTGTTTTCTGCATAATAAAAGTCATAACTCACAGGGATCTCCAATGCCTCTGCCCTGAAAGGGGGCCTGGGCAGACTGCAGGAGGGCTGAGCATTCCAACCTGGATAGCGTGCCCTGTACCTGGCCCAGTTTTGGACATTCAGTCTCCCTGCGGAGCTGTGACAGAACATGCTGGCAGACCACAAGTCAGACCACAGGCCAGCCCACGGGGCAGATTACGGATCAGAGGTTCACGAGACAGATTGGGAAGAAACCCACATATCAGACCGCAGTGATGTTCATGGTTCCTGATTTAGGCTTCAGGAAACGTCATCACCACAGTGCTATACCTTGGGTTTATCTAAATATCCTTTCTTTGGGCCAGATCCAGTCAAAGTCTCTTTCTCCCTTTCTCTTGTGCACGTAGCCCTGCCTCTGTGTGTTCCTGCAATCCACAAAGCCACCCCTTCATCTATGTGTATATTTGTACGCACACTCGAAAGCTCACACACAATCCAGAATCATTATTGGTCACTGCTTTACAATTGTTCCTCATGTTGGCTGCTGTGTCCTCTTTCCGTATAAAATCTCTCCTGAGTGTGACTAAAGGCTCTCTTGTTGACACGCATTTTCAGAGTTTAGAGTTCAGCCTGCCGGGGCTGTCCTGCTGTTCTAGTTGACGCTGTGTGTGTGGTGTTCCATGATAGGAACTGCTGGGAGGTATACAGGCTACCTCTGCCTTCTTCTGTCCTGTAACACTCTCAAATTGCCTGGGTCCTCAAGACTTTCTTACAAAGAGGGGTCAGTACAGAATAGCATGTCTCAAAACTCAGGTCTCTGACAACTCCTGTCCAGCCAAGGATTGAGACCTAAAATAATGAGAACCGCAAAGATAAAATGCTGTAGCATCTCCACACCTTACTCACAGGAAGAGGCACCAGAACCTTGCTCAGAGTCCCTTTCTCTTACTTCATGAGTAGTTTTGACAGTCTTCATTATCATAGTAAGCCTACAGAGGATTTAGAAGTAGAAAAAAGAGGTGGAGAGTGGCTTCTAGAAGTAAAAATACCCAGAGCAGCAGCAGAAAGAAAGGGAAGGAGAGAACTCTAACAGCAGACAAAATAACTCAGTACGAGGGGCCTTCAAAAACTTCATGAAAATGTGTATGAAGAAAAAACTAGGCCAGATGTGGCAGCTCCCACCTTTAATCCTAGGACTTTGGGAGGCTGGGGTAGATGGATTGCTTGAGCCCAGGAGTTTAAGACCAGCCTGGGTAACATGGCAAAACCCCATCTCTACAAAAAAATAGAAAAAATTAGCTCAGTGTGGAGGCAGGAGCCTATAGTCTCCGTTACTCGGGAGGCTGAGGTGGGAGGATTACCTGAGTCCAGAAGGCTGAGGCTGCAGTGAGCCATGATTATGCCACTGCACTCCAGTCCGTGTGACAGAGTGAGACCCTGTCTTAAAAGAAAAAATGAAAAAGGAAAAAAAATGAAAAAAACTATAGATGGATTTCAAAATCTTTTTGCACCAAAATAAACCCGCACTAACTTGTTATAACATGTCTGAATAAGATCTATTTTGAGGCACTAAGAAGGATAAGACATCAGTTTGAAAAGAACCCCTATCAAAGCAACATGAATTTTCCTAAAATTGAAGCAAGAACAAACATCAAATTTACGGTGAAGATGGGGTGGAAGAATGGTGAAATCATTAATGCCTCACAGAAAGTTTATGGAGACAATGCCCCAAAGAAATCAACAGTTGACAAATGGGCAACTGGTTTTAAGAAGAGATGGGATGATGTTGAAGATGAAGCCCTCAGCAGCAGATAATCCACGTCAGTTTATGAGGAAAACATGACTCTTGTTCATGCCCTAGTTGAAGATGACCAGTGATTAACAGCAGAAACGATAGCCAGCACCATGGACATCTTAATTAGTTCAGCCTACACAATTCTGACTAAAAAATTTAAGTTGAGCAAATATTCCACTTGGTGAGTGCCAAATCCATTGTATTCAGATCAGCTGCAGACAAGAGCAGAGCTTTCAATGGGAATTTTAAACAAAGGGAGAGATCTGAAGCATTTCTTTGAAGAATTGTAGCAGGAGATGAAACATGGCTTTACCAGTACAATCCTGAAGACGAGGCACAATCAAAGCAATGGCTACCGAGAAGCGGAAGTGTCCAGTCAAAAGCAGGGTCACGGCAACAGTTTTTTGTGATGCTCAAAGTATTTTGCTTGTTGAGTTTCTGAAGGGCCAAATAATGATAATGTCTGCTTATTATGAAAGTGTTTTGAGAAAGATAGCCAAAGCTTTAGCAGAAAAATGCCTGGGAAAGCTTCATCAGGGAGTCTTTCTCCACTACAGCAACAGTCCTGCTCATTCCTTTTGTCAAGCAAGGACAATTTTGCAACAGTTTCAATGGGAAATCATTAGGCTTCCACCTTACAGTCCTGATTTGGCTTCTTCCGACTGCTTTTGGTTTCCTCATCTTACAGATCTGTGAGGGGTACCCATTCTTCTTCAGTTAATAATGTAAAAAAGATTGTATTGACATGGTCAAATTCCCAGAATCTGTAGTTCTTCAGAGATGGACTAAATGGCTGGTATCATTGCTTACATAAAAGTACCTTGACCTCAGTGAAGGTTATGTTGAGAAATAAAGTTTATATTTTTATTTTTATCTTTTAATTTCATGTTTCCCTAAACCTTTTGAAGTTTTCTTATCCAGGGAGGTTTTTCTTTTCTTTTTTTTTTTTGTTTTTTTGAGATGGAGTCTTGCTCTGTTGCGCAGGCTGGAGTGCAGTGGCATGATCTTGGCTCACTGCAACCTCTGCCTCCTAGGTTCAAGCAATTCTCTTGCCTCAGCCTCCTGGGTAGCTGGGACTACAGGCACACGCCACCATGCCTAGCTAATTCTTTTCATTTTCTTAGAGACAGGGTTTCACCATGTTGCCCAGGCTAATTACGAACTCCTGAGCTCAGGCAATCCACCCACCTCGGCCTCCCAAAGTGCTGGGATTACAGGCATGAGCCACCACGCCCAGCCAGGAGTTTTCAAAGTATGTCTGCAAAACATCCCTATAGGGGAATATAAGGGAAAGGGGTTGCTTTGTGTAGCAGAATAGCAGACTGAGACTGGTTATTTATAAACAACAAAAGTTTGTTTGGCTCACAGTTCTGGAGGCTGGGAAATCCAAGAGAATGGCACTGGGATCTGGCAAAGGCCTCCGTGCTGTGGTCATCCCATGGCAGAAGGTGGAAGGGCAAGAGGGTGTGTGAAAGCAAGAGAGCAAGAGGGGGGCAGACTCATTTTTATAAAAAAGCCACTCTCATAATAATGACCTAATCAGCTCTTATTAGGCCACACCTCCTGACACTGTTGCATTTGAGATTAAGCTTCCAACATGTGAACTCTGGGGGACACATCGTAACTATAGCAGGATATACACTTAAATATGTTTAGGAAATGCTGGGTGAAAGAAAACCAGACAGGGTTCTTAGCTGCAGGAGATTTCGGTGCTCCTAATATGATAACATCTACTATGTATCTGTAAGGGCAGGGGAATAAAATTCAAATTTTCTCAAATTTATTTACTCAAAAATATTTTTTCTCCTCTGATCCCCACTCAAGAGGATTTTGAGAGTTTAGTATTCAGCTGAACACAGTCAGAGAAATACTGATATACCACGACTCATGTTTGTACTGGCAACTGTAGTGGACACCATCTGTTTCTGGCAGCCATTGGCTCTCCTTGCAGAAACAGCCCTCCCCAATTTTTTTAGTACATGTGATATAGTTGGGAGTTTATTCCTCGACTTCAGCAGTGAGCACATAACCCGTGCTAAGCTGCTTATGACATTGCATCCCCCTGGGCCACAATAATTGGTGGATAGGTACATGGTTTGATCACAGCCATGGAGATGCTATGGGACTTTGAGGGGAGTTCTGGATAAGAGACAGTTAGACTCAAAGGCAAAGGATGTGAGGCTCAGAGCTGTGGCAGCCATTTTGCCAATACCTAGAGTCCAAGAAGAAGTCAACCTGGAAGAGATCAGGGCTTTGAGGTGAAGATAAACTGGGTCTGTCTTTTGAAAAGATCAGTTTGGGTGCTGGGTGGAAATTAGGATTGGTAGGGGGATCTAGCATTGAGATCAATTAGTCAGCAAGGAATGGGAAGAGATGAGAATGGCTTGAATTAGAGAGGAGGAAGCAGAAATGGTGAGGGCTCTTTAGGAGGTAATAATCACTTGGGGAATGATTGGAGGGGATGAAGAAGCAGGAGAGAAAAATGATGGCTTCCAGGTTTCTGACTTGCAAAACCAGATAGATGGTGGTGACATCTGAAGGGGACTAGGTTTGTTTTGGGAAAATGGAGTGTGAGGGAGGCCACGAGTTCATCTTGGTTGTATTTGATTTCAAGGATGGTTGGGAATTCTAAATGTTGAGTAAGATTTTGACTTGAGGTGAGAGGAGAGCCTTGGGTTGGCAATATCCATTGGGGAGACCCTGTCTTAAGGAGGGTAATGAGTTACCCATGGCAATGCCACCCAAATTCATTTCTGGGGCAGGAGGATGAAACTTTGAAGGAACTGGAAAGGAACCCTCTGAGAGGTAGAAGGAAGAGAATGTCTAAAGTAGGAAGAGAATGTCTAAAGTAGGAAGGAATGTTCAACTCGCTGAGATGTCGAGTAAGAAGAGGATTGGAAAGTGTCCTTTGGATTAAGAAATAAGAAGAACACTAGTAGCTTTAGCCACAGCTGTTTGGTAGAATAAAGAGCAGAAGTCAGATTATTGGGTGGAGGAAGGAGCAGGGAGAGGAAGCAATCAGAACCATAATAATAATAGCAAACAATGGCAAATAGGAAGTGAACACTTACTGTGGGCAGGCCCTGTTGTAAGTGCTTTATGTGTATCAACTCCTTTTACCCTCACAGCGACTCCTTGAGGTAAAATGTGTTTCCATTTTATAGACAAGAGGAAACAGAGGCTCAGAGAGGTTAGGTGATTTGCCTGATGTCACACAGCTGGTGAGAAATGGAACTGGAATTCAAAAGCAGGCAGTCTGGCTCCAGGGCCTGTATTCCTAGCCAATAACTTATACGGAGGTACTACATAGTGACAACTCTTTCAGGGAGTTTGGCAGTGAAGGCGAGGAGAGAAGATGGGGAGGGGGAGAGGAGAGAGACGTGACCTGTAGCCAAGGAAGGTTTATCCTAAGATGGGAGAGACTTAAATGTTTAAATGTCAATAAGAAAGATTCTTTAAGATGAAGCATATGAATACAGAAGAGCGAGAAGAAATAATGAATAAGTGGGGTGGGAGACGATGGGCTTCAAAACACAGGAGGAGCTGGGAGGAAGGACCCCCTCCTCTCATGCAGGGGTGGGAGAGAAAATGGGTACTGATGTAGGTAGGTTTGTAGGAGAGTTCCTTTCTGATCCATTTTGTCTGGGAAGGGGTGAGGTCACCTGATGAGAATGAGAGGGCAGGAGTAAAGCATATGAGGTTGAAGAGTCTGGGAATGTTTGAAATAGTCTTGGAAGGCAAAAGAGGAAGCCCATGAAAAAACGCTGGAGAATCACAGGAAGCCAGTGATCATGAATTGGGTAGGTTTGTGTGCAGCACGAGACAGCACAGAGTTGGGTTCATCCAAGATTGCGGTTTTGATAAACAGGTAGAGAAAGAAAGCGGGGGAGGAGAATTTGGGGTACTGGTCGGAGTGTTAGTAAAATGATGGGCCACAGAATCTATGCCAGGATAAAAGGAGAAGCAGAGGAAGACGGTTGGTAGGTTGGGAGAAAGATGAAGAGGTTGATGAAAGTCTTGAGGACCCTAAAGAAGGACCATGATGCAAGCTTGCAAAGAAGTAGAGCAGGCTGGTCAGAGAGCAGGATGCTTGAGTGATGCTGGGGGCTGCAGTTCGGGGTCATGGCAAGGCTTGTGATGAGACAGAAAGTGAGTGGCTGGGGGAAGGAGGAGAGAGGGTTGTTGGAGATGAGATTGAGGACTCGAGAAACTACATGCTTCATGGATAGTTCCTGTGGATGTCAAATTCACCCAAGATAAGGGCACAGGGTAAGAAAGCTAAAAGCATAAAATAAAAGCTTAAAGTGAAAAAGAAGACCGGAACCAAGTGCCAGAGGCTTCTGGGGGCTCTGATCATGGTATTAACAACAAGGTCTACCAGCAATGAGGCAAGGGGAAAGGGTGGTAGAGCAGGATGGCTCAGCTCTCAAAGGTGCACTGTTTTCTAGAACAAAGAGGAGCAATGGAGAGTAAGATGAATACTGAGCCCACCTCTGATTCTTACAGGGTACGTGAGCAGACAGCAACGTCTCTGGGGGGCTGCAGGGGAGGTGGTATCTTCAAGAAAGAGCCTGGTTCCAGTGAAGGCAGGAGATGGAGGGAATCTTTAGGGAAGGTTGTCTGGATTGCCAGCTCCAAGTAGAGTTTAGGAGTGGAGGGAGGGAGTGGGGAAGCAGGACAAGGACATAACACAACAGCATATGAGGCTGGTGGGTGTGGAGGAAGACTAATGACCCACAGACTCACACTCTGAGCATTGACTCGGGGTCATGGGCATAGGAGGTTGATTTTGATGGTTTCTTAAGACGGCTGCCTCCTCACTCTATGGTCAGGGGATGTGGTTCACTCGGCTTGGGACCCAGCCACAATGCCAACCCGTGGAGCCCTTCAGGACATTGATCAGCTGGCACTGAGTGGGCTACTCCATTTAGATAGGGCATGGGGGCTCCAGTTCACCACAGCCCCCACGTCTTTATTGTACACAACTAGATTGATTTTTCATTCTCTGCTGGGTCCCATTTCTATCATCCCCATTTTTGTGTTTGACACTTGACTGAGAGTTTAAACTCCGGATTCAGACAATCTTGAACCTGAATTTTAGCCCAGCCATTTAAGAGCCACGGGAGCCCAGGCAAAATCTCTTACTCTGTGCCTCGGTTTTCTCATCAGTGAAATGGAAGCTGTAAGAGCACCTACCTCAGAGATTGTTGTGAGGATTAAATTAAGTGATGCAAATAAAGCGTTTAGCACAGTACCTCATAAATAGTGAGTGCTCAGTAACAGGTAATATACATTTACTGAGCCCTTACTATGTGGCAGGTTCTCTTGTAAGACTTCCCATGTAACGACTGACGTAATTCTCTTAACAACTGTATGAGGTGAATACTATTATGTTATTTCCTTACTCCCATTTGACAGATGAGGAAACTGTTGCATAGAGAGGGGAAGTGCTTTTTTTCGAGGTGAAACGACCATTAAGTAGTGAAACTGGTCAAACCCAGGGCACGTTGAAGCCCCGCTCTTAACCATCATGCTGTATGGCCTCTCACTGTGCTACAAATGTCACTATTAGTAACTATGATCACACAATTATCATATAATTTTGCAAAAACTATATTGCAAAGTTTTATTAACCAGAACTTGGAACTGGTGCCCGAACTAGGCGGGCAGTCGTGTGCAGACCCTGACACTTCTGGACACTCTCAGCCTGCCTTTCTCTGACCACTGGTCTGAGCCCCTCTGCCTCCCAGGTGGCTCAGGTTGGGATACCTGGCTCTCCAAGAAGCCACTGGCTGTCTGACCCAGGTTTTCTGTCCATCTGGCCGAATTTCTATCTAGAGGCACAACCCCCTCTCTTGATATGGCCTAGGGTAGGGGTGCTTAATTACACGAACTGCCTAAGAGTCTGCCCTGGTTTGCCTTTTCTTCCTCTCGATCTCTCTCTCTCTTTTTTTTTTTAGAGAGTCTCAATCTGTCGCCTAGACTGGAGTATAGTGGCGTGATCTCAGCTCACTTCAACCTCCGCCTCTTGGGTTCAAGTGATTCTCCTGCCTCAGCCTCCCTAGTAGCTGTGACTACAGGCACCTGCCACCATGCCCAGCTAATTTTTGTATTTTTAGTAGAGATGGGGTTTCATCATATTGGCCAGGTTGGTCTCGAACTCCTGACCTGGTGATCCTCCTGCCTTGGCCTCCCAAAGTGCTGGGATTACAGGCGTGAGCCACGGCGCCTGGCCCCTCCTCTCTTAGTGTTCCTATTTGGACAACAAAGTCACTCTCTGTCCTTTGGGGTCCCCGTGAGACTCTTCCGGCTACTCGTCGCTGTAGCCCATACCCTCTTTCCCAGATTTCTGCATGACTTTCCCAATATGTCCACAATCCCCTGTTCTCCAGGGTCCTGAGTGAGAGCTGGGGATGTCAGGTTTGGGGAGGATGAGGGGGGTTTCTCAGGGATCTTGGTCAGCAGGGTCTTGAAGGCAAATTCCCAGCATCAGATAGAGATTCCAAGGACCAAATGAACACTGGGAGCCCTGGCCCAAACCCTGGCTGGCCACCCTTCAGGCTTCCTGGAAAGCAGTTCACTGTGTAGTGGGTGCCGAGTAGGTGCTGATTGGGTGTTGTGGATGCCGAGTGGGTGCCGTGGATGCCAAGTGGGTGCCGAGTGGGTGCCGTGGGTGCCATGGGTGCCGTGGGTGCCAAGTGGGTGCCTAGTGGGTGCCGTGGATGCCGAGTGTGTGCCGAGGGTGCCGAATGGGTGCCAAGTGGGTGCCGTGGGTGCTGTGGGTGCAGCTTCATCTTGGCGGTCCTGGAGCAGCAGTTCCTCAGCCACCCAGCCTCACAGGCAGTGAGTCCCGGAGGATGGAGCCCACAGCAGCCTTATGACCAGTGTATCACAGTGTGGAGCACACAGTAGGGACCCCATAAATATTTGTAAAGTATCCCATCCTATCCTCTAGATTGGAGAACTGAGTAGGGATGATTTTTAAAAAATAAAAATACTAGCAGATACTTATACATATTTACTATAAGCCAAGTATTGTTCCAAGTGTCTTCTATATATTAATTACATGAAGCCTCATAACCACCCTGGGAGGTGAGTACTAGTGTTATCCCTACTTTACAGATGAGGAAACTGACACCCCATGAGCTTGGGTAACTCATCTAAGGTGACACTGCTAAGAAATGGCAGAGCTGGGACTTGAACCCCAATATTGCGGCTTTGGGGTTGAAGCTCTTAACCATAATATGTGCTTCCTCTCTGTTTCCGAGCCCTGTCACCAGGGACAGGAGCCCATGTCCAACAGCTTCAGCTAAAAGGGAGGTATTGGCTCTGTGTTTGGGAAGTTTGGCGGGCTGGCCCTGGGGTTCTGGGGGTCCAGGTGATGTCAACAGACCAGCCATTCATGCAGCCTCTCTCCCTCTCTACTCTGCTTCTGCCTGTGAGCCAGCTTGTGCCTGCTCCATGGCTGCGGGGGGCCAGTTCCCAGGACTGGCTGCCCCACCAGACCCACAGGTTGTGGAGAAGGGCCAGCTCAGCACAGGGCGGGAGTGTCACAACCAGAAGGGGGCAGGGGTGCCAGGCAGATAAAGACAGAGGGGACCCTGTAAGCTTCTGCCCCTGCAGGGAGTTTGCACCTTTAAATGGCCCTCACTACAACCCAGAAGTTCCTATTTATAAATGAGGAAACTGAGGCACAGAGTAGCATGTCAGGGGTCCCACAACTTGAAGCAGCACCAGCGGCATGCAAGCCCAGCGCTGCCTGATTCCAGACTCCATGCTGCCTGGAGCTTCTCAGATGGAGGCCCTGGGGGTTACATTGCATGGCTCACCTTGGCTTCCCCAAGACCTCTGGGCAGTTCTGTGGTTAGAGGACAGAGGCCAAGAGGCACCTGGAGGGAGGGAGGCCAGGCCTCACCAGGGTCAGGGCCAGGGCCAGGGCCAGGCTGGAAGGAATAGATGGTGCTCAAGGCCTTAGAGCTGGTGGTGGTGGGTTCCCCTGCCCTCCCCTGGCCCTGTGTGGCCCCCAGGGCTTCGAGTCGGGGAACTGGGCACCTCCCTGGGCCTCTGGCAGGGAGCGAACAGTGCCTGAGGCAGGAGGCAGGCAGGCATGGCGCGGTCCCTGCCCATCTGGGGAGTGCTTGGTGGCTGGCTGGAACTGAGCAGTGGACGGCGTTTGGACTCAGCAGCACGAGCCCAGCTCGGAGGCTGCGAGGCAGAGCCGTGAACGCCAACAGTCTGGAGGCAGGCTCCGGAGGGAGACAGGCGCGGGCCCATTCGCTGAGCTTGGTCCCACGACAGCTCAGCAGACAGATGGACCTGGGAATCCTCACCGCCTGGCCAGGAGGGCGCACACATG
Source organism: Ateles fusciceps (assembly GCA_036589455.1). Classification (NCBI taxonomy): domain Eukaryota; kingdom Metazoa; phylum Chordata; class Mammalia; order Primates; family Atelidae; genus Ateles; species Ateles fusciceps. The sequence goes on from JAZHEH010000733.1 coordinate 9,761,072, forward strand.
AATGGAAATGCAGGCGCCCCAGTGGGGGAGGGGACAGGCTGGAGGTTCCCAGGCAGGGCCAGGGGGGCAAGCTAGGGGTGGGGGCTATGGCCTGGGCTGAGCTGTTAGATAAACCAGTTGGGTGTGCTGCACACCTTGGTTAAACTGATCCCTGGGCCTTGGCCCAAGTACAGCCCTGATCTTGACCTCGGGCTTTCCCTTGATTCCAGCCTTAGACTGAATCCTGAACTGGAACCCAGACTGACCCCTAACTCTGGCCCCTGCTCAACTGGGCCCAACCTTGGTCTTAGATGGAGCAGACTGAGCCCTGGCTATGACCCCAGATTGAACCCTGATCATGCTAACTGCCTTCTGGTCAAATCCATTTGCCTATGCCCTTCTCTGAAAGCAGCCCAGAGCCGACTGCCCTCAATACTCGCCAGGAGGGGGTGGGTAAAGGGGCTGGGCCCAGGTGGTGCTGGCAGCCTCTGGATGGCACAGGAGAGCAAGAGCAGCATTGATTAAGAGTGGTAGTGGGGTCAAGGGGTGGCAAAACCGACCAGGGAGAGAAGACTCGCCTGCTGGGATGGAGACCAGAGGGCAGTGTCCCCTGCATACCTCGAGCAGGTCCCAAAGCCAGGCCTGAGGAGGACAGAGCCCAGGGGAGTGGGCTTATGGGGTCCGGGGAGGCAGGAGGCACTTGAGAATGAAGCAGGAAAGGCAGGGCTGCCCGCCGGAGCCAGGGAGAGGACAGTGCGGGTACAGCTGTGACCAGAGCTGGGACCTGGAGAGGAACCCTTCTCCCAAAACCAGAGTCACCTGGAGCTTGGAAATCAGCAGTGCCTAAGAAAGACAGGCAGGCAGAGGCTCAGCAAGGAGGTGAATGCAGATCATATGAAAATGAGCCAGTCAGGAATGACTTTGGTTAGGGGCTGGGGGTGACGATGAAGGTGTGGACTAGTAGGGGGCACTCCTGTTCTTGGTGCTTCCAAGTAAGATCTGATCTGGTCCTCGTAACAGTTTAGTAAGATCTTACAGCAGCGGCCCTGGATGCCCTGGTGTCCAATTTCCCCTGGGCACTCAGTGCCTGCCGTGTCTCTTCCTTGGGCTTCCTCTGGCTGCCAGAGTGTGCTTTCCCGGGGCTGGAAGTGTATGTGTAGGGGGCTGGGTGTCAGGGCCCCTGGAGCAGCCAGCAATGGACTGGAGTCGTGTGTACAGAGCCCAGCTTCCTCCCTTCAAAGGAGACAACTCTGAGGTTGTGCTGCAGCACTATGTCCAGGGGCTGGCCAAGTTTCTCAGCAAAGGGCCAGAGAGTAAATATTCTAGGCTTGGAGGACCATATGGTATCTGTTGCAAACATTTAACTCTGTCATTGTGGCAGAAAAGCGGCCATAGATAATACAGACATGAGTGGGCATGGCTATGTTCCAATAAAACTTTATTTACAACATCAACAGGCGGGCCTGATTTGGCCTGTGGACTGTGAGTTTGCCAACCGCTGGGATGGCTCCAGTGGGCCTGGGTCCCAGTTGCCCAGTGTGGTCACTAGCTCATTCACCCACCTTTCATTGCTCTCCTCCCCTTCCCAGTCTCACCTCTCCACTCCCTACTGGAGCCTCCAGGATCTCTTCTTAAACAAATGACCTGATCGTGAATTCTTGTCTCAGGGTCTGCTTCTGGGGACCCCCAACCTAAGACAGATATCCCCAGTTTCACATGAAGAGACTGAGGCAGCTGGAGGCAAAGCAGCTTATACAAGACCCCACAAGAAGAGAAATTGCCTTCTTGAACTGCTGTGGTTTTATCCAGAGTCACCGGAGCTTGCTGCCACCCTGGGGGGGAGGATGTGTCTGCCTGCACAGCTGAACAATCTCAAGACAGGTTCCTGGAACTGGCAGAACACCTAGCTCATTCGGTCAGTACCAGGGCTATCAGGCACAGAGGATTCGGCAGTCCCGCCCTGCCCTCTAGAACCCCCAGTCTGGACAGGGAGTGGAAGTTAAATATGGGGCAGAATGAGATCAATGTCTCCAAGGGACAACCCTGTCATCCTCTCCCTTGGATCTTGTTTTTTTTCTTCTTTTTGAGACGAAGTCTCACTCTGTTGCCCAGGCCGGAGGGCTGGAATGCAGTGGCGCGATCTTGGCTCACTGCAGCCTCCACCTCTTGAGTTCAAGTGATTCTCCTGCCTCAGCCTCCCAAGTAGCTGAAATTACAGGCAAATGCCACCACGCCCGTGTAATTTTTGTATTTTTTGTAGAGATGGGGTTTCACTATGTTGGCCAGGCTTGTCTCAAACTTTTGACCTCAGGTGATCCGCTCACCTCGGCCTCCCAAAGTGCTGGGATTACAGGCTTGAGCCACCATGCCTGGCTCCCCTGGATCTTCTCTGGGAGAGCTGCAGGCCATGAATGATCACTCTTTCTTTTCAGATGGGTAAACTGAGGCTCAGAGAGGGGGATGGATTTGCCTCAGCCCACACAGCTTATACCTGGCAGAATTGAGTCTGTCCCAGGGCTCTCTGAGCATCTGAGGATGCAGAAAGCGGGCGTGGGCTGCAGCGGGGACTGTGGAAGGCTTCATGGCTATCACAGGCACTCCAGCTCACTGTCTTTACTGCGCCAGCCACTGCTTCCACATTTGCTACCTCCTTGGACTATGGTGCCTTGAACAAAAGTGTCCTGATGCATTATCTAATTGAACTCCCATTTTACAGGTGGAAAAATTAAGACCCAGAGAGAGAAGGAACTTCCCAGAGAGTTCTCCAGTGAGCCAAATCAGCGTTAGGAGCAGGAGCCTCAAATTCCTGGGAAATTCCTCGAATTCCTCCAAAAGCCAGAGGGCATCATTGACACCTGACTACCAGAGGCCAGTCCTAAAGAGGACGCCTGGCCTGGAGCCAACCTTCCTCTCCTCGCTGCCAAAGCTCTGCTCTCTGGGTTCTGGCACTGTCTGAAAACTCCTCTGCTGGTCTGCTCTCGGTAGAGCACAGATTATCGCTCTTGTGCTAATTATTTTTATGATTAAAAGATGATAAATTATTAAACAAAGTCTGAAAAATGTGCCAAGATCTGCTCTGAGGCTGGGCCTGAGATGTTGCCCCCTTGGCGTCCACGTTAATTAATAAATGAGACTCTCCATGGAGAGGAGCCACAGCCGGAACATCTGGCAGCCAGGCAGGAGCTGGCGGAGGCCAGACGCCAGGCAGGTGGGGGAGGAGGAAACTCCCTGGGAGTGCCCAGGCTGGGATTTGGTAACAGAGTCCCTTCCCTCCCTGCTCCCAGCCTAGGACTCAGCGGAGGGCCCTGTGGCACCAGCCCAACATCTGGCCTCTGGAAGAGGCCTAGGATTTCAAGCTGAGAAACTACAGCTGATACCTTAACGCTATTCCTCTCTCCAAATGCAGACTTGGGAGCATCACAAGTGTCTAAAGGAAGGCAGGAGACCAGGATTCAAATCTCTGCCAGCCAATTTCTCCTTGGATAACTTTTGGGTAGGTCACTTAGTGAGACTCCAAGCCTCAGTCTCCTCATCTGTAAAATGGGTAGAAATGACATCTATTTTTGCCAGACTATTGAGAGTGTTAAACAGGATAATATCTACCAAGAGCACCCAGCTCTGAGCAGATGGTAAAAAAACGTTACTTGGGCTGACTTGAAGCTTGAGTTTTTTGCTGTGCTGCCATAACTAGCCTTGAAAACTTGGTCAGGCAGCTTCACCTTTCTGAGCCTCAGTTTCCTTATCTGTAAAATGGGAATGAGAATTCCCAAATCTTAGGATCGAAGGGAAAACTAAATGTGAAGTGTCTAACAAAGAGTCAGTGCTCAGTTAATGGTGGCTATTTTATTTGAATTGTTGATCACAGCGCCAACTCACTGAAGTGTCAACAAGTGGGTTTTCTGTCTTCGCTATGGGCGCTCTTCCTGCATCCTTTGCTGGTTCTTCTCCCTCCCCACCTTACTCCTTGCAGCGCCCTGGGCTCAGGCCTCGGTGTCTCTTTCTTCCTTACACTCTCTCCCTTGTGAGCTGGTCCATCTGTATGTTGATGGCTGTCACATTTCTAATGCTAGCCTCGATCCTCTTCCCGGAGCTCCAGGCTCCTACAAGCAGTTGACCACTGAAACTCTCCCCTTAGATGCTTAAGAGATATATCAGATCGAATATGTCTAATAATGCATCCAAATGGAATTCATCATTTTCCCCTCTGCAAACCTGCTCCCACCACCCCTACAGTCTTCCCCACTTGGTTCATGGTGGCTCCATCCTTCTGGTGACAGCTTGGAGTCATCCTTGGATTCTGCTCTTTCTTTCACTTCAAACACCTAAACCATCAGGAAACCTGGACAGCTCCCACCTTGCACCTCTGTTGGAAGCTGAGCACCTGGCCATCTCCCACCACCTCCCCTGCTCCCACCCTAGCATGAGGCATCATCACATCTTACCTGGACTCTTGCAGTAGCCTCCTGATTGCTGTCCCTGCTGCATTACTTGACCCCTACAGTAATGCTCCACATAGCTTTCAGGATGATCCTTTTAAGACACAAACACTAGACCCAGTCACCCCTTTCTTATAATCCTCCAACAGCAAGAGGCAAGGTCTTTGCCAAGGCCACAAGACTCTGCACTACCTGAACCTCCCGCTTGCTAAGACCTCCTTCTCTTACTCTGTACCAGCCACGCCCACCTTGGTGCTTCCCTTGAACACACAGGGGGCACACTCCCACCTTGGATCTTCATACTAGCTGCTCACTCTTCTCATTCCTCACCTCCCTCAGACTCCTGCTCGGAAGTCACCTCTGCAGTGAGGCTTACCTCGACTGTCCCATTTAAAAGCGCATGGTGGCTTCCCTCTTCCATTGCGCATATCCTCTTGTTACATACAAACTGAGTTTCTTGAGCCTTGTGTTTGCTGTCTTCTCCCTCCAGCATTATTCCTTTTGTGCCCTGCAGCATTCCCACAGCAACCAGCCCCTGTGTGGTGGAGGTGCTGGGCGTACAGAGATGCATCTGTCGGCGCCTGCCTCCCGGGACCTTGGGCCTGCATGTCTGGTGGGCAGGTAGAAGAACACGCTGGCCATTTCAATTTGAAGACAAAGAGACAGAGAAGGCCGAATGAAGGAGGTGATGACTAAACCGTATCCTGAAGCAGTTGGGGTTTCCAGGAAGAGGATGGAGAGAAGGGCATTCAGGTGGAGGAGCCAGCAGGTGCGAAGTCTCGGCAGCTCAGAAGCGTGCTCTGAGAATGGCAGGTTGTCAATGGCAACCTGGGAAGGGGATGGGGGAGATAAACTGGAGAGGGGGCGGGGTGCAGAGGGAGGCCAGCTCAGATCTCTCGATTCTGCCTGGTTCTTCACCCTCTGCATAAGCAGATGAGGCACACGCCCACCCTCGTGACTTCCCAAAGGAGACATAGTAGTATAATTGCCAGAAACAGGTTATTAGCAAAATAGCCATATTTCATTGTGTCTGGGATGTGTAACTATTTTCTACATTACTCAGAAACACTGCCTGGCCGGGTGCAGTGGCTCAGGCCTGTAATCCCAGCACTTTGGGATGCCGAGGTGGGCGGATCACAAGGTCAGGAGTTCGAGACCAGCCTGACCAACATGGTGAAACCCCGTCTTTACTAAAAATACAAAAATTAGCCAGGTATGGTGGCATGTGCCTGTCATCCCAGCTACTCAGGAGGCTGAGGCAGGAGAATCGCTTGAACCCCAGAGGTGAAGGTTGCAGTGAGCCAAGATCGCGCCACCGCACTCCAGCCTGGGTGACAGAGTGAGACTCCGTCTCAAAAATTTAAAAAAAAGAAACACTTACTGGTTAATGTGTGCTGTGGCATGAAGACCCATGTGAAAGCAGGTGGGTCTTCCAATTGCTGCTATATGGTAATAGGTAGTAAAAGGCCTTCAGATGTATTATCTCACTGAATTCTTGCACCAACAATGGGTACCTCTGAGACAAATAAATTAGTTCCCCATTTTACAGATGTGACAACCAGTGCACAGAGAGATTAAGTAACTTGCTGTCCAGCTGGTGTGTAGTGGAGACCCGGGTGAAACCCAGGTGGCCTCTAAAGATTGTCTTCCATCGTGCAATGGAGTGTGAAATGTGGAAGCCCTGGGAAAGCACGGGAAATCAGCCATGGAAGAAGCAATGGTTGGATTTATCCCGTAGCGACACCCACGACAGCTGCATTCCAGTAATCTGCACCCCCTCATCCCAATATCCTCGCCGTGATCTGCCGGTGAGGCAACTTGTCTTCCTGATTGGAGGAGATCTCCTACAGTGAGGCAGCTCTACCCTTTTGTTTCGGCTCTTGGAAAACCCCAAACCTCAAGGCCATACACTCCTTGTGAACAAGTGAGCATCTTGGCAACTTCCCGGCTTTTCCAAAGAGACCTAACTCCTGCTGGGGTTCCCCCAAGTCACCCCTCATGGCCCTTCTAGTGCTCTGGAAATGGCTGAAACCAATGGGTTAACTTGCTTTTCCTATTAAATATTTACATAAACACGCTCGGGAAGGTGTGTGTAAGTTATCAATAATGCAAGGCCAGCCTAGGCTGGGTGAGAGCTAAGAGACCCAAATTGTATCATCATAATCCATTATTCACATATAATGCGTCTATTCTCCTCCATTAGCGCAGGCAGGAAATGCCCCTGAGTGCCGGGCAGGCTTTGGAAAGCGCAATAAATGGCGGATAGACACATGGCGGGAGGGCGGCAGCTGTAGTTAAACAAGTGTAAATTAGTGCCCAGCCCCGCTCCCTGCCTGCAGCCAGAGCGGCGGGCACAGGCCTGGCAAGGAGGGGGTTACAGGATGTGGGGAACGTGCTATCAATCCAGACAACCCGGGTGGCCTCCCTGGAAACCCTTCCGGAGGAGCCCTCCCGCTGGCCACGTGGGAGACCACGCCTCAGAGAGCACAGGCTTCCGCTCTGCAGGCCTGGGCTGGTATCTCAGTTGCACCTCTGAGTGGGGACCTGGGGCGAGAGGGTGGAGGGGGCTGCAACGCAGGCTGCCCTACACTGAGCCTCGGGCCCCATCTGTAATACAGGGATGGGAAGAATCGCCGTCTTACAAGGTTGTTGCGTGAAGGAAATAAAATGAGGAAGGAGAAGTTCCCCAGCACAGGGTGCACGGGAGGCCCTTACAGAACGAAAGAACACCCCTCTCCCTCCTCCCACTAGGCAGTTTCAGGCTTAGGAATAAAACGTGAGAGCTTGGCACCACACCCAAATGGAGGTGGTGCAAAGGCAAAGCGAGGTAAAGACAGAAGTGGCTGTATGTTGTCCCCTCTTCAGCGTTGCTGTCCCTGTAGGAGGCTCTACCCCTCTGGACCCCGCCCGAGCCCCGTGCTGCAGTCAGTCTCCTGGGCTCGGCAGGCACACTCACCATCCCCACCCCATCTCCAGGGCATCTTCAGCCTTTAGTCTGTCCTCACCCTCTTTTTTTTTTTTTTTTTTTGAGACTGAGACCCAGGCTGGAGTGCAATGGCGTGATCTCCGCTCACCGCAACCTCCACCTCCCGGGTTCAAGTGATTCTCCTACCTCAGTCTCCTGAGTAGCTGGGACTACAGGCGCCCACCACCACGCCCAGCTAAGTTTTATATTTTTAGTAGAGACAGGGTTTCACCGTCTTGGCCAGGCTGGTCTTGAACTCCTGACCTCAGGTGATCCACCTGCCTTGGCCTTCCAAAGTGCTGGGCTTACAGGCATGAGCCACCATGCCCGGCCTGTCCTTACCCTCTTCTCAGCACTACCGTATTCTCCTGGGAGGCAGGTCCTGCACAGAGACTAGTGCATCTGCTGTAGAAACAACCCCAGAACAAATGGAAGTTTTGGATTACCCATGAACTGGAAGGTGGACTTTTGGTATAAAGAGCACCAGACCAGGAGTTGGAAGAGCTGAGTCCTTATCTCTGTCACCGCTGATGCTCTGTGGTTTGCGGAGAGTCCCATGGTCTCTGGACTTCAGTCTCACCTGTAAAGTCAGAGAGTTAATCAAATGAGATGATGACCACGCAGGACGTAGTGAATGTGAAGTGCTAGGTATGTCTGAGGACCCTTCCTGGCTTCAGAACGCTGAGGATTCCGGACCAGGTCTTGCGGTGTCTTGTCTCCACGGCTACCGCGGATTTTTTTCTAACACCGAAGCTGTGTTGTGGCACAGAGACCCGGGGCCCTGGAGTCAGGTGGATGGGTATGAGCTTGATTCACCTTTTACAGAGGAGTCACATTAGCAGCCCTGCCTTACCCCTACCCTCCCACTGTAAGGAATCATGAGCCCGGCGCCTAAGGGTGTGGCAGTGATGGCTGCTCAGCGGAGGCCACAAAATAAAATGCAGATTTGGAAAGGCAGGGAGCAGGTGACCAGGTTTTGGACTTTTCAGACAATGGTGTCCACACGTGGGTGGTTTGTCCAGGCCAGACCAGTTCTTGGCTCCGACGCCACCTCCTCAGAGGTGCCCTCCCTGCCCTATCTAAGAGCCGCCCCACCACTCTCTTTCCCCCCATCCATTTTATTTTTCTTTCCATCACTACCTGACATTTTACTGTATACCTAGTAGTTTCCTTGCTCATTGTGTTTTCTCAACTGGAATGTTGCTTCCATAAGGGCAGGTATCTTGTCCGTCTTGTTCTCTGCTGTTCCCCTGAGGCCTAGCGTGGTGCCTGGCCCCTAGTAGAAATGTGATACATACTGAATGAATGAATGAATGATTGTAGATTCAAATTTAGCACATATATATTGAGCATCTACTCTAGGCAAGCCACGGTGCAGGTGCTTTGTCATACGTCACACATTTAATCGGCTTAACCATGACATCCATTCATATATATTAAGACCAGTGGGCACTAACATTAAACTGCAATTGAGTGAGCCTGGTAGGAATGCTTCACAACCCCTCTCCTGCTTCATTTGGGCCAGGGTCCGATCGTGATCGAAAGGGCTAAGCAGCGGAATGATGCTGTGTCCTGATGTCTCCCAGACTTTCCTTCTTGTCTTTCCTCAGTCCAGCTCATCGGCTCTCAAACTCAAGGGTGTTTAGGTAAAAATTACTGTACTAGGCTCTATACAAAGAAAACCAGGGAGCCGATTTAAGGGAATTCAAGAGCAATTTGAACTCTAGGCAATTTTTGCCCGATGCACCAATTTTAGAATCAAATACTCATATACTGTGTAAGATTACTCTACCAGCCATGTGGCTTTGGGCAAGTTACTAACCCTCCTTGAGCCTCAGCTTCCTTATCTGTGTATGAAGATATTAATAGCTACCTTACAGAGTAGAAAAGATCTGCATATGATAAGCAATAGGTGGGTTTGAATCCTACTTTCAGCGCTAACTAGCCATGTGACCTTCCAGTGCAGTCACTGCCTGTGGGGCAGTAGTCGGCAGGTGGTCAAAGAAGAACTTTAGACTGGGTGCAGTGGCTCACACCTGTAATCCCAGCACTTCGGGAGGCTGAGGTGGGCGGATCACCTGAGGTCAGGAGTTTGAGACCAGCCTGACCAATATAGAGAAACCCTGTCTGTACTGAAAATACAAAAAGTAGCTAGGCGTGGTGGTGGGCGCCTGAAATCTCAGCTACTCAGGGGGCTGAGGCAGGAGAATCGCTTGAACCCGGGAGGCAAAGGTTGCAGTGAGCCGAGATCGTGCCATTGCACTCCAGCCTGGGTGATGGGTGAAATTCTGTCTCAAATAAAAAAAAAAAGAAAGAAAAAATAAAAACTTTAAGAGAACACAGATGGTTACACTTGACAAAAAAGGCTCTAGCAACCTTACCTACTGGAATCTCCAAATGTTCTCCAGTCCTGGCTGCTTTACAACATACACTGGCCCTAATCAGTCAGCATTATTATAGTTCTTCATTCATTTAGCAAATAGGTGTTAAGTGCTATTATGTGCTGGACACCGTACTAGGGAGTGCAGAAAACAAGTCAGGCAGTCCTCATCCTCATGGAGCACGCAATTTGGTGGCCATAGTGATAAAAAAAAAAACTCCCAAGAACAGTAATGATAACATGAGAGTGTCCATTTATAACAAGCCAGATCCTGGGCTATATGCTTTCATATGGCACCTTATTTAACCCTCAGAACATTTCTATGAGGCTTATATTAATATCCTCATTTATAAAAACCTAAAGCCCAGAGAGGTTATGTGACTTCTCCAAGGTCTCAGAATTAGTAAGTGGCAGTAGAGACACTGGAATCCAGATCCATCTGTTTCCACAGTGTCACTGTGACCTTTTCCTCCAAAGTACCTTCCAAAAAGGGAGAGTCTCCTGGGCTACCTGGGACCTTCCAGAGGAAGGAAGGGCCTGGTGAGGACAGGAGGGAGCAGTTGATCCTGAAAATCTTGCTCCGTGCTGCGGTGTGGAGACTGTCCTCCCGCAGATGCAGGAGCCCTACGTGGGGTGAGGAGTAGTAAGTCCCAGCTCAGCGTGCGGGTGGAGGTGCCAGTGAGGAAGGGCCAGCCCCGGGCTTGTTTGGACAGTGCCCCAAGCTGGTGGTGTGACATCTTTACTTTCTGATTATTTATAAGCCCTGGGACAGCAGAAATCCAAGGCAGCTCTGAAGTTATGGGCTTGGGGACCAGGAGAAATACATAGCCTTCAACAATCCCAGCCTGGTACGGGGAAGATGTGGAGCCAGGATGAGCTGTCTGCTCTGCAGCCTGCTGGGGGCTATATGAGGAGAGGAAGGACTGGGGTCCCTGGAGGGACCATGTTGATGAGCTGGAGGACAGGCCAGACACATCTCTCCCTTGGCCACTGGGCTGGGGGAGATCTGGGAGCTCCAGCCCTGTGGTGGAGGCAGTGATCTCACTGGGAAGGGCCTGGGGCCTGGGGCTCAGGCCATCCTGGGCAAGGAGTTCCAGGCTGTTGATTCTGCATGAGGTCACTGTTTTATCAGGGTTCTATTAGAGAAGCAACACGTGCGTGATCTGAGGGCTTGATGCTCGGGGCATGGCCATTCCTGATCAGGGGAGCTGCTAGGCAGTCGTGTCAGTCCGTATCCACGTGTCTGCTCCAGGCCTGGAGTCACCAGGGCTGTCAGTCAGCAAGAGAAGATGGACAGGAAGAAGAGGTGAGCAAGGACAAGGCAGAACCCAAAAGGATGGTCTGAACACACAAGGAGGGGCATCACCAATGGAGGGCTCGCTGGGATGGCATCTGCTTCTCACTGGGACCTGGGTGGCCTCCCATTGCCTCCGAGCCTCCAACTGATGATTTGGGTGATCTGCAGAAGAACTAGCCTGCTTCACCACGAAGCTGCATACAAACCTGGCCCCGAGTTTGGACAAGCTGAAAGAGGAGATCAATCTGGGGTTGCCACCCTGAGATCCCAAGCCAACAAGGTGAGCCAGCAGGTGGGCGGCACGCTCATGAGCTGAGAATCACCTGAACCCACACAGACCCTGGGTGCAAACGAAGCTGCTGCTCCACTCCGCCTTCCGGATTTCACACAAGTTTCTCTTGTGGCCACTCCTAACCCAGAACCATGCAGGAAAGGAGATTCTGGGACGTGTAGTTCCAGCTTTCCTAAGTTGACACAGTACGAAGCCTCTACATTCACTGTGTAACTTTGACCAAGTCCTTGACCCTTTCTGGGCCTCGGATTCATCATCAGTAAAATGTGGGATGGACTTCTCAGTGGTTCCTGTTTTAATGTAAAAAAAAACAAAACATCAAATGAACAACAGTAACACAACTCCAAACCCCAAAACTCCAAAAACAAAACAAAAAAAGAGGTGAAGAGACATGCACTGCCTCATCTTTCCTTTGTGTGCAAATGAACGCAAGGTCTCCTCTAAGTAAACCTGCAAATCCCCAGGAGCCTGAGGTCCCAGGTGGGAAGCACCTGGGATAGATCATTTGCAGGTCCCTCTTCCCCCGGACAGAGAGAAAATGAGGTTGAGCTTTAGGGCAAGACCTGAGCTCTAGCATTGCTGTTGAGTGACAGAGCAAGGTGCCAAGCCTCTCTGAGCCCAGCTTCTTTCCCTGTGTGATGAGGACAATTCTTTTACTTTTCAGGGGTCCATACATGGATGTTGCCACATACTGGGGTAGGGCTTAGAGTATATGACAGGCTTCTTAGATGGTGACTCGAGATCAGCTTTGTGGAAACCGCTGTGCTGTCTGAGGACAGGGAGACAGTGAACTCCAGGTCTCCTCCTCCATGGAGCTCTCTGGGCTATGGGGAGACCACTAACTAATGGTTTGGAAACCATTTAAACAAAAGACTGGGGCTTTAGGAGGAGGGAGACAGATTCTCCCTGAGAAGGCTTGTAGGGGAGGGAGCATTTGAATTGGGCCTTGAGGAATGGATGTAGCGGTGGTTAGCTCAAATGGAGGGAAAGAGGGTGGCTTAGGAAGAGGGAAGGCTGGACAAAGCCTGCAGTTGGGTGCATGCAGCGTGTATCTGGGGACTGGCAAGGACTGTAGTGTAGTGGAACAGAGACTGGGCAGGCAAGAAGAGGAAGGGGTAGGTGGAGAAGGAGCTGAGGATTAGCTTGCAGAGTCTTGAACGCATGCTAAAGCGTTCCTCCCAGCATTAGCTGAAATAGCAACTAGAGCAGGAGGCTCAAGTGTGCAACACTAGAGTTACCCCAAACGGGGCACCAGGGGTCCCCACATTTTCCAGGCCTTTGAGGTCATTCTTTTACATTTAAAAGCGGTAACTCAAGCCCTTTCCATGCAGTGGAAGCCCCCCCTAAGTAGTCCCAAGGGAGGCTCACCATCCTTTTTATCAGGTTTGCTGCAGCTGGCTGCCCAAGTGCCTTCTGCATCCTGTAGCGCCTGTCCTCACTTGCTGATCTCTTCACTCCAAGCTGGACCCTGCCTGATTTCCTCTGCTCGGGGAGTCCACTGGCCCAGGGATGTTGGGTTTTATCAATGGTTTATAGGACAATCGTGGAATATTCAGTACCCTGCATCAGACTTGCACCGCGGGAGGAGTATTTGTTATTTAATTAATTAATTTATTTATTTTGAGATGGCGTCTCACGCTGTCACCCAGGCTGGAGTGCAGGGGCACGATCTCAGCTCAGTGCAACCTCCACCTCCCGAGTTCAAGCGACACTCTTGCCTCAGCCTCCCGAGTAGTTGGGATTACAGGCGCATGCCGCCACACACGGCTAATTTTTGTATTTTTAGTAGACAGGGTTTCACCGTGTTGGTCAGGCTGGCCTCGAACTCCTGACCTCAGGTGATCCGCCCGCCTCAGCCTGCCAAAGTGCTGGGATTACAGGCATGAGTCACCGTGATCGGCCAGGAGGAGTATTTATATCACGGAAATCGGCAAATGCTGCACATGAAGGTCTTTCAGCCCCTTCCCTAGAGTTGGTTCTTCAACCCCCACCAGCATACCACTGATTATGGTATGTGGTTCAAATCACACTTTTTAAGTGAAGATCCTATATCCGAGCCCTATATAAAAGCCCCTTAGCCAAAACCCATGCTGGGGAAGTTCTTGCTGTTGGAATTCTTTCACAGGACCCTAAGTTTTCTGCCATATTGCTGGCATTCTCTCTCCATAAACTTCCCCAGATCTTTGGGGAAACTCCACATTCTACACACAATTCCACCCTCTCTTCGCTTTGCCATCTCTTTCCAGGCCACGTCCTGGGGTGGACACTTTACATTTCACACCCTCAGGGGCTCACCAAGTTATTTTTCTTTTTCTATAGGAAGGAAGTTGCAGATAGGAGAGACTGAAACAGATTTGTTTTCCCTTCCGCTATGCGAGTCAGCTGAGTTGGATTCAGAAGGTGGTTCTGCAGATATTAAAAGTGATAATTGGGATGCCTGAAACAGCATGGAAAACACTTGTAGGTCACATGCTCAGATCTGCACTCTCACTTCTGGGAATCAGTTCTACAGAAACATTTGCACAGATGTATGTGTATGGATGTATGGTGGCACGGTGGCACTGTGTGTGATAAACATTGGAAATATTCTAATCGCCTGGCAATGGAGGGAAAATAAGTGAAATAAGCAATGGAATGTATAAAGTAGACCAAAAGGTAGAAGTGGGTCTCTATGCATACTGACATGAAATATTTTCACAACATTTTTACAGAAAAAAAGTTGCAAAACAGAATTTTTTTGGGTAAAAATGTCTTAAAGTATACATATATGTGTATGTGTATGTGTGTGTGTGTGTGTGTGTGTGTTTATAGACACAGAAAAATGTCTGGAGGATGAGCCTTCACTGTTAATAGTGGCAATCTTAGGGAATGGTGTCTTTTGGGGAGGGGGCAATGTTCCCTTTTTTATGTCCTATATTTCTGCATAGTTTGCATTTGTTACCATAAGCGTATATTGCTTATGTAATGTTTTTAAAACCAATGATTTTTACAAAGAGAAAATGCTTCGAACACAATGCCAAATATAGACAGTGGGATGCAAAATTGCTTACATATGGTGGTTACAACTCTACAGAAACTCGCGTCTGCGTGAACAGGAATGGAATGGGGAGCATCCCATAAGAAGTGACTGGTGGTTAGGGCGGGGTCCGGGGGAGAGTTCTTTTTCCTCTTTCAGGAGGTTGGGTAGGGCTGAGATCTGGGACATCTCAAATTCCTCCCAGCACCTTCCTTCATTCCACTCCCAGCCCATGTTCCCGTCACTTACAAGTGGCAGTGGGGGATCAACTATTCAATTATTTTTAAATAGTCGAGCATAGGTCTGGGCTGAATAAATCACATTGATGCCAATTTCCAGGGAACACCTTTCATATTTTATGATTCACCCCCCACCTTTCCCCCATATCTTCCTTGTGCTCCTCCTAATGAACCGGGAGACTGTGCATACTGTTCAGACATCCCCACTGCTAAACCCCAAATGGAAATGCTGCGGCTGAAAGCATCGCGGTTCTGGGTTTTTTTTGTTTTGTTTTGTTTTTTTCCTTTTCCTCCTCGCAGTCCTGGGAAATTGATATGCAGGCAGGATTATGTTTTGTTTAAAGCTCAGTCCTGGCATCTGAAAGAATACATTATCCAAAGCGGTGCATGTGGTTGAAATTCTGCAAAACTCAGTTGTGTCACACGTGGCTTGCCAGTGAGGGGTCCAGCCAGGTCTCATGCAGCATAAATGCCCTGGATCAGGGAGAGTGTAACCGTGGAAAACCATCCACTGAAGAATATTCCCGAAGTCAGTAATTTATCTGCTGCTGGTGGAAGGTAGGCCTAGCAGGCACCTCTGCCACCACCGTGATCACCCAATATGCCACCAACTCCCCGTCCTGGGGATGAACTCTGCTTTCTTCCTTTCTAGTTTCTTTAAGATTAGAATTTGTTCAAAGAACAGATTGCACATAAACACAGAGACTAGAGAGTTTTTTCTCCCCTTTTCTTTTCGTTTTGTAAAATGGTTGTTAAAAAAAAAAGGTCCATTTGGAATTTAGAATTCTGGAACTGCAAGAGAAAGAACTGGACTTCACCACGTGTGCCTTGGTGGTCTGCCCTGCTCCTGAATCTTGTCTGTGACTAGGGCACACAGGGTACGACTCATTGGTGATAATTTGGGAGTCACTGTGGTCCCACTTGCTCTTTAAATGTTAGAGTTTTAATGATTTAGGAACCAAAAGAATAACTAAGGAGCCCAGCAGTCATTATCTCAAATAATGAGACTTTTTAATGCAAAATCAATGTTTGTTATAATGAAAATAGATTCCTCAGCTCCTGCAGGGGCCAAATGTACAAATCTTTTCTGCTGTTAAATAAAATGTGACGGCTCATTTTCAGGAGGATGGTGAGCATTTTTATTCAAGAGTAAAAATAAAATGTCAGAACTTATTTACTTTTATTAAGTGCTCATTCTCAATCAGATACTCTAATCAATATCTAATTGGAGGCAAGGAAACGGAAAATAATTTTTATGCTAACTTGGGAGAAGGTAAGGAAGGGAGAAGGAAGGAAGGAAGGCAAGAGAAAGCCATACAGTACATGTTCAGTTATAATAAGGGCAGATACCTATTGAGCAGATGCGTAGCAGCAGGACTGTGCTCGGTTTCCCCATGTCGGATCATCACGCCTTCACAATAGTCCGGTGAATATCGGGACCATTGTGGTTCCCATTTACAGATGACAAAACTGAGGCTTAGAGAAGAGAATTATCTACCTTTTCATGTTTATTATGTGGTAGAGCCAGGATGGAAAACAAGGACTGTCTGACCTCTAAGCCCTGGCTGTCAATTACTCTATTTATCTGCCCCCTCCATCCTTTTAAAAAATAAGTCTTGTATTTTATTTAAAAAAAAAAAAAAAAAAAAGAGTCATTCTTGAGAGATTACCAATAGCAGAAGTTTTACTCCTATGAACATTGAAAATGTAAACTTAAAATAGTTTTGGAGGGTAAAGGTTTTTCTTAAATATATTACATACTTCTCTGTCTTGGGAAGCAGCACATTGTGTAACTTTTTTTTAGTGACTCAGAAGTGGTTTCCAGGCTTAACTCTGTGCTGTAAGGAATCTGTAGTCTAACGGTGAGAAGTGAGTTGAAATCCTAGCTCTAAAGTCTGTTACTGAGTGCCTTGGGCAAGTTTCCCTACTCCGTTTGTGAAAGGATGGATCTTATAATATCCTATGATTTTAAGTTACAGGGAGGTAGGTTACATCACTTTAAAAAAGAATTTTCTAACCATTAGAGTTATCTGAAACGTGGCTGGGCTGCCTGGAAAGGGAGAGCACTCTCCATCCCTGGAGTTATTTGTGGCGATGATACAGATGATGCAAAGTATCTCAAGCACTGATCTTAGGAGCAGTTTAGGGAGGGTCAGAATCCTGTAGCCTCCAGCTCCGTGACTCCTAAACCATCATTCCTAATCTTGTGGCTAACTTGTTAGTCCTACAAAGGCAATCTAGTCCCCAGGCAAGAAGGAGCTTTGTTTCGGAGAGGGGCTGTTATCGTTTTTGTTTTAAACTATAAACTAAGTTCCTCCCAAAGTTAGTTCAGCCTACGTCCAGGAAGGAACGAGGACAGCTTAAAGGTTAGAACGAAGATGAAGTTGGTGAAGTCAGATCTCTTTCACTGTCTCAGTCATAATTTTGCAAAGGCAGTTTCAGTATAACTCTCAGTCTGAGGCCGAATGTCTGAGAACCGCCAGCGTATGTGTGTGTGTGTATGTGTGCATGTTCATGTGCGTGCTTGTGTAAGTCTCGGAGTCTGAAGGCCAGAGAAACTGGAGTTCTGATGTCCAAAGGTGGGAGAACGAAGGGGAGAGAGCAATTTGCCCTTCCTCTGCTCGATTGTGTTCTGTTCGGGCCTTCACTGGGTTGTCCACCCACGTTGGTGAGGATGGGTCTTCTATACTTAAGACCACTGATTCAAATCTAACCTCTTCCAGAAACACCCTCACAGATACACCCAGAAAGAAGGTTTTACCAGCTGTCTGGTTCTTCCTTAACCCACTCAAGCTGACACATAAAATTAATCCGTAACAATCAGGAACCAATATTATTATTATTCCCATTTTACATATGAGGCACGTAGGGTTGGAGTAACTTGCACAGGTCCCTGCGGCCAGTCAGAGGTGGAGCTGGGCTGCAAACCCAGTCCAAAACCAGTCAGAGGTGGAGCTGGGCTGTGTGGTTCCAGGGTCTGTGCTCCCAACCCCTGTACCGACCTGCCATTTACTGCATCGCTTTGAGTAAATCACGGCTCCCTATAAAACGGCAAATTCCACCATTACAGCCTACCAGCTGTGTGATGTCAGGAAAGTCACCTACCCTCTCTGAACTTTGGCTTCCTTGCCAGACAATGGGAATTGTGATATTTATCACATAGGGCTCTTGTGAGGTTGCCTGTGATTTGGGAAAGCATCTTATATGGGCCTGGAACCTAGCTGGTGCTCAGAGGATGCTAATTCCTGCCTCTTCCTTAGCGATTTCCGGATAATCTAGGGATTGCTAAGAAACAAAGAGAGAGAGGGGCTTGTTCAAGCAATTGAAGTGACAAGTTCCCACTGCCTTCTGTAATTTCTTTTTTAAAAAAAATCTTGGCCGGGTGCAGTGGCTCACACCTGTAATCCCAGCACTTTGGGAGGCCGAGGCAGGCGGATCATGAGGTCAGGAATTTGAGACCAGCCTGACCAACGTGGTGAAACCCCATCTCCAGTAAAAATACAAAACTTAGCTGGGCGTGGTGGCGCGGGCCTGTAATCCCAACTACTCAGGAGGCTGAGGCAGAAGCATTGCTTGAACCCAGAAGGCAGAGGTTGCAGTGAGAGAGATTGCGCCATTGCACTCCAGCCTGGGCGACAGAGCAAGACTCCATCTCAAAAAAAAAAAAAAAAGACAAAAAACCTGTAAGGGTTTGTAGTAAAATTGTGCTTTTCCTACAAGGAGGTGCTCTGGCCCTCATTTCGGGGGTGGTTGGCCTGAATTATGCCCCTTGTTTTAGCAGGTTGGCTCTCTGGAGGTACCTTCTCTGAAGGGGACCCTGTGAGGTCTGAGCTGGGAACTCTGACCCCAGGTTTTGGTCAATAAAGTCTCCAGCTGTGGTCACTCCAGTTCAGGACCAGAAAAACATGGAGACCAGCTCCTTGGGCGTCACATCATGGGAAGAGAAATGGAAAGAGTGGACACATGGCTTGGCTTATTGTAATCACTCAGTCCAGGGTAGCCATTACCTCTACTGAAATGTCCAAGTCCTCATTTTACGCCAGCGCCTGTGCTCAGTGTTTTTTCATACATTGTCTCATTTTAACCTCCCAACAACCCTGTGATGTTGTTTCTAGTATCATCCCTATTTCACAGAGAAGGAAACTAAGGCTTAGTGATATTAAGTCATTTGCCCAAGATCATAAGTGGTGGAGCCACAGTTCAGTCCTGTGAAGCCTGAGTCTACAGCCTGTGCCTTAACCCTCTTCCCTATATCTGCATGTCAGCAAATCCTGTTTGCTTCTCCCTGCAAACCATACGTACTCCAAACCCAGCTTCCTGCCACCCCCATGACTACCACCTTGGGCCAAGCTTATCGCAATAATAGTTCCATTGATTTTATTCTTGCCCCCCCCAACCCCATTTATTCTCAAAATAGCAGTCCGTGTGGTCCTTTTCTTAAAAAATCAGCTTTATTGAGGTGTAATTTACATACAATAAAATTCACCAGTTTTAAGTGCACCATTTAACGAGTTTTGGCAAATGTAAACAGTCAAGTTCACCACCACCACAATCCAGATATGGAACATTTCCATGGGAGTGTTTTTTCAAAAAACTTTAAGTCAAAGCATGTCACTCTTCTGCTCAACATTTTCTAAGGGTTCCCATTTCCCTTAAGTAAAAGTTGAAATTCTTACAATGTCCTACAGGGCTGTGGCAAAGAAAAGCCTATGGGTTTACCAAGCCATGTCATTTTTCTCATGGGGCACACAAAAAAGACCGTATTTCTTATTGTCCTTGTATCTATGAGGGGGCATATGACTAACTTGGGCTACTGAAAAGCAGCGAGAAATGATGTCCATCCCTTCCAGGCCTGGGGCCTAAAATTTCTGCTGTTTCTTTCCTCTCTTTGTCAAATGAGTACGGAAGACCCCATGGAGCACTCTGAGGCCTGGTGGATCTGAGAGTTTCGAGGCTGGGAAGTGAGCAAAAATACCCTCTTAAGTCTCTGAGATTTTAGAGGAATTAGTGATGAGGCAGCTAGTGATAACCCTGACCAAGGCTAAGGTCCTGCCCTCTGTAACCTCTGTCACCCCAGAACCTGTGAATGTTCCCTTATAAGGCAGAAGGGATTTTGCAGATGAGAGTCTCCAGATGAGGAGATTATCCTAGATTATCCAGGAAGGCCCAATGTCAACACAAGCATCCTTGTAAGGAGGAGGCAGAGGGAGATTTGACTACGGAAGAGAAGTCCATGTGATGACAGCAGCAGAAATTGTAATGTTGCAGCCACAAGCCAAGGAATGCCAGGGGATGCCAGCAGCCACTGGAGGCTGGAGAAGGCAGGGAGTGGTTTTTCCTCTGGAGTCTGCTGAGGGGAACCACTCCGCTGATACCCGGATTTTAGCTTTGGAAGACTCATTTCAGACATCTGGCCTCCAGAACTGTAAGAAAATACATTTCTGTTGTTTTAAGCCACGAAGTTTGTGATAATTTTTTTACGTCACCAACAAGAAACTCACAGACTGCTTCATCTGTCTGAAAAAGAAACTCACAGACTGCTTCATCTGTCTGAAATGCTTCTCCCCAGACCTCTGAATGGCCGTCTCCCTTACCTCCTTTATGACTTTGCTTACATATTTGTCACCTTCTCAGCAAAATTTCCTTAACTACCTTCCTTAACGACTATTTTAGAGAGTACCCTGGGACTCCCTCTCCCACTTCTCTATTTTTCTTGTCTCCAGAGAACTTGTAACTGTCTGACATACCACATATTCTGCAGTTTTATTTTATTTACGTATTTCCTCCCTTCGTTAGAAGGCAAGTTCCAGGATCCTTACCTGTTTTTTTCACTTGCCATATTCTCGAGAACAGAGCCTGGCACAGTTAGCTCACAGTAAATATTTATGAAGGAGCAAGTAAATGAATGGATGGTCAAGGGGCCCCTTGGATAGAGGAATTCCTGGGCTCACAGGGCCAGCAGGTGCCTGGCCTTTTAGGGTGCTTTGGAGAGGTTTTGGGCCTGGTGGTCCCTTCATTCATCCTTTCCTGAGCATCTCCTGGGTGTGGCACTCTGTAGGGGGTGAATGGAGATCTGAGGCACTCATGGACCCTGCTCTCAAGGGTGTTCACTTGGGCCAGGACATGTGACTGGTTGTCGATTAGGGTAATGCAGAGAGAAGTCAGGACCCTAGCAGGCAGAGCTGGGAGCTCAGATGAGAGCCAGGAGATTCCTGAAAGGGATCATCTGGATGGGCTGAGAAGGATGTGGACTGGGGGAGGGAAGAGGATGCTCAGGCAGGGAAACTGATGTCAGTAAAAGCCCAGAGCAGGTAATTACGGGGGTGTGCTGGGACATCCTAGAAGTTTCCTTTTGCAGAAGTAGTGTGTGCCAGGGAGATTTGCAAGATGGAGCTGGAAAGGTAGGCAGGGCCTAGATAAAAAAAAAAAAAAAAAGGCCTTAAATGTCTCTCTAAGAAGAATAGACTTCATTCTGCAGGGAATGGGGTAGGGAGCTGTAAGGATTATTGAAGAAGCATGCAAAAAGGGGGAAACATACCTGTAATTCCAACGTCAGATCTCATCAATCATCCCCCACGTCTCTACAGGCCCTGCCTGGGTGTCCACCAGTGTAGAAGCCCCGTGTAAGCCCCTGGGAACAAATATTTGGGGCTGGCCAGTTCCTGCATTTGTTACTCCTCATCTAGCCCCATCCTTTGACCGGCATGTTCCGGTCTGTAGCCTCTCTCTCTGAGTCATGAAGTACCTGAGGCATTCTCACCGCCTTGCAGGAAACAGAGACAGGACACCACTTCTGTGCCTAGAACCCGGTTCACAGCACAGGCCAGCTGGGTTTGACTGATTTTCATGTTACTAGAACAAGAACCCACTGAGCACATACCAGGTTCCCAGCATTGTGCTAAGGAATCTGCAGACAGCTCCTCTCTAACCCTCACAACAGAGGGGGCCTGTTGGGCTGTCTCCCATTCCAGATGAGAAGACTGTTGCTCAGAGGTCACAGAACAAGTGAGCACCAAAGCCTGGACTGGAAGCCAGGCTGTCCAAGTTCAGGTTTTTGACAACTGGGTAACATTCCACTCCATGGCAGAGCTTCTTAAACTGGGGTCCGTGGACTCCCATGGGTCTGTGGATAAATCTGAGGTTTGTGAATGGGAATAGAAAAAACAATTACAGGATAGCCCCTTATCCACAGTTTCAGTTACTCAAAGTCAACCACAGTTCAAAACTATCAAATGGAAATTCCATAAATAACAATCCATAAGTTTTAAATTGGGCACGGTTCTGAGAAGTGTGATGAACCCCCCACGCTGTCTCGCTCCGTCTCGCACAGGACATGAATCATCCCTTAGTCTAGCATTTCCACACTGTAGACGCCACCTGCCCATTAGCCACCTAGTAGCCACCTGGGTTATCAGATCCACCTCCTGGTATTGCAGTGCGTGTGTTCAAGAAAAACTTATTTTACTTAATAATGGCCCTGACTGTATGTAATAGGGGAATTGTTTTCAGTTGCCCTAAACTTGAAAATTGTTTTCATCCAGGCCACAGCCTGGGTGGCCTAGAGTGTCTCTCTTCTCTTGCTGCACAAGAGAGCAGAGGCAAAAAGAAGAGGAGCCAACTGCATGTAACAGACACCTACGGCTGACATTTTGCCCAAGGGCTCTGAATCAGTCAGGGGTCAGCCAAGAAGACAGAAACCATTCTAGGTCTTTGGAACAGAGGGAATTGAATGCAGGGATTGGTGATGGAAGCACTGAGAAGCCAACAGGACTGTGAAGCAGCTGCTAGAGATTGGCAACAGCTGGAAGCTGCTACTACCCTCAGGGACATAGGGACAGTGGGAGGAGGTGTCACCAAAGCCCAGAAACGGAGGCCATCCAGTGGGAGCCAGAGTCTCAGTGGGGGCTGCCAGCTGGGGGCTAGGTAGTAGGAGCTGGAGTTCTGGAGAAGCATAACCATGGCCGCAGACTCAGCCACTGTCATAGCGAGAGAGGGGGAGAAGTACCCTGGCTTCTCCCCTCCAACTCCCCAGTCTTCTACAGATGCCTTTCCTTGGCCGAATGCTAGAAGCTAGAGGGGAAAGGAGCCTAGGAAATGTATTTCCCTGAGACACTGAGATCAGAAAAGAGTGGGGGATGGATCTGAGAGCAAACCAGTAGTTGACCGGCATAGATCTACTCCTGGAAAAGTAGGGATTGCAGGGCTTGTGGGATGTTATGGAGGGCTGTGACTTGCTCTAAGGAACAGCAGTGAGGCTCTGGCTTTAAATAAGAATTTGGAGCAATTACAGCTGGAGAAATGGACACTATTCTGTCATTGATATCAGCCTTGGAGCTCAGTCCTGACCTCTTCTCTCTCCTGTTGGCATTCACTCCTGGGAGATTTCCTCCTGTCCTATGGCTTTAGACAACATTTCCTGGCTGATGGTTCCCAAATGTCTGTCCCTGGATCTGAATAATCCCTGAATTATGTACCCATATACCTAATTTTCTACCTCGTATCTCCACTTGGATATGTAAGAGTGATATTAAACTGAACATGTCAGGAGCCAAACATTTAATTTGTCCTCCGTGTCCCCCATTGCCTCTTCCCACCTCAGTCAATGATATCGCCAACCACTTGGTTGCTCAGGCCAAAATCTTGGAGTCATCCTTGACTCTCATGTTTCTTTCACAGCCCGCCTCCCATTCATCAAGTCCTGCCAGTCTTTTGTTCTGAAACAGACTCTGACTCTGACCTTCCTCACCACCTCTCCACCCACCACCTTGGTCTACCGCCCCCGCCCATTTCTCTTCTGGACTATTGTAGCTTCCTCATCGGGCCCCATGCCTCATTCCCCCCATTGCCCCTCCGCAGTTCTCACACAGCAGAGTGATTCTGTTAAAACTTAAGTCAGGGCCGGGCATGGTGGCTCACGTCTGTAATCCCAGCACTTTGGGAGCCCGAGGCAGGTGGATCACGAGGTCAAGAGATCAAGACCATCCTGGCCAACATGGTGAAACCCCGTCTCTACTAAAAATACAAAAATTAGCCGGGCGTGGTGGCGAGCGCCTGTAGTCGCAGCTACTTGGGAGGCTGAGGCAGGAAAATCGCTTGAACCCCGGGAGACGGAGGTTGTAGTAAGCCAAGATCGCACCACTGCACTCCAGCCTGCTGGTGACAGAGCAAGACTCCAGCTCAAAAAAACAAAAAGCTTAAGTCAGATCATATTACCCTCTTGCTCAAATGTTTTCATACCACACTTTGAGAAAAGTGCCTGCCATGGCCCACAAGGCCCTGTACCACCCCACTCTGCTCCCCTCTCTGATCTCAGTTCCCACCATTGTGCCCCTGTCTTCCTCTGCTCTGTCCACAGTGGTCTTGCTGTTACTTGAATAGGTCAAGCATCCTCCTGACTCAGTGCTTTTGTACCTGCTGTCCCTCTGCAGGGGACATTATGCCCCTGTATGTCCACATGGCTTCCTCACTTTATTCAAGTCTCTGACCACCCTAATTAAAAAGACATCCTAATCTGTCTCTTTCTTTCCTTACCCAGATTTGTCTTAACATTCATTAGTGGTATTACATATGCTAAATTAATTTTCTCGTCTGGCTTCACCATAGAATATAAGCTCCAAGAGGGCGAGAGCTTTGTTTTTTTTCCCATCATATCCCACACCTAGAACACAGCTACGCTGGACTGTCGGGTAGCAGCTCAGCACCCTTTCCCCTCTTCTTTGCACACTCTTGTATCATAAGGGCTAGACGCTTGGAAATCACATTTTTCAGAATCCCTACTTCGATCCTGCCGATGACACACATAAGATTTGGAAGGTGGAAGAGAAGCAGAATCTATATCACTGTTCTCCCAGAAGCAATGGGCTGATGCAGGGATTTTGGTAAATGTGAGATGTTTGCAGTGGCCTCTGGGGGTTTTCCTGAAACTATCCACCTTAACCCTGGAACTAGGAAAAACCATTTTGGCAATTTTCCTTATTTCACGCAACTTCTTAAGATATAGCAGTGGATTTCATTAATGCACGTCCTTCCAGCCCTTTCAAAGTTTTTTTTAAGTCCCTGTCTCCTAGGAATTCCTATAGTAGTTTCTGTTTTCTTGAACGAACTGTCTGATACAAGTCATGGCACACAATAGGCACTCAAAAATTATTAAATGAATAAACACGCCTTGATAGAAGGAAGTGACAGGACTAGAATGAATCCATGTTGGACGCAAAGGAGCATACTCAGGTGCTAGAGACAGTTACTTCTTTCCTGGAGGTTTCCTAAGACCCCAGTATGGAGGGCCAGGTATAGGCAGCAGACCCATTCTGCAGGGTATTTGGAGTGTGCCATATCTATGCATATACTAAAGTTAACATTTTAGAAAACTCTGTGTAGTTCATTCCATGATAAGGGGTTCAACCATTCCCAGTCTAGCCATTTTAAAAATAAATATTCAGTCCCAAGAGCTCAAACAGACATTGCTGAGGAAGAGGGGATCAGAATGGGGAGAACTTCTGATGTTTGCAGTCAGGGTTCCACACCAGACTGCATAATCTAAGTGCACAGTCTCTTTAAACAAGTAGCGACCTGCTCCTAAGGGCTTGGAATGAGCTAGGCTCTGTGCTAGTACTCCTTACTTCCCATCTCAGACTCCTCCCAGTAATCCCATGATGGAAGTATTACCTCTCCATTTTACAGATGAGGAGACAGGCTCAAGAGGCTCAGGGACTTGCCCAAGATCACTCAGCTAAGGCAAAGTGAGGATTTAGACTCAGATATCACCTTTTGGGGTGTCTGTCTAGCCCATGACTACCCATGCTTTCTCTAGAATCTGACCCCTCTTCTCTCTGATCCTCAGGGTTGGGCCCCAGCAGCCAGGTCTGTATGCATTTGGCAAGAGTAAAGAGGAGGCCCGAGGCTAAGTGCAGTGGCTCACACTTGGAATCCCAGCACTTTGGGAGGCAAGGTGGGAGGATCGCTTGAGCCCAGGAGTTCAAGACCAGCCTGGGCAACATAGAGAGACCCCATCTCTATAAAAAATAAAAATTAGCTGGGTGTGGTGGTGACACCCAGCTACTAGGGAGGCTGAAGCAGGAGGACTGCTTGAGACCATGGGGCCGAGGCTGCAGTGAACCATGAGCACACCACGGCACTCCAGCCTGGGTGATAGAGCAAGACCCTGTCTCAAAAAAACGGACACCCCAGAGCTCCATGTTCCTCAAGGTCCCCTTCTTTCTTTTCCCAACACTTACAGCCTTACCACAGCCTTCTGCCTCAGAGGCTATCCAGACAAATCTCATTACGCCTTTTACCCTTTTTGAAGTTAGTCACTGCAAAATCCCCAAACTCCCAGCCTAGTCCTCATCCCCTGCCCTCTGATCTTCATTTGGCTCTGTACATCCCCACACGTGACCTAACTTTTTCCTACTCCTGAAATCCTTCCACTGGGCTTCCTAATATTTTGTTAGTTACCAGCAAAATACTCTGTAACCTCATCCTTGTCCCTGAATGTTCCCTTTCTTCTTCCTCTAGAGGAAACCTAGCTCCCCTTCCAGTAGGCTGCCTTTCCTGAATCCCTCTCCAGTGGTGGCTGCTCTTATTCCTGCAGCCACTGGCAGGTGGGGTAGGTGCCCTCCCTGCTGCTTGTTGCCACTTTCAGATCATTTGTTCCTGTGCATTCCCCAAAACTGTGGCTTTGAAGTTGTGCCATCAGACCACACCCCTTTGATACTCCTTATTTCAGTCATCTACAGAGCCCTAGTCGCTCCCCTCTACTGTTCCCTGAAGATTTTTAAATGCTGAGCACTCTTTCTCCAACACTGCCCTGTCACAGTTCTTGGTGATTTCCATACAGATGATCCTTTTTAGTGATCATACATAGAGATGATCCTTCTTAGTGATCATACATAGAGACGATCCTTCTTAATGATCATACATAGAGACAATCCTTCTCCGAGCCTTGCTTCTCACTTCCCTGGCCCCTGTCATTCCACCTACTTCCACTTGTCACTCTCAAGGTCACACACCAGTGCTTACCACTAACAATAATTGTATCCCCTCCAAAATCTCATTGCAGGGTCTTCAGGTGAGAGCAGGCTGTTCTCCACCACCAAAAGGGATGGGGCTGCTGCTTCTGGCACAGAGAGCTCGGGCGGAATTTGCGGGTTCAAGATTTTCAGGCTTCTCTATACAAATATTCTCATCCATTATGTCAGGGTTCCACGTCTTACCTGCTACAGACTTTAAGGTCACCAGTGAGACTATGCATTCATCTCCTTTGCAGGTCTCTTCCTTAATCATCAAATTCTGAGCCCAATTCTCAGCAGAGTCTGCTTTGTGGCAGGAGGAGATGAGTCTCCTTTAAAGATGCCATGGGGTCCTCTGCCTTCCAAAGCGTGCCTTCACTTGGCAATTAGCTTCCCTGGACCCACCATTTTATTTTGCAAAGCTTTTGAGGCTGTCAAAAACAGCCAAGCCTCACCATGGTCCTTATAATTTCCTCCAAACTGATCAAGCACCCAAGCTTCTCGCCTTCCTCCTTGTACTGCATCTCATTAAGCACATGTGAAAGTTTAGCACTGGTCAAGCCCTGCATACCAGAGGTCACCACTCCATTCTCCACCAGCAATGGGGTCCCTATTGTCTTCAGATGGGTGGGCAAACTGATTCCTAAGTCCCACGAGGGCCATGCCTAGTACCAACTGCCTTAGTCCTCCCAGAAAACAGAGCCTGAGGCAGAAACTCGTATGATCACACTAATGAGGAGTGTAGACCCTTGGTAGCAAGACTGAGGGCAATGGGGAATGAGGCAGGGAGAGAGGGAGAGCAATCCAAAGGAACCATAGTGCTGAGCTTTGTTGACACAGTTTTGTAACAGGTGTAGCTGATGGTCTTCGGTCTATCTTCTTGTTTTCAGGACCATCTGATATGGTTAACTGTGTCCCCACCAAAATCTCATCTTGAATTACGTAGTTCCTGTAATCCCCACATGTCATGGGAGGGAACTGGTGGGAGGTAATTGAATCATGGGGTTGGTTACCCTCATGCTGCTGGTTCACGTGGTAGTGAGTTCTAATGAGATCTGATGGTTTTATAAGGGCTTTTCCCCTTTTCGCTCGGCACTTCTCCTTGCTGCTGCCATGTGAAGAAGGACGTGTTTGCTTCCCCTTCCGCCATGATTGTAAGTTTCCTGAGGCCTCCCCAGCCATGAACTGTGAGTCAATTAAACTTCTTTTCTTTATAAATGATCCGGTCTCAGGTATGTCTTTATTTGCAGCATGAGAACGGACTAATATGCCATCCATGCTGTATCTGAATAGACCTGAAAATCTGGTGATGGGGGTGGGTTATAGAGAGGATTTATCCTCAGATTTCCTTTCGTTTCCTATAAAGGCTTGCCTCACAGAGCATCGGCTCTCTTGCACTCCTGGGTGGTGTCACCCACCCCTTCAGTGACCCTGAAGAAATCAGAAAGCATGCCTTTGGGTGTAATTTTTTTCTGGGTGCAGAAGTGGAGGGAGGATCCTGCAGCCCTGAAGGTGCCCCAGGCTGCAGAATTGCAGGGTCCCTGCAGCTGTGGCTGGCATGCCGCTCACTTGGGGGAGTCAGTCCCTGTGGCAGCAGCTGGGGCAAAACAAGAGGTCAAGGGCACTAGTGATGGTGAGTGAGGCCCAGAGGGCTTGAGGCCGTGCATAGGAGGTTCTGAGATGTCCTGTGAAACGAAAATCAGATTATGTGATTCAGAACTCTCATGATGTCTCACCCCACAGTGGCCCACAGATCTTGCCTACTCTGGGCCCTACCACTCTTTGAGCTCCACTCCTTCCTCTCCCACAGGGTGGCTTTACTCCAGCAGCACTGAAGGCCCCACCTGTCCTTGGTCTGTCACAAGCCTCCTGCCCCAGGGCCTTGGCACCTGTGTTTCTCTGCCTGAGGGCTCTTCCCTCACAATCCTGACTGCCTGTTTCCTTCATTTCCTTCAGGGCTCTTGTCAAATGTCACTTTGTCTATGAGCCCTTCTTTGTCTACCTTATGGAATTTCATCCCCGTCCCCCACTCAGCTCTCTCTTTGCCCTGCCATATCGCTGTCCTGACATCCTGTGCATTTTGTCAGCTGTTTCTTTCCCGTCTTCTCTGAACTAGAACGTAAGCTCCCTGAGGGGAGAGGCTTTTTCTGTTGGCTGCCTGCATCTATGGCAGACGTGGAACATTGCTGGTGCTCCATCAATCTTAAGTGAACAAATGATTAAGTAAATGAATGACGGGGATGCAATCCCCCACTCCCCTAGCAATGACTGATTCGACCAGAGAAGACCCCTGGCCCAAGCTGGGTCAATGAGGTTGTCTCTCCAGGGAATTTGGAATTGGGCTTAAGAGCTTATGAGGCTCTGGAGGAGCAGAAATTCAGACCTGTGAATTCAGGAGCTGTGGGGTGGCATTTCACCCCATGCCAAGGTGGAAGGAGTGGGTCTGAAGGGAGAGGAGACTTAAGAGGCCCTGCAGGGGACGGAGAGAGGCCAGCGCCAGCTCCATCCTCCCCTTGGAAGACACCCCAGGACCTTATGATAAATTCCTCCTTTCTGCTTAAGCTAATGAGAATGGCCTTAGTTTTACTTGCAATTAAAGTCTTAAATATCAACACTACCATTTACTGAGCGCCACTGTATCCAACAGGGGCTGTGCTGAGCCTTATCCTGCTTTGTGGAACCTAAGCAGGTCACTTCTTGCAGTGCAGGCCACGTGGGGCCCCTGGGTCACTCGCAGCACCTCGGTTAGCACACAGCCCTTGCTGAAGGAGCTCTGAGGCTGCCCCGGGGCCTTTTCCTGGCACCCAGGGGGTGGCCCAGCTGCTCCAGAGCCTGAGGCCTCTCCTTCTCACCCTGGCACATGGCACTCCCCCCAGCCCAGCTGTCACCACAGGCTCCCTGCTCCTTGCCACCTTGGTGCCTGAGGCTCCAGGTCTCAGCCTGAGGCTCCAGGTCTCTGGCCTGGGCCACATCACTCCTGCTCTCCGACCCCTGCATCTGGCTCCTGCTCTCCCAGCCTCCTGAGCCCCACAGCCCCCTCCCCCCAGGCCTGACCCCAGAGCGCAGAATCTATTGTCCTCTTCTGTCCCAGCCATCCCCTAGCCCAACCTGACAGCTTCTCCATTAAGGATGCACATTTGCAAACAGCTGATTTACATAGAACACAAGGAAACGGGCTCCATTTGCAGAGAACAAGGAGACTCCTGGTCTCTGGTCACTTAAAATGGCAAGGATCTGGGATGAAGAAGCCTCCTGCCCTTTCTACCTTTTTCTAGGCAACTCTGAAGGGGTCATTGGACCCACAGTAGGGGGCAGGGGAGGAAGGCAGGTTGAACAAAAGTAAGAAATGAGGTGTTGTGCTGGCATATGCTATTTAGTTTCTGTATTTGTTTTTAGAAAAATTTTATTCCTTATGTACCTATGCCTTTGTGAACCTTTAGGGTCTGTTTTTAAATTCTGCCAAGCCTCCCCTAGCCCTGTTACTCCCGACAAAACACACACACACACACACACACACACACACACACACACACACACACACAGAGTTTTTATTTCAAAGGTGAGCAGTCATGGGACAGAAAGGTAGAGTGTACTGTAGCACAGCTTTGGAGTCAGAAGCCCCATATTGAATCCCAGCGCCGCTCTCCATGAGCTGCTGATACAGGACATACTGAAACTGACAAGGAATCTATTGGGGCTTCAGTTTCCCTACTAGTACAACGGGGGATAATAATATCAACTCTGTGGAGTGGTTTTGGGGGAGGGAGAGATTAAGCGCATGCATGTAGGGTACTGTGTGCCGTGCTGGGCAGGTAAGGGATCTGCGAGTGGTAGTTACTATTTAGGTTTAGGAAGCAAAAACTCAACCACATGCCCCATCCTGGCCTCCTCTCTCATCCTTCCAAGAGACTCTGCCCTTTGATCTGACCCAGGCACAGATTGATACCCACCCCTAGATGTGGGCAGAGGACACAGGACATTTGCTTCCCTGCTTTTATTAGTTCACATTCTTCCCCAGAAAGGGCCCTTCTCTTTTGTTCTGTTCTTTGTCTATTAGGCCTCCTCTCCCCCTACTCCCCCACTGAGAAGGTGACAACGTGTGGGCCCTTGGCGGGGTTGGGGGCAGACAGGGTTGGGACACGATGATGCAACAACTCTGAACATGCCAGGTGTCAGGTGTTACTAAGCTCTGCAGATCGGCTATCTGATTTAATCACCCAGTTTGTGCATTCATGGCAGGCAATTTTAGCCGATCCCTGAGAAGTTCTCAGAAACAGTGTGGTGATCTATTACTGATGTCTGCCATGAGTGAAGTCATGGGACTATCATGATTTCATTTGCCTTCTCAGCTGGGAGCAGTTGGGAACATGTAGGAAGGACTCTGAGCTCCAGCTGAAGCTCAAGTGGGCTTCCTGGGAAGGTGATCCCTAAGCAGACATCTGTAGAATGAGTAAGAGGATGGTCAGTGGAGGAAGGATGGGCAAGGTGCTCTGGACAGGAAGT
Source organism: Ateles fusciceps (assembly GCA_036589455.1). NCBI lineage: Eukaryota > Metazoa > Chordata > Mammalia > Primates > Atelidae > Ateles > Ateles fusciceps. The sequence continues at coordinate 9,792,187 of JAZHEH010000733.1, forward strand.
AGCATGGGTATTAGACATAAACCACCATGTGGGCAGACAGGTATTGCTGGGGCATAAAGCAGGAGGCAGGGAGAGACGGAAGATGAAGCAGACAAGAAAATTGATGAATGGTCCATGTAAAGCAGTTAGAATGCATAGTAAGTGCTCAATAAACTGTAGCTGCCATATTATTATTGTTGTTGCTGTTGTTACTGGAGAGCGTCAATAAATGTTTCTTGGCTGATAGGCAGCGGACAAGGCCCATGAAGCACCTAGGGGATAGTGCTCAGTAAATTCCTAGTTGACTTATTGGCAACCTGATCAATGATCAATTGACTCTGGGAAAGTCCAGCCATGGCAGGCGACAATATATCAGGATAAAGATGTAAGTGGCAGTACAAATACCCTACCCCAAGTCCAAAATCAGGCAAACTATGCATTTTACTTAGCCCCTTCTCTGGGGAAGTCGTCCTGGCTTGCTCCAGGCCTACCAACAGTCTACTTATTTCCGCCTCTGAGTCTGGTGACTTTTCTTTGCAGCACAGCTATGGCTTCTTGTCCATGTCCTGCAGTTGTCCCCCTCTCCCCACCTAGCTGCAGAGGGAGAGCTCAGCCGGGACCCCCCCTGAGGTTGCTGTTTTCGGTCCGCTCTGCTCACTTTCCTAGGGGCTGCTTTGAGACTCAGACCGTGGGCTTCCCCCACAAGAGCCGGTGCAGCCCCACCCTTCATTTCTATACCGTGCTTATTTTGTTTTTTTTTTTTTAGGAGACAAGGTCTCGCTCTGTTACCCAGGCTGAGGTGCAGTGGCATAATCATAGCTCACTGTAACCTTGAACTCTTGGGCTCAAGCGAACCTCCCACCTCAGCTTCCTGAGTACCTGGGACTACAGATGCATATCACCCCACCTGGATAATTTTTAAAATTTTTTTGCAGAGATGGGGTCTTGCTATGTTGCCCAGGCTGGTCTCAAACTCCCAGACTCAAGCAATCTTCTTGCCTCAGCCTTTCAAAGTGTTGGGATTACAGGCATTAGCCACTGCACCCAGCCTGCTTCCTTATTTTATAGGAGGAAGGGTCTGTGCCACTCCCTTGACCTCAGGCTGTTCAGTACACAAGGAATTTCCATCCCCTTCCCTCCACCCTCAGGGTGTCCGTCCCTGCTCCTACCCTCCCTGCATCCCTCAGAGCCTAATTGAAGAGGCTCCGCCTGGCAGAGAAAATGAAAGCTTTATCTTCCTAGTCCATCCTGAAGCGTGTTAAGATGATGGATGAGTTTCCAGACCTGCATGCTCCTCCCAGTAGCATTAACAAAATTGCCTTTCAGGATCCCAACTTCCACGTCAAGATGGGCTGCTGTGGAGATGGGAGCCCCAAGCTTTGGCGCTTGACGGCGAACATTAAAATCATTTTAATGCTGCATTTAGGATTTGCGTTCCCTGTGTGCGAGCCAGTCCCATTGCTGGCACCGGAATAAGATGAATGATGTTTGTTAAAAAGCTCTTTGGTACAGCCTGATTGACCATTAGGAACACTCAGTTGGGAGCAGGTGCGTGGGCCCCGCTTCTGGGTCTGCATGGGACCCGTCAGAAATGCTGTCACTGTTAGCCCTATTGGGTCACAGCCAAGTCTTTTCCTTCAGGCCTCTCCCACCTCCCCCAGGCTATACTGTCAAGAGGTCAGAGATGTGTCAAAGCTAAGAGAGTTCTGAGCTGGAATCTCACCTCTGAAACTAGGTTGCTGATGGAACGGGGCGAACCATTTCCCCCACTGGACATCAGCGTCCCCATCCATGAAATAAGAGAATGGCTAGCTGTTATGGGTTAAATGGTGTCCCCCTAAAATTCACATGTTGAAGTCCAACCTCTCTCCCAGTCTCAAAATGTGATCTTTTCGTAAATAGGGTGTTTACAGAGGCAATCGAGTTAAAATGAGCTCATTAGGGTGGGCCCTAATCCAGCGTGATTGGCATCCTTATAAAAAGGGGAAATCTGGAGACCTGTGTGAAGATAAAGGCAGGGATTGTGGCGATGTGTCTACAAGCCAAGGATTGCCAAAGATTGCCAGGAAAGGGGTGAGTAATGGAGCCTTCCTCACAGCCCTCAGAAGGAACCAGCACTGACAGTGCCTTGATCTCAAGTTTCCAGCCTGCAGAACCGTAAGACCCTATGTTTCTGTTGTCTAAGCCGCTCAGTTTGTGGTGCTTTGTTAAGGCTGTCCCAGGAAATAAATATGCTAGCTGGAGCCCTGCCCACTCGGACACTCCCTGAGTCTGTGACGCTAGGATTCAGCCTTAGGGACCAGCTGGGATGAGGGGAATCTGCTCTCTGCTGCTCCAGGAAAACTTGGAGGGTGGGGAACCAAGCGGGCAGGACCTTGGAGCTGAAGCCACTGACTGTCTTTGTTCCCAAACCAAAATGGTTAAAAAGGCCCAGAAGCCCGGGGAGGAACTGCTGGTCCCCTGGGGACAGTTGGATGGAAGAGGAGGTTGGTCCCAAGTATATGAGTCCAGGCAGAGCTCTGGTGCTGGGCTGAGGGCCACTCATGACTCAGGGTTGGGGGCCTTGAACCCTCACCTGGAAACCCAGAGCAGGGAGCGGATGTCTGCCTCTGGGCATAGGAAAGAAGGGACACGTGTTGATCCAGTGTCAGCTTCTTGATGCTCCCAGGTCAACTTGCTTTTCTCCCAAATGAGAGTATTTTTCATTGCAAGGAAATGAATCCCCTTAGTGTGTGTTACAGAAAAGTAAAGTTAAAATTCATGCATACCTGAGTATGTGGCCTGAATCAGACCCATGAATACTGACCAAGCACCCAGCACAGCCAGGCACTTTCACTGCATTCTCTTAATCCTACTGACAACTCTATTTTTGCACATATTACTGTCTCCCATTTTACAGAGGAGGAAACCAAGATGCTGGGAAGTGATGTGTGACTCACAGTTATATAGTGCTTGGACTGGAACTCAGAGAGTCTGACCCCCTCACCCCCCACCCCCACAGCTTAGCCGCTCATGACAAGATTCTGTGTCACTGGGTGCCAGGCCCAGTGACACAGAATCTTCTCATGAGAGGCTAAGCCGTGGGGAGAAGTGGAAAGAGCTGAGGATGGCAGAGCAATTGATGAAGAATGAGGAACAATCAGGGGCGTGGAGGGTTAGAAACACTTATGCTGGCTGTGAGATGATGGTGGGGGAGAGGACTAGTGGGCCGTGGGCCGTGTTTATCTGTGGGGCCACCCTGTTGACCTGGTGGCTGAGCAGGAAGCATATCTTCTTTGGTTCCTGGGAGGTGGCTTGTGTGGGGACTGCAGAGGGATCGGTCCCGGCGGGCGACATCCCCGCCACCGCCCCTCCCCCACGCGGCAGGTAGCGCCAGGTGTATTTGGCAAAGCCTCGGGCACGGGGGAAGGCCAATCAGCCTGAGTGAGCGGGGGCTGCGCTGGAGCTGGGGATTGCTGGGGATTGCTCTTGCAATCAGGGCATTTCACACAGCAAATTGTGGTCATTTAGGCCTCTCTCCGGCGAGCTTAATTTCAGGCCCAAGCACAGAGGATATTCAGAGACACAATGAGGTAATTTCACATTTTAAAGCAGAGAATGCAGCGTAAATTAGTAGAAAAATCATGACACTTATAAACCCGTTCTAAAGATGTATTGTTCCCTTCTCTTCTGGGAGGAAAAAAAATCAGCTTCTATTAAGATTGAATTAACCACTGGAGGAGATTCCTCAGACGGCCCATTCATAAGGAGAAATCTATTTTAAACTTGGTGGAAAGGCTTTTGCAGCAAGTGTTGGGAAGAGAGTTCCCGAGGAGGTGCAGGTGCTCTTGCAGCAGTTCCTGCACCTGGGCAGGGGGAAGCAGGGTGCTCAGGCCGGCGCCCTCCCATGCCTACCCCCAAGTTGGCCCCCTTTGGGTACGGCCTTGAGTGGTGTAAATGCTGAGGTCAGATGCCCCCCCAGACAGTGATGTAAGTACACATCATTTATTTGGGAGTGAGGGAGGGGAGCGGGGGAAGTGAGATGCCAGGGCTGGGGGGGCAGTGAAGGGTCCTGCATGAAGTCAGCCACCCCTGTGGGCAACCAGAGGAGAGGAGACCATGCCCCTGAGAGCTAGCCACCATGAGGGCTGGGGAGCTGGGCTGTTTATTCTGCCCAATCCTAAAAGTCATTGTGGAGGGCTGCTCCATAAATTTATTGGTTTTAATTTCTTGGCTTTTCTGATCTCTACCCTGAAGGTGGCGAAGTGGGCTCCAGCAGCCAGAGACAGTCCTCTTCGAGGCTGTGGGGAGCCAGGCAGGTGCTTTGTTAAGGCAGTCCCAGGAAATAAATATGCTAGCCTGGAGTGGTCAGTGTGACGGGATCTAGCACGTGCTACCCGGTTACTGGTATTCTCACTCCCAAACCCCATCCCAAGGTGCTTCCGTGAGCTCTAGTACATCTTTTCTTTTTTGAGACAGGGTCTTGCTCTGTTTCCCAGGCTGGGAGTGCCGTGGTACAATCTCGGCTTACTGCAGCCTCTATCTCCCAGGTTCAAGTGATTCTCCTGGCTCAGCCTCTGGAGTAGCTGGGATTGCTGGCTAATTTTTGTGTTTTTAGTAGAAAAGGGGTTTTGTCATATTGGCCAGGCTGGTCTTGAATTCCTAGTCTCAGGTGATCCCCCGCATCTTAGCCTTCCAAAGTGCTGGGATTACAGGTGTGAGCCACCATGCCCGGCCATCCAGCGCTTCTTTTATTCCAGACAGGCAGGTGCCATGCCAGCTTTCTGTGTCACCGAAGGGGTTATGCCAAGAAGATAAGCCCTATGTTCTGGTCCCATCTCTTTCCCTGGCAAATTGTCAACCTGAGCTCCCTCCTGCCCTCTTTCTGGGTCACAATGTCCCCAGGTGTTTTGGGATGCCCTTCAAAGCTTTTCCTTGCTCTGCAATAATGGTTTATATGGCAGGGGGGAGGTGAGAATGCCAGTCTGATTCCATCACCTCTCCTAGCATCCAGCTCTGGCTCTTGGGCCTAGCAGGCCAGTGACACTTTGCTGAATGGAGCAGGACTGTGGGGCTTGAAGGCAGAGCCCTGGCCAGATGGACTGACCATGTCCTGATCTCCTGAACCAGAGAGAAGCCTTGAATACCACGCCCATGGAAGGGCCCTACTGGCCCTGGTTGTGCCCAGGCTGGGAACCAGAATGTGCCCAGGTCATGGCCCAGCCTTGGGGTCCAGGACATTAGGATCCCTTTTTACTTTTAAAATAACATCCATTTTAAGGCAAATCCATCTGAGAACTGGTGAATTTACTCCACATGGGAAACACCTGAGCACAAGACTAAACTCTGGGTTGAGTGTTTATTCACTATGGAGTATTCCCCGCCTCTGTTTTATCATTCGAGTTAAAGTAAGCCTTTTTAATCCACTGTACTTTTCATGCCAGAATATATGTTGACTTTCTGTGCCCAACCCCACTTTATGATAAGTTTCCAGTTCATTTTTTCAGAGAAATCAACTTCAATGTTGATCAAAAGGGTTTTTCAGAGATCCAGGTGACAGAGCCCATGAATTCAGTTCTCAAAGAGACATAGGGCCCCAGAGCTTGTCCCCACACCCAAAAGTGGGGTGCAGAGGCTGCCAGCTGTCCAGGGGGTGATTTCTCCCCAACACCACCTGCGCCATCCATCCCCCCAGGCTGGGAGCCTCTCGGGAGCCTCATCCAGCCCCAAATGGTGGCGCCTCCAGCTCCCTTGACAGCCAGTGGTGGTGAAATGGCTGCTACAAGAGTTCAGCTTTCTACAAAGACAGAAATAATCAGGTTGACCAAAGGGGAAAAAAAGGGAAAATTGAGCATTATGAGGGTGATAATTCAGAAAGTGTCAGCCTCAGAATAATTGAATCCGATGACATTTTGTGCTACAGGAAACAATAGCAGCTAGCCCGCTGCCCGTCTGATTCATGTCTGGTTCATGTTTAACAAAACAAGGGCAGGGGTCACGCAGCCACGAGCCCCATAAATAACCCGTTAATGGGATTTCCAAACAAGCTGTCCTCAAAGTGGCTTTCCGTCTCACTGAGAGAATATTAAAATGCAAATGGATTCGGGCTGTGTCTTCATAAACAACCGTGTTCATTTAACCTCCGACCTCCCCCGCTTAACTGCCCATTCCAGCAATTTGTACGGGCTCCTCGGCCACAGGCTCCTGCGGTAATTCAGGGAAAGTGCATTAAAGGAAAGGGTTACAATTTGGATGCTCAGTTAATCACGCTATTGAGATGTTTGTGGACAGAATCGTGCTCCTCCTCACACTTGTCTCCGGCCTTGTGTCCCACCCCCCACCCCCACCAGCCCAAACGTGGCCGGTTGGTTCCTTTTGTTGGAGAATCTGCTGCAGTGGGTGTGGCCCTGGAGGTGGGTAGGCTGTCTTCCCAGCTGACTGGGGGCCCCTCCTCAGGCCTCCAATCACCAGTTTGCTTTTCCTTGGCTGCCGTTCCGCTTGGGGTCTGGCCAGAGACCCTCAGTTAAATGTAGATGGTCTCAAGGCTCGTTCTCCTTTGCGAAATGGCCCAGGCTTACCTCGGGCAGCCACTTGTCACTTGGTTTATTCCCAGGGGCCCCCTGTCTGTTCTCTCCAGAGCTGCCCTGACCCAGCCCTGGCACTGGCCTGGCAGCTCTTTGATCAGCTCTGTGAGAGGCAGCTCGGGTGTATGTTCCTCCCTGGGCCCTGAGCATGCTTCCTGAGCCTTGATCCTCCATCAATCTGGCTATGTGGAGACATAAGCACAAAGATGAGACTGGGACTAGGGTGTGAGGTCTGATAGCCTGGGCACATTTCTGGAGAGGAGACAGGCACTTCGTTGGAGGAAGTGCTACATGATCTTCTCCGTTGCTTGGATGGATCACATGGGCACTGCACTCTTCAGTTTACAGAGGGCTTTTTCACATGGATGATCTCAGCAGATCCACTCAAGTCTGGCGCCTGGTACCTGGTAGGTGTTCAATCTTAGAGATGAAGAAAGCTAAACTCAGAGAGGCTAAGTGACCTGTCTCGGGTCACCCAGTGATTGGAAGGTGGGGGTGGGCCTGCAGACGTGATCTACTCTGAGGCACAGTTTTTCCGCATGCCTGGAAGAGGTCCCAGCGTTCTGTGGCTTCTCTCTGAGGGGCAAAGGGAATCTGTGAGAGCCTGGACTGGAGTCTTTACCCTCTCTTGGGCAGGAGGAGAGCTGAGGAGGTGAAGCCATGCTGGGGAGGACATGTGGGAGTGGGGGACAGGTATCCATGTCACTGGCCTCAGCTGGAATCGATAGTCTCCCTGTCCCAAATTGGGCTGCCCATTTCAAGTTGGATTTTTGTGTTGTTCTTTGAAGCAAGTGTTTCTCTCCTTTGGCTTTTTCTTCCCATTTCTTTATAAGGAAGGGCAGGGGAATGAATCTCTGATGATGTCTCGAGTTTGCTAATGCAGACTTGGGTCTCTGGGGACCACAAAAATGAGAAATATCCAACTCTGCCTTGCTCCCCCTGCTTGATAAACTCAAATATGCTTCCAGTTATAAATCTGTCTGAGGCTGAAACTGCAGAGGCCAACCCGTTAAGGAGCTGGGCTGGGGCCGTGGCCACTGGGCTTCTTGGTCCTGGCCTGCGTGGAGGTCACCCTCCGTCACCCTTCCTCCATCCCACCCCATCCCTCTTCTCTATTTCTTTTTTTTTTCTCTTCTCTGCTCTCTTTCTCAGACTCAGCACCTCCAGGGGTGACAAAGAGTGGGGGAGGAAGGGGATCCCACGAGGGCTGGGGAACCCGGGGTCCTGCAGAGATCACTGGCCCCTGCCTGTATCTCCTGTTGGGTTTCTCTGCCACTTTCCTTGGATGGATGGACTCTGTCTTTCTTTTCCCCTCCCCATTTTGTTTCTGTTTCTGCTTCTCTGTTCTCATTGTGTCTCTGAGATGTTCTCTTGGTTTGTACCTCCATCTCCGTTTTCTCTCTGTTGTGGGTCTTCCCGTCCCTCACGTCTGCTTCTCTCTGCCTCTCCCTGCCCCTCTGCAGTGAGACTCCCTAAGTTCTGGCCGGGCAGGTTCCCCTGACAGCTCTGTGCTGGCTGCTTTGTCTCCAGCTCACCCTGTTCTCCACTCTCTTCTCACAGCAGTTTATCTAAAATGCAAATTGGACCGTGTCTTTCCCTGGCTTAAAATCTTTCAAGGCTCCCCCACCAGAACTTGGCAGGATTCCTCCCCCACCTCCCCCAGGATCATCCCTCTTCACCCTCCTGGTTCCACTCAACTGTGTGTGTGTGTTTCTCTTTCTCTACACACACACACACACAAGTGCGCACGCTTGCACACACACACACACACAATGAGCATCTGGAGGGAGAGACACATACAGAGACATAGAGACAAGGGAGATAAGAGAGAGAAGTGAGACAGAGAGCGAGAAAGAGACAGAGAGACAGGAGAAGATCTTACACTGGAAGAGAAATGGGTCCTTCAGCTCTCAGCTCTCCAGGCCTCCCTTCCATGGCGAGGCCAGGTCACGTGTACAGGGGACTTTCTATCCTGAATCCTGTGCTGCTAACCACTGTGGCAGCCTGACTGTTCCGGAGTAGGCAGTCCAGGTAGGAGGAAGTCTTGGGCAGAAAGAGGAGCACTTTCTGATTGTAGAAAGTGGGAGGAAAACAGGGGCGTAGGGAGGCAGACCCATTTACAGGTGGCTGCGGGATGTGGATGGCCCTGTTTCTCTGTGAAGTAGGAAGGGAGGCCACCTGCTTGTGGGATGTGCAGGGCATTCACTAAGGAGGGGAGGAGAGGTAAGGGCCTGGACAGGTCTCAGAGGGTCCTGTGACAAGGAAACACTGAGGGCCTGGTGGGCAGCAGAGGACCCCTGTTGATGAGCATGAACTTGTGGGTGGGTGAGTTCCTTCAGCAGCACAGATACAGCAGCACACAAGGGGGCCGTTGGATTGACCCAGGAGTGGGTTTTTCTAAGGGTGTGATGGAAAGGCAAGGGACAAAGGAACTGAAGCCACTGGCAAAGTGTGGATAGACCACAGGACTTAGGTGGGATTGGGAAGAAAGGAAAGCCTAGAAGGGCAGATTGGGAAAACTCAGAGGGGGGAGAAACAGTTGTTGGTTTTGTGGAGACTGAAGGACAGGTGCAGTGCAAATAAGCTGGAGGGGTTGGAGGGTCTGGGGGCTCAGGCCCAAGAGTAGGTAGATAGGTCACCCATTTCAGGGGCATTGTGGCCCTGGGTGAAAGGGACATTAAAAGGGTCATGGAGTGGCAGCTGAGACACAGTGCAAGGATATCACTGAAGGGGGGACAAACCACTGGGGAGACCTAGTGGCTGGAAACAATCATTTGTTATTGCTCCCATGTCTAGAGTCAGCTGGGAGCTCTTGCTGATCTTGGCCAGGCCGGCTCAGGCTCAGGCTCAGGCTCAGGCTTGGCTGATCTTGGCCTGGCTCACTCATGTGTCTGAGGTCAACTGGCATGGTTGGTCTCAGATGGCCTCACTCACATGGCTGGGGGTTGATTGGCTGTTGGCTGGGTGTTGGGATAGCTGGGGATTGTGCATCTCATTATGCAGCTCAGGCCCAGACTGAGAATGTGTGCAGCATCGCTTCTGCCTCTTTCCATTGGCCAAAGGGAGCATGGAGCCCTGCCTAAAATCAAGGAGAAGAGAACTAGACTTCCTCATCTTGATGGGAGAAGCCACAAGGATGACAGGCTATTTTCCAACCTACTGCAGTTAAGGCCACCTGAGAGTCCAGGGGGTTGGAGAGGCCATCAGCCACAACACAGATTCTCTAGGATGTGGACTGAGATTCAGGGGCTAAGGTCTTCAAAGAGGGAGGGGGAGGTGACACAGAGCACTGAAGATGACAGTATCAGGAATGGCAGAGGCCATTCAGGCCTTTGGAGGAGAAAGTGTGTGTGTTTGTGTGTGTGTGTGCATGCATGTGTGTGTACATGCTGACGTGTGGGGGGATGAAGAAGAAAGCCAACCTCTGAGGAGGGTGCAGGGGTGGGCACAGTGACAACCCTGGGAAATAGTTCCTGGTACTTTGCAGATTCATAGCATTAGCAATTCAGTCCCTTTCCCCTGCCCCATTCCTCTGCTGGTAACTGACAGAAGGTCACGGCTCATCAAGATGCTACCCAGGGGAAGGTTGCTACATCAGCTCTTTCTTATTGACCGGACTGTCTTCACATTCTTTCACTCAACAAGTAATTATTGAGCATCAGTCATGTGCCAGGCTCTGTGTCGGGGACAGGAAAGAAGACACAGTCTCTGCCCTTGGGGAACTCATAATTTAGACATTACAGCCAAGGTGTATCTACACACACATGTACTCACATGGGTGTGTGTGCATGTGCACATATACACACATACAATGCCCTCTGCACCCACAGATGATTTGTGAGTTAAAATATGTAAATACATTTGCAAAATTTAAAAAAACCCTTCAAAATCATCCTGATTATCTATTTTCTGTTAATCTCTGACAAGTTTGAGATTTTTCTTTGTTTTAGAAATGGGGTCTCACCAGGTTGCCCAGGCTGCTCTTAAACTCCTGGGCTCAAGCAATCTGCTGGCCTTGGCCTCCCAAAGTGCTGAGACTATAGGCATGAGCTACCGTGCCCAGCTGAGATTTTTCTAGAAGAAAAAACTGTATTTTAAAAAGTAATCACAGATTCTATTCAGTGGTTTATTTGAAATGTTCCATATTCAGGATGGCTCTTGAATATATTTCTGTGAACAAAGGGATGCCAGGAACCCCTCTTCCCCCCAAATAAAATATATAAAAATAACGATGCAGCAATAATAATAACTTCCTTGTGACACTCTGCAATTCCAAAAGCCCAATCGTGCATGCTGTATCAATTTTCCTGTAAATGGCATCTCAAGTTTGGCCTTGGAGTCCATGGGAGGTTTATGAGACCAAGCGTGGATTAAGTCCTCCTAAACTGAAGGGTAGGCTGGCAGGGTCTTTAAATGCTAACCAACTCTGGAGGGTCAGGGTAAGCCCTTCTAAAGGAAAGAGATGCCTCCTCTGTTCCCCCAGTCCTGTTGCCTCTCCCTGGGCAGGAGTTGGCTCTCAGCAAAGGGCTCCAGAGCTAGGGCCAGCACTGGGTTCCATGGCTGTCCTTGGCCAGAGTCACAGATGGACAAGATCTGGGAAGAGTCATTCAATCGAGGAATGGTAGAGCTGTCAGGAGCTTAGGAGACCTCTGAGCCTTAGTTACACTCTGTCAAATAGGGCTAGCATCACACCTGACTTCAGGGTTGCTGTGAAATAGAGATACTATGGGCCGGGATGGTGCTGGGGTAGCTGCTCTATGGACACTATGGATGCAAGGCGGTGTCCAGGCTGTCGGTCCCACTTCCCCCACGTGAAATCTAGTTGAAACCTGTGGCTCTAATCACCCAGTCCATGGCACCTTCTCTGGAGACTGTGGCTGGGTCTCTAACTCCATGCTTTCCAGAGGTGCCAGGGTGCTCTAAGCTTCTTCTCAATCTGTGTCCCAGGGAGCTGAAGATCATACCCAAAGGCATGCCCTGAGGCAACTCAGATGCAGAAAAACTTCATCCATCCCCTTAGCCAACAATATGTGATCTTATGCTTTGGGTTAGGTTAAGTGCTGTGCTGGAGATAGACATGGATTGGACATATTCTCCGCCTGCGTGAAGCTCAAAGTTTGCTTGGGGGAGACAGACAAGATCACAGGTGATCTCAGTGCAGAGTGATACAAAACCAATCAGAGGAGGAAAGGAAATGGCCTCTTGGAGCAATCAGGGAGGGCTTCAGTTGAATAGGAATTCCCTGAGTGGTAAAAGTGGGGAAAGGCAGGAGCTGCCTGTGCATGGGCAGGAGCATGTGAACAGGAGGTTATGCGAGGAGGTGGGGCAAGCAATGAGGCCAGAGAAGCAGGCAAGGGTTAGCTGGTGTAAGGCGGTGATGAGACTTGCTAAGCGGTCTAGGCTTTATCAGGGGCAACTGCAGTCATTGAACAGACTTTAGGGAGCTCTAGCCAGTATATGTCAGGCTAGAGCATAAGGCATATTGATATGGCTGTTTTTGCTACCCAAGTGGCTGCATCCAAGTGTGAAAGATGCTGTTTTCCATTACCAAGTCACGTGACTACCAGGCGTGCTCCACTGATCCTCATGAGTTTCCTGGTTCCTCACTCTCTGTGCTCACTCCCATCTTTTCTCAAGGCTCTTCCAATATATATGTATGTATATGCCCAAACTGAAGTGTCTTTTCCCATATATATATATATATAAGAGAGAGAGAGAGAGAGACAGAGAAAGAGAGAGACTTGAGTCCAAAATTATATCTATATCTATATCTATCTATCTAGTGTTTTTAGTAAAGACTAGTTTCACCATGTTGGCTAGGCTGGTCTCAAACTCCCGACTTCAGGTGATCTGCCCACCTTGGCCTCCTGAAGTGCTGGGATTACAGGCGTGAGCCACCACGCCCAGCTTCTTACAGTCTTTTACCGAATACTCAAGCCTCCTACATCCTTCAGGCTCAAGGATGGGACGATGCTCTGAGATGGCTATCATACCTGTTATTTGAAAGCAACAAAGAACAAAATGTTAAATGATTTGTTTTATAAACTGCATCAAAAATCTCTCCTGGAGATGGCTCCATAAAAACCTCTGTCTGTTGCAGTGAGCCAAGATTGTGCCACTGCACTCCTGCCTGGGTGACAGAGCAAGACTCCGTCTCAAAACAAAACAAACCTCTGAGTCTAAGTATCATGAAACCATTCGAGGCCCCAAGCCAGGCACTTAGAGATGGAGATGAATGAATGAATGCGGGTCCACTCAGGTAGCTTCCACTTAATGAGGGAAATGGACAAGGAAGTCACCTATTTTATCCAGTGTTGTAGGGGTTTAACAAAGGTGAGCAGAGGGAGACTGAGTTGGGGGGAGCCACGGTAAGTAAGAGAACCTGGCCCAGCCTAGGGAGGAGGGGCATTTTGAGAAGCATCTTACATCAGGTTTCCCGGAGACAGACTCTGAGATGGAGATTTGTATGGGGGAAGTTTACAGGAGAGGGTTCTGGGAAGTCATGCCCGTAAGGAGACGAGGGAAGCATCCTGGCCCGGGAGAGGTTTAATTGCTAAGCAGTTGCACCAGAGGCCTCAGCCAGTCTCACAGGGAGCCCTGGAGCTGGGAAGGACAGAGTGGTGCAGAATGGAGGCAATTGGCTGGGCCTATACTCCATACCAACCAGTCAGTGGATGTGGGTGCCCCAGGGATGGGGCATAACCTTGAGGGAGGCAGTCAGTGCTCCTGCTCCCAGTGCTGGGGGAATGAGCACCCTGGTCCTGGGAAGAGATCTGGGTAGCACACTACAGTATCCACTACAGGGGGCCTCCCAGAGGGCGAGGCCTACACCAGACGTGAAGGAGCAGGATGCTTCTGATGAAATTGTTGTTCGTGGTGGTGGTGGTGGTGAGAACAGCATATGCAAGGCTCAGAGGCCTTGTTTTTTGGAAAAGAGCAAGTAATTTAATATGGCTCAAGCCCAGAGCTCAGACGTGGGCAGCAAAAGAAGGGGCTGGGTAAGTAAACAGGGGGCGAAACCCCTGAACGGCCTCGTGTGACAAACCCAGGTTCAGAATCTTGATCTTTGTCACACTGTGATGAGGAGCCACAGAAGGGTTATGATCTGATATGTCCTCTAGACTCACTCTGGCCGTTCATGAAGGAAGCAAGACAGATGGAGGGGGAGGATCATTAGGCAGGTTTTGCAGTAAGTCCTGAACTTAGCGTGAGTATTGACAATATGGTGAAAAAAAGTAGAGGATTAGGAATCATTTAGGGACAGGAACTGATCCAATTAGTGACTAATTAGCTGTGGGGGTATCTCTTTTAACTCTGCATATATTAACTCATTTATGGTTCACAACAACAACTCACGAGGTGGGACCTGCTATCTTCATTTTGCGGATGAGGAAACTGAGGCTCAGAGAAGTTAAATGACTTGCCGTGGTCACACAGCCAGTAAGTGGTAGAGCCTGGATCTAAACCCAAACATTCTTGCTCCCCCAATTTTCTGTGGGGGGGGGGGGCATTTTCGGAAGCTTCTTTAGGTCAAGTTTCTAGGAGACGGATGTCATCCATCTGTCAATCAGATGGATGATGGCACTATTTTAATGAGTTGGGGGGACACAGCAAGAGACCTGGCTGGGGAGGACTGTGGTGGATGATGACGTTTACTGTGATCGCTGTAAGTCGTCTGAATAGAGATGTTGAAAGGGCAGTTGGCTACATGGGTCTAACTCAGCAGAGCACTGGCCAGAGTGAGAGATTAGGGGCCATAGCCTTGAGGTGACAAATGAAACTGAACTCACTCAGGGAAATGGCTTGGAGTGGGAAGAGCACACAGATTGGAAATAAGAGGAATTGTGGATAGTTATGAGAAAGACAAAGAAAGAAACATCTGTCTAGGAAACCAAGAGGGATCAGCCAGAGATTGTGGAGGAAACTCAGAAGAGTTGTCACAGAAGCTAGGGGAGGAGAATGCGTCCAGGAGGTTAGAAGTGTCAGAGGCGGCAGAGGAGTTCTCTATGATAAGGACTAAAAACTGTTCCATTCACTGAGGCAGAGACTGGGCTGCCCCAAACAGCCACCGTCCTGGAGAACACAGAAGACAGAAGCACAGGATCTAAACAGCGGCTTCCTCACACTCTCTTGGTAGGCGTAGAAGTGGAAAGCATTCAAACGAAATCTCTCTTTGGAGATTGATTAAAACAAACACTCCGTTTATCATTTCCTCCGGGATTTCACTAGCACCTCTCTGCTGAGATAGGAATCTGAGACTTGTCATCCAAAGAGGGGAGACAGATCCTGACAGCTCATCCTCTGAAACCCCGTCCGCTGCCTCCACACCTGGAGAGCCCCTAGAGGCAGGGGGGCGCCAGCGGGTGGGTGGGGGAGTGGCCCCCACCGTGACCGCTCCCCTCAGCTCCTGCAGGCAAACACCTGGAGCCCTCCTAGCAGGCCCAGGGTTGTCCTGGGACAGAGTCCCACATCTGAAGCCGGGGTGTGTGGCTGCACCATAATACCCAGTCCCCATGGTATGCCCTGCTCCTCCTGCAAATACCCATGTCACATGCACACACATATGCATACACATGCTCACACAGCCTGGCTGCTGTAAACCATCACTCACTGTGCTGGGGAGGCCCGTGGAGTAGAGGAAGGTGTGCTGGCTTGCAGCCACCTCTCACACTTCATACCAGCTAAGCGACCTTGTGCCAGTTCCTTCACCACTTTTCATCTTTGTTCCCTCATTTGATAAAACAAGGTTCCATATATATATATTTTTGGAGTGCCTGATATACAATGGCTATGGCAATAACGGTGCTTATTAAGTACCAGGGACTATGCAAAATCCTTTACACACATTTTCCCATCTTACCCTCTCCATAACTCTGTGAGGTAGGTTCTCTTATTATTGCCATCTTATGTAGAGGGAAACTGAGGCAGTGGAGGGCAAGTAACTTTTGCTGAAAACCTCATGGCTTGTTAATGGCAGAGTTGGGATTTGAACCCAGGCAGTTCGATCCTGAGCTCTTAGCCCTTTCTTTCCCACTGATTTTTTCTTTCCAATCCAATCCTCACATGCAGTCAGAGGCATCTCCTGGTGTTACATATGTCTGCCCATGTTACTCCCCAGCCTAAACAAGCATTGGCCTTCCTTAGCTGTACATTAAAAGCCAAATGCCTTCACTGGACCTTAAAGGCCTCACTTGTAATCCTCCGTTAAACAGGCCTCAGACCCTAACCCCCAGCCAGCTGTGCTGTTTAGCAAACATGCCCTGTGTGTTTGCATCCAGCACAAAGGTGGGGGGGTTCTGGGGGGCCAGAACCCACGCTGTCTCGTCTCTGAGCACCTCCTCCAACCCCTGCCTCTCCTACTCCTGCTGCTTCCCCTATCCTAATTTGCAACGAATGTTTGTGCAATAAAAAGCTAACCATAGGAACAGCAATAGAGTGGGAATACCAGGAAAAGTTAAGCAGGGCAGATAAAAAGCCCTAACTGAGGGCCAGCTATGTGCCTGACTTTGTGGTTGGCCCTGCGGGGCAGCAGCAAACTAAGGCGTCAGTCTCTATTCTTAAGGAGATGCTGACAAGTGCAGCCTTGATGCTAGCTGGGTTGTAACCAAACAAGAAAGCAAGGAGAAATCAGGGCAAACTTCCTGGGGGAGATGGCATTGGCACTGAGACTTAGAGGGCTGGGATAGGAGAGGGCATTCTGAGACTGGGGAGAGAGGTGCACACGAAAGTGCTCAGTCTCCCCCTAGGAATCCCCTCACCCACACCCCATGTACATGGCAGCCACGGCTCCATATCCCCCCACCAACTGTGCCAACACTAGCAGTCTCCCCTCCCATCACTCCAGCAGGTGGCCTTCTTTAGTTTCCTCATCCTGTGTTACTGTTCCCCTTGATGGTAACTCCCTTGCCTGGCTAGCTCCCAGTGATGCTTCCATTTCATCTTAAACACCACTTCTCCTGGCCGTAGGTTGTCCGGGCACCTGGCTTGCTGTTTTCACTGCATCTTCTGTTCTTCCCAGCATGACACTTGCCAGCCTCACCAGTGATGGCTTAGTTCATTGGCCCCACTAGTTGGTGAACGGGGCGGGTCAGGATCTGTGTTTATCCTACCACTGTCTCCCCCAGCACCTGCACACAGTAGGTGCTCCATAAATGTCTGCAGAATTAATGACGAAGTGCTTGATAAATGCTTCAGGCGTCTTCTTATCAGTGTCTTAAACATACTGGTCAGCATTTCCTCCTCTGCCATTGTCCCTTGCCCTGGTCTTCTGGGTCCTGGTTCCAACTCCAGTCCAAGAGTGAAGAGTTGTGCCCGGCAGGCCCCAGGGATGCTAGCGCTGTCTTGAGAACAGGGCTGTGAAAACCACAATGGGCCTGATCTGGAGCGCCTGTCCCTGCTAATTATTACGGACAAGCCTCCTTATTGAACCTCGTCCTCTTATTGACATTCGGATGCATGAGCCGAGGCTGTTGTTTTAAACGCACTCATTAGCCACACAAATCAGTCCTGTTGACAGAGCGCCTTTGAATTAAGCATCTCGCCGTAGTCATTGGACAAGGAGCAATTTATAATGCCATTAGCAACGCTTTCGAAGGTTACAGGCATCAAAAATTGTTCAGCCGTAATTATTCTTAATGGATACAAGAAATAAACTGACGCAGGACAGCTTTTTCATTAGCCTTCAATCAAGGCTGATGGCTTTGAGAAATGTACAGTAAGTGCGTTTTGGGGAGAAATAATGATTTTACAGCACCTTTCCCAGGAAAATGCTCTGGGTACACAGCTTAACTTTTAATGGCCTTAATTTGACATAATTAAAAAAAATTTGAATTTGTTTTTGAAGATCTTGAAATAAATTATTTGGTTCCCATTTTTAACCCTTTGGGGAACTGGTGCTAAATAGCAGTCAGGGAGTGAGGGGGCCAGTCTCTGCAAATGAAGATACTGTTTAAGGAGTTGGGCTTTGCAGGGCAGAAGTCACTAGAAAGCCCACCTGGACTGCAAGCCTGAGAGCTGTACCTCCACCCCAGGGTTTCCAAGTGACCTTAGGAGAAAGGATTGGCTTTCTGAGTAGCCAGGCCCAGAGGGTTTATTCCTGTGGAGCTGTTTGCACTATCTAGGAAGTGGGGCCCATATAGGGAGGGAGAAAGGAATCCTATGCCCTGAGATAGGGTGGGCTATAGACATGTAGAACTGGGAATAAACCCTGGTCCTGAGCTGTGGGACTCTAGGCAAGCGACCACATCTCTCTGAGCCTCAGTTTCTTCTTCTGTGAAATGAGGATAACAATACCTACATTTTGGGGCCATTGTGAGGGTTTGATGAGAGAAACAATGTAAAGGTCACCAGCTAATTCTTGGTACACAGTAGGTGCTCAATGAATGTTCATTCCTGAGGTCAGGGGCTTGATCCTCACCATGGTAGTTCCCACTGACCAAGGCTAGGGCACCAAAAATGCTGGAAATGTAATAATGTGGGGTCAATTTTGTTTTCTAGAATTTATCTCAGGGAGGACACTTGGTATGGCTGAACAGAAGCAGCTTGGGGGGAAAGGTGCAGGGATGAGGTATCTCCTCGCACTACCATTCCCCCTGCCCGAGACCAAAGGAAAAACAGGTGGCTTCTAAACTGCCCTCGAAGGAGAGTGGGTTAGCTGAATCCAGGGCTTTTGCTTTGCTAAATGAGGGCGTGCAATTTTGGGGTGGAGCGTAATTGCTGGGATAATGAATATGGCACAAATTAGGAGAGGCCACACATCTGCCTTCTCTACTTTTCATCAGGCAGGGCTCAATTTGTCCCCAAAACAAATGATGAACAAATCCTTTAAGTCTATCAGATTGAAGGTGCGTCAAAATATAACTTGCCTAGAGCACTCATGTGTCTGATCTAGGCCTGACTGTACCAAGAAGGTACCCACACAGAATTCACACTAAGTCACATTGAGTGACTAGTATCTAGTAGGCTTAACTGCCCCCTGGGCCTTGTTGGCAGTGGAAGACACAGTGGAGCAGCCTGGTACCAGGCCAACAGACCTGGCATCTAGCCTTGTCCCTGCCACTGCCCACCTCGTGACCTTGGACACAGTGCCTCTTCTCTCTGCATCTCAGATTCCTTATCTGGAAATGACAGAGCAGCTGGAAGTCACTCCTTCAGACACCAGGAAAATTCAAAGCATCAGGATATGTTCTCCCTCAAGCCTGCCTAAGAGCAGATGAAAGCTAAGACAAAGGCTTAGGAGAGTTTTTTGGTGAAATACTGTGAATGAGAAACATTCTGTCCATGGGCTTGGTGCTTTCTGTGACTTGGGAGATGCAGCCCCTGTTGGACTCTAGTAGGTTGTGGAGGATCTGTGCTTAGTAGAACTTTATCTTGGGCTCTACTCATGAACAGGCTTGGGGCCAAACACAAACAGTGCCTGGGCAGGTCAGGGCTCCACTCCAAGTGTGGTCAACTAATCTCTCAGGACTTCAGCTTCCTCATCTTTACAACCTATGGAATTTGGACTTAACCCTGTTTATCTTTTCCTTCCTCCCTCTCCTCCTCTCCCTTTCCTTTCCCCCTCCTTTTCCTTTCTTCCCCTCCTCTCTGTTTGTCTCTCCTTCTTCCTGTCTCCTCTCTTCTCCCTCCTTCTATTTCTTCCCTTTTTCTTTTTTTCCCCCCTCCTTCCTTTCTTCCCAGCTTCCAAACCCAATTTTCAAGAGTCATCTTACCCAGGTGCCTAACATATGAAATAAGGATGGAGCTCTTCTGCTTGCAATGTGCGTAGAGATCCCAGAGTCTATCCCCTCAGCTTCCCTCTAAGGTTTCTCTTCAGACCCACAAGGCTGCTCAGAGCATGACTGACCCCTCATGAGATGGCCCTATAGTTCCCTTGAGGTCTCATCTCCTGCTGTCTCCTCTTGTCCTCCTCCTCCCTAACACTGGCCAACCTGCCATTTCCCAACTGTGCCAAGTCATGTCATTCTTCTCTGCCTTTGCTGAAGCTGTGCCCTCTTCCTGGATGCTCTTGCCTTTTTCTGTGACTGGAAGACTCCAGCTTACCGCTTAAAGCTGACTTCTCATGAAGCCTCAGCGGAGAGCTCTATGCAGAACAGATCTCTCACCCATCTTGGTTCTGATGGGACTTTATTAACCAAGTGGCAATTGATAGCTCAGAGGGTATTTTAGCTAACGAGTCACATGTCTTTCTTCCTGGACAAACTACACATGTCTTATGGGTACCTGATTGAGCTTTATGCCCCAGGACTTGGCATCAACAGCACCTGCTGGGAGGTACCCACACGACATAGGACCTGGTGCGTCTCAGAAGCCCTGCCATTCTGGGATCTGGCACGCAGTTGGTGTCTATCTAGCATAGGTGCTGGTGTATCCAGGTGACACCCAACCTAGGGCATGGCACAGAGGAGGCTCTCATAGGGCTTGGCACACAGTTGGAGGTTGCCCAGAGCAGGGCCTGGCTCTTGGGTGCTCAGGAAATGTTTGCTGAATGGAATTTCGGTGGAATGGAAGCCCAGTGCTGGGAGAGCCGCTGGCTTCTCCCCAGTCACAGTAAGCATTATTTTCCCTCCCTTCACCTCTGGTGGAAAAAGCAAATGTGATCCCCTCTTCAATCCAGGAGCAGACAGGCCTGCAGGTTGGGGATGGTGGGAGAGGTCTCTGGGGTAATGAGCAGATACTGTTTCCTTATCACCATTGGCATGTTCTCAAGCTATTACTCATGACACCCTCCCGGCTCAGCCTCTATTTGGACTTTTTCTGATAAACACCAATATCTGTGCAAATTCTGGAGGCTGACTGCCTCCCCAGCCCCAGGGGCTGCTCTGCTGGAACTCCAGATGTGTGATAAGGCAGGGAAATACATTTTCAGTCCACGAAGTCATCACATTTTCCGACAAGGATGCTCAGGCGTGTGCAGATCCCTGATGACTAATATTGCCTTCACTCAGCAGAGGGCTTCAGAAATCATCCAAACCATCACCAGCCTGTCGGGTGACAGGTCTTCCCCCTGGCTTCGCATGTTGAGAGGCCCTCTGAGGAGCTCGGAGTCCTGATACGGCAAGGCAGCGGCCTCCACGCGGAGGAAGAGGGCTGGCCAGTGGTCAGCAGTCCTGGTGCCCGGCCTGCTCTCTCTCCTTGGGTGCCCTTGGAATTGCTCTGTCTACCTCTCTGAACCTCAACTTCCCCACCTGTCCAAGGGGGAGAGATGGATTCCATGGTCTGTAGGAGACTTTCCAGCGCCGAAAACCTGATTCTCTTACCTTTCCACCGTTAGGAGCACAGGAGGGCAGAATCCCATGAAATGTAAGGGAAGGTTTAGAATTCTGGGGAAAATGTAACAGTAGTAGCTGTATTTTAATAATAATAATAATTGTAACTACCCCTTCCCATAAGTTATTTCATCTCTTTAGAGCTCTAGAATCGGGCAGACCTGGATTCAAAGCCCTGTTGTGTCACCCACTTGCTGTGTGATGTTGGGCAAGTTATCAAACCTCTCTGAGCTTCAGTTTCCTCCCATGAAATAGGCAGAAGCCCTGCCATCCTGGGGTCTGGCACACAGTTGGTGTCTACTTAGAATAGGTGCTGGTGTATGTGGGTGACACCCAGCCTAGGGCATGGCACAAAGGAAGCACTCATGGGGCTTGGCACACAGTGGGAGCTCGCCCAGTGCAGGGCCTGGCCCTTGCGTGCTCAAGAAATATTTGCCGAATGGAATTTCAGTGGAATGGAAGTCCGGTTAGAACACCGATACATGTTGCCTCTTTTTTTTTTTTCCAGACAGAATCTTGCTCTGTTGCCCAGGCTCACGGTTATGGAGTGGCATGATCATGGCTCACTGTAGCCTTGACTTCCCCGGCTCAGGTGATCCTCCCACCTTAACCTCCCAGGTAGCTGGGACTATAGGTGCACACCACCATACCCAGCTAATTTTTTGTAGAGACAGGGTTTCACCATGTTTCCCAGTCTGGTCTCCAATGCCTGGGCTCGAGCAATCCTCCTGCCTCAGCCTCCCAAAGTGCTGGGATTACAGGTGTGAGCCACTGCGCCTAGCCCATGTTACCCTTTAAAAAATCAATGTTATTAATGATTCTTACAACACTTCTTATGAGGTCATGATTACTCTCCTGATCTTACTGGTGAGTGGAATGAGGTACAGAGAGGTGAAGTAACTTGCCAGAAGGGGGAAGGTTGGGTTTGTGCCCAGGCCTATCTGACCCAGTTTCATGCACTTAACCCTCGCACCCTGCACCACTGAAAGGCGCACTCTCAGCTCACTCACTCTGCTCCCCAGCTCAAGCCAGCCTCAGGCAGGCAGTCTGCATCGGTGTCTACAGAAAGGCAGATGAACGGTGGAGAGGCGGTGGGTTGGGCAAGATGATGGGGAAGCAGCCAGTCTTGGAGGGGCTCCAGACCCCTAAGGGGTGGGTGAGCTGGGACTCAGGCATGGAGGAAGTCATCTGGTCACCACAATTTGGACTTTTTTTTGAAAAAAAAAAAGAAAGAAAATGGATTGCAGTCTGTTACAGATCCAGGGGGCTGCAAATCATTCCGAAAATTAGCTTTCTATGGGAAAATCTATATACTAATTAACTCCATGGCCTCTCTAACGAGTTTAAGCACAATAAGGCCTCTGAAAATATCGAGGCATTTTGCAGCGGCCTTAAATTCTACCTAGGGAGACATGCTCACAGCTCATGAGGCTGTTTGAGAGGTTCCAGAATGAAAGGGGAATCTTAAATGATTCATTTCCAAGGGCAGAAGGTGGGGAGCTGTGACTTAGGTTGATTGCATAGGGAAGCGCAGAGAGCCCCAGGCTTGTCAGGGTGGATGGAGTCCTTGCTCAGGGGCCTTGGTTGACATCGGAGTGTGGCCCAGTACTTCCCACTCCTTCAACCCTGAGTCCTCAGTGTGAAGACTGAGAGGCCCTCACCAGGTCTAGGAGACCTTTCCCCAGGAAAGGCTTCCAGGGACTCGGCCATATAAACCAAGGTGGGAATCTCCCACCAGTTTGCTGCTGTCTGAGTGGGACAGTCCTGCCCAGGCCAGGGGAGGTGAGAGCACATGGCTGAGTATGACATGGGGGAGATAGCCCAGCCAGCGGGATCCCTGAGGCACGTTCTCCGCTTCACCCTGGAGATCCAGTGTGCTCGCCCTGGGATGGCACCCTCAGATCATGGGCCTTTGCCCGCCACTTCTGTTAGAGTCCACGTTGGACATGGCATAGCCTGGCATAGTGCAGCATAGCACACGTATGTGCTCACTCCCATGAGTGTACACAGTCACATGTATGTGTGGCCGCTCACCTATATACCCTGCACCGTGTATATGTAAAGACACACACGCATGAACACACACTCACACATATGTCTTCATTCACCCCTGTCCACAGCACCATTTACAGAGGCTGGAAATACCACTCACTGTCATTCCCCAGAAACGCAGACCACTAACCCACCGCCCCAGATAATGCTGGGAGGAGACCTCTGTGTGTCATGCCACTGAGGGGCAGGAGCCCAAGCCTCCTTTCCTTCATCCCCTCCAGAAAAGCACACTAGTGCCACTCACTGCCACCCTTCCTAAAGCCACAGCCCAGGCATGGTTCTGAACAGAAATTCCCACAGTGCTGCCCACGGCCCTGGCGTGCCTGTGAGTCTGGCGTGCTGCTGCCCACTGGTCTCAGTAGTAGATGCCTGGTTTAGAACAGGCCCTCGGGAAACGTCTATGGCCAACACGCTCTCAAGAGTGACTTGTGGCTGACTAAGGAAGCAAGCGGGAGGGGAGAGAAGGGAGGGGTCACTGAGGCCTGGTGGTGATGGGGGGATGCCCGTGCCTCTTCCATTGTTCCTGCTCTGGTATTCTCATCGTTGTAATGGCTACTTTTAAAATAAGTGTTTACCATGTGCCCAGACACTGCATGAAGTATTCTGCACTACCGTCTCACCCACTCCCATTTCCCAATGAGGAGACTGAGGACCCAGAGAGGTGAAGTCTCGTCACTCGGAGACCTGCGTGAGGCCCCGCCCCAGTAAGTAGCAGGGCCGGGACATGAATGGAGCACACTTGATTCCAAAGCCTGCTCTTTATGTTCAATTGCCTTCTCGGGTTCCGGCTAAGCTATGGGAGACGCCTCTCCAGGCATGAGTGAGGGTATCCAATAAGTGGAAAAGGAGGGTCCTCTGTGTGGTTCCTTTCTGAAGGCTGTGAAATATGCAAAACCTGCAGCTTGGTTGTGGGGGAGACCTGGATTTGAATTCCAGCTGCCATTTACCGGCTGGGTGACCCAGGGCTCATGGCTAAATCCAATGGCCAGCTCCTGTCTTGCTGGGTCTTACCCACAGCCCTGCACATGGTTAACCACTTCCTCTTCCTTCTAGAAATGCTTTCTTCCACTTGGCTTCCTGGATGCTGTAGTTTTCTGGCTCTTCTCCCACCTCTCTGGCTATGCCTTCTGGATCTTCCTTACTGATTCATCTTCTCCCCAGCCTCTTACCCACGGAGTGGCCACAGTCGCAGCTCCTCCTTGAGTCTCTGATTGCCCTCACTGCTCCGTGACTGCATCTGATCTCATGGCTTTACAGACCGCCTTGGGCTCATGACTTCCAAATGTATGTCTCCATCCTGGTACTCTCCCCCCAACCCCAGACTTATGTATCTCACTGCCCCTTAGATATTTAATAGCCACTTAAAATGAACATATTAGTTGCTCAGGCCAAGAAGCCTTGGGGACCTCCTGACCCCTCTCTTTCTCTTGTCTGCCACATCCAATCAATCAGGAAGCCTTGGTGGCTCCTCCTTCCTGATATCCTCAGGATCTGACCACTTCTCACCGTGTCTGGTGCCTGGGACACCCTCCTCCTATATATCACGGGGTACACCTTGGCCCAAGCCACTGTCATCTCACCCAGTTATTGCAACAGCATTCTTTTTTTTTTTGGACTTCATCTTTTATTTATTTATTTATGTATTTATTTTAAGAAAAAAAAGAGAGAAAGAGAGAAACAAAGAAAAAAAAGAGAATGAAAGAAAGGGAAAAAAAAGAAGAAAAAGAGGGAGAGAGAACGGCAATCTTGCTCTATTGCCCAGGCTAGAATGCAGTCTAAAAATGGGTATTAAAAAGCTCTTTTATACTAATAATTGTGTTATACGATGGAGACAGGAAGGAATAAGGGAGGAAAATAACAAACAGCCAACCAATATTTCATTTAAACCTATGAAATGCTATGTAATTGCTGAGGAGTGATTTACTCCCAACCATGTGGTCTCTTTTAGAATAAATGTGATGTGTTACTGAAAAAAAAATGTATGTTTTGTGGATTTGGAGTAGAGAGTTCTGTAAATGTTTATTAAGTTTACTTGTTTGAGGTATAAGTTCAAGTCCCAGATATCCTTGTTAACCTTCTGTTTCATTGATCTATCCACTATTGACAATGTAGTGTTAAAGTCTCCCACTACTATTGTGTGGGAGTCCAGGTCTCTTTGTAAGTCACCAAGAACTTGCCCTATGTATCTGGGTGCTCCTATATTGTGTGCGCATAGACTTAGGATCGTTAACTCTTCCCATTACATTGATCCCTCTACCATTATACAATGTCCTTCTTATCTCTTTTGGTTTCTATTACTTTAAAGTCTATTTTATCAGAGATGAGGATTGTAACTCCTGCTTTTTTTTTCTCTCCATTTGATTGGCAAATCTTCCTCCATCCCTTTGTTTTGAGTCTCTGTATATCCTTGCATGTGAGATGGGTCTGGATGCAGCTTACCGATGGGTTTTTTAGAATGGCTGATACTGGTTGTTCCTTTCTGTATATAGTGCTTCTTTCAGAAGCTCTTGTAAAGCAGGCCTGGTGGTAATGAAATCTCTGAGTACTTGCTTGTTCGTAAAAAAATTTTATTTTTCCTTCACTTATGAAACTAGTTTGGCTGGATATGAAATTCTGGGTTGAAAGTTCTTTTCTTTAAGGATGTTGAATACTGGCCCCCACTCTCTTCTGGCTTGTAGGGTTTCTGCTGAGAGATCTGCTGTGAGTCTGATAGGCTTCCCCTTGTGGGTAACCTGACCTTTCTCTCTGGCTGCTCTTAGTATTTTCTCCTTCGTTTCAACCCTGGTGAATCTAATGATTATGTGCCTTGGGGTTGCTCTTTTTGAGGAATATCTTTGTGGTGTTCTCTGTATTACCTGGAGTTGAGTATTGTCCTGCCTTGCTAGGTTAGGAAAGTTTTCCTGGATAATATCCTGAAAAATATTTTCCAGCTTGGATTCATTCTCTTCCTCACATTCAGGTACACCTATCAAACGTAGATTAGGTCTTTTCACATAGTCCCATATTTCTTGGAGACTTTGCTCATTCCTTTTTACCCTTTTTTCTCTAATCTTGTCTTCTCGTTTTATTTCGTTAAGTTGGTCTTTGACCTCTGAAATCCTTTCTTCTGCTTGATCAATTCGACTGTTAAAACTTGTGCATACCTCGCGAAGTTCTCGTATTGTGTTTTTCAGTTCCATTAATTCACTTATATTCCTTTCTAAATTGTCCATCTCATTAACATTCCGTCAAACCTTTTTTCAAGGTTCTTAGTTTCCTTGCATTGGGCTAGAACATGTTCTTTTAGCTCATAGAAGTTTCTCATCATCCACCTTCTGAAGCCTGATTCCATTGATTCCTCACATTCATTCTCGATCAGGCCTTGTTCAATTGGTGATGAGGCACTGCAATCCTCTGTAGGAGGAGAGGCATTCTGATTTCGGGTGTTTTCAGCCTTTTTGCGCTGGTTTCTTCCCATCTTTGTGGATTTATCCACCTGTCATCTGTGTAATTGCTGACTTCCAGATTAGGTGTCTGAGTGGACGTCCAGCTTGGTGGTGATAAAGTTTTTCCTGTTTCTTAATTTTCCTTCGGCGGACGCCCCTCCCCCACAGAGCTGGACCTTCCCGGGTTCAGCTGTACTTGCTGTGAAACTCAATCCTCAGCAGTTCCCTGCAACAGCATTCTTAACTGATGGTATCTCTTCCATCCTTGCCCTCTACAGTGTATTGCAACCAACAGCCAGAGAGAGAGACTTTAAAATACGACTCACATCGTAACTCTTCTGTGCTCGAACCTTGCAGTGCTTCCCCGCTTTACTCAGAGTAACAGCCAAAGTCTACAATGGCTGTGGAGGCTTCCATGGTCCCCCCACTCACCCCGGGATTGGTATCCCTCCTTGATCGTCTCTCTAGAGACTCTCCCCCTCGCTCACCACCCCAGTCCCAGGGCCTTTGCCCTGCACACTCCATTGCCTAGAATGCACTTCCCCAGGTATCTGTGGGGCCCACATGCTTACCTCCACTTTTCCGGTGAGGTCCACCCTGATCCTTGGACTTTCAATGCCCCTCCCCCGCCCCATGACAGGCGTTCCCTTCCTGGTCCCCTTACCTTGTATATGTACATGCTCTGTATGGATCACCTTCCAACTTGCTTTGTTTTACATACTGATTACGGTTATTGTTTTATGGTCCCTCACCTCCAGCTAGGATGCCTGCTCCATAGGAACAGAAGCCTGTCTGTTTCCTTCCCTGGCATCCAGAAGGCCTGCTGCAGTACCTGTCCTCAGTGGATATCATAACATATTTGCTGAATGGTTATTATTTCCTAACCTCTATGACCCTGGTTTCTTCATCTGTAGAAGTGGGTTATTTTGAGGATTAAATAATGAGTCTTACTATCCCACTCTAGTGCCAGCATATGTAGGTGTTGATGATGTCTACTCCCTTTCTGCAGTGGCTTTTAGAGGTCCTGGCTTCATTTCAGGCGCTGCTGATATAGCAGCACCTTTGGCTCTCATTGGGAAAGGGAGTGGTGTGGGAGGAGGGAAGAGCGTGTGTGGGACCTCCACATCCCTCCTCTGGAACCTCACCCTTACCCATCACAGGCCCAGTGGGAAGCCTCTCCAGGGAGTGTTTGTTCTCTGGGTCTCTTTGGCCATAAGCGTAGCTTTAGAGTGGGGATGTGAGGAAGCTCAGGTCCATACCAGCCCTGAGGATTCCTGGAGAGAAAAAGCTGTGACAATGGGGAGAGCCACAGAATAAAAGAAGAAATTTGCTTCATAAACAGTGAAACAGATTATTTTAACAGTTAGAATTAGGAAAGGACAATAATTGTGTGTGTGTGTGTGTGTATGTGTGTGTGCCCTATCTATATACATATAGACACACACACACATTGTTTATATGTATACATATAAGTAAACTAGTTGCTCTTACCCAAAGCTTGCAGCCGCACTCCTGACGTCTTCCTGATGAAGGCGTGCATAATGACAGCGTTGTTCTTCTTTGAGGGTACATGCATTATTGTTGTAACGCAGCAAGTTTAAATAAACCTTTCCCTTCTAAATTGCAACACATGCAAAAACCACCGAAACAGAAGTCATAGTTCCATTTGCTCTACGAAGGTATAAATGTTCCTCTTTTCCCACCAAGACGGAAGTAAAAACAAAGAGAAGCCGTGCAAAACTGTGAGGGGCTGAATGGGAGTCGCCCATGAGCTAGAACTGGAACCGTGAACGGTGACAAATGCGCCTGGCTCTTCTCTCCCTCTCCATGAAAAAAATAATTTAGTCAAGGTCTGACTATATCCTGAGCTGATGGCATGCAGACCTCCACAGGAGGAGATGGCTACAATTCACTGCTTCCCTTCCCTTGGGTTTCCCTTCCCTTCCCTTCCCTTCTGTTCTCCCCTCCTTTCCTTTCCTTTCTTTCCTTCCTTCTCTCTCTTCCTTCCTCCCTCTTTCCTCCCTCCCTCCTCTTCTCTCTTCCTTTCCCTCTCTCCCTCCTTCTCTCCCTCCCTCCCTCCATCTCTCTCTTCCTCTTTCCCTTCCTCTCTCTGCCTCCCTCCTTCCTTCCCCCTCTCTGCCTCTTTCCTTCCCTCCCTCCCTCCCTCCCTTCCTTCCTTTCTTCCTTCCTTCCTTCCTTCCCGTCCCTTCTTCCCTCCTTCTCTCTCTTCCTCCCTCCCTCCTTCTCTCTTCCTCCCTTCCTCTTCCTCTCTCTTCCTTTCCCTCTCTCCCTCCTCCCCTCCCTTCTTTTCTCTCTTCTTCTCTCCCTCCCCCTCTCCCTCCCTCTCCCTTCCTCTCTCTGCCTCCCTCCCTTCTTCCCTCCTCTGCCTCTCTCCTTCCCTCCCTCCTTCTTCCTCTTTTCCCCTCCCTTCTTTCCTCCCTCCCTCTCTCCCTCCCTCCTTCCCTTCCTCCCTCTCTCCTTCCTTCCCTCCCTCCTTCCCTTCCTCCCTCTCTCCTTCCTTCCCTCCCTTCCTCTCAAATACATTTGAATGCTGTGATGTATTTGTGCTTGATGCTTGGGACAAAAGATGAACAAGATGAGATCTTTGCTCTCAGAGAATTTTAGTCATGTATGAGGGACATGCCTGTGAACTGACAACTATATCCTATAATAGATGTTCCGGAAAGTACTATGAGAACCCAGAGGAGAGGGCATCTGGGAAGGCTTCATGGAGGAGGTGCCATCCTAGTTGGGGCTGGAGGGATAAGTGGTTGGGGGGTGTGTGAGCAGCTTTCTAGGAGAAAAGCAGAGCAGGCACACAGGCCTGGGGGCTAAGCTTGTGTCTGTGGTTCTGTGTGTTGTTGGGGGTGGGGGACAGGGGCGGGGAGGTAAACCAGAAGAGCTGGCATGATGGGGACAGCCCTGCTTTTGCCTCAGGAAGCTCTGGTCTGTTTGGGTTCCCTGTGGTGGCTTCTCCATGACTCCCTAGAGGTGGAGGGGGACCCTCCTCTTTGCAGGCATTGGTATGGGATTCAAAGGACACTAGCCATAGCTCCAGGACCTTTTCTGTCCCTGAGCCAGACAGGGGTGAGCTGGGCTTTCCCCTCCACCAGGGTTTTCCTCCCTTGGGCTGCTGTACACCCGTGCTAGGTGTTCAGGACTTCGGGGCCACATGGGAGCACTGCCTGGGCCTCTTGTCATAGACAGTCTCCTTTAGGAGTAGTCTCCTGAGACCTGGGAGAATTCCAAAGGCTTCATGAAGCACAGGCTGGGCTGGCGGCTTCCACAGCAAGTGAGCTGGGCCATCTGGTTAGACCCTGATCCTCAGTGGGTAAAGCCTTGCCTGCCTCCTGGGGCCTCCTTCCAAGCCCAGTACCCGTAAGGGCTCATGACAGAGGCCCAGTGCGCTCAGAGGCTTCTGGAACTGGTTCCCAAACTTGCATACTTCCAGCTGCTCCTCTGTAGCAGAGGGCCCTGAATGGCCAACCTCCCTTCTCCTGAGGCCCGGTCCTGAGCCCTGGGAAGTTGCTGCCAGGCACGGGGCAGCTCAAAACTGTAAGTGTTAAACATCTTTCAAAAGTCACGAAGCCCCGGCCATAATCCAGAACAAGCCCCTTAAACATCCTGGGAATCATATATGATGGAGAGTGACTTTCTCCTTTGCTGGGTGGAGCAGGCATGTGTGACAGTGAGACTCATGGTAACAAAAGCTGAGGAGTCTGGCACGCTTAGAATCAAGGGCTGGAAGAAGATGGAGGTGGAGGCTGACAATGAGCACTGGTTGATGGTGGCTGTGAACTGCAGACGTTCAAGGGCCTCTGTCTTTTTCCCATTGTCTGGTACAGAGCCACATGCACGGCAGGTGCCTGGGTGAGTATTTGTTGAGCAGATGAATGTGCGCATGGCTGATTTAGTAACCTTTCCTCCAGCTCCTCCAATGAGCCTCTGTTTCCACTCAGGACCTCAATCTCAGCCCCGTCAGCTTCTCTTCACTTGCATCTGGCGTGTTTTTCCAGAGAGCCAGGCTCAGGGTCCGTTCTTCTTTCCCATCTCCTCGTTCAAGGCTAATGTTAAACTCGCTCATGCCCAGAACGTGCCTCTGGCCTATTTCCTAATGCAGGCAGCTGCACATCTGTTAAAGTTTCTTATGTGATTTCCCTGAGTTTTCCTTCTTGAGCAAGGACACTTGACGATCTCAGATTCTCCCTCTGTATGGAGGGATCAGCATTCCTGGCAGGCTGGAGACTCTCCAAGAAGCCCAAATGCAGTCTGACAGTGAGGAGAACCAGCTTGTGGTATAATCTTTGTCCCAACGTGGAGACAAAGTGACTTGTCCCCGAGGCACATAACCAGTCAGCAGTGACTGCCTAACACTGGATCTAATGTGGGGGCAAGAGAAAGTGGCAATCAGTTGCCTAAATTTGGGTTCTGTCTCCAGTGCTTCGGTTCTCAGGGTCTCAATTTCCTCACCTGTAAAATGGACATCATATTTCCTACCTCAGAGAGTTGTTGGGTAGATTCAATGAGTTAACGTTGGTAAAGTGCTTAGAAGGGCTTTTGGGAGCCAGACAGTGCTCACTAAATGTTATCCACTCATACCATTTGCTGTATAGCTGCGATCTAGAGCTAAGCATTTGACTGGAGTAACTCATGGAATCCTCACAAATCAACGGAGTCATGCAGCGGAGACCACTGAGGTCTTCAGAGACAACGCGCCTTACCCCAGCCCACAGAGGTGGCTCCTGCACAGTGGGGGCAAGTGTGAACAGCCCCTTCTGACTCAAGTCCAACTTCTTATGGAATGTATGATCAGGAACTTGCTATTCTAACCCCTCTGCCTCGCAGGCCCCCTGAGAAACAACTCCCAGTGTAGGCAAGGGGCAGAACAAAGGGCAGGCAGGAAAGGAAGCGGTCTGTCAGCCACCGAGGCTGCTGTGGGGTGCAGACCCACCTGAGCTCTGCGGGGAGGCAATCCTGGCTGGGATTCTGGGAGACAGGCCTGGAGCAGAGCCCCCGCCCGCCCCTTCCCGTGGTGGCAGCAGCAGCCATAGCAGCAGCAATGCTCCTTTTTTAAGTCAAACGTTGCCTGGAAGTCATTGCTTCAGCAATTACCTCTGAAACCCATTGTTTCCTCAGCCCCATTAACATGTCAGATCCTGGCAGCCGCTGACGGGGCAAACACCCCTCGGAGAGCTGCAATTCAATTTAAGGATCACCTCCCCTGCACAGACAGCCTCTGAGCTGGCCCATCTCCAGATTTCACCAAATCGAGGAGAGAGTCTCAGGGCGCAGTTTGATCATGCTGCTTCCTAAATTAAAAACAAAATTGTAAGTGTTAAACATCTTTAACAAGTCATTAAGCCCCAGCCATAATCCAGGAAAAGTCCCTTAATGAGTAATGACATATGTTGTGAGCACGTTTATCTCCTAATGTTGGATGCTGAGATGGTGTGATGAAACGGCACGGTGCTCAGAAGGGATGGATCACCACTAATGGCAGAATAATTCGAGGCTGTTGGGCTGAGGACCCTGGAGAGCCAGGTTGTCTCTCCTGGATGGGGTGGGACGGTCCTCAGCTTCCCCTTCTGCCCTGGCTGCAGAGTCCCATCCCCACACCTGGGCTGCTCTGCCCCCACTTCCAGGCTCAGCTGTGCTCCTGGCTCTGCCCCAGGATGGGGCCTGTAGGAATCCAGAGGTTGGGCACAAAGACCTTTGCATGGCCTTCTGGCTGTGGGGCTGCCCAAGCACCCCTGTGTCCCCACCCAAGTCACTGGGCTCTTGAACAAATCAGGCATTCTCTCCCAGCCCTATCCCAGGAGCTGTCCCCATCGGCCTCTCTGTCTGCTGCCCATCCCTCCCTCTCGGGCCCAGGATCCTGCCTGCATGTTCTTGTCCACATATTTAGGCCCTTACCTGCCACCTGAGCCGCCATCTACTTTCCACCTAGAACTCCCTGTTCCAATGCTCTGGCCTCTGGCTGACCACCTCTGTAGCCCTGTCTGATGTCTATTTGCCCATTTTATAGTTTCAGACACATGAGGAGACCAATTAGCTGCCCTTCACCTCCGAGTCCCAGTTCTCAGGAGAGAGAACATGATTGGCTGAGCTTGGGTAATGTGACTGCCCCTAGGTCATTGGGTATGGCCCGCGCACAGGGCGATGAATGGCTGCCAGAGGATAGGATTCACTTTTTCCTACTTGGACTTCTGTTAACTTCAGCCCCACATATTCCACCCACGCACCGATGCCCTCCTCCTTCCCCGGGGCTGGCTTCCGCGCTACACTCTCCCTGCTCTGCTGTGGCGTGAGGATGCCCTCTCCAACTAAGCTCTTGAGACAGTGTCTAAGTCAGGGTATCCCAAAGCAGGCCCTGAGACAGAGTGCTCCAGGGGAAGCCAGCAAGGAAGAGGGAGACTTGAACGGGGCAAGGAAGAGGGAGACTCGGGGCAAGGACGAAGAGGAAGCCACTGAGAGCTGGATTTCAGGCAAATCCACACAGAGTAGCTTCAGTCTGATCCTGCAGGGGAACTCTGGAGTGGAAGTTATGGCCCTGAATCATACCTGAGGCCAGCTGCAGGTGCGGAGAGTTATAAGCAAAGCGCCCCCACCTCACAATTTCCTCATTCATTCATTCATTCATTCAACATATGCTAATTGGCACATTCTGTCATTTACTGTCTGCCAAACAGTACAGATTGATAGCTTGGGCTAGAGGCTGCCCTGAGAGCCGGGAGAATTGGTTGCCAGGTCTAGCCTGATAAAGTCCGTTGTGTGACTGAGGAGAATTCCTGCCTGTCTCAGGGTGTCTATCTGCATATTGAATGGAAGGGGGTGGGATACTTTCAAGCGAGCACATCTTGGATTCTCTGGACATGGAGAAGAGGGTGTATTCTGTAGCCTCTGCATCCTTTATCATGTATCTACCTTAGGAAAAGGGGGCACTCTCGTGCCCTGTGCTGGGAACTTTATACGCTTTATTACATTGAAAACACAAACTCCCAGTGGCACAGATACTTCTGTTAGCATCATTCTGTGAGAATGGGAAACTGAGGCACAGAGAGGTTCAAAAAATGACTTGCCTCAGGTCACCCCAAGTGGTGGAGTCAGGATATGATCTCAGAGCCAGTGGGCTGTTAACTGTAAGGGAAGAGGCGTAGAGAATCCCCTTCCCACCCTTTATCCATCATATCTATCCATATGCCCCAAAACGTAGCTGATACTAACAATGTAAAGATCCCCAACCCCAAGTTATTTAGATTTTTAAAGACAAAACGATTAGAATCCTGGGTCCCTTGGAATTTCAGAGTTGGGAGAAAGCTAAGAGACCTCCTGGCTAACCCCTGCAGTTAACGGATGGCAAAAGAAGCACAGAGAATTGTCCGAAGTCCCTGAGCAAGGGAGTGGAAGCGCTGCTGCAACGAGGCATGAGCAAGATTCAGCGGAAACCACGTTCTTTTGCTTCACAGCGGTCTGCTCTTTTCAGGAGAGCTTGGGAAAACTTCTGACTGTGCAATTTGCTTAAAAACAACAGAGAAACATCATAGAAGAGGATCAATTCCTGACCATGCATTTGAAATTAGACGCTTACAGGCGTTCCCTGCAGAGTGCTCTCCACTGGGGACCAGTGGAAGCAGCATCACCCATTGGCAGCTGCGGGGGTGCCTGGTGCCACCAGGTAAGGCCTGGAGTGGGGCAGGAGCCTCCTTACACCCGATGCTCTTGGCCTGCTGCTGAATTCTGCCAAGACTCTTGCTCTTGTACTCCATTTCTGGATCTTATCCCTCCATCCATCCTCCGTTTCAAGTTTGACCCGTATCTTTGATGCTTCTGCCTCAGTGACTGTTTTGTACCTAAGAACTTCTTGGCTATCCTGCTCTAGGGATCATTACTATCTAACTCTAATGATCTTCCAAAGCTCAGCCTGTGCTTGATGCTTGGAGGTTATCATCCAGCTACAAATCCAGACTGTGTGCCTCTCAGGGTCCCTTGGTGTCAGGATGGAGTCCAGGAGCCACTGCTGTTGTTACAGGTAAAAGAAGGGCATGTAAGGCTGAATCACAGGCTTCTGTGCCTGGCAGGTGTATTAGCCTGTTTTCACGCTGCTGATAAAGGCATACCCGAGACTGGGAAATGTACAAAAGAAAGAAGTTTAATTGGACTTATAGTTCCATGTTGCTGGGGAGTACTCATACCATGGCAGAAGGCAAGCAAGGAGGAGCAAGTCATGTCTTACATGGATGGCAGAAGGCAAAGAGAGAAATTGTGCAGGGGGACTCCTCTTTTAAAACCATCACATCTCTTAAGACTTACTATCATGAGGACAGCATGGGAAAGACTTGCCCCCATGATGCAATTATTTCCCACCGGGTCTCTCCCATAACATGTGGGAATTCAAGATGAGATTTGGGTGGCGACACAGCCAAACCATATCAGTAGGAGGTGGTGAGGAGCTGGGGCTGGGGGCTGCCCTGAGAGCTGGGAGAATTGGTTGCCAGTTCTCGTCTGATAAAAGTCGGCTGTGTGACCTAGGAGACTTCCTGCCTGTCTCAGGGTGTCTATCTGAATAGTGAATGGCAAACACATCTCTTGATTCTCTGAAATGGGGGAAAGAGGCCACATTCTATAGCCTCTGCATTCTTTTTATGTATCTACCTTAGGAAAAGGGGACATCCCTGTGTCCTGGATGGAAAATGCTACTCAGAGATCTGCCATAGGAGAGAGCAGATGACTGGAAATGTGTCTTTCCTGGCTCCAGAGCATCCAAAGTGATGAGGATGAAGTGGGCTTTTCTTAGCTGTTGGTGCTCACAGCATGCTGAGCAAGGGCTTGTCAGACACCATGGAGCATCTTCCTGGCCTCTGCCCAACAGCAGCTGCTCCCCTACCCTGGGACCCAAAGAGGGACAAGAAAACCCTCTTTGTCTGGACAGATAGTACAAAGCCTCGTTGCCATAGCAGCAACAACCATTTCCTCCAGCTCTGATCCGGGGCAGAAGCTCAGCTGGGCCTGGGCTCAGGCCCAGAGAAGCCAGGAGCAGAGGTCAACCTTGGATGTGGGAGGTCTGAGTCACTGAAGCCCCAGCAATGCACCAACAGAGGAACAGAAGCTGGCAGTCACCAAGGCTGCCTTCCCTTGCCATCATTCAAAGCCGGGCTGGGGGGCAGCCAGGGGCTGTGGACTGGGCCAGGGCTTGGGGCCCCAGTGGCTGAAACAGGGCTTCCCAGATGTTTAAACCTTTCATAACCAGGATGGCGCAAGAGTCTGGCCTTGCAGGGGGTTATGGAGCCCTGGAGGAAGCAGTGGGGGAGGAAGGAGACAAATGACCTGCACTGAGCAGGCCCTGAAATAGTGCTAGAGTTTAGAAACTCCTAAATTTGTGAAAAGGAGGAGCCCAAGAGCATCTCCCTGCTGGCTTGTCTGTCTCCTTTAGCTGTTGAGCCCTATGGGGAATAGGACGTGGTGGAGGAAGGTTGGAAGGACTAAGGGTTGTTTCCAGGGCTTCCAGGAACTGAAATGGACTGAATGGAAGGCTCAAGGCTCAAGGCTCAGCACCTGGCTTTTCCCCATCAGGGAACAGAGGTGCTCCAGGCTGTGAAGTCATGGATGGAATTCAGTTTTACTTCTGCCAATTGCTGTTTGAATGTGTCCAGGATTCTTGCCTCTCTGAGGCTCAGCGCCCCTCCCATCTCTAAGACGGGAATGCTAGTGCTTCTCTCAGAATGTTTTGGGGAATATTAAATAAGATAATGCATGTGAAGTGCTAGAACAATGTTGGCCACAGGAAGTACTCAATAAACAGTGGTTACTACTAGTATTATTATTAGGCGGGACCAGATAAAAATGCCATTTTCGTAAGTCAGAAGTGATCACATATCAGCAGTTTCATCTGGTCCAACCTGATATTGATAGGTGTGATGACCCGTGTGTTGGGCTGGGGCTATGGTGTGGGGTTGAGAGCTCAGGCTCTGGAGTCATACTGTTTGGCCCCAATCCCAGTGCCATGACTCACTCTCTGGGTGTCCTTGAGCCAGTCACTCACCCTGTTTGTACATCTATTTTCTCCTCTGTAAAACAGGAATATGGATGAGTTGTTGTGTGAATCACATAGGTGAAGCACTTAGAAGGATGCCTGGCACAGAGCTGGTGCCAAGTGAATGTTTGCAAAATGGAGAAATGTGGTCAGCTGGGAGGGGATGATTCTTATTTCCACTTATAAGAGAAGAAATAAGAGATTTGCCCAGGTCACACACCTGGGGCTGGTACAGTCCTGAGACCAGTGAGTGCTTTTACTCCTGCCCTGTCCAGCCCCGTCTGTATCTCCACTCTGATGATGGTCCAGCTGTCTGTCCAGCCAGCTGGTCAGCTAGTCAGACCTAGTTGACTCACCTATCAATTCTCCCACGTACTTACGCATCTCCTGTCCTTCCTCCATGCTTCATAAAACTAACTTCTGTTAGATGCTTGAACTTGGTTGAGATGATCTAGAAACCTAGAAATGTCTCTTAAAAGTCAGATTTAGGCCGTGTGAGGTGGCTCACGCCTGTAATCTCAGCACTTTGGGAGGCGGAGGCTGGCGGATTATGAGGTCGGGAGATTGAGATCATCCTGGCCAGCATGGTAAAATCCTGTCTTTAGTAAAATACAAAAAATTAGTCGTGGTGGTGGGCACCTGTAGTCCCAGCTACTCTGGAGGCTGAGGCAGGGGAATGCTTTGAACCCGGGAGGTGGAGGTTGCAGTGAGCTGAGTTTGCACCACTGCACTCCAGCCTGGTGACAGAGCAAGACTCTATTTGAAAAAGAAAAGAAAAGTCAGGCTTATTGGCTTAGTTTTCCCAAGGAATAGAGTTGGGTGAATTGTGTCTGTCTTGTACTTATCCCATACGTATCGGTGTAGCCACCGCTATAGACAAGAGGCAGCAGATTTCCAGCATCCCCCCCAAATTCCCCTGAGCCCCTTTGTAGCCACTCACTCCCCTTATCCCCAGACCTTCGGTAGCTACTGATCTGTTTTTTTTCCCTCACAGTTTTGCCTTCTCCAGAATATAATATAAATTGAATAAAACAATATGTAGCCTCTTGAATCTGGCTTCTTTCATTGGGGTTAATGCACTGGAGATTTTCACTCTTGGGGTTTACCTGTATCAGCAGCAGGTTTCTTTTTTATTGCTAAACAGTATCCCATCTTATGGATGTACCATAGTTTATCCATTCACTCATTGAAGGACACCTGAATTGTTTCCACTTTTTGTCAATTTTGAGCAAAGCTGCTATAAACATTCATGTAGAGATGTTTGTGAGTGAACATGTTTTTATTTTTCTTGAGTAAATGTACGTAGGAGTGAGATTGCTGGTTCATAAGGAAAATGACGTTTAAATTTATAAGAAAGTCCCAAACTGTTTTCCAGATGATACCATTTTGCATTCCCATCAGCAATGTGTGAGAATTCCAGTTGCTCTGTATCCTCGTTAGCACTTGGTACTGCCTATTTTAAAAAAACTTTTAGCTACTCCAATGGGTGTGTGATGGTATTTCCTTGTGGTTTTAATTTACATTTTTCTAATGACTAATAATGTTGAACATCTTTTTATATGTTGTTATTGTTTTTGCCATCTATATATTATTTGGAGAAGTGTCTGTTCAAAACTTTTACCCATTTTTAAGTTAGATTGTTTGCTTTTTTTATTACCGAGTTTTAAGAATTCTTTTATATATTTTTATAAGAGATCTTCTTTGCAAATATTTTTCCCCTCCATCTGTGGCTTACCTTTTCATTCTTAGCACTGTCTTTCAAATTTTACTGAAGTTCAGTGATCAAATTTTTCTTTTATGGATCATATTTTTAGTGTCATGTCTATGAAATCTTTTCCTAGTCCACCCACCCTTCCTATTTTCTAAAAGTTTTCTGAGGCCTATGATGCATTTTGTGTTAATTTTTATATATTGTACATGGTATGGGTCCATTTTATTTTTTAATTTTCTTTTCTATTTTTTGCATATTAATGTACAATTGTTCCAGAACTACTGTTTCAAAGATTATTCTTTTGTCATTGAATTGCCTTCTTACCTTTGTCAAAAATCAATTAACCATGTAGGTAGGAGTCTATTGCTGGACACTATTTATTCTATTCTATTGATCTCTCTATCTTTTTGCCAATACCACATCTTAATTACTCTTGCTTTATAGTAAGTCTTAACATCAGGTAGTGTGATTTCTCTGACTTTGTTCTTCCTTTTCAAAGTCGTTTTGGCCATTATAGTTTCTTTGTTTTTCCACAAAAAGTTTAGAATCAGCTTGTTGATTTCTACAAAATTTTCTTCTGGAATTTTGATAGGTATTGAACTGAATTAATAGATCAATTTGGGGAGAACTGACATCTTAACAGTATTCTTCCAATCCATGTAGACAGTATATATCTACATTTATTTCAGTTATATCTGAATTCTTTAGTTAGTTTTGGTAGTTTTTTTCATATATATTTTGCCAGATTTGTAATAACATTTTAAGTTTCTTGGTGTTATGAGTGATACCTTTAAGTTTCTAATTTCCAGTTGTTCATTGCTGGTATATAGACTAAGAATCGATGTTTGTATATGACTTTGTATAAGTACCGTGTGCTAACCAATTGTGCCACTTCATTTTTGTATATGACTTTTTATGCTATGACTTTGCTAATCTTACTTGTGTTTTAATAGCTTTTGTAATGATTATTTGTAGACAATCTACAATTTGCATGATTTCCTATGTAGACCATCATGTCATCCACAAATAGAGACAGATGTATTTCTTCGTTTCTATCTGTGTGCTTTTTATTTCTTTTTCTTGTCTTATTGCATTGGCTAGGATCTCCAATATAATGTTGAATATAAATCATTTCTTGATTCCTTTCTTATTCTTTTGTCTCCAACTCCATCCAGTCTATCAATCTTTGTGATTAAACCTACAAAATGTATCAAGAATATGAGCACTTCTTGCCATTTTTGTCTGTCACAGCTTTCTTGCCTGGCTACAACTGCCACCTCCTCAATGGTGTCCCTGATACCGCTCTTGTCCCCTGTGGTCCCTCCTCCACAGAGCAGCTAAAGTCATCTTTCTATTTCAATTAGAACAAACTCCAAACATCTAACCACAGTCTAGGGGTTTCTACAAGAAGTGGCCCCTGCCCTCCTCTCTGACCTCATTCCCCTCATTTGCTGCACCTCGGCCACAAGTAGTCTTCCTGCTATTTTTCAAACATGCTGAACACATTCCCACCTTGGGGCCTTTACACTTGCTTTTCTTCTGTCTGACTGCTTCCTTTGTTTTGTTCCAGTTTTACCTCACATGCCACCCTGTCACGGAGGCCTTCCCTGACCCTCTGAGCTAATGCAGACCTGCCAGTTATCCTCTAACTTGTTATTCCTGTTTTATCTTTTTCACAGCACTTATTGGTGCCCAACATTATCTTTTTTACTTATGTGTTTATTTTCTATCTTTCCCCATGAGTAGGCAGGAGATCTATCTATGTTGTGTACTAGATTAATGTCTAGTATATAGTAGTTTGTCATTTGCTGACCAACTTCTTCCAGCCCTGTGATCCTGTGAGTCTGAGTGAGATACCCTTCCCAAAGTATCCCTCAACAACCAGACAAGCTTCTTGAAAGAGTTCTTGTTTCGTACCTGTTTGTTTATTTATGTATTTATTTAGAGATGCAGTCTCTCTCTGTCATCCAGGCTGGAGTGCAGTGGTACAATTTCAGCTCACCGCAACATCCACCTCCCCAGCTCAAGCAGTCCTCCCACCTCAACCTCCTGAGTAGCTGGGAGGACAGGTGCATGCCATCATGCCTGGCTAATTTTTGTATTTTTTGTAGACACAAGGTTTCCCCATGTTGCCCAGGTTGGTCTCGAACTTCTGAGCTCAAGCAATCTGCCCACCTCAGTCTCCCAAAGTGCTAGAATTACAGGTGTGAGCCACCATGTCCGGCCTTGTTTCATACCTGTTGAGCCTACCTCTTGAATTCCCAGGCACTCCCTTCCTGACTGCAATTTGCCTTTGGCTGCCATCACTTTTCTTTGGTAAAGGCAATCAAGGTTCTCCTTATGACAAACCCCCTGTTTTATACTACTGGAGATAGCAGTTGCTTTTGCTGCTACTGACTCCTCTCATAAACTCATTTCCCCCTTGGCTTCTGGACATTGCATATTACTAGTTCTCTCTCTGTCTGACTGTTCCTTTTTACCGTCATTGGTAGACTATTATTTCTTTTTTCCTATCCTTAAATGTTAGTGCTCCCTAGAGTTATAGCATGTGCTCACTACCTGCTCATCTAACCTCTCAGCTTCCTGCAAAGCCCTTGATTTGACAACTATTTATGGGGCTCCCAGGAGATGCCAGACACTGAACTGGGTACTGGGAAAATACAGACGAGAAGGACAAGAACAGTATTTGCCCTCTTGGAGCTCACAGATTAGTAAACGTCATGAGGCTGGAGACTTTGTTTTGTTCATTACTGCTTCCTCAGCAACTACAATAATGGTAAACATGGAACACATATGTGTTAAGTCAGTGCATAAATGGAATAAAGAGACAATAAGCAAGAACTATACAAATGTATATAATTAGGATAAGAAGTGCTATACTGGGGAAGTACAAGGTACTGCTAGGAGTAAGTCCAGGAAACCTAGTCTAGTTGGGGTTGGAAGACTTGGGAGACCTCAGTACAGAGACAGTTAAGCTTAACCATGAGGATGGGAGGAGTTGGTTAGCCCAGCACGACCGCTGGCAGATTAGAAGATCTGATGGTGAGAAGTGGAGGACATTCCCAATCTGATGGTTTTGGTCTCTCTATGAACTATAAGAAAAGTTTATCTGCTAAGAGTGAGGGGGTGAAGGGGACATTAGAGGTTTGAAAACATAGGCGAATGTATAGAGTGTGGGACGTGTAGGGTGAGTTTAAATGTGGTAAGATTTTCTTTTTGAGGTGGGTGATCATCAATTCACAGTGTCTTCAAGTTGCCCAGTGGTGTGATTTCTTCAACACATTCAGCCTCTTGGGTCAAGCTGTTGAGAAGACAGAGAGTTGGTTTTATTCAAAGTTGGGCTCTTATTATGTCAGTAATGGCAAGAGAGTTGAGGACATTTGGGAGGAGGGACTATAATGACAAACTCTGAAATTTAAGCCAGATAAGGAGGGAAGTGAAGTCATGGGGGAGAATGACAGGCAAAAAAAGAAGCTTGCTTTGCCTGGGGACAGTTCAGTTAAAAATACTCACTTCTCTACATGCCCTTTCATTTAGAGTGGCCATTAGAAATGGTTCTGGCCGATAAGATGTAAGCAGAAGTTGCTGAGGGACTTCTATAAAGGCTATTTAAAGTGGAAAAACTCATCTGGGATGTGCCTTCTTCTCTGTCCTTCTTTCTTCCTAGAGTGAGACAAAGGGTCTGGAGGACAAGCTGCTATCTTGAGATCATGCATGTATCTGCCAGCCATTGCCAGAATAATGCTGCCAAACAAACTACCCCAAAAAACTCAGCTTCCCATGAATCTCCTGGTTGGCTGCGATTCAGAGGCTCTAGGCCAGGCTGGGTTGTTCAGCTTTGCTTCTGGCTGTGGCAGCTGGGGAGATGCTGCTCCGGGCGTCTCTCATCCTCCTTCTGGGGCATGTTCTTCTCATCGGCAGTGGAAGAAGCCCAAGAGAGGAAGTAGAAATGCACAGCCTCTTAAAGCCTAAGCTTAGAACTGGCACACAGTCATTTTCTACCTCATCCTGTTGGCCAAAGCATGGCAAACCCCAAAGCGAGGAGGTGGAGACATTTATTTCTCTCCTTTAGTGGGAAGAACGGCAGAGTCACTTGATA
Organism: Ateles fusciceps; assembly: GCA_036589455.1. Taxonomy (NCBI): domain Eukaryota; kingdom Metazoa; phylum Chordata; class Mammalia; order Primates; family Atelidae; genus Ateles; species Ateles fusciceps. The sequence goes on from JAZHEH010000733.1 coordinate 9,834,313, forward strand.
ACAGGTGGGCTGCAGGGAGGGGTCAAGCACTGGGGTCAGTAATGCCAGGGACTACAAGGGGCACAAAAGTCACCCTCAAAACATGGCAGACCAGGAAGCCAGTGGAGTTTGATGATTTCCTTAAGGAGCTGTTGTCTGTTTACATGTTGTTAGGGGAGGAAAAGTAGATTCCTTTTTGGTGAAGCTACCATAGTTGGATTTCCAGTAAAAGACAATTTCAGAGCTACATAGGGAGTTTAGGATAGAAAGTAGAGGCTGGGCGTGGTGGCTCACGCCTGTAATCCCAGCACTTTGGGAGGCCAAGGCGGGTGGATCACCTGAGCTCAGGAGTTCGAGACCAGCCTGGGCAACATGGTGAAACCCCATCTCTACTAAAAATGCAAAAAATTAGCCAGGTATGGTGGCATGAGCCTGTAATCCCAGCTACTGGGGAGGCTGAGGCACAAGATCGCTGGAACCCAGGAAGTGGAGGCTTCAGTGAGCGGAGATCGCTCCACTGTACTCCAGCCTGGGCAACAGAGTAAGGCTCTGTCTTCAAAAAAAAAAAAAAAAAAAAATAGAAAGGGGAAAGACCAATGACTTAAAGTCTCAAGAACTTGTGGGTAGAAAGTAGAATGGTAATAGATTTTGATTGAAGAGTGGATATTTTTAATTGATGATTCCAGAGGTGAGGCAGTTCCTGGGGGTGACAAGATATAAAAAGTGTAGAGGAGAGGAAAGGGAAAGGGGACATGGAGAGGCCAAGAACGAAAAAGCCAGGGTGTGGAGGGATTCCCCATCTGGAAGTCAGGACATCGAGAAGGAGCTGGGGTAGTTGGCCACGCTAAGTGAAAGGGTGTATAAGGAAGTCAGTATTTTTAACTGAGCTGCCTCAAGCCGAACTGGGCGGCAGGATCTCAAGCCTTCAGTGAGTGAGGAAAGGTGGTCGGTGGAGAACTGGAACAAGAGAGGACCGTCTAACTAGATGGCAAGGTCTCACAGAAGCTCTGGGTTTTACAAGAAGATAGGGGTAGAAACGAGGATCTCAAATTCCTATTTCTAGTCCAGGCTGCTCCTGGAGATTTAGAGTCATATAACCACCCTTCAGCCTTTTTCATTCCTGACTCCAAGTCAGCAGATTCGAGACCAGGCTCACCACATTCCTCTGCAAACCCAGTTCTCCTCCTGGTCACCTCTCTCGGTGAGTGACCTGCCACCACTCACCCAAATCAGAATCCTGTGGATTGTCTCAGAGTCTTCCCTCTCCCTCATTCTGTCATCGAATCCTACTAGTCTCATATCACAAATCTGTTTCAATCCACCCCCGTCCTCCTTCATATCCAATTCAGGCCTCCACCACCTCCCGTCCGGCCCTGTGCTTCGTTCTCCTAGCTGCGCACCCTGCCTCCAGTGTCTCCCCCATGAAATCCATTATCTGACACCTCAGGGAACCACGCCAGTGTTGGCTGAATCTGAAATCACAGTCTGAGCAAGAAGCCAATCGTGAAATACCTGCTTTGTCTCTCAGATGCATGAATATGAAAATGGATTTCTGAAGCTCGCAGGGTGGGGGAGCGGGCCCAGGGGATAAGAATCAGGCTGCCCCCAGAGAAGAGGTGGAGGTTCCCCCAAGGGGAGCCCAGCTGCAAAGTGGGGTCCTCTCAACCACACCAATGGGGTGGGCTTGGTTGTGGTGGGGACCAAAACATCCTTGCGTCGCTCACGCCTCCGAGGTCCCGCAGGTGCCTGAGTGTGGGACAGCGAGCGGATGTGGATGTCGAGCAGAGAGGCCTGGGGGAGGGGGAGGCCAGATGGCAAGATGGGGGTGACGAGAACACCGGGGAGGGGTTGGCAGCAGCTGGGAAGATCAATGCCTTTCCCCCCGCACCGTGTTTGCCTGTGTTGCTATCCCTGCTCAGATGAAAGAAATTCAAATAGTTATTGATTCTCGCTGAGGGGCGAATGTGGGGATCTGGTCTGGCTCCATTACAGCTTCCTCAGCCCCAGCCCAGCTGGTCCCAGCCCCAGCCTCGGTTGGAATTGAAGCCTCGCTACCCCCGGCTCCTGCCTCCAGCTTAGTCCCAGCCCCAGCCCAGCACCTACCCTGGCCTGTGGCCTGGGGTGGCAATGCACACAGTTAACAACACCCACTTCCCTCCACTTGCCTTCATTTGTAGGGCCAAGGAGATATTAACAGAAGTCGCTGAGATCTAAACCCAGACCCCCACCTCAGTCCCAGGGGATGAGGAAAGGCAGCCCAGAGGTGGGAAAACTATGGGGAATTAGGTCCAATTCCAGCCTGCAGCCCGGGCCCTTGAGCTAAAAACGATTTTTACATTTTTTAAAGGGTTGTAAGAAGAGTATGGGACAGAGATCGTATAGGACTCAAAACGCCTAAATTATTTCCTACCTGGGCCTTTACCGCCAAAGTTTGCCAAGCTCTGGTTGAGACTGTTTTCCTGCTTGTGACTCGGCAGGTGAATTTCCCCCAAGTCTAACCATCAAGAATTAAAAGCCTAGTGCTGCCTCCCGCAGGTCTCAGCCAGGTCTATAATCTCAGCCCTCTGAGGAACAGGGAAGGGGGCCAGTCTTCTCAGTGAGAGCCCAGGCTGCTTTGCAAGGGCTGATCTGGCTTCTGTGTCCACCCCCATACCCCAGCCTCCTCATCCTCTGGGCTGGGACATCCCAAGATGCCTTGACCATGGTGGCCAGTGAAGGACTGGGCAACTTCCCAGGAGCTGTTCTGGGGGAGCAGTGACCCCAGGGCACTGGGTCCGGATGCTGTGTGTCCCCTGGGGCAGGCTCCTGAGGCCTGGGAGTTGTGCTGACCTCTCAGCAGTCTTCAGCTCTGTTAGCTTGGGCTGCCAAACTCCCGAGGCTGTGGGGGATCAGGACAAGGGCTTTCTTCCAGATGCTGTCATCATTCCTGGGTGACCTTGGGCCAACTGCTAAACCCCTCTGAACCTCAGCCCTCTTTGTTTTAAAATGGAGATGACCATAACTATCTGTGAGAGTCATTTTAGGTATTTTTATTTTCCTGGTTCTGTATCAGTATTTAGTAAAGAGATATACAAGAAAAAAAAAGCATGCTATCTGAATTTCTGGCCTGCAAAGAACAGACATCACAATGTAAGCCCACAGAGCCCTGGATGGGAACAGGAAGACCCAAGCTCTCTTTCCTTCTCTTTGAGTTGAGGCACCTTGGGCAGGGCCCAGCCAAAGTTTGCAGAGTGGACTTGAAGATGATATAATTTGTCAATACAAGGAAAGGTTGATGGTGATGGTTATGCTTGAAGATATGTTTCTGGAACAGCGCCCTTTTGGAGCCAGGTGCCTTTCCAGAAAAGGCCAGAGCTGGGGGCTGAGGTGCTGAGCTCACAAGTGACCCCACCCCCTGCTGGATGTGCAGGAATCAGCAGGAAGATGCATCGATCGCCATCTGCAGCTGGGCCACGTGGGCTGCCTATTGATTTGAGGCCTGCCTCTCCCTACCCCCTTCCCCAGCCTTCCCCCAGCGTGCCTCCTGAGTCCCTCTTGCCTTCTGCCTCTGACAGCACAGGGGAGGGGAGGGGGGAGGAGAGGGGTGAGCAGGGGGAGGCCAAGAAATCTCCCTGATCCCTCCAACAAAGAGATCTGGCAGCTGCATGTAATTCGGGACTCTGATAATCCCTAATCCCTAATCCGCCTCCATTTGCACATAAATGCAGTGCCTGGCTTCTGACCCCAGGGGTCCTGGGAGCTGTTTGGGGGGTTTGTCCCCCTTTATTTGCTCTGTGAGCCTTCATTGGCTCAAAGTCCCCTGGCCTCCTGGACACTGAAAGGAAGAGGATTCCCCCAAAGACATCACTTTCTCAGGATGGAAGAGAATTCCTGCAAATGGGACTTTCAATATTCAGAGCTCTAGACCAAACTCCCAGAAAGGCTGGGGGAGGTGCCCACAGGCCTGGCACTCCTGGCTGTGCTGTGGCTGTAGGGTCTCGGCTTGCTGGACCCTTGGAGCTGGCGTAGGAGGTGGGAGGTGATGGTCCTGGGGAAGCCCCAGAGGGGACACAAAATAGGGCGTCTCAGGAATCAGAGCTGGAGAACTTGCTGCTGGGAAGAGACAGGCCCTTCATGGTCTAACTTTGGGCAGCAATAGCTGTTGGCACGGAGGTATTTGTCTATGTCTCTAACATTTATTGAGAACTTACTATGTGCCTGGGACAGTACTCAGTGTTTTACAAACACTATGTCATTTTCTGCCATAATAACTCTTCAAAATTAAGCAGCTAAGATTATCTCTATTTAATAAGTAACAAAGCTGAAGCTCAGAAAGCTAAAGTGAGTCGCTCAGTATGGGTGTTAGTGTCTGCGTGGCTTTGTCTCACTCTGGATGCAGAGTGCTTCACGCTGCTGACTGCCTGGATGTCTCCCATTGCTGGCCCATCCCTTAGACAAGGCAGGACTCCAAGTGCAGACTGAGCCATCTTCCAAGGCCTTTGAGTAGGGTGATTACGAGCTTAGGCTCTGGAGTCAGATTGCTGGGTTCAAATCTTAGCTCCAGCACTTGTCATGGCCAGTATGGCAGGGGGTGAAGGGCAGGGCTGCTGCCCCCATAGACTTGAGCAAGAGATGTTCCTGCCCTGAGCTCTCCGGCCCTCCTCAGCCCCGGCCCTCTCCTTGGTAAGCAACTCTTGCATCCAGGAGTCACGATCACTTGCAACCCTACTTTTCATTCTAGAGAAAGATCACGTTCCAGGTACCTGGAACACCAGGGTTCCCTGTCCCAGTGCCCCTGCCCCCAATTCCAGGGTCTCTGTGGGCCTCTTCCCTGGGTCCATCCTCCCAGAGCAGGCCACAGTGTGAGGCGTGGGCAAAGGCAGCTGCTTGCAGGTGTTGGGGTACTGTGTGACTAGAGAAGGGCTGTCGCCAGTGCGGAGCTTTACGGAGTCCAAGGATCTAAATGCAAATCTGGCCTTGCAGGTCCTTGTGAATTCATATTTGTCAAAGTCTTTCATTTAACCTATTTGGAATTTTTAATGGTTTAGGCTTGTGGTACATGGTCCTCCATTTGTGCCCTGCAAGTGTTCAGGGCGGCCTAGCCCTAGCACAGAGTCTGCTCGCCTGGGTTCAGATTCTGGGTTCTGTTCCTTAGTAGCTATGTGACCTTGAGTAAGTTACTGAATTCCTCTGTGCTTCCTATTTTTTCGTCGGTAAAATAACAGGACCTATCTCATAGGATTGTTGCAAGAATTAGGAAAAATTATACATGCAAAGTGCTTAGAAATACTGCCTGGAATGCAGTAAATGCTGGCTTGGATTTAGCTCTTATTCCCATTTCAGAAGGGCTGCATTTAGAGAGATTCAGTTTAACTTCCTGTGACCCGGGGTGGCAGAGCAAAGGTCAGGAGGGACACTGAACATTGCAGTTGAGCTCTGGGCCTTTACCACTCTCTCACCCTATAACCTTTTGCAAATTTCTTGGCCTCTCTGCATCTCTTTCCCTGTCTCTAAAATGGAGATAATCTGAACTACCTCGAACTGGAGAGTAGTTAAGAATTAAATAAAAAAGATCTGACAATGCCTGGCACAGTATTGACGATTTTCCAGTTTTACTTTCAAAACATCCCCATTTCTTTCCATTCTCTTTCCCCTCCTTCCGTTTTCACTCCTCCCTCAGATTCACAGTCACTTGCTTCTGAGTGAGTAGATTAAATATCTGTGCAACCATGAGAGATGGGTTTTCCGGATTGGGAAACTGAGGCTGGGGGAGGGAAGTGATTTCCCGCTGTTACACAGTGATGGGCGGAAGCACCAGGACTTCAGCCATGAGTCCTGAAGTAGAGTCCCAGAATGGGAACTGCACGGTAGGTACTGTAGTGGCGCTCATATGTGAGCCATGCAGTGGTCACAGATCTCCAGGGCTGGGGGAGCCTTACAGATACCCCTTTTACAACTGGCAAGACAGATCCTCAAGGCCACGAAGGGACCTTGCACAGTAGACCCCTCACTCTGCTATCAGTTTCAGACTTTTGAAGGCCTGGTAAGTAAGCCTTCCAAAAACCAGCTCTGACCTTGAGCAGGTTCATCTTCTGTTTCTTGCTGCCTCCCAACGGATGGGACATAACAGCTGTGAGAGGATTGGTACTTTCCCTCCCTGGATTGGACCCCAGTTTCTAGAATTCCCTGAGGGTCTAACCTCTAATTTCAATATGTTAATGTGTGGAATCTAATGGCGTATTTATTGCTTATGTAGATGCTAGTTATTTACATGGGAAACTGATTTATCTATTAGATAATTAGTAAACTTCAATAATTGCAAAAACCTTTTAGCAATCAGTTGACATTTAATTAACATACAATAACTGTCTTATTAAATCTACATTAAATGCCTATTGGAGTTAATTAAAACTCATACCTACAACTCCGCATTCTTTGGGAATCCTCATTAAAGTCCACCAGTAAGAATGTAGGTGAAAAAATTCCCTGGAAAGGGATTTCTAATGGAGTGGCTGGAATGGTACTCAAACATTTATCAGTGCCTTCCGTGTACTTAAAACAATGGAAAGCAAGACAGAAATAGGCCTTGCCTTCAAGGAACTTAGAATCTGGTAGGGGTGGGGTGCGGGGATCACTTGAATAGTGGCTGGGCATGGTGGCTCATGCCTCCAATCTCAGCACCTTGGGAAGCTGAGGTGGGAGGATTACTTGAGCCTAGGAGTTTGAGACCAGCCTGGGCAGCATAGCGAGACCTCTTATCTACAAAAATAAATAAATAATAAATAAATAAGCCAGATGTGGTGGTGCCTGCCTGTAGCCCCAGCTACTCTGGAGGCTGAGGTGGGAGGATCACTTGAGCCTGGGAGGTCAAGGCTGCAGTTAGTCATGTTTGTGCCACTGCACACTAGCTTGGGCATCAGAGCAAGATCTTGTCTCAAAACAAACAAACAAAAACAAATAGTCACAGAGACAAATGTTACTCTCTCACTCCAACAGGTACAATGAAGGGCAGGTCGGTGCTGGGAAAAGCCCGAGTAGGAGGAGTTGTGATTGGATGTTTGTTTGGTGAGGAGAAGGGGCAGAGGCACCTCCAAGTGGATGTGTATAGACCAGGAGGCTGCTGCCATGGTCCAGGTGAAAGAAGCTGGTGGCTTGAACTGCATGGTAGATAGTAATGAGGATGGGAAGACGTTGAAACATTCAACCCTCAACAGGAGTTGGCTATGGGAAGTGAGAGATAGAGGAGGACTTCTGAGTGTCTGGCTATTGGAATTGGTTGGCTGGTGCCATTCATTGGAAGTAGAAACACCAAGAGAGGTCCACATTTGGGATGAAGACCAGGAGGTCAGTTTTGGATATGTTGAGAAGGAGATATCCAAAAAGAGATGTGAAATAAATAAATATACAGGCTTTGAACTCAGAAGAGAGGTTAGGGCCAACAGTTTCAAAAATCCTGGTGCTTGGGTTTGACTCTGAAGATTCTGATTTCTTTGGTCTGGTCTGCAGGTGATTCTAAAAGGCAAGTTTGAGAATGAATGGTCTAGAAGTAGAAAGTGTCAGAAAGCACGAACATGTAACAGAGACTTCATTGCCCACTGACTTAATCCAGGCATCCCCAGCTGGTGTGCTTCGCCTCTTCCAGGCCCCATCCTTATCTGCCCATAAATATAAGCTCATAGTATCATTGATCCTGTAAGTAGTAATCACATCCCTCTCGTTCCTGAGTGCTTCCTGTGCGCCCATTGCTTTGCGTCTGTTCTCTCATCTCGTCTTCATAATGAAATGATGAGCTATGTATTATCTCCATTTTAGAGAACGAGGAAGTAGAGGCTCTGAGAGCTGCTGTGTCTGCTCATGTCACACAGGTGGTATTAACCGGAAACTGGCAAACCCAAAGCCATGGGACTCCGGAGTCCTCATGGTCTAGCATCATTATATACGGCCAGCCTCACTGTAAAGCCAGAGAGAGGCTCTGTAACATGCCTCTCTCATAGATTGTAAGTGAAACGAAAGATAAGGATGGATCTGTGATGCCAGCTATTTCCTTGCTCTTTGCTGGAGAAAGAGATGAGGTATTTGCTGGTGGACTTCTCCTTTCCCTGTGAACTCCTGCTTGGTTTGGAGCCATAAAAAGCTGACAGAGAAGAAAGAATCAACATCTACTGAGTAGGCCAAGAAATTATTGTAAAGAACCCCAAATTCATATGTATATTATCAAATCTTGTCCATAAGCCAGCCCTTCTCAAAACATATTCTAGAATTAAATGTTGGTACTTAGAAAAAAAAAAAAGACTTCTGTGGTCAAAGTTTAGAAACTGCCAGACTCCTCAGATCTTTTATTATTCTACTACAAAGCTTCAAGATGGGCAGAGAGCTTGCAATTTCCTAACCTTACTTAACCAAAAAATGCTGCTTTTCTCCCCCGACCAACGTTTTTTATTTTTTTTGAGACAGCGCCTCACCCTGTTGCTCAGGCTGGAGTGCAGTGGCATGATCATGGCTCACTACAGCCTCGACATCCCAGGCTCAGGTGATCCTCCTACCTCAGCCTCCTGAGTAGCTAGGACTAGGGTGTGTGCCACCATGCTCAGCTAATTTCTGTATTTTTTTCCTGGTGGAGATGGGGTCTCGCCATGTTGCTCAGGCTGGTCTCTGACTCTTGGGGCTCAAGCAATCCACCTGCTTTGGCCTTCCAAAGTGCTGGGATTAGAGGCGTGAGCCACCACACCAGGCCTTCCTTTTTCCTTTTTTAAACAGAGTATCTAGGGCAGCATATCTCAAAGTGTGAGCTCCTAAAGCACTGGCATCAGAACCATCTAGAAGGCTTCCTAAAAGTGGGACTCTTGTTCTCCACCCTGACGCTCATATCCTGCGTCAGAACGTCCCCCAGTGGGACCTGAAAGATCTGTGATTTGATCAAGCCCACCAGAAGATTCTAATGCTCACTAAGCTTTCATAACTACTCTCCTAGAAGGGCTCATGTTCTGAGAAACACACTTTAGGAAGTGCCGCTGTGGGCTGAATAAATTTATCTTTCATTTCCATGAATTGCTATTTTAAAATGGATATAGATGCTGTAATAAACAAAATACAAATTTACTTGAACTGTTGCCAAATCCACAGTTGTTTTTGTTAAACATTAATGTTCTTGATGGTGGTGGCGGGGGTAGGGTGGGGATTAAAAATACAATTACCCTCCTGCATGGGGTCAGTGGAGCGTTTTGAAATTAACAAGGGGCTTTCAGGTCCCAGAGTGTTGGCCTAGAGCATGCGGAAAAGGCCCAACACAGATTCTTGTCTGAGCTTTGTGCAGCCTGGGGATCTCAGGGGCGCCTCAGAGACCATGGAGAGGAAAAGGATTTCTGACTATTTTGCTTCAACTGCAGCAGTTTTATTATGCCCTGTGTAAATTTTGTTTGGAGTCGGGGTTTAGCTGCTTTAAAAGGAAAAAAAGAAAAAGTTTGAATTGACAACTGATGCAATTCCTTCATTGGTCAGAGGAGGGATCTGTGACCCAGAGAGGGAAAGACCCTTCTCTATGGTCACCCAGCGATCACCCCGAGGGCCAGTGGCAGGGCCAGGACAAGTGGCTGGCAGTTGGCCCCAGATTGCTGGGATGAGTGTCAGGGCTGTTAACATGCAGCCCACGGCCAGCACGGCCAAAGTCAGCTGTAAGTCAGAGCCGGCCGGGTAGCAGTCCGAGGAGAGCCCACGGCTTCCTCCTTGGGGGCTGACCTCCCTCCCTGGCCTCACCGTTCCTCTCCTCGCCGCCTTTTCTGAGCACCTAAGCATATGTATGAAGCGGAAATCAAACGTCTGCCTCAGACTTGACAGAACTGCTGAACTAAGAGCCATATAATGTCCTCTACTGAAGGACATCACCTTGTCAAGATAAAGCATGGTAAACGCTCCACAGGAAGCCGAGCTTCCAGGGCAGGATCATGTATATTCATGGTGGCTCCGGCCTGCCCACTGCACCACCCCCAGGCTCCCAGCCCGCCTGCTGGCCCGCTTGGGGAGCCCTGGGCAGAACGCTTGATCCACAGCCGGATTGGGTTTTCCACTGTGCCCCCATTGCTGGGAACAGGCCCTGGTGGAGGCTTATGTCCTGCCTTCATTGATTTCAAGCCCAAGTTTCCCTTCACCACCCTCTAGCCGGCTTTATGCTGCACTATCCAGCTTTGGGGACCCAGCAAACATACCCAGAAGACCCCTGATCATGGCATTCAAGGCTCTTTGTGAGCCAGCCCTCACCTCCGGGCAACAGCATCTCCCCTGGACTCTGCCACGAACCACCTGGAGCTTTTTGTTTTTCTTGGCCCTCACCTCCAGAACCTTCTACACTCCTGTGCTGTTGCTCAGCCAGCCCCCTGCCTGGGATCCCCTTTCACCTTCTCTGCGTGGGGGAACCTTCATTACCCTTTAAGTCCAGGTGGAACATCACTGCTCCCCGAAGCATTCCTTCCTCCTGTTGGCAACCAGACACCATCCTCTGGCCTCATGCCCTTTAATGGCTCATTTATGTGTCTCTTTCCCCATCTCCACTGAGAGCTCCTTGAGGTCAGGGGCAGCATCCCCAGCCCCCAGCCCAGGGCCTGGCTTGGAGTCGGGACCCGTAAGTGTGAGCTTATATCCTGGTTACTATTCCCGTCTGCTCAGGCTGCAGTAACACAGTACAGCATACTGGTGGCTTCAACAACGTCCGTTTCTCACCGTTCTGGAGGCTGGAAGTCTGAGATGGAGGTGTTAGCAGGGTTGTTTCCTTCTCAAGCCTCTGTCCTTGGCTTGTAGATGGTCACCTTCTCCCTGTGTCTCACATGGTCTTCCCTCTGGGTGTGTCTGTATCCAAATTTCCTCTTCTTTTGGGGATACCAGTTATATTAGGTCCCACCCATACGACCTCATTTTACTGTAAGCCCCCTCCTTAAAGTCCCTGTCTCCAAACACAGTCCCTTCTGAGGTATTGGAGGTTAGGACTTCAATGTATACATTTGGGGGAGGGGGAGATAACTGAGTGTCACACATAACACTGGGCAATGAGTTTACCCCTCTCCCCCAATATAGCAGGTTTTATCATGCAGGAGGTTTTATAATTCACATGAATTCTGTGGGTCAGGATGTTGCAGGGGTATCTTGGATCTGCCCCATGATGTCTGGAGAATCAGCTGGGAACATTCAAAGGCTGGGGGCTGGAGTCCTCTGAAGGTTCATTTGCTCACAGGTCTCACAAGTGGGCTGGGATGACACAAGGACACGCTTTTCCATGTGGATTCGCTTCCTCACAGCATGGTGGCCTCAGGGTAGCTGGGCTTCTTACTTGGTGGCTCAGGGCTCCATGAGCAAATGTCCTAGTGAACAAAGCAGGGCTGCAGGAGACTTAGTGACAGCGTCACTTCCCTCATTCTCTGTGGGGTGAAGTCATCCAGCTGTCTTTGTCTGTGCTGCTATAACAAAATGCCATAGACTGGGTAATTCAGAAAGGGCAGAAATTGGGCAGGGCGCAGTGGCTCACACCTGTAGTATCAACACTTTGGGAGGCCGAGACGGGTGGATCACCAGGTCAGGAGATCGAGAGCATTTTGGCCAACATGATGAAAACATGTCTCTACTAAAAATGCAAAACTTAGCTGGGCATGGTGGTACACACCTGTAGTCCCAGCTACTCGGGAGGCTGAGGCAGAAGAATCCCTTTGAACCCAGGAGGTGGAAGTTGCAGTGAGTCAAGATCGTGCCACTGCACTCCAGCCTGGACAATAAGAGCGAAACTCCAACAACAACAAAAAAAAAAAAAAAAAAAAAAAAAAGAAATGGCAGAAGTTTATTTCTCACAGTTCTGGAGGTTGGGAAGTCCAAAATCAAGGTGCCAGTAGATTCCTTGTCTGGTGAGAATCCTATCTCTGCTTTCAAGATTATGTCTTTTTAAAAACTTTTTTAATTTTTTTTTTTTTTTTTTTTTTTTTCTTGAGACAGAGTTTTGCTCTTGTTGCCCAGGCTGGAGTGCAATGGCGTGATCTCTGCTCACCACAACCTCCGCCTCCCACAACCTCCGCCTCCCCACAACCTCCACCTCCCGGGTTCAGGCAATTCTCCTGCCTCAAACCTCCTAAGTAGCTAGGATTACAGGCATGCGCTTCCATGCCTGGCTAATTTTGTATTTTTAGTAGAGACGGAGTTTCTCCACGTTGGTCAGGCTGGTCTCCAACTCCCGACCTTGGTGATCCACCTACCTCGCCCCCAAAGTGCTGGGATTACAGGCGTGAGCCACCGCACCTGGCCAAACCTTTTTTGATTTTTGTGGGTGCATAGTAACTGTATATATTTATGGGGTACATGAGATGTTTCGATACAGGAATGTAGCATGTAATAATCATATCATGGAACATTGGGTAAGCATCCCCTCAAGCATTTATCCTTTGCTGTTACAAGCAATCCAGTTATACTATTATAGTTACTTTAAACTGTATAATTAATTTATTATTGACTATAGTCCCCTGTTGTACTATCAAATACTAGGTCTTATTCATTCTTTCTATTTTTTTTAAGCCCATTAACCATCCCACCTGTCCTCCCATTACCCTTCCCAGCCTCTGGTAACCATCTTTCTACTCTCTATCTCCATGAGCTCAATTGTTTTGATTTTTTGATCCCACACATAAGTTAGAACATGCAATGTGTGTCTTTCTGTGCCTGGCTTATTTCACTTAACACAATGACCTCCGGTTTCATCCATGTTATTGCAAATGACAGAATCTCATTCTTTTTTGTGGCTGAATAGTACTCCATTGTGTGTAAGTACCATTTTCTTTAACCATTCATCTGTTGATGGACATATAGGTTGCTTCAAATCCTGACTATTGTGAATAGTGCTGCAAGAAACATGGGAGTGCGGATATCTCTTCAATAGACTGATTTCCTTTCTGTGGGGTATATACCCAGCAGTGGGATTGCTGGGTCATATGGAGCTCTATTTTCAGTCTTTTGAAGAACCTCCAAACTGTTCTCCATAGTGGTTGTACTAATTTACATTCCCACCAAGAGTGGACAAGGGTTCCTTTTTCTCTACACCAAGATAGTGTCTTGAATGCCATGTGCTCCAGAGGGAAGGAACCCTGTATCCTCACATGGCAGAAGACCAAAGGGCAAAAGGGACAAACTCCCCACTTCGAGCCCTTTAATAAAGGTACCTAATCACAAGGGAGAAAACTTTACGGCTTAAACATCTTTGAAAGGACCACCTCTCAATACTATCACGTTGGCAACACCTGAATTTTGGAGGGAACACATTCAAACCATAGCATAGCACATTCAGATTCAAGAGGAAGGGAATTAGTCTCCATCCACGGTGTGTGTGTGTGTGTGTGTGTGTGTGTATACTACAGGCACGCACCACTATGTCCAGCTAATTTTTGTGTTTTATGTAGAGATGGGATCTCACTATGTTGCCCAGTCTGGGCTCAAACTCCTGGGCTCAAGCAATCCTCCCACCTCGGCCTCCCAAAGCACTGGGATTATAGATGTCAGCCATCATGCCTGCCTTCCCTCCATATTTTGACAAAAGAGTAACAGGTCATACTGGAGAAGAGCGTGTGGGAGGTGAGACATGATTGTGGCCATCTTTTTTGGGGAAATGCAATCTGCATGACTGGGCTGAATACAATTCAAAGGGACACCTTGCAGCCATTACTATGGGACATTTGGAGTTGGCTGTGGTCAGGGGGAAAACAATTTAGTTTCTCTTCTTTTCCTTGGAACATTATTTTGCATATATGCATATTTTGGGGTTCAGTGTCTTTCACCTTCATGCTTATGGTTACAATGACCACATCGCTCACCCATTAGCTGTGTGGCTTTTGAGGTCCGTGAGCTATTCTTCCCAGAGTGCTTGACATAGGGCCTGTGGCATGGTAAATACCCATAGTTCCCTGTGGGTTGAGCATTTAGAATCATCTGTTTGTTTAATAGCACATATTTCTCCAGTGCCTTCAGGGGTCCCAGTACTATGTTTAGGAACTTATCCATCACTGGCACAGTAAACAATATCTGTGGATTTTGTCATTCAGCAAACACTGCCATCGTTCAGTCACTCAACAAACGCTGCTAAGGCATCCACCCTGGGGAAAGAAGGGTCTCTTGACAGAGGGGGCTGCTCTTCAGCTAATGCTATGCTAAAGATGCATGGGGCAGAATTCTAACAGCATCATGTGTTTCATTTTGCCCATTACGACGCCATTATATTTTAAAGCTTGTCTTTCTAACTCTCCTATTTTTCTTCTAGACTGTGCTCCTGCTATATGGCTCCAGTTTCTCTAACCATTAGGAAGGTATTATAGTTACTGGAGATTCATCTATCATTTTACGAGCCTCTTTCACAGGAGGAAATAACAGGTTGTTTCAAGTGTGCGGCAGCGGCTCACAAAGGCCTGCGGAACAGGCGCCCCGCTCCCGGGGGGAATCAGCCAAGCGGTGTTTATCTTTGACACAATAAGCAAAAGATCAGAAATGATTACAACAAATGGTCGAGCAAACAATCCATCCACCACAAAGGGCAGCTGCCCAAAATGCTGGGAATTGAATCCACACACAGCGGCCAATTCCAGACTGTGGCCCCAGTGGCTCCATTGCACATGCAGGGATGCAGGCACTGGCAGACAGCAGGGATGCAGCCTCCCCGATCCCCGCCCTAAATGCTTTGGCTTTCTGATGCCCAAATCAGAACACCCTTTGGGGGATCTCCTTACTCTGGCTCAAAAAGTCCATGATCCTTAGGACTTTATTTTACCCCCTGCTTTAGCCCCATTGCCCAGAATAATGGCATATACCAGACTGTGGTAAGTATCTGCTGATCAAGGGAAAGAAGGCATGAATGAGTGGGCTGGCCCCTGCCTAACCTCTCCAGCTCCATCTCATGCTTCCCCTTCCTCATGGTCTTCACTGGACTTCTTTCAGTTCTAGAAGACGGCATCTTTGTTTCTTCCAGGTCTTCTCTGCACACTCCGTCTCCTCTGGTTGGAACACTCTCTTCCATCTCTCCCTGATTAACTCCATACACCCTTTAGGTCTCAGCTTAGATGCACCTTCTTCCAAGAAGCCTTCCCTGACCACACTCCCCCTCCAGGCTCACCCACCCTAACGGCACTTTCTCTGGCAGATTCCTTTTCATAGCTTCTTGTCTATGGTCCCCACTGGGATGTAAGCTCTGTTCACCGTTCTGTTCACTGCAGAGACAACAGCGAAACACCAAAGACTTGCACTCCTCTTCCATAGCATAGAGCTGCCTCAGGAAGCAGCTGCCCAGCCAGGGACTGCGTTTCTCAACCTTGCTTTCATTTATGTGACTCCCTTTTGCAGTGGAATGTGAGTGGAAGTGATATGTGTCTCTTCTGGACCAAAGCAGTTAGCAGGGGCATTCAATCCTTCACACTCCATCTCTCCCTTCATTCTTCAACCTGATGCAAAGGGTCTAGTGAAGGACTCTGAGAAAAGCACTGATGAAAACATCTGAAATTCCCTAGGCATCGCCCGGTGCTGAGCTCCCCCAGGACAGATGACCAAAGAGAACATCTGCCTTAGATTTTGTGCATGTATGAAGTTACCTCTTATTGCATTAAGCCACTGATAATTTGGGGACGCTTGTTACAGCAGCTAGCGTTAATTGACTGATTTATTTCAACAAATATTGTGAACAGAAGAGTTCTCGGCCACACAAGCCTCATATTATGTCTGCACAGCACCCGGGCACAGCACTTCTTAGGAACCCGTGGTCTGGCTGAGAGAGTAATTTGGGAATCAGTTCACATCATTGTTAAAAGCATCAATTTGTTAGATTAGATGGACTGAGCCTTGTACCACTGGGAAACATAAAGATTCTTTGCTCATGGATAGAAATGGCATGATTCAATACAGAGCATCTTAATTAAAATAGGCAAATAATGACCTTTGACAAAGCACACTAAAGAGTGTTACTCTCTCCCTCAACCCTAGTTCCATTAAGTTTTGTAGATGCCACCTCTAGCTTTCCCACTTGTCCCAGCAGGACAAGTCTCTGGGTGTCCTGGAACCAGCCCAGTTCTCCTTCCTTTCTCACGTATGGTTCTCAAGAATAACTGTAGAATGTGCTGAGAATATAACGTCCTGAGATGGGAAAGGATTGGCCAGAAGAGTCTGGGCTCTGTTCCAACTTCCCCCTAGAGACAGGATGTTCTTCAGTGCTTTTTTCTAGTGACTCACATCTCCCTGGGGTATAAGACCCAGGGTGGATTTGCTTTCTGGGGCCTGCGGGCTGCGGTGCAAGTGGAACACACGCAGTCGAGACTCCATCCACCCTGGGCGGCTTTCTGAGCCTGGGGACCAGCTCCCGGGGAATTCTAGGCTTCAGTTGTCCCTTGCTGCCTGTCTGTAAGTCATAACCCTGCGTCATGGAACCTGGAAGTCGTGTGTGTGGTTGTTCTATCTGACTGGATTCAGTAAGTTGGTAACCAGTAAACACTGAACCTATTTCACAGCCCCATTTCCATCTCCCCCAGCCTAGACTCAGTTCAGACTTTGTTGCTTCCCACCAGATCCACCCAAGAACGTCTGGACTACTTCACTCCCTTCCATGTTCATATCTGGCCAACACTTACTGGTGTTCCCCACGTCCTGCATCACAGCTATAAGGGTATTCTAAAACCCAGAACTGTCCTCATTGTCACCTGTTGCCTTCAGGGGAAGTCCACTGGTATTAGTCCTTACCTAATGTTCAAAGTGCTTCAAGGTATGACTCTTGCTTCTCCCTCTCACCTCAAATCTTTTACTCACATACTGTCTCAGAGACTCTAAGCCCCACCTCCCCCATCTGTACCCTGAGAATTTCTGCATCCAAGACTTTGTTCATACATTTCCTCCTATCAAGGCATGGTCAGGCTTCAAGGCTCCACCAAATGCCACCTTTTCCAGGGAGCCTACCCTGATTGTCCTCCCCTGAATTACCACAGCTCCTTAGCTGTGTCTCTCTTAGCACCTCTTTTAACGTAGGTGTCCCTGAAACAGCGCTTGTATGTGTTTAATTTATTTGGAAAGTGGTGCCAGGGAGTAAGTGTGAGGACCTAGGGGGATGAGGCAGGGAAGGAGGATAGCGAATACGAGGATGGGGTACCCAGCTGGCCACCATTCCAGGCCAAGTGTGAGGACCTAGGGGGATGAGGCAGGGAAGGAGGATAGCCAATACGAGGATGGGGTACCCAGCTGGCCACCATTCCAAGCCTTAAGAAATGAGCCTTAGGATTGTTTGCCTGGGAGAATGAGAGGTGACCCCACAGGTGTTACCTACCTCTCTCCCACATTGCACAAGTGCATTTCCAGTGGGTTCTGTCTGAAACTCTCCCTGGGACTTCAGAGAAGCCTCAGGCAGAAAGTGAGAGGCGAGTGTCATGGCCTCAGATGTGGCTCTGTCAGGTTGCATCTGCGAGAGGCTGACCGAAGCCTGTGCGGACGGAGCCAGTCACTCCGTGGTGGCTGGAGGGACAGGGATATTGAGATGTTTTAAAGTGGCATGTTAGAGGTGTCCCGCCTCTGGCCCTGCTCCTACTCTACCTGCTGCTGCAGTCTTGGTGTACATATTGTTTTCTTTGTCTCATTCAAGGATTCTTTGAAGGCAGGAATTGTATTTCATTTTTATATCCAGTATAAGTCCCACTACATAGTGGGGTTCAAATATGCTGAATGAGTGAATTAAAATATTCAAATAGTTGTTTTTATTTGTAGACAAAAAAATACATAACATGCCCAAAGGAAATCCTCCTCCAGTGTGAATTACAAAAGAATGGAGGCAGGGTAGCTATATCCAGAGAAAATGTTGAACAAAAAAATAGTAATAATAGCTAATAGTTACATGGTTCTTAACACGTGCCAGGTGGTTTAAATGCTCTACATATGCCCTTATATGACCCTCACAACAGCCAAATAAAGCATTGTTCATTATTATTCCCATTTTACAAATGGAGAAATGGAGGCAGGGAGAGTTCAAACAACTTGCTCAAGGTCCCATGGTTGTGAGTGGTAGAGCTGGGGTTTGGCCTGGGTAACGTTCTGACCCCTAAGTCTAGACAGCTGGACACCCACCCATTACATAGCCTGGCAGGGCATTGCGCAGGACAGGTAGGTTCACTGCCTGGGGCATTCTTGCCACTCAGATCCCGGAAGACCAGGCGGGGCTGGTAGGGGCAGGGAATTTGCTTAAAGTTAATCTTTGCTAAAGTTTCTAATAAAAGTCTGCAAACGTTATGTTACATTCTAGCTCCTGTCTCTGCCCATAGAGGAGGAACGAAGTATGGGTTGTTTTCTTCTAAGTGTTTCTCTCTTTCTCTTCCTGCAAACAAAAAGGAAAAGAGCATGCTGATTTCCTAATAAACAAAGGACGTGTATAAAAGAAACAATACAAATAATCATAAGGAAATAAGCGAGTTTTTCTTTACTTATAAACAAATTAAAAGAAGGGTGTACCTCCCCCATCCCCCTTACTTCCTTTTCGTGTGATTATAGTTGGGCGGGTCAGGACCGTGGGGAACAGGTTCTCCCATTCACTGCTCGTAAGTCCTATCCAGGAGTAATTTGGCAATATATATCAGAAGCCTTAAAAGTCCGCACATGCTTTGATCCAGCAGTTCCTTCTGGAACAGATCCTAAAGAAACAGAGATGTATGCAGAGATTTAATTATAAGCGTATTTACCAAAACATTGTTGATGGTAGTGAAAGAGCAAAAGCAACTTAAATGTCTGACAGTCGAGCTGGTTATATATCATAGTGGATTTCTAGGGCAGTCATTAAAGAATAATGTTGTGGAATAATATTTAATGGCATGGAAAGATGTACATGATAAAGTTTTAAGTGAGTAAAGCAGGTTACAAAACAGATGAATTACTGGGGGAGATAAGACACATGCATAAACAACTCAAATATGAGTTGGAGCCTAGCACAGCAGGAAGAAAAACATGTACTCTGGGACCAGATTGTCCAGATTCAAACCCCAGCTCTGCTAAAAACTAGCTGTGTGAGCTTGGATAGGTGACTCAACTGCTCTGTGCCTTAGCTTTTCATCTGTAAAATGGAGATTCAGCTGGCTTCTATCTAGATAAATCAGCATATATAAAGTGCTTAGAAGTGCCTAATACGTAGAAAGCAAGACATGAGAGTTGATTAAGGAAAAAATTTCACTTCTATCAGAAATATAAAGAACGGCTTGTTGAAAGAGGGTTCATTCTCTTGCAGGAGATGTTGGCCAGCCTCGGAGAGGCAGAAGCTTGGGTCTTGAATGACGTGAAGGGCTTCCATAGGTGGAGAGGGGCAGGTTGAAGGATTTCTTCCCCATTGTTTTCCAGGAGGCCCGCTACAAGGCTTCCCCTGAGGGGACACTGAGGGAGCTCCTCTCCACTGAGCCACACTGGGCCTGGGATGCGTGTGGCTCTGGGAAACTGTGAGCACTAGCCTGGGGAGGTTGGCTCTCAGTCTCTTGGGCAGCTCCCCCTCCGAGCCCTGGCCAGGCCTCTTCTGTTTGTGCAGAGTAGTGCATTTCTAGTTTTGCCGAATGGCGCAGTCTTGCCAGGCAAGTTTTAAGACAGAAAGTTAAGGCTTGTTTTAAGAAATATGCTTGCTTTTAAAGAGATGAATTTTATTTTTAAAAAATTATGTTTTTCTAGAAGGCCCTACTGTGCCCATGTTTTGGGAAAGCATTAATCTTACAGAATTCTTGGATCTTAGAGCCTTGAGTGACCATTCAGATCATGTAATTGATAGATGGAGAAATGAGAGCAAGAGTTTGGAAAGTTTTATCGAGTAGGTGAGGACACAACCAGGGCCAGAGTCTAGGCTCCAGGCTCCAGGCTCCCAGGCAGGTCTGTGAAGACGAAGCTAAAGCCCTTAAGCTGGGCCTGGGGAATAAAAGGAGACAGATTTCGGCTCAATATGAGAGTGTTTGTTTTAACAGGGAAACCTGACCAGAACTGAAGCTGCCTAATAGGTAGTGAGTTCCCCATCACGAGGGTCATGAAAGCCAAGGCTGGGGGAATCTTGAGAAATGACACAGCTAATTAGACAACTTCTGAGTTTTCTTCCAATTCTGAGATTCCACTGTACCATGAACTTTCATCATTTTGAAATTAATCTTTTAATAAAACACAGGAATCCTCCTTTATTGGCAATTCCACTTTCTAGGGTTTCACTTACCGAGGTCAACCACAGTCTGAAACTATTAAATGGAAAACTCAGAAATAAACAATTCATATGTTTAAAGTGCATGCCATTCAGAGTAGTCATCTTGCTTTTTTCTGTCCCCGGTGGGAATCATCCCTTTTTACAGAGTATCCATGTGTATGTGCGATCTGCCTGTTAGCCAATCAGCAGCTGTCTTGGTCCATCCGATTGACTGGGTGTGGCAATGCTTGGGTTCAAGTAACCCTTATTTTACTTAATCATGGCCCCAAAGTACAAGAGTAGTGATGTGGGCAATTTGAATATGCCAAAGAGAAGCCATAAAGTACTTCTTTAAGTGAAAAGATGAAAGTTCTTGACTTAATAAGGGAAGAAAAAAAATTGTATGCTGAGGTTGCTAAGATCCCTAGTAAGAATGAATCTTCTATCTGTGAAATTGTGAAGAAGGAAAAAAATTGCGCATAATATTTTTGGGATTTGGTATTATATATGGTTTCAGGCATCCATTGGGGGTCTTGGAATGTATCCCCCTTGGATAAGGTGGGATTTCTGTATTTCTCTTGTTTTTTGAGATGAAGTCTTGCTCTGTCACCAGATTGAAGTGCAGTGGCACGTTTTTGGCTCACTGCAACCTCTGACTCCCTGGTTCAAGAGATTCTCCTGCCTCAGCCTCCCGAGTAGCTGGGATTACAGGTGTGCGCTACCATGTTTGGCTAATTTTTGTATTTTTAGTAGAGATGAGGTTTCACCATGTTGGCCAGGATGGTCTCGATCTCCTGACCTCATGATCCGCCTGCCTCAGCCTCCCAAAGTTCTGGGCTCACTAGCGTGAGCCACTACACCTGGCAAATTCTGTATTTCAAACATAAATAAAGGTAAAAATAATACAATAGAAATTCATATTGCACCATCCGGATGTAAAAGATTAATATTTTTCTGTATTTGTTGTAGACTTCACTTCTTTTTCTCAGGAAGAAAAATCACAGATACAGCTAAAAGCCCCCATATTTTCTTTCCTCCTCAAAGGAAATTTGCTTCAAGTTTCTAAAAGTCACCCTATACCAGTTTTTATATATTTCATGCGTATATGTATAACCATAATAATATGTAGTATTGCTTTTTGTGTTCTTAAAAGTGACATTAATTGTATCGTACTGACTTTGTCCTTTTGTAACTGATGTTTCTCACTTAATGTTACATTTTGAGATTTAAGCACATCTATGCAGGAAAAAGTTCATTTGTTTCAACAGCTATATAGTAGTTCATTGTACGAATGAACTACACATGACTTAGTTATTCTCTGTTCAGGGACATTTAGGTTGCTTCCTAACTTTCTCAATTACATTATCTAAAAGTGGAATTGCTGGATAATATTATGTATACATCTTCAAGTTTACCAGATATTGATAATTTACTCTTTAAAGCGACATGCCTGTTTATAGCGTCACCAACAGTAAAAGTTCCTGGTGCTTCCATCCTCCAAACTCTGTC
This sequence comes from Ateles fusciceps, assembly GCA_036589455.1. Lineage (NCBI taxonomy): Eukaryota > Metazoa > Chordata > Mammalia > Primates > Atelidae > Ateles > Ateles fusciceps. Next base: position 9,855,947 of record JAZHEH010000733.1, read on the forward strand.
AAACTCTGTGCTGCTATTAGTGATTTTAATTTTTGCCAATCTGATGTGCATGAAAAGTTGTCTCGGTGTTTCTTAAATTTGTTTTTCTTTCCCTCTTGCTCCCTCCTCCCCCAATCCTATGCACACTAGTCATATTGCACTGCAATATTCTAGTTTGTTCTAGACTTTGAGAGAAATGCTTCCAACATTTCACCATCATACATGATATTTGCTATTGGTTTTTGGCAGGTAATTCTTATCAAGTTAAGGTTCTCTTCTTAGTTTCATTTTTTTTCCAATAAAAACTCATGAATTAGTGTTGCCAAATTTCATCAAATGCTTTTTCTATTGAGATGATTGCATGGGTTTTCTACCTTAATTTGTTAATCTGGTGAATTAACAAATGACGGATTTTCTTTTTGTTTCAGTTCTTTTAAAAATAAGTAAAATATTTTAGATATAATTGAAGCTGTGTGTGCTCCTAACTGATCTCATTTTTTTTCCTCCCTCTCCTGAGGCAAACAGCACCCTCAATTCAGCGTTTTTCATTCTCATGTATAGTTTCATACTATTGCTACATAATGTATGTATCATAAACAATGTGTGGTGGTGTTCTGCATATTTTCAAAGTTCATATAAATGGTATCTTACTATGCATATTCTATAATTTCCTTTTCCATTTTGATAGTTGTAGCTCTAGTTCATTCTATTTGCTACATGACATTGCATTGTGTTACTGTACTACAATTTATTTATTCCTTCTTTTGTTTAGGAACACTGAAGTCATTTCTAACTTTTAGCTATTACAAACAACGGCCCAGATAAGTATTCTTGTAAAAGACTCTTTCTGAAAAATGCAAAATTGCCCTGTTGGGCCATAGAATGTGCTTTTCTTCAATATTGTTAAATGTGGCTAAATTGCTCCCCAAAGCACGCTCCCAGAAGTATAATTAGAGATCTGTTTTTCCATATCCTGAACAATACTTGGTGTTGTCAGCCTTTTAACGTTTGCTGGCATAATGTCCATAAAATGATATTTCATTATTGTTTTAATTTAAATTTCTCCAATTTACTAGTGAGACTGAGAATCATATATATGTGTGTGTGTGTGTGTATACATGCATATATGTGTGTATATGTGAATATGTATGATATATATTTATGTGTGCATATATATATACACACACATAAAACTACATTATTCTGTTTATATCTTTTGCCCTCTTTCTCTTATTAACATGAAGACTTTAAAAACTATATATGTGGCTGGGCACAGTGGCTAATGCCTATAATCACAGCACTTTGGGAGGCCGAGGCAGGTGGATCACGAGGTTAGGAGTTCAAGACCAGCCTGGCCAATATGATGAAACCCCGTCTCTACAAAAAATACAAAATTAGCTGAGCCTGGTGGCAGGCGCCTGTAATCCCAGATACTCGGGAGGCTAAGACAGGAGAATCATTTGAGCCCAGAAGGCAGAGGTTGCAGTGAGTCGAGATCACACCACTGCATTCCAGCCTGGGCGACAGAGCAAGACTCCATCTCGAAACAAAATAAAACAAAACTATATACGTATTTTTCACTCAAAATGGATTAAAAACGTAAACATAAGACCTGAAACTGTAAAACTACTAGAAAGAAACATATAGGAAAAGCTTTCTGACATTAAGTTTGGGCAGTGATTTCTTGGAGATGACCCCAGAAACACAGGTGACAAAAGCAAAAAGGACCAAAAAGTAGACAAATAGGATTGCATCAAACTAAAAAACTTCTACACAGCAAAGGATATCATTAATAAAATGAGGAGACAACCCACAGCCTGGGCGAAAATATTTGCAAATCATACATTAGCTAAGGGGCTATATCCAAAATATACAAGAACTCAAAATACTCAATAACAAGAAAACAGATAACCCTATTAAAAATGGGCAAAGGACATAAGTAGACACTGCGCAAAAGAAAATACACAATGGCCAGCAGCTATATGAAAAATGCTCAACGTTGCTAATTATCAGAGAAATGCACATTAAAATCACAATAAGATGTCGCCTTCTATCTGTTGGATTGGCCATTATCATAGGTAAGTGTTGGTAAGGACGTGGAGAAAAGGGAACCCTATTGGTGATATGGTAAAGTAGTAGAGCCATTTTGGAAAACGGGATGGAGGTTCCTCAGAAAATGAAAAATAGACTTATAATATGATCCAGCAATCCCACTACTGGGTATACATCCAAGGGAATTGAAATCAGTATATTGACGAAATATCTGTATACTCACAATCGTTCCAGTATTATTCACAATAGCCAAGATATGCAAACAACCTAATTGTCCATCAATGGATAAGTGGATTTTTAAAATACGGTATATATACACAATGTAATACTATTAATATTCAGCCTTAAAAAAACCAGGAAATTCTGTTATGTGTGACAACATGGATGAACCTAGAGGACGCTGTGCTAAGTGAAATAAACCAGGCACAGAGACAGGAATATCATATGATCTCATTTATTTGTGGAATCTAAAAAAGTTGAACTCAGAAGCAGAGAGTAGAATGGTGGTTGCCAGAGGCTTGGGGCAATGGGATGGACAGAGAAACAGACGATGTTGGTCAATGGGTGCAAGGTTTCAGTTAGGAGGCATAAGTTCTGTTGTTCTGTTACGCAACATGGTGACTACAGTTAATGATGTACTGTCTGTTTCAAAATAGTGAAAAGAGAGAATTTTAAATGTTCTCACCACAAGGAAATGATACATATTTGATATGATGGATATGCTAAAAATACATATTCTGAATATTAATTATTTGTTGGTCATATGCGTTACAAAGGTATTCTAGTCTGTGACTTGTCTTTTCTTCCAATCTTTTAAAGTCGTAAAATGAAACATACCTTCAGAAAGGTGCTTAAGACATAAATGTTCAGTATAATTACAAAGTGAACACTCAGGGAAACTACCACTCAATTTAAGAGGTAGAAGAAACCCTTCATATGTCCCTTCCTGGTCATACTTTCTTCCTTTTTCCTGGCTGTAACCATTATCCTGATTTTTATTGATCATACTCTTGTTTTTCTATATAGTTTAGCCACCAATGTAGTTATCTCAAAACACTACAGGTTAGTTTTTTCTGCATTTGAACTTTATATAGGCGAAATCATTTTGCACTTTTTCTTTTTATGCCTTGCTTCTTTGATGCAACACGTTTGTGAGATTAATCCTTGTGATATATATGGCTGTAGTTCCTCATTTTCACTGCTGATGGCATTTTATCAAATGAACGTTCCACAGAAATTCTACTATTGATTTGTTTCACCCCCTCCAGTTTTTGAATATTTCAAACAATATCACTGTAAACATTCTTGTACATGTCTCTGGGCACACACACATGCGTGAGTTTCTCCAAGGACTGTATCTAGGAGAGGAGTTTCTTAATCAGAAGGTATGCATATCTTCAGCTTTATTAGGGAATGCCAACTTGTTTTCCAAAGAGACTGTTGTGGCTTGTCTTTTACTTTGCATATGATAGCTATTGCTGAATAAAGTTTTAAAATAAAAGTTAAATTTATATTTTTCTTTTCCCATAGTGTCTTGTTTGAGAAATTCTCTACCCTGATGATGTTTTCATGTTTTTTCTAAATGTCTTAAAGTTTTGTGTTTTCTATTTAGATTTTAAACCTACCCCAGAATTAATTTTCATATATGATGAAAAATGTAAGCAGCTAGTTTATTTTTTTTTTCAATAAGTATGATCAATTGTCTCAGTGCCATTTATTGAAGAAGTCATTCTTTCCTTATTGATCTGTGACATAACCTCTGGCATATACTAAGTATCCATTTAAAAGTGGATCTTTTCATTGAGATGGTTTTACTTTTATTTGCTATGTTGTTTCTTTAATGGCTTAATTTATTCGGGTTTCTTATTTCTTTTTGAGCCAATTTTTGTAAATTTTATTTTCTAGAAATGTAAAAGTCTTTATGTTTTCAAATTTTAAAACATAAAGCTGGTCATATTCTGATTATTAAAGTCTCTAGTTATATCCCCTTCTTTCTATCTAATTTTGTGTATTTATGCCTTTTTTCTTTGTTTCCTTGTTTAGTCTTGTTGGAAGACTGTTTTATCAGTTTTTTTTTTTCCCAAGAGAAATAGCTTTTGTCTTAGTTAATTCTATTATTTTCTTGTTTTTTGTTTTATTAATGTCTACCCTTATTTTTAACATTTACTGTCTTGTTTTTGTTTACTGCAATCTTTTTACTGATTCTTCAGTTAAATACATTTATTTTCTAACTTTGTTTTAATTGGTGCATTTACAGTTACAAATTCTCTTGCAGTTACATAGTTTTAATATACAAACTTCAATTATACTTCATGCAAAATACTTGTAATTTTTGTTGTGATGTCCTCTTTCACAATAAGTTATTTAGAAAAGCTTTTTAAAAATATCAACGTATGTCTGTTTTGTTTGAATTTAACACTTATGGTTGCTTTCTAATTTAGATTTATTGCCACAAGAGAAAATGATCTTACGTCTTTGTTGAGATTTCCTGTGTGTCGTAGTATTATATGTGGTCAATTTTTGTAAATAATTCATGTGAACTGGAAGAGAATGCATTCTCTCTGTTTATTGGTTGAAAGCTCTATATGCATTTATTAGAAAATATATTGATTTAGTTGTTCAAATCTTATATGCCTCAACATTTTGTCTACTTGGCATATATATATATATATATATATATATTGAGATGGAGTTTCACTCTGTCACCCAGGCTAGAGTGCAGTGACACGATCTCAGCTCATTGCAAGCTTTGCCTCCCAGGTTCAAGTGATTCTCCTGCCTTTGCCTCCTGAGTAGCTGGGATTACTGGTGTGCGCTACCATGCCTGGCTAATTTTTGTATTTTTAGTAGAGATGAGGTTTCACCATATTGGCATGGCTGGTCTGGAACTGCTGACCTCAAGTGATCCGCTTGCCTCAGCCTCCTGAAGTGCTATTATTACAGGCGTAAACCACCGCACCAGGCCACTCGGTATGTGGTTTGTAGTAGAAGTTTGTTAAAAATCTCCCATTATGTGTTTATATTAGTCATTTTTTTTCTAATCCTGTGTCTGTATTGTATGTTTTCAGGTAATTTTTTTAGGTGCATATAAATTCATTATTATAATATTTTTTGGTGGATTTTTTTTTCTTCATATAAGTATATATATCACACAATATAGTATATATGTTAAATATGTATGTCATATATTGTTACATACTATTATACCTTACATTTTAGTTTGTCTGATGTTAATATTACTACACCAGTTTCGTTGTTGTTTTCATAATTTCATGGTGTATATTTTCTATGTCTTCATTTCAACATTTTTTTTTTTTTTTTTGAGACAGAGTTTTGCTCTTGTTGCCCAGGATGGAGTGCAATGGCATGATCTCAGCTCACCGCAACCTCTGTCTCCTGGGTTCAAGCTATTTTCCTGCCTCAGCCTCCTGAGTAGCGGAGTGGAACTACAGGCATGTACCACCATGCCCAGCTAATTTTGTATTTTTAGTAGAGACGGGGTTTCTATATATTGGTCAGGCTGGTCTCAAACTCCAGACCTCAGGTGATCCGCCCGCCTCGTCCTCCCAAAGTGTTGGGATTACAGGTGTGAGAGCCACTGTGCCCGGCCCATTTCAACATTTCTAATTAATTTTATTTCAGATGTGTCTCTTGTAAGTGTTTTACTGGATTTAAATCTAATCATCCAATCTATTTTAGTAGCTGGACTTTTAAATTTATTTGTTTATTTTACATTTGTCTTAGCAACAGAACCTGAAGCAATGTTGGGTCATTAAGAGACAGAGAAAGGGTAACTGAGGCAAAGGAGAATGGAAAGCCTGTGTAAGGACTACACATCACACCACGAGACAATGCCAATGCTTGACAGATATACTCACTTGGCCTGTTGGCACATCTCCACACATGCTGTACAGATATATGCATGCCTTGGAAAAGTCCACTGAAGGGAAGCAAGGAACAGGCATTTATCTGCTGGCTCTCTTCTATCTCCTATCTCTAATTAGGCAATTTGGCCCTCGGGGATTTAACTCTTCTGAACTTCAGGCTGAGTTACCCGGTTCATGTATTGTGACATAAAGTGCCAACAGAGTGGGAGTGGACAGAGACAATGGGCAGCAGCCTCCAGCCACAGACCCAACAGAGTTGACTGCCACTTGCCAGTGGCTATAGAAAAGCAAGAGGCTGAGTGTCTGGGAGACAGGTGTGTCCAAGAGAATTTGAGAGTATGTGCAAGATGCATCTCGTACAATGTTTATCGTAATCATTGACATATTTACATTATTTTTTTTAACCAACTTCTTCTGTGCTTTGTTTTCTGTGTATTTATTTTTCTTCTCCTTTTCTTACATTCTGTTGAACCGAAAATGTTTTCTGCATCCATTCTTCCTCTGCATACCCTTTTCCCCTCTGTAACAGTTTGGAAAATAGACTGTGTTTTTCATTTTATTGTGGTTATCCTAGAATTTTTATTTACTTAATTGTATACATATACTTAAGTACACATTTTTTTCTAATGAATTTAAGTCATTCAATATTTCTATCCTTTTCCCAAACATGACACAGACCTTAACTTACTTTAATCACTAATTGGACACCATTCTATGGTGTCCAATAATAATAGTTATTATTATTTCTAGTCATCGTTTTGCCTATTACTAATAAAAAATTATCTCTTTCAGTTAACAGTTAATTAAATTTACTGACTTTTTATTTTCTAGCTCATTAGCTTCCCTCTAAATTTAGATTTCTCCTTCTGAAGTATATCCTTTAAGTTCTTTCGTTTTTGTTTTTGTTTTTTTTAAATAGACATTATCTTTTTAGATTTACAGAAAAAGTTCAGAAGATAGTAGAGATTTCCAAAATATCCTCTACATTTTCCCCTATTATTAACATCTCACATTAGTGTGAAATGCTTGTTATAATTAAGGAACCACTATTGATACATAATTATTAACTAAACTCATACTTTATCCAGATTTCCTTAGTTTTTATCTAATGTTGTTTTTCTGTTCCAAGACTTCATCCAGAATACCATACTACATTTAGTAAGGAGTTTTGAGGAGTAATGGTCAAGTATTTCGTAGGATGCCTCACAATGGGAATTTGTCTGCTGTTTTTCTCATGATAAGACTGGGGTTATGGGTTGTTGGGAGACTGACTACAGAGACAAAGTGCCATTTTCATTGCATCATGTCAAGGGTGCATAACATACTATCAACACGATTTATGACTGTTGATATTGGCTTTGATCACCTGGCTGAGGTGGTGTTTGTCGTGTTTCTCCACTGTAAAGTTATCCTCCCTGCCCCTTCCATAGCGTATTGTTTGCAAGGAAGCTATGTGCAGCCCACACTTAAAGAGTGGGAAGTTGTGCTCCTCTTCCTTGAGGGTGGAGTATCTCTAATTTGTTCAATTTTTTGTTTATGTAAGCAGGACTCAGAAATATTTATTTTGGATTAGAATCTGGCATACCTTATTTGTTTTGTTGTTCAAATTGTCCCAGCTTTGGCCATTGGGAGCTCTTTCCATTGGCTCTTGTCCTCCTCTGACATACCTTCATCATAGGTTGCTGCTGAACACTTCCTTACTTTATGGCACTATGAGAAGTTCCAGGATCATCTTGTCTATTTCCTGCCCTAGTCCTAGAATCAACTGTTTCTCAAAGATCCTGCTTCCTTTATTGGAGGACAATATTAGCAAGATCTACGCATTAAGTGTGCTTGTTGCTACTGAGTTGTTAATTCTTTTATGCCCTTTCAGTTGATAGCACAAACGCTTTTATGTTAACCCATGTATATATACAAATATATTACTGGCCAGGTGCAGTGGCTCATGCCTATAATCCTAGCACTTTGAGAGGCCAAGGCAGGTAGATCGCTTGTGCTTAGGAGTTCCAGACCAGCCTGGGCAAAATGGCGAAACCCTGTCTCTACAAAAAACACAAAAATTAGCTGGGTGTGGTGGTACATGCCTGTAGTCCCAGTTACTTGGGAGGCTGAGGCAGGATTGCTTGAGCCTAGGAGGTAGAGGTTGCAGTGAGCCAAGATAGTGCCTCTACATTCCAGCCTGTGCAACAGAGTAAGACCCTGTCTCAAAAAACAAAAACCAAAACAAATACACCCAAAAAACCAAAAAGCACAATATATTAGTCTGAGTTCTTCAGAGAAACAGAACCAGTAGTAAATATATTATTATAAGGAATTGGCTCACATGATTATAGAAGCTGAGAAGTCCAAGATCTGAAATTGGCCAGCTGGAAACTCAGAAGAGCTGATGTTGTAAATTCCAGTCTAAGTCTGAGTCCAAAGGAAGGAGCAGGCCAATGTCCCAGTCTGGAGACAGTCAGTCACAAAGATTTTTTTTTTAAGCACAGACATATTTATTTATTAACCAAAGGGATGATCCTAATTAACTCAGCGCTTAGAAACAGTTACAAGCTTTGCAAAAAATGGGTGTAATGGCCAAAACGAGAATTTTTTCTTATTCAGCCTTTTCTTCTATTCAGGCCTTCAACAGATTGAATGAGGCCCACACACAATGCAGAGAACAATCTGCTTTACTCTGTCTACTGATTCAAAATTAATCTCATCTAGAAACACTCTCACAGACACACCCAGAGATAATGTTTAACCAAATGTCTGGGCACCCCATGACTCAGTCAAGTTGAGACACATAAAATTAATTATAACATATCTAAAATATTTCTGTAATTAATTAGAAAAAAACTGTTCCAAAATTCACATGGGACCAAAAGGAGCCCAAATAGTCAAAGCAATCCTAAGCAAAAAGAACAGAGCTGGAGACCTCACATTACCTGACTTCAAACTGTACTACAAGGCCACAGTAAACAAAACAGCATGGTACTAGTATAAAAACAGACACATAGGCCAATGGAACAGAATAGAGAACCCAGAAAAAAAGCCACATATCTGCTTTCCACAGTTACTGAACTAATTTACATTCTCTGATCTTCAACAAAGTTGACAAAAATAAACAATGGGGAAAGGATTCCCTATTCAATAAATGGCACTAGGATAACTGGCTAGCCATATGCAGAAGAATGAAACTGAACCCCAACCTTTTACCACATACAAAAAATTAACTCGGATGTTGATTGGATTAAGACTTAAATGTTAGACTTAACACTTTAAAAATCCTAGAAGAAAAAATCTAGGAAATACCCTTCTGGACATCGGCCTTGGCAAAGAATTTATGACTAAGTCCTCAAAAGCAATTGCAACAAAAAGAAGAATTGACAAGTGGGAACTAATCAAACGAAAGAGCTTCTGCACAGCAAAAGAAAAATATCAACAGAGTAAAAAGTCAACCTACAGAATGGGAGAAAATATTTTCAAACTATGCATCCAACAAAGATCTAATATCCAGCATCTATAAGGAATTTAATTCAACAAGCAAAAAATAAATAATCCCCTTAAAAAGTGGGCAAAGGACATGGACAGATACTTCTCAAAAGACATACAAGTGGCCAACAAATATATGAAAAAACCTTCAACATCACTAATCATCAGAGAAATGCAAATTAAAACCACAATAGATACCATCTCACACATCTCACACCACTCAGAATGGCTATTACCAAAATGTCAAAAAATAACATGTTGATGAGGCTGCAGAGAAAGGGGAAAGCTTATATACAGCTGGTGAGAATGTAAATTGTTTGAGTAACTGTGGAAAGCACTTTGGAGATTTCTCAAAGAACTAAAAATATAACTACCCTTCAACCCAGCAATCCCATTACTGGGTATACACCCAAAGAAAAATAAATTATTCTACCAAAAAGACACAAGCAGCTGTATGTTTATTGCAGCAGTATTCACAATAGCAAAGATATAGGCTCAACCTAGGTGCCCATAAGTGGTGGACTGGATAAAGAAAGTGTGGTCCATACATATCATGGAATATTAGGCAGCCATAAAAAAAGAATAAAATCATGTCTTTGCAGCAGCATGGATGGAGCTGGAGGCCATTGTCCTAAGCAAATTAATTCAGAAATAGAAAACCAAATACCACGTGTTCTCATTTATAAGCGGGGAGCTAAACGTTGGGTACACATGGACATAAAGATGGGAACAGTAGATATTAGGGACTACTAGAGTAGGGGGTGGGGATGGTTGAAGACTACATATTGGGTACTATGCTCACTATCTGAGTGACAGGATCAATCATACCCCAAGGCTCAGCATCATACAATGAAACTACACATGTACCTCTGAATCTAAAAGTTGATATTTAAACATTAAACCACTTAACAAAAAAAATTCTCTAACCATTTGTGTCTGTGTTAAGCTAACCATGAATTCATAGGAATATCTCCAACTCTAATCCTTGTGTTATTCTGGTCTCCGCCTTTTATCTATAAACTCCCACCTCAAAGGTGAGAAACCTGGCCCCCAATATCCACCATCCATTTGCTTAGTTGTCCAGTTCCAATATGTGTGTACAGAGGTACCGAAATCCTTAAACCATACCTTGTGAGAAACAATAACGTTATTCAATAGAGAAGAGTGCTCAAATGCAGGTCCTTTTGCGTTTAGTCTCACAGACTACTAATTTCCAAAGTTACTTAGGTAAACACCTTGATCTCTCACCCTCTTCAGTGAGGTTGTTTTTTACAATACTGGTAAATTATCTTTTCACAGTCTGCATTCCTTTCTGGGATTCCCTCCCTCCTAATTGACTTTTTAAAATTTGTGTACATTAAGTTTTCTTTCTGCTGTCAAGTTCTATGGGTTTGAGAAATGCCTATTGTAATGTGTCTACCATTACAGTATCATACAGTGTAGTTTCTCTGCTCCAACAAATTCCCCATGCTTCACCTATTTATTGCTCCCTTCTACCCCAAAACCCTGGGCGTACATGGATTTTTTCTTTGTCTATGGTTTTGCTTTTTCTAGAATGTCATATAATTTGAATCATACACAATATAGTATTTTCATAGTGTCTTCTTTCATTTAACAATGGGCATTTAAGTTTTCTCCAAATCTTTTCGTGGCTTGATAGCTCATATATTTTTTATTGCTAAATAGTACTCCACTATGTGGATGTACCACAGTTTGTTTTACAATTCACATATCAAAGGAAATCTTGGTTGCATCCATTTTTGGAGATTGTGAAAAAAACTTCTATAAAAATTCCCATGCAGGTTTTTGTGGGAACATAAAATTTCAAATCAATTAAGTTAATACCTAGGAGTGTGATTTCTGGATTGTATGGTGTGATTTCTGGATTGTCAGGCTATGTTTAGCTTTGTAAGACACTGCCAAACTCTCTTTCAAAGTGGACAAACCATTTTGCATTCCCACCATCAATGAATGATATAGTTTCTGTTGTTCCACATCCTCACCAACATTTGGTATTGTCACTTAAACTTATAAAAAAAAATTGGCCACTGTAATAAGTGTGTGGTGGTATCCTATTATTGTTTTAATTTGCAATTCTGTGATGACAAATGAGGTTGAACATATTTTTGTATGCTTATTTTTCATTTGCATATCTTCTTTGGTGAGGTGTCTGTTCACATCTTTGCCAATTTTTAATTAGGTTGTTTGTTTTCTTATTGTTAAGTTTTAAGAGTTTTTTAATGTATATTTTGGATGTACAGCTACTATGTGTTTTGCAAATATTTTCTCCCAGTCTGTGGCTTGTCTTTTAATTCTCTTAACTGTATCTTTCACAGAGGAAAAATTTTAACTTTAATACGATTTACTATATCAACTTTTTCTTTCATGGTGTGACAATGTGAAATTATACATTTGGTCTTTGTCTCCTTCCCCTAAATATACAAATTCTAAAATCCTTAGATTCTCTAAAGTGTTTTTTTTTTTTTTTGTATGCTAATGATGAACTGATGGTTGGCAACCTCTACATAGCTTTAGGATGGGGGCAGGTCCCCAGAAAGACCAAGGCATAATTAGAGGGTTGAAACTTTTAGCTCCACCCCCAACCTCCTCCGAGGGGACAGGGGCTCAAGGTTAAGTTGATCACTAGTGGCCAATTATTTAATCAATTATGCCTGTGTAATGAGGCTTCCATAAAAACCCAAAAGGAATGGATTTGGAGAGCTTCCACATAGGTCTATACATGGGGGTTCCTGGAGAGTGGCACACCAGGGGGACATGGAAGCTCCATGCCCCTTCCTCCGTATCTTGCACTATGCATCTCTTCATCTGTATCCTTTGTAATTTCCTTTATAATAAACTGGTAAATATGTTTCCCTGAGTTCTGAGCCACTCTAGCAAATTAATCAAACTCGAAGAGGGGGTTGTGGGAATCCCAACTTAAAGCTGGTCGATCAGAAGTTCTGGAGACCTGGACTTGTGACTGGTACCTGAAGGAGAGGCAGTCTTGTAGGACTGAGCCCTCAACTTGTGGGATTTGGCCACTATCTCCAGGTAGATAGAATCAGAAGTGAATTGGAGGACATCTAGATGGTGTCTGCTGCAGAACTGATTGGTTGCTTGGTGTGTGAGGAATATCTTCCACACAGTTGGTCACAGTAGTCTTCTGTGTTAATTACTGTGTTAAGTGGGAGAAGAGGAAAACACAGTTCATGTGTGTTTTTCCACTATCACATAGATTGTGCTTTTGGTGTGGTTTCTAAAATGTCATTGCCAAACACAATGTCGCTTAAATTTTGTCTTATGTTTTTTCCTAACATTTTATAGTATTGCAGTTTATATTTAGGTTTGTGCTCCATTTTGAGTTAATTTTCGGAAAGGTTTAAGGTTAAAATCTAGATTCTTTTTTTTTTAAATTTGGAAAAAATGGTGCTCCAGCACCATTTTTGAAAAGACTATCCTTTGATCGTCTTAATTTAAACTTATCTCAAGTCTTGGGATTGAATAGTGTCAGTCCCCCAGCTTTGTTCTTCTTCAGGTATTGACTTTTCTGAGTCTTTTGCCTTTCCATATACACTTGAGAATCAGTTTGTTGATATTCACAAAATACCTCTCTGAGATCTTGATTGAGACCGAGATTGATCAATTTGGGAAGACTTGACACCTTAGCAATTCTGAGTCTTGCTATTTATGAACATGAAATATTTCTCCATTTATTTAGATCTTCAATGTCTTTCATCAAAATTTTGTAGTTTTCCTTATGTAGATCCTGTACATGTTTTGTTAGGTTTATATCTAATTATTTAATTTTTTGATATTGAAAATTATACTGTGCTTTAAATTTCAAAGTTCAATTATTCTCTCTGTATACATATATATGCTAATGATTTTGTATATTATTCTTATATCCTGCAACCTTGCCATAATCATTTGCCAATTCTAGGGTTTTTTTTTTTTTTTGCTGATTCTTTGGGAATTTTTACATTAGACAATCATGTTATCTGCAAAAAGGGTAGCTTTATTTCTTTCTTCCTAATTTCTATACATTTTATTTCATTTTTTTATCTTGTTGCATTAGCTAGAACTTCCATTCAATGTTAAATAGAAGTGAAAGGGGACAGCCTTGCCTTTTTTGCAATCTTAGGAGAAAACATCTATTTTCTTTTCTTTCTTTCTTTGCTATTAAGTATGTTAGCTGTAGCTTTATTTTTTTGTAGTTAAAAAAGAAGTTGAGGAAGTTCTCTATTCCTAATTATCTAAGTTTAAAAAAAACCCATCAATTAATGTCAGGGTTGTCAAATGCTTTCTCTGCATCAATTAATATAATCATGTGATTTTTCTTCTTTATTTTGTTGATGGGGTGGATAACAGCAGTTGACTTTTTAATGTTGAACCAGCCTCAAATATACCTTGAATAAATCCTGCTTTATTATGGTATTTACATTTTTTATACATTGTTGGATTTAACTTGCTAATATTTTGTTGAAGATTTTTGCATCTATGTTCATAAGAGATATTTGGTATATAGATTTTCTTTCTTGTTATGTCTTTACCCAATTTCGATATTAGGGTAATGTTGGTCTCATAGAATTAAGAGAGGTTCCCTTGGCTTCTATTTTCTGGAAGAGATTGTAAAGAATGGATGCAAATTCTTTCTTAAATTTTGGTAGAATTCAACAGTGAAATCATCTAAAACTGGTGCTTTTTTTTTTTGAAAGGACATTAATTATTGATTTAATTTCTTTAATAGATTTATTTAATAATCTATTGAGATTAACTAGTTCTCCTATTGTGAACTTTGGTTGCTTATGTTGTTCAAAGAATTTGTTCATTTCATCTAAGTTATCAAATTTGTGGTCATGTAGTTATTCATAGTATTTATTATCTTTTGGACGTCCATGGGATCAATAGTGGTCACTCTTTCTTTATTTCTAATATCAGTAATTTGTGTTCTTTCTCTCTTTTTTGTTAGCCCAGCTATAACTTTATCAATTTTATTGATCTTTTCCAAGACAGCATTTGTTTTTTTTTGATTTCTCTATTTTTCTGCTTTCAATTTCACTGATTTTTGTTCTAATTATTACTTATTTTCTTATACTTACTTTAGGATTAAATTGATTTTTTTTCTAACTTCCTAAGGTGGAAGCTTAGATTATTGATTTTTAAATCCTTCTTTTCTAACATTTGCGTCCAATGCTATAAATTTCCCTCTAAGCACAGCTTTCACTGCATTCCATAAATTTTGATAAGTTGTATTTCTGCTTTCATCTAGTTTGAAATGTTTTAAAATTTCTCTTAAGATTTTTTTCTTTGACTCATGTGTTATTTAATGTGTCTTGTTTAATCTATACGTATTTGTGGTTATTTTACTGTTATGGATTTCTAGTTTAATTATATTATGGTCTGAGAGCAGACATTGTATAATTTCTATTCTTTTAAATTTGTTAAGGTGTCTTTTATGACCCAGGATGTGTTCCACCTTGGTGAATGAGTCATGTGAGCAGGAGAAGAATGTGTATTCTGCTGTAATTGAATGAAATAGTTTATAGACATCAATTATATCTAGTTGATTAATCTAGTTGATTGATAGTGCTGTTGAGTTCAAATATGTTTTTACTGATTTTCTGTCTACTTGATCACTAAAGTACTGAAAGAGGAATGTTTGGCAGTTCTCTTAGTTTTTGTCTCACATATTTTAATAAACTATTGCTTGGTGCATGCATGTTAAGGGCTGTTATGTCTTCTCTTGTTTTAACAGAGTATTTTATATGATTCCATTTTCTTTCCTCTCCTAGAATATTCATTATACTTCTTTTAAAAAATGTTTGTGATGGCCAGGTGCAGTGGCTAATACCTGTAATCCTAGCACTTTGAGAGGCCAATGTGGGTGTATCACCTGGGGTCAGGAGTTCAAGAACCATCATTGCCAACATAGTGAAACGCTATCTCTACTAAGAATACAAAAATTAGCCAGGTGTGGTGGTAGGCACCCGTAATCCCAGCTACTCGGGAGGCTGAGGCAGGCAAATCGCTTGAACCTGGAAGGTGGAGGCTGCAGTGAGCTGAGATTGTGCCATTGCACTCTAGCCTAGGCAACAAGAGCAAAACTCTGTCTAAAAAAAAAAAAAAGTTTGTGGTTTCCCTAGAGTTTGCAATATGCATTTACAACCAGTCTAATTTTACTGTGCTTACTTCTGATGAGAAATATACTATACTTCTTTCTGATGAGAAGTCTTCACAGGTAGGGAAGATACTTTATAGCAGCGTGCGTTAGTCCATTTTCACACTGCTATAAAGAGGTACATGAGAGTGGTAATCTGTAAACAAAAAAGGTTTAACTAACTCACAGTTTCTCATGGCTGGAGGGGTGGGGCTCAGGAAACTTACAGTCATGGAGGAAAGTGAAGGGGAAGCAAGAGAGCATGCAGGGAAAACTGCCACTTTTAAACCATCAGATCTCATGAGAACTCCCTCACTATTACAGGAACAGCATGGGGGGAAACTGCCCCCATGATTCAGTCACCTCCCACCACATTCCTCCCTCAATGCATGATGGATTACAATTTGAGAAGAGATTTAGTTGGGGACACAGAGCCAGACGATATCACAGAGTATTCCCAACTTCCCTTGCTTGTTCCTTAATACATGGCTGTCATTCATTTCACTTATTCATATGCTATTATCATCTAATACATAGCTACTCATCACTCTGAATAAATAGTTATCTATTAGAGCAATTCACAATAAAAAATAAAATATTTTATTTTACCTTAATGTATTCCTTCTTTAGTGCGCTTTCTATCCCTATGTAGATTTAAATTTCTGACTTACATTATTTTTTCTCTTCCTGAAGAATTTCTTTAAACATTTCTTGCAGTGCAGGTATACTGGTGATGAATTCTCTCAGGTTTTGTTTGTTTGAGAAAGTCTTTATTTCTTCATTTTTGAAGGATAATTTTGTTACATATAGAGTTCTAGATTCTTTTACTTTCAACAGTTTAAATATTTTACTCCGTTGTCTTTCAGTTTGCATAGTTTCTCATGAAGTCCAGTGTAATTCTTATCCCTGTTCCTCTATAGGAAAAGTCTTCCTTTTCCTCTGCTGTTTTCAGGATTTTTGTTTTTGTCTTTCTGCAGTTCGAATGTGCCATATCTAGGGATAGTTGTTTTGGGATTCTTCCTGCTTGGTATTCTCCGAGCTTCCTGGATCTGTGTTTTGTTGTTATTAATTTTGAAAAATTTCTGGCCTAATGGAATAGTTCTTCTGTTCCCTCTTTCTTCTTCTGGTATTCCAATTACCTGTATGTTGCAACTTTTGTGTTGTCACATGGTTCTTTAATGTTCTGTTCTCTTTCTTATGCTTTCGTTCTTTTTGGATTTCAGTTGGGAATTGTTCATTGACATATTTTCAATTTGTGATTCTTTCCTTGAGGTTAAGAATGAGTCCGTGGAAGACATTCCTCACTTCTGTTACAATGTGGCTTTTTTTATTTATAGCATTTTCTTTTGATACTTTCTCAGCATTTTTATCTCTCTGCTTATATTACCCATCTGTTCTTTCATGTTGTTTACTTTTTTTCATTTTAGTCTGATAATTCCAAAATTTTGTTATGTCTGAGTTCTGATGATTACTATCTCTTTAAATAATATTTTTTTTCTTGATTTTTATTATGCCTTATAATTTCTTGTTGAAAGCACAACATGATGTGTCAGGTAAGAGAAACTGGGGCAAATAGGCTTTTAGTGTGAGGTTTTGTGTTAATCTGGCTGGGAGTTGGGCTGTCTTTAATGTTTGCTGTGGCTGTATGTGTTAAAGGCTTCCATTTCCTTGAGTGTACTTGTTATTTGTTTCACCTGTTGTTTTTAGACTTCCCTAAAAGCCCCTTCTTAAATAGACGCTGAGCATCACAGCTGTTTTATATATATAATCTACTGTTATTACACTGGAACCCTGTTGATATGGTGGTGAGGTATGGGGTGAAAGTTATAGGGTCCTATAATTTTATAACTAAGTGTCACTCTTTCAGTGGGCCTGTGTCCCTGAACTGTGACCATCACAAGTGTTCCTCAGTTTTTTTTCTCCTTTGATGGGAAAGGAATTCTAAAGGGGGTTGGAATGAGATAATCTGTCTTTCCCCCACATCAGATACAGCTTTGATAAAGCCTTTTCCATTGATGACTGGGCCTTTGTTAAGGAGAATGGTCTGGGTATGTTTCAAAATTGTTGCTTTTCCTTTGCCCCTTCCAAAAACATGGGATTTAAAAAAATTGACTCTTCACCATGACAACTTGATGAGGTTCATGGAGATAAATCTGAGAAAGTTTGAGGCCCCCAAAACTGCAGCTCTGAGAGGAGTTTCTCACTCTCATGCTAGTCTATACTTCTAGCAATTCATAAAAGTTACCATTTAAGGGTAGATACCAGCTTATGGCTCTAACAGCTTCTGTTCCAGGTAAGCTGATCTTGGCCATGATTTTTAGTATTCACCTATCTCTCCAGATTTTGGAGTGGTGATTTTTTCTGTGCCCTTAATTCTCTAGTTACTCTAAGAAAAGTCAATGGTTTTCAGTTTTTTCAGCGTTTTTATTGTTGTAAGGGTGGGAGTTCCACTTTTACATGTCAGAGATAAAACTGTAAGTCTCAAGTTGTTCCTTTAATGAGTTGGGAAACTCATAGTCTTTGCATGCCTGAAAAAGACTTGCCCCTATCATTTGGAATGCTAGTTTATCTAGGTATAAAATGCAAGGTTGTCAGGCATTTTCACTCAGCACTTTGAAGCTACTACTTTACCATCTTTTTGTCATCTATTATTGTTGTTGAGAATTTTTGTTATCACTCTGGTATCATTCCTTTATAAAGTATCTGGTTTTTTCTTCTGGCAGCTTTTAACATGCTAGTTTTTTCTTTGATGCTTTATAGGCTTTCTATGATATGTCTCTAGATATAGAATTATTTTATTTAATTCATTTTTTATATAATAATGCTATTGTCTTTAAAACTGAAAAATTTTCAGTTCTGATTGTTTTAATGTTGCATTTCTACAATTATTGCCATGCCCCTTTTCTGAAGCTCCATTAGACTAATATTAGCTTCTCAATGTAGCCTTCATCATCTCTAAACCATTCTTTTATACTTTCAAATTTATTTGTTTTTGTTTTGGGGGAAATTCTTTTCATCATCTTTCACTGATTCTCTGTTTATGTCCTTTCTAGAGTTAATTCCATTATGATGCTTTTGTCAATTGGAAAGTTGTTCTATTGACCCAAAATCTTCCTCTAGTCTTGATCTGCCCTCTGAAGACACCCACTCAAATCTGCCTCCAAAATTTCCTTCAGAAATTTGACACTAGGGATGACAGCTTCTCTTTTTCTTTAGGTTAAACAATTAAAAGTCATTATGAATGTAAGTAGGTCACAATAAATACTCTTATTCACTACATAATGTAAGTACGTCACAATAAATACTATTATTCACTACATAATGACCTCTTGCAATACATTGATGGGAAATTTGAAAAGGAGATTTATATTTAAATTTTAACCAATAATCTAGAAGCGTTCATTGGGAACCCGTTTGGGTGTTGGGCATGGAGTGGGATTCCTGTATTAACAGAGGGTAGGGAAAGAGTTCTCAGTTAATTTCTTCCCAGTTTATCAACTGTGCCTTGTTTAAATAAAGTAACAGATATAAAAACTTTAACTTATATGATCCCTGCCTGAAAGGTGACTATTGGCATCTTACAAAGATATTTCATATAAGTAGCTTGGTAACTCCCCCATGTGCCTCATCTGGGTTCCATTCATTTATTCAATAATGCTTTGTTATATGTTCACTTCATGTTAACACCCTTCCAAGTACAGGGGGATCTGGGGATACTGGGGATCAAGACATGGTTTCTGCTTTCAAGGAGTTTCCAGACTAGTTGGGTAGGGGACAAGAATAAGCAAAAGGCATAAAATACAACGTGACAAGTACTATAAAGGGGATACCATGGGTAAGGACATGAACCAAACTATGGGTAAAGAATGTTTTCTCTAGAAAGAGACATCTGGACTGAGGTTTGAAGCACAAGGAGCAATTGGGTAATAAGGATAGTGTGAGAGAATATTGCCAGCAGAAGAAATAGCATATGCAAAAGGTTGAGGTGAAGTCAAGATGCCATTTAAATATTTAAAGATGTGGAGAAGATAACATTCACACAGCAGAAAGGAGAGAGTTGAGGCTGAAAAGCTACACAGGGGCTAGGTATTCTAAGGTGCTGTAAGTTACGTGAAGATATTTGGCACCGAGGAACCCCTGAGGAGGTATAAGCAAGGGAGTGACACGAATAGATTTTATATTTTGAAGTATCCTTCAAATAGGATATGTGGTAGATGGTTGAAATGCCAAACACTTTCTAATTATGGAGATACGGGATGGGGCTGGATTAGTGAGGGAGAAGTGGGAGTTAAGGGTGACTTCCAGACTTCAGGCTTGGGTGACTGGGTAGGTGGTAGGGATAAAGAAACCTAGGAGGAGGATAAGGGAACATTTGGTGAGTACAGGGATTAGTTCATTTTTAGAGTGATGACCTGTGGGACACACAAGTGGAAATATGCATAGAGAGCTGAATGTATGGATTTGGAACTCAAGAGAATAATCTGGGCTAGAGATTTAGATTTGGAAATCATCTATTTATAGAGATCTGTAATCCTCAACATTGGTCATGGTGGGATATCTATCAGAACACCTTCAGAGAATCTTTCAGAATTATCACAGTAGAATTATCTCAGGGTCTGATATCAATGTCAATGCTCCTCAGGAGATCTTTTTCTCTCCCTCTCCCCCAGTTGTCAATTTAAAGCTATCGATCTACAGAGCTGCTGCTCCTGATGGCCCCTTTAGCTGTGTTAGGGCAGAAGAAAAGTGGTTGAGGTGGTGAGAGGGGGATGTGATTGTCCAGGCAGAGTGTGCAGAGAAGAGAAGCGTGGCAACACCCTGAAGATCCCACTATTTTCAGATTCTCACACAACATTTTAGTGGCATTCCAATTGCATAAAACGGGGGTGAGGTGTAGCCTCAAGGACCATCCAGGAGAGGTTATTTGCAGCCCCTCCATGTAACATTGTGAAGGCTAGACTTGGGTCTTGAGCAGAGGCAGGAAAAAGAAGTGGCCTTACCCTACAAGCAAGAGAGTCTGGATTTAGTTTTGTTCCCGCTGACTTCCACTTCAAACATCTGTTGATTTATTCACTGTGGTGGATTGATTACACCAATGACCTGAGTTTATGGTGTCTCTGTATCCAAACCGTTTGCCCTGTAACTTTGTAGTTCCCTCCTATTCCAACTCTGGGCTTGCCCACATGACTTGCTATAGCCAATGTGATGTTTGCAAATGTGATACAGGCAGAGCCTGGAACAGTGTTTGTAGGTTTCTACATCTTCTCTTGCACCTACTGTCTCCGTGACAGGCTTGTCCAGACTAGCTTCTTGGACTCATGCTGCTGACATGCGACGATACTTGGGTTACCCAGTTGAAGGGTATATGAGAAACATGGAAGGTAGCTGTGTTGGTCCAGATGAAGCCAACCTTAAGCCATTGAGCCCCTTAGCCCATTTCCAATTCCTAGTAGATGCACCAGGAAACCCAGCCAAGATCAGTCAATCCTGTCCCAGACTGGCAGAAAGCAGACTCAAATCAGCTGGGTGTGGTGGCTCATGTCTGTAATCCCAGCACTTTGGGAGGTTGAGGTGGGCAGATCACCTGAGGTCAGGAGTTTGAGACTAGCCTGGCCAACATGGTGAAACCTTGTCTCTTCTGAAAATACAAAAATTAGCCAGGCGTGGTGGTGCATGCCTGTAATCCCAGCTACTCGGGAGGCTAGGCAGAGAATCACTTGAACCCTGAAGGTGGAGGTTGCAGTGAGCCGAGATCATGCCACTGCACTCCAGCCTGGGTGACAGAGTGAGACTCTGTCTTAAAAATAAATAAATAAATCAAAAAGAAAGCAGATTCAAACAGAACGCCTAGCTGACCTATAGACTTAATGAGCAATAATAAATGGTTATTTTGTACAGCCACTATGTTTTGGGATGCTTTGTTACTCAGCAAGAGCTAACTGATACAGTAACTGTAGCTAACTGATGCTCCATCATTCAACATGCCTCTGTGGAGCACCTAATTTGATCCTGTGCAATTGTGTATAGCTCTGCCAAGACTTTTCTTACCAGCCACCATACTGGTTCTGTTGGCATGAACAACATTCTACGTCAGTGTTCTAGTCCAGAACTTAATATTCCTGCTGGGACTAGACCTGCCCTCATGCCTCCATTGACTTGGTTGGGCTCCTCACCCCTGCTGAGTTCTTTTTAGCCTCACACTTCCTGGGTTTCTGCTTTGACTGGACGAATCACTTGTAATCACTATACATCACCTAGAGCACTTCTCAGCACCTAGGTGTCTGCTGTTAGTCACAGTGGACCTGCCTGGGTTTAGACACTGACCCGAAGCGTGCATATGTTTATTGCCCTCCTTTAGACACTACGTTGACAACTGGATGAAGAATGAGCCTGACTGGCTGGCGTAAATAACAATGTGTGTCCTCACAGTTCTGGAGGCTAGAAGTCCATGATCAAGGGGTCAGCAGGGTTGATTTTTTTCTGAGGTTTCCCACCTCAGCTTGTAGGATCTTTCCCTGTGAATCTGTGTCACCTTCTCTCTGTATGTATCTTGTCCTCATCTCCACTTCTTGTAAGGACAAAAGTCATATTGAGTTAGGGTCTACCCTAATAACTTTGTTTTAACTTAATTATCTCCTTAGAGATCCCATCTTAAAAAACAGTCACATTGTGAGGTACTAGGGGTTGGGACTTTAACATACGAATTTTGGAAGGACAAAGCTCAGCCCCAAACACTCCCCAAATCCCCATCATGCTCAGTCTAGCTTTCTTTGTCTCCCTCTGACCTGTGCATTTGAGGTCTCTGCATGCGGGGCCTCCAAGACCCCTGAGCTGTAACAGTTATATTTACATGCATGTTCCCTGCATATCATCTCTTGGTCACTGAGGTGACAATGCCCAGTTTTCATTTATACCTAATTTGCTTTCATACTTATTAATAGTGTTGGTACTATTTATTTGCCGAAATGAAGAGGCACGTGTCAGGTGACTGTAAACTACTAGGACCAGATCCATAGAGCCACTTCCCAGGGGGGATGCAGTAGCTGCTCTTCCCACATTCAGCCTGCAGAAGGCCAGGGTCCAGGTGGTGTATGCTTGGAGGTGGTGCTGTAGGAGGCAGGGTCTATGTCAGTCCCAGAGGAAGCACAAGCTTCTCAGATAAGAAGCAGCCAACACCCAGGAAGCTGCACAGAGTTGCAGAAAGCTTCAGAAGGAGGCAGAGCTACATTTGATCCTGTCTCCACCAGCTGCTACTATGACCTTGGGTGAGCCATTTGACTTCTCTGGACCCCAGTCACCTCATCTGTAAAGCAGGGAGAGAACCTCCTACCTCACAGAGCTATTGTAGAGCTAGTAGTGCCAGCTCTGTGCCCCGCCCATATCTCACTGAAAGGAGAACAGATTCCAAGCTGGGAAGACAGGAGAGGCCCATCTGCAACATTTTGGGGATACTGACATCTCATGGAGTGGTTGAATAACATCAATCTGAAAGCCTATTCAGAATTTTCTCTTCCTTTAAGCTCCCTCTACTTGTATGTGTATATACAAGTATATTCAGAATGCATGTATAGGATATACAGGATACATACAAACAAGCACTATCCACAGGCATGAATACACAGAGCACACACATCCATGCACACGGAGACTCACACATCCCCAGGCCATCCCTTCACTACAAATAGACGCAGGTGCACAAGTGTGCACACACAGACACCCGCACTCCCAGGCCCAGTTCACCGTGGCTGTCTCCACGATATGGTTTCCAATCACCAGGTCTCGTTCCCCCACGGTATATCTAAAATTAAATACGAGGAGGGGGAAAATCCCAAGCTGAGAGCAGGAAGCCATACATACAGATTGCAATCACCACACAATGTTGCTGGTTGAAAGAAATGGATGTTGAGCATTGAATGTTAAAAATTGTGTTGAATTAGATAAGAAAATCCCATGTAGACTTTGTTAATGATTCATAATCAGCTAATAAGCTCATCTTGAGGAGAATAATGATCCGTGGACCTGTTGGCTCGTTTATCACTGTGTTTTACAACATTGGCAAAGAAACTAATTAAATCCCCGCATCATTACAGAGAATCCCTTTTAATAGAGATACAATGACGCACTGGAGGCTACAGATTACACTGCAAATTGTACCAGGAGATTTTGGACAGCGGGTTTTAATTAACATGTGAGCCAGGAGCAGCTCGTTTAAATAATAACCAGCGCTGGAACCATCTGCCAGTAGGAGCCAGGCAGCGGAAGGAGGTGGGACTAAGGCCGGGGAGGCGAGTCGTGCATAGGCTGTGCCTAGGGCATGTCTTAGAGTCAGGGCTCTGGGGAGATTGGAGAAACTGAGGCAGGGCTCAGCTCCAGAAGGCAAGGGAGAAACAAAAACTGGGGCATGTTGGGGTCGAGGACCAGACCAGGTGAAGGAATACAGCTGTTGCTGGAGAATTTGGAAGCTGGGTCCACATTGATGGTGGCGGCACAGCCAGATGAGCTCTCGGTACCACCCCCCCCACCCCCCAGCCCCATTTTCCATGTGGAAAGACAAAACTAAGAAAGACCATTCAATGAATGAGCATTCGTCACAGACCACTGCCTTGTGTGGATTCCATCTCTTGGCATGCCAGTCAACTCAGCACGTTGCTAAGACCTACTGGAAGGAAGGCTGGGCAGATGCCTTGAGTGGGATCCAGCGCTCCTGATTCTGCTCGGAAGTGAGGAACTTCTTAAGTGGCACAGCCAGCGAGCCCTTGGCAACCAGAGTCCAACACTTTCCTTCCATGGTTTTCTGTAGTCTGGCTTTCAAAGGGACACTTCAGCCAGAGGCCAGCAGACACACAGAAGTACCAGTGGGCAAAAAGGCAGACAGCTGAGGAGTATAGCAGGAAACTGTTGGCTATGTATGGCACACACATTCTGGGAAATGAGTTCCTGGCAAACATGGGGCAAATTTTATGCCTTTGGGGCTAATGCTCATCTTCCTGGGAGGCCTGAGGGCTCTCCTGGAGAGGCTGCTCCTGCTGAGCTGAACTTCCTGAGGTCACAGCCTATTTGGGGGCTGCCTGGGTCACATAGCAACTCCTTGGTTTTAGCTTGAACCGCTTGTCATTAATTCTTCTTGGCAGTCCCCAAGTCTGGGTACTCCTCTGTTCTGTCTTCAGGATCCATACTTTCCTTCCCAGGCTGAGGCTCAACGCTGAGGTGGCCTGTGCCACAGGCAGCATCTCAGTCGTCAAAGAGGCTTTTCTGACAGTTGTGGGGGAAGATGGAATACCTGCACAGGCAACAGGCGAGAGGGAGTTCTTTCCAAGTTCATGTCCTTCTCTTAGAGAAAACAAGCTGAAGGCTTCCCCCACTGCGGCTTGTATATTATTATTATTTTAAGATCAGCAGCAAAATGATTCATAAAACCTTGGAAACAGACTTAGTGTAAAGCCTCAAAGAACAAGAGCTCATTGTGCACTGCGACTCCCACCTGATGTTCTGCCAAAGGCGTGATACAGGCTTCTTTGAGATGGAGCTGCACCCGACAGTCACTTCCCAGCCTGCACTTCTCCTGAGCTCCCATGGCAACACCAGGAGGATCAGCCCAGCATCCTGTTAGCATCCCTAAGCAGTACTCACCCTGTACATAGGCCCTGGGATCACCCCCGGGAGGGACACTATTTGTATATTGGAGTTACTGCCAACACCATGCACACAGGCTTTTCAAGCTAAGCTCAGCCCCACCATGCATGCACACACACACGCGCGCACACACACGCATAGAGGTACCTGCATAAGCACGCACATGTTAATCCCTTTCACCCTCTTTCCACCCTTGAGGCTGAGAGTTCT
Organism: Ateles fusciceps; assembly: GCA_036589455.1. NCBI lineage: Eukaryota > Metazoa > Chordata > Mammalia > Primates > Atelidae > Ateles > Ateles fusciceps. The sequence goes on from JAZHEH010000733.1 coordinate 9,881,339, forward strand.
GAGGCACTGGGTCCTCCTCTCCCTCTCGCTTTAGCCCATCTGGGTCAGTTATCCCACATGGGCCACATGTCCCACATCCTCTCCTCTTCTCTGTCCCCTCAGACTCACATGGTTGCAGAGTAAACAGCAGTCAGACTGGGAGTAAGTGAGATGCCATGTAGCTTAACCTCCTCACTTTAGAGATGAGGAGAGTGGGGGCGCAGATCAGAAGGAAGGAACCTGTTATCGTGCATGTCACAGTGGTAAGCAGGACCATGCATTGAGTTCGCTTACACCCAGGTAGGCATTATTCTGCTGTGAAATAAAAGGGTCTCTTGTCACCCTTTCAGCTGCCTGCCTCTTGGGGATTTTTCAGCAAAACCAGCACAATTGCTTCCTATCTGGTCTCTACCTCTCATCCCACCCTCTCCATGAGACCCTCCAGCTCCTGCTCTGAAACTATCAGAACCTCCAGCATGGCTTATGTAGTGAGTCGGGTCCAAGGACTTCAAATATAGGAGAGACTGTCAAGGTTACCTGGTCCAACCTGCTCATTTTGATAAGGAGATCGAGGCTCTGGGTGGTAGGGGAGTGTTGGTGCATGGATGAATTTGCCTACTAGTCCAACTTTTGGGAAGATTAACAAAATACTCAGTCCCAGAAGCAGGCGTTGTGACATTATTGCAAAAGCTGCTGCTGCCTTTGATCAACAGAGGCAGGGCAGGTGGCTGCTACGTAGGCTGAGCCCAAGCCTTATGTTGTGGCAGGAGGGAGGACAGAGCAACTTTCTTCCATGCAGTGCCTACAGATGAGCATCTCCCTCTGTTCTTTCTAATGGTGCCCTGGGGCCAACCAGCAATTCTAGGCAGCCAGATCCCTACCTAACAATGCAGGTAGGAAGCTGATGGCAGAATGCACTCTGGAGTCAGCCAGACCTGAGTTTAAATCCCACTTTACCCCTAAGTCAGCTCTAGGATAGCCACAATGATCAGTGGTGTGTTAGAGCTGACTCCAAGAGCTGCTTGTTATGTTTCAGGAATTTTGTGAACCAGTCATTAAACACAGTCATTATTAAAGTTTAAATAATAGAAACATATGTAATTTATGTCTAAAACAAAGCTAATAAACAGTAAAAGTCACATCATTTTCTAATTATTTTATTGTTATTTCCACTCCAGAGATAGTACTCTGGAGGCTGCGTCTGTTTTATCTGTAGGGAGGAAATACTATATAATGGTGTGGTAACCCATGTCTCTTCCCAACCCTGTGTGCAGGGATGTCACCTGAGTAGCTTGACGTCAGCCAAGGTGGGAGTATTTCCGCCATGGAAATCAGCAAAGACCACACATGTAGGCTTCATTTTTGTTTTTCTGAGAACTGGTTGTTGTTACGTGTTTACTGGGATGCCCATAATTGTATGTACTTGACCCTTCCAACAGTGCTGTGAGGTAGGGATTCTTGTTTCATAAGGAGAAAACTGAGGCTTAGAAAGTGAAGTGACATCTCCAAGGTCACCCAGCTGGTGGGTCTTAGAGCTACAAACTAAACTCGCCTATGTTTTATGACTCTAAGTCCAGTACTTTTTTTGTAAATTTGAATTGAATTTTCACCTTGAGCAGAGTGTGATTGCAACTCTGTTCCCCTCTGGGCTACGGCCGGCCTGAGGCATTCCTCCAGTGACCGAGACGCAGGACTGGGGTGTGGCTGCAGCTGCTATTGCAGGTCCTTGCAGGTCTAAAGGTGGTGGCAGGGGCAGAATGTCCAGAACTCCGTGTGTGCTATGGAGGAATGCCTGCTTTGGAGGGAGGAAAGACCTGGATTTAAAGCCCGCCTTGATGCTGCTACTTTTCTGCATCATCCTGAGCAACCTAGAGGCTTGGAGGGATAATAAACCCCATCTCACATGACTGGCTTGAGAATTAAACAAGTGAATACTTCTAAAGCACCTGACATGGTGTTGCTTGCAGTAAGCATGAAATAAATGTTTGTTTCCTTTCTTCTCTTCTTCCCACCACTCATCCTCCCAGTAAAAATTCTCTGTTGTCATGCAGGCCAAGGATAGCCTGGGAGTGCTGATGCAGACAGGCTGCTTCCTTATGGAGGAGGCATCTTTGGTTTCTATGCCAACCTCTTGGTCCATGTTCTTTTCCACGGTTGGGGCAGCGTGGAGCTCTGTGCCAGTTGGTGGGATTCTGTGGTACTGCATTGGGCTTCAGTAGCCTTCAAAGCCAGAAGGGAGAGAAGGTAGGAGAAGCTGTAAGAAGGGGAAGTCTGGGAAGCCAAAAACATGCACTGCACCTGGCCTGCCTTAATTGTCTCTCCCACCTGCCTTCCTCCTCCTCAGCACTTGACATTGCCTCCTGCTGCATAGAGGCCATCACTGCTTGACTCTGGTCTGACTCCATCCCGAGGCACCACCATGGCTGCCTCCACGGCTAAAGCCACGATGCCCAGTGCAGCAGAGGTGGCTACTAGAGGTTCTGCCATGTCCAGAGTCTGGTCACTGGTCACCCATGCTCATCACAGTGTGGCTGAAGACCTCCTTCCCCATCTCCCTTCCCCTCCAGCTTCCCAATCATAAACCTATCCATACCCAGTCTCAGGCCTGTCTTCTTTTATCCCATCTGGAGGCAGAACCAGCCTTCGGGTTTTTCCATCCAGGCAGACCCCGAACACGTACTCTGCATACAGTCCCCGGGATCCTGTCGATCCTGCTCTGACAGTCACCTCCACTCTGTCTCAGAGCTCCAGCCTCACTCCTCCTCTCCCTCTCTCCTGGCTAGTTCTTCTCGGATTGGATTATGAACAAACAGAACATTTTTCGTCTAAAAATAAAATCCGCCTCCCTCAACTCAATGATTATTTATCCTCATTGCCTTTTTTTCTCTCCTTTTCAAAGCCAGATTCTTGGAAGGGTGGGCACCGTCTCCACTTCCTTATCTCTCTCTCACTTCTCTCCCCACCACATTCCAATTTTCACTCCCACGGAAACCAATCTCATTAAGGCCTCCATGTCGCTTCGTCTGAATCTAATGATTATTTTCAGCCTTTCCAGGACCTGTCTGAGCCTATTTGACACCTGACCACCCTCCTGTTTTTGGAAACCCTCTCCGACCTCATGTGCAGTGTCCTGGGTCTCCTCTTATCTCTCTGACTCCTCTTCTGATCCCTCTACGTCGGCCCTCCTACCCCTTCATTGTTGGTGATCCTAAAGGCTCTGTGCCCAGACCCCCTCTCTTCCCACCATAAACACCTTCCCTAAGTACTCACATCCCTCCCTCCTCTCGTGGGCTCTGATGACTCCCCCAGGCCAAGTTTCTCTCCTGACCTCAGACCTGAAGTTAGCACACCCATCCCAGTATGGTGACACTCAGCAGCTCAAGCTCAGTAGGTCTGAAAGTGATCACTCTTCCTTTGATGCTCTCCTTCCTGCTCTGATCTGCTCAGGACGGCGTCCCCTCCAGGCACCCATATAAGAAACTGGATGCTCTCCCAGGTTCCTCTTGTTTTTCTTGTCTGGTAGTTCATCAAGTTCTGTTGACTCTGTCTCTTTAAAACCCCTCAAATGTATCTACGTCTCTCCATTCCTACTGCCACCCCCTGGCTTCTCATCCAGAGTATTCCAGCAGTCTCTTAACTGGGCTCAACTTCAGGTCTTCTTCTCCCTTCAACCTTTTCTCCCACTGCCCAGCTGAAATGCAGATGTCAGTTGTGTGAAATTCTTCAGTGACCCTGCAGCTGCTTCCAGATAGGATATGGGAAAGGCAATGGAATTTGGGGATCACTGGGATTCCAGGACCAACCTCACACTGGCTGAGCAGCTAACAACAGGGCCCTTCTGCAGAGCTGGGGTCTTCTCATTCCTGGACACCAAAGTCTTACTGTGGAATGCAAGGCTCATGCAATTTCACCCCACACATCTTCTCACTCTTGTCTCTTGTTACTCTTTCAGACTTTAGTTCTAATCGTGCTGAACACTCACATAACCCTGAATACAGCATGGTTACCCTTACCCTGAAACATAAGCTCAATATAGACAAAGATTTAGGACTCTTTTGTTCACTGCTGTATCTCCAGCCCCTAGAATACTGCCTAGCAGAGAGAGCCAGTGAGTAAATATTGGTTGGGTAAATGAATGAATACCGTCTTGTCTTTTCTCTTGGAGATTCTTCTCCCGCTTAGACAACTCAGACATTCCCCTCCTCTAAAAGCCTTCCCGTGCCTCATTGGTTGGGTGAGGGGACTGCCCTCTCCTCCCACAGCATCCTCAGTGTCCATGTCCTATTGTTCATGTCTTTCTTCAGAGCCGTGTCTCGTGTCCAGGAATCCCCACTGCCAAGCACAGAGCTTGGCACCCAGGAAGCACTTATACAATAACTGTTGAGTAAATGCTGTACTGCGTGGGGGGCCAAGCCATTTCAAGCCCACCTCTCTTTGTGCCAGCATTCTGCCCTTCCCTCAGGGACCACAACCCCCGGCTCAGGCTCCTCCCTAATGTTTCTCATCATGGTCCTTTGTGACTTCTGCATCCCTACAGGGACTTTTCGGGGTCAACGAGGCTTGTAAACTCTCATTTGATGCAGCTGAAGACATCACTGTCTGAAAGTTCCTCTCTGGGGGAGCTAGAATTTGGAGAACTGGTCAACGGTGTTGGGTCTTTCTGGTTTCTGCCTGAGAGGATCCGATACGGGACCTTATCTCCCTGGGGAAAGGACCCCCAGGATCCAGGCAAAGAAAGGATCAGAGTGAGTCTATCCCTACGACTGGGAGATGGGAAGTCTTGTGTGCTAACAAGGACACAGGGTGTTGGCCATGGAAACCAAGGTGGAAGCCCTGCCATACCTTGGAGGAAGGCTGTGACTTGGAGGCATAAAGAAGCCAAGCAGTCACCCCGAGAACACCAGATGTTGGGGCTCATAGGGCTGCACAACTAAGTCTAATCCCTGTCTGCTGCTTGGAAGGAAATAGATGCTTATGGCCTCCCTTCCCCCCATTAGGATGGTCTCCAGGAATGAGAAGACCCCACCTCTGCAGGAGGGCCCTGTTGTTAGCTGCTCAGCCAGACTGAGGCTGGTCCTGGAATCCCAGTGACTCCCAAATTCCATTGCCTTTCCCATATCCTTCTGTTTTGTCTCTCTTAAACCCTATCTCCATCTTCAACAGGCTCTCACCCCCTACTTCTCTTGATTCTCTTCATCCATCCTCTTCCTCTAGACTCTCAACCTTGACCCCATGGTCAAGGACTCACAGCCTCCAAGCATCCTTTACGGCCCTGACTGCCTATGCTCTGTAAATCCTGAACTCTGGGAGCATCATTCTCCTGCTTCTTTTCCTTCCTGGGCAGAGCCAGGAAGCCTTGCTGATTGAGTCTCCAGAAGACGGTTATTGGAAGGCCCAAGCTGGAGCCCTCTCTGATCCTTTCATTTTGAGTGCCACTAGTTGAGAGCCCTCTGATGACCACACCAAACCTTCTCCACTCTCCTCCAGGCACTAGACTGAGATGAGTGAAATCTCCTGGTCTTCTCAGAGAACAAAATAAGGAAAGACTGACACTCCTAGTTTCCTTCTTTTCCACATCAAAATTGCTGGGCATCTTCGTTGCTCCCCCTTCATCATTGGAGGTAGAGTCCCTCTCCTGTTCTGAGGTCAGTCTCTCCTCCTCTTTCTGTTACTCTGTTCTCACCCAATGCCTGATACCTCCGGTACCTTACTCCATCAGTCACCTCCCCTTTCTTGCATTTCCAATCTTTCCCTTTCAGTTGACATTTTCCTAGAATCTTATAAATGTGCTCAGGTCCTCCTGACCCCCTTGAGTGACTGCTCCATCTCTCTCCATCATTCAACTTGTCACTGCTGCCACTTCCTCACCACCCACTCCTTCCTTAATCCTTGTGCAATCTGGCTTCCGCCCCCACTTCTCTATGGAAACTGCTCTTCTAATTTCTGTAGCAGCATCCTCATTACCAGATTGAATGTGTTCATGGTTCATGGCCCATAGGAAGCACCAAGAAGGTCAGAGCCCCCCGCCCCGGACTGGCAAGGGCACTGGAAAGGTCAAGGCTGGTAGATGAGTATATTCAGTGGTAGATGCACTCACAGATAAGTCGGTCTTTAAATGGCTGCACCCCTGCTCCTATGCCCAGTGACCTTGTGTGATCCTATTGGGTCAAAAACATCCTCACTCAGGAGCAACCCCCTTCCACTGCCACCATCACATGTTCACTTTTCTCCAGGCATAATACCCCCAGTTCCGTAATATCCCCATAACCTGCTCATGTTACAAAACAATCCTCAGACTCCTCCCCCACTCTCACCAGCCTCCTCAGAGGGAAAATGGGATTGATTAGCCAAGCTGATCTCTGCCCCTTCTGTGAAGAACTGGTCAACAGTAGCTTCATCTGCTAAAAAAGCAGGTGTTCTTAAGCCATCTGGCATATTGGTTCTGATTAGAAATGTGTAACAGCAGGTCCAGCAAGTATGGTACCTTGGTGTAGAAATATGATCTTTGCAATGGGTTTTATGCAATCAAAAGTAACATGTTCACACTTCTCTAAAAGCATCCTGTAAATTTAGATGCTCTTTCCTTTTATTTCTCTACTTGGTAAGATGTTCCCTTATTTGTACCTTTTTTTGGGGTACATTTTATCTTCAGTGGGCACTTGGTAAATGCCAAATAAATGGACAAACACCTGAATGAGTGAATACGTATTGCAAACATTGGATTTTTCCTTGTAAATTTATCATAAGCCAATTGTTCCTTGCTAATGCTAAGATTGTCTTGTTAATATTGACCTTAGCCAGAGCGCTGTCTTTGGATACAACACAGAGGAAAACATGCCCTTGCTGATTAAAAAGTTTAGCTAAATCCAAGTGTCCCAGGGTGCTCTATTTTCCAATGCGTGGAGGGTCACCACTTTGTGGACTGTCCTACCCTTCCTTCCTCCATGGCAGGCCAGTGACCGTCAGCCCTGCTCTGCAAGCCTAGAGGTTGACTTGGGAGGCAGATCTTCAAGCACATGTCTTGCCAGGACATTCTTCTGCACTTCCGCCCGCCAAAGGGTGTCACGGGGGAAGTCACAGTGCTGGCTGAAGCATTAGGCTAGTGCCCATCAGAGTGACCAGCCTCCTGCAGAATCTAGCTCACTGCCTTCCTCCCATTGATTTGGCTGGAATCTTTATTGTCTGCTCAAATGTAATTAAAGAGTCCTCTGATGGTGCCAATTAAAGACTTGGAGGGACGGGAGCGGGTGCTCACGGCATCACATGGTGCTGCACGGTGAAGCTGTAAACATCCATTAGCCATTACAGTTCTCATTAGTCCTTGAAAAACAACTCATTAGTGTCCATAGAACTGACAGGTAAATACAGCTAATGGGCTAAATCTATCAATAAATTCATTGTGTGCAAAATCAGGGTTTCTGTCATTGTGCTGCTTGCGGTGACTAATCAGAAGGTTAAATACTCCTCCTGCAAAAATATATATAAGTTGCAAAGCACTTAGCCTGATAGACTGTGAAAAAATGGCATGTGAGAAACTAATGAAGACATCAAAGGCTTTATTTATACGTAGGGTGGGTTCATTTCAAGTTCAGGTTGCTATGAACTGTCACAGCTGTTTAGCTGAGACTAAATTTTAGAAAGCATATTGATTTGTTTTAATTTAAACGGGGCAGTTTACAAAAGCTGCTTGAATCTGAAGTTATTCCAGAAATGATTGCTCAGTGCATGGTGCCGGGGGAGGTCTCTGCTTGCTTCTCCAGCCGCCCCAGGGAACATCTCCCAGGAAGCTGCTCATCCTGTCCCTGTTGGGGCCAGGGGATCCCAGCAGTGAGGGACTGCAGAGTTGGACACGCTCTTCGACCACAGTTTAAGTCTCCCTGAAACTACCTCCACCCCTTCACGGTGCTGAGGGGGGAAACTGAGGCCCAGGTCCAGGGTAATTTGTTATGTTGGTGGCAGAGCCTAGGTCTGTTAGGCCATTGCTTCCCTGCCCGATGTTGCCCGTTTCTCTCCGGAGAAACCTTAATGCTTTTGAGATGGGCAGAGTCCCTGACAGATGGGGCAGTCTCCCTGGGTATTTGCTCTACTTCTCCCCCTTTGGCCATCTCCACCCTACCTTAATCCAAGAGTGCCACAGCTTCCTATTGTCTGCATGCAGCTCAGTCTCTGCCCTCGGACTTCTGTGCTTTCGGGAGCAGTGGAAGCTCAGCTGCTTCCTTTTAGCGAAGAAACTTCCATTTCCAGCTGACTCTTTCCTAGCCCTCTGCTAAAATGCTCTTCTTTTGACCTTGTTAGATGTGAGGAAGGACTTCTTATCACAAAAGGATAAAGCATTAGGAGAGAAGTTATAAACTGGTCCCTGGTAAGCTATGTCTGACCTCTCTGCTCCAACCTGCAGGGTTTTTAAAATTTGAATTTGTAATCAGCATAAAAACTGGGAGATTTTACATAAGAATTTGGCATCCCAGCTTCTTTTGGGGAATCTGGAGATCTGGCCGCACTGGGCTTGTTATCTGCCTGGCTCAGGTCCCTGGAGCCCTTCAGATGGGGCCTGTGCTTTCCCCCACACCCCCATGTCCTCCCAGCCCATCACCCTAATTAGAACAGAGAAGCACCTTCTTTGATAGCCACAGTGAATGCCAACGTTTGCTGCCACCTCCACAATGACTTCTGAACATCCCGGGTCACTATGTGTCACTAGTTTCAGATCTAAATCCCAGGCAGGCACAGCTAGCTGACTGTCAGGGCTCATCTCCTGCTTCAGCTGTAGGGGTTAAGCAGAGCAAGTCCCTATGGTTTTAGCTCCTGACATGCAGAACAGGCACTGCCTCCCCCACGGGACTCCCAGAATGGTGGATCCCAAATCTTAGAAGGGCTTTCAGAGGTTGAGCAGTCGTAGAGATGACAATTGTCCATGCCAGCTCTTAATGTGTCTCCCTAAAACAGCTTTTGTTTCCCCCAGTTCATGCTTCTTGAAGCTTCTCTTAAATAAGCAAATCTGAGCACATGGTTCTCCTGCATAGAAGACTTCACTATCTTTCCATTGGTTTTTTTTTTTTTTTTTTTTTGAGACGTAGTTTCGCTCTTGTTACCCAGGCTGGAGTGCAATGGCGCGATCTCGGCTCACTGTAACCTACGCCTCCTGGGTTCAAGCAATTCTCCTGCCTCAGCCTCCCGAGTAGCTGGGACTACAGGCATGCACCACCATGCCCAGCTAATTTTTTGTATTTTTAGTAGAGACGGGGTTTCACGATGTTGACCCGGATGGTCTCGATCTCTTGACCTCGTGATCCACCCGCCTCGGCCTCCCAAAGTGCTGGGATTATAGGCGTGAGTCACCGCGCCCGGCCCTTCCCATTGTTTTTAAGACTAAGTTCAGAGCCCTTGCAATGCTATGTAAGGCTCTCAGCTCTGGCCCTGCCTACCTCCCGCACCCCACACATGCCCCTCTTCTCTTCCCTCTGCTCCAGCATCAGTGCTCTTCTTTTGGTCCTTCTAACAAGTCTTACTGGCTTCTCCATCCTGATGGCTTCAGTACCCTCTGCTCCTCCAGACTAGAATGTTGTTTTTCAGATATTTGTATGTCCAGCTCCTTCATTCCTGCCTCCACAAACTTCTTTCCTCGCAGAATTGCTAAGCTGATGGTGGGGCCTCTGTGTGTGCTATTCCTCCTGCTTGGAATGTTTTTCCTGCATCTTTCCATTGCTGGCTCCATCTCATCACTCAGGTGCCAGCCCGAATACCATCTCCTCGGAAACTCTTTTGCAACAACCTCTCCCATCCCATCCCTCTTCGTGGCATTGAGCGCGGTCTGAATTTATACAGTTTCCTTGTTTGAGATCTTGGCAATTTTCTAACTTGCCTTCCTTCCTAGAATACAAGCTTCATGAGAGCATGACATCGTCTCTCTTGTTCACAGCCATACCCTCTGTGACTTGAAGCATGCTTGCTCTGAGAGCTGCTCAATAAATAAATGTCGAATGAATTGCATCAAAGAGCACGGGAGCTGGAACGAAACTGGGAGATCACCTGAGCAGATCTTCTCAGTGGTCACGAGGGCACTGAGGCCCGAGACCAACTCAATTAGCAAATGAGCAAAGAAGAGGAAAGGCAAGTCATGGGAAACAAAGACAACATGCACAATCTCACGAATAATCAGGGATATACAAATTAAAGCCACGCAACACCACTTTCACGCATCAGTTTGGCTAAAACTCAAAGTGTTGGAGAGGATCTGGGAAAATGAGAAGGCCACGTCCCAGCCACTTTGGACAGCAATTCAGCTGTATCTAGGGAAATGGAAAATGCATATATGCCCTGTCAAGGAACAGTTCTATTCCTTGTGTCTGATCTAGAGAAACCCACGTGTAGGGCAAAGATGCACATACGGATGTTCATTCATTCAACACACGTTGATGATGTACCTGCTACATGTTTAACACAGTAGGGATAGAACAGCAAACAAGATACACATTACCCCTCCTAGCCCATACTTGCAAACTGCTCAGGGAGAGCCAGGTAATAATCAATGAATAAACGGGTTAAACAAAGAGCGTGTCAGATGGTGGTTAAGTGCTGTGGAGGAAAGTTAAGTGACAGGAAGGAAAAGGAGCCTACAATGGCTATGCCAGTCTATACGGCAGTGCTGTGGACTGACCGTGTCCCCCAAATTCATGTGACGCCTTAATCCCCAATGTGATGGTCTTTAGGGGTGGGGCCTTTGGTGGGAGATAATTAGGTTTGGATGAGATCATGGGCATGGAGCCCCCAAGATGGGATTGATGTCCTTGTAAGGAGACGGAGAGACCCAAGCCCTTTCTCTTCCTGCCACGTCAGGAAACCGGGGAAGAGGACTCTCAATAAAAAATCTACATATTGGCACCCTGATCTTGGACTTTCAGCATTCAGAACCATGGGAAATGTTTGCTGTTTAAGCCACTCAATCTATGGCATTTTGGTGATAGCAGCTTGAATTCAGTAAGACAGGTAGTTAGGGAATGCCTCTCCAATAAGGAGACGTTCTGACAGAGTGAAGCATGAAGATATGACTGTAGGAGGGGAGGGGAGTATTTTGGACTGAAGGACCAATGCCCCCTCCAAAAGCCCTGAGTTGAAGGGGGCTTGGTGAGTTTGAGGAACAGCAAGTGAGCCACTGTGGCCAGAGCAGGGAGAGCTGGGGCTGGGGGAAGGGGGAAGAGATGACATTGGATGGGTGGCCAGGGCCCAGCTCATACACAGCCCTGCCAGCCACTGTAGGGATTTTCGCTTTTACTCTGATTGAGGTGGGAAGTCATTGAATAGAGTGAGAACACAATCTCATAGTGCTTTACAAAGATCACTCCAGCAGCTGTGGCTGTGCTGAAAACAGAGTGGGGTAGGGCAAGGCTGGGAGAAAGTGGGGGACCCTTACAATGCTTCAGATGTGGGGTGATGGGAGCTTGGACAAAGTGATGGTGGGGGAGGTGTACCCATGATCAGTGCTGGGTTGGGTGGAAGATACCACTGACTGGATTTACTGAAGCACTGAATAGAGAGTTTGAGAAAAAGACAAGAGACCAGGTTGGCTCCATGGTTTTTGGCTTGAGCACCTGGAAAACTGGACTACCATTTATGAAGGTGGGAGAAGACCGTGTGCATAACTGGACGATTTTATGTGCGCATGTGCACACAAACATGTGAGCATGTTAAATCTAATAAAGCCTACTAGACATTCAAGCAAAGATATCGAGAAGGCAGCTGGCCTTGTAAGGCTGGAGTTGAGTGGGGAGGTCAGGATGGATGGTGGGAACGTGAGAGTCAACCATGTGTAGATGGTGCTTAGAACTGTGGGGCAGATGAATTTTCCTGGGAATGAGCACAGGGCAGTGAAGAGAAGAGGTCTAAGGACTGAGTCCTGGGACCCACCATTGTTTAGGGGACAGGAAGAGAAAGAGAAATCAGAAAAGAAGGCTAAGAAGAAATAGCCTTTCTCAGAATGAGCACCAAGAAAGAGGGAAGGGAGAAGAGTTTCCAGGAAAGACCAATAACAACAAAGATTCCACAGGACGAATCTCTAGAGCTGCCTGTTGGATTTGGCCACACAGAGTTCACCAGAAGCCTGGCCAGGCATTTTGTGGAGTGGGCTTGAGAGAGAATAGAGGGAGATGATGTGTAGGTGCTGAGTAAAAGCAATTTTTTGAGTTTTCTTTTTTTCTTTTTTTGAGGTGGAGTTTTGCTCTTGTTGCTCTGTCACCCCGGCTGGAGTGCAGTGGCGTGATCTCGGCTCGCTGCAACCTCTGCCTCCCGGGTTCAAGTGATTCTCCTGCCTCAGCCTCCTGAGTAGCTGGGACTACAGGCACCTGCCACCACGCCCAGCTAATTTTTTGTATTTTTAGTAGAGACGAGGTTTCACCATGTTGGCCAGGCTGGTCTTGAACTCCTGATCTCACGTGATCCACTCACCTCACCCTCCTAAAGTGCTGGGACTACAGGCCAGCAAGGAGTTTTCTATCAAGGGGAGTAGAGATGGGGTGATAGTTGAAACAGGAAGTAGAGGGACGAAAAGTTGTTTTCATATCATTATTATTCCTTTTAGGATGAGGCAGTTAAGACGTGTTTGCTGGTGGGAATGATCCCGCAGAAAGGAGAAGATCTAAGGATGCAGGAGAGTGAAGGGACGATTACTGAATACTTTTTCACAGCAAAAAATCAGAGCCTAAAAGACCATCAAGAGAGGAATAGATAAATGAAATATATTATATTAAAAGTGAAGAGATACTATGCCGCTGACTCATGGCCTGGAGGAAGAACTCTCAATAGCAAGAAGGGGCCCCAGCAATGCACGTGCTTCACTGACGCTTGTGCCGAGAACCCTTGTCCTGCAGACCGGAACGCAGATCACACAAGGCCCAGGCCCCTGCTCCTGTGATCCCCAGACACCTGCACCTATCCTAAGGAGAGGGTGGTCAAGTCTGAGGGTATCTTGGAGGATCTTCCTTCGGGTTGCCTTGGTCAGAAGAATGCAGCATGATTATGATACACACACAAAAAATAGCAGCTACTAATTATGGAGTGTTTTACCAACTCCTTACCCTCCTGGGTCTTACATTCTAGATGGATGTTAAACAACCCATTCTCACAATTACTGATTTTAGTTACTATGAATGCTGTAAAGTAGGGTATCAAAGAGGACCTAGCGCAATCTAGAAAATCAAGAAATGTGGCTGAAGCTGAAAGCAGAAGCATAAGTCTTCTTCTTAGGCAAAGGCGGGGGAGAGGAGGGGAGGAAGTGGGTGAGGGGAGAGCCTTCTGAGCAGAAGGAATGTCATCCTTCCATTTATTCCACAAACAGTTACTGAGCATCCACTGTGTCCTAGGTGCAGGGTTGCATATGTGAATAAGGCACCAGCTTTTTCCCTCCCCTCCGCTCCCCTCCCCTCCCCTCCCTCTCTTTCTCTTTCTTTCTTTCCTTCTTTCTTTTCTTTCTCTCTCTCTCTCTTCTTTCTTCTTTTCAGTTTCTTTGTAGAAGTTATTTTATAAGTAAGTACATAAATACATACATACTTCATGGTAGAGTGTCCTGACTGGCAGACATTCATGCTACTTTTAAAAATCCATTTTTACTCATGCCTGTAATCCCAGCACTTTGGGAGGCCAAGGCAGGTGGATCACGAGGTCAAGAGATCGAGACCATCTTGGCCAACACGGTGAAACCCCGTCTCTACTAAAAATACAAAAATTAGCTGGGTGTGGTGGCACCCGCCTGTAGTCCCAGCTACTCAGGAGGCTGAGGCAGGAAAATTGCTTGAACCCGGGAGGCGAAGGTTGCAGTGAGCCGAGATCGTGCCACTGCACTCCAGCCTGGAGACAGAGAGAGACTCCATCTCAAAAAAAAAAAAAAAAAAAAAAAAAAAAAAATCCATTTTTACTTATTTTTACACAGTTTTTAAATTTCAAGTTTTTGGGGTACAGGTGGGCTTTGGTTACCTGGATGAGTTGTTTAGTGGTGATTTCTGAGATTTTAGTGCATTTGTCATCTAAGTAGTGCACATTGTACCCAATGTGTGGTCTTTATCCCTCACCCCCTCCCACTTCCCCCACCAAGTTCCCAAAGTTCATGATATCATTCTTAGGCCTTTGTGTCCTCATAGCCTAGCTCCCACTTATAAGCGAGAACATAGGCTGTTTCCAGCCATCGTTCTCTTGGGGCTGCCATTCTAGTGAGAGAGACAGAGCAGAGAAGGGGCACACAAATGGCACATGGCTTTAGTGAGTGGTAAGGGTCACGGAGATAGGAAATCAGGGTAGTGGTGCGGGGGAGAGGAATCGATTAGTATTTTACACAGAGTGGTTAGAAAGGGGATTGAGAAACAGGGAACTTCTCACCCAAAGACCTGCCTTGCAAACGTGTTGGAAGAGTGACTCGAGCGTAAGAGACCGTAAGTGCAAATGCCTTGAGGTGGGAACAAGCTTGTCATGTTCAGAAGCAACTAGAGGGGCAGTGTGATGGGCCCACGGACTAGGTGGAGCGACGTGAGATTAAGGTTACCGAGAGGGGGCAGGGGCCAGATCATGTAGGGCCTTGTAACAGCATTTAATTCTAGGTTTGAGCTGGGCTGCAGATTCAAATGGAGTATTTCTTAGAAAAAGTCCAGGACCCCCAGGTTCTCAGTGAGAAAATGGGCTGCGGCTGGTTTGGTTTGCCTCAGCTGCAGAGGCAAAGAGGTTTTCAGCACCCCCCTACACTTCCAGCCATATATCTTACCTTATCACTCCCGTCCGTTTAGCATGAGCCATATACTCTACTCCAGAGGAGAACTCTCTCACTTAATTAATTTTAGATTTAAAGCAACAAGAAGTCCTTATATTAAAAATGGAGTGGGGGGGGGAGAACAACTTGTTAATTAAAATGTCAGTTAGGGTGTTCCTGGCGAAAACTATGATTAGTGGGTGTTTCCTTTGGTTACAAGCCTTGTGCTTTGATATTTCATGTGTGAATTTAAAGAACCTTACACATGTGCCCAGCACCTAGAGACAGGCTACATTTTATGGTGGTTTCAGTGGGTCATTTGGCTGCAAATTCCAATGTATTCCAGGTCTTCTGGGACTGCAACCCCTAACCCCAGACCTCTAGCCTTGGAGGGGGTCCTCTCTCTCTCTCATCACATGCCACGTCTGCCTGGCAGGCTCTTGCCCTCTTCTGTCTTTGGAAAATCTACCTATTCACCCTTCAGGGAACAGTGGCATCTGTTTCAAAGCCTTACTAGAACTCTCATTCAGAAATATTTTCTCCCTTCTATGTGCCTTCAAAGATTGCCTACATCTTTGTTAGAATCTTTGTGACAAAAAAAGAAAAATGGTGAAAGGAGAAAGTTATTTATCGTTGTCTCTCATCCAGCTACCTTCTAAGATGGGTGGAGTCCATGCAGTCTTCTTTGTTTGCTGTGCTGGCTGATGGGTGTGGGAAGGCTGGCCTGGAAACACTGGGGGAGGCCTCTGCCCACGGTCTCTTCTGAGCAAAGAAAGAGCTGTAGTTAGGCCTGGGGGAGATGGTGGTGGTGTAGATCCGGGTGAACTGCAGCCGGCATAGGAGGGAGGCTGAAATAGGGGACGGATTCAGGAAGGGCCTATGGGGGAGAAAAGGCAGCTGATGGCTCCAGCAGAAGTGTGAGGGGCTCTGCAGAGGAAATAAATGCTTCAGGGGAGATGTTTGTTAAGGAGTGCTATGTAAACCTGTTTTGTTTCCCCCATGCCGTCTGTAGTGAAACTTATTTCTTCCTAAGGCTTTGTAGAATTGGATTAAATTGTTTCCAGAAGGGTATGAAGAACTGCCAAGGATCTGAGATTCGCCTTACATGCAGGGTAAGATGTCAGCCTGCTGCGGTGTCATGGATGCTGGCAGGGGACGTGGGGCGCCTGAGTAAGACACAAAGGGCTTTATGATTCACAGCAATAGCAGTAGCCAGAGTGTCAGCATCTGTGCGGTTCCCAAGCTCCAATTCCCGCAGGGTAACACAAAGAGAGCCACCCAACACCTGCCGCACAGGCTGCACATTTCATTACAGGAAAGGAACCCCTAACCTCAGGAACCCAGGTCTTTTATAATGAGTAAGTAAGCCTGCTTGAAATTTGCCCTGGAGAGAGACATTTTTATTATGTAAGACAACCAACCAAACTTCCTGTTGCTCTGGAGGGAAACTATAGTTTCCAAGACTGTTTGTTATACAAACATCCTTTAAAAGATAGTCCCAAAGGCAGTCAGTGCCTTTGCTTGCAAAATGTATAGAAACGCAAGAGACCCATGGAGAACAGTCTCCCCAGAGTAAGATCCAGTGCTGATTCCTGCTTGAAAGTTGGTGTTGGATGAGAATAGAGGATGTTTATGAGGCCTTAGTGACACCCGGGTTATGAGCTTTTATAGTATGCTTTTAAAAGAAATTATTTTATGCTGTATCAGTTAGCCATTGCTACACAACAAACCACCAAAGACTTGGTGCATAAAATAAAAATTATTTATTGTGGCTCATGAATCTGAGTCACCTGGAAGTTCTGCTGATTTAGGCTGGGCTGGGCTGGGCTGATCTTGGCTGTGCTTTCTCAGTGTTGCTTCAGTCCCAGCTGGGACAACTGAGCAGACTTGGCTCTACTCCATGTGGTCTTTCTTGGTATGACAAAGTCTCAAGAGACTGAGCAGCAGTACCCAAGGCCTCTAAAGGCGAGGCTTGGAACTGCCACATTTTATCAGCCAAGGCAAATCACAAGACCGACCCAGATTCAAGGCATGATAAATTGAATCCACCTCACACGAGAGGAATTGCAAAGTCACTTTGCAAAGGCATGTATATATGGGTTGAAGAATAATTGGGGCCATGTTTACAATCAACACATCACATTTGTTTCTCTACTGGACTCTAAGCTCCTAGATGACAGGGATTGTGTCCCATTCACATATTTTCTTGGTGACTGGCCTGGGATAAGCATAGAGAAGGCATTAATAATGTCTGTCAAGTGGATGAATGCTATGCAATAGGATGAATGAATGATACACAATAGGGAGTTGTTCCCTTGGAGAACTAGACAGTCTGCTGGGGGAGATTCACAGAGGAAGTTCCCTGACATCTGCTCAGATCACAGCTGCCCTGTTCAATGTCATCTGTGGTTCTCTCAGCATCTTCTCATCCCCACTGCTGCTGCATCACTTGAGACCTCATCACGTTGCACCTGGACTTCTCTGCAGCCCTGTTACTCTCTGTCTGCCTCTACTTGCTCCTCTCCAACAGTCCTCCGCATCAGCTCCAGGGATCTTTCTATAATGCACCCCTGACTCTGTCACTCCTCAATTTAAATCCACTTCTGACTTCCCAAGGCCTAGAAAATAAGATGTCAGCTATCTTGCATGACTTTCAGGGCTGTTCACCCTTGAGACTTGGATCCCACTGATCCTTCCTGCACATCCTACACTTCTGCCTCACCTGATCACCAGATCTTGAATGTGCAGAGGACAGGCCCCCGCACTTTGGTGCAAGCCATATCATCTGCTCACTTGCCCAAATTCTCCACCTTTGCTCAAGTGTTAGCTTGGCCTTCCAGGGAGGGATATTTGCCTATACTTTTCTCTCCTGGTTTCCTTGTGAAACCCTACCCCATCACCACAACTCACCCTGAGAACAGAGTGAAGTCTTGTAGAGTTGATTTCCAGAATTTTTGCCGAACCTGACTGAGATTAACAGAGAAAGAGAGAGAGAAGAAGAAGAAGAGGAGGAGGAGGAGGTGGGGGGAGGAGGGGGAGGAGGGGGGAGGGAGGAGGAGGGGGAGGGGGAAGAGGGGAGGGGAAGGGTAAAGGAGGAGACGGCAGGAAAGAAATGAAGGGGAGGTGGGGGAAGGCAAGAAGGGGAGAGAGAGAACTCAGTGTAGCCAAGGCACAGACACAAAGATCCAATGCATCTGGTTCTGCCCCCCATACCCCCCAATCTGCCCCTGGGGCTCCTCTCCTAGCAGCCCTTTCTGAAGCAGCTCATAGCTTGTGGGCTAGAGGCTTCTAACTCTAAGGCTCCTCCTAGAAGCAGAGCCCCAGCCTCAGCCCCCAGCAGCAATGACTGTGGTTGGCACTGTGAGAAAGGGTGCAGTGCGGGAGGGAAGTCTCTCATTGCCTTGAGTTTCATAATTTTAGTCTTTGTTACTAGCTTTATTTAATTTGTCACTTAATTACTATTTACTGAGTATGCTTGTAGCCAACATGTATTTATTTACTGTGCACTTTGTCTGATTTCAGTAGATTTTTTCCTTTTCCTTTCTTTGTATTTGTATTGTTTATTCTAATAATGCATGATTAGGTAAAAAAAAAAAAAAATTTAAGACAATACAGAGAAAGTAAAAGTCCCTTGATATTTCATCCTTCAGAGATAACCACTCTTGACAGTTTGGTGTATATCCTTTCAGACTTTTAAAAAATGCTTATATAAATATATATGGATGTGACCCAAATATATCTAAGAAGCCTTTAAGGCTGCTGGTCTCTGCTCAACAGTCATCCAAAATAACCCAAGTCAGACTCCAGAAGCCTGGAGAATATCATAAATCTTTATTGTTGGTTTCTTTAAAAAGGTAGTGCAGGAGATTTTCACAGCTTTCTAAGAGTCAGCTTTAGACATCTCTCTTCCTCCCCAAAGTGTCTCGCTCATAGCAGCTGCTAACAATCTCTTCTTACTTCCTCCCACTCACTTCTCTTTCTTTGGGCTGTGCCCTCCTGAATTCTATTGACATGGAGCCCTAACCCCTAAGAATAGCTCCCCCAAAGCACTGTTCTTCTGTGACTGCTGTTCCTGTAAGAGTCAGCCTTCCTCAAATTTTAAAGAAAAAAAGTGTTACATCTTTTTATCAACATAAATAGGATCATGCCGTGCACACTGTTCAGTTAACCACTCTTTTTCCAAACCCTGCTATCTCCTAGATATATTTCCATGCCTATGCATTCAAATCTAACTGTCTTACAGCCAAGACTGGGTAGTTTATAAAGAAAAGAGGTTTATTTTGGCTCACAGTCCCGGAGACTGGGAAGTCCAAGATCAGGCAGCCACTTCTTGTTGGCCTTTGGTGAGGGCCTCATGCTGCATCACAACATGGCAGAGGACATCACATGCAAGAGGGGCAAGAGCGTGCATGTCAGCTCAGGTCTCTATTCCTGTTCTTATGAAGCCACCAGTCCCATCATGAGGCCCTGCCCTGATGACCTTATCTAATCCTAATTACCTCCCCCAAACCCCACCTTCAATCAACATATAAGTTTGGAGATTTAATTTATGACATATGAAATTTGGGGGACACATTCAAACCATACATCTACTATTTCCCTTTAAAGCCTACTGTACAGCTCCATGGAATGGATCATCTATAATTTATTTAACCCTTCCCTTGCTGTTGGACATTCTAGTGGTTTCCAGCTTTTATTAGTAAGAACAATGCTGCTAACAACACTCTTATGTTTTTGAACTTTTACCACTTTTCCTTCTCTTCCATCTTGACCTCTTTGCCTGCCCTAAGTTTTGTTGTTCTAGCAAAATGTCTGCTAAAGTTATAGTTTTTGGGTTGTTGTTTTACCCAGCTTATGCTTTCATTGTCTTCCTTCTGGTTCCTTTGAACCAGTTCCTTCCTCACTTTATGTGATCCTGGGAGGCTGCCATGATGCCCCCTGGCATAGGCATAGACACATGGCCAAGCTGCCCAATCAACATACCCCATTCTCCTGCTCTCGGTGATAATGCAGGCAGTTTCCACTGTCCATCTCCACTGGCCCTGCCCTAGCCTCAGGCCCATCATCTCCATCTAGGCCCCTTACAACAGCCTTCTCTCTGTTGCCTCTGCTTCCAGGGCTGTGCAACACTCATCCATCCTCAAATGGCTGTTTGTCTTCCCAATTCGGTCATCTCTGTGCTTAAAAGCATCAGAGAGACTCCCCATCTTCTATGAATGAAGTCCTATCTCCTCAATATGCCACCTGGAGACCAAGAAGCCTGGCTCCTCTTTCCCTCTCCAGCTCTGTGGCTCCTTACTCTCCTTTGGACACCCCAAATTCCTGGCAGATTGTACCTCTTCCCAGCTTTTGAATATGCCCTGGATTTTCCAGCTTTCATCCTTTGGACCACTTTCTCTTTACTCCACAGAAGCCTCACTCCAAAACAATGAAGGTCCAAGTCCTAACTAAACTTTAAGCTCCTGGCTCCCAAACCTCCCCAAGCAACAGCAAGAAATAATCAGTTTAATCATCCTTGGGGCTCTCTTAACATGTTGACAACCTTCTAACATTTTTTACATTCCTCAGGGATCACTGGTTACAAAGGAGCAGAAACTCACTCAAGCCAGCTCAAATAAGGAGGGATAGTGATTACTGTAAGAACACAGAGGTCTCACAGAAACCAAACTCAGGAAGACCTCATGGGAATTGAAACCAGGAAAAGGGAAGGCACCAGGGATTGGTGTAACCCTTTCCATCTCTCAGTGCCTTCCTGCCTCTAGCTTTTCATGAATTTAAATTGGTGTGATGGTGACTTATGTACCATACTTGTCTTCTCCTTACTACTACCCTGGAAACACTTTCATATTTATGTCCCTTCTCAGGGTCTAACCCAGTGCCTGGTACATTGTAAACAAGAAAATGCAAGCTAACAATATTTTAGTACTCCCATGTGTGACACACAGGGGTTTATGTTTTCCTATCCTTCTTGTTTTATCTCCCAGTACCTCCCAAGAATAAGTACCGTGATTTCCCCCTATTTTACAGATGAGAAAACTGAGGTAGCACTTTGCTCAAGCTGACATAGCCAGCAAGTGACAGAACTGGGACTTGAATCCAAGCCTGTTTGAATGGATGCATTA
This sequence comes from Ateles fusciceps, assembly GCA_036589455.1. NCBI lineage: Eukaryota > Metazoa > Chordata > Mammalia > Primates > Atelidae > Ateles > Ateles fusciceps. The sequence goes on from JAZHEH010000733.1 coordinate 9,902,168, forward strand.
ACTCATAACAGAAGTGATCTTGAGGTCACCCACCTCAGACCCTGGCCTCTAGATCAGGAGCACAGATGCACTCCATCCTAGAGACAGCCACCTGTTTTCATCTTAAACATCTCCAGAGGGAATCCTCCAAAGATTTTATTCCTCCCCGCAAACATCAGGCATTTCTTCCTTATCTCCAATCATAATCTTTTTTTTTTTTGGCTATGATTTAAAATTTCTCTCCTTTTCTGTTCAGTCCATCTTGTGTTGCTACAACAGAATACCCCACATTAGGTAATTTATAAATAAAAGAAGTTCACTTCTTACAGTTCTGGAGGCTGGAAGGTCCAATGTTAAGATGCTGGCATCTGGTGAGGGCCTTCTTGCTGTGTCATCCCATGGTGGAAGGTGGAAGGGCAAGAGATGCCAAGAGCAAGTGAGCACAAGAGAAAGACAACCTCATTTTTATCAAGATCCCATTCCCATGATAATGGCGTACATCCATTCATGAGGGTGGAGCCCTCAAGGTCTAATCACCTGTTACTGATCCCAGCTCTTAATACCATCACAATGGCAATTAAATCTCATCATGAGTTTTGGAAGGGACATTCAACCCATAGCATCTTGTCAAGCTTCCTCAGACTTGAAACCAACTCTTGATTAGAAAATAGTTGGTCTTTTTACAACAACCCTATGAAGTAGACAGTTAAATTATCCCTCAATAGATAAGAATCTAAAGGCCTAAGATGGCAAAGCAAGCCACCTAAGGTCATATGGGCCAGACATAGTGCATTCAGAACTTGAACCCAGGATGTTGGACATTGAATAACCACTCCAGCTAGTCTCTCCACATCTTCCACTATGTTGAAGGAACAATGGTTGGCCTGGGATCATGGAAGGAACACACTTGGCTGTTTCCAACATGAATAAGAATGAAGGGAAGAAAAAGCAAGACTGGGAGAGGGATACATGAGACAGAAAGAGCTGTCTATTAGGTTCAGGGTAGAGAGTGTGAGGGAGAGATGGAGAGCACAGGGACCAGCCTGGAGACTTGGGGGAATGAAGAAAAAGCACAATATAAAATGTCTACACTCTTTATCATGGCCTACAAATTCGAGACCCATACAGTTATGCTGGAACAACAAACTTCAACCAGAACTGTTCAAGGCAAACTGGGACATCTGGTCGTCTGGCCTAAAAGGCTCTTTGTGATCTGCTTCCTTTTTACCTCTCTGATCCTTTCTCCATTCTCTCTCCCTCTCATTTGGTAAGCCACAGCCATACTGCTCCTCTGTGAAATTCCCAGGGTGTTGCTACTCCAGGACCTTTGTACCTCCCTCTTCCTGAAATGCTCTTCCCCCAGACCTTCACACAGCAGCTTCTCTTGTTGTAGAGGTCTCAGATATCATCTTTCAAGAGAGACTTTCCTGACCTCCTCATATAAGGTAACCCCTTATCTCCGGTTACTTTGTTCTGATTGTCTACTGCTGCATAACAAATAAACTCAAAATTTTGTGGCTTAAAACAATGATTTTATTATCTCTTACAGTTTCTGTGGGTCAAGGACTTGGGAAGGGCCAAGGAGGGTGGTCTGGCTTAGGCTCCCTTGTGCAGCTGTATTCATGGTATCTAGAGATGCGATAGTGAAGGGCTGGAGGAGCTGGAGGCTGGTGAGTCATCCCCTTCTCTCTATGTATGTAGTCCAAGCCTTTCTATGTGAAAAGCTTCTCCAGGAGAAGACTAATTTGGGCTTCCATCTTCTCCAGGAGAAGACTCATTTGGGCTTCCATCTTCTCCAGGAGAAGACTAATTTGGGCTTCCATCTTCTCCAGGAGAAGACTCATTTGGGCTTCCATCTTCTCCAGGAGAAGACTCATTTGGGCTTCCTTACAATATGGCAACCTCAGGACAGTTGGCTGTCTCTCATGACACTCAGAGCTCCAAGGCAAATGTTTTAGTATACCAGGCAGAAGCATCATCATCTTTTATGACCAACTTCAGAAGTTATACAGCTTCCTTTCTGCCATATCCTTTTGATTTCAAGGGAGTCACAAGCCTTCCCAGACTCAGGAGGAGGGAATTAATTAAACTCTAATTCTTCATTTCTTCATGGGAGCCCTAATTATGTCTTTTAAACTTTATTTTCTGTTTATCATCTGTACTTTCTCCTCCACCTTCACCCTACTAGAAAATAAAATCCATAGAGAAAAAGATTTTCATTTGTTCTGGTTCACCTCTGTATTTCTAATGCTTGCCTTATAGAAGGCGCATAAAAATTTCATTGAAATGATGAATGAAATATTATGAGATATATCAGACACCTGTGACGGACTTTCAGCTGCTTGCAGCTCCAGTGTTTGAGCAATTTCTCAAAAATCATCACTGGAAACTGAGAGATATTGTTAGGTTTGCTTTGTAGGGTGGGGTCCCTGGCTTCATCAGGCTGAGTGTTCTGGACCCTGGGCTCCACTGCCCCTCAGCTGCCCCTGGCCCCTGGTACAGGGGCACGCACACAGCAAGAATTCCTCCTTCACATGTTAGGCCCTTTTGAGGGACTTTGCCGTGGTCTACAGGCCCTTCCTGTCCGTGAAAGTCATGTCATTTCTTCAGGAATCTTGATTCAGGGGAAAGTACTCACCTACACTGGGCTCCTAGACTTCCTGTGAAATAATTCTTGCTAGGCTTTTGGGTCTCAAATAAAATTTTTCTAAAGCTTTTCCATAAGTGCCATCTACGAATTCCATCTCAAAGTCATGAAAAAATACTTATCAATGGGTGTGTTAGAATTCTCCAGAGAAACAGAACAAACGGGGTGGGTGTGTGTGTGTGCGTGTGCGTGTGTGTGTGTGTGTCAAGAGACAGATCGTTATTTTAAGGCGCTGGCTCTTGTGACTATGGATTACAAATTCAAAATCTGCAAGGGAGGCTGGCAGGGTGGAGACCCAGGAAAGAGTTGCAGTTCAAGTCCAAAGGCTATCCACTGGCCGAATTTCTTCTTGCTCATGGAGGTCAGATTTTATTCTACTGAGGCCTTCAAGTCATTGGATGAGGCCCACTTACATTAGGAAGCGTCATCTGCTTTACTCAGTGTCCACCACTTTAAATGTTGATCAGTGTTCTTCCACCTGCCTAGAGTGTCCACAGACTAATCACCTGGTGGGGAAAATTTACAGGCTTGGGCTTCAGTGTGAGGCCCCCATATTAGCCCATTCTCACACTGCTATAACGAAACACTTGAATAGATCCAAGATGGCATATTAGACACAACTCCAGTGCACAACACCCAGCAAAAGAGACGCAGAAACCCAGAGATCTCCTAGCTCCAACTGAGGTACCAGGTGCATTTCAATGGGTCTAGTCCGAGGGTGAGCAAAGCCCACTCAGGGCACACCGAGGCGGGGAGGGGTGCTGCTTCACCCAGAAAGTGCATCTGACCGGTGAGTCGGAGGCTCCACCTCTGGCACTCTGGTCCAGATACAGCGCTTCCCCCCAAAGCCTCAGCAATACACAGAACAGGGGATCTTTGCCAGTCAAGTGCCGGGAATTACAAGTGTAGAGTTGAATAAGAGTCTGCAGACTGAGCTACCGCCCCCTCCCCCAGCCCAGAGAGAGGGAGATGTAAGCGGGAGCAGCTGGGCGGCCCCTACCCCATGACTGGAGAGAGAGAGAGCTGAAACAGGGGAGACTGCAGGTGTGGCTGGGCGGGTCCCTAACCTCCCCCACAAACCCCAGAGGGCTGAAGCTCTGAATCTAGTGGGTTGTGTAGCCAGTGCCACAGTCTGAGAGGAATGCTGAATGATCCAGCCCAGTGGAAGAAGGGCACAGCCCACCACTAGAGGGGTGGGACTGGGCTACATGTTTTAACAAAAAACACAGGAGCCTACGTAGCAATGGGACGGCTTTCTCTACAACCCAGCAGCGCCTACAGGTCAGCGAAGAGGCGGGCCTAATCTCCCAGCATAAACAACAAAGACACAGGAAGCTTCCCTAGTAACCTGAAGGAGTCCCTAGAAACCCAGAAGCCCCCACAGGCAGACAAGCGACCTCATCAAGCAGCTCTCTGACACCACAGCCAGGTAAATCCACAAAGAGGAGAAAAAACCCGTGCAAAAAAGGTGAAACCACCAAAGACCAGAACACCTCGTCTCCTTCAAGGGATCACAACTCCTCAACAACACAGGATTACAACTTGACCAAGAAGGAGTGCGAAGAATTGACGGAAACAGGATTCAGAAGGTGGATAATAACAAACTTCTCAGAGCTAAAGGAACACATTCTAACTCAATGCGAAGAAACCAAAAACCTTGAAAAAAGGTTAGACGAAATGCTAACTAGAATAACCAGCTTAGAGAAGAACATAAACGACTTGATGGAGTTGAAGAACACAGCACGAGAACTACGTGAAGCAAACACAAGTTTTAATAGCCAAATCGATCAAGCAGAAGAAAGGATATCAGAGATTGAAGATCAACTCAATGAAGTAAAAAGAGAAGGCAATACAAGAGAAAAAAGAGTGAAAAGAAACAAACAAAGCCTCCAAGAAATATGGGATTATGTGAAAAAACCTAATCTATGCTTGATCGGTGTACCTGAATATGACTGGGAGAATGAATCCAAGCTGGAAAACACACTCCAGGATATTATCCAGGAGAACTTCCCCAAGCCTCATAAGGCAGTCCAAATTTCAAATTCAAGAAATACAGAGAACTCCACAAAGATATTCCTCAAGAAGAGCAACCTCAAGGCACATAATTGTCAGATTAACCAGGGTAGAAATGAAGGAAAAAATGCTAAGAGCAGCCAGAGAGAAAGGTCAGGTCACCCACAGAGGGAAGCCAATCAGACTCACAGCAGATCTCTCGGCAGAAACTCTATAAGCCAGAAGAGAGTGGGGGCCAATATTCAACATCCTTAAAGAAAAGAACTTTCAATCCAGAATCTCATATCCAGCCAAACTAAGCTTCATAAGTGAAGGAGAAATAAAATCCTTTACACACAAGCAATTATTGAGAGATTTTGTCACCACCAGACCTGCCCTACAAGAGCTCCTGAAAAAAAAACACTAAGCATGGAAAGGAACAAGTACCAGTCACTGCAAAAGTAAACCAGTTGGCAAAGACCAAAAATGCAATGAAGAAAATGAGTCAACTAACGAGAAAGAAAACCAGCCAGTAACAAAATGGCAGGATCAAATTCACACATAACAATATTAACATTGAATGTAAATGGCCTAAATGCCCCAATCAAAAGACACAGACTGGCAAAAAAATTTTTGCAATCTACCCATCTGACAAAGGTCTAATATCCAGAATCTACAAAGAACTAAAACAGATAGACAAGAAAAAAGCATACAACCCCATTCAAAAGTGGGTGAAGGATATGAACAGACACTTTTCAAAAGAAGACATATATGAGGCCAACAAACATATGAAAAAATGCTCATCATCACTGGTCATTAGAGAAATGCAAATCAAAACCACACTGAGATATCATCTCACGCCAGTTAGAATGGCAATCATTAAAAAATCAGGAGACAACAGATGCTAGAGAGGATGTGGAGAAATAGGAACACTCTTACACAGTTGGTGGGAGTGTAAATTAGTTCAACCATTGTGGAAAACAGTGTGGTAATTTCTCAAGGATCTAGAAATAGAAATTCCATTTGACCCAGCAATCCCACTATTGGGTATACACCCAAAGAATTATAAATCGTTCTACTATAAAGACACATGCACATGTATGTTCGTTGCAGCCCTGTGTACAATAGCAAAGACCTGGAACCAACCCAAATGCCCATCAATGATAGACTGGACAAAGAAAATGTGGTACATATACACCATGGAATACTACACAGCCATAAAAAACGATGAGTTCCTGTCCTTTGTAGGGACTTGGATGAATCTGGAAATCATCATTCTCAGCAAAATGACTCAAGAACAGAAAGCCCAAGCACTGTATGTTCTCACTCATAGGTGGATGTTGAACAAGAACACGTGGACTCAGGGAGAGGAGCATCACACACACGGGACAGTTGAGGGGGGTAGGGAAGAGACAATGAGGGGTGAGAAGGGGAGGGAAGGGTAACATGGGGAGAAATGCCAGATATAGTATGCACCTAAAATAAAATAAATAAATTATCCAAAAAAAAAGAAAAAGAAACATTTGAGACTTGGTAATTTGTAAAGAAAAGAGGCCTAATTGGTTCACATTTCTATAGGCTGTACAGGAAGCATAGCAGCTTCTGCTTGTCTTCTGGGGAGGCCTCGGAAACTTACAATCATAGCAGAAGGCAAAGGGGACGCAGGTGCCTCTTACATGTCTGGAGCAGGAGGAATGGGGCGGGGGAGGTGCTATACACTTTTAAACAACCCGATCTCCTGACAACTCTATCACAAGAATAGCACTAGGGGGATGACGTTGAATCATGAGAAACTACCCCCATGATCCAATCACCTCCCACCAGACCCCACCTCCAACATTGGGAATTATAATTTGACATGAGATTTGGGCAGGAACACAGAGCCAGACCATACCAGCGCCCGACAGCCACTCTTGTCACAGGCAGCTCTGATATGTACATGTTCCAAGAGCTGGCCTCCTACAGACTTCTTCCTGTGGCTACCCCTCAAATCAGCACCCAACATTGCAGAGTCATGACTCTGGGGATGAGCTTTCTGCTACCTTCACACAGAGCAGGAGACCTTAGCCCCAGAGCCGCAGACCACAGAAGAGAAGCAGTTTTCCCTGAAATCATAGACAGGATTTGAGCATGACAGGATGTGCAGTTTTCTAGGGGGAGGGGCCACAGTTCTCATCAGATTCTAAAGTGGGTCTATGAACCCCAAACACATCACAGGGAAACATGTCAGCCCTTCAGTCCTTGACCCTCATTGATCTTGTTTTCTGGTTGTTTATCCAAAAGGTTCAGGCAACCATGTTACCTGGTGGTGCCAGGCTGAACCGAATGCTGCTTCATCTTAGTTGGGAGAGGCTCCTGTCTGCTGTTTTTTGAGAAATGTAATTGCCTAGAAGATCCAGAGCGTTTCTTCAGCGGAGCTCTGCTACTCAGACTCACATACATTATGTGGGGGCTTATATATGGAGGTCCTGGGAGGGAGGCATGGCCCGACTCCACTCCAGATGCTCACGGTCCCCCTGGTCGTGCCCTCTATTAGAGCACCCCTTGGCCTTTCTCCTGGAATTGGAAGGGATCAGGATGAAGGCTGAAGCTTAGATTTTTGAGCAGAGGTAATTTCAGAAGGTGGAATCATAGCTTAAGAAACTCTCCGGGGATTTTTTTCCTGATACAAAGCTAACAAGACATTGTGATAATTTCTCTGGAGCTGGCCTCATTCCAAGTTGGATTTTAAACGCAGATTATAAAGCAAACACCATCCCCCACAAGTATTAAAGGAGGGCAAAATAACAGAACGGGGGCTGCAAAAATGGTCTCTATTGTGGGACCAAAAGCCGTCAATCATGCGGGCTGACAGGCGTCAGAGATTGACAGACAGGCCCTCGCTCCTGACTTCAGTTATCAAGGGGAATGGGAAAAGTGTCTGCAAGAACATGTTAAATTGCCAAAGTCATTACCAGTCACCAATTACCAAAGAAAAGATAACAAGGTGTATTTTAGAAAAATCGATGCAACAACATGCATTTCAATACAGTGAGTTTTTTAGAACTTTCAAAAACAAAACGAACTATTTAGGGAATACACAATGGTTTTCAGTGAATACCAAACACTGGGCTTTGTAAAGTCATCAATATTCACTTTAGATTTGGCTCTGCTTTAGGGGAGCAGAGATCAAGCAGTAAACTAATATACTGGATTTTTTCCCCTGCAGTTCTACCCGAAGGACAAAATGATAACTGGAGGGCCAGCTGGCTTTCCTGTAAACTTCTTCAAGAAAGACCAGGCTGGTTGTGGGCACCTCATGGGGCCCTGGGCATGGACAGGGCACAGGTCAAGAAGGTGATGGTGTGATAATGAGAGGAGAGCATTTGTCCCAGGAGGTCCTCCACACGACCAGCACAACTTCCTAATCACCTCCTCTGAGTCCTCCCCTGGGCTGGCCCCTGGGGGATGGAGACATTGAAGGACACAGTGCCTGCCCTACTGGGTCTGAAGTTGGGGGGTGGCAAAAGGAGGCACATGAAGCCAGTGGATTATAAGACAATGTAGACTCATGAGAGTTATCAGACAAGAATGAATGATGTGCAACTGGAAAGGGAGAGCCTGCTACAGCCTGGAAGAGTCAGAGGAGGCCAGAGAGAGAAGGGAACATGGCGGCCTATGCTTCGAAAATGAGGACATCTTTCGCTGGAGATGCAAATGCCTGAAAAGGAGGATGGTGCAGCTTTGAAGTGGGAGAGTGCACAGAGATGACAGTGACAGGACAGGAGTGAGCTTTACTGTGGTAAGCCTTAAATGACAGGCTGGGATGCTGGCCATCTTGTGGGCCATGGAAGACATTGAAAGTTCTTGAGCAGGATTGTGAAACAGCCAGAGTTAGGCAATGGGAAGCCAGCTGTGGCAACAGTGCAGTGCATGGGCAGGAGGATGAGGCTTTGGAGGGCTGTTGGAGCACATCCTGTGGAAGGGGCTGAAGGCCTGCACTTGGGTGGAACGTGGGGAAGTCCCAGTGGGCTGCCATCATACTGCATACATGAGGCTCTCCCTGGTCTTTGCCTTCTAGCCTTCTGCTCAGATACTATGTCTTCATGCTGCCTCTCCCATCCACTGTTAGAACGGCTCCCTCCTTCTCGGAGTCTCCAAGGCTCTCTATGGAACGACCCATGGGATATGAGCTGCACACAGCTGCCCCAGTAGTCCAGGTTAGAAGTTTTGCAAGGACAGAAACCCTGCCATATGCCTCTCTGGGCTCCTTCAGCGCACAGTGCAGCCCCCCACCAACAGAGAGAAACGGATTGATATGGTTTGGCTCTGTGTCCCCACCCAAATCTCATCTTGCAGCTCCCATAATTCCCACATATTGTGGGAAGGACCCAGTGAGAGATGATTCCCCCCCGGTGAGGGCAGGTCTTCCCCGTATGTTCTCATGATAGTGAATGGGTCTCACAAGATCTGACGGTTTTAAAAACAGGAGTTGCCCTGCACATGCTCTCTGTTCGCCTGCTGCCATCCATGAAAGATATGGCTTCCTCCTCCTTGCCTTCTGCCATGATTGTGAGGCCTCCTCAGCCATGTGGAACTGTAATTCCAATAAACCCCTTTCTTTTGTGAATTGCCCAGTCTCAGGTATGTCTTTATCAGCAATGTGAAAACAGATTAATACAAGGATAAACAGCAAAACCCTGAGTGGGACGAGCATTTCATGGTAGTGCTCAAGAAACACCAGAACTGTCATGCATTTCCCCAGTGGACCACTCATTTTCAGCTTGGATCCAAGTTGCCAGAAGCATCTAATGTGATTGGATAAAGAAGGCTTAGAAACCTTCCCAGTCCTGCACCGTGACCAGGATCTTGGAGGCTCAGAGTGCTTAGAAAGAGAGAAAGGGTTGCTGGGCCTCAAAAAGGGAAAGTAATAGGCATGAGGTGGAGACATTTGTCAACAGCATTAGAGGAAAGCAAGCCCTTTTCCATATGATTGGTAGGTGGCACGACCAGATCATCAATTGTTCAAACAGGGACACGTCTGAGGGTGAAAGGGGCATCATCTATAGTTTCTACATGATGGCAGGCTTTAATTGGGATGGTCCCTGAGAAAGCGTAGTGTGTGGTCAGCATAATAATAGGCACTACTGCTGACTCACTCCCCGCTCCCCACCATGACTCCTTATATTTTGTAGGTGGCATGAATATCCACTCTTGACCTTTCCTCATCCCTCATATGCTCCTCCCTCTCCCTAGGACTTAACTGGCAGGCAAATTTGGAATGAGGATGGAGTATATGGCTCAGCCTCTTTTAGGTTCTCTCTGTCTTTGGGGGGCAGCTGTCCTCAGCATCCAGGCATTCTCTCTTCCTCCACATAGTCTACTTAAGGGAAATGTCTGTCCTTGTGGAAAAGGCCAAGGTTGTCTAGTTGACTAGTGCTTGGGTGGAGGGAGAACTATTAGGGAGCCCGGCTTGACCACTGACCTAAACCTTTAATCAGCTTCAGACGGACCTGACAGCTTCAGTTCTGTCTGATTCCAGTATCTCCTCCTCAGTTGATTCTATACTCAGAGCAGAGTGTGGCTATCATTCCCCCAAACCCAAAATCTGTCGTAAGCATAGGCTGGGAATTCTCAGAGTTAAAAAGTCTATTTACAAGGGAGTGGTGTTCCAGCATTCAGTCCTGGCCTTATGCTGGCCTGTGCTGGAACACCACTTGTGTTTCTCATGTTTTACACCAGTAAAACGTGTGAAACACAAGAAAAGAAAAATCTGGGCTGATTTGTCCATGTGTGCATATCTGGATGTGAGTTTTCATCAGTTTGTTTTGGGAAGGATATGGAAATTAATCAGAACTCCACAATATGTATATATTTTAAAAATAAATTTCATTTCATTGAGGTAATAAATGACATGCAATAAAATAAACCAATTTGAGTTCTGATGGATGTATACACCTTTGTAACTACCACACCAATCAACAAATAAGAGCATTTCCATCTCTCCAGAAAGTGTCCTGTGCCCCTTCTCAGTCAATCCTTCCCCCCAGATTTCCCTCTCCAGGGAACCACTGATGTGATTTCCATCATTATAGATTAATTTAGTCTGTTCTAAAACTTCATGCACGTGGATTTACACAGTATGTTTTCTCTCATGTCTGACTCATCTGTATTGTAACATGTATTGATAGTTCTTTCCTCACTGCTGAATGGCGTTCCGCTGCATGAGTATATCACAATTTATCCATTCACTGGTTGATGGACATTTGAGTGGTTTCCAGTTTTAAGCTATTTTGAATAAAGCTGCTATAAACATTTGTGTACAAGCCTTTCTGTGGCCATATGGTTTTCTTGGGTAAATACCTAGGCCTTGCTAGGTCATACAATAATTGTATGCTTTTCTGTGCATGGTGGTACACGCCTGTAATCCCAGTTATTTGGGAGGCTGAGGCAAGGAGGATTGCTTGATCCAGGAATTTGAGGCTGCAGTGAGCTATGATCAAGCCATTGCATTCTAGCCTGGGCAACAGAGCAAGTCCCTGCCACTAAAATTTTTTTAAAGTGTATGTTTAAATTTATTTTTAAATACTGCACAACTATTTTTCTTTTTCTTTTTCTTTTTTTTTTTTTTTTGAGATGGAGTCTGGCTCTGTCACCCAGGCTAGAGTGCAGTGGTGCAATCTTGGCTCACTGCAACCTCCGCTTCCTGTGTTCAAGCAATTCTCTTGCCTCAGCCTCCTGAGTAGCTGGGATTACAGGCACTCACCACCGTACCTAGCTAATTTTTGTATTTTTAGTAGAGATGGGGTTTGACCATCTTGGCCAGGCTAGTCTCAAACTCCTGACCTCATAATCTACCCGCCTCGGCCTCCCAAAGTGCTTGGATTACAGGCATGAGCCACCGCACCAGGCCTGCACAACTATTTTCTAAAGTGGGTGTACGGTATTGTACCCTCCACTAGAAATTGTGTGAGAGTTCCAATTGCTTGATGTACTAACATTTGGTACTGTCAATTTTAAAAAATGTAAGTCATTGTAGTAGGTATGAGCATTACCTCATTGAGGTTTTAATTTGCATTTCCTTGGTGACTAATGATGTCGAACATCTTTTTATGGTCTTATTGGCCATTTGTATATCTTCTTCTGTGAAATATCTGATCACACATTTCACCCGTTTTTAAATTGGTTTGTTTGTCTTAGGTTGTAGGAGATTTTTAAATATTCTGGATCCAAGTCCTTTGTACTTTTGTGTTTTGTTTTGTAGTTTATAGTTTTAGGTTAAATGTTTAGGGCTATGGCCCATTCAAGTTAACTTTTCCACATGGTGTGAGGTAGGTGTCAAGGTTTATATTTTTCCCGGAAGGATACCCAGTTGTTCCATCACCATCTGTTGAAAAGGCAATCCTTTTCCCCACTGAATCATTCCGCACATTCATCAAATATCAACTGAACGTACATATATTGGTCTATTTCTTGACTCTGTTCTGTTCCATTGACTTATTTGTATATCCTTACATGAATACCACGTTGTCCGAATACCACCATTAGCTTTACAATAAGTCTTAAAATCAGCTAGAGTAAGTCCTCCAATTTTAGAATACCATACTATATATCATTTCTGACTGTTGGAAACAAATGTGCTTGAATTAAATGTATAATAAATTGTATATATTATCCTTTCTTGGTGTGGGTTGTTCAATCACTCTCAATCAATACATTTGTGGTCTTCAGAGAATCCTGAGTTAAAGTACTCATTTGGGTTTTGCAATAAATAAAGATCTGGACTGGTGGAGTCCCTGCCATAACAGTCATGATTCTGGCTGCAAACCAGACAACTAACCTCCCTTATAGGACGCTGCCCTTTAATAAAGTGAGTTCCTGTCTGGGTTTGCTCCTCCTGACACCGCCACGTTCAAAGCATCAACACATCTGCTGTCTGGTTTCTCCAGCTGTGGCGTGATGGGAAAGAATTCTAGACTAGCTAGTTGCAGAGTGCTCTTCTCTGGCCTTCACTGTAGAGCTGCTTGGGATTTTCACAAATGGCTTGAAAAGACCTAAATTAAAGAGCCACGTTCAGGGCTCACAGAAGTCCCAATTGCTGGGTAGGTCTAACCTTCAGTGAAGGTTCTCAGCTAAGAGCCCCTCTCAGGTAGGGTCTGCCACCCACCCAGAAATGGGACACAACCTAAATCCTCATCAGAGCCTGAGCCTGAGCCAGGCACTAGCTAGAAACCCAAACAAATATCATCCCATTCTAAAGGGACTCTTTTCCCAAACTGCAATTTGACTTCAACCCTCCCATAATTCTTGTTCCCCAGCAGCCAATGTGTTTAGCTTAGCCTTCAACTCGGTCTGCAGTGTAGACTGGGAGTCAAAAGATCTGGGTTCATGTTCTGGCTCTGACACTTACTAATAGAGTGACCCTAGGTGAAACACTTTAAATTTCTGAGAATCTAGTTTTTCCGCGATGGAATAACGATTCTTACATCTTCCTCACAGAGCTACTGTATGTGTATGGAAGTGTTTTATCAACATAAATCACAGTGCAAGGATCCATATAAAGGATGATGGTTATTATTTCTCCTTTTAGACAAAATATAGCTAACAGAGAAGCATGAGGAACGTCAGTGGTTCCTACAGGAGAAAAAGTGTGTGTATTATTAGTTGGCTACGGCTGCTGTAACGAACTACCACAAACTTGGCTTGTAACAATGAAAGTGTATGCTCTCACAGTTCCGTAAGCCAGGGGAAAGAACGAAGGAGGAAAAAAAGAGAAAAAGGAACAAAAAGGGAAGGGGGGGGGGGGGGGGGGGGGGGGGGGGGGCAAGCCTGAAATCAGTTTCACTGGGCCGAAGTCAAGGTGTGGGCAGGATCACGCTTCCTTCTGAGGTTCCAGGGTAGAGTCTGCTCCTGTTCTCTTCCAGGCGTTGGTGGCTGCCTGCCTTCCTTGAGCTTGTGGCCTTATCATATCTCTACCTCTATCTGCATGTCACCTTCCCTTCTTCTGTGTCTACTTCTCCTCTGCCTCTTTCCCAAAAGGACATTTGTAATGGCATTTAGAGCCCATCTGGATAACCCATTATAATTCACTTAATCACATCTGCAAAAACACACAGGTTTATCATAGAGGTGGCATTCACAGGTTCCAGGATGAGGCTCTGATATTTTTGGAGGTCATCATTTAGCCTGCTGTTGTGTTTGTGTGCATGCACGCACACACACGTGTTGGTGGGTGTGATATAGAACGGGAAAGAAAAGCACATCCCCTGTAATTCAGTCTAAATGTGCCTTGTGAAAGTTTGCCTCCGAAGTCTTCCCCTACACCTCCTGTGGAAGAATAGCTCTTTTATAGATTCATAGAATACCAGAGTTGCCAGGGCTTTTATGATTCCCCCTAACCCAGGGGTTAGCTAACTACAGTCCCATGGGCCAAATCTGGTTCCTGCCTGTTTTGCCAAATTGTACAGTTTTGACAGAGACCGTTCGACTAACAAAGCCTGAAATAGTTATGATCTGGCCTTTCAGAAAAAGTGTGCTGGCTGTAGGCCTAGACAATGCCTCCACCATACAGATAGGGAAACTGAGGCCTGGGGGGGGCAGGTGACCTGCTCAAGCTCTCACAATGACTTGGGAATGGATTCTAGACCTGTGAGTCCAATGCTCTTGCCCAACATGGTCCTCTCCCAGGGTTCTCCTCTGCCAGAACTTGCCCATCTTTGAGCATGTGGATGGCTGGAGCCCAGTGCCTGCCAGATTCCAGCAGTCTCAGCCTTCTGTCTGGAAGACCTGTTAGCAAGCAGACACTGGAGTTTCAAGTAGATGCTGGATCACTTCTCAGTGAGTATCTGCTGTGCCCAACATGGTGCCTGCTGAATAAGTGAATGGATAATAGGGCAAATAAATGATGTGGTCTAGATGGTTTGAGGGACCTGAGCTGACATGGGCTGCCCAGCCTTTAGGGAACGCAGGAAGTCTCGAGCGGGTGCTGTGGACAGGATCACAGAGACAGTCCCAGCATACAAATCTCTGGCCTGAGGCTACTGTGGGGCATAATCCCCAACTCACCACCTCCCAGGAGGCCACAGGAAAACTTGGAGTTTGCAGAAGCAGCTGAGCTGGTGAAGTCCATTGGCAACTCTCAGAGAGGTGGGGGAGGGATGTTGAGGCCTTTAATGACTAATTTGCAGCTTATTAATGCGGCGGTAATTAAGAATATTCATTTTATTAAAAGCCATTTATTGTAATAGTGCATGCAAATCTGGAGAGTGGCATTGTGCTCACATACCAATCAACATAGGTCTATTGTGGCTCTGTGGATGGCAGGTCGCTGCGTCACTAATTGTTAAGAGTTTAGGGTCTAATTTTAAACGCTTTTAATTCCATTTGAAATAATTGCCCTAATGAAATTCAAAGTACTCAGAGGCAGCCATGGAAAAAGTGGATGGTGCCCCCGCCTCGAGCCCCCAGGGAGCTGGGCTTTGAGAGCTGTGGCAGGGGCTGAGCTTGTCCTGAGGCTATGCTGGCTGCTTTCTTCCCATAACAGGAAGCCAGCCTCGGTGAAGGGTGGGAAGGTCCCCGGAGGGCCAGGCCCCCGACTGCAGTGCTAACAGCAACTGAGGCTGAGGAGGAGCCAGTTTGGGTGGAGAGGGCCCACAGGAAGAGGATGCTAAGTCATTTTTGTAAGTCCCCCAGGGATAAGATCTGCAGAGAGGAGAGGGGAGCCCCTGTCCAAAGACCGGTGTTTTTAGCTCCAATGGCATTGTGGCCTTAACGGGCAGACCAGCTGAACTCAGGAATCAACAATATGTCAAAACTCTTTCTGATGGCTTCCCACATGCCAGGTGCTCTCCAAGCACTTCATCTCACTTAATCCTCACAGCTACCTTATGAAGCGGATCACATGATTTGTCCATTTTGCCAACGAGGGAACTGAGGCTGAGAGAGCATCACTATCTTTTCAGAAGTCAAACAGGTTAAGTGGCAGGGCCAGATTGAAGTCAAAGCTTTTCTGTCTGTCTTCTGAGAGGTTATCTGTCCAGTCTACAACATTCTGTAGAGATGGGTCTGAGGCCAGCATTGAGCAACTCGGGTGCAATGCTCATTCCTTTATGGTAGTGGTTCTGAGCCTGAGTGGGGACCACAGTCACCTGGGGAGATTTCTAAGAACAGATTCCTAAGCCCCACTCCAGATTCATGGAATCAGGATCTTTAGAAACCAGGGCCAGAAAATCATTATCTATGACGTGCTGCCCATGTGATTCTGATGGGGCCAGTCCATGGACTGGCTTGAGGAACACTTGCCACGGGCTGCTGTCTTCCTATTTTTTTGTCCCCAGTGCCGTATTAATTCATTCTCACCCTGCTAATAAAGACATACCTGAGACTAGGGAATTTATAAAGGAAGACTAGGTAATTTATAAAAGTCAATTAAACCTCTTTCCTTTACTCATCTGTCTATAACGAGTAAAGGAAAGAGGTTTAATGGACTCACAATTCCACATGGCTGGGGAAGCCTCACAATCATGGCAGAAAGTGAAGGAGGAGCAAAGGCACGTCTTACATGGAGGCAGGCAGAAGAGCGTGTGCAGGGAAACTGCTCTCAATAAAACCATCAGACCTCCTGAGATTTATTCACTATCACAAGAACAGCGCAGGAAAAACCCGTCCCCAATGATTCAATTACCTCCCACGAGGTCCCTTTCATGACACCTGGAGATTATGGAAGCTACAACTCAGGATGAGACTTGGAGGCGGACACAGCCAAAGCATATCCTAAGTCTAGTTCATGGCACGTAAAAGGTGCTAAGAGCCTGCTGAATGCAGCTCATCATCAGAGGTCAATATCTTCTGCTGAGTGCTACTGTAGCTTAATGAACAAAGTGTTCTGGAAGCACAGCCATGAGAAACGACCTTGATTGAAAGCAGAGGTGAGTCCACTGAAGCCATCACAGAAATAACTTTTGCTCAAAGGGTAAGTAGGATCTTGACAGGCAGGAGAGCAGGGGAAGAGCATAACAGAGAAAGGGAACAGTAGCATGAGCAAAGACTCAGAAGCTTGAAAGTCTGGCATGTGGCAAACAGACCCTAAGAGGATCCCTGTGATCCCTGCCTTCTGGTGTTCATACCTAAGTGTGCGTGGGACCTGTGACTTGTTGCTGACCAATATATTATGGCAAAGATGATTTACCACTTTGGTGATTACATTACTTTCCAAAGACTCCATCTTGCTAGCTGTCTTGCTCTCGCTCGCTCCTGCTGGCTTTCAAAAAGCAAGCATCTGTGTTGTGCACTGTCTGTGAAGAGACCCACATGGCAAAGAACTGTAGGTGGTTTGTAGGAGTTGAGAGCCCCAGTCCTTCAGCTTCAAGGAACTGAAGTCTGCCAATAGACTGAGTGAGCCTTAGAGTGGACCCTTCCCCACTCAAATCTCAAGATGAGAATGTGGCACAGCCAACACCTTGCTTGCAGCCTGGTGAGACCCTGAGGCAAAGAACCCAGCTAAGCCAGGCCTGGACTCTTGGCCTACAGAAACTGAGATAATAAACTTATGCTTTTTTTGTTTGTTTTCTGTTTTTGTAGAGACAGGGTCTCACTATGTTACCCCAGCTGATCTTAAACTCCTAGGCTCAAACAATCCTTCTACCTCTGTCTCTCAAAGTGCTGGGATTACAGATGTGAGCCACTGTGCCCAGTGTATGTGTTTTAAGTTGCTAAATTTGTGGCCATTTGTTACTCAGCAACAAAAAAATGAATACAGGCCAGGCGCAGTGGCTCACACCTGTAATCCCAGCACTTTGGGAGGCCAAGGTGGGTGGATTACCTGAGGTCCAGAGTTCAAGACCAGCCTGACCAATATGAAGAAACCCCATCTCTACTAAAAATACAAAATTAGCTGGGCGTGGTGGTGCATGCCTGTAATCCCAGCTACTCAGGAGGCTGAGGCAGGAGAATCACTTGAACCTGGGAGGCGGAGGTTGCGGTGAGCCAAGATCATGCCATTGCACTCCAGCCTGGGCAACAAGAGTGAATCTCCATCTCAAAAAAAAAAAAAAAAATGAATACAACATTTGGGTTCAGAAAATGACACCCCCAGATGTGGTGCTTTGACATGCATGCTAAAAGGAAGTAGCAGCCTCAAGGATTCTCTTTGACCTTGTCCTACCTTCCTGTCTCTCTGATTCTCTTTTTTTCCTGAGCACTAGGGAAAGGCTTTCTCTGGAAGTTCCCTTATCTGACTAAGAAAACTTCTTCCAAAATAAATGTAATTGTCTTAAAACTCTCTTCCTAGTGTAGCAGGAGCAGCTGTGGGAAATGGATCTCTCGGACATGGAATATGGGAGGAAGCAGTTTAATTCGGCTGGGAGCAAGGTGGCATAGTTGCCTTAACAGCCAAGCTCCCCTAACAAAGGAAAGTTCCTTCTTTATATAGGCTTATACTTTAGATGTTACACGTGGAAGAATCTTAGGTTTATAGCTTAACATATGAAAAGTTTACAGTCTTAGGAATTACATGTGAAAAGGGTTTCAGTTTACAGTCTTAGGAATTACATATGAAAAGGGCTTTGCTTTACAGTCTTAGGAATGAAAAGGGGAAGTTTGCAGTCTTAGGAATTACATATGAAAAGGGCTATGGTTTACAGTCTTAGGAATGAATAGGGGAAGTTGACCTGAGATGCCTGGGTCTCCCTCTTCACTAGGACTTTCATTAAATAACCAGGAAAGGTTAACCACCCCAGAAGAGACTGGGAGTTGTCACCATGCTCAGGCAGACTTTTCATTTATTCTTCTGAGGGCAGTGCTGAGAGACTACCTGGGAGACTGTATCTGCATAATAAGACAACCTTTGTTCACAATGTAGTTCTTCCCTCACCTTTCTGTAACTAGTCCACAAGCTATTGTTTGTCCTTTGGTCTCATTCAGCGTTCAAAGAGAATAATTTACAAACTATTGTCTGATTTTCAGTTTCATTCCTTTACAACCTCCTTCCATTTCCCTCACCTCAATAAAGAGGGTATTTACACATCAACCATCTGACCCTTTTCTAGAGTGTTCATGTTTTGTATGACTTTTGTGCATATGTATACATGTAATACATTTGTTATACCTTTCTCATGTTAACTTGTCTTTTGTTATAGGGGTAACAGTCATGATCCTTTATGATAAGAAGGCAAAAAATCACACGCTTTCTGTCCCTAAGCATCTACAAAGAATGGCAAAAAAAGTAGTGTAGTTAGGATGGTTTTCAATCTTTTTGCCCATCTAACACATCTCTTAACAGAAACTGTTGATAGCAATATAAAAAGTTAGGCTGCAAAGGAGATAAGGCCTTCACTATGAGGGGTCTTATGGATCATGTAAACAAGCATGGGCTTTCTCCCACAAGATATAAGAGAGATGGATTTTTAGAATGGGGTGACATAGTTAGATCTGTATTATAGAAAGATTACTTTGTTGCCCACAGCCTAGGATGGGTTGGAGGCAGGGAGACCTTGCAGGCCTTTGTGATCATTCAGACAAGAGATAGTAAGAGCTTGAACCAAGGGAGAAGCACTGAAGATAAAGAGAAAGGTAACTTGCATTTTGGAGGAAAAGGAGGACCATTTAATAAGATCATGTTTCTTCCACTCTCAAAGATTTTCAGGAAAAAAAAAATATTCTTGCTCATGCCCTCCTTGTGTCCAATACTCTAACAAGGCTAACTTCATTAACTTGGTTTTAAAGATCACCTTATTACTGAAATTGTTGTGAAGTGTTTTGGGGTTTCCTTCTTCCCCCAAGCACACTGCATGGTATTCTTGCTTTCTTAGGGGGCAGCTGTGACTGTTTTCATTTTGTAGAGCCTCAGAGAATGAGGTAAAATCACTCCTATAACATCTTTCTGATCAAATGCCACTTATTATGTCATCTGCCACCTCCCAAAGGATTTAACATTTCTCCTCTTCTGTGGGGGAAGTTATTTAGACCTTAATAAGATCTTGGAGAATGAGTGGTGAATGCAAAGACAGAAGTCTTGACTCTTCACCATCCATCCATTCTTTCAACATTTTTGACACTAGGTATAAGGAATACCAGAGTTAAGTAAGAAATACCCTTACCTTCAAGGGATTCACAATCTACTGAGAAAGACAGATGAGTAAAGGAAAAATTGCAACAAAGATTCCTGTACTAGAGGCTTACATTGAATGGTCTGAGATTCCCAAAGAAAGGACTGATATATTGCTCAAGTTGAGAGATTGTCCAAGCAGAGGGTTCAACTAGTGCAAATGCACAGGGGCATGAAAAGGCACAACACCTCTGAAAATAAATAAATGTAGCAAAGGATTCAAAGGAGGGCGGGAAAGAGAGCAGTGGGCCTGAGGTAGAAGTCAGCATGGTCCAGATCATATAGGGCATTGTGTGTCTAAGAAGCTTGCACCATATTTTATAGGCAGGAAGACCCACTAAAGGAGAGTAAGCAGGGGAGGAACATGGTCAGAGTTTCATCCTAGCAAGTTTACTTTTGTGTGTTGTGATCTTACCTTACAAACTGGGTACTGCTTTGGGTACTCCATCTCAGCGAACGAGGCCAAAACTCTGGGAGTAATCCAAAATATACTTCTTTCTCCAATCACCAAGCCCTATCTGTGTCACCTCCTTACTCTCTCTTAACATTGTTCACTTCTCTTGGATTCCACTGCCACCACCGTATTCCAAGCATCATCATCTCATTTGGGCTAGTGAATAGCATCCTGACTGTTCTCCTAGAATTCACTCTAGATGTCCTCGAATCTATTCTCCACTCTGCAACAGTTCATCTTTTTTTTTTTAAAGGTAAAATCTACTTATGATGAACTAATTATATAATTTGATGAGGTCTGTCAAATGTATATGCTCATGTAACCACCACCCCAATTAAGACATTTTGGCCAGGTAGGGTGGCTCATGCCTGTAATCTCGGCACTTTGGGAGGCCAAGGTGAACAGATCGCTTGAGCCCAGGAGTTCAAGACCAGCTTGGGCAACATGGGGAAACCCTGTCTCTACTAAAGACACAAAAAATTAGCCTGGTGTGGTGGTACGCAACTGTAGCTCCAGCTATCTGGGATGATGAGATGGGAGGATCACCTGAGCCTGGGAGATTGAGGCTGCAGTGAGCCGCAATTGCAGCACTGCACTCTAGCCTGGATAACAGAATGAGACGCTGTCTCAAAAAAAAAAAAAAAAGACATTTTTATCCTTCTAAAAATTTCTTTTTCCTATCCAGTCAATCTCTACCCACTATAGGAAACCACTGTTCTGATTTCTATTACCAGAGATTAATTTTGCAGCAGAGTTCTTTTGCTCAATATGTTTTTGAGATTTATTCAAGCTGTATTATGCATCAGAAGTTCAATCTTGTTGATTGTTGGGTAGTATCCCACTGTGTGAATATAACATGATTTACTATTTATTTACCTATTAATGGATATTGGGGTTGTTTCCAGTGTGGGAGTGTTCTAAGTAATACTGCTGAGAACATTCATGTATGAGTCTTTTAGAATATACCTGTTTTCATTTCTCTTGGGTAACTACCTAGAAATGAAATATCTGGATCATATGGTAAGCATATACTAAACAACTACCGAACAGTTCACCATTTTATGCCCCCACCAGCAATGTGGGCAATTCCAGTGTCTCCACATCCTTGTCAACACTTAGTAATTTATATCTTTTTAATTTTAACCACTGAGTGAGTATAAAGTGGCATCATGTGTGGCTTTAATACATTTCCCTAATGGCAGATGATATCGATAAACTTTTTAAGTGCTTACACTCATTCATACATATTCTTTTGTGAGGTGTCTGTTCATGTATTTTGCCCATTTGTTGGGATGGTTTGTCTTTTTTATTGATTCCTAGGATTTTATATATCTGCACAGACATATGTACTATGAAAGTTTTCTCCCAGTCTGTGGCTTATTTTTTCATTTTAGCAATGGCATAACTGAAGTTTGAAATTCCAATGAAGTCTAATTTGTTAATTTTTTTTATGATTAATGCTTCCCCCCCCTGCACTTTACTGAGGTATAGTTGACAAGTAAAATGATTCGTAATTTTTTATATGCTAAAAATTATTTGCTTACTCCAATGTTACAAAGATTCTCTCCCTGTTTTTCTTCTAGATGCTTTAGAATTTTAGCTATTACATTTAGATCTATTGTTCATTCAAATTAATTTTTGTGCATGGTGTTAGGTAGGAGTTGAAGGTCATCTTTTATCATGTTTATTCTAGCACCATTTGTTGAGAAGACTTTCATTTCCATATTGAATTGCCTTGGTGCTTTTGTTAAAATTCGAATAACTGTACATGTATAGGTCTATCTTTGGACCCTATTCTGCTCCATTGACCTAATTGTCTATCCTTATCTCCACCCTACACTATCTTGATTACTCTAGTTTTACAAGCTTTTTATGTCTTAAGATAAGGTAATGTCCTCCAACTATGTTCTTTATTTTGATATTATTTGGGCTATTCTAATAAGCCCTTTGCAATATCATACATATATATTAGAAACAACTTGTAAGTTTCATTTAAAAAATCAACCTATTGAACTTATTATTGTGATCGCATAGTATCTATAGATATTTGGGGGAAAATGAATATTGTAACATTGTAACATTAAGACTTCTAATCCATAAACATGGTATATTTTTTCATTTATTTAGGTCTTCTTTAGTTTCTTTAATATTTTGATTTTCAATGTAAAGGTCTCATACCTATTTTATTAAATTTATTCCTGAATATTTATATTTTTATGCTATTATGAATGAAATTTTCTAATTGTTTGCCACAAGTACATGCAAATAAAATTGCTTTGTGTATATTGACCTCACATACTAGTGATCTTGCTAAATTAATGTATTAGTTTGTGTAGTCTTAAAATTTTATTTCTTAAAAGGTTTCTACATAGTCATATCATTGCTGAATAAAGGCAGTTTTATTCTTTTCCAATATTTATTTCTTTTTCTTCCTTATTGTACTGGCTACAGTCTCCAGCGCAATGTTGCATAGAAGAGGTGAGAGCAGACATTCTTGTCTTATTCTCAGTATGAAGTGGAAAACGTTCAGTATTTCACCCACTAAATAGGATGTTCACTGTAGGTTGGAGTAATTGCTGTTGTCATTACTGTTGGTGTTGTTTATGCACCAACAGGACCAGTCTGCTCTTATGTACCAGTCTGCTGTTCATCAGTCTGAGCAAATTTTCTGTGAGCTGAATATATGCTGAGTCTCTCAAATGATTTTTCTCTCTTATTTTTGCAATGTGGTAAATTACACTGATTTTCAAATGTTAAATCAACCTTGCATTCCTGGGATAAACCCCACTTGGTTATGATGCAGTATCTTTTTTACATATTTCCAGATTGGATTTATTACTATTTCATTAAAGATTTTTGAACCCATGTCCAGGAAAATATTAGTATATGACTCTTTTCATTGTCTGGTTTGGGTATTGAGTTGTGCTGGCTTTATAAAAATTAGTTGGGTTTTTTTTAATCTCTCATTATTTTCTGAAAGAATTTGTGTGAGATTGATGTTATTTATCTTTAAGTGTTTAATAGAACTTACCAGTGAAAGTTTTTTATGGGAAAGTTTTTTATTACGAATTCAAATTTGTAATCCAGTATTCTAATCCAATATTCTATATAATCCAGGCCTAATTCAATATTCTATTTTTTCTTGTGTTGATTTTGGAAGGTTGTGTTTGCATGTGTATGTTTTTAAGGAATTTGTCAATTTCATCTGTGTTGTCAAATTTATTGGCAAAATATTGTCTTATTTTTATTTTAATATCTGTAACATCTGTGATTTCTCATTTATCCTTAATAGTGTGTGTTCTCTCTCTCTCTCATCAGTCTTGCCAGGGGTTTTCCAATCTTTTCAAGGAGTGAAATTCAGCTTTGTTAATACTCTCTCTTCTTCTTTTTTTCTTTCATTTATTTTTGCTCTTATCTTTATTATTTCATTTCTTTTACTCAGTTTGATTTAATTTTCCTTCTATTTCTAGCATATTAAGGCAGAAACTTAGATAATTTATTTTAAAATATTTCTTCTTTTCCAACATGAACATTTAAACATATACATACATACACACGTAAATTTCCCTCTCAACACTGCTTTGACTGTATTCCACAGGTGTTTTATATGTTGTGTATTCACTATCATACATTTCAAGATATTTTACATTTTTCTTTGTGATTTCTTCTTTGATGCATTGGTTATTTAGATGTGCATTCTTCCATTTCTAATTATGTGGAGTTTTTCCAAATATTTTTGTGTTAATTGGTTTTTTAATTTATATCCACTGTTGTCAGAGACATACTCTGCAAGCTTCCAATCTTTTGAAATTTTCTGGAATTTAAGGTTCAAAATATGGCCTGTCTTGGTGAACATTCCATATGCACTTGAAAAGAATGTATATTCTGCAGGCATTGAGGTATAATGTTCTATAAATGTAAATTAGTAAAGTTGGTCTACAGTGTTGTTCAAATTTTCTATATCTTTACTGATTCTTTTTGCCCAGCTGTTCCATTAATTGCTGAGAGGGTGATGTTGAAATGTCCAACCATGATAGCCAATGTTAGTTTCATTTCTTTTGAGGAGCCATTAATAGACACATACACATTTACGACAGTCATGTCTTTCTGATGAATTAACCCTCTTATCATTATGAAATAACTCTCTTTATCTCTGATAATATTTCTTGAAGTCTAATTTGTCTGATATTAATATAGGCACAACAGCTTTCATATGTTCACCGTTTGCATAAGAAAAATCACGGTATATCTTTTCCCTTCAACATATCTGTGCCTTTACTTGTTCAATGTATTTTTTGTGGACAGAAAATAGTTGACTCTTGCACTTTTATCGGATCTGAGAATCACTGGACTTCAATGTTTTCAAGTTTGTACAATGAGGGGCTTAGCCAGCTGAATGAAGAACTGCCTTCCAGCTCTGTCTTTATGACTCTGATGGATGGCAGAAGAGTCTCTGAGTCTCTGTGGCATCTTTCCTTTAGCAAAGGGACCTGCTTGTCACTTGGCATGCCATGACTTGGAGCCAGGACCCAGGGTAGAACCATCCAAGGAGAGTGAACTGGGGCAGGAGGCAGTGTGGTGTTGTTTGGTGCAAGTGTGTAAAGAGTATTAACCTTTGACTATCTTCTCCACATGTTTCATGGTCTTACTTTCATAATCCTTCTTTTTATAATAGTGATATTCCCTCAGTTCTATCTTTGGCAACACTTTCCCTTAATTATTATTTTCTTGTGGTTGAAAAGGTGCTACTTTGGAGAATATACTAGGGAAATTTCTCCTGTCAGTTCCTCCTCCTTTGTCCTTCCAAAATGCAGAGAGTTGCTTTGAATAACTTGCTAGAGGATTTCTTTCAAGGAAAGAGAAAAAAAGCAGGAGGAAGAAACTAGAGCACATGGAAGGCCCAGCATGCTTTAGATCTGTGTAACGAAACCCTCATACTCCCTTAGGAGGTGGTGCTTTTATTGTCCCTGTTATACAGACGAGGAAACAGAGCTTAATGGAAATAAGTAACTTGCCCAAGGTGGTTATTGCTACATATCTAGTATGCAGCATGTCTGCACTGTGTACTGTACCTACTATAGTGATGCCTATTCCTTATCCACATCCTCACTTCTTCCTTCTTTTTTTTTTTTTGTTGAGAAAGAGTCTCACTTTGTTGCCCAGGCTGGAGTGCAGTGGCACAATCTAAGTTCACTGCACTCTCCGCCTCCCGGGTTCAAGCGATTGTCCTGCCTTAGGCTCCTGAGTAGCTGGGATTACAGGAGCCGCCATCACACCCAGCTATTTTTTGTATTTTTAGTAGAGACAGGGTTTCACCGTGTTGGCCAGGCTGGGTCTCCAACTCCTGACCTCAGGTAATCCGCCCACCTCTGCCTCCCAAAGTGCTGGGATTACAGGCATGAGCCACCGCGCCTAGCCTTTATTCTCCCTTCCTAATAGAATTCCTCCCCTACATGATTCACAGGGAAGCAGACCCCATCCCAGCTCTATGGGTGTAGATTCTGATTAGTCTAACAATCCATGTGTGGCCTTCTCCTGGAATCAATTATTGCACCAAGGGTGGACTGGGAAAATAATTGGCTCAGTCAGACTCAAGGGAAGAATTTGTATCCCACATTAGTGGGAGATGCTCACTCCCTCTTCTGCTAGATGTGAACCAGGAAGATTGTATTCCTTTCTTGTCAGGGGAGGGGGAGGGCCTACTTTAGGATAAAGCCAGTGTTGAGTGGCAGAGTGAAGAGAGAAAGTAGACCTATATCTTTGATGATATTAACCCATCCATTAATTGTACCACCCCTGCAGCCTGCACTAACCCTAGTGTTCTCATGGGAAATAATACATTTTTGGATTGCTTAAGCCAGTTGAAATAGCATTTCATGTTTCTTGAAATCAAAGCACCCTAATTGGAAAAGTCAGAGAGCATGTCATCGATGGGCTCCGGATCTGAAGGTAGAAACTTCCAGATCCTCAGCCAATGCTCTCAACTGCTCAGCGTTGTGCTCCCTCCCTCCCAATTAGAGTTTGTGACCTCTTCCTTACAAAGGAGAAAGCTGAAGTTTAAAAGGGAGAAGTGATTTGTCCAGGGTCACAGAGCTAGCTAGTGGCTTACCCTGGCTCAGAATTCAGGTTTATCTGACTGCAAAGCCCTCACTCTCTGCACGCCTCTGGTGGCTTCCCACACTTGAGGCTGCCACCGTTCCTGTACCTTTGACTCCAAACAGAGGCCTCTCCGTCACCAAATAATGTGATCAAATCAAACCTTCTTTCCATACAATTAGAAAACATAACAGGTTACAGCAAAAAATGCAAAAACCTCCAAAGCCGCTCAAAGCTAATTAATTTCTATTACTAGTGAGAGAAGAACCACTTAACATGTCTTTTCTTATTCAAATTACCATTGACGGCACCTGCTTTTTTTATTCTTGGGAAATCCTGCTACAATGCGGGTAAATTATGTAAGACTGTAGAATTTATGAAGATAAGGCAATTAGCATTACAAAACCGAGTCCGGGTTACAATTTCTGGGGAACAGAAAGAGTTATGATGCTCCCTTAAATGGCCCAGTGAAGTCTCGCAGATTGAGTTACTCCCGTGGTAGTCAGGAAAATTGAAGGCAAAACGGCGCCATGATGGTGGGTAATTAATTGTCTGGGCCCTTGGTGATGGGGCTGTCTGTGCTGCGGAGAAGGTGGCCAGGCTCTGCCTGTTTCCTCAAGAAGGAAAGAGAAACTGAACAGAAGAAAGAATGCTGAGTTTGGGAGGAAGAGAGGGGAGAGGAAGAGGGGAAAAAGGAAGTTCCTCCTGAAGTCCCTGGTCATTTGGGTCAAGGAGGGTCCTGCTCTGGGGGCTGCCCTCTTAGGTGGTTTTCAAAAATCTCCATCCTGCCTTGCAGCCCCAACTCAGCACAGCTGCCACTGAGCAGGTGGTTCCTTGGAGTGTTTAGATGCTGCTTAGATTTTGCATCTGAGCTAGGAGGACTTTTTTTTTGAGATAGGGTCTTGCTCCGTTGCCAAGGCTGGAGTGCAGTGGCGTGATCATGGCTCACTGCAGGCTTGACTTCCTGCCCAAACAATCCCTCCACTTCAGCCTCTGGGACCACAGGCATGTGCCACCACATCCAGCTAAGTTTTTTGCATTTTTGTAGAGACAGGATCTCCCTATATTGCCCAAGGTGGTCTCAAACTCCTGGGCTCAAACAATCCTTTCACCTCAGCCTTCCAAAGTGCTGGGATTACAGGTGTGAGCCACCACACTCTCTTTAGGAGGGCTCTAATAGACGCTCTGGATTACCAGGGATATTTGACTTAATAGCCACAGATAGAGGGTAGGTAGGTGAGTGGTATGGGTCCCTAGAATTGTGTGCAAACTTTAGAATATGTATATGTTCTTTCTGCAGGAGATTCTGCAGTTTTTATTAAATTCTGAGCAAGTTTTAGGCAGCTTCTATCCCCGGCCTAGTTGGAATTCACATTACATAGTTAGAAGGGCAGAGAAGGACAGGGGCTTTCCCACTACCCAGGTAGCTGCCAAGCATCTGCCTAATGCTGGTTTCCCATTGGTAGGCCCATCCAGTACCCATTGTTTCCAGGATCAGAACCAAGGCTGCAGCACCTGCCTTTGGTGCTCCTCACTTGAATGTCAACTGCTTACCATTCAGCTAGCCCCTATAGCCAGGTCGGCTTCCTGAGCAAGTTTAACGGTGGCTCATACAGTATCTTTGTGTGAATTAGAAGATGGTACACTTCCTCTGGGAGGATGCAACCCTGCACAGTGCCCTTGACAAGTGTGGCAAGCAGCACTCCGGCTGGATTCCAGCCCCCATTGGCCACCTTGACTTATGCCCTTGTGTAGTGTACAACCTGCACAACCATACATACCTTGTTCTCAAATTCCTTACTGCAGGGGCCGAGTCACTGACTGTTACTGGTTATTTTTTCCTGGTGAGGAACTGGGCAAGCTCTAGGTAGGCTTGGCCAGCAGAAAAACTGATTTACTCTCCAGGAGACCAGTTAGCTGAAAACATAAATTTCCTTATGGCAAAGCAGAAGCACCAAGTATAACACTCATCTCTAGCTGACCTCAAAGTCAGTCAAGGCCCATCTAGAAATGGCCAGGCAGGAGGGAGAGCAAGTGCAGAAGTCCCAAGATGAGAAACACACCAGTGTATCTGAGGAATAGTGACCAGGCTACAGCAGACCTGAGTAGCAGGAAAGCAGTGAATGAGGGGAAAATCAGTCAGCAGGAGAGTGGGAGTGAGGTTGTGTGGGGTTTCACAGGCCACTGCAAAGACTTTTTTGACTCTGAGTGAGATGGGATTGGGAAGTTTTGGAGGATTCTGAGCAGATAAGGGGTATAATCTGATCGGACTTTTTAAAAGAATACAATGGGTTGTGTATAGGGAGTTGGTGTCAGGAGCTAGTGTAGAAGCAGGGATATTGGAGCTTGTGGATGAAAAGGCCAAACTCTGTAAAATCTTTGGAGAGATTTATTCTGAGCCAAATGTGAGGACCATGACCAATGACACAGCCTCAGGAGGTCCTGAGAACATGTACCTAAGGTGGTTGGGTCATAGCTTGGTTTTATACACTTTAGGGAGTCATAAAACATCAATCGACATGTGTAAGGTGTATGGTGGGCCGTTCCAGAAAAGTAGAGGGGAGGATTGCAGGTCATAGGTGGATTCAAAGATTTTCTTATTGGTAATTGGTTGAAAGAGTGATTATCTAAAAACGTGGGACCAATAGAAAGGAGTGTCTATTATTTTAGACACTCTATTATTAAAGATAAGGGGTTGTGGAGACCAAGATTCTTATTATATAGATGAAGTCCCTCAGGTGGCTGGCCATTCTTAGAGACAATAGATGGCAAATGATTCCTATTTTGAAAAGTGCCAGACTCTCAGTTAATCCCTTCAGGATTGGGAGGGGGAAAGATCTAGTTATGCTAGCAGAGATCCTTTACAGATGCAAATTTTCTCCCACAAAAGATAACTTTGCAGGGTCATTTCAAAATACAGTGAAAAAATGTATTTTGGGGTAAAATATTTTGATTTCTTTCTTTATCTGTCATGTGATGTTATGCCATACTCAGGGTGGAAAGTAAGCCATGTTATGTAGAGTTAATAAAACCAATCTGATGAAATTTTATGGTTTGTAAGGCAAGACTCCCCAGGCCCTTTAGATATGAATTTGGGCAAGAGAGAAAAAGATTGGAGTTTAGTCCTCAAGCTGTTAAAACTATCTATGTAGACAAGAGGTCTAATAACTTCAATCAAGGAAGAAATTGTATAGACAGTGAGAAGTAACTGCATTCAGGATATATGTTTAAGATCCAGTCAATAGGATTTAATGATACATTAGATGTAGGATATGAGAGGAAAAAGGAGCCAAGAATGCACCAAGGTTTTTGGTCTTGTAATGTAAAATGGAAGAGAATAGAGGGTGTGTCTAGATGTTATCTGAGAGCTTGGCAACACAGACATACTCTGTCTCTGTTTTGTGGCTCTGATTCTAAGCTAAAATCTCTTCACCTATAATCTTCCCCTCCAGGCTGGCACAAGGTGACCCAAATGGTCTGCTCACCTTTATCCCATACCTGCTGCTCTTTACTTTCTTCAAGAATGTCATCCTGACATTTTCTGCTAAACTGTTGCCTTGTAACTGAATGTCAGATGTCATCCATCCAATCAGCCATCTACCCACTCATGACTAAATGAGTCATTACTTTCAATGGCAAAACCACAATTACTTTTGCACCAACCTAATACTTACCGAGGACCTACCATGTGCAAGACACTGATTGTGGCACAAGGAATGCAACAATGACCAAGACAGTCATGGCACTGTGTCTCAGAGTTTAAGCTTCCTCTGGACACTTGTGCTGAGAAAGCACCCTATTTACTTAGGTCCTACCATCTAGCCTGCCTATGTACCTGGTTCCACACTTTATTTGTATTTTAACCTTGCTAACCATTCAGGGAGGCCCTTGGGCTTTATTTATCCTGTTCCCTGTCATTTCTTCAGCAACCAGATGCTCAGTTACTGCAGTAATAAGAATCGGAAGCCCTCTGAGACATGCATGTAAGGCACAGAGGTTTTTTCAACCACTATTCTCAAGCCATACATTCCATGGGTTTCTACAGAAGGCTTAGGAAGACATTTGAGGACAACAGTTCTTGGAACTCTTTCTACTTGCTCACCTGTGTTTTTTGGGACCCCAGCTACCATGGCCCAGGCCAGTGGGCTGACAAGGGGTGTTGGGACCTATAACTTGACCCATCCCCAAGAGAGGGGACATGACTTACCCAGAAACAGCTGGTGTAGGTTCTGAAAGGAAGTCCAACTGAGCAACATATCATAGCAGAGGTGGGAGGAGCTACATTCAGGTAGGGAGAGGGGTGTCACACTTTTCTGTGTGGTGGGAAAGAAGAATCCATTCAAGTTTTTCTTTCCCCGCCACACACAAAAAGCCAATAAATTGAAACAGCAGGTGTTGTAGCAGAGAAAGAGTTTAATAATCACACAGTGGCTGAGCAAGGAGGATGTGAGCTATTTCTCAAATTCCCCTCCTGAGAATTTGGAGACTAGGGCTTTTAAGGATTGCTTGGTGGGCAGAGAGCTAGGGAATAGGTTCTACTGATTGGTTGGGCTGGGGATGGAATCATAGGAGTATCAAAACTGTATTTGTGCACTCAGTCAGTTCCTGGGTAGGAGTCACTTGTCTGGGTGACATCAGTTGGTTCACTGGAATGCAAAGTCTGAAAGATATTTCAAAGACCAGTCTTAGGTTTCACAATGCTTTTTATAGGGGCAGTTGGGGAAATTACAAATCTTATGACCACTGTGCAGTGAATCCTGAGTAGTAAACAATTACAGATAAGCAAGTTAGAAAACAATGACTAGTTATTATTTAACTAAGCCTACATAGTAGCAAAATTCAGGCCCCTATCATAATTCTAAGCTTGTGGTTTTTCATTAGTTTTATAAAGGTGATTTTTGACCCCTGAATAAAGAGGTAGTTATTTTTGGGAAGGAACTATTATCATCCTTTCTTTTTTTTTTTTTTTTTGAGACAGAGTCTCACTCCGTCACCAGGCACCAGGCTGGAGTGCAGTGGCATGACCTCGGCTCACTGCAACCTCTACCGCCCGGGTTCAAGCAATTCTCCTGCCTCAGCCTCCCGAGTAGCTGGGACTACAGGCGCACGCCACCATGCCCAGCTAATTTTTTTGTATTTTTAGTAGAGACGGGGTTTCACCATGTTGACCAGGATGGTCTCAATCTCTTGACCTCGTGATCCGCCCCCCTCGGCCTCCCAAAGTGCTGGGATTACACATCCTTTCTTTAAAGTTAAATTAGGAACCACATTCCTCCTATAGTTAGCCTGGTCTATGTGCAGGGATGAGCAAAGGCAAGTTAGCTTGTAAGGTTAGAAGCAAGGTGGAGTCAGTTGTATTAGATTTCGCTCACTGTTATAATTTTGCAAAGATGGTTTGAAGGGCAGTGCCTAGGACGACCTGTATGGAAGGCTGAGGAATATCATCCTCCCCATCAGGACAGGATCTGATTGCCCAGTACCTCTGTGAGGCACACACAGTTTGGGAGATGCCCAGGGGCTGATGAGAACATGCACATCGGTCTTGGACTACTCATAGATTTGGAACATCAAAAGTTCCTTGGAACCATTAACCCATCACTTTATATTCTGAGGTTTTGAGCACAATTATCCCTCATTTTATAGATAACAAAGCTGGCATTTAGAGACAGAATCACTGGGAGACCCAGAACCAGGGCTGAGCTGTAAGGATTTCTTTGTCTTCAGTTACATCCCTAAAGCTGCTGCTTCTGCCAAATGGAATCTTCTAGGCTTCACTGTCTTGCCATGGGCACTAGGTGGCCTTGGATCTATCAAACATAGAAAGTGAAAGAGAGCCTAAACACCATCTTCATGTACCAACCATGTGCCAGGCTCTGGGGTGATTACATCAGTACAGCATCACTTTTAATCTTGTACAGCTGGTATCATTGTGATCAGCTCCCGTTTCATGAAGGAAATGGAGGCTTACAGAGGTCACATCACAGGGTTGCATTCACTCTCTCCCTGAATACACACACATGGATTAAAATCTTGGGTCCTACTACTTATGGGGGAGCACATTTGAGAAAGTTAGGAAAATTCTCTGGTGCTCAATTTCCTCATTTGTGAAATGCGCTAAGAATACATACTTCAGAGGGTGTGGTGAAGATTAAAATGAGTTAGAATATGTAAAGTACCCAGCCTGGCATATAGAAGGTATCAATCTATATTTATGCCCCTCCAAGCCCCACAGATTCTGGGGCCCCCAAAGCATGGGAAGTCCAGAGGAGAAAAGACATTCTTACCCAAGGGGTCATTCACAACTGAAGGACAAGAGGCCAGCTTGTGGGAAAAGATTTAGCAAGTTAAAATGTAGAATGCCCAGTGGAAGTTTAATTTAACTTTCAGATAAATGACATGTAATTTTTTAGCTAAGTGTGTCCCATCTGGCACACCTGTATTTTGTCTGGCAAAAAAAAAAAAAAAAAATGTGGGCTTCAGATCAGCTTGGGACCCGTTGCTGGTCCCTCTGGGAGCCCAGCAGCTTGGTTTCCAGTTCCTAATGTGACATGCTGGAGGAGCTGGCCGGCAGAGTTGGGCCTGCAGGCACCACCCGCTCAAGGTGCTCTGCTGGACCCAAGGGCTTCACAAAAGAATAATTGACTAGTAATTATCATCAGTTAGAGGCTCTGAGCACAGGCCTTTTTAGCACAGAAGTGGATCCTAGTTCTTAAAAGGATTTGCAGACTTGAACAAATGCCTTTCTTAATCAGTACAAATCGTTCCTTTAAATAGGCAGGAGCGATGGGTCTTCTCCTTTCAGTTAATGAGCAGTCAGCATCATTCCTGGGAGTCTGGACTCTCACTTGTGCTTCTGAGGTGCAGGTGATGGCGGTGCAGGTGGGGCTGGCGCTGCAGGTGGCATGAGGGCCTCCTGTAGTCCTGACTGGCCAGGAGGCACAAGACTGGAGCCAGCCCACTTAAGCGGAGGCCCAGCCTTTCATAAACGGTATCTCAAATGATGAGTCCTTAATCACTTTAGATTCAGTTTTCTCCCTGTTACTGAGAATAATGATCAATTCTACCCTACTACATAGGACTGTCCTAGCTATCAAACAGGAGAATGTACGGTTTTAGGCTTCCCTGTGGAGAGACCCCAGCCCTCTCTATAATTCTGCCCACCCCCCCACCAGTATCTTCATTTCCAGAACTGGAAGCAGACCTACATCCAAGCCAGCAAGAGATGGAAACAAATGCGCACACACACACACAAACACACACACCGCAAAACCAAAACTCAGCAGATTCGATATTGACATGGCTTCTCTCCCAAGTGTCTACGGCCCAGCTGTTTGTCCCTTTAGGTCACCATCTCTGTTTAGGTGCAGAGATAGATTTATCTGCTGATGCAGTGTTGGAGTCGTTCCGACTTTCTCCATTTTCCAGCCTTGTCACCGGGACTTCCCTCCACTCCTTCTGTCTAAGGCTGAGCTCTGCCAGGTGCACCCCCAGCAGCCCCTCACCCCTTTCTAGCCCCAGCCATGCCTCTTTTGTCCATGTCCCTTCACTCAGGCAAAAGGCAGAAGTGAAGAGAAGCTGAAATTTCTTTGCCCTGAACCAAGGGGACCCCTACTAATCAGGCAAAGAAACTGGAATGCCCACAGCATTGACACCTCCTTTGTCAACTGGGCTGACCGGAGTTACAGATGGTGTCATTATCACAACGCTGATGAGACTCCTGGATGGCCCAGAGTGCACACTGGTTTGTGGACTCTGGGTCTGCAGAAAGGAGAAAGTGGAAAGTGGACGGGGAAAGAGGGTTTAGAATGGGTATCCATTGGGATGGCTTCTCTTACCCTCCAAAAGAGAGGACATATGATGGAAGAATCAGACTAAAGTCATTTTAAATCTGATAAAACAGTATATAGGCTGGGCGCAGTGGCTCACGCCTGTAATCCCAGCACTTTGGGAAGCCGAGGTGGATCACCTGAGCTCAGGAGTTCGAGACCAGCCTGGCCAACATGGTGAAACCCCATCTCTACTAAAAATACAAAATTAGCTGGCTGTGCTGGTGCATGCCTGTAATCCCAGCTGCTTGGGAGACTGAGGCATGAGAATCGCTTGAACCTGGGAGGTGGAGGTTGTGATGAGGTGA
Organism: Ateles fusciceps; assembly: GCA_036589455.1. NCBI lineage: Eukaryota > Metazoa > Chordata > Mammalia > Primates > Atelidae > Ateles > Ateles fusciceps. The sequence continues at coordinate 9,936,552 of JAZHEH010000733.1, forward strand.
GATTACAGCCTCTGCACTCCAGCCTGGGCGACAATGAGACTCTGTCTCAAAAAAAAAATAAAGAGTATATAGTAGTCCCCACTTACCTGTGGTCAATCACAGTCTGAAAATAGGTAAATACAGTACAATAAGATATTTCGAGAGAGAAGAGAGATATAACTTTTATTACAGTATATTGCTATAATCGTTCTATTTTATTATTAGTTATTGTTGTTAATCTCTTACTGTGCCTGATTCATAAATTCAACTTTATCATAGGTATATATGTATAGGAAAACACATAGTGTATCTAGGAGTTCCACTCTACCTGTGGTTTCAGGATCCACCGGCGGTCTTGGAATGTGCCCCCATGGATACGGGGGGGACTACTGTAAATTACAGAACATCCCAAGAAAATTCATAAGTGAATATTTAATTCCAATGTAGAACAAGACCAGGGAAAAGCTTAAAGAGAGTCGCCTGCTTCCTCCCTCAACTCTTAGTGTTGCCTCGAGACTTATTCGAGGGTTTTAGAAGTTTGACCTCTCTGGATAGAGAGGGAAGCATTAGCAAAAGGAGCTTGTGAGGCTAACATTTCATCTGTGCGAAAAGCCTTCATCGTTACACACATTATTTTGTTTGAAACCCTCATAACTCTTGAGGTAAACCAGGGCCAGAATCATGATGATGATTCCCGTTTTTCAGATTTGGAAATGGAGGCCAGGTTTCCTGAGATCATTGGTGATCAGGCTTAGTGATCAGCAGAACCAGGACCAGAACTGAGTGCCTGCCCCACTACACCAAGACTGCCTGCCCAGGGTGTGTTAATATCTTCAGATTTTTCTTGATGCATGATCACTGGCCTAACCTCAATTTCCACAATGAGCTTTTACTAAAAAAGCAGGCTTCCCCAGAGCATAAGCAGGCCCATGGGGTCATTCAGAGGAAGATTCTGCTGACAGTGATCAGGCGCCCACAGAGGGTCAGCACCAGGCGGAGTCTGTTCACAGATATTTATCGCTCACCACTATTCTGTGAAGTGCTTGTTGTTATGCCCAATTTACAGATGGGGTTGGAGACGTTGGGGAACCTTACCCAAAGTTATGCAAAAGTAAAGAGGCAAAGCCAGGAGTCAGGGCCAGTTTACATTTTCCCTCACACCCACCCAGGTTTCTCTGCACTCCAGAAAAAAAGCTAGACATTATCCTAAGAAATGTTTATTTAAATTTAAAAAAAATAGATTTTGCACCTACAGTAAAATCTTTTTTTATTTTCAGGAACATGTGCACTTTATTGAATGCCATGGTAGAAAGTGTGTGAGGATAAAGGGCTGATACAGCACTCAGCTGGGAGGCAGGGTGAGGAATGGAAGGTGGCGTACATGGGAAACAGTCACAGGTAGAGCCCCTGGCCTGGATGATTCCCCTTGATCTATCGATAGACTTGCAAGATCAATACTGGGATGATGATCGGCAGAATGGTCATGATGATGCCCCAAATCAGGGCCCAGATATTCAGGCACCTGGCGGTGGACGCATAGGCCTGGGCCCAGGTCAGGTCGCCAACCATCTTCCTGTCTCTAGATTTCACGGAGTAGGCCAACGCGGAAGCCCAGGCAGCAGGAGTTCATGAAGAGGGTGTTGAACAGGGACCATGACATGGTTGGGCACAGAGGTCTCACTGCAGATGTGGATCATGGTGGATGTCGGGGGAGCCGGGTTGTGGGGTGTCCCCAGCACGTTCACCTCATGCTCCTCCTTCAGCATTTCATAGTTAGGGGGACGGTCGATGTTGGCGGGGAGTGAAGAAGGTTTGGACAGTGTGGTTCATGGTGTCCAGTGAAGACCAACTGTGGTCGGGCTGCTGGGATGGTTCTCAGTGGGCCCTCCCTTTCCCCCACTGGTTTCGATTTCACCTACAGTAAAATCTAAACCCTTTCCATGGCACAGGCAGGACCCCCTGCCTATCTTTCCAAGTGTACCTTGTATCCCTTTCTTCATACAGGACACTCTCATGTCACAAAACTTCTTCCCTTAAGCACTGGGCATTGCTATACCCTCTTCCCGTGGGTTAGTCTGTTTATGTTGCCATAAAGGAATACCTGAGGATGGGTAATTTTTAAAGAAAAGCTGTTTATTTGGCTCACGGTTCTGCAGGCTGTGTGAGAACCATGGCACCGCCATCCGCTTCTGGTGAGGGCCCAGGCTGCTTCCACTCATGGCGGTGGGTAAAGGGGAGTCAGTGTGTGCAGATCATGTGGCGAGAGAGGAAGCGAGAGAGAGGAGGAGGTGCCAGGCTCTTTCAACAACCCGTTTCGCAGGAACTAACAGAGTGAGAACCCACTGACTTCCCCACCTCCTGCCCCTACAGGGAGGGCACGGAGCCATTCATGAGGGACTCGCCCCATGACCCAAGTACCTCCTATTGGGCCCTACTGCCAACATTAGGGATCAAACGTCAACATAGGGTTTGGGGGGACAAACATCTAAACGACAGCATCCTGGAACTCCCTTTCCTTGAAATATTCATATGGTGGGCTCCTTCTCATCCATTAGTTGTCAACTCACCTATCGCCCTCTCAAAGGGGCTCCCCCAAACCCCATCTACATTGCTGCCCCCATACCAAATGATCACCTAGCCTATTATCCAATCTTTTATTTTCTTATCATCTTCTTATCATTATCTGAAATTATCTAATTTTTTTGTTTGTTCCCTGGGTGTTTCCCTTACTGGATTGCAAATTGCTCCTCTATCTTGATACTTGCTATATTTGAGGGCCGAAAGCAGTGCCTAACACACAGCAGTTACCCTGAAAAGATTTGTTGGATAAAAACTGAATGGATGAGATTTTATGCCTTGGGACAACGTTACCCTGATCGCCATCTTGACCAAGGCTATTCTTTACCAATAAGAGAATTTTTTTTTCCTTTCTTAACAAAACTCATTAAAAGCAGTCTTGGCTTCAAAGCAGGTGTTGCTTTAAACAGGGTAGTTTAATCAAAGCAATGATGTGAAGGTGCAAAGCAGCCTCCACCTTGCTGCCTTACTCTGGTCTGGAAGGAGAGGGAGTCTGTAAATAGGTGTGTGGCCCTCAGAAAGATCCATCCCGCTTTCTGCAATAATGTAAAAAGAAAACTTTCAAATACCACAATTTGCAAATGAAGACCTTTAAAATAACGGGACGGCAGCTCTGGAATGGGATTATTAGGATAATGCGATGTTTAAGTGGGCGCTTTTCCTCTCAAGGACCTGCCTGAATTCTGCTGAGCTCATTCCACGAGAGACCTCAGAGAGATCAGTTATGACTTTTATTAAAGTCAAACCAATACCTGTATTCGCAGCCGCCTGGAGGAAATTTCTTTCTGTAACTCTGATTGAAGTTTAATGGGAACTACACAAAGAAAATTTACTTAACCTCCTCACCCATCTCTTCCACAGAGGAAGTCTGTTCATCACGTGCTCTGCTCCCGGGAGACACTATCAAAGATAGCACTTCTCAATTTCATAATATTTTTCAGAGTAAAAGAGGGAAGACAGCTGCAGACCCCAACTACTCCAGAATGCCATGAAGTCAATGTCTGATTTCACTTACAAGAACAATGCACAGACATTTTTCTCAAGGGTGTACACATTAGTATCTTGCAGATTACAAACTAAAAAGCATATGAACTACTAAGCAATTATGTTACATGCATGTAAAGTACGTGAATACAAAGCACTGGCTAAGATGCTTCTGATTTGTTCATATTGCTGGTCAACCTCAGCTCCCAGCCATAGGGCAAGACAGACCTGCTCTTACACAGAAAACAAAAACTGCGAGTGCCACCTTTTATTCCAGGGAGAACTAGACATCATACACTAACATCTGTCATGTGTAGCACTTTATAGGTGGAAAGTAAGTATTAAACAGAACCCCACATTTTTCTATAAAATTTACACACATACAAAAAACTGGATTAAAAACCTAGATGTATGATTTCTGTAAAATATAAAATAGTGAGTATCTACGTAACCATGACCTAAGTTGAGGAATAGGACATTGCCAGCACCCAAAGCCTTCTATGAAGTCATTAATGGTCACCGTTGTTTCTTGCCTTCTGACTTTCATTGTAATTCCCTGTTTGCTTTATTTGACAGTTTTTTCACCTAAGATGCATTCCTAGACAATATTGTTTAGTTTTTACAAAATCAAATGTCATAAAGAATGTACTCCTTTGGGTCTGGCTACTTTTGCTCAACATTTTAAGAGTCACCCAATGACTCTTAAAAGAGTGTGTAATATATACTGTAGGGATCATTTGATTTGCCATTTGATATTCAGTGGATACATATACTGTGGTTTATGGAGTGTCAACATAGGGTTGGGCGGGATAAACATCTAAATGACAGCATCCTGGAACCCCTTTCCTTGAACTGCTTGCATGGATGTCTCCTTCTCATCAATTAGTTGTCAAATTACCTATTACCCTCTCAAAGGGGTTCCTCCCAACCCCATCTACGTCGGTGCCCCCATCCCAAATCATCACCTAGCCTATTATCCAATCTTTTATTTTCTTATCATCTTCTTATCATTATCTGAAATTATCTTACTAATTGACAGACATTTGTGTTTAGGTTGTTTTTAGTTTGGGTCTTCTAGAAAGGATCCTGCAGTAATATTCTTGTACCCATATTTCGGCATACATAAGCATGAGTTTCTCTAGAAGCAATTGACTAAATCTGGCCCACCACTTGTATTTGTAAGTAAACTTCATTGGAATATAGTCATTCAAATTTGTTTTTGCACTATTCACGCAGAATTGAGTAGTTGCAATGGAAAAATTAGGACCTGCAAAGCCGACAATACTTACTATATGGCCCTTTTCAGAAGTTTGCCATCTCCTGCTCTAGGGTTTATACTTAAGAGGAAATTGCAGGGTTACAGGGTTTGCCTGTGTTCAACCTTACTAGATACTGCCAAATTTATTTCAACAAACTTCTTTTTACATTTTTTAGCATTTTATTATGAAAAGATTGTTTCAACATTTAGTATTGCATATTCAAGACATGTTATTACTGCAAAACTTTAGAAATTCATCAAAAAGATGAAAAACTACTGATTATTCTAACTACCCTTCACTTCAGACCATGGCTGAACACGTAGTGAAAAACAAGGCTTATGGCACATCATACAGTTTTCAACTGCAGTAGAAAATTCTCATCGTCTGATCTGTTTGGTGGGATTGCCAATCCCTTGCTATTTTAATGTACTTTCTGTATTCCAGATGGCTTCTATTACAATTTTATCATATCTATGAGAGTCCTATATACCGTGTTGAGACCTGTGTGAGCCATTATACCCAGCAGCCATTAAGTGGGAAGATGTGCAAGTCTTTAGTCATAAAGGGTTAAACAAACATTATGGGGGCCGGGTGCCTTGGCTCACACCTGTAATCCCAGCACTTTGGGAGGCTGAGGTGGGCAGATCACCTGAGGTCAGGAGTTCAAGTCCAGCCTGGCCAAGATGGTGAAACCCTGTCTCTACTAAAAATACAAAATTAGCCAGGTGTGGTGGCAGGCGCCTGTAATCCCAGCTACTCAGGAGACTGAGGCAGGAGAATTGTTTGAACCCAAGAGGCAGAAGTTGCAATGACTCAAGATCGTGCCATTGCACTCCAGCCTGGGCAAAAAACTCTGTCTCAAAAAAACAACAACAACAACAACAGAAAAAAAAAAAAAACAGGCATTATGGGTTTTTAGGATGTGAAGTAGAGAGGCTTCGTTGTCTCCTGATGTTTTCCTCACCATCTTCTAAAGTTTCTCCTCCATCATTAATTGTAGCTTCTTCACATTGCTGGGATTCTAACACCAAGTCACTCATGCTACTTTCAGCTTCTGTGCATTTCACCTCCCCATCCCTTTTCCTGTAAACCAGTGAAAGAAGGCCTGCCAGCAACTATGGCAGAAAACTATTCTCAGATGCATTTAAAACACCTATGCGTAGCAGTGCTTTTATCAATAAGCACAAATACCACGTTGAGCCCCAGGAAGAGGCACCTCACATAATCACCTGGAGTCCTGGAGGAGGGGCACCCGACAGGGCCACCCTGATACTCTTGATAACCACCCCAAATACTCTGCTCTGTTCTGAGTGGTCAGCATCTGCTCTTCCATGTTTTTTTTTTTTGTGGACGTGGGACCCTGGAAGGCACTGAGCATGGTGAGGGAGGGCTTGTGTCTTGGCTCATGGGCTGCAAACACATGCTTAGCATGGAACATCTGCCGAATGTGTTCTGGCTCTGTGAGGGCACTGAACCACCAACTGCCTCTGGCTCTCAAGAAGGCAAAGTTGGCATGAAGAGTTTGTTTTCTCTCTCATTATAAGAAATTGGAAGGTATATAGTCTTGGGTTTGTATGGTGGTTTGACTGTCATCAGGAATTCAGACCACCTTCCATCTTTCCCCCTCTGCCCTCCTTAGCCAAGGAATCCACCTTTAAATTGGAGCTTTAGCCATCAACTCTGCCCTCCAGGTGGCAATTAGAGGGAGGGGTAAGAGAAGGTCCAAAAGTGTATTCCCTTCCACCTCTTTAAGAGCCTTCCAGGAAGTTCCACCCAAGAACATCCATTTACTTCTCTTTGGCCAGAACTTAGCCTGTGGCTCTTCCTAACTATAAAGGGAGGAGGGAGATGTAGTCTTTTTGTTATGTATATTATCACATTGAGTAAAACCAAGAAAGGAAGAATGGGTATTAGATAGGAAAATCAAAGTCTCTACTACAAGGAGCAATGTCCTGGCATCCAGGGCAAGAGAGCAGCTGGGCCTACAAATAGAGTCAGTGATGTTAGCAAGAGAGGCAGCTTCTCTCTCCCCATCTCCTTTATGGGGGACACGTGGTCTTGGCTCATGGGCTGCAAACACATGCTTAGCATGGTCTCTTGCTTTGTACTCCTCTCCTACAAGCTTGCTTTTTCTGCAGCCTGTGGTTTCTGCTCCCTATAACTTCAGCATGAGTGATATATTGCACATAAAACCTACTCCATCCTTGACTGTATGTTTCAACTCAAATTCCTATCATTGCCCAGAGGTGCTGATTCTAAATTCTGGAGTCAGGCGGTTTGATTGGTCCGTGGCTGGCCTTTGAATAAGTGTCCAGATCTGGTCTAGACATATGTTGGGGAAAGGGAAAGCCAAGAACAAGCAGAATATAGAGTGGACTCTTCGAGTTTGGGCAGGCTTTCCCAAAGGGGCTGTGGGCAAAGCAAGTAATTACACATTCAAGTTGTATACCTTTTGGTGGCAATGATTGTTAAAGGTTTTATAGTATTCTTCTCAAACTTTGACATGGTGAAAGAAACACAGTTATTTTAAGGTTGCCAGTCAAAAGTTTACCTGCAGGTCATTCTGGATTTTAAAACTGATGAAGCTGAGAAACTTCCATTTAGAGAATAATGAAGTTTCTGCTTCTGTGGGGGAAGTAGGAATTTGGGGTGGGGGAGAAGATCTTTCATTTTCTGAGAAGGTCCATTAAGAGAGGCCTCTCTCTTAGTCTATGCTCTGATCCACAATACTGTATTGCAGACGTAGGTCAGTATGTATGCCTCACTGTTTGTGGATGAACATTGAACCAGCAATATCATTCAAATATAGACTGAAATGTTGAGTGTTTTGAACAGTACCGTAGATCAGCCATATGATGAGCAAGTTCAGGCCCTTGTAGATTGCTTTTCTAAACATAGATTTTAAAAGGACAGTCTATCAAAGTCTTCATTTCTTAGGAGATGTCTGTGTATTTTTTTTCAAGTATATGCTATTGAGATCATGAGCCTATATTCGACAGAAAGGAATGTACATGCCTGATCTTCTTTTCATCTCACATTGGACGTGAAAGACTATGAAAGAGAACTAGAGGAGATTTGATACAGTATTTGGGAAATATACTGTTGACCATGTGACTGCCAGCCAGGTCACAGGACCCAGCCTCGTCCTGGGAATGAAGGTGGGATATTTACCTACTTTGTAGGAGATAGAGGATCTTACTCTCAATCTCTTGGGAAGAAAATGAGGTGGGCCTCAGATTGGGAGAAAGGAGAATCTCACAGTCTTTCCAGGGCCTGTAGTTTATGGAGAAGGACATGGTCAAAGGAACTTACCATCTGCGGAGGTAAGCTGGCCCAGAAACATGCTATTAGTTCTAGAGTTAGAAAGAAAAATGGCCAGGGATGACTTCTATGGAGGGCATGATTTGATGAACCTTATGAATAGGTGTATCTGATGTTCAGTTTTAACTTTTTCTTTTCTTTTGCTAGCCTCAGACTTGCACATCTGCACATGTTTCTACCCATTTCCCCTGTCCTCCAACACTCTTACTGTGCTGAGTATTCTTTGGGAGAATTAATGGAAGGTTCTGTATCCGGGCTTGGGGCAAAGCAGTAAAGAACAACTAGGAGCAGCATGAGGAAGCACTTACAGAATAGTGAAACATGACCTGAGAGAAGCCCCCAGTAAGAGGTGGCAGTCAATGACTATTATCATTTAACTGTCTTTGAAATATAATTGCCTGTTTAAAACAAAAATAATAATAATGCATTGTGAAGTGTGATGTAGAAATCATGTATGACAAGAGTAGCATGAAAGCTGGGAGAGAAGAAATGGAATTATATTTGTAAGGTTTATATGTTACATAGGTAGTATACCTTTTAAAGGTAGAATGTGGTAAGTTAAAAATGTACGCTGTAAACTCTAAAGCAACTAGTAATATAACAAAGAGTTAAGCCAACAAAGAAAAAATGAAATAATAAAAACAAACTCAATTCATTCAAAAGAAGGAAGACAAAAAAGAAAAGAGAGCAAAGACTATCTGGGATAAATAGAAAAGAAAACAGATGGCAGACTTAAACCCAATGTATTAATCCATTTTCATGCTGCTGATAAAGACATACCTGAGACTGGGGAATTTACAAAGGAAAGAGGTATAATGGAGAACTCACAGTTCCATGTGGCTGGGGAAGCCTCACAATCATGGCAGAAGTCAAGGAGGAGCAAGTCACACCTTGCTAGGATGGTGGCAGGCAAAGAGAGCTTGTACCAGGGCAACTCCCATTTTTAAAACCACCAGATATCATGAGACCCATTCACTATCATGAGAACAGCACAAGAAAGACCCATCCCCATAATTCAGTCATCTCCCACCAGGTCCCTCCCACAACATGTGGGAATTATGGGAGCTACAAGATGAGATCTGGGTGGGGACACAGAGCCAAACTATATCACCTAGTAAAGTAAATAAAAACACTATATTTATAAGTGGTCTAAACACCCCCAATTAAAAAGCAGAGATTATCTGATTCAATTTAGAAAAAAACAAGACTCAGCTATATGCTTCCTGTAAGAAACCCACTTTAGATATAAAGATGCAAATAGGTTAAAAATAAAAAACACACATCATGCTAACCCACATAAAAAAAAAGTTAGAACACCTATGTTAATATCAAAGTAGATTTCAGAGCAGAAGAAATTATCAGGAATAAAGAGCATTATTTCATAATGCTAAAAGGTACAATTTATCAATAATATATAATAATTGTAAATGTTTGTGCACCTAATAGAAGAACAGCAAAACACACAAAGTAAAAGCTAGTAGAACTTCAAGGAGAAATAGACAAATCTGCAATAATAATCAAAGATTTCAATAATCCTCTCTCAAAAATTGTTAGACAACAGACAGGAACACATAAGGATATAGAAGATTTGAACAGCACTATCAACCAACTTACTGACATAGAACATTCCACCCAAAACAGAAAAATATACATTTTGTTAAGTCTACAGGGAACATTCACCATGATAAACCATATTATGAACCACAAAACAAGTCTCATACAGTTAAAAGGAGTCAAGTCATCAAATTATGTTCTCATTTCACAATGAAGTTGAAGATCAATACGTTGTTAAGAAATTAGTAACAGATTTATGAAAAGTCCCCAAATATTTGTAAGTTACATACATGCTTTTGAATAACCCATAGCTTAAAGAAGCAACAAAAAAGAAAATTTAGGAAGAATTTGACCTGAATATAAACAAAAATGTACCATATCAAAATTGTGAGATTCAACTAAGGCAGTACATACAGAGAAATTCATAACATTAAAATTCTATATTAAAAGAAAAGAATGGTCTCAGTCAATGGCCTCAGCTTCCACTTTAAAAAACTAGAAAACAAAGAGCAAGTGAGACCCAAAGTAAGCAGAAAAAGAGAAATAATAAAAATCAGCATGGAAATCAATGAAATAGAAAACAATAAGAAAATCAATTAAACCAAAAGCTGAATCTGAGACAATTATAAAATGGACAAATCTCTAGCAAGAGACTGATCAAGAAAAAAAGAAGATACAACTTTATTATTTATTTTAAAAATGCAATTTAAGTCACAATGAAAACCTCTACACATCTATTGGAAAGTCTAAAATTAAAAAGACTAACCATACCAAGTATTGGCAAAGACTTGGAACAATTGCTTTTATACGCTGCTGATGGGGACACAAAATGTAGAATCACTTTGAAAAGAGTCAACAGTTTCTGAAAAGATTAATATTTACCTACCATATAACCTAGCCTCTACTTGTAGTTACTTAGGGAAAATAAAGGCATATATGTTCATACAAAAACTTGTACATAAATATTCACAGTACTTTTATTTGTAATAGTAAAAAAACTGGAAACACTTCAAATGTCTATAAAGAGGTGACTGAAAAACACATTTTTGTGTATCAGGCCATTCTTGTATCACTATAAAGATACACCTGAGACTGGGTAATTTATAAAGAAAAGGGGCTTAATTTGCTCATGGTTCTGAGGCTGTACAAACATGGCACCATCACCTGCTCAGCTTCTGGTGAGGACCTCAGGAAGCTTACAATCATGGTAGAAGGCAAAGCAGGAGCAAGTGCCTTACATGATGAGATCATGTGCAAGAGAGGGAGCAGAGAGGTGCCACACACTTTTAAACAACCAGATATCACAAGAACGCACTCACTATCATGAGGACAATGTGTCTGCTCCCATGACCCAAACACCTTCCATCAGTCCCTACCTCAAATTGGGGATTATGATTCAACATGAGATATGAAGGTAACAAACATCCAAACTATATTTTTCCATTAATGGCTCCTCAAATCTCGTGTCCTTCTCACATTGCAAAATACAATTAAGAGGTGACTGAATAAACAAATGTTTGTATATTTAGAGAATAGAATACAACTTAGCAATAAAAAGGATACAAGAATATAAATGAATCTCACAATAATTATGTTGAGTGAAAGAATCCAAACAACAACAAAAAGAGTACATATGATATGACTTCATATGTACTGCCAATAGTACCAATAGTATCCAAAAGTCTTAACTGGTCTCAACATTAAGTCAAAAGTCTCAGGAAGCTTACAATTATAGTGGAAGGCAAAGTAGGAGCAGGCACTTTACGTGGCCAGAGCAGGGGAAGATGTAGGGAAGGTGCCACACACTTTTAAACAACCATGAGGACAGCACCGAGCCATTCATGAGGGAGGGAACCACTCCATGATCCAGATACCTCTTACCAGGCCCCACCTCCAACATTGAGGATTACATTTCAACATTAGACTTGGAGGGGCCAACATCTAAATTAAATCACCTGGGAATGGGAGGTGGCCTAGAAAGACAGAAAGAAAGGGTTACAAAAGGGAATTGGTGACTTTTTGGGCTGTTGGGCATGTTCATTTTCTTGATTGTGGTGATGGTTTCACAAGGGTTATACATAGGTCAAAATTTATAAAATTATACACTACAAATTGTGCCATTTATTGGCACATTATTGACATAGTGAGGTATGTCAGCTGTACCTCACTGAAGCTGTTAAATGTACAAAAACAGCAGAAAAGAGCAAGAAGATTTTAAGAACCAAAGAGAATCAAAAAAATAAAATGTAAAAATTGAGACAGAAACTCAATAGATGAGCATTGTGGTTGACTAGATATACTTGAAAGGAGAATCTATGAACTGGAAGAGCAAACTCAGGACAGCATCTGGAATGCATCAGAAATGGTAGATGGAAGAATCAGACAAAGGGCTAGACAAAATTTAGATGAAATAAACATATTCTTAGAAAACATAGCTTATCAAGAAAAAACAAGATACCCAAATAATTCTATAATTATTAAAGTTTGAATTAATAGTTAAAAGTCTTCCATAAAGAAAAAATCTCCAGGTCCAGAGGTTTTATCAGTGGGTTCTGCCAAATATTCAAGGGAACAAATAATTCTAATCTTAAATAAATATTCCAAAAGGTCAAAAGAAAGTCTCTATCTGCTTCATGAAGTTAGTGTAATCATGATACCAAAGAATGACAAAACCATATGAGAAGGTGAAGTCTTAAAGCATTAACAAGTGATATCCAGCAATGTATATAAATGATAATGCATTTTGACCAAAGTGGGTTAATTTCAGGAATTCAAGGTTGGCTTAACATAAGGAAAAATATTGTCATGTAATTCACAACATTAACGTAAAAAGGTCCTTAATAGCTAAGAAAACCTCTTGTCCTCCTGTTATTAATATTTCTTCTCCAGCTGTCAGATGAATATATAGCTGTAGCTTCAGCAGCTACCTTGAACCATGAGGTGACTTTGAGGATTGCAAAGCAGAAAGATAAGAGCCTGAATCTTTGATGACACCAAAGGGCTGCCATAACAGCACTGGACTACTGACCTCCTGAATTCTATGTGAAAGACAAGTAGTATCTTGTCTAAGCCACTGTCATGCTTTTTAAAAATTAAATTAGCAGAACCAAATCCTAATTGACTCTGACACCTGGAGTAGATTAACAAAAGTGAGGGGGCATCAGGAAAAGCCTCATGGAGCACATGATATTTGAGTTGGAACTTGATGAATGAGTACAGTCTTACCAGATAGCAAGGATTAGAAAGGAGAAACTAGATACAAGAATAGCAGTGTAGAAAAGTGCAGGGCAGGAAAAGCAGCTTGTTTAGAAAATAACAAGATGAGTATAACATGTATATTTCTTGAACTTTGTTTCGAACTTAGCCATGGTCTAGGCTGAATTGAACTGGAGAGGAGGGTCACTTTGCAGCTCCATTACATGCAAACCAGCACCTCTGAGAGAAAGCAGTGACCTTTTGCGGGAGCTGTGTGAGTAAACAGATATTAGCCAGGCAGGACGCAACTCAATGAGGGGCAGTGAGTCCTTGACTTGCAGGAAGGTGATTTGAGCTTAAGTTTTTGCCTCATAGCTGAGAATGTGCTTCGGACTAAAGTGACCAGATCAGTCCTTTTCACTGGTGGTTCTGCACAGGTGATCCTAAGCCCTTTGCACTTGTGGAGTGAGTTCCCCAACAATAAACTTCCTGAGAAAGAAAGACTCTATAGATGAATGGAAAAAAAGAGTTGTTCATCTGTGTATCTGGTGATTTGGTTGCCAAACATTTTTTCCTCAAGAATCAGGAACCTTTACAGGAAGTCAGGCCCTGAGGTACTCAATTGCACAATGGACATACATTGCAATTTTTTCTGAGGCAGTCAGTCATAGCATAATTATTAACACTGCCCCCTTTCACTTTCAAAAGTATACAGCTTTGGATAATAAATTTTATGATCACCTTACTTGTGTAAGGACTTTATAAAGGAATTCTTATATCTTTGCTAATGCTTTCTATCATTTGGAGAATAAACAAATCATCACTACTCTCCCTTGCCCCTAAATAAATTTGGGGATCAAAGAAAAACTTTGAGAGGATATATTATTTGATTATAGTGTTTCAGACAGAGACACTTAGGATGGATAGGAAAATCCATCTATAACATAATATGACCAGCATTATTTTGCAGAGAATAGTGTCAAAGTTGTGATAATAGGAAGAATATGAATTTCTCATATGAGACTAGGTTGAGTGATTTTTGGAAGAAAAGGTGAAACCTGAAACAGGAAAATATGATTGCCCTTGGTAATTCAAGAGAAAAATTAGCCACAGGCCTCACTTGTGGAGAGAGACTGAATTATAATAGCTCCTGTTTCCTCTTCTTCCCCCACCAAAATAATCAGAGAAGGGAGCCCCAGTCCCTCCATCAGTGACAGCAGGAACCTAGGAGGTGGAGACGTCTCCTCAGACTCTCTCACCAACATTGGCTAAAGTTTGAGGTGCCTGAGTTTTCAAGACACCGACTGGATAGGAATTATAACGGTATTTTTCAGATGGGGATATTGAAACTCAAAAGATAACTTGCTCAAATTATAGAGTTTATAGATGGCAGAACTGGGAGCTTGAGTTTAGGACATTCCTCCATGAAGAAATAGAATCATTATAGGGACTCCAAGTTCCCTAGAAAAAACCCTGTGGCCTGAGAAATGGCAGAAAGAACTGAGATTTTTAGCCTGAAGATAAGGAGAAACCCGAGCCACAGGATATGATCTCCGTCATCAAATCCCTGATGGTCTACCAGATGGCAAAGAAGTTAGACCTGTGTTGGGGTGGACCCAGAGAACAAAGCAAGGACTAGTGAAGGGACGCTAAAAGAAAACAGATGCCAATTCAACATACAGGAAAGGAAACTAACATTTCTTGAATATCTATCCATGCCAGGCATTTCACATATATATTCCTATTTAATTCTCAGACAGAGGGGGAAAAAAAACTATGAAGTAGATATTATCCTCATTTTAAAAATGAGAAACCAGGAGATTTCCAACCTAGGGTAATAGCAGAGTAGCTTGCATTGCACTAACTCTCCTACTGATAACATTTATCAACTCTGGACAAAATAGAAAAAAAGTGGTTTGAAATTACTGGGAAATTATCTAAATCAGACAGAAACTAGTGGGGATTTGTCCCCCTAAAAGAGGAGAACCATACTGAGTGAGATCTAGTTTATCCAGCTTTCATCTGAGGGCAGTCTCTAGTCTATGGGGTATGGTGGGGCATTTCAGGTAGAGCTGAAGCAAAAAGCTGCAGTAATATTGGGGGAGCCAGATGATGCATATTGGGCTTCCAGAGCAGTAGACATTGAAGGGAGAAATCCCATAAAGAATTAAGCCACAGAGGGGGAGCCCCCAAATCTGCATATAGATTCCACTCAAATCCTTGACTGACACCTAAACCCTGAATGTGTGGACTGAGACTACAAGAAGCCTATGGGAAAAACAGTAGCTGGAATCCTAAGGAAAAACAAACAAACTGAAAAAATAGCACAGAACACACAACTGAGCAGAGGATTCAGTAGCTGCCCACAATGGAGGCAGAGTTTAAAGCTTAAATACCAACAAATGAGACAGCCTTAATAAGTCCCTTAGGCTTTGCACTGAAATTTCAGAAGGGCCCCACCCTAGGATTAAGTACCATATTCCAAAATTAAGGTATTTACCCTATGACTAAGGGAAAAATTCAAAATAGACTTATAGACTGTCCCTAACAAAGCTTAAAGTCAGCTCCATAAAAGACCAAGGGGATTTGATGGTAAGTTACCTGCCTACTAGAGCAAAATTCAAAATCTTCAAAGCAAGATAACAGAATGCAGAATTATCTATGTATACTAAAACATTTAATTTCTATATATATGAACAGACAGAAAAATGTAGCCCAGTGGGGTGGGGGGGGGGGCGGAAATGAGTTGATAAAAACAAAGTGACAAACAAACCTGTGATACTGAAATTAGCAGAAGGGAACTACTGTGGTCTGAATGTTTTTGTTCTCCCAAAATTCACATGTTAACACCTAATTATTGATGGGATAGTATTAGGAGATGGGCCTTTGTGGGCAGAATAGATCATGAGGGTAGAACCCTCATAAATAGGATTAATACCCTTATAAAAGACACTCCAGAGCACTAGTTAGCTTCTCCACCATGTATGAACATAGCAAGAAGGCACTATTTATAAGAAAGCAGGTCCCTCACCAGACATTAAATCTGCTGATGCCTTGATCTTGGATTTCCCAGCCTCCATAACTGTGAGGAATAAATTTCTGTTGTCTAAAAACCACCTAATTCAAGGTATTTTTCTGAGAGCAGTCCAAATGAACTAAGTCAAAAATTTAAAAATAACTGTGATAAATAAAAAATCTATAGGAAAAGATGTATTCATTTTTAATGTGTGAAGAGATGAGGAATTTGAGAAGAAATATGAATACTATAAAAAGAACTAAAAGGAAATTTTAGAAACTGAAAAATACAGTATTTGAAATATAAAAAAAATTAGAAAATATTATGGTAGATTGAATAAAGAAGACAGGATCAGTGCACTGGATTATAGAGCAATAGAAATTATCCAAGTGGAAGCATGGAAGGAGAGAAGGTTGGAAAACAATTAACAGACCCTCAACAACTTGTGGGACAGTATCAAGTGGCTGAGAAAATGCGCAACTGGAGTTCCAGAAAAGAGGAGCAAAAGAACTACTTCACAGAAAAAATATTTGAAAAAACATTGGTCAAATATTTTCCAAATTTGATCAAAAGAAGAAACCCATAGATTCAGAAAACAAAACACACCTCAAACAAGATGAATACAAAGAAAATAACATGCAACACATCAAAGTTAAACTCCTAAAAACACAAACAGAAAAATACAAAAAGCACCCAAATATAGCTGATTTCTCATTAGAAACAATTGAGGCCAAAAGACATACTTAAAATGCTAAAAGAAAAAACTTGTCAACCTAAAATTCTGTATCAAGTAAAAATACCTTACAAAAATGAAGATAAAATAGGTATTTTCAAATAAATGAAAGGCAAGATGATATGTTATCAGGTGACACAATTACAAGAAGTGCTAGTGCTTACTTTGGCATCACATAATACTAAAATTAAAATGATAAAGAGAAGATAAGCATGGCCCTTGCACAAGAATGACATGCAAATTTCTGAAGTATTTTATATTTTAGGCCAGAAGAGAATGAGATGATATATTCAAAGTACAGGAAAAAAACAAACAAACAAAAAAACTGGTAACCAAGAATACTGAACCTGGCAAAGCTGTCCCTCAGAAATGAAGGAGAGTTAAGGACTTTCCCAGACAAACAAAAGCTGAAGGATTTTATCACCACTAGATCTACTTTATAATAAATGCTAAAGGGAGTTCTTCAAGCTGAAAACATAGCAACATGAAAACATTTGAAAGCATAAAACTAACTGATAAAAGTAAATACATAGTCAAATTCAGGGTAGTCTAATACTGTAATGGTGATGTATAAATCACACATATCCATAGTATGAAGGTTAAAAGACAAAATAATTAAAAATAATAATAGCTAGCATAACTTGTTAAGGGATACACAATATAAAATGGTGTAAGTTGTGACTAAAATACAATGTGAGTGGGAAGAAGCAAGTATAGAGTTTTTTAAATGCAGTCTAAGTTAGTTATCAGCTTCAAATAGCCTGTCATAACTATAAGTGGTTTTATGTAAGCTTCATGGTAGCCACAAAACAAAAACCTACAATAAGCATACCAGTACAGAAAATCATGTAATCCCAAAGGAAGACAACAAGACAGGGAGAAGAACCAAAGGCTCTATCAAACAACCAGAAAGCAGTTAATGAAATGGCAATAGTTAAGTCCTTGCCTTTCAATAATTACATTGAATATAAATGTATTAAATTCTCCAATCAAAAGATGTGTTATTGAATGATTAAAAGAAACCCCATGACTCAACTATAGGCTGCCTACAAGAGACTTCACTCACTTGTATGGACTTAATTCATCTTTTTAGATTAAAAGTGAAAGGATGAAATAAGATATTCCATGAAAATGAAAACCAAAATAGGACAGAAGTAGCTATAGTTATATCAGGTAAAATAGACTTAAAGTCATAAACTTTAAAACGAGACAAAGATATAATGATAAAAGGGTTAATTTATCAAGAGGTTATAACAATTATTAATATATATGCACCCAACATCAGAGCACCCAAATATATGAAGCAAATATTCATATATCTGAAGAGAGAAAAAATGCAATACAATATTAGTAGAGGACTTCAATACCCCATTTTCAACAATGAATGATCATCCAGATAGAAAATTAATAAGGAAACACTGGACTTGAACTATATTTTAGACCAAATGGACCTAATGGACATGTATAGAACATTCCATTTAGCAGTGGCAGAACATACATTCTTCTCAAATACACACAGAATACTCCTCCAGGATAGACCATATGTTAGGCCACCAAACAAGTCTTAACAAATGTAAGAATATTGAAATTATATCAAGTAACTTTTTTGAACATAGTAGCATAAAACTAGAAATTAATAATGGGAGGAATTTCAGTAAATTGACAAATGTATGGAAATGGAGCAGCATATTTCTGAACAACCAATGGGTGAATGAAGAAGCTAAAGGAAAAATTTGGAATCTTGAAACAAATGAAAATGGAAATACAATATACCAAAACTTCTGGGATGAAGGAAAGCAGCCCTAAGAGGGAAATTTATAGCAATAAGCACCTACATCAAAAAGGAAGAAAGATCTCAAATAAACAACCTAACATTGCATGTCAAGGAACCAGAAAAGAAAAAACTAAGCCTAAAATAAGAACAAACTAGGTTGGGCGCAGTGGCTCACGACTTTAATCCCAGCACTTTGGGATGCAGAGATGGGCAGATCACCTGAGATCAGGAGTTCGAGACCAGCCTGGCTAACATGGCAAAACCCCATCTCTACTAAAAATACAAAAATTAGCTGGGTGTGATGGCACATGCTTGTAATCCAGCTGCTCAGGAGGCGGAGGCATGAGAATGGCCTGAATCTGTGATGTGGAGGTTGCAGTGAGCTGAGATCGTGCCACTGCACTCCAGACTGGGTGACATTCTTGTCTCAAAAAAAAAAAAAAAAAGGCATACAAATGACAACAGGTATATAAGAAAAATGCTGAACATCACTAATTATCAAGGAAATGCAAATTAAAACCACAATGAGATATCACCTCACACCTGTTATAATGGCTATTATCAAAAAGATGAAAGATAGCAAATGTTAGAAAAGATGTTGAGAAAGGAAACCCTTGTATACTATTGGTAGAAATGTAAGTCAGTACAGCCATTATGGAAAACAGTATGGAAATTCCTCAAAAAGTTAAAAATAGAGCTACTATATCATCCAGCAATCCTACTATTGGGTATATAGCCAAAGCATATGAAATCAGTATGTCAAAGAAATATCTGCATTTCCATGTTTGTTGCGGCAGTATTTACAATAGCCAAGGCATGGAAAGACCCAAATGCCCATCAATGATGAAAGGATTTTAAAAATGTGGTATATATACATAATGGAACATTCTTAAATTTTAAAAGACTTCTTAAAAGAAGAAAATCTTGTTATTTATGACAACATGGATGAGCCTAGAGAATATTATGTTAAGTGAAATAATTCTACTTCAACTTGGCAGCTTAACAAAAAAATAAAAATTTAAAAAAGTGAAATAAGCCATGCACAGAAAGACAAATACCACATAATCTCACTTATATGTGAAATCTAAAAAAGACAAACTCATCAAAGCAGAGATGAGAATGGTGGTTACCAGGGCTTGGGCAGAGGAGGAGGGAGGAAGTGGGCAAATGTTGGTCAAAGGATACAAAATTTCAGGTAGGAGAAATAAGTTCAAAAGATCTATTGTACATCATGGTGACTACATTTAATGGTAATTATTGTATAACTAAAAATTGCTAAGGCAGTAGATTTTAAGTGTTCTCACCACAAAAAATTGATAAGTCTAAAGTAAGACATGTTAATTAGCTTGGTTTAACCGTTCAAGATTGTATACGTATTTCAAAACGTCATGTTATACACCACAAATATATATAATTTTAATTTGTCAATTAAAAAAATAAATAGTTCTAAAAGAAGAAATGCTAAAGGAAATTCTCCATGCTGAAGAGAAATGAGACCATACGGAAATTCAGTGCTACAGGGAGGAATAAAGGTCATTAGAAATGATAACTTTGTAGGAAAATACAAAAGAAATTTTTCTTTCTTTTCTTAATTATTTAAACATGAATTGATGGGACTTCTACTTCTAGCCAGTATGGAGTAGCAGGGGCTGATTTTAATCTCTCATCTGAAACAATTTCTTTTTAAACTGAACAAAATATATGAAACAATGGCTGTGAAAATATTAGGCACCAGGCAATGAAGGACAGTAATGCCTAAATGACAGGAAACAAATATAGCCCTATTATTGACCTGGTTTACCTCCTGAAGGAAGTTTGCAGACCATGACAAGGAAGGCAGAACCGTGGCAGAGCCTGGCAATACCCTTGAGTTGAGGCGGCAGAATTGGAGGTCAAGAAAAACAAAGAATCTAGAATTCCCAATGTAGTGTATTTAAAAGAAGAGCTGCACACAGCAGAAATCTACAGAAGCTTCCCTTGAGTATTCAATAGAATAACCATCAGCACATGCATATGAACAACTGGACTAAAAAAATCACTCAAAAGATTAGAGGAAACAGTGCTACAACTCACAAGAATGGGAGTAGAGTCTATTCCCAATACCCAGAGTAGAATACTTCTTAAGTGATAGGACATCAGTTAGAGCGCTGAGTAGGGCCTTACCTCAGCAGTGGGAAAAATTAACCCTAGACTAAATGCTGCTGGTCCCTGATAATTGAGCTTAAAGCAAGAACCAAAAGTATAAGCTGTTTCAAAGTAATTTGTATCTCCAAATAAAGCTCAAGAATACTTTTAGGAATATAAAAATAATCAGCACCCAACAAGGTAAAATTCACAATATATGGCATCCAGTAAAAAAATTATCAGACACTCAAAGAACTAGAAAAATAAAACCCATAATGAGGAGAAAAATCAATCAAAACTGACTTAGAAATGACACAAATGATAGAATTAATAGACAAGTATATTAAAACAGTCATTATAATTGTATTCTATATGTTCACCAAGCTAGAGAAAAGATTGAACATTAAGTAGAGACATGGAAGATATTAGAAAAACTAAAACTGAACTTCTGGAGAAGAAAACAACTGTGTCTGAGATAAAAAAAAAAATACAATAAATGGGAAATAGCAGATTAGACATTTCAGAAGAAATAAGTAGTAAACTTGAAGACATAGCAATGGGAACTACCCAAAATAAAGTACACAGAGGAAAAGACTAACTCACAGAGCAACAATGACAATTTCACATGGCCAAATATATGTGTGAGTGGGTTTCCCAAAAGACAGAGAAGACAGAAAAGTAGTTAAAGAAATAGTGACCAAATGTTTCAAATCTGATAAAAATTATAAGTTCACAGATTCAAGAATGTCAGTGAACACCAAAACCAGGAAATTAAAAAGAATACAAACACATATCAGAATCAAATAGCTTTAAATCAGTGACAAAGATAAAATTTGAAAAGTAGAGAAGATACTCTACATACGGGACAATGAAGATAAGAAGGATAGCAGATTTTTTGCCAGAAACAAGGCAAACTAGAAGACAGTGGCTCAAAATCTTTAAAATTCTGTAAGAAAAAAAAAATGTCAACCTGGAACTCTTTACTAAGCAAAAATTATTTTAAAAGTTTAGGCAAAATAAATACTTCTTTAGACATACAGAAGCTGAAAGAGTTAATCACAAGCAGACTGGTGGAATAGAAAACGTAAAGGGAAGTCCTTAAAGCAGCTGGAAAAAAAAGATAATACCAGATGGAAACCTAGATGTATCAGGGGTCAGCAAATTATGGCCCATGAGCCAAATCTGATCTGCTGCCTTTTTTGTGAATAAAGTGTTATTGGAACACAGCCATACCTATTCATTTATTCATTGCCCATGGCTGCTTTCATCCTATAATGACAGAATTGAGTAATTGTAACAGAAACCACATGGTCTAGAGTATTTATTACCTGGCCCCTTACAGAAAAAGTTTTCTGATCTTTGATCTACACGAAGTATTGAGCAGCACAGGACATGGTATTACATAAGTAGATTTGTTATAATAATAATGATAATTTCATTTATTATTTAAATATCTTTAAAAATAATCATCTGTTTAAGACATAATAGCAACATATTATGAGATACATAAAATATGTAGAAGTAAAATGTAAGATAACAATGCCCAAAGACCAGTAAGGAAGAAACTAAAGTATATATGTAAGGTGCTTATATTATATATGAAGCAGTAAAATATCACTGAAAGTTAGACTGTGGTAAGTAAATGATGTATACTATAAACCCGAAAGCAACCACTAAAATAACACAACAAAGATTGTGGCTAATAATCCAACAAAGGAGATGAAATGAGACTATAGAAAACAGTCAAAGCAAAGGAAGACAGAGAAGAAAGAAAAGAGGAGCAAAGAACAGCAAGGACAAATATAAAACAAATAGGAAGGTTGTAAATTCCAACACAACCATACCAATAATTACATTAAATATAAATGGCCTAAATATTCCAATTAAAAGGCAGTCTGTCAGATTAGATTTAAAAGCAATACTCAAATATATGCTACCTTCAAAATCCCAAGTGTGTGTGTGTTTTAAAAACACATAAATAGGTTAAAAATAAAAGGAAACTATGCTAGTACTAATCAAAAGAAAACCAAAGTGGCTACATTAATATCCAAGTAAAAATTTCAGCACACATACACAAAAAAAGTATCAGGGATAAAGAAGATCATTTTATAATGATAAAGGAGTCAATTTATCAAGGGGACATAATGATCTGAAATGTTTATGTGCCTAAAAACAGATCTTCAAAACGCATGAAATAAAAGCTAATAGAACCACAGGAGAAATAAATAAATCCACAATTATAGCTGGTGCTTTCAATTATTCTCTTTCAATAATTTATAGAACAGATCATGAACTTTTGTTCCAAGAACTATTGCAGGAACATACCAGGAAACCTGAGAGAATCTACAGACCCTTTGAAGGAAGCAGATTACTACTGCAGGCTTCTGGAGACAGTTGAAAAACTGTGAGTGTCCAAAGTGTGAAAGTGTGAAAGGAAGATCATCTGGCTCTAAACATACATTCTCACTTGGGAACCTGAAGGTCCAGATCATGAGAGAAAGATTTGACCTTACCTGGAGCTGAGACAAAACCACAGTGAAATACTTTCATTTTGGACATCCTCAGTCCCTGGGGAAGCCACTTCTGACTTTGTCTCACAGGGGTCCTTGGGGAGGGCTGCCAGTTGAACAGGGGAAGACCACAAGGAGAAGGAAACTTCCAGTTGCACTTTGTAACAATTTCAACCTAACATGAAGTTTTCTGCACAGAATCTGGGGAAGAGGGTGAACCAGGAATGCAGACACAGCACAGAAGTTGCAGCAGGTGGAGAGGTGCAAAATCTGAAAAACCTGTTTGCTTTTCCAGTGGGGAGGCCTGGAGGCTGGGGCAAGTCCTCAGTCTTGCTCATGGACTGCCTGGAAATAAACTCAGTGCTGTTGGGGTGGGGGGGATCAGTGGGAGTGAGACTGGCCTTTTGGGCTACATGGGAGCTGGGTTAAGCCTGTAACTGCCAGCTTTCCCCCACTTCACTGGTGACCTGCATGATGTAGCAGAGGCAGTCATAATCCCCCTGGCAACATAACCCCATTGGGCTGAGTATCACACCCCCATGCCCCACAGCAGCTGCCACAAGCCTCACCCAAGGAAAGTCTGATCTCAGCCCTGCCCCCCACCTGATGGTCTTTCTCTACCAGCCCTGGTAGCTGAAGTCAAAGGACATAATCTCTTCAGAGCTCTTTAGCCCTGCCCACCACCTGAGAAACTTACCCAGGTGACGCTAGGCAAGCTTGTATCCTCCCTATACTAACACAGCTGATGTTCTCTTAAAGCGCCACCTCCTGGCTGGAGGCCAACCGACACAAAACTAGCACAATAAACAAAACTACAACCAAGGACCCTCACAGAGTCCACTTCACTCCCCCTGCTACCTCCACAAAAGCAGATTGTTGTATCTAGGGCTGAGATATTTGAAGACAAATCACAACACAGGATTCTGTAGACACTCCCCAGTACCAGCCTGGAGCCCGGTAGCTCTGCTGGGCAGCTAGATCCAGAAGAAAAATAACAATCACTGCAGTTTGCCTCTCAGGAAGCCACATCCCTCAGCACCCACATCCAGGGGGCATCCTGTGGAATGAAGGAATCTGAACGGCAGCCCCTGAGCCCCAGATCTTCACCTGACAGTCTACCTAAATGAGAAGGAACCAGAAAAACAGTTCTGGTAATATGACAAAATAAGGTTCTTTACAACCCCCAAAGATCACGCTAGCTGAGTCGCAATGGAGCCAAACCAAGAAGAAATCTCTGAATTGCCAGAAAATGAATTAAGAATGCCGATTATTAAGCTACTCGAGGAGGCACCAGAGAAAGGTGAATACCAACTCAGAAAAATTAGAAAAATATTACAGGATATGGATGGAAAAATCTTCAGAGAAATAGATAGCATAAATAAAAAACAATAACAACTTCTGGAAACTTTATTTACACTATCTATTTCTGGAAAGTTGTGATTGTTTTTTATTTATGCTATCTATTTCTCTGGAGATTATTTCTCTAAGAAGGATGTGCTTAGGAAAATACAAAATACTCTGGAAAGTCTCAGAAATAGAATCGAACAAGTAGAAGAAAGAACTTCAGAGCTCAAAGACAAGGCTCTTGAATGAACCCAATTTAATAAAGATAAAGAAAAAAGAATTCTAAAAATGAGCAAAGCTTCCAAGAAGTTTGGGATTGTGTTAAACAACCGAACCTAAGAGTAATTGGTGTTCCTGAGGAAGAAGAGAAATCTAAAAGTTTGGAAAATATATTTGAGGGAATAATTGAGGAAAACTTCCCCAGACTTGCTAGAGATCTAGATATCCAAACACAAAAAGCTCAAAGGACACCCCAAAAATTCATCACAGAAAGACCATTGCCTAGGCACACTGTCATCAGTTTATCTAAAGTGAAGATGAAGGAAAGAATCTTAAGAGCTGTCAGGCAAAAGCATCAGGTAACCTATAAAGGAAAACCTGTTAGCTTAACAGCAGATTTCTCAGAAGAAACCCTACAAGCTATAAGGAATTGGACTTCTGTCTTCAGCTTCCTTAAACAAAACAATTATCTGCCAATAATTTTTTATCCTGTGAAACTAAGTTTCATAAATGAAGGAAAGATACAGTCTTTTTCAGACATACAAATACTGAGAGAATTCACCACTACCAAGACAGCACTATAAGAACTGCTAAAAGCTCTACATCTTGAAACAAATTCCCATCTCTACTAAAAATACAAAAAAATTAGCCAAGCGTGGTGGCATGCACTGTAATCCCAGCTACTCAGGAGGCTGAGGCAGGAGAATGGCTTGAACCCAGGAGGTGGAGTTTGCAGTGAGCTGAGATTGCACCACTGCACTTCAGCCTGGGCAACAGAGCGAGACTCCATCTCAAAAAAAAAAAAAAAAAAGAAAAAGAAAAAAACAACCAAACCAAACCAAACAAAATCCCCTAGGACACAGCAAAGGCAGTGCTAAGAGGAAGGTTCGTCGCATTAAATGCCTATATCAAAAGTCTGAAAGAGCAAAAATAGACAATCTAAGGTCATACTTCAAGGAACTAGAGATACATGAACAAACCAAATTCAAACCAAGCAGAAGAAAAGAAATAAACAAGTTTAGAGCAGAGCTAAATGAAATTAAAACCAAAAAGAAAAAAAAAGTAAAATGGAACAAAAAGCTTGTTCTTTGAAAAAAATAAATCAAATTGACAGATTGTTAGTGAGATTAACCAAGAAAAGAAGAGAGAAGATCCAAATAAGCTCAACTAGAAATAAAATTGGAGATATTACAACTGATACCACAGAAATACCAAAGATCATTCAGTACTATGAACATCTTTATACACATAAACTAGAAAACTACTCCTCTAGAGGAGATGGAGAAGTTCCTGGAATTCTAAAGAGACCAATAGCAAGCAGTGAGACTGAAATAGTAATAAAAATATTGCTCACCAAAAAAAGTCCAGGACCATTCTATCAGGCATTCAAATAAGAACTGATACCAATCCTACTGACACTATTCGACAAGATAGAGAAAGAGGCAATCCTCCCTAAATCATTCTATGAAGCCAGTATCACCCTAATACCAAAACCAGAAAAGAACACAATAAGAAAAGAAAACCACAGACCATTGTCCCTGATGAACATAGATTCAAAAATCCTTAACAAAATACTAGCTAACCAAATCCAACAGCATATCAAAAAGATAATCCACCATGACTAAGTGGGCTTATACCAGGGATGCTGGGATGGTTTAACATATGGAAGTCAATAAATGTGATACACCACGTCAACACAATTAAAAACAAAAATCACATGGCCATCTCAATAGATGCAGAAAAAGCATTTGACAAAATCCAGCATTGCTTTATGATTAAAACCTTCAGCAAAACTGCCATAGAAGGAACATACCTTAATGTAATAAAAGCCGTCTATGACAAACCTACAGCCAGTATTACACTAAACGGGGGAAAAATTGAAAGCATTTTCCCTGAGAACTGGAACAAGACAAGGATGCCCCCTTTCACCACTTCTATTCAACATAGTACTGGAAGTCCTAGCCCAAGCAATTAGACAAGAGAAAGAGATAAAGGGCATCCAGATTATTAAAGAGGAAGCCAAACTGTCACTGTTGATGATTTGATTGTATACTAGAAAACCCTAAAGACCCAACCAAAAAGCTCCTAGAACTGATAAATTAATTTAGCAACGTTTCAGGATACAAAATTAATGCACACAAATCCATAGCACTGCTATATGCAAACAGCAACCAAGCTGAGAATTAAATCAAGAACTCAACCCCTTTTACAATAGCTGTAAAAAAATAAAATACCTAGAAATATACCTAACCAAGGAGGTGAAAGACCTCTACAAGGACGACTATGAAACACCGCTGAAAGAAACTGTAGATGACACAAACAAATGGAAACACATCCCATGCTCATGGATGGGTAGAATCTACATTGTGAAAATGATCATACTGCCAAAAGCAATCTGCACATTCAATGCAATTCCTATCAAAATAGCACCATCATTCTTCACAAAGCTAGAAAAAAAATCCTAAAATTTGTATGAAACCAAAAACATCCTGCATAGCCAAGCAAAACTAAGCAAAAAGAACAAATCTGGAGACACCGCATTATTGGACTTCAAATTATGCTATTAGGCCACAGTCACCAAAACAGCATGGTACTCGTATAAAAATACGCACTTAAACCAAGGGAACAGAATAGAGAACCCAGAAATAATGCCAAATACTTACAGCCAACCGATATTCAACAAACCAAACAAAAACATAAAGTGAAGAAAGGACACCCTATTCAACAAACGGTGCTAGATAAGTGGCAAGCCACATGTAGAAGAAGGAAACTGAAACCTCTTCTCTCACTTTATACAAAAATAAACTCAAGATGAATCAAAGACTTAAATCTAAGACCTGAAACCATACACATTCTAGAAGACAACATCAGAAAAACTTTTCTAGACATTGGCTTAGGCCAAGACTTCATGACCAAGAATGCAAAAGCAAATACAGCAAAACAAAGATAAATAGTTGGCATTTAATTAAACTAAAAATCTTCTGCACAGCCAAGAAAACAATCAGCAGAGTAAACAGACAACCCACAGGGTGGAGAGAATCTTCACAATCAATACATCTGACAAAGGACTAATATGCAGAATCTACAAGGAATTCAAACAAATCAGCAAGAAAAAAAATCCCATCAAAAAGTGGGCTAAGGACATGAATAAACAATTCTTAAAAGAAGATATACAAATGGCCAACGAACAAATGAAAAAATACTCAGCATCACTAATGATCACAGAAATGCAAATCAAAACCAGAATGCAATACCTTTTTACTCCTGCAAGAAATAGCCAAAATCAAAAAACCAAAACAATAATAGATGATGAAATGGATGTGATGAAAAGGGAACATTTTAAAACTGCTGGTGGGAATGTAAACTAGTACAACCACTATGGAAAACAGTGTGGATATTCCTTAAAGAACTAAAAGTGGATCTACCATTTGATCCAGCAACCCCACTACTGGGTATCTACCCAAAGGAAAATAAATCATTATTCGAAAAAGATACTTGTACGTGCATGTTTATAGCAGCACAATTTGCAATTGCAAAAATATGGAATCAGTGCAAATGCCTATCAATCAATGAGTGGATAAGAAAATGTGGTATATATATATATACCAATACCATGGAATACAACTCAGCCATAAAAAGGAACAAAAATAATGCCATTTGCAGCAACCTGGATGGAGTTGGAGACCATTATTCTAAGTGAAGTAACTCAGGAATGGAAAACCAAATATCATATGTTCTTACTCATAAGTGGAACCTAAGCTATGAGGATGCAAAGGCATAAAAATAAAACAATCGACTGTGGGGACTCAGGGGAAAGGGTGAGGGTGGGGGTGTGGGATAAAAGACTATACTATACATTCGGTATGGTGTACACTGCTCAGTTGATGGGTGCACCAAAATCTCAGAAATCACCACTTAAGAATTTATTCATGTAACCAAACACTACCTGTTCTTCAAAAACCAAATGAAATTTAACAAAAAGAAAAAAAATTATAGAACAAATAGAAAATCAATAAGGACATAGAAGGGCCATACAGCTCTATTACCCAGTTTGATCTATTTGACATGTATAGAACATTCCACCCAACAACAGCAATATACACATTTTCCCCCAAGTATACACAGAATATTTACTAAGATAGAATATAAAATATGTCTAGGCCATAAAATATGTCTCAATAAATGGAAAATAATTCAAACTATACAAAGTATATTGCGTCACTATGATGGAATTAGGTTAGAAATCAATAATAGAAAATATCTAGAATATTCCCAAATACTCAGAAACTATATAACCTAGTTCTAAGTTCAGAAGTTAAATTAGAAAGCATTTGACTTGAATGAAAATAAAAACACAATATTTTTAAATATGGGAGTATAGCTAAAGCAGTATGATATGATTTGGCTCTGTGTCCCACCCAAATTTCATCTTGAATTATATTCCCATAATGCCCATGTGTTGTGGGAGGGACCTGGTGGGAGATAATTGAATCATGAAGGTGGTTTCTCTCATACTGTTTTCATGGTAATAAATAGGTCTCATGAGATCTGCTGGTTTGATAAGTGGAAACCTGTTTCGCTTGTCTCTCATTCTCTCTCTTGCTGCTGCCGTGTAAGAAGTCCCTTTCACCTTCCACCATAGTTGTGAGGCCTCCCTAGCCACGTGAAACTGTAAGTCCATTAAACCTCTTTCTTTTGTAAATTGCCCAGTCTTGGGTATGTCTTTATTAGCAGGATGAAAACATACTAATACATAGTACCAACAGGGAAAATTATATTAGAAAAAAGAAACAAATCAATGACTTCAGCTTTCACTCTAAGGAACTAGAAAATGAATATCAAATAAGGCCCAAAGGAAGCAGAAAAATGAAATAATAAATACCAAAGTAGAAATTAGAAATACAATTTAAAAAAGAAAAAAAGATAAAATCAATGCATCCAAGAGCAAGCTCTTTGAGAAGACACTAAAATTGTTAAACTTCTACACAGGCTAATTGGGAAAGAGAAAGAGAATGAAAGAGAATACAAATTAGCAGTAGCAGGAAGAGTAGTGATGATATCACTACCAAGTCTGCAGATTTTAAATGAGTAGTAAGGGAATATGATAAACAACTTTATGTCAATAAATTATAAAATGTAGATTAAGTGTACAAATTTCTTGAAAGGCTCAACCAAATTTCACTCAAGAAGAAACTGATAATAAAAATAGCTCTATATTTATTAAAGAAATTGAATTTGTAGCTGGAAACCTTTTTACAAAGAAGACTCCAGGTCCAGATGGCTTCAGTGGTAAATTATAGCAAACATTTCAGAAATAATACCAGTTCTACACAAACACTTCCAGAAAGGTAAAGAGTGGAAAGTACTTCCCAATTCATTCTATGAGACCAGTTTCATTCTGACATCAAAACCAGACAGACATTAAGGAAAGAATACTAAAGATCAATTTCTATCATAAGTATAGCTGCAAAAAATCATGATCAAGTTTTAGCAAATCAAATGCTATGATATATAAAACTGATAATAAATCACGACCAAGTGGGATTTAATCCCTGGAATGCAAAGTTTACTTTGACATTATCAAATTAATCAATATAATTCACCATAACAGACCAAAAATAAAAAATCATATGATTTTTGCAATAGATACGGAAAAAATTTTCATAAAATTCAACTTCTGTGCCTAACAAAAACTCTCACAGGCTAAGAATAAAAGGGAACTTTCTCAACCTGATAAAAGTATCTAAGAATATCCTACAGTTAACATGTACTTAATGATGAAAGATAGAATACTTTCTCCCTAAGATCATGGACGATGAGGTTCACTCTTACCACCTGTATTCAACATTATGGTGGAAGTACTAGCCAGTGCAATTTGACAAGAAAAAAGATTTAAAAAGCATCCAGAATGAAAGGTAGAAGTAAAATGATCTTCATTTACAGATGACATGATTGTCTATGTACAAAAAGCATATGGAATGTTTTAAAATCGCTATCTAGAACTAATGTTTGTGAATTATTTTTGTCATCAGCTCTTTCCAAATTGACCTATACATTTAATGACATCCCATTCAAAATCAAAGCAGGCATTTTTGTAGAAATTGCCAAGCTGATTCTAAAATGTATATAGAAATTCAAAGGCCTAAAATATCCAAAACAATCTCAAAAAAAGAACAAAGTCAGAAAATTTATTCTACCTGATTTTAGCACTTACTATAAAGCTGTAGTAATTCTGATACTGTTGTATTACCACAAAGATCAACATATAGATCAGTAGATCAGACTAGTGAGTCCATGGAAAGGTCCACATAATATGCAGTCAACTAAAATCACCAAAAGTAATTTTATTTGAAAAAGATAATCTTTTCAACAAATGATGCTAAAACAATGGGCTGTTCATGTGGAGAAAAATGAACCTCAACCTCCATATCACACCACATACAAAAATTAATTTAAAGCCAGGCACACTAGTGGCTCACACCTGTAATCCCAGCACTTTGGGAGGTGGAGGAGGGTGGATCACTTGACCCAGGAGTTTGAGACCAGACTGGCCAACATGGTGAAACTCCGTCTCTACTAAAAATACAAAAAAATTAGCCAAGCGTGGTGATGGTCGCCTGTAATCCCAGCTACTCGGGAGGCAGGAGAATTGCTTGAACCTGAAAGATGGAGGTGGCAGTGAGGCAAGATTGCACCACTGCACTCCAGCCTGGGTGACAGAGAGAGACCCTGTCTCAAAAAATAATAATAATAATTTGAGATGAAGCATAAACCTAGATAAAAAAGCTAAAACTATACAGTTTCTTAGTCAAGCAAAATTTCTTAGCCAAGATGCTAAAGCATTAACCATAAGAGAAAAAAAAAACCCTATATGCTGGACTTCATAAAATATAAAACTTCCGTTCTTCTAAAAATAACACTAATAAAATTAAAAGGCAAGCCACAACCTGCTAAAGTATTTGCAATACAGAAACCTGATAAAGAACTTTTAGCCAAAATATATAATGAATTCCTATAATTCAATAATGAAAAAACTAAACAATAAAAAATGAGCAAAAGCTTTACACAGACTTACCATAAAAAAAGATACAGGAGTGGCCACTAGGCACATGGAAAGATGCTCAAAGTCCCTGGTTATCCGGGTAACACAGATCAAAACCTCAATGAGATGACCAGCAATGACTGACAATACCAAGTTTTGGTGAGGGTGTAGAGCAACTCTGACTCTCATATACTGGAAGAGTGAGAATGTAAATATTACAACCACCTTGGAAAAGAGTTAGGGTGTTTCCTATAAAATTAAACATATATATTCTCTATGATCCAGCAATTCTACTCCTAAGTATTTGAACATATGTTCACAAAGAGGTTTGTGTGAGAATATTCATAACAGCTTTGTTCAGAATAGCCCCAAACTGGAAAAACCAAATTGTCCATCAATAGGTGAATGGATAAACAGACTGTAGTATGTTAATTAAAATACTACTCAGCAATAAATAGAAGAACCTACTAGTATATGAGACAATATGAATCAATCCAAAAAACTTTAAGTTGGGTGAAAGGAGATTGACAAAAATAATTATGTCCTGTTTTATTATGTTAATAAGATATTCTACAATAGGCAAACTAAATGATAATGATGGAAACCAGAACAGTGGTTGCCTTTAGGAGAGACATTGACTGGGACAAAGCATGAGGGGGAGTTTTCTGGAGTGATGTAAATGTTCAGTATCTTTATTGGGGTGATGGTTACACATGCTATATTAGTTTTCCAGGGTTGCTGTGACAAAGTGCCACTAACTGAATGGCTTAAAACAACAGTCATTTGCTATCTCATATTTCTGGAGATTAGAAGTCCAGAATCAAGGTGTCAGCAGGGTTGACTTCTTCTAATGGCTCTCAGGGAGAATCTGTTGTGTGCCTCTCTCTCAGCTTCTGGTGAAGGCCGGCCATTCTTGGTGTTCCTTGGCTTGCAGATGCATCACTCCAGTCACTGCCTCCATGTTTACATGGTGTTCTCCCTGTGTCTCAGTGTTTAAGTTTCCCTCTCCTTATAAAGACCTACCCCAATAACCTCACCTTAATTTGATTACATCTGCAAAGACACTACTGGCAAATAAGGCCATAGTCACAGGTGCCATGGGCTAAGACTTCAACCTGTCTGTTTGAATGGCACAGTCAAAATAATAAAACATGAGTACATATTTGTCAAAACTGCTCAGTGGGAGGAAAATTCATGACCTTGGTTTGGTGATGAGTTTTTAGATATAACACCAAAAGCATAAGGCATGAAATAAAAAATGGAGAAGTTGGGTTTTATTAAAATTAAAAACTTCTGCTCTGTGAAAGATACTGTTAAGAGACAGAAAAGGCAAACCACAGACTGAGAGAAAATATTTGAAAAACACATATCTGGTATCTGGTAAAGGACTAGTATCCAAAATAACAGAGAACTCTTAAAATACAACCATGTGAAAACAAACAACTCAATTAAAAATAGGCACAAGATCTGAACAGACACCTCACTAAAGAAGATATACAGATGGCAAATAAGCATATGAAAAGATGTTCAACATCCTATGCCATTAGAGAATTGCAAATTAAAATAACAATGAGATATAATCACACACTTAATAGAATGGCAAAAATCCAAAAAACTGACAATACCTATTGCTGTTGAAGATGTAAAGCAACAGAAAGTCTCATTTTTTGATCATGGAAATGCAAAATGGAGCAGCCGCTTCAGGAGACTTACAAAGCTAAACATAGTCTTACCATACCATCTAGCAGTTATGCTCCCTATGACTTGAAAATATGTCCACACTAAAACTTGCGTGCAAATGTTTATAGCAGTTTTATTCATAATCACCAAAACCTGGAAGCAACCGAGATGTCCTTTAGTAGATGAATAAATAAAAAATGGTGGTACATCTTTACAATGGAGTATTATTTGTCAATAAATGATTTGAGCTATCAAGCTGTGAAAAGTTATGAGTAAATCTTAAATGTCTATTGCTAAGTGAAAGAAGACATTCTGAAAAGGCTATATACTGTATGATTCCAATTATATGACATTCTGGCAAAAACAAAATTATGGTAAGAGTAAGAAGATAAGTGGTTTCCAGGTGTAGGAAGGGAAGGTTCAATAGGGGAAGCACAGGGGAGGTTTTAGGGCTGCAGAACTATTCTTTATGATAGTGTAAAGGTAGACATATGACAGGATGCATTTATCAAAACCTGTACAACTTTACAGTACAAAGAGTAAACCTTAATATATGAAAATTTTAAAAAATATTTTAGGTGACAGGTCCAGGACAGAATGTGACAAAGCAATCTACCTGTATACAAATGTATGAAACAACCTCATGGAAGAAGGTCGGGGGAAGGTCCTGGCCTGAGTAAAACTATGGAAATGAGTGGAGTTAATAGAACTAAAGGTAAAAGCTATAAATAAATACTGCACTCTTGTTAATAAAGTTCTTTCCCATGGGATATGGGTGACTAAGCATATATACTGCAAGTGAGCAATTAAGTAAATGAATGGCAGATGATGGGAGTCAGTTTTCTCGCTGTTGGAATTAGAGGTTACAATAAACAAGGGAAGAAGCTAGAATGGTCCATGCGATAATGGATTAGAGTTGGAGACATCAGCAGGAACTAATGTTTAGGTTAATGGAGATACAGATGGTGGCATATAGCAATATGTACAGTTCTGTGTATATACATGGATTCGTTTTAACACACATATTTTTTTGCTGTCAGCTGAGAGGGCCTAGAAACAAGGACACATAGTAGCAATGACCATACATGCCAGATCTTGGTTTCTAATACCATTCTCTAATGAAAGGAACCAGGGTTCTTGGAGAAATGGTTGAGACTAGGAGTAGGGTAGAAAACATATGGTATGATACTGGAGTATCCTGTAGTGCCGGAAAGTAAGAAAGTGCTTATAAAACTAAAACAAACAAAAAGATACCATAATAGTATCAGGTCAAAGTGACCTAGGAGCCAATCAAAGGAACTCAAGAAAGACAGTAGTATTGGATTATATAACCCAAAATATAAAATCAATATCTAAGAGCCCATACTGATAGAAATAAATGATTAAATAAATTAATAAATGGAGAAAAAAAGATAAATCCCCCCAGGAGAAGAATTCCAAATAATTTGTGTAGATGGTCTGTCCTCAAGGAGCTGGAATATAACTTCCTTCTCTCCACAAATAGGCCCTGGGAAGTTGTTGAAAAAGTTTTGGCTTTGACATCAGACAGTCGTGAGTGGAAGACACATATCAGACTCTTGTTAGCTGTGTGATTCCAGGGAAGTTACCGTCTTTATACCTCAGATTTCTTAATCTGCAAACTGGAGATAATAATATCAATTAACTATCCATTGTGGTTACTGTAGATCAGATGTCTATAAAGCTCTTTGAACAGTGCTTAGGACATTAGGACAGAGCACTCGATAACTTGTAGCATTTCTTTTTTTTTTTCTTTGCTTTGCTTTTTTTTTTTTGAGACAGAATCTCGCTCTGTTGCCCAGGCTGGAGTCCAGTGGCATGGTCTCAGCTCACTGCAACCTCTGCCTCCTGGGTTCAAGCAATTCTCCTGCCTCAGCCTCCCGAGTAGCTGGGATTACAGGTGTATGCCACCATGCTCAGCTAATTTTTTGTATTTTTAGTAGAGACTGAGATTTCACCATGTTGACCAGGCTGGTCTCAAACTCCTGACCTCAAGTGATCCACCCGCCCTGGCCTCCTAAAATGGTGGGATTACAGACATAAGCCATGTGTCCCGCCTACTGTTTATTTTCCAAGGTAATGTGTTTCTAAGGTAGTCTGCTTTGGCTGCTGTTAACAAAATGTCACACAGTGGCTTAAACAACAGAAATTTACTTTCTCACAGTTCTAGAGGCTGAGAAGTCCAAGATCCAGGACTGGCAGGGGTTTGGTGCCTGGTGAGGGCTCTCTTTCTGGTTTGTGGATGGTTGCTTTGTCCTTACATGGCCTTTCTGCAGTGCATGTGTGTGGGTGGGAGGGTGGGTGCAGGGTGGGGACCCTCATCTCTCTCTTTTTCTCTCTCTTCCTCTTCTTATAAGGCTAACAATCCCATTGGAGTAGGGTCCCACCCTTATGACGTCATTTACCTTTAATTACTTTCTAAAGCCCTATCTCCAAATATAGTCACATTGAGGGGTGAGGGCTTCAATGTAAGAATTTTGGAGGCAGGAACACAATTTAGTCCATAGCAGGTAGTCTGAGATACAGAATAAGATGACTTGAGTTCTCATTCTAACTTCACCACGTACTAGCTATGTTGGGGAAATCTCTCAAGTTCCTTAATTTTTTTTTTTCATTTTTAAAAATTGAGGTATTATTTTTATCCAGTAAAGTTCACACATTTTAAAATATTGTTAAGTGAGCTTTTTTTAAAAAAATAATCCTTTTATTTTAGAACAGTTTTAGATTTACAGAAAATTTTCAAAAATAGTACGGAGAGTTCCTACATACCCTGCAATCAGTTTCCCCTGTTATTAACATCTTAAATTCATATGGTACATTTGATGAACTAATATTGACATATTATTATTAAGTAAAGGCCTACTTTATGCAAATGTCCTTAGTTTCTACCTAATGTTCTTTTTTCTGTTCTGGGATCCCGTCCAAGGTACCACATTACATTTAGTCATCACGTCTCCTTAGGCTCCTCTTGGCTGTGAAAGTTTTTCAGACTTTTCTTGTTTTTGATGACCTTGACAGTTTTGAGGAGTATTAGTCAGGTATTTTGTAGGATAACCCCACCTGGAAATTCTGGTGTTCTTTTTCTTTTCTTTCTTTCTTTTCTTAGAAATGGAGTCTTGCTCTGTTGCCCAGGCAGGAGTACAATGGTGCGATCTTGGCTCACTGCAACCTCTGCCTCCCGAGTTCAAGTGATTCTCCTGCCTCAGCCCCCCAAATAGCTGGAATTACAGGTACACACCATGATGCTCAGCTAATTTTTGTATTTTTAGTAGAGATTGGGTTTCACCATGTTGGCCAGGCTGGTCTTGAACTCCTGACCTCAAATGATCTGTCCGCCTTGGCCTCTCAAAGTGCTGGGATTATAGGTGTGAGCCACCGTGCCTGGCCGGATGTTTTCTTATAATTAGGCTGGGGTTATGGGCTTTGGGGTAGGAAGATGACAGGGATACAGCGCCGTGTTCATCTCATCCTATCAAGGGTACACTTTACACATGACTTATCGCTGCTGATGTTGTCCTTCTCACCTGGATGAGGTTGTGTTTACTAGGTTTCTCCACTTAACATCACTCTCCTCCCCTGCAGCCCCTTCCCATACTGTACTCTTTGGAATGCAGTCACTGGGCAGAGTTCATACTTAAGGAGTAGAGAGCTATGCTCCATCTCCTTGAGGAAGAAAGATCTACGTAATTTATTTGAAATATTTCTGTGTGGGAACTCCCTTATTTATTTATTCAATATTTACTTGTATAAGTATGGACTAACAGAAACTTATTTTCTTTGGAGGTTATAATAGAATATTATTGTCACTTTGGCTCTTGTGTCCTTTTGACATATTCCCATCATTTTTCTTATTCTCTCTGTGTCTCTCTCGCTCCCTCTTGGATTTCTTCACTTTCTATCGATATAAAGTGCTCCAGAGTCCTCTTGTCTCTTCTTACCCCAGCTCTTGAATCAGCCATTTTGCCAAAGAGCCCTAGCTCTTAACAGAGAATAGTATTTAGGAATAGATCCGGGCATCAGGTGTGTTTTTTCTGCTGAAGCACTGCTGCTTTTAGGCCCTCTCAGGGAACAGAGCTATGAAAATATGTGGGCATCCACTAACCCATGTATACTCACACATCTCTATTTTTTTTTTTCATCTACACAAACAAGCAAATGCGAGTTTATATGGAGAGCTCTGCACATAACCCAGCACCACAGGGTTCACTGCAGCCTTCCCCCCCTTGCTTGCTGGGCCTTCCTTCTCTAGCAGTGAGAAACCTGGCTCTCATTAGCAGCTCTTCTTTTATTGCTTTTATAAATTAGCCTTTTGTGTAAGATTTCATTTGAAAACCAAAACAACAAAAACAACTTCCACAGCTAAATAACAAATTGAAAACCCATTGGACTAGACTATACATAGCTAAAAGCCCTTTTATCTCCAAGGATCTCTGATGCTGCGGGGCTGGGAGGGAAGTGGAGCGGAACTTTGTCTTATTATCTTTGGCCAACAGAGTGGAGTGGATTGGATTGGCTTGGAATCTATCCAGCATTCAACAAGTATTATTGAGCCCCTCTTAGAGGCCGGGAACGACCCCAAATGCTGGGTGCAGGATGAGCGAGGCAGCAAGTCCCCTGGTGGGGCTGACCTCACAGTGGGGGACAGACAACATGCATGTAAACAAATACAGAAGGTTCAGATAGAGGCAGGAGGCAAAAATAAAACACCATAAAGAAATAGTATGTGATATGGAGGAAGATAAGAGGTAAAGTGGGGGTGGTGAGAAAAGGTGGCTAAGTTTGAGCTAGGGCCTGGGGGAGGGTGAGAAGGAGCCAGGCATTTTAGACCTAGAAGAAGAGAGTTCTAGGCAGAGGAATTGTTAGGAGAAGGGATATGAAGCAGGAATATGCAGGGCTCATTGGAGGGACAAAAAGAGGATCAGAGAGGCTGGAGCAGGGTAAAAGGGGAGAATGGCAGCTGGTAAGGTTGGAGGCCCCAGAGAACAATAGGGTGTGTAGATCAGAGAGGACATGTCGATTTTATTCATAAGGAAATGGAAAGCCATAGAAGATGTCTACTAATAAATAGAGATCAAGTTGATACCAGTTGATAGAGGATGTTAAAGCTTCGGCCCAACTAACCAGCCGGAGGAGTCCAGGTGAGAAACGAAGGTGATCCTGAACCAGGCCCAGAGTATGTGACCAGCAAAGGCTTCACCTTGCCTTGGCTGAAACCAGCAGATGAGTGGATTCGTGGACACGGCTTCAAGGTGGGCCCTGGCATGCACTAACTTGTAAATTAATACAGTGCCTTGCTCTAAAAGCTATGAATACAACAAACCCAAATCCCCCATTGACATATGGGAACTGGAGTCCCCAGGGAACTCCTCTAATATCTTTGGTCACCAAATATACAACCCAGTCCTGATGCTGCTGCCCAAATTCTGAATGAAATGGCTTGGTATCTAACGTCTTCACTGGGTGTGGTTCCTCAGCCTACCAGCATTGTTCAACTCCGCTCCAGCAAAACCAAAGTGCTGCTGGCCTAGAGTATCTCACCCCGTGGGCGTCACTGCCCTCTATCTCCCTCCGCTCAGCCCCTCCACATCCATAGGTCCGTTACATATTCCAGGACCTGACTTTAAACCCACCTTTAGGAAGATTTTCCTAATTGGCCAAGCTCATTCTTGGGTCCACATCCAGTCCAAGTCTCTGCTGCACAGTGGGTACTTGGGACATCCCTCTCACATTAAATGTAAAAGATATGCCTGTTTCAGATGTGGTTTTAATGGTAATCGCTCCCTCCCCCACCTCTCACCCAAGTGGGCAGACTCAGGGAAGTTATGAAGAGGCAATCAAGACTGGTAATAGGTTGATTAGGTTGATGCTAATTGATATAGGATAATATAGATTGGATCCAACTGACCAACCTGAGGAGTCAAAGCTTTTTCCAGAAAACAGCTTTCATCCCAGAAAAAAAAAATTGCTATTGTTTTTATGGCACAGTGGAATATTTTGAAGTGGAGGTTGCATTTCTTCATATGGTTCCTTGTACCTATTACTGTTCCCCCACTATTAGTGCAGCTGCCCTGAGAGGGGCACAGTTTGGAACAAAGAGTCCATTTCTCAACTTGTGAGCTTCTAAGTAGATATATGTACAAGGGCAGTGAAAGCATTAAATACTGAAGTTTCCAATCTGAAAGTTCTGCTTTGAAGAAAGAAAAATGATTATAGGTTTTTCGTTTGTTTTTATTCTAGAAGTTTGGTTTTGAATATCAGAAAACAGATTTCAACTATATAGTAGAGAAGAATATATAATGATATAAGTATATTTTCCTTCCCCCAAATAGATGGATCAGGTGGGGGAGATGGAGAGTAGGAGAGGATGTGACTGGAGCTTAGATGCTTTTCCCTAAGAAGGGGCTGAGCCCTTCTATCTATTTAGGTTGAATTCTTGGTAGGGTACTGCTGGAATGACAGGAACCTGATAGAGAAATTAGATTAATTGTGGGGAGAAGGTAGGGTGGAGACTCGGAGAGCAGGGTAGTGGCATCCGAGGTCTAGGCTGGGGAAACAGCAAGGCTCTTAGGGAGCTCTGCGCTCAGCACTGTCTGAGAGGTGGGAGCAGCCAAGGCGGACTGAATTGCCTCGGCATTCGGGTTCCTAGCCTGCACCAGAGTCTTGTGCTTCCCAGCACAGGGAGAGGAAATCAGACAAAAGCTTCTGTGGCCCCAGAGGAGAGGACTGGCAAATCCAAAGGAAGCCAGAGCAGCAGCCAGGAGGGATGTGGGTAACCCTGGTGCTCTGAAGACATCATCAGCTGCAGGGTGGAATGGGGTGTGTATTGGGTTAACAGCTGATATCAGAGAGCGGGTGAGAAGAGAGGAACACCCTCCCGAAGGGGTCAGCAAATCAGGGATCAGACACCCTCTGACTATACTCACTGCAACGTCTCCCAATCAAGATCAATGGGCAAAGGGAAAGTGGGAGGGAATCTTAAAGCCATTATATTTAAATCTGGAAGTGACAGGGTTTACCTTAAATTGGGAAGAAGGCTTTCTACTACTCAGAGGAATGAATGGATATAAGCTAAGCAACCAGTTGTAACATTAGTGACAATAATAATAAACACATATATGGCACCTGCTACTACGTAGCAGTCACTATCCTAGAAACCTGGCATGTGTTGACTCATCTGATCCTAGTAATACATGCATGAGATGGGCACATTTTAGCACACTTGAGGGCCATGACTATTACTTGAAGCACTTAAAACTTAATAAAGCACTTTTACCTGTATTATTTCATTTTATGACTCTTTCTGGAAATGAAGTAAGGGTTTTGCTCAAGAGACTTGCCCTAAACCATATAATTGGTAAATAAAATATCTGGGCTTGAACCCAAAATTCCCATCACTTGGTCTGAGTTCTTTCCCACTGTACCACAGGTGTTCAATCAATAGATATTTTCAAACACAATTGAATGTATTATCTGACCGTAGAAGGAGACTTGAGACTGACACTTGGTGTGCTTAAACAGTTCGAGATTGATTAAAGAAGGGTACAAGCAGAGGAGATTGTGAAGGCGTGCTGAATGCAGTCAAGAAGAAAACTGGGGAGTGTCATGTCAGAGCCCTCTAGAAAGAAAGTGTTCTTAAATGGTGACAGTGACCCTGGTAACAATGAGTACAGCTAGTGTCCAGATCTTGGTTTCTAAATATCAGGCCCCACTAAAAGGAATGTGGGCTTTTTAGAGAAAAGGCTGATTCCAGGCCTGAGGCAGGGAGAGTAAATGGTGAGCCGGGAACTTCTGGTGCCAGAGGAAGGAGCTGCTCATAGGCAAAGTGATGGGGTTACTGTGGATATCAACAACGGCCACCCAAATGAGAACAAGCAAAGGCTACTTATTCTGAGCTTAGTAGGGCACGGGAGTCAACCACTGTCACTTGTATTTTGGTAGAGACTTGAACGCAGTCTGAGGAGTGGGAAAGCCTGCATATGTGTAGTGGGAGAAAGGGGAGACTTCAGATATACCCTGACTGGGGGTTCTGACATGGGGAAGCTGTAGGGGAACTAGAAGTGGGGTGTCCTATGTGATTGCTTAGAGAAGCATATTTGGCTTTCTCTGGTCCTAAATTGGAATCAGAGATAAAAATTAAGGACGTTGTCAATTGACCTAGTCCTGGCCATGTTTGGCTGATTATTAGAGGATTTATTGTTTGGCTTCTTGTATTGTTTGCTAGAGACAGTGGCCCAACTTCCTACAAGTCTGACTTACAGATAGCAAGCTGGCTTCCTGGGCTGATTACTGTAGTTAATGGGTTGGCTTGCTGGGCTGGTGGCTACAGATTACGGGGTCAAAGTTCTAGTTTTATATGTGGTTTGGCCATTGTTCATTTGTATATTCCACATCTTAGTACATCAAAAAGGACACAGAAGCCAACCTAAAATAGTCTGACAAATGGGAATAATTTAAACATTAAAATGAGTAATAATAGATAGGATTGTAACTTACTGAGTTAAAAAATAACCCATGAGTTCATTCTGATACAAAACAAGTAAACAAAGTGAGGGAGAAGGGAGAAGTCTTCCTTACAGCAGAATGCCAACTAAAAAGTATAGAAGAAATAATAGAGTAAGAGAGTCAATATTTTGCAATAATTGATTCAGGTAAAAACCACTAATGAATGTAACAATCTCTAGGTAATATTTCATTGGTGATTCAGAGCAGAGTATCTTCCACAGATCACTTAGTAAGTACAAAGGGTGAAAATCTCTTTATAGTGGGGGAAACATGATCTATCCCACCTTAGTCAAGTGATCAAAGTGAATATCACCCGGCATGGGACAGAGCAACATCAGGGCCTTGCGATGTCATGCACTGAGAAGAATATAACATAATTGATGCAGTGTTTCTGCCCCCACATGGATAATCTGAATCTAATCATGACAAAGGATCAGACATTCTACAAAACAACGACTATCCGCTTCAAAAACGTCGACGTGGTAAAAGACAAAGAAAGGCTGAGGGATAGTTCCAGATTAAAGGAACCAAATTAACATGACAGCTAAATGCAATGCATGGTCACGTATTGGATCCTGGATTGGAAATTTGTTGTTGCTGTTGTAAAGGTCAATTATTGAGACAATTAGGAGAAATTAGAAAATAGAATCTCTTTTAGACAAGGGTATTGCATCAGTGATACATTTCTTTGTTCTTAGGAGACATATGTATAAGTCTTTAGGAATGAAGGGTCATCATGCCTGTGATTTATCATTAAATGATTCAGCAAAAACAGCAAATAATAATAGGTCTTTTTTTTTTAAATAGAGACAGGGTCTTATTGCGTTATCCAGTCTGGAGTGCAGTGG
Organism: Ateles fusciceps; assembly: GCA_036589455.1. Taxonomy (NCBI): domain Eukaryota; kingdom Metazoa; phylum Chordata; class Mammalia; order Primates; family Atelidae; genus Ateles; species Ateles fusciceps. Next base: position 9,979,231 of record JAZHEH010000733.1, read on the forward strand.
CATGATCATGGCTCACTGTAACCTTGAACTCTTGGGCTCAAGTGATCCTCCTGCCTTGGCTACCCAAAGTGTTGGGATTATGAGCATGAGCCACCACACCAGCCAACAGGTCTGTTTTTATGAAGAGAAAGAGCTAACACAAATACGGTAAAATGTTAAACAGCAGGTAGATCCAGAGGAAGGATATATTGGTGTTCATTGTAATATTCCTGCAAATTTTCTGTAGGTTTGAACATTTTCAAAATAAAAAGTAAGAGAAAAAAATGCAAAAAGGGAGGTGGTACTCAACTGTGATAAACAGTGCTAACAAGTCAGATAAGATGACTTGGGAAGTGGTCACTGGATTCAGCAACATGGCAGTCACTAGTGACCTTTACAAGCAGTTTTGGAGAGATGGGACAGAGGCTTAATTGGCAAGGATTAAGAAGAGAATATAAATTGAGGGAATGGAAATAGCAATTTGAAACATGTCTCTTTAAAAAAATGTTAGCTTATATAGGATAGGATGGAATAGAATTAGTTGCTAGCGTCCATTCTGTTCTTTTGTTACTAGTTATTAACTAGTATCTATGACTATTTAAACCAATATGGCCTGGATTTAATCCAAGAACTGAGTAAAGTGCTTTGCATCGATCCAAGTACTTAACTCACTCCATGGACTTGGGATTCAGCGTTCATTTGGGATCAAAGCTTTTACAGTCTCCTTTCCTATGGCTGAGGACTCCTCTTAGGAGCGCCCGCTAAGGCCTTCTGACTGTCTCTTGCCACTCACTTCCCAGCCTCTTTCTCCTTCAGTTCACAAATGGAGCTCTGCAGAGAGGAGAGTAGCAGGGCCTCTCCTCCAGCATCTGATATCTGCTCCATCCTCGGAAGAAGAACCTGATAAAGCACCTTGAAGCCACCACAGCTTCTAGACCAAAGCCCCATTCTCTCCAGTCCTACAAATTTCTCTCTGGTTAATCACTTCTTCACCTTTCTACTGTCCTCTTCCTTGGCATGAATTAATTCAAATTTTTGTCCTTCCTATGCGTTGCTGTAATTTGCTTCCTCTGCCATGTCATTGGATACTACTTCCTTTTGATATACAGCCTTGATGTTTCCAAAGTTTAACTTCATATTAAGCTGTTGCCTCTAAGAAACACAATAGTTCTTCTTCCATACAGATCATTTCAACCATACCTGTTAACCAAAACTTTAACCATGACAGGGTGTTGCAGCCATTTCCTCACATGCCAGTTCCAAACAAGTTTCCCTTTAAGAATTCCAGTAATCAATGAAGGTCCTTCTGGTAGGATTTATTGCTGAGAATGACGGGCTTCCTAAATGCGGTCTCCAGAGTTTAATGATTTTGCAAAGTGTGATCCGAAAATGCCAAGAAAGACCCTAGAGGCACTGACTTCTCAACTCTCAAGTAACCCTACCAGCTTCAAAGGTCATAAGCTACAAATGTCAACTGATTTATTCCTCACAGTAGACCTGCCAGGTAGTTTTCCCATCTGTCTCCATTTTACAGATGGGAAAACAGAGGCTCAGAGAGGCTAAACTTTCCTATACACAGAGGGTTGAGAAACTAGCATTGAAAAATCTGTGCATTTTCCACTATGTCAATCTGCCTTCAAAGAATGATTTCATGTCCTCCCAACGCCCGAAGGAACAAAGACTGGGTTAGCCTTGCAAACATATTTTTTAGAAGACTCAGATATGAAGCAACCATACCTAGAAGGATGTTACGGAGAGGCTGCACACGAAGGTAATCTTTGTAAAGTGAATCACATTGCAAATGCACTGGCTTTTTAGATAATTCCTGAAGCAAATCATCTTAGTATTTGTGAATCTGGATGTTCACATATGTATCCTGTTTGCCTGCTGCAGAAATTACCTGTTCTCAACTGTCACAAAATAGATGCACAAAATTAATAAGTCAAAGACCATCACTCAGAAGCAGGGAATAGAATACCAGTTCAAGGAGGGGTCGTTGACCTGCAGAAACCATTCACGATAACAGATAAATGAGGCCCCACTCACGAGCTCTAGTTGAGTGTGGTTGTGTATATGATCTATTCTTTTTGAGTGGAGCACAGACAGGGAGACAGTGCACAGAGGCAGGGGTGGAGTCAGAAAGAGCAGAAGGAAGGGAGAGAACTGCAAAAAAACAGAAAGAAAGAGAATGAGATAGAAGGACTAGGAAACAAGGAGAAGGAAGCCGGCTGAAAGGCAGAGATGGAAAAGAGAGGGATGGGACATCAGCCAAAAACTGATTAGGAAGGAAAAGGAAGGAGAAAGGAAGGACATGAAGAAAGGAAACAGAGAGGATCTAGGGAAGACAGAAGGTGGAGGGGAAGAAAAGTGCTCAGTAAACACAGCTGCCCGGGGCCCGTTCCCTGCAGTCGCTGCAAGGCACTCTGCTCCGCAGCCTGTGCCCTCGTACCCACCTCAGTTGGTTAAAACCTGCCACCATGGGCCTGTTTTCAGGGCACACCTGACTCAGCCCCCTCAGGCCCCCAACTCTTCCCCTGACCAGGACTTTGCAGAGGCAGTGCACTCCAACCCCAGGAGGCAAGCTGCTACAATTTCTTGCCCAGAAAATCCATAATCTCTCCCTGGGACTTGAGGCTTCAAGAACCATTCCTGCATGCATAACCAGAGAAGAGAAGACCTTGGCTGGGTGTGGTGGCTCACGCCTATAATCCCGGCACTTTGGGTGGCCAGGATGGGCGGATCACTTGAGGTCAGGAGTTCAAGACCAGCCTGGCCAACATGCTGAAATCCTGTCTCTACTAAAAATGGAAAAATTAGCCAGGCATGATCGCGCATGCCTGTAATCCCACCTACTCAGGAGGCTGAGGCAGGAGAATTGCTTGAACCCTGGAGGCACAGGTTGCAGTGAGCTAAGATTGTGCCACTGCACTCCAGCTTGGGAGGCAGGGTGAGACTTCATTTCCCCTGCCCCCCACAAAAAGAAAAAAAAGGAGAGAGAGAGAAGATCTGGAGTGTCCATCTTCAGGTCTCTAATGGGCAGCCTAATGACACAAAGTCTTTCTGTGCAGATCCAGAGGTCAGGAATATGACCGATAATTAGGGACCATGCAGAGAGATGTTGGTTAAGAAAAACAAAGTGCTAATTAATCTGCCACAGATAAAATCCGCTGTTTCAGGAGCTGGTGAATTCCCCATCACAGGAGAACTCATGGAAGCGGAGGCTGGAAACCAAACCTACCTGTAATTAAGCTGAATGAGCCCAGATCTCTATGCTTCTGATTTCTCCTAAAACCTTTGCAAAATAGCTTTTAAATCCATCATTATTCTTAAAATCTTACTCTATTTATGTGATTAGAAACTCCTTCCATCACATATATAGTTCAAGGAGAAAGTTCATCCAAGTCCCCATTCAAATGATCACAAATTCTCAATCAGTGAGTTTTGAATTAGTGGAGTTTCCCAGGAGAATTCAAATGTTCCACCCAGGAGACATGAAGAAGAAGGTTCTCGCTTTCCCCTGGGAACACAGCCCAAGGAAAGAAGAGGAGATGGCAGGCAGGCTGCCTCTTGTGCATTCCAATAGGCCCGCTGCCTCTCAGAATCTCAATGTTCCAGCCCCAGAACAGTTGGTGAAGATGGGATTTCAGAGAACAAGTGAAAGCAGAATGCCAGTCATTCAAGCATCTGCTGCTGGGGGAGGGTGGTTTCTCCAGGGTATGTGCCAAGTCCGGAGTCTTGACCCTTCCTGCAGGCTTCCATCAAATGTCATCACTTCCACGAAGCCTGACCTGACCCTTGCTTCAATACCGTGGACAGCACCCTGAGCTTCCTGGGTACATAGCGCTTTCATCCTGGCTGGTTACTGTCTCCCTACACCACTGGGACGGAGGTCGGAGGTCGTACAAAGGGCCCTTACTATCTGGAATGGAAACACTGCATGAGGTTACTGGGACCACAGGCCGCAGGAGTTGCCTATCTCCTCTTGCTCCTTGGATGCTCTGAGTGCTTCTTGATCTAACCAGTTGTGGGTTATTTTTAGGGCTTTGCTTTATCTCTACCTCTCAGCCTTACTTAGCCCATTTCTGGCTGCCTGCTTCTTATTCTCAGAACTGTCCTATGTCCCACTCCCACCTACCGGCTCAGATAACCTTCCCTTAGGGTTCCAGCCTCGTTGGGATTTGCCCAGCCCTACACTGCCTAACAAAGCCTCTGTACCTGTCTGGGTTCCTCCCTTTCTGCCAGGGCAGTCCTATTGCTCATACTCTGGGCCAGCCCTGGAATTCTCCCTCTGTCCTCCAACTGTCCTGACATGCTGAGAACTGTGTGGAGGCAGAAACTGTGTCTCACCCCTCTCCAGATCCCCGACCCCTACAACAGTTGCCTACAACAAGGAGTTCAGTTAAAAAAAAAAAAGTCAAATTAAAATTGAACTGAGAGGCAAGGAAAAGTGAATGCTTTCTTCTGTAATGCAAGATTTTAGGAAGGAGGTCTTAAGACAAATCAGGGGAGTGGACTAAAAGATGTATTGTTCACAGTTTCTGTCTCCCTCTCCTAAACAATCATTCATTGGATCCTATAATTATGTCTTATAATGACCCTCAAAGGGTGACCAGCAGTGGCCAAGGCCCTGGCCCACCTTGATGCATGCATGGATTTAACCATGAGGCAGTATCACCAACCTATTGCAGCTGCCTCTGAGCCTCCTCTCCGGAATTGTCCAAAATTATCCTCTTGGCTGTGAGCACCATTGGCTTACACTGTGAGCACCACTGGTCGTTCACACTGTGCAGCGACCATCCTCCCTTTCAGACTGCTCATTGCATCTGGGTCTTAGGGGAGGGGAATGGAGGCAGCCCAATGCTCTGTTTCGCTTGAAATCTGATTTCCATTTGCTGATTGCCCCGGCAAGTGGGCAGGAGATTTCTATGTTGTTGCATGACACACTGAATGTGGCCAACTTCAGAAATTCCCTGCAGAAGATGCCTTCTTGTTAAATAACCAGGTCTTTTGTCATTATAACCCATCCAATCAGCAACATTGGGTTTCTTCTGTTCACTAGTCATCTTGCTTCCCCATATATAACAAAAATCCACGCAATCCCTATGGAGACTGATTTGGATGCAGTTTAAGAGCCTTTCTTCGTTGACTTCCAGCCCCCTTCTCAATGCACGGATCCAACTTGGGACAGAATAATATATGAATTTGCAACCAAATTCAGCTTAAGACCTATTCAGTGAGTGCCCACGGTGTGCCAGGCCCTGTGCCAGGAGCTAGAGACATAGCTTGCTTAGTGGCTGACTTTTCTGTTGCTTGCATCACAGAATCTAGGGGCTAGATTCATAAAGTATTAAACAAAGGATGGGTGCAAGTGCTATTCATCTAGGGTGTGGAATCAGGGACATCACTCTAAGATTTCCATTTAATAAAAACACTTAATTCTAGACCTTATGCTTGGTACTAGGGAAATAAAATGAATGAGACAATTTCACTTCCCAAGGAGCTCACGATATAGGGATGGGAGAGATGGATGAATAAAGAGAGGATGACAGTAGTGTGTGATGGATGATGTGATAGAGGAAAATTTGAGGTGCTAGGGGACCCCACTCAGCACAGATTAGGGAGAAATGACAAATGTGAGAGAAGGCTTCTCAGGGTATGTGACGTTCGAACTCAATCTTGAGGGAGGAATAAGAGCTTGCCAAGGGAATGTAGAAGTAACATCTAGGTAGCACAAGCAAAATTACAAAAATGAGAGGAGACCCACATAGTTCATGGGACACTAATTACTTGATCATCCAAGGGAAGGAAGAGAAACAGATGCATCTGGAGAGGAAGATAAGAGTGAACTTAGAAGAAGTTCCTAAAATTAGCTAAGGAATCAATCTATTGCTCTAAAATGCTGGAATCCAGGAGATCAGTAAGAAAGCTTTTGTAATCATCCCAAAGAGGAATTATAAGCGTCCAAACAAAAGGAGTAGTTGTGAGAAGAGGGATAAGCGCATTCTAAGACACCTTTTGAAGATCAAAGCTGCAGGATTTGATGATGCATCAGACATGGGAGGTGGAATAGATAAGGGTAAAATCAGAGATTATGTTTCCTGCTTGAGTGGAAGGGTAAATTACCAAGGCCTGCAGAACAGAACTGACAATATAATAATAATAACAGTAATGATGGTATTTTACAAGAATCACTAATGTGAGGGACTTGTAGGTAGAAATTTTAAAACTCCTAAATAAAATTAAAAAGCAAGGACAAAGCAACAAGGAAAAAGACATATATGAAGAACAACAACAAAAAGGAAATCAATGGAAAAAGTAAAGGTATTTTTAAAGATGAATATAGAGTATCTAACAGAAGTAATAATCAAAAACTTTTTTTTAAAAAAAAAGAATAAGCAAATCATTCTGAACTGAAATCAAAGCTGAATACATAGACAAAAAGATTCACCAAGTCAAGAATAAAAATAAGTAAAAGAAGGAATATTGAAATCTTTCATCACAGTTGTCTCTCTGATTATTTATTCTTACATTTCAGATATCTTTTGCTGTACATATTTGGATGCAAAATTATTTTGTGCCTAAAAGTTCTTGAAATTATTCTTTCATTATAGGGTTGGCACTCTGTCAGTACAACCCAAGTTTTCCAGATCTTGCTAGCATGTGGAAACAAATGAAACTAGTTTTTGTTCTCAGCCACTCATGCAGGAGCTATAGACTTCCTCAAAGTCTCTCTCTGTTAGATTTAGGAGTATCCAGGTAGCAGGGGTTCATGTTAGCTCATTAACAAGCTCACTCCTAGTGGATGTACCTCCTGTTCCACAAGACATCTATGGTGGAGCTCCAGCTCTCCTACTACCGTAATTTATCATCAGACTTCTATTGGGAACTGATATGCCTACCTGGTGCCACTGCTCATCTAGGTTCATGAATGACATTGGTCTATGCTTTACTTCTCTTAGAATGTCCGTGTCTGTTTTCATTATCAAGATAACATTGGCCTCATAAAAGAAGTTAGACGTGTTCCCCCTCCCTGCCTTCATTTTTTGAGTTTGTGTTTGACAGAATTTATCACTCACACCATCCAGTCTGGAGCTTTCTTTGTGGGAAGATTTTAAATTATAAATTCTATTTCTTATATAAACTTATAGGACAGTTCATATTTTCTATGTGTTATTGACAGTTTAATTTATGTCTATTTTCTTTTCTTTTCTTGTTTTTTGAAACAGAGTCTCACTCCGTCACTAAGGCTGGAGTACAGTGGCACGATCTCGGCTCACTGCAACATTCGCCTCCCAGGTTTCAGCAATTCTGCCTCAGCCTCCCAAGTAGCTGGGACTACAGGTGTGCCACCATGCCTGGCTAATTTTTGTATTTTTAATAGAGACGGGGTTTCACTAGGTTGGCCAGGCTGGTCTTGATCCCTGACCTCGTGATCAGCCCACCTTGGCCTCCCAAAGTGCTGGGATTACAGGCGTGAGCCACCATGCTCAGCCGGTGGCATTTTTATAAATTGTCTGGATAGTACCGTTTCAGTCTTCCCTATACTCACTTATCTTCTGCCTAATTGTTCTATTAATCACTGAAAGAGAAATGTGGAAATCTCCAACTATGTTTGTGAATTTGTCTATTTCTCCTTTAACTTTGTCAGGTTTTGCTTCATATTTTGAAGCTCTGTTATTAGGAGTATTCAGGATTGTTACATTTTCTTGATTAATTCACCCAATCATCTTTGTGAATATTCCTAATAACATTCCTTCTTCTGAAATCTACTTTGTCTTGATATTTAATACAGCCACTCTACTTTTGACTTGTGCATGGTATATATTTGGGCATTATTTCAGTTTAATGCATTTTGTTTATATTTGACATGGATTTCTTATAGACGTAATATTTTTAGGTATGCTTTTTTAACTATATGACGATTTCTGCCTTTTAATTGAAATACTTAAACTAGGTACACTTTTATGTAATTATTGGCATGGTTGGATTTAAGTCAACCATCTTGTTTGATTTCTGAGTGTCCCATCTATTCTCTGTTCCTTTTATCCTCTTTCCCTGCTTTTCTTTGGATTGGTGTTTTTTAATATTCCAAATTAATATTTAATATTCCAAACTATTGGCTTATTAGTTATCACTATTTCATAATGGTGTCTCTAAGATTGACAGTATGCATCAACTTCCCAGTAATGCTACATCACTTTATATAATAATATAGAAGCTATGTGACAGTATGTTTTCATTTCCTTCTTCCCATTCTTTGTACTGTTATTGACATACATTACACTTCTATATATGTTAAAATGACAACAACACATTGTACTATTTTTCCTTTAAGCAGACAATAGTCTTTTGCAGAAATTAAAAAGTAGTAGAAAAAGTATTTGATGATCACTCGTATTTATTCTTTCTAGCTTTCTTTATTCTTTTGTGTGTATCCGTGTTCCCATCTGGCCTCATTTTCCTTTAGCCTAAACAACTTTCTTTCATGTTTATGCTGGCGACAAATTCTCTTAGCTTTTGTTTATCTAAAAAAATCCTAGGCCATGCACCGGTCGCTCATGCCTGTAATCCCAGCACTATGAGAGGCAGAGGTGGGTGGATCACTTCAGTTCAGGAGTTTGAGAGCAGCCTGACCAACGTGGTGAAACCCTGTCTCTACTAAAAATACAAAAATTAGCTGGGCGTGTTGGTGCATCCATGTAATCCCAGCTACTCAAGAGAATGAGGCTGGAGAATCACTTGAACTCAGCAGGCAGAGGTTGCAGTGAGCCAACATTACACGACTGCACTCCAGCTAGGGTGATAGAGCTAGACTTTGTCTCAAAATAATAATAATAATAATAATAATAATAATAATAATAATGAGCCTTTATTTTCCCTTTATTTTTGAAGGTTGTTTTCATTGGATACAGAATTTTAAGGTGATAGCATTGGTTGGCTGATCATTTAAAGTTATTATTCCGTTGTCTTCTAGTTAGTTTCTTGAATTAACGTTTGGGACTATTCTCATATGGGTTCACTAGTATATAATGTATTTTTATATTCTAGCTGCTTGGAAAATATTCTCTTTATTACTGGTCTTCAGCATTTGATCATGATGTGTTTTGTGTGGTTTTCCTTGTATTTATCCTATTTAAGGTTTATTGAGTTTCTTAGGTCTGTGTGTTCATCAAATTTGGAAAATTTTGTGATGATTATTTTTTCAAATATTTTTCTGCCCACTCCCCACTGTTTTCTTAGACTCTCATTATTTGAATATTAAATTTTACATTGCCCACAGATTGCTCAGACTCTATTTAATTGTTTCAGTCTTGTTTTTTTCTCTCTGATTCACTTTAGATGCTTTCATTACTTATGTCTTCAAGTTCACTGCTGTTTTCTTCTGCAGTATTTAATCTGCTGTTAATCTAATTCAGTGAATATTTTATTTTTGGTATTGTATATCCAATCTCTATAAGTTCCATTTGGTTGTTTTTTTTTTTTAATCTCCCACTTACATTCTCATTATATTCATATTTTCCTTTAAATCCTCTGTCATATTCATAATAGCTGTTTTTAAATTTCTCCATTATTCCATCATCTCTGTCATTTCCAATGTTGTTTTTAATGATTAATTTTCTCCTGGTTATGGGTACATTACCCTGTTCCTTAGATTGTCTACTAATTTTTTATTGCATGCTGGACATTGTCAGTATTATGTTGTTAAGTTCTGGATTTTGTTGTCATCCTTTAAGGAATGTTAGATTTTGTTCTGGGAGACAAATAGATTGCTTACAAATCAGCTTGATCCTTTTAAGGTTAAAGCAATCTATGTGTATGTATATGTGTACATGTATGTACATGTGCATGTGTAAATAGGTTTTAAAACAGAACTTACTCTAGGGCTAGTTTAGCTTATTACTAAGGCAAGATTTTGGGGGTTCTCTTCCTAAATTTTCTTTCTGAAATTGATGTCTCTTTCTGAAATTGATGTCTCTTTCTGAAATTGATGTCTGTTCCTTCAAATCAACAAGATTTGGGTTCCCTTTTATTGAACCATGATCCAGAAAATACCTGCAGGCAGAAATCTGCAGTAACTATAGGGTTCACCTTGTTTGTTTACCTGCTCACAAGGATCACAATCCAGTTGTTCAATGTTTGAAAACAGTTGTTTTATATCTTCCATCTAGTTTCCTTGTTGTTTATATTGGGCGGGAAGTCTGATCCCCTGTTACTTCACCATGGCCATATATATAAGGTGCACTGCTCCTCTTCTAGGACCATGGATTTATTTGTTAAGCACCGCTGTTTCTTGCACTTCTCTTCTCGACTATTGTAACAGCTTTCTAAATGCCTGTTCTAACTCTAGACTCTCTCACTCCATACTGCTGCCAGAGTAATATTTATACCAATCAAATTGCATGGTGCCCAACGCACCAAAGCAGAAGTGAATAAATAACTCCCTTTACCTTTTGCATTATACAGGGATCCCAAGGACATCCTGCTGGTTTCTTACTTTTTTCCCACATTTTAAGGAAAATAACTCTTTAAGTTTTAAGTTATAATCTCCATGCTCTCCAGAGGGTTTGGATTTAAAAACTTACAGAGAATGGGCCAAGGCAAATTCCAATAATAGATAACATATTGTCCTAAGAATGGTATTTTCCTCTGGTGACTACAACTGTCTTTCCAGGTCCCATTCATCACACTTGGTTTCTTTATCCTTAATGATGAGCCTCCTAAGTCTCAGGCAAAAAGGCTTTTAGCAAGAGAAAGCTTATCATCTCACAAGACGTGTGCAGCCATATCCCAACCCCTGCAATGGACACAGCTTGAATTCTCTCCTAAGAGACCCTTTAGCCTCTGTTCATAAAGATCTGGAATCCCAATGGAAACACTCAGCCTAAACCTGGAATTCCTTCTCCATGAAACAAGACTCCGTTTTTCTTGTTTAATTCTTTATATTGTCTCAAATTACATTTGCCTGATTGATACTGTGGGCCTCGATACTGTGGGCCTCGACTTCCTTTCTGTTTGCATTGACTTGCCCGATGCACTTTTGCCTATCCATTTGCTTTTTATCCTTTTTTCCCAACTTTGTTTTAGTTGATTATCTTAAAAATAGAATATAGTTGAATTTCATTTTCAGTGTAGTCTGAGAGTCTTTATATTTCAATAGAAGAATTTAGTACATTTATACACATTGTAATAACTAGGTATTTTAGGTTTTCCCTCCTGTCATCTCGTCATTAGTTGTGCTGGGTTTTTTTTTTTTTTTTTAACTGTCTGTTGGTAAATGGATTCTAATATCTTTAAATTTATCTTCTTCAATGTATTAGAAGATAAATGTTGGCTCTAATTCCACCATTAGCAACCTCAACATTTTTCAAAAATAGTTCTCAATTTCCAGTTTCCTATTTATCAGACTCGAGTATGGATTGGAATCTTTTGAGATCATTTTATATAAGTAGTTAAGCACACTTTTATTTTCTTTATCCAATTTCATTCTTCATGATTGTTTTAGAGAAATTAAGGTTTCAGAAAAAGATTATTTTATTATATTATTCTTATTTTTTTTTTATTTATCACATTGGACATTTGTACAATATATTATTCTTATTTTACATCATGTAAAACTTTTCTCCAAAATAAATGTTAGAAATTTGGAGAATACCTAGACTTTAAAAAATTATTTGTATTTATCTTCATTGTTCAGTTGCATTGTTCTCCTCTCAACCTTTTATACCATGACTTTTGCATCCCTGAAACTTTCATTTCTTTCATGTCTGCCTCTTCTGTGGAACATGTTCAGGTGCCTTTTGCTGAGCAATTGTGGCAAAGATTGTTAGTTGTCTTCTCATTCTCTTCTTCTTCTTTATTAACAGAACCCTGATTTCCTTGGGATAGGATAACCACTGCAAAGAAAAAACAAAAAACAAACAAAGCAAACAAACAACACATTTCTCACTGCCCATAAAATAAAAGCAAAGGTTTTAGGCAAGGCTTCTAGAAAAGCTCTTCAAAGCAGCCGACTTCATTGAAAAGTACATTCTTTTTGACTTTCTACTTTTCTTCTTTTTCCTTCCTGGAATGGGGGCTTAATGGCTGCAGCTCTGGTAGCCATCCTGTAACCATGAATGAGTTGACTTTCAGGATGGAACCCATACTAAGAGGGGCGGAATGGGAAGGTGAAAGAAGCCTGGGTCCCTGATGACACTGTCATGCTTCTACTTTACTTATTGCTAAATTTCATGTTACATGAAAGAAAATAAGGCTCCATCTTTCTTTTATTTTTTTCTGAGACAGAATCTCACTCTGTCAACTATGCTGGAGTGCAGTGGTATTATCTTGGCTCACTGCAACCTCCCCCTCCCAGGTTCAAGCAATTCTCTGCCTCAGCTTCCCGAGTACCTGGGATTACAGATGCCTGCCACCACATCCGGCTAATTTTTGCAATTTTAGTAGAGACAGGGTTTCACCATCTTGACCAGGCTGATCTTGAACTCCTGACCCCATGATCCACCCGCCTCAGCCTCCCAAAGTGCTGGGATTACAGGCATGAGCCACCATGCCTGGCCAAGCCTCCATCTTTCTTAAGCTGCTCTTATTTCAGTCCTTTGTTATTAGCAGTAAAACATAATTACTAGCTTTATAGCAAAGAATGGGGGGGGAGGACATTCCAGATTGAGAGAACAGCAAGAGCCAAACCATGGAGGTGTGAAAATATGGCAAGGTCGGGGGAATAACAAAATGTCCAGTGCAGCTAAAATCCAGGATATGTGTCGAGAGAGAGAGGATGTCAAAAAAGTGGGTAGAAGGCAGGTCTCAAGAAGTAGGATAAAATCCATCCACATCATTTTATCTGGTGTTCAAATCCCTTCACCACCTGATTCCCCCACTTTTCCAGACTTATTAGTCCATATACAAATGGACCCTGACTCATGATGGTTCAACTTACAATTTTTTGACTTCATGATGATGTGATAGTGAAACGCATTCAGTAGAAACCATACTTCAAATTTTGAATTTTGATCTTTCCCTGGGCTAGCAATATGTGGTACCACACTCTTGCTCCATGCCGGGCAGTGGCAGGGAGCTGAAGCTCCCAGTCCAGTCACATGATCGCAAGGGTGAACAACAGAAATTCTATGATGTACTGCGTTGCCAAATGATTTTGCCCAACTCAAGGCTGTCAGTGTTCTGAGCACATTTCAGGTAGACTAGGCTAAGCTATGACATGCAGTAGGTCAGTGTATTAAATGCATTTTTGACTTACAATGGTTTCAGGTAAAGATGGGTTTATTGGATGAAGCCCCATGAATCCAGGAGCATCCGTACTTGGAATGCCAGACATGAAATCACTTGGCGTTGCTACAATTCATGAATAGTTTCGACTCTGTGCCTTTGTGCTTGCTTTTCCCCTTTCCCACCTCTCTGCCTGACTAATGGCTGCTCAGCACTTTAGACAAAACCCAAGATTATCCCTGCCCCTTGGCTCCCCACTACCCTACCCATCTGGTTTCGGTGTTTCTCCTGTGGCTTTCCATAGTTTTCTATTACTACTTCTGTAAGAGATCTTATGTTCCACTCAGGGAGTTATCTGCTTCTGCTCTGAGATCACAAGCTTCTAAAGGGTGAGAACTCTCTTATTTTTAATTACTCTGCTCCGTAGTTAGCAGAATGCCTACTACATACCAAATGCTCAATAGGTAATTGTTCATCAGGTAGATAATTGAGTGAATAAATGGGATGAAAAGCTTTGAATGTCAGGTTAAGGAATTCTGGCTTTATCCTGCAAGCTGTGGGAGGCAGCAGAATGAAATCAGAGGCGTAAATATGGTTTGGAATTCTGCTCTCGTGGCCAGTATGAAAGAGAGACTGGAAAGCTGGGGAAGCCTGGAAGTGGGGAAGCTTGTCTCAGGACACAGCTGGAGCAACGCCCAGCCGGGGTCCCTGCCATGTCTTGAAATGGTTAAGGTGGCCAAGGCACACGCCTCTGCAGAGGAGAAATTTCCCTGTCCTTGCCTAAGTGAATGGCTGGGATTAAAGTGACAGCCCACCTTAGTGATGGCGGCATAATTGGTTGTTCAGCTCTGTCCTTGTCAGAGCGCTGACAGTTCTGCAGATGCCCTGCTCAGCTCTCCAAAGGTTAGCCTCAGCTGGTGCGGCTGTTCATTAATCATTCCTCCCTGACAGGCATTGGTGCAGCCCACAGCTGCCACGCCAGCCCCTGCGGTCCCCACCCCACCCAGCCAGGCTGGAGGCAGCCTGAGCTCCTCAAGGGACTGGTCCCCCACACGGGGAGACACGTGGTCTGTGCCCCTCTACCACACTGCTGCCATTGCTGAATGAGGAACACTGATAAAAGAATTTCCCTGGGTTCTCCCTTCCTGAAACTAGGGTTTGAATCACCTTACAAGCTCTCCTGACATCCTTGACTTTATCTGTTGCTCTGCTCCACCCTCACAGAAGCTTCTTACTGAGAGGAGGGCAACCCTAGCCCAAGAGTTCCAGAAAGACAAGAAGGCCAATAGATCTCGGCTACGCGTGCTGAGAAAACACAGGTCCTGGCTTAGGGCCTGAATCTGGGCAGACTGTGCATCACCTCCAAGCCGTGAATTCCACATGCTGTTAAAGATGCTTATGAACCGCTAGTTATGACTCAAAATAGGACAGGTATATTTGCACACAAGTTGGTTCTATGCCAAGCATATTAGGGAAAGGACTATCCTTCTGGTCTTTGGGGCAGAAGAAGCTGGAAGCAGGCCGGGGAATCTAATTCCCTTGGCTCCAAAGAGACCAGCCCTCTCCTCTGCTCTCTCCCTTGTTCACTTCCTTTCCCCTTCCACCATCGGCATGGTGGACTGAGCCAAGGATGGTGGGTGGGATTCTAATCAAACCAGTGAGGTTGAAAGAAGGCTTGAGGGGTCCTGGCAAGTGAGGAGAAGAGAGCACAGAGGACAGGGCCTGGGTGGGGGACATGGCAGAGACTGTAGTGTGGGTCAGGACGTGTGGGCAGAGTGGAGGGTGAGGTTTGACTTGGGGTGATATGGTAGGGCTGATTAGAAAAATCCTTTGCCCAAAAATCCTTGCCTAAGTGAATGGCTAGGACTAAAGTGACATAGACCAAGAGTGTAAAACGTCTTTCTGGGCTTTTGCTCTCAGGCTGCCGAATTCCTCAGGACCTCCTCCCTCCTCCCTCCTCTTTCTCGTTCCTTTTTATTTTCCTTGATTTTTATCCCCTGTGGCCACTTGGCTCCACTTCCCTCTGCTACCTTGGTCTGCTACATCAAGTGGATCAGATCTTGCTCTCAACCAACCAGATCCAGAGGAAATCCTGTTACAGTTCCTGCCCAGCTGTGCTTCAAGAGCAAAAGCATGTTCCCAATTCCCGGGTCTGGGCTCCAGGGCTGCCAGTTAGTATGTGCACAATGCAGAAGTCATCATTTCACCCCATCGATTAGCTGTCCCCCCCCCGCAAAGTTTCCAGAGGAGCAATCAAGGACGCTGGGAGATTAGCATTCAGCTGGTTTTTCAGGCTCCAAACCACAAACACCTGCATTTTCACATCCGAAGAACCCACACACAGTCCAGAAACCAAGAGAGTGCAGGCTGAGCTCCCCCAAATTCACACCCAGATAAATAAGAGACCTTTCTCAAACGCTTCCTAATGACAATTAACATCTCCCACGTGTACCTGGCATCTTTTCACATACAGCCTTCTGCTTCATATTGACAAAAGCCTCTCATGGAAGATAAGATTATTCTCATTTTATACTTGAGAAAACTGAGGCTGAGAAAGGATCAATGCTCAAAGTCATACAGCTGGTATACAGGCCCCTAACGCTCAGAGGCAAGTCCCCTGAGTTTGCACATCCTACACCCTTCCTTCTTATCATGCTGTCACTAAGGGGCTTGCTGCAGCTTTAAGCCAGGGCTCCTCCACAGCAGTGCTCTTGACATTGGGGCCAAGGCATTGTTTCTTGTGGGCACTGCCCTGTGCCTTGTAGGATGTCTAGCGGCATCCCTGGCCTCTGCCTATCAACCAGTAGCACCTCCTCCCTGAGTCGTGACACCAACAATGTCTCCAGACATTGCCAAATGTCCCCTGGGGAAGGGGGACCCAAATCACCTCTAGCTGAGAACTGCTGTGTAAGGCTTGTCCACTCCGTCACTCTTCACGTTACCTACCTGAGACAAGGGGCTGTTTTCCATGCATGAGACAGAGACTCCTCATACACGAGAAGTCAAGGACTAAAGGTCAGGTGCCTATGAAAGACTGTGCTTGGCAATGATAATGAAGAATGAGAAGGACATTTTGAGCAGAAATCCAGAAGACACATATTGTGGGGGGAGGGGTATATATTGGGAAGTTGCTCCAAACTGCCATCTTTTAATCTGTCCAACAGTCTCTCCATCTTCTGATTCATCAATCCATCCATCATATGTCATTCTACTCATTTTGCATACATTCCCTGGTGTAAGGCCTGCGCAAGGCACCAAATGGGAGAGAAAAGTCACCCATGGATCCTTCCCGTGGGGCTGTGGATGGCAGTCGGAGCCTCAGCTCTGCCACAGAGACTACGTAGCTTGAGCACGTCTTTGAGCTTCAGTTTCCTAGAACTAAAAATATTATGTTCCTTGCAGAATCAAAGTGGAGACTTAATGAGCTAATGTGTGTGAAAAGTGCTTTACATGCCACACAAATATTAGCTATTATTATGGAGAGAAGTTATGCTGGACATGTACAAGGAGACTGTGACATTTGTATTTTATTTTATTTTATTTTTGAGACAGAGTCTCGCTCTGTTGCCCAGGATAGAGTGAAGTGGTACAATCTCAGCTCACTGCAGCCTTCACCTCCCGGGTTCAAGTGATTTTTCTGCCTCAGTCTTTTGGGTAGCTGGGACTACAGGCATGTGCCACCATGCCTGGCTAATTTTTGTATTTTTAGTAGAGATGGGGTTTCACCATGTTGGCCAGGCTGGTCTCGAACTCCTGACCTTGAGTGATCCACCCACCTCCCCCTCCCAAAGTGCCGGGATTATAGGCATGAGCCACTGAGCCTGGCCTGAGACTATAATATGGAAAAGATACAATTAAAATGGGCAAAAGATGTGACAAGGAATTTACAGAAAAATGCAAATGGCCAAGAAATATAAAAGAATGTTCAAACTCACTTGTATTTAAGAAAATGGAAATTAAAACACTAAAATGCCATTTGTCACCTAGCAGATAGTAAAAAAATGCAAAATATTTACATTTAGCATCTAAAAGCTGGCGAAGGTGTGAGGAAACAGGCATTCCTATACTTCACTGATGAGCTATATCCCCCACGTCCTGTCTAGAAAGTAATCTGCTAGTAACCATAAGAATTAAGCATATTCTATTCTTTGACCCAGAAATCACACATTTGTGACTCTCCTACAGAAACGAAAACATCGGTATAAAAAGATATGTGTATGAAGGTTACAGAATGGAAAACAACAGGGAAAGATTTGAATAAATATATAGAACATTATGAAGCCATTTAAATAAATTAGATATACGGGAATTGGCATGGAGGAATATTCATAATATTAAGTAAAGGAAGGTAATTGTGTATGTGCACTATAAGCCCATTTAAATATTAGTAGAAAACCCCTTTATGTATGAACATATAAATGAATATGTTAGTGTGAACTTAAAGAAAGGCACTGGAAGATGCATACGAAACAAAACACTGGTTACCCAAGGGAGTGCTGGAGAGAGGGGGACACTGGAGAAGAAGAATGGGGAGAACATCGCCTTCTGCCTTCTGTGCTTCCGTACTGCTTGGCTTCTTAGAATGAGCATTTTGATTTTGTAATGTGAAAGGATTACGGCTCATCAGAAAGGAATAGGAGAAGGGATGTAGGGATTCCAAGCAGGAGATTCCTTCTCCATGGAGAATCTGGCTGGGCAGGACTTGAAAGAGTGAGTAGACTCAGGACCTTCCCAAATTGAGGGTGGGAGAATCAGGCCTGAGCCTTGAAATGACAACTCTACATTTTAGGCCATGGCTGAGCTTACACAAGTGCAGAGAAGCTGGGGTGGGGGATACTGTCAGTCCCGGCTGGTCTGGGCTTAATCCCAGATAGAAAATGAATGATTGTCCAACGATCGACCAGCCATGGGGGCGGCAGAGACAAGGATGAGCAAAGTCATGGTCATCCTGGACTTGGTAAAGACCACACAGTGAGTGGGTTTTAACTTCAGAATTCCTGGCTGGCTGAATTCTCCACCCAGCATCCCTTCAGAGGGAGTCTTCTGCATCCCCCACTGATGCTGAAGGAGAGGAGAAAAGAAAATCGCAAAGCCAGTAGGAAAACCTTCCTACTTTGTGTTTAGTATTAAAGAAATGCAAAGGTGATGAATTAGGCAAATTGGTTGATGTCAAGTTGTATCCATCAGAATGATTCAGAGCCCGGAATGAGTAATAGTAATGGGGAATAGCTGTTACTAAGAGTAACCAAATTAGCATTATCGAAAAAGACAAAGGAAAAGCAGGCAGCCAGCAGGCTCCCTGTCCCTGAGCCTGCCCCTCAGTTTCCACAGCACAGCTTCTGCATGGAGCCCACCCTAACTGGGGGGGCTGCTCTTGCCTGAAGCATTCCCTGTGGGCTTGGAGCTTTAACAAGATCAAAGAATCTTCACATCCATTTTCTTATTTGATCACATTCTTAGCAGGCCAGTGACATTGACTCCATTTCACAGCTAGGGATCCAAAGCTCAGAGAAGTGAAAAGGTCTGCCCAGTGTCACGGTCACATAGCTGATAAGTAACAAAATCTAGCTTTCAACTCAGGATTCATGAATCTTAATCCAGGACTTAGGTGTCTGTACTTTCTACAGAACCTCCATTTAAAAAAAAAAAAAAAGGACACAGTTTTTTTTTTTTCCTCTAGGCCTTCATTAGCAGTGAAAAGTAGGAGCTAGGTGGTTGCAGGGAGTGGGGAAAGGGAAGGATATGAAAGAACTCTGCAGGAGTATCACAGCTCCACAAAACCTCCCCGTAGGCCCTGACCAAGGTGCCTGGGTCTGCTGGACATGTTTAAGACACTTGACCTCTGCAGGCCTTTTGAGCTCAAGAAGTCCGGCTTTGTTATAAGTGACCCCACCACATCCCGTTACAGCTTCTTGGCCTAAGGCAGCCCCTGAACCATCAAGGGCGGCTGGTCCACAAGTCAGCCACAAAAGATGACCAGGACCAGATTCCCTCTGTATCAAGAATTTGAACAGTGCTGGGCACAGTGGCTCACCCCCTGTAATCCCAGCACTTTGGGAGGCTGAGGCGGGTGGATCATCAGAGGTCAGGAGTTCGAGACCAGCCTGGCTAACATGGTGAAATCCGTCGCTATTAAAAAATACAAAAAATTAGCTGGGCATGGTGGCAGGCACCTGTAATTCCAGCTACTTGGGAGGCTGAGGCAGGAGAATCACCAGAACCCAGGAGGTGGAGTCTTGCAGTGAGCCGAGCCGAGATTGTGCCACTGTACTCCAGCCTGGGTGGCAGAGTGAAACTCCATCTCGGAAAGATCAGAGCCATCGTGTACAGCTGGGTGTGTTCACTTCCTGGGGCAGCCATGACACATGAGCACAGGTTGGGTGGCTTAAAACAACACAAACATCTTCTCTCATAGTTCTGGAGGCTGGAAGTTCAAAACCAAGGTGCAGGGGGGCCGTGATCCCTCTGAAGGCCCTAGGGAAGAAGCCCTCCTTGCCTCCTGGCCTCTGGAGGGTGCTGGCAATGCTTGGTGTTCCTTGGCTTGTGACAACATCACTGCATTACCTGCCTCCAGCCTCACGTGACCATCATCTTCCCTCTATGTGTTCCGTGTACCTCTGTGTCTTTTTGTATAAGGACACCAGGGATTGGATTTACGGGCCACTCAAATCCAGTATGACCTTATTTTAAATTGATTAACTCTGCCATGACCCTATGTCCGAATAAGGCCATATTCATTGGTACTAGAGTAAGGACTTCAACATATCTTTCTGGAAACACAGTTCAAGCCACAACCCTGGGCCACAATAGTAGAGCAGAGAAGGCCCACGGACAGCTGCCTCTGAGGCCCCCAGATCTCCCTTCAACTTAAAACTCCCTGCAGCTCCGGCCTCAGGGAAGCTGAGCTGTCAGCCTCGGGTCCCTGGGAGAGCTCTACTTTTGAATCCCCCAGATCCCACTGCGAGTCTCCTTCCAGTACTCCCCTGCGCTTCTGACGGCTTGACAGGGGTTATTTCTTGCAAACAAAACAGACCAAAAATATAGCTAAGTTTAATGTTTATTTTTCTGCCATAACTTGCTTAATTCTATAAAAGCATTAAGATGCTTGTGAGCCTCCTTTTGCTCAAAGTAGAACATTTCTCCTATGTGCTGGCCCAGCCTAGTCACTGTGATCTTTTTTTTTTTTGCCAAAACAGCCACCTCCTGTCACCAGGATAAACAGAGACACCCCAAGGAAACCTGAATTAGAATCACTGGTGCATTCCTAAGAGGACCTTGGTTAGACCCCAAAGAAATCAGACTAGGAACACAACATTCTTTTAGCAAGCCATGAAAAAGCTGCCTCCAGAGGGGCTGGCCTGCCTGAGTCGTCACTGTGTGGAAAGGACTGGAAGCAGCTGTCCCACTGGCCGGGGTCTGAGTTTCTCTGCAAAGTCACACTTCGAGCAAGTCACACAGTCCCAGGTTGATGGCTGAGGTGGGAATGACAGCTCTACTCTTTCACCCTTCCCTCTCCTCCCCAGCCATCCTCCACCCTTTCAGGCTGAGAGCTCTCCTCTCCTGTGCCAATCACACACTCCTCTATTCATGGTGAAATGCCCCTCACTCCCGGGCAGGGGCGCTAGGGATGGTGCTGGTTGTAAATATCCTGACTGTGTGCAAGGAGAGGGGACAGGAGGTCCGTGCACTCTGAAATGATCAGCTTCCATGACTGTAATTACATAAATTACATCTAAAATTTCCTATGTAATCCTACAAATTCAGTAGTGTCTATTAAGAAGATTGGTATGTTCGTGTGAGAGAGAGAGTGTGTGTAGAGAAGATTAGAGAGAGGGTAGGGCACCCAATGGTTTAGATAGAGGCTCATGAACACCCTCTATCTGGTCCCTCCCTGACTTCGTGAGGCCCCCACAGCCTGACTGAGCAAGCACCCGCCACATCTTGGAAAATTTTCAGATCTAATGGTACAGCAACCACTGCTCATTCCCCTTGTATGAGATGAGCTCTGTACTTTCGTGGGCAAAACATACAAATCCCAGTGCTTCTCCTTCACAAATGAAGCATGCACAAGGAGCAGGGAAGTCTGGAAAGCGGACGGGCTGGGGGTTATCAAGCCTGATTCCTGATCCTTCCAGGTACTTTTAGGACCCTGCTAACCCTCAGTGTGCCCTCAGCATCTCTGCTCCCCTTTAGGAGGTCTAAACCTGAGCTCAGGGAGGAGGAACTTCAACTCTAGCCAATTCTTGGGATGCAGCACCAACATTGCCATGTTAGTCAGACCTTGACTTCGTTTCCCAGTTTTCAGCTGGGCTGATGCCCCTGCTCCCTGGGCTTTCCGTGTTTTTTTTTGTTGTTGTTGTTCTGGGTCTACCACCACAAAACTCTTAGACTGGAGTCCAGTTTTTTTGTTTGTTTGTTTGTTTGTTTTTGAGACCGAGTCTCACTAGGTTGCCCAGGCTTGAGTGCAGTGGCGTGATCTCGGCTCATTGCAACCTCCACCAGTGTTTTTCACCTTTTCATTTCCCGGGTTCAAGTGATTCTCCTGCCTCAGTCTCCCAAGTAACTGGGACTACAGGCACCTGCCACCACACCCCAGTAATTTTTGTGTATTTTTAGTATGGATGGGGTTTCACCACATTGGCCATGCTGGTCTTGAACTCTCGACCTTGTGATCCACCCACCTCGGCCTCCCAAAGTGCTGGGATTAAAGGGGTGAGCCACTGCGCCCGGCCGAGTCCAGCTTGTTTTTACATCTACTCTGTTTCCCAGGGACTGTGGTCCCAGGTTAATTCAGGTCAGAGGCTGAGACTTTGACAGCTGCCACAACCCTCCCTTCCACCTGCAGAGTGTGTCAGGCAGGGTGGAGGGGAGGAGTGGCTACTCAGGTTCTCCCTCCCAGCCTTTCTCCATCTGCCAGTCCCACTGTAGTGCCCAGCATATGCCCTGCTGTATCCCAAAGCAAACCAGATCTCACAATATGTGGCCGGCATAGAGGTGAGTTGTCCTTGCTGCCATCTCAGGCCTTTCCCCTCAAGGGGAATCCAGCCCTGAACCCTCAGCAAACAGCTGGTTGTCAGAATGGTTCCCAGGGTGAGACTGAGCAGAGAACTCCATGCTATTAGCCCAAGGTTTCTGGACCTAGAAGGGCCCTTAAAATCATCCAGCCGGATACACTTTTTTACAGATGAGAAGACAGAGGTCCCCAACTCTAGACTGAGAGGAAGGCAAGATCAGGGGCAGACACTTATTCATCAACTGCACTTGTTGAGGGCTACCGTAGACCCAGCATTATAGATGTGGCCTCTGCTTTTGGAGGCACGGTGTCCAGAGGAGGACAGAGCAGACACACAGTTGCAATCCAGCAGGGAAGTGCTGAGAGGGGACGGCACAGGATGGACATGAGAGCCAGAACACAGGCTTCCACCCCTGAGGAGCAGGGAAGGTTGACTTGGGGCCAAGAGAACGTGGTCTGCATCCTCAAGACAATATTTGCTCAGCATAAGGTGTGACTCCAGTGTTTTTCATCTTTTCATTCCCAGTGCTAAGCCAAAGCCACCTATGGTGGCAGATTGAACCAGAGAATTCGTTATGAAAACTGCATATTGCATGGTGTGAGCGTGACGGCTTATAAATGGGAACCAACCACTGCCTTCAAACGTGCTCCCCCCTGCCCTGCCATGCCATCTTGGGCAGAACTCAGCGGTTTCTTCTCATTTGCAGTCATGAGAATATTCTCTGTCAATAGTTAAGACTTATTTCCAGGCACTAAAAAGGCCAAAGTATCCAAATAAAAATTGCCCAAATTGAAACTGCAGTCTTGCATATGATTCAAAGCCACTTCACTTTGCCAAGCTCAGGCCTTATCCCTTGGGCTGAGAAAGGGGTGTGGCCTACTGAACAAGAAGATGGGGGTGTGGCCTACTGGACAAGGAGAAGGGGGCATGGCCTACCTGACAAGGAGAAAGGGGTGTGGCCTACTGGATCTGGAGAAGGGGGTGTGCCCGACTGACAGAGAAGGGAGTGTGGCCTACTGGACAGAGAGGAGGGGGTGTGACCTACTCTTTTCTTGTTTTTCCCTTTTATCCTCATCCCACTGCTATTCTTGGCTACTCTAGAATAGAGGCAAGAGAAGTAGGGATTATAAGGAAAGAATATAAGTCTTATCTTTAACTGGTCCCACAGTCCTGTCTTGGCCAACTAATTGGTTAGCATTTATGCTCTTAATGTGACAGGCCTTCAAATGCTGGCTCTCTCCCTGGGAAGTTTCTACTGGGACCGCCACTCCCCATGGTCTCCTGACATGAGCAATGTGCCCTCTGGCTGACCTCTTACGATTTTCCTCTTAACCCAGGATCTGCACTGGAGTCCTCTTGCCTGGAAGGCGGAATGTCCTCACCACCTAGGACCGCCTAAACCCAGCTGTCCTCCATAGCAACCACGTCCCTCCTGAGATACTCACGTGTCTTTGCCGTGTTCCACAGTGACATGCAGGCTGCTCATCTGCTGTCCTACCTTTGCCCTCACAATTGCAAATGACTCCAAACACCACTTGCCTTCAGAATTTCCCAGTCACCAGTTTCTATATTCATGTGCCAAGGAACGCATGCCAAGCTCTCCAAGGACTCTCCCACTGTTCTTCACTCCCAGGCATCACTGGGTAGGCTTGGAGGCTTCTGCAGCTCAGCAGCTGTCCGGCTGAAAAGTGAGATGCCCGTCCGCACTTGTGCAGGCATTTCATGCTCTGAGTGGCCCTCTTGGAAGCCTATTACTTGGCTTGGGGAATG
Organism: Ateles fusciceps; assembly: GCA_036589455.1. Classification (NCBI taxonomy): domain Eukaryota; kingdom Metazoa; phylum Chordata; class Mammalia; order Primates; family Atelidae; genus Ateles; species Ateles fusciceps. Next base: position 10,003,218 of record JAZHEH010000733.1, read on the forward strand.
GGGATACCCGCTTCCCTTATTTTCACCATGGGGCAGGAAAGGAAAAGGCACAGCTCTCCTTATCAGGCCAACAGCTCACTAAACCTCTACATTTCCTCCTTCAATAAACACTCTAGTTCTTCTGTCTATATGGACTAAAGATGGACCACAGGGAAAAGACTGGGGTCAGTTTGGTTCCCTTTCTGGAAGCCCCAGAGAGGTCATCTGGTAGCAACTGTTTCCATCTATTTCCATCCAGTATTCCTGCTATTTCAAGATAGGAGGAAAGTCAGGTTAACATCCTATTTCATTCGAATTATGGCTTTCACAGATTAGGGTAATTGGTGTAATCTCTAGACTTCAGAAATCATGTACCTGTACCCTATTTCCTGCTGTGGCAGAGAAGAGAGCCTGGGGTCCAGAAAGGGGAAGACTGGCCTAGCAGCCCAGGGACAACCCCCAGAAACCCTGACCTGAGACTTACGTCCCATCCCCTGCTCTTCCCTCGATAGTCTCCACCAGACCAGTGAATCATCTCATTGGAAATCGTGTTCAGCACAGTCCTTTGTTTACTGGAAGTCAAGGCTTCTGGAAAAGCCCAAGGCTGAAGCTGTGGTGCCGACTGGGGGTTGGGGGCAGGGAGTGGATCTCTGGCTCCAGGAAAGGGAGCAAAAAGCTAATGCCAGGCAGGTCAAGAGCCCTAAAGGGGAAATGTGACAGTAATTAAGGAGGAAGCTGGCCTTCTCATCCTGGGTCGTGACCACTCCCTATAGTCTCTGTCGAGGTCACTTGAAGCGGAAGATTGTATCCGGCCAGACACTGGAGGCACAAGCCCAGCAAAGTGTTCAGGACAGCTTTATTTAATTCCCTGTCCATATGGAAATGCCCTGCACTAAACGGTTTGGAAGCCACAATTGCATTAGCCGTCTGGAGCTCCCATAAGCTCAATCAAGCCATAATCAAGGATCTTCTGTGATTGTCCATTATCTGCCTCTCAGCCAGAGAGGCACGTTCTTGAGGGAAAGTGATCAGAGAGCTGCGTTCCTGGCACTAATTACATGCTAGCCTGCATCTGTGTCCCTCCCGCGGCCGTCAGGAGCCATTGTGGATGGCCCTGGAACATCTCACCCGTTTCTGTGCAGGTGACCCTGAGCAGGCTCAGCGCCCAGAATAGACTCCATGCTGATCAGTCCAAATACAGCTTCCCAGGCAGACGAGGTCTTGCTAGTGCAAATGTGACTGCATGTTTTACATTGAAAGCACCCTGAGGTGCTTAGGAAGGGGCTACTGCTGGGTCAGCAGATAATTCACGACGGGAGCTTAGAAAACATCTGGAGATGCAGCAAAAACAGCCAGATGGGCACCTCTTAAGATCAGCAAGGAAACAGAGGAAGCAAGCACTAGAGGCATCAACCAGCCCCACCAAAGAAAAGGTCATCATCGTTTGGGGTGGGGAGAGTAAGCCCGGCCACTGTCTGGCTTCTGCTGATTTCTAGCAATGTTCTCTCAATCCCCACATCATGTGTCCTCAGCTTCAGCTGAATTGGGCTCTCTGGCCCCACACACTCCCACCTCCCTCCCCCACTCCCTGCTGTCTGGTTGTTTGCTTGCCCTCAACACGGCATGTCCAAACAGTTTAAATCTGGAGTTGTTCAACCTCCAATGCCAGGGTGGCTACAAAGCCTTCCATGTTCACCCAAGTGAGATGTGGCCTCTCCCTTCACTTAAGTCCCCAGCAGCATCTCTTCTGGTGCTTCTCAGTCTGTGCTACAGCAGTTGTGTTCAGTAGACTGAGAACTCCTCAAGAATAGGAGCTGCCTCCAGCTTCATATTTCCTTTAAGAAATGTAAAAAAATCGCTGGGCACAGTGGCTCACGCCTATAATCCCAGCACTTTGGGAGGCCGAGGCAGATCACTTGAGGTCGGGAGTTCAAGACCAGCCTGACCAACATGGAGAAACCCCATCTTTACTAAAATACAAAATTAGCTGGACGCGATGGTACATGCCTCATCAATCCCAGCAACTCGGGAGGCTGAGGCAGGAGAATCACTTGAACCTGGAAGACGGAGGTTGTGATGAGCCGAGATCACACCATGGCATTTCAGCAAGAGTGAAACTCCATCTCAAAAAAAAAAAAAAAAAGGAAGTGTAAAATATCACACAAAAGGTTGGTCGGATATGCTGGCTCACGTGTGTAATCCCAGTTCTTTGGGAGGCTGAGGTCAGCAGTTGGAAGTTGCAGTGATGTTTATGCCACTGCACTCTAGCCTGGGCAGTGTAATGAGTCACTGTCTCAAACAAACAAACAAACAAAAGACCCACAAAAGAACAGAGAATAATAAAACTGTCACATGCGTCCCTTCCACCAGAACAAATTATCGTTAAATCTGTACCACACTTGCTTCATTTAAAAAAACAGAAACCAGAAAACATTGTAGATAAAGTTGATGTCACCCTAGCAGAGCTATTAAGATAAAATAAAACTAATACATGGCTCTGGAGCCAGACTATTTGGGTTCAAATCCCCATTCTGCCATTTATTAAAAAGTTGACTGTGGACAAATTACTCAACCCTTCTGTGCCTCAGTTTCCACTTCTGTAAAAACTGTGGAATGTTGTCACTAAGATTCAATGTATTAATGCATGTAAAACTCCTAGAAGAGCACCTGCCTGTAATATTCAATAAATGTGAGCTATTATTTAATCTTCCATCCCTGAACCTATTTTGCAATGCACCCCCTCCCAACTCACAACAGTGGCAACCATATCATGAGTTTAGTATACATGTGCTTTCGGTTCAAGCTTTGCACTTGTAATTACAAATGTACACAGACACGAAAAAACTATAGTATTTTTTGTATGTGTTCCTTAATTTATCTAAATAATGTATCGGTTAGTATCCTTTGAGTTGCAAGTACTGAAAGCCCACCTCTACCTGGCTGAAACTTTGAAGAGGATTAACTAGCTTCCATACCTGAAAGTTTAATGGCAAGGAAGATTTCAGGGTTGACCTGATTTATCAGCTCAAAAATGTCATCAAGGACCCACTTTCTTTTGATACCTGGCCCATCTTTCTTTCCATGGCGTCAGCTTTATCCAGGGGCTAGCTTCTCCTCACGGTTATAAGACTACCAATGGCTCCAGGACTGCAGGCCTTGCTGGGAGAGAGGGGTTCATTCAAGAAATGCTCTGAGAAAAGTGAGGAAGCTGCTTCTCCAGAAGCCTCAGGAAACTTCTCACTTATGGCCTAGAACGGTTTATGCATCTCTGAACCAGACATGATGGCCATGGGTTGAGATTCTATTGATAATCCTTGGCCTGGGACATGTGTTTTTGTAAGGGGACGGTAGAGTCAGCCTCTCTAAAGGCACATAGGCTGCACAAGTTGCTGTGGACACCTGCACAAAATTATAGCAAGAGAATGGGGAGTGGATGCTGAGGAGGCAACAAGATCCTCTACAAATGGTATCATAAAACTTACATTGTTGGCTGGGCGTGGTGGCTCACGCCTGTAATCCCAGCACTTTGGGAGGTCGAGGCGGGCAGATCACAAGGTCAAGAGATCGAGACCATCCTGGCTAACACGGTGAAACCCTGACTCTACTAAAAATACAAAAAATTAGCTGGGTGTGGTGGCACCTGCCTGTAGTCCCAGCTACTCGGGAGGCTGACGCAGGAGAATCGCTTGAACCCGGGATGCAGAGGTTGCAATGAGCCGAGATCACGCCACTGCACTCCAGCCTGGCGACAGAGTGAGACTTAGTCTCAAAAAAAAAAAAAAAACCCACAACGTTACATTGTTCTGCAGTCTGCTTTTCTCATTTAAGGTTTTGTCTTGATTTTGAGATCTTTCTGTTTGGTATATAGACATCTAGTTTATTCCTCTTAAAAATGAATAATATTCTATCATATAAATAAAGGCACATTTCTGTGGCCATTTCCCTACTGATAGATTTTTTTATTGTTTCTGTGTTGATTTTTTTTTTTTTTTTTTTTTTTTAGTATTGCAAACCAGGGTGCAATGAACAACAGCCTTAGAGACTGTCTCAGTCATCTTTGTGTTTGCCTCTAACTCCTGCAGTGACCAAGCCCAGGGGAGGGCTCAGCAGAATCCTGTTGCATGAATGAATGAATGAGTCAATGAGTAAATGAATAAATTATCTTTTTTCCCAGCTAAGAGCTATTGAAATAGTCATTGCAGGATGCTGGTTATGGAACCTATAATGCTAGCATTCAAATGGCGCCTTTACTTTCCTACAGGGGCAAATGAAGGCTCAGAGAGGGAAAGTTGGAAGTCACATCATGAGTCTACAGCACAACTAGCATTTGAACCCAAGTTCACTGACTCCAGACAGCTCTTCTCTCCACTCAACTGTATCCTTTACTGCTCTGGGCCACTCATGTCACTCTTTAACTAAATTCTTTTGCTCCTATAATTTCTTCTACAAATTCACCTGTAGTTTCCACAACCTTACATGTGCTTCTCTCCCAGATCGGTGGATGGGCTCCCCGTGGGCATGGCTCAGGGCTGATGCTTCTCTGTTAGCCAAGAGTAAGGCAGACTCCAAATGCATCCCAGGCTGTCCTCATATAGGCCCCTCCTGAAGGACAATGGCCCAGGGTCCAAGAACCTCTGGCAGGAGCCATCAGAGATTTTATAACCCAGTTGTCCAGCAAGAACCACTGTCACACATCTTCTGGCTCCTTCTTGGATAAGTGACAAGCCAGTCACAACCTCCTTTGGTGGCCACTGTGTTTTGGACAGTTCTGCCTGAAAGCCTCACCTGCCTCAAACACCTATCCAGTGCTATTCCCCTGCCTTTTGGAACCACTAAGACTAAAGCCAAATCCATTTTCCATGTGCCAGTCTTTCCAATACCAGAGGGAACCCAAGTGTGCTATTCCTCAGGGGGAAAAAAAGTTTCCAATTCCCAAATCCAACCTGTGCAGAATGGTTTTAAAGGCTCACGTGTGCACACACACACACACACACACACACACACACACACACACACACAGCCTTGGCTGCCCTCTCCTACCCACTTTTGTTTGACTATGCTCCTAATAGAATGCAGGCAAAGACAGGATCTCCTTCCTACTGTCTGAGCAGCTGGCACTCACTCTTTGGGTATCAGCCTAAGCATCAATTCCTTTGGGGAGTCTTCCTTGAACTCCAAAATCTGGGTCTTAGGTGTTTTGCTTTGCTTTTTTTTTTTTTTTTTCCAAAATGGAGTCTTGCTGTGTTGTCCAGGCTAGAGTGCAGTGGCATCATCTCAGCTCACTGCAACCTCCGTTCAAGTGATTCTCCTGCCTCAGCCTTCCAAGTAGCTGGGATTACAGGCACATGCCACCACACCTGGCTAATTTTGTATTTTTAGTAGAGATAGGGTTTCACTATGTTGGCCAGCTGGTCTGGAACTCCTGACCTAAAGTGATCCGCCTGCCTCAGCCTCCCAAAGTGCTGGGATTACAGGCATGAGCCACCGCACCGGGTCTGAGTTAGGTGCTCTTGTCGGTGCCCTTGTTCTACCCTGCAGTTCCCTAACTCAGCAGTCATCACCCCAGAGTGCATGGTCAGTATTCTTGTGAGTACCTAACAAGGCTGGGAGCTCCTTGAGGGGAAGGATAATGTCTGGTATGTTCCCTGCTTTATTTCCAAAGCTCAGCATACTGCCCAGCCTCTTATGGGCACTGCATGCACTGTTATGAAACAAATTAATGGTAAAAGAATTTCACAATAGAAGAGAAAATGAAAGAATGAAAAAAGAAAAAAGAAAAAATTTTAAGTGCAGGTAGAAAAAAGGAATAAAACAGGAAAAGGAAAAAATATGGTTTGATTTGTGAAAAATCAAGAGGTTCATTCCTTCCCTTGTTCCCAGCTCAGTGTGTCTCTCTGCAGAGCCTGGAATGCCCATGGCTCCCGGCATTGCACAGTCTCTCATCCTGTCTGCTGCTCGTAAACTTGCAGGCAACTCACACCTTCATTGAGCAGCTGGTCTCTTGTTGTTGGGAAAGTCAAGGCAAGAGCAAGATAAAGAGCTGGGGTGGGAGGGACGTGATGGTATACCAGGTCCGCAGGAGGCCACAAGATAAAATGGAACGTTGACCTGAAACACCGGGTTTACTTCAGGATGTATCCAGGAAGTAAAGGGAACAATATAGGACCTCTTTAATATTAAAGTTGGATTCATTATAAAGAAGTATGCAAAATCTGGGTTCCTTTTAAAAATAAAGCACAAGACCTCAAGGAAATCTTGTTGTTGTATAAGAAAGAAGCATCATTTATTCATTCATTCCCTTTTTCAATGGAATTCTTCTGTGCCAGGCACTGTTCCAGGCTCTAAAAATACAATAGTGAAAAAAAAAACCAACAACAAAACCCATTTCCTTCATGGAGCTTACATTTTAGTGATGGGAGATACGCAATAAACAAAATAAATAAGATATATGATAAGTTAGGCGGTGATAAGTGTTGTGGAGAAAAATTAAACCAGAGAAGCAAGGCGAATAGGAATTTTGGCAGAAATGTGTGAAGGAGTATGCATGGAGAGAGGGCTGTGACTTTAAATACAGAGGTCAGCATGGGCCTCCTGAGAAGGTGACACGTGGGAAGGATCCAAGGGAGATGTGGTGAAGAAAACACAGAAGGCATGGGAGTAAGCTCCCAGGGAAGGGGACGTTTGGGATAAGAGTGGAAGTGAAGAGGTCAGCTTAAATCTGTTAAGTATGAGAAGCCTAGGGGAAATCCAGGTGAGATCCAGAGAAAGTTTTTGTAAAAATGGAGCTCAGGAAACAACTCCAGATCGAGTTCAAGATGGAATTATATAGTTGTCAGCAGAGAGAAGATAAACCACAACAGACAAGAGTGGGAGAGCCTTCTAAAAGAATTGGGGGCATGGGTTAAAATCACAGGTATGGATGAGGTGGCCAGGACAACGTGTTGTTTAAAGATAAACTGTATAGAGGCCATTTGCAAAAAATGTTTATTAAATGCTCACTATGAACAGGGCGTTGAGCTAAGTGCTTTATATTAATTGTGCCATTTAATTCTCACAGCAACTATTGATATTTTAGTGATGAAGAAACGGAACCTTTAGAAGTTTAAATAACGTTTCCAAAGTCTCACCATTGATAAGAAGTGAGCCTGGGTTGGCCACAGTGGTTCGCACCTGTAATCCCAGCACTTTGGGAGGCTGAGGTGAGCGGATCACTTGAGTCTAGGAGTTCAAGATCAGCCTGGGTAACATGGCAAAACCTGGTCTCTACAAAAATTAGCCATGCATGGTGGCACATGCCTGTAGTCCCAGCTACTTGGGAGGCTGAGGCAGGAGAATCGTTTGAGCCCAAGATGCGGAGGTTGCAGTGAGCCAAGACTACACCATTGCACTCCAGCCTGGGTGACAGAACATGACCCTGTCTGAAAGAAGGAAGGAAGGAAGGAAGGAAGGGAGGGAGGGAGGGAGGGAGGGAAAGAAAAGAAAAAGAAAGTTGTGTCTGTTTCAAACACAGTGTTCACACTCTTAACCCCTAGAGTTCATTCTGCCAAAGACCGTATCCCCCAAAGACCTACTGTGAACGCTGTTCCTGGCCTCCAGCTGCTATTTGTCTTGGTCCCTAGCAATGGATTAATTTCATACTTTCAGAGGTGAACTCCCAGCCCAGGGGAAGCTACTGTGCACACACACATACTTTTTTTAAAACAACTAGAGACTCAGAGTCTCAAAATGCCCCAAAAGTTTCTGTATCATCCAAATTAACTCACAGGGCTCTGTTCAGGAAGTTCTTACCAGCCCTCTGCCTCCTCAGCCTGAAGCAAGTCGGGCCTCTGAGGCCATGCAGACCACAAAAGCTGGACACCAGTGGGAAGGAACAGATACTCCAGTGCCTAACCCTTCTCTCTCAGTGACCCGCAGCTGCCTGCCGCAGAAATTTTACAAAATCACCCAGGAGCATACAACCTGCTCTCTTCCACATTATAGTTAATAGATGCAAATCCATGATTAATATTTTCCTCCACTGATTCTGATTTCATTCTGCTAGTGATTATACTGATGGCAACAGTTGAGGGGATTAAAAATCCTGTTTAATTCGAGTTAGGTTTTTTTTTTTAACTTTGCTGATAAATTTTAAATGTCAAGTGCTTTGGTGTCTTCCACAAGAAGCAGAGGCCAAATGAGGAGGCCAGCAGTAGTAGCAGGGAGCTCAGAAACAGCTCAGAGAAAGTCAGAACTTAACCGTATGACCCATATTCCACACAGCTAATGAAAATGGAGCACAGAGCTTGCCCAGTGGCTCCCGAAGTCCTCATATCAACTGCATCTTTTCCACTTAATGATCCTCAATAATGAAGGCACTGGGGAAACCTTGCAATTTAAAGAAGCCCCTTAGGGAGCCCTGTTGTAAGGCAAATACTTGCCCCTTGGTTGATCTCTTTGTAAGTCTAGTGTGCGTTTTTAAACCTGAAAAAAAATGCAGATATATAGCATCTACAGTCTTCTCACTTCTATACCCCTTCCTTCCCTCCCCAAATCCTATTTTCTCTTCCTCAACACATGATGAAAGTTCCTTGAGAAGCCAGGTCAGCCAAATCCTAGATACACGTCCAAATTCCCCACTCTGGGGGTGGTGCTATTGAGGGTGGAAATGGCAAATGGGAACCTGAGAAATCAGGACTTTGGTTTGTGTTTTTTAGTTTGCCCACAAATCCAGGGCACTGCTTCTGTCAATCTCCCAGAGAAAAGATGAGTTAGCAGGAACACATACACGGGAATTCAGCCTTGGTGGGATGGGAGTGCGGAGAGTGAATCTGAATGAGTGAAATCTCAATTTGTTTTTTCCCTGCCTCCTGTGTGGCCCCCCTCCTCCTCCCTCTGGCCCAGCCCTGCTAGTTTGCCAACTCATTCTCGGTAACTATGGTTGGGTGGGGGACATAGGCAGCCAGTCACTAATGACACAGCCAGTTAAGGGGTAAAGTGATTCCACCAGTTGTCGTTAACAAAGCTCTGAGGCTAAAATCCGGGTCATCAGGTCTTTACCCCTCCCCAGGGTTGAGGATCTCCCCCGCCCCCACATACCAGGAGCCCTTTGTCTGTAGCTCTCCCTCCCCCATCCCAGCACCAGCATGGATTTCTTCGTATTTAGTATCACAATTAATTGTATACAGCGTCTGGTCTGTACAGAGAGTCCCTAGAGCAAAAGAGTGTGCTTTTTCCTCCTCCCTCATTTCTATGCAACCCCGTCATCACCTTTTTGCCATTTGGACTTTCTGCAATGCGCAAAACAATCACCAGAATAGAGGAAACAAAGAAACAAATACGATCAAACTTCTTCCCAAGCAAGAATCTCCCCTGGTCAGACTAGGCACCATTCTTGCAGACACCTCTCCAGATGATTCTGATGTAACCTCTAGATTAAGAACTTGTGCCATAGGAGTTTGTTGTGCTCAGAAAGGGGAAGAGAAGAGGGAGACAGAGAATAAAGAACATGCATAAAATAACTAGACTGGAATTACTCCATCTCCACGTGCTCCTGAGTTTAACTCATGTACCTGTCCTTGATCAGGTACAAGATCTGCTTCCTCTCTTGCCCGTTGACCACTGATTCTCTACAAAGCTCAGAGAATGCCTTTTAAGACACAAATTGGAGCATGCCATTGCCCTGCTTAAACCCACGCAGATGTTTCCATTGTATTTAGAATAAAATATTCCTGAACGCAGCACGCGGTGCTCCTCTTGGCTCACCCCTGCCTGTGTCTTCAACTTCTTTTTTGCACACCTCTCTCTCCCTTTTCCTACTATGCACCAGCCACACCAGCCTTGTGGTTGTGGAATCTGCTGTTCCTTATGCCACAAGAGATCCTAGAGCATTTGTCTTAATGTTCTGCCCCAGTTATCCACAATGTTGGTTCCTTCTTGTTGTTGCTGTTGTTGAGACAGGGTCTCTCTCTGTCCTCCAGGCTGGAGTGCAGTGGTGCAATCTCAGTTCACTTCAACCTCCACTTCCCAGGCTCGGGCAATTCTCGTGCCTCAGCCTCACAAGTAACTGGGATGGATGCCACCTATGGTGGCGGGGGCCACCATGCCTGGCTAATTTTTGTATTTTTAGTAGAGACAGGGTTTACCATGTTGGCCAGGCTGGTCTTGAACTCCCGACCTCAGGTGATTCCCCCACGCCTTGGCCTCTTAAAGTGCTGGGATTTCAGGTGTGAGCCACCATACCCAGCCGGTTCCTTCTTGTATTTCCCGTGTCAGGTCAAATGTCATCTTCTCAAATAGACCCTCCTTGACCCACTAATCTAAAGTAGCAAGCTCCTCACTCACACTGTCACATGACGCTGCTTTACTGCCTCTGTAGTACTTCTCCCTATCTGAGGTTATCTTACTTACCTGTTACTTGTCTATTACTATCTGTCTCCCACCTGCTAAAAGGCAGGCTCTGGAGATCTCAGATCTTATTTGTTATGTCCATTGTTCTGTTCTATTTGGTGCTTTGCAATGGGGTAGGGGATCAGTAAAGTGTTTGTTGAATGAATGATTTATGTCGTTCTTATTGGTAAACGTGCTCTACTTTCTAATAATTTATTTGGTAATACTTCTAGGAACTTGTAGCAAAAAGTAGACATTTTTTCACATTTAAATTGCAAAGAGAAGAAATATAATTTTACTAATTTCAAGGATATGCTTTGTTAACCAAAATTTCTAAGTAGTTCTAACTATGTTACTTTAATTAGTAGACAAACCTATCTGTAATTAGTACATCAATTATATGCAAATGAAACTGCCAATATCCCTGAATTCGTTTTGTCCCCTTAAGCAGTTGCAACATTCTCCGCCTTCACCATGTAATTTTGTTTACAAGACTATTTTGTTTACTAGTCTCTTAATTCATAAACAGTGTAGAAAAAGAAACATCAGTCTTGTACCAGCTGAATTATCACACATCCAAATCACTGGAAACCTGGTTATTAAGTGATGGAATCATCTCTGAATATATGACAAGTCTAGGATAGATTAGTCACAAGCCTGAACTGCACTTGGGAAACATAAAGCTGTTTGGGGGCCATCATTTTATTCTTGAAAACTTCCAGTACCTTATTTATTTTTATTTATTTATTTGTTTTTTCTTTTTTTGAGATGGAGTCTAGCTCTGTCGCCCAGGCTGGAGTGCAGTGGCGCAATCTTGGCTCACTGCAACCTCTGCATCCCAGATTCAAGTGATTCTCCTGCCTCAGCCTCCCAAGTAGCTGAGATTATATGTGCGTGCCACCATGCCCAGCTAAGTTTTGTATTTTTAGATGGGGTTTCGCTATGTTGGCCAGGCCGGTCTTGAACTCCTAACCTCAGGTGATCCACTGTCTCAGCCTCCCAAAGTGCTGGAATTGCAGGCATGAGCTTTTGTGCCAGGCCCTAATTTTTGTATTGTATTAGAGACAGGATTTCACCATGTTGGCCAGGCTAGTCTTGATCTCCTGAGCTCAAGTAATCCACCTGCCCGGCCTCCAAAGTGCTGGGATTACAGTTGTGAGCCACCGTGCCTGGCCTTAGCATCTCCTTTGACTTCTTAAGCCACAGTCACTATAAAGAGTCAATCACCAAAGACGAGATTTGCTGTCATTGCAGTAGAAGATCAGCTCTCACCAGCTGGAACAAGCCTCCTACCCCTTGAAAGCCAGGGATTAACTAAAGATAATTCTCAGAGCTTGCAGACTTTCAGACATAGAGGAGTCAGAAGTGGGCAACAGAGGAATGTGATTTCCCAGAGATGATCCAAATCAATGGAGTCATCAAAACATAAATACATCAAAAAGATAGTTATACACTCACAGCAGCATTACTCACAGTCGTCAAGAGGTGGAAGCAACCCCGGTTATCCATCCATGGATGAATGGATAAAAAGAGTGTGGTCTATATATACAAGGGAACATTATGTAGCCTTAAAAGGGGAAGAAATTCTTGACACATACTACATCATGGATGAACCCTAATGATATTAAGTGAAGTGAAATAAGGCAAATGCTATATAATTCCATTTATATGAGGCAGCTAAAGTAGTCAAATTCATGGCAACAGAAAGTAGAATGGTGGTTGCCAAGGGCTGAGGAAAAAGGGAAATGAGTTGTTTAAGAGTTTCATTCTTACAAGATGGAAAAGTTCTGGAGATCCACTGCCCAACAATGTGAATATACTGAACACTACTGAACTTTGCACTTAGAAATGCACTTATATATACATACATAAATTTTATGCTATGTATATTTTGCAATTAGAAATTTAAAATATTGAAAATAACTACATATTAGGAATAATTTTAAATATAAAGAAAACCAACTGTAACCGAATTCATAGGATTAAGTACTGCTGTGTCTTATCATAAAACTATTTAGACTTTCCAGCCCTCAAAAGAAATAATCACATATTTGATTCCTACCAACACTCTGGTTATGACAACTTTTCCCAACTTACTGGTTTGGTCCCATAATTAATAGTGATTGTTCCCATTAGAGCTTCCAAAATGCTACTGGTTAAGCTTAGAAATACGGTGCTGGAATTTACTCTTTTGTCTCCAAGAAAATTCTTAATTTTAAAAAGCTCAATATTTTTAAATACAAAGATAAAATAACCTATAACTTATGAAAAAAAACTTACATGTCCATCGTCTCTCTTCCTAACAATGATTCTCCATTTGTATATTTACCCTTCCAGTTTATTATTGTAGTCATTGTATACATGCCATTTTGCCTGTGTTTCTTTTTTCATTTGCTATTATGCTATAGGTATTTTTCCACATTTTATGTTTTCATCAAAATTATTTTTAATGGCTATATAATATTCCATTGAGTTGATGACCCTAATGAGCTTAACTATTGGCTTATTTTTGAACAGTCATTTCTGTTCTTCTAATAAAGATAAAATAGCTTTGGATATTTAAACCACTCCTGATACACTTAGTGTTTTTAATGATTGCTGTTAGAGACATAAACTAAGAGACACTTATAGAGCCGAAAGGGCTATGGGATCAATTTCCCCTTTTCCTTAGTTGAGGAAGACTCTGAACCTATACACTAAACAGCACTCATCAGCCTAGTTAGATTTTCCTTGAGGCAAATTCATGACCCCACGCAATGCTAAGTAGGCTATCGAAATGTGGATGGTTTTGCATAAATCTTTTTGTGACATTGATTCAAATGGCAGCAATGACATGTTTCTGTTTAAATCCCACATATAACAACATTTGAGTACTTCGGTGAATAAATTCCTCAACTTTCCTGAGTCCTGGGTAATTTCTGAAACCACAGGATGGATTTGAAGACCAGTGCTTACTTGGCTATTTATTTGTTTTAACATCAAGAGTAGATTTCATTCACCTGTTATGAAGTTTTAGCTCTTGCTCTTCCCCCTCTGCCCGGTACACTTCCCCTTCACCAAGCCTGCTCCACTCATCTTTTCCATCTCAGCTCAAATGTCACTCCCTTAGGAAAGCTTTCCCTGACACTTCCTCTCCCAAGTAGATCAGTTCCCTCATGGTATGTTCTCGTAGTTTCCTGAACTTCCCCTCCATTGCATTTATCAGTCCATAATTATATATACTCATACAAGTATCTGATGATGTTTGTCTCTCCCCTCTAGATGTAATCTCCATGAGCCAGACACTGGGTCTGTTTTCCTCACTGTATCCCAGTCAGTATCTAGCAGATAGTACATAATAGTATTTGTTGAATGAATTAAATGTCATCAGGAGCCAACAGGTTAAGAAAGAGGGAGAGGCCGAGCGCAGTGGCTCATGCCTGTAATCCCAGCACTTTGGGAGGCTGAGGTGGGTGGATCACCTGAGCTCAGGAATTGGAGACCAGCCTAACCAACATGGCACACACACAAAAAAACAAAAAACTGGGCATGGTGGTGCACGCCTGTAGTCCCCAGCTACTCGGGAGGCTGAGGCAAGAGAATTGCTTGAACCCAGGAGGTGGAGGTTGCAGTCAACCAAGATCGCACCACTGCACTCCAGACTGGGCGATAGAGAGAGCCTCTGTCTCAAAAAAAAAAAAGAAAAAGAAAAAAGGAAAAATGATAGAAGAAAGAAAGGATGAGAGGGGGAGCAACCAAAAGACAGGGGCTGGCTATTTTGGCATAGTCCACTTCTCCACATTCAGGAAAAACATTGTGACAGTTTTAACAATCCATAAATCAAAGATTCCACCATAACTTTTCTTCCTAAAAGTAGTCTGGAACTGTCTCCAGTTTCTCCTCCCTTCCCTTCTTTCATTCTTAGATGCATAAAGTACCTGTCCACTTCTGCTCTTTACATTTCTTTGTTATGTCTAATCTTTTAAGACTGTACTTTTAGAAAACAAAGTTTACTTCTTCCTTACATCCTATTTGCATGACCAACAGGAGATCATATATAGTCAATAAATGTTAGTTCCTCTTTCCTAAAATTCATATGAAATGTCAAGAGACCCCCAAATAACCAAAACAATGTTGAAAAAAGAAAAACAAACTTGAAAATCTTACAATACCTGATTTCAAAACTTACTGCAAAGCTATAGTAATCAAAATAATGTGGTACTGGCAAAAAGATAGACATATTAGCCCAGGGAATAGACAGCCCAGAAATAAACCCTCACATATTTTGTCAAATGATTTTCAGCAAGGGCATCAAAAAAGCACAGTTTTTTCAACAAACGATTGTGAATATTTTGCATTAGATATCTGCATACAAGAAAATGAAGTTTGACCCTTTGCATCATATACAAAAATTAATCTCATATACAAAAATTAACTCAAAATGGACCAAAAACCTAACTGTAAGAGCTAAAACTATAAAACTCTTAGAAGAAAACACAGGGGAAAAGCTTTTTGACCTAAGCTATGGCAATTATTTCTTCACTATGACACCAAAAGCACAGGCAACAAAAGAAAACATACATAAATTGGACTTCATCAAAATTTAAAACTTCTGTGCATCAAAGGACACAGCCAACATAACCAACAGAGTGAAAAGACAGCCCACAGACTGGGAAAAAATATCTGCAAATTATATCTGTGATAAGGAGTTAATATCCAGAAAATATAACTAAACCACAACAAAAAACCCAACCTAACTAGAAAATGGGCAAAGGACTTGACGAAACATTTCTCTAAAGAACATACACAAATGGCCAATAAGTGCATGAAAGGACGCTCAGCATCACTAATCATTAGAGAGGTGTGAATGAAGACCACACTGAGATACCAGCTCACACACATCAGAATAGCGACTATCAAAACATTCCAGAGAATAACAAGTGCTGGTGAGGATGTGGAGAGATTGTGCACTGTTGATAGAAATGTAAAATGATGAAGCTGCTATAGAAAACAATACAGTGGGTCCTCAGAAAATTAAAGAGTAATTACCACGTGATCAGCAATTCCACTTCTGGGTATATACACAAAAGAATTAAAAGCAGGGTCTTGCACATGTATCTGTACATCCGTATTCACAGCAGCATGATTCTCAATAGCCAAAAAGTAGAAGCAAGCCAAGTGTCCATTGACAGATGAATGGATAAGCAAAATGTGGTATGTATACCTACAATGGAACATGATTTAGTCTTAAAAAGGAAGAGATTCTGACTCACGCTACAACATGGATGAAACTTGAGGGTGTTGGCCAAGTGAAATAAGGCAGTCACAAAAGGAAAAATACGATATAATTCCTCATATTCCACTTATATGAGGCACCTAGAGTTGTCAAATTTATAGACAGAAAATAGAAAGTTGCCAGGATCTGAGGACAGGGAGAAATGGGAAGGTGTTTAATGGATACAGAGTTTCAGTTTTACAAAATGAAAGGAGTTCTATGGGTGGTGGTGATGTTTGCACAACAATGTGAGCATAATACCACTGGAATGTATATTTAAAATGGTTAAGATGTTAAATTTTGTTATGTGTATTTTATCCCAATCTAAAAAAATATGAGTTCCTTCTCTATTCATTCCTATTGTGAACTCCTCACAGAGCCTGGAATGGCATCTTGCATCCAGCATCCATCAATAAATGTATAAGCGAACGGATGACCAGATCTAGAGTTGGAAGGTACCTTTGGCGAAACCCTCTATCCAGCTGATGATTGCTTCCAGGTTGTAGGACACTCACTACCTCTCAAAGCATGCCATTTCTTCTTCATTAGAAAACTCTTCTTCACGCCACCTTTAAGCTGAAATATGACTTCCCTGTAATATTTCCCCTTCCTCAGTGATCATAGCTCTGCCTTCTGGGCCCAGAGAGAACAGGTCAAATTTCCACCTCATCTGACCACTTTCATGCAATAAAAGAGCTCTGTGCCCTGCGAGAGTTAAAGCCTCACCCCAAATGCATCTTCTCCTGCAGAGAGACAGTCTAACTTTTGCGGTTAGATCACACTTAAAAGCCTCAGGAGGAGTATCTGATCCTGGTTCATTCCAAAGATGCACTAAATGGCAAGAATATGGAGGCAACATGTGAACCCGATGCTCTCCTTGTGGGAGGGGACTCCTATCTTGGAAGAACAAGAACTATTTAGCTTGGAGTAGCGAAATCTCTGAGTGAGACACCACCTGTCTTGAAGACCATTCTATGGCAGAGGAAGCCTTGATCTGGATCTACATCCATAGGATAAGTTACAGCAAAGCAGATTTCAACTCAATTATATTAAAAAGACTCAAGAACTGCAAGTACATAAAAACTCATAGAATAGTAGTCGCTGTAGGAATCATTACTATTAGGCCCCTGCTTCAACTTCATCTCCCCTTTGAATTCAGAAAATAAACACACACACGTACACATGCACCCCATCTATCACACCAGGCG
The DNA here is from genome assembly GCA_036589455.1 of Ateles fusciceps. Lineage (NCBI taxonomy): Eukaryota > Metazoa > Chordata > Mammalia > Primates > Atelidae > Ateles > Ateles fusciceps. Next base: position 10,020,024 of record JAZHEH010000733.1, read on the forward strand.
TACTGTGGCACCGTCCGTGGCTGACACAAAACATTCTAGAAGTATTTCAGTTTTAATGCAGATACACATAGCACAGCTAGTTTCAAAATTAAACAACAATGAAAACGTCACCACTGAGAAGAAACTATGCAAAGACCTTCAGTCTCAGGCCCTTGTTCACTCAGGAGTACCTTGAGACCTGTGTCTTCCTGTTCAGCTGCAGTCATGGTTCTAACCTGGTTCTTCTCACGGTTGGGATCCTCTGACCTTTTATGTCCTGGCAATGACTTCTATGCATTTTGGCAGTGATTGTCTGAATCTCTAATTCAACCCTGATCTCAGCCTCTCGGGCTTTCTCTCTCCTTTAATTCCTTCCGCGGATGGCTGTGGCTTCTGCCGAGTCTACCCTTCCTGGAGCAACCCGTGCTTTTGAAAAATGACCATGCCAAAGGGGAACTAACACTCCCAGCCTGGAGCAGGTCTTGTCAATCTGATTTTTAAATGATGGAGGAGGAGGTTTGAGGACAAAGCTCATGGTGGCATTACAGCTATCAGGGACGATGCAAAGATCAAGTGAAAAGGGGAAAAGCCTCTTCTAAATGTGAGCATATTCACAGACTGAGGACAGAGAGGTATTTAAAGTAAACTGGAACAAACCTGCAACATCCGGTGCGTTCTGCCTTCAAAAATAGCTGCCAGTTAGAAAGGGTTATTTACATATTGATTTCATGCTAACTTTGTAATGGAATGTGCTGCCTGCCTGCCTGAGACCTAACAACTGTCATCATAATTTTTTCTAAAAATACAGTCAGAGAAAAACACTCATTGAACCCTCCACTGGAAAGTGGCTGCAAAAGACCCCTGATCCCAAATCTGTTTGAAAGACCACCGCCAAGGGCAGGGACCCTCAACAACTGCAACCGAGGAACATTTCACAGCGGCAGCTGGCCCCTCCCTTCTTCCAAACAGCCAATATTTTTTGTCTTTCTAGAAAACCTGTCTTGTTCAAAGGTAAGAGTGTTGAGGAGTGGGGGAAGGATGACTCTCTGGAGCAGAGCAGCCTTTGTGGAAACTCCAGCTGGCCTCTCTTCAGAAATAATGGATGGGGAAGGGGCCCGAGTGCCCACCAGCCCCAGCGCTCCATCCTGGGCGCATTTCTGCCACGGTTTCTCCCGGCATCTCTCTACCAAGGATCCCCACTTCTCCCGCCTCCTAATAGCCAGCTTCTAGTGATTCTCACTTGGGCTCTTTCCGAACCCCTCCCCAGCTCACCCACCCCCACCCCCCACTCCCAGGTTTGTCTCTGTGGATCCTACAGAGCTGAGCCCAGGCGGTTCTGTCGTCGCTCCTCAGTGCAATATTAGCAATTTAAATGCTTCTTTGCCAGGCCTGATGGAGCTGATTCGGTTGTGATCCTGGGCATATGGATGGCATATTTGCTGCGAGCTAGGTGAGACGCGTCGCAGAGGACCGCTGCCAGCCCTCGCAGCCGCCTTCTCCCACTCCCAGGCGGCTGGGGCTGGCCGCGGAGCCGCGAAACCGGCCGGAGCCGGCGGAACTGCGGCCCACTTTGTCTCCAGCCGGCCCCCGCTGCTGGGGGACAAATCTTTCATTCATGAACAAGAGCTTGTTAGGCCAACGCCAGACTCCAAAGCCACTTAATTAAATTGTGGAAAGTTGCTTGGCCCCGGTGGGAAATTTGCACACAAAGACCCGGGGTCCACGCTCCCCCCACCCAGGGAGCGCCGCCACAAAACCCGGCCTGACCGCCCCCCCTGGCCCCTCCGCTCCCCGCGCCCCCTTCTACCGCCGCTGCGGCAGCGAAAGCGGCGCCCCCTCATTAGAGGGCGTTTGTTAGGAAATGTTTTCCCAGCGATTCACTGACGGGCCTTTCATTCCTCCCCTCCGCAATCAAGGGCGGCAAGTGCAGCCTGAGAGCCCTCCACGGCCTGATTGCTGAAAGAATTTCCAAAAGGAAAGAGTGTAAACAGGTACATTGAAAAAGCCTCTTTTCAACAATTATGTAAACATTCCAAACACTATTTGAAAACTTTCACAGTGGAACTGTCAAGTCGGAGCATTCTTGTTTAATTGCACGGGCACAATGGTGGCTCTGGGGCTACCCCAGCTTCCCCCAGACCCCGCAGAGCTTAGCGGGACGTGGGGGGGCCCGCAGATAAAGAAGTCACAGGGGAGACAAGTGCGCTTCACTCTCTGGCCTGCCGCATCTTTCCGTGTGTGTCCTTGCTCCCTTGGCCTCCAGAACTCCTCCCTGGAAGCAGGGAGGCGCCATCTTTCTCCTGGCTGGATTTCTCCAGGACCTGGGCCCCCTGCTCCGCAGAGGGTCCGTTGATAATCAGGATGCAACTAGATGGAAACTTCTGTATCATTTAAGATTTTCTCCAAAGCACCAGGCGACCATTCTGAGATACCAGGCAAAACTGTTGGCAACGTTTCCCTCCCGGTTAGAATGTTTCTCGCTGGCTCTCCCGCCTCTCCTCTACTGACTTGCTACTGGGCAAAAGTTCCTCCTTTTCCATGCGGCTCAGAGTCTCCCGATTCACTAACTTAACTACCAATGACCCTGATTACATTACTAGGCGTTGGAAGAGTTTAGGCGGCACATGCAAACTGCTTAATCTCGTATTTCATGGAGACACGGAGGTCTCAGATCACTTTTATACATATTTATCTCTGAATCAGTTTAGCCAGTCTACAGTCATTTGGGGTCCAGCCAGCCTGTTAACCACCAAGGCTTGCAGGGTATATCCGAATAGGAACCATGGTTGTGACAAGTGGGATGTGATTTGATTTCGTTTTTGTTTTTTTAAACTCTATTTTCTTAAAAGCTGGGGAGGGGCAGTCTAAATGTTCCACAGGAAGGGATTGGCATATCAACACAATGAAGTCCTACAAATGTGTAATACGAAGGCCATGTAGAGATATGGAAAATATTTATGCAACAATGTAAAAAAATGAAGCCGCAAAATCATATTTGTGCTGTACTGGCAAATGCGAGAAAACGTGTATGTGGCAAAGGGCTGGGAAAGGACACACCAGAATGAAAAACTTGTTCTGGGGAGTGAGAATACCAGCACGTTTTGCTTCCTAAGCATGTATCTTTAATGTTGTTGCCTTGTGTTGTCCAGGCAAGGTCTGGAAATGCTGGAAAGCATCCTGTACATACAGGGTTGCACATAAAAGGCCACCCCAGTAGCCCACAGGGAGAAGTACACGCCAGCCCACGGCACTCTGCATCCCTACCAAGGATGTAGATCAGAGCTTCCAGATAAATTCCTCAGGTCTAAAGAGGAGCTAAAGCTTGCTTGCTTGCTGAGTCCCCAGGAGGCAGACACAGAATCAAAACCACAAGATAAATCAGATATGTGTTTCATAGAAATAGTTATGCTCAATAGGGTCACTGGCAGAGCAGGGGCCAGAGAGAAAATCACTTCTCTCCATCCCAGGGGGCTCACTGAAGACAGGAGAGGCTCAAAGACTGAATGTACCTATCTCCCAGGCTTATTCCATTTGACTAAAGTCAGCACTTACTATGCATCTACTCTGTGCCAGAGTCTGTTCTACATGCTGGCCCTGTGAGGTCACAGAGTAATTATGATCCCAAAAAGTTTATTTTTCCCCCCACTGAGTTGTCTTGACACCCTTATCAAAATTCAGTTGACTCACATACATTTTTAAAGATGTTGGTTCCACACTTCATTATTAATTAACTTTTTGGGATCAAAATTACTCTGAATTTTGACAAGGGTGTCAAGACAACTCAATGAGGGGAAAGAATAGTCTTTCCAACAAATGACACTGGGATAACTAGAGAGCCATATATGAAAGAATGCTTTTGGACCCCTACCTCACACCACAAACAAAATTACCTCAAAATGGATCAAAAACACAAATGTAAGAGGTAAAACTACAAAACTCTTAGAAGAAAACAGATGGTCAGAGTTTATGACCTTAGAGTAGGCAATGGTTTCTTAGATAAGACACCACAAAACATAAACAACAAAAGAAAAAATAGGTAAATTAGACTTGATCAAAATTTGAAATTTTGTACTTCAAAGGACATTACCAAGAAAGTAAAAAGACAAGTCACAGAATAGGCAAAACTATTTGCAAATCATACATGTGGTAAGATTATTCAGGATATATAAAAAACTGTTACAATGCAACAATAAAAGACAAATAACCCAATTAAATAATGAGCAAATAATCTGAATAGATATTTATTCAAAGGAGATAAACAAATGGACAATAAGCAAATAAAGAGATGCTCAACATAATTCATTATTTAAAAAATAAAAATAAAAACCACAGTGAGATACCACTTCACACTCACCAGTATAGCTATAATAAAAAAGATAGACAATAAAAAATGTTGGTGAGGATGTAAAGAAATTGGGACTCTCATACATTGCTGATGGAGATGTAAAATGGTATAGCCATTATGGAAAACAGTTCAACGGTTTCTCGAAAAGTTAAACACAGAGTTAGCCTGTGACCTGGCAATTGTAACCAAGAGAATTGAAAACATATGTCCACACAAAAACTTGTACAGAAATGTTCATAGAAGAATTATTCATAATAGCCAAGAATTATAAACAACCTAAATGTCCATCAGTGAATCAACTGGCAAACAAAATGTGTCACATCCATACAACGGAATATTATTCAGCCATTAAAAGGAGTGAAGTACTGATTCATGCTGCAAGCAAGACACAAAAGGCCACACATTGTATGATTTTATTCGTATGAAATGTCCAGGATGCAAATCCATAGAGACAAAGTAGATTAGTGGTTGCCAGGATCTGGGGAGAAGGGGAAAAGGAAAGTGAAGATAAAAGGGTACAGGATTCTTTTGTGAGTGGGGAAGAATACTCTGAAATTAGTTAGTACAGGTGGTTGTACACCCCTGTAACTATACCTAAAACTGCTGAATTGTACACTTTAAAAGGTATATTAGTCCAATTTTACACTGCCGATAAAGACACACCTGAGACTGGGCAATTTACAAAAGAAAGAGGTTTAATCAACTTATAGTTCCACGTGGCTGGGGAGGCCTTACAATCATGGCAGAGGGCCAGGAGGAGCAAGTCACATCTTACATGGATGGCAGCAGGCAAAGACAGCTTGTGCAGGGAAACTTTCATTTTTAAAATCATCAGATCTCATGAGACTCATTCACTACCACGAGGACAGCACGGGAAAGACCCACCCCCATGATTCAGTGATTCATTCACCTCCCGATGGGTCCCTCCCACAACACATGAGAATACAAGATGAGATTTGGATGGAGACACAGAGCCAAACCATATCAAAAGGATAAATTTTATGGTATGGGATATACCTCGGTTTTGTTTTGAAAGGTTCTGCAAACTATAAAGCACCACTCACTATGCAGTTTCTGTAGCAGGAGCAAGGAGTATTACATGAAGTCTAGAATGCTCATCCGCCTAATTCCCGAGACCCCTCTCAGCCTTCATGGCAGTAGGTCACCAGGATAAGCTGGCATGGTGGGTGGTCTATGCCAGGCCTCAGGAGCCTAACTGGGGCTTCTGTGTGCCCCTGGGCCCCCAGAAGGAACTGGGGCGCATGCATTCTGGATCTGCTAAGCCCCTCTAGAATAGCAGAATGAAGACATTACAAATAAGCCTGACTGGAAAAGCCCACACAGACTGGAAGGCTGAAGACACCGAGCCCAAAGCAGAGGACTCAGGCTAGAATTCCAGGAACAGAGCCTCAGCAGGTGATCCCAAGCAGCGACCACCCCTCCTTTAGCGCCCCCAATTTCTTTCAACAGGTTGGGCCAGATTGTGCCATGAGATTCTTTTTTTCTTTTTTGAACCAGAGCCTTGCTCTGTCGCCCAGGCTGGAGTGCAGTGGTGCAGTCTCAGCTCACTGCAACCCCTGCCTCCTGGGTTCAAGGGATTCTCGTGCCTCAGCCTCTCACTTAGCTGGGATTACAGGCACCTGCCACCATGGCTGGCTGATTTCTGTATTTGTAGTAGAGACAGGTTTTCACCATGTTGCCCTGGCTGGTCTTGAACTCCTGATCTCAAGTGATCCACCTGCCTCAGTCTCCCAAAGTGCTGGGATTACAGGTGTGAGCCACTGTGCCCAGCCTATGCCTTGAGATTCTGATGGGAAGCTTTTCCTCTCATTCTGTGGCTCTGCAATAGCAACCAAAGTGGGTAGGGTCCCTGGACCCCAAGCATAGCCCTGCTAGAGGAGAGGCCCTTTGTTTCCCTGGGACAGGCCTGCTGCAGTGGCTGCTTTGGGGCCCTGGTTTCAGTCTACTTCCAGGTCACGGGTCCATCCACCCCCTACTGGCTTCCCTAGCCACATGCCTGGATTCTACCTCAGGTTTCGAACCTGGTTCTCTACATGAGACTGATTTCCAACCTCTGGTTCTCTGTATGAACTGGCTACTGTTCATGCAGATTCTGGCTGCAACCAGAATCCAGCCTGCACTTCAGATCACCCAGAAGTCCCATATGTCTTTGACCATAGTCTTCTGAACTCTGGCCTAGCCTGACCAGAGTGGCTGGTACCCAGTGCTCGGAGGGTGTCTGGGCTCCAGCTCCTCCCTACTTGCAGATAACCTCCTGAGCTAGAGACTACGTCAGCTGGCCTCAGGCTATGTCACCGACCTCCTCTCCCAGAATTCCCACCTTCCTTCATCCCATTCTGACCACACTGGCCTCCTTGTGTGTTCTGAACAGGTCAAGCGGGTCCCATTTCAGGGCTGGAACAGTCCCCTCCCTAGTCCTCTAGCTGGCTCCCTCACTTCATTTAGTTCTTTGTTCACATATAACCTCCTTGCAGATGTTGTCTCTGATCGCCTCTATCAAATAGCGCCCCTGTCACATTCTGTCATTGTATCCTGCTTTACTTCTCCTTCTTTATATGCTTTTGGTCTGTAACCCTCCCAGAACAGAAGCTCCATGAGGACTGGACTTTGTTTTGTCACTGCTGTCTCCTCAGCACTTAAGAGTGCCTGGTACCTAGCTGACACTGGATACGTATCTGCTAATAAATGAATGAATGAATGAACAAATGAATGAACAAGTGAATATTCTGTCCCACTGGAAGCTATCAACTAATAGTCAGAATGGCATATTATGGGCTTTCTCTGACTCTGAGAAATTGAAAGCACAAGAACAATAAATGACCTTCCTATGTTTGCAAAGAGCTAGGGTGAAAGAGGAACTTGGAGAGGGGGAGGCCTTGGTGCTCACTCCATGACTGCAAAGCCATCCTTTCTACTCTGTGTGAAATTCCCTGTTTGGAGACATCCTGTATGGTTTACAGAAGAACAGCAGAGCCCATAAGGCCAGCTCAGGGCTGAAGCAGGAGCTGGATCTAAAGAGTGAGCAGAGCTTCCACAGGGAGGAGCTCAGAAGTGTCTCAACACCTGCCTGTGCTAACAGTCCTGGGTATGCCTTCCATCAAGCAAGCCCTCAGTGGGAGACTGCTGTGAACACACCTGGGACCATGCTCTACCTTGCTCGTCCTTGAGCAGGTCGAAGAGTCTTTGGAAATTCCAGAGCATGAATCCAGAACACCTGTGTCCTAGGTTTAGCCCCACCACCTCTCACAGTTAAGACAATAGGACAAGGATGTCTGTGCTGACTACCTCAGAAAGGGAACCAAAAAACCTACGGAACCTGTTACAAGCAAATAGGTCACATGGATGGACCCCTGCCTTCACGTGGAGAGGTGAGGAGGTGTTGTGGAAACAGCACTGGGTTTGGAGATTTTTTGCTGAAGTTCCAGTTCTCAACACTTACAAGTTCTATGAGGGACAAGCCTCCTAACTCTTCTGAATCTTTATTTTCTCAACCATTAAGTTATCAGCTAATAAACCTCACCTCACAAGGATGCTGGGAGTATTTCAGGAACTGAAATTTCATAGTCAGCTGAAGGTCAATGTGATCTGTTAGAGTATGATGTTTTGTGCACCTGAGGAGCTTAGGAATTCACATTAATAATAAGAGAAGAAGGAAACTAACCAATCAAAACCGAGAACACTCTCTGTGCCTCAATTTTCTCATCTTCAAAGTGGGAGTAATGTAGAGCCTAGCACAGAGGATAGTTGTAAAATGCAATATATATAAAGTGCATAGTATATATATATATATAGTGCATGGTTAGCTCTTAGGAGCTCTTAGTTAGCTATTATTGTTGTTGCTATTATTAGGACTGTCATGTACCAGTATTATATTCTATAAATAATAAAATATCAGCAATGAGATATTGACACATGAGCCTCTGCTTGGGCAATGTCGATTATCCATTCCCCATCTACTCTCCATCCCAGGGTGCCTGTCAGGAGGGAATGACTAATTCCACATTTTAGCTCCTTCCCTGAACATCTCAACCAAAAACTGGTTTCAGTTTCTATATGTAAAAAGCATTTAAGGCAAAAACATTATCTTGCCTTTCCATGACAAGAAAAGTTTGCTGATTTGCATCTCTGTATGAATCAGTAAGGAAAAAGGAAGCTGTGAAATAATTGGTTTAATAAAAATGAACTGCTCATGAGGTGTCCAACCTAGTAATGCCAATAATCTTTGGAGGAAGGGACCAATGCTGCACCCACAGGTTGCTTTTAACTATAGAAGGACAGATGCATTCTCTGTGCATCAAAAGACAAAGCTAGGGTCAGGCCTGCAGATAAAAAAAAAAAAAGGCAGATTGCAGTTCAATATTAAAAAGCACTTTCTACCAAAATAGCTGCCTGGAAATGTAATGGCCTGACTCAGGAGGAAGGGTGTTCCCTGTCACTGGATGTGATGAAGTGGAGACTTTTGCTGCAGAGGAGATGAATACATTGGATAAAGGTCTGAGTTACATTACTTTTAAGGTTCCTTCCAATTCTAAGATTCTATGGATCTCTAAGTACATAAATTACTTACATAGGAGAGAAGAAAGCCACCCTGGTCCAAATCTCAGATCATGATTATATGCACGGAAAACTAAAGGTGCTCAACAGTTCCCCTCGCCCACTTCTGTTGCACCAACCAAAGGAATATAAGAACCTCTTTCCTTCCCCCCCCCCCAACTAAGGGATCAGAGCTTTGTCTCTCTTCCACAGGAGGTCTTCTGTCACCAACACATTCCCTGAAGGTGAGGAATACTTAGAGGGCCATGGTTCTGCTGCTCTGCTCAGCTCAGCTGGGCACCACTTCATTCATTCCACAAATGCTTATTGAGCATCTGTTTTTGTTTTTGCTTTTGATTTTGGTTGTCGGTTGTTTTTCCAGATACTATGCTGGGTGCTGGTGATACTAAGTCAAATAAGACATGATTCCTGCCCTCAGAAAACCTACAGAATGATGGGACATCCATGAAAGTCAATTGGATGTCATGTTACAGTGAAACTGAGGCAGATAAAAGGTGCTCTGAGGAGAGATGTCTAACCTGGACTGGAAAGGCTCCCTGGAGGAGGTGACTCAGGCTGAATTTCAGAGGTACCGTAAGAGTTAGCTAGACCAGTGCTGGTCCAGTAGAAGCTTCTGTAGTGGTGGCAATGTTCTATGATCTATTAATACGGTAGCTACTAGCCACGTGTGGGGACTGAGTGCTTGAAATGTGGCTCATGCAACTGGGGAACTGAACTGTTCATTTTATGAAAGTTAAAATGTGACTGTATTAGACAGCATAGTTAGGCAAAGGGTGAGAGAAGACTGTTACAGATAAAGAACAGAGAACAGAAGTGTGCAAAGGCGCAGCACCTGAAGGCCATGATGAGGCAGCCAGTGAGGGGCCAGAGGAAGGGGCCTGTGGGCCCGTGGCAGGGGGTGGGCTAGATACTGGTCAGCAGCCAGCTCCTGAAAGTCCTCGTGTGTGAAGCTACAGAATTTGAACTTCTCATTTATCCTGAACTTCCTGTTTTTGTTGTTGTTGTTGTTTTTTGAGAGATAGGGTCTTGCTCTGTCATCCAGGCTGAAGTATAATGGTGCAATCATAGCTCACTGCAGCCTCAAACTCCTGGGCTCATGAGATCCTTCTGCCTCAGCCTCCCAAAGTGCTGGGAATACAGGCATGAGCCACCAAGCCTGGCCCCTAAGGTTTTAAGCACAGAACGATAAAATTACATTTGTGTTTTAGAAATATCACTGCAACAACAATGTGGAGAATGGATTGTGGGAGAGGCCGTGGGCCAGGAGAGCAGCTGGGGGAGGCTGCTGAGAGCCGGGAGCTGCTGAATGGCTGACAGCAGAGCCAAGCAGGGGCAGTGGGAAAGAAAAGGATGAGGGCCCCGATCCGATCTGAGACTTAGAACTTCTGTTGCTGATCAGACCTGCTGATGGGGGAGACATAGGTGGGATGAGACCCCACCAAGGTTTCTGGCCTAGAGGCGGGTGGATGCCATGGGTTGGAATTCCCAGGGAAGGGGATTGTGGGCAGAGCCACTGAGGGCATGTGTATTGAGTTAACAGAAGAGAGCACAGAATGGAGCCCTAGAGAAGGGAGACATTTAAACGGTGGACCGAGAAAACAAATCCACAAAGGATACAGAAAAAAAAAATCAGACAGGCAAAAAGAAATCAGAAGGCGAATGTCACAGAAACAGAAATGAGGGGAGTTTCTAGGGAGGAGTGAAGAGTGTCAAATGCCATAAGAGCATTAACAGGGTGACAGTGAACTTAGCAATTAGGAGGCGAGGGTGAGGTGGGAGCAAATTTAGTGGAGCATTGGGGGTTTTAACACACCTCTGGATTTGACAATTGAGACCTGTTTCTTCCTGAGATCGCCTGCTTCCCGGAGACACAGGGCCCAGTGGCTTTTAAACATTTTTGAGTCTCAAATGCCTTTGACAATCTAATGAAAGCTATGTCTCCTGTCTCTGGGAAAATTCACCCACAGATAAAATGTTGCATTTCATTCAAAGACCCCCTAACGCTCATCCACGGACCCCCCTGGTTTTAAAAAAGTCAAAATTGCTTAGTTCTTATTTGCTGAGTTCTCGCTGCAGATATCTGAATTCTAACCAAATCGTCTGCTTCCTGGGAATCTACACCTAGACAGAAATCTTCAATTCCTCCATCTCCTGGGGCCCTCTAGTCTCAGCTCCAGCTTGGTTCATTCACATTTCCAGGCTTATTGTCCTGCTTCCTGTCAATTAACTCTAAACCATCACACAAATTAACATCTCTAAAGCCCACCTCTGCAGCCTCTGCCTGGAGATGTGTAACTAGTGTTTCCCAGGGTCCCCAGCCTGGGGTACAAAGGGGTCACAAAAGCAGTTATAGAACTGGGAGAACTGCCTGCCACCCCTGCACAGTGCCAGCGGGTGGAGGAGCAGGGCTTTGCTCGGACATCCGAGGGCTTATAGCCCAGGACTGTCCCTTCCCACCAAACGTCTTGGTTCACGGACCTCTTCTGGCCCCCTCTTCTAGTTTTTGAACATATCTAGGTATAGATGAATTTGTTGAAGTTTCAAAGCTTGTTCCCAGTTTAGGGAATACCCCCAGATATGGTTTAGGCCATTTAACCCAAAGAAGGAAGGTAAAATCAATGTGTTTTTTTCAGAAGAAAGAGGGAAAATGAGTGGAGATTCAGAAAGAAGGGAGGAAGGGAGGCAGGAAGGAAGGAGGGAGGGAGGGAAGGACGAAGAAAGAGAGGGAGGAAGAGAGGAGTCACCTTGTCGCTAAATCTTGGATTCTTAAATCGATCTTAGTTACAAAACCTTTACAGAGTAAAGTTGCCAAAATCCCACTTACAATTCTGCTATTACTACAACTAACAATAATAATAGTCACAGCCTCACATGTTACTGTTCTGTTATTTTTTAATAAAAATGTATACAGTTAAGGTGTACGATGCGATGTTTGATATACATACACATACTGGAATGATTACTGCAGTCAAGCAAATTAACATACCCATCTCCTCACATAGTTACGCGCGCATGTGTGTGGTGAGAGCACCTGAAATCTACTCTCAGCGAATTTCCAGTATCCAGTACGGTATTATTAAGTACAGCCATGCTGTGCATTGGCTCTCTAGATATTCATCCTACATAACTACAACTTTGTACCCTTTGACCAATCTCTCCTTATTTCCGCACCTCCCTGCCCTTAGTAACCATGGTTCTCCTGCCTCCTGGCCAGAGGAGAGTGCCCTTGCAGAGCTAAAGTGAATGGTGATTGTAGCAAGCTTACAGTTGGCTACTTTTCCTGAAAGCTTGGGAAAGCCAGCAAACTCCCCCATAAACCCACCCTAAACAAATTCACATATGAATTCCAGAATGCTATCTGTTACAACTTACAGTTGCGTCAATACAGGATGGAACTCCCCAGACGGTGCTGGCTGTTGAGAGCGGCAGCGAGTGAGATATTGGCCCTTTAGATTTCACAGACACCCTCTCCAAGTACAAACACACACTCACACACAGACACACGCACGCGCCTACTCCATCGCGGGCTGCATGGTGTGTGCAGTCAGCAGCCGTGTGGAGAATGTGAAATCACACCTCGCTCTCCTTCCGAGGCAGTGAGATCTTTATTGGTTTGGGAACTGCAACAGTTTGCGTGCTGAGAGGGTGCAGGAGGTTTCCAAGCACCCCATGTGGAGTTTGGTGCTCTGGCACCGTTCACATGGTTCCCATTTTGCCAAAGCCTTTCTAGAGGCTCCTTCTGCACAGCCTGGGGAAGGCCCTCAAAAGAACATAATGTAAATCTGTGGCTCTTGTTAGTGTTCTCAAAGATAATGCATAGGTTTGTTCAATATCTGACAGTTTGCACAGATTATTTCTATTTCGTACCCCGTTTGCTACTCAATAGGCACCAGGAGGGATCCCACACAGGAATTATTGGCCCTGGTTTGCAGGGGGAGGAAAGTGAAGTGCAGGGAAGTCAAATGATGTGCTCAAGGTCAAGTGCAGAGAAGTGAAATGACTTGCTCAAGGTATTAAGTGGCAAAGCTGAAACCAAAATCCAAGCTTCGAGGTCAGGGGCCTTTCCCCCGACTCACCCTTATCATAATCATAATCTTAGGCTATCTTTACATTTATTGGTAACTTTACAACTCAAAAAGTCACCTACAGAATTCCATATGGCGTTTCATTCTGCTCCTTGAATTAATACTAAGACTACGTAATGTTTTCTATTTATTGTGCAGAGATCTTTATTGTCCTTTCAAGTCTGAGAGTTAGGGAACTATTACCTAGAAATGAATTGTATTCTATGGCAATACTGATTGATAAAATACTGTTGGGGGAGCAAATGATGATGTCATCACGTAGCCTCGTGTTTCAGTTTCATTATTCTATTCGTGTGACCTTGAGAAATTCACTTCACATAAATGGGGAAATGGTACAGCCAGTGAGCCCCAGAGACATGAGCTTAGGTTAGAAACCAGTCTCAGCCTCTGTTTCCTCCTTTGCGGAATGGGGGATAATAGTAGCACTCTGGCATGAGGGCTGTGTATTAGTCTGCCAGGGTTGCTATAACAGATACCACAAACTGGGTAACTTGAACAACAGGGATTGTCTCACAGTTCTGGAGGCTGGAAGACCAAGGTCAAGGTGTCAGCAGGGTTGGTTCCTTCTGGGGGAGCCTCTCCTTGGCTCGCAGATGACCATGTTCTCACCGTGTCCTTGCAGGGACTTTCTTATGCATGCACATCTGCGGTGTCTCTGTGTGTGCAAATTTCGTCTTATAAACACACCAGTTGGATTGGATTAAGGCCCACCCTAACGGCCTCATCTTAACTCAGTCACCTCCTTAAGGGTTCCCATCTCCAAATACAGCCACATTCTGGGGTGCTGAGGATTCGGGCTTCAACATATGAATTTCCAGGGGCAGGGAGACATAATTTTGCCTATAATAGACTATGAGAATGAAATGAAATATTTTATTTAAGTCACATAGCACAGTGCTCCAGAGCAATCAGTTGGTATGACCTCTGGTGCTCATCTGTGCAATGGAGATAATAATACCTCTCCCATGGAATTGTTATGACAATTGATGCCAATGTGCTTCATAACCTACACATCACCATAAGAGAATGAATACTAAAGGCTGGGGTGGGGGTGGTGAACTGAACTGGTCACTTGATTTGGGAATTACCAGGCTATTCCATGGGTGACCTCAAGGGTATTCTTGCTGGGTCACAGCTGCTCCCCCAAGTGACAGGCGTAGAGAGTTTGAGGCCAGGGTAAAGGCTCTCTTGGTTCTGGGTGAAGCGGCGTCGACAGCGGGTTAAGATGGTTCAGATGGAAGGAAACACAATGACGCTCCCCATGCAGGGATCCTGAACTCGGTGGAAGCGCTCCAGACAGGAACCTGAACGACTCCAGTCAGTCGCCAGCTGGAAGTTGGTTATTTTAGAGTGAAGCCCCAGGGCGCTCAGAAAGGACCTCATTGCCCCCTTGGGACTAGAGGATTATTAGGTTAAACTGTGTGAACTTGCCAACATCTGACTGTTTTTGACTTGCGCCACTAGCAATTTCATATAATTTAACTGCATATTAACCTCCCCTTCGTGAATTCATGCATCTGTGCCATTTTATTCTTTAATTCCCATGATTCAATGATTCACTGGTTCAAGCTTTCATTCTGCAAACCTTTACCGTCGTCTGATGCTGGGACTGTTGTATCTGGAGTTAAGGAACAAAGCTGCCCCCTCTTATTCCTGCCTAAGTTCCGGACGCACTGAAAAAGACGCGAAGCCAGGCAGACGGAAGCGGAAATGCTGGCTGTCACTCACGATAAGATTGGCTCTGGAGCGCATGCGCGGGCAGTGGGCTTCCTGATGACGACAGCCACGATGGGGCAGACCCCACCCAGCCACAAGGGGCGCTAGAAAGCTGGCGCTCTCGTCTTCATCGCCAGGGCTACCCAGGCACAGGTTCTCTGCAGAGACAGCTCTCAAAAAAGAAGGGCGGGGCGGGGGGGAGTTTGAGCTACAAACCTGGTTCCTCTCCCAAGCTTGGTGGGGCCAGAAAGGGAAATCAGAGTGAGTAAAGGCTAATTTAGGGCAAGAGTGCAGCTCGCCATCCTACTACCTGTACACTAAACCAGAGAAAAGAGGTTTCCCCACAAATAGTAATGGCAGCCCCCAACCCACCCTTCCCACACCAAATCCCACTTACTGAAAGCCGGCGTGTGCACGGGAGACTTTATGAAAGGTTTTGGGGTAACGGAAATAGATTTACATTCCGGAAAAGCTAACACATTATAATTAGTTACTAGAAATCGTTTCTTAATGGGCTGCCGTGTAGCTCTGTTGTTCCTTGTTCCTTTCTCCCCCTTCCTCTGTAGCTCTCTCTCGTCTCTCTCTTTAGCTAAGGGCACCCTCACTCCCCATTTTACTATATAGAACATTCTGATTCTCTTCAATCTTACTCCTCAATTTCAGTCGAGATATTTGTGTATTTCTTCTCCCTCCAGAGGACATATCTCTTCCTGTTATGTAGAAGAAGCTACCTTAAGAGTACATAAATAATTCTTTAAGTCCTGAAATGACCTTATTATCCCATCCTTCCTGCCACATAACAAAAACCTAAAGAATAAGTCTCAGTTATGCTAACATTTGACAGATGTGGAAACTCCCCCAAAATGTCTTTTTCTAAATACAATTATTCTAAATACTAAGCCAGTGAAGCTCAGTGTTCAAAAACACACTAACAATCTCTGCTCTCCAAAATTAATGTTAATAAATTAAGCTTTGCAATATATGAATTAGTTCCAACCCGAGTCACTAATTTCCATTTTCCCTCTTCCCCCTCAAATTAAGAAAAAGTGAGGGAGAATTAAGAAATTCAAGAGAAATATCCAATACCTCTTTCTCCATAAGAGAAAGAGTTCCTTCCTAGTAATCAGCTTTTAGGAATTACAGCTCCTTTCTCAGTAATTAATCATATACCTGACAAATCTAAGAGAAATGTAAACTTGAGGAAAACTACATTTTGATACCATTCTAAAGGGATATTTCAAACATGGGATCAATAACACATTTCTGCTAGATGATCATCTCTAATACTAAGTATCAGGATAATAAAATGTGGAACTGGGAGGTATTTTAGAAACCATCAGATGTACCCTCCTTGTTAATTTTAAGCACTAGTTCAAAGGGCTTTGCAGGGAGTCTGAATACAACAGGAACTAGAACCCAGGTCTCAGCTCCCCCAGCACTGTCTTCCCTTCTCATGTCTGCTGTCAGGTTCTACTTTAAAAGCCACAAAAATATCAGAGCAGAAACTGGGGTTTTCCTCTTCCCCTCATGACCTATAATAATGAAATTCTACCCAGCATAACAAAAGGACAGGTAGGAAACAAAGTGTTTGGAACAGATGGATTTGGAAACTTGATTCTATTCCTCTCACCTATCCCATCCAAGGAGCCACTGACTTTCCCCCACTAGAGTTCTCCCAGAAGCAGCCAACACCACCCTGCTGATGAACAGAGTGCCTCCGTGCTGAGGGCCTCCTGCCTCCTACCTGTGAATCCTTCCAGCTGGCCCACCAATCCACCCTGTGCAGTGCATGACCCTATGAGCATCTGCTCTAGGGGACCATGGTTTATACTTCTCTAGTGAAAGGTTCACACATGCTTAACAAAGAGAAGGAACTCCATCTTCATTTTAGGTGCTCTTAGCTAAGACAGGGGCTATTTCTGACCTTTGCACCGGAGATAATATGCTTGCTTAACTCTTTACCGGACCATAAGAAGGAAAAAAAGCATGATAGGGCATGCATGACCCAAATTTCTTTAGTAGTCTTAATTGATGGCCAATTCTAATGCCCTTAAAATCAACTTTAACTTATTCTATGAGCTTGTTCATGTATTTGCAGTCAGAAGTACAACATGCATATGGAGTAGAAATGAAATCCAATGACCACATTATGCGTATATCCTGCTGATAGTCTAAGTTATCCCAATGCCATTAGATGCATTTCATCCAACTAAGGAATCAGGGTCAGACTTTTTTTTTCATGTTAGAGTGGGAAAATAAAAGCAGAGTAAGGAAGGATATTTTTCCAAGGCAAGCCCCCACAGAGTAGGAGCAGAAATGTTCATGTGGGAACCCCAGAGTTCTGGTCCCACTCCAGTCCTCTAAACAGAGTTTTCATTCCTACTGAGAGTCCCAGACATTGGCTCTGCTGCTGTCATGGCTAGGTAAGGAGAGGCAGGGGGATGAAGGAGGATGTTGCAGACAACTGTCAAAGGGATAGGGAGTTTTGCTTTGGGAGTAAACACTTTTTGATACGGTTTGGCTCTGTGTCCCCTCCCAAATCTCATGTTGGATTGAAACCCCCATGCTGGGGGGAGGGAACTGGTGGGAGGTGACTGGATCATGGGGGCAGATCTCCCTTGCTGTTCTCGTGACAGTGAATGAATTCTCACGAGATCTGGCTGTTTGAAAGTGTGTAGCACAGCCCCCTTGCTCTCTCTCTTTCTCCTGCTCCCACCATGTGAGATGGGTTGGTTTCCCCTGTGCCTTCCACAGGAAGTTTCCTGAGGCCTCCCCCAGCCATGCTTCCTGTACAGCCTGTGGAACCATAAGTCAATTGAACCTTTTTTCTTTCGAAATTACCCAGTCTCAGGTAGTTCTTTTTTTTTTTTTTTTTTTTTGAGACGGAGTCTAGCTCTGTTGCCCAGGCTGGAGTGCAGTGGCATAATCTAGGCTCACTGCAACATCCACCTCCTGGGTTCAAGTGATTCTCCTGCCTCTGCTTCCCAAGTAGATGGGATTACAGGCATCTGCCACCACACCTGGATAATTTTTTTGTATTTTTTGTAGAGACGGGGTTTCACCATGTTGGGCAGGCTGGTTTTGAACTCTTCACCTCAGGTGATCCACCTGCCTCGGCCTCCCAAAGTGCTGGGATTACAGGCATGAGCCACCGTGCCTGGCCAGGTAGTTCTTTAGAGCCATGAGAGAACAGACTAATACCCCTTGACTTTGCTGAGGCATAAACTTAACAGTGGGAAACCATTATTTCGGTGACAAAGCTTTGTTCAGTTGACTCTATCTCTTAATTATCTGCATGCAAATGCATTTGTCAAGTTTCATGAGGTGGGATTGATAACAATAAACCCGCATTTCTGCACAATATTTTAATTCTGTAGCTAGAAGCAGCACAACACACAAGGAAGGAACCGTAGGTGGCCCTGTGCTCATCCTGCCTGCCGCTGGTTGGGTGTGGATTCTGATTCCACATCTAAGCAGAGCCTAGAGGCTCACTCAGCCACACTGGGTCACCAGGCTGTGCCAGGGCTCTGGGGCCACAAGGTTCCATAGGTGAAGGTAGGGTTCCTAGAATGTCTTGGCCTAAATGCTCCACATCTTGGGAAGACACCCTTCATCATCATCTCCAAAAACCAGAGTCAGTCTGACTCCTCCTGCCCTCGACAGGTGTATCACGTCCTCAAACATGGGTGTCATCATGGAGTTTCTGCCTCCAAGCCACTTCCTGGCCTACTTAGCAAGACACCAAAATCCCTGACCCTTGAGCCCCACCTTTTCCCCCAAGTATGAGATGGCCCCTGCTCCTTCTTCAACAGCCACAAGGATTTTCTATCCCTGTCACTCAGGCTGCCTTTCTTGGGGTAGATTTTCCAGAGCAGGACCTATCTATGCCCGGAGACAGGGCCGTGCTTCTGGGCTTGGATGACCTAAGCTCTACATAAACTCAGCTCCTTTCAGAACTCCCTAAGACATCTTTGATCCTTTCATTCTGTCAGAGAATTTAAAAGATGTTCCTCAAGAGACTGGGCCACATAATATTTCAGGGTCTCCACTCAAAGAAGGATCACCTACAAACTGGGGCTCTTTGGGGGCTCCCCCTGCAAACTGTGCTCCAGTAGTCTGCTCTGATATTCCAGAGTTTCCTGGTTGGATGTGCAGGATATTGTGACCCTTGCTACAGGGAGCCAAGGACAGAACCTTAAGGAATACCATCATTTAAAGGCTGGCTAGGGCAAGGAATTCACACAGGAGGCTGGAAAGAAACACCAGACAGAACACATTGTCTGCTCACATCTGCCCCTCCACGCCAGGGTCAGAGAGCACCTCCTAGGGGGACCAGGAAACTGACTAGCAAATTGTTGCAGCAATGGCCTTCAACTTGTTAACTCTTCTCTGTATTCACACCCTCGGTTAGTTCCCTGCCGCCCTGACTTGAGGCTTGCCCGTATGACCTGTTTTGGCCAAAGTTACAGTCTGGCTAGCCTGCTGGCTAATGAGAGGCACATGGTTCATTCTCCCCAGCTGACAGTCTGTTGATGCCCTTAGATGTATGAACAAGGCCATTCTAGATCATCCTAGATCATCTAGACAACCTACCTCCTGACTGCAGTTGCATGAATAAGCTCAGCCTATCAGCTCAGACCAGAAGAACCACACTGAGCAATTGCCTTGCATTGACAGATAATAACTCACATACTGACCAGGGAAAATTCAGATTAGGAATCTTAAGTGTGATGGTTAATTTTATTTGTCAACTTGACTAGGCCATGGGGTGCCCAGACATTTGGTCAAACGTTATTCTGGGTGTGTGTGTGTGAGAGGGTGTTTCTGGAAGAGATGAACATTTGAATTGGTAGACTAAGTAAACCAGATTGCACCCCCTAATATGGGTGGGCCTCATCCAATCCACTGAAGGCCTGAATAGAACAAAAGGCCAAGTAAGAGGGGAACTTCCGCCTGACCGCTTGAGGGGGAGCATTGATATCCTTCCCCTCAGGATGGAACTTACCATTAGCTCTCCTGGTCCTCAGGCCTTTGGAGTCAGACTGGAACTACACCATCTGCTTTCCAGGGTCTCCATCTTGCCAACTGTAGACCTTGGGATTAGCCTCATAATTGCATAAACCAATTTCTTATCCAAATATTTGTATATATATGTAATTTCTTACAAGAAATTTAAGTTCACTTCATATGTATAATCTATCTTCTATTGGTTTTGTTTTTCTGGAGAACCCTGACGAATATATCAGTTTCCTGATAATTGGCATTCTCTGCTCAGGAGCTGGTCCCCTGGTTCCCTGTAGCACACCTAAGTCATCCCCTCCCCTGAGAGGGCTGAGACAATCCGCAGGTGGGACTTGAGCCTTCCACACTCCTTTGTCCTAATTACAATCAGCAGTGACTTCTCACTGGTACCACCCATTCGCCCCTCTGCTGCTTCTCCTGTGTTGTGGGGGCATCACTGTCACTCTGGAAACACAGTCCCTGGGCTACAGGGAAGAAGGCCCAAAGGAGGGAGGCTGGCTTTGATTTCTGCTACACAGGCCCATTCTTTTCCCCTCTTTCCACCCTCCCCTCCCCCGCAGAACTGAATCCAAAATAAATGAACAGACTCCCCAATTCCTGAGTTTTAATAGAACTAATGAGCTGATCACAGAGTCCCAGTGCTGTGACTGCTTCTTCCATTCTGGCTAGCGTTAGATTGCATTACTATTTTCATTTGTTTTCATTATTATTAGCTTTTAGCAATGAAATGGAGTTAAAATTATTACAGTTTGTAACATGCTTTTTGTACTAATAATTCAAGTACTTTTGAGTAGGAGCTGAGAGCATTAATTTGTCAATCACTCCTGCTTTGTATCTAGTCCTACTTTAAATAGACTAAACAAAAGAAATGAACACTATATATTTCCCCAAGGGATAGAACTTGTAAACATTCAGATACGTTAGGCTTTCATGAAATTATAAACCATAATTCCAAGGTATATTGCACAAATAATAGGGTATTTCAAAATCAGTGCAGCTGACACACAAAGCTTCAACTCTGGTTCAGATAATAACATGGGGCAGCCATCTGTGCTCAGAGTTTACTCGCCTAGTCAGGAGCCAAGGTGAAGGTGAATAAATACAAACATTTTTGGAGGTTGAGCAGAAGGTCCCCAAGAACTCTGAGTCGGAGACCTATGTATGCATTAAAGAAAACGAGAGCCTTTCCAGCTTCCAATCCCAGTCATCTGGAGGCAGCATTACAAAAACAAAAACAAAATGAGGATAGCCTGAACTACCACTAAGAAATGCCACATTAATTCTGCCAGGAATGTTTACAACAAAGAGAAAAGGGAGAAAGATCCAGAGCTAGAAATAAACGTGGTGTTGTAACTGCATGTAAATGCGGCACAACCTCTCCATTAAACATGATAAAAAAGACCAGCTCGTGTCAGTGGAATGCCTAGATTACAGGATGTTTTTTCAATAAAGAAAAGCTGTCTTATTACCTTAAAATACATATAGCACTCAATTAGATTAGGACAATATTAGTCCTCAAGGACCTACTTTTAATGAATGACTAGAGATGATTTGTCATTATCAAATCAATTGTCTCAGGTAACAGAGTCGTTAGATAGTCCTGTTAAGAGTCCTAGTTAACAGCGAACAGTCCTAGTTAACAGGACTACCTAGTTAACAGTCCTAGTTAACAGTTAACTAGGTTAAGCATGAGCTCTCTCTCTCTCTCTGCAAATCTTGTGTGTATCTTTGTTTCTCAAACCTTTTTTCCCCTAAAGCAAAGGAAATCTATAACTCAGCTCTATTGTTGATGGTTACGGGTCCTGAATTGGAAAGGCCCTCACAGAATAGGGGCCTCCAGTGGGCCTGTTCTGGTCTCGATGTTGTCTGGGAAGAAATACAACACACGGGGCAGCGGAAAGGTCCAGTTTTACAGGTTTGACTCCTACTTCACGTTGTTCTGACCCCCCATTTTTCATCCCACCCTGAGAAAATCCAGAATGTTAAACTTGGCCCCTAAAATTAAACGCCTCCAAGAAAACACAGGACTTGGTCTGTTACTGGGTTTCACTCCCACTGCTTAAGACTGATTTTGATAGTCTCGTCTTTCTGACTGGAATGTATTTTGTCATTAGTAAGAGGCTACCCTGCTCCTGTTCACTAAACTAGGGAGGTTTTTCAAGTTTGGACTGTCCCCGGCAAAAGAGACCTTGGAAATTGACCAATTGGCTAATCCCACTGATCTCCGAGTCCCCTTCACGTGCCCTGCCCCCACCCTCCACCTCTCAGGCTGCTAAAAAAATAGCTTTTGACTGTGGCCTTTAACAATATGATAATTTATTTAAAACAGATACAGTCCTGAAAGTGACCCACTTAAAATTATTAAAGAGATACTGTGTTTATTTTTGCTGTCCATAAAACAGAAAATGGTTTATGAATATGCAAACCGATCTGATGTAATTAGCATGATTGGCTCCTACTGCACTCCGTCTTATGTGGTTAGAAGAGTAGATGCAGAAACTAATGAGGTCATGTTAATGTGCCTGTGAAGAGAGCTTCAGCTGTCAGAACAACGAAGGCGAATGTCTGGGAGAATCTTTTCTTTTTCACAAAATCACTGAAAGTGGGCACAAATAGGGTGAGATCCCGCCTGTGTGCTGGGGAACCAGGTCCAGGAGCCACTCTGCCTCCTGCGTGCAAGGAGTTGAGATCAGAAATAAAAATCTATGTCCATTCGGAGCAATGATTAATGTGGTATTTAATTATCTAGAAAGTCTTCAACAAGTGCTAATAACTGAAACTCCTCGGGCATGCCACATAGTCCCATTAGACATGCTAACACACTATCCCCTGGCCCTCCTTAATTAAAATAAGAGGCAAAAATGTTAATTGTGCACCAGCCACCTCTGGGGATTAATCCGCCCCATCTTAGCACCCGAGGAAGCAGGTTGCTCACCCGAGCATGGACACTGATACACCAGGCTCCTCCCCCTGAGTGCCGCCGCCCACCTGGTAAATGCAGGCCCCTGCCCCTGCTCGGGGAGGGGAAGAGGAAGGGAGGCTGGCCGAGAGTGGGCAGGGGGGCTTTTTAATCTGAATGCCAAAAGGCATGTCTCAGAAATCTTCTTAGATATTGAACAGGACACATAGACCGCCACTGAGCTTTTCCTTTTACATCTCTCCTGAAGCATAAATATATGAACTTGAAAACCTTATTTTCAATTTCTTCCAGCTCCTCTGTGGCTCTAAAAATATACTTCTCCTCTTTGTACCCCTCCCTCAAACACACACACACACACACACACACACACACACACACACACACATATTTTGCAACAGAAACAAAGAACGTCTTGAGAACTCAAATGTTAAGAGGGAGGAGACCAGTTGAAAGTGAAAAATGAGGCTTTGGTACTAATCAAAGACTCAACTGAGTTCAATATAAAGAGACCTCACAAGAAAGACATTGAATTTGCTCATTCTAAAGATACTTAAACTAAAAGAAAAGGAAATGGGTGTTCTTCAGCCTGCACCTAGTAGCAACCTTGACTCCCGCCTTTGGAGAAACAGCTGGTCCGTGTCTGATGGTCTCTGCAGTTATAGGATCTCAAAGAGAAATATTTACTGCGTGACTACTGCATGCCTGGCACTTTCCTGGGTTCTGCAAAGTAGGAATTTTTATCCTCATTATACAGAGGTGGAGACTGAGGCTTAGAGAGGATAAATAACTTATCCATAACCAAGCAGCTAGTAAATGGCAGAGACAGGCTCTGAATCCAGGTCTGTCTTACTTAAAGTTTCATGTCCTTTCACTATGTTATCTTAGGATACAGGACAGAATTAGAGACATGGGTGTGGGTCCCACCCTGTGATGTCTTAACTTTGGATTGTTTAAGGAAAAGAACAACACTTGTGAAAAATATTTTTACAACTTTGAAAATGGGTGGGAACTCCACAGTGGGAAATGACAAGATATCTTGCCCAAGAAACCCCAAGGAAAGGAATTAACGGGAAATATGGAAGCAGGATCTTTTTCACTCTGACCTGCCAACACCCACAACCCCGTACCCAGCATCCTGGCCACATGAAACTTACCTGCCACTTCCCAAGCATGTGACAAATGTGCACCTCTCCAGTCCTCTGCCCACACTGTGTCCTCTGCCTGGATCTCTTCTCTTTGCACAAGAGAAGGACTTGTGCAAAGAGAAGGAGATCCAATTCACTTTTCCCCATGAAAATCTGCCTCTCCTTGAAGGCAGTACCTGGATTTTCCTTCTACAGGATAATATTCCTACGGAGCAAGCACATTGGACCTACCTCTGTGTTATATCATTACCACACTAGATTACAGCTGCTTGTTCATATGTCTTTTTGACTGGACTGTGTGGTTTCTTGAGCTAAGGGAGCTGAATGTGTGTCGAGAGCCTTTAGCCAGTGCCAGGTACATAGAAAGTGTTCCATAAATGTTTATTGAATGCATCAGTGAATGAATAAAGGAATAAGTAAATTTTTAAGAAGTGTATGGCCCTTTTTTAGGGATTTCCACAACTTTGGAGTACATAGTTAGATCATGTCTTTCTTTTGCTCACAGAGAGCCATGTCCATAGGCAAGGCGCAGTTCCTATCCATGACAACATGGACGTGACTGCTCAGATGTCAGAAGGTCCCATCCTAGTCCGAAATCTCCATCCGATTTCTCAATTTCATCCTGATGGCATGGCACCATATACCTCTCTGTCATAAATCTTTACCACTGTTGTAATTTTACATCTAGTTAAGTGATTCTTTGATTAATAGCAAGAAGTGATCTCCTGCTCTGGGTTCTGGGCTCTATGAGGGCAGGTTTGGTTGGTCTTATCCTACCTTTAATTACTGCTGTATATCCCACACATAGCCCAGTGCCTGGCACGGAGTAGGTGCTCCACAAGTATCTGCTGAATGAATGAATGTGTGATAAAGTGGTTTTACCTTAGCCAAGTCACTTCTTCTGAGCCCTCGTCTTTCCATCTCTGAATCAGGGCTTCTTTCCATCTGCTAGTTTGTGATGCTGGGATAGCTCCCCACTTCCTGGAAGTGAAAGCTTTAAGTCTCTAGAAGGCCCAGGTAAAATTCCAAATCTATTACCCAAGCAAGAGTATGCTAAAACGAGAGCAAATGATGGCATACACATTGGCCAGTCACCAGGAAGCAGGGCCTTGACCAAAAGCAAGGAGATACGTGTGGTGGTGGGGTGTCAGGGAAGGACCCAGCTGGAGGGGCCAGGCCCTGGCATGGATGTCAGGGCCCAGAGCCCTGGGAAACAGTACCATGGCTCAACAGGGAGAGAAGAGGAAGGGAGAAGCAAAGAGCCTGGTATCACTTCCCAGGGCTGCCGTAACAAAGTCCCACAAACCAGAGGGCTTAAAACAACAGAAAGTTATTACCTCATAGTTCTGGAGACCAGAAGTCTGACTCAAGGCATCGGAATGACCATGCTCCCTATCAAGCCTTTAGAGGAGGGTCCCTCCTTGCCACTTCCAGCTTCTGGTAGCCCCCTGTCATCCTTTGGCTTGTGGAAGCATCACTTGAATCTCTGCCTCCATCTTTCCATGGCCAACTTCCCTCTCTATCTTCATCACATCCCCCCTCCGTGATCCATGTCTCTTCCTATAAGTACATCAGTCATATTGGATTAGGGTCCACCCTCCTCCAATCTGACCTCATCTTAACAAGATTACATTTGCAAAGACTTTTTTCCAAATAAGATCACATTTATGGGTATTTAAATGTAACTTTTGGGATTTAAATGTATCTTTTGGGAGAATATAATTCAACCCATATCAGGGGTGAAAAGCAGACTCTAGTTCAGCAAAACTTTGACCACTGCTATGTGCCAGGCCTTGCGCAGGTCTAGATGAAGAAACAAAAATGAATCAGATATAAATATTAATACAAAGTACAGAAAGGAGATAGCACATCCTCAAAGGGGCATTCGATGCTATGAGCACTTGAAGAAGGCAAGATCATGTTCAGTCATGGAAAAAATTCCAAGAGGTGGTTGGGCTTCAGATACTTGTTGAAGAATAGATGAGAGTTCAACAGATGAATACAGGGACAGAAAAGGTGGTCCCGGGAAAGGAAGGAGTGTAGGCAGGTCATCCTGCGCAGAACTGATGCTCTACTCTCTGACGGTGTTGGTTTTTAAGCAGAGACTCATAAAGTGATTCGACTTTGGTCGTCACAAAAATCCCAGCCAGCTCAGTAGAACACTGGAGGCCCTGACTGATCCAGTCCCTATCTAGTTACTAATCCAGAATGAAGTCTGTTCTATGTGGTCTTAGAGGTGCCAGACGTACCAGGTTGGTACTCACTGGACATGTGCTTGCCCTGCTGCCTAAATCCTCCTTCCATACCTTGTTGTCAGGCAAAACCCTACTTGCCTCTTATAGGTCAGCTCTGATGTCACCAGCTTGGTTTGTTGTGACTTGCAAAGCAGTGTCAGCTCACCTTCGCTATAGCACAAAGACACCATGTTGTCATTATCTGGCACAATCTGCCTCCCCTACTAGATCAGGGGCTTCTAGGGCTCAGGTGCCGGGTCTAGTTCATTCCTGTGCCACTGGTGACCAGCACAATGTCTGACACACAGCTGACATTCAATAAATGTCACTGACCACAGCACTAAGAGAGGACTGGAGGAGATAACACTGGATGCAGGACGATCCATTTAGGTGATTTCTACAATAGTATTGGCACAAGATAATAAGGATCCTCATACTGCATAAGGCAGAGACGAGGGGGATAAAGAGGAAAGGCAGATTCCCCAGAAGCCTAGAAAGACACACTTTATAATTCTGCTGAACACACCCCTGGACATCTCTTTACGTTCCCGCCTCCACCCACCCATGTGCACACTGATGGACATCCCTTTCTAAAGCCCCAAGGACCTGGCATGATCCAGAGCTCATCTGCCCTAATTCTGGGCAGGAAGCACGAATGTGGTAACGCTTAGCCTGAGGCTCAGTCGGGGAAGTGTTGGGGGTCTTGCCAGCCCTCTCCAAGCCCCAAGGGTAGCTCTCTCGTGCTAGCCCTGGGCGTCCCTTAAAGTCTCCTCTTAGAGCCCAAGAAGAGCCCTGCTTTGGCCTTTTGATGGGATAAGAGCGACCCCCAGCGCCCAGGAACTTGCCCAGGCAAGGTCTTTGCCTACAGGTTCTATTTAAAGGGGCAGTTTGAATCTGTGCTCAAGTCCCTTGATAATTAGCCCTGTGTAGACTGGGAGAAGCCCAGTGAGCTCCTGGAGAGCAAGAACTTTCCCCATTTCAATGAGACGCGAGCTGAACCAGAATATCCAGGAGCTGGTGCCTCCTGCCTCCTCCCTTGCAGGCTGGTGCAGCCATTTGCCACTTTTGGTGACTGAGAATCTCCCACTAAGTACCACTGTTTTACCTTCCGAATAAATACAAACAGCTCCGTTGTATGGAGGATGTGATGGACTTGGGCGTAGAAGGCCAGCTTTGCAAAGGCTGCTGGGGAAGTCATATTGGCACAATTCCTACAGAACTGCAGGGAGTAGCCTACGCCAACCTCACCAGCCAGGGGTAAGGAGCAGCCCATCCTCCTTCTTCCTTCCCTCTCACTCTTCCATCCCCTCCAGTGCCAGCCACACACAACAGCCAGGGGATGTTGCAGCTACCCAAAGGAAACAGGAAGAAGGAAGGAAATGGCTATTGGGTGTCTCATCATTTCAATCTACATTCACCCTGTAGGAACGCAGCCACTCCCCCCCACTGGAAGACAGTCAAAATCAAACCATCAGCCCTGTACCTTTATTGTATATTCTCTCTCCCCCACCTCTTCTCTCTCCGTCCCTCCCTCCTTCCTTCCCTGGACTCAATCATACTCATACTCTGTTGCCTTTAGCTTTAGTTGTGGACCCCTTTTGTCTGTTTGCAAAGAAATTTTTGATATATATTGATTGAAGGCAGGATTTTAGATATGGAACCAAAAAGCTTCGATGGGCCTTCCCATTCAGACAATGTGATCAAGTGCTGAGTATTGTAGAGGGAGAGAGGAAAGACAACTAAAAGACAAAGCAAGGGATGGAGGGGGCATGCTCTGGTGTCACTGGCAAACCCTCAAAAGCCAAACGGAGGCTCCCTTGTGCTACACAGATATGGATACAAAACCATCCATGGACACAGGACAGATCCCTTCAGCAGGCGTTAACTTGAGCACTCACTATGTGCACGTCACCTTCGCACCTGCACACTTTCCAGTTTGTAAAGCACCCGCCTGTCTCTCATTTCTTCTGGTTCTCACACCTACCTATGAGGCACGTGTGATCATCCTAACTTCACTCATGAGGAGACTGGAGCCCAGAGAACCATGGGGGAGTAGGAGAAACCAGAGGAGA
This sequence comes from Ateles fusciceps, assembly GCA_036589455.1. Classification (NCBI taxonomy): domain Eukaryota; kingdom Metazoa; phylum Chordata; class Mammalia; order Primates; family Atelidae; genus Ateles; species Ateles fusciceps. The sequence continues at coordinate 10,048,117 of JAZHEH010000733.1, forward strand.
ATCCTGATCCAGGATTCTTTCCCTGCACCAGCCACAGAGCATTGGTCTTGAAGTCACCAAATAGAGCCTTCAAAGCGCAGCAATCCTGAACAAGTCACTGCCCTTCAAGATGGCCAGAAAGAATCTAGAGGAGGGTGGCAATGACTTCGTGTTGAGGAAAGGAAGGGCAGGGACAGACTGGAATGACCGGCTACTCAGCATGGTGAGAAGTTTACAAGTGGCAAGCTCCAAACCCACAGTCACTTTGGGGCCTGAAGAAATGGCCACATTCAGCTGGTCTTAGGTACACAAGTTAGGGGGTTTCCTTTGATTGTTGGAGAAGTTCATTGAGAAACAACATAGAATTTGTCACCTTATGCAGTGTTAGACTTTTGCAATTTATTTCTCTAAGTGGGCCTGCTAAAAATGTAGTTGCAAAAAAGGAAGGAACTGAAGACATCAAATAATACAATCTCCTTCAATGCTAAAATGTTTCCAAATGATTTAGATGACGTTGTGGGTGGTAGCTTACAAAATGATCTAGAATATTCTGAGAACATCCTTAACCTTTGAGGTTGACAACTGGTCAGATAGTTATGCCCTTTCATGTCCTAATCAATGATAAATTCTGAGCCTAATGACCCAGGAAGGCTTCTCTAGCATTCTCAACTCATTCATTTCACAAATATTTTATTGAACACCTATTATATACAGGCTATGTCAGAGTGACCTGACATCGAAATTCTCTGAGTTCCTGGGAAGGAGAAGTTTCCTGGGAAGGTCACCTGGGGTCCCAGAGGCAGCACACACAAAGCAATACGACAAGCAGAGGTGTGAAGCTAGGGAACCTCCAGCAACGTTTCCAGTTGCAGAGGCAGAGAATGTCATCTTAAAAATGTGAGCTACGAACCACCCTGGGAGGTCGTAGGACAGGTAGGTCATGGCACATGTGTTTGTTTCCTAGCTGTTATAACAAATTACTACAACTTGCCACACCTCTAGAGTCCAGAAGTCCAAAGTCAAGATGTCGGCCGGGGCCATGCTCCTTCTGAAGGCTCCAGAGGAGTTTCTTTCCTTACCTTCCCTAGATTCTGGCAGCTCCAGGCATACTTTGGCTTATGGGTGCATCGCTCCAATCTCTACCTCCTTCATGTGACCTTCTCTTCTCTTCCCGTGTGTCTCTCCTCCCTGTGACTCTTGTAAAGATACTTGTCATTGGCTTTATGGTGTACTCAGATAACAGAAGATAATCTCATCTCAAGATCCTTACTTTAATTGTATCTGCTGAGATGCCCCCACTCCCTTCTTTCCAGACAGAGTTGTGCTCTTGTTGCTCAGGCTGGAGTGCAATGGTACAATCTTGACTCACTGCAACCTCCACTTCCCTGGTTCAAACGATTCTTCTGCCTCAGCCTCCCGAGTAGCTGGGATTATAGGCAGGCGCCACCATGGCCAGCTAATTTTTGTATTTTTAGTAGAGATGGGGGTTTCACCATGTTGGCCAGGCTGGTCTCGAACTCCTGACCTCATGATCCACCTGCCTCAGCCTCCCAAAGTGCGGGGATCCAGGTGTGAGCCACCGCGCCCAGCCAAGTAAGGTCACATTCAGATTCCAGAGACTAGGATGTAGATATATTTGGGAGTAGGGAGACCATTCAATCCCCTATAGTGCTCGTGGAGGATGGGTCCCAGCTCCCTAAGATTTCTGTTCACTGATGGCTATTTACCCCTTAATGGGTACAAGGGCATGCACAGCAAGAGACACAGGCAGACAGCCTTGCTGCCTCACTGCGCTACTTCCCAAAGCTTCCCTTTGTCCAACCCCCTGGTGTCCATTTTTTTGTCCCTCTTTACAAGAAGGGTCTACTTACGGGATGCCAAGATGTCCATTTTACCAGGGTCCTTGGCTATTCCACCTGAAATCGCAAAAGCTGCCTGGCCCTGGACACATGTGCGACGTTGCAGGAAGCCATAGGAAGGGGAGGTAGTTTTATTTTTCCAAAGCCTTTCCCACCCAGAAGGGCAGACAGGGTCTCATTATTTGTGGGGGACAAGAAAGATACGTAGTAGAGGAAACATTAATTCAAGCAAAAGGTTCATTCTTTTTTATGTACAAATTATGCAACGTAATTGTTTTACCATGATTAATATTATTTCAGGGGCTTCACAAACACCATTTACAATGCAAATCTCCTCAAGGCTGCAGAAAGGTACCTGTAATCAGGGAGGGTGTGATGGCTGCCCAGATGGCGTGAGGCCAGGATAGAGTGAGTGAGAAAGGGTCACGTGGCTAATTTTTGAGCTCAGCATCAGAAAGGCCAAGTGGGCATGGCACTTTCCTTTTTGCCGCACCCAGCAAAGGCTTTAGGACTTTCTGCATCTGCCAAGCGTGTCTTGTTGAGCTCTAAGCCAGTGTCTCCATTTCTACCCTCCCTTCCTGAGGCTTCCCTTTAAAAAGTCACATGCCTTTACTCCTAACCAAGAGAAAGCCACATGACTAGGTGGTGGGAAGATGGGAAATTGGAAAATAACAACATGGGAAAATGTGTCAAAAGTACCCATCTGTTCTAATTCATCCCATCATTAATAACATCTCCTCCCCCGTCCCAGAAAGAAAAGCAGGAGGCCTCCCACTGGGCTGTATCCCCATCTCCCGGTGCCATGGCAGGGGCTCACACGACCTACCGCTTTGATGTGGTTTGATTCTCTAAACGTGTGATTAGCACACACTTTGCACCACACACCCAGTTTCAGTCCTCTCTAGTACCCGCCAGTTAGAAGCCCCCAAGCCCTGCCACCAAAGTGCCCTTGCGAGATAGCTGCTCTCTCTAACTCAGCTTCCCTGCACGGAGGAGCTCCTGATGCTGAATGAAAATCACCTCGCTCTGCCTGTGCTCAGACAGCACAAAACACATCCTGGGAAATAGCCTCTGTCACTCTGGGATACAATTTCTCCTTACCAATTTATTCCCATTGCTTCCAATGTCCCGTGTTATAAATGTATACATTCAATAAGTGTGAAGTTTTCTAGAGAGAGAGGAAGAAACCATCATAGCATGGCGTACACGTTGGTGAATTGTTAATTTGCTAGTGCAACAATATCACTGCAATGTTACGACTGGTTTCCTTAGTAACATGTTAAAGTATATAGGAAAACACGTTGGGGTAATAAGATGTTCCCATTTGAATTTTGAATAAACTTTCACATGAGGTAAGGAAGTGGGATTCTAAAAATAACAGATTAGGTAATCAATGAACTTATTCAGTCATTCCATGGAATTTTAAAGTATGAAAATATTGTGCTTACTGGAAATATGTCAGGTTACCAGAATTGTGTCTTGCTATGCTGGTCAGTTACATTTTGAAGAATTACTTAGAAATTTTTTCCTGTTTAACACTCAGCAATGTATGGAAACAGCTCACCTGGGCATTCTGAAATGAAGAGAGTTTATTCTTAAGGGTCCAATAATCAAAAATAAATTACTTTCCTGGTGCTGGAATGCAGCAGCCCAGATTTCCAAATCATAATTTTCTGGGGCAATGGTTTTCAAAGTTCACCATGCATCAGATTCCCCTGGAGAGCTGGTTAAAACACAGATTGCTGGGCCCTGCCTCCCAGAGTTTGATTCAGGAGGGCTAAAATGGAACCTGAGAATTTGCTTTTCTAGCAAGTTCCCAGGGGGTGCTGATACATCTGGTTCAGGGACTACACTTTGAAAGCCATGTTCTAGGGGAAGCCTAAAAATGGTCACTCTGGCCCTATATATCTGAGCAATAACAAAGTGATTTAATATCATCTTAAGACAATCTGAATCTTAAAGCATTGGCACAGAGATCTTCTCTTTTTTCATCATTTGTAAAAATATTAAGGAGGTGGGTTCATTCTCCTGGGAGATGGGGAAACGAAGATGGGCATAGAGACTGCATGCTTTCCAAAGGGGATAGACAAGGAATGGGGCCCTCACCTGGCATCAGACCAACATCACGCAGGATGAGGCAGGGCCTCTATTTTAATCACCTCCATCGCCAGTGCTCAGCAGGCAGCCGGACACCACGTAGGAGGTTGGCCAGATACACTTCCACTCGAGTTAAGAGTAGAGTCAGTGAGAAGCTTGGTTTGGTTACAGGTTTTACTAAATGTATTCACAAAGTCATTGGTGACAGGAAAATGTTTAAATCGCAGTCCTCGCCCTTTAGCTCCTGATACAATAATCCAGGTCTCCAGGTAGACAGTCAGCATATAAAGTAGAAAGTGCCCTGGGCTGGAGTCAGGACATCTTGCGTCTGGCCCTGAATTTGCCGTGACTTGCCACTGACCTTGGGCTCTCTTCCCTTTCCGAGAGGGTCAGGCCAGTGTTCTCCAAGACCCCTTCCAACCCTAGTATCACAGGAGTTAATCTTAATCCTGCAGTCTTTCACTGTTTTTGTTCTGTCCTTTTTCTATATCAAATCAATTTCAGTCTGCAGTGAAGGAAATTCCCGAATTACTGTTTTGTATCTTGCGGAAGATCACTTCCCACAGTTAATTTCTCAACTTCAGTTTCCTTGCTCCAGAAGCTTGCTGTGTCCACATTTCAATTAATTGCCTATTGGCACACACCCGACTCCAAATATTTGTGCAGTTCCCGAGAAAGCCTCATTCAGCTAAGTACCTGATCGCGTCAACCTGCTCTCTGGTTTCAACATCTCAGAATATCCAAGCGAGGAATATGCAAATGCCAAAGTCACCCAGAGAGATTCATCAGGGGAGGCAGTCACTGGAGGCAGGGAGAGAGTCTCAGATGAAAGATATTATCGCTTGCTGGAGACAAGGGAAATTGGGGTGGGGGAAGGGAAGAAGGAACGAATCTGGGCTGCAAGCCTTGCACTTTACGGCACAGGATGCTGTTTCTTCAGGAAAGGCCAAGCAGATCAGCTAAGTTACAAATGTGCTACGGAGGTATGTGCAGGGAGGCAGGGCTTGTTTTAGGAGCAGAGAAAAGGGAGTATTATTAGAGAGGCTACCCTAGGTCTCTGTGCCAATAAATTCAGCACTCCTACCTGCTGACAAACTCCTACTATTAGAATTACTCTTCAATGTGTTTTATAACATTGCAAAATGTTTGGGGTATACTGCTCAATAACAAAAGGGATATGCAAAATTATGTAAACATGGGAATCTCACACACATGGAAAAGAAGACAAGAAAAATATGCCAATGTTGATTTGCCTCTGGGTGGTGAGAGCATGGGAAAGATTGCCCCTACTTTAGATTTTTCTTTACTTTCCAGGTTTTCTACAAATTATTAAGTACTGCTGTACTGCTTTTAAGATTAAAACATTTTTTGAAGGTTTTTTTTTTTCATACAAAAAGCATGCTTTGAAGGTAAGTCACTGTCTTCAAAAAGCTCCTGGTAAAATGCAAATCTATTACCTGAAAGGGATTGTCCGTGAATAATTTGTACATAGCTTAGTTTGTCATCTTGGTTACTCTCATCTTAGACCAGGGGCCACAGATCTTGTTTCATTCATCTTTGCACCCTGTGAGCTAGTCCTGACCTTGGCACGGGATGAGCACCAACTGTTTATTGAATTGTCCCCCAAACAGAGAAGACAACAGATCTCTGAAGAATGGAACCCAGGATAAGCTTTGAAAGAGCAAGGGTGGTTTGGAAAGGCCTGGGGTAGGTTGAAGCCCAGGGATGATATACTGAGGAACCCAGTAGAGGAGAAACAGCCTGAGGGCCTTAAACACTGGCTCCAGGAGGGGGATGGAATGGAGTTAAAATGGGGCGGGGACGAGGGGCACCTCCAAGGCGGAAGCTTCCTCACTGCACATTCGCCACCAGCCAGCCCTGTCTTCAGCAGACTAATTTGATGGCCTTGGTAATGCTTCTGCTGGGCTCTAGTTTCAGTTATTCCATTCATGGAGACACTAAAAGTAAAATGGAAGTTCAACTAGGGAGAACGTGAGGAGCTTCTTCAAAGGTGGCGGGGGTCTGCCTCACCTGAACTAATGACATTTGTGCGGAACGTTAAAAGGATCTCCAGGGAAAGGTCAGTAGCTTTCAAGTTTGAGCAGTACCTCACAACCAGACCCAGGAAGATATGGAAGAAACAAAGCTGAGACGGGAAATCTAAGGCACAGAATGGTAGAAGGATGTTGGCAAAACGTACTGACATAAAGCTGTCGGCTTAATTGCCACCGTGCAGGTGCCCAAGGGAGATGGCTTATGTCAAGTCAATGGAAAAAAGACTTCTTTGATTTTCTCATTTGGGGCAAGCTGCTTACACATATAATTATACCTACTCATTTAATAAATATTTATTGAGTGCCTACCATGTATCAGGAGCTGGAAATTGGTAATGAATAAAGCAATACTCCCTGCTCTTGAGGACTATGTGAGCTGGAAGGAACATCATTTACTATCTAGTTCACAGCTGTATGTTATGCATCAGGAGATCACAGCCCACAAAAGGGAAGTGATATAACCCAGAGGACTCAGCTAGTCTTCTTTCACCATTTCTGAATACCATGAGGTTGTATACACGTCACTTTCCAGGGTTTGCAATGTTTCTGCTCTACTCCGTTGATGAAAATTCCACTTACCCACTAAGGCTTGTTAAAATGTCATGTAGTCTCTATGACGTTTTTTTCTATGCCCTCCTTTGGGTTCCCACAGCCCACTGTCCCTCTATTACGGCATTTGTCACAGTCTTCCTTGAACTTTAGTGAGTATACATCTGTCCGCTCTACTGGATTCCAAGCCCGCTGAGGGCAGAGATGGCCTCCCATTCATCACTATATTTGCAGCAGCTTGCACAGCTGGGGGGGAACAACATTTACAGTGTAGCTCCCAAAACCTGGACACTATGCTAAATTCTTTATACACAGTCACATTTACTCTCAACCAAACACTCTAAGGTGAACTCTTACTTTGCTTGATGTAAAGATGAGGAAACAGAGGCTCAGAGATGTTGAATACCTTGCCAAAAGCCACAAAGCCAAGTGGAGGATAGGTTCAGCCTGTTCTATCTGGCTCCAAAGTCCATGCTCTTCCTCTTATAAATAATATGCTCCATGAGGTCAAGGACAATGTCTGTCTTGTCCATCACTGCATCTGTCACCTGGCACAGTGTCTAACATGGTGGTATTCTACCGGTCACACAGACCCCCCCGATTCTGTGTGGGGAGTGCAAACCACCAGGAGGCTAGGACCCTCCGGGGTCATCTTGGAGGCCATCTGCCAGCAGAGGGGAAGGTACAGAGACCGGCTCAGGTGCTGTGTCAACAGATCTACCATTATAATAACCTAATCATGTTCAAGGGCAGAATCAAAGTGAACACACAGTAAACTGAAAGCAAATAAACAATGTGAGCCCTAATTGTGTTGTGTGTGACAACAACATAAGTCCCTGGAGATAATGAATAAGGCAGAACCACATAGGACAGGCAGCCCAGCCAGGTAGAGGCTGGGAAAATGGTGAGGTGAGCAAGACCCAGGGATGGAGAGGGTTGCAGGGTGCTAGGACCACTCTGGTAACAGAATGTGTAGAACGTGCACCTTCCAGGGAGACTGACGTGCGGCACGGGGCTGAGGGGGGGCTGCTAAGAGGAGTTTCAGTGATTTCAACATTCATTTCAACTCCTAATTTCTCAGCGAAATCTCACAACGAATTGGTCTCCCTACCAGGTTGCCCCCAGCTCCCATTCCCCCACCTCCCACCAGCCCCCTACTTCCTGGCTTTGCCTCAGCCTCAAACACCAGATCTAGGTTTTCAGAAGTTCAGGAACAAACCAGGGAAGGCTCAGTGGATGCATATTTTTGTCTCTTAATCCCCCTCCAGCCAAGAAATGATTGCATGGAGAACATCTCTGAGAAATTGGTGAAAAAAACAAAAACAAAAAAACATTTTTTTTCCTCACTGGGTCTCTTCAAGCTCTCTCTCTTTTTTAAATTTTCTTTTTGTATTTACAAGGGAAAACATCTACCCCTCCATGGACTTGCTTTCTTTTATTGCATGCTGAGAATGAGACAACCCATGGGATTTATTGGCGCACTGGCTTCCAAGAAGCTCAGAACTAAACCCAGTGTTCACATCTCACCCTAGGTTCTAAGTTCCTTACAGGCAAGAAGACAGACGTGTTTCTCTTTTGCTCCTATAGGGCCTAGCCCCGTGTCCAGCAAAGGGACTCAACAGAGATGTGTGCAAGTTTAACACTCGAGCACAGGGCCCCATTCCCACCCCAAGATTGCCCACCCCTCTTTTGAGTTTTTTTAAAACAGTCTTATTATATATGTGTTTTTATCAGGACCTACCTCAAATTCTTTATGTAGGCAGGCAGGGAATAAATGAATAAGTAAACAAATAAATGAATAACGGACTCCATCCTGGCTGAGGGTACTTGTGAAGGGTTTTATCAGCTCTGCTTCCAGAAAATCCACCCTGATACTGAGCTAGGAAAAAACAGTTTGGGAGCTCAGCATTAAAACTTAGATAAGCTTGGGTGCCTCAAGTAAATTCCCCTTTGATTGGTATGTTTCATCAGTTGAACTCTAATTGGTGCAAACAGGTAATTTGGAGATTACAAGATTTATTCTTCTATAACAGTGATTACTGATTGCTAATGATAGTGCTGATTTTTAGGTGTTTAAAATCTTGACAGTTACAATACTCATGTGATTTACTACAGTGTCTTAGAGACAGCCTTCTACGGATCTCTGAAGACAGAGGCTGTGTCCTCCGTGAGCACTGCCCAGTGCCCCATGGCGGTGTGTGTATGAAGATATGCTTATTAATATTAATCATCATCATCACAAAACGATAAGGCATTCACCCAGAATACTGAGTCATGCAATCTGCTTGCAGTTTCATGGATTTTGAAACGTGTACCTTCTCTCACCAATGCCTAATTAAATGGGGTATTAGGATTATTAACTCTAGAAATAATTGGCCTTAAAAGCACATCATAAAAGGACAAAATCATAAACTCTCCTCCCTGACATTTGGAGAGACTCTGGTTTGGAAGCACTCAGAGAAGCTAGAACTACTAAGTAGCTGCCTTCCTGCCACCCCAGGGGAAAGGAGCTCAACAAGGCTGCCCTGGCCTGGTGCCAGCTCAGGAGCCAGGCACTGCCTTTGGGCGCTTTCCCTTGTTATCCTGTGTTAACAGGCCGGGCACTAACATGTCAAAACACCAGTGTGTGAAGTGAGTGGAGAGGGGCAGTGCCCAGACAGGAAAGTTGCCTCCACCCAGGGAGCCAGCATGCAGGGTGTGGGCATCCAGTCTTACCAGGATGAAGCTTGGCACACAAGTGCACTTGCCAATAAGAAGGGTGCAAGTGAAGAACTCAGGCCAACTAATTCAGAAATGAGCAGCAATTACCACTGGGTCAGGCACTGTACCCAGAATGCAAGAGCAACTCCCCCGCCTTAATATCTATTTACCTTTTCTTTTTGTTAAGACTTTAGGTGAATAATAAAAGAATACGCCACGTCGGATTTCCTGCCTCCGAGCCTTTGCACAGGCGGCTCCCTATGTAAGTGGTCCTGCACCTGCAGGACCTTCTTATCAGGGAAGGACCAGGTCAGGTCCCCTTCCTTTCCTTTATTCTTCCTTCCATGCTGGGTAATTAATGCCTCCCTCCTCTCAACTCCCATAAAATTCTGTTAGCACTCTGAAGTGGTGGGTGCACTTTCTCTGAGCAGTACCAATTCTCTGGGCATGAGTATTCACTATGTGAGAGCTCAAGTCCTAGAAAACCAAGGGCTTTGGTGTCCTCCTTCCACGCTTAGCACATTTCCCTGCATGTAACCAGTGTTCCATAAAGCTAGTGTGACACAGTCCAAAAGTCTTCCTCTAGGTTTGTGGAATCATACGAGTTAAGAACTGAAATGGACCATTGAGAAAAATCTCTTTGACCCTTTCATTCCAGGGATGAAGACACGAAGGTGCCAATGGGTGGAATGAGTTCCCCAAGGACTTTCAGTGAGTGGCAGTGTCAGATGGAAGACTTTTTGGCTACAGGAGTCTAAAAGAAGAAGTATTCCAAGTCACCTGCACGTAAGAAATACTCCTACACCTTTTGCGCTCAGAAAAGAGCAGATCTTTGATAAAACTCAGTGCTCACGGCCCCCCAGGTTTCTTGGCAGTTTGGGATGTGAACATAACCTCTGTCCCTCTGCATCCCATACTCAGGGCCACAATGGGAATGACGACCTCAGACCTTATGTAGCACTTTACATTCTCAGAGTGCTTTCAAATGTATAATTTGATCCTTATGACAATTTTTAGTGGAGTTATTATTCCCATTTTACCTCAGAGGGAACTTGGGTAAAATGACCTGCCCAGGGTCACACAGCCAGGGCTTGCTTTGTTTCTTTGTTTAGTTTTAAGTTTACTGTGCATTCACTTTGATCTGCCCTTGAGCAGCTAGTGTGGTAGAGCTGCTCCTTGAACCTAGAACTTCTTTTTTCTTTTCTTTTTTGAGACAGGGTCTTGCTCTGTCACCCAGGCTGGAGTGCAGTGGCACAATCTTGGCTCGCTGCCACCTCCACCTCCTAGGCTCAAGTGATCCTCCCACCTCAGCCTCCCGAGTAGTTGAGACTACATGTGTGCGCCACATGCCTGGCTAATTTTTGTATTTTTTGTAGAGACAGGGTTTCGCCGTGTCACCGAGGCTGGTCTCGAACTCCTGGGCTCAAGCAATCCACCTGCCTCAGCCTCCCAGAGTGCTGGGATTACAGGCGTGAGCCAACATGCTCAGCCTTGAACCTAGGGCTTTTGATTTCAAGCCTGGTATCTGTGCTCTTTGCCTCAAAGCTGCCTCTCTCAAGTCTGCTCCCTGTAGTCAGCATCCTAAGACTTCCCCTTGGCCTTGGCTTTTGGACCCAGGCACTACTGAGCAGGTTTCAGCCTTTACTCTCCTCATGTGATCCTAGACATGCCCGTCAAATTGTTCCTATTCTGTCTTTAAATGACTTGAAAAGGCCAATGTGTGAGGCTTTCTGGGGAAATAGAGGGCTAGCTCTGGTTTGGCCTGGATAGCATCAATCCCCTGTCCCCTTAGATTGAATTCTATTCTGCCACAGCATACTTTTTCCCTGAAAAATTGGAAAAAGTTTGCTTTTCCTAGGGGAGGGTCTTACTATCACCATTAAGTTGAAGTTACAACATAATTCATCCCCTTTGAGATAGAGGAGAAACAAGAAACATTTGACCCACGTCTCACACCTGACCCATGCCTTTTTGGAGAAAGGAATGAGGCTACAGATGGAACTCTTTGTAGGAGAAAGGAATGAGGCTCAGATGGAACTCTTTGACTAATTCACTCCCTCAGCTTTTACTACAAGGGGTGCCATAATTTTTTTAAGGTATTGGGGTATAGCTGGTATTTGGTTACGTAAGTTCTTTTGCGGTGACTTGTGAGACTCTGGTGCACCCATTACCTGAGCAATATATACTGCACCCTATTTGTAGTCTTTTATCCCTCGCCCCCTCCCACACTTCCCCCCCAAGTCCCCAAAGTTTGTTGTATCATTTTTATGCCTTTGTATCCTCATAGCATAGCTCCCACATATCAGTGAGAACATACAATGTTTGGTTTTCCATTCCTGAGTTACTTCACTTAGAATAATAGTCTGCAGTCTCATCCAGGTCACTGCAAATGCTGTTAATTCATTCCTTTTAATGGCTGAGTAGTATTCCATCATACATACATACATATATATATATATATATATATACATGTTACATATATATATATACATGTTATATATATATGATGATATATATATGATGGAATATACATATATGATGGAATATATATATTATAAATATATCATATATATACGGATATACATATATATGATATTTATATGTATTTCTTTATATCGTATATATGATATACATATGTATTATATATTTATAACATATATCTCTCATATATACATATCATATATATGTCTATATACATATATGATATATATAATATATACACATATATATACCACATATACATATATATACCATGTATACATATATATATGCCATATATATCATATATATGATGGAGTGTGTGTGTGTGTGTGTGTGTGTGTATATATATATACACATATGGTGGAATATTACTCAGCTATAAAAAGGGATAAATTAACAGCTGAGTAGTATTCCATCATATATATATATCTCTCTCTCTCACAGTTTCTTTATCCACTTGTTGATTGATGGGCATTTGGGTTGGTTCCACGATTTTGTAATTGTAAATTGTGCTGCTATAAACGTACATGTACAAGTATCTTTTTCGAATAATGATTTCTTTTCTTCTGGGTAGATACCCAGTAGTGGGGATGGCTGGATCAAATGGTAGATCCACTTTAAGTTATTTAAGGAATCACCACACTGTTTTCCATAGTGGCTGTACTAGTTTACATTCCCACTGGCAATGTAGAAGTGTTCCCCGGTTCACTGCATCCATGCGGACATCTACTGTTTTTGATGTTTTGATTATGGCCATTCTTTCAGGAGTACCGTAGTATTGCATTGCGGTTTTGATTTGCATTTCCCCTGATCATTAGTGCTGTTGAGGATTTTTCACATGTTTGTTGGCCTTTGTATATCTTCCTTTGAGACTTGTCTATTCATGTCCTTAGCCCACTTTTTGATGGGATTTTTTTTCTTACTGATTTGTTTGAGTTCATTGTAGATTCTGGATATTAGTCCTTTGTCAGATGTATAGATTGTGAAGATTTTCTCCTACTCTGTGGGTTGTCTGTTTACTCTACTGACTGTTCCTTTTGCTGTGCAAAAGCTAGCTTAATTAGGTCCCAGCTGTTTATCTTTGTTTTTATTGCATTTGCTTTTGGGTTCTTGGTCATGAAATCCTTGCCTAAGCCAATGTCTAGAGGGGTTTTTCCAACGTTATCATCTAGAATTTTTATAGTTTCAGGTCTTAGGTTTAAGTCCTTAATCCATCTTGAGATGATTTTCGTATAAGGTGAGAGATGAGGATCCAGTTTCATTCTTCTACATGTGGCTAGCCAATTATCCCAGCACCATTTGTTGAAAAGGGTGTCCTCTCCCCACTTTATGATTTTGTTTGCTTTGGCAAAGATCACTTGGGTGTAAGTATTTGGGTTTATTTCTGGGTTTCTATTCTGTTCCATTGGTCTATGTGCCTATTTTTATACCAGTACCATGCTGTTTTGGTGACTATGGCCTTATAGTATAGTTTGAAATCAGGTAGTGTGATGCCTCCAGATTTGTTCTTTTTGCTTAGTCTTGCTTTGGCTATGTAGGGTCTTTTTTGGTTCTATATGAATTTTAGAATTGTTTTTTCTAACTCTGTGAAGAATGATGGTGGTATTTTGATGGGGATTGCATTTAATTTGTAGATTGCTTTTGGCAGTATGGTCATTTTCACAATATTGATTCTACCCATCCATGAGCATGGGCTATGTTTCCATTTGTTTGTGTCACCTGTGATTTCTTTCAGCAGTGTTTTGTAGTTTTTCTTGTAGAGGCCTTTTGTCTCCTTTGTTAGGTATATTCCTAAGTATTTTAATTTTTTGCAGCTATTGTAAAAGGGGTTGAGTTCTTGATTTGATTCTCTGCTTGGTTGCTGTTGGTGTATAGAAGAGCTACTGATTTGTGTACATTAATCTTGTATCCGGAAACTTTACTGAATTCTTTTATCAGTTCTAGGTGCTTTCTGGAGGCGTCCTTAGGGTTTTCAAGGTAAATGGTCGTGTCATCAGGAAACAGTGACAGTTTGACTTCCTCTTTACTGATTTGGATGCCCTTTATTTCTTTCTCTTGTCCGATTGCTCTGGCTAGGACTTCTAGTACTATGTTGAAGAGGAGTGGTGAGAGTGGCCATCCTTGTCTTGTTCCAGTTCTCAGAGGGAATGCTTCAACTTTTCCCCATTCAGTATTACGTTGGCTGTGGGTTTGTCATAGATGACTTTTATTACATTAAGGTTATGTCCCTTGTATGCCAATTTTGTGGAGGGTTTTAATCATAAAGCCATGCTGGATTTTGTTGAATGATTTTTCTGCATGTGTTGAGATAGTCATGTGATTTTTGATTTTAATTCTGTTTATGTGGTGTACTACATTTATTGACTTGCATATGTTAAACCATCCCTGCATCCCTGGTGTGAAACCCACTTGATCATGGTGGATTATCTTTTTGATATGTTGTTGGATTTGGTTGGCTAGTATTTTGTTAAGGATTTTAGCATCTATATTCATCAGGGATATCGGTCTGTAGTTTTCTGTTCTGGTTGTGTCCTTTTCTGGTTTTGGTATTTGGGTGATGCTGGCTTCATAGAATGAGTTAGGGAGGATTCTTTCTTTCCCTATCTTGTGGAACAGTCAAAAGGATTGGTTCCAATTCTTCTTTGAATGTCTGGTAGGATTCTGCTGTGATTCCATCTGGTCCTGGACTTTTTTTTTGGTAGTTTTTAAATTACTATTTCAATCTTGCTGCTTGTTATTGGTCTGTTCAGGGTATCTAATTCCTCCTGATTTAAGCTAGGAGGGTTGTATTTTTTCAGAAATTTATCCACCTCTTCTAGGTTTTCTAGTTTATGTGCATAAAGGTGTTCGTAGTAGCCTTGAATGATCTTTTGTATTTCAGTGGTGTCAGTTGTAATACCTCCTGTTTATGTTCTTATGGAGGTTATTTGGATTTTCTCTCTTCTTTTCTTTGTTAATCTTGCTAATGGTCTATCAATTTTATTTATCTTTTCAAAGAGCCAGCTTTTTGTTTCATTTATCTTTGACATTTTTTTTTTCAATTTCATTTAGTTCTGCTCTGATCTTTGTTATTTCCTTTCTTCTGCTGGGTTTGGGTTTGGTTTGCTCTTGTTTCTCTAGTTTATTGAGGTGTGACATTAGATCGTTGGTTTGTGCTATTCCAGACTTTTTGATGTAGGCATTTAGGGCTATGAATTTTCCTCTTAGCACCACCTTAGCTGTATCCCAGAGGTTTTGATAGGTTTTGTCATTATTGTCATTCAGTTGGAAGAAATTTTTAATTTCCGTCTTGATTTTGTTTTTGACCCAATGCTCATTCAGGAGCAGGTTATTTAATTTCCATGTATTTGCACAGTTTTGAAGGTTCCTTTTGGAGTTGATTTCCAGTTTTATTCCACTGTGGTCTGAGAGAGTGCTTGATATAATTTCAATTTTCTGAAATTTATTGAGACTCATTTTATGGCCTGTCACAGGTCTACATGAGAGAAAGTTCCATGCACTGTTGGACAGAATGTGTATTCTGCAGTTGTTAGATGAAATGTTCTCTATATATCTGTTAAGTCCATTTGTTCCAAGGCATAATTTAAATCCATTGTTCCTTTGTTGACTTTCTGTCTTGATGACCTGTTTAGGGCTGTCAGTGGAGGGGGAGACATCACAGCAGGACCTGGGGGGGTGGGGGACTGGGGAGGAATAGCAGGGGGTGGGGGGGATTGGGGAGGGATAGCATTAGGAGAAATACCTAATGTAGATAACGAGGCAATGGGTGCAGCAAACCACCACCATGGCACGTGTATACCTATGTAACAAACCTGCATGATCTGCACATGTACCCCAGAACTTAAAGTATAATTTAAAAAAAGAAGTTTCCCACTATTATTGTGCTGCTATCTATCTTATTTCTTAGGTCTATTAGTGATTGTTTTGTAAACATGGGAGCTCCAGTGTTAGGTGCATATATGTTTAGGACTGTGATATTTTCCTGTTGGACAAGGCCTTTTACCATTATATAATGTCCCTCTCTGTCTCTTTTAACTTCTGTTGCTTTAAAGTTTGTTTAAGCTACAACATAATTCATCTCCCTTTGAGATGAGAGGAGAAACGCAGAAACATTTGACCCATGTCTCACACCTGACCCCTGCCTTTCCCTTGTAGGAGAAAGGAATGAGGCTACAGATGGATTCTTTAACTCTAATTGACTCCCTCAGCTTTTACAGCAAGGGGTGCCATGATTTTGAAGCAAGAGAAGAAGATGAAGATGAAGATGAAGGCGGCGGGGGGGGAGAGGAAGCAAATCCAGCTGTCATCAGTTAGAGTGACTCTCAGCACAAAATAACACTGGTGGTATCATGAAACTTCTCAAATAGGTCAACACAGTCACTCACTGGAGTTTTCTCACTAGGATCAGATAGACATTTGACAAGGTGCTAACCCCACAGAGCAGGGGAAGAGGCAGGGGAGGAGACAAGCCAAATATTGCCCCCTCTTTCTCAGATTCATAGGAGCTCTGCTCCCCTGTTTCCTGTTGACTTGGCAATTTCATCAAGCTACATTTGATCATCACATAAGGATAAGGTCAGTCTCTCTCACTTCTTTCCCTAAAGAACTTGAAACAACAAAGTATTTTCTGGAGGGTATGAAGGCAAAGTCAACAATGGCCACAGATCATTCTCTAGAAAATTTCTTAGGTGATGGCTTCCTTAGAATATTAAAATTTGCGGCATTACATTTTGTCTTCCCCTGCCTCCCCCAGAGGCTTTGATATAATCAGCAGCACCCCAACACAACTTTGAGCAATTCGCCTTCACACGCACACCCAGAGTCTTGCCTAAATATAATATGAATCATCTTTTCACATTCATTATCAGCCGTCTCCAATTATCCCAAGAGAAGCTGAGGCTGTGGTCTGATGGTGAGAGACTAATACAATCTTTAAGGTGAGGAGTCTGGATTCGCTGATTGTGTGAGAGCCCAGTAGATCATCCCAGGTGAGCAGATGGGCATTGGCTCAATGAGCGCATCCCCCTGATTTTGCCGCTGTGTGGCCTCAGGTATTCAAGGGCACAGCTGCCAGGAACAGGCTCCAATCTCTACCATCCTGGTGGCATTGAGGAGGGCACTGAGCCAGATGACTTCATGGGTTTCCTCCACCCCCTCCAGTGGCTGCTCCTTTCTGTGACATCATAACAGTGGAAGTGGGTGGCCCCTGGAGCTGATTTCAATTCGAGGAAAGACTGTCAGCTCTGTGTCCTCCTGTTCTCCTTCTCTTCCTCCTTCTTGTTCTCCAACACTCACAAGGTAGGGCTGGACAATGGCACCTGCCCAGATACCATTTTCCCCAGAGAGGAAAGGCAAGGGGCCAGTGGTCCACAAGGGCACCTTGAGGAGTGGAGTAGTTCTTTCTTGCATCAGGGAAGGAGAGCAGCCCTGGTGAGGACATGCCTTGGCAGAGAAGAGGCACCAGGATCATAGATGCAATATCTCCTTCAGCATCAAACGGCACCAGCAGGCATAGGCCCAAATCTCCAGACTCCACTAATAACTGAGCCAACTCCCTCGAGGACATGACAAACCCTCCCAAGGCTCAGTGAGCTCACAAGCTAAAGCTGCCAATGAAACTATCCAGAGAGCCCATCCTGAGGACTCTGGAGCCTAGGTGGAAAGTTCCGGCTCTGTACACCCTTACCACAGATCATTTCTCCTAAGATCATGGAAGAAGATGGGGCATGCTCCTGGGGCCAATCAGAGACCCTCCTGCTCTGTCTTCTGAGCAGACCACAAATCCTCCCATAGAATTAAAAAAATCTGCAGAGTGGTTTAGAGAAGCACAGGCCTTCATGACCTAGTTCCACCCCTTTCCACCTCTTTCACTCACCTGGTTGTTTAGCTCCAGCAGAAAGGTTCTGCTAACACAGATGTCATGCAGGTAGCGAGGGGAAAGTCACTATATTCATTTCCTAGGGCTGCCAAAACAAATTACCAAAAAAACTGGATGGCTTAAAACAACAGAAATGTATTCTCTGTTATTTCTGGAAGAAATCTGAAATCAAGGTGTCAGTAGGGCCATGCTTCGTCCGAGGGCTCTGTGGAAGAACCCTTCCTTGTATGCTCCCAGGTGCTGGGGTCTCCTGGCAATTTCTGGTGTTCCTTGGCTTGTAGCTGCGTCATTCCAGTCTCTGCCATGGTCACCTGGCCTTGATCCCTGTGTGTGTTCAGATGGCTTCCTTGTAATGACACTGGTCATTGGATTTAAGGCCTCATACTAATCCAGGATGACCTCGTATTAACTTAAAATCACACCTACAAAGACCCTGCTTCTGCATAAGGTCACATTCTGAGGTTGGAGATGGACATGAATGTTGGAGGTTTACTATTTAACCCACTACAGCTAACCCAGCTTGAGGAGCCTAAGCCAACTGCTGGTCTGTGTGCTTCATGCACACACCCAGCACTTCCAGCCTCCCAGAAGACAGAGTGAGAGCCCCAGAGTGAGATATGGAAACACAGTGATCCCAACAGACCTGGAACTAAAAACACACCTTGCAGGCAGAGAACCATATGGCCTCAGAAATAACATCACCGTTTCAAAACATTGTAATACTCCCTTGTTTGATTTTCCCAGCACCTCAGTGAGGTAGGCAGAGCAAGTAATGCTAACTACACAATACGGAAGAGGAGCTGAAATTCACAAAGATGAAATAACTTACCCCAGGCAATCCTGCTGGTTAGAAACAGAACTGGGATTTGGATCAGGGTCTCCTCATGCTCAGGCCAGGGTGCGCTCCCCATCCTACCAGCTTACCATCACACAAACGCTTAAATAACATGGAGGAGAAGATCGCAAAAAGAAAAGCATCACCGTGGACCGAGAGTTTCAAATATCCAATCCAAGCTAGTCATTAATACTCAGCACTGAATCCATTTGTGTAGCAGGCATTGGGGAGACAGTGATTAATGGGATACCACCTCTTTCTCAAGGAGTTTGCAGTCTGGTGAGGAAGACCAAAACACCTAAACAGGCACACATGATGAAATATTATACATACTGTGATGGAAGACTGGAGCGTGAAAGTGAACACAGGAGGGAGTGGTCGGTGCCAACAGGCAAAAGGGAATTTAAAAATACTTCAAGGAGCAAATGGCATTTGTAGATGATCTTTACAAATAAATTGGTGGTCCTGGGCCAGAAAAAATTGCTATAAAGAACAGTATACAGACAATTGAAAGTATGAATATGAACTCCCTATTAGATAATAAATTGTTTTCAATGTTAAATATTCAGAATTTGATCAATGTGTCATGGATATGTAAAAAAAAAAAAAATGTTACAGGAGATCTTCTACTGAAGCCTTAAGTGTTAAAGGGTACTGGTGTATACAATTACTCTCACATGGTTAAGCAAATAATAATAGCAATGTGAATGTGTGTGTGTGGGGGGGGGATGTGTTTAAATACACACCCCCCCCCCCCCCCACACACACACACATGTGTAAAGAGACAAGGAGAAAAAGATAGACGCGAATGTGGCCAGGTGTTAATAACGGGTGAAGGCAGCTGAAGGGTATGGGAAGGTTTACTATTATTGCAACTTTCCGGCATATTTGAAATTTTTCTGAAATGAAAAGCTAAAATAGATCAGGACTGAGTAAGGAGAGGAGCGAGTCACTTAAGAAATAAATAGAACTGAAAAAACTATTGGATTAAGATGTGACTAACTATCCTTGCTACCCAGCAAGAAAGGAAGAAGGGATTGAGGGAGCATGCAGGTGGCAGTTACTGGGAAATATGAAACTGTTTCATCTAAAAAAAATCATCTGGAGTTGAAGATGCAGGCTGAAGGGAGAGGAGAGGGGGAAGGGGCAGTGATGGGCAGAAGGAACAGCATAAGCAAATGCCCAGAAGCCTGGCCAGCCTGGGTGGGTGCTGGGTGGATATGATTTGCGCATGGGGAATTGGGGCAAGAGCTGAAGCTGGGAAGGTTAGCCAGGACCAGATCATGCAGAACTTGCCAGCCATGCTAAGGAGCTGAAACGCATCTGAGAGCCAATCTGAAGGCACTGAAGTGTGTCAAGCAGGAGAGTGACTGAGATTCCCACGTGTAGAAGGCAGCAACAAGTGTGGATGAGAGTGGGTTAGAGCAGAGTCGTGATCGTCTGGGAGATGTGTTGCAAGCCTTTTATCACACGTAATAGTTAAAGACCAGAGAGGATATACTTATTTTAATACATTAGAGTGGATTCAAGGTTATACCTACAATAGCACCACACTCATTCGCTGGCATTCTAATGGTTTTATTGTACATTAGGTGTTACACACAACAGGAAGTGCACCCGGCGTGTGAATATCAACCTTCCCAGTTAAGAAAAGGCTAAGAACCACTGGATTCGACGGGTGAAGAACAGGGAGATGTGGTTTGCTGGACCCCTGCAAAAATCCAGGAAATAAATGCTAAGGATTTAAGACCAGTGGTTTTCAAATGTTTAGCCACTGGATGCTCTTCAAACAATACGCAAACACAGGTAAACTTGAAGTTGCTCTGGTTGAGTCAGGGACAGGACGCCCCGTAATCCAGCCTGCTTAACACGCTTTCCATGCCAACCTCAGAAGCCCCTGAAACGACTCCAGTAAAACAGCTTGAAAGGCGCTGGCCTAGACTAGAGGGAGAAGGTAGCGATGAGAATTTCCAGAGGAGGTGAAGATCCGGAGAAAGTTAGGAATCAACTTCGCAATTGGGAGATGAGCGTGGGAGGAAAAGTAATGTAAGTGATGGAGTTACTGGACCAGTTGCTAGAGTTCCAGGTTTCGGTGGGACTGGGAAGATGATGATCAAGATAGCAGGTTTGGAAAAGGATGAAGATTTTTACATGTTCAATTGGAGGTCCTGGTGGGACATATTTTCAATAGGCAGTGGAATAACATTTAGAGCTCAGGAGAGAGGTCCCACACAGAGAAATAAACTGAGAGTTCATCAGCAATTGGTGGTAGCTGAAGTCCACGCGGAAGAAAAAAACATGCAGGAAGGAGAAAAGACCCATATGGCATGATGAGAGGCGAGAACCTGGGATCGAATCCTGGTTAATGCCCACATTTCGTGGTTGGTCAGAGAGGCAGGAAGAGAAGCAGGTTCGTGATTATCTTAGAAGCTAAAGGAGGAAGAGCGAACAGGAGTAATCATTACACATGTTCTGTGTTCCCAAAACTCTGTGATTATACTCATTGTCTAAGAACTATGCAATTATGTGTAGAGAGCTGAGAACCTACCTACTTCTTCATTTCAACTGAACTCAGGGATAGGGATTTTCTCATTCATAACTATGTCCTGTGCTTAACAGAGGCCCTGACATGTAAGTGCTTTATACATATTTGTTGAATGAGTGAATTAATTAATGATCTTTAAGATTTATTTGGAGAAAGCATTATGATAGCTTTAAGAGCTGAGCAGAATGATGGAAAGGATCAGGATAAACTTGAGGACCATCTGAAATGTTCCCCAGAGAAGGAAATCTACCAAACAATGTGCCGACTCCCGGAAGACCCAACAGCCCTGTCATGGCCTACACACACACGGCAGGACTTAAGAGGAGCCATAGAGGCCAAAGGAAGCCGGCCCAAGTAGGTGTCATGTCTCAGGTGCACAGCTAGACAAAAACGCATGGAACAGAGCCAAGAGGAAATGGAAATTACTGGATGTAATTTCCTAAGAGGACCTAAAATCATTAAAATAGAAATTTCAAGTTGGGTCCTCACTTCACTCTTGAAACTGTATTTAAGAAGTGAGACAGACAGCCCTGTAGGGAATGAATACTGTGAAACGCCAAATCGGCACCAGAGCCACGCTGCCCCTAGAAACCAGGCTTGCTTTCAGTCCTTCTCTGACCCCACAAGCCAAATCTCAGCTTCAGTAATGTTTCCTTCTTCCAAGCAACCACAGGTAGCAGGAGAGACTGGAACCACGGTGGGCAAAGCTCCTGAAGGGAATGCCCATCCAAAGCCTGCCTTGGCAGAATCGCTCATACTCAAGGGTAAGAGAGCGCCCCCTCTGGAGCAGAAGATCACTGGCTCCATAACCATCAATTCACCCTCTTTTTTTTTTTTTTTTAAATGTAAAGGTGGGGTCTTGCTATGCTGCCCAGCCCAATCTGGAACTCCTGGGCTTAAGCCATCCTCCTGCCTCAGACTCCCAAAGTTCTGGGATTACAAGTGTGAGCCACCACACCTGGCCGCAATTCACTTTTTATATTGTTACTGATAAAGCATAATAGAAACGTACTCTATGATTAGCTGGATAATAATTAAAATAATAATTATATATAATTATTTTGCATAATCCGAGAGATAAAGGTAGAGCTACAGCAGGCTCTTGTTTGAGCAGACACGGGACTCTAATGTCCACAAATAAGTTATATGTAGACCAAGAATGCAGCTAAGCAGTTGTTTCCCCTGCTCCATAACCCATTAAAGAGGCTAGAATGAAGGACTAACCGCAGCTACTACAAAATTGTTATTTTGTTCTCTAATATGGATTAAATTGAACACTGCAGATCATTTCTTTGGCCACATGACTTCAGACTTCTGGGAGCAGCATGCTGAAAGTTGTCCCTTCCAAAGCAACTTCCAAATGGTCTCAGCATGAATCTGAGCATTCTGATCACACATTTCTTGGCTTCTTTTCAGTGTTTTATCACTTCGCTTAGTTTTAGAAAGTGTTTCCCCCCCATTAGATGGGTAAGACTAAACTCTGGTATAGATGAGAACTCACACACAAAAAAGGTGACCTCAACGTTCCTGAAGAATGGAAGGGTGCAGAACTGAATCAAAAGGGAAAAAAGAGAAGGAGGGAAATGAAACAGGAGACAGAGATGGTCTAGAAGGACACAAGGTTTTAAATGTAGCTACGTCTAGGATAATGAATGTTTTATTTTTCCTCTTTTGGTTTGTCTACTTTTCTACTTTTTCTTCAATGAAATGTTATTTTTAAATAGCGAAGCACATAATCAAAATTATTTTTAATGAAACAGTTCAAATTAACAAGACCTAAATATTCTAAAGTAAGATTTCTTACATGCGTAAACATTTTTCCTGTTGTGGTTAAATACACGTAACATAAATTTCACCATTTTAACCATTTTTAAGTGTACAATTCAGTGGCATTAAGCACATTTACAATGTTGGGCAACCGTCAACACCATCCATTTCCAGAAAAAAATCAGAAATTCTATCCATTAGATAAGAACTTTCCATTCCCCTCTTCTCTCATCCTTTGGTGATCTGTAGTCTGCTTTCTTTCTCTGCGAATTTGCGTATTCTAAGTACCTCGTACAAGTGGAATCATACAATATTTGTCTTTTTGTGTCTGGCTTATTTCACTTAGCATAATATTTCCAAGTTTCGCTCATGTTGTAGCATGTATCAGAATGTCATTTCTTTTGTAAGCTGAATAATATTCCATTGTGTATATATATATGTCACATTTTGTTTATCCGTTCATCTGTTGATAGACATTTGGGTTGCTTCTACCTTTTGGCTGTAGTGAATAATGCCACTATGAACACTGAAGTGCAGGCATCTGTGCGAGTCCCTGCTTTCAATTCTTTTGGGCATATACCTGGAGATGGAATTGCTGGATCATACAGTCATTGTATACTTAACTTTTTGAGAAGCCTCCTTCTGCTTTCTTCAGGGGCTGCACCATTTCACATTCCCACAAGCGATGCACCAGGATTCCAATGTCTCCACATCTTTGTCAACACTTGTTATTTTCCATTTTGGGGATAATACCTTCCTAATGCGTGTGAAGTGGCATCTTGTTGTGCTTTTGATTTGCATCTCCCTAATGAATAACGATGCTGGGCATGTTTTCACGTATGTTTTGGCCATCTGCATATCTGTTTTGGAGAAATGTCTATGTAAGCCCTCTGTCCATTTCCGAATTTTTGTTTCTTTCTTTGTTTTTAAGTTGTCAGCGTTCTTTACATATTCTGAACATTAATCCCTGATCAGGTACATGATTTGCAAATATTCTCTCCCATTCCGTGGGTTGTTTTTTCACTCTCTTGATAGTGTCCTCTGATGCATAAAGGTTTTTAATTTTGATGAAGTCCAGTTTATCTCATTTTTCCTTTGATGCTGTGCCTTTAGTGTCACATCCAAGAAATCATCATCAAATCCAGTGTCACGAAGGTTTTCCCTTATGTTTCTTCAAAGAATTTTATTCCCTTAACTCTTACATTTAAGTCTTTGACCCACTTTGAGTTAACTTTTTATGTGGTCTAAAGTCGGGGTCCAACCTCATTCTTTTTCATATGGATATCCAGTTTTCCCAGCACGGGTAATTGAAAAGACTGTCCTTTCCCAATTGAATGGGCACCCATGTTGAAAATCTTACATGCTTCTTACTTTGTGAACGGCCACAGATTTCAATGTACTCTGTGGCTAAATGTGGAAAATAAAATAGCAACACCTCACACCGTATAAAGTGGAGGAAAGGTAACATGATCGTGTGTTTACATAGTGCTTTTTGGTGTGCAGCAGCTTTGTGTAGAGAAAACAATTCATGGATTTGGGAGTTGGGCTGTCTGGGTTTAAATTCTGCCTTCATAACTTCCTAGCTGTATAACTTCAGGTAATCCACTTAACCTTTCTAGGCCTGAGCGTCCTCATCTGTAAAATGGGCATATCCTATCCACTTCATAGTATTGCTATGGGGATTAAATTAGAATATTCACATAAAGTACTTAATACACTTCCCAACACATAGTGACTGTGTGGTACACGATAGCTATTACCATCATTATCGTCATCATTAACTGGCTCACATTCATTACTTCTTGTGGTTCCCACATTCACCCCGTAAGGTCACCAGGATAACAACAGTAATCTCATTATAGAGACAGGTCAAGTTGGGCTCAGAAGGTAACTTGCTAGATGAAGGCCATGTGGCAAGGAGGTGGCAAGGAGATGGCAGGACAAAGTAAGTATTTTTACTACCACCCATAAAAGGGACAATATCCGAAATAGAGCAGGTTTCACACAGAGGTCTGGTTCCTGGGCCAACGTTCCTTTTACTGAGAATCTTGTCTGTCATCACTCTTTTTAAGATAGAGATGGTTTACTGTTTTCTAACAAAACAAACAAACGAAAGAAGCTATGGCAGAGCAAGGGTCAGGTCCCGTGTACCACAGACCCAGAAATCAAGACAAGACCAGGAACAGACAACAGATGTCCCTCATAGAGCTGCATTTCACAGAATCAGCATAAACTACCATGGGCTCATCAGAAAATTTCTTCAGTAATTATTAAAGTCTTAAACCTGCAATAACAAATTCATGCAACACCACCTCCTGGCCATATAGACTGAATGAACCATTATAGGTATGAACTGCTACAAGTGTGGGGCACTTTCTGTCACTCCAGACTTCAGAAAAGATAAAAGACTGAACTAAAACGAACACAAAGATGGCTGTTTAAATTCATTAAAGAGCTAGTTACACACGCTTTGAAAACAGAGTTGTCAGGCACCTACCATGGGCAAGATGAGTAGAGATGTGTGGATACAAAGATCATAATCTTTGAGAAGTTTCAAAACAGAGGAAAAAATGCGAATGAAAAAGAACTTCAGGCAGGGTGCAGTAGCTCACGCCTGTAATCCCAGCACTTTGGGAAGCAGAGGCAGGTGGATCACTTGAGGTCAGGAGTTCAAGACCAGCCTGGCCAACATGGTGAAACCCCATCTCTACTAAAAATATGAAAAATTAGTTGGGCGTGGTGGTATGCGCCTGTAATCTATTTGGGAGTCTAAGGCAGGAGAATCACTTGAACTGGGGAGGTGGAGGTTGCAGTGACCTGAGATCTTGCCACTGAACTCTAGCCTGAGCAACAGATCCATCTCAGAAAAAAGAAAAAAAGAAAAAGAAAGAACATCAGTTTAAAGCAGCAAATATTAAGTGCCTTAACAGTTTCTTTTGGAACTTCTATAAAGCAGTTTCTATCAACTAAGACGAAAGTCTTAAGTTCCTTCAAACCAATGTCCCCTTGATTACTTTCAACCAAAAAAACTGCCTGGTGGGTTTAGCCTCTCTGGAGGCTGCCAGTATGCAAATCTTCTTGCATATCTTCAAGCAGTAAAGGGAAACACAGCCGTCCTGATGTAACAATGGGATGGATAGGGAAGCTATAAATTTATTTGGATTTACGATTTGGCTGTCTCCCTCACCTCCATCTGTGCCAAACCATAGAGGGACGCTCCTGATTAATCATCTGTGGAGAAAGTACATTACGGCAAGGTGCATGTTCTCACTCAAGTGCTTTCAACCAGACCCTGGGAAGTTAGCGAGAGGCTTTGGGACAGGAGCTGCTCAGAGGATATCACGTATTTGGCTTCTCCTGTACCTCACTGCTGTCTAAAACTGGAATGAAAAGAAATGCTTTCAGGATCCAGGAGAATAGAAAAGGGAGGCAGGCTTGAGTCTAAACCTCAGTGTGAAGCTGGGCAACTGTCAAACAAGGCACCTGAACAGGTGACTCGGGGGTGGTGCCTCATCCACTCTGTCCTGAAAGACTCAACCAGCCACCAGGGGCAGCCTGATGTCATGGAAAGAGGTGGGCTTTGGAGAACTGCTGGTTCACATTCTGGTTCTGCCACTTGGTGTAGGAACCGCAGCAAGGCTTCGGTTTCCTTTCTAAAAGGGACAGAATCCCTATTCTAGAGAGTGGTCGTGGCAGTGAGCTTCTACATTGGCTCCCATCTGGGATTCATGCCCTTATCTAATCTCCGCCACTTGGGAGTGAGCTGGACCTAGTGACTCACCTCTGATAAAAAAACTACGGCAAATAGGATGGGACATCGCTTCTAAGACTGAGATATAAGACGGCCGTAAGATGGCTATGACTTCCATTTTGCTTGTACCTCCTCTTGGTCCTTTCCCCCCTGCTGCTCTGACGATCAGGCTGCCTTCCTGGGAGCTGTCCAACAGAGAGGATCATGCAGCAAAGAACTAAGCACCGCCTCCAGCCAATAGCCCGCAAGGAGCCAAATCCTCCCAACAACCCCATGAAGGAGCTCAGAAGCAGATCCTCCCCCAAGTCGAACCTTAAAACCATGTGGCCCAGGCAACACTTTGATTGTAGCTTAGGAGAGACCCTGAGTCAGAGGATCCAGCTACAATCTTACATGCAAATTCCTGAGTCACAGAAACTATGAGATAATACGAACATTGAGAATGTAATAAGGTACCATATGCCATAGCTAGTGCATACATGGTAGCTGTTATCATTAGCAAGAGATGGACTAACTGTCTTCCATTTGTAGAAAGACAGTGGCATGGAGGCTGGGGAAAGGGAAGGAGATGGCATTTTCCAGGAAATCATGAACTAAGCAGAACCTCAAAAGAGAAATACAACCAAGTGCCAACTATTTTTGACGGGCGAGCATCTCCCTTCTCCATAGTCCCAAAATATTTCCTTTGTGCCCTGACTGTGGAACCAGCATGGCTGGCCAGATGCTACGCCATTGTCTCTTCCTCCCTTCTCCTGTCCTCAAAGGTAAGGATCACTTTCTGACTCTATCACAGGGTCAAACACTGTCCTTTGCTGATGAGAATAGTGTGTAATTGTTCCTTTCCCCATTTAAAACAATTTGGTATATTTTTTTTCTTCCGTTTTATTTCCTATTGGAATCCTCCTCTTCTCAAAGTCCAATTCACAGGCATCTTTCTCTCCACAGTCTCCCCAACCTGTAGCTCTCCTTCAAGATTATTTACTCCTTCTATGTTTCTCCGCAGATCAGCACTGCTGGTATCCAGCTCTTTATCTGAATTAGGGAATTAGTGGGTTGTAGTCATCTCTTCCTCTAGCTGACAGCCTCCAGAACAGCAAGGGCAATCTGTCTTATTCATTCTTGGGAGCTACAGTGGCCACTCCAAGTGTGAAGTAGGTTCTCAGAACCAGAGACTGGAGGAATAAGTTATTTCAAACCCTTCTCTAAGATTTAAATACGCAAACCTCTGAAGACAAAATGAGGGGGAAAAGCTCAGAGGACAGGTCACAAATTGCAACAGACTTTTTCAAACCCACTAGGGGCTATCAAGTCCCTTCCAAGCCAACCAAGTTTAAGAACTTGTGGGATCTTGCAGGTTTCTTTTCTAAGCATGTTGTGGATCCCACTGACACCAGTCCAAGGGCAAAGAAGATGGAGCTGTTAACACTGCACCTACAACGAAAGGAAGACCAGGCTGGAGAACACACACACATACGTGGTTAGAAACACAATCCAAGAGGGTACAATGAATAAGAACTTCCGGAATTCATTACCAGAGTCAAAGCCCAACCCATATTCCCCTGATCACTTCCCTGGATCCAGTACACAATTAATCACAACCCTAGTCCAACAGGAATTGCACCTCCACACAGAACATGGTTTTGTGCTAAGAAATGCAAAGGCTCTGGTGATTTCATGGTTCTCCCAACTTCCTTCTTTTGCAACAAGAAAAGGGCAGCCAGAGATGCCATAAACAGGTGGGGAGGGGGAGTGCCAAGGATGAGGCTTGACAGCATTACGGCCATTGATGAAGACGAAGTGAGGCAATAACTCCTGAGAACTTGCTCACCAGAATGCCTGCTGCCTTGGCAACTCCTCCGTCCTGAGGGTAATCTCAACTCACAGCTGGCCCAGCCCCAGGCTGAGGAAGGACTCGGTGACTCAGTTCCTGGACGTAGGACATAGGCCTGCCCTGGAGGCACAAAATAGACCAAAGATAGGCCTGAGCCCAGGCCTTGCTGCTTTAGGTGCCCCCATTTTGAAGCACTGGTCAGCATCCACCTGGTGGCAATTGGTAAGAATAACCCACACAAGCTGGTGACCGGTCATCACCTGTCTGCTTGGCAGTAGTTACTCAGCACCTACCTGCTTGATGGTGGTTGGTCAACATTTGTTTGCCTGGTGGCGATTGGTCAGGACCTAACTTCTTGGCTAGGACCTACCTATTGGGCAGTGGTTGGTCAGTATCTACCTACTTGGGAGTGACTCATCAGTATCAATGCCTACTTGGTAGTGGTTGGTCAGTACCTGCCTGCCTGGGGGTGCTTGGTCAGTACCTGCCTGCCTGGCGCTGGTTGGTCAGCTCCTGCTGCCTGGGGGTGCTTGGTAAGCTCCTGCCTGCCTGGTGGTGGGTGGTAAGCACCTGCCTCCCAAACAGGAAGGTAGTCAGCACCTTCCTCTTTGGTGCTCAGCACTTGTCTGTTGGACCCAATTGGCCAGTGCTGTCCATGAGCAGGTCTGTGATTTAAGTGAGGACACTTGTCAAGGAGATCTAGGTCTGGAAGAAGGATGGGGCAACAGAGGAAAGGAACATTCATTCCATACTTTACATTTCATGGGCATTTTATCACCTTTCTTTCTTTTGATCTTTACCAAAACTCTATCAAATACATGCCACCAGCCCACATTTACAAAGGCATTCATTCATTTATTTAAGAGATGTTTTGGGAGCACCTATTCTGGGCCCAACTCCTGGGAAGTTCTAGGGGGAGATGAATAAAATGCACCACTTGTTCTCAAAGTGCACAGACTCCAGTAGAGACAAGGACATCATCACGCCTGTCCTAATAACAGCTAGCATCACTCTGGACGTCTACACACAGGGCACTGTTCTGAGCACTTCACGGGCAATAGTTCACTTCATCCTCACAAAAATTCTTTGAGGTAGATACTATTATCTCCATTTTACAGATAAGAAAACTGAGACCCACAAAGTTAAACTAAATTCCCCAGGTTCCCACAGCTAACAAAATGGCAGTGGTAGAATTTGAACCCAAGAGGTCTGGGCTCTGAAGCCTACACCCTTGGACCCTATATTCTAGCCACCTAGATAATCAAGGCCAGTGTGACATGTTAAGTATCAACTTAGAAATGTCCACCTTGCTATTATGAAGAATAGGTAATGGCAGAAGAAAGGAGAATGTGGGAGAGGGGCTAATTTAAACAGGGCCTTTCCAGAGCCCAAAAGACTCCTATCACTTCTATCTTTAAGGCTTTGGTATGTTAAAATAAATACATAATGTCAAAGTTATAAAATCTTGGTATATTTTACATGTTTATATTTAACAAGTGATTTTGGTGCATATGTGATATAATGGAATTATAATTGTAATTGTGCCATTCACAAAAAAAATCCAAGATTACAAAAGCATATTGATTCATTGTGCATTTCAGTTGTGATGGTCCTGTAACAGAGAACAGACCACATTCCAAGAAAACATCGTCCTCTTTCAGTCCTGTCGATGTACCTCTGTGACTGGGTGAAAGTTTTCACTTGGAGATAATGTCAAAATTTTACATTTCTTGTCCTCTGCGATTGACGGTCTGGGAGCTAAATGGTCTTCCAGGTCTCCTGTGACTGGCCTTGACTTTTAGCAATGTCATCAAGTCCAAGAGGCAATGCCGTGAACGGCAACGCTGCATGGATTCAAGCCTCAGTTCTGTTGCTTACTAGCTGGGTGATCTTGGGCAGGTCATTTAACTGATCTTTGTCTCAGTTTCCCCATTCATAAAACAGAGATAATAATAGTATCTGTCTCCTAGGTTTGCTGTATTAAATCTGTGATTAGTATAGAAGGACATGTACACATAAATTGATTCCTTAAATATCTATTATCCTACCCTGAGCCATGTCCTATGCATGGCCTTAGGAGGTACAAAGACAACGCAACAAGACATCAGCCCGGGGCAATGGTACCATCTAGTAGGAAGTCAGACTCTGCAATGAAGTCCTTTGGAGCAGCTGATCCTAACCCTACCTGTGAGACTATCTGTTGGATGGCAGAATCTGAGCTCTAGTCTGGCTGCTCCCCCAACTCAGAGTGAGGTGACTGGAAAAGAATGGGAAGTCACCATGTGAGTAGGGTCACCACACCACATAATATGCCACGTGACTCAGGACTCAGGCCCTATGAACGAGCTGCTTTGACACTTTCTAATTGCTTCAAAGGCATGATGCATTTGACTTATAGACTGCTCTCACTCCTTAAAATTGTATGCAATCCCACATTCTACCTTGGAATTAAATTTAACTTAGCAAATTTTTTAAAGCCACACTTTTATCAATTGCAGGAAATTTGGGGAGAAAAAAAAAACAAATGGAGAAAATCGAAATCACCCATCACCCCATCACCCAGAGGCAACGACTGTTCACTTCCTTCCAATCCTTTCTGTATACATTTTTAACACAGTTGAGATCATACTGTATAATCAATTTTGTATCTTGCTTTTCAGAAATGTGAATTTAAAAGTCAAGCACCCAAGAACCCCAGCTATCTCATCAACACTTCAGATGCCTCAGAAACACATTGGAATTTTTAAAAATTGATTCTACAAATCTCCCCCCGCTCCAGTTCTCTTCTGACCACGTGGGGTTCGCAGCAGAATACACACAATATAGACACATTCCCTGAAGTGTAATAGATTTGAATTGCACACAAGTTGGAGAATGAATGTCTAAATAATTAGGAGGTTAATTAATCTAAAATATTGGAGGATGAAAGAAATTCGAAGCTACAGATTCGACAGAAGAGGTCTTCACAACTGTCTTGCTAATGAAAATAGAGGGAGGTGGGAGACTGAGGCAACTGAGAATGGTTCAGAGCCAGCTGACCACAGTTGGCCACGCCTAATGTGCTCCTGGCTGTTTACAGCCTATTGATTTGACTATATGATTCTTGTGGTCAAGAGGCCTCCTAGTGGCCAGGCACGGTGGCTCATGTCTATAATCCCAACACTTTGGGAGGCCGAGGTGGGCAGATCACCTGAGGTGAGGAGTTCGAGACCAGCCTGGCCAACATAGCGAAACCCCATCTCTACCAAAAATACAAAAAAATACAAAACAACAAACAAACAAAAAAATTAGCTGGGCATGGTAGCATCTGCCTGCAATCCCATCTACCCAGGAGGCTGAGGCAGGAGAATCGCTTGGAACCCAGGAGGCGGAGGTTGCAGTGAGCCGAGATCATGCCACTGCACTCCAGCCTGGGTGACAGAGCGACACTCTAGCTCAAAAATAAAATTATGTTAAAAAAATAGAAGCCTCCCTCATGGCATCTCAGGCAGAAATGTTAAGAAAGAGGCTAAACGTGCAGGTGCTCTGGTCAGTCAATCTAGGTTCCACGTCAGGCATCGCGGCCTATTAATTTTTTGACCATGGGCAAATTATTTCATCTCTCTGAACCTCAGTCTTCTCATCTATAAACAGGGATGATATTAATATTGCCTATATCATAGTGTTGTAATGATTAATTCAGCTCATATACTTAAAACATTCCAAACACATAGTAAAATCTTAGTAAATCTTACTTCTTACAAGCTGGGAAGCAATGCATTCTAGAGCAGTGGTTTTCTCATATTTTTTGACTGTGACTGCAGTAAGAAATATGGTCTACATCATGACCCAGTACATAAAAATATACATATCATTGTTGTATGTATGTATATACACGTGTACATAAACACACACAAACACACATATATATTTCATTAAATGCTAGTCATCCTTGCCTATGCAATGCAGTCATAGTTTCCATTCTAGTCTGTTTCACATTTTGTTTGTTTTTTGAAGGTACATGATCAGATCTATGTCATCTTTGAAGATATTAGCTGCAACTTACTTAACTGATTTAATGACTCACTACTGAGTCTCAGTCAGCAGTTCAAAAGATTCTGGCTTAATGGAAAACATATAGATGTTGGAGCAAGAAAAACCTGGGGTCCAGTCTCAGCTTTGCCACTTTGTACCTGTGTAACCACGGATGGAGTTTTATTGTTTGTTGAATCCGTTTCCTCATCTGTAAAATGAAGATAGTGTTCATCTTACCGGTTTGTAACATGGCCTAGGACCAGGCGCTTAGTAGGTACTCAGTAAGCTGCAGCTTCCGTGATTTATCTGCTTTGCTATGCAGACAGGACTCTGAGACAATCTTGCCTCCATTACCAATGCCTTTGGGACCTCCAAATGCAATTACCACGAGGCTTTGTCTCAGGACTTGGTATGGAAGCAGCTTCGAGGTCTGTGATGCCCTCACTTAACAGCATGCTTCCAAGTCCTGCTATTTGGATTTGATTTTTTAAAGTACTTCCTTTATTTTAATTCAGACCCCGGGGACCTAGAGAGTACACCGCTGCTTTTTCCCAATAAAAATCAGACCAGCAATAAGCATATTGCATCTGAAATGGTGAGGCTGGGCGCGCCTTCAAAGGGCACGCATTAGGACTTGGCTCACTCCCAGGCTGAGTTAGAGCATCTATTTCCCTGGAGGAAACGGGAAGTCCTGCCACAGTCTTGCAGCCTGGTCAGCTGTAAGAAACCTTGGCTTTAACCAACTGCTTTATGATGGGGCCACTGAGACACTAAGAGGAG
Source organism: Ateles fusciceps (assembly GCA_036589455.1). Taxonomy (NCBI): domain Eukaryota; kingdom Metazoa; phylum Chordata; class Mammalia; order Primates; family Atelidae; genus Ateles; species Ateles fusciceps. The sequence goes on from JAZHEH010000733.1 coordinate 10,081,237, forward strand.
AGAGAAATTATGTGAGGTACACAGCATATGAGTGGCAAATTGGAACTTTTTCCCTACAACTCTTACCTCATCTTGGAAATCTGAACAAGAAGAAATTATCCAAGAGGGTCAGCCCTCTTGGTCTCCTGAGCCTGATCATAAGAGAGCTCTCCTTTGCTCGACAGGCCTTAGTTATCAGAGGCATTTTCATTCTTGGGGAGGACTGTTTCAAGACTGATACCCTTACAAAAACAATTTCAGTAGTTAAAAAACTTTTTAAATACATATCATTCACTAGATGCCAGGCATCATTTTAACTGTTTAACTCATCTCCATTCATTTAATTTTCTCATCCCCATGAGATAAATCCTATTGTTATTATCCCTGTTTTTAGGAATATATTAAAAAAACAGAGGCACAAGGGGATGAAGTGATTTGCCTGAATTCCCATAACTAGGAAGTGACAGATCTGAGATTTGAACCCAGGTAGTCTGGCTCCAGAGTCTGTAACCTTCAATGCCACAGCCCCTTGGGACTAGCATGAGTAGCTACCTCTTACTGTGGGCTTCCCATGAGCCAGGCACTGTTCCAAGCCCTTTATATGCATTCACTCATTTAATCCTCTCAACAACCATATCAGGTAGATGTTGCTATTATTTACACCCATTTCGAAGAAGAGGAATATGAGGTTCTGGGCTATAACGGCCTATGCAGCTCTCTACCTGTGCCCCGAGCTGTCTTTCTGGAAGCTTCAAGGACAAAAACTGTGAAGGACCCTTTATTCTGAGACAGCATGAGGAAATAGCCTGAAAGGAAAGAAGGGATTTGTCAATGGTACCCTCCTGTTTGAGAGAGGGGTGATGGCTCCTGGCCCATTCATGGAACACACATCTTCTTTCCTTCTTTCCTTCCTTCCTTCCTTCCTTCCTTCTGTCATTCCTTTTCTTTCTTCTTTCTTTTTTCTTTCTTTCTTCTTTCTTTCTTTCTCTCTCTTTCTTTTCTTTCTTTCATCTCATTCTGTCACCCAGGCTGGAGTGCAGTGGTGGAGTCTTGGCTTACTGCAAACTCCGCCTCCCAGGTTCAAGAGATTCTCCTGCCTCCGCCTCCTGAGTAGCTGGAATTACAGGCGTGTACCATCACACTGGCCAGTCTTTGTATTTTTAGTAGAGACAGGGTTTCACCATGTTGGCCAGGCTGGTCTCAAACTCCTGACCTCTTGATCCACCTGCCTTGGTCTCCCAAAGTGCTGGGATTACAGGCAGGAGCCACCATGCGCCCAGCCACACATTTTCTAAAGACCATGCCAGGCACATGGCTGGGCTCTGAAGACTCAAAGATGCACATAGTCTCTGCCCTCAAGTAGGTAACCACCTAGGAACCAAAAGGTTGGTAACGACCATTTTTAAGCTCTTACTGTGGTCAAACGTGGTGTCCAGGGCTTCCTACATACAACATCATTGTCTCCTCCTATTGAGGCTGGCGTTTGCTACAGTTTGAATGTCACCTTCAAAACTCAGGTTGAAATGTAATTGCCATTATTATGATATTCAGAGGTAGGACCTTTAAGAGATGATTAGGTCATGAGAGCTTCGACATCATGAATTATCGAGGATTAATGCCATTATCAAGGGAGTGGGCTAGCTATCGCAGGAGTCCAGCTCCCTTTTCCTCCCGAGCGTGCTCTCTTGCCATATGATGCCTTCCACTATGTTATGATGCAGCAGGAAGACAGATGTAGCCCCTCAGTCTTGGACTTCTCAGCCTCCAGACTGTGAACCAAATAAATTCAATTCTTTGTAAATAACCCAGTCTGTGGTGTTCTGTTATAGCAGCAGAAAATGGATCAAGGCAGTATTAATATCCCTTTTTGTAACTCAAGTCAAAGTGGGTGAAACTAGGATTTAAACCTAGGTTTGCCTGACTCCAAAGCTTTTATTCTCAACCACGAAGTCATGCCCAATTCCTACTCCAGAGAGTAAAACTAAGCTAAGTGGATATTGTAGTTACTACCCCAATATCCAGCCTGCACATTCTTTATTGTGAAATAGCCTGTGATTTGGCTGGGAGGGTTCTTGGTCTAAACTAACCTAGATTATGTCATTCCTTCCATGGTGATCAGCTCATAAAGCAGATTTAAGCCAGTCAGTACATGGCATGAACACATGCACGTGAGTTGATTTGGAGCAACCTAATCAGAGAGAAGCTCTGGCGTCTCTTCTGATCAGTGCAGGAAGGGTTGTTCTTCCTTCCATTGTAAATGTACGTGGCAAGCACGAAGCCCCAATTGCTGTTGGCCACCATCTTGCAACCAATTAGAAAGCCAGATTGAGGATGGAGTCAGCTCTTACAAGAGTACAGAGGGGAGACCAGAGCTGAAAAACAGAAGCAGAGCCCTGAAAACAATGCCTGAAGAGTACATGACCTGCTTCTCAATTTATTTATGTGAGTCAAGGTGTCCTCTTTAATGTTTAAGTCAGTTTACTTACTTGCAAATGAGAACATCCTAACTAATATATAAGGTGTTTGGGAGAGATTGAGCTTTCTGAAGTTCACAGTCATCATCCTAAACTTCTCATCTATTTGCCAAGTAAATACCACAAAACTGCCAGGTAATTCATAAGTGAGAAAAATGTATAGATTCGGCTGATAAAACTCTTTAAAAGAATTTTAATTCTCCAAAACACAATATAAACATAACTGAAGAATATGCAACAAACTAGAAAATATATTTGCTGCCCATTTGACAATTAAGAAGCATATCTCCATAAATTTGTGTAAGTTAATAAGAAAAAGAAGAGCACCTCTACAGAAAAGAAATGAGCTAGATCATGAGCATTTCTTGAACTGGAAGAAAGAGAAATGAATAAATAAAAGTGTATTCCAATAGTGTGATATCTTGATGTTTACCTATTAGATGGGCAAGTAACAGAAGGAATGATAATACTTAGAGTTGGAGAGAGCGTATAAAAACTCACACTCTCATGCCCTTTGGATTAGGTATAAATCTGTACCACTTCTCTGGGGGGACAATCTAGCAATAGTTATAACAATTTTTAAAATATGCATATAGGGGTGGGGCCCAGTGGCTCACGCCTGTGATACCAGCATTTTGGGAGGCCAAGGCGGGCAGATCACCTGAGGTCAGGAGTTCGAGACCAGCCTGACCCATCTCTACTAAAAATACAAAAATTAGCCGGGTGTGGTGGTGGGTACCTGTAATCCCAGCTACTCAGGAGGCTGAAGCAGTAGAATTGCTTGAATCCAGGGGGTGGAAGTCACAGTGAGCTGAGATTGTGCCACTGCACTCCAGCCTGGGTGACAGGAGCAGAACTCCATCTCAAAAAATTAAAAGTAAAATATACATACAATTAGAATCATCTACTCCTCTTCTTGAAATTCGATCTAAGGAAATAATACAGATAGTATGTAAAAGCTAAATATTTGAAGATATTCATGGTATTTTTTTGGTAATAATGAAAATTAGAAACAATAAAATATTTCACAGTAGGGGATTGGTAAAATAAATTATGGTCATCCCATATAATAAAGTTCCATGTTTCCATGTGGTATTTTAAAAGACAATATAGGTATGTATTAAAAAAAATGATATACTGCTTAGTTATAAAAGCAGTTTGCAAAACGAAAATATACAGTTTGAGCATCCCAATGCAAAAATACAAGATCTGAAATACTCTAAAACCTGAAACTCATTGAGCATTGGGAGATGCCACAAGTGGAAAATGTCACACACCCAATCTCATGTGTTGGGTCATTGTCAAAATGCAGTCAAAACTTTGTCTCATGCACAAAATTATTAAACAATGGTATAAATTGCCTTCAAGCTATGTGTATAAGGTATATATGAAACATAAATGAATTTTGGGTCTAGACTTAGGTCCCTACCCAGGTTATCTCATGTATATGTAAGTATTCCAAAATACAAAAAAAAGTGAAATCTGAAACATTTCTGGTCCTAGGCATCTCTAAGAAGGGATACTCATCCTGTATTTACTGTATATATGATGCATATATATGTAGAAATTTTCAAAGATATTTTATCTCTGTTTAAAATTGGAAGCGCCTAAAAACAAAGCATTATTCTAAAAGTGTTTTTTACAATGTAAAAAAATTTATTCCTGTAATAATGAATGGACAAGTTACCGTGGTGTGTGGAAACCCAGGCTGGTATGATCTGTAGCCTGGAATTATCGGGCTGGCTGAACAGGGTTGGGCTGATCCCCCACAGGGGAGGGGAAATGACTGGGTCAGAGGCCGTGTCACGTTGTGAGAAGCTTGCCTCGTGGGAGGAAGGTCACTTGCCACCCCACTGAACGTGCTTCAGGTGCTCAGAGCAGAAGGGAATCTGTAAGGAAAAGTGCAACAAGAGTGAAGAGTCTAACCTCTGAAGCTTTTCAAAAGAGCTGCAGTTTCTCAAGAGCTGTTACAATCAATCCTAATGATAAATGTTTTTTGCCATAACTCCACCCATAGATCAGAAAAGATTTCCTGATAAATATAAATGTAATATACATTTTTATGATTACATAATACTTTTAAGATATTTTGCTAATTCTGATTTTCAGTGTGAACATTTATAAAGAAAATGTGCTATTATTTTTGACAAATACAATATGATGACATTTGTAATGCATACATCAATAGATTCACAGGATACATTGATGTTAAATTTTTTTACCTTTTATTGTTTCTTACCATATACTACATATCATAGCTTCCATTTTAATGTAATTTTCCCTCATTGTGTTCCTTTGAAGTTAAAAATCTAAATCCCAGTAATGTTGTTAATGTAAAATAAGTCAGAATGTAGACCTTCTAGGTATCTTATCTGTGTGTGTGTGTGCTCATGCATGTCAAAATATTAGCAGTGGCTATCTGTGGGTGGTTGGATTATGGGTAATTTACATTATTTTTTTTTCTTTTTTTGACCTGCCAGCATTTTCTAATATTTTTTACGCTGCTAATACTAGGAGTAAAAATTCAGATTAACAAATTCAGATATTTATGAAATGTTCCTTTCTTTATCTACTTCCTGTGAGTTTAGCTCCTACTTCTAGCTGCTCTTCCTCTTTGTGCCAGAAAATCTTATTCAAATCAGAGTCTCCACTCTCATTTTCCCAGGTTCTCTGGGAGCTTACAAAGCACCGAGGCACGAGAGGGCAAGAGTCCTCTGGTTTACCCACACTGGTCACTGCTACACAACCCTTGCCGGGACCACATGCTCCTCCAGGACTGGCTCTCTGCAATGTCTTCCACGATGCCCTGCTGGACCAGGGGAGATCTCCGCAAGGGGTCTCTCAGGCCCCCTCACCTGCCTCCCGGGCCGCCACCTCTAGGCAACTCCTCCCATCATGCAGGAAAATTCCGTAAGATTTGTCTCCTCCCAGGCTCTGCTCAGAAGCAAGGCAAGAATCCTCGCTGTTCTTGAATCTCCCAAGCCCATCAGAAATTGTTGCTACCTCCACCACTCCTAGCACTCCGTCTGGGTAGGACGAAGGGCAGGGCACTGAGTTCCTTCCACCCCTAGGTCACTTAGCACTTTTGCTTTTTCTCTGTTCCACTCCCCCTTTGTCCCCTAACTGCTTTCATCCAGCAAATTTTATGTAGTGTCAGAGGAGTGTGTGTGCGCAGAGATTTTTAAAAAAAGAAACTGACTCTAAACAATCACATGTGCTTCTAAATCTTTTGTTTGTTTTGTAAGTGAAACTCAATAATTTGACTCATCTGTTCTCCAGTTATACTGGGTCACATGTCCAGTTATATACACATTTAGCTAATTTAAACAAATAAGTAAATAAAAACAGAAAACAATGAAGTTCGTTCTTGTTCTGCTTTTATCTTGCACGATTATTGTGAAACTCAAGCAAAATAACAAATGTGAGCAGTAATTCAATACTGCGCTGTTAATGTACCAGGTAGTATTCTTGGTGCTTTGCCTGTATTAATTCTGCAAATCCTCAAAATAACCCTTCAAGTAGGTGCTATTACTATTCTTACTTTGTAGATGGGTAAACTTTATAGATGAGCTGAAGAGAGATTATGTAACCTACCCAAGGTCACCCTGCGCACTAGCATCAGAGCCAAGATTCAAACCCAGGAGTTGGGTTTCAGGGTCTGGACATCTTCAGATTGATAAACTTAACCTGTTTATGATGCTGTGTGCTAATGAGAGGTGAAGCATTTTTCCAGAGGTCACCCAGCTAATTTAATAGGTTCAAGCCTGGGACTAGATTCCAGTTCTTCCAATTCCAAGTCCATCTTTTTCTTTTGCATTTCTGATTTTTGAGACTGACAAAGCTGATGATTTTGCAAACCAAGGCCAGTGCAAAACTCCCCATCACTTCCACACAGGATGTCTGGTAGAGCTTTGCTCTGATTTGTGAGTATAATCCAGAATGGAACTGTCACTGCTTAAGATTCTTAATAGACACGATTGTCAGGTCCAGCTCTCAGGTTCAAAAAGAAAATTGCTCAAGAACAAGACAGGGAAGGAGAGACTTAGCAGCTACAGCCAATGGGAAAATTCCCAGCAGAGATTTTCACTGACATGGAGCTCAGAATGAGTCAGCATTCTAGGTGGGGGTTCTTAGATGCTCCTGGGCTATATTGACACACGTTTCCCGGTGTCCTAAACAAGGAATGTGAGAGTCCTGCTCTTATCAGTCACTGGCACCTAGGCTCACTTTGGTACTCTATACTTCAAGGATGGCACAACCAGCTACAGTCCCTGAGATGGGCTGCAAGTTTGATGGGAGAGGGTTGAAAGTCATGTCAAAAGAGGAAGACAGAAGGATCTGAACGGGGCTCTATGGATGGAAGAGTACACAGTTCAGGAACATGATTGCTGTTTTCAGAACTCTGAAGGGCTGTCACGGGAAAGAGTGAGAAGACTTGGACTGTGAGGACTGAAAGCGCAAACCTAGAGTCAAGAAGCAGAAGAGAGAGTGAGAGTAGAATGGGAATTGCGAGAGAGAGAACTCAAATAAGGTGCTTAGGAGCACAAGCTTTGGAGTTAGACAACTTGGATTTAGATCTCCACTTTGCTTTTCCTTAGTCCCCCTGGAAGCTCAGCTTCCTTGTCTGTAGAACAGGAATAACAGCAGCACCTGCCTCAGAGAGTCCTTGAGAGCACTGACTGAGATAAACCAGGTCAGGCGCTTAGTCCAGGGCATACGGAAGTGCTCTATAAATGGGCTTTGTAATAATAATTATTATCAGAGTGTTGCTGTTATTTCTATTGCCAGAGTTGTTTAGCAATGGGTTGTGTGCAGATGGCAGCAAGCACCCCTACTTCTGCAGATCCGGGTGAGCAGGGGTTCCAAGACTCAGCACTCAGTGAAGATGTGGTGAAGTAGATTCAAGCCTTGAGGTGCAAGAAGGACTAAAGAATCTCCAATTCTTTCGAATGGAGATTCCATGAATTCTGCCTCTTCTGCCATGAGCCAGAAGTCCCCTTCAGAGGCATATCCCCTCTCCATTTCTGGAGTCTGGGGGAGCAACCTCATGTACCTGATGTTCCTGATTCCAATGAGATTCACCAAGTCAATCGCTGGGAAAAGCCTGGCCTTGGTCCAGCACAGATGAGCGGAGACTGCTCATTTCTTGGCAGTGACCACCAAAGGTGAGGAGAACAAAGCACTCAGTGAGGGCCATAGCTCTGCCCACACGAGGTGTAACAATAAGCAGATAAACACCTCTGGGGTGCAGTGAGGCAGATGCAGACCATAAGTGTCAAGCAAAATAAACTAGCTGTCGAAGGCCCTGCTGGCAGGGGCTCCCTGTGTTCCACGCGTATCTGTGTAAAGCTCAGGGCTTAGCACGAGTCTAAAGTTGAAGGGGCTCCTGGTAGCATCCTGGAGGAGGGTGGATTAACAAGGAGATGGGTTGGGGTGGGTGAGACCATGTGCACCCTGAGCGGAGGGGGTTAGGGAGGACCATGTGTGCTGGACCAGGCTTATAGATGTGTATCCAGTCAGCCCTCATCCATGCAGGTCTGAAGTAGAAAGAAGCTATCATGTGGTTTGCACAGAGGATCTCAGTGAGACATGGGAGTTCAGGGCAGCCTTCTTGTTATTTTTTTATTTTTTTGAGATGGAGTTTCGCTCTTGTTGCCCAGGCTGGAATGTAATGGCATGATCTCGGCTCACTGCAACCTCTGCCTCCTGGGTTCAAGTGATTCTCCTGCCTCAGCCTCCTGAGTAGCTGGGATTACAGGTGCATGCCACCACACCCAGCTAATTTTTTGTACTTTTTGTAGAGACAGGGTTTCGCTATTTTGGCCAGACTGGTCTCGAATTCCTGACCTCAGGTTATCTGCCTGTGACTGTGGAAGGAAAATATTCTCCCCACTTTATCAGGAGAGCTTCCTCGTGGGTGTGAGTGTGGCCAAGGACAATTTGAGGACCATCAACAGGATCCTGCACCTATTGTGAGAGGCAAATCTGCAGCAATACTGCTTTGCTCATTAATGAATTAACTAGTTAATTAATTTGAATGGTTTGGCTGTGGCACCACCCGAATCTCATCTTGAATTGTAGTTCCCATAATCCCCATGTGTTGTGGGAGGGACCCAATGGGAGGTAATTGAGTTGTGGAGGTTGTTACCACCATGCTGCTTTTCTTGTGATAGTGAGTTCTCACAAGATCTGATGGTTTTTGTAAGGCCGGTCGCCTCGCCAGGAGCTCGGACACGCCCATCCTTCCTGGCAACAGGGAATTACCTCACCGCTCTGCACCCGACACCCAGCCCCTGCTGAAAACCCCCTGCCCAGAAATTTTCGGAAAGCCCCCGACAAGCCTTGCCTGATAGCACTCCCTTGCCCGATAAGCACTTTGCCCTGTCAAGGTCATTTTTCCCAAGGCAGCCTACTCACCAAAAATCCCACCTACCTACCAGTAATAACTGCCTTCACTCCACTTCCTGGGTCCTAATATCCAGTCAAGTGCCTTATGCTTTGTCTTCCCTATGTCAATTAAATGCCCTCACTCCACTTCCTGGGTCCCAATATCTAGTTAAGTGCCTTATGCTTTGTCTCCCCTATATCCAATCAAATGCCTTCACTCCTTATAAAACCCCTTACCCTAAAAAAGTTAAGTGTGACTTCTCTGGCCCTTACCTGGACCATAGAACCTCGCCCGGGAACTGAATAAATCGGACTTACATTTTCTTATACTGGCCTCAGTTTCCTCATTTCAACTCAACAATATACCTTACAGTTTCATAAGAGGCTTTTCCCCTTTTTGCTCAGCAGTTCTCCTTCCTGCCAACATGTGAAGAAGGACATGTTTGCTTCCCCTTCCAGCCATGACTGTAAGTTTTCTAAGGCCTCCCCAGCCCTGGAGAACTGTGAGTCAATTAAACCTCTTTCCTTTATAAATTACCAGTCTCAGGCAGTTCTCTATAGCAGCATGAGAACAAACTAATACATAATTAAGTGATATTTTACTGATTACCTAGTGTGATGGTGAACTTATATGTCAATTTGACTGGCCTGCAAGATGCCTAGACCTTTGGTCAAACATTATTCTGTGTGTGTGTGTGTGTGTGTGTGTGTGTGTGTGTGTGTGTGTGTTATGGTGTTTCTGGGTGAAATTAACATTTGAATTGATAGACTGAGTAAAGCAGATTGCCCTCCCTAATGTGGGTGGGCCTCATCCAATTAGTTGAACATGTACATAGAACAAAAACGTTGGGTAAGACAGAACTTCTGCTACCTGACTGCATGAGCTGGAACACTGGTGGTCGCCTGCCCTGGGACTGGAGCTTATACCATCAGCTCTCCTGGTTCTCAGGGCTTTAGACTCAAACTAGAACTACATTGCTGGCACTCCTGGGTCTCCAGCTTACCAGCTGCTCATCCTGGGACTTCTAAGCATCAATAATTGTGTGAGCTAATTCAGTATAATACATCTCTTTATTATACTGTGTGCGTACATATGTGTGCATACGTCTATGTGTGTATATGTACATATGTATGTGTGTATATCTTTTACTCATTCTGTTTCTCTGGAGAAGCCTGACTAAATAGACCTATCATGCACTAGATGCTCTGGTCAGTGTGCAAACAGCTTCAAGCAACAGCCCCTTTACCAGTGGACATCAGAGACAGAAGAAATAGGTGGACACCACATCAAAGTGACAAAGTTGTTCTTGAACACATGTAAGGCTTCCAGAAATAATTAGAGGAATGGGGATGATCAAGAGACTGAGGATCCTAAATAAGACGCAAAGGCCAGAGCCAGTAAAAGACAAATTAATTACTCTTAATGGGATTGCATTTAAAACCCCAGGATGCTGAGGGTTGGGGAAGAGTGTGTGTGTGTGTGTGTGTGTGTGTGTGTGTGTGTGTGTGTGTGTGTGATCTGTAACTGGGAACAGAATCCAGACAACTAGATGCCAGATCCTATTCACAAACATCAACACTACACACCACCTTTAAGAAAAGTGACAACCACAGGCTTGGATTTTCAGCAAAGGATGAGAAAACGTGTTGTCATATACTGTTTGTATATGCATGTCTTTCATATGTGCACAGAATGTGTATAGGTACATTCACACAAACAGACACACAGAGAGTTTTTAGGTTTCTTCAGGAATTGAATCTTCGATCAAAACAGAGTCCCGGGCTTCGGGCCTGGTGAATCCTGAGATTCCTGTGACCCATCAGAGAGAGTCCACATGGGGAGAGTACTGTCCTGAGTGCCAATCATACCTCTGCAGGCAAGACCTGTGCAGGGCTCCCCAGCTAAGGTGTGTGTGGAGTTTCTTCCTGTTTGATAAGGATGCCTTGTTTTCATGGGGTCCCCTGGAATAGACCTGAGCTCAGGGCCAAACTTGCATGCAGGAAGCACAAGCATCAGGGCCTGCTGGTGTGCAGAGTCTCCATGGCCCCCAGCGCACACAACCGTTACAAAGGCTGCTGCCCTTATCTCTTGCCAAATCTCTGAAGCTCCTGAGTCAGGAGTTCTCAGGCCTTTTCATGCTCTGTCCATTGCTCTGACCTGCATTCCTGAGCCAACTGCAGTCTTTATTCATCCTACAAACACTCTCAATGTATCTATCATGGACCAAGGACTGTATTAGGAGTGAAGAATTCAGACTAAAACAAGACATGAACCTTTTCACAGAGCCCTGGAAATCTGTCTGCTTTTTTACATCGTAAGAAAGCAGGAAGGCAAAGGACTGGGGAATTCAACACTAACATTCATCCATTCATGTGCAACTCATTATTTCCTGAAATTGGATTTTTGGAGCGATCATTAATTTTACCCTTTTCTGCCTTTCCATAACTAAGTTTGGAACCAACCAAGAAATAAAGCAGGGGACATAGATAGAAATCAAAATATCAAGATATCAGCTCTGAAGGTGATTTGAAGAGCATGGCTTTAGATCTTATGGCCGCAGTGGGCTTCCCAGCAGTTTACTTCAGGTTCCAATTTACCCATCCAGTAAGTGGGCTGATCACAGTGTGCCTGTTTCCAGGGCACGGCTTGTCCTGGAAAACTTACCACCTGGTACTTGTTCCTGAATGCATCCTCCCTGAAAGTGGATCCAAGAAAACCCAAAAAGGCTGAGCTGAGCATGCCTAGTTCCTTCTCTGAAACTTGTCCATCAGATACATCACTCCTCCTCTGGTGACTAATTCGTGAAGCTGCATGAATAATGGAGTGTCACTTCTGCTGCCATCTCTTCCCTTAAGAACATGGGGCACAGGAGGAGGTTCCTCTCAACACCTGACAGTGCATACCCATGTTTTAGGATGCTAGTAAGGGAAAATAAACTTAGTGTGCACAGGCTTCTGGTTACCATGGAGACCACAATAGAAAGAGCACTGGACCTGGTGTCCAGATGTCTAAGTTTAAATCCTGACTTTGTCACTTAACTAACCAGGCCACCTTGAGCCAATTGCCTTAGCTCTCCAGGACTCAGGTCTGTCCTCTGAGAAATACAGATACTGATGCTGAGTCTGTGGCAGAGGGTTCTCAGAGGACAACATTTGAATTTGGATATGGACAGGAGGGATTGTGCTTACTGTTATTTCTGATGTCACCTGGCTTTGGCGTTCTTGTCCCTGAGGGGGAAAAGTACAGTGTGTGAGCCTGCCGCATAGTCGAAACTGGATCTCATCTTGAGGCTCAGGCATCGTGAAACTACTTTAAGAAGGAGGTAACTTCTAACCAAAGACCTGTTGGATCTCCTCTGTTTTAGAAGGTTCATCATAAGCCTGTCCAAGACCAATTCAGAGAGCTGGACACTGAAGATTCTTCATGTTTCCAGCAACCTCTAAGTCCTTGGGTAGCTCAGCGGAGGTTTTGCAGCATACGAACGTACTTTCTGTGTCTTCTGGTCAGCTATACTACACTACACTACGCTACGCACACACCCCCACACACCACACACACACCAGAGAATCCACCTCAACTCTAATGGCTTAGTTGTTTTTCAAGTACAGAGAGAATTTATAAACAACTCCTCAGAAGTTAAAGGAGAGAGAGAAAAAAATCTTGTATCCTGCTCAAAATGGATTAAAAAAAAACAAAAAACTAAGAGTCAAGCTTTCTCTTCCCCTGAGATATGATTATGATTTTTCTCTTCTTTTCTCTCAACAGTTTCATGTGCATTAAATTCCCAATGTGGAGCTCATTGGTGCCGTGTGTTTCTGTCCGGTTCTCCTTCCAGGCACAGAATGGGTTGCCTTTCCTGGCTCCTTGTGTCTGGATGCAGCTGGGTGACCAGTTCTGGTCAACCCTGTCAGCACAGGTGACACACGTTGCCTCTAGACCAGGGCATTTAACTGTTTAGCTGCCATTGTGAGTCCTCCAGAGTGCACACTGTCTCCTCCTGCGTGCGGCTGTGAGGTTTGAGATGGTAGCTGCTACACCAGCAGACCAGGTCTCTCACGGAGAGGCAAAGAGCACAGCCTCCCGCTGACCCATGAGCAACATGTAGTCGAGCAAGAAAGCAACCTTCACTGTCATAAGATGTTAGAATTTGGGAGTTTTTTGTAACTGTAGCTTAACCTAGCCTCTCTTGTCTGATAAGCCCGTAATAAGTGAAAAAATACATATTCAGACCAAGTGTCCTGATGTTGTTTATAGGTCCTAGAGGATCCAAGTTGGCCACAAATGGCACCAGTTTGTGGGACACTGAAAATAACAAGTTCTGCAGTGTCTGCTTTCATGGCCTGGTTTAAAGAGAAGACCATGCTTCCCAGAGAGCGGGCTCAGCCTTTGCATTAAACATCAGGCTGCTTCCTCTACTGCGTGGCAGGTTTTCATCTCCTCTGAATAATTTTTTAGCAACTTGAGAAACTGCAATCCAAACATATAGTATTTTTGGCTGGAAATTAAAACACGTCACTTTTAAAACATAAGCAGCATGCCCTGAATGTTTATGGTAAAAAGCTCACTCCTGGCCAGACTGCAAAGCTCACATTACCGAGAGGCAAACCCTGGAACATGCTAGCAGTTTGCATCCCAGTTCGTCCTTCCTACACAGTGCAATGACTGTGAATCATTTCTCCTCTGGCACATGAACTCCCAGGCTTTCTGACTCCTTCCATATCAAAGAGTGACTGGCTAGAATTTCCCCTTGCAGTAAAGGGACAGCCACAGAAATGGGAAGACAGGGTTCTGTCTACCATACTGCCCCTGTGATAAGCCAAAGATATCCACTCACATCAACTTTCCAATGACACCGCACTGAAGGCGCTGGCCATGAAGTCTCCTGTTGAGGGGAGTCACCATATGGCTCTGTGCACACATTTATTTATTTCACTTATTCACGCGTTCATTTTTTAATGCCTATAAGGAACGAAGATCAGTGAAAGATGTTGTGAGGGACCCAAAGGCAAAGATAATCTTTGACTCTTAGAGGCCTGCAGCTTAACATTTGGAGCATTTGGTAATGCAGGTCACGAGAGAGACACAACATATTTCACGAATTTAGAGGAAGGAGATGCAGAGAGAGTTCATGAAAGAAAAGAGAATGAAATGGACGTTTTTGACTGCATATTATCTACCTTGTTTTATTCCATTTCTACCATACTTTCATGAGGTGGCAATTCATGTATTAGGTGAAGAAACTAAGCCTCGGGTATTAATGTCAGAAAACTGTTAGCTGGAAGAGTTACGTTTCACAGGCTTGTCTGACTCCAAAACTGGTGTCAAATAACTTCGGCTCTCTGAGCCGCAACTTACCCATCTATAAAATGGAAATAGAATAAAAGCACTGATCTCACAGAGTTGTTCTGAGGATCAAATGAGATAACCTATGAAAATAAAGTTCTTTGTCTGGCACACAGTAAGCACCCAGTGTTTGTCAGGATATTCTTATTGTGCACCTGCTGTATTGGAAACCTTTGCTCATAAAAGTACTTCATAAAATTATTCTTATCATCTTCCCGTTAAGGATAAGGAGGGTGAACCTTAGGTAAATTAAGGAACTTGCCCGACGTCAGCTAACTGGTAAATAAGAGTGCTGGAGATAGGACTGAGGTCTGCCTGATTTTGAACATCAGTTCCCTTTCCACCATGCCAAGGTGTCTTCCAAGGCCAATTCAGAAGATTAGAAGCCTCCCCAGGAGTGAGTGAATAGTGTTCATCAATGTATTGCATATTGTGCAGTGCTCATCAGTGGAGACTTTGCATTACCCAGGTAGCTTCACATTTTAGTAACCCTATGACCCGGAGCAAGCTATTTAACCTCTTTGAGCTCCTCATAAAGCTGATGTGAGGATTAAACAAGATAATGCCTGTGAAGTGTTCAGCAAGATGCCCTGGCACACAGACAGATCTCAATGAAGGTGAATGTTGATGATGACAGTGGTGGTGGTGGTGATGATGACGATGGCGATGATGATGGTGGTGATGATGACAATGGCTCTGGCATCGTTGGCCTAGCCTGTGTGATAGTGACACACCCATGGAAGCTGTCACTAAAGTGAGGGAAAGGTAGTTGCTCCAAGATTACTGCCCTGGCCAGCACACACTTCTGGTTAATCAAAGAACGTTCGGGATGCCACAAGTTAAGGAACGATGGAGAATGTTGGTCCCTACCAGAATTAGCGCACTGAGAAAATGTATCCTCAAGACATTTATTCTTTATGTGACTTTTTCAAATGTTGGTTGGTGATGAAGCCAGAATTCTCTTATCAAAATGAAATCTGTAGAATACAATTTTCAGCTCAAACAATGTGGTTTATACAAAGTGCCACCCTTGCAAGTCAGATGAGGAAATATAAAACTGTTTGAGAATGGATATATTGTTTGCACACAAAAGGCCCTCTGAATCCGTGTTTCATGCCAGGCCTCATTTGGCATCTTTAGTAAAGGGGAAAAACTCTCTCTTCTCCAGAGGAAACTCCAACAGAGACCTCAGCACCACGTTAACTGAACGCTGTGCTCCTCACAAAATGCCAGAAGTCCTACCTCTTTGCTAGGTGGGACTCCAGGTTCCTGGAAGGCGGTACTTGGCATGTATCACCGTTGGTCCTTTTTGTTAGACTGAGATGACTCTGGACCGCTTCCCTCAGTGGTGGATTCCATGCTACAGAAATCCATTGAGAGCCCACAAAATGCTGCTCTGGACACCATGAGGAGTACACAGGTGAGTTGATTCAGCCTTGACCTCAGTGTGCTTACCATCTAATAGTGTGGGGGAGAAGGAAAAGGGAAGTCCATGAAGGTAAGGCAAATGTTTACTGTCACAGGATAATCATCCCTGTAATCAACAGTCTTTCCTCACTCCTTTGCAGTGTGCCTGCTGTGTGTCAGGTGCAGGGCTAAGCTTGGAGGAGGGAAAAGCAGGAAGGCACGTTTCCTGGCCTCAGGAAGATCAGAGTCCAAGCGCTTTAGGGACTCACCTGAATGAGAGCAAGCATCTAATTGGGAACCAGAAAAGAGTCTTGGGAGGGTCTTAGAAGGCTGGTAAAATTCAACACATGGACATGGGGGACTATCCAGGACCAAGACCCAAAGTCACAAGGCAAGGTCTGGTGGGTGGGTTGTAGTCATTGATTGCTCCATGGATTTGTTACCTACCACTGAGCCTGTAGCCACTGCAGAGCACTCTGCACGTTTGGGGGCTGATCAGCATTCAGTGCGCCCTTCCCTTTAACCCCTTTGTTTCCTATGAGAATTCCCTCTGGGATGAAAACTTGATTGGAAAAAGGACAAACTCTCTCCACGGAAGTAGAATGGGCTTCATCCTCCCTTTCCCTGCTCAGGCTCAGCCCCTCTGGAAAGGCCTTTCTGAGGAAGTGGTATTTGAAGGATTTCCACCAAGTTGAGAACAGGAAGGAGAGTCTTCCAGGGTGAAGAAACAGCAGGTCAAATGCCCTGAGGCATCAATACATTTGGTGAGTTCAAGAAACCCGGAGTATAGGATGAAGAGTAGAGGTGACAGCAGGGAGAGAGAGCATAGGTGGGCTGGGACCAGATCCTGTCAGGTCTTGGAGGCTATTGCAAGGGATCTGGAGTTTATTCTTAAGCTGCTAGAGGGCTGGAAGCAGGGCAGTGGGGTGGTCTGTCTAATTTTTAAAATATCCTTCCTGCTGTTGAGTAGAGAATGGACAGTGGAGAGGCAAGACAGGAAGGAGGGAAACCAGCTAGGGCTGCTGCTGTGGCCCGGGGCAGAGACGGTAACAGCCATCAGTGACACTGGTGACAAGGAGATAGACTTGGGATATAATTTGCAAGGTTAACGTCCATTGGACATGTGCTCTGATGTCGTGGGCAAGGAAAAGAAGAATCCAGAGTGACTCCTGGGTTTGCAGGTTGCACAGCTGATAGTGCTACTTAATGAGCAATAGTGGGCAGAAGATAAAAAGCTATCACTGGGGACATCACAAGGAAGGCCATGTTTTGCTAGAAAAAAAAAAAAAACAGTATTTTGTTTTGAGCGTTTAAGGTTGAGATGTCTGTGAGGTACCCAGGTAGAGACATCAAGCAGAGAGCTGTGATATGATTCTGGAGTTGAGTGTTCAGGAAAGGTTAGAGACACAAATGTTGATGTGCTTAGCACATAGATGGTATTTACAGCCAAGGAATGGATTGAGGTCACCTAGGAAGGGAAATCGAGTAAGAAGGTCCAAGGACTGAGCCTCAGGGTGTTCCAACAAGCCCTTTAGAACAAGAAAAATCCTAAATGTGCCCGCTCCCTTCACACTTGCATGCCCTGCTGCATCAGGGTAAACTGCAGAGGGAAAAGCCGAACCTGTTAAGACCATTTTTAACCTCATTTGAATACTGTATGTACATAATTAAAAACATTTGGCCCCAAAGATTAATAACTCCTTTTACATCTTCCTTTGACAGTCGCGCTGATTTGTCGGGCGGGGCGGGTGGGGTGGGTGCTTTCTGAGTTGATTAACACCTCCACGTTGCTTTGAGAAAAGTGTGGGGTGGCGACAGAAAATGCCACATTGCAGATGCCTGACTTGGGGATGGGACTCTCACTTCACGCCTCCCGATAGAGGCAGAGACTCACTTCTGACGGAGGGAAAGTATTACAAAAATATATATGTAACACATATTCTATTCCTGATTTAGGTCTATAATCTTATGAGCCAGACTGTAATGAATAAAGTTATAATTAGCTGTAGATGAAGAACACGCAGCCGTGTTTTCTAGGGTGCACTTTAGGGCTCCGGTCCAATCTGCACATTTACAAGCTGTGCTATTTGCATTGACTTCCACAGACTCCACTCCGAGACAGAAGAGGCTGCATTATTGATTACAGCGTGTGCATCCTGCTTAGCTCTCTACTACACCCTGTGGGGTGTGGAAATGCAGGAGGAGGGACAGCCAGGAAATCCGGAAAACACTACCCCGTCCTCACGGAATAGTTCCCCAAATAGCAGCATCAACGTTTAATCTACGCCAGAAAAACCTCTGGCATTTCCCCTCAAGGAGATCTACCAGCTTGGACTAAATGGATGTAAATCAACTGTATGTAAATTAACTGTATGAGTGGCTGAGACATGAGCTGTGTGACCTTAGGCAAGTCCCTTCTCCTCTCTGGGCCCTGGGTTTCCATCTTTGAAATGAGAAGTTGGGCTAGATTATCTCCAAGGGCCTTTCCAGCTTTAGCATTTGAGGATCTATGAGTCTATTAAAAGATAACCATATCAGATGGTCACTGGACAAGCTTCTGCAGGACCAGGGCTTACCCCAAGCCACCAAGGAGTCTGGCCCTCCCATATACCTTCTCCATGTGTTTGATGTGGTATGAAGTAGTATACTGGTAAATATTTAACTAGTATACTGGTAAATGTTTAACTAGTATACTGGTAAATGTTTAACAACTGGCTCTCCAGTGAAAAAGCTCTGATTTATGGTGTTTTCCAATATCTGTGGTGTAAACACTCCCACTATGGTGAATGTCAACCTACCAACATGATGTCACTGAGTACGGAGTCGGGAAAAGATGCACATAGTTGGCTCTCATGAGCTGGCACTCCTGCCAACTGCAGTGCACCACACATGGTTTGTGTTGGGAGTAACTGGCAAGTGACCCCCCTCTCTCTTCTCCATTTCCCCTAAACAAAAGAGTTTTAGCAGGAGTCAACACCAGTGTCGCAGGTAGCAGAGAGTGACTTTGATTCTCTGGCTAGTTCCTCTGCTATGTGGTTCTTGAGGTGACTTTTGCCTCAAGGTTAAGAGCATGGGCTCATGAGCTAGACATCCAGGGTTCAAATTCTGGCTCTGACACTTACCGCTGTGTGGCCTTGGTCAAGCGACTTAACCTCTCTGTATAAGATGGAAAGTGAGAATCATAAGCATACCTAGTTCCTAGGCGTGTTCGTCAGCTCAGGCTCTAGGCTGCCATAAACTGGGTGGCCTAGACACCTCAACTGTATTTTCTCACAGTTCTGGAAGCCAAAAGTCTGAGATCAAGGTGGCAGCATAGCTGGGGTCTGGATGAGGGCTACCTTCCTGGCTTGCAGACAGCCACCTTCTTCTTGCTGTATCCTCATATGGCAGATCAAGGCTACACTGTTATGACTTCCTTTCATCTTAATCACCTTATTACAGACCTGACCTACAATATAGTCACATCGGAAGTTAAGGCTTTAACATATGAATTTTGGGGACACAATTCAGTTCATAGCCATAGGGGTGTTACAAAGATTGAGTTAATATGTATAACACGCCTGCTACATGGTAAGCACCCAACAGATGTTAGCTGTTGGTATTTTTTTTCCCTGATATAATGGCCCATTGGAGTTTGACCCACGGAGTCAAAGATAAAACAAATAAATTTTAAAAAGCAAAAGTTTTGTAACTCTAAAATTCAATTTTCTTGCAAGAGCCAAGGGCTCACCCTAAGTTGACAAATGTCTGATCTGATGGTCAATCAATCCAACTGTTGGTCTAGAAGCTCTGCGCTTAGATTTTGGATTTGAAGAGCAAGATTTGGAAACCAATCGATTTTATCCCCTTTGTGAATCCATAGCTAGGAACTAATCCAGCAGAGAAGCCAGGAGTATTTCCTGTTTCTCTTACCTGCAGTTCCAAGATGCCCCATTCCCCTTGCTGAAAGCCGGACTCCTGGTACCTACCAATCCTTCCAGCTTCTGGGTGAGCCCCTGTCTAGAAAACATCTGAATCTGCTTCAACCTGTGGCTGCCCTCCTGACCCTGCATAAATCTACATATGCCTTAGTAAGGAATAAGGTGAGGAAAAGCAAAGGCTGGATGAGAGGAAAAGTGAAAAAGGAGAAAAGGGAATGCCCATTTCTTGAGCACCTTCTGGTTGTCAGGCATGACGCCACATGTTTTGTGTTCATCCCAATGTTGATAGAATCTCCCAGCAATCCTCAGAAGCATTCTACAGACAAGGATACTGACTCTGGGACTGTCACCAATGCACTGGCACACAGCTGGTAAAGGCAGAGGAGTTGGAATTAAAGCCCCATTCCATGCAACTCCAAATTCCTTCAAGCTCAGTTCCACGCAATTCCAAACTCCTTCAACAGGTCTCTACTCTGCCGACAATGCACTAATACAAATAAAAATACGATGTCCAGGCATCTTGATTTGGCCAGAACAGTCCGTTTTTTGTTTTTATTTTGAGATGGAGTCTCACTCTGTCACCCAGGCTGGAGCGCAATGGCGCAGTCTTGGCTCACTGCAACCTCCGCCTCTCGGGTTCAAGAGATTCTCCTGCCTCAGCCTCCCAAGTAGCTGGGACTACAGGCATGTGCCACCACACCTGGCTAACTTTTGCATGTTTAGTAGAGATGGGGTTTCTCCATGTTGGCCAGGCTGGTCTCAAACTCCTGACCTCGTGATCTGCCCACCTTGACCTTCCAAAGTGCTGGGATTACAGGCGTGAGCCACTGCGTCTCGCCTATAGTCCTGGCTTTGACAATTGAGTCTAATGGTGAGGTGACACTGAAAGTTTTGTTCTAGATATTACCCACTACCCATTATTCACCAACATTCCTTAGAGGTGTAACCAACTCAAAAACAAAAATAGACAAAACAGCCCAATTCAAAAATGGGAAAAAGACGTGAAGAACCATTTCTCCAGGCAAGATATATGAATGGCCAAGAAGCACATGGAAAGATACCCAACATCATTAGTCATTAGGGAAACGCAAATCAAAACCACCCTGAGATGCCACTTCACACCAACTAAGATATCCATAAGCATGGTAAATAGTAAGTGCTGGTGAGGAAGTAGAGAAACTGGAATGCTTGTACATTGCCGATGGGGGTGCAGAGGGGTACAGCCTCTACGGAAAACCGTTTAGTGGTTGCTCAAAAAGTTAAAGATAGAATTTCTGTAAAGCCCAGCAATTCTATTTCTAGGTATATACCCAAAAGAACTGAAAACAGGCACTCACATACCTGTACATAAATGTTTATAGCAGCACTATTTATAATAACGAAAGACGGAAACAACCCAAATGTCCATCAATGTATGAACAGACAAATCGAATGTGGCATATCCATACAATGGAATATTATTCAGTCATAAGAAGGAATGAAATACGGATATGTGCTACAAGGTGGGTGAACCTTGAAAACATGATGCCAAGTAAAGAAGCCAGACACAAATGGTCACAAACGGTAAGAGTCTATATATAAATGAAATATCTGGAATAGATAAATCCACAGAGTTGAAAAGCAGACCGGTGATTGCCAGAGGCTTGGGGGTGGTGGGGAGGAATAGGAGTGACTAATGAGGGGCAAAGAGTTTTCTTTGGAGGTGACGAAAATGTTTGGAACTTGATATAGATGGTGGTTGCACAATATTGTGAAGGCATTAAATGCCACTCAACTGTATGCTTTAAAATGCTTCATTTTATACTATGTTTTATGAATTTTATATATAATTCATGTAACGTATGAATTACACTAATTTTTTAAAAAGCTATTAATTTTTAAAAACCTATTCCATACTCTGGGTATTTTTTAGTTTTATTTATTTGTTTTAGAAAAATGACATTAGCTATTTACAAGAAACTCAGACTCTACTCGAAAGGGGACTCAGTGGCCAGGTGTGGTGGCTTCCAGCACTTTGGGAGGCCAAGGTGGGAGGATCACTTGAGCCCAGGAGTTTGAGACCAGCCTGGGCAATCTAGTGAGACCCCCATCTCTACAAAAATAAAATAAAATAAATTAGCAGGGCATGGTGGCACAGGCCTGTGGTCCCAGCTACTTAGGGGGTTAAATGAGCTGGGAATGGCTTCGGCCCAGGGGTTCAAGGCTGCAGTGAACTGTGACTGCACCACTGCATTCAGCCTGAGTGACAGAGCTAGATTCTGTCTCAAAATTTTAAAAGTGGGTATGAGGGAGGCAGGAGGAGACTCCCAGGTTCTTTTCCTAATTACTGAGGTTCAGGGCCCAGGCTGGGAAAGGAGAGGAAGGAGGAACTCAAAATTAATGACTCCCCAGATGTGCCGGGAGCAGTGCTAGGTCTTTTACCTGCCTTATTTCATTAAATTTTCCCATTTGGCCAGACACGGTTCCAGTGGCTTTGTCACAACTCTGGCTGATTCTCCCAGCAGCTCTGAGAAGCATATGGCAGGGCTATTTTTCCATTTTACAGATGGGGCAGCTGAGATTCTTAAGTGTCGGGACCTAGTTTGGAACCGAGGCCTGTCTGACTGCAGAGCCTTAGACTCTCATATGAGCAGGTGTCCCTGAGGGCATCGGTGGAAGTCACAGCCAATACTCATAGCCACAGCCACCACCAGCATGGTCGCTGGAGGGAGAGGGGGAAGGAAAGAGGGGTGTTGTGTCGTTCATTCGCATTTACCTCTCTCAGCTCCCCTTCCCTGTCCTCTAATCAACAGGGTAGAGATATGGCCCCTTAAGTGTAAGTGTCATCGTCCACAGCAGTTGAGACAGCAGCTTATTCATCTAAAGAAAGAAAACTTCCCCTGGCAGCCTGAGGCCTGGGAGTTATGTCAGAACTTTCAGAATGGTCGGCGGCGCCTTTGCCTTCGGTGGTCCAGGTTCTAAGTCAGCTTGGAGGATCTTTTTACTGCATGCACTGGGGTGTGTGATCTCCTAAGGGATGCTCTGATTCCTCAGAGGGAAGCTAGGTGTGCCTGCTGGAGCACAGCCGGGGTCAGAAGGGGCCTCTTCGGCTCCTATAGCGGCGGTGAGTGAGTATCCTTGTCCTTCACAGGTCTTCTCTCCTCGCAGGGCCTCAGTTCATCCGTGTGGAATGACGGGGGTTGTACTTCCAACTCTGAAATGTCGATGATTCTCCCTCTACACCTTGACATTTGCTGAGGAACTTGGCAATGGGATGCGGATATAGGTGTCCCTAAAAGCTGTGCATGAATCAGATCCTTGTTATGAAACCACACTTGTGTAAAGCAGAGAGCCATGGTGTAATGTGAATACCCAGCCTCTAATTCATCACAAGCTTGTAGATGTTTATAGAAGCCCAGAAGGAAGAGAAAGAAGAAAGGAAGAAAGCAAGAGACGGGGGAAAGGGTGGAAGGGGTTAGTAGCAGGTTCTTGGGAGTCAGAGCTTGTCAGTTTGGACTTGGCGTCTCTGTTCTTGCAGCATGACCTTGGAGAGGTCACTCGACCTCTCTCAGCTTCCATTTTCTCATCTGTGAAATGGGGATACGAGTACTCACCAAAGGAGATGACCTATTCGAAGGGCTTACCACTCCTGGGCACTTGATAAACTAATCAACTATAAATTATTAAGCAAAGAAGGAGTGAGTAAAAACAAAGCATCAAAGGACCATTTTGGGGAGGGCAGGAAACCCTGACTGAACCACACTAAGCGTGGGCCAGGCATTCCCAGCCACACAACCACATGTAACATACTCAGAATCACAGAAAGGTTGAAACCAAAGGGAAGGACTGATTTCTCTTTTTCTTTCTCAAATTTGGGGATGTGAAGTCAAGAGGGAAACATGGGGATTCTTTTTAGGCCACCCCAGATCCCAGTTGCTGCTGCTTATATTGCTTTGAAATATACCCCAAAACAATCAGCATACATCCTTCAGAAAAGCACATTCCCTGCCCCCCCCACAGACATAAGCTCACAAGTATGCCTGCTCACAGGTATTTCAAAACGCTTACTTGCACCTTGTCCCGCACACTCACACGCATCCCCCAGCAAGATTTGCGCACCAAGGTCAATGCTTCTCCTTGTGAGTTAACCTTTTATCACATTGTATTGATTATCTTAACATTATTTCCCTCACCCGCCCCCACCGACATCCCCACTCTCAGACTGGGTCCAATTCCTCTGTCCCACGCCGTCAAAGCCCCACTCTCCTTTCTCACATGGCATAGTGTATTGTCACACACAGATGTGCACAATTATTTCATTTGTGTCTATGTCCCTCCTAGCCTTGCTTCTGCTTCAAGGCTTCAGGAATCAAATCTGTTTGACTCAGCTCGCACCTAGCACCACGCCTGGCAAACAGTAGCCATTTAATAAACACACGTGGAATGTTGAAAGGAATGAATGAACACAAAATAATGAGTCTCTTCAAACTCAAGGTCTCGACAGCTCAGACCCCAGTCCCTGACCCTGCCTCGCTGCAGGGCCCTTGACCTTGTATGATACCCCAGCCTCCACTCTGAGTCCAGGGCCTCTGCCCTCTGCTTCTGCTCCTTACCCTCCTTGGCCAGGTGAGGCCCACTTTCTGGAGTCCAGACACTCGCCTCTTTTCCTCAGCAGTGATGCTTACGGCCTCTCTTCCGGAAGCATGGACAGGGGATCCCACCTTGGCATTCCCCGGCTCTGAGCTGGGGTCACAGTTAGGGTACAACCGCTCAAACGGGGTATTCAGGCCCGTGACCCCTCTGACCCTTTTCTGACCTCCCTGGCTTTTTCCACCTGCCAAACTCAGCACCTTCCCTCCCCTCCTTTATGCCCTTGACTCAAGCCTCGAATTCATATTTTAAAATATTTACATTTCTGCCCTTCTTCTCTGTCTCTCTAATAAATAGAACATGAGCAGCTGCTCTCACCTGACCCTGCAGCAGCAGGGGTGGTGGGGAGCCCTGGATGCTGCCACTCCTTTCCACACAGGCGCCCTGGTCAGACCCACTCCTTCCACACTGCCCTGACCACCGCCCACCCCCAGTCATTGTCTGATGCCACTCCCAGGAGCCCGGCGGAGCCGTGCACACCCCCTCATTAAATCAGCGGCCCTGGCACTCCTGGAGATGCGACAGAGGCAGCTGCCCCGGCTTCCCAGACCCGAGTGGGCCCAAGGGGTTGATTAGCATATTGTTGTAGGGAAAGAAGTCTGGAGTGATCCTTTTTCCTATTGACACTAAATAACATGACCTAAGGTTCCTCCACCCCCTCCAGCCAGCCAAAAGCAGCCAGAGAAAGCTCTGATTCTCCTTTTCTGTCCTCTCCCTCATCCCCCAACTACACCCCCAACTACGCCCCCACCACCCCGACCTCCTTTCCTCCCCTCCATTCCTCTTCTCCCCAGCCCCCTTCTATCTTCACCTTAGCTCCATCCTCTTTTAAAAAATGCAAACACAGGAACCACCTCGTGGCCTCTGAAGACGCCAGGCTTCTGTGTCCCTTACAGCTGGGGGCGCCTTCGCTGGACCACTGCTTTGCTCTGCCTGGAAAGCCACCGGAATGACAAATCTTTGGACAAATTACTGATTTCTCATCTAATTTACATCCAATTAGTGTGAGTGAAATGAATCATGTGGTCAGCCCCTCAGGGGAAACATTGAGATAACAAATGCCCAGGGCTTCTTTCCTGGGGAACTGGCGGGCCCTGGGGGAAGTCCATGATTTACCCCTTGGGTCAGAGGGCCCCTCTCTCCCCCCCAGTCAGGTTACCCAGCCCATAGATCAACCCACCCCCTCCCAGCCGCCTGGACAGGCCCCAGTGAGTTCAGCTAGGGTAAATAGGATGGGCCGGGTGAGGACCAGGTCTCACGTTGCACCCTGACGGCGGAGATGCACTTCAGATCTGAGTGCAGCCATGAGGTTTTGGAGCAAGTGCCACGTCCTGGGCTGGTGGCCCTCATGCCTTGAATTCCGCCAACCCCACAAGGACGTGGGGGAGGTAGGCGGTCCCAGGCTGGCAATCCTAACTGGTGTTTGCTGCCACTCACTGCATCTCAGGCCCCCGTTTTCAATACTTAGCATGGAGGACCTTAACCCTCACGACAAGAGCAACATACTCTCAACATACTAGGACCTCTGCTTTACAGGGAGGGAAACTGAGGCTCACACAGGACTTAGCCAGGAAGCTTCGGGGCCGAGAGCTTTGGACACTAGCAGTGTGATGGCAGAGTCCAGGCACTGAACCATCAAGGCTCCCGTCTGCTACATGCAATTTGCAGAGGAGGAAACTGAGTCTCAGAGGGGTGTGGGGGGAGAAGTCACTGCCCAAGGTCAGGAAGTGCTTTTTGGCAGATCACGAAGGTCCAGTCCAGGGTGATTCCTCCACATGCAGCTTCGCGTGGCTCGGTGCGCAGGGCAACGTCAGCGCACCTCTGGCTCCAGGGAGGTGGAAGCGGCTTCCGGGGGTGAATGCGGATGGATCGTGCGAGGCCGTCGTCTCTGCCAAGAGAAGAAACAAACCACCGCACACCTTGCCATCCCCCGGTCACCACTTCCTTCTTCCTGTACGAAGAGCAGCAGACGGAACTCAGCAATGTTTTTCTAAAACAAGAAAGATGACTTTCCGAAATCGTTTGAAGTGGGAAGACAGGGGCGAGCGGGCGGGGCGGGGCGGGGGGCACGGGCTTCTTGTCTGAACAGTGCAGTAGCTGCATGTTTGGGATGAGTTTGATCTTCCTGTGTAAACTTGTTTCTAGTCTGCTATTTAAAACCTGGCATATGGATGGGATCTCAGCTTCCAGTACTGGCAGTTCTTAACATTCACAGCGACTAAATAAAAAGGGAATTTTAAAAACCAAATGCAGTTTTACCCCATAATGAGGCAAAGAGAGAAGAACTAAAAGTTAACAACTCTCGAACTTCGGCTCAGCCCGCCCTGTAAATGTGGGGGCCTCTGCAATGCAGTGTCGGGTTAGAGGAAAGGAAATGACATTTTCGGAGTACCTAAGGCAAGCCTCAGCTTTCTGTGCTGGGGGTTTAGCCCCAGGGTTAGGATCAGGGGTGAGGGCATGGCCTTCATAGTCAGCCACCAGGGTTTGAAACCCAGCTCTGTCACTCACTACCTGAGTGACCTTGGAAAAGTTACTTGACCTCTCTGAGCTTCCTCAACCATAAAACAGGCCTAAAATAGGACCTGACTCACAAAGATGTCATCAGGATTATGTGAGCTAATGTTTGTAAAGTGTGTGGCTTGATGCTCTGCACATACTAAGTGTGAAAAAAAAAAAAAGAAAGAAACCCTGTAGTTATTACCTGCACATCTGCTGAGGCCATGAGGATGGCTCTCCCCCATTTTCAGCTCTTGAGGTTGCAGACGAAGCTGTATGTGCATGGAAGGGGGTGCATCCCTTTTGAGGGCTGAAAATAACCTGTAATCCCAGGAATGGTAAGCAGAGTAAGAAGAGAGGCCTGGGAACACTGAGAACAGGTTCTGGAAAGAAGGAAGGGGCTCTAGCAGGCACGTGACTTAGGTCACTATGGGCAGGAGCGGAGTCACGAGACTCCTGGGGCAGCACTCAGGTAGATTCCTCGCTGGGTCAACAGAGAGGAACAGCAATTATTAAGTGCTTACTATGTGCCTGGCACTGTTCCAAACATTTTACAAGTTTCGTTTGTTCGTTTTCACTCAGAATGACTCATTGAAGTGGTTGTTACTATTTTTGAATAGGAAATCAAGGCTCAGAGAATACAGACCCAAGGTCACACAGCTAGACAGTGAGTGATGGGGCTGGGTAGTCAGGCTCCTTAAGTAAACCTGCTTGGTTTACTGCCTCTACCAGCACAGGACTTGGCACCAGGGGCATTTTGTAGCAGAGAAGAAGTAATTGTCCTGGGGGGAGAAAGTAGAAACAGCCCCTTCTGTCTAAGAAGACAATTAAGTTAGCTGTCAGCCTCATTCATCTCGTTGGGGCAGAGGCCCCTAAGAGTCATTCAGAACTGCTGGCAGGGTCCCTGGACAATTGGATCATGTCTCCTGAACAACCGGCAAGAGCCTGTTCCCTGACCACCCACAGAGGGGACTACCACTCCCTAGATGTGTGACCTCAGTTTCCCGATCTGTAAAATGGGAAGATCAAGGTACCTGCATCCTAAAACTGCTAGTGAGAATTAAGTAAAGCAGCTAGAATTAAGTAAAGACACAGACTTCTCAGTTCTGTTGTAACCAATGAGGAAACTGAGGTTCTGAGTGGTGGAAATGGTTCAACTGCACAGCAGCAGATGAGATCAATATCAGAAATGTTTCCTTTGAACACTGCTTGGTCAGTGGGGCCAGAAATGGGGCCATGGGTGTGGCTGGGGGAATTGTCTGGGGTGCCTGCTGGGGGAACCCAGTGATTTGAAGGACCACGACCCCAGTGATGTCTTGGGTCATCTTTGACTCACTTGCACCAAAACACATTGATGGACACCCCCTGCTTCTCAGAAGCTCCTCCAAGGCACATCCCATCCCGACTCTCCATTTCTCCAGAGCATCCCTTGGGAGGAAGAACTTTGTCCTGACTCAGAGATTCACCCCAGGTGCTGAGGACGTACGGGCTCGGAGCTCCTGCTTCAGAGCCTGCCACTGTTAAGACTTATGGCCGCCTCATCTCTTCCCCTCGCTGAGTCTGGCTACATCACTTATCTCCCTGACGCTGACCTGCCAGCAGCTGCAGGAGGCTCTCTCCGGTAAGATTTGATTAATGAGGTTCAGCAGCAACAAATCAGTCTTATGGAGCAGCCCTCCCCTCTCTGGGACACACTCTCACAACACCCGCTGCATACAAACTGCCCAGCGGGTGTGGGGCTGCTCCCGGCCCTGCCTGTCAGCAGCCCCTGGCTCTGTGTCCTGAGTTCCATGGGCTGGACCTGCCTGGAACTCACAACTCATCCAGTAGTCCACCGCACCCATGTGCAAGCAAGAGGTGCTCATCTTATCTTCAAGAGAATCATATCTTGAAGATAATAATATAATGGTGTGAAAACCGCTACGAGGTGGCAGGATCATCTGAGCCCAGGAGGTCAAGGCTGCAGTGAGCCACTGCACTCCAGCCTGAGCGAGAGAGTGAGACCTATCTCAAAGAAGAAGAGAAAAAAAAAAAAAAAACTCAGCTACTATTTATTGACTATATGCAAGGCATTTGCAATCTTATTTAATTGACAACCCTATTGAGTGAGGATTTTATTATTCCCATTTTACAGATGAGGTCACTGAGATGCAGGTGGGCTGGTAACTTGCCCAAAGTCACAGTTAAAAGGGGCAGAGCTGGGATTTGAACCTAGGCATTCTGGCCTGTAATCATACTTCTTTGCATGCTTGAAATCTTACAACCCTTTGGAAATACGATGAAAGTGATAGTCCTCCTGGCAAAAGAAAAAAAAACCTCCTATCTATACACCCACTGCTATACAATTTCAGCACGTGCAGATGCACCCACCTTCCACCCCATCCACGGTCCTGAGAACCGCCGCTCTCGCTCACTGTAAGACTTCATCACAGCCTTTCCTCCCCTGGCCCTCAGTCTCCTCTGTAAGGAGAGACGCTGGGGCATCCTACCTCCAAGGGTTCATCCCTTTCCTACTCTCTGTGTCAAATGCACGACACCCAAGTCCTGCTTCCAAGTCTCATCTGCTCTCTCACATTTGGAAAGATCTCAGCATTGGAAAGCAGAACACTTCTTCCCTTGAATTTCCAACCACTATATGTGCATCACCCATCCCACCCACCCTTTCTCCTAACCCCCAGTTTTATTGGAACTGTTTGTTTCTCAAGCAGTTACAGGAAGCCCATGGCGCGTCGAGGTCCATCCATTCCTTAGCAGCATAATCTACACATCATTCAAGTGCATGCCCCTCCAGCCACTGGCCACCCCACGTCAACTTCCTGGGAGCTTTTCTGAAGTGAGTGTCCTGCTTGGCTGCTCCTTGTCCCACCCCCCTCCCCCCCGTACCTCCTCTTGCCCCTGGACCGCCAGGTCTCCGGCCACACCCTTTCTTTGGACGCTGAAAGAACTTTGGCTCTCCCCTTTCTGTTCCCCCTCTTTACCTTTCCCAAAGCCCTCACATCCCAGAAACATTTGTCAGAGATTTGCCAATAGTCACTTTTTCATCTGCTGGGGCAAGAGTCATCTTTGCATATAGATGTTTTGTAATAGATGCTGCATTGATTATGTAAAGTTCTTTTGGGAATCGCCTGGCCATTTCTGGGTCCTTACTGACCAGTTCCACCTCCACCACACATCTCAGATCTCCTGGGTCAGGAGTGCTGAGCCACCTGAACCAGAGGCTGGGGGAACGGGCACAGCCCCAGCTATGTGGGAATGAGTGGCTGTATCCATCCAAGATGAAAGGGCATGGCCCACTTATCCATGGCTCGATAAGGAAGGTCCATTTCATCTGAATATGGCCTGTTGCTCAGTTGAAATTACAATGATGACCCTGGCGATGAGCATTTTTTTGTACTTTGCATTGTAGAAAGCAAAGTACACTCCTTCGTTAGTTCATTCTGTCCTCACAATCATCTGGGTGCAAGGGGTTATTTTTAGGCCCACTTTAGAGATGGGAAAAGTGAAACATGGAGAAAGGACTTGCCCAAGAATGCATGGTTCACACCTGGCAATTCCTGCCCTTGAGCCCAACTCACAGAACTGTGAGATCTGTACTTTTTCTTTTACACCATTTGACTGAAAAGCTCATTTGCAGAGAGTGGCATTTCTAAGGTACTCTCAGATTTCCTCCCTGAGTCTCAGTGTCCCCCCAGGAGTGTGCAGGGAACAGCCTGTGGTTATGTGCGTTTGTGCTGGGGGAGAGGTGTAATGGTCCACGTGCGGGACATTTGGGAGGGGGTGGGAGTGTGTGGGTACACGGCCTGTGCAGGCGGAGTGTGCATGTGTGTGAGGAGGTGGGTGTGGGTGAGTGTGAGCTTGTTGGGTGTGGGGGAGGTGAGAGCACACTCTCCACACCCGTGGGGTATGCAGTTGTCATGGGTGTGAGCCTCCGGCCTCCTCTGATGGCTCACTCTGCACTTTGTCTTCAGAGCCCAAAGCCTGTGGGTTCAGCCTCTTAGGACAAGAAGACTGGGGCGGATCACCATTTGCAGGCTATTTGGGGAAGACTCTAAAATAAACAGTTTAACAAAAGTGCTCAGCCCTCCTCAAAACAGGCTCCCCCTGCAAGCTGGGGTTGTGGTCCAAATGTTTAGAGTTCGTCTCACGAAAGGGAAATGCCTTTGAAGTCAGCCTGAAAGGAAGCACAAGCATGTCTTTTTGTAAGTGTGGGATGTGGGCACAGAAGGGTCACTGGAATAAGGCCAAGAGTCTCAAGCGGCAGAGGTGGAGGGAGGAAGGATCAGGTATGCAAATCCCTGTGGGACGCAACATCTCCAGCCACTGTGCCCAGGGGTCATGGGGGAAGTTGGCAGGGAAATCAAGGCAGCTCAGCTGGGCTGCTGAAGATCTTGTATCCCAGGCAGGCAGACCCATAGCTGGGCCTAGCCGTCTGCCTACCATCCAAAGGCATAAAGGCACTCAACCCTTCCTCTGGTCAACCTCGGCTAATGAGGTCCAGAGGGGCCTTCTCGTTGAGTGGGCACTGGGACAGCTCACAGAGAGGCCTGGAGGTCCCCCCTGCCAACCCCCAACATGGTCTCTGCACTTGCTAGCTTTCAATTAGACCCAAACACTCTGAAAATGGCCTCTAAACCATTCATAACACTGAGTCTATAACCAAGCTGCGGGCAGGAGACAAAGTCCAGTCAAGCTGCTGGGGTGCCCACTGTGCCCAAGCCAGAGGATGGCAGAATTCCCTTTCCGCCTGCACCCAGGTTGGCATTCCCTGCAGCAACTCCGGAGCTTCCCCTGGAGCTTCCCGCTCTGGCTTCTACCTGCACTTGGCAGCCCCCTGTGCCAATTAGAGTCACACCTCCCGTTTAACCAGAAGCACATTTTCCAGCTTGTTCTTCCACCAGGCTGGGCTCCAAATGCCTCTTGTGGTTGTTTCCCAAAATCAAATCCAACCTCAAAGCATGGAGATTTGCCATTATTAAAGACGAGCAAAAGCATATGCCCCAGGCTCTGGAGAGAATTTCTAATGAGGATTCCAAAGATCACAGCCGGCTCAGAGCTCTTGGAATCCGATGGGCCCTTAGCAGTCATGGAGCCCTCTAATTACGCTCCCTGAACATCCCAGCTGTACCCGCCATCATGCCTGTGCCGCGCTGCTCCCACGACAGTCATCTGTGTGATGTAGAGATGGTGTTTAAAGTCAGCGAATAAAGGGAAAAACCAAGCATGGTCAAAATTACCCTTACAAATCCCTTAGGAAGGAGACCGATATACCATCTCTCAGTGAGTCCAACACAGCTGGGTTTTCCTTCAGCGTCGGAACAAATCGCTTTTCTTTGGGTTAAGCACCAGAGGAGGTTGTTGGTTTGATTTGAGGGGCCATGTTACATAAAGGATGCGTGTCTTTGAACACTAGAATCACCCTCAGGGTGATACTCACAGGAAGAGAGGCACAGAGAGCCTGAATCCATTGGGGAAACCGAGGATCTCCCCTCCCAACCTGTGCTTCTCTTTGAGTGAAATGGGGGATCAGAATCCCCCACTTCATTAACACACCTTGTTGTTGTTATTGTTGCCATTGTTCTTATTATGCTGTGTGCATATACGTTATGATGCTGTGTGCACATATCCGTTACGCGTTCAAATGCATGGAGTACAATCTCCCTGGAAGACTCATCTCCTGCACCTCAATATGTTTGCATCCGTCAGGGCATGGTGGCTCATTCCTGGAATCCCAGCACTTTGGGAGGCTGAGGCAGGTGGATCACTTGAGGTCAGGGGTTCGAGACCAGCCTGGCCAACATGGTAAAAACCCATCCTACTAAAAATGTAAAAATTAGCTGAGCCTGGTGGCACATACCTGTAATCCCAGCTACTGGGGAGGCTGAGGCAGGAGAATTGCTTGAACGCAGGAGAATTGCTTGAACCCAGGAGGGCCACTGTACTCCACCCTGGGTGACAGACCAAGACTCCATCTCAAAAAAAAAAAAAAGAATATATATATATATATATATATAGTTTACATTCTTCAGGGCTGCTTCTGTATTCTAAATGCCACCTCTTCCAGGAGGCATTCCCTGATTGTCTGGGCTGAAAGTCATGTTCCCCAACTACGAACTCCTGAAGCACCTTATCTGTACCCCATCTGATGATGACTGATGCCACCCTGTGCCTCATGTCATAGTAACTATGTGGGTATCTTATCTCTCCAGGTATGTCAGGTCCTTGTCTGCTTCGCCTCCAGGGTCCTGACAATATTTGGCCTAATGTCTACAATATATGCCTTATCAATAAACATTGATTCAAAGACTAGATATATGAATGAATGAACAATGAAAATGGCTCGTTCTGGGACATAGAAACATCCCTACCTTCTGCTACAGAAGCTCTACTGCTGGAATCAGCATAGGCTAGAGCGAGGATTTCCATGTGACCTGACCCCATAGATTATATTCCTTTCCATGCCTCTTCCATTCCCTTCCTCTGCTAAGCTGCCTTCCCTTACCAGATTCTTCACATTCTTTTTTTTTTCTTTTTCCCAAGATGGAGCTTTGCTCTTGTTGCCCAGGCCGGGGTGCAATGGCGTGATCTCGGCTCACTGCAACCTCCGCCTCCCAGGTTCAAATGATTCTCCTGCCTCAGCCTCCTGAGTAGCTGGGGCTGCAGGCACTCACCACCATGCCTGGCTAATTTTTGTATTTTTAGTGGAGGCAGAGTTTCACCATGTTGGCCAGGCTGGCCTTGAACTCCTGACCTTAGGTGATCCACCCTCCTCAGCTTCCCAAAGTGCTGGGATTACAGACGTGAGCCACCATGCCTGGCTGGATTCTTCACTTTCTGGTGCATCCAGTGGCACACATTTGCACGGCAACAAGAGCAGAAGCCTCCCCTGACAAGGCCCTGCTAGGCAGGAAGGGAAAGCCTTAATATCCCCATTTTATGCACCAGAAAACCGAGGCTCAGAGGCGTCTGCCTGGCCTACGGTCACACAGCTAATGAACAACAGGGCCTGGATTTGTATGAGTCAAAACCTTTTTTTTCCCGTTTCTATTTAATCACCTGCTATCTCTAGATAGAGATGCCGTTCTGTTTATAATGACCATTCAGTTATTGTGGAGGTTCTACCCCTCCCAGACCAAAGAGAGGCCTGTGGACAGTGTCCTGGTGACTCTTATCCCATGGTAGTGTGTAGTATGGAAATAATTTAGGAACTCCCTGCTGAAGGGCTGAAGTCCAAAACACGTCTGTGATGTGTGCGTCGGCAACTCCAAATGCCTCCTTATATATGACAGGTCACCTGCCCCTTTGCCCAGGTCTCTCAGAGTGCTGGGATTTCTATGTTTTCTTCCAAGACCCTGGCACCCAGCTCCAAACTGCATATCTTTAATCGGCTGGGTCCTCTTCCTTACTTCCCACCCGTTTCCCTGTGGCCAAGGTCCATCTCCACTCCTCCAGAGGAAGGCACAGCAAGGGAAATGAGGCTTTGGAGCTGGCAGATATGGGTTCCGATCCTAGCTCAGCCTCTCTAATATTTGTATGACTGCTGGCAGTTGCTTAACTGCTCTGAGCTCAGTTTCCTCCTCTGTAAAATCAGGATAATATGTCGAAGGTTTTTTTGTTTTGTTTTGTTTTTGGGTTTTTTTGACATGAAGCTAATGACCTGTGAGTATCAAGATCTCCACTGAGGCCTCATTTAGCTGGAATTCAGACCGATCTGAAGGCCGTGCTGTACAGTGGTCAAAAGCAAGTCAGACCACCTGGGTTCAACTCCCAGATCCTACACTTACTCCCCTGCTATGTGACTCTGGAAATCTTACTTAACATCTCTGAGCTTCAGATTCCTCACCAGTAAAACGGGATAAAAACAGTGCCTAACTTGCGGGGGCTGCTTTGCACTGAAAAGCCATCACTCACATGAACAGTTTAGCACAGTGTCTGGCACTTGACCGGCGCTCAGTAAATGTTTGCCATGAATTATTAGCCATTAGTAATGCATTAGTGAATTGGTGGGCAGTTCTAAGAAGGAGCAGATTTGCATAAGGTTTTGACTATAGGAATGGGAAGGTAAACAAAACATTTGTCTCAAACCTTGGTCTTTGGGGCTGTCCCGCATCTGAGCCCTGTTGAGGGACTGAGCAGCAGGCAGGATTAAGGTAAAGGAGCCATTTTCACCTGTTGAGTTACAAAATATGACACAAGGTGGTTTAAGACAGTGGCATTTCCAGGGAATATAAAGCACTATTTATTGAGCGGCTATTATGTTCCCGGGCCTGGATTTGGTACCTTGAGAGTTGAGTGGTGAGCCGGAAATACAGCCCTGCCCTCATGCGGCACGGAGTCTGGTGCTCCTTGTGTGCCTGCACACCAGGGCATTTCCCTCAGGGTGAATTCTAGCATTCTTGTGGGGGCCCAGAAGCCCCAGCCAGTTCCAGGCTACAGATATTCCTGGAGGAGTTTTGAAAAGCGGAACATCAGAGAACAACGACCCACCTCACAGAAGACGTCCCAGGGGCTTCTGGAAGGAAGAGGGTGAGATTGAGAAAGGGCAGGTGGGAGTGTGAGCGTGCATTCAGAGCTGTGATGGTGGAAGGGTGGCATTATGACCTGATGACCAGTGAAACTTGGGGCAGTTAAAGATGGGAATGTGGAGCGCCTGATGCGAGGCATGGCACTCCGTCGAGGAGTCTGCTTTCTGCCCCCTCACAGGGTATGCCCACAGACACAGACACGCTCAGCACCCTCCACATTCAATCTGTATGCACATCTTCAAAACACACAGCCAGCACACATGGAGCTTTCCACAGGGTACACACACGGACACACCTCACAGTGTACCCAGAGACCCACACCAGAGGAGCCTCTCCCATCCCCATCTCCACACACGCTTGTCTTCTCCCTTTGCCTCCCTCCAGCATCCTGTGAACTTTGGGGGCTGGACGGATGTGGGTCCCAGTCCCAGCCCTGCCACCTAGTAGCTGTGTGACTTGGTAGAGTTAAACTCTTTGAGCCTCAATTTCCCTTTTCTATAAAAGAGGAATAGGAAGAGTCCCTGCCTCACAAGACTGCTGTGAGGATGAAGTGAGTTCATGCATGTTAAGTCCTTAAAACTGTACCTGGTAGATATCAGGGCTTAATAAATATGAGTATCGTGTGTACACCCCACACCCCCAGGCATGTGCACACCTACACGCTGCAAACAACATGTTCCTCTGTGGGACCCATGCCTGCTACTGGTCATAAAACACACATGAGCATTACAGATTCTAGCCTGGAGACCATCTCACCAGGCGAAGACACCCCCCCAATACACATGACCCCAAAGATGGGCAGCCCTGTGGAAAGGTCCCACAAAGCCAGCTTTTCCAGGGGATGCCCTTGGAGCCTGAGCTGCCCTGAGACTGGCATGCAGCCAGGAGCAGCTCTCTAGGTGGAGGCTGGACTGGGCAGCCTCAGACCCCGAGTGCTTCCCCATCCTTCTGTTCGCCCCAACAGGACTCTCCAGCCCGTGGTCCAGTGGAGATGCAGAATCCAGCCCACAGCTGCCTCCCCCTCCTTCCCCCTCGCGCCTCCGCAGCCTTTGTTATCTCAACTACTTTGAGAGAGTTCTCTTTTCTCCCCCTCGACTCCTCTGATGCTAATCTCTCTCCATAAATCATACCCTCTAATCTTTTCATCACCTTTCTCTGATTAAAGCAGCCTCGGGGGTTGGGAGCCCCAGTCCTCAATGACTAAAATGCTTTGATGTCCAAAGACAGTCCCAGAGGCTGCAGCGCTGGCTGGTGGTCAGGCCTCACCCACCATGGGGGAGGCCAGGTGCAGGTGTCTACACGGACACATCCCGGAGTTGTCCTGGGCTGCCAGCACGGCCCGGCACCTCGAGGGTTTCACAGATCTCTTCATGAATATTTTTCACTACACACTGGATGTCATTATTCTATTGAGAATCAATTAGCCCAAATGTTGTTATGACAGCTACAGAAAAATGATATTTTTAGCTTCGCTTTATGCCACTCTGTCTCTTTGCAGAATTATTGAAAACCTTAAAACTAATCTAGTGGCGTCGCGGGCCTCCGTGGCAAGCCGGGGGGCAATTGATCTGGGAATGTGAAATTGTGGGAAATGCAGGGCTTTTCTCAATGAAGTGGGACCACCTCAGAAATAACTTCCAGGATGGGAGGCAAAGCGTGACCTTCGGCAAGGTACTTAACCTCTCTGAACCTCAATGTCTGCACCTGTCAAATGGCAGTAATAGCCATGTCTACCCTTAGTGTAATTTATGAGGACGAAATGCAGTGATGCAGGAAATGCACCCCGCAAGGCGCGAGGCAGCACCACGGGAGGCGCCCAGCATGTCAGTGACACTGGTGCTGGTGGCTTAGCTGGGAGACCCTGGAGCGAGGTTCCTAGGCTCAAGTCGCAGTTCTGACACTTCACAGGTATGTGACCTCACACGCATCACTTCACCTCTCTGTGCCTCAGTTTTATTGTCCATACAATGGGATTCATCATACCTTTTTCTCTTTTTTATTTTTGAGACGAAGTCTCGCTCTGTCGCCCAGGCTAGAGTGCAATGGTGCGATCTTACCTCACTGTAACCTCTGCCTCCCGGGTTCAAGTGATTCTCCTGCCTCAGCTCCCAGAGTAGCTGGGACTATAGGCATGTGCCACCACACCCAGCTAACTTTTGTATTTTTAGTAGAGACAGGGTTTCACCATGGCCAGGTTGGTCTTGAACTGATTTCAGGTGATCCACCCACCTCGGTTGGGATTACAGGCGTGAGTCACCGTGCCTGGCCCATCATATCTATTTTATAATGTCATTGTGAGAATTAAATGAGCTAATATAAGTAAAGCACTAAAAAACCTGGCCTGGCTCCAAAAATATGTCAGCTTATTGTAATGTGAGATGGCTGTCACTGTCATCTGCTCCCCACCTTTGTTTGTCCTGCCCCTTTGCCTAAAATCTTTCCCTTCCCATCTTTGCAAGTTGAACTCCTCCCATCCATAAAATCTAGCTCAAATGCCACCTCCGCCACTACACTGGACAGACTGGGACTGGGATGCTGGTTTCAACAATCATCACCGGGAGACCTTGCACGAGGCATTTAACCTCCTTTGCCTTAGTTTCCTCATCAATAGAAAAGGGCTAATAGCTTCCTCCCTTCAAATGGGGGGGCTGGCCGCAATCACCTCTACAGCCCCGTCCAATTCTGAAGCTGGGTCAGCAAGTTCTCATTCAAATGCCAGCTCTTCTTGGAATCATTTTTTCAACACTTGCACACTTCTTCTCCATCAGGAGAGGTTTTACAGACTTACAATAAACAAGGAAGCTGTTTTATAGTAAAAAGAAAAAAAAATCCTCTTTGGCTGGGAAGCCCTGAAACAGCGTTGAGGGAGAGGCAGTTCCAGGACAGTCCCCCGAAGCCACACGCTCTGCCAAGACAGGAGCTGGTGTCAGAACAAAGGCTGAACCCTTCCCCAACACCTCTGCTTCCAGCCAAGTCACGCCCCACTCTCCCATCCAGCGGGTTTTGTCCAGCTGGAGTTTAACAGCACCTGATGGCTGACATCTTTCGGCAGGGAAAGGGCCAGCAGAGCAGGCTGGTAGAGCACCCCAGGGCCCCCAGTGTGCCCTGTACCCTGTGCCGGCCACCCTTGGCTCTCTGCCTGAATAAATTCTTGCAGTGCTCCAAGACTCAGAGTGAATCAACCCTTATTATACAACCTCCCAGCCCCTTCATCTGGGATTACTTTCCTCTCTCACCCCTATTCCCCATTGCACTCTTTCTGGCCATTGCTGGAGCCTTTGTCGTGATCGCCACCTCTGACTCCAGTCGTGTGCAGGCCTCTCTCCCCTGCTGGACTGTGATCAAACGGAGAACTAAGACCTGGCTGTCACGCACTGAGTGTTCCCACTCTGCCCTCCTGCTCTTGTCACTGCGTTGTCTCCTGGGTACAGCTGTCCTCCCTGGAGACTACCCTGTTCAGTGCCAACTCTTTGGCTTCTGGAAGAGCTCCCTGCCCAGCATCGTGTCCAGGGTCACCTTGTACAGCCACGTAGGCCATCGTGCACTGTGCAATTGTTGGTGCCATTCACATAGCCCAGAATGGTTCTGTACGGATGTAAAAGCATGCTAAAACCATCCTGGATGTCTGTGAAGGACATCCCAAAAGTTGTGCGCCACAGTGCCCCTGCCTGTGCTCAGGACCTTTCAAAGACTTTCACTGGGGCCAGGTGCAATGGCTCACGCCTGTAATCCCAGCACTGTGGGAGGCCGAGGCGGGCGGATCACCTGAGGTCGGGAGTTCGAGACCAGCCTGACCAACATGGAAAACCCCCGTCTCTACCAAAAATACAAAGTTAGCCGGGCATGGTGGCACATGCCTTTAATCCCAGCTATTCCAGAGGCTGAGGCAGGAGAATCGCTTGAACCCAGGAGGCGGAGGTTGCAGTGATCCAAGATCGCGCCATTGCACTCCAGCCTGGGAAACAAGAGTAAAACTCCATGTCAAAAAAAAAAAAACAAAAAGACTTTCACTGACTCTGGATATACTTATTTTTGAAGGCCCCATTGCACATAAAAACATGCATATGAAAACACACCCATATATCCTCAGTTAATAATTTCTTGCTATAAAAATATTTTGAAAAGACTTTTCTAATTTGACTTATGTAATAATTTAGTTATGAACAACTGATTTCTGTTTGGCTATGATTTCTCAGCAACCACTGTGCATTCTTCAGGATCCTTGAGAAAAGAGAAAATCCAATCTGCAAACTTGTTTCAAATGTAAAGTAATTTTTATGAATTTAGCAATTAACAAAGTTGAACTAGCATTTTAGAGGCATTTAGTTAAACACCTTTTTAAAAAATCTTGTAGTTTTCTTTTTCATATTTTGGAGTCAGTAATTTCTTCCAGAAGTCAAATATTTGCATGGTCTTCAAGCATCAATACACTTCCTTCCCAATCTCCCCTCAAATGGCAAAGCCAGTGTATAACTTTAAGACCCCTTACTGAAGTGTTAGCGACAAGGACGTGGTTACAGTCCCATTTATTCTGGCAATCTGAGGGTAATTATTACTGGCACCCATTTCACTCTCTAGGGCGTGTTGATTTGGACCAATTGCATGGTCACCTGGCAAATAAAGGAAGGAAGTGCCATAGAAAAAAGGATGGCCCAGACCCAGACCTGCCCCAGAGTCCCTTCCAAGCAGGCTCTAAGCCTTTCCCTGGCTGGCCCCAGGGACGCTCACCCTCTACCCCACCCTACTACCTCTAGGAATGTTCTAGGAT
The DNA here is from genome assembly GCA_036589455.1 of Ateles fusciceps. Lineage (NCBI taxonomy): Eukaryota > Metazoa > Chordata > Mammalia > Primates > Atelidae > Ateles > Ateles fusciceps. The sequence continues at coordinate 10,121,163 of JAZHEH010000733.1, forward strand.
CTCCATACCATAGAGTCCAGAACCAATTGCCCCTAGTACCTGAAATAGAAAAGTCTTTTTCTTACGCCCAGTGAAGGCCTGCTTACCAAAATCCTCATTTCCTGCTGCAGGAATGACATCTTTCTTACAAGGCTGACAATGGACATTTTCATTTCCTTTTTGTACAAACCCTACTCCCATCTATAAGGGTGTGCTCTGGCCCTATGACCCCAACAATAGAATTGCAAAACAGTCTCACATTGATAACTGTCCCAGAGTCTTAATCTATATATCTTTAAATCTTAAATCTTTATGGAACAAGGCAGAGTATCAGTTAATCAACCAATCAATTTCTCTTTTTAGCACCAATCAGATTGGATCATGATGAAATCCATGGGTCCCCCCTCCCTTTTGGAGAGGGATGTGGCTGCCTCACTCATCTCTGTATCCCCAGTGCCAAGCCCAGTCAGGCACACAGAAATGTTTGCTGAAGGATGAGAAGATAAATAAATATGGCAGCAATTTTCTGTTCGACTGTGAGCTCCTCAAGAGCAAGGACTGTGCTTGTTCATTTCTGTCTCCACCACCATATGCAAAAGCTCATGGCAGATGCTCACTGGAGGGCAGAGGCCACGGAACATTTAATTGGATGGATAGATGGATGATAGCTGGAATAGTTGCATAGATGGATGGTTGATGCATGCTTAGAAGGACGAATTGTTAGCCTGGGAGACTGGGTGGGGTTCAGGAAGAAAGTAGAGTTGCTTTGACCCCCTAATAGTTTCTCAGGTCTCAGCTCCAATTCCCATTCCTGGCTGCCTTATGGTTCCAATCCTTGAATTCCAAGAGAAGTGTATGTGTTTTTACAATAAATTGTCTTCTATTTGAGACAGTTGGATTTGAGTGGATCTGTTTTTACTAACCAAAAGACCATGACTCAGATAGGAGCCCTCCCAGGTGGAGTTGAAGTAGGGGGAACTAATACTTAATTTTTTTTTTTTTTTGAGATGGAGTTTCACTCTTGTTGCCCAGGCTGGAGTGCAATGGTGTGTGATCTTGGCTCACTGCAACATCCACCTCCTGGGTTCAAGCAATTCTCCTGCCTCAACCTCCTGAGTGGCCGAGATTACAGGTACCCACCACCACACCTGGCTAATTTTTGTATTTTTAGCAGAGATGGGGTTTCACCATGTTGGCCAGGCTGGTCTCGAACTCCTGACCTCAGGTGATCGGCCTGTCTCGGCCTCCCTAAGTGCTGGGATTACAGGCCTGAGCCTGATGTGGGAATGCAGAACTGTGCCGAGTGTTGCGTGGACTTGTATAAACAACTCAGTCCTTGGCCCTTGCCCTTGGAGTAGACCCAGCTCCTAGCATCACTTCCAATAGTTGCTGCATCATCTCAGGTAAGTCACTCCCTATTCTGGGCCTCAGTTCTCCATATACAAAATGTGAGTTGGAAGGAGATCACTGCGCTCTTCCCGCTTTAACATTTTAAGGTTATATGATTTGCCCAAGGTCACCAATATAACCCTGCTCTAAAAGATTCCTACTCTTTGATAACAGGGTTTAGCTCACCAATTCTGATGCAAAGCCCCACCCCTTTTACCAGCTTTCACACAAGCATAGAGAATATGTGTTGATTCTGCCATTTTTCTGAAGATATGTCAGTTCACACACTCCTCTAACTCACATTCTTCCTGACACCCAGAATTCCTTCCGCATTTGCCCAGGTTTAAATCCAGCCCACCCTTTTAGGCCAGTCCTCTCCTCCAGGGTACCTTCCCCGCTCTCTCCTTTGGAAATGATGTCTCCTTCCTGGCACCCTCCGCAGGGTGAAGCACCTGCCTTATGTCACAACAGGTTCCATTCCCCCTGGTGTGATTCCCTTTGCAGGATGGTGAGTTCCCAGGAAGCAGACAGAGCTCAGCCTACTCACCCCTTTCTCCCCGAGAGGGGCTTGCTCAGGGCTCTGCACACAGTAGATACCACTGAATGTTTAATGGTATGGACAGCTAGGCAGTGATTTTTATGATATTGTAGAAGGATAGTGTGTGACCTAGTAAATATTCACAGATGATTGTTAGATTTTTTAAAAATGCCGATTACCACGGCAGATATTCTATAATATAACAATTAGCTAGAATGTATTTGAAGGAGTGTGAGGAGATGTGTGTCTGCTCAAGACATTCATTTGTGGTGGCAGGATCTGGGGTGACTCTAATTTTCTTCTTTCAGCATAACTGTATTTCCAAACATTCCAGAATGAGCATGTATTTTCAGAATGGGGAAAAAGAGAAAAGCTATTTAAAAATAAATAAGTAAATGTTTGTTTAGCAAATGAAAGTGCCGGGCTCTAATGTGTGATGGGAGACTCTAATTTGGAGCTGGATCTTGGAGCAGAAGTCATCCTCTGACAGCAAGGCCCCCTCACCACTCAGCCATTGCCCGCGGAATTCCAGCACGCTCCTCACTGTAGGATTGCTCCTACAGAGTTTGCAATGATCACTCACCGTCCAGTAGGAGTCATGGTAACCTGCTTTCGCTGACAGTGATAACCACAACCCCTCCGTACAGACAGCACTTTATAGTTTACACACAATAAAGCGTTTTACATACACCTCCTGATTTGCTCCTTATAATTCCGCAAGGGAAGTATTCATGCCTCCTAGTACCTACATCGAAACTGGGTGAATAACTGGTGAAGTGGAGGTCAAAGTCACACAAGCTAGCAAGGGGCAGAGCTGGGATCTGGACACCTGCCTTTCACTCAAGCCAGGTCCTCTTCCTCCAGTGCATGCAAGCCTCCTGGTGTGCAAATCAGAAAGGGCATCTAGGGTGACAAGGTACCCATATTTCTGTGTGCGCCAGGGTGGTTCAGTTCCCAGGAAGGCAGGTTGAGGGGGACAGCCATTTTCTGCCTGGAATCTGCAATGCTGGGGAGCTCTCCAAGCAACGCCCCTGCGGGGAGCAATCCCTCTCTGGAGGGAGCTTAAGGGAGACTGTCTGCTGCCACCTGTGTAAACCACTGCCTTGGGTGCCACAGTGCCATACAGGGCAGTAGCAGGTGTGGACAAGCAGCGCTGGTGCTGGCAGAAAGCTGGGCAGCATTTCTGCTGGCAGAGGTGGCTTGTGTCTGGAATCCACGGTGGAATCCATCTCTCTAAGACTGGAATTGGGGCTGGGCTTGGGCTGCATTCCAGCAGGGAGAGGCACAGTGGGGGACCCAAATGCCAGAACCTCTCTCTTTCTATTTCCTGGAGGTGGGGGGGACCTCTGTCCCCAGAGATCACACAAGTCCTCAGAAATTTTCCTACTGCTGTCACCATCTCACCACAAGGCCAATTCTTCCACTCCTCTACAGATCTCATGTAGCTCCATTGAGAAGCTTCTAAAAATTAATTACGTTTTTTTAATGACATAAAATTATGGTAAGAAAGATAAAATACAAAATACCAGGGAATATATTAAATATTGACTTCGTATATAACTTCCAAATTAAATCATTTCAAATGTTTTAATGAGAAACTTGTTTGCTTCTGGAAACTTTTTTTTTAAGTATCAGGTTTTATACTGGAAGTGATTACACACAATCGATCAACTGACTCCGCAGAAATAAGCAAAACTTTTAATGAGGAGTTGTTGAAATTCTTGACAGGCACCATCAATGAGAAAGTTCGTGTGATAAAATATTTAAAATCATTTTTAGGCGAGTATTTAATGCAATGATTGAAATTAGATTTACAGAATTGAATGGGTTGTTTCTTTACTGACGAAAGTAATGTTGGCATTTCTTTTGCTAAAGCCAGTGGGTGTAGGAACCAATCAAAGTTTTCCCCACCAACTATTTCCAAATAACCATGCAGCTCCGGTCTGCAGACCAGAGACGCACTGTTGGGGCAGTCAGCCTGCAGCGGCCATGGATGCCTCTAAATGAGCAAAGAAGGAAGCCAAGGGCGGAAATACCCAACTGCACGTGAAATCAGATCCAAGGGCACTGGGTCTCACCCCACCTCCACCTCCTTGACCTCAGCCTGGTCTGAGGACACCCGGAACACACACTGCAGCCACTCTGTGGGGCCCTGTTGACCTACCTGAACAGCGGTGTGCTCTGCAATCCCCTGCTGTATGTGTCCAAGGGGGAGGGAACTTCTTTGACCACACCCAGCCCATTCCATCACAGCAGGGAGTGCCAGAGGCCACTCATCATGCAGGACATTCTCAGGAAACTCAGGGTGCCCTCTTTAAATCCCTCCAAGGAGCCCTACCCTAGGCTGCTCCCTGCCAGAGACAACCAGTCCAAGAACTCCAGATGTCCCAGGGGCCACCTGGCTGCTCGGAGGGTGAGTAAGGATGGGGCATCAGTATTTCCTGGTCCATCAGGCCGGAGAGTCTGGCTTGGAGGTGCCACCTGCTAAGAGAGGCTGAAGGTCTGGAATTTCCCCGGAGGAATTATCAGCCAGCTTTGGGACAGTGTTGGAGAGCTGTGACTGGGATAAGGGGGCCCAGTGGCAAAAGAGGCAGTGCCCAGAGTTAATGCCATTGGGATGGTCAGCCAGCAAAAGCCACATGGATAATGGGGGCTTGGCCCAGATAGGACCTGAGGGCCCTTCCCGTCTATTCTCCTAGATCTCCAAGAACCCTCTGAAAGGACCTGACAAGTACATGGGACCAAGGCTTCGCTCCAAACCACCATGCAGGCATCAACCACAGGAATGCGAGGCCTGAGCTGAGACTTGTATCCTTCTTGCTGAGGGAGAGGAGGAGGGAGAGACAGGAGGAAAAATGGGGGCAGGAGGGCTAGAGAGGACCCAGCCGGGATGGAGGGAGTCAGATTGAGAGAATGAAAAAAAAACGAAGTAAAGACAGACCAGGAGAGAGACAGAGAGCTGGACCTGGGAAAGACACGGACTGAGAGAGGTGGAGATGGAAGTAGCAGAAGGAACGAGAGACTGCGGGGACGTGAGGAAGACAGACGGCAAGAACTTAGAGGGGGAGCGCGCCCAGGATGGGAGCGAGCCAGAGAGGAAGGGGTGAGATCGGGCGGGGTACACGGGGACCGAGAGACGCGATCGGGAGAGCGGGCGGGAAGTATTCGCCGCCGTTCCTCAAACACAGGATGCGAGCGCCCTTTGGAGAAGTCGCGCTCGGCGGGGAACGCTAACTCCCCGGTCAAGTGCAAATGTAAAGAGGCCCTGAGAGCACTTTGTGCAAATATCAGGCCGGGAAGTGCTGCGCCCGCGGAGCTGCCGGGCACCTCAGCGCCCCCGCGCCCTCGGCTGCGCGCTAATTCACTTTGCCGTCACCTCCCGGGCGGGGTCGGGCGGGCGCGGGCAGCCAGAGCGCGAAGAGGGCGCAGAGCGCTTCGCAGGGCCAGGGGCCGTGGCCCTGCCTAATGGAGCAAAAGACAGATCAGCAGAAGCAAGGCAGGTGGGGGCGGGAGCGGGAGTGCGGACACCCGGCACGAAGTCAGAGAAGGAGCCACAGACGCTCGGAGGGGAGAGCGCTGGGCTGCTCAGGACCTGGCCTCGAGTTTGGAGCTGTCAGGTGGTCAGGGATGGAGACACTCAGGAAGACCTCTGCAACCTCCGTTTCCTCCTTTATAAAATAGGAAAATAAAACCTTTCCTGTCCACCTCAGGGGGCTTCTGTGAGGATGAAATGTGAAGGGATTTGGAAAGCAATAAAGGTCACATCTGCCAACTCCTGATAACAATAGCTAACCCTTTCACACCTGTGTAGGTGCCTGACGCTGTTCAAAGGGCTCTACAGACATTCGCTGGTGTGACCCTTACACCACCATCACTTACGCCCATTTTACAGATTATAAAACTGAGGCACAGGAAGGTGAAGTCACTCATCCAAGATCATATAGCTGGCTGGTGAACCCCAACCACCTGGCTTCAGAGTCTATGCCACTCTACAGTGCTGGGGCAGGTTGTATTAATGCCCACACTTTACATATGAGCTAATGGAGGTTCAAAACACTGGGGCCTTGCTCTATGTCCTGTCAACAGTAAGTAGCAAAATCAGGACTTGGGGCTTCAGGCACAGAGGAGTCCGTGAAAAGAACATGGACTGTGGGGTTAAGTAACTTAGGTTCAGTGTCTTGTTCTGCCGCCGGGTCACATCAAAGAGTTGATTTAGCATCAATAATGGGGGATATTGACCATCTCCATCAGATTACTGTAAAGATTAAATGAGGAACCTGACGCATAGTTGGCACTCAGTAAATTCACTTCGTCAGTGTCTATCCAGACTGTGCTGGGTCCTGAGGATGTGGTGATGACCAGGATAAAGGACAGCCCTGCCCTAGGGGGATTTGCCTTGTCATAGGAGAGACAGAGGACAAGTAAACAAATCATTATAGATGGTGCCCAGGAAGGAAATGAAGAGCATGCTAGAATAAATTCATATAGGGAAATGAACATGCACAGGGGATCTGGGAAGGCCTCTCTGAGGAGGTGGTATTCAAGCTGAAAGATGAGATGAAGCTAACCAGGAGGAGAACTGGGGATCGTGTCCAGGATAGAGGACAGCCAGTGCAAAGGTGCTGGGGGGAGAGAAGAGCTTGGCAGGCTCCAGGAACTGGTAGCAGAAGCAAAGTGAATGGGAACACAAGGGCAGAAAAGGGATTCAGAGGCTTCATAAGCCAGAGATTTTATCCTAAGCTGAATGGAAAGTCGCAGAAGACTTTTAGGTAGGGGTGACATGATCCAATTAAAAATCACCCTGGCTACCAGGCGCGGTGGCTCATACCTGTAATCCCAGCACTTTGGGAGGCCAAGGCAGGTGGATCACGAGGTCAGGAGTTCGAGACCAGCCTGGCCAACATGATGAAACCCCATCTCTACTAAAGATACAAAAAAAATTAGCCGGGTGTGGTGGCAGGCACCTGTAATCCCAGCTACTTGGGAGGCTGAGGCAGGAGAATCACTTAAACCCGGGAGGTGGAGGTTGCAGTGGGCCGAGATCGCACCAATGTACTCCAGCCTGGGTGACAGGGTGAGACTCCATCTCAAAATAAATAAATAAATTAATTAATTAAAATAAAAAAATCACCCTGGTTGCAACGTGGAGACTGGAGAGGAGCAAGAGTGAAGGCAGAAATTGTTATAGGAGGTGAGGGTCTATCCAGGAAGGAACCAAGAGATGTCAGGGGAAGAAAAGCTATGGATGGATGCAAAAATATTTTATTAGCATGTAAATGCCGACTGCTGCCCACGTTTTCATCACTGATTGGCGCTATCTGGTCTCAGGCTCAGTTTCCAGGTCCAGTGGAATGAGTTTCCCATGTCCCACTGGAAACACAGGGCAGTGGCTCTAAGTTATGTCCTGAGCTGAGCTGAGGATCAGGCTGGCCCCCTGCTCATCAAAGGTCATACATAGATCAAACGGCAGATCTTGGGACTATGGGCACTGAGACCAGAATCTCTGGAGGCTCTCTCCTCCATCTTCCTCCTGACTGCTGGGTTAGGCCTGTGAGGGTGGAAGCAATGACTCCGCCATAGTCATTATCTTCAAGGTGGAGTATTCCTTTGGGGGGGGCGGTCACTTTGGAGGAGATCTCAGGAGAGAAAGTGGGGGATTTTCCTGTTGTGTTTCTTTAAGCATTTGTTGTTGAAATGGAAGTTACAATCCAAGCTAATTTGAATAACAGAATCATAGGAAAAACACCCTCTAACCACAAAAATGAATATTCAATATTCCCACCTTATCTTCTTTGCTTTGTAGGGCTGTTTCTCAGCTGCATATTAAATGGCCCCTTCATGTGAAGCTGGCAGAGCGGTGGTTTTGCAAGACAGAATGCTGCTGGGCTAAGGTGCTAAATTCAGAACATAAGTCATTCTAGGCCCCCAGAATTTCAAGGATCTTACAGGGACAAGCCTAGCGCCAAAGGGAAGGTGGGAGGACGGGGGGAAAGTTTGGATCAAGACCATGGAGTGTATTGAGTGAGAACTCAGTGTTCCTGACCAGCTCTCACAAGCCCAGAAGTTGCCAAGCCTGTCCTAGCCCTTGGTGGGGCTCCTAGGGAAGCCCTTCAAGAGAGAAGCATCTGCTGTGTGGATCTCGCCCGTGGTAGCCCTGATAAATGAGTACCGTGTGCCTGGAGGTGCCACTGCAGAGATCCCACAGGTTGTGCTGACATTGAAAACCGAAAGTTCCCTGGATTCATCTGGCCCCTGAGAAGTACTCAAGACACTGATATTCTCTGCCGTCCACCTTTTCCAGCCAGGCAGGGCTTCTACGTACTCAGTGGCCTGCACCAGATGCACCGCTCTACGGGCAGTTCCCCTGAACACAACGCTAACTGTCCCGTCTCCTTGCCTTGCTGTGCTGTACTTTCTTCCAGGGATGCCCTTCCTCCCAGCTGGACTCCCAACAGGTATCTGCTCCATGTTGCCTCTGCTTGCGTTTCTGGCGCCCACCCACACCAGGTGCCCACAGGACTTACGCACTGTGCTGTGCTGGAATGACCTGTTTTTGTGTCCTCCACCAAACTAGATTGTAGATTTCCCAAAGGAATCTCTACATCTGCAGCTCTTGGGCAGAATCTGGCACCAAGCTAAGGCCACCCTAGGCATATTTATGCACAAATGAGACACAGTGGCTTTGGGATGAGACTTGTGGGTGACCAAAAAATAGAGAAATAGTAAATACGTTGGGTGACGTAATCGGGACCTCATAAGGTCTGACTGGCTGCATTAGTGGGCTTAATTCAACAAGAGGACTTTAACAGAAATAAATGTTGTGTCCTGCACTTATATTCTAAACCAGTGGCCCTGTAGGAGCAGAAGAGGAGACACAAGGAGAGCTGCCAGAGCAGCCCCTTACATAAAAGAAAACCCTGGTGTGATTAGCAGTGACAGGCATGTGATGGGCTGCCATCAAAAATGAACTCATCCCAGGCAGAATTAATAAGAGTATTGTGCCTAGAATAAAGGGGGTCAAGGGAAGGAATAGCCTGAAAAATTACAGAGACTCAAATAATCTGCGGGATATCTCAAGGAAATAAAACGAAGAGCTAAAAAGCTGGCTTCAGATCTCCAAGGGGTTGGCCAGGAGAAGCGAGGGCAGATGGGTTCTGGGGGGGGGGGGGGGGCTTCAAGAGGCAAAATAGTGGCTCATCCTCAGCACTTTGGGAGGCCAAGGCAGGAGGATCGCTTGAGGCCCGGAGTTCAAGGCCAGCCTGGACAGCATAGCAAGACTCCATCTGTACAAAAATAAATAAATAAATTAGCTGGGTGTAGTGGTACACACCTGTACCTGCAGTCCCAGCTAGTCGGGAGGCTGAAGGGGGAGGATTGCTGTAGCCCAGGAGTTTGAGGCTGCAGTGATCTATGATCATACCCGCACTCCAGGCTGGGCAATACAGCAAGACCCTGACTCTTAAAAGCCTGTCCAAATATAGGCAATGTCACCTGAGGTGGAAGTAAGCTCCCCATCCCTGAAGGTGTGCAAGCAGTGGCAGGACTGGTCACTTGACAGGGAGGCTGTAGCGCCTTGCTGCTGCCTCTCCAGTCTCCTTTTCTTACTGTTCTCCTCCCCCCTCACTGTGCTCCAGCCACACTGGTCTCCTAGCTGTTCTTCAGTACACCAAGCACATCTCCCCCGCTCAGGGCCTTTGCACTTGCTGCCCCTATAGCTTGGAAAGCTCTTCCTCTAGATATTAAGATGTCTTCTCAACCTAGGCAATGCCAATCAGGACATAGGCACGGGCAAAGATTTCATGACGAAGATGCCAAAAGCGATTGCAACAAAAGCAAAACTTGACAAATGGGATCTAATTAAATGAAAGAGCTACTGCACAGCAAAAGAAACTATCAACAGAGTAAACAGACAACCTATAGAATGGGAGAAAAAGTTTGCAAACTATGCATCTGACAAAGTAGCCAGTATCTATAATCCAGTATCTAATATCTAGTATCTATAAGGAACTTAAACAAATTTACAAGAAATAAACAAACAACCTCATTAAAAGGTGGGCAAAGGACATGAACAGACACTTCTCAAAGAAGATGTAACATATATGTGGCCAAAAATCATATGAAAAAAACTCAGCATCACTGATCATTAGAGAAATGCAAATCAAAACCACGAGATATCATCTCACATCAGTCAGAATGGCTATTTTTTAAAAGTGAAAAAGTAGTGGATGTTGGTGAGGTTGGGGAGAAAAAGGAATGCTTATACACTGTTGATGGGAATGTAAATTAGTTCAACCATTGTGGAAGACAGTGTGGCAATTCCTCAATGACCCAAGAGACAGAAATAACATTTGACCTAGCAATCCCATTACTGGGTACATACCCAAAGGAATATAAATCATTCTATTAGAAAGACACATGCACTGGGCATGGTGGCTCACACCTGTAATCCCAGCACTTTAGGAGGCTGAGGTGGGTGGATCACCTGAGGTTGGGAGTTCGAGACCAGTCTGACCAACATGGAGAAACCCTGTCTCTTCTAAAAATACAAAATTAGCCGGGCGTGGTGGCATGCACCTGTAATCCCAGCTACTCGGGAGGCTGAGGCAGGAGCATCACTTGAACCCGGGAGAGGGAGATTGCGGTGAGCCGAGATTGTGCCACTGCACTCCAGCCTGGGCAACAAGAGCAAAACTCTGTCTCAAAAAAAAAAAAAAAAGACACATGTATGCTTATGTTCATTGCAGCACCCTTCCACAATAGCAAAGACATGGAATCAATCTAAATGCCCATCCATGGTAGACTGGATAAAGAAAATGTGGTACATACACACCATGGAATACTATGCAGCCATAAAAAGGAATGAAATCATGTTCTTTGCAGGGACATGGCTGGAGCTACAGGCCATTATCCTGAGCAAACTAACACAGGAACAGAAAACCAAATACCACGTGTTCTCACTTATGAGTGGGAACTAAATGCTGAGAACACGTGACACATAGAGGGGAAGAGCAAACACTGGGGCCCATCAGAGGGTGGGGAGTGAGAAGAGAGAGAGGATGAGGAAAAATAACTAATGGGTACTAGGCTTAATACCTAGGTGATAAAATAATCTGCACAACGAACCCCCATGACACACATTTATCTGTGCAACAAACCTGCACATATACCCCTGAACTTAAAAGTTGAAAACTAGAATGTCTTCCTCCCTCACTTCAATCATGTTACTACCCATTTGTCACCTCCAGAGAAACACATTCCCTGACCACCCCATTGAAACCTAATATCTGTTTATTGTCTGCCACTATAATGTAAACTCTTTGAGAGCAGGGCCTTGGTCTTATTCATGGTTGCAACTCCAGTGCCTAGAAGGGCCTGTCACACAGCAGGTGCTCATTAAATAGTTGCCAAATGAAAAAAATTAATTACCCCATTTATTCTCCACAATAACCCTTTCTTGTTTTAATTTCTACAAAAGCTTCTCATGAGGATGTAGTGAAGAAAGATCCATCACCAATGGCATGTGCAATAGACAAGTCATGGCGGCAAGCAAGAGGCTGGAACTCGCCCTGACAGTACCTGCCCTGCCAGGCACCATCATATACGTTATTGCATTTAATCTTTACAGCAAAATTTGGGGGAAACCCAATGGTTTTCCCCAAATTTCAAAGCTTAAAAGGCTACATAACGTTAGAATTCATTGGTTGCAAGCAACAGGAGTAATATCTGCTAATGCAGGCAAAGAGGGAATTCTCAGTAGGAGGAATGAGGTCATTCACAAGATTGAAGGAAAGACTTTTAAAAAGATGGAGAGCAGAGCAGCTGCAGAGACCCAGGGCTGTGGTGCCAATGGTTTCCACTGGCGTTTGACCTGGTATCAATCTGTTCAAGACTCAGATTCCTTCCCAAGGGAGAGTCTGATTGGCAGAGCTTGGATCGTATGGCCCCCCCTTAGCCAGGAGAGGTGAGGAGAACTTGATTGACAGGCTTACTAGCACTGCACAGGATGGGAGATGGGTCTGCCCAAGGGAAATGGAGATGCTATTAGCAGACAAATGAGGACAGGGCTAAATGAGAGCAGGCCAGTTCCAGGGCTTACAGATTGTGGATCCAATGCCCTGGTTGTGCAGAAGCTCAGAAGGGCAAGTGCTCGGCCCATGGTCACACAGGGCAGACAGACATAGGTCCCACACACAGGTCTCCTGGCCCCAGACTTGGTGTGAAAGTCAAGTCTCATTGGAAGTGGGTATCCAGATCCTTGTACTTCAAACAAGCCCACAAGGAACAACTCTTGTTCTGGTCATGCTTGGAGGTCTTAGCACCGCTGTGGACTTTGTTTCACAGTCTCTGAATCCAGGCTCTAAAATACTCCCACTCAAAAGCTCTTCTAAACTTTGTTAACCGCAACGCTCATGGCCACTGGATCTCAAGTGAGAGCTAGCATTGCCGACTTCAGGAAGGGACTGTCATAACTAATTTATTTTCACGTCTATTATGAAGCCCTCCTGGGGTGGTATAATCCACAGATACAAGCCTGCTTCACCTCTACTAGAAGGGTTTTAAAAATGAAATTAGACATGTTTTTGAGGCAAAATCTCTCACAGTTAACTCCCTGGTTCGGTACAAATTCTCTTAGCATTCGTGACTAAAGGAGACTCCTCCAAACCGTTTCCTGTCATCTCCTCTGAGCTGTCAACTTTGATTATTCCTTTCCTGGTACTGTGCCTTGTCTTATACTAAAGGAATAACAAATACCTCCTTTCCCTTTTCTAAATCTAGGACGACCCCAGCACCTTCTATTTCCTACTTTACACAAAACTTTTCAGAAGAAGTGCAAAGGCAATGGCAGCAGTTGCGATAATAAATCACTAGGGAATGAGACCGAGACTATTTCTAGGCAGTGACCCAGAAACAGGCTTATTTGTCCAACATGTGGTGAGCCTACTACGCGCCAGGCCTTCCCCCTGCTCTTCCCTCACTGAGCCATTGACAGGCCGTGTCTTCCCATCAGTCAACCAGAACTGCTCTCTGTGGCCCCCGTGAAAGCCCCCTTTCAGCTCTCATTCCCATTCACTTCTTGGCAACATTTCTTCACCTTGTTTTCGTGTGTCCTCCTCGCCAGAGTGTAAGCTGCCTGAGGGAGGGACTTTTGTTTTGATCACTACTGACAAATCTGCCTCAGAATTCAAAACAGTGCCTGGCACATAGTAGGCACTCAATAAATAGCTGTTGTATGAACAGATGGACGAACCAATAAATGAATGGATCCCTCATTTCCTTGGAACTCCCTAAATCCCCACACACCAGTATCTCTGGATTCTAGCTCAGTGCCTGACACATAGTCAGTGCTTTAAAAATGTGTGATGTGTTTGAATTAAATTCTCCCCCTCCCTTCTCTCTTTGTTCCTTCCCCCTCCTTCCTCAGGAATTTCTCATCCCCTTGGCCCCTTATTAAGTGTCTGCAGTCCTTGGGGTTTTGTCATTGTTCCTCCTCTTCCCACTCTGCAGAGAACGCTCTGTGAGTGATCTCATCCACTCCCACACTTTCAACCCATCCCCCACACCGATGCATGAAGCTGAAAGCAGAAAAAAAAAAAAGCTAAACTAAAAACTGAAATTGTTGAGTTGGAAGTCCTTAGGCACCTCAAAGCTTGGCAAGTTGAAGGTGTGGCAGAATAATGGATCGAAAATTTCATTTACATTTTGTTTTCCCTGATGTAAGAGAGTCAGAGAAATGATGTGTATTTTACTCTCTGTAATTTTTCCTCACCAATTCTAAGAAAGTACCCAGGACATCTTGCCTCGGGGACAGTAGTGTTGGCTAGACTGAGGGCGAAATTAGCCTGAAGCCTGGTACTTGCCTTTGAAAACAAACTCAGCGAGATCATTCTGGGTTAGTTTCTCAAACTCAGCACTGTCGGCATTTTGAGATGGATAATTTTTTTGCCATGAGGCCATCCTGTGCATCGTAGGGTGCCTGGCAGCATTGACAGCCTGCATCTCCTAGATGCTGGGGAGCAGCCCTCCCGCAAGTTGTAACAACCAAAAATCTCCAGGCAATGCCAAACATCCACTGGGGGATGGGCGTGGTGCGGGCGTGGGGGCGCGGGCTGGGGAAGCAATGTCGGGGAGCGTGAGGGAGGTGGGAGGGGGAGGCGGAGGGGGAAGGCACGGGTTCAGGGAGCAAAGGGGGAGGGAGGGCGTGTAAGGGGGAAGTGAGCTGGGGTGGGGGTGGTGAGGGGGTAGGGGGTCGGGAGGGTAATTATCCCTAGCTGAGAAACACTGTGCTAGATACATCATTCACAAGGAGAGAAGAGGGGCCCAAGGGAAACTGCCAATCTTGGGAATTGGACAGCTTCCCCCTACGCTGGGAAAGGGCGATCCATGAGATTCCAGGAACCACAGTTGGCCCCCTCCTTGTTATGTGCTAGGCCACGGCCAAAACACAGGCAAAATACAGGTTTCCTTTCCCAGGATCCTCCTGGCTTAGCATGGCCCCTGGTCCTTCCAAGATGGCAGCAGTGTGTAGAGGGAAGGGAGTCTAGGAGCTCTCAGGGGCATTTGGGATGCTGCCTTCCTGGTCCCCCGCTGTCTTGAATGCCCAATTGCAGGCTTCTTGCCTGGTTCCCTTGCTGGGTCCCTGGGCCAGTGGTTTCTAGCCTCCCTCTCTACCCCAGGGCTGCTCTTGGCTGCCCCCTTGCTGTCAGGAGCCCCTACTGCAGCAAGACACAGATGAAATCTGTGGGGAAGTTTGGTCCTTGTTAGGATAACTTGACAAACTGCCTAAATTAGCATCCCCCAAATCCCCTCAATGTCTTTAGTCCTCTGAGGCTGAATCTTCTAGTAAAGATGACATCCTTTTTAGATCTCTGCTCACTCCTTGTCAGAAAGTTGTACTCTCTGGGCCAGGTACTGTGGCTCATGCCTATAATCTCAGTACCTTGGGAGGCCGAGGTGAGGGGATCTCTTGAAGCCCAGCAGTTTGAGACCAGCCTGGACAATATAGTGGAGCCCCGTTCTACAAAAATAAATAAATTAGCAAGGCATAATGGAACACGCCTGTAGTCCCGGCTACTTGGGAGACTGAGGCGGGAGGATGGCTTGAGTTACAGTGACCAGTGATTGCACCACTGCCCTCCAGCCTAGGTAACAGAGAGACCCTATCTCAAAAAAAAAAAAAATGTTTTCTACAGAGCACCAAAGAATGAACACTGCCCAATGAATGATTATTTCAACTCCACCTCCTCAAGATGACCCTGCACTTTACAGAATCTCCTGTTTACTGAGTCCCTATAAGCGAGTGACATTGTCCAAACACATCAGGCTTCCCATTGGTTCCTCCCCCAACAGCCACTGGCAAGTGGCCAGGCCCCAGAGATCCAGGTGTGTCCTCTCCATCTGGTGAATCCTGCCCGACATATGAAGGATGCTTTGTCTTTATCCTTTTCTGCCGGGGAGTGTCTGGTAATCCCACTCCTTCTCAATAACCCTGAACATCCCTGCATTTCTGCCAAGCTCTCAAAGGCATTCCAAACTCAGGGCATGCTGTCTGTATCCCCTGTTGCTTCGTTTGGTGACCTGTAATGCATGCACACTCTCATCGTCCCAAATTTCTTATATGCAACCATACATGGAGTTACATATGGACTTTTGGACTTGGGAATAATGCCATGAATTAACATTCTCCCCTAAAATGAATTAATATTTTCCCCTCAGAACACTTGTTTATAGAGAGATCTTTCTAAAATGCTCTCTCAAAGGGTCCTGTAACTCTCTTCCAAGGATTCCTTTTCCACAGCCCGTCGATGAAGAGAAAACACCTTTCTCCTTGCCTGAGGTGTCCCTGTCAATTTCTCTGTCCATTCCTCAAGTTCTGGGATCATCAAAGTCAAATGGGTTCTTCCGCCTCGGAGACTGCCCGCTGAGGCATGTCAGAGGTCATCCTTCCACTTCCCAGCTTCTGTGTCGTGATAAATACCAGCAAAAGGCCTATGTTGGTTGAGTGATGGCCTAGCCCTCTCTGCCCATTGCTAATTCTGGTGCACAGACCACGTATGCGGAGACTGGAAAGGTGCTGCTGCCTGTCTGTGGCCCGTGAAGGAAGGCTAACCCCGGACGGAGGGGAGACCTGGTCCCACTGCATGGCCCACTTTGCCCAGAGGCACTGCGGTGATGTCTCACCACAGCAGGGCTGCAACCTCTCAACCCCACCACCCATCCTTCGAAGTTTCAAGCTCCCACAACATACCCCAGGCAGGGTCATTCTCTGTACCTGGGCCACTGACATCAGGCCCCAACAGGATTTGTAAAGGAACATGGGCCAGGTGGTGGGCACAGAATGACTGAAAAATAATAGTGATTTCTATATTGAAGATGCTTTTTCCTTCATTTGCCTTGACCTCTTCGTCTGAGATTTCAGTGGCCTCGGAGAGAAAGCCTGGGATTACAGGATGGTAGCTTCCGTGGGAAGGCCTTGGATCACAGGCAGGTTTGAACCTATGATTTCTTGGGCCTGTCTTGCTCTGGCCTTGGGCAGAGAACCACCCCCATTACTCATACATTGTACCCCAATCCCACCCACTGGGAGGCCCTGGGACCTGGCTGGGAACCAGGAGCCCCACCCACCCCCTCCCACCAGTGGGTAGGACATGCAAGCTGTTGTGCCACTTGGAGCTCAGTTCTGGCCTGTGTGCAGGGCTCTGGGCCAGGCCCCCAGGGGTTCACTAAGCTGCAGTCTACCCCAGGGCCCGCTGGTACACCCCCTCTCAATTCCACGGCTTCTGCTTCACTTAGATCACTCTGAACTTGTTCTGAAAAATCTTTGATGGTAGGAAGGAACCCAGCCAGGGGACCTTGCTGGCCAGGGGCCAAGCTCCAAATCAGAGCATTCAGAAGTTTCTGCTGGTCACATCCAACCTGCTTCCCCCTCTGGCCTGTGAACAATGACTCCTACGGATCAAACCCACAAGGGAGTGTATTTCCCAGCCTTGGACTGGCCTTATTCAGGTTTTCTCCTCTCTCCCTACACCCTCCACTCCCCCTACCCCACCCCCAACACAGAGGTTCTAGCTGTCCAGGGTGGGCACTATACAGATGGACTAACTGGGACTGGAACCCATGGGTATGAAAATCGTCAACTGTCTATACTGATTCATGGGTAGTGTCAACCTGGAGGAGTTTAAAGACTGCCCTCAATGTCTATTTTTAATGTCCTAAACCAGCACATACTATGGTGGGGAGCAGCATCTGTGCCAGGTGCTGTGTATAGCACATTCACAGACTCCATCTTTCTGTGGCCTGGATAAAGGCATCCAGGGCTGATGGAGCAGGAGGCCAGGAGGGGGCAGCAAGGAGGCCAGGAGCCAAAATTGGGACATGAGAAGTCCTCACTGGCTAGAGCAACCGAACAAAATGGAATGTCCTGGGACGCAGGGCAAATCCTGGACTTCTGGCCACACAGCGAACATAGCTGATGCAAAAGGGCCTCCCACCTCCCACAGCCACATAGAGATGCTAAGTAAAATACAACATGAAGATTACAAACACATAGTTGAGATTAAAAGAAAAACTGGGATCCCCAGGCGTCTGGTAGAGACCCCAAAGCCAAAGCCATAAGCAGAAACAGAGAATATGGTGGTCCCAGGTGTCTTAGACCTAGTGACTTGGGGGCTGGGATTTTAATAATCCCGGGGGCACTGTGGCCTTCAGCCTGCACAAGGTGAGAGCATCAAGGGTCAAGAAAAACTATTTCCATCAGTTTCAGGAGGCATCAGACAGATTTCTAGGCCCACGGACGGAAACAAATTGTAAGTCATCGGCAAGAAATCAAAATCCTAGGTGACTCTTCTGTGTAGGTCTGAATTTATATTCCCTAGGTGGTGCACGAGCCCCAGGTTGCCCCCCCCATACACACCCAAAATGATCTGACATCAAGGACATTCCACAATCCAGGAACCAATCTGAATATCCACTAACAGGAGAACTAATACATTATAGTATCTTCATACAATGTAATAGTATTATACAGCATTTAGAATGCATGATATATAGCTATATGTATCAACATGGATAAATTTCCTTAAAAACACAATGTTAAGTAAAAGGAAGCAAATTGAAAAGAAGTAAAAAGGATGATGCTTGTTCTTGTTTATTTTTCTATATGAATTTTACAATTTCCTTGCCCAGTTTCCCATTTTCTTTCTCACTCCCCAAAAGAGCTATTGGTATTTTTATAAGGATAATGTTAAGCTTAAAAATTAACTTAGGTCAGGCGCAGTGGATCATGCCTGTAGTAATCCCAGCACTTTGGGAGGTAAAGGTGGGAGGATCACTTAAACCCAGGAGTTTGAGACCAGCCTGAGCAACATAGCAAGACCCTGTTTTCCACAAGAAGAAAAAACAAAGACAAACAAACAAAAAATTAACTTAGAAAAAAAATTAACTTGGGAGAAAATCAAATAGTTATGGGGTCAAATTTTCCAATTCAAGAATTTAGTAGCCTTCTAAGGCAATTAAATTTCAGTTATTTGTTCAGTTTTGTTTTTCATATATGACTTGGACATTTCTTTTAAATTTATTTCTAGGTATTTTATATTTTTGTTAATTTTGTAGATAAGTTTGTTTCTTCCATTACATACTCCATTGTATTCATACGAAAAAACAACTGGTCGTTTGTATGAATACAGTGCAGGATATAATGGAAGAAACAAACTTATCTACAGAATTAAAGGGTATAATGGAGGATATAAGTTCATCTCTTCCATTATATCGTCCATTACATTTATATAAACAACTGGTTGTTTATATATACATAAATTAATGATTTCTGTATGTTCATCTTGTACCCTGCTACCTTTTTGAATTTTCCTATGTTTTACAGTAGTTTCAAAGTATATCTTCCAAGGTTTTTCAGACATACAATTGTGTCCTCTGAGAATGTAACTTTATTTCCTCCTTTATAATTTTTATGCTTCTAATATCTTCCTCTTATTTAATTTCATTGACTTCTTCCTCTTGTACGATGTTAAATAATAGTTCTGAAAGTGGGAATTCTTCTCTTGTTCCTGACTTTAGCAGGAAATCTTCCAGCATTTCCCCATTATTTATGATGATGATTTTTTCAGTTGAGAAATATTTTTTCATCTTAAGGAAATATTCATCTATTCCTATTTGATTGAGTTTTTTAAAAATAAAAAAACTGATGGTTTCTTTTCATAGATGAATCATTTTGATATAATGAATCATTTAAATTGGTTTCTTAATGTTAAACCATCCTTGCATTCCTAGAATACATTCCACTTAAGTATGATTTATTATACTTTTAAGTGCTGTTAATTCTGTTGCTAATGCCTTATTTAGGATTCTAAAATTAATATTCATTAGTAAAATGAGATTGGCATTTCCTTTTGGGTTCAATCTTCACTGGGATTTGGCTCCAATGTATTGCCTGATGCATTAAAATAATTTGGATTTTTTCTCTCTCTCTTCAATGTTTTAGAACTGAATAATTGCTATTGGAATACTGGAATTATTTGTTCTTTAAAGTAGAAAAAATTGTTTGTAAAACCATTTGGCCTTCTGCCTTTTGGAAGATAGCTCTTTGACAGCTTTCCCATGAATATCAGTACATTTAAAATGCTTTATATCTTCTGGAATCATTTTGGTAAATCATATTTTCTTAGAAAATTTAATATCATTCTGTTTTTCAAATTTGTTTTTGTAGAGTTGAACAAAGTTTTCATGATTATTTTTGTCTCTGTTTTCACTCTTCTTTATTATTTATATTTTGCGTATATTTGCCTTCTGAAGTTTTTTTTTTGATTAGGAATAGAAGCTAATTGATTTTATTGTTTTTTAAAATAATTTTTGGATTTTATTCTATTCTCATTCTATTTTCTGTATTTTCTAATTTATTACATTATTCTTGGTAGTTTATTAACTTTTTCCTCTTCTTTTCTTAGGTTCATTTTGTGATTTTTTTTTATTTAACTTTCTAGGTTAGATGCTTTGTTCTCATTCTTGTTTATTGAATTTAAGGCTAAATGTTTAAAACTGTGCATTTTTTCTCTGGCATTTCTAGGTTTTTCCCACTGCTTCTCCACCATGCTTCCATGTAGCAGGGGCTTTCTGTCCCCGATTTTATTGTTCTTTTCTACCTAATTGATTATGATCTGAAGATAATCTCTGTACTATATTATTCGAGAGCAGAATTTACTGAGGGAAAAACTGCTACAGTTTTCCTTTAAGTGCCCATGGAAAATCTTTATATATAAAAAAATATATATATATATATATATGAGTATATATATCATATGTGCATATATGCCACATACATCATACCTTGCTAATTATATTTAGATTATAATTTATTTATATTTACTTTTAATCCACCTAATCTGTCAAACACAAAAATAGTAAAATCCTCTACTATTAGTGTGTTTCTCTTTCTCCTTGCATTTCCCATAAGTTTTGTTGTTTTTCATGTAGATTCTACTTTATTTGGCACATAGATAGTTCATAACCATTATATCTTCATTAAAGTTAAGTACATGTAACATACATATATTTTTAATATATACATATATTATTAGAATTTGAAATTTCTCTTCTTTGTCTCATTGAATGACTCTTATTTTTTCGCTGGCACTTCCAGCTTATTCCCACTGCATCTCCATGACACCATCATGCAGCAGGGGCTTTTTTTCTCTGATTTCCCCTTTGTTTCATGTGAAAGTGGCAGTCCTAGCACCTAAGTCTTACCATTTCTATTACCAGTGTTTCCTATGGCTCCCGAAACAAAACACTACAAACTGGGTGGCTGAAAACAACAGAAATCTAGTGTCTTGTGGCTTTGGAGCTTGGAAGTCTGAAGTCAAGGTATCAGCAAGGCCATGCTCTCTCTGATGACTCTAGAGGCGAATCCCTCCTTGTTCTTCCAGCTTCTGGTGTTTGTCAGTGATCCTTGGCGTTCCTTGGCTTCTAGATGCATCACTCCAGCCACATGGCTGCCTTCTCCTTGCGTTTCTCTTCACATCAGCTTCCCTCAATGCATGTCTGTTTCCAAGGTACTAGGGGTTAGGACCTCAACATATTTTTTTTTTTTTAGGGGAAAGAATTCAACCCATAGCACCACCCCTGAGCCTGCTGGGGCAAGGTGACAGAATGATTACCAGAATCTGGAGAGGCTAGCTCTATGGAAAGGGCTTCTCTAGAAAGCAGTGGTTTCTCTGAAAGGATTCAGGCCAAGCAGGTGACTAAGTAGGGAAGGAACAGGGGAATAAATAACTCTACATCACTTTCTTCCCCCCTCTAGTTTCTCCCAACATGTCACATTGGGAAGCAGAGGACAGAGGGTAGTCCAGTGAGGCAATTCACATGGGTCAGCTTCCCCCAAGACACAGGTCAGTCTGGAGCAGGATGGATGGTGGATATGAAGGGCAAATAGAAGTTCCCCCAACATATTCACAATTTCCAAGTGCTCTAGGGCAACATTTTTTCTGATGCCTGTTCTTTATGTGTTAGTAGGTGATCTTTTGCTCTTTTTCATAGAACATCTTTGTATTGATGAGATGTCCGTTCCTTTTTATTACCCATCAGGGAGTTAGTTTGGTTTCCTGAAAGAATCTTTCTCCCTGGGGAAAAAGGGTCAATAAACTTGTAAGTCCAAAGCAATGTTCCAGTGGTTGTTTTTACAACACAAATATTCTTATCCTCTGCTGCCACAGAGACAGTCTGCCTCCAGCAAATATGGCTGTCTGTGTGATTCTTCCTGTAGCTGCATCTCCTTTGCTTCTTTGAACATACTAGGTCCAGAGGAACTTCTATTTCCACTTCAGCTCACTCCCTTTCCTGCACTTGTGGTTATAAACAAGAGATCTGCACATTGCTTTTGTACCTTAGAGTGACATTTGCCCTCATAAAGTGAATTTTTTTCAAAGACTCATGAGATCTCCCAGCAATGAGTCCTCTCATTGCTAAAACTTCTGTGTTCAGTTTTTTGTCTCTTCTTTGTTTATTGAAATCCTGCTTTGTCTCAGCTAGATTTGGCAGCCCTTTCACATAAATTAGAGTCTGGTGGTTAAAACCATCCTCCAGTTTCAATAAAAAGTGAAATTTACAGACTTTTATTTTTCTTCTTGTTGCCTTTCAATGCCTTCCAGGAGGAAAGGGAGATAATATTCCTTTATAAAGCCACATATATGAAGTCTTCTCCAATTGCTTAATAATCATGATCGACTCAAATTGCTCTTAAAAGATTGTTAGAACAAATCAAATGTATCCGTGAGTCACATTCAGCCCATGGTATGGAAGCACAGGGCTTCTTCATTAGGGCATAGTGGTCAGTCACAAAGCTTTGCAGACACCCAACCCAGTAGAGTGGACTGGAAAGTATACTGCCCCCAAAAGACATGTTCACCGGATACCTGTGAATGTGACTTTATTTGGAAGAAGGGTCTTTGCAGATGTAGTTAAGGATCTAGAGATGAAATCATCTTGGGGTTTCGGATGGGCCCTAAACCCAGTGACGTGTGTCCTGAAAAGAAGAGGAGAATACAGGCACACAGAGGAGAAAGCAACATGAAGACAGAGGCACACGTGGGAGTGACGTATCTATAGGACAAAAAAGTTGTCAGTCACTGGAAGCCAGAAAAGGCAAGAAGCCGACACTCTCCTAGACTCTTCAGAAGGAACCAAACCTGCTGACACCTTAATCTCAGAGCTCTGGTTTCCAGAACTACAAAGGGATACACTTCTGTTGTTTGAAGCCACCCAGTTTGTGGTCATTTGTTGCAGCAGTCACAGGACATGAACACACCCAATTTCAATCCTGTCTTCGCCACGTTCAAGCTATGTGACCTTGAGCAAGTCTCAGGATGCAGAGGAAGGAAGCAACTGGAAGAGCATGACTGAATTCAAATCTCTGCAGGGTTATGATGAGACAGCAGGAATGCCTGTGTCGTGTGTGGCCACAGAGGACAGGGCTAAAACCAGGTGCAAGTTTGGGCTTCAGGTAAGGGAAAGCTTTTCTAAAAGTCAGAACAATGCAGACATGGAAAGGTGCTCAGCTCTGAGTGACTGCAAAGACCCTGTCACTGGAGATGAACACGGAGAGGTGAGACCCACCTGCAAGGTGAGTATTAAGAGGACAAGTTCAATTAGCCAGGCATGGTGGCGGGCACCTGTAACCCCAGCTACTTGGAGGCTGAGGCAGAAGAATCACTTAAACCCGGGAGGCCGAGGTTACAATGAGCTGAGATTGTGCCACTGCACTCCAGCCTGGGTGACAGAGAAAGACTCTGTCTCAAAAAAAAAAAAAGAGGACAAGTTCAGGGTCAGAAAGACCTAGGTTACCATCTTGACCCTGCTGTGTGACTTTTAACAAATGTCTTAAAGTTTCTGGGCCTCAGATATCTCATCTATAGTATGGGAATGGCAGCACCCAGAGTTGTCATCAGGATTACATGACAGCTACAATGGGAAGAGCACTTGACTACATGCCAGGTACTATGCTAAGTACCCCTTACGTGTACTTACCCATTTAATGATGAATGCTCCATAAATGGTGCCTTTTAATTTAGTGGTGGTGGTTTTTCATGTCACTGTAGACTGTTCTTAACCAGGACGTGGATTAAATGTAGGGAAACCACAAACCCCACACGAGTTGATAGATATGTGTGCTTTTCTGCAAAGTGGATCCACAGCTGTCTCCCAAGTCTCAAAGGGAGCAGTAACCCTGAAAATCACAGAATGTCGCCGCAGAGGGAATTGGATTCTGCGGCCCAGGAGATTCCTTCCAGCCTAGAACTGAATGGTACAGAGCAGATGCTGCTGCAGCCCAGTGTGTGTCCGGGACAAAATGAGTCTGGGTGTTCTGTGGGGCACAGGGGGTACCTCCCTCTACATGCTCCTCTCTGCTCCCTCCTGCTTGTAAGCTGCAGGCAAATTTCGGTGGGGGAAGCAGCAAGAGAAGAAAGCAATGTGCAATTTTGATGCACAAGGGGCAATTTCTACAGACAATTCTTGGTGCCCATAAACGCCCACTACCTCTGGCGGCTCCACCTGAAACCCAAGGAGCATCATTTTCCATTCTCGCCTCTGAGATAATAAGTTGGAGAGACGCTTCGTATTTCAAATCAAAACTATTTTCCAACTAGAGGAAGAGTGGAAACTTTTCAGGCAAATTTCATCTGCAGTAACACAATTTCCTCCTGTTCCTCTTCTTTTTTCACCTAATACATGATAAATATTCAAGATCTCCTTGAGGGAGTATGAGCGGAGAGCAGGGAGGCGTGATCGTCATGGCTGCTCGGTGGTGGCAGGCAGCGGGGCGGACAGAGGTCCCTCTGTCTCAGGGCCTGCCTGGATACCAGCCTCAGCTCCTGGCTACCTAACCTGCCCCCGGAAGAGTCTTCACTCCATCTGGCTCATGAGAATCAGCCCTGGTGGAGCTTGAGGAAATACTTGAAAATTATTTATTATTATTATAATAATAATGACCAAGTCATGCTCAGTCATCCAGGCTGGAGTACAGTGGTGAGATCTTGGCTCACTGCAAACTCCACCACCCAGTTCAAGCAATTCTCCTGCCTCAGCCTCCTGAGTAGCTGGGATTACAGGTGTATGCCACCATGCCAGGCTAATTTTTTGTATTTTTAGTAGAGATGGGGTTTCACCATGCTGGCCAGGCTGGTCTCGAACTCCTGACCTCATTCGTGATCCGCCTGCCTTGGCCTCCCAGAGTGCTGGGATTACAGGCATGAGCCACCACACCTGGGCAAAAATTATTTCTTATCTTAATGGCTGTGAACAATGCTCACTGGGAAACGCCTTTAAGAGGCACTTGGGATAGATGATGAGACCTACCATAGAGATTATTAGTGATTTGGGGGATTCCTCTTTGTGGGGTCCCAGGTCAGCGGACAGGGGATCAGGGGACACAAGAGAGACAACCCTCCCTCACCAATGGGATCTGTGGGCTCCAGCCACATGGTAGAAGGTTGATAATAAACAAATGGTGGGCTGTGGTTGGGAGCACAGAGGGCATCCCTCTGTTAAGAGATAACGATAGCTAGCTGCTCTCTACTGGGCACTTGCCCCTGTGCCCAGCACTGAACTAACGCTTTACCCGAACCACCACATTTAATCCTCATAGCATTGCTGTGAGGTACAAACTATCATTAGCCCCATTTTACAAAGAAACCAGAGTTCAGGGAGCTTACATAAATTGCCTGAGATCACCCAGCTAACAAAGTAAAACACAAAATGCCGCTACACACCCTATAGAATCATACAATTAAAAAGACCCACCATACCAAGTGTTGGTAAGAACTAGAGCATCTGAAAGTCTCATATATTGTTGATGAACATATGGTACAACCACTTTGGAAAACTGGCAGTTTCTAATAAATCTAAATATATACTTACCCTATTACCCAGAATTCCACTCCTAGGTGTTTACCCAAGAGAAGTGAGTATGTATGTCCACAAAAAGTGTGCAAGAATGCTCATAGCCGCTTTACTCATAAGAACCCCAAACTAGCAAACTCCAAACATCCATCGATAGGAGAGGAGATAAATACCCTGGGTGCACGCATATAAGGGAAAAGTGCTTAGCAATAAAAAGGAGCAAACTAGTCATACTTGCAGCATGGATGCATCTCAAAATCAACACATTGAGCAAAAGAAGCCCAATGCAGAGTGAATACCATGTATTTCCAGTGGCAAGAAGCAGACTCATGGTTGCCCCAGGCTGGGGTGGGCAAGGATTGCTTGCAAAGGGCAATGCGGATGATGGAAATGTTCTATGTCTTAATGGTGGTTGTTACATAAGTGGAGATGTCCGTCAAAACCCAACTAATGAACTCAAAATGGGTAAATTTATAACAGACATTATACCTCAGTAAGGTTGCCTTTACAAAAATCTGAAGTATTTACACCACGGCCTGTGTGATCCAACATCCCTCCTGCCTCCACCTCTCCCCTCCACTCTCCCCTTTGGCCCTCTATTCCGGGCACACCAGCCTCCTTGCTATTCATCAAATTGTCCAGGCACATTTCCCTCCCTAGGGCTTTGTCCATGCTGTCCCCACCGCCTGCGATGCTCTCCCCCAAGATGTCCACGTGACTCACTCTCTCACCTCTTGCAGACCTCTGTTCAAAAGTTACCAAGCAGTGTGGTCTTCCCTGACCCCAGCCCCCACATAAAATAACACCCACCGCATGCTTCCCTGGTCCTCTTCCCTGCTTTCTTCTCTGTAACACTTATTACATCCTGGCGTATTAGACTTGTGTTCGTTTACTGTCTGTCTCCCTCTCTAAAGTAAGCCCCATGAGAGCTGAACTCCGCCTCGCCGGGCAGTACTACTTTGATGTCTAGAACAGTGCCTGGCATGTGGTAGACAATCATTCCTCACTGAATGAATGAATGAAACCTTCCTATCCTGCTTTCCTTCCCTTTTCCAACTGATCTTCCCAGAAAAGAAAAAAGAAAAATCCTTTAATATCAAAAAGATCTCTTTCAGAGATATCCCCACTCTAACACAAAACAGTCTTTTCTTCTGAAAATAACAATAATAATGGACTCTCAGCTTCTATCATTTGCATTTGGGAATTTCCCTAACACTCAATAGTACCCCAAGAACACTGAGTGGATATTCCTTTGTGTAACTAAAGGACATCCAAAACAAAGAACCATTTTTCCAAGGTGACATCTGTCTTTAACACCAGAGACTGGTAGGAACTTAAATCTGCTAGCAACTTTAAAAAATGCAGAGTGTCTCTACAATACTTTTGTTCTGCCTCACTGATCACCCTTCTACATGTATTTTTATTTATTTACATAATCAGGATTATACAGCATGAAGACATACTGTTCTATAACCCGTTTTTCTCATTTAGCAATATAGAGTAAGTATTTTCCCATGTCATTAAAAATTCTTGGAAAATATAATTATTAACGGCTAAGGAATGTTATATCATCTAGATGTACCATAGTTTATTTAAGCACTGTCTTACTGTGGAAGATTTTGGTTGCTTCTTTTTAAAAAAAAATATTCAATTATAAATAATGAATATCATTGTGTATAAATTTTTGCCTGAATTTCTGAGTATTTTCTAGAGATAGAAAATCCTAGCTGCAAAGGATATGGGTGGTTTTTCTTTTAAGGTTTTTAATAAGAAGTCCCCACTTATATTTTAAGTTTTTAATACATAGTTCCACTTCTGTTTTCCAGAAGAGAGACACCAATTTAAATGACTATCAACAGGATATGAGAGCACTGTAAGACTTGACCCTTTCAAGCACTGGGCATTACCATTTCTTAAATCTTGTCTTAATTTCTATTTATTTGATTATTAGCAAAGTGGAATGTTTTTTCACATGTTTATTTGTATTTCATCTTCTGTGAATTATGTTATTCTCCCTTTTCGTAATTGAAGTGTTAGTATTTATCTTAGTGAATTGTCAGAGCTCTCAGTGAATAATGAGGATATTAAGTCTTTTAGTTGAGAATCTTTTGTTTCTTTGTTTGCTTGCCTTTAATTGTGTTTACGTTGTTTCTCTAGATAGATACATTTTAAACTCTCTTTGTTGTTGATGTTGCTTTGTTTAGGAAGTCCTTTCTCATCCCAGAATGGGGTTAGAACCCTGCTGACTAGTAGGCATTGGTCTGTTACATAAATTCTCTCCTGCTGTCCTCCAACCATGCTACGAGGTAGGCATTAGCATCTTCACTTTGTTATTTTTTAATATGTAAAAATTTCAAACATACACAGAGGAAAATAAATATATTGATTCTGGGATTTACTTCAAGACAACAGGGGAGGGCATGAGGGTAGGGAGAGAACCAATAAGAATGGCCATGAGCTGGTGATGACTGTAGCTAATGATGAGTTCACGGGGGTTCTCCCAACTTTTGTAAGATGATGTCACCTGGTTGACACTTCAGGGAGCCAAAAGGGGACTATTTCATAGCCCCTTCTCTATGACAGGCACTGCCCTGGAATCCCTGGATTATCCCACTGAACCCCACCACTACCCTAAGGGGAAGGAACCATTGGTCCCATTCTACAGATGAGGACACTGAGATTCCAGGGGATGAATGACTCAAGGTCACGTGATGGATAAGTGCAGAAGCAGGATCTGAACTCAGATTATCTTGACCCAAGTTTCATGTTCTTTCCACTGGGCCAGACTATTTCTTTGGAGGCAGAAAATTTAATGAAAGAAAAGATAGACTTCTTTCATAGAGCTTGGCTTAACCACACTCCCAAGAGAGGGCTCTGATTAGAAGTCAATCTGATTTTAAACAAATAAGAAATGTAATTCTTCTTGTTTGGCTGAATTTATGGACCAAGATTCAGGTCTGCCATTCATTCATTTCATCCATCATCATCTCAGCAAACATTCTGAGCACCAACAGGGCTCGCATGGGTTTAAGATTCAAAACAAAAGCAGAAACGAATTACAAGAGTTCAACACCACAGATGCAATCCGAATCCCCCCACCCCAAATTGCCCTCTGGACTTTGCATCACAGACATTTGGCCAAGACCTTTCTTGCCAACATAACACTTTAATTCACATCCTAGTGTGCTAGTCAACAATTGCTACAATAATGCTGCATAAGAAACAATCCCAGAATCTGTGACTTTCCACAGAAAGTACACATTGCTCCCCCATGGTCTGCAGGCTGGTTCCCTAGACCCCTGCCCCTCCCCCAGGGGATGCTCAAATACACAAGAAGCTTGCCTGTAGATTAAAACCTCATAGGCACACCCAGATTTTGATGAAACCAAAAGTATAATGTGAATTTGTCACCTTAGTACAGCTGAGGCAGGTATGGGACTGAGTGTAAGGCCGGTTGCCTCGCCGGGAGCTCAGACACGCCCATCTCTCCCCGCGCCTGGAAATTACGTCAGCACTGTGCACTCCACACCCACCTCTGCACTCGACACCCACCTCTGCACTCAACACTACACTCTGCACCCGGCACCTAGCCCGCCGTTGGAAAACCCCGCCAAAATTTAAAAGAAGCCCCACCAAAACCTGCCCAATAGCATTTTGCTCCGTCCAGGTCCCACTCCCCCTGGGCGGCCCATTCACCGGAAATCCCGCCTACCTACCAGAAGCAGCTGGCCCCGTCCATGTCCTGTTTCTCCACAACTAATCAAACGCCTTCACTCCCTATGAAACCCCAGGCCCAAGAGGAGGCAAGCGCGACTTCTCTGGCCCCCTTTCCCGGACCACAGACCCTCGCCCCGGAGCTTAATAAATTGGCATTTAATTTTCCTAGGCTGGTCTCAGTTTCCTCATTTTAAACTTGGCAATAACCCTTACACTGAGGACACAGTTCCCGTTCCCCTTTGGCTGGAACTGTTTCTCTGTCTCATTCACTCAGAAACTGTGTTTGAGAAAGTGAGAATGTTATCATGACAGGGAGATCCTTGAATCGCTCTGATTTATCTTTTTTTTTTTTTTTAAATAAATCACTCGCAGCACTGGTCCTTTATCATTCACCACAAATCACTCATGGTGCAATGTCACAGTCCTACTCCCAAGAACAGTGGAATTACCGGCAGCAGGTAAGAAAGGGAAGCCATTTTGTTATTGGGACAGCATATATTACTTAAGCATCTACTACGAACTAGGCACTGGGGGAGACCCTGCCCTCTTAAGGCCACATTCCAGTGGGGTCTGCATCAGGGAACAGGCAATAAATGAAAGTATTTTTAAAAGGTCATTTGATGATAAATTCTCAGGTGATGGATACCCTAAATACCCTGACTTCATCATCATATATTCTATGCATGTAACAAAATGTTATGTATACCCCATAGATATGTACAAATATAATGTATAAGAAAATTTTAATAAAAAATAAAAAGGTCATTGGAGGGGATGATAAGTGCAGTAACTGCCAGGGAAATCAAGCACGGTAGTTGGTCAGAGTGGGAGGAGGCACATCAGGGTTGACTTTTGCCAGGAGGCGTAATGGATTGAGTCTTGCATGGCGAGGAGTCAGCCATGTACAGCTGGAACAGGCGCATTCCAGGCAGAAGGAACCACAGGGACAAAGCCTGAACAGGAGCAGGAACAGAAAGGAGGCCGGCATGGCTGCAGCAGAATGAAGAAGGGGAGGAGCAGACCAGTGGGAGAGGCAGAAAGGAACAGCTGGCAGAGGCCCTGGGGGCCTGGAGCAGGGGTTGGGATCTTCCTCTGATGTTGGAAGACCCTGGAATGTTTCTGCACGGGAGTGGCATGATCTGATGGGATCTCTCTGACTGCCCCAGCGACCACCAAGTAAAGCTGGCTCATCTGGCTGACTGCACAAGGTCTCTCCTTCTCCTTTTCCATTGCCCATTCCCTGAACTGCACTTCTGGGGAAAAAGAGGAGGCACCTCCAGAGAAAAGGGGGAGCCCCTGAGGCCCAGGAAAACCAGTGGCTGTGCTTCCTTCTATGTGCAATGGAAGCTGCAGTATTTTTCCTTCCAAACAGCACTTGTAACTTTCCAGAAAACTTCAGCGCACGCAACGGGTATGCAGCTCCTTTGTACCTCTGGTAGAATTCGGCTGTGAAACTGTCTGGTCCTGGACTGTTTTTGGTTGGTAGGCTATTAATTGCTGCCTCAATTTCAGACCTTGTTATTGGTCTATTCAAACCCACATGGGTGACTCTGATGGTGACAGCGCCAGGCACTAGAGCTTGCAGTCAGGGAGAAGTAGGAGATACATGGGCCCCTCATTGGCTTGCCTGTGCCGGCTGCCCTTCAGCCAATGCCAGGCCCCAGGTGGAGTCTCCCGGGTCCTGTGGTCTAAGAGGTGAAATTCTCTCCAGCATCACCACATCTGACAGCTCCTGAAGAGCTGTACTTACCACAGCCCTCAGCTGTCCCAGGACGCAGCAGCCAGGGCGAGACTGCTTGTCCCCACTCACAAGTGAGGAAACCAAGGCACAGGGAAATGAAGTTTGAGCCTAGAGTCACAGAGGCCTAAAGAACAAGGCCTGGAATTGGACCAGACACTTCTTGCCACAAACCCAGTGCTTCGGCCTTTCTCAGTTCCTCTGCAGCAGCCAGAGGCAGCCCGAGGAGAGTCTACCATGGGTGAGGCATTGCTCTGAGAGCTTTATACATATGAATAGATTTTATCCTCATAAAAATCCTGTGCAGTCCATACTACTGTTATCCACATGTTACAGATCAAAAAACAGAGACAGAGACATTCAATGCCTTGTTCAAGGTCACACAAGGCTAGAAAGTGGCACAGCCAAGATGTGAACCAGTCTTTATCACTATGCTATGCTCCACCTCACACTCATTTGTGGAAGGAAAGGAGAGGAGGGGAAGGGAGGGGAACATAGTGTGCTACTTGTATATTTGTGTGTACAGCTGTGCGTGGGTGTGTACGTGTGGGTGCACGTGTGGGTGCACCAGTGTGTATGTCCACACTCGGGTGTCTGTGTAGGTCTGCCTTCACGTGAGTGAGATTTTGCTGAGTGCTTATCACCTGCTTAGGCACACATGGGCATCAGCTGTGCTTTGAGGTGTCTCTTCTCATAAGTGCAGGCATGCACACCACCGCTGGCATGTGTATGTACCCATGCATGTGACTGCATCCAAGCATATGAGTGGGTTTGTTAGTGTAACTGTGCCTCCCCACAAGTGCATGTCATGAGGACAGGTATGCTTTTTCAGTGCACGTGTGTGTGAATCTGTGAGTGTGATTCTGTGAGTGTGTGTGACCTTGAGCATTCGCCTGTGCAGATGGATGTGATTTTGAGGGCAGGTGCACCCGTTTATTTAGGGACTGTTGTCTACGGCTGTGCTGGTGTACCCAGGAGGTCACCTACTCTTGGGATGTGTTCTGCTTGGCCCAACTCCAGCCAGAGCTCCACATGGAAGACATGGGGAGCCCTGGAATTAGAAGAGTCTCTTTGCAGGGTCAGAGTTCTGCACCATCATCACCAGAAACTCTGCAGAAACTCAGTTTTTAAAGTGGATATGAAATTGGTATGTTTGTTCTCTAAATCCTGAGTTACTTTCCCCCTTGCTTTGGAGTGTCTGGAAGCTGCCTGCAGCACCTTGGAGAGATGCCGTGTGCAACCCATTGCAACCTGCATGTGATTGGGTGCTGAAGGAGAGTGAAGGTCATTTTCAGATGAGCTCCTCGGAGGATGTGACTGCCAGCAGGCTCAGGAAGTGTTGGCTGCCTGCAGTCCTGCCTCAGCGCCGGCCCTGCCCAGCCTGCACCAGCTTCTGCCAGCCAGTGTACAGGGACAAGGATGCAAAATAGGAAAAGCAGGGAGGTGTTGCAGAGTGGGGCATCTGGGGAGAGGAAAGGGAGGACTTGGCCAGGGATGTGAGGCTCTGTTTCAATGGGCCTTTGGTTTATAACTCCACAGGTCCAGTGGTTGTTTGGCCTCAGTTTGCATAACTCCAGAGATGGGCTACTCACTACCTCTTGAAGCCACTGGTTCCCATCGGACAGCTATTAGAAATGGGGGTCATTCAGCATTTCACAGCCTGCTGTGTGCCCAGCAAGGCTGCCAGTCTCCTGTGACCCACTGTACTGCAGTGGCCAGGCACAGCTACATTTTTTCCATCCCATTATTCTGTCCCAAGGGCTTGTCCTCAGCACCTGCCCTGCAGAAATGGACACATCCTTTTCCCTCTCCACCAAACATTCCTCTTCCTTTTACAGCTCCTCAAATGCTGGGACATGGAGTTCTGTCTCTGCTTCCCTCATCCTCTCCCTGCCCTGCCCCGCCCCAGCTCACCACCTCTTCTCCAGCCCCTGCTTCCCAAGGGAGGCCCCTGTGGGTTGAGGCATGCACTCCCCAGACTTGGCAAGGCTATGGGGTCCAGGCAGTTCTCAGACTCCAGGGCCCAGATGCTGAGAACAGAGGAAGGAATCTCTTAGGTGCTTTCCTGGCATAAAACAAGGTCTTTTGGGGATGCTGAGCCTCTCTTACTCAGGAAGCCCCTGGAGTATTGGCCAAAGACAAAGCATGAAGTTCTCTGACAACATCGGTAAGAAGGCCACTTTTTACAGCAATACAAGGACGGTATCTATGGCTAAAACAGTGATTGTGGGAGACTGAGAGAAAAAACAGAAGATGCGTAGGGAGGGAGAGAGAGACAGAGACAGATCCACAGACAGAGAGACTAGCAGAAGTAAAGACAAAGAAAAATGTGCACAGACAGAAAGAGGCAGACAGAAAGATACAGAGTCAAAGAGAGAGAGTCACAGCCACAGAATCTCAGAGAGACAAGCATGAGAGGCTCAGAGATGAGAACAGATAAACACGGTCCTAGAGACAGGGAGAGATGCTCATGGATGGAGAAATCAGCCACAGAAGCAGGAAGAGGGGTCTGAGACCCGGAAATCCAGAGACACAGAGAGAGATGCCCACAGACCACCCAGACTTCCTTTTTGCTCTCTTGACTAATTTTTTTAAAAAGCAAAAGAAATAAAATGATTTGATTTGAGGTCACCTGCAGTAAGGATCCATGTGCAATAAAGGATAAGCATGAAAGTGAAAATGCAAATCTAAACTGTTGTGGAAGAAGGAAAAAATAATTACGCCTGCAATGAACTACCTGATTTTCGTGCCTCAGGTCCACCCATGACCTTGATTCCGGGCTGGCCCTGTAATCTGCTTTCACCAATAGGATATGGTGGATGTGACACTGTGCCAATTCTGAGTCTAGGCCTTAGAAGTCCTGGCAGTTTCTGGGAGAGTGTGTGTGTGTGTGTGTGTGTGTGTGTGTGTGTGTGCATGTGCGTGCGCGCTCTGGGGAAAGCCAGCCACTGTCTAAGATGTTAGACTATACTGAGGCCATCTTGCTGTTGTGAGCATGCCTGAGCTAATCACCTTGAGAGACCATGTGGGGAACAAGGAACTCGACCAACAATGAGAACCAAGGCCCCAGATATATGCCCTAAATCGAGCTGTGCCACAGCCTTCAGCTGCACACACAGAGAGCAGAGATCACCCCCCACCTCCACCAAACCCTGCCCAAATTGCAGAATCATGAGCAATAACAGAATTGTTGTATTTTTAAGTCATTACATTTTGGTGTAGTTTGCTAGGTGGGAATAGATCACTGAAATACCAGGTTACTACAGTAGCAGTAATTAAGTCTAGTGGATTCCATCATTTCCTTTGGCGGATGGATTATGTGGGAGACTCAGAGCATCTCTTTCCCCTGAAGAATCACAAATGATACTAAATGATACTCAGCTCCTTAATTGTAAAATCAGCAAAAGTCCATCATTGGCAAACTGAAAAGAATATGGTAATTCACAGACTCACCTGCTGTGGAATAGTGATGATACTGCTGATTATGATCAATGATTGATTAACGATGGGTAAAGAGAATCAGCATGTGGTTTTTTATTAGCACTTACCACACGCCAGTTTATCCCATTTTATAGAAGAGAAGACAGAGGCACAGAGATAGAAATTACCGCCCCAGGTCTCACAGCTGGTCCTTGTCAGGGCCAGGATTTGGGCCCAGAACGCACATTAGGGTTGTTAGTATCCAATGAAATCAAGCAGAAAAAAGAAATCCCTACCAAGAAACTACAAATTCAGGGTTACCTCTGCATCTCAAAGGCCTTGAAGTCTAAATGTTCACCAGACATTCTTAGAAAGGCAGGCAGTGGGGGAGGATGGGCCAGTGTTCTCACCCTCTCTCAGGGTGGGCTGGCTCTAGGATGGGGTCGGTTTATCCACAGCCCCAGGCAGATGAGCACCCAGGCAGGGCTTCCCAGCAGACCCACCCCACCCTGGCCCGGTGCACTCATCTAGCGGGGCAGCAGCCCATGCCTGCAGGCTCTGTCTTGAAGCCTGGAGGAACCGCTTAACTCTGAAATTGTTTCCAGGAATACTTTTGCTCCGGTTATTATACTGCCTTCCCTGACACCCCCTCCCCCAGCACTTTTTTTTTTTACACTAAACTTTCTCTGAATTCACCTGATTTTTCCCATCTCCTTTACATTCTTTATGGCAATGGAGAAATAATCACCGCTTCTCCGGCAGGGTGATGGGAGTGTGCAATATTAACTGTAAATCAGGCAGAAATTGGTGGAAGGGGAAGAGTTTGATGAGGTGCAGAGACATTATATCATTTTAAAGCACTTTTCTGGTCTCCAGTAATCCCCATGTAAATGAAAAGGAGGCGACGTGCCTCTCTCTCCCAGGCTGCCTTGAGGAATGCAAAGAAAATACTCCTGGAAAGCAGACCCCGGGCTGAGGAAGGTTGGCTGGGGCCGACAGGGAGGCAGACATGCCCAGGATGGTGCCCCCAGCCCCTCCACACCAGGGCCGGGCTCACGCTGGGACTGAAATCATCCTGGCAATGCTGCACTACAGTGAAAGATGAGGACCCGAAGCTTTAGATGGGGGGAGACATCCATGCTGTTCACCAACAGGGGGCAGGGCTGTATCAAATCATCCGCATCTTGTAGCCTGGTGGTCTCAACCCAGAGTGGTACTGCCCCGGGGCGGGGGGCGTCTGGAATGTGTGGGGCCTCGGGGAACTTTGTCAGTTGTCAAATGTCTTGGAGGCATTGCAGAACTTAGTACAAGCCAAGGATGCTAGCATCCTGTAATGCACGGAACACTCCCACATAACAAAGAACTTCCCCTCCTAAAATGCCAGTGGCTTCCCCTCTGTGCCATGCTCACACAAAGAACATCATTTTCCTAAGAATGACCAGCTATGGAGCCTTATAACTGCAGGGCCCATCTCCAGGAAGGTTCGTTCCCTTTCTGACCTCCCAGGTTCCTTTAAACCTACATCGGTTCATCGAGGCCTACTGGCTGCTGCTTCCACTGAATGCAGCCACCTGCACGTCATCCAGTCTCAGGTGTTACTGATTGATTGTAAAGGAAAGCACTGTTTTATAGACTATTTAAAAAGGAAAAAAAATGCTGCGGCCCAGTGCTTTCTCACTGGTTAGATTTTTTTTTTAACTTTACACTTAATTGAAAGTGTTCTTTCATACTTATTTAATAATTATATATAATGGACTGTTACAAGTACAGTAAAGTTAGCTGCAGTATTCCTAACCTTTCTGTTCAGAGTCCAATCTTATGAATCACTTTTCGACTCAAAGTCACCAATGTCCATGTTTTTTCACATGGAATTGAGACAGGATAGCTCCCTTGATCCCCTTCATGGGTGGGTACTGGAGTGGCTCATTTCCCTCAGCCGGCCGCTGGCGGCTTCTCGCAGAAGGGAACCAGAGTGTGGAAATCAGAGCAAACGGACACTGTAACCAGCTAGTTGCTCCTCTCTGGCAGGAGCAGGGTCTGTCTGGGTCCCGCAGCAGTGTCCAAGCATGTTACAACCAATGCTCTTTCAGTTCTACTGTCCAGGGATGGCCAAGTACCAACCGGCTCAGTGGAGGGTCAGGGTGACAGCCCCTGCGCTCTCAGCACCCGGGTTCTTGTCTGGAGTCCAGGAAGAATCAGGTCACACAAACTATTGAAAGGTGATGAATGCAGAAGATTTTATTGCGCGGTGGGTGGCTGTCTACGGAAAGGGAGGCTGGAAAGGGGATGGGAAGGTGATCTTTCCCTGAAGCCCAGCTGTCACCGGCCAGGCGCCTCTCTGAAGCCGCACCATCTGAAGTCATCAGTACCCACCCATAGTCTCCAACACTCAGTGGCTCCTCTGCTCGCCGGTCAGCCGCCTGTGTCCTCAACACTCAGCTGCTTGTATTGCTCTGCCAGCTTTTATGGTCACAGGATAGACATGGGGCAGGCCAAAAGCGCAACATGTGGGTGGAAAACGGGGTCAGCTGTTTTCACTTAGGGCCGAGGTTCCACATTTAAGGCTGGGGTTTAGCAGGGCGCCCAGCCCTTCTGTGTAGAATCATCATTGGTGACGTCAAGAGTGGAGATGATGCTGTGTTTCTTCAAAAAGGGCTCCACTTCCATCTCTGGGATTTTCTTCTGAGCTGTTGATACCCATTTTGCATTTGTGGTGCTGGGTGTTCCTTTTATTTTTACTGATATATAAAATACATAATATTTTCAGGGTATACATAACTTGATACATTCATATAATGTGTAAAAATCAAATCAGTGGTAACTGGGAAATCTATCACCTTAAATATTTATCTCTTCTTTATGCTAGGAACTTCCAATCGTTCATTATTCTCTTCTTGCTTTTTTTTTTTTTTTTTTTTTTTTTTTGAGACAGGGTCTTACTTTGTTACCCAGGCTGGAGTTCAGTGGCAGGATCTCAGCTCACTGCAGCCTTGACCTCCTGGGCTCAAGTGATCCTCCCACCTCACCCCTCCAAGTAGCTGGGACTACAGGCAGATGCCACCATGCCCAGCTCATTTGTTTCTATTTTTAGTAGAGACAGTGTTTCACCACGTTGGCCAGGCTGGTCTCCAACTCCTGATCTCAGGTTATCTGCCTGCCTCAGCCTCCCAAAGTGCTGTGATTACAGGCGTGAGCCATCATGACTGGCCACTAGCTTCTCTTGATCTTCCCAGAATGTGTCAACAAAAAGTTTCAGACAATAAACAAAACTTATTTCCTTTTCCAAATGATCATCAACTATTTTGTTGATGGGCTATCAAGGGCCTGCCTGCTGGTATCTGACCAGGTGTCCTGGCATAACTGCACAACCACATCAGTGAAGTGAAGGCTCAGTCCCTGGAGGCCACGTCACGTCACTACCCCTGTCTGAGTAGCAGCAATTGTAAGATGGTAAGAGGGATCCTGATTATAAACATGCTAAAATGGAAAGAAGCGTATACCTCAGAATCTATAAAATATATTAGAAAATTAGTTGGTCTACATGGATACATGACCAGAGCTCCAACAGAGATACCTAGCACTGAAACAAAGACTGCTTAAGAGACCCGGGAAGGTTTTTCAGGCAAAGATATACTTTAAACAGACAAATAAATGGAAAGAGGTTTCTAGGCAGAGGGAATTTATGCAAAGCAGTATAACTATAGAGTTTTAGGAAGAGAGAGAAGTCCAGTTTGCCTGGATCATGAGGTACATTGGGAAGAAATGTGGCAGCATCTGGGTTGAACCCCTAGGTCTGTAATTTCATATCTGTGTGACCTTGGCTGGTTTACCACTCTCAGCCTCCTGAACACCAAACAGATAGGTCCTCAGTCTCAGAATTCCCAGAGCACCAAGCAGTACAATTTGAAAAACAATTCTAAAGGCATGAGGATTAACAAAGGATTTCAAACATGAAGTGTGGTCAGATGCAGTGGTTCACACCTGTAATCCCAGCACTTTGGGAGGCCGAAGCGGGCGGATTACCTGAGATCAGGAGTTCGAGACCAGCCTGGTCAACATGGAGAAACCCCATCTCTACTAAAAATACAAAAAACTAGCCAGGCGTGGTGGTGTGTGCCTGTAATCCCAGCTACTCGGGAAGCTAAGGCAGGAGAATCACTTAAACCTAGGAGGTGGAGGTTGCAGTGAGCCGAGATTGTGCCACCACACTCCAGCCTGGGCAACAGAGCAAGACTCCTTCTACAACACACACACACACACACACACACACACACACACACACATAAAGTGCACATGGTCAGATCTGTGTTTCAATAATAATTACAATAGGAACCGCTGAC
Source organism: Ateles fusciceps (assembly GCA_036589455.1). Classification (NCBI taxonomy): domain Eukaryota; kingdom Metazoa; phylum Chordata; class Mammalia; order Primates; family Atelidae; genus Ateles; species Ateles fusciceps. Next base: position 10,159,687 of record JAZHEH010000733.1, read on the forward strand.
AGAATGCCTACTATTTGCTAAGCACTTTGTAATGATTAATAGACGCTACTGTGTATTATGTGCCAGACATGGTGATAAACATTTGCCCGTAATATTAATTTGGTCCTCACAACATCTCTCTGATGCTGCTTTTTATTATCTCCATTTCATAGAGCATGAAAGTGACACTCAACTCAGTGATCAGACTTGCCCTAAGTTCCACTGCCATCAGTGGCAGGGCCAAGACCAGAACCTAGACTGCTGACATTGAGGCCAGGTTGCCATGACTCCCTGAGTAACCGAAACTCCTGGAAAGTTACAGAGTCTCCCTTGCAAAGCATATTCTACAGACTTCCCTGGGAGAAGCCTTGTCTCTCCAAGCACAAAGAACAGCTAGAATCAAAATTCCATGTGCATCCTAATTTCTATGCATAATATTTTAAACGACAAATCAGGCTGCAATCAGAAAGCCCCTAACCAAAATTCAAGCCATATGCAAACAAGCTGTGGTCAACATCCCCCACGGGGGATCAGCTCAGGGAGCCGAGTCTCAGTGGGAGGGTCTCTAAACTGGGGGGTCCCCCGGGAACGCAGCCTAAGGGACTAGAGGCAGGCGCTTGATTTCTCTGCCAACTGCCTGCAATTACAGCAATTCTCTCAGTGCTGCAGACTCCCAGGGAAGAGTCATCTGTCGTTCACTTAAACTGATTAGGAATTACTTTCTCTGTTTCAGAGTCATTCCTGAATCTCAGCAGTGTGCAGAGTTGCTGTCCAGGCTCCCAAATCAACATGGATCTTCAAGATTCCAGGATCATCCCAGCTGCCCTCAGTAGTCTGGAGAGTTTTGTTTCTGCTCTTTTCCCGTTTTGCCAGGTTTTGTGCCTATCGTGTTACCTGGGTAACAACAGTGTCTACTTCCTTCAGGCCTCACCTGGAGGAAATTCCGAAAATACAATTCAGAAGCTTCTCCCTAGTCCCATTCAGGGGTCATGTGGTCCTTCCAGAACTTGGGTTGGCCTGGGCAGTGCTGGGAGGTGGTCACTGGGGACCAAGGACTGGCCTGCCATGGATGGGACATCTTGCGCCCTAAGCTACCCCTGGCCAGAAGAGTATAATGGTTTCTCTATTGTGCCCAGCTCCTGGAAACTCACAAGGTGCTCCTGATCATCCTTCTGGAAGGTTCTTGACTTTATTGATTTACTAGTCAAGTTACTAAGCAGGGGAAGAGCTAGCTTCCTCTCTGACCCCTCCTCAGAGGACCAGATACAAATTTCGCCAGCTAGAGAAGGGAGGAGAGAGAGAAGAAGTGGGGGAGAGTTCCCATGAACTTGTTGTTTGCTTGTTTTGAGACACCTGAGATGAGGCAGTGAGGCCGGACCCTGTGGCTGTTACTGTGCACACACATTAGGGGCTGCCTTGGGAAAGGGGCATGGGGCTGCGGTCCCTTCCAGAGAGCACTGTGTGAACCTACTGTGAGCCTGAGACATCCCTGGAATCACTGACACGGGGGAAACATGGAAACAAGAAAACCACTTGAATATCTAGATTCACAGGACCAGGACAGCAGGGGTGTTCTCCCAGGATCTTGACTTGTCTTGGAGAACCAAGTCTTCTAAGCGGCAGGCTCAGGGCCCTCATCAGCCAGAGCCAGAACCACACTGAGCTCAGAAAGGACTCCTGTGACTTGGGGTCCCAAGGTGCATGCAGCCCACCCCACTGCAGGGATCTGCAGACTCCCCCACAGTCTTGATTCAGAGATGTTCCACACCAGGGCTGGAAGGGTTCCCCTTGTGTGCAGATGGGGAAACTGAGGCCCAAGAATGAAAGACACCACGGAGAGTCAGTGGCAGGTCTCTGTGTCTCCCACATTCATGCTTCCTCCAATACCCCAGGGAATCTGACGGCCCCCAGGACCTCTCATCCTCTCTTCCCTCACATTATTCGTTCCCCCACTGACCTTGCCTCTTGCCTCTGGCTTGACTTGGGCTCTTCAAGAATTCTGGTGGAAGCTGTAGGGCTGGCTGTTACATTTCTACTTGAGAGGAGTGGCATTTTCCCAGGGAGGACGAGTTGACAACAGAACCAGGAACAAGAGCTTGGCCAAGAAAGCCGGGGCCTGCACAAGGCCGGGCTGGGCTGATGGAGAAGCCGCTGGGCTTCAGCATCCAATTAGCACCCCCCTGTTCTTAGAGCTGCCGGAGCCGGCTGCTGAGCAGCTGGAAGGGAGCAGGCTGGCCAGCTGGGCTGGTCAGTTGGTGAATGAGCACTAATTGGGTGTCAGGCCCGCCAGGCCCCTGGGCTCCCCCTCCTCTCCCCACCATACTCTGGAAGACCACCATGGAGAGCCCAGGGGTGGAAGGCAGCTAATTGGCCTGGCCTGCCCAGCAAGCTCTTTCTCCACGGATGCCCTGTCACTCCACTTCCTTTGTCTTTCATTTCAAGGGCTTGGGAAAAATTGCCCATGTCTGCTGAGAAGTTTGTTGTAAACCTCAGAACGGGAGGGGAGCTTATTTTAAAAGAGGCTCTTAGCAGAGACATTTGGGCACATTTCCCACAATGGCCCCCGTGGTCCTGACTGAGGAGAACCGTGGGGACAAGCCTCCCCACACACTCCCTCACACTCCTGCTTGTCCGTATTTTTAGACAAGAGCTTCCAAGTCACCCGAAAGCTAAGGAAATGCTTTCTGTTGCCTTTTGCCTGCCAGTTTCACTGTTCACTTAGGGAGAAAAGAAAAACTATTAATACTACTTAATTTTTTTTCCCATACTTTAACTAGAAGAAATCACACTTACCCTGGAGGAAGAAGACATGGATTTGAACATGAGCATCAAAACAAACACAGATGTCAGGACCCTCACTCTAAGTACCCCCAACACACAACATATTGAACTTAGAGAAGCAACGAAGGCTGGGACGTACTTAACAGGTGTGGTTGGGATGATATTTTGAGGTCCAAGTCTATCCAACCTGTGTTTTTTCTCCGCTATGTTTTCCCTGCTCACCCCACCATCCCCAAGGAGGGAGTCAGCATTCTGCTCATTGCCTCAGGGTAAAGACGCAGCCAGGCAAAAACCAGAAGTAGCCTGCAAATCTCTCTGGCTTTTGTGTTCTGAGCCCTTGAGGGAGGGGGATTTCTCAGGCCTTGACAAGTGTCTTGGCCAGAAGCAGGGGAAGAGCTGAGCTTCACTCTCTGACCCCTCCTCAGAGGACCAGATACAAATTTCGCCAGCTAGAGAAGGGAGGAGAGAGAGACAGAAGTGGGGGAGAGTTCCCATGGAGACTTGTTCTCATCAGCACCCCTGGGAGGGTCACCCAGGCAGATGCAACTGTGAACAGTCCATGCTCCAACATGGCCCTGAGGCAGCAGAAAGCCACCAGGCCATATAGGAAGCCACAGAAGAGGGTGTTATGGGGGAGCCCATGGCCAGGGCAAGAGTTTTTCCCCCCGACCCTCCCTCTCTCTGCCTGAGAGCCCCAAATTGCAATTCTTCCCTGGGTGTCTGGGTGAGGGGGTTCTCTAAGGAAGGTTGAGGTTTATTCCCCTCCCCACCCCACCACAAAACTCTATAAAATGAGTATTCAGAGTAAAACATTCAATTTAGTATTAGAAAAAAATTTTTAAGGCAATATGCCTTACACACATGAATGTGTAGACACATCATCTCTGGCCTGAAGACATTTTTTATATCACCTTCACAGATAGGCCTTCCTTGGCCACCCTATCTAAAATAATTCTCTCCCTCCATTCAGTGTCTATCCTCTTAGCCTGCCTTTCTTCATAGCATTGATAATTACCTGACATTACATTGTATATCTAAGTGTTTATTTAGTCATTGTCCATCTTCATGAGGGTAGGGATGGTGTCTGTTTTATTCACTGTTTTACCTATACCTAGAAGAAGGCCTAGCACACAGCAGTCTCAATATTTAGATACGGAATGGATGAATGCATTGTCTGCTCAATGGTGACACCTGCAGGCAAATGGGATATTGCAGCTCAGCTCTATTAAACATTGTCACTGCTTCACCTAAAGGAGGAGGGAGAACTTTTCTAAGTATTTTAAGTGACAGGTTTGGAAACTCCAGGCAAAGGGAAAATTTTTCTGGACCTAAGATATACTCTAAAGAGGACCCCTGGGGATTGTGGTAGAAGACAGGTAAGAGTAGGTCATGGGTCTAGTGAAGAAAAAGGAAACATAAGATTGGGCCTTTGACTCTCAGACCACAGCCACCAAGCCTCACATTTTGTAGGGTGGCCACCCTGCTTCTGTTTAATTCTCTTATTCTTCTTCTTTTATTCCAATTCACCTGCTTCAATTGTTTTTTTAATTTCAACACCAGATGGGGAGAGAGAAGGTGAGAAGAAAGGACAGTTACAAGAGAAGTATAAGGCCTACCATAGATGAGCTTCAGATCAGGCTAAGGAGGTAGAAGTGGATGAGTGTGTCTTGACCCCCTCTAGCATCTACAGAGTAATTTGAGGCTTGAAAAGTCCTTTCCCGTGTATTTCCTTATTAGATCTCCCTACCACCCATCCTGGCAGGCAGGGTAGTAATTCACAAGCCCCATTTTATAGTTGAGGAAACTGGAGCTCAATGAAGAAAGTAATTTGTCCAAAGGCCCCCATAAAGAATCCTGGCAGTATCAGGATCCACATCCAAATCTTTTCTTGCTTTACACATCGTGGTGTTTAATTTAGAGTTCTCAGCCATGGAAGAGCAAAAACTCTCACTGGAGAAACAAGGTATACACATAGGAAACAAAAAAGAGACCAGAGCACCAGAACTCACAGGACTCTGGAACTCCAGAGGCAGAGGATCTAACTCCACTCCCTGCGAAAGTTTTCACTACAGTTACCTTCCCACAAATGATGCCACTTTACTACTGGAATTTAGATAAAGTGGGAACTTTGACATTCTTTATTCGGGGTCAGAAAGTCAGATCCTCCCCATCACACCCTGTTCTTTGTAAGAGGAAACCACTGATGGCACCCCTGGGAACGTTTGCCCCAATTCACTATCAAACTGCTTGCAATTATCAAACTGTGCTCCCTTGAGTTGACCTTTAGCTGGGGAACAGCTATATTTAGAGAAAACCAGCCCTTTGTAATTACCCCCACTCAGATTACTTAAAGGTCAGCTGCAGATGTGACAGTTTGATCCGTGGGAAGAGCTGTTTCCAGGATCCCTGGATAATTATTCAAACCAGACAATAATTAGCAAACATTTTCTGCAAATGAATCTATCCCTGTTGTTCAGCCCCAGAAGGGAGCACAGAAGGCTCACCAGGCCAAAGTTGCCCCTTGCTATGGTTTGAATGTGTCCCTCAAAAGTTCATGTGTTGGAAACCTAATTGCCATTGTTATAGTATTAAAAGATGGAGACTTTAAAAGTTGATTAGGCCTGGAAAGCTCCACTCTCGGGCAGAGATTAATGCCCTTGTCTGATTATCTCCAGATTTGGTTTCTGATGAAAAGGATGAGTTCAACCTGATGCTTCTCTTGAGCTCACTTGATTTCACCCTCTCACCTTCTGCCATGAGATGAGCCTTGCCAGATGCTAGCACCATGATCTTTGAATTCCCAACCTCCAGGACGGTCAGCCAACTAAAATCTTCTTTATAAATTACCCAATCTGTGGCATTCTGTTACAACAGCAGAAACAGACTAAGATACCTGCTCTAGATATAATAACAATCCCTCTCATGTACATCCCTTTATAGTTCACTAAGAACTTCATATCCTGCCTTACTTCCCACATCAGTGCTGAGACACACATTTCTATTTTACATTCCATGTTCAATGTTACTGTTCATACGTTACAATGTTCTCATTCCAGATGAGAACACTGAGGCTATGAGAGATTAAGGTTTGCCCAGAGTCACACTGTGGAGCCAAGCCTTAAACCCAGATCTCCTGACTCCAAATCTCTTGCTCTTTCCTAGGAAAATCACTCATTCTGCAAATATTTATTGAGTGCATACTATGTGCCTGACCTTGTAGTGGGCTGCAGAAAGGAAAGAAAGACCTCGACATTGTTCCAGGTGTTCAAAAAGTCAGGATTACTAGGGGGAGGGGAAGGGGGGCAGGAGAGACATAAACCAATGGAACCCTAGAGGCAGCAGCACCTCTAGCGAGTGTTCATGAACTCCCCTGCTAGAACCTTGGGCATCAGAAGTTAAGAGTCAATTTATTTGAAGAGATTAAGGTTTTGTGGTGCAAGTTAACCAGAAACAACGGACGGATTGAGAAGGGAAAAAAAAAAAGCATAAAAATGGAGTCAGCCAATATCCTTGATTAGCACATTTAAAGTACCTAAGTAATGACATGGTACATATCACGCGATCCCAATGTGAAGCGGCCTTGGGGCTATGAATGACATCTCCTCAAGAATAGTTTTTTTGGTTTTAAAGGATTCCCTCGAGCTCCAGGAGCAGTTTGGGTAGGGGTGGTCTTTAAGCCCCACTTTCCCTTCATCTAGAAACTCCATTTATAGCTGATTTACATTTTCAGTTTCCATTAAATAAGTCTATGATTTTTAAAAAATATAAAAACCACTGGTTTACTCACAAGTATGGTGGTTTAAGAGATTTATAAAGTGGCATGAATATTGATTGACTTCACAATTCCTTATTTAAAATGAAAGAAAGGAAAGTAGTCATTGGTAGTATCTTTAAAAGAAATTCGTCTCAACTGGCCAATCATCAGATTCTAACAAGATAAAATAATGATTAAAAATAATGTTAATAATAGCGTGTATTTAGAAATTACTATATATTAGGGACTCTTCAAAGTACTTTAGAGGAATTCATTCATTTGATCGTCCTCACAACCCTGTGAGGCAGGTACAGAGCATTCACGAGAGGCGGTTCACACAGGGTCGTGCACTAAGGTTAAGCAGCACCAACTTCACAAAGAAGGGCTGGATCTGCAGAGAAACCACAGACGATAATGAAAGAAAAGAAGTTCTGGTAGACCCCAGGCTTCATCTCAGTTGGCAGAGTGATAAGGCCACCAAATCAGTAGGAACTGGGATGACGAACATTCAATTGTGATTCCCTCGGTTGTTTGAGCTTGAGAATGGTGGGGAGATAGGAGCAGATCAAGTGTCTACAAAGTCCCCTTCCAAGTCAGAGTTCCTGTAGTTTCCATTTAGAGATGGAGGGTCTTTGAACAACCCGGGCTTTGAGCACACAGGACATACAAGGAGGGTTGGGGTTGCAACAGCTTCATTATAATCACTCACTGAACCTCCACTGGGAAGAAACGAATAGTTCATGCAAATGAGAGTTTGAGATTTGCTCATGCTGCGCTTGAGAAAGAGAAGGAAAAAAATGGCAAAGTTTTAATAAACTCTTAGGATAAATTCCACCATAAAGATATTGTATAACTCTTTAGGGAAGATATTTATCCAACATTTCAGAAGCACTCATTTGTCTACAAACAGTATTTATGTTTCCATTTATTCTATCAATCGCCATGATTCTATTCATTAGTGCAAATCCCTGCAGACCTGCCCTGGCTCCATGCCTTCAGTCAGCTTGTCTTTACTCAGCTGCCTCCCGGTGTCAGACATTACACTGGTCTCCAGGGGATACAGTAGTAAAAAGAAAGGCATGGAACACTGATTCAGATTGGCACTGACCAATACCATAGCCACTAGTCAATGTGGCTATTTAAACTCAGATTTTAATTAACTAAAAGTAAATGGCCGGGCGCGGTGGCTCACGCCTGTAATCCCAGCACTTTGGGAGGCCGAGGCGGGCGGATCACGAAGTCAAGAGATTGAGACCATCCTGGCCAACATAGTGAAACCCTATCTCTACTAAAAATACACAAGTTAGCTGGGCGTGGTGGTGTGCGCCTATAGTCCCAGCTACTTGGGAGGCTGAGGCAGGAGAATTGCTTGAACCCGGGAGGCAGAGGTTGCAGTGAGCCAAGATTGTGCCACTGCACTCCAGCCTAGTGGCTGGCAACAGAGTGAGACTCTGTCTCAAAAAAAAAAAAAAAAAAAAAAAAAGTAAATAAAATTGGCCAGGTGTGGTGGCTCACACCAGTAATCCCAGCACTTTGGGAGGCTGAGGCGGCAGATCACCTGAGGCTGAGAGTTCAAGACCAGCCTGACCAACATGGAGAAAACTTGTCTTTACTAAAATATAAAATTAGCCGGGCGTGGTGGCACATGCCTGTAATCCCAGCTACTCGGGAGGCTGAGGTAGGAGAATCGCTGGAACCCGGGAAGCGGAGGTTGCGGTGAGTCGCGATCGCCGCCATTGTACTCCAGCCTGGGCAACAAAAGCGAAACTCCGTCTCAAAAGAAAAGTAAATAAAATTAAAAATTCAGTTCCTGGGCTGGCCATAGTGGCTCACACCTGTAATCCCAGCATTTTGGGAGGCCAAGACAGTAGGATCACTTGAGCTCAGGAGTTCCAGACCAGCCCAGACAACATGGTAAAACCCTGTCTCTACCCAAAATACAAAAAATTAGCCAGGCACGGTGGCGCATGCCTGTAATCCCAGCTGCTTGGTGGGCTGAGGCAGGAGAATCGCTTGAGCCTGGGAGGTCAAGGTTGCAGTGAGCTGAGATCGTGCCACTGCACTACAGCCCAGGTGACAAAGTGAGACCTTGTCTCAAAAAAAAAAAAATTCAGTTCCTTTTTCACACAAGCCACATTTCAACATTTCAAGTGCTCAACATGTGGACAGCAGTGTATCCTGCAAAAGACAGTGCAGAGACAGAACCTTTCTCTAACGGCAGAAGGTTCTATTAGAAGGTGCTGCTAGATGAAGCAATGCCTGCATTGGGTGGAGGGAAGCCTGCTTTAGTTACTAGCTATTTTGCACAGTAATGGTTGCCTAGCTTTTGAAATATTTGGTAATTCCAGATTTTTAGCCAATTCATACTGGCTCAGCTCAGGTTAGTCTGAATATGTTAAGTAGAGTAGTTCTTAGATTCATTTGAATACCATGAGCTTGGTTGAAAAGAGGTTTTTTTGGGGGGGTGATGCATAATGTATGGACACAATCAGGTGATAACATGCAGTACATCTGCTCACTTGAGCCCATATTGCAGTACAGGTATGCATGAGCTCACATATACTCACATATACACACCCGCGCACACACACAGGCATGCACTCCTAAAAATATCTGCTCATACAGTTGCACACCTATAGATAATTACACAAACAGGCACACAAATTCATTAACACATTCAGACACATATACCCTTACACATATGTGATATGAGATATGCAATCACATCCAGCTCTTACACACACACACACACACACACACACACACACAGAGGTTTACACCAATGCATCAACGCATTCTGCATTACTGCTGGGTTGTCACACATGATTGAGTTGGCTACAGTTAAGTTCTGTGGCTTTTTGCTATCCTGATATAATGCAGAAATGGATGGGTCCATTTTTCTTGCATTTTCTAGATTCAAGATAAATGCTTGGGACCTCCACCGTAACCCTGTCCTTGGGATCTATCCATTCATTCACTGTTCGGCAAACATTGATTGAGGGACTAGACACCGACAGAATCACAGAGGAAGTTTGGTAACTAAACCACAAAAACTCCAAGATGAGTATCAGACACAGAAAGGGAAGAGTGTCATCCTACACAACAGAGAAGCCAGCACCTTTGCCTGGGATCAAAATTACAAGCAGTGACCTCATCACCCACCCCCTTCTAGGTGTCCCTGCCAGCTACAGGGCTATAGTTGAATCTTGGAGGAGAAAGGGGATGAAATGTCTAGGTTACACCAGATGATGTGGATTAGAGAAGTTTAGAGGTAGATCTCTGACCCGCCATGCCCAGCACTTGCCATCAGCACATCATGCTCAAGTCTTCCCATTTAAAAAAATACATGGACACGGGGAGGGGGAGCATCACACACTGCGGTCTGTCGGGGGGAAATTGGGAGGGACAGCAGGGGGTGGGGAGCTGGGGGAGAGATAGCATGGGGAGAAATGCCAGATATAGGTGGTGGGGAGGAAGGCAGCAAATCACACTGCCATGTGTGTACCTATGAAACAATCTTGCATGTTCTTCACATGTACCCCAAAACCTAAAATGCAACTAACAAAAAATATATATATATATAAAAATACCTCACGTGATTCCCACAAGGGGATTCACGTGATTCCCCTTCCTAACTTTCAGCTACTGTCTATATCCTCTTAGTCACAGCAAAAACTCTTCCAAAGAATTGTCTACACTTACTGCCTTTACTTCTCAACCCAATGGATTCTTGAATGCACCACAATATGACTTCTGACCCCTCCCCCAACTCCATGAAACCACTCACCCGGAGTCACCAGCGGTCCCCACCCTGCCAAGTCTGATAGTCACCTTTCATCCCCTGTCTGAGCAGACCACTATGCTATGCTTCACATCGGTCAGTCCCTTCTGATTCTCCAACTCTGCTATGTGCCAGGCACCATGGGGGATATTAATATGTGTGAGCCTCAGGTGCTGCTGTCAGGGAACTCACCGTTTCACTCGCTTCACTGGTGAGACCCTGTTATGTTGTCCAGCAAGAAGGGGTCCAGCAAGCCCTCTACATTGCAGCTGAACCCTAAAGTTTACCCTTGCCTTCCTGGGGTATTGGGTCAAGGGCACTGGAAGAAATAACTGATAGGTTTGGTGAAGGTAATTAGGATAACCCAGAGTCTGATAGGTCTTGTTCTGGGCTGAATTACGTTGAAAAGATATCCTGAAGTCCTGGAACACCAGTACTTTAGCACGTGACCTCTATTTGCAAGGAAGATGGCTGCAGATGTAATTAGTTAAGATGAGATTGTACTGGGGCAGAATGGGCCCTCAATCCAGTATGACTGGGTCCATATAAGATTGAAGACACAGGAGAGGACGCACGTGGTGCTGAAGGCAAAGATAGAAGTTATGTAGCTACAAGCCAAGGATTGCCGGCTACACTGGCAGTTAAGAAAAAGGCGTAGAGCAGATCCTTTCCTAGAGCCCCGGAAGAGCATGGCCCTGCCAGTGCCTGGGTTTTGGACTTCCAGCCTGGGTTTTGGACTTCCAGTCCTGGGTTTTGGACTTCCAAAAAAGAAAAGTCTTTGTCTTTATTTCCTTTCTCAATCCCTCATCACCGCTGGGGCTAGGGGCACCCACGAACAGGGTTGGGGCTGGTACCCAATAGTGACCCTTTGTTATGGTAGCCCTAGGAAACTGAGACAGTCCTGCCATCCATTCTTGTGGAAACTGAGCTAATCCCAGTGAGGATCCACCCGGGGCAATCTTCACTGGGATTTACCTGTGGCCCCAACCCCTGAGCCAACGTTTTGAGACAGCAGAACACAGGGAAATGCATGAGTGGCAGAATCAGTCAGACCTGGGTTCAAGGCCTGGCTCCAGGGTGACTCTGAGCACATTGGCTACTTAACCCTCTGAAACCCAGTCTCCTCGCGCATAAGGCAGGATTCTCACGTGGAATTAACAGACCGCTATGTGTCATCTCATCTGTCTTTGACTAGAAAATAAGTCACGTTAACTTCTAATGACCAAGTTATGGTGGCTCCAAGCCCTACCAGCTCCACTTATGGAAATGAGTCTCCCCAAAGAGTCCCCCATTTTTTTCTAGGAGTTGCCAAAAGGAACCTCACACATTTCCACAGAGCCAGACAGCTTCTCTCACCGTTTGGCACCCACCCGTTCTGCCTCGCCCACCTCCGTTCCTTCCTGTCTGTGTCCCTACCTCCCCCACCATGAAGCCAGCCGGGGAAGTGCAGAGCCCAGGAAAGGCAGCCAGCAGCTGCTTTCATCTGTCAGCTCCCTCAGGGGCAGCTCAGAAGCCCCACCCTCAGTCACTCTTCCTGGGGTAGCCTGCATGAAGTGACTGAGCCAGGTGGCCACACGAAGTCCTGACCATTTCCACCAGATACGGACACTGATGATGAGTCGCTCCAAAGCTCCCAAAGAGATGAGCCGAGGCCGTGCTGCGCATGCCTCATGGTTCAGCCTCTTCCTCCAGCCAGTCCGGCTTATACACCCTGCCCTCCGAAGGTGTGGGTCCCTAGCAACACCTTGTGCCCCAAACTTCTCAGCCTCTGCTTCTGGAGAATGCACCCTGCACCAACCCTCGTAAGGTGGCCTTTGTCTATTTCAACAGGGCCGTCCTGGATGTTTGCAAAGTCACCAACCTTCGGGTTCCGGGCAGAGGCTGGGGAGAGGTCTTCCCCTAAAGCAGCTGTGCTCTGCCCTGAGCCTCACAGTCTCCCTGGATATCTGTCCATTTCTGTCCAGGATTTTTTTGCCTAGATTATTCCCAGGTGTCCCACGAAAAAGAGTTTGTGGCCTTGTCCCCCCTGACCATAACACTCAAACCCAGGTCATGTCAGGGGGCAGATGAGAAGCAATGCATAGTCATCCCCGCCAGTCTCCTCTGCCAGCACACCGCTTGCTTCCTTTGCTATAAAACAAAAGTTGCCATGCAAATCAAGGGTTATGAAGCAAACCTGGAGTGGGAGGGAGGTGGGTGGTGAGGAACTGGGGGAGGAGCAGAAGTGGACCCTGTTCTGCATGTTAAACACCTAGCCCGATGCCTGGTCCACAGCGAGTGTCCAGTAAATGATAGCTATTATTGTCACGGTTACTACTATGAAACATGAAGCTATCACCAGTAGTTGGTCTGCTCGCAGCAGGAGGCAGTGCGGGCTGGGCTGCTCCTGGCTCCAGATCACTAACCAGGGCTAAGTGGTGGTAATTATGACTTTGAGGAATACTGGTAACAGTGCCAAGTTCCCGAACAGCTACAGCTGTCAGTGGACTGGTGTCTGGCTCAGCTCCGGGCTGCAGGCTGAGAAAGAATTAGCACAATTGGCCATGCTGCCAGGTGAGAGCAGTACAGGGACATCATGGGGAGACTGTCCCTCCTGGCACTTATGAGCAGAGAGCCCCTTGTGGACACGCAGTGGGGAAGGAGCTCAGTGCTCGCATGCAGAAGGACCACAGGGTTCCAAGTCTGTCACGGTGGTCCCAGCCCCAGTAGCCTGGGCTCCACAGAAGCCCTTCTGTGGCTCATTAAAGACTTCTGCGTGGGCCTTGCTCCATGGCAAACCACGGATCTCTGCAGCCTGGTCAGACCCTGGGCTGGGGCTGCAGTCTACCGGCAATTACTTTGCCAGGAAAGCACCACGGCCTGACAAGGATTCTCAGGAGTCACTCAGGGCTGCCTGCACAGGGTTATGAGAAGCTCAGCTGCACATGAGACTTGGCGCCTAAGGAATTGGTGCCTTCTTTTTAGAAAAGTGATCCCCCTGCAGGTCCCAAAATTCACCCATCTTATCCTTAATAACCAATGGAAAAGTTGGCAGGTCCAGTGAAGTTTCAGCCTATCGAGAGTTTTTGTCTTTCCTGCAATTCCCTATGCCTCCTTTCATCCCCTCAGCTGAAAGTCACAGGTGCCGCAGGACAGGACAAAGAAGAGCAGGGTCCAGGCCATCCGGCACCCGGCCTCTATCTCCCCGTCCGTTCATCACTCCTCAGCTCCCTCCAATTGCGCAGTGAAGGTGTGGCTGTTTCCCCAGATTCCTCAGGGGGCTTGAACTGCCGCAGAATGCTTTTGCTCAGAGTATGAGTGAGGGTCCATCTCCTTGAGATGAAACAATGGGGCCTTTTGTGCCAGCCTGCAAATCCACTCCATGGGGATCTAAACACGCTGAACCCTAGTGCACTTGTGGCCTCCAAGCTTTTGGCACATGCTGTTCCTTCTTCCTGGAAGGCCCTTCTCCCCGGTCCACCTGTGAACTCCCAGCCATTGGTTAAAGCCCACCTCAAGTGTCAATCCCTCTTTGAAACTCTTTCTGACTTCTCTCCCTGATCCCATCCCACCCCTGCCGCCTGCTGACTTAATCATCACTCCCTCCTCGGGGATGTAATCACCACTGTCCTTAAGCTTCCTCCTAACTTTGCAACATACTATCTCTCTCCACTCCCACCTGCTCCACGGTGGGCACCACGGCTGTTTCATCTCTGTACCGCTGGCATCTGGCCATTGGAAGGCAAGGCTTCGTATTCATTGCAAAGATGGTAAATAAAGATAGAAGGAACTTTGGGAGGCCGAGGTGGGTGGATCACGAGGTCAAGAGATCGAGACCATCCTGGCCAACATGGTGAAACCCCGTCTCTACTAAAAATACAATAACTAGCCGGGTGTTTGGCATGCGCTTGTAGTCCCAGCTACTTGGGAAGCTGAGGCAGAAGAATCGCTTGAACCCGGGAGGCGGAGGTTGCAGTGAGCTGAGACTGCGCCACTGCGCTCCAGCCTGGCAACAGAGCAAGACTCCGTCTCAAAAAAAAAAAAAAAAAAAGAAGAGAAGAAGAAGGAAAGGAGAGATGAAGGTAGGGGAAGAAAGGACTCAGAAGAAACTGGAAAAAGAGAAAGGAGGAGGAGAGGAGGAAAGGAGGGAAGGAAAGAGGAAGAAAGAGATGGGGAGAGAACTAGAGAGGGAGAAATGGGGAGAGGAGTGGACCTCATGAACCAGCTTTTTTGCGTCTTCCACAGAAATCTATTTGTACCAGGTGTTGCTCCTGAAAACCTAAGAATCCCTGCCGGGGGGAGACACCAGAAGGCAGTACAGGTCACAAGTGGGAGTACCGTACTGTAAAGGTGCACCTGAAGAAAGTGCTGTTGTGTCAAGGGGCCCCTAGCCAACCCCAAGATACCCACATGCCAGGCTCCAGCAAAATCCCTGGGTTTGAGCTCCACTTACTCCCTGCGCTCTAGTCCACATTCCGTCTTCCCTCCTTCAGCCCTGACCCTGACCCTTGAACAAGCACTCCTCTGGCCTTCAAAAGCATCCTGCCTTTCTTTAATCCTCTAACTTGCATTAAAACCCCATGGAACATTCTCTTAGTTCTGGCTCCCTCCCTTACTCCCCCATCACGCCAATCTTAGGATATAAAAATTGTAAATATGGCTGTAATGTGAACGATTTCAAACTGATTCCTAAGTCACTGTTCCCTATACTGTCTGCATGCACTGAAGTGAGACTCATGACTTCTTTTTCAGACAATGGAAATAGGCAAGTGTGACCGAAGCCTGGACCCTCATTATACAATTTGAGCTACACAGAAAAATCAAGTGCTTTTTCTAGTTACTCATAAGTTTCTATAGCCACATTTCTCCAATGTGCCAGGTCAGCAAAGCTAAAGGAATTATGGCAGGTATACAGGCCTTGTCCCTTGGTTCACAGTTCTGGTGCTCTCGTTGGATGCTGGGAGCAGCCCCCACATCACAGACCCCACACACTTTGAAAAGCTGCAGGCTTTTTCACAGTCAGCATCTTGAGTCTGAATATACACCCAGCAGGACCTCCCGGAGATAGATCTTGTTCCCCTGTCCTGCACGTAGGCCAGAAGGGGTATAGCAAATGCCTGTGGAATCAATGAATGAATGAAGAAATAAATGGAGGAGTGAATTAATGTGTGTGAGCAAATCAGTGGATGAATGAGTTGCTGAATGAATAAATAAATAATAAGTGAATCAGGGACTGGGGGAAGACCCATTCAGCACCAGAAGACACTGCAGTTGCCCAGGGGGCGTGATTGCAAGACCAGTCTGGAAAACTGCACTCACTGTCTTTGTAAGCCCTTCCTTTTCCATTACAAGTAGGATCTGCCCTTTGGAAAGATATTTAAAGCTTAGAATGGGAGACAAGCACATTGTCCCTATCTCTTGAATGTAAACAAACCAGTCAAGACTTTATGATCATTTTCTTTGTTTTTTGTTTGTTTGTTGTTTGTTTTTGAGATAGAGTCTCACTCTGTTGTTCAGGCCGGAGTGTAGCGGCATAATCTCGGTTCACTGCAACCTCCGCCTCCCAAGTTCAAGTGATTCTCCTGCCTCAGCCTCCCGAGTAGTTGGGACTACAGGGGCGCACCACGATGCCCAGCCAATTTTTGTATTTTTAGAAGAGACAGGGTTTCACCATATTGGCCAGGCTGGTCTTGAACTCCTAACCTCAAGTGCCACCTTGGCCTCCCAGAGTGCTGGGATTACAGGCATGGGCCACCACTCCTGGCCAGATCATTTTCTATTTTAAACCTTTAAGAACAACCTCAAATTTGAAGGGTGGGACTGTTTGGGGCCAAGGTATCCAATGAAGATTGGGGTCCTGAGGAGGTAGTGAGCTCCCCGTTAACATGGTCCAAATGCAGACATTGGGTATGTTGAAGATGACCCACTCCTCTAGTAGGCATGGTCCCTTTCTTTTTCTTTTTCTTTTCTTTTCTTTTTTTTTTTTTTTTTTGAGACAGTATCTCGCTCTGTTGCCCAGGCTGGAGTGCGGTGGTGCAATCTTAGTTCACTGCAACTTCCGCCTCCCAGGTTTAAGCAATTCAAGTGATTCTCCTGCCTCAGCCTCCTGAGTAGCTGGGATTACAGGCACCCACCACCACGCTGGGCTAATTTTTGTAGAGACCGAGTTTCACTATATTGGCCAGGCCCGTCTTGAACTCCTGACTCTGGGTAATCTGCCCACCTCTGCCTCCTAAAGTGCTGGGATTATAGGCGTGAGCCACAGCATCCGGCTGTAGCCCCTTTCAAGTCTGAGTTTCTCAGTGCTCCCTGTAAGAGGAAAATCATTACCCAGGTCCTTCCCTCTAGCTTTTCCCTTTGGATGACACTCAGTACCTGGTTTTGTTTTTTGGGTTTTGTTTGTTTTAGGGAAAAAAAAGGCATTCAACAAACGGTGGCTATATGCCCTTCATCTGCAAAATGACAGGCTGTATCCCTAAATCCATGAATTCCATAGCACCCCCCTCATGGCAGTTATCATAGTTGCAGTTTTACATTTACATGTGAGAATGTTTGATTAAAGTCTGGTTGGTTAAGAGATGAACTGAGTTCATCTCTATCTCTTCTATACTGTCTACTTCAATACTGTGTGACCTTGGGCAAGTTACTTAACTTCTCTGTGCCTCAATTTCCTCACCTGTAAAAAGGATAATAGTACCTATCTTATGGGGTTGTGTTAATTGAAATAATTCAACAAATGTACTTTGAACAGTACTTGGCACATAGGAGGTAACAAAGGCTTTTATAATTTTAATAGTTTATTTTATAGGAAAAACTATAGAGTCACAATAATTTTCCTTGGAATTTGGTAAATATTTTCCACTACGTTTGAGCACAATTTGAAGATAAATCGGACAATAGTCCAATCCTCTTTTCACGTTGGTTTTTCTTGGATAATCTTCCAAGTTCTAAACTTCCTGTAATGTTTTCTCCCAACCCTTAGTGCATATTTTTATTTGAAGATATATTTATTTATTTTTCAACTCAAGGACAGGACATTTTCTTTTAATATTTCTTTTATTATAATTTCACCTCTATAAAGTCCCCTTCTTCTGGGACTTCTGTTATATGGAGGTGAATTCCTTGGATCTGGCCCTCATGCTTTTTTGCTTATATTTCCCTAATTTCTCTAAAATTCATTTTCTTTTCCCTCAGTATTTCTGTTGTACCTCCTCGTATTTTCTTCTGAGTTTTGGGAGAATTTCTCAAGTGACTTTACTAATTATTCAGGTTGGTTTTTGAAGTACACATTCTGCTATGTAGGGCCTCTATGGGGTGCTTAAATTTGAAAATCATGCCTTTTCTTTCTAAGATATCTTTATTGTTTTCAGATTGATCTTTTTAAATCCACCTAACAGCACCTCAAATCTCACTAAAAATACAATTAAGACGGCTTTTAAAAATTCTTTCTTATTTCCTGAGAAACTTTTGCTGAATATAGTTTGTGCTATGTATTTGTATTGGTTCCTCAGTCCTTCTCTTTAAATTGCTAAGTCTTTTCATAGTGCCAGCAGCTTTCACCATTTGCTTATACTTGTTGATGAGGTTTAGAGATGGCTCACTTTGGATAATCTATCGGTGATTAGTAAGTCACTGTACCTTCCTCTGCTACTGACTGAGGGGAGTCAGCAGTTAGAGCTTATGGATTAGAATCAGTTTCAGCTACAAGTGACAGCAAATCTAAACAGTGCTTTAAATAAGATATAACTTTATTTCTCTTCCAGGCAAAAGAAATCCTGAGGTTGTCAATCTCAGGTTGATAGAGTGTCTCACAGTGTCAGAGGCTCTGGCTCATTCAATCTTATTGCTCCACCTTCCCCAGCATATGGTCTTGACCTTCAGGTTCAAAATGGATGCTATCGCCCCAGCCATCAAGTCTACATTTCAGTCAGCAGTAGGAAGATGGGGAAAGATCAAACATCCTCCCTTTAAGAACCATTTTCTGGAAATGACCCTCCCCATTTCTGCTTACATTCTAGTGATTCGAACTCAATACTATGACCATATCTAGCTGCCACGGAGGCTAGACAGTATTCTCTGTATTCTGGGGTAGCCACTTCATTGGCTAAAAGTTTTATTGCTATAAAACAAGAAGAGAATGGATGTTAGGGGACAACTTGAAATCTCTGACATAGAGCTTTTCCTTGATCTGTTTCGATCTGTGCCACTCTGATCCAAGAAGAATTAGGGGCCTGGGGGCAGAGTGGGAATTGCTTCACTCAATGGACAGCAGAATGCAGTCAGTGCTTGCCTCCATCTGTACTCACACTCTCCTCTTCCTTTGTTTAATGCCAAAACCCACAGAGATTTCACATGGGTGGATAAGACCTCTTTGTGGTTTTCGGCACCTACTTAGAATTTCCCTGTTCCTTGGTTTTATCACTTCAGCAGGAATGATGAGAAGAAATCAAATTGGAGAATTTAGTTGGTATCTTGTTTCAAGAGCCTAAACACAAATTTGACCCTAAGAGTCCTCTGTTTAAAATTCTGCCCTCAGTAGCACATGGAAAGATGTCAATAGCATTAGTCATTAGGGAAAGGCAGATTAAAAGATAATGAGATGACACTGCAAACCCGGCAGAATGGCTAAAATTAAAAGGATGTGGAGCTCCTGGAATTCTCATGCGTTGCTGGTAGGAGCTCAAAAATGTTACTACTTCAGAAAAAAAGAGATTGGTAGAACTTCAACATATGCTTATCATATGGCCCAGCAATTCCACCCCTAGATATTTACCCAAGGGAAATGAGAATATGTCCACACAAAGATTTGTACACGAATATTCATAACAGCTTTATTTGTAAAACTAGAAACTAGAAAACAATCCAAATGCACCCAAATGTGCATCAATAGGCAAACAGAGAAGCAAATTCTGGAAATCCATACAATGGACTACTACTCAGTAACAAAAAGGAATGAAGTACCCACTCAGGGACCGAAAACATTATAACTTCTAAAATAAGCTAAACCAATTTGTATGGTGATAAGTCAGAGCAGTGGCTGCTTAGGTCAGGGATGGGAGGGAGGGAGAGGAAACATAAAAGGACATGAGGGAAACCTGGGGGGAATGACAAATGTGTTCCAGATCTTGATTGTGGCAGTATTTGTGCAAGTGAATACATCTGTTAGAATGTATCAAACTGTATACTTAAAATGGATGCGTGGGTGCATTTTACTGTGTGTAACATACCTCACTAAAGGTGATCTTAAAAACAAAGATAAAAACAACTCCTGCCCTGCTTCCTGTGTCCTAAAGGATAAAACGGAAACTCTCTTTTAAAAAAAAAATCACAAAGGCTTTCATGATCTGGCCCCTGCCTCATTCTTCTCCGTCTTTCAGATCCATGTGGTCATAGTGACCTATCTACTCAAAACTCCAATCATCTACATCTTTGGTGAGGAGAGTATTAGGAGGAAGAAATCCATTATTGCTTAATAAATGCAGTTTTCCTGGCAGATACCATCTCTCAGGTGCTAGGATGTAGAGAAATAATACAAGTAAACCTTACTGGCAAAGGGGTTGGGGCTTTTTGAAAAGGTTCTCACTAAGTGGCCCCCGCGTTAACAGCCTACGCATTGGTTCATCGATCCCCAGCCGAGCCTCCCTGCCGTAGCGATATGCTCCTAAATAAGTATTTTTGCCAGGATAGCCCTGTTATTTTCCTGCTTGAGAACAAATTTTAAATTTTAAAGAGGCAAAAAAAAAAAAAAGCCCTCAGATACTTTTTGGTCATTCATTCCATACCACCCATAATATGTTACTCTGTCTCGAAACCTTCCCCTGTATGGCTTGGCTTTAATGGGTTCAGCATTTAGTGAGCTAGGCATGGATTATGTGCGAAATGCATTAACCTCTCACATGATTGTAAAAATTGCCTTAATAAAACAGAGCTAAATCCTACTTAATAGCAATAAAACAGAAGGCACTATGTTCCAGGGATGCTAATGACCTGTGAGTCATTCCTTTTTATTTTAGAAGGTTGAACATTTGGAATTTGTCCTTTTTTATGAAACTTTTAAGCTTGGATAACTGCTGGAAAATCACGCAAGTTAAAAGAAGTTTCCTGCTAACAGATACGGGAGAGCCAAGGAACGTCATCATTTTTTTAAAGTTCCATCATTCTGAGATGTGCTTTTGAGGTCACAGATGCAAACGGCAAAGGAAAGCACTGATTATAATAGCTAATATTTGCCTAGTGCTTTACTGCTTACAAAGCTTTTTTTAACCTATATCCATTGATTCAGCTCGTGGAACAGACACAAGTAGGTACCATTATCTCCATTTTACACATTAAAAATCATGACTCAGAGAGGTAAAGGAATTTGTCCAAATCCTCACAGCTAATAGAATGAAGAACTAGTATTTGGATCCAGGTCCTCTGAATTCAAGTCCACGCTATCCTTAAGTGCTGTTTTCATATCTATCTTGAGTGATAATCATCTGCTTATAAAATGGAAGAAAATAACCTGAAAAACTGCCATGCTCTTACCTCTTCTCTTTCCCGATGTTAGGGCTCGAAAACTGACACCCTAAACTGTGGTGCTTTGGCATGCCAAGTGCTTTAAACTAAAGGAGACTGGAAGGTCTCAGAAGCAAGTTTTCCCAACCTTTCCCTCCTCTCCACTCTCTTACCCCTCTTACCTCTCTTCTCCCATGAAGCAAGTCATAGACACCAAAATTCTTCTTCCTCAAGGTGGTTTCAAGAAAGTAGAACCCCTCTGCCCAGAGCAAGCCATAAAAACCTAGACATATTACTTTAAACCTTCTCCTGCCTTTCTGTGTAGGAGCACAACCATAAAGAAATTCTCTGACCCACCTTGTCTGAGGATAGGTAATAAGACCCTCATTCCAGAGGGGTTCTGCCCTATACCTGAGTGGGAGGAATATTACAGAGAAAGGCCGAGAAGAGTCTGAACAGACAGGCCTTGCTTGATCCCCCTGCCATCAGTCTACTACCATTAGGTCATTCCCTTTTGTCTAATTGCCTCTCTACATGGCTGTCCGTTCTTCATCTAATCTAAGCATTAAAATGGACAGTTTTGCCTGAGTCTTTGGCTCTTCATTTTTGAAGGATTCTGTGTCACCTAAAACTTTGATTAAAGAAATCTGTTATGCTCTTCTCTTGCTAATCTGTCCTCTGTTATAAAGGAGCATTGGCCATGACCCTTATGATGCGTAAAGAAGATATCACACCTTTGTATCATCCCATTCTCACACTGCTGTAAATAACTGCCTGAGACTGGGTAATTTACAAAGAAAAGAGGTTTAATTGACTCAGAGTCCACAGCCTGTATAGGAGGCATGGCTGGGGACTCAGGAAACTGACAATCATGGTGTAAGGGCATTAGAAGCAAGCACGTCTTCACATGGTGGCAGGAGCGAAAGAAAGAGCAAAGGTGGAAGTACTACATATTGTCAAACAACTAGATTTCATGAAAACTCATTCACCATCACGAGAACAGCAAGGGAGAAGTTGCCCCCATGATCCAACCACTTCCCACCAGCCTCCCTCCTCCAACACCAAAGATCACAATTCAACATGAGATTTGGGTGGGGACACAAAGCGAAACCACTCAACCTTTTTTGCCCTTATCACTCCTTTCTGTCCCTACACCATCAAAGTCAGGTTTACCATGGAAGCATTTGCTATCCTTTATCAGAACCACAGTTTTCTGCCAGTCTTTGTAATAACTATGATAATAACCACAGTTATTACTGCAACGACAATAATAATAGCAATGTAATCATACTAACTGCTGTCTTCACTGAGCACTGCAACTGCTGTCATTATTAAACACCACGGGAGGCATTATCAAGTGTCCTGTATGTTTCATCCTATGTAATACTCACCACAATGAAACAGATATTATTATTATTATTTCCCATTTTTCAGATAAAGAAACTAAGGGTTAGAGGAATTAAGAAACTTGGCCAGTTATGGAGTATGGTGGATTAACTATTAAATTGGTCCCAATTTCCCATCTCTCTCCCTATATTTATGCCCTTTGCAAGATGACTTTACAGACATTCCCGTAAAGATATGGAGAGATCTCCATACCTATGACTCCAGTCTCTGACTTGCTTTGGGCAATGAGGATGCAGCAACAGTGATGACGTGCCAGTTCTGAGCTGCGCACTTCTACTGTCACTCAGAATCCTGCCACTGCCATGAAAACAAACCCAGACTTGCCTACTGGGCAATAAGAGACTACATGGAACAAAGCTGATCTGTCTCAGCTTCAGTCATTCTAGACCACTCAGCCCCTAGCTGACCTACTAGGTGGCCACAGACACAGAGGCAAGCCCAGCCAAGATCAGCCATGTCTGTTGCAGATCAACAGAACTCTCCAGCCAATGCACAGACTATGAAAAATTATAAATTGCCGTTTAAACCACTAGGTTTTGACATAGTGTGACAGTTAATTTAATGTGTCAACTTGACTGGCTAAGGGATGCCCAGATATCTGCTTAAACACTATTTATGGGTATGTCTGTGAGGGCGTTTTCAGAAGCGATTGGCTTTTGAATCAGTACACTGAGCAAAGATCACCCTCATCAAGGTGGGTGAACATCATTCAATCTGTTTATGGCCCAAATAGAATTTAAAAAGGCAAAGAAAGGCAAATTCACTCTCTTCTTAAGCTGGACATCTATCTTCTCCTACCTTCGGACATGAGAGCTCCTGGTTCTTGAGCCTTCAGCCTTCAGGGCTTACACCAGAGGCTTCCTGGGTCTCAGGCTGTTAGAGTAGGATTGAATTATACTACTGGTTTTCCTGGTGCTCCAGCATGCTGATGGCATATTGTGAGACCTCAGCCACCATAATCGTGTTGTGAGCCAATTTCTATAATAAATAAATAAATATATAAATAAACAATAGATAGATAAATAAATATGAGAAGATATAAATATTATAGGAATTTGCTTATTATAGGACTATATGTGCTATTGATATCCTATTGGTTCTGTTTCTCTGGAGAACCCTGACTTCTACTGGTGGCTTGTTACACAGCAATATCTAACTGTTACAAGGTGAAACTGAAACAGGAGCATTCCCTTATCCCCCCTCACACTATGTGCAATGGGTGTGGCTCACTTCTTCAGTTGCCCCAGTGCTCAACCCCCTAGAGGAAGCATGCAGACAGGCAGGTGCAGAGGCTGTGGGGGAGTGCTTTTGGGATCCAGCCTCACAGCAGTATCTAGGAGTGAGTGTCTGTGACTCCCAAAGCCCAGGTGGGTGTGTGTTACACTGTGCTCTTTCAGCTTTGCTGTCTGCAGATGGCTTGTGTTAATCAGCTCAATAGACTTTCTGCCTTATCACAAGGGCAGAGGGCCAGTGTGAAAGCTTTCTGTACCCCAGGCTCTTGCCCAGTGCACCAGAAAAACTGGATCATATGTGGACTCAAAGGATGAGTGCAAGGTTTTATTGAGTGGTGGAGGTGGCTCTCAGATGGGGAGTCAGAAGTGGGGGGATGGTGTGGGAATGTGGTCCTCCCCTGGAGTCAGGTCACCCAGCAGCTGGACTGTTCTACTGCCCCACCGCCCCAACCCCTGGGCTGAACTCCCTTTGGTGTCTAGATGTCTTTTCTCTTCACTCTTTCTCTGCCATGTCATTCCACGGTCACTGGTCTGCTGGTCAGCTGGCACCTGTGCCTGCTCAACATTCTCTGCTTGTGTCTGTGCCTGCTGAGGTCTCAGGTTTATATGGACACAGGATGGAGCACGTGGCAGGCCACGGTGGTCTTGGAAAATGCAACATTTGGGTGCAAAAACAGGAGTGCCTGTTCTTACTTAGGTCTATGGGCACAGGCCTGAGGGTGGAGCCCTCTCCAGGGGACCCCGCCCTTCTCTACCCAGCACTTGTCTGTCCACCTTCCATATCAAAACCAGGATTTAAACCTAGGTCTTACGGGTTCCATAGCTTGAACTCTTCCTTGTACTCTACATGGATAAGCTATATCCCTCTAAACAATCACGGCCAGCAGGGTTTGGAGAAATGTCAATGTCAGCCCAGGGGGATAGGATAGGATATGTTGTTCACTGATGGAATTTGGGCCAGTGTCTGTTTAGGTGTAAAAATTGAAAGACTCAGATGACCTGGGTTCTGAATCCAGCTCTACCACTAGATCTATAAAACCTTGACCAAGCCATTCACATTTCTAGACATCTGTGATCTTATCCACAAATGAAGAGGTCAAGATATATTTGCTCAGTAGCCAGTGTTTGCCAGCCGCTGCAGTGTTAAGCAATGAGCTACGTGACAAGGATACACACCTTACAAAATTCTCATCCTCAAGAAGCTTGCAGTCTAATGGAGACATAAACATTGCAAACAAAAGCATTGGAAACAGAGAGGTATTGTGGCAGGCAAAATAATGGTTCCCCAAAGAGGCCTACATCTTAATCCCATAGCCAGGAATTTGGGGATATGTTACCTTCCATGGCAAAAAGCACTTTGCAGGTGGGATTTAGTTAAGGATCTTGGGATTGGAAGACAACCCTGGATTATCTGGGTTATGGTAATCACAAGGATTCTTACAAGAGGGAGGACAAAGGGCAAGAGTCAAAGAGGGAGATTTGAAGACGCAACGCTGCTGGCTTTGAAGATGAAGGAAGGGGCCACAAGCCAAGGAAGACAGCCAACCTCCAGAAGCCGGAAAGGCGAAGAAACGGGTTCTTCCAAAGAGCCTCCAAAAGGAATGTGGTTTTGCCAACACTTTGATTTTAGACAAATAAGACCTATTTTGGACTTCCGGCCTCTAGAACAGCAAGAGAGTAACTCTATGCTTTCTTAAGCCACTCAATTGGTGGTGACTTGTTGCACAGCCACAGGAAATGGGTTTACGATGCCTGGCTCAGTACCTGGCACTTAAGATCTTGCCTGGCACACAAGAGGTGACTCCAAATGATTCCCTGGTGATATTGCCAGTCTCAGGCCCTGGTGTGCTTCTCAAGAAGGTCTCTTGGAACACTCAGTCCTTGGGTCCAGGGTTTCTTACAGACAGAACTGGGTCGGGGGGGAAGATGGGATACCTCTGGCTGACCACCAATCACCGCCACCTCTTGGCTTCTACTGCTCCTACCCAGCCACATGGCTGTGCCAGGCTGAGGTACAGGAGCATGGAGAGAACCAAAGCACAGTCCCTGCCCTCTGGTAGGGGAGCTACACAAGAGCCTGGACTATCTGAGCAAGGCCCGTAGCCTTGGGCACGGGGAATGACCCCACCTTGGGCACGGGGAATGACCCCACCTTCTCCCTCCAAGGCCAGGAGCTTTCAAACATTTGACCAAGACCACCTCTCATAGCTATGAAATACATTCCATACCACCATGCAGTACACACATCTGTGTATATAGATGTATGTATGCATAACTAAGCAAAAGTTTCACCTGACGGCACTTGATGCATTCTGGTTATTTAGTATTCTAATATGCTTTATCTGTTGTAAAAATGCTGGCCCCAACCCATTGACAGGGTGCAATCTGCAGTTTAAAGTCACTCTTTTAAACCACCACATCTAGGGAACTTTTAAAGCCCTGTCAGTTACCAGGCTCTCCCTCTAGAGATTCTGACGTCGCTGGTCTGGGGAGTGGGCTCAGGTATCAGTATTCCTACGGAGCTCCTCAGGTGCTCAAAAGGGAGTCAAATGTGCCGTCAGCGTTGAGAAGCACAGTGCAGACCCACACCCACTGTCAAAGGAATTTGCTGACAGCAGAACTTGGGCCAGGGCGATCACCTGCGCAGGATATTTCCACTGCAACACACTCACAATCACACACGCACGCATGCACGTGCACGCGCGCGCACACACACACACACACACACACACACTTTCCTATGGGATCAATTCCAGACTCCTTGTCAGAGCATCCAAGGCCTTTGATGAATAGACCCCAACCGACCTTTGCAGACATGTCCTCTCTACCATGCCACACTTCCCCTGGTCCCAACACATCAGTCATACACAATTGTCGTCCATCAGGCAAGATCTGCTCACCGTACTGGGCTTCATACTTGTGGTTGATCTGCTGGGAAAGCCCCTCCCATGTCACCCTCCTGGCCCCGAGTCAGTTCACAGCCCTCTCAGGAGGCTTCTGCTTCCTCAATTCTCTGTGTCCATCACTGGAATGGAACCCTCACCATCGTGCTCAGGAATTACTGATCTACTCATCTGCTTTCTTCACTTGTACAATAACTACATATTTTTTATTTTCTGCATTTTTTTTTTGAGACAGTTTCACTCTTGTTGCCCAGGCTGGAATGCAATGGCGCAATATTGGCTCACTGAAACCTCTGCCTCCCAGGTTCAAGCAATTCTCCTGCCTCAGCCTCCTTAGTAGCTGGGATTACAGGCGCCTGCCACCATACCCAACTAATTTTGTATTTTCAGTAAGACGGGGTTTCACCATGTTGGTCAGTCTGGTCTCGAACTCCTGAGCTCAGGTGATCTGCCCACCTCGGCCTCCCAAAGTGCTGGGATTACAGGTGTGAGCCATCATACCCGGCCTATTTTCTGTATTCTTGACTCTCTGACATCTGGGGTCTTGCTAACTGAGGAGAGACTGTCCCTTTCAGGGCTAGTGAATTCCTAGAGACAGCAAACTACTCCCTTCCACGGGAGTCTTTCACAACAAAACAACCAGTCCAAAGCCCACATCCCCCAGGCACCACCTTCATTGGGCTCTCACAGTGCTCTATACACCAGGCCATAATCACCCTGGGGCCAGGTACCAGACAACTCCAGACAGCCCCTACCCCCCAGAGCCTACTGTAATTATTCAAACTAGCTAATCCTAAGGCCACTTCCCTGTTGTGCCTGTTCCTTCCCATGGAAACCACAACCAAGGCTCCTCTCTGCCCCGCCTCACTCCTTCAGCCTGACAGATAGATCCTGGTGTTCCCCAGCTAGGCCCTGTGTGGCATGGTGTGCCCCCTCCCCTTGGGACCTATGAGTAACAAACTGTCTTTTTAATGGCAATCATTTCCTGATCTGTTGTCCTCCCTATACCTGAATAATAATAAAACCTACACTTTTACAACAGCTCATCTGTGAGCTCCTCCTAAGGCAGGGACATCCTTCTGACACTATCTTTTGCTGAGCACTTGCTGAGTGACAGACACTGGGCTTATTCTCACAGCAACCTGGTGAGGTAGGTACTGACCACTCCCAATTTACAAATGAGAAAATAAAGCCAGCAAAGGACAGGGCTAGGATTCAAACACAGGTCTGTCTGGCTCCCCAGGTCAACTTCAGATGACCCTCCTGAAGGAGGAGGTGTCAAACTCAAAGGCCCCAACCTCAATGACAAGGTCCCTGCAAACAGGACTGCAAGGCATATGTGTGTAGGTTTCATGAAGGCCCCTGGCCAATGGAGCAAAGAAACCAAAGAAATCAGCCTCCCAGGCCGGCCAAGCTGGGCACCCTCAGGCCTGCTTCCTCCCAGAAGGGACTCCTTTTTCTAGTCCTCACTCATGGACCATCTAGGTCAGCCCTATATCAGAATCGCAGTCCTTCCGCTAATCTAATTTCCCCATTACGTTGTGTGGAGCGGACGCATTCTGAAGGCATCTCAGTATAAACATCAGAGGCTGTCCCGATGTGTCAAACCATCTGGCTTCAGAGGGCTGAGGGGCAGTTCACTGCAGGCCAGTCCAGCCAGGATTTGTTGGCCACAAAAAGAAGAGAAGTGTGTTTTAGAAATGAGCGCCATATAAATCGTCAGTAAATAGAAGATCGTGTCATTACTCTCAGTACACACACCCCCACCCATGTTCCCGTGACGAGTTCTCGCTCTGGATCGGCTACAACTTGGTTTCAGTCTCTGCTTACTGATTATGTGACCTTAGCCATGTCGTTTGACCGACCTATGCCCCAGTTTCCTAATTTATAAATTGGAGATAAAAATAGTTCTTACCTTGTAGGATTAGGAACCGTTCATAAATGTAAAGTGCTTCTCAATACAGCACCTGACGCAGAGCAATACATTCACAAGCCGTCTTCATACTGCCCAGCCTTTGCACTTGCTGTTCCCTCTGCCCCAAAGTCCCTTCCCTCCTCTTGGCCTGGAAAGGCCCTACTTTCTTTCCAGGGCCATCCTGGATGCTACCTCTTTAGGAAATGGTCCCCATCCTCTCCAAGCTGCGACTCCCCCACAGCCTGCTCCGTGCTCCCACACAATAGTGCTCCCTCCTCTAGGACAGCACTGGCCACACAGAACACTCTTCTCTTTCCAATTCCCTCATCCCAGCGGTGAAGTCCTTGAGTGCAGGATTATGCCATCTCTCTTTGAACCTCCAGATTACAGTTCCGTGCCCGGTATTAAGTAGATGCTCAATAAAGATTGACTGACTTAAGTAATGAATTAGTTATGCTCATAATGAGGGAAAAGCCACAGAAACACAGAACAGTCTGACAGCCATCTACGGGATAGCAGAGTTAAGCATCCCTTTGAGCAGTGTGAGCAGTGAGCCCTATAGCTGTGATTCTCTCTCCTACTTATGTAATTGATTTGGGAAGAGACCCAGGAATCTATTAGTTTGGTTTGGTTTTAAGGTTGCCAGGTGATCCTAAGGTGCGGCCAGGTTTGAGAACTACTACTCTACCATCCAGCCGTAATATCACGTCCTGTGAATTCAAAGCAGGAGCAATGCCTCGGCTTCCCATAGCTCCCAGGGCCCAGCCACATCCCCCGAAGGGTGCTGCTACCCACAGGAGCTGGTCCTTGGGCTCTGACTTGGCAGCTGAGCATCCTATGAAAGGTGGAGCAAGGTAAGGAAAGGGAGCTAGAAAGACATGTGGGGTGAGGACAGGTGAAGAGCTGTGAGCTGAGAAACGGGTCCCCCGTGAAGCTGAACCCTCCACCCTTCAGCAGCAAAGTCAGCCTTCACTTCCTCCTGAGAAGCCTTTGCCCAGGCACCTCCATGCCCTGAAGCTCTTCCCTCAGCTCCCCAGTAGCTCCTGCCTGCCTCTCCCCAAGCCTGCCTCTCCTGCCAGCACCCTGCCTGCCTCTCTCCAAGCCTGCCCCTCCTGCCAGCACCCTGCCTGCCTCTCCCCAAGCCTGCCTCTCCTGCCAGCACCCTGCCTGCCTCTCCCCAAGCCTGCACCCTCCTTCCTGCGTCATTTCATTTCCCTAATCCCCGGCACAGTGCTGGGGCACACAGATCATTCACTGGTTGGTGAATGCCAAAGTAAAGTGAAAAGTCTGAATCATACAGAATATTTTTAAAGAAAAACACTCTAACTGCCTTCAAATATAAAAAGTTCTCCCAATAAGAGCTAACAGACTAGACCCAGGGAGTCCGCTTTGAGAAAGCAGGCATGTAATTAGCACACTGTGGATGTAAAACAGCAGCCTCCAAGTGGTTGAGAAGAATTTATTTGTTGGTGTGAATTAACATTCCCTTGCAATACTATGGTAACAATGGCCTACCTTAGTTTCCTTGCACTTCTCCACCTAATCTGGTTTATACTCATTAGTAGTGAAAAGGAAGCCTGGTTTTACTGGCTTCAAATCATGCCAGACTCCAAACCAGTGAGGTCTGAATTAATGGGCTTGAACTGTCTGCATTTGCATCCTAAGGCTGTCTCAGCTCCCTCCGAGGGTTTTCCTTTAAGGACCATCTCTCAGATAACAGAGCCTCCTTTCTCTTGGCAAACAGTATGACTTTCCCCGGTTTTCAGATGGGAAAGTAGAGACACAGATATGGACAGAATTGTCTGAGTAGCACAGGATTGAAGCCCAGGAGATCTGCCCCAGTACCTGCATTTGTACTCAGAGAAGCCCCAGACCTAGAAAGTCGAACCGTGGTTACCGGGACCTGGGAGAGGGGGCCATGGGGAGTTACTGTTTCTCAGCTACAGAGTTTCAATATGGGATGACAAGGAAGTTCTGGAGATGAATGGCAGGGATGGCTGCAAAACAAGGTGACTATACTTAATGCCACTGAATTGTACATTTAAAAATGGTTAGAATGGGACTGGGTGCAGTGGCTCA
Organism: Ateles fusciceps; assembly: GCA_036589455.1. NCBI lineage: Eukaryota > Metazoa > Chordata > Mammalia > Primates > Atelidae > Ateles > Ateles fusciceps. Next base: position 10,189,994 of record JAZHEH010000733.1, read on the forward strand.
CGCCTGTAATTCCGGCACTTTGGGAGGATGAGGCAGGTGAATCACCTGAGGACAGGAGGTTGAGACCAGCCTGGCCAACATGGTGAAAGCCCATCTCTACTAAAAATACAAAACTTAGCTGGGCGTGGTGGTGCGCGCCTGTAATCCCAGCTACTCAGGAGGCTGAGGCAGGAGAATTGTTTGAACCCGGGAGACAGAGGTTGCAGTGAGCTGAGATTGTGCCACTGCACTCCAGCCTGGGCAGCAGAGCAAGACTCCATCTCCAAAAAAATGGAAGGTTAGAATGGCAATTTTATGTTACATATATTTTACCACAATTTAAGGGGAATTACACTTGTTTTTTTCTCTCTTCTCTTTTTTTTTTTTTGTCTTTTTTCTTCCTTTCTGTGGAGAACAGCATCTCGCTATACTGCCCAAGTAGGTCTCAAACTCCTGGGCTCAAGCAATCCTCCCACCTCTGCCTCCCTAAGAGCTGGGATTACAGGCATAAGCCACCGCGCCCGGCCTTTACCACAGTTTTTATAAAAATGGCTGGTGGGTGGTGGCTCACACTTGTAATCCCAGCATTTTGGGAGGCTAAGGCAGGATGATTACTTGAGCCCAGGAGTTCAAGACCAGCGTGGGCAACATGGTGAAACCTCATCTCTACAAAAAATTAACAAAACAAGCCAGGTGTGGTGGCATGCACCTGTAGTCAGAGCCACTGCAGAGGCTAAGGCAGGAGGATTGCTTGGGCCCGGGAGGTTGAGGCTGCAGTGAGCTGTGATCATGCCACTACACTCCAGCCTAGGCAACAAAGTGAGACCCTGTCTCAAAAGCAAAACAAACAAAAAGATTCAGACTTCAGCTCTGCTACTAACTGTGTTCTTTCTACCAGACAGTCAACTCTCTGAGCCTGTTTCCTCAGCTGTGAAATGAGGACAAGAACTCTGACTTCTTGGGTTTGTTGTGGGGATTAAATGAGATGGTGCATGTAACACACTTAGCACAGCACCTACTGTGCAGTAAGAACTCATACAGACAGCACTATCACTGCCTTGTTGCTGCTGTTTATATCCTTTGCTCCTAATTCCCACATTTTCTTTTTTTTTTAAGCCGGAGTCTCGCTGTGCCGCCCAGGCTGGAGTGCAGCGGTGTGATCTCAGCTCGCTGCAACCTCCACCTCCCTGGTTCAAGCAATTCCCCTGCCTCAGCCTCCTGAGTAACTGGGATTACAGGCGCCTGCCACCACTCCTGGCTAATTTTTTTTGTATTTTTAGTAGTGACAGGGTTTCACCATGTTGGCCAGACTGGTCTCGAGCTCCTGACCTCAGGCAATCCGCCTCCTTGGCCTTTAAAAGTGCTGGGATTACAGGCATGAGCCACCAAGCCTGGCCAACTCCCACATTTTACAGGTGAGAAAAGCAAGACCCAGAGATATGTGAGGCAGGGCATCCTTCCCAGTGTCCCCTGGCCAGTTGATGAAAGGGTAGGCTCTGGCACTGGAACTCCTCCCTCCAACAGCCCTCTCAGCAGTTCTGCCATGCCCTCAGCAGACACCTGGAGTCATCGGGCAGGGCCTTCGCCCGCACACACATGCACAGGCATACTCTGTTCTCTTCCACTAAGGAGCACGTGCTTTTAAGGTATACATGCAGGTGAAACCATCAAGGTTTTCTTTTGCCTGGCTCCTCAGTTGACTAGAGAAGCTTTCCACATGTGGCCCAAGTAACAGGAGATAATGTGAGCACACGTGGCTGCCCCCTTAAATCCTGTCATCAGAACCACTCAGGGGAACAGGTAGGCTCCAGCCCGGTTGGCCTTGCTTTGTCAAATTCTTTTCTAATTCTTCAAGGGTAGTGAGTAGGGTTTAGGGTTTAGGGGTTAGGGGTTAGGGTTAGGGTTGGGGTTAGGGTTTGGGGTTAGTGTTAGGGTTAAGGTTAGGGGTTAGGTTTAGGGGTTAGGGTTAGGGTTGAGGTTAGGGTTAGGGTTTGGGGTTAGTGTTAGGGTTAAGGTTAGGGGTTAGGGTTAGGGGTTAGGGGTGGGAGGAGTGCTTCCGCTTTCCTACTTTCCCAAAATGTCCTAGCGGCAGCTGCCAGGGACCCTGTGACAGCAAAGTGCAGATGGAGTCATGGTCTCCCACAGCTAACTGTCCCTTCCCGCCCTCTCACACCAGCACTCTTTCTCCCTACTGCGGTTCTCCCCTAGGGCATGACCGTCTGATATCTGAGTCCTTCTGGAACCAAAACCTCTTGGATACAGTTTAAACAAAATATATAAAATAATATTGCTTCATAACCCAGAGTATAAAATACATACGTAGAAGTCCATACTAAGATAAATAAATAAGTGAGCAAATAAATGGAGAAGAGACAAATCACCCCCTGCAGAAGAATTCCAAATTATTGATGTAGATACTTGGCCCTCAGGAGGTGCAGTAGAACTCCCAGCCCTTAGCGTGGGCTGTGTATAATGACTTCCGTCCAAAGGGTACAATATGGAAAGGGGGAATAAAGACAAACTGTGCAGCCGGGCGCGGTGGCTCACGCCTGTAATCCCAGTACTGTGGGAGGCCAAGGCAGGTGGATCAGGAGGTCAAGAGATGGAGACCACCCTGGCCAACATGGTGAAACCCTGTCTCTACTAAAATACAAAAATTAGCTGGGCATGGAGGCGTGTGCCTGTAGTCCCAGCTACTTGGGAGGCTGAGGCAGGAGAATTGCTTGAACCCGGGAGGCGGAGGTTGCAGTGAGCTGAGATCACGCCACTGCACTACAGCCTGGCGCCTGGCGACACAGCAAGACTCTGTCTCAAAAAAAAAAAAAAAAGACAAACTGCGCTAAAGCAACCTGACAAATACTGCCTCTGCCAAGTGATCAAGATCAACATCAGCAGGATATAATGTTGATAGTGTGTACCCTTGATAGAATGTGAGGAGCATAGTACTTTACCTCTGTGGTCTTTCTCCCTAAAACCCATAATCCCAGTCTAATAATGAGGGGGGGAAAAAATCAGACAAATCCCAGTTGAGAGATGGTCTACAAAATACCTGACTGTCACTCCTCAAAATTCTCAGGGTCATTAAAAAAAGGAAAGCCTAAGAAACCGTTATGGACTGAACATCTGTGTCCCCACAAAATGCATATGTTGAAATCCTAACCCCTAATGTGATGGTATTAGGAGGTGGGGCCTTTCGGAGGCCATTAGGTCATGAGGATGGAGCCCTCCTGAACGAGATTAGTGACATAAGAAGAGACACGCAAGCTTGCTCTCACCCTCTGCTCCTCCACCACATGGGGATACAACGAGAAGACGGCCTTCTGCAAGCCAGGAAGCGAGCCCTCCCAGACATTTGCCAGCACCTTGATCTTGGACTTTCCAGCCTCTAGAATTGAGACACAAATGTGTGTTCTTTAAGTCACCCAGGCCATCTGAACTAATATAGAAACTGTCATAGCCAAAAAGGGCTAAGTTAGAGACATGAGTACTAAAAGCAACGTGGTGTCCTAGATGGGGCTCTGGAACAGAGAAAGGACCCTGGAAGAAATCTAAGGCAGTCTGCATAAAGTATGGACTTTCGTTCTCAATAAGGTAGCCATATGGGTTGGTTAATTAATTGTGATGACTGTCCCATACTTATGTTAGATGTTACATAGAAGTCCCGGTGGCTCAGGGGACTCTAAGGGCCTGGGTGTGCCCTGGGGCATGGATATTCTTTCTGTGATATTGCACGGTTTTCCTGTAAATATAAAATTATTCTAAAATAGAAGTTAAAAAGACAAAAACAGAAAACCTCCTCGGATAATACAGAACAGAACCACTTATGCTGCATTATCTCAGAACCACGAATAATGCTGATGGGTCCTTTGTTCGCCAGTCTTCGAATCCTTTGGTTCCTCAGGAGCCCCCAGGGGACTGAATGGGCTGACACAGCCCACCTTCCTTCCCCTCTCAGCTTGCTTTTCATCTGCTTTACACCCTCAGCTTCTACCTTGCTGCTGAAACAAAGGGTTCCTCTACTCTAAAGAGTTGACAACTACCAGTCTAGTCCAACCGAGTCATTCAAGGTACAGGAGGGGCATCCTAGGGGATTCACCACGTAAGGGACAGAGCTGGAGCTGGAACCTCACGTGGTGGACACCGGAGTCCATTCTCCAGGTGTTGCCCCAGCTCTCACCTGTGAGCCTGGAACTCCTTGAGGCAGGAACGGTGCCTGGTTTGTCCGTGTCCACAGGACCCAGAAGAGCACTTGAGACAGGGAGGAGTCCTGGGGGGATGAATGAATGACACTGTTCCCACCACGTGACTGTTTCAAAATGCCAGTGCTGTTCAAACCTGGAAGATTCTATAGACATTTCAGATAAAGGCAAAGTAGAGCTCTCCTTGGTTTACGTCCATATATTTAATTAAAATAGACTCTTCTATCTGTCAGTGAGCTTGCGTACTGTAGCCTGGCTTTGGTGGGTCATTCATGCATCCGTTGGTTCACTTTAAAAGCTTTGTGGAGGGCAGACACAGTGGCTCATGCCTGTAATCCCAGCACTTTGGGAGGCTGAAGTCAGGAGTTCAAGACCGGCCTGGCCAACATGGCGAAACCCCATCTCTACTAAAAACACAGAAAAATTAGCCAGGCATGGTGGTGCATGCCTGTAATCCCAGTTACTCAAGAGGCTAAGAGAAGAGAATTGCTTGAACCCGGGAGGCGAAGGTTGCAGTGAGCCGAGATCCTGCCACTGTACTCCAGCCTGGGCAACAGGGCAGGACTCAGTTTCGAAAACAAAAAAGCTTCATGGAGCACCTCCTACACATTATTAACAATAGCAACAATAAGAATTCATACAACAAGCATTCATTAAGCACCCACGATGTGTCAGGCTCAGTTCCAGACATGAGAAATACGGCCCTGAATAAGGCAGACACATTCCTGCCCTCAGACAGCTTACAATCCGGTGCCCTAACCCGGATCCCTAAGTGTTACAGATGCTTCCCCGAGTCCTGGCATTGTGCTCAGAGGTTCTCATTTTGCCCTGTGAGGTAGGGACTTTTGGTTTCCTGATTTTTCAGATGGGGAACTGGAGGCCTAGTTCCTTGTCTGAAGTTACTCAGTGAGCAAGTAGCTAGGCTGGAATTTGAGCCCAGGCACTCTGAATCAAGAACGCATATTCTCAATTGTCATGAGAGAGTTGCTGTGGGTCAGAGGACCTGGCTAGCAAAGCACATACACTAGGTTGTTTATGTGAAACACACACACTAGGTGTCCTATGTGAAACACACACACGAGGTGTACTAGGCTTCATTGGAAAATGAAGCAGCTCTTTATTACTAGCAACTAGTCATGCATCCAGCATCCTTCCTCACCCCACACCACCACCCGCACCACCACAGACAGGGCTGTCTGGATAAAGCTGAGATAAGGAGTAAAGCTTTGCCAGGAGGTCTGCGCAAGGCTTTCTTACCCAGCACTCCTGAACCTAAGATGGTGAGACCCTCAGAGCAGCCCCCGCATGACTTACCCTCTCGGGCTCAGGCCCAGAAGCTGCATCCAGGGTGGGGTGCCTGGCTGGACTAACAGGTGGAGGAGGCACAGAGCCTCTGTTCCTGCCTTTAAGATACAGACACCCACCCACTAGTACGATCTGTTCCAGAGAATATCCTTACTCTGTTCACTCCGACTATCAACATCTCTTCCTGTGGGAGGGGCATGACTAGGGAGGGATTAGAGCAGGGGCAACCCCCAGGCATGAAGGGAAGTAGAGTTCTTTCTCATCTCTGAGCAGAGAGGAACTATGGGCAGGGCATGGAAGTATTTTCTCACTACATTGTGGGCTCACCCCCTGTGCTGGGCACAGGTGGTACAAGGAGAAGAAGCTGGGGTTCCTGTCCTAAAAAGATTCGCAAGAGGGTGAAAGAGACCACAGACTTCTACATGAGTAATACAGCCCAGCAGGGTTGGATGAGCTGGTTGGGTGATGGCAGAGGCTTCTCAGCGGAGGATGAAGGCCTTGGTCCCTTCATCTGAGCCAGGTTTTGAAGAGTATGTTGAAGTTCTCCACACAGAGAGGATGGGAAAAGAACCCAGGAGTTAGATTCAAGGCCCCGAGCACAGCAGCCACATGGGGTCAGGGGTTCTCAGCGGCTGCGTGAGCCTGGGGCACAGAGTCCAGGCAGGAGTGTGAAGAGTGAGGCTGGGAAGACAGGCTGGACATCAGACTGCAGCGGGCCTCGTGTGTGACATGAGGGAACTTGGCCTTTTTTTGCTTTTGATCAGCAATGAACTCAAGGATAAGTTTTGAGTTACTTGGTTTTCTTCAGGGGGAGGGGAGAGTTGTGGCTTGCAGGCTTATACAGTCACATTTTTTATCTAGAAATTTATTCTGACAACCGATCTGAAGAACTCGTTGTCATTCAAATAATTATTTGGCACCTACCACATCTCTGACACCAGTAAGGGGCTGGAGAGACATTGGCAAACTGAATAGAAATGATCCTGGCCATCTTTGAGCTCACAGGTGGGCAGAAAAAGATGAACATTAAATAAGTATTTAATTCCAGTCATGACAAGCTATGGAGGAAGAGCCTAGCTGGGGGTGGGGGGGTGAGTACATATGTCAGGGCAATAGATAATCTGGGGATGGCAGAGAAGGTTGTCCTGAATTTGTGATGTGGAAGGTGAAGAAGTGAAGCCTGAACAGAAGTGTCTGCTCACGGGGGCAGGAGGAGGGTGTTTCAAGTGGAAGTGACAGCATGTGCACAGACCTGGAGGTAGGGAGGACTGCGGCACAGCAGAAAAACACAAAGGTGGCCCATGTACTTGGAATGCAGCGAGCCCGGAACAGGGTGGTGGGAGAGGGGCAAGTCTTAAAGTCATCATAAAGATTTTAGACTTTATCTTAATATCAGGGTCAAACCATTAAACAGTTTTAAGCAAAGTAATAGGAACCCATTAGAGTTTTATCCCCATTACATGGAAAACTTATCGGGGAGAAGGCTTCATGAAGGCAGAGGGGTCATTAGGAGGCAGAATCGGCAGGCTTTGGGGATTGTCTTTTTTGAGGTGAAGAGGAAAGGGAGACGTAAGTGAAACATGATTCTGAGGATTTGAGCTTAGAGAAAGGGACAGATGGCAACTTCGGATCAAGAGGGAGCATGCAGGAGAAGGAGCAGATGCTGGCAGGAATCAGAAATGTCTACACAAGAAGAAATCCTGCAACCTTTATTGTTACAGAACCAGAGAGCAAAGGGGAATTTCCAAAGAGGTGGGAGAGGATCTGGGCTGGAAAGAGGCCCAGAAAGGTGGTAGGTGGAAGGTCCCCTGGCACTCCAAAATTCACTACTTGTACCTCCAAGGGAAGCTGTCAGGGAGGAGTTGGGAGCTCTCCCCTACCTTGACCCCGCAGAGGTGCAAACTTACTTCCAGCTGGCTAGGTAAAGTGGAATCAAAGGCAGAAAAGTTCCCCACTGGCTGACATTTTGGGGAGCTCACAGAAGGGTGAGTTTCTCAAATCCAATCCCAGCACCAATGAGGAGCTGAAACATATTGTACCCATTAGAAAAGAAATGCAAATCAGAAAGTCAGGCATTTGTGTCCATGACAACAGGGGGAACGTATTTTGGCAAATCTGAGTTCATTTATATTCAAATAAATATTTCAGTCTATGACTCTGGCACTTTTTTTGCATGAGATATTTCAGAACCATATTGAATGTTGCTCTCATGCTAAAAACTTGAGAATTAAAATGAGGTCCAATTTCAAAGTCATCAGGCTCCAAGATTTTGAGGTTGGTTTTACCTCCAGGAATGAAAAAGAATGATAAAACTGGAGAGTGATTCAGCACATTTGTACAAAGACTTTTGGAACTGGAAAGGCCGGTTCAATATTATCCCATGCAGCCCTTTCTTTGTAAAAATGGGACAACAGGTTCATGTGAGGCCAAAAGTCACATAGCAAATCAATCTAGAACTCAGGTCTCCATCAGGCCAATGCTGTCTCCAGCACATCAAGCCTGATGCTGGAACAGGAAGAACGGCAGGTGTAAGAAGACTTTGACACATCATCAAGTTCTTCTCTTTTAAGGTAGGATGTTGTCTTTTAATTAGAAAAGTAATCCATGACCTTTGTGGAAAATCTGTACATTGTGTTACAGAAAACTTCAAAGCTATTATCTGTAGTAAACCCTATAATTCTCCATACAATCACCAGCAGCATTTTAACACATTTCCTTCCAGCTTTTTTTTTGTGCATATGTCTTGTACGTAGTTGAAGTCTTAGTATATGCACAATTTTGCATCATAAGCATTTCCCTGAGTCATTAAAAACTTTTTCTATGCAAAGAAAAAAGTTAATGGATAAATATTATTACACCCTATAAAAACTACAAATTTCCTAAATCATTTATTTAATTCACGGTTGGATATTTAGGTAATATCCAATTTTTATCATTTAAATAATATTTTGTTGGATATCTTTATGTTTAAATCTCTATTTACATATCAGATTATTTCCTCAGACTAGATTTCTAGACATGGAATTATTGGGCTAAAAGGTATAAGCATTTTAAAAACTCCTGATGTATATTGTGTTGCAGAAAAGGTTATATCATTGCTAGTGCAAGGTAAAATGCAAATCTCACCACACTCTGACCAACACATTAAGCACCGTGCCAGCCTTCAAGGAGCACACAACCCAGCAAGGGGTGCAAAGAAAATGGCCTAGATAAACAATCTGCTACCATAATTTAGAGGAATAAGGAGAGATACTCGCCCTTACAGTGGAGAAATATTCCTAATTACACGCTGACTCTGCTCTCTGGGAGAATCTGCCACTCTCATTACTTTCTGTGCTTCCTGACTTGGCTTTCAGAAGTTTCTCCTTGCTGATTGTCTTCTGTGGCCCCATCTGAAGTGGGTTTTGTAGAATATTCCCTTTTTTAAGGTTCTGTAAGTTTTGCAGCTGCTTTCTTCTGTGCACGCTCAGGAACTCCAGAGGTGTTTTAAGACTAACCAGCCAAGTCGCTCTTGAGTTCATCTCCTTCTGGTAATACACTGCAAAAGCAGAAAGGAAAATCCAACTCATACTATTGCTTTGACTCTTTCCAATGGTGTTGCCCTAATATCGCAGGCTCAGGAGGCACCTGGTCTCCCTTCAAGTTATCGTAGGTGACAGTTTCACAAAATGGTTTGCCCCTGTATGTCATGGCTTTCCATAATTCCAGCTCCAAACCCAGTTTCCTTGCCACCTGCCACCTGACCATCAAGTCAATGTCATGTATTTTAGGTTTTTGTAACAGCAGCACCCCACTTCTGGTAACAAGTTCTATATTAAAGTAATACTGGCTGCTGCAGCATAAAACCCCCCAAATCTCAGTGAATTAACACAACATAAGACTTTTTAAAGTCCTAAAAGGGGGGCTTAATCTGACCAGTGGACTGCTCTTTTCCATTAGTGATTCTGTTTCCCAGGTTCTTTTTATCTTGTGGCTCTGTCATTTTCACCCCTGAGCATATACAGTCATCGGGCTCATCTGTATCAAGCTGGTAGTGGGAAAGAGAATGAAAAAGTGAATGTTAGATATTTTTTAATGGCCAGGTCCGGAGCTTACATTAATTTCACTGACAATCCATCAGCTAGAACTTAACCACACTTAACTGCAAAGGAGGAGGAGACGTGTAGTTCATCCTCAAGCCAAGAGACAAAATGGTTTTTGATGAACTCATGGCCATGTCCTCACTACTTTTCACAGTCTACTCTATACCTGAATGGTTCATCTAATTTCCCTCACTTATTCCTGGCCCTGTCGACAGAGCCTGTCTTTAATTAAAATGTTGGTATTTGAGTCATCAGTGATTTTTTTCATTAATTTTAATTTTTAAAAATACTACATTAAAATATTATGCCTCTTGATTACTGAGTTTTTTAGCACCCCCTTAAGTTTGGCCCACTCTTGACCCAAGTCCCAGCCCTAGAATCAGGAAGAGGAAACCCGTTGAGACTGATTTTTTCCACAATTGGAGAGAAATACATTCCACTTACCTCTCTTTTGAAAGAGCACCTCACCCATGAGGGTTCTCCATCATTTATTACTCATGTATGTGGAAATAGAACTAGATGTGTAGTCAAAGCCTACCATGGACTGGCTGTGTGGCCTTCCACAGTTCCTTGACCTGTCTGTGTGTGCTTGTTCATCTCTTCAGTGGGATCACAAATCCTGGGTCATGGCGTTTCTGAGGTAAAGCATGAGAAAGACCTCAGGGCCAGGCTCATGGAAGGCAAATAATAAATACTGGCAGAATCTGGGTCCAAAGTGTTTATTGAAAAGCCCAGCCTGGGCCAGCTTATGTAGGAAACACCAAACAAATATCTGCCCTCATGGATTGTATACCTTAATAATGAGTGGATGGAAAAATGTATGTGCAACACCTCGAGAAAGAATCAAGCCCCTTATAAATCTACTGCCACAGAGGATCCAGGTTGTAGTCTCAGTGACTTCTTCAATGTTTGCTTATTTAAATAGGCTGCTTGGTGGAGCAGGGGGAGCAAAGGGGCAGGATGTGGGGGGAGCCCAGGATGAGATAGGGCGGGTGGCAACATCATTTCATTTTAAGGACAGTAATTCTCCTGGCAACACTCATTAACCTGAAACCCCACCATGCCTCTTACAAATACCTGCTAGAAGCTCTTTCCAAAAGTACCCACGGTCCTTGCCACAGAACATTTTTAGCACATTTAAACAGGAACTTTGAGCATGGATTTAAAGTGGTCTTATGACATCATGTGTGGAATATATAGAAACCTTCCATGAGCAGATTTGATTGAGCCTTATTGTTGACAGCACATCTGTCTGGAGCAGCTGCAGGGGCCAGGCACTATTCCGGGCACTGTGGGCAGAAGTGGAATGAGAGACATAGCAGAGGCTCCTGCAAGGTTTACAGTCAAGGTGGGAAGGCAGGATAGACACATGGAACAGAAATACGCCTTCATTCGTCAGAACTCTGGGCTGCAAATGACAGATACCCTACTCAACTAGCTTAGGCAAACAGGACGTTGATTATGAGAATGCTGGTATGTCTAACAAAACCTAAGGAATAACCAAAGCCAAGGACTTGGATGTAGCCAGATCTCTCTCCCTCTCCCATCTCTCCCTCTCTTGTGTGACAGGCACATTCTTTTGTCTCCTGTAGCCTAGTTTTCTCCTTTCACCCAGGGGAAAACATGGCTTCAGAGCTTGAGGTGTCACGGCCTCGGCTACTCCTGAGGCCATGACATCGATGGCTCATTTTGAGACAGGTACCACCTCTTGAATAATCAGTAGTGTCCAAGGGATAGAAGGACAGCACACCAGTGTGGCAACTCCCATGGTGATTGTACAGATGGGGAGGGGAAGTTCCTAGAAAAAGGTCTGGAGAGAACCACTGAGAGCCACACAGGACTCTGCACAATGAGAACCAAGAGAGAGACGTTAACAGGAGGTCAGAGGAAGAAGCAAACACAACTCTGTAGGACCTTGTTAGGCAGTGTTAAAGGGTAGTGCATCCGGGGGGCCTCTATGAAAGATACCAACTATACTGTGTTTCCTCCCTTCTCATCTCAGGGAAAGCGGGGAGCTGGTGGTGAAGGGCAGAAATAAAGTCCTTAGCAGCCAGCCCCAACCAGCTCCCTATGTGCCAGATGCTATGATAAGCCCTTATATATATTGTCTCAATTAATCCCCACAGAAAACCTGTGAGGGAAAAAATGAGTATCCCATTTTACAGATGGGGAAACTGAGGATAGCAGAGATTAAGTAACTTGCCACAGATCACACAGCTGTAGGTGGACGAGCCAAGCTTTGAACCAGGTATATGTGTGACACCATGCTCCATGGCCTGGCTTGGCACCCCTCCACTGCTGCACCTACCCAGACAGCACTGATGGTTTCTAGGTAAAAAGATGCCTCAAGAAACCATCTACCAATCCCCCTCTAGAACACTCTTTTGAGAACGTGGATTAGTCTGGGTCCAGACAGAATTAGATGTGCCAAAAATTTATTAGGGAAGCAATGGTGATAGAAAATGGGGAGCGTGTGCCAGGCATGGTGGCCCAAGGCTGTAATCCCCCTGTAATCTCAGCACTTTGGGAAACCAAGGCAGGGGGACCACTTGAGGTCAGGAGTTCAAGTCCAGCCTGGCCAACATGGTGAAACCCTGTCTCTACTAAAAATAAAAAAGATTCACTGGGCGTAGTGGTGCGTGCCTGTAGTCCCAGCTACTTGGGAGGCTGAGGTAGGGGAATCACTTGAACCCAGGAGGCAGAGGTTGCAGTGAGCCAAGATTGTGCGACAGAGTGAGACTCCATCTCAAACAAACAAAAAAAAAAGAAAAAAAAGAAAATGGGAGGGTTCCAGAGAGGCTGGAATGTAGGTCTAACCCCAAGTGGAGAAAAGGAAGGTAGGAAGATTTAGTGGAAACATTCTAGACTGCCATGGAGTTGTAAGAAAAGTTTGGCAGGCTGTCAGAAAGGTGTCAAGCTACGGTTACCCATCCGAAAAGCCCCAGGTCTCCCAGGAACCAAGTCCGCCCCTCAGTATCCCTGCCACGCTCTGATCCCTGGGAATAGCCCACAGAAGCATGCAGGAGGCAAGCTCAGGGAGGAGCAGCTCTGGAAGGATTTGAGAACTCAGCATGGGGGCTGCTGGTCAACCCACTCTGAGATATTGGAAATCTCAGAGGTGCATTCCTACCACCACCACATAAGGGCTGCCTCAAACTAACACCAATTTTTAACCATTATCTGGAAAATATGACGGTTTTATACCCATCATGGGAGATCAATAAGTGATTTAAAAAGTCAATGATAATTCTTTCTTTTTTTTTCCATGATTGAGGAGTGTAATTCTGTTTTCCCTGTTTATCATTAGAAAGTTCCACTCTTTTCTTGCCTTTATCTTCCTTATTATGTTCATACCAAATAATGCTGTTGCTGTGATTTCTTTTGGGGTCTGGGGCCTTCTGATATTTATTTTCTTTCCAAGTCTATGTATGGTTCTAGATGTGGTCCCAGAATGCTAGAAACTCTACACCGTAAGGCTTTAAACGCTGTCCTGCTGTGAGCATCAGAAGCACTTTGAACTTCTTCTGCCATAACAACCGTCCCACTTCACTATAAGTTCTTGCTTATATATAATAAACTAAACTCCACGAAGGCAGAGACTGTCACTAATATGTTGTATTTCTAGCTCCCTAGCATGGGCTTGTTTCAAACAATAGTTCTAGAATTAATAAATCACCCAGTCTAATCTCTTATATTTTCCACCAAATACATTTGATGATTGGTTGACGGGCTATTTTTACTCAAAGACGATCTAATGATATTTCAACATTTCCAATTGATCAATTTTACTTAAGAATGTACGATTTCCCCCATTACAAGCAAACTAAACTCTATCTGTACTTTCTGGGCAAGGGCCCCAGGAGCCTCTGAGACAGGTACACTCCCTGCCATACCTTATCCCACCATTACCAGCACCAAAAACCCCACCATGACTACTACTGTGACACCTTTGGACTGAATAAAGGGAGCATCTTCTTCTGTCCCATGGAGAACCTTAAGAAGTTTGCAGATGACAGGATTTTGAGAAGTGGAGCATAACCAAGGTTGAGACTCAAGAGGATATATACCCAAAGTCAGTGAGTAGGCTGGATAGCAGAGGGAATGATGGAAGTCTACAGGCAGGAGACTAGATATGAGACCATGACAGTTACAGGTGAGAAACACAGCCTTACATTTGCTAAGTCCCTATGTCGTTTAAAGGGACATTAATTTCAACGTCATGATCAAACTCTTAAGTCAAATTGAAAACCGAGGCTTTTCCACTCTGCTCACCACAGGATGTTGCAGGTAGGAAGCCTGCAGAGAAGAGGGGCATGGTAGATCTTCTTCTTTTCTTTTTTCACCTATGCCCCTCCTCCTCCTATCCTATTTCCCAGTCACCTTTCTGACCTCTCCAGGGATAAAGTGAAAAGAGGAGAATGAAGTAAGGGATCCAGAATGTTCTGTTTCGCCTGCTACATGGAGATCCGGCACTGCTATTCTCTAACGTAGCGGATGTTTAAAGCTGACTTCTTTCCTTTCTCTCATGGGCTCTTTGAAGATGCCACTCTCCCTGCGGTTCTCCTGACTAGGACAGCAGTATCTCTGCTTAAGGCAGTCATTTGCCCTTCCTCAGTTGCAAAGCATTGGGTGACACCTACAGCTGCTCTCTGCTGAGGTCCTTTTGCCTCTCCAGGTGGTTCTCCTGGACAAGACCTGACAGTGGCTTTCTCTCTCTTGCATATTCTCAGAAAACCCTCTTGCATTCTTTTGCCTTTTTTATCCCAAAAGATGGGAGTGCAGGGCCTCCAAACACAGTCATTTCTGCTGGGCTGTCACAGGCTGTTCAGTCACTCCCTTGCTCTTTAGGTTTTTCAGATGTCCTCCAACTAGAGGGGGATGTATGTGAAGCTTTCCATGTGACCCAAGAGAGCCCTTTCTCAAGGCTTGAGGCAAGAGGTGAGCATCTCCCATCCCTCCCCTTGGGGCCCACAGCACAACAGCCTCCCTTTCCAAAGCTCCTCTCCCCGAGGAGGACCTCTCCTTGTGGTCCCCTCATTTGGTTTAAGGTTAAGAAGTAGCAGTTTCCACCCCTCCAGGGAAATGGGGGATTGCATCCATAGCACAGCTTTCTCTGAAGAAATCATTTCCCCAAATGCTCCCCTGATCTTGACTCCTCTCCTTTTTGTACTCTTAAAGTGGGTGAGGAGTTCAAGAGTCGTCAATCATCACCTTTGAAAAATTTCCCCATGGTCTAGCTCTGCATTCTCCAACATGGTAACCACTAGTCACATGTCGAGCACTTGAAATGTGGCCAGTCGGAATCAAGAATGGCTTATAGTACAAGATACACAATGGATTCCGAAGAGTAAGTACAAAAGAAGAATATAAATACACAGCTCTCTAATAATTTTTAGATGATTATGTGTTAACATTATAGTGTTTTGGACATATTGGGTTAAAATACATTATTAAAATTAATTTTCCCTTTTTTACTTTTAAAAAAATGGCTACTGGAAAATTTAAAGTATGTGGAGCTCTTAGAAATGACACAAAAAAGCATGATCCACAAAAGAAAAAATTGATAAATTGGACTTCAAAAAACTAAAACTTTTGCTCTGCCAAAGACACTAAGAAGATCATTAAGAGGCAAGCTATAGACAGGAAACTATTTTCAAACCACAAGTCTGACATAGGATTTGTATCCAGAATGTATAAAGAACTCTCAAAACACAGTAAGAAGAAGCAGGTAAAGGACCTGAACAGATACTTCCAAAGAGGAGAAGAGCAATCGAGTAAACATATAAGATGTTCAACATCAATAGTCACTAGGGGACATGCAAAATAAAGCCATGACAAGATAACACTTCATCCCTGTAGAATGGCTAAAATAAAAAATATCAACAATACCAAGCACTGGTGAGGATGAGGAGCATTTGGAACGCGCATAAATTTCTGCTGGGAATGCGAAATGGCCCAACCATTATGGAAAGAGGTTGGATAGTTTCTTAAGAAGTTAAATACACACATACCATCTATACCAGCAACCCTATTCTTAGGTATTTACCCTAGAGAAATGAAAACTTATGTTGACACAAAAACCTGTACCCAAATGTTCAGAGCAGCTTTCTGTGCTAGCCAAAAGCTGGAAACAACTCACATGCCCTTCACTGGGTAAATGGATAAACAAACTGTCGTACATCCACACCACAGAAAACTATTCCACAGTCAAAAGGAACGAACTATTGATAAACTCAACAGAGTGGTTGAATCTTAAAGACATTATGCTGAGTCAAGAAAGTCAATCACAAAAGGTTACACAACGCATGCTTCCATTTACTTGACATTCTTAAGAAGACCAAACTTGGTGGGGGAAATCAGTTGAGTGCTGCCAGAGGTGATGGGTTGGAGTAAGGCGGAATGCCATGTGGGTAGTTCAGAGAAAAAGTTTTGGGGTGATGGAACTGTTCTGTATCTGCCATCATAGTTACACGTATTTATTACGTGTTTAAATTCATAAAATGGAACACCAAAATATAGAAAAAGTTCATTTTACTATATAATTTCTTTAATTTTATTTTTTAAAAATTTCAAATTTCATTTGTGGCTAGCATTATATTCCTGTTGGACCATGCTGGTCTAGCTCCTTTTTAGAATGTCCTGTTTGGTTGACTTGAACCCGAGTAGGAACTTTCACCCGACATCTGCTCCCCCGCTATCTCTGCACTTTTTACAATGGCAATATAATTTCTTGTTCAGTTGTCCATCCCCACTACTGAACTGTGGGCACTCTGTGGGCAGGAATATGTTCTCTCTTACCTCTATGCTCAGTCACTGAGACAGAGTAGGGCTTAGTCACATTTGTTGAATGAATGAATCGATCAACAGAATACACGTTTGAACATTTGGAAAATTAAGATAAAATATTAAATGTGACGCTTTTTGAACCCCCTCTCATCCTCTGATGATCACAGGCTCCCAGGCTTGGCCCAGGATCCTTAAGAGCTGAGGCTGGGCGTGAGAGTGCGCCTGCCCAGCCTTCAGCCATAGGACACAGGGGAAAGGGGGAATTCATGCCCAAGTCCAAGGCAAAGGCAGCCAAAAGATTCACCAACGAGGTGGAAGAGAAGCAGTAATGGAACCTGGAGCCATGGAAGAGCCAGAGAGAGGAGGCAAGACGGTCACACAGTATGGAAGGCAGGGTGTGTGAACGAAACCTTCAGGGAGGGAAGGAGTCCTTAGTCCACATGATCAGCTAGCATTACTAATTCCACAGTTTATTATTCTTTGGAAGGTTGATATACCAAAGCAAATGGGGGAAATGTGATGTGTGCTGTCACAGATACAAAGTGGCCATGTTTTCAGCCTGGCACATTTTCCAAGGCAAATGAAAATTGTTATGAAAACAATTTATACCCAGCAGACATGGATGATTGCCCATGATGACCTTTTGCCGGAGAAAATGTCTGATAAAGAAAAAATGTGAGCTCATTAGGATAAATTAGAAAAAGCAAATGATTGCTCTTAAATTATGGAAATTCCAAGACTGGTGACTCTCTCTGTCCTTTTAGGACATAAAAACAATAAAACATAAAAAGAAATTGTTTATTCAGATAACGAGTGTTACAATTTGTGTGAATAGATGCAGTTTTGTTTCTTGGGAGTTTTTAGAATAGAGGTTTTTAGTAAACTAAATGAAATTTAATTGACTTATTAAGTGTGCTACGAATTCCTCCATAAATCTAGTAACAACTAAAGGAAAAAGAAAAAAAGCAGTGAGAAGGGACAAAATTAACTTCACTTTCTATAAATGCTACCCAAGGAATATTTCCACCAGTGCAACATAATAGAATTTGGGGCATAATGTTAGAGCTTCCACTCGAAAAAAAATGGATTCGCAGAGTTGCAGATTTAAGGTGAGGGAACAGAGGGGGGTAAAGACATCACTCAGGAAACCTGTAACAGCCTCCTACTTCCCTGATAGTCACCCACAGGCATATAGAGCTTCACAGTTTATAAAACTGTGTTTTCATGTACATGATCTCCTCTATTTCACAGCAACCCCTCTTATTCATATATGCCCCCATTGCACAAGTGAGGGAAGTGAGATTGGGCAAAATTAAGTGGTTCATCAGCTAGTAAAAGCAACAGGCAGGATGAGAATTCAAGACTATCCATGCTCTCTCCCAAGCAATCTATTGCCCCCGCTCTATCTTAGATACCCTTGATGCACCGGAACTAAAGTTACCGGATTCATATATGTCTCTGTAGGAAAAAGCAGGGGGTGGGGCAAGGGATAGAAGCAGGGGAGGAAAAGAAGCCTTTTCCATTCAAACCCATCAGGGGTCTTAAAACAGTACTCAGTAAAGAAATGTGTATTGGAAAGGATAACCTGACTCCCACATCAGACAGTTCCAAAATCTCAGTGTTTAAATGCCAGGAAGGTTTATTTCTCTTTCATGATAGTGTTCAGTGCAAGTCTGTGGGTGGGACTCTGCTCCATGCAGTCATTCAGGGACTCAAGCTCCTTTCATCTAGTTGCTCCAACATCTCTTAGGGACTCAGAGTCCTCCACTGGATCACTGAAAAGGCCAGAAAACAAGGGAGAAACAGAACATGGAGGGTCTCTTGAGAGGCCAAGTCCAGAAGGGGCACAGTCACTTCTGCCCATGTTCATCAGCCATGAGTCACATGGTCCTACAGGCCAGGGAAATGTAGGGTGTCATGGAAGGAGGGGGGAAAACACAGACGCTGATGGAGAGAAGTCCTGCCATAAATTTTTTAAGTGTTTCTTTGAGTATAAAGTATTTTCCCAAGTGCCTTGGAAGAATATTCTGTGAGCCCCTAGCCAGCCCTGTATTCCCCAAGTGGGACCACCTGACTACATAGGGCTAGACACAGGACTTTTATTTTTTCAGGTTGGAGGAAGTGGACCTTTCAGGCTTATGGAGCAAAATCTCTCTATATATTTTCTTCCAACATAGCTGAGTAAAAGGGCAAACAGAAATTTGAAAGCGATGATTGCTTCCTTTGTGGGGGGAGAAGGATACCCACTGAGTTGGGAACATATATGAATTCTGATTTGCAATCATTTCCACTATTTATGAGGTCACTGGACTTACTCCTGCTGAGTCCAATTTACAAAGAGCTTTGGTTGGATCAGGGGAAAAGAATATTAGAATCCTGTTGACTTGGTGATGGCCAGAGGACTATGGATACCAAATGCAAAGAATGTATCAATAAACTGCAAGGAAGCAAAATCCTCGACATCAACTCTGACATACCACATCCAAAGGTGCAGGAAGATATATCTTTCCAGGGAAACTATCGATGTTGGGTGCACCAACATTGCTATTTGACTACACACCCCAGGCACAAATAGCGGAAGTTTCCAAATAAAAAACTTGTTAGAAAAAAATCCAAAATGCCTAAGATAAGCAAAAGAGTTTTCCTTATATCATCATCGTATTTCACTCCCAAGGCAGTTGTAGGATGCTGATGCTGTCTGATCATTGGTGTCTCTGCTTCTTACCCCCTCTCTCGAGTTCTATCCCCAAATAGCCAACATTCCCCTAAATATCCCACAGGCATATCTATTTCAGCATATTCACATCTGAACTCATCCTCCCCAACCCACCCCCAGCCCCGATGGCTGCTCCATCCCCTTCCTCACCACCTCAATAAATGATGCCGCCCCCTCACGATCACCTGCACCAGTGACCTAAGAATGAAGAACGCCTCCCTCTCCTTCAACACTGCTCCAATCAAGTTCAGCCAATTCCACCTCCCACATGTGTTTCAAATCTGTTTTCTCTTCACCATCCCCACCGCCACAGCCCTCCTGGATGAGAGTACTGTCTCCCAGCTGAATTTTCTGATGGGAAACTGCCACTCCACCCCACCCACACTACTGCTCGGCAGCAACCATGCAGAGTGTTAGTAAGGTTGCTTCTCAGTCTGTCCCCTGAAGCCCTCACAGGTACAATCTCCTGGTCATTCTGCCCTAAGTCCACACACCCTATGCTTTTGCAACATCAGGTGACTTGCAGTTCTCCTTTCTCTTGACTTTGATACTTGCCAATATTGTCTCTGCTTCAAATGCTCCCCCACTTCCCCACCCTTCCTCTATGTAGCTAACACCCACCTGTCCTTCAGCACTGAGGTCAGCTCACTTGGAAGCCTTGCTAGACGCCCCCAGACTCATGTACAAGCTGCTCTTCTGAAGGCTCGTCTCTTCTGTTCTTGCCTCTATCATAGCTCTTGGGATGCTATGGGGTCACCAGTGACCTTCCTTCCCACCACCCTCCCCACACCACATTCTGTCAGCTCCTTGAAGGCAGAGACACTGTTGTCTCAGCTCTCTGGTCACCAGCACAATGTGTAGGAAAAAAAGGAGGCACTCAGTAAATGCTCAGTTGCTGAAGGAGCACATGAATTAGTAAATAAATTACGTAGAAGCATAAAACCCCATTCAAATGGATTCATCCATCACGTGAGAAGAAGGGGTGGTGAGAAGCCAATCTTGAGGCATGAATCTCTCAGATGAATCAAACAATTAGGAAAATTCAGAGTCACCATGTGCCCAAGAGGTATGGATTATCAGAGAAATAAAACATATTCACTCAGCCCACAAACCAAACACTCAGTCACGCTTCAAGTACACGCTTTGAAAAAGATTCTGTGAAAATACAAAGCAGATGCTGTCACTGATACCATAGTCAAACAGGATAAACCCGGAGGGGGAAAACAAAATCCTCTGTGGAAACGTCTGTTGTAGTCAGGATTGCTTAATGCCAAGGATGAGAGGCTCACGCAAACTGGGGTGAATAAAAAGGTGACGTGGGGTTGGTTTGTTTCCCAAAGTAAGGGTATGCAGAAATGAGAAGCACAGCTCTGGACAGAGGCCTCTTAGACGCAGAGGCGGCTCTGACGCTTTCCAGCTGTGAGACCAAGCGAGCCTGTGTCCTACACTCTACACTGGGGTGACACTAGAACCTACCATAGTGTTGTCACAAGCATGGTAGGAGATTATGCAGGTAAAGGCTTAGCATGTTTGTGGCACATTAATTTTATTTATTTTATTATTTCATTTTATTTTATTGAGACGGAGTCTCATTCTGTAGCCCAGGATGGAGTGCAATGGCGCGATCTCTGTTCATTGCAACCTCTGCCTCCCAGGCTCAAGCCATTCTCCTGCCTCAGCTTCCCAAGTAGCTGGGATTACAGGTGTGCACGACCACGCCCAGCTAATATTTGTGTTTTTAGTAGAGACGGGGTTTCACCATGTTGGCCAGGATGGTCTCAAACTCCTGACCTCAGGTGATCTGCCCGCCTCCACCTCCCAAAGTGCTGGGATTACAGGCGTGAGCCACTGAGCCTGGCAAATTTTATTTTTATTCAGGAGAATGTTCTAGAATCCTCTCAGAGGAAAGACAGAGAGGACTCCCAGGAACTAGTATTTCTCCATCTCACCTTCTTGGCAGCTTTGCCCCATTTACGTCCCTGCCCAAGCTGCCTCCTTCCATTTGGTGTCTGCTCCCTCACACTTCAGCTTGTTCAGAGCTCTGAGCCTCCTCAGTTTCCCAGCTCAGCAGCCCAGGCAGGTTCATTCTCCCTGAGCAGGAATACTTTATTCCTGGGAGAAAGACAATGCTTGGAGCAGCTGAAGATCGAGAATACAGACCAGGGCCAACCAGCTGTGGTCGAGGGGAGAGGGGAGAGGAAGAGGAAGGAGAGGTGAAAGAACTCTCCTTTATGTCTCATAAGTTTTAGGTCATCTTTCATTACCATGAGTTTTAGGATCAAAGAGACCTGAGTTTGAATGCTAACTCTGCCATTTATTAACTGGGTGAGCTTGGGTACACTATTTAATTTCTTTGAGTCTTCAAGGCCTATTGTTAAGTGAAGATAATCCTGTATCTTTTCACCTTGTAGCATTCTAAAATGGGATGTGTCTTACAATTGATGAATGTATTTAATGCGACAGTGTCCCCCACCTCCCAAAAAATTAATAAATGCATGTCTTAGAATCATGGAATTACATAACCAAGAACTACTGCATAGGAGGGCTATACAGACCGTATGAGCCAATACAAGTAAATGCTTAACAAAGTGTCTGGTGTATAGAGAAATCTCAGTGAAAGACCTCCACGTAATTACACACAGGGCACTAAGACCCTCTCCCAGTGATCAGGGGCTTGAGTAGAAGAGGCTACTTTTGGAAGAGTATGTGCCTTCCTGGTGGTGACTGGCATCTCCAACACATTATCAACCAGGTAGAAATCTAGTAGTTTGAGAATTAGCTGAGAAGTAACCATGAATTCATGTATAAAGCCTACTGGGAGCGGGATGTGCTAAGAACGCTGGGGCTTAGCAGTGCAGTGCTGAAGCTTAGCCTACAGAGCAGAACTTGACTCACTGTGTGACCTTGGATAAGCCTTGGTTGTTCATGTGCTTCAAGAGCTGGGATAAGAAAGCTAAAATAGGATGAGCGTGGTGGCTCACTCCTGTAATTCCAGCACTTTGGGAGGCTATGGCAGGCAAATCACTTGAGATCAAGGGTTTGTGACCAGCCTGGCCAACATGGTGAAACCCTGTCTCTACTAAAAAAAAAAAATACAAAAATTAGCTGGGCGTGGTGGCCAGGTGATTTTCATGCCTCAGCCTCCCGAGTAGCTAGGACTACGGGTGTGTCACCTGTAGTCCTAGCTACTCGGGAGGCTGAGGCATGAAAATCACCTGATCTAAGAGGCACAGGTTGCAGTGAGCCGAGATTGCACCACTACACTCCAGCTGGGGTGATGGAGTGAGACTTTGTCTCAAAAGAAAAAAAAAGGGAAAGCTAAAGTAACACTACCTACAATGGCAAATGCTGATATGAAAATGTGTTCATTTCTAGCATTGCTATATTTTGATAAATGCAGCTGGACCAATAAGCAGTAAGCAGCATTGGGAGTGTGTAAGCCAACAGGTTTCCCAAGAAGCAGACCCACTGAAAGGTATGTGAATGCGGGTGGTTTTCTGGGAGATGAAGGAAACACTGGCAGAGAAGTGGGGGAAACTAGAGCAGGAGCATTATTGTGCCAGTTATTTCAGTGGGCAGCAGAGCCTCATTCCACTAAGGAAACTCAGTGATCCAAGCAGACATGTACCCAGAGTTATCCCATCCCCAGCAAGTAAGGAGACTGGGGCATTTATTTAGTATTTCCATTCTTTGACATAACTGTATCTCTTCAAGCTCAGTATGTTAGTCTAGGTCCAATCAGGAGAGGAAAAAACATGCAGAAACTTGAACAGAGAAAGCTTAATATGAGAATTACCAACTATAACAGGATTAGTTAAGGATAAGTAAAAAGCATAACACAATTAGTAAGGTATAAGTTAAAAAAAACTCTAACGCACACAGGAGCCGGGCACGGTGGCTCATGCCTGTAATCCCAGCACTTTGGGAGGCTGAGGCGGGCAGATCACGAGGTCAGGAGTTCGAGACCAGCCTGCCCAACATGGTGAAACCCTGTCTCTACTAAAAATGCAAAAATTAGCTGCATGTGGTGGCGCACACCTGTAATCCCAGCTGCTCAGGAGGCTGAGGCAGGAGAATTGCTTGAACCTGGGAGACGGAGGTTGCAGTGAGCCGAGATTGCGCCATTGCACTCTAGCCTTGGGGACAGAGTGAGACTCCATCTCAAAAACAAAACAAAACAAAAAAACAGGAATAGCACAAATAAGGATCAGCCATTACCTCACCGAGGGCTGAGATGGAGCATCTAAAGAAGAGCTCCCAACCCTTGTGCTAGGATCCAGACCTTGCTGGGGAGGGTCTAGGTGGGTTCCATGCAGAGGCAGAAGGAATGGGCTACTTTCCAACTCTATGCTGTGTTTTGGACCTAGAATCTAAAGTGCGTAATTTTAGGTTATTTTCTTAAAATTCTGTTCACGATTATCTTGCCATGGAATACAAAAAGAGAAAAGTGAACACTGGGTTTGTTCATATGCTCCAAGAGCTGGGATAAGAAAACTAAAGTAACTTTACCTACAATAGCAAATGCCAATATGAAAGCATGTTCATTTCTGGCATTGCTATATTTTGATGTACTAAGATAAATGCAGCTGGACCCATGAGCAGTAAGCTCTCACTTCTGCTAAAGCAATATTGGGACTGTGTGAGCCAATAGGAAATAAGCCTCCCCTTTTAATGTAGCCATGTTGGATGAGATGGACCAATGAGGAGCCAGTGCCCACGTCTGACTTCAAGAGCAAGGGAATACTTTAAATGAAATGAGATCTGGACATAGGCCAGGACATAGGATTTATGAGACCTGCTTATTTAGGTGCCATCTTAAGACTCAACTCAATTGATCAGTATTAAGAGGAAGTTGTCTCCCTTTGCCTGACATTTTCAACTCAGCTCAGAAGGGGATCATCTAGCCACACTCCACCTCCCCTCTACATCCCTGCACTTAATTCTCTTGATGTGGCAGAGAT
This sequence comes from Ateles fusciceps, assembly GCA_036589455.1. Taxonomy (NCBI): domain Eukaryota; kingdom Metazoa; phylum Chordata; class Mammalia; order Primates; family Atelidae; genus Ateles; species Ateles fusciceps. The sequence continues at coordinate 10,214,022 of JAZHEH010000733.1, forward strand.
GGTTGACCTGATTGGCCAAGTGTAGACATTCACTGGACCATATTTTATTAGTGGGGACAGTTTCTATGTTTAATGACAAGAAGTAGAACATCCTCTTCCTCTCGCACACTGGGCTCTTATCTGCTTCCTGGGCAGGAGCAGCTCTTCTCTAAGCTCTCTCTAGTCTACCCATGACTGAGGGAATAAAGCAGAGTGCCTGTGTCCCCTGCCAGCTCCAGAACTAGAGGAGGATCCTGCTTTATGCTCCACCACCTGGGTCTGTTTGTTTCGAAGGCTCAGCCATAGGTCTCTTTGGATTTCAGAAAACATCCCCAACATCCATATGATAAATCCTCATTTAGTTCATGACACCTGCATTGGTTCTAATTAACATAAAGAAAACAAGAAATTAGCAACCTCAGCACAAAAAGACCAATGATAAGAAGACCCTGCTTCTGACAGAAGGAAAAGGGAGGAAAGATAAAAGACTTTTATCTTTCAATGTTCCAGTCACACCCAGAGCCCGCTGGGATGCACATCGTACTTGGCTGGGGGAACACTCTGAGACCTGCCCGAATTCTAGCCTCCCTAAATTAACAAATTCCTGAAGTCAGGTGCCAAAAAGTAATTTAGCTGTGCTCCAAAAGCAGCCACCTTCATCTCAGAGGAAGGAAGCCTGATCTTGAAAGTAGCTTCCCTAGGCTCAGGAGTGGACACTGGAAGGACAGGATATTAGCCCTGTGTTCCCATCCCATCCCAAATAAACGGGCCTCTGTCCCAAGATGGTGCAGTTATGTTGCTTAATTCCACCATCCCGTTTGGGCAGGTTGGGATGAGATGTTTCTCAGCTGCCCTATTCCTCTTGCTAACTCTGAGGCTACCTGTTATCTCTCCCTAACCCTTCCTGCCCTAGAGGCATGTGCCTTCCCCCCTGCACCATCCTGGTCTCCCTCTGCACTACACCCACCTTCTTCAGCATAAAAATGAAAACCCCTACACTGGTTAATGTCCACTCAGTCTTCATGTCGAAAATGACTTCCTGGTGAAGGTCTCCCTGAACCTACATGGTTCCCCATCACGTGTTCTCATAGCTCCCTTCGCCTCTCTTCTGCAGCCAGTCGCCACTTCCGATTGAATATTTGGGGTGGATGACTGATGCCCTCCGCCCCCACCCCAGAGTGTTAGCTTCATAATGACACAGACGCATCTGTTTCACTCACTACTAATTTCACATACCCGAATTTAGGAGGCATGCACTTTGGCCCATTTGGGCTACGATAAAATACTTTAGACTGGGTAATCTATAAACCACAGAAATGTATTGCTCATTGTTTCAGGGATTAGAAAGCCCAAGATCAAGGCATCAACAGATCTGCTGTCTGATGAAGGCCTGTTCCCCCTGTTCCTCATAGACAGCAGCTTCTATGTGTCCTCACATGGCAGAAGAGCAAAAAGGGGCTAGCAAGCTCCCTCAGGCCTCTTTTATAAGGGTGCTAATCCCGTTCATGAAGTCAAAGCCCTCGTTACCTTATCTCCTCCCAAAGGCCCCATTTTTTTAATACTATTGCATTAAAAATTAGGTTTCAACATACGGATTTTGGGAGGATGCAAACACTCAGACCATAGCAGCATGTCATAAAGAGTTGAGGCTGGGTTTAGTAGCTCACACCTGTAATCCCAGCTACTCGGGAGGCTGAGGCAGGAGAACCACTTGAATCTAGGAGGCAGAGGTTGCAGTGAGCTGAGATCGTGCCACTGCACTGCAGCCTGGATGACAGGGTGAGACTCTGTCTCAATAAATAAATAAATAGTTGAATATAGGCAGAGTAGTTAAGGCTCTGCAGTCAGACTGGCTGGGCTTGAACCCAGATCCAGGGGGGATAATGTGGAATAGTAATTGTTGGAAGGACTAAATGAAAACATTCACGATAGCACCCAACACACAGTCAGCACTCAATAAATGTTTGTGAATGTTAGTATTGTTGCCATGAGTCCCGTGTGAGTTGGCAGGATGGGTGAGGAGCATATGTAGACACTATTCAGTGGGGGTTACTGGTGTATGCGTGTGCACTGGGGCATTGGAGCGTGGGCACTGCCTCCGTGAGTGCCACCCAAACAGAAGGCACGGAAAGGCACAGGCTCATGTTTTGGAGAAGGCTCAGTTTATCAACCTTGCACCTGGCCACAGCATGTTCCCTCCAGGGCAGGCTGACTTTGGAATTGCCTCTCATTGATATTTCACGGCCAGATAAGTGGCTGTGGATGAACTGGCACCATGAGAATGGTGTCATCAAACTGTCGCCTTAAGGTAAGTCATGCTGGGAACAATGGGGTGAGAATACTGAAATGGATGCGCCTATGCCACCTGTGATCATAGGTCAGAGTGAGAGAATGATGCCCATCAGTGAGGGCCACAGTGGTTTCCAAATGTGTTTGCAGTAACAGAGACCTTTTACCAGGAGAGCATCCTACAAAAGACCCAGGACATAAAACCAAAGGAGCAAAACAACTTTGGTTGAACCAGGTGCTCTGGGCCCAATCTCCTCAGCCCCGCTTCCAGCCCTCAGGGATCAACTGGACACCTCCGACACTGGGAGTGAAAATTCATGTTTGACCTCCTTTCCACAGGACACGAGAGGGTGTCCTGCCTGCAGTGAGCTTCAAAAGCTCTGCGAATGGACATGGCCCCTGCTGAGTGCACCTCTCATCCTCCCACAGCCTCTCCTTTCTCCACTATGAGACCCCGGGTGCTTCTCTACCCAGCTGAGCTGAGCTGATCTGGACTGTCCTGGGCTTTGGTAGAGATGGAGACACATCTACAGCGGCTATGCACATTACTGCTCTGTTGCATGTGACCTGTGCCGTCACACAGGGCCCAGCTCTGAGAAGGGACCATGCTTAGTTTAATGCTTTGCTGTTGTGAAATTCATACCAATTTTTAAACAAGGACCCTCACATTTTTATCTTGCTCTGAGCCCTGCTACTTATGTGGCTGGCCCTGGCACTCTGGAGGCATGGCCTTTCCCTCTGAGCTTTCATCTTTCAAGCTGATTTGGGGAGCTGGGGATGGGGCAGAACGGCTCACTGGAGCCCTCCAGCAGGTCTGAGTAATCGAATGGCCCAAAGTAGACTTGTGGGCCTTGAAGACAGAAAGATACTCTTCTTGGTTCCCATGCCACCTACCAGCTGTGTGAACACAGGAAGTCATTTTTCCTCTCCCAGTCTCAGTTTCCTCACCTGTCAATGGAGACAACATTCTCCTCTCCCAGATGGCTATGGGATCCAGTGGGATACCAGATGGCTCCCAGTGTTTTTGCCATCACTGATTTCCTCTTCCTGTGCCTCATTCTCAAAGGTTTCTTTTAGAGATTCCTGGTGCCATCTGTCACACTAGCCACTGCTGCAGGCTCTGCTTACCAAGGTGCAGACATACTAGGCTAAGCCCACAAGCTCAGGAGAGGAGGCTACTTTCAGAAAGGCTTCCCTTCCAGCAGCTTCTTCCCACTGGCAAGCCCATCCACCACAAGACCAGAGTAACCTTTCAAAAACATGATGAATTTCCAGCTTCCTCCAGGGTTAAAGCTAAAGTCTCGAGTGCAGCATTCCAGTCTTAGCAAGTTGAGCCTCACCTTCCCCTCCAACCTCATCTCCTTCCTATCATCACCTGCACACAACACAGTGAACTTCTCAGGAACATAACTCATTTTTTTACACCTCCAGACTTTTGTTCATGTTGGTACTTATCCTAAGACACTCTCCCTGCAACTCTGTCCTCAAAAACATCCTCCTTGAAGATGCAACCCCTCTCGGAAGCACTTCCTGCCTCTCCCTCTACTGCCCATTTGGTCCAGTGTCCTCCCAGGGGGTCCTGCAGACCCTCACTGGTAGCACTAGTCACTGTGAGTCTTAATGGACTGTTTATGTATCTGTTACCATGGAAACATGGTTCAGGGCATGGGCTCTGGAGACAAACTACCAGGGTTCAAATCCCAGCTCCCCCACTGCCCAGCTACATGACTTCAGCAAGTTCCCTAACCAGTCCATGCCCTGATTTCCTCAACTGCACTACGGGGATAGGAAGAGCACCCACTTCCTAGGGTTGCTGCGGAGAGTATATGAGTTGATAAACTCACAAGCACTCAGTAAATGTCTAGTTATCATGATTATCCCTCAGTCAACATCCACACACCTCCAACTACATGCAGTCACTGTGCAAGGGGCTGGGGATTCAGCAGCAGACAAGACATTGCTGCCCCCCACTGAGTTCCCCATCTTACAGTTGTGGCAGTTTTCAAGCAAATGGCCACAAATTCTTTGCCTTCTTCCCATTGAGAGGTGGGAGCAACATCCCCCTCTCCTCGAGTCTGGGAGGGCCTGTGAGTGCTTCAACCAGCAGAGTATCATGAGGGTGCTGCTATTTAACTTCCCAGACTCGGTCATAAAAGGTCACACAGGTTCTCTTCAAACACTCCTTCTGCACCATCCACCATGGAAGAAGTCTAACCACTTGGAGACCATCATACTGGAGAGGCCATGCATCAGGCCTCCACTAAACATCTCTGGCTGTGCTCTCGCTGATAGCCAGCATCAACTGCCAGCCACATGAGGGGCCTTCTTGGGTATCCAGTCCAGCCAAACCTTCAGATGATGCCAGCCCAGTTGAAAACTGAGATAAAATGGTTGTTGTTTTATACCACTGAAATTCAAGGTAGCTGTGCAGCCATTGCTACTGCAATGTGGGCTCATTTTATCATGGGCTCCTTGAGAGCAGAAGCTGTATTTCATTCATCTGTACCTCTAGTGCATGTACTGTGTCTGCCCCCCCATTCGCTGATAATCCCTCCATGTACACGTTATGATAGAGGAAGCCCAGAAGGCTGTTACAGGTAAATCTGCAAGTAAGAGACACATACAGATCATTTAAAGGTGTTCATAGACACACTCCTTGGAACTGGGCTCTATTCTTCCAGGAAAAGCTGATTAGTTTAAGAAATTTGGTTACGGTAAATTGCCACACGTTAGGTAAGGTAGGCAGAATAATGGCCCCAAGATGTCCATGTCCTAATTTCAGAATCTGTAAACACGTTATGTCAAATGGCAAAGAGGAATTAAGGTAGCAGATGGAATTAAGGTTGCCAGTCAGCAGATAGATAATCCTGAATTATCCAGGTGGGCCTAACATATTCTAAAGAGTCTTAAAAGTGGAAGAAGAGGACCAGAAATTCAGAAGATGTGATTTGGAGGAATGTCAGAGAGATGCAATGTTGCCGACTTTAAAGATGGAGGAAGGGGCAGTGAGTCAAGAATGTGGGTGACCTCTAGAAGCTGGAAAAGGCAGGGAAATTACTTTCTCCTGCAGCCTCCAGAAAGAAATGCAGCCTGGTCAACACTGTGATTTTGGCCCAGTGAGTTCTGCACCACACTTCTAACCTACAGATCTAGAAGATAAGTATGTGCTGTTTAAAACCACTGAGTTTGTGGTAAATTGTTACAGCAGCAGTGTGTTAAAAAGCTAACAAACCACCTTCATACCAATGTCTTGATTCACCTTTCTCTAACCAACTCCATAAGGGTCCCCCATTCTTTAAAAAACAGGCTGGGTAGGTGCAGTGGCTCACACCTGTAATCCTAGCACTCTGAGAGACTGAGGCAGGAGGATCCCTTGAGCCCAGGAGTTTGAGACCAGCCTGGGCAACATAGCAAGACCCCACCTCTGCTACAAGATTTTAAAATTATCTGAGCATGGTGGTACACACCTGCAGTCTTAGCTACTTGAGGGGCTGGAGCAGGAGGATTACTTAAGCCCAGGAGTTCAAGGTTGCAGTGAGCTGCAATCATGCCACTGCACTCCAGCCTGTGCAACAGAGCAAGACCCTATCTCAAAAAAATAATAATAAAATAAAATAAAAGCAAGCCTCTTTACTCTTTACTTCTGCCTGTCTCCCCACAACCACATGCATGTTAACTCCACACTTTGCACTGGACAGGTAAGAGTAAATATTTGCTGAATCAATTAATACCCTTATTAGCCAAGATTTTGGAATACCCTGATTCTAGAATGTTGTTAATACTGAAACGATTCGGAAGATTCTAGGGTGTTTCTCTGATGATTCAGAAGAGTCTTTTGTAATTGCAACCCACAGGTCATAATCACAGGAAACAGTATGCAAACACTCACCCCCGCCCCCACATTTACTCTCCGTTTTCCTGAATGCTCTCAGGAACCTAAGAGAAGGAGGACATTGTTGCTGACTTGGGGCAATGGCAGCAGCTTCCCAGGAGCTTAGGAGCTGGGCAGTCTAGTTCCAGCTCCACCACTTCCTGGCTCTATGGCCATGGGTAAGTTCCTAGCGCTCAGATAAAATGAAGGGCTCGGCCAGGCGCAGTGGCTCACACCTGTAATCCCAGCACTTTTGGAGAACAAGGCGGGAGGATCATTTGAGGTCAGGAGTTCCAGACCAGCCTGGCCAACATGGTGAAACTCTGTCTCTACCAAAAATACAGAAATTAGCTGGGTGTGATGGAGGGCACCCTGTAATTCCAGCTACTTGGGAGGCTGAGGCAGGAGAATTGCTTGAACCCGTGGGGCCGAGGTTGCAGTGAGACAAGATCACGCCACTGCACTCCAGCCTGGGTGAAAGAGTGAGACTCCGCCTCAAAAAAAAAAACGAAGGACTTGGACAGTGTTATCTCCAAAGGCCTTTCTGATGGCAGATTTCTGGCAACTCCTTTCTGGCATTTGCCAGAAATGTCTGGCGTTTTATAAATGCTCAAAAAATTAAGACTTGCATACTGGCCCTTTTGTTGATGACTGACACATCTGGTATTTGGGTTTCAATGTTGCCTCCTAAGGACGAATTGTAGAGAAATATACAATCTTGTTTGGAAATATGGCCTCATAACTCAGTTTCTTGTCCTGTGAGGGAGGCCTGCAAATTGGAGGAAGGAGTCACAGGCCTCAGGGAGTCATGAGCACACAGGTGCAATGGAAAGAGAGGGCCACAGGCAGCGGAAGGCTGAGGGTTATCACTAACGCTTCAGAATGGGACTCCAACCTGGAGACCATGGTTTATATCCTTGTCTCCTTACTCTGGGCAAATCATTGCCCGTCCCTGAGATTGCTTCTTTATTATAATAATTATTATATTAGTATTAAAATAAAAATTATTATAAAATATATCATACAAAAGAAGGTTTAAGACACACATGTACTGTCTGAAGAATAATCATGAAATGAAAGTCCAGTAGAATATTGGCCATGTCTCAGAAGCTTCCTCTGTGCTCCTCCCCGATCTCTCACCCTTTCCTGTCAATTCCACCACACCCTACAGTAAACACTACTTTCAATTTTGTTTTAATCAGTCCTTAGACTACCTGTATAGTTTTACCTTCCCTGTATGGATCTTCAAACAAAATATGATTTTACTTACCTGTCAATGAACTTTCTTATAAATGGAATCATACTACAGATATTCTTCTATGACTGTCCACTCTCACTCAAAAGAGTGAAACTCATCCTAGCTGATATACATAGTAGTAATATACTCACTTTTACTTCTGAATAGGATTCCACTGTGTAAGTTAACACAATTTCTTTATCCATTATTCCGTACATAGGCATTTTGGCTAAGTCCATTATCTTTGTTACTCTAAAAAATGATACTATGAATTTTTTTTTGAGATAGCATCTCACTTGTTGCCCAAGCTGAGTGCAGTGTGCAATCTCAGCTCACTGCAGCCTCCACCTCCTGAACTCAAGTGATCCTCCCATCTCAGCCTCCTGAGTAATGGGACTACAGGCACGCACCACTGTGCCCCACTAATTTTTGTATTTTTTTGTAGAGGCGCAGTTTTGCCATGTTACCCAGGCTAGTCTCAAACTCCTGGGCTCAAGCAATCCACCCGCCTCGGTTTCCCAAAGTGCTGGGATTATGGGCATGAGCCACCACAACCAGGCAACTATGAACATTTTTGTACACATCTTTTGGTACCCCCATATAAGACACCCTTTCGAGTATATTCTGTTAATGGATATGTTGGCTCATAGCATATGTGTGTATGTTCAACTTTGTAGACAATTCCAAAAAGTTTTCCAAAATGGTTGTACAAATGTACACACCCTATAGTAGTAGACAAGGGCTTCTGTTACTCCGTATTCCTCCAAATGCTTGGTATTGCCATCTTTCTCATTTTCAGCAATCTGATGGACATAAATGGTATCTCGCTGAGGTTTTACTGTGCAATTTCCTGATTATCAGTGAAGTTGAGCATCTTTTCATATGTTTCTTTCCCATTTGTGTTTCCTCTTCCTTGTGTTACCTGCATTCATCTTTTGCCCACTATTTTATTACACATGTACTGTACTTACACATTTGCAGTCATTCTTTATATATTCTGGATATTAATCCTTAGTTGGTTATATATGTTGCAAATATCTTCTCCCAGAGTGTGACTTGTCTTTTCAATCTTGTGAGAAACAGGTTCTTAATTCTAATAGAGTCAAATGTATAGACCTTTTTCTTTATAGTGTGCATGTTTCATGACCTCAGGGTTATGAAGATATGCTCATATATTGTGTCATAAAAGTTTTCTAGGTTAGGCCTGGTGGCTCACACCTGTAATCCCAGCACTTTGGGAGGCCATAGCAGGCAAATCACCTGAGCTCAGGAATTCGAGACAGTCTGGCCAACATAGTGAAACCTTGTCTCTACTAAAAATACAAAAATTAGCCGGGCGTGGTGGTGCGCACCTAGGGTCCCAGCTACTCTGGAGGCTAAGGCATGAGAATGGCTTTAACCTGGGAAGTGGAGATTGCAGTGAGCCAAGATTGTGCCACTACATTCCAGCCTGGGCAACCGAGTGATAGGCTGTCTCAAAAAAAAAAAAAATGTTTTCTAGTTTTTCCCTTCACTTTTAATTTTTAACTCACATGAAAGTTATCTTTGTGTAGATTGTGAGGTAAGAACCAAATTCCTTTTTTTTTTTGGTAGGGATAACTAATTTTCCCAGTACTATCAATTGACAATTTCATTCCTTCCCCATCTACCTTATTAAGAATCAAGTTTCCAGATATGCATAATTTGTTTCTAGACTCTTTCTTCTGTCCTATTCATTGATCACCACCCTAATTACTAAAGCTTTATGAGAAATCTTGCTATCTGGTGGAAGAAAATCCAGTTTCTCCTTATTCTTTAAGAGGATCTTGGCCCCTGGTTATACTGCAAAAGAATTACTTTGTTAAGTTCCAACTCTGTTGTAAATCTAATTGGAATTGTATTGAATCAAAAGTCTTGTTTGGGGAATTTACATCTTTAAAATACAGGGTATTTTGTCCAAGACATGATCTATCTACTTATTTAGGTCTTAATGTATTTCAATAAAATTTTATAATTTTCTCCATAAAAAGCTTTCATAGCTTATTATATTTACTCCTAGGTGCTTTCATATTTTGTGGCTAATGTGAATGGTTTATTTCAAATTGAATTTTCCAACTGACTGCTATTGGTGTATAAAAATTGAATTGATTTTTGTATATTGATTTTGTATCCAGCAACCATGCTAATGTCTCATTTTTCTTCTAATAATTTATCTGTAGTTTCTTTTGGATTTTATACATAGTCAATCATAGATCAGCAAATAATAGCTTGTGTTTCTTTCCTCCTAATCTTTATATTTCCTATTTTCTAGGCATATATCTTGGCATAACCATTATTCCCATTTTTATAAATGAAGAAACTGAACCTCAGAGATGTTAAGTAACTTGCCCAAGGTCTCATAGTCAGAAATAAACAAAGTCAGGACTCAAATCGCATTCCAAAATCCATGTTTTTATCTCCTGTGCTATAGATTTCTTTTCTTTTCTCTACTTCAAAAATACATTTGAGGTTTGTAATAGAAAATCTTGGTACATAAAAACAATGACCCACCAGTAAGTGAAATGATTTTTGTTTCTTTAAAAGAAAACGATTATTTTTAATTGAGCAAAACATCGGCATCATCTCAGTGCCAGAAAAAACAGTGAAGGGGGGGAAATAACTGACACATTGGCCGGGCACGGTGGCCCCTGCCTGCAATCCCAGCACTTTGGGAGGCTGAGGCTGGCAGATCACTTGAGGCCAAGAGTTAGAGACCAGCCTAGCCAACATAGCAAAACCCCATCTTTACTAAAAACACAAAAATTAGCCGGCCATGGTGGCTCATGCCTGTAGTCCCAGTTACTCAGGAGGCTGAGGGAGGAGAATCGCTTGAACCTAGGAGGCAGAGGTTGCAGTGAGCCAAAATTGCACCACTGCACTCCAGCCTGGGTGACAGGGCAAGACCTCGACTCAAAAAAAAAAAGAAAAAAAAGAACCGACACATGGTTTTGTATGTGTTTGTTCATTCCATCCAAACAGTAACCAGCATGTTAGGTATTAGTGTCTTGATTTGGCAGCTGAGGAAACTGAGGCTGGGATGAATATAAAAAAGCAACAACCAGACAAAGGAAGTTTTCATGTCAAGCAGACAGCACAATGTATATAATGCATCAAAACAAAGTACTTTAAATAGCCTCCAAGTATAAGTTGCAAATCAGTTTTACAGCCTCAGATAAATACTGAAAGCTGAAGCCTTGGAAAGGCTCCTTGTGTATTCTCTTCAAGTCCATGGAGGCAAAACCCCCCTTTCAGGGTTGGGAAGGAAAATAACTGACAACTCATTTGTTCTTTTCTATTAATTCTTTTTCTTTTCTTTTTTTTTTTTTTTTGAGATGGAGTCTCTCTCTCTCTCCCTGGCTGGAGTGCGGTGGCGCTATCTCAGCTGATTGCAACCTTCGCTTCCAGGTTCAAGCAATTCCCCTGCCTCAGCCTCTCGAGTAGCTGGGATTATAGGCATGCTCCACCACGCCTGGCTAATTTTTTTGCATTTTTAGTAGAGACGAAGTTTTCACCATATTGGCCAGGCTGGTCTCGACCTTGTGACCTTGTGATCCACCGACCTCAGCCTCCCAAAGTGCTAGGATTACAGGTGCACGCCCCCGCACCCAGCCCATTTATTTAATAAATATAGTATTTATGATGGACCACCTATCTGAGTTCTGGAGTTAATGTTAGGATATAGCTGGGAACAAGCCAGGCACAGTCCCTGCCCTCGTGAAGTTTTTCATCCAGCGGAAGACGGGCATGAAACCAGTATTCACTAGTTAGCATCCATGGTACCCAAGCCTAGTCCCCACCATCAGGCAAAAAGAAATCCCGTGTGTGGCTCAAGCAGGTCACGATGTGCTCCAGAGCCTCCCCTGGCCCCGTCTGGAAGCTGCCACAGCTCTGCAGCAGGCTGGTGACCCCCCCTCTCTCCCCTCCTGAGCCCTCATGTTGCTGGGGAGCCTGTCCATCAGAGTGCCAATCGCAGGGGAAATTGAATCCAGGGGCTCTTTCTAGTCATGTTTGCTCACTTTTTTTCTTAGCATGATCTTTGGTTTCATTATATAGGTATTTCTTTTATTTATCCATGCACCAGGAAAGAAAAAAAAAAAAGGTAGGGTGCCCCTTTAAACCAAGCATGAAATGTATTAGGAACCTAAAGTTGAGAATAATGGGCTTTTTTCCCTCCTGGAAAGCTAGCCTACAGGAGGGGGAAAAAAATCCATTCAAATAATTTCGTTTAGTCCTAAGTATAAAATAACTGAAGTCAAGGTGTCTCTGCTGTTATTATTTTTTCTGATGTTTTTGACACCCGCGTGCCGAGTTCTCTGGCGTTCACAGCTTCCAGAGCTGTGAGCTTCCACTTGGTATATTCGTAATACTCCTTAATATTTTCATTTTGATGTAATTTGCGGCCCCAGCTTTTTAAATATCCGCTCTTGTAATAATGTTTAATTTCAGGGGTCACTCCGCCAAGGAGTATATTAAAGCTTATAAAACTCATTTCCAAAGCTCAAATATCAAGCTGTGATCAGGTTAGGAGGGCAGCATCTGTGAATATTTCATCTTTTATCATGCTGATAATAAGGAGATGACAGAGGCACATTATTACAATGAGAGAATTGCTCATTTCAGGCCTGGTGCTGGAAGCTGGGGTCTGCAGTGTGTATTACTCAATAAGAGCAATTCTGATATGAAAAGCAAGTTTACTGAGGCACCACTGTGTCTTATTTGATTGGAATGAATAATATATGGGGCTGCTGTTCGTGCGGCTGCTGGCCGGGGGAGGGGGAGGCTTGCATGGAGAGGTGCACTTGGGGATAGACGGCAAAATAATTTATCAAAGGATGTGTTTTATGGCCTGAAAATAAAGTTAAGATAACCACTGTTTATTAGAATCATTATTTCGGAAATCTGTATTCTGGAAATCTTAAACATGTGCCAGCTTACACATGAGAAAAATCTTGATCCACTCCACTGGCAGAGATGCCTCGTAATTATCTATTTGCACATCGGGGCTGAGTGAATGTGACACCCAGGCTGATTCCTGCCACATTCTCCATTGGCAACTTTCATTATTGCTTTGCATCAAGCCAACTTCATCCAGACGGAACCTTAAAACCCTGGTCTTTCTGGTAGTGAGATGATGAAACATCATCAAGCATGAAAATCAAGCATGAACCACCTCTAATTATTGCCCCCACCCTATAGTGCCTCTGCAACCACACCCAGCCTCCCCTCCTTCTCCTCCCCCGTCATAGGGGAAGAGGGTCTTCTAGGGTCTTCTAGGACTGTCCTCTTACTGCCATGGGTCTCATCCCTCCCTACCAGTTCTCACCCCCCTGTGGTGACACTCTCGCCCTCTCCAGTGTCCTTCACAGCCCTCTTTCAGCTAGCTCCTTCCCCCTCAGCCTACGAACGTGATCCAATCATTTCCACCCTAGTAAAAAAAATCCCTTCCTTACCCTTGCATCTCCCTCCAGCTATCACCCCAGTTACTTTCCTAACTTCTCACCCAAGCGTCTCATAAGAATACACTTACTGCCCCCACCAACTCACGTCGTCACATTCACCCCTCGGTTCATTTCATTTTGACTTCTGTACCCACCATTCCCATGAGACCACTCCACCAAAGTCAGGGATGCCCCCCTAATTACCAGATCCACTGGGCACTTTTCATTCCACACTTAGCTTGCCTTCTCGGCTGCATGGGTCCCCCGATATTTCAGAACAGCTCTCTGCTGTTTCTCCTTCCCAACTCCCTGTTCCTCCTCTGGTTCCTTTCCTGGAAATTCTGCCCTCACTGAAGGTGGCGGTATTTAACAGGAATTCCCCTTTATCCTCTTCTCACACAGCCCTCCCTGCTGGGCAGCAGCATTCATTTTATGATTGTAACTATCACGCTTTGACTTGCAACTTATTAATGGTAATTGATTTGTAATCTAGCCTCTCTCTTGAGCTCCACATCCGTATATCCAACTGGGTACCCTGCTGGAAGTCCAAGTGCAACAGGTGGGGGAAAAAATATTTAATTTTTATTTTAGGTTCAAGAGTATATGTGCGGGTTTTTTATATAGGTAAACTCGTGTCACAGGGGTTTGTTGTATTGATTGCTTCATCACCCAGGTACTGAGCTTAGTACTCAATAGTTATTTTTTTCTGCTCCTCTCTCTCCTCCCACACTCCACCCTCACAAAGGCTCCAGTGTGTGTTACTCCCCCTCTTTGTATCTGTGTGTTCTCTTCATTTAGCTCCTATTTATAAGTCAAAACATGTGACATTTGGTTTTCTGGAAATTTTAACAACCAGCACAAACATACACACACACCCTGCTACTCCTCCTCCTGATTTCTCTATCTTGAGTGAAGACAGAACTCTAAAAGCAGTCACCCAAGCTGAGATACAGACCAGCATCCTCAACACCTCCTTTCCCTCAAGTCCTGTTTATAATCTGTCATCAGGACAAATTTATTCTTTCCATATTTTTCAAAACAAATAGATCTACTGTTATTTCTGATTATAAAAGTAATACATGCTTATTAAACAGTTTCCATGATGGATATCTCAATTACTCTGATTTGGTCACTACGCATGTATACATATACTGAAATACCACATGTATCCCATAAACATGTTAAATTTTCAAACCATACAGAAACAGACAGAGAAGGTAAAAATCACCTGAACTCCCTCCATGCACAAATAATCATTGTTCACATTTTATATAAGTACATATAACCTTTTTTAAAAAAATTGTAAAGTTAGTCATTATTGACTGAATGCCTACTCTGTGTCAATTATTGTGTTAGGCACATTTATACATACTTCCTTTATTATACAAAAAAAAAGTGATGTAGCTATATCCACAATATCTTCCATTTAACAAGGGACATATTTTCATCTCAATAAATATAGCTCCACATACTCCATTTAAATAGTTGCATAGTATTCCACTGAGTGACTATAGCACAATTTGTTTACTTAATCAGGTCCTTACAGATAGGTATTTAGGTTGTATCCAAAATTTGACTTTTTTTTTTTTTTTTGAGACAGAGTATCACTCGTCACCCAGGCTGGAATGCAGTGGCATGATCTCGGCTCACTGCAACCTCTGCCTCCTGGGTTCAAGCAATTCTCATGCCTTAGACTCCCAAGTAGCTAGTATTACAGGCATATACAAACATGCCTGGCTAATTTTTATATTTTTAGTAGAGAAGGGGTTTCACCATATTGTTCAGGCTGGTCTTGAACTTCTGACCTCAAGTGATTCACCCCCCTTGGCCTCCCAAAGTGCTGGGATAACAGGCGTGAGCCACCGTGCCCAGCCCCAAAATTTGATATTATCTCTCATTTACATTCTTATGTATAATATTTTCTCACCTTTTCAATTGTGCTGTAGAACAAATTCCTGGAAATGAAACTGTGGGATGAAGAATGTGCACATTTTTAAGGCTTTTGATAACTATTAACAAATACGCTCCAATGATGTCATACCAATTGCTCTGTCAATAAGATGAAAATTTTCTTACACCTTCCTTTATACTGAATATTATCAACTTTGTTAATCCTTGCCAATCTGCCAGGTAAGATTTGTTACTGTTTGTTTTTATTTTAACACTGTTGATGTTGAGCATCTTTTCATACTTTTATTGGTTATTTGTATTTCTTTTTAAATTACTTGTTCATGCCTTTTGCCCATTTATTTAAGAGATTGCTCTAATTTTTCCTATTGATGTATATTAACTCTTCATATATCAGAAATAATCTTTTATCTATCATATATGTGGCATATATTTTTTATCAGGAGGTAATTAATCTAGATTTATGACATCTTAAGAATATCAATTTATAATTTTTATGTAGTCTAATCTAACAACTTTTTTTCTTTATGGCTTCTGCTTTTGAGGTCACACTTAGAGGAGACTCCTACACCACTAAATTATAAAAGGTATAAAGATAATTTCCCAGATATTTTCTTTCAGTAATCCTAAAGTTTTAGTCTATTTTAAAACTTTTCTTTCCAAAGTTTCTCTTAGTATAAAATTTATTAATTTTAACATACAGGAAAATACCCAAATCAGTACAAATGTGAGATTTTAACTGCAAAAACTTATAACCAAAAAAGAAACTCCCAGCAAACTAAGAATTTAAGGAACTGCTTCAACCTGATAAAGGGCATCTAAGAAAAACAAGCAAACAAAACAACTACAGTTAATTAGACTGAATGCTCTTCTCCTCAGATCAGGAACAAGGCAAGGATGTCTACTCTTACCATTTTTATATAACATTGTCCTGGCTCGGTACAATAAGAAAAAATAAAAAAGGAGTAGAAATAAAAGGCATAAACATTAGAAAGGAAGTAACATGGTCTTTTTGGCAAACAATGAAATTCCAGGAAATTCTAAGTCATCTAATAGAACAAATAAGATAATTTAGCAAAATCACAGAATAAAACATCAATATAGAGAAACCCATTGACTTCTAGAGCCTAACAACAAACAATATGAAAATAGAAAATGTTCTGCTGCAGCAGACTTAAACGTATCTGCCCAGCAGCTCTGAATGAACAATGGAGCTCACAGCTCAGCACTTGAGCTCCTATAAGGGACAGACTGTCTCCTCAAGTAGCTCCCCTGACCCCCATATATCCAAAGAGTCACCTCATAAAGGAGAGCTCAGACTGACATCTGGTGGGTATCCTTCTGGGACAAAGATAGCAGAAGAAGAAACTGGCAGCAACCCTTACTGTTCTGCAGCCACTGCTGGTGATCCCCAGGCAAGCAGGGTCTGGAGTGGACCTCCAGCAGTCCTACAGCAGGTGGGCCTGACTGTTAGAAGGAAAACTAAGAAATAGAAAGAAATAACTTCATCATCAACAAACTGGATGTCCACTCAGAGACTCCATCTGAAAGTCACCAACCACAAACACCACAGGTAGATAAATCCACAAAGATGGGAAGAAAACAGTGCAAAAAGGATGAAAACATCTGAAACCAGAATGCCTCTCCTCCTACAAGGGATCACAACTCCTCACCAGCAAGGGAACAAGGCTGGATGGAGAATGAGTGTGATGAATTGACAGAATCAGGCTTCAGAAGGTGGGTAATAAGATACTTCTGTGACCTAAAAGAACATGTTCTAACCCAATGCAAAGAAACTAAGAACCTTGAAAAAAGATTTGATGAAATGCTAACGAGAATAAACAGCTTAGAGAGGAATATAAGTAAATTGATGGAGCTGAAAAGCCAACACGAGAACTTCATGAAGCATACACAAGTCTTCAACAGCCAAATTGACCAAGCAGAAGAAAGGATATCAGAGATTGAAGATCAGACTCAATGAAATAAAACGAGAAGGCAAGATTAGAGAAAAAAGGGTAAAAAGGAATGAACAAAGTCTCCAAGAAATATGGGACTATGTGAAAAGACCTAATCTACGTTTGATAGGTGTACCTGAATGTGATGGAGAGAATGAATCCAAGCTGGAAAATACTCTTCAGGATATTATGCAGGAAACTTCCCCAACCTAGTAAGGCAGGCCAATATTCAAGTCCAGGAAATACAGAGAACACCACAGAGATGTTCCTCAAGAAGAGCAACCCCAAGGCACATAATTGTCAGATTCACCAGGGTTGAAATGAAGGAGAAAATGCTAAGGGCAGCCAGAGAGAAAGGTGGGGTTACCCACAGAGGGAAGTCCGTCAGACTCACAGCAGACCTCTCAGCAGAAACCCTACAAGCCAGAAGAGAGTGGGGGCCAATATTCAACAGCCTTAAAGAAAAGAACTTTCAACCCAGAATTTCATATCCAGCCAAACTAAGCTTCATAAGCGAAGGAAAAATAAAATCCTTTGCGAACAAGCAAGAACTCAGAGATTTCATCACCACCAGGCCTGCTTTACAAGAGCTCCTGAAAGAGGCACTAAACATAGAAAGGAACAACCAGTACCAGCCACTCCAAAAACATACCAAATGGTAAAGAGCATCAACACAATGAAGAAACTGCATCAACTAACGGGCAAAACAGCCAGCTAGCATCGAAATGGCAGGATCAAATTCACACATAGCAATATTAACCCTAAATGTAAATGGGCTAAATGCCCCAATCAAAAGACACAGACTGGAAAATTGGATAAAAAGCCAAAACCCATCGGTGTGCTGTATCCAGGAAACCCATCTCACATGCAAGGATACACAAAGGCTCAAAATAAAGGGATGGAGGAAGATTTACCAAGCAAATGGAGAGCAAAAAAAGCAGGAGTTGCAATTCTCACCTCTGATAAAATAGACTTTAAACCAACAAAGATCAAAAGAGACAAAGAAGGACATTACATAAAGGTAAAAGGATCAATGCAACAAGAAGAGCTAACGATCCTAAATATATACACACCCAATACAGGAGCACCCAGATACATAAGGCAAGTTCTTAATGACTTACAAAGAGACTTAGACTCCCACACAATAATAGTGGGAGACTTTAACACCCCATTGTCAATATTAGACAGATCAACAAGACAGAAAATTAACAAGGATATCCAGGACTTGAACTCAGATCTGGACCAAGCAAACCTAATAGACATTTACAGAACTCTCCACCCCAAATCCACAGAATATACATTCTTCTCAGCACCACATCGCACCTACTCTAAAATTGACCACATAATTGGAAGTAAATCACTCCTCAGCAAATGCAAAAGAATGGAAATCATAACAAACAGTCTCTCAGACCACAGTGCAATCAAGTTAGAACTCAGAATTCAGAAACTAACTCAGAACCACACAGCTTCATGGAAACTGAACAACTGGCGCTTGAATGTTGACTGGATAAACAATGAAATGAAGGCAGAAATAAAGATGTTCTTCGAAACCAACGAGAATGAAGACATAACATACCAGAACCTCTGGGACACATTTAAAGCAGTCTCTAGAGGAAAATATATAGCAATAAATGCCCAAATGAGAAGCAAGGAAAGATCTAAAATCGACACCCTATCGTCAAAATTGAAAGAGCTAGAGGAGCAAGATCAAAAAAACTCAAAAGCTAGCAGAAGACAAGAAATAACTAAGATGAGAGCAGAACTGAGGGAGATAGAAATACAAAAACCCTTCAAAAAATCAATAAATCCAGGAGCTGGTTTTTTGAAAAGATCAACAAAATAGACAGACCACTAGCCAGATTAATAAAAAGAAAAGAGAGAAGAATCAAATAGATGCAATAAAAAACGATAAAGGGGATATCACCACAGATTCCACAGAAATACAAACCATCATCAGAGATTATTACAAACAACTCTATGCACATAAACTAGTAAACCTGGAAGAAATTGATAAATTCCTGCACACTTGCATCCTCCCAAGCCTAAACCAGGAAGAAGTCGAAACCCTGAATAGACCAATAACAAGGGCTGAAGTTGAGGCAGCAATTAAGAGCCTACCACCCAAAAAAAGCCCAGGTCCAGATGGGTTCACAGCCGAATTCTACCAGACATACAAAGAGGAGCTGGTACCATTCCTTCTGAAACTATTTCAAACAATCCAAAAGAGGGAATCCTTCCCAAATCATTTTATGAAACCAACATCATCCTGATACCAAAATCCGGCAGAGACTCAGCAAGAAAAGAAAACTTCAGGCCAATATTCATGATGAACATAGATGAAAAATCTTCAATAAAATACTGGCAAACCAATTGCAACAGCACATCAAAAAGCTTATCCACCATGATCAAGTAGGATTCATCCCGGGGATGCAAGGCTGGTTCAACATACACAAGTCTATAAACATAATTCACCACATAAACAGAACCAAAGACAAAAACCACATGATTATCTCAATTGATGCAGAGAAGGCCTTTGACAAAATTCAACAGCCCTTTATGCTAAAAACCCTCAATAAACTAGGTGTTGATGGAACGTATCTCAAAATAATAAAAGCTATTTATAACAAACCCACAGCCAATATCATACTGAATGGGCAAAAACTGGAAGCATTCCCTTTGAAATCTGGCACTAGACAAGGATGCCCTCTCTCACCACTCCTGTTCAATATAATACTGGAAGTTCTAGCCAGAGCAATCAGGCAAGAAAAAGAAATAAAGGGTATTCAAATAGGAAAGGAGGAAGTCAAATTGTCTCTATTTGCAGATGACATGATTGTATATCTAGAAGACCCCATTGCCTCAGCCCAAAATCTCCTCAAACTGATAAGCAACTTCAGCAAAGTCTCACGATACAAAATCAATGTGAAAAATCACAAGCATTCCTATACACCAATAACAGACTTAAAGAGAGTCAAATCAAGAACGAACTGCCATTCACAATTGCTACAAAGAGAATAAAATACCTAGGAATACAACTAACAAGAAACGTAAAGGACCTCTTCAACGAGAACTACAAACCACTGCTCAACGAAATAAGAGAGAACACAAACATATGGAGAAACATTCCATGTTCATGGTTAGGAAGAATCAATATCATGAAAATGGCCATACTGCCCAAAGTAATTTACAGATTCAACGCTATCCCCATCAAGCTACCCAGGACCTTCTTCACAGAACTGGAAAAAAACCACCTTAAACTTCATATGGAGCCAAAAGAGAGCCCGCATAGCCAAGTCAATTCTAAGCAAAAAGAACAAAGCTGGAGGCATCACACTACCAGACTTCAAACTATACTACAAGGTTACAGTAATCAAAACAGCATGGTACTTGTACCAAAACAGAGATATAGACCAATGGAACAGAACAGAGACCTCAGAGGCAACACAACATATGTACAACCATCTAATCTTTGACAAACCTGACAAAAACAAGCAATGGGGAAAGAATTCCCTGTCTAATAAATGGTGTTGGGAAAACTGGCTAGCCATTGTGCCGAAAGCAGAAACTGGACCCCTTCCTACATCTTACACTAAAATTAACTCCAGATGGATTAAAGACTTAAACATAAGACCTAACACCATAAAAACCCTAGAAGAAAATCTAGGCAAAACCATTCAGGACATAGGCGTAGGCAAGGACTTCATGACTAAAACACCAAAAGCATTGGCAACAAAAGCCAAAATAGACAAATGGGACCTAATCAAACTCCACAGCTTCTGCACAGCAAAAAGAAACAGTCATTAGAGTGAATCGGTAACCAACAGAATGGGAAAAAATTTTTGCAGTCTACCCATCTGACAAAGGGCTGATATCCAGAATTTACAAAGAACTAAAACAGATTTACAAGAAAAAAACAAACAAGCCCATTCAAAAGTGGGCAAGGATATGAACAGACACCTTACAAAAGAAGACATACATGAGGCCAACAAGCATATGAAAAAATGCTCATCATCACTGGTCATTAGAAAAATGCAAATCAAAACTACATTGAGATACCACCTCATGCCAGTTAGAATGGTGATCATTAAAAAATCTGGAGACAACAGATGCTGGAGAGGATGTGGAGAAATAGGAACACTTTTACACTGTTGGTGGGAGTGTAAATTAGTTCAACCATTGTGGAAGACAGTGTGGCGATTCCTCAAGGACCTAGAAATAGAAATTCCATTTGACCCAGCAATCCCATCACTGGGTATATATCCAAAGGATTATACATCATTCTACTATAAGGACACATGCACACGAATGTTCATTGCAGCACAGTTTACAATAGCAAAGGCCTGGAACCAACCCAAATGCCCATCGATGATAGACTGGACAGGGAAAATATGGCACATATACACCATGGAATATTATGCAGTCATCAAAAATGATGAGTTCGTGTCCTTTGTAGGGACATGGATGAACCTGGAAGCCATCATTCTCAGAAAACTGACACAAGAACACAAAATCAAACACCGCATGTTCTCACTCATAGGCGGGTGTTGAACAATGAGAACACATGGACACAGGGAGGGGAGCACCACACACTGGGGTCTGTCGGGGGGAAATAGGGGAGGGACAGCGGGGGTGGGGAGTTGGGGAGAGATAGTGTGGGGGAGAAATGCCAGATATAGGTGATGGGGAGGAAGGCAGCAAATCACACTGCCATGTGTGTACCTATGCAACAATCTTGCTTGTTCTTCATATGTACCCCAAAACCTAAAATGCAATTTAAAAAAAGAAAAAAAAAATAAAGTTTACCTATAGAGAAAGCAAAAAAAAAAACAAAAAAGGTAAAAGGAATCCATATTGTATGCTTCCATTTATGTGATATTCCAAAATAGGCAAAACTAGGCTATAGTGATAGAAGTCAGAAGAGTGGTTGCACAGAGGCAATTGTGCACAGGGACACCAGGAAACTGTGGGAAGATAGAAATGTTCTGTATCTTAATTGAGGTGGTAGTTACATGGGTGTATATATTTATCAAAACTTATCAACCTGTATGCTTAAAATGAGTGAGTTTTATTGTACATATGTTTACACCTCAAAAAACTTGATTTAGGCCAGGCATGGTGACTCACGCCTGCAATCCTAGCACTTTGGGAGGCCAAGGTGGGCAGATCTCTTGAGTTCAGGAGTTCGAGGCCAGCCTGGGCAACAGGGTGAAACCCCATCTCTACTAAAAATACAAAAAATTAGCTGGGCGTGGTGGCGCACAACTGTAGTCCCAGCTACTCAGGAGGCTGAGACACAAGAATCACTTGAACCCAGGAGGCGGAGGCTGCAGTGAGCCGAGATTGCACCACTGCACTCCAGCCTGGGCGACAGAGCGAGACTCCATCTCAACAACAAAACAACAATAACAACATAAGTTTATTTAAAAGAATTAGAACCGGATTTTGACAATATCTCAAAGCCAGTGCGTTCTCCTTATATTGCTGGCTCTTTCCTGCATTTTTCCCTTACATTGTTTAGTAAAAGTATTGAGCAACACATGTCATGGCTACATTAATCATGATTTTTTTGATAGCAGAATTCAAATTCAAACTAGTTTAAGAAAAACAGTTTGGCCAACTAGAACAAGTATCCTGGGTGGAACTAACAGTGATGCTTTGCAGGACTCTCGAGTGCATTCCATTCCAAGACTACCGAAGTGCCTGGCTCGCCAGTGCCCCTGGTACCGACAGTGGCAGGTGCAGGAGAGGTGGTGCAGAGCTGCGGGTGGGGAGCCTGGGGACACAGCTTGCCACTGTGGCCATCTGGGAGTGCATCAATTGAAACCATTCTTTCCATTTGTGCTTTTCAGAAAATGCTGTCTGTGAAAGACATGAGGAAGAACTTCTGGGTGTCGGATGTTGGCAGCAGCCATTGAATTGCTTTTCCTAATCATGGGGACTCTAATATCTTTCTTTCTCATTTGGGGAAAACATAGGGAAAGAAGGCAATAAATTCTTTGACCATTAGAGTTACCAGAAGAGATAGAAGATTCTGTTTTGCAACTTAATCCGTCTAGATGAATATTGAAGTGTGCAAAATAATTCCTTTCAAAGCCCATGAGTTGTTGGCTCTACCAGGCTTTTGTTCTTGAGTTCAGGCATTCCGGGTTTAGGGGGTGGGGGGAATGGCAGCATATCAGAATCTATCTAAGGAGGAGACCAGAGTCTACCTCTTGGCATTCACAAAGATACCCAACTACTAATCTGCTGTGTGTACTTAATACAGGGTCAAGCTCTTCACAGTGCTACGAGGAAAGAGGTAGGGAGGGAGGGAGGAAGGGAAGAAGAGGGAGAGGGAGGAAGAAAGAGGGAGGGAGAGGGAGAGAGGGAAGAAGAGGGAGGGAGAGGGAAGAAGGAGGCAATATATGAAACCAGGATTATTCTCCATCCAAACTGACATCTCATTGTTCCTCCATGCCCACCTCCCATCCACGCAGTGCCACATTCACTATGCCTTGAATAGTCCTCTCACATTGCCCTCGCCTCTCCCAGTATCTCCACATTCCCAAATACCACCCATCCTTCAAGATGCAGCTGTGGGGCTGGTCCCAAGACATGGGATGAAGCCACTCTCCATTGCACTCTACTAGGGCACCCGCCCACCCTCACAGACACTCCATTAAAAGACCAGCCCAGCCTTATTAGCAAGTCTATAGCCTCAGCAGCAGAAAAAGTGCTGCTCGTCCCATTTATTGTGCATATTATTCTCGTCAGCGGCTTTTAGAGGATTTTGCTAATGGCTCAGGGACTTACGCACTATCACAATTAAGACATTGCTAATAAATTAACTTTTATAGACATAAATCAGCAGGTATGCTTATTCAGCTGTTACACCTCACTTAGAAGTAGGCTTTGCACCTTAAGATGAAGTATATTTCTATTCAGAAGTTGTAATGGCCTTGTTAATGGAATATTAATTACCTTGGTTGTTGGACAGCAAGATGTCTGTTCTTGCTCTCTTGCCACAAGTGTTCTTAGAGAAAAACATTTTTCCAACTTTGTGTCACCAAGGCTGTTGAATCGCAGCCAAGCCCACTCCACCCTCCCCAGCAGAGGGGCAGAATGAAGTTCACCCCTCCACACCCTGCATCCCAAAGTGGTTGGTTAAATAAAGCCTTAAGCCATCACGAGGATCCTGTTCACCCTCCAGCACTCTATACCCCACAGGAGGGAGTTATGCAAAACCTTAAGCAACCTAAGTGATAGTGTACAGTCACCCTCTCCAAAAGACACTGGGTAGAGAGGAAAGCTATGCTGAGAGTCAGGAGGCCTGGTTTCTCACCACCTTCCTTAGTTTGGGCTGCCATACACTGGATAGCTTAGACAACAGACACTTATTTATCATGGTTCTAACGGCTGAGAAGTACAGGATCAAGGTGCTGGCAAATTCAACGCCTGGTGAGGGCCCGTCTCCTGGCTTGTTGACAGCCACCTTCTCACTATGTCTTCACATGGCCTTTCCTCACTGTGTGCTTATGAGACAGAGAGAGAAAGATATATCCTGTCTCTTTCTCTTCTTATAAGGGCACAGATCTCATCATGAGGGCCTCACCCACACGCCCTCATCTAAATCTAAGGACTTCCCTAAGGACCTACCTCCTATTACCATCCCACTGGAGATTAGGGTTTCCACATATGAATTAGGGGGGGACACAAACATTTACCCCATAACACTGCCACTCCAACAATAGCCAGCAGTGTGACCTTAGGCTGGCCACCTGCAAGCTCTGAGCCTCAGTTTCCCATTTATTACATGGGTACAATAAACTAATCATGGATGAAACGAACAGAAAAACCCAACTCTTAGAAATACATCAATCGTGGACCATTTTGTGATTATCTTTCCAAGACTACAAAAGAAACACCACTCCCCAAGGACAGAAATGGAATTTACCTGTAAGGGAGTAAAATGTTCTGTCAATTATTTGACAAAGTTGTTAATCCAAGAGAAAGATATGATCCGGGGTTGGGGATTATTGCTTTCTGGTGATGCAAGAGGGTTTCTCCAGCACCGATGGGCTGGAGAAGACTGGGCTGCCCCGACCACACTAGCTGGGCCAGAGAAAGCAACACAGCCAACCTCCAGGGTTTATCATCAGC
Source organism: Ateles fusciceps (assembly GCA_036589455.1). Lineage (NCBI taxonomy): Eukaryota > Metazoa > Chordata > Mammalia > Primates > Atelidae > Ateles > Ateles fusciceps. The sequence continues at coordinate 10,238,856 of JAZHEH010000733.1, forward strand.
ATCAGAGATTGCAGCAGCCCAGGTATCCCCAGTGCAGAAAATAGCCACGTTCAGAGCAGTCAACATCTGGGGCAACAGGGATTATCAACAGTACAAGCAAATGGCAATGACTTTTTGAACACAAGAACAGTAGGGCATGCCATGAGAAGAGCTATTCCCTTGCAGAAGGATATTTTCCAGCAGGAAGATAGGTGATAGCTACTAAGTCTACAGAAAATTGATCCATGTAGGGTAGTTAACCCCAGCCCTCGTCTAAGACCAGGTTGGTCCTGAAAACCGGCTCAGCAAAGGAAAAGCCCAGTCAGGATACAGCCCTGTTACTGCTCTGCCCCCAGATCACTGCCATCTTAAGCAAGTCCCCACCCCTCTCTGGTCCTAGTTTCTCTCTCTCAACCCAATGACCTCGAGGTCAGACAGCCTCTGAGAGATGCCAGTTAAAAATGCTTTAGAACATGTTTCACCTTTCTTTTCTTCATCTGGGGGAAAATTCTCAGACCAGAGGATCTGCTGGAATAATTTCGTTCCCTGCATTCATTTAGCGTATCGATTTTCACGTTTTCTGCTTGAACTTCAGAGCAAAGGGCGTGGAAAGCTGAGCCTTTGCCTATTTGATGCAGTTTTACATATTCTCCTTGACTCCGTCGGGTCCTCTTTGCCCTTGAGTTACCCATCACAGACCTGCCCTGATCCCTAGCTAAGGCAAGGCCCATTCTCTCCACAGCTGCCCTGCTCATACATCCTCCACTCCTCCTGCAGAGAGTAAAAGCCCACACCAAAGTGGGATGCAGAGAATGGGGAACAGGCAATGAGAGAACTCCAGAAGGGGGTTGTAGGTATAAGGGGACTGGGGGAAAGCTATGGTTTGCAAGGCTGATGAAACAAAACCAAAGCAACCAGTGCTCCGTGTGGAGCCCGTGGCCTGCCACAGAGCCATGTCTGGGTGAGACGCTCTCATGCTAGCTTTTGAATACTTCAATTTCAGCAGCATCCAGAGCCCCTAGGCTCCTTTCAGAGGTGGAAGAGGAATGAAAGGCCGATCTGTGACAAGATGCCCTTTCTCCCCCATAGCACTTTGTCCTTTGCTCACTCCACAATAAAACTGCAGCCCCAGAAAGTTTCCAGAAACGACCTTTGGAGGTCCCTCAGTCAGCTAGGGGTTATCTGATCCAGGCTGGGCTTAGCTGGGCAACTCCCAGCTGTGGGTTTGGTCTGAGTCTGCTATACATTTCCCTCACTCTCCGGGGTCCAGCTACTAACTGGGTTATGTTCTTCTCATGGCAGTGGCAGCCTCTTGAGGCCTACCTCCAGCTCAAGCTGGCACCCCATGGTTTCTGTCTTTTCCATTGGCCGGCGCAAGTTACATGACCAAGCTCAAAGTTGAATGCCTGGAAAATATACTTTGCTTTAGGAGGAAGAACTGCAAAGTCATGTGGAAAGTACATCAGTACAGGGAGAGGTAAGGTGAGGCCGATAATGCCATCTACAAAAGGAATGAGTCTCACAGTGTTTCCTAGTTGATGGGACACTTTTCTCACACTCTCCTTAATTTACTCTTCATAATAACCCTGAGACACGGAGATTACATCTCCATTTTACAAGTGAAAAAATTAGAACTCAGAAAGAAGAGACATGCCAAGATCACATGATCATTAAACATAAAAGTGGGTACATTAAGTTCTTGATCCAATCTCAAGCCCAGAATCTTTGCCATAACCCCAATTCTGACTTTCCTTAAGGAGATCCTAGGAAACTTAGGATTTGTGAAAAGATCCCCCCATTATTGGTGTCCAGTGACAAATTTTATGGAAGGCAAAAAGGGCCTCAGTTTTCTTAACCTAAAATAAAAGATTTGGAAGAAATCAGGAGCAGCAAAATTGTGGCACACATGCTGCCAACAGCCACTCCCACATTCATGGCAGGCATCACCAATCAATGACAGCACTCTTCCTCATAAGCCTCAGAATCTTTCTCCATACAGCACTGCAAAGAGCCACTGCAATTGAGCTAGGGAGGACACAGAAGATGAACACTATTTGTAAACGTTGTATAAACCTTTCTGAGTCTCACTCAGCCCCAAATGCCTATGATTCTGAAACTAACAACATCGTGGAACGACAGCATGGAAAGGACACTTGGCTGGGATCAGAAGAATTGATTCTAGTCCAAGCTCTGCTATAGCTGTGACCTAGAAAAGACATTAAAACTTCTCTGAGCATTGTTGCATCAGTTTTGTGACCTCGAAAACCATTTACTTTCATTCCATAAACATTAACTGAGTGCCTATTGTGTGCCAAACACTGCTATCAAGGGACTAAAGAAATAAATGAGACATCTATTATGAATGAGACTGCCTCCCCCTAGAAGGAAGGCCGGGGAATCGGGGAATGCTCTGATTTCTGAGGTCCAGTCCAGTGCTAATATTTCACTACCATTAAAAAGCACATGACATTACCATGGGACTCATAGATCCTGCAGGCTCCCCAAGCTTGAAGATCTCTCCCAGGAAAGAGCATGGGGTTATTGATGAGAAGATCTGACCTCAGAGTAGAGATTACCATGTTCTACTGTTCTCCACGGCTCCCGGAGTAAAAGCCAAATGCTATTTCTAAGCCAAACCTTTCCAGGTTCATCTTTCAGATTTTAAGGTCAGACAGACCTGAGTGTGAATCCCAGCTCTGTTGCTTACTCTTCTTATAACCTTGGGTCATCTGTTTACTTGCTGATCATCTGGTTTTCTTACAAGAAAATTGGGAGAATGATCATCACTGTTACATGGGATCACCTTGTGTATTATTAAGCAAGCAACTCTATGCAAATACCTGCAACACACAGATGCTCTGAAAGAGTTCACATCTCTTTCCTTCCTCTTCCTCACATATCCCATGCCCCCAGCTCAGAGCTTCCCACCCTAGTTGCACAAGAGTCCCTGGTGGGCTTTTAAAAAATAGAGATGCCCAAGACCCTCACCCAGGCCAAGGGAATCAGAACCTGTGAGGATGGAGACCAGGGAGTCATGTTTATTGAACCCACTCCCACCCTGCCCCTGCCAGGTGATGTGAAGCACAGTCACAGCTGAGAACCACTGCTCTGGCTGTATTCGTCCAGAGAAAGAGAACCAAGAGAAGATATACAATTACATACACAGACATATATGCATATACATAAGCATATACACACACACATACATGTAAGCTATAGATAAGTATATATGTGCACATATATACAAAGGGATTTATTATAAGAAATTGGCTCACACATTCATAAATGCTGAGAAGTCTCAAGGTCTGCAGTTAGCAAGCCGGAGACCCAGAAGAGCCAATGGTGTAAGTTCCAGTCCAGGTCTGAAGGCAAGAGGCGATCAATGTCCCAGCTCAAAGACAGACAGAAAGAATTCTTACTCAGACTTTTTCTTTGATTCAGGCCTTCAGTGGACTGGATGAGGCCCACCCATACAGGGAAGGGCCACCAGCTTTACCCAGTCCACCCATTCACATGTTATCTCATCCAGAAACACCCTCACACACACTCCCAGATCAATATTTGACAGGACATCTGGGCACCTCATGGCCTGTCAAGTTGACACAAAATTAACCGTCACACTGGTTCAGCCAGCTTTTCCTCACTCCTCAGATAAGACCAGCATTTCCCTACCTCCCTGGCTTTGTCACAGAGTTCTTTCTGCCTAAGGCAAATTTCCCAGCTCCACCTTTGGTGACAAAACTCAACTCAACCCAACACAGATGGTCCAGTGCCCTGCTCCAGGGATCCGCTCATGAGCCTCTTTTGGATTTCCGGAGGAAGAGCCTCTTCAGAATGACCCAGATGGCACCATCCCTTCCACACAAGCACTTACCCTACCCCCTACCCTACCCTAGTTCCCCCAACTCCACAAGGCAGGATGAGCAAATGGGGCAAACCCTGGAGGAACTGTAGGAAAGGGTCCACCCAGGGAATGCTGTTTGGGTCACCTGATACTGTTGTTCAGGGACAAAATAACTGGAATGTCTCCCAACAGTCCTGTGGAATTGACTGAACTGACACAATGGAATTACACAAATTTCTCTTGTTCACACCATCACGCTGGTCCACCTCCTGCAAACTCCTGGCCCCTTGAATGTGACCCCCTTGCTTTATGGAAATGTCCAAGGGTCATGCAGACTCAATGTACTCCCAAGTAATGCTCCTGTGTTGTTTTCTGTCCCTGTCGCCTTCAGAGACATCTCGGTTGGATTCCCCCACATGTCCCTGGCACCAGTGCCCTCAGGAAGAACATCCTTTACTTTACAGAATGCTGTGTTCAGAGAATCCAAACACCACAGTTCCAGCAGTCCCTCCTAATCCAAAGCCATTGTGCTCCCAGGAAAGGTGGGAGGGAGGCTTTTGTACTCCACTCTGTTCTGCCCAGGCCTCTGGGCTACAAAGCCATGCTGCCTGTGCCTTCAGTCCCTGGGCCACTAGAAAACCCAGCTGGCCCCCTGGGACTCCAGCTCCCTGAGCTGGGCACCACTGGACTCCAGCTGCCTTCTCAGTTCCTTATCTCTGCCTCTAGAGTTCTGCATACAAAGCTTGCCCCAGGCCAATCAACCGATGCAATTGGATGAATGCCCAAGATGTGACCTGCCCAGGTTCAGACATGACTGAATTTCCATTTAGGCTTATTGGCAGCACAATAATCATTCTTCAAAATCTAGGCAGAGGAAAGAAACACGTTGGACAGAATAGCCCAGTTGTTGCAAGATGCTATGAGTTTCCTCCCCCACCAGCCTTGGGTTCATTCCCCAGTAGACCCCCTCTCCAGCTCTGTGCATTATCCTTAGAGGGACAGGAGGGCCCTCATCTTTGGGACTCTTCTCCATTCATGCTTTGCGTTATTCAAAAATCTAAAGTTAGGCCAGGCACGGTGGCTCACGCCTGTAATCCCAGTACTTTGGGACTCTGAGGCAGGCAGATAGCTTCAGTTCAGGAGTTCGAGACCAGCCAGGTCAACATGGTGAAACCCAATCTCTACTAAAAACACAAAAATTAGCCATGCATAATGGCAGGTGCTTATAATCCCAGCTACTCAGGAGGCTGAGGCAGGAGAATGACTTGAACCTGGGAGACAGAGGTTGCTGTGAGCTGAGATCATGCCACTACACTCCAGCCTGGGCAACAGAGCAAAACTCTGTTTCGAAAAAGAAATCTAAAGTAAATCCCATTCACATTTTCCCTATCTCATCCTCCAGATTATGGCCACTCATTTACTGCATTCCTCAGAGGCCTTGAGGGGCCCCTTGACTCAGTATCCCCCCTTTTTTTCAGTGTATTGGCCACATCACGAAGATCCTCTCCCACAAACATAGTATTGTTGATTTCTAGCAGGAGCAGGTGCCCTTGTTTGCCCACAGCTGCGCTGGTGCCTGTTAAGCTCACTTCAGCTCCAGCTTCTCCCCCTTTCTCCCATACACTCCTTGGAGCACGTCAGGGCACCTGGAAGATGAGTAGTGCAAGGACATTGTCGTCCTGCCTCAACCACGGCAAATGGCCATCCACTGGCAGAGATGTGGATACACGTGTGCACATGCCCCAGGTGTACTTCACCGTGTGCTGTGCCTACACATGTGTGTGGTATGTGTCTTGACTGTGTGTATGGTGTTTGGGTGCCTGTGTACATGTTATGTAGAGCATACACTGCATGTTCGTGGAATTGTGTGTGTGTGGATGACTCAAGTGTATTTGACATGTGACTCCTTTGCGTGTATAGTGTTTTAGGAGCCTATGTACACACGTATGTAGAGCATATACTGCATGTGCGTGGAAACCAATAGCTCACCTGTGCATGGTGTGGGTCTCTGGCATTTGCTGTTTGAGCTTTGTGCAATGTAAGATGTGTCTTTTCTTTGGGGAGGTAGAATGCATGTGTATGGGTCGTGTGTGTGTGTGTGTTTCAGGGGATGAGAGATGGGACCTATAAGGAAACCACACTGACCTGGAAGGAGGTTAGCTGAGTCCTTTCTAGGATGAGTCTCTCAGGCCTGCCCAAATGCAGAGAATGCTAGGAGCATGGGCTATTTGGAAAGGGAGTCCCAGGTGAAGACAGACAATAGACTGATCCCAAGAGGATGACATTATGAGTCAGGGTGAGGCTCAGGAGACCTGGAGGGTGGGGTGGGGGCTCCAAGCAGGGGTCTGGCCCTCCACTGGGACAGAGGAAAGCAAGAGGTGGCTCAAAACAGAAAGACAAGGGAGGCAGTCACCCAGCACAGCCTTCAGGAAGTGTGGCATACAAAGACTTGCGTTCAAATCCTGGCCTCTGCCACTTCCTAGTTGTGTGGCCTCAGGCAATTGATTTAGCTTCACTCAGCCTCAGTGTCCTCATCCACAAAATGGACTGCTATAAAGATGAAAATAACGTAATATATAAAAGGCTTAACACAGTGCCTAGTACACAGAAATCACCAAGGAGGTACTCATTACTATTGCTTGTGACTGTTATTTTCCTCCCAGTCCCATCCCTGCTGGTATCTCAGCCCTACCACACCAGGAGGTCATGGAGGGTTGCACCGCCATCTCCACCAGTCATGCAGTCTTAGTTCTGGGATGCATGTCCCTTAGGGAGCACCCATAGCCTCCCTCCTGCTCCCCCTATCAGACCTGAAGCCTGCCTGGTAGAGCAGCTATTGTCTGGGGAGGTGACGTGTATGGGTTGATGGGGGAGCTTGAGGACAACTGCCTACCCTGGGGCTGGACCTCCACTCAGCCTCTTCCCAAAGCCAAATCCTGGGGAGCATTTGTTCATTCATGTATTCGGCCATGGGTTGAGAACCTGCCAGGAGCTGTTCTAGGAGCTGAAAACATGATGGTGATTGCAACAGAGGCTGTAGGTGTTCAGGCATTTCGGTATCACATACCAGTTTTAAGTATCAAAATATTAATATTTTTGTTGGTATAATACCATTATTTCCATCTTCCATCTCTTAAAAAAAAAAACTTGAAATCTGAACTACTTATATTTTGGAAGCTGCCCAGAAAGTTGTGTGCTAGATCAAAATTCCTAATCGGTTCCAGGAGCACTCCTTTAGAAACCCATCCATCCATATTTCTCCTCTACTGTTATTATATCCCATGACCTGGATGGTTAGTTGGTCACTGCATTTTCCCAAGAGGAGGATACGGTAGCAGGACATGGTGGGCAGGGGGAGAGGAGAGGGAATGATGTTTCCAGGTCTTCTCACCTTCCTTTCCCCTGGGCTAGATTCTCTCTGCTCCCCCTCCCAGAAAAGGGCTAGATTCCCTGTCAGTGTCGTGGCCCCTAGGGTGGTTTATTTTAGTTTATTTTAACTATCATGCTCCTCAAAGAACAAAATTGCCTCAGTTCTTTATCTCTGGTTTTCTCTCAGGAGGAAGTTAGGACAAAGTATAGAAGACCTTGGTGTCCATACCTTTGTAATAAAATGCCAATATCTTGGTTTTTCTCAAAATGCCATATGTCATTTTGATCCATTGCAATATCCACTGTAGTACAATAAAGAGATGGATACCCTACCCTTGAGGAATTTATATTTTAGTGGGGGAGACATGATAAAGACGTGAGCATGTACATAAAATAATTTCAGATCGTGATATGGGCTAGGCCAGTTCATTTTTGCTATGTAACTGACCATACTAATATTTTATGATTTCTTAAATTTACTCTTGCTGATCAGTTAGCTTTTGCTGTATAACCAACCATGATAATATTTTGTGATTTCTTAAAATGATCATTTATTCTTGCCTCATGAGTCTATAGGTTACTTCACAGTTCTGCTGGTCTAGTCAGGGCTCCCTCATGTATCTGCAATTGGTCCAGGTGGTGCTGTATCTACGGAAAGTTGGCTATTGGCCAGAGAGTCTCCGTTTTTCCTCCACGTGTTCTCCCATCTTCCACCCAGCTAACTCAACCTCCTTCACCTGGCAGTTGCAGGGATCCAAGAGTAGGTGTGAAAGACTGTGAGGCTCAGAGCTGGCATGACTTAACTTCTAAAACACTCTTTTAGCCAAAGTAAGTCATAAGTCCAGCCCAGATTCAAGGAATAGGGAAATCACCCCCATCTCTGGATGGAAAGTGTTATAAAGTCACGTCAATGTGCAAAGAGGCATCAATAAATGGAAGGATGGACAATTGTGGCCCTTTTTGCAATTAACAAACATGAGTTGTTTTTTTTTAAAAAAAAAGGAGGGGGGGAATAATGGGATATGAAAGCAACATGGGGCAGACACTTTTTTGTATTAGTTGGTCAGAGAAGACCTCTCTGAAGAAATAATGTTTGAGGTGAGACTTAAGCGATAAGAAAAGAAATGCTGCTTTAAAGATTAGGTTGATGAGCACAAAAAGCAGAGAGAGTAGCATGGGCAAAGGTCCTCAGCAGAAAAAAAAAATCGTAACTGCATTCAGGATTCAGAAAGAAGCTGGATCTTACTGCAGTAGATGGATGGAAGTGAGAATACTAGGGGATTAAGTCAGAGAGAGAGGCAGGGGACAATCACGTTTGGTCTTGGTGGATTATGGTGAGATATTTAGATTTTATTTTAAATGTGATTGGAAGCTACTGGAGGGTTTTAAGCAAAGAATTAAAATGACTCGATTGAAAATTTAAGAATGTCACTTTGGCTGCTGTGGGAAGAATAGGCTAAAGTAGAAACAGACAAGAGTAGAAGCAGAAAGATCGTGGAGGAGACTGTTGTAATAGTGCATGAAAGCAATGATCATGGCAGAGACCAAAGTAGCAGTGAAGGTGGTAAGAGATGGGACGCTCTGGAATACATTTTTGAAGACGAACATGCAGGACTTCCAAATGGACTTGCTGTTAGAGGAAAAAGAAAAAGAGGTAAAGATGACTCCAAAAATTTTTTCCTGAGTTTCTGAGTAAATGATGAGTGCTATGGTCTGAATGTTTATGTGCCCAAAATTCCTATGTTGAAATACTTACCCCCAAATGTGATGGTATTAGCAGGTGGGGCCTTTTGGGAGTTGGGAGTTGATTAGGTTATGGGGACAGAGTCCTCATAAATGAGATTAGTGCCCTTTTATTAATATTATAAAAGAGGCCCAAGGGAGCTTGTTTGCCCTTTCTGCCCTGTAAGATTACAATAAGATGTCCATCTATGAAGGAAACGGACCCTTACCAGACACCAAATCTTCTGGTACCTTGATCATGGACTTCCCATATTCCAACACTGTGAAAAATAAATTTCTGTTGTGTATAAGCCACCCAGTGTGTGGTATTTTATTACAGCAGCCCAAATAGACTAAGACAATGAGTCACTGAATAAACCACATTACTGAGCTGAAAAAGACTGTGGGAGGAACATGAGAGAGATAAGAGTAATTCCGAAGCTTTACTCTGGGCTTGTTAGGTAGCATAGTGGACATCACAGAGATGTCAAATAAAAAGTCAGATGTGTGAGACTGGAGTTCAGGGGGAGGTTGGGCTGTAGATATCCATTTAAGAGTCAATCATGGGCCAGGCGCAGTGGCTCACGCCTATAATCACAGCACTTTGGGAGGCCAAGGCGGGCAGATCACCTGATGTCAGGAGTTGGAGACCAGCCTGACCAACATGGAGAAACCCCATCTCTACCAAAAATACAAAATTAGCCAGGCGTGGTGGCTCACGCCTTTAATCCCAGCTACTTGGGAGGCTAAGGCAGGAGAATCACTTGAACCCAGGAGGCAGAGGTTGCGGTGAGCTGAGATCACGCCATTACACTCCAGCCTGGGTAACAAGAGCAAAACTCCGTCTCAAAAAAAATAAAAAATAAAAAAAAAAGAGTCAGTCATACCCAGCATAAGGCTAGATGAATCTACCAATGGAGAGAATGAATAGAGAATAGAAAGGGGTGAAAGACTAAAGTACAGGGAATGCTAATATTTATAAGTAAATTCGAAGGAGAATTTTTAAAATGAGATGGAGTGGCCAGTAAAGTGAGAGAACAACAAAGAAAAAGAAAGTATTCCAAGAAGGAAGGAGTGATCACTTCTCCTTCCAGCCAAGATGGAGTAATAGAGACCAGATATCCCCACAAGCAACTAGAATACCAAAGCATTGTTTCATAACAACAGCTTTTTATCATACAAAAGCAGCACAGAAATTCCATCCCTGAGAAAAGGGAAACAAGGCAGCAGCTCACTGCCTAGAGGCAATTTTCATGTCTTAGCGAAGAGAACTGGGGACCAAATCAGAACCCAGCAGTCTGACTGAGTTGAGAAGTTAGAGATGAAAGTTCAGGAGGCCAAGGAAGCTACTGTAAGGCAGAGTATCAGATAGGAGAGACCTACACAGAGGGAGAGTTTCAGAGGTCTGTAGATATGTCCTTGGAAGTCTATGACTGGGTACTGATCTATACGTACATAAGAAGAAACTATCCAAAGATGAAGAAAGAACCATCGGCAAAAAACAGGCTGACTAATTCCCAGAGCTCACACAGAACTGGGAATAGATCTCCTAATACCTGGAGCATTGGGTAGAAGCCACAGAAGGGAATTGCCTTAGTATTTGGTGCTAAATTATGCCTAGACTAAAAGTTGCTTTGGACCTACCATAACAAACAAAAGAGTCGAAAAGATCCAATGCATTTCAAGTAACCAAGCACCGAAAAAAATCCAACACTATTTAATTAAGTGAAATAAAACCAGCAACAAACAAACAATATTTGTTTGATCTTCTTAGAATCTTGTTAGGAGATCAAATAACAACATCTAGCATTAAATAAAAAATTACCAGTTATGCAAAAAAAAAGAAAGAAAATTATTTTCTCCATAACCAGAAGAAAAATCAGTCATTAGAAACAGACCCACAGATGGTGAAACTAGCAGACAAGGACAGTAAAACAGCTATTATAAATATACTCCATTTTTTAATCAGGTAGAGAAAAACATGAACATAATAAGAAGACAAATAGAAGACAGAAAAAAAGAAGCAAGTGGAAATTCTAGAGATTAAACAATATAGTATATGAAATGAAAAATGACAGATTTGACACTGCAGAAGAAAAGACTAATGACCCTGAAAACATAGCAATATAAACCATTCAAAATTACGCACTAAAAGAAAAGAGATTGGGAAAAAATCCATTGGTGGCTTTTAGTACAGTATCAAGCAGTCTAATATATGTATAATTAGAGTCCCAAGGTGGGAAAAAAGAGGGGCAGAAAGGATATTTGAAAAAAAAGACCAAATGTTTTTCAAATTTGGTGAAAACTATAAAACCACCAACCTAAGAAGCGTAATGAACTCCAGGCTGAAGAAATCTAAAGAAACCACTCCAAGGTACATCATAATCAAAATGCTGAAAGTCATGATGAAAAAAAAACTTAGAGGCAGCCAGGCATTTTATGCACAAAAAACAAAGATTAAAATTATAGCAAATTTCATGTCAGGAAGGCATGCAACCCAGAAGAAAACTAAGACATCATTAAGGTACCGAAAGAAAAAGTGAATATAATAATAGTAATCTGCCAATCTAGAATTTTTTTTTTTTTTTTTTTTTTTTTTGAGATGGAGTTTCACTCTTGTTGCCCAGGCCGGAGTGCAATGCTGTGATCTTGGCTCACTGCAACCTCCGCCTCCCAGGTTCAAGCGATTCTCCTGCCTCAGCCTCTTGAGTAACTAGGATTACAGGCAGGCACCACCATGCCCAGCTAATTTTTTGTATTTTTAGTAGAAACAGAGTTTCACCATGTTAGCCAGGCTGGTCTCAAATTCCTGACTTCAGGTGATCTGCCCTCCTCGGCCTCCCAAAGTGCTGGGATTACAGGCGTGAGGCACCACGCCCAACCCAATCTAGAATTTTTTACCCAACAAAAAATCTTTCAAATCCAAAGGTGAAACAAAGACTGTTTAGACAACCAAAAACTGAAACAAGTTATTGCCTGCAGAGCTATACTACAAGAAATGATATAAGAAGTTCTGCAGGCAGAAAAAAATAATACCAGATGGAAATTTGGAACACAAAAGAATGAAGACCAGCAGAAATGGTAAATATGAGGGTAAATATAAAAGGCTTTCTTTTCTCTCATTTGAATCTCATTAGAAGATTATTGATGGTTTTAATAAAAAGTAGTAACAATGTACTATGGAAGCTATAGCATGTGTACAAGTAAAATTTATTAAAACAATAGCAAAAAAAAACAAGATGAGGGAAATGAGAGAATGCTGTTGTAAAGTTCTTAAACTGTATAAGGTGGTATAATATTATTTGAAGTATTTGACTGTGATAAGTTAAAGATGAATATACAAAGCTTGGATTAACCACTTAAAAATATTGGATTGGTGCAAAAGGTTGTGCCAAAAACTACAATTACTTTTGCACCAACCTAATACATCAAAGAGATAAGCCAATACTGAAAATTAAGATGGAATTATTTTTTAAACTCATTTATTACAAAAGAATGCAAGAAAAGAGGGGGGAAAAGAACAAAGAACAAGTGAGGAAATAAACAAGAAATGGCAAGACTGTAGTTAAACCCATTTATGTCAATAACTTTATTAAATATAAAGTTCAATGACTGGGGTGGTAGCTCACACCTCCCAGCGCTTTGGGAGGCCAAGGCAGGTGAATTATCAGAGGTCAGGAGTTTGAGACCAGCCTGGCCAAAGTGGTAAAACCCCATCTCTACTAAAAATACAAAAATTAGCTGGGTGTAGTGACAGGCACCTGTAATCCCAGGCACTCTGGAAGCTGGAGCAGGAGAATCACTTGAACCCGGGAGGTGGAGGTTGCAGTGAGCTAAGATCACAGCACTGCACTGCAGCCTAGAAAACAGATGAGACTCTATCTCAAAAAACAAAATAAAATAAAATAAAGGTCTAAACAGCTCAAAAGGCAGAGAGTATATCAGATGGGATCCATTTGTATGCTAGCTACAAGAAACCAACTTTAAATACAATGACACACATAGGTTAAAAGTGCAAGGATGTAAAAAATACACCATGTTAACACTAATTCAAAAAATTTATAAGAAGTAGATTTTCAGAAAAACTCGCACTTATAGAATACACCACTTAACAACAGAAGAATACATGTTCTCTTTAAGTTTACATGAAACATTCACCAAGATCATAATTGGGTATAAAATAAGTCTCAAACGTAATACATTAAAATCATGCAAAACATGCTTGCTGACCACAATGAATATAAACTAGAAGTCAATAACAAAAAGATATCTTTTAACTGAAAACCCTCAAATGTTTGTAAATTAAACAACACACTTCTAAATAACATATAGATCTAAAAAAAAACCATGAAGGAAATTATAAATATTTTGAACTAAATGAAAACTAAAACACAACACATCAAAATGTGTGAAGTGTAGCTAAAGCAACGCTTAGAAGATTTATAGCATTAAATGTCTACATTAGAAACTCATAAAATTCTCAAATCAATTATCCACTGTTCACTTTAAGTAATATAAAAAAGGAAGAGCAGGCCTGGCAAGGTGGCTCATGCCTATAATCCCAGCACTTGGGGAGGCCGCAGCAGGTAGCTCATCCGAGGTTGGGAGTTCAAGACCAGCCTGACCAACATGGAGAAACCCTGTCTCTACTAAAAATACAAAATCAGCCAGGCATGGTGGCACATGCCTATAATCCTAGCTACTCAGGAGGCTGAGGCAGGAGAATCGCTTGAACCCAGGAGGCAGAGGTTGCAGTGAGCTGAGATCATGCCATTGCACTCCAGCCTGGGCAACAAGAGTGAAACTCTGTCTCAAAAAAAAAAAAAAAGGGGAAGAGCAAATTAAAACCAAAATAAGCAGAAAGGGTAGATAAGAACATAAATCAATAAAATAGAAAACAAAAACAGTGGAATAAATCAATGAAACCAAATGCTGGCTCTATTGCTAAACCTTTAATCAAACAGAAAGAAACAAAAGATAAAATACCAATTACCAAAATCAAGAATTAAAGTGGGTACATCACTATAGATCCTGCAGATTCTAAAAGGATAGCAAGGGAATGATATGGTAAGAATAATTTTATGCTAATAAGTTATATAACCTAGACAAAATGGACAAATTCCTTGAAACACACAAGCTACCAAAGCTCACTCAAGAAGAAACAGACAACCTGAATAGTCCTATATCTATTAAAGAAAATGAACTCATAACTAAAAGCCTTCCACAAAGGAAACTCCAGTCCCAGACGGCTTCACTGCTAAATTCTAATGAGCATTAAATGAAGAAATAATAACTATTCTGCACAAAGTCTTCCAGAAAATAGAAGAGGAAGGAACACTTCCCAACTCATTTTATGAAATTAGCATTACCCTGATAACAAAACCATATAAGTAAATTAAAAGGGACAAAAAAAATCCCACTGACCAATCTCTCTCGTGCACATTAGATACAAACATCTTAACGCTTAAGCAAGGGACTTGGTAGCTGTGTGGAATTCTGCTGACGGGGGGTTACATGAGGATAGAGAAGGCATTTGAATTCAGCAACATGCAACTCCAATGTTCCTACCTTCCAGGCTCAGGACCTCTCTGCCACCTGGATATTCCTGTGGTTCCTTCACAACCTCTAAGGCCACATACCCCTGCTTACCAATTTCGGCCGGTTGGCCACCTCACTCAGCTCCCCGTCTACCACAACCGTCATTCAAGTCACAGCCTAGCCTAAGGTTGTGGCACATATTGATCAGTGCCTCCAAATTAGAACCACAGACTTTCCTAAAGTTTGATGATAGGAGTGTAGGATATGGGATAGCATATTCTCAGGGTACGAAGACCGGCAGGTTCTCAGGCCACCGGGGTCAGGGTCTGGAAGCTAAAACTGAGACTGGCAGATTGTTCTTGAGGTCCAGTGGTCCCTAAACAGCATGCAGGCAACCACTTTAATATCAATGTTATCCTTGGTGATAACAACATAGGAAAGGAAGCTGAGCAAGGCAGCCCAAAGCAAGACCTTCTGGTTTCTCAATTCTGCCCCTGGACACAACATACTCACACTATATGCAGTCAGGCTGGAAGAGTCCTGGTGTCCCTCATTCACTGAGCCCCAGCCAGAAGCTGGGCCCATGCCGGACACCACCAGGAATACCAAGGTGCTGCTTAGCACACCATCCTTCACAGAGTCACTATCTTGATTCCTTGAAGCCACCTTAAATGTATGTATGATGTATGAATATATTGTTGTTTGCTTCTCTGAGAGCATGTGTGTGAGCTCAGGCTCTCCTAGAAGCAGATGCCCGAACAGAATTCGAAGTGCAAGGTATTTATTGCAGGAAATGTTTGTGAGGGGTAAAGAGCAGGGGAATCTTCAATCTGCAATACCAGCTTCATACCTGTGAAAGGAGAGGGGGAAGGAAAGAGGATTGGACAGGAAGAGCCTCAGACTGCAGTGTGGCTCTGAGGAACCCCAAAGCACTGACTGCCCATTAGAGGAGTCCTGCATTAAGCAGAAAGTGGCCCAGTTCCATGAGCCCCACAGTGCTTGGTGGTTGGCCAGGCACAGCCTTGGAAGAATGAGGCCTCAGCTGAATGTCACAGAGATCCAAAGGTACAGTACCTGGAGGCTGTTAGCCAACTCCCTGGTCCTTTTGAAGGGAAAGCTGGGCCAGGCACAGAGGCTCACACCTGTAATCCCAGCATTTTGAGAGGCCAAGGCAGGTGGATTGACCGAGCTCAGGAGTTCAAGACCAGCCTGGGCAACACGGCAAAACCCCATCTTTGCAAAACATACAAAAATTAGACAGGCATGGTGGTATGTGCCTATAGTCCCAGCTACTCAGGAGGCTAAGGTGGGAGGATCACCTGAGCCTGCAGTGAGCCTTGATGGTGCCCCCTGCCCTCCAGCCTGGGCAACAGAGTGAGACCTTGTCTCTAAAAAAGGAAAAACAAATAATAATAATAATAATAATAATGAAGGGAAAGCTGTGTGACCCACCTCCATGGCTACCACCACATCGATGATTTCATTATAAAAAAAATAAGCTTTGTTCTCAGAGGGTTTATTAAATGGATAGCAAAGGGATTAAAGAGTCAAAAGGATTAGGAGTCTGAAATAGCTGAGAACAAACTAGAAGAGACTAGGTCAGAGCAAAGCTGTTCCGACTCAAATAAGAATTAGGACACTTCTCTTGTTTTCTTTCCTGTGGTGTTTGGCTTTATCAATTCATAGTTGGTTAAAGTGAGTTGACTTTATTTACAGTGGTTTATGAGGAACGCTGCAGAGATATTTTCCTGAAGTGAATTGTTCAGTCTTAAGATGCCAGTCTCAATCAATTCAGCCTTGATCAATGAAAACTCAGGCCTGGCCCCATTTGAATCTGAAGACAGTGGCTGGGGGCAGAGGAAAGGAGATCTGAACCCAGCATAGCTCATGGCACTCATGCTTGGCTTCAGGCTTCCATGAACTCATTATGGGTCCTAAGGAGCTAAGTGTGCAGTCCAGAGCCAGACGAGTAAAACAAGCATCAGCAGCAGATTCTTCAGGAAACAAAAAAACACGACTATGCAGCTCTGAAATTGAAATACGGAGGTGAGCAAGAGGTCCAGCCTTGAGGAAGACATCATTCTGATGTAGAAGGACATGGTCAAGTCCCCTTTGAATGTCCAGCCACTAGAAGGTACACATAAATTTTGTTGAATTAACAAGTGAATGTGAAAAATGGCAACATCCCCCGCATTTCACTGGGGACCTTGAGGGAACAAAAGAGAAGTCATGCCCAGTCAAGAGGGACTAAGGACAACCTCCAGAGACCAAGAAACCAGTGTTGGAGGCGGAGAAAAGGCTGACACTAAACTTGGAGCCACCCAACAGGGCCAGGAGCTAGACAGAAGAAATCATGGAGGCTGCCTGGAAGCAGCAAAAGGTGCTGGCAAGATGAGCGCCCCAGCAATCCTCAAAGAACACAAGGGGAAGGATTGAGAATAAGCCTGCAATGGGGTCTGAGACAGGAAGACACTGTTTTTTTGTTTTTATTCCTGCAGCTTTCCCTTACACCTAAGCTGATGGGACCAGAAGAATCTTGGATTAGTACGGGTTGACAAATTATCCTCACAACGGTAGTGAGAAGTAATGATTGCCCCATTAAGGAGGCCAAGGTGAATGGCAGAAGGCGTGTCATGGAAGACACAAGGAGAGCTTTCCAAAGGAGGGAGTAGCCTGCTGACCCACCACACGACGGGGCAATAACTGCCTCTCTAGGATCCAGAGCCCGAAGGGAATGGGATCAAGAGAACGGATGAAGATGTGTTCAGGTCTTTTGTTCTGGGAGGGAAGGTGGTAAAAGGTAAAGGTTCAGAATTTATATCAGAAACCTGGAATCTGAATCCAGGATTCCCAATTCCTATTTGTTTGTGCAAGCCATTTAACCCCTCTGATTTTTAGTTTTCTGGTGCATAAGATGGGGCACAAATGTAACACCCATTTCAGCAGCAGAAGTGGATATCCAATGCAATAGTGCCACCACAGAAGCTTCACAGGCCCACCCTATGCTATCCCCAGACCCCACCATTAGCCACACAGAACTCTGGGCACTGCTGGTACTCAAACTGTGCTGCTTGACAAGGCCTGGTAAGAAAATGAATGAACCCTGGGATCGGGCCTCAGAGGGGGAGCTGACTTGAGATCTGTGTTCTCAGACATTGACCAAGGCAGAGGCCAAAACCATCTCTCAAGAGCAGATTTTCTCCTCAGGGGCATCTTGTTCCCTCTTGGTGCAATACACGAAAATAAGCCCTGTGTTCACCACACCAACTGCAGACTGGCAAAGCAGGTGCAAGATTAATGACTTTTCTGTACAACAAAGGCCTTCCTGCACGGCGGCAGAATTCAATATGCAAACCCCACCACCCTGGCTTCAGACCCACCCTCCCAGCTCGGTGGACAGCAGCAGCTCGAACCCCATAATGTATGCACACTCCGGTTGCTGGGCCCAAGTTATTATTCATTACGGTTTTCTATTACCCAGTGATAAATGATGCCCCCAGGCCGGCGTTGCCCCCAGAATGCTTATTACGGCTCACTTAAGCAGGCGTTGATTTAGCTTAAATCGGTTGTTCTGTTCAGCCCAGACGCAGGCCTGCCCCAGCTCTGCCTGGAAGACTCTCTTCACCAGGGCATAATTGAATTCTAACTACTCCTGGTCTCTTATTAGGAAGGGGTGGGGTAGGAGGCCCCATGTAGGGCCACAGGATGGTCCAAGCCCCAGAGGTCTCTCCAGCCCTGTGGAATTCTAATTTGGTAGGGGATCTTCCCTTTGACTCTAGCCAATAAATTTTGACAAACAGTTCCAATTAGGCCAAGAGAGAACTTCCTGGATGGACTTTCCTCACAGGAAAAATGATGAAATCGCAGGTAGAAGCAACCAAGGGGTGCCAATATGACTATTCTTAGGTCTTGCCTCTGGATCAGGCCACTCAGGTCATGGTATCTAGGAGCTGTCCAGATCCATTCATCAAATAATTTGCCACTGACAGAGCCAGCCCTGTTATCCATAAAAATCCAACATAGCTGTGACGTCCCTGGCAAGAGAATGGCCACACTGGAGATATTATACTACAACAACTAGGACCCTCACCATTCATTCATGCAGCAGAGACTGGCTGAGCACATAATATGTGCCAGGTACTAGCCACGAACAATGAACAAAGCAGCCAGTACTTTCTGCCCCCATGGAGTTCACATTCTAGTTTACTTATTGTCGATTATGTGCCAGACATTGTTTTAAGGTCTTTACCAAATTTAACTGTCATCATAACCCCATCCTGTTTTGTTTTTGTTTTTTTGAGACGGAGTCTTGCTCTGTTGCCCAGGCTGGAGTGCAGTGGCTCTATCTCAGCTCACTGCAACCTCCACCTCCCAGGTTCAAGCGATTCTCCTGCCCCAGCCTCCCAAGTAGCTGGGACTACAGGCCCCCACCACCACACCCGGCTAGTTTTTGTATTTTTAGTAAAGACAGGGTTTCACCATGTTGTTCAGCCTGGTCTCGAACTCCTGATCTCATGATCCACCCGCCTCGGCCTATCAAAGTGCTGTGATTACAGGCGTGAGCCACCACGCCTGGCCAACCCCATCCTGTTTTATAGAGAAAAAAATAAACCGAGTCTTGGAAACATTCAATGTTTTGCCAAAGGTCACTCAATGATTTGAGGTTAATCAGTGACAGAGTAGATTTGAACACAAGCTTATAACCACAAGTGGCACTTCTTCTGGTGTAAGATGTACATTATTACACCATTGTATTTGCCTAGAAGTTACAATGTATTTTTTCATATTCATTAATAATTCCCACTGCAACCTCCTGGGCAATAGGTATTAATGTTAACATCTCGCAGCTGCAGTGATTAAGAACATGGGATCGTGACCATATGGGCCTAGATAAGAATCTTTGCTCTGTCTCTTACTAGCAGTGTGACTTTGGGAAAGTTCTTTATCTGCTCACTCTGAGCCTCCCTTTCTTTGAAAAAAAAATAATACTACCACCTCAAAGACTGCAAGAATTCAATTAGAAATGGTATGCATTGCACTTAGAGTGACTTGTTTGTTATAAACTGTGGTCTTGAGACCTTGGCAGCCAGGGGATCAGCTATTCTGAGTGAGAAATAAGAAAGTATCCTTAATATGAAGATAGGCCAGGAGGGCATCAACAGAAGCCAGACCAAAGTTCTGAGAAAACCTGGTGGTTTGGGGGAAAGAGAATTTCTGCAGTAATAGGGTCTGAGGCTCAGAAACCTAAAGGGCATAGGAAGTCTTTGAATCATTTTGTATTTTCTGCTACCATTTCCTTTTCTTTCTCCCTTAGTAAAGCTTTTTTTTTCCTTCTGTTTTTGTTTTTTTGAGACGGAGTCTCGCTCTGTTACCCAGGCTGGAGTGCAGTGGTGCGATCTCAGCGATCACGGCAACCTCCGCTTCCCGGGTTCAAGCAATTCTCCTGCCTCAGCCTCCTGAGTAGCTGGGACTACAGGCATGCACTAGCATGCCCAGCTAATTTTTGTATTTTTAGTCCAGACAGGGTTTCACCATGTTGGCCAGGCTAGCTCAAACTCCTGACCTCAGGTGATTTTCCCACCTCGACCTCCCAAAGTGCTGAGATTACAGGTGCTAAATGTCTTAGGAAAGGAAAAGCCCATCTGTCTCAGCTGGGAACCCAACAAAAGGAATGCTCATTAAATAATAATAACAAGGGCTGGCATTTATCAAGCACTAAGAAGCACTCTCAAGCCAATATTGCACTATGTGTCTGACACACCTCAATTCATTTAACTTCACCACAACCCTCTGAAGCAGAAACTATCCTTCTCATCCATTTTACAGATAAAAACTTGTCTGTAGGCTCAAAAAGATGAAAGAGTCTGCCCAAATAATTTAGCCACAATTAGTAAGTAGCTATAACAGGATTCAAACCAGAGGGGAGCATACATCCCCTCCGACCCAGGGAGGAAAAGTCAATAACCTCAAACCAGATGGGAATCAGAGGCAGTTTTCATACGCCCATTTCCTTCACCTTGTTCTTAACTATTCAAGGAGCTCTGCATGCAGAGGAAGAACTGAAAACAGCTGAAAGGGAGAAACAACACAGCGCAAACTGGTCTGAAAGGTGGTCAAAACCCACAGACCAAGCATCAACTAACCGGGCAGATAAAAAATGTTCCAAATCATTCAGCACATCCTTAGAGTCATCTCTCAGCTGTTGCTTTTGTTTTTAATCAAAAGAGGGGGTTTTACTACCTGAAGATGCTTTATCCAGCTTTTGGCATCCTGAGCTTCTGAACTTGCTCCTCAGCTCCTGGCTACAACCAACAGGTGAGACACAGCAATGCCTGCAGCAGGGATGCTTCCAGCGGAAAAGGAAGTTTACCCGGAAAGCTGGGTGAGCCCCCCTGGTGGGCATCGTCTTAAGGCCCTAGGGTCAGCCCCATGCTGGCAGTTCTCCATTGCAACAGGACACATCTACAGGTGTCCACCACCTCCACAACCCCAGAGGGTAAGACACACGCTGCCCTGCCCTCCCAGCATTAGTCCAAGGCCTGGAGGATATCTTCTTTACACAAGGTCACCTTTGGCTGCTAGTAAGGTTCAGCTATAGAATTATTCATCAACTTTAAAAAAAAAATCATTTTCATAATAAAATATATAACTATGTTACAGAAAAATTGGACAACAGGAGAAAAAAGAAATAAAAATAAGCCATCATTCATTCATCCTGACGCAATTGCTATTAGCATTCTTGGTGCGTTTCTTCTCCCTAAGCTCTAGCTTTCCCTCATTGTAACCATGGTGCACTCACAATTGTATATCCAGTTTTTTGTGGCCTAATACTATATCCTAAACATTTTTTGGCATTATACACAACCTAAATAACTATCATTTTAATCCTGCCTAATAGTCCATGGAGTTTTGCTGTAATTTACTTAGGTATTCTATTAATGAATATTTCGCTATCATAAGTAATGCTGCAATGAACATCTTTGTATTATTGTTTTCTTCCCCAATATTTGGGATTATTTCCTTAAGATAAATTTTCAACATATATGCAATATTTGCATCAAAGGGAGTGACTGCTTTTTTTTTTTTTTTTTTCCTTGAGACAGAGTCTCGCTCTGCTGCCCAGACTGGAGCGCAGTTGCACAATCTCGGCTCACTGCAACCTCCGCCTCCCGGGTTCTTGCAATTCTCCTGCCTCAGCCTCCTGAGTAGCTGGGACTACAGGCACACGCTGCCACACCAGGCTAATTTTTTGTATTTTAGTAGAGACGGGGTTTCACGTGTTGCCCAGGCTGGTCTCGAACTCCTGAGCTCAGGCAATCCGCCCGTCTCACCCTCCCAAAGCACTGGGATTACAGGTGTGAGCCACCGCACCCAGCAGTGACTGCTTTTTTGACTCAGTGTTAATGCCGCAAGCACAGGAGAGTATCTGGTTCAATGCAACGCTGTCAACACTGATGCTCCCTTTCTGTCCTCATTTAATAGGCTAATTTTAAAAAGACCCCTTTGTTGTTCTAATTTGCTTCTTTGTGGGTTCTTAGAGAAGGGAGACAGTATCATCATTTTTAAGAGTTAAAAGCTTTGGATTTAGGCTGGAGTTGAAGATAAAATTCTGCTATTCCATGAGCTACGGTGCCTTCCTTAGTTCTCTCTGGCCCCATCCTGTCTTCTCATCTGTAAAGTGGTGATGATAATACCACCTACCTGCAGGACTGGCATTAGAATTCCATGAAATGATTTCTCTTAGTCCAGTTCCTGGCATGTGATTAGCATCACATGTTTCTGGTTGTAGTTTATCAATAACTTTAAAGTACTAACAAGTGTTATTACACAGTCAGTAAACATTTATGAAGGTTCTGGGGATACAAGAAAGAATAAACCATGCTTCTTGTCCTTGAAGAGGTCCCAGTCTGAGAGAGGATAAATAAGGAAGAATAAAACAGCTACTTAGTGTCGCAGTAAACTCAGAATGAGGTAATGCTGCCCAAGAGGTCCAAATTGAGGGAGCTCAGGGCAGAGCCAAGCCACATCTGGGAATCAGGAGAGCAAAAAAAGCATTATGAAAAATGCACATTATGGAAAAGGCCCATTCACCATGGGCATTGAAGAATGGGTTGTGTTCTGATGGCAGACACACGGGGGAGGAGGACAGGGTAGGGTATTCCAGGTAGCGGGGAACAGCACAGGCAAAGATCCAGAAGTGGGAGGTTTCACTCCGAATGGATATGGGAAACAGCAACTTTTCCCACTGGGTTCACGAATTGTAGGTCTGGCCATACTGGGTGGCTGATCTGAGGGCAGGATGAGCTTGCTTCACAGAACTCTCTGCTGGCTCCCCCAGGCCTTCTCATTAAACTTAATACTCAACATGTCAGGGTAGGTGGAGAGAGTGTTTAAATTATAAAACTTCCCTCTTAGAGTGTACTCTTAACACTCTTTGAGATTTAAAAAAAAAAAAAAAGGATGCTAATAAATAAGACCATCTCCATCCAGAACCCCAGAATGCTAATCAGTGCCTTGTCAGATTGAAGAACCCTCATACACTGTGGGGCAGGGGATGCTGTGCCTCGCCAGGAAATCTTACCTTGAGAATCTTTCTCAGGGTCTAGCTGTTTCCCATCCAAAGCCCCAGTAGGGTGTTGTGGCTGGAAGCCATAGGCGTGGCTCAGCTCCATGAGGGAGGTTTAGACAAAATCCATCCTCCAAGGCCGAATGCCGTGATTCCCTCCTGTGACAAGCCCTCTGCCATCCAGCCCTAATAGATGACTTCCTCCCCTAGATTACATGGTCCTTCATTCTCTCACAGACCCGTCCACACTCATTTTCTGGTCAGCTGTAACCTTGTCTTATCTCCTGTACTCACCTGCTAGATGGCAAATTCCTTGAGGGATCTGCTTGTCTTACCTTTGTTTCCTTCACTCCTGTTCAGAAACCCATTCCAAAGTACGTGAAGCAAAAAGCAATTAAGCAAATGAGGATTTACCTGGACACAGGTGAGCCCTGACCATTATGAGCAAGACCAAGATCAGGAACCCAAGCACTTAAGCATCCTTAAGCCTCTCTCCTCTCCTTTTTCCTCTCCTCCTTCTCTTCCTCCTTCTCTCTCTCTGCCTCCCTACCCCCCACTCTCCCTTCCTTATACCCCTGCCCACTTCCTATCTTCCATATGTACATTCATTTTTCTTTCTCCTCTGCAGAACAACATCTTGGAACCTGGAACAGCCTCCCTACAATATCTGTTCAAGTCAGCAGTTTTGAGTGACCCAGCCTCACTCCAGTCTTGATTCCAAATTTCAGGGAGAAGAGCGAGAATCAAATTGACCCAGTTGGTATCAGATGTCCACTTGGGTCCAAGAGTACTCACAATAGCAAATATTTATGGAGCCCTTCCTAAGTACCAGCTACTGCTCTAAAAGCTTATATGTACTAACTCATTGAATCCTTACCAGCCTTTGAGGTAGGTGCTAACAGCTCATTTTACAGATAAGGTAAGCACCGTAACAAAATTCGGATGTGTCTGACCAAATTGACACAGTGATGGTAAGTGATGAAGCCAGGACATTGAACCCAGGGGAGTCTGAGTCCGGAGCCCAGGTATTTAACATTACAGTATGTCGGTTTTGGACATTCTCTTTTTTCAGACAATAGACAGCCTAGCAGGGAAACAGGGCTGTGGTAGCTCATCCTCAGAAGTGGGCAGTTGTCAAAGAAACACTATCCTTAAAAGCCCTTTGCTTCTGCTCAAAGTGGTGGGTGGGTGAGTGGGTGGATAGATGAATGGAAATTTAATGCCTTCTCTTTGCTGCTCAGCTCATTTCACAGCAAAGAACTCTAGCAGCTAAAAAACAACTCTAAGAGTATCCTTGAAGTCAAAAGAGAGGAAGGGGAGAGGAAGACCAGGGCTTTGGGTTCTCTTACCTCAAGGGTTTGAGGGTTTTGGTGTTGAAGGGCCAAAAGCTGAAATTCCTAGGCAGGAAAAGATAACCCATTCCCCCCTTTTATTCACTGAATTATCTCAGAAAGGATGGTGGAGAATGCTTAGAATGAAACAAGTCAAAATGACCAAGCCATTAGAGAGAAGAGGAAGTGAAAGGACAGGGTTCTTGGAAGTTTCCAAGTGGGACAGAGACCAAATGGTACATGGCACCCATGATGAGGACTTGCTGCGATAGGGCAGGGGGAGAAGGTAATTAAACCTGCTCTCTGCGGCCTTCAGATCTACACGAAAAGATCCCTGTGGCCGAGTGTAGCACAAGGGCTGAGGGGTGCCCCACCTTCTAAACATAGTGACCAGCGTGGACTGAGACCAGAGCGGACTGGGTTAGACCCTCCAGTGCCTGGCGTGGACCAAGACCAGAGCGGACTGGGTTAGACCTTCCAGTGCCCGGCGTGGACTGAGACCAGAGCGGACTGGGTTAGACCCTCTAGTGCCCAGCGTGGACTGAGACCAGAGCGGACTGGGTTAGACCCTCTAGTGCCCAGCATGGACTCAGACCAGAGCAGACTGGGTGAGACCCTCCAGAATGTTTCCAGTGCTCAGTAGTGGAAAGAAGGCAAGGAACAGAAACCCATTTGAAGACTTGATCTTGCCAGCTTAGAAAGATGGACACTCAGAACAGGTGAATTCGGACTTACAGACTCAAAAAGACATGTGCATTCTTTTAACTCTAGAGTTATCATCTGAGTGCCTCTTGTTCAAGTACTTCCTAAAGCCTAGTAAGCCAGTGCTGGTCCCCAAGTGGGCACAGGTTGTGCGAGTCACCTTTTCCTGCCAGCATTTCCCCTGATTCTGCTGTCTTTTCAGTCTGATGTTGCTTTGTGTCCTGTGTTAGTCAGGATTCTCTAGAGGGACAGGACTAACAGGATACATGCATATATGCCAGGGAGTTTATTAAGGAGTATTGACTCACAAGGTGAGTCCCACAATAGGCCATCTGCAAGCTGAGGAGCAAAGAAGCCGGTCCAAGTCCCAAAACCGCAAAAGGAGGGAAGCTGATAGTGCAGCCTTAGTCTGCGGCTGAAGACCCGGGAGCCCCTGGCAAACCACTGGTGTAAGTCCAAGAGTCCGAAAGCTGAAGAACTTGGAGTCCGATGTTCGAGGGCAGGGAGAATCCAGCACAGGAGAAACATGGAGGCCAGAAGACTCAGCCAGCCTAGTCCTTCCTGTTCCTCTGCCCACATTTATCCTAGCCACACTGGCAGCTGATTAGATGGTGCCAACCCAGATTGAGGGTGTGTCTGTATCTCCTGGAGTTCACTGACCCAAATGTTCATCTCCTGTGGCAACACCCTCACAGACAAACCCAGGAACGATACTTTGCATCCTTCAGTCCAATCAAGTTGACACTCAGTATTAACCAGCCCACCGCCTATGTACCCTAAATACAGAATATATTGAGCTGCTACTTAAAACCTTTCTGAGGAATTGATTGTCCTCAGAATAACATCTAAATTCGTTACCTAGGCTGTAAGGTCCTTCACGTGATGTGCCCTGCTGACCCCCAGCTTTATCTCTCCACAACTCCTTACCCCAAAGTCACACTTGCCTCCCTTCAGTTTCTTGAGGAAGTCTTCGTGTCTCAAGATCTTCGGGCATGCTAGTCTCTCTTCCTGAATACTCTTCCTCCCAGCTGCTTAGATATCTCTCACACACACACACACACACACACACACCCCGACCATCTCTTCCCATCCTTCAGATCTCAGTCTCCCTAGAATGCCTCCTAGGACCACAACAGTGAGTCTTAAAATCAATGTGCACATTGAAAATGGTTGCATTTCATTCCTCCGGCCCCTCAGTAAGTTTTTATTAAGTCGATAGTGCATTGTCTAATCAGTGTGCATGTTAGATTTTTTAAACCACAGTCATTGTTGAATGAATAAAATACAAGTCCTCTGCCCCTTCACTCACAGTGCATTCTTATCTGCTTCTGAGGCCAGCCCACTCTCTTCCTCATCCTGAAGTCATTCAGCCTGTCCCCCTCTGCCTGCTCTGGCTTCTACCGTAGATCTACAGCCACACTCAGAAAACTCCAGACAGGACTGCCTTCTTTACAAAGCAGAGGGGCGATGCTGCCTGCCACTCCATCACGGGGCCCCTCAGATCTCATGGGTGTAAGGTTTCAATGCCCTAACCCAGGTGAGAGGCTCTGATTCCCAACAATCTGAGCAGCCAAGCATGTGGTGGAGTTTCCTGCAGAAGAACCAAGCTGGTATTTTTTTTCAGTGTTCTAGACTGAATTATTATAGCCAGAGGGAGCCATTCATCAGCCCTGACGCTGCAGGAAGCTTCCTAGGCAAACAGCTTTATTGCTGCGTGAGATTAACCCAGACTGTAGTAATTTGTGACAAAGATAAGAAAATTGCACTGGTCTCTCAGAAATAAATCTGAATTCCAGAGTGGACAAGGGGACTTCAGCTTGAAATCTGCTATTTCAGATATAATCAAATTTATAACAGCCCCTGAAGAGCATAAAAAGCCGAGGGCAGCTTCCTGTTGGAGGTGTCACTTCAGGACCCACCATTATGAAATCGGTTTAGCTGGAATTCCTAACAAGCCAGGAGCCCAAGCCCCACCTAACTTTCATGGAAGACTACTTGGACTATATGAGAGTCATTCCCTCATCTGTCTGACTTCACGATATGAGCAGATGTCATGGGGTAGGAAATGCAGGCCGGGATGTGAGGTCAGGCGACCTACCTCTTACCAGCTGTAAGATCTTGGAGAAACAGAGATGATAATGGAGGCCCCTCCCAGAGCTGATGTGAGGATTAAATGAGATAAGAATGTGAGACTGGAATACAGATGTCAGTTATTAATGAGAGTCTGGTAACCTGATAGACATGATGGGTTGAACTCTTATAGATGTTCTGAGCAAGACTTCACTTTACCAGCTTGGCCTCGTTTCATTCTCCCAGTAATTGCACAATCAGGGCACTGTAATTATGTCCATTTACAGATGAAGAAATGGAAGGCCAGAGAGGTCATGGAACCCACCCAAGGTCACACAGCCAGTCGGTGGCATGAAATGGCCAAGTGTTCTTGGCCACTATGGAGTGTTTTCTGCTATGCAGCAGTCACTGTGCTAGACACAGGGATATAAAGGTGACACTCCTGTGGTACCAGACCTGGTGGAGCACACAGCCTGGCTGGAAGACTGCCTACCAATAAGAACCTTTACCATATTAATAGTAAGGAGTGCTTTACAAGCACAGTTCTAGGGGCTTTATACAAATCTCATGTCAGGAGGGACAGATAGACACCGTTATCACTGTACTGCATGGGCAAGGAAACAGGCCCTGATACCATACGCTGGTGAGCAGTGCAGCCAGGAATCTAAACGAGGCTATATACTTATTTCTCTGTTGCAGGAGTAGATGCTATAAGAGAAAGACTAGAACGGTCATGGGAATCTGGGCTTGAAAAGGAGCCAAAACGTCTCCCCCAGAAGAGGTTACTCTTGAGCTGCTTATTTAAAAAGAAGTAGGAGTTTATCCAGCAAACAGAAAACCACGTGAAATCTCAGATTGTCCTGCAGCCCTAAAAGACTCTACCCACACCATGCAGGGTACAGCTGGACCACATGTGCAGGAAGACAGTTGGCAATACTGAGCTGGTGATCATCTAGAAGACAGGGACCTATGTCACCATCTCTGCACACCCAAGGCCCCAGAGGTCTGGTCCAGAGTAGGTGCTCAGTGTCCTTCTGTAGACCTGAACTGAATCCAGAGGACCTTGGACCTAGAAGAGCTCTTGAAGACTGGGTCATCCAAGTTCCTCATTTTACAGGTAGGAAACTGAGACCCTAAGAGGGAAAGAAAGGTGAGACTTTTCAAATTCCATGTGTACATGGCTCGAGGGCTCCAAGGCAAAGGTGGCAACAAGGAAGCAGCATGGAGCCAGGGAGCTGTCTGGAACCAGATCTGGGCTGGAGGCCGGAGTTCAGGTGGTCTCTGACAGCAGAAGTAGGTAGAAGGCAGAATAGTACGGAGATTGCTGCCAGGTGGATCTCAGATTAATTGGGGTTCTGCCTCCTGCTGGCCACATAAGCTTGGACAAATTAACCTCCGTGAGTCTCAGTTTCCGAATTGGGACTGTTATACTGGCCCGAGCATAGAAAGTTAACACCAAGACGAAAGTATGCCAAATTGCAGGGTCTTTATTGCCGGCGGCCACGGAGGACTAGCGTCTCTCCAACCTGTGGCCCCGAAAGGAGGGTGTCAAGAACTTTTATACCAGTAAAAATCACCTTGGGAGTGAAGGTGAGGGGCGGGGGTGGGGGTGAGGGGCTTCAGACATTCCGAGGGCTAGTGGATTCTGTAAATCATCTTCAGGGTGGAGATGAGGGTGAGGGGCGGGGGTCGGGTGAGGGGTGAGGGGTTCCGGACATTCCGAGGGCCAGGGAACTTTTTGACATTCTGATTGTTACTTAAGTGGTTCACAAAAGTCAAGATTAGCATTTGTTTACACATTGTCTGGGTAGGGTGGCAATTACAGTCCTTAATTACTTATTCACATTTGGGTTATAGAGAGCAGTTTCAACAGAAAGCTGAGGTATGGTTGAGGTATGCAGGTTTATGTTGCTTTTACCATGTCATAGGACAACGGGGGCAATATCCCCCCCATCATAAGACTATTGTGAAGATGAAGGGAAATAATGCATCTAAAAAACTCAACACAGTGCTTGGCATATAGTGAGTGCTCAACAAATAGTATTAATTACCGGAGTCAGTTACACTTTGTGTGTGCGTGCCAACCCCAATCAGTAGCCTACTGAGTGGATGCCCTTGCCCTGCCCTGTCCATCTACTCTTCCTGCCTGTCACAGCCTCTCCCTGGAACTCAGAAATTCTGCAAACTTGATGAACCTCAGTGGTGACTCAGCCCCCCACGAAGGTGGCCTAAAACGTCAAATAAGAGAGGAGAGAGATGTGGATTAATCTAGGTTTGTAAAAGCGTTTGCTTTTACCAGCAGGTGTGGGCAGAAGACCCTTTAGAGAGTGGTCCCACCCTTCATGCCGGCCCTCTCCCCCCATGTTAAAAGGTGAACCCACCTAGAAGTGGACAGGCTGGTCTTCTCCGCATGAAATTCCCCCTCTTTACTGGCCTTCTTGCTCACAGGGTCTCTGAAAAACAAGAAAACAAGTTCTAGCATTTTGCAGGGAGCCAAACATGCTTCTTATCGATGTCTGTTAAAAAGGGGATTGGTGAGGTTTGCTTTGGAAACTTTCACAGGATAAGTTCCCCACAGTGCATCCAATACAGAGCTGAGCACCGTAGCTGGGTCACTCTGCCAGCAACTCCCTACAAAGCATTCGCCTCCCTCAAAACCATTCCTCCTCGAGGGTCCAGCAAGACGCCTCTTTCATGCTTCACCCGGAAATAAAGTAAATATTTTTCAATGAAATTCGGCGATCAATTAAACACCGTCTCTCTTTAATAAGAACGTTGAACCAACAGCCGCTGCACAATCCGACAAGAATATTTAAAGCAATTAAACTTTAGCTACTTTTAAAACAAATTCTTTTAAATGCTAATGACCATTGTTTTCACATTTGATAAGTAAAATTTTGTGTCGAGCAAGGTTAGATGATTGCAATGATTTAATTGTACTTCTCAAAGAAAGGAAAATGTTAAGAAAAAAG
Source organism: Ateles fusciceps (assembly GCA_036589455.1). Taxonomy (NCBI): domain Eukaryota; kingdom Metazoa; phylum Chordata; class Mammalia; order Primates; family Atelidae; genus Ateles; species Ateles fusciceps. Next base: position 10,268,949 of record JAZHEH010000733.1, read on the forward strand.
CTAAGATGGACCTCTTACCACATTCCTACCGCAAAATGTCCTGTAACAATAGAAGCGTGATTTGCTGAAATTAAAATGCTATTATGGTGAAATTAGGGCTTCAATATTTTTAGCAGCTTTAATAGGCCTTGCATTTTAAGGGACATCTGATAATAGATAATTACATTTCATCTTAAAGAAACTGAGTTGTTTTCTTAAGGAAAATACTTTTCTTTCTTCCAGAGAGGTTAAAGCCGAGCCATCATTAGAAGCAGCACCAAGCTCGAGGTTCCTGCTTCAGCTTGGGAAATAGAGATTAGCATATAAATAGCCTTCGGTGCCTGCTTGATTCCAGCTATTTTGCGTTTCAATGTGGCATCAGAATGCACTTAGCAAGAAATGTTCCAGAGGAGAAAGAGGTTTGTAATATGTCGCTTTTATAGAGGGGGAACTTTAAGTATAAAAGATCATCCACTCCTCTGTGGGCTTGTTTTTTTTTTCTTTTCTTTTCTTTTTTCTTTTTTTTCCTTTCAGTGTCCCAATTACAGACTCCAAGGAGCCAACAGGCCTCCAAGAACGGAGCCTTAGTTTATGCTACAGCTTCTTCTCTGGACCAGGAAAATAAGTCAAAATGGTGTACAGGAAATAAGATAAATAAGCGGGCTTCCTCCCAGATTCAGCCAGAGTCCTTAGGGGGCACAGCTATGCCCTTTCTCCTCACCCCCATACTACCCATCAGCAGCGGGGGATGTGGGATGACTCCTCCAGGACCCATTTGCTGGAGCAATGAGGGACACTCCTGGCTTTCTGCCTGGAGGCTTGCTTCCCTCCCGGGAAATCTCGGAGACTGGGCATGGAGCCTGCAGTTCTTTCTGCCTCCCCCTCCAGCCCCCACTTCCACCCCTGCACGCGCACACACACACACACACACACACATCCCATTCAGGCTGACTGGTTCAGGCTGAGTCTTGGGCTGTAGCAGGATGATTCACAGACCTCACACTTTTTCTGCTTGGCACGGAGCAGTGGGCAGTTCTGAACGGTGCTACACAGCTGTTTTATGGGACCTCGTTTCTCCTGGGTGTGGCAGTGGTAGAGCGGTGTAGGCCAAACAGTGGTAGCCTCTAGTCTAGTTCCTGCGGTCGCTTGGGCCAATCCAGAGCCCTGGATTCTAATCCAGACTCCCCTGAGAACTTGGAAACAAGTCATGCCAGCTCCAAGACTGAGTTCCTTCACTTGTAAAAGAGAATTATAAACCCTGCCTTGCCCACTCCTGAGACTGTTAGAAGAACTGAGAAATGGATGTGAAAGAACTTTGTAAGCTCCCTCCCATGTTAGCATCATGTGATCAGGGTATTGGCGAGGTTTTTTTCCTGGATTATCATTTTGTCCCAAGACCCCAGGTTTCCTTCTGTCCACCCTAGAGCCTCACCTATGCTCCCCCGGGCTCTACCTCCCCCACCCAGAGTGACAGGGTGAGGAGTAGATGGTTTTTAGGAAACTAGCTAGGAGGTAACAGCTCTCAGCTATCACGGCAAATGCACCCACTTGTATTGTCTGGAGATGGCGGTCTGAAAACAAGGCTGGGACTTAAGAGGCAGACTAGAGGGGACCTGGGCGTCAAGTCCCAGCCTTAGCACCCTGGACATGTCATCCTGATCCTGGAGCCTTTTTTTCCCCCCTCAGGAACGTTGATAACTCGAGGTGCCTTTCAGGGATATTCTAAGGTTCAACATAGAAAATAGGCCAGAACAGCCAGGTGCGGTGGCTCCCACCTGTAATCCCAGCACTTTGGGAGGCCGAGGAGGGCAGGTCACCTGAGACCAGAGCATGGCAAAGCCCCATCTCTACTACTAAAAATGCAAAAATTAGCCGGGTATGGTGGCACACGCAGGTAATCCCAGCTACACAGGAGGCTGAGGCAGGAGAATCGCTTGAACCCGGAAGTCAGAGGTTGCAGTAAGCCGAGATCTGCATTCCAGTCTGGGCAACAGAGTGAGACTCTGGGAAGGAAGGAAGGAAGGAGGGAGGGAGGGAGGGAGGAAAAGAGAGAGAGAAGAAAGAAAGGAAAAGAAAAGAGAAAGGAGGAAGGAAAGAGAGAGAGAGGGAGGGGAAAAGAAAAGAAAGAGAGGAGAGGAGAGGGGTGGGGAAGGGAGGGGGGAGAGGAGGGGGAGAGGAGGGGGAGGGGAGGGGGAGGTGGGGGGAGGGGAGGGGGAGGGGAGGCGGGGGGAGGGGGGAGGGGAAGGGGAGGCGGGGGAGGGGAGGGGAGGGGAGGAGGAAAATGGGTAAGAGAAGCTTGGGGCATTTGTGTGCTTCTTGTTTTTTAGCCTGCCCACAGAGGGAGCAAGCACCAGGCTGGGATGCAAGCAGCCCTGGGGTGCAGGACAGTCCCCTCCCACCTTTCACCTGGCAGCAGCTTCCTGCTCCCAAACCCAGCAGGCTTCACCACAGGAAAGTGCCCTGGCGAGCTGGGGGCACTCCCTGGTCTCTACAAGATTGGCCCCTACTCTGCAGGATCTCTTCGGGCTGCACCACATCCTGCAGATGCCACAGGCACCATCTCTGTAGGAGGGTCACCACTGCTTCCACGGGAGCACTGGTAAACCCTAGGATTCTAACCAGGCTATGGTGGGGGATGCCGCGCCCGGGCTCCTGCAGGGGAAAGGTGCCAATACGTAAAACCTTTTTTCGTTTTCCTGCTCCAAACGCACTGCTGACAGAAGAACCGTGTGCATTCTGGACTTCATGCATGAAAATTGTTTTCATCCCAAAAAGCTGTGTTTGGAACAAAGGTAGCTCCTTACAGGAAACCTCAGGGGGTTCTTTGGGTGACTTGGTGAGGCTCTGGCAAGATGGATTGGTGGGCACTGGGCTCAAGCCAGAGTTCTGGGTCCTGGTCTGCTCTCTGCTGCTTGGGTGAACTGGTCCTTGGTCTTGGGTGAATTCTTTCCACTGTGCAGTGAAGTCAATCTATAATTAAGTGTTCTGCATCAGTCTCCAGGGATCCTTCCTGCTCACACTTCTGTTCTTCATATACTACTATTCTGCTGGGTTTCTTCTGGCCTGAGTACTTTTTACTCTAGCCAAGATGCTCAATATCATCTGTTTTGCTAATCCAGGCAACCGTAATAACAGCGTCCATGTACAGGGTCTTTTATCATGCCCATTTTATGCATTAGAAAATCAAGACTCAACCTCAGGTTTTGACTCAGCTTCAGATCCCAAGCTTTTACTCATCACACACTGGCACTTTCCCAGGTGGCTGCCTTAGTTGACTACGGGCCCATTTACAATCAACAAAGTTGTAGGACAATCTGTGTCTCTCATGCTAAATTGTTTTCCAAATTGTGATACAAAGAAAACTAATTCCACTGAACATTAATAGGTTTTCCTTGGGAACAACAACAACAAAAATGTTTCATCATCAAATGCATTTGACCCTGGGTAAAACAAGTAAACAGTTTCTTTTTACCTGCAGGACTTCTCAGGTCCTTTAAGATGTCAATAAGGTGGCCAGGCATGGTGGCTCGCACCTGTAATCCCAGCACTTTGGGAGGCCGACGCAGGCAGATCACTTGAGGTCAGAAGTTCGAGACCAGCCTTCCCAACGTGGTGAAACCCGTCTCTGCTAAACCTACAAAAAATTAGCCGGGCGTGGTAATGGGGGCCTGTAATCCCAGCTACTCAGGAGGCTGAGGCAGGAGAATCACTTGAACCTGGGAAGCAGAGCTTACAGTGAAGCGAGATTGTGCCACTGCACTCCAGCCTGGGCGACAAGAGCAAAACTGCGCCTCAAAAAAAAAAATAAAGGTATCAATAAGGTATGCCATTTACTCGTGACCTTTATCCATTTACTCCTGACCTTTCCTTCTCTATTCTTGAGCAACTTGTGTTCTACTAACAGATTAGGGTTCTGCAACTTCACTACTCAGAAGTGTGATTCCCAGACAAGCAGGATGCAGCACTGCCTGGCAGTTAGTCAGAAATGCAGACTTCCAGGCCCCACCCAGACCTGCTGAATCAGAGTCTGCACCTTAATAAGATGCGCAGGTGATTCACATCGAAATTTGAGAAGCGTTGGTCTGTAGTATACATATTGGGAAACATGGCTGATTCATCATGGGCTGTGTGTTCATGTACTGGCCATCAACCTGTAAAATCCCCATTCCTAATGAGATGTAAAAACGGACGGAGCTGAAATGACCAATTCCCTTTCCTACAGGCATTCCTAAAACGTAGACAGGGAAAGCATTGCATACCTCTTCCTAAAATGTAAAGGTCTTTTAATTCTTAAAAGAGTGTGCCTCCATTTCCCTGGATCCCCTCTCAATTACAGAAGTGGTCGAGGTTACTGGATGTCCCAGAGATTCTCACCTGGGATACTCTTGGGAAATGACACGTTGGCCCCTAACCTGGGAACTGAAAAAAACAGCCTCAAGGGTACAGAAGCTTGTCTTAAGGTTTTAAAAATCACAGCTGAAATGACCCATTCATGCAAGATAAGACCTTTGCCTAAAGAAAAATGCCTTTGCTTTTGGCTGCAATTATTTCAATTCATATGGTCACACTCTCTCAAGCTGACCTGACATTTCAAGCTGCAGCTTGAACTATCTTTGCTCAACAAAAGATGGGAAACAAATTAGTTTTTTACTTAATGACTTCAATGTTTTGGGGAGAAAAAAATCTCTGAGTATGTGCGCAGAGGTCCAGTAACTGACCAGAAGACACGGAGCTTGTAAGCGATGGTGTCTGGCTTAGAACCCAGATCTGACTGACCCCACGTCAGGACTCTATCATGGAGGCAGCCCAAGGACACACACACATTTTGTCATCATCTTCATATTTCTCTTCCCTAAACGTCTCCTTTTATAATGCAAAGTACTCCTGCTAAACCCCTTGTTCCTCCCCACCATCACATCCCTATTCTGTCTTTGGATTTTAAAACTTTCATTCATCTTTATTGAATTCCCTTTTTTCAGGTGCTGCCAAATTTACCAGCTGGCCAAGATTGCTCCCCATTCTAAATTGTCATGCATGCAAATCATTTCTAGTGCTGCCCACAAATAGGGCGGCCCTGCCTCCTTTAGTCAGGTACTGAGCTCCATAGTACCCTCTGGAAACCACAGGTAACTAGCAACCTGTCAAGCAACTTGGATACATCTCACAGTCAAGCTACTCAAAATGGAACTCCAATTCCTCCCCCAGTTTTCCCACCTGCAGCATGGTACCACCATCAATTCAGCTGGGGGGAGGGAGGAATCTAATCCTCTGTATTCCTCCTCCCCCACATCTTATCTATCGGTAAGTCTTTCCACTCAACTTCCAATAGAATGCTAAATCCACCACTTCCTGCCTTCACCAATGTCACCAGCAGTTCTATCATCTCTCACCTGGACCCCTGTAAGTGTCCTAACTAGTCTTCCTGCAGCTATTCACGCCCGTTCCAGCACCTGTTCCACAAGGCAGCCAGGGTGATCAGCCTTTGGAAACAGCATCAGATCACACCACTCCCCTGCTTCAAATCCTTTCCTATCCGAATGCAGGCTCCATAAGATCTGGGAACCAACTCTCATGTTCACCTCGTATCCCTAGTACCTACAGTACAACAGGACCAGCACAAAGTAGGCACTCAGTAAATATTGTGTGCGTGAATGAATCAAGTGATAACCTTAATTGCAAACCACAAAAATCTTCCATTATTTATAGAAAAGTGGCTCAATTTCTTTTCACTTTTATTCCAACATTGTGGTGGTTGTTCTCTAATTTCTGTGGAGACGTCAACATATGTAGACTCTAGGCAATTTACTTTCCCCTTCCCTCCAGCCAGCAGAAGTAAAGTAAAAGGAACATGTGACTCACACACACAGATGCATCTCACTCCAGTTGTGTTTCTTGAGAATAGATGGGAGATTATGCTGATTGAACTGGACAGTTTCCATTTTTATTATTTTGATTATAAACACAAACTATTGGTGGTAAAATCTAATGGAAATCTGCCTATCAATTTCACAATTAACATCTCATTTCAAGAGACCAATCAACTCCAATGAGGGCCAGTGACCTTAATCTTTCCCCAAATACAGTGTTTGATTCCTCTTATTAGTTGAAAATCTCCAAACTCTGAAATATGTGGGTTAGACCGATGTTTGCTTCAAGGATGCTATCAGCCACATTTAAATAAGTCAAGAAATCTTTGTGACCTTTTTGTTACGGTTTGTATAGACGAAAAGCAAGAAGGCTAAAGCTGTACAAATCAAGTGGGAGAAATAACAAGGCCACTTAAATAGGGTCTCTTTTTTCATTTATTTTTCTAAGACTGTGGAAGGAAGTGTGATTTTTAGGCCACTTATTTTGCCACTGATTAGCTAAAATTAACCCAAGAGGAGAGTAAAGCTTGGAAGTCAAAGGCAGCTAATTTTAATCATTAAGGTCTGTTAAAAATCCAATCAGAAAAAAATGTATTTTTGTAATACAGGAGAAAAAAGAAACAAACTTGGTTCTTTAAAAAGAAATGCAACAGAAAAAGACAAATTTGACCTGGCAAACAATGCGTCTACTTAACATCAATATTCCTGCATAGATTAGAACAAGACCATACACTCTGCAGGGTTAATCACTACTCCCAAAACACCAGAGGTTCCACCTAAGTAAACACGGGACATGTACACACAGGTACCAACCAATCATTAGAACTAGACAGACCAATTACTAATAGCCTGTTAACAACCATTCGGGCAATTTCACTTTAGAGTAGACTTGGGGCACACAAGATGCCAAAACTACCCCTGAAACATTTCAAGGTCAGCCAAGAAGCTGCCAGTCTTGTCTCTCTGACTGCATTGATTGATGTGCCTTGAGCAGCTCCATCCAAGCCTTCGCAGGGGTGAAGGATTTTTCTTCAACCTGCTCACATTGATGATTGGCTGTTTGGGATCTGTATGGCTAGAATTCTTAAGCTAAAAGAAACAGAAACCAACATAAGCTAAGCTGAGGCAGCAAAGGGGAATTCATTAAAAGGATATAAGACTGTTTCTTGGAACTCAAGGGCACAAATGGCACCAGGCCTCAAGGAAGAGCTTGCCCCAGATCTCATTTCTGTTTTTCTCATCCATTTGCTTCTCAGTTCACAAGACACAAAGAAATGGCCACCCCTTACTCCCAAGTCCCCATCTAGTCTTTTTATACACCATCCCAGCCAGTCCTAGAATTTTTGAGTCTCAAATTTTGAGGAGAATCTGAATTGTCAAATTTGGATCAGGTATCCATATTGATACATTCACCCATGGCCAAGTGGAGTGTCACATGATGTAGACATGACTATAAGGGTTGGTACCCAAGGATGAGGAGGGAAATTCAGGAAGATTGCCATGAGGTAGGCAGAATCTTCCAGAAAGTGTCTAATAAAGGGCTACATCATCACAGCCACAGCCAACTAAACAAGCCTAACACAAAGAGCCAGGGTGAAGCCAAATGATTCCCACTGTGCTTCTGGTCAGACCATCTCCATAGGGTAAGAGGCCAACACCCAGTAGAAACAAATACCCTGCAGCTGCTTCCCAATGCTCTGGGAGAGGAGCTGTGGCTATACTCTCTGAGAGCACCCTGCATTATTCTTTATCCTGCTTATCATAGTTTGTAATCCTACCTTTATCTTAAATTTGTTTAATGAGTGTCTCTCTCCATCACTCGGCTTGAAGCTCCACAAACCGGCTCAGGTACCATATTGGTTTTACTTCCTGTCTTAGTCCATTTTTGCATTGCTATAAAGAAATACCTGAGACTGGGTAATTTATAAAGAGAAGAGGTTTAATTGGCTCCCAGTTCTGCAGGCTGTACAGGAAACATGATACTGGCATCTGCTCAGCTTCTGGGGAGACCTCAGGAAACTTACAATCATTGTATAAGGCGAAGGGAGAGCAGGCACATAGGCACATTACATGGTGAAAGCAGGAACAAGAAAGAGCAGGGAGGTGCTACACTCTTTTAAATGACCAGATCTCACAAGAAGTCACTCACTATCACAAGAACAGTACCAAGGGGGATGGCGCTAAACCATTCATGAAAAACTACCCCCATGAAAAACTCCCACCAGGCCCCCACCCCCAATGCTGGGGATTACAGTTCAAAATGAGATTTGGGCAGGGACACAGATTCAAACCATATCACTTCCCTTCATCTTCCTGGCACCATCCCTAACGCATAGTGAATACTCAACAAAGAGTGAATAAAATGAATGGAGTGGAGGAGTGCAGGAAGTTTGGCCAGATGATCTGGTACATGAGCTGCGTCTCAAAGGACAAACAGAGTCTTTTAGGAGAACAAGCTGGGAGAGCATCCCTGGCAGAGAGAATGACAGAGGACCCAAAGGCACATAGTGCAAATACCATGGAAATGGTGAGGCAGCTTGCGGCAAGAGAACTGGCCAGGAAGTAGAGGTGGAGGTCACCTCATCTTGCGTAGAGACTGGAGGGCTCAGAGCTAGGAATGACATGTAGATTGTAGATTAATCCATCTGATAGGAGTGTACTAGCTCTACTGGAGGCAGGAAGATGAGCTCGAAAGTATATGTAATCATCCAAGAGAAAAAAGCAGTGGTAGTGAGGATGGGGGAGGAAAAGATTTGAAAAGTTAGTAACGAAGTAGAATCAGTAGAAATTCAGGGAATACAATTTTCTCCTTTGATGACCGAGTCATTTATGCACATCTTATCTCCCATGCAAGACTGTGAGCTTCTGACTCGGCCTTCCTCGTTCCTGGGATACCAGAGCTCTTGCACAGTGCCCACCCAACACACAGCAAGTTTGTTGAGAAAGTAAACTAACGAACGATTGACTCACTACCACTAACCAAGAGTGGGGACAGCTGCCAGGACGGGGTGCCACACAGTGTCCCTTGAGGATTCCATAGAAGTTTGCTGCTTGTATGTTTATCTTGCCTCCATAAAATGCCTAGCGCTCCTAAAATTTTTTTAGATTCACCTCAACCCCCAACACAGGCCTGAATAAGGGGCAAAATGTCAGCCATATATCCCTGTTTGATGAGCTAGAGTACAGCAGACTGAAATGGATATAGAAGGGTCTCCTATTCTTTAGAAAGACCCTAATATGTAGACCTAAAGTGAGAGGAGAGGCTGGCAGACCTTCCCTGTGGCAGATTGGGCAGGGATCCTCTGCCAAGGCTTCTGTGAAGATAACCTAACCTAACTGAGCTGCCCCTCATAGGCAAGTGCCAGGAGAAGAGAGGCTAAATCCCCTTCAATGGACCAAAAACACACTGGAACCCCTGGGCAAAGACCAGAGTCCAAAAGCTTCAAAGAGCTGAGACCGAGCCTGAACAAATACCAGAAGCTTCTAATCTTAGGAAATGATGCAGGTGAATTACAGGTGTTCCTGGGTCTGTCCTCCGTAACATGATGAATGAATGAACAAATGAACAACCTAATAAGCAAGTGTTTTCTACGTAGTTATGATAATTTTTTTTAAAAAGAGCTAAGACTGGAAATACATAATTTTTAATAAATAGAGATACTATGTGTTACCTAGGAGCCTCTATTATTATCTTGAAAACAGAGTTTGATTCAAACGTTTGCTTCATTTCAATAAAAGGTCCCATACAGAAATCATAAAGTAACTGGAGCATGTCATATAGCCTGATGGCCTCCCACTCAGGGCAAGCCTGGCCTTTCACCTCTCACAGCAAACAAAGCTTTCACCTGCTCATTCACCAGTGGCAGCTACCCGAAGGGAGGCAGAAAGCCCATGGGGAAGTAATTAGCCCACAGTGATTTCAAGTCTTTTGGTTAGCCTTAAAATTGTCGCTGTCCTATCAGTCAATATTTCTCCATAATTACCTTGATAGAAATTTTCTGTACACACAAACCAGTTTTACTGAATCAAGCATCATGAAGAAGAAGAAGGAAAAAAGGTGAATGCTAAATTTTGTAACAAAACTACACTAAAAAAAAAAACTATACCAAAACCTATTTTGGTAGGTTTTCTTATATTTTTTTGGTTACACATGTTTAACTTATAAATATTTTCTCATGTTACTAAAAGCCTCTGCCCAAACACACTTTTAGCAGTTGCATAATATTCCTTCAAGTAGCTGAGCTGTGGCTTACTTAACCATTAGCTTCATTTTGGGCAATCAGACCTGTCTCCATATTGTTACGTTATACACGGTGCTGTAAGGAATATCCCCTGTGCATAGAGTGGTTTCCATGTATCACGTTAACCAACTCGGAGGAATGCTGAGATGAGCAATTGAGAGATGACGCCCACTTCTATGTATATTTTCTAAAAGAAGACATTGCTTTTGTGCCCTGGACAGATTACAAGGCAGGACGAAGACTATGACTTCTGAGTCCCTTCCGGCTTGAAGAACCACATAGGCCAAAATTTCCCATGACCGGCAGCTTCAGAATCTCAGGAAGGTATTAGGGTCCAGGTATTTGTATCTGAAGCTCTCCAGGGAAGGAACCACCGTGCCACATGTCACACACAGAACTCCCCCATCACAGGCGCACAGCCTACAAAGGAATCTAGGGATCAGGGCTCCTCGTTGCAAACAACTGAAGCCAATTGTAGGTGACATAAGCAGCAAAGGAAGATGATCCTTCAGCTCACAGCACCGAGGGGGAGAACCCAGCTCCAAAGCGGGTAGGAACTCAGGAAGTCAGGAGGGGTCTGGGTAGAATACCACCTCCAGCTGCTGGCTCCAAGCCACTGGGATGAATTCTAATACGCCCCTACTCTGTGTGTCACTCAAGAGCCACTGCACAGGGCAAGAGCACCTGATTGGTTGAGCATGGACCACATGCCCATGCATATGGTACCTGACCCCATTCCATTTCTGTATGAGAGGCAGAGCTTTCCCACCTACCTACTCCCCAGATAAGAAGAGTATTTGGATACTAGGCAATCCCAGGAGACAAATATCTGCTGTGCACCTGTTTGACCTCTATTACTTACTTCATTTGACTTTCACAAGGACCCTAGGATGGTAGCAGAGCAGCAGTTATTCCCCATCTTAACCATGAGGAAATTGAGGCTCAGTAAGAGTAACCGACTTCCTGAACCAATGTTAGGGAAGAGAGGTAGACAGGAGCCCTTTCTGCCTCTCAGAACTGTTTGTGGTCAAATTCTGTGAACCCTTGACAACAAATGTCTCTCATATGAGCAAGGAGTTATTGGAAGAGGATCAGCTATCACAATTGTTAGATATTGTACTTCATAAACTTACTGATCTGCACATCATTTGTCTTATTTTTGTTGCCGTTAATACTTCTCGCCCCCAGAGAAAAGACTCTGAGCGGTGAGCTCATCTGTTCTGCCATTCAATGTATTAAATTAACACCTCAATGCATGGACGAAAACTTAGAGGTGAAAAATCTAGTCCTTGCAGCCAAGACCAAATACCATTTATCTTAACCTTGCATATTAGGAGACTGTCTGAAAAGGCAACTTTGAAGTTCCTGGAAACAAAGGTGTATGTTGCATTGTCTAGAGGACTAAATTTCAAAGAAAAAAGTTGGACCTTGTGAAATGTTATGATTTTGCTCAATCTCAGAGGCACCTTGCCTATTTCTGCTTTGCCTTTTTCTGAGCTTTGGAAGCCGAGTGAGAAGAGTCTGGGGTGGGGAGATCCAGGGGACCGCTCTGGAAGAGGTGACATTTGAGACAGATGGACCTTGTAATGGGAAGTCACATGAGGCTGTGTGGGAAACAAGCATGTAGTAACGTTGGTGCAGGAGACAGAGGCGGCCCACAGGAGATGAGGCAAGACTGAGTGAGGGGGACATTTCTGACTTGGCCTCTGAACAAAAGGACACCTTGACTTGGATTAAAACCCAAGCCATTCATATGTCATCATTTTTATTATCAGCACAGTGGGTGGTGGGCATCCCTGCCCAATTCTTTTTTTTTTTTCATCAACTTTTTTATTTTCAGTTGAGAGGTACATGTGCAGCATGTGCACGTTTGCTATCGGGAAACATGTGCCATGGCGGCTTGCTGCGCAGATCACGCCATCAGCTAGGTATTAAGCTCAGCATCCGTTAGCGATTTTTCCTGATGCTCTCTCTCCCCACCCATGTTGATGTGGATGGCCACATCAACATGGCACCATTCAAAAGTCCTGCTTAGGGCCCCCAAAGGAGCTGAGTAACAAACATTCTGCCTCTTCCCACCCCTCCCTCCAAGCTGTAGCCACCGGCCCATCCCACTGACCCATCCCAAACTCACTGGGACCCCAGGAACCTGCCCTTCGGCAATATGAAGAGTTGGAAGTTTTAAAAGCCCAGTGGATTAAATGGATCAGTGAATAAAGAAAAGAACATTTCCCAAGCTGTCATCAGGGGAGAAAGCCCATCCTCATGGCCATTTCACCATTTTCCAGGGACTCTGTAGAGAAATGTATATAACATATAAATAACAGAACGCTGAGGTTGAGGCCCCGGTGTGTGTTATTTCCCCACGTGTGTCCATGTGCTCTCATCCTTCTGCTCCCACTTCTAAGTGGAAGAACATCCTGCCCAATTCCTTTGAGTTTAGTGAGTTTAGTGAAATAAAGTGGTCATCCCTTGAGTTTAGGGAAACTCAGTAGTCAGAAATAAAGTGTGGATCCTAGATATCTGTGGTTCACATTATTTTATAACAAAATAACTGTGTATAATTTCATACTATTACTTATGTGTGTATCTGTGTAGAAAATAATCTAGGCTATAACCCACAGTATTGTCATCTCTAGGAGTGATAGGATAATAAGGGATATTCACTTTCTACAAAATATGTAATTTTTGTAAGGTTTGAATTTTTTCAATAAGCAAATATTTATTTTGTCATCAGGAAAATCAAAGATAAATGACATCTGTTAATGGCAGTTTTCTCATCCATGTCACACGGATATGGCCACATGAAAACATCTTGCCACAAAATGGCCACATCAACATGGCACCATTCAAAAGTCCTGCTTAGGGTCCCCAAAGGAGCTGAGTAACAAACATTCTGCCTCTTCCCACCCTCCCTCCAAGCTGTAGCCACTGGCCCATCCCACTGACCTGTCCCCAACTCACTGGGACCCCAGGAACATGCCCTTCGGCAATACGAAGAGTTGGAAGTTTTAAAAGCCAAATGGATTAAATGGATCAGTGAATAAAGAAAAGAACATTTCCCAAGCTGTCATCAGGGGAGAAAGCCCATCCTCGCAGCCATTTCACCATTTTCCAGGGACTCTGTAGAGAAATGTGTATAATATATAAATAATAGAACGCTGAGGTTGAGGGGGAGCATCAGGGAGTTCCTAATGACCTGACCAGAAGATGAATGAGGGAAGAAATAAGGTGAATGTGAAGTGATCTAATTCTGGATGGTTATTAGAATTATGAGCAAACTGCCCGGGGCTTTTAAGTCAAGTCATATTGCTAGAGTTACTGTTTGGAGACGCACAACAGGAGGGGGAGAAGCTTTGCGTGCTCAGGCATCTTGGCTGAAATGTCAAGAACATTGCCCAGTTTAGAAACTGACTTAATAACATTAGCATCTCCTGCCTGAGCCGGCAGAGACCTTCATGGTGCAAAATGTCAACACAATTTCTCACACCTGGCCAAGGCATCTTTGTCCCCCAAGTCACACAAGAGGTCTCTGCTGGCCAAAGGAGATGGCGAACCTCCTAAACATGTGTCAAGCCCCAGGCCTCCCTCCAGCGTGTCCTCCTCCCCGCCACCATGAGGGCGTCCAGGGGAAAGGCCAGCTGTCAGGGGCTGCTCCACCCTCCTCTGGAAGAGACAAAGAGGCTTGGGGATGTAAGGCTAATGCCCGATCCACCTGTCAGCACAAGACCCACCTCCAGAGCCCAAGCTGTGGGCCAAAAGCTAAGACACAAAGGCCACAATGAGGATCCCAGAGCCAGCAAGGGCAGAACCAGGTGCCAGGGACAAATGGGTAAACATATGTGGCGCCTCTGGTCCTAAGCACTGAATATAGCTATGAATAAAACCCCTGTCCCTGCCCTCCCAGACCCCACAGAATGCCGCGGGGGAGACTGACTTCATGCAAATGACTACAAACAAACAAATGTCACAACAGCTGGGAGGGAAAGAGAGGTGTTCTGAGAAGTCACAGCCAGCAGACCCTGTTCAGATTAGGGGTCTGCAAGACTCTGGGGAGTGGCATTAGGATGGGGCCTGTGGAATGCGGAAGAATCAAGGCTTGCCGGCCTAAGCAATGGCACGCATCAAGGCCCTGGGCTGGAAAAGCTCCACAGATGATCAGGGAGTGGAAAGGAAAGCAGCATGATTGGAGAGCTGTGAGCAAGGACAAGAGCCGCACAGTGGGAACAGGGAGGCTGCACAGAGAGCAGCAGGCAAGGGCCTATGCTTTGGAGCCAGCCAGACTTGGGTTCAAATCCTGGCTCCACCAGTTACTAGCTGTGTGATCTTCGGTAAGTGACTCAACCTCTCAGAGCTCATCTCTTCAAACACACAAAAGGAGGGATAGTAATCCTCTCCCTCTGTCACAAAATCAACGCTGGGGTTAAGTGATGTCACACACACACAAAGTATTTTCTCGGCACAATAAAGGCCCATAGTGAAAGTTCAATGGCTGAAAGTTAGTGTTGTTGTTGAGACCACCTGGAGGTCTGGGAAGGGCCACAGTGATGTGGCCTGGGCAGTCTTCCCCTGGTGCCACTGCCCTGGTATGAGTTTTCATTGCTCACTCTGACAGCCCTCACACGAGCCCTGTGTCTTCGATGGAGCTGTCACTTTCAATTCTTCTGCAGCTGTCAGTGTCCTGTTCATTTTCTCTCCCTCTGCTTCACAGATGGGCCCACTGGGGCTCCCACTTCCCCATCACCCCCATCTTGCTCCCAGGCATGGTGGCACTCCCGGCTGGGATGGGCGTTTCACGCAGCCCCAGCCCCTCTAGGAGCCAGAATGACGCTGAAGCCCCCAGCCCTGGTCTCAGCCATCATCACTGCGTTCCACTGCTCCTAAGAGTTCCAGGACCAGAGTTCCTGGGACCCATGGAGCCCAACCAGGCTGGCCCGGCTCTCAGGCCTCACAAAACTGACTCTTGCCTGACTAGGGACTCTAGAGTCTCCTGCCCCTGGCACTGTGATTACATCCTGTGGGCCTGGGCCTGTCCCCTGCTTAAATCATTCCTGCTTGCCTCCTGCCTAGGGGAGGCCGTCTTGCCCATGGGCCACAGCACAATCACATTTAGAGTGAACTTCCAGGGCCAACAGTCACCCATGGGAGTCCCAAGGGCCCCCATCACCTGCCTTCCTGCCAGCCAATCCACCGGGCCCTCCCAGGACCACAAAGGCCAGTGTCCTGTCAAACGTGCCACACTTCGGACCCAGGGCTTTGGGTCTACCCTGGCCACTCAGCCTGGCCCTAGTGGCCTCATCACGAGCCATGTCTTTGCCCAAGTCCATCCCCACAAGTCATCCCTGAGCCTAGGTGAGTTAGAACACAGCTAGTAACTGGTGGAGTCAGGACTTAAACCCAAGTCTGGCTGGCTCCAAGTCTGGATTTCTCCACTGCTATCCCCCCCATTCTCCCAGCTCTCTATGCAAATCTAAATCTCACCCAAAACATAATCCCAAAAATGTAGAACAGACTCCTGGGAAAACGCCTTTAAAATGATAGGCTTTTTTTTTTTTTTGGTAGCTAAATATGTTGAGCATTTGCTGTTCATCAGCTATAGCTTAAACAGTTTACACGCATCATTTCAGTGAATTTTTTTTAAATCTCTGAAGTAGGCATCATTGCTAACCTCTATTATTCTCATTTTATGGATGAGGAGACTGCAACTCAGAGAAGTCAAGTAACTATTCCAAGATCATACAGCTAATAAGTGGGAAGATGAGATGCAGTAATCCCAGAGCTGTCTGACATCAAATGAGCACGCTTGACCACTGCACCACACTGTCCTCCCATCATCAGAGACAGCAGACATCTCCCCCAGAGATGACGCCATTTGATCCATCTTTGTATAGATGAGAAAACTGACGCTCAGAGAGAGAACTGGGCTTGTTGAGGTGGTCACACAGGGAACTAGAGGCAATGCCTAGGGGGTTCCAGGCTCATTAGCTTAGGGTTCGTCCTCCTCATCAATCACTGCAACACTTGCAAGGTAAGGAAGGAATATGTGGCCAGTGACAGCAGCCCCATTCCCTGGAGGATTATTCTAAGACTTCAGACAGAGTAACTGTTGTCCAACGCTATGCTGAGTTGAGAAAAGTGTAAAACTCTGTCTGCTCGGGGATACCCTGGGATGACAGGGACATGACACAGTTTGGATGTCTGTCCCCTCCATAGCTCATGTCGAAATGTAATCCCCAAGGCTGGAGATGGAGCCTGGTGGGGAGGTTTGCATCATGGGGGGTAGATTCCTCATGAATGGCTTGGTGCCCTCCCATGGTAATAAGTGAGTTCTCTCTCTGTTAGTTGGTTGCTTAAAAAGCCTGGAGCCTAACGCTGTCTGTTTCTTGTGCCTGCTCTTACCATATAACCTGCCTGCTCCCCTTTACCTTCCGCCATGATTAGAACCTCCTTGAGGCTTACAGTCATCAGAAGCAGATGCCACTGTGCTTGCTGTACAGCCTGAAGAACCGTGAGCCCATTAAACCTCTCTTCTTTATAAATTACTCAGTCTCAGGCATTTCACTGTAGCAGCACAAAAATGGACTAACACAGGACATTACTTCAGGAACTCTCCTGCCCTGAAAGTCCAGTGGTGACCCACAAGAGGGTCCGGAAGGCTGCAATGGACTCGGAAAAGCTGCTGCGTGTCCTGGCATGGGGCCCGGCTGGATCTGGAAGCCTGCCTCCCCCCACACTCCAGCTTTCAGAGCCCGGGTCTTGCCTCTCTCACTCCATTTTTTGAAGCCCAGAAGTTGAAGTCCACTATGGCCTGAATATGTTCCCCAGATGTGGGGCCTTTAGAAGGTGCTGACTTTAGAAGTCAGGAGGGCAGAGCCATGGTGAGCGGAATTAATGCTTTTATAAAAGGGCTGGAGGGGAACTCAGCCCTTCCACCCTTCTACCCTTCCCCCGCTTCCGCTCTCAGGCCATGTGTGAGCACAGTGTCTCTCCACTCCAGAGTTTGCAATAACAAGGCCATCTTGGAAGACGAAAGAGCCAGCCCTCCCCAGACACCAAATCTACTAGCACTTTTATCTTGGACTTCCCAGCCTCCTGTACTGTGTGGAATAAATTCCTGCTGTTTGTAAATTACCTGTCTGTGGTATTTTGTTATAGCAGCCTAAACTGACTAAGACAGAGCCCAGAGGCCTACATTTGGGTCCATACAAGTGATGGTAATAAATGGCTCCTCCCTACAAAGCCCCCTTTTCAAGAAATGGCCATGTGTCCTACACCACATCCATGCCCAGCCCTCCCACTATTTTTCAAAGGACCACAATGTGAACAGAAGTCAGACTAGATAAAAAGAGGAAAATGAAGAAGTCCTGAGGCGATGAGGTCAGGAGGTCCCTCTCCTGGGGTGAAGCCGGTCAGGACAACTATATTCAAAAGTGATAGGCAACGCCTCATTCCCTTCCTGGTTCCCAGTACCCATGACCACTGTGGACATGCCTGCAATTCCAGTGTCGCTGTCCCTCACTTCCAAACCGTGCAACCATCAAAGCAAACATTCCTCCCACACCTCTAGTCACAAGCAGATAGGGTGAGTCAACTAGGTCATGAACCTCCCCCGCTGCATATACAGACCTTCTTATCTGGCCAGACAGCCTTCCTGGGATTTGGCAGTAAGGTCTTCTTGAGGTATCTGAGCCATTGTAGCCTGCTGGCTCATATTGGCCCAAGGAAGAGCAGTTGTAATAGACATTTTCAGCTTCTTAGAACCTTTTCTTTTCCAGAACAGATCTATCCCCCACTGGTGGTGACTGCCAATCATACGGCCCTACCTCCCTAGCCCAAGTTGGCCAATCGAAATACTCCAATCGTACTGGACTCAGAGTGATTGGTGGGCTGTAGATGCAACTACATGTTGATCCAGAACTGACATCTCCAAGGTACAGATGAAAGGCACAGTGGTAAGTTGGGGGAAGAAGGTTTCTCTTCTGACATTAGTCTTGCCCAGAGTGTCTCTCAGTGCAGATCTAAGATGGTCATTTTCCTAGTGCTGATGACATTCACTGGGACCATGAATTAGGACAGGGTACATTTTCCTGGTGCTGAGGACATTCACTGGGACCATGAACTAGGACAGGGTACAACGAAACTATAATCTCAGAGGATTAACACAGTAAAGGTTTATTTCTTACAAAAAGTCAGATGTGGGTCAGGCTGGCCCCCTCTCTGGAATATTTGGCTCCAAAGTCTCTGTTGTGGCAAGGGCAAAAGAGAGATGGAGGAGACCGGACGTGGTGGCTCACACCTGTAATCCCAGCACTTTGGGAGGCCGAGGCGAGTGGATCACGAGACCATCCTAGCCAAAATGGTGAAACCCCATCTCTACTAAAAATTCAAAAATTAGCCAGGCGTGGTGGCAAGCTCCTGTAGACCCAGCTACTTGGGAGGCTGAGGCAGGAGAATTGCTTGAACCCAGGAGGCAGAGGCTGCAGTGAGCCAAGATCATGCCACTGCACTCCAGCCTGGTGACAGAGCGAGACTCTGTCTCAAATTTTAAAAAAAGAGAGATGGAGGAGGCACACAGCTTCTGGCTGCCTTAGACCACCCGTGACACATCACTTCCTCTCAAAGTCTATCAGCCTGAACTAGTCACGTGACCCTACCCCAACCACAAGGGATACTGGGAAACACAAGCATGTGTGTAGATACCAGGTGAATGCCATAAGCCTAATGACATTTTTTTTTAATATCTAAATATTATTTGAGCCAGAGTTCTTACTTTCTTGGAGTTTTTCCCAAAGAGCCATGGCTTTTGAGGGGGAAGCCCAGAACCCAGGAGAATGAGAACCATTTCCTTCATCCTGCCCTAAGGAAAGAACTGCTCACGCTGCCTGACAGAGCCCTCCAGACAAACCCCAGCTGGGCACCAAAGCTGTCCCACACCGAGACACCCCAGGATGGACAACCAGACCTCGGGCCTCCTCCTGCTCGCTGTCTGGGATCCCTGGGTATTGGGCTGCAGAACAACGCCAAACCATCTAGTCTGAAAAACTCTGGAAAAAATGCTTCCTGAGCAATTAGGCCAACACAAACAAATTGGCCCAGAAAATCAAGGCTCCCACGAGCGCAGGGACTTGATCTTGAAGGAAGACAACATTTCCAGCCTTGTACCTCTTAATCAACACAATTATGCAGAGGCCTCTGCCAATAGTCCCCCCTGCTAGTCTCTACCTAACCCCAGATATTGCTCAATTGGAAACAGCCTAATTAGAGGAAGGAGAGCGGCGAGGGAGGGGGCATCGTGGCTCCTTTTCGGGAGGTTGCCGTGCACCTTCAAAGGAGCCATTCCCCGAAAGTGGAGGGCTCTCCAGGAGCCCGGAGCTCAAGGTGAGGGGAAAATGGCAGCTCCACACTTGTAAATCAGCACCACCTAATGTAAACAATGTACTCTTCCTGCTTCTAATGAGCCCATTTTTCCCCCAGCTGGAAGGGGCCGGCCTTGGCAGAGAGGCCTTTGATGTGATTCACTGGAAGCTTGATGCCCGCGCCAAGGCATTCTGTAGCAGGCTGAGTCCTTTCATCTCTAGCAAAAAGAGAGACACCCCCCTAATACTGCTGGCTCACCTGGAAGACAGGTCTTTTTAACAATGATTCTGGACTCAGCTGTCGAAGAAAACCAGATGGTTTTGCTTTTACTCATCCTAATCAAATTAGCCTGGAAGCTGTCTGGCTTCTTGGAGGTGGAGAGGAGTGGGTGGGGTGGGGCAGGTGCACAGAGGCTGGGGAGGACACAGTGGAATAGATTATGCGAACGCATTCATTTGTATAAACACGAACGTTCTTAAGGAAATCGTCTGACTAAATTAGGGAAAAATTGTGTATCATCAATGAGCAGAATTAGACCAAACACCCCCAAAATAATCTGCGCTGTTTTCCCCAGTCATTGACAAGAACACAGTTCTCTTTTAGGTGAAGACTTCAGGATGGGAGGGGCAGAAGGTGGGAGCAGATGAGACTCCTCCCCAGGTTGCCTCAGGAAACACAGCAGCCACCAGTAGGACTGAGGTGGAGGTGCCACGGAACAGCCTGGGGCTTCCTGGCTCCCCCGCCCTCTCCGGAAGAAAGCAGCCTTCCATTTCTGCTTCCACCTCCCCTCTGCTTGGGAC
Organism: Ateles fusciceps; assembly: GCA_036589455.1. NCBI lineage: Eukaryota > Metazoa > Chordata > Mammalia > Primates > Atelidae > Ateles > Ateles fusciceps. The sequence goes on from JAZHEH010000733.1 coordinate 10,289,193, forward strand.
TCAGGTGCCAGTCCTCGGGAGCTGTAGGAAGGCCGCGTTTCTAAGACCGATTCAGTGCTAGCCCGCAAAGGCCCCTCCTCTTTAGCCTCCTGCCCCAATCCTCTCTTCCTGGCTCCACATTCCTGAGGCTCTCCCAGAGCCAGGCTTTTCCATGAAAGGCTTGTGCTTCCCTGGGAAACCTCTGCCCCACAGTACCCCTTTTTCACCCCACCAGAAGCCTCTGAATAAGCAGCATGTCGTAAACCATTCACAAAGACTGTACACCACACCTGTTGTTCATTTGTTTTCCCTAAGAGGAAACCAAGGCTCAGAGAGGTTATGCAGTTTGCCCACGTTTACCCAGATCTAAGTGGCAGAAAGAATGTAAGCAAAGCCTGCCTTAGAGGTGTCAATTAAACCCAGTAACATCTCCTTCACCCCCCACCCCCATTCATACCAGAGGATCACTCAGCATCCCCGAGAAGCCAGAGCAGGGACCAATGTGTTCATTCACTCAGCAGGGCCAGGATTTTCCAGCAGATCCTAAGCAGAACTTGGGTGTGAGATCCAGGGATCCTCCACACGCACACACCCCTTTTACATCGGCTGATTTACAATGCAGGTAAGGAGATGTCTGGAAAAGAACTCAAAGAATGTCAGCAACTGAGGTGTGGATGTATGCAGGCCGTAGATAGGCATGCCTATGAGTCAAGTGCATGAAGAGGTCAAATACCAAGGAGGTTCGAGAGAGTCCTGGGGGAGAGAACGCCCTGAAGGAAGAGTCTGGCTCATCAAGCGTCTGAGGACCAGGGAGAAGTGATGCTTCTAAGCAACTGCTTCTCCAGTCTGCTCCTCCTCAGCAAACGGAGAGAGAGAGAAAGACCGGGAAACATAAAACCAAAAGAACTGTAGCACCTTGGGGCACAAGCAACCCTGCTTGGGAGTCCCTTCCAAAAAGCAGAACATGGCAAGCGGGGATCAAATTCCCCACACACTTTGCAGCAGAGTGGCAGGTATGGTCCCGAGGGGGCAATAATGGTGGTCTCCAGAGGAGAGAGGGAGAGCAGAGCTCAGAGCAGCACCCCTGCAGCAGACACTCCTGCCCCCCAGCCATGGTGGTACATCGGGATGGGGGAAGGCAGTGACACAGCCAAAGCCACACACTGCACTGCTCAGGGTGCTCAGGGGCAGATGGAATGGCTGCTGCAGCACGGAGGCCAGGGAAAGCGATTAACAGATGGGCATCCTGGGATGCAGCAGGACATCTCTGACATCTGCTGAAGACCCCAGGGTGGGTGAGTGGGCAGGGGTGTGGATCAGAAAAGACAGGGTCTGAGTTCTTATAGTTCTGTAGATAAGGGCTACTGGGCACCAGAGAGCCAGGTCTGCATAGCAAGGGGACCTCATTTGCACCCAAAGGCTGTGAGACCCCAGGAGACATTTGGGTTACACGGCTCATGCTAATTGATACCTCTTGGTGACCTGCTCCTTGCCACTCCAGGGAATACGGAGTGCCACCATTTCTGCACTGAGGGGACCCCCAACCTAGTAGAAGTAGATAGATGAACCAAAATTGCAATCAATCCTCCTTGGTTGTTGCCTAAAGTACCATGGAGAGCAGAGAAGGAAGCAACGCATGCTCCCTGGGTAAGTCTAAGAAGGCTACTGAGAGGAAGTGGCATTTGACATGGGCATTGAAGCTTGAATAGGAGTTCATGAGGTGAAGCTGAGGGAAGAACAAGGCAGGCAGTGAGATGACCCCGAGCAAAGGCCTGGAGGTGGGGAGGGCACTTGAGGGGTTCTGGTGGAGCTGGAACACTGATAGCACACTGGGGAAGGGGAGCAGGAGACACGAAGGCTGACAGCAGGTTGTGAACAACACAAGGCTGTGCCAGGCATTTGCATTTTATCCACACTCAGAACCCAAATGCCTGACGCTGGCAGGGCCTTCCCCGCTCCCTCTTTTTGCAGAGGAACACCCTAGAAAGATACCTCAACTTCTCACAGCTATATCCCAGAGCAGGAAAGATGCCACGTAGGGCAGGGGCCCCAGGTGACCTGTTGTGAGCCCGCTGAGGAGTTCTGAGGAAAGAGAGGCTCTGGGTCTGAGAGCGGGACAGAGCTTCAAGGCGCTCCTTCTCCTTCCTTTCAAATCTGCCTCACAGTAGGGGTACCACTCCCCCAACGTAATCTTCAGTCCCCAAAGAAGAGGAAGAGATGAAGACAAATACAGAGCCTACACAGCAAGGCCACAGTTAGCAGTGCCATGGTTCAGATGAGACAACTGAAGCCAGCCAAGGAAAGGCTTTACTCTACATCACATGCTGGCCCGGTGGCAGATCTGAGACTGGAACCCAGGACTCCAACTCCTGGTTGATGGACTCCCACTAACCCACTCCATGTCCCTAAGTGCTGCGGTTTGGAGTCTATCTTTGACCATCACAGGCACCCAGAACACAATTTGTTTACAATAAAGTTATTAAAGGAAGGGGGTGTCATTCTAGTCCCCTCAGTACAGACACACATACTGGACTACAGCATCTACCATTGTAATAGCAAAAATTATCATAGCCCCTGCTGGGTACCAAGCGCTGGGCCAGCCCTTTGCAGGCACTACCTTATGCCATTCTCATGATGAGCCTATGCCACAGAACTGTTACGACTCCCACTTTCCAGACGAGGGAAATAAGACTCAAGGTGGCTGAGCTGTCTCTGCACACAGTGGCTAACACAGTGAAACCCCATCTCTACTAAAAGTACAAAAAATTACTTTTAGTAGAGTAATTTGGCATAGTGGCGCATGTTTGTAGTCCCAGCTATTCAGGAGACTGCCACTGCACTCCAGCCTGGGCAACAGAGCAAGACTCTGTCTCAAAAAAAGGAAAAAAAATGAAACACTCTGGAATTACCAATTGGCACCATGTCAACTTAGTTCAACCTTAATGGTAAATAGGGCCTCTAAGAAGTCACATGAACCCCTTCACTCTACAAGAAGACCTAACAGCGAACGGGTCCCAGAAGCCAACAAGGGTTTCTGGGCCTAACAATTCAGCCAGACCTGCAAACTGCAGGCCAAGGAGAGAATGCTTCAAAAGTGATCTCGAATTCAAGTTCCCCAATTAGCAGACCAGTCTCACCATAACTCACCTGAACTCAGGTGCCATTTCAGTTAGCTGCCCCAATCCTATGTCACATGCCTCACCGGAACCACTGCCACAGCCACCTGGCTTCTCTCCCTACCTCCTATCACTACTCACTTCATCTGTTCTCCATGAGGCAACCCCAATAAGTGTGTTGAATGAAAACATATCTGATCATCTGCCTGCTTAAAACCCTTTAACTTTCCTCATCACTTAAAAATATAATTGGACTCCTTCATATGACCCACGGTCCTCCATGAATGAGTCTCCCACCTCTCTCATGCTGCCATATTGGATTTCCAGTGGGTCTAAGTATGCCCCACTCTTTTATCTCTGGAACTTTGCACATGCTGTTCCTTCTTCCAGAACACCCTTCCCAACTCGAATAACTTCTGTAATCCTTTAGGACTCAGCTTAAACATCACTACCCCTAAGAGGTCTTCCCTAACTGTCACCCACACACCCTGGGTCCCAGATGAGCTCCCTGTTTTACCTCATCAAAGCAGGGCACCTACATTTCCCTCATGGAACTCTTACTACCCTTGTTCTTAACCTTTGTATATGGACCTGCAGATATATCCATCTTCTTTGCTAGGCTGTAAACCCCAAGAGGGCAGAGCCCATGTCTGTCTTGTTCTTCCCTGTATTATATTCCTAACTCCACAGAATTAGGAATATTTTATTTTACAGAAAGCTAAAAGACTTAGGAATTAGGAATAATTAAGCTTAATTAAGACATTTATGAATGTCTCATACAGAAGAGAGGTCAGTAAATGTTTGATGAAGAAAGAAGGAAAGGAGAGAAGGAGTAAAGGGGGAAGTGTTTGTCCTGTAAGAGCTGTCACCCCTTTCCCTGCTGAGCTAATATGAAAACTGCCTTCAGTAACCCTAAGGAGGAATGGCATTTACAGAGCAGTCCACATGCCAGGCACTTCCCGGCAACTCATTCAATCCTCACAACCACACTGTGAGGTAGAGCCCACCTTTAGCCCCATTTGAGGAGTCTGAGAGTCAGAGAGCTGAAGCTATATGACCATGTTCACACAGCTAGTAACTGACAATGATGGGATTTGCATTCCAGTCTGAGTCCAGAGGCTGGACTTTGAACCAGTACAGTCTAGTGCTTCCTGGGAAGATCTAAACTGGCCATAGAGGCCATAAGGATCTTCCACGTGAAAGACTGACTTTGCTATGAAATAAAATAAGCATGAAGTTGCATCTCCAAAGAGAATTACATGGAGGAGGAAAAGTTTAACCTTGAAACCCTTAAAAAATATTCACACGAAGCCCCAATCAGTCACTCTTAAAGAAGCCAAGCCTCACATATCACCTGATATCTGAGCCACGGAAGGAAAGTAAAATCTTCCCTTGACAAGTGTGTAAGCTGGGAAGATAAGGAAGGTGGGAGACAAGTGTGACCTACAAGACTGCCAAGAAGAGTAAGGGGGGAATGAAAATTTCACTCTAAAATGTTTGGGCCCAAGAGAGGAAAGTGCTTCCTGTCTCCATACCCAGGAGGCACGCACGAAGGAGTGGCATCTCGGTCCCCTTGGCCAGGCCAAACCAGGCCTCCCTGAACACAGAAGGAAAGTAGAGAAGCGGGTAATGGGCTCTAACTGTGAGGGTATTTTCTGTTCTTTCTAAAGATGCAAGCTCTCTTACGGTACATAACAAGTCTGGGCTTTCTCTGTGGGTTAACTACCTGATGTCATTTCCCTTCTCCCTGGCTTACAGCTCCCCGATTTTGTTCTGGTATCAGGAGGTCACAAGCTCATGTAACTGTATTTTGATTGGTCTAAGCCAATTGAGGAATTCTACCCCTCTGGCCAATTATTGTTTAGGAATGAGCACAGGATGTGATTCTAGCCAATGAGACAAGGGGTAGTCTGCCAGGAAACTTCTGGGATCGTTAAGATCTTTGATCTTTGATAAGAGAGATGTCTGGAGCTACTGCAGCCATCTTGTGACCATGAGGGAAACAGTTGACATACAGAGGATGTTAGAAAGGAAAAATGGAAACAACCTGAGTCCCTGATGAGGTCACTGGATGGTGAAAATAACTAACCCTGAAATTGTCCTAACTCCAGGTTTCTTATCATGTGAGCATTAAATTGTGCATTTTGTCTAAACTTCTTTGAGTTGGGTCTTCTGTTTCTCATAACCAAAAACATCCTAATTAATATGTACTGTGGAAAAAGCACTGATCTTGGAGTTCAAACAGATACAAGTTTAAATTCCAGTTCTGCAGTGTGACCTTAGGCAAGTAGCATCACCTCTCTGGGCCTTGCCTTTTTCATCTTTTCCTGCAGAAGTGGAATTAAACTCATTCACATGACAAATATTTTTGGATACGAATAATTTGAAAGCAATAAAGATGAATGGCATGGCTCCTTCCCTGGGGTGGGAGCTCAATTTGGTGAGGGAATTCTGAGGCTTGCACAGATAATTGTATTTCTTCAGGTATATGAGGGCATTGATTATTATTTAATAGCTACAGCATTATTTTTTGCACTACTGAATAAAAAATGCGCTGGGCACAGTGGCTCATGCCTGTAACCTCAACGTTCTGGGAGATCAAGGCGGGTGAATTGCTTGAGTCCAGGAGTTCAAGACCAGGCTGGGCAACATGGTGAAACCCTATCTCCACAGGCATGTGCCTGTCCTCCTAGCTATTCAGGAGGCTGATGCAGGAGGATCACCTAGCCTGGGAATTTGAGCCTCACTGGGAGCCTGCATTGAGCCATGATCACACCACTGCACTCTAGCCTGGGTGACAGAGTGTGACCCTGTATCAAAAAAAAAAAAAAAAAAAAAGCCACAAATGAAACTAAGATACAATGCTTTTTATCATGCGTTTTTTATTTTATTCTTATCAGAAGAGCTCTATTTGACACAATTAGACATGGGCTTTTTATTTATCACATCATTCTTGGGTATTCACACTAAAAAATGATGAGCAAAATTAATTTCTTGAGTTCTCTAAAACTCCTTCACATTCTGAATCCAACTCTTCTGATTCACTTCTCTATTCAGAGAGGTTTATGGCTGGGTTTTTTCATATAACATTGTCCTATGTGACAAGGGCATAGTGATGTTACATTTCTTCAAAAAGGGCTTCATTACCGTCTCCTGGGGTTTTCTTCCAAGCTGCTGACATGCATTTGCAAGTTTTGATTCTAGGCTTTCTTGCTCTTCTGTTGACATCAGAAGGTGTCAACAGAAAACTTGCAGACAAAAACCCAGGCTCATCTTCCTTCCTGGAGTGGCCCTTAACTGGTTTGCAACTGAAGCAGTGAAGGGCTGCAGTTGTCTGGTCAAGCCACCAGGAATAACAATCCACTTCCAGCATGCAGAGGCTATGGTCACCTGTTATCTGTCCAACAGCAATTATGACAATGGCATGCTTTATAAAAGTGCTCCCCAATTTCAGAGAAACGAACATGCAAAAAATCTTAGAAGTGATGAAACACAGTAGTTTGGTCATTGCCCTTTAGTGTGGTCTGGGCTGACTAGAATTGCACAGTCCTAGAAGCTATAGGAAGAAGTGGCTTCTGCCGCTTTGCAGTAGAGGTGACCTTTGAGCAGGACCCTGAAGCATAAAGAGGAATGCACCAAGGAAATCAGAAGATCGTGTTGTAGGATGAGAGAAGAGCCTGTGCCTCATGTGGAAGAATGAACGATCAGGGCACATTTGGCAATAGTCAATACTTTACTGAGGCTTAAGCAGGAGGAAATTAACAAAATATGAGGCTCAAAGGGTGCTTCAGGAGATACATATGAAGGCTGAGGATCTTAGACTTGTCTGTGAGCTATGGGAGCCACAGAAGGATGATAAGATAGTTACATGGTCAGATTTGCATCCCAAAGTGATCCTACTGGCTGAAGAGGAAAAGAGACAGGAAGCAGCGGAACTGGTAGGAGGCTGTTGCGTAACAAAGCCGGACCTGAGGCAGAGGAGAGGGCAGATAGTCTCTAGCTATGACCACCCACAATTCCTCCCATACCTCTGTGCACGAGCTGGTCTTCACTTCAAGAGGTGAAGACTATTTTTCCTCCCCTTGAATCTGGGTGGACCTGGGGGCACCTTCACAGAAACTGAACATGATTTGCAGTTCTGCTCACCACCATTACTTTTCCCTCTCACCTGGGGTTCTAAGGCAGCCTGGTATTAGAAATGCCAAGAGCCAGCTAGGCGCGGTGGCTCACACTTATAATCCCAGCACTTTGGGAGGCTGAGGCAGGCAGATCACGAGGTCTGGAGTTTGAGACCAGCCTGGCCAACACAGGGAAACCCTGCCTCTACTAAAAATACAAAAATTAGCTGGGCATGGTGGCAGGTGCCTGTAATCCCAGTTACTCGGCAGGCTGAGGCAGAATTGCTTGAACCCAGGAGGCGGAGGTTGCCATGAGCCAAGATCACGCCACTGGACTCCAGCCTGGGTGACAGAGTGAGACTCCATCTCAAAAAGAAAAAATGAATGCCAAGAGCCTGGCCCACTACACCCTGCCAACCTTACTTCAGTTATTAAAAAGCCTTTCCAATCGATACAGAGACAGGGAACTTGGGGCCAGAAGCCACAGTTTCTAGCCCAGGGCTTGTCAACCACTGGCTGTGGGACTATGGGTAGACCATGTAACATGTCTGAGCTTCAGTCTTACCTATAAAGTAGGAATTGATGGCATTGCCTACCTCGCAGGCTGGTTGTGAGAATTAAACAAGATAAGGTATATGACAGTATTTTGACTTTTTTACCTGATATTTTTTTTCTTTCCCACTCCTCTTGGATCTACAATGAGGAAGTTTGTCTAAATATTCCTGTCTCTTTGCCTCGATGTTTTCCCTTCTCATCCTGACAGGTGAGTTTAGGAGAAGAACTGCCACACGCATCCCTGTCTCTCCCTCTCTTCCTCATCAGCATCTGCCAGCACAGAGAGCACACATTCTGCTTTGCTCTCGCCATGCGGGGGGACCCACAGTACTCTAGGTAAGGCACAGGAGCCAGTTGATGGGTCCTTGGACGTCAAGAAAGGGTAGAAAAGGGTGAAGAGTATATTTGAGGGGCAACCAGAAAAGATCTGGTACGTCCCCAATAGGAGACTGGGCAAATAGATCATAAGATCCTCATACAATTGAATAACATTTCAGCCATTAAAAATCATGCTGAGAGGGCGGGCACAGTGGCTCATGCCTCTAATCCCAGCACTTTGGGAGGCCGAGGCAGCCGAATCCCCTGAGGTCAGGAGTTCGAGACCAGCCTGACCAACATGGAAAAACCCTGTGTCTACTAAAAACACAAAATTAACCAGGCGTGGTGGCACATGCCTATAATCCCAGCTACTCAGGAGGCTGAGGCAGGAGAATCATTTGAACCTGGGAGGCGGAGGTTGCAGTGAGTCAAGATCACACCATTGCACTCCAGCCTGGGCAACAAGAGTGAAACTCCAGCTCAAAAAAAAAAAAAATCATGCTGAGAAAAAAAATATTTAATGACATGAATTCCTTCTTTCAGAGAAAGGGTAGCTATAAAACATACAACATAATACAACTTTGCTTTAAAATATATAGACACACAGAAATAGCTTAAGAAGGTTATTTCTGGGTGGCATGACACTAGGTAATTTTTACTTTCTTCTTTTTGCCTCTCAAAATTTTCAAAATATGGTCTCACAGAATGTGGTTGGGATTTGAGCAGGCCCAATAAATATACGTCTGATATGGTTTGGATATCTGTCTCTCCCAAATTTTATGTTGAAATGTGATCCCAGTGTTGGAAGTGGAGCCTAAAAGGGGGTGTTTGGATCCTGGGGTCAGATCCCTCACTGGTGATCAATGGGTTCTGACCCTATTAGTTCACACAAGAGCTTGTTGTTTAAAAGAGCCTGGCACCTCCTCCCCCTCCTGTCTCTCTCTCATTCTCTGCCTTGCCATATGACACACCTGCACCCCTTCATCTTCCACCATAAGTAAAAACTTCCTGAGGCCTCACCAGAAACTGAGCAGATGCTGATGCCATGCTTGTACAGCCTGCAGAACCACGAGTCAAATTAACCCCTTTTCTTTATAAATTACCCAGTCTCAGGTATTTCTTTACACCAACACAAAACAGACTAATCCACCTTCTTTTCCCCATCCAGGCTCTGAACTAACCGAAGAAAATACAAAAGTGCAAGAGAGTAAGAGATCAAAGTATCCATTTTGTTACTGATACTGGTGGTGGTGGAGATGGGGCTCAGACGTGCGCAAGCTTCCTAAAAATTGAATCCATGATGGGGGTAAATGGCCTTACCATCAACATTAGCAACAATAATCACATAACTGCTTGCTCAACAGTTACATCTGAGAGACTGTATTAAGGGTTCTGTATACGTGAGCACTTTTGATCTGCACAACAACCCCAAGAGGTATGGTTTTTTTTGTTTTTTTTGTGGGGGGGGGGTTGAGATAGAGTCTCGTTCTGTTGCCAGGCTGGAGTGCAGTGGCAAGATCTCCACTCACTGCAACCTCCTGGGTTCAAGCGATTCTCCTGCCTCAGCCTCCCGAGTAGCTGGGACTACAGGAACGTACCACCACACCCAGCTAATTTTGTATTTTTAATAGAGATGGGGTTTCACCATGTTGGCCAGGATGGTCTCGATCTCTTGACGATGTGATCCGCCCGCCTTGGCCTCCCAAAGTGCTGGGATTACAGGTGTGAGCCACTGTGCCCGGCCCATGAGGTATGTTTTATTATCTTTGTTTTTCCAATGAGGAAATTAGGCACACAAAGTTAAGTAATTTTTCCAAAGTCACACAGTGGCCAAGCTGGAATTCACACCCAAGCTGTAGAACTACATAGTTCATGCTCTTCTCATCTGGAGGGACTGCCTTGAAGGCATATCTATAAACCTGCCTGGGAGAGGGGGAAAGAAAGGTCTGGTCATATTGCAAGGATTTGAAACAGGCTCAAAGGCAGCATAAAGTTTTCCAAAACTGCTTGTGATTAGATCCATGTTAATGGAACAGCCACTCAGACATTTTGTCCTGGTATGGAGCATGGCACAATGGAAAATCAATTGACCTTGGATTCAGACCATCTAGGATCCCATTAAATGGTCGTATGACCCCAGAAAAATCTTCCTTTCTAGGTAGGCTTCAACTTCAACTGTGAAGAAAGCGTGTTGGGTGGGGTGATTTGGCAGGTCCCTTCCAGCACTGATAGCTGAGATTCTTGGGGGCTCTGAGAATTCAAGGCGAGGCTGAGATGTGGTCCTGCTGGACACGTGTGGAGAGCAGTTAGGGTCCGCCCAGCAGCGAACACCCCCAACCCACAGGCAGTAGGTCTGGCTCAGAAAAGAGATTTGGTTCTGCAAACACTTGTGTCAGCCAGCAGACACTGCTGGGCTCAGCTCTCACAGTCAGCTACATCCAAGGAAAAGCCAGACAAAGAAAAGTGAATGCATAGGCAACCCTTTCCCTAAAATCTCTAGGAGGCCTGAGAGTGGACCCAGATCTGCCCCACTCTGAGGACCACATAATGAAGAGCAGGAGGTGTGGGTATGCAAAGAACTCTCCCCACTCCAGGTGGCAGGGGAAAACAGACGCGCTGTCACTACTGTGGCCACAGCACAAGCAGAAGGGAATGGCAGGACACTACGTATGAGCGGTGCCCCGGAGTAGAAAGAATCCTTTGAACAGTGCCCCATGGCCTTCCCTTCCACCCCCAAAGGCTGCAAATCATGAACACCTGTGACTTCCTGCCCAAAAGACTCTCTGGCTGGAAGCAACCCTCAACCAATGACAGACAGAAAACTGGAGAAGAAACAACACCCTATCTTGCTCAGGCCTTGGGTGAGTAATTCTGAGACTCCTTCAGAATGTCCCCCAGAGTTCCACAGAGGATCAAGCTCCAGGTGATCACAGTGGACTTGGCTGGTGCCCTCCTCTCCCTGGCTTTTCTCTTTTTTTTTTTTTTGTGAGACAGAGTCTCGCTCTGTCACCCAGGCTGGAGTACAGTGGCGCAATCTCGGCTCACTCTCTGCAACCTCTGCCTCCCAAGTTCAAGTGATTCCTCTGCCTCAGTCTCCCAAGTAGCTGGGATTATAGGCATGTACCTCTACACCCAACTAGTTTTTCTATTTTCAGTAGAGACAGGGTTTCACCATGTTGGCCAGGCTGGCCTCGAACTCCTGACCTCAGGTGATCCTCCCACCCCAACCTCCCAGAGTGCTGGGATTACAGGATTGAGCCACCGCACTCGAGCCTCTTTTTTTCTTTCAAGATGGAGTCTCACTCTGTCACCCAGGTTGGACTGCAGTGGTGCAATCTTGGCTCACTGCAACCTCCATCTCCCAGGTTCAAGTGATTCTGCTGCCTCAGACTCTCAAGTGTGCCACCGCGCCACATAATTTTTGCATTTTTTATAGAGATGGGGTTTCGCCATGTTGGCCAGGCTAGTCTCGAACTCCTGGCCACACATGATCCACCCGCCTCAGTCTCCCAAAGTGCTGGGATTACAGGCATGAGCCGCCATGCCCCACCTTGGCTTCTTTTCCATCCCTGTCCTACTTCCCTACTTGACCACCAGCATTTCCTGGGATCAGCTCCTAGACAAACTCACTGGACTTGAATCCTTCCTTGGTGACTTTGTAATGTGTCAACCTGGCTAGGTTAAACTACATTTCCCAAAATTCCATTTCCTATATGTTTCTGGTCAAGGTTGGCCCCAAAGAACTTACCGTGGGAGATGTGCAGTGCAGAAGCGAGGCGGCAGTCATTCTGCAGCTCACACACCTTGCAGCTGAGGTCCACAACTGCTCTGCTTTCTCGTGGACCTCTCTTCAGTTACTCTGACTTCCACTTCAAGCATGTGTTTAGCTCTGTAACCAAGGGCCCCGGCTCCTGGAGGACACCCCACACTATCAGAGGGAACAAGAACAGATACAAGTTTCAGAGACTTTTCATGGGGTCCCAGCTCATGCCTCTGGGTTCCAGCTTGTCCTTGCTCTCCCTCACTTTCCATCCATCTTTCCTTCACAATCTGCCTTCTGGATCTTAACTCCCATATCAGGCATGATGGCACAATGACCACAGCCTTACAGAGACTCCGCAAGGCGCAGAGTCGAATTCTGGTAATAAATCCCTCACATGTGGATATATATTCTCCCGGGAGACACAGCAGAGACGAAGTGTAGCCATCGGGGGCTCAGGCGAACCCGCAGTAGGAGAATCACATGGTAGCTTTACTGCTTCTGAGTGGTGGTTGCACTTGTTTGATTGAATCCTCATTGATACCCCTTGACTGAGACTCAGATTCTGCTTCTAGAAGACCCAAAAGCAAGCCAGCCATGAACTTGCAGGATCTACTCGGTTGAATCAGCTGGAGTTGGAGCTCCCGCAGGTAGACTGAGACAGGACCAGGGTACAGCATCCAGAGGGTGATCACTGGGATCCCACCTTGACCCCCCACTCCCCGCTGGTGAGGCCCATATGCTTCACAATCAAGCTTGATCCTCACACTCCACACTCCCTCCTGTGCTAAGAAAACAACATTGGTGTGTTCTCTAACATGCAACAAGAAATATTTGTGTTAAAATGTCAACAACATTATCACTTTGTGTTTAAGTGGTGGCATATTCCCTGGTGCTCAAAATTGAGAACCTCGGTGCAGACTCAGCCTGTTTTACTACTGGATTCCCTGGGGTTGAATCAGAAACCAAGTTCCAAGGAGTTACAAAAGAGCCACACGGTTCTTGTCCGATGGAAGGAGCTAAGGGGAGGCTGATGTCAGGCTGGGATTCTCTGGGGATTCTAAGAGGTTGGAAACCATGAAGTATGGGACATCCTCAGCTCTATGATCACCATCCCTAAGCAAAGCTGTTTGTTCCTTCCCCTGCTTTCCCATAGTACTCTGAACAAACATCCATTGATTAACCCATTTACCACTAGGTCATGTGTATTTCTGCTCCAGCTGATCGTGAGCTCCTTAACAGCAAGATCCTCATAGACCCATGCCTGATCCACAGGCAGTGCTTGGGTGGAGTTTAGTGAATGAGATAAAATAAATGGTCCCAGATATTGAGGCTCCTATGGTCCCAGACACTAACTCTGGAAAAGCACTCCAAGAATTTCTACTTCAACCTCTACTCTACAGATAAGGAAACTGACGTACCAGAAGGAGAAAGTCACAGCAAGCTATGAACTCCCTGAAGCAAGAATGATGGCTTGTTTATCTCTGTGTTCTCAGAACCAGCACAGGACCCAACACAGAGTGGGCATCAGTAGCTGCTGAATACATGAAGAAAGAAAGGAATAAATGAATTCAGCTAGCTGTAATAAAGTTAGAACTGGAAGTCAAATCTCCTCACTGCCAGTCCACTGGAATCTTATCTCTTCCTTTTTGCCTCCCCCAACCCCACCCTTCAGCTGACAGCTCATCAAAAATACAATTGCTCAGCCAGTGCAGTGGCTCATGCCTGTAATCCCAGCACTTTGGGAGGCCGAGGCGGGCGGATCACCTGAGGTCAGGAGCTCAAGACCAGCCTGGCCAACACGGTGAAATCCCGTCTCTACTGAAAATACAAAAATTAGCCGGGCATGGTGGCAGGCGCCAGTTACTCAGGAGGCTGAGGCAGGAAGAACCGCTCGAACCCAGGAGGCAGAGGTTGCAGCGAGCGGAGATCACACCACTGCACTCCAGCCTGGGCAACAGAGCAAGACGCTGTCTCAAAAAAAAAAAAAAAAAAAATACAATTGCCCTTCCATCATTTACTCAGAATTCTCTTGAAATTTTCACGCAGAACCCTCTTGGGTTGCCAGAATCCTGGCTCCTCATCTTAGAAAGCAGAACTTTTAGAATACCAGTCAAAGTTATTTTGAGTGTAAAGATGTGAAAATCCTAGTTGCTAGGGCAGCTTTTTCAAGTCCATCGAATGAGGGTCTCCAGCTGTGTAAAGGCACATAAAATTAAGACAGCTTTCAGTCCTCCTCACCACTACCTCCAGCCCTGTATTCCCCATATGATGGTCACTGGGAGATATTAGCATCTAAATTATTTTAAAGAGATATAATAAGATTCACCCAGCAGGCCATTAATGACGAAAGAGATTATTACTGGAAAAAATCCAAGACTGACTTTGAGCAGAGCTGGTTCATCTAAACGACCCTTTCCTTGCACCCCAGATCATCCTGATCCCCAGAGATTATACAGATTTGAAAATGCAACTGCCATGGAACACGCTCACATTTAAGCAAGAGGATCTTACAGAAGGAATCCCTTGAGAATCAGGGTCAGGAGTGCATAGCAGTGAGATAAATGAGATGTTCCCTGAATCGTAAGAATCCTCTGTGGCAGAATTTACAGGAAGCATCTCTAGTCTCCATATTTGGCAGGCATCCAGCCAGAGTTGTCAAGTATTAGATTAATTTTAATTCAATGCAAAAAACCACATTAGTGTAGTGTTGCAATGGAGAGTTGAAACACAAAAGCCAAGAGTCCTTGAAGTGGATCATTCCAAAGCCTGAGCATCCCTTCAAGCGTCCATCAAAAAAGGCACATCCTCAGCACAATCCCCAGCTGGCTGCTGCCTTCAAATCGCACCACTCAACCAGGTAAGTGAGCCTCTTGGCAGTGACCTGAAGGGATGGAGCTGTTGATTAATATTACTTCCCAGGTCCTGGACACAGGAGTTAAGGTTCAAACTCCTTGATGTGGCATTCAAAATCCTCCACTATCTAGTCTCCAATGCCCTTCACAACCTCATCCTTTGGTACAATGCTCCATGTTTTCCAGGTTGCAGCCTCACCAGCCCTTTGATTACCACTGGTAAACTTCCTGCCACACTTAACTTGCACTTCTAGCTCAGTCTACACAGCTTACAGCCCTAGGAGGGGAGCAGTCCGAAATACTATGTATTACCAAGGCACCTCTTCCTCCCAGCCCCAGTTCATTGTTGAGAGTGGATGCAACTGACCCAGGGGAGGCCATCAATCAGATTTCTAGCCACCAGCCAATCAGATTTCTCTTGAAATTTTGAACTAAAGATACAAATGGTAATGGGTAGTAGTGTTGAGCCCATGAATGGAGAAGACATTTGAGGCAATACATAATGATGAGCAAGCAAAGAGAGTCACCCCACAGAGAGGACAACACAAGAGACCACAGGATGGTGATGGAGAGAGGATGGGCCTGCGCTGCTGCCAGCTCTCCCATCCCCCAGTTCCTGCCTCTCTCTCGAGATGCCTTGCAGTACTTAATGTTCCTGGGCCCTGTGAGATGTTCCTACATCCTGATGAGCTATTTCTTTCACAAAAACCACTATGAGTAAGCAGCTCACATGGGTTCCTTGGAAATACCCCCACCGGGAACACACATCAGCAGCCCCCTTGATGCAGGCAATGCCTGTCATCCAACTGGCTCCCCCAGTAGAAGACATACGGATGGCCCATATGACTGCCCCCCCAAGTCCACATCCAGCAGGACCCCTCCAGCCTCTTTCTGCTAAGGCTACCTCCCCCAGGAAGGAATCCCTTTGTGTGGTATATTAGTCAGGGTTCTCCAAAGAAACAAAACCAACAGGATGTGTACAGAGAGAGAAGCAGGTTCTGTTTTGTTTCGTTTTTTCCAAGACAGAGTCTTGCTCTGTCACCCAGGCTGGAGTGCAGTGGTGCAATCTTTGCTCACTGCAACCTCCACCTCCTGGGTTCAAGTGATTCTCCTGCCTCAGCCTCCCGAGTAGCTAGGATTACAGGTGCATGCCACCATGTCCAGCTAACTTTTTGTATTTTTAGTAGAGATGGTGTTTCACCATGTTGGCCAGGCTGGTCTCAAACTCCTGACCTCATGATCCACCTGCCTCAGCTTGCCAAAATGCTGAGATTATAGGCGTGAGCCACCACGCCTGGCCAAGAGATTTATTTTTAAGGAATTGGTTCACACCATTAAAGAGGCTAGCAAGTCCAAAATCTGCAAGCGGGCTGGTGGGCTGGAGACGCAGGAAGAGCTGAGGTGGCCATCAGCTCTTCAAATCCAAAGGCCATCTACTGCAGGGGGAGGTCCTCTTGTACAGGGGAGGTCAGTCTTTTGTTCTATTTAATCCTTCAACTGTTTAGATGAGACCCACTCACATGATAAAGGACAACCTGCTTTACTCAAAGCCTTCCAATGTAAATATTAATCTCATCCAAAAACACCCTCACCAAAACATCCAAGAATCATGTTTGACGAATTATCTGGGCACCACATGGCCCAGCCAAGCCGACACATTAAATTAACCATCACGGGCAGTATCTGTGTTAAATGACCCTGTCCACACCCTCTCGTCTGTAAAAGTTCAATGTGGCCATTGCCACTTTCAGCAGCCTCTCAACCGTAAACTGTGCTCGAACCCATCCTGGACGCCACTCCATTGTGTATATCACATTCCAGCAGGATTAGGCTTATTAAGCTTAGGATAAAACCCCTACCTCACTCCATGGATGGGGCCCAGGAGAGAAATGCCACAGCACTTCAATAACTTTTCCAGGAAAAAAAAAAAAAGAAAGAAAGAAAAAACAATTTCTTAATTGGCTTAGAGCCTAAGCCAAGACTGAGACAGAGAGTATCATACCTCATCTTCTTACACTAGCTTTAGTGGTTTTCCATCTATTCTGAGACTGGTTCCTTGTTGTTCTCAGAATTGAGACCAACCACTCTCCTCTATTGTAATACCCCTATTGCAACTGTCTTGAATAAAGTGTTCCTTGCCATTTTAACCAGTGTCGGTTTGGTTTTTCCCTTAGCACTAGTCAATAAGGATAATAATAATACCTGCTGCATTCGTTTGCTATGTCTACTCTACTAGACCACCACAAACTTAGTGGCTTTAAAATATGTGGTGTTACAGTTCCGAAAGTCAGAAGTTCAACGTGGGATCTCACTGAGCTAAAATCAAGGAGCTGGCAGGGCTGCGTTCCCTCTAGAGGCTCCAGTGGGAAATGTTTCCTTGTCTTTTCCAGTTTCTCAAGGCCACTCACATTCCTTGCCTCATGGCCCCTTCCTCTACAATGGGCAACAGTGGCTGCCTGAGTCTTTCTCACATGGTCCACGGTCTCACTCTGGCTTTGACCCTCCTGCCTCCCTCTTTCCCTTATAAGGATCTTTATGATTCCATCGAGCCTGCCCAGATAATCCAGAATTTGCTCCATCACAGGATCCTTAATCACATCCGCAAAGTCCCTTTTACCTTGTAAAGCAACATAGTCACAGGTTCCAAGGGTTAGAACACAGACATCTTTGGGGGAGCTGTTCTGCCTACTACACCTGCCTCGTGGGATTGTTTCTAAGGTTGAGATGAAATAATGCATGGACCAGGCATGGTGGCTCACGCCTGTAATCCTAGCACTTTGAAGGCCAAAGCAGGTGGATCACTTGAGGTCAGGAGTTCGAGACCAGCCTGGCCAACATGGCAAAACCCCACCTCTACAAAAATAGAAAAATTAGCCAGGCATGGTGGCGCATGCCTGTAGTCCCAGCTACTTGGGAGACTGAGGCAGGAGAATCGCTTGAACCCCGGAGGCAGAGGTTGCAGGGAGCCAAGATCACGCCACTGCACTCCAGTCTGGGCAACAGAGTGAGACGCCATCTCAAAAAACAAACGAACAAAAAGAAATAATGCATGTAAACATCTTAAACCCCAAATCCAGCACTCAATAAATATAAACTGTTGTGTTCCCCATACCCACCCTGTATTGTTACATATTATTATTGTTGTTATCACTGAGCCCCCCCAGCACTGCGCCTCATCACTCCTCTCCTACAGCATTTGTCACACTAGATGTTACTTGTTTACATGTCTCTTCCCCCACTTCTGCCTCCTCAAGGATAGTGACATAGAGTGAGGCAGCACCGGCCTCTCACAGGGCCTGGCATAAAGGGGTCTCCCAAGACATGTTCCAGGAAAGGCTACTGAGTAAAGGCCAGACCCTGGTGGCACCTTAGGAGAGAGGGCATCGTGTCGGGGACAGCCAGTGAGCTGGCTGATGGGTGGATGAGTAGATGGAAGGAAGAAGAATCAAATCACTACCATACATCTGCACTTACTCCAGGGAATATTAGGAGCCCTAGTCCCGAGACCCCACGAGGCCCCAAAATATCTTGTCTATGCCCCAAAATAGCCCTGTGCAATGCCTCCTCCAGGACTCTGGGGGCAACTCTCATGCTAAGGCATCAGGGGCACCCCACTGTTTGACTGTGTTCTAGAAGCATCCTTAAGTTCTCCAAATAATTAACATTCCATCAGGCTGGTCTGGGCCTCTCATGGACATTTAGAAATGCTGTAACTCAGAGTGGAAGCCCATTGCTGATAGCATATCAGGGAAATCTCCATGAGATAGTCCCTCATCCCAGTCCAAACTGATGGCCATGCCAAGTGGAGAGATAACAGGTGAGGGCTCCTGGGAGGAGCTGGAGGCTGAGGACAGGGATGAAAAATGGCTGCTTCATGCTGGGCTTCAGTTTTGGTTTGTTCTGAGAGAGAACAAATGAGGGTCTGGCCCTTGGGGGGAAGCACGGTGCATTTCTCTCTGAGGAGAGACTGGGTTGTGGGGGGGGGGGTATAATCTGGATCACTTGTGAAATTTACATACCCCCCCCCACCTGCTGAGAGTCTGGCACCTGAGAGATCTCAGTCTCAGCTTGTACAAAACCAGCCTTTCTATAGGCTCTCTCTTGTCTCCATCCTTCCACCCACCCCCCCGCCACCTGCTCCTCCTCCTTAGGTCCCCATCTTGGTGAATGACACAGCTATTAACCCCTCATAAGCCACAAATCTCATTCTTCCCCAAATCCCCCCCTCTTTCTTATTCTCCACCTCACCCCTCCACGTCAAAGATCAATAATCTCTGTCAATCCTGCTTCCTAAATTACTCTCCAAATGCTCCTTACAGGCCACTTCGGTAACCCACCCAGCCAGCCTCCTGATTTTCAATCTCAACTATTGGAAAAGTGCCTCTTTAGCCTCTTCCCAACTCAATTCACTCCGCCAGGGTCATCCTCCTAAGACACAGTTATTCCTTGGTACAAAAGTACCTTTTGAGCACCTATTATGTACCATGCACTTTCATGCTGAGAATATGAAAACAAGCAAGGTCTGATTATATCATTCTCATGTTCAAAAGCCTTAGATAGCTCTCCGCTGCCTACAGAGTAGAGTTCACTCTCCTTAGAACACTAGTTAGGGCTTTCCATGACGAGGCCTCAAATTTACCTTTTTGGCCACCAAAAAGCTTCCTCCAAAAACCCTAGGGATCAAACAGCAAAAGACAACTCACTGCCCCATTCGAAGTGCCCTCCTGACTCCATGACTTCCTTTGCCCATTTCTTTCTTTCTTTTCCCCTTATCAAACTCCCCTCTTTCTTTAATGAGAAACAGCTCAAATGACATTCTGCTATGGAGTTGCCATAACCCTCCAAGTTGGAATTAATCACCCAATTCTCTTCACTTCCAAAGCACAGCTCTAATCCCAGCATTGTCACATTTACCTCTTCCAGGTTCGTGATTTAGGTAATGAGGTGGGGAAAATTATTATCTAACAGCTGACACAGAATTTCCCTTAGGGAGGAAAATGTTGTCCTTTGGGAAAATACCTTGAACTCTAGCCCCCAATTCCCACCCTTGGGGTTTACAGATTCTGGTAGGGGAGCTGGTTCTCATCTTTGTTCCCAGAGAGGCTGGGTGAGGTCCTCCAGGTACTGCCTCCCTCGGTGTGCTCTCTGAGGAGGTGACACTGGAGTAGACACGAGAATGAAATGCGGGAACTCTGGGGACGGGCATCCCGGGCTGCTGGAACAGCAGGAGGAAAGCAGGCTGGTGGGAACAGCATGATGCACATGGGGAAAGAATAGCAGTCATTCTGTGTAAGCTTTGAGGGAGCAAGGAGCCTGCTCAGGGTCCCCCGTGCATCTTGTCCCCAGGAATACACTTGTTGCACATGAGTGTACAAGTTTTTCCCCTGAATTTCAAGAGGTTCCCAGGCGTTCTGAAATCTGTCCGTAAAAATCTGGGGAGGAGGAAACAAATCGGCACATGGACCTGAAGTTGCGAATCACTGCACTGAAGCACAAAGAGCCGGGCAGGCAGAGGCGAGGAGATGCCGCTGAAACTACGGGCGAGGTGCAGCCAGAGCCACTCTGGATTGTCACACCGAGCTTGAGCTTACTTCTTTTTCTTGAGACAGGGTCTCACTCTGTCACCCAGGCTGGAGTGCGGTGGTGTGATCTTGGCTCACTGCAACCTCCACCTCCAGGGCTCAAGGCATCCTCTCCCATCTCAGCCTCCTGAGTAGCTGGGACTATAGGCACATGCCACCACACACCGGCTAATTTTTGTATTTTTGTAGAGATGGGGTTTCACCATGTTGCCCAGGCTTGTCTCAAACTGCTGGGCTCAAGTGATCCTTCCACCTTGGCCTCCACCAAGGCCTTCCCCGGCCTTGAGCTTAGTTCAGAGGGGGGATGGTTGTTGATATGAATTACAAAATCACTATGAAGGCGCAGGTGTGGTGGCTCATGCCTGTAATCCCAGCACTTTGGGAGGCTGAAGTGGGAGGATCACTTGAGCCCAGGAGTTTGAGATCAGCTTTTGAACATGAGAATGATATAATCAGACCTTGTTTGTTTCCATATTCTCAGCATCAAAGTGCATGGTGCATAATAGGTGCTCAAAAGGTGGTTTTGTACCAAGGAATGAATGTGTCTTAGGACGATGACCCTGGCGGAGTGAACTGAGTTGGGAAGAGGCTAAAGAGGCACTTTTCCAATAGTTCAGATTGAAAATGAGGAGGCTGGCTGGGTGGGGTACTGAGGTGGCCTGCAAGGAACATAGTGAGACCCCCATATCCACAGAAAATAAAAAATTAGCCAGGCATGGTGGTGGGCACCTGTAGTCCCAGCTACTCAGGAGGCTGAGGCAGGAGAACTGCCTGAGCAAATGAGGGAGGTCAAGGCTGCAGTGAGTCTTGATGGTCCCACTGCACTCCAGCCTGGGCAAGAGCGAGACCCTGTCTCAAAAAATAAAAATGAAATCATTATGAGATGCAGCTAGATTTAGGCAGCTGTTGCAGGCAAGAAACGATGAGGGGCAGCAGGGATGGGAAGACAAAAGGGCAGATTGGAGCTACATTGAAAGGGAGGTTGTGTTCATTTTCCACAGCTGCTATAACAAATTACAACAAGCTCTGGTGATTTAGAGCCACACAGATTTATTCTCTCACAGTTCTGGAGGCCAGAAATCCAAAGTCAGTTTCACTGGGCTAAAGTCAAGGTGTGAATAGGGCGAGCTCACGGGGGAGAATCCCTTTCCTCGTCCTTTCTAGCTCCCGGAGGTTGCCTGCGCTCCTTGGCTCATGATCCCTTTCTCAAACCTCTCCAACCTCTTTCTTCCATCCTCACTTGTCTGATTTCCTCTTCTGTAGTCAAATCTCCCTCTGCCCCCGCTTTTTTTTTTTTGAAACCGAGTTGTACCCTTGTTCCCCAGGCTGGAGTGCAGTGGTGGGATCTCAGCTCACAGCAACCTCTGCCTCCTGGGTTCAAGCAATTCTCCTGCCCAGCCTCCCAAGTAGCTGAGAGTACAGGCACCAGACACCATGCCCAGCTAATTTTTGTATTTTTAGGAGAGACAGAATTTTACCAGGTTGGCCAAGCTGGTCTCAAACTCCTGACCTCAGGTGATCCGCCCACCTCAGCCTCCCAAAGTGGTGGGATTACAGGTGTGAGCCACCATGCCCAGCCTCCGTCTGCCTCCCTTTTATAAAAACACTTGTAGTTACATTTAGAACCCACTCGAATAATCCAGGATAATCTCCCTATTTTAATATCCTTAATCCAATCACATCTGCAAAGTCCTTTTTCTACATAAGGTAACATCCACCAGCGCCACGGATTTGGACATGAATATCTTTGGGAGCCATTACTCAGCCTACCAAAGGAGCACACCGACAGAATTTGGCAGTTCATAAGACTGGGTGAGCTGAAAGGAAGGGCTTCATAGTTTCCAGCTTGGGCTGCCACCAATGCTACCTCCATTAACCAGTGCTGAGGACAGAAAGGAGGGGTCCAATTTTGGATGCGTCCTGCAGGCCACCCAAGGTGGATATTCAGATCTAGAGCTCAGGGGAGGCTTCAGGAATGGTCACAGAGACTGAAGAGCACCACACTTACAGGGTGCTTAGAAATGCTGGCTGGAGGCCAGGTGCAGTGGCTCACGCCTGTAATCCCAGCACTTTGGGGAGGCCAATGCAGGTGGATCACAAGGTCAGGAGTTCAAGACCAGCCTGACCAAGATGCTGAAAACCGATCTCTACTGAAAATACAAAAATTAGCCGGATGTGGTGGCATGCGCCTGTAATCCCAGCTACTCGGGAGGCTGAGGCAGGGAATTGCTTGAACTCGGGAGACGGAGGTTGCAGTGAGCTGAGACTGCGCCACTGCACTCCAGCCTGGGCGACAGAGTGAGACTCCATCTCACAAAAAAAAAGGCATGCGAGCTGGAGTTGGGCATGGTGGTGAGTGGATGTACTCCCAGTTACTCAGGAGGCTGAGGCCAGAGGATCACCTGAGCCTGGGAGTACAAGGTTACAGTGAGTTGTGATTGCACCACTGAACTTCAGCCAGAATGACAGACAGAGACCATGTCTTTTTGGAAGTTATAAAAGACAAGATGGAAATGTGGACTGGGAGAGTGGGAATGTGCAGAGAAGGGCAGCAGGCAGCACAGAGACCCGAGGGGAAGGAGATCAGAACCCATGGAGAGAACCACAAAGCAGCAGCCAGAGAGGCTGGAGGAAAACCAAGGGGCTGCAGGGTCATGGACACCACAGGAATTTTCTAGATGAGGGGGAGTCGCTCCCAATGTCCCAGGCAGAAGATGTGAGAAGCGAATATGAAAGCAGAAGAGTGGGTATTGGATTTGGCCATTAGCAGGTGAGTGGCGTCTCCAGAGAGAGAGCAAAGGATCAAGAAGGGTATGCAAATATGGAACCTGCTGGAAAACAGACATTGCCCTGAAACATCAATACATAATAGCCAGGCACGGTGGCATGTGCCTGTAGTCCCAGCTGCTCAGGAGGCTCATGCGGGAGGATCACTTGAGCCCAGGAGTTTGGATCCAGTCTGGGCAACACAGCCTCATATATCACTTCTTCTTCTGCACCACAGCCCTATGAGAAGGTACTGTTGTCAGCATCTCCATTTTACAGAGGATAAAACCGAGGCTCAGGAGTTAAAGTAGCCTCCCTAGCATTACACAGCCAGGAAGTGGCAGAACCAGGATTCGACCCTGGCTGTCTGGGCTGCAGAGCCCTGGTGCTAAGCCATTCAAATGCATTTCCCCCTACAGGGTCCCTTCACACCCTCTCCACTGATCTCATGCTAAGGGACCCTCCACTGGGTGACACTGGATTAGACATCAAACTTTAAGCAGCCATGGGTGGGGAGAGACTGTGCCTGACTCACTTCTCTGCCTTCCTCTAGAAGCCTGGGGGGTCACTTTGTGTTTCTAGAGGCAAATCTAGCTTATGTGTACAAACTTCCATGTAAAAATTCTTCCTGTCCTGGAGTACTGGGAGAAATCTTCATAAGGCAGGGTCAAAAGCTGTGCCTCTTGTCCCAGATGTCTGCTGAGCAAGAGACATAGCAACCTTTGCTAGTCTCCCTGGAGACCCTTCCATAGCCTCACCTGACAGTCATACTCATGTCCTGGGACCACTGAGCTCGGAACACCTGTAGAACACAGCGAGGTCCGTTCAGCACCCCGGTACTTGGGTCTAGGCCACCCACTACCTGGGGTCACACAGTGTTTCTGTGCAGCGTGCTGCCACCTGCACACCCTGGCTGGTTCCCCCAATGCTCCAATCACACAGATAGGCCCCTCCCACTGTGGGTGGCCACCAGCAGATAGTCCCAGGACCAACCAGGTCCACTCTGACCCCAGCCTCCAGCCTAAGCCCTAGCCCCAGCTCTGCCAGGCTGTCTGACAGTGAATGAGAATGGGCAGGAGGAAAGGAGAAAAAAAGGTCTCTTTTTACCCTGTGTCTTCTCAAATTTTTGGATGTTACATCTTGACCATAATAAATATACATAAATATCGAGAGACAGCACAGTGGTTAAGAGCACAGGTGCTGACATCACCTGGCTTCAAATCTGGGTTCAAACCTGATTCCTTACTTACAAACCAGGTGAGTTTGGGTGAATGATATCATCTCTCTGCAGCTCAGCTCCTTATCTGTAGAGATAGGATAACATAATAAAGATATACCGAGTGCTTAGCACGGTGCCTAACACGTACACATGACGCCATAATTTAAAAACAACCAACCTGGTTTTAAATTTCGGGTTCACTACCCATTAGCTGAACGGCCTCGAACAAGCTGCTAAACTTCTCTGTGCCTCCACTTCCCCCTCTATCAATGGGGCCGAAGATCATAATTGTAATCCCTTATAGAGTTATTATAAGAATTAAATGAAGTCGTGTATCTAAATCACTCAGAAGAGCACCTGGCACAGAGTAAGCATACTGTAAATATTTGCTACTATTATTGCTTACTAAACAAATGAGGCAGTTTAAAAAAAAAATGAAGGGAGGATGGGCACAGCCAGAAGAAAGAGGAGCCCCCAGAGCCCTTGCCAGAGCAACTGCATTGGCAGGCAAGAGCTGTATGGGAGTCAGATGACCAGGAAGTAGGGACCAGTGACAGCCCTGTGGGTCCAGCCAGCACTGATGACTTTAGTCCCTGAGAATGCTCACCACCACCCCCCCTGCTACCCTCAAGTCCTTGCTCCTGCACCTGGGTCACGTTCCTCACCACCCCAAAAGCAAGAACCCTGGCTGGAGCAGGAGGGCAAGATCAGGGAAAGGGAGTGGGGGATCCAGGTGCTGGGGCCAGAGTCTGTGCAGCCTGTGATTGGGCCTCCTCCAAACCCTGGGGGGCAGCACCCGACGGTGGGGGGCTGGGCAGGGATGGGTAGCAGTGAAGGAGGTAGGTAGGGAGGAGACGTTTCTACTTACAGAGGATTGTTGAGTTGCTGTGTAAAGCTGAAGGTACCTAGGCCTATAGTTTTCAAACTTTATTGTGAGTTCAAATCACCTAAGAAGCAGATTTTCTGAAATCTGTATTTTTATTATTTATGTATTTACTCGCTTACTTATTTCTTTATTTCTTTATTTGAGATGGAGTCTTGCTCTGTCACCCAGGCTGGAGTGCAATGGCGTGATCTCAGCACACTGCAACCTCTGTCTCCCGGGTTCAAGTGACTCTCCTGTCTCAGCCTCCTGAGTGGGTGTGACTACAGGCACCCACCACCACGCCCAGCTAATTTTTGTATTTTTGTTAGAGATGGGGTTTCTCCATGTTGGCTAGACTGGTCTCGAACTCCTGACCTCAAGTGATCCGCCTGCCTTGGCCTCCCAAGGTGCTCGGATTACAGGCGTGAGCCACCATGCCTGTCTGAAATCTATATTTTTAATAAGCTCCACCCCAACTTCCAGGGGATGAGAAATCCCAGCCTTTGCCAGAATCTTTCCCAGGGCCATGCTTATCACATGTGCTATCTTCAGCGGGATTTGCAAGTTGGAAAGCATCATTTTTGACCGGCCCTTCTGTTAAGAGAAAGAGAGGAGGAGGAGGAAGAGGAAGATAAGGAAAGGAAAAAGGAAGAGAAAGGAATGAAAGAAAAAGACTTCAAAAAATTTTTCAAGTCAAACTGCGGCTCCAGTGACTATAACATTTAACCCTCTGAAAAGCCCCATTGCAGCTTTCAAGTGTCAATGTAAGAGCTGAGCCTGAATTATCTAACCTCCAGCTTTACAGAGCCACGTTAAAAAGGTGAGAAGGACAACCACGGTATGTTGCAGGAAGTTTCTCTTCTTGGGTACTTGAAAGGTAGAAGATTTTCAGAGAGGGACATAGCCAAGAGAAGTCACCCATTTCCAATAAGACGGCCTTGGCTGAACAAGCTAGACCCTTACATCAGCTTACCTGTGATTTAATTTGGTCCCTTATTGTTTTAAATAATTAGAGGAAATCTTCGGAAAACACAGAATTAACCCCTCGCTGCCATGCTTCAAACCTTCGACAGCTCCCTAATGCCTGTAACAGTAGCCCTGTTAGATATGGTGAACCCCAAGTTTCTCTTCAAAGAATCAGTATGTCAGTATGTTCAGTTTTCTTATTCTTTAATTCTCTATTTTGAAGTTTAACATCCTTGTAGTTTCAGTAAACAACTTTTTCCACCTGTTCTAATCAGTGGTTCACATCTGTTCCCCCAGTCCCCTGCCCTGTCCTGACTCATCCCAGTCACCTGCTCCAGTCACCTGTTCTGGTCACCTGCTTTGACCCCTGCTTACCTGCTCTAACCTGCCTGTAACCATCCTTCTCACCAAACTACTCACCCACCACTCCAGCTCGTACCCCTGCTCCCTTTAAAACAGCCAGTCAGAATTAGACTAGACTGTGCGGTCTAACTTCAGCCAATAGGGGAACGACATAGCAGTAGGGGCAACCTCTGTCAGGCATAAGTACCCCTTCCCCTCCTTGTCCAGGTGTGTGCTCGCCATTGTTCCATCTGTGAGCCGCACCCTTCTATGGAAGTAAATTGCCTGGCCGAGGAAGTTTATATTTGAGTGCTACTTCTTTTGCAACATCAAAAATTCTACTTAGAACACCCCCAAACTGTAACCTCCAATAATAGATGTTAGGGGAATAACGGTTGTCTTGTGGTTGAACACATTTCTAAAACACTGGGTTAGGTCAAGTCAAGCCAGTTTTGTTCCTATAGGACTTGGCAGGGACCCCTGCTGTGCTAACGTTCATTAGCCATTTTGGAGCCTGGAATATCTGTGCAGCGTTTCCATACCTGATTTGACCACCACTGAACCTCTGCTTCAGGGAGCATCCCTCAGGACTATAGTTTCACGGAACAGCACTGGGACTCACAGCAAGCCCCTTAGTCTAGCATGCAAGGCCTTCCCCACCCAGACCCAGCCCATATCCCCAGGCTCTCCCTCATCCCACGCACATACACACACACCTGAAGTTCTAGGCACACCAGCTACCTGCCCTTCACAAGGCACTTAAGACACTTAACTGGCTGCTCTCACTGCTGGAAATGCCCTTCCTCCTCTTCCTTACCCTAAAACTTCCACTCATGTTCCGAGCCCGTGCTCAAAGTTACTGCTTCTATGGAACCTTCACCCGCTCCCTCTGCAAAAGCTGACTGCTCCCTGCTGAGGGCTCTATCACAGCACGGATCAACCTGCACTGTGACTAGCCCGAGTCTCTCCATTATTAATTGAGAGTTTCAGAGTGCTTGGAGTGTAAGCCGATCAAGGGAATGTGTGTCAGCAATACTAATAGCTTCCATCTGTCGGCACTTCCTAAGGCCAGGCATTATTGTAAGCTCTCAACGTGCATCAACACATGTAATCCTCAAAAACTCGCTCACTGGGTAAATTATGACAATTATCAATTCTTATTGTTCCTATTTTATAGATGAGGAAGCTGAAACTCAGACAGGTTACCATGCCTATAGTCACACAAGCATTGTAAGGCAGAGGCAGGATTCAATCCTACGTCATCAAACATTGTATCACTGAAGAGCAGTAGAGGCACACTTGACTCTAGGCCTTGCTGATTCAGAAGCTGCACAACGTCATCAAGAACTCAGACTCTTTTTTTTTCTTTTTTTTTTTTCGAGATAGTCTTGCTCTGTCACCCAGGCTGGAGTGCAGTGGCGCAATCTCAGCTCATTGCAACCTCCACCTCCCGGTTCAAGCAATTCTCCTGCCTCAGCCTCCCAAGTAGCTGAGATTACAGGTGCCTGCCACCACACCGGTTAATTTTTGTATTTTTAGTCAAGAGATTTCATCGTGTTGGCCAGGCTGGTCTCGAACTCCTGACCTCGTGATCCACCACGCCTCGGCCTCCCAGAGTGCTGGGATTGCAGGCCTCAGCCACAGAATGTTGAGTCATACAAACCCTGGAGACGTAGGTTCTCTGCCACTTCCTGACCATGTTCTTGAGCACATCTCTTCATCTCCTGGCACCTTATTTTCTTCATCTGTAAAATGGGGTTAAAAGCAATACTTCCTCCAGAGAGTGGTTGTAAAGATTAAATGAGATAAGTCCTATAGAAAGCCAAGCACATAGTAAACCCTCCAGTAAATATTGGTTCCTCTTATTGGTGTGCACATTCACAGTGACAAGACTGCACAGAAGTGGTGACCTATTTTATAACTCTATCACCAGGCTTAGTCTTGGAGCCCCAGAGAGGCTTGCTGTTGGGGCTGGCATGATGCGCTAAGGGCGGATGGTTCATTGGCTGAGCACGCTACTGTCCCTCAACAAAGATGAACTAATGAAGACAGAGATGAGGTCATTGACAGCCTCTGAAAAATGCAGGGCAGTGGGCAGGGCTGAAGCCAAACTCTCCGAGTATTCATTGCTAATTGCATATTGAGTTGGGGAAGTGTTTTAGGAAAAAAAAAAACTTTCATCAATTTTTCTTCTAGGACAGTTTTAGGAATCACTGCAGAATAAGCTGCTCAGCAGCTCTTAAGTGTGTTGGAAAGGGTGTTAGGCTAGCAGTGAGGACGCTTGGATTCTCATCCTGGACCTGCCAGCCGCTTGCTTCAGGACCTTGGATACACCCCTGCCCTATTTTAACCTCCGCCTCAGTCACCTCCGAAGTGTCTCTGAGCCTCTGCAGCAGGTTGTATAGCATGGTGGCTAGATAGCAGCCTTTAGACCCCAAAAATCTGAGTTCAAGTTCCAGCTCTGCTACTTAAAAATTATTACCCTCTGCAAATCTTTTAACCCTCTCTAAGCAAGACTAGAGTTTTATTTTAAGTGAACTGGAGATTCTAATGGTACCTGCTTCACAGGACCTACCTACCTCTGTTCTCCCACCAGCTCTTCTGAGGATTAAAGGAGGTAATTACACAAAGCTCTTCACCGGCTCAGCACAGGAGCACTCCATAAGTGGTAGCTTCTTTTGATTCGATAATTCTCTTGGCATTGTTGATGGCAGTGACACCTGGGGAAAGCCCACGCAGACCGTACATTTGACAGAGATGCATAAATCCTTCCAAACAGGCACGTCACCATGCAGAGGACGGTGAGGGCTTCTTCCCAGGGCTTGATGGCGTTTGCTTCATTCTGCTTCAAAATCTCTTTGCACCAGTCAAGCACCTTATCAAGGCCTTTAGCTCTAAGCCTCAGTGGTAAGTGCACTTTGCTACTTAACTGATGGTTTCTATCCCCAGCAGGGGCTGACTTAACCTCAGAAAGAAAGAAAATCCGCTGGGAGGTAGTGTTTGGGAAAGTGACAAGCTGTACTTTGTATCCAATCCTAATTTTTAAGTTTCTTTTTTAAAAGAAAAAAGAACTCAAAAAAAAAAAAAAAAGCCTGGGCGCGGTGGCTCACACCTGTAATCCCAGCACTTTGGGAGGCTGAGGCGGGCGGATCACCTGAGGTCGGGAGTTCGAGACCAGCCTGACCAACATGGTGAAACCACAACTCAAAAAAAAAAAAAAAAAAAAGAACTATTGCCCTTCCAGTGATTAAAATCCTGGACTAGAGAATCAAACAGACTTGAATCTACATCTGGGCATCTGGGCTCTCCAGCGCTCACTATCCAGGACCAAGGGTGAGCTTTTCATCCTCTAAAGCTCAGTTGCCTCATTTGTGAAATGGAGATTAGAAATGGTTCCTATCTCTTGGGACTGCTGGTGCAATTAAATACGCTGATACAGGTAAAGCTCTTGGCACAGTATCTAGCAGACGGTAACTACTCAGTAAGGGTGTGATATGATTATTATTTTATTATTATCACCAAGGAAAACTAGTGGGGAGTTAAACTGGCAAACAATCAGATTGTTAAGAGGCTGTGAATATTCATCAGACAACCCAAATTTATCCAGTTGGCAGATGTGAGCCAAGCATTGACAACGTAAGCGGCTGCTGAATGGCTCAGACACACCACAGAGGGAT
Source organism: Ateles fusciceps (assembly GCA_036589455.1). NCBI lineage: Eukaryota > Metazoa > Chordata > Mammalia > Primates > Atelidae > Ateles > Ateles fusciceps. Next base: position 10,319,311 of record JAZHEH010000733.1, read on the forward strand.
TTGATCCACTCACACTGGTCCATTCACAGAATCTCTGCCTCCCTCCCAGCCCTGCCCTTTCTCCACTTGCTGAGTGGCCATACCAGTTCCTTCCCTTCTCTAGACATCAATTCCCTCGCCTATCAGAGGCAAGGATTAGACTGGAGAACTTTTAACTGTCTAAATCCCTATACTTTTAGCATTGCCATGAATTTGTAAGCAACTGCTCATTCACCCAGTTGCCTAGCCATGTCCCTAATTAAGTCTTTCATGGTTATTTTAATTAGCCACCTTTAAACCTTAAAGTCGACTTGGGGAGAAATGATGTCTTTAAATTTACATATACCCTCCCTTGAAACTTCTTGTGGACATGACACAAGCTCAGAGACAGAGAGCCTGGGCCCAGCTCCCAGTCTGCCCCTTTCCAAGTGTACAGCCCTGGGAAGCTCAATCTTCCTCTCCTGGCCTCAGTTTTCCCCCTCCTGTGAAATGAAAATGGCAGCTTCCCCACTGGGTGATTGCGAAGATTACAGGGGAGAAGACTGGTTCAGATGACAGCAAAGGACCCAGGCCAGTCCACTTGGAGTGTCTCTCAGGCCTTTCGCCAGTACTCTCCTCTACTAGATGTGCACCTGGGTGTTTGCTCAGCATCTCTGACCACCCAAGAGGGCAGCATCTGCCTGATAATAGAATCAGCACAGAGGAAGCAGAGAAAGAAACCAAACCTGAGGATAATGATAGAGACCCAGGGCCCATACATGACATCTCATGTCACCTGAGACAAAATGCTTTTTTCTTCTTCACAAAGGAAAGTTAAGTGAGATTTTATTTTTTCCAACGCAGTTATCACCTTCTAATATATAATTTATGAATTTACTGCTTATTGCTCGCTGTCTATCTCTCTTTACTACAACGTAAGCTTCATGAGAGTAGAGGGTTTCACCCCCTTTTGTTCACTGATATATCCCTAGCAGCCAACACAGTGCCTGGCACATAGTAGATGCTCAATAAATAACTGTTTTTATTTGTTTTTGTTTTTTTAAAGACTGGGTCTCGCTATGTGGCCCAGGCTGTTCTTGAATTCCTGGGCTCAAGGAATCCTCCTGCCTCAGCCTCCCAAAGTGCTAGGATTACAAGCGTGAGCCCCCATGCTCAGCCTCAATAAATGTCTGTTGAATGAATGGATGAAGATACTTTGAAATCTGGAGAGTGTTGCAAATGTCTATAATAACAGCTATAGATAGTTTCTCCTAAATTTTTTTCATTTGCTGTTTGGATTTGCCATTCAGCTGATAACCTGAGACCAATCCAGATGCTCCTCAGACCTAAGACAGTGGCTAACCCTCAGTGCCTCATCTCAAAAGGCAAAACATGGCAACAGGTAACTGGGTCTTTGCATTTGGAGGTCCCACCCTCTTAGAGGCTGATCCCAAAATGCTGTGGATCTCAGGGTCCTACCCGTGACTCCCTTCTCTTCTCATTCCCCATGACTTCCCACGGTGAGCCCGTCCTCTTCCAGGGTTTTAAGTACCTCTCCTTATGCTGAAGCATCCCGGACTTCTTTCTCCATCCTTGACTGCCAGAACCAGACCCCAAGCTGCTTGCCTGACTTTTCCACTAGGCTGCACTGCACAGAAATCCAGAGGAAAATGAGAACATGGGGCCCCTGATCCAAACTGTATTAAGAATTTCAAGATGGTGATAGAAGAGCATACAACCAAATGCAGAGCCTTCCTGAGCACAGGGCGACCACCGAGGTCACACGCCCACGAAGCTGGCCTGGACTGCAGGCACTTCACACGCAACACGTCGGAAATTTTTATCCTCCTCCCACCCAACATGCTCCTCCTCATAAGGTCCTCATCTTAAAGAACAGCCTCTCCATCCATCCAGTTACTCTAGTTAGAGAGCAGGACCTCACCCAGTTTCGATCACTAAAGCCTATGCCTCTCTTTGACGTCGTTCGCTCCCTGAAGCCAGGTGACTCCTGTAACAGCCTCCTATCCACACCCTGCCTCCTGTCTCACGTCCACACCAAAGCATTTTCCACGCTGCAGCCAGAGTGATCCCCTAAAGTACAGATCCTGAAGATTAAGTCCAGACTGCTTGGCATGGCAGAAATGACCTCAGGGATGTGACTTCAGCTTCTTCTCCAGCTCTCCACGGCAGCCACCTGAACTTTGGTTAGGTCCTTCCCGCCGGCCATTTTTGATGCTTGAAACACCCTTGCTCTTCCTTGCACCCCAGTCCCTTTCATCAGGTTTCCTCTTAGAAAGCTTTCTGGACAAGGCCAGGCGAGGCGACTCACGCCTATAATCTCAGCACTTTGAGAGGCCGAGGCGGGCAGATCACCTGAGGTCAGGAGTTTGAGACCAGCCTGGCCTACATAGTGAAACCCTGTCTCTACTAAAAATACAAAAAATTAACTGGATGTGGTGGCAGGCACCTGTAATCCCAGCTACTCAGGAGGCTGAGGCAAGAGAATTGCTTGAACCCAGGAGGTGGAGGTTGCAGTGAGCCGAGATTGTGCCACTGCACTCCAGCCTGGGCAACAAGAGTGAAACTCCATCTCAAAAAAAAAAAAAAAAAAAAAGAAAGCTTCTTTCTGGACCAGCTAAGTGCCTCTCCTGCAGGCTCCCTCAGCCCTATTCTTCCCCCATTTAGCATGAGTCATGAGACAGTATACTTCTTGTTTGCTGGTCTATCAATAGATGGTATATTATTGAGGGTCTCTGCTCCCCACTGCATTGGTGGGAGTGGCAAAGTGCCTGGCTGGCTGTTTGGGTCACTTTAACCCTAACTGGGGCAGGTCCTAAGCAAGAAAATGAAAGGTGGTGACCTTCCACTTGATGGTCCAAGAACAAATAAATAAACAAATGAGCTGCATCCACGCACCTTCAAAGTCTCTCTAGAAAAGATATGAGCCACACCAGTCACACACACTTGCACATGTATTTCATGCCCTCTTGTTTATTGCAGGACACAGAGGTGCACATTTAACACTGGGTGGGGAACAGGACGATTGAAACCTTCTGGGGTAACATTGAGGCTGACTCGCCACCTGGAGGAGTGGACTAAGTTGCCGCTAACTGGTATGTCCTTGTAAATTTCCTTGCTATAGAAACAAGAAGGAAAGCAGGTCCCCGGATGAGAAACAAATATTTGTAGTCCCTATGACTTCATTTTCTGGTATCCTGATCATTAAAAAACTTGAAAAAGAACAGGATGTCTTTTCTTTACCCCGCATACCTAATTATCAAGAATCCTGAAACTGTTTATATCATTTTAGGGGAATAAGATAAGAAAGCATCTTAAGAGGAAACATGACCCATACTTTAAAAGATGGACATCTTATGCGGGAAAACATTCTGAATGAGATCAATATAAACAGGGTTCATTGTATTTTAAATAGCAGGATTTAAGTAGGCTTTTATTCATAACAGAGATGGACAGTCCTCTAAATTATGCTGAAGCATCAGGGGACAAAAGGAGAGAGGGGAGGCAGTGATGGCCCGCAAAGCATATCTGTGGGATCCTAAATGAAGCAAAATTAAAATGCATTTTTCCAGAAAGCCAAACAAATTGTAAGTAGGAACAATTAGGTGGTGACAATTCCTCTAGTAGAAATATATATGTTTCTGTTTTCCTATTTATAACGCAGCTAGAAGGTGTCAGAGTCCTCCCGTTACTGGTTTGAAGCTAAGCCTTAATTTAGGATTAAAATGTTCAGGAAAGAAATGGGGGCAGGACTTTGGTCTAGACAGAACCGTAACCCACACTCAAGAGTTTCCAGCTAGTTAGTACCAGATTTTGACTACAAGAGAATAAACAGTTCATCCTGAGAAAGCTGGACTTGTCCAGGAATCCTTCTCATTTTCTAAAACGCAAATATCTTTTGTCACTCAAAGGCACACTCAGAGATCTGGTATTTTCTTAGGGAAAAAATAGGGAGCATTCACAGTTCAGTCTGGACTTTTGAGCCCAAGTTTACCAAGTAACGCTCAGTCCCATTTTACAGGGCTTCTGGTTAAAGATTCTATTTCAATTTTAATGGAAAGATCAGCTACACCTGCAACCCCAAGCAAGCTCCTGCCTCCTCTCCTGGATCTATCCAGAGAACAAACAAGGGGAAGACTTGCATCCCAGGAAGTAGTCTGACATAGGTGGATATTTCTAATTTACCGATAGAAAACTCTCCAGTTAAAAAAACAGGCTAGCTAGTAATCTATTTAAAGCCACGGCTGACATGATAAATGAAACAGAATAAATGTATACAGCGAGTGAGCCTCCTCGGGAACACGGGAGGGCGGTGAGGGGGGACCGGAGTGCTTCTGCTGACAGCGACTTTCCCGTCAGTGGCCTGTCTCTCTTGGAGGCAGCTGTCAATCACGGGCCAGCCTGCGCTCCCGGGGGAGTTCATTGTGCCCGCAGACAGTTGTGGAATAACTGCTCCTAGGCGTCGGAGCAGCAGATGGAGTGTATCTGTCAATCATTGTCACTAATTATTAACTTCTGTCACTCAGAGCAAGGCAACATCTCGGCGCCTGATCCGCTGTGATTTGATCTGCCACGCCACCTCGGAGACAGACAGAGCAACCCTTCATTCCGGTCACACTCCCAGCACTTTGCTGGGTCAGCCGCCCTGACTCAGTGTTCGCGCCCCCGACCGGGCTGGCACACGTGGGTGTGCACACGCGGCAAGCTTCCGCAGGCACAGCCATATCGAGGGGCCTCCTTCGGGGGGCCCAGGCCAGGGGCGCAGGATCCTGCTCATTAATTATTGAAGGAGGACAGTTTTATCTTGGCCGTTGGTGGGGCCGGGGCCAAAGTGCTAAGAGAAGACCAATTTGGAGGGTTTTCTTCTCTTCCCACCACCCTGGGACCAGCCATTATCAGCCAAGTTCACATTCATTATATTCCTATGATCTTTTCTCAACCCTCTGATTTTGGAGGTGAAGATGTCAGCCTGAATAATTAATTAAGGCATCTGTAGCTTGCTTTGCAAACAGGAGCTGCAACCTAAAGGGATATTTGCTACCACAGACACTGAGAGCCTTTTTGTGATAAGACTGGGGGAGGGGCTTACAGATCTTCAAACCCAACCATCCACAGAGATAGACATGACTTACCCAAGGTCACACAGCCCACTGCTCTGGCACCTCAAGACCTCCCACCCATGCACATACATGGAGCATCTTTGAGGCTGGGCAGCTCAGGAACTCCTGGGTGCTGTGCCCCCTGCCCTCTGCCAGATGGTTTGGAAAGATTGGTTCCCTTGGAGAGGCTGAGTTCGCATGATGACCCACTCCCACTCAGGCACTGGAGTCAGACTGCTGGATGACCTTGAACAAGTCACTTTATGCCTCTGACCCGTGATCTCATCTGCAAAACAAGGATAATTACAGAACCTCCCTCAAAGGTTAAATGAGAATGGTCCAGGTGCAGACATCTAGCACAGCACCTGCCTGGCACATCTGAAACTCTGAGTAAATAATAGAAATGGGCCGGGCATGGTGACTCACGCCTATAATCCAACCATTCTGGGAGGCAGAAGCAACAGGATCACTTGAGCTCAGGAGTTCAAGACCAGCCTGGGCAACATGGTGAGACCCCATGTCTACAAAAAAATTTTAAAATTAGCTGAGTATGGTGGTGCACACCTGTAGTCCCAGCTACTTGAGAGGCTGAGGCAGAAGGAGTGCTTGAACCCAGGAGCAAAAGCCTGCAGTGAGCCGTAATTGTGCTACTGCACTCCAGCCTGGGTGACAAAGTGATTCCTTGTCTCTTAAAAAAAAAAAAAAAAGTAAAAATGATTGTCCACATGAGACAAGCACAGGGGCTGGTCTCATGTCAAAAAGTAAAAATTGGATGTTAAGAGCCACGAGGGAATGCTCATCAATTACTACTTTTAAAGTACAGGTGACGAGACTGACGTTAGCCAAGCTCTAAGTCTAACAAACCTAGTTGTAGTTTCCATAACTAGGTCCTTAGGGGCCTGCTTTTGTGAATAGACAAGGATTTGTGGTAAGCATATCAATCGTTTATGTGTAAATAGGGACACACAGTTGGCTGGGTCTCTTCAACATCAGTTGTCCTCTTAGGTAACTAAAGCCCTCCCCCCTCACTCCAGTTGCCATTCCTATTTGCTTTCAAAAATCCCTTCTTAATGGAAAGTGCTCTGGGGAGTTCTAGCCCAAGCCTGATTAGAAACTAAACCAAATTCCAAATTCTAAAACTGCAAGGGCTGACTGCATTTCAAAAGCACCCCTGCTGCTTCCAGCACAAGCCAGGGATGCTCTGGGCCACCCAAGATGAAAAGCTGCTACTTTCCCTGAGTTCCAAGGATCCCACCAGACTCACTATTCCAGCAATGATGGCTGCGTAACAAATTATCTCAAAAGTTAGTGGCATAAAACATTCACTTATTGTGCTCATGGGAGTTCGGACTGGGCACAGCAGGAGTGGTTATCTCTGCTCCATGATCTCTGGGGCCTCGGCTAGAAGTTGGAACCAGCTGGGGCTCCTCAGGCATCTCCCTCTTGCTCTACACAAGCTCTTCACATGATCCCTCCAGCATGTCAGCTTCCAGATCGTCAGATTTCTCACGCTGCAGCCCAGGGATCCCAACAAGAATGGAGAGGAAAGGGAGGGGGAGGCGAGGAGTGGGGAAAGAGACGCCCCCTATCATATTTTATGCCCTAGCCTCCAAAGTTATGCAGCCTCACTTCCTCCATATTCTCTGGGCTGGAGCTGTTAGAGAGGTGCACACAGGTTCAAGGAGAGTGTCTACCTCACACTGAAAGAAGAGCCTGAGTCCCATTTATAACAGTGTGGCCATCTTCGGAAATTACAGTCTGCCACACCCTACCCAGACACTCCCCTAGAAGCTGGAAGCCAAACTGGCATCATTTCCAGGAAAGGCTTGTGCCTCCAGCTCCAGGAAAGGGTAAGAAACCTGGGCCTCCCTTGAAGGTCACATGTAGAACAGACCCTCGGAAGCCCTGAGTGGAAGGAATTCTGGAGGGTACTGTGTTAACATCACGCTCAGCCTCCGCACTGAATGGATTCAATCACAGCAAATGCCTTTGCCTGGCATTTACCCTGCCAATTCCTCAGGATGACAGATGGTTTCCAATTCCTGGAATATACTGTTCTCCTTCCTACCTGGAGACACGAGCATATCCCATTCCCTCTGCTGGGAATATCCTCTGTCCCCTCCCCACATATTTCTGAGATTTCAAACTCATTACCACTTCTTTAGGGAATCCTTTTCTGACTATCCTCCCTCCCCAGTTTAGGTCCTCTCCCCCAGCTGTGCCCTCTCCTGGCATCCTGAAATTCTCTCTTTTAGCACCTCCCACAATTGTCATTAAATAATTGTTTATAATTTTGTTATAATCAGATATGGCAACATAACTAACATAGAGACAGCTGCCTGGGAAGAAGGATTTATTACTTATAGCTCCCGAGGAAGAGGGCAGACTTCACCACACAAGGCCACCCAGTGAGGTGCCGGGTTGAGTCAGGAGGCAAGGGAAGCCAGGCTAGAGCAGGCCCAGGGCCTTACTGTGGTTTCCACAAGAAGGAACGAGCAAGGGAAGGCAGGCCAGGTGGAGAAAATTTGAGATGGGATAGTTTGAATAATTTGGGTGGGTTTGGGCTATAGGGGTGGTCTCTAATTGTCCAGTCCCTGGCCTTGGAGGGTATTTCAGGCAAGGGAAACACTGGCTTGATGTGTGATAGGTAGATAGAGGAGGTGGTTGGGGACATAAGATTTGGATTGCTTGGTTTGCATATGAAAGATGTCCACTCAGGTAAATTTTCACTACCTCTAGGAATTAGCTAGCCCTGGAAGGGGCAGTCTTCTCTAGAATTCACAAGGCCCGCAGGATGTCAAAGCAGCATAAAACACAGAAAATAAAAAACATGATAAATATGGTAATCAAGAGTGTAATTCCAGCTGGGCGTGGTGGCTCACACCCATAACCCTAGCACTTTGAAAGGCCAGGGCAGGTGGATCACTTAAGGCCACGAGTTCAAGACCAGCCTGGACAATATGGTGAAACCCCGTCTCTACTAAAAATGCAAAAATTAGCCGAGTGTGGTGGCAGGCCCCTGTAATCCCAGCTACTCGAGAGGCTGAGGCATGAGAATTGCTTGAACCCGGGAGGTGGAGGTTGCAGTGAGCTGAGATCACACCACTGCACTCCAGCCTGAGTAACAGAGAGAGACCCTGTCTCAAAAAAAAGAGTGTAATTCAGGTTAGGCAACATGGCAAGATCCAGTTTCTACAAAATTTTTAAAACTTAGCCCAGCATGACCGTTGGCACATGCCTGTGATCCGAGCTCCTCAGGAGGCTGAGATGAAAAGTCTCACAACAGTGCGAGACTCTGTCTCCAAAAAAATCTTTTTTAATTATAGTTTTATTTAATTACCTTAAATTTAAAAAGATACGTGTGGCTAATGGCTACCACGTGGGAGAGCACAGATGCCATCCTCAGGCCTAAGAGCAGTTCTAAATCCTAAGGCAAAACAGAGACTTCTCTCAAGGACAACCCTATGGAAGATAGGCTCACTTCTGTGCCTGCAGCCCTCATGGGTCCTGACCAGCTTAGAGCATCATTTAAAGAAAAGAAGAAATTACAAAAGGTGAGTTCAGAACCCTTGTCTACTGATTACTCCATTCAATCCAGTCTTTTCTGAAAAGTATATTCAGACGACTCTTCTCGCTAAATATTAGAATGCCAGGAAGTTGGGGTCCAGCATCAGAAAACCACCAGGCTTGTGCCCTGAGTATCCTCTCCATCAGCCCAGCACCTCATAAGAGCAGAAAACATCCCAGGCCAATTTTTTTCTTTTAATTCTGAAAGACCAGCATGTCGGAGCCACGCTGCAGGTGGTCAAAGTGTATGCAGAGTATGCTCCTGAAGAAATCTGCAAACACCAGGAATGGCCATCAACTTAATCTGGAGCTGACAGGGGCTTCAAGCAGAACTAATGGCTCAGTTATAAACCTCATTAGCCAAGTGGGATTTTACCCTTTTCCTTATTGTGATTGTTAATTTCCCACCTCTGCTATTGAGAGGAAGAATTTTGTAACAATGTTAAATTATTTGCCATTTCCGAGAGGGGAAAAAAAATCAATTAAAAGAGAGTGGGGGGAGAAAGTAAAAATGAATTTCTTTATCACTTGTGCTGATCATTTAAGATGGGATTTCCCCTGCGGGAATACTGCACAGAATAACAGTAGTTCTAGGGCATTTGATAAAGAAAACGGTCTCTCTCAGTGGTGATTAACGTTGCCACCTCCCATCCCTTTCCAGCAAAAGGAACTTGGAATTCCATTCAATCCCCAACTTTGCGTGGCTTTCTCCACTTCCCTATCAACTCAAAATTTGGGATGCTTGGCAAAGGAGGTCCTGTGTGAAACCAGCTGGGCCACACACTCACTGAGGATGAATGCATACCCTTTACAAAACACAAATGCATTTTGTCTCTTCTCAGACCTTTCTGGGGAAAACCTAGCTGTGCTTCCTTCTGATGAACCTCTCCTAGCAAATGGAGAAATGAATTCCTCCACACCACGCCCCCTTGCCTGCCCCTGGGGGTACAGATTTGGCCAGAAGCTGCCAGCAAACCTCTATGTGTCCTCTCATAACCTTGACAACTCGAGTCGCTAACAATATTTCCGTTGGAGAAACTTTTATAAATATTACAATCAATTCAATTGCATTAACACGTTTGAACCTCTAAGTTCAACACAGTGGAAAACACAATACTTCTCTATTATATCAAGTGTCTGGTCAGATATATATCACACGAAACTGAAACCAGAGGCACTAAGGGGACCCTGTTTATCCCAACATAGCAAAAAGAATTATCTGACAGTTGGAAATGAAAAACTACTAATAAACATTACAGTTTATTGAAAAGTTTAAACAATAAGATTAAGGAAACTTCTGCAATATTAAGAAATGTATATTATCCTACTTTACCTTGCTTGGGGAATTCCTTAAGGATTTATTATTCTGTTACACCACCAAAAAGCCTATGTTGTGTTAAGGGATTCTGCCTTCCTGCCTGCTTTCCGCATGAATCTAAAATTAAGAGGCAATCTTTCTTCAGCACATTGTACTTCCCTAAATTAGGTTTGGTTTCCAGAGCAGAATTTGGAAGTCATGTTTTCTTCCCTGGGTACCATTGGCCCCTCGTAATAAATGCTCTAGAGAAAATAGCTTCCTCTTCTCTCGTGCTTTTGTTGTTGGTGCTGAAACTCATGCATTTAATGCCAGTGAGGATGCAGGGATGGGAAGCTGTTGGTCCTCCAGGGCCCAGGGCACAAGGTGTTGGAGAGGAGCCAAGAGCTGCTGCAGGGAGTGGTCTGGCCTTTGGCCAAGCAGGAACAAAGAGATCTAGAAAGCAGCCTCCAAAACACACATAGATTTTGGATTGAGCAGCCTTGAGCATAGCAAAGTCCTGCTTCCTGCCTGCCTTGTCCATATCTTTACAGCTTATCTCTCCACAGGGCACCACTTAGCTCCCCAACAGCAGACCACTTCTCTCCCCAGGCATGAGGGATTTCGGAAGCAGCCTAGACTGTGGCTGTCAGGATCTAAAGCTCCAGATGGGGAAAGAACTGGGCTCAGATTCCTCCACTGTAAATTGGAGGTATTGATCATGTAATCTGGATGTAATCGCAGCCTGAGAGATGAAATATGGGCTGTTCAAGCCTTCCCAGGATGTGGGTTGAAACCCCAGCCTCACACCTGTGATCTAGATTCCGTTTTTCTGCTCCCCTCGATGTCTCTGTCCTGCCCCACATCCCCCAGGTGCAGAGCTCAGCCTCTGGAATCAGCGTCTACTGGAAATCCATTCACACCAAGTGTTTGGTGAGTTCCAGTAGAACTTAGGAACATTTGGGAGAGGCATGGAAAGAGGAGAGAAGCCATATCAAAGAGTATAAAGCATGCCACCAACTTGTCCCTCCGCCCCAGCTTACTGAGGATCCCACAGCTGATAAGTAGCAATGAGCATTCTACCACCTCGGGACATTTCCCCTACCAGGTGACCTTGTCTTTGAATTGTTTCTGCACTGAGGGAAGACGGAGCACCCTGAGTCATCTACAGTCAGCCTCCTGGGAGGGCCAGCTGCCGGCATCAGGACAGATGACCTCTCTCACATGCAATTCATGGGATATAGCCTTTGGCTAAGATTTGACGGTTTCTCTCCTCCACATTGCTAATTAGCACCTGCAGAAGGTGAATCCGTAATACTGGTAGCGTTCATGCCAGCACAGACAAAACACTAGGGTATGTCTGGTCCCCAGATGGAGAAATCCATATAGAAGACCAAGAAGAAGATGTGCATTATTGTCTCAAGTACACCTGAATTGTTTGGTAGTCTCTTACTCTGACTACAGAACGGGCATCATTCTATGTCCCTAATGGCACTGATCAGATCTTCACTGGTGCTGGCATGTTTAATAAGCTGAAACTCCAAACCCAAACTACCTTCCTGTTCCAGATTTGCTATATTTCACTAACTTCCTGCTGTAGCTGTTTAACTCTTGCCCCTCCCCTTACGATCTGATCATCCAAAGACCCCAGAGGCAGCCATCAGTCTCTTGAATGCCCCCTTTAGTTGGAGAGGTGAACACAGAACTCAGTTCCCACAGGTTAGTTCATTTAGGACTTGCTTTCATCCATTATGTTCATGTATGTTGGAAATTTCCCCAAATGCATTTTAATCTCCATCTGCCATTATAGGGAAATTTTCCCAAATTTTTTTATTATTACATCTTGTAGTTCTAGAATATAATGTTTAACCATCAAATCTCAAGACAGGCTTGTGCTTTAAACTTCAAATCTTTCCTCTCTTGGAAATTTCTGCATCATAAATTGTTAGCCAAACACCCAAAAATGTAATGGTCTGCACTGCCATTCAACTGTATTTCCCTCCCCCCGCCCCCCCACCCAACCTCTCAGCACAATGGAATTCACAGTCAAGCCTGACTTTCCACAGGTCCATGGGAGGCCACAAGGCAGCCACAAATCTAGTCCAAGAAAGGTCATTTTGCCAAAGTGGACATCCAAATGATGCCAATATATCTAATTTACAAAATTTGGGGAAAGTAGTCAATGAGGCCAAATATAACAGAAACCGTCCAAGTGCACAGCAGTATCTGCTCATATTGACATCTGTCCCTGACCCTACAGATACAGTCTCCATGTAATATAAACCCTCTAATGTGGAAACCTCTAAACCCAGGCACAATCTGTGCTTGTGGAAAGGATGGGGTTAGGCTGAGCAAAGGGGCAGATGCTAAAAACAACTACTAAACATTAGGGAAAATCCTCTCTGTTTCACAGAATCTCCAGGTAACAAGAATCAGCATTTTATCCCCATCTTCCCAGTTCTTCTTCACAACCTCCTATGGGGCAGGTATTGTGTCATTTCGTAGATGGGAAAACTGAGGCTCTGAAAAGCAGTAACTTGCTAGAGATCACACTGCCAGGGAGTTGCAGAGATAAGATTCATACTCCATCTATCTTTAAAGCTTTTCCCAATAGTTATTCATAGTCCAGACTGGCCCCGCCTGGTCCCTCATTCCCACCTCCACCATCTAATGCCTGAATGCCTGCTGCAGCATCCATACCTAGTGGCCATCCTGTCTCTGCTCAAACACCTACAGGAACAGGGAATGACTTATTCCCCCACTTAAGCAGCTCTGTGTCCTATCAGTGCCCCTACCTTTTCTTACCTCTCCATTGGAGACAGCCAGGGAAATTTCCACTCCCACTGAGGTAGGATGATAAGAGCTTAGGTAAGATAAACGTAGATAAGAGTTTAGCCTTAGAGCTAGTTTCTTTAAAAAATGAAAATTAGAAAGAATTATTCAAAACAAGAAAAAAGAGAAAAAAGAAAATGCAGCAACAGCCAGGAACCTAGCCTGCTCCCATCACTCATCTATTTCACTTCTTTAACAAAAACAGGAGCAGGTGAAGGGAATGGGGGATAGAGGAGACATCACTCCTGGTGACCAATCTCTGCAGGTCCCAGTGGGTTAGGCTGGACCCACATGGGATGTGGCTTCTATCACCAGCCTAGCTGAACTCCCAGGAAAAATTGGGGTAGCATTTCTCACATACTTCTACTGTCTTGGAAATAAATGCTGTCACCAGGAAAAGGACACCAATTTTGTGAATTGGCAGACGGCTGTGACAGTTTGACTGGTTCGACTTGACTGAAGGGTTGGAAGCAGCTTTGCTGTAAGGCCTCCTGCATGCGTATTGTGTGCCAGGCTCTGTGCTAAGTATCTTTACCTATCATTGCATCTCTCAACTACCCTGGAAGGCAGACACTATTATTGTCCCTGTTTTATAGATGAGGAGTTGGAATCCTCCTTTTTATCTCTATGTTCTGGCCCAGACATTTGCCTCTTTAAGTCTCAGTTGCTCCATGCTGCTGGAAAGTGGCAAGGCTGAAATTCGACACCGCTGGGTTTCAGAGCCTGTGCTCTTAACAACTAGCTCTCCTGCCTCAGTATGCTGTGGCTACAGATATGGTGCTCAAACAGCAACAGGTAGCATGGATCTGCTACCTGTTTTATGGGGTCAAAATCATCTGATCAACAATCTGGAAAAGTCACACAGAAACCACATATCCAAAATCACTGAGTCAGAGCAGAAGAAGCTAAAAAACACTCAAAAATTCTGATTTTTCAAAGCCAGTATAATACTAATACCAAAATCTTACAAAGGAAGAACTCAAAATGAAATTGGTTTGACTTATTTATGAATAGCAAATAATAATATAAATAGATTATTAGTAACCAGAATCTTGCTACATGTTAAAAGACTAACATACCATGATTAAATAGAGTTGCTCCTAAGAATGCAAGGATGGTTCAATTTTAGGATGTCTATTACCATCAGTTATTGAAATAACAAATCAAAGAATGGGGACCATATGATCATCATATAGATGCTGGAAAATAATTCATAACTTTAACATTTATTCCAGATTTTAAAAACAGAAACAAAAATTCTTAATAAAATAAGAATAGATTAATACTTTCTTAACATGATTATGCCTGTTAAGCATCAAAACAAAAGCCAGGGCCAAGTGTGGTTGCTCATGTCTGTAATCCTAGCACTTTGGAAGGCCAAGGCAGGAGGATCTCTTGAGCTCAGGAGCTCAAAACAAGCCTGGGCAACATAGTGAGACCTCGTCTCTATTTGTGTATAAATATATTTCAAAAAATTAAAATTAAAAATTAAAAAAACACAAAAGGCAGGCAACACTGAGTGCTGGTAAAGATAAGGAGCTACCAGAGCTCTCATATATTGTTGTGAACATGGCAAGCACTTTGGGAAAAGTTCTTGTACTTTCTTATAAAACTCAATATATACCTACTCTGCAACCGCTCCAGTGTATTTTCCTAAAAGAAGTAAAGAAATATGTTCCTAAAAAGACTCATACACAAATGTTCATAACACCCTTATTCACATTAACTAAAAACTGGAAAGAATTCATGTATCCAGCAACAGAATAATGGTTAAACAAACTACAGTATATTCACATAATGTATGTTTTCATCTGCTCAGGCTGCCACAATGCCATCAATTGGATGGCTAAAACAACCAAACTTTATTTTCTCACCATTCTGGAGACTGAGAAACCCAAGATCAAAGTGCCAGCATGGTCAGGTTCTGGTCTCGTTGGGTTGCTGAAGGCCACCTTCTTGCTGTGTATTCACATGGCAAAGAAAGAGAGAGCAAGACCTCTGGTGTTCTTCTTCTAAGACCACTAATCCCATTGGACCAGGGCTCCACCCTCATGACCTTATTTAATCATAATTACCTCCCAAAGGCCCCTTTTTAAATACTATCACAGTAGGGGTTAGGGATTCAACATATTAATTTGGGAGAGACACAAACATGCAGGCCATAACAATGAAACACTACTCGGCCATAAAAAGGATTCTGCAGCAGTGTGGATTAACGGAGCACAATTCCTTTTATAGAAAGTTCTAGAATACGTCAAACTAATCTGTGGCATGGAAAAAAATCAGAAGTCTGGTTGCTGGAAACTAAACTGGAAAGGAGCACAACAGAACTTTCTGGAAAGATAGTAATAGTTCATGTCCTGAAAGGAGTCTGGGTTACACAAATGTATTAATTTGTCAAAACTCATAGACTAGTATACTTAAGATCTGGGCATTGAGTTGTGTGTAAATTTTAACCTCAAAAGAAAAAAGAACTTTAAACAAATATTGAATTCTGGTTAATGATACGCATGCTAACATTTTTAGAGATAAAGTATACTGTTGTTTTCCATTTACCTTGAAATTCATCACAAAATTAAGATGAATTGAGGGATGAATGAAGGTAAGGATAGATGGATAGATAAGTAATAAAAACAAGTATAGTAAAATGTTAATTATAGAAACTAGGTACTGAGTATGGAGTATTCACCATACAATTTTTTCAACTTATCTGTATGTTTGATTTTCATAATAAAATGTTACAGGGCAGAGCCTCCTTCATTATTAACAGTAAAATACTAGGAGCATTTCCATTAATGTCAAAATAAGTCAGAGATACCTACTATCACCAATATCATCTAATGTCATTCTGAAAGTACCAGCAAGATATCAAACTCAAATGCCTTTAGGGATCATTCAGTAAGGTAAAAAAAAAAGTGAAGAAAATTGGGTTTTAAAAAATAAGGACTGGTTAAACTCTAGAGTCTAGAGCTCATGAGCTCCAGTGTATTCTCTTCTGCAGGAATGCCAGCCCAGCATTGTCAAATCAGCTAAAATTGCAAGATAAGCTAGGATTTCAGCTTTATTATATGTGTGAAAACTCAATTTTTTTTCTTTCCTACTTTTTTGCTGAAATCAAGTTTTTAAAAAAGATTTTTTACTTGTTTTGAAAATACCAAAAATACACCTGGCCCAAGAGCAATTCATTTTCAACCTCCATACTAGCAAATAGATGAGAAGAAAAAGGAAAAAAAGAAAGGTTAAATTCAAGATAATCAACTGAAATTCTATTAGAAAATCTAACAGTTTCAGTAAGATAACTGATTATACATTTAACCTATAAAAATTGATAGATTTCTTATATATAAATTATAAGCCATTATAAAATGTATAGGCAGTTTTAAAATCCCATTTATAGTAGCACAAAAAGAAAAATCCTATTAAGGATGTGCAGGAACTATATGAGTACAATTTTTAAATGTTACTGAGGGTGTATCAGGCAGTATAGGCTAAATGATGTTGCAGAAACAACTAGCACCAAAATCTCAGTGGCTTAATGCAATGAAAGCTTAAATATTCTCACCTGAAGTCAGCTGTGTATCTGCACCACAGCCTCAGCATGTGTCTCACCAGTAGTCTTGCTTTCACCTTGTGCTTCCATGATTACCACAATATGGCAAGAAAACCTAGAGAATCATAGAGGCTTGTCATTGCCTCTATCACAAGGTGTCGTGTGTCACATTTTGCCCGCATTTTACTGGCCAGAACCAGTTATCCAGACCTGCCTAACTGCAAGAAACTGCAAAATGTAGGGGAACAAATAAAATACTTGGGGAAGATTTGCTGCCTCTGTCCCAGAGGCAATCAAAGTCATATTGTAATCTTGATTAAGACTCAATAGAGATATCAATTTTCCGTACACTATGCTATAAGTTTAATGTGATCCCAATTAAAGTACCAGTAGAATATTCATTGGAACAAAACAAGTAAACCTTAAGTTCACATGCAAAAATAAACATAAGTATAGCCAGAAACATTCTGGAAAAGACAAGAGTTGGGCATGGAGACTAACCCTACCACCTTTTAAAACACATTACAAAGCATCAAAAATTAAAACAATTTGGTCCTGAAACATGAATTGACAGACCAATCAATGGAAAGAATAGAAGGTCTAGAAAGAGACACAAACATGTATACAAATTTGGTATAAAATTGAAATGGCATTTCAAAACAAAGAGGAAATATCTTATGATTTAATAAATGTGTTAGGACAATTGGCTTAGTCATTTTGGTGGGGGGGAGCTAAACCCCTACCTCACTTATTATATTAAAACATATTCTGGATAGATAAAAGATATAAGCATTGAAAAATAAAATTATAAAAATACAATAAAATAAAATTAGGAAAAATACTTTTTGAATTTTTTTTTTCATACCAGACAGGTAATGTGCTGATGTCATAGCAAGGTTTTTGAAGGTCTTTCGAAGTAAGATACATATCCTAGGAATTATTTTTAAACTAGCAAATCTCATTACACAAAAAATTCGAAATATCTGCCACACAAAACAAAAACAAAATCAAGATGACTGCAAACTAGGAAAAGACTAACATCAGTAATGTTATGTAAGAAGTTTCCAAAATCAAGAAAAATTCTAACAACCCAGTAGAAAAAATGGTAAGAGATGAAAAAGAAAAACAAGTGATTTCTAAACATTCAAAAAAGTGTTCATCGGCAGTAATAATTAAAACAAGGGATTGTTATTTTTCATCCATTTGATTGGCAAAGACGTAAAAATGTACTAATACCCAGTGTAGGTGAAAGTATGGAGACACTGGCACACTGGTGCCATCAACAGGAGTAAAAATTGGAGCTACTTCTTTTTGTTTGTTTTTGTTTCTGTTTTAGAGACAGAGTTTCGCTCTTGTTGCCCAGGCTGGAGTGCAGTGGCACAATCTCAGCTCACTGCAACCTCCGACTCCCAGGTTCAAGCTACTCTCTTGCCTCAGCCTCCTGAGTAGCTGGGATTACAGGCATGTGCCACCATGCCCGGCTAATTTTTTATATTTTTAGCCGAGACAGGGTTTCATCATGTTGGCCAGGCTGGTCTCGAACTCCTGACCTCAGGTGATCCGCCCGCCTTGGCCTCCCAAAGTGCTGGGATTACAGGCGTAAGCCACCTCGCCAGGCCTGGTGCAACTTCTTTGAAGGACAAATTGGCAGTAAGTTTCCATTTTTCCAACTTCATGTCCTTTAACACATCAGTTTTACCTCTAAGAATATTTCCTACAAATATGATCATATACATGTGCAAAAAGTATGTAGTACAAGGATGTTTGATGCAGCTTTTTTATGTGATCACCAGAAAAATGAAAAGAAGGAAAACCTGAAAAACCTAAACATTCATCAATAAGATAATTAAATTATCTTATATATAGCTTATAGGTGTGCTATTTCCACCACACCTGCAGTTACTTCCTCCACTGAAGTCTTGAACTCCTCAATGTCATCTATAAGGGTTGGAATCAACTTCTTCCGAACTGTCATTGATGTTAATATTTTGACCTCCCATGAATCACAAAAGTTCTTAATGGTATCTAGAATGGTGAATCCTTTCCAGAAGGTTTTCAATTTACTTTGCCTAAATCTACCTGAGAAATCACTATCTATGGCAGCATTCATCTCCTTGTACATTTCCATCAGAGCTCTTGAGTATCTAGGTTCATTGCGATGGGTATAATAATTTGAAAGGAATCTATTTCTGAGCAGTAGGTCTCAACAATGGGCTTAAAATAGTCAGTATCCACATGCTATAAACAGATGTTCTGTCATAAACAGAAAATATTTGCTTTTCTATTTATAGAGCACAGGCAGAGTAGATTTAGCATAACTCTTAAGGGTCTTTGGATCTTTGGAAAGGTAAATGAATATTGGCTTCCACTGAAAGTTGCTAACTGCATGAGCCCCTAGTAAGAGAGTCAGCCTGTCCTTTGAAGCTTTGATGCCAGGCATTGACTTCTCTCTAGTTATGAAAGTTCTATATGACAGCTTCTTCCAATAGAAGGCTGTTTTGTCTACATTGAAAATCTGTTGCTTAGCATAGCCATCTTCACCAATTATCTTAGCTACATCTTCTGGATAACTTACTGTAGCTTCTAACATCAGCACTTGCTTCGCCTTGCACATTAATGTTATGGAGAGAACTCCTTTCCTTAAACCTCATGAACCAACCTCTGCTAGCTTTAAACTTTTCTCGGCAGCTTCCTCACCCGTCTCAGGCTTCACTGAATTGAAGAGGATTAGGGCCTTGCTCTGCATTAGGCTTTGGCTTAAGGAAATGTCGTGGCTGGTTTCATCTTTTATCCAGACCACTCAAACTTTCTCTGTGTCAGCAGTAAGGCTGATTTGAATTATGATTCATGGAGTAGCACTTTAAATTTCCTCTAAGAACTCTTCCTTTGCTCTTGCAACTCTGTTAACAGTTTAGACAAAAGACCCAGTTTTGACCTGTCTTGTCCTCCGATATGCCTTCCTCATTAAGCTTAATCATTTCTAGCTTTTGATTTAAAGTGAGAGATGTGAGACTCTTCCTTTCACTTGAACATTTACAAGGCCATTGTAGGGTTATTAATTGGCCTGATTTCTATATTTTCATACCTCAGGGCATAAGGAGGCCCAAGGAGAGAGAGAAAGACCATGGAATAGCTAGTTGGTGGAGAAATCATAACACACCCAACATTATTGGATTAAGTTCACAGTTCATAGTACCCAAAACAATTATAATAGTAACATCAAAGATCACTGGTTACAGATTCCCAGTGATAACAGATATAATAATAATGAAAATTTTTGAAATATTTTGAGGATTACCAAAATGCGACACAGAAACACAAAGTGAGCACGTGTTCTTAGAAAAATGATGCTGATAGACTTGCTCAACACAGGGTTGCCACAAACCTTCAATTTGTAAACAACAACAACAAAAAAGCATTCTCTGTGGAAGTGCAATAAAGCAAAGTGCAATAAAACAAGGTATTGATGGATTGATGGCAGTGTCAGGCCGTCTGGAGTGGCCGCTGCCATCACACTGGCTGCAGCAGGGAGGCATGGTCAGGGTTGCAGGCTCCATGAGGCCAACATGAGCTGGGGACAAGCAAGAGCCGTGCCCCTTCAGAGTTGGGATAAGAGCTCCCCAGGTGCTGCTGCACCTATCCAAGCCATGGTTGCAGACCCAGGCATCCCTGTACTCTCGAGGCTCAGGAGCAGGGGGGAGCCCTGCCCTCCTGGGCGCAGTTGCAGCTGCCCAAGTAGTGGCTTCGGGCCCAGGCCTCCCTGTGCTCTTGGTGGGCCTAGGACAAGGCAGGAGCCCCGCCCTCCTAAGTGCAGCTGTAGCTGCCCAAGGCATGACTGCAGACCCAGGCATCTCTGCACTCTTGGGGGCCCAGGAAGGCCCCCAGCCCTCACAGGTTTAGAAGTGCCTGCTCCCACTGCTTGGCTTCTCCCTGCTGCTGGCGCCCGCCCCAATCTCCGAGCAAAGTCAGGGCCAAGCTGGGGCACTGTTGTAGCCTGGCCATGTGTGCACGCATTCTGGGCTGTGCTGACAAGCCAGCCCTCTGCCACCTCAGCCCCCTCCACATTTTGGGTACTGATGAGCACAGGAGGGAAGCCAAGAGGGTCCTGAGGGCCTCCTCTCTGCTGAGAGCTGGGGAGACAATGGGAGTATCTGCCTACAGAGAGGAGCAACCTACTCTAAGGCCTCCTCTCTTCTGAGAGCTGCAGAGATGATGGGACAACCTGCCTGCAGAGAGGAGCTTCCCACTCCAGGGTCTCCTCTCTGCTAGGAGCTGAATACTCGTTGGGACACCGTGGCTGTGGAAAGGAGCTACCCATTGCGGGTCTCCTCTGAGCTGTTCTATCACTCAATAAAGCTCCTCTTCATCTTTGTCACCCTCTACTTCTCTGTGTAGCTCATTCTTCCTGGTCACAGGATAAGAATTCAGAACCCAGTGAACCGTAAGGCTAAAAGAGCTGTAACACAAACAGGCTGAAACATGCTCCCTGTTCATCACATTGCAAACAAAGAGAAGGAGAGAGGAGGTGTGGCCCTTTGGGGAGCCCAGACCTGAGAGCTCCCCAAGCCAGGGCTGTGACTCCCTCTTTGGGGACCTGTGGTTCCTGGCATCTCCAAGCTTCCAGGTACCACCACCTTCTACTGTGTCAGACGTGGAAGCTGCTCGCAGTGTGCCTGGTTCAGCCATAGCCTCACAGAGAGCTGGTGCCCATGCTAGCACCCCCATGCTCATTCACAAACCCCTCACCACTCCACGCTGACCCACCCTTGGCAGGTATGGGATCCAGGCCAGTAGTATAAGCCAAGCACAGCCTACCAGACCAGGTGGGAAGAAAGAGCCCAGCAGACCTGAGCAAAACTCAGGCCAAGGTGCCACCAGCCACAGAGGTTTCCAGCCAGAAGAGTGACACCCCAAGTATCCTCTAACAGTATGCCTGTATGACCTATCCCAAAAACCAAACTGAACTTAAAAATGACAAGAAGAAAAAGAAAGGAATTGAGCTATATATGAAAGAATGATCTGTAGATACATTGTTAATTGGTGAAAGTATGGTGCAAATGCTACCACTTATATGGGACAGCATATGCATTGAAGATATCTCAACAGATTCATAAGAAACTGCTAATAGCGGTTTCCTCTGGAAAGGAAACTGGAAATCCAGAATGAAAGAATTATGTCTCATTTCATACCCCTTAATACTTGTTTTCTACCAAATAAATACAGCACAATTTCAATTGTTTAATCCCTAGATCAAAATCACTGGGCTAGAATCAGCAGGATGAAATCAGCAGACTCCCACAGAATCCCATAGAAACACAGTCATAGAGCTCCTCTCGGGGACAAGGAGCTTCCAAGTAGGGAAAGTGCCTGCTTGCTATAATATTCAGTGATCTGATTGACACATTTAGCTGGGCACTGAGCTTTGAGAAAAGAGCAAGACGTCAAAGTCCAGCTGGTTCTTAAATCCCACCTTTACAGTTTACTAGCTGTGTGACCTCAGACAAGTTCCTTCACCTCTCTGTGCCTGTTTTTTCATTCCTTAAAAGGGCAATTTTTATACTTGCCTTCTTGGAACTGTCATGATGATTAAATGACATGATATAAGCTGGGTGTGGTGGCTCATGGCTGTAACCCAGCACTCTGGAAGTTTCAGGCGGGCAGATCACCTGAGGTCAGGAGTTCAAGACCAGCCTGGCTAGCATGGCGAAACCCCATCCCTACCAAATATACAAAAATTAGCCAGGTGTGGTGGAGCGTGCCTGTAGTCCCAGCTACTCGGGAGGCTGAGCCAGGAGGATCACTTGAATCGGGGAGGTGGAGGTTGCAGTGAGCCAAGATGGTGCCAGCCACCGCACTCCAGACTGGGCGACAGAGCAAGACTCCGTCTCAAAAAAAAAAAAAAAAAAAAAGACATGATAAGTAAGGCGCTTAAAGGCCTGACACGCAGCAAGTGTTCAATTCGTAGTCGCTGGAAAAATGTTAAATTGATCACTGTATCCTTGTATTCTTAAATGTGGCTTTTGGAAAGAACTGGGTAGGTCTATGCCTACTAACGTGGAAAGATCTCCAGGCATTCTTATATGAAAAAAAGCGAAGAGACCAGAATGTATGCCAGAATTGCATTTAGGAGTAGAAAAACAAAAACAAAACTGTATTGTTTCGATTTTGCATTTTTTAAAACATCAAATCGCTATTGGTAAGTAAAAAGTCTGGAAGGCTACATACCAATCTGTAAACCGTGGTTTCCTCTGGAGAGGTTTGAAGAAGAGTGGTAGGGATTGTCTGAACTTTTCCCGACTAGCATTGATCACTTTTTGATCTTAAAAGAAATACTTTTTTAATTCGAAAGTTAATGGAAATGCGGAGTCAGGTGCAGGCCTCGGCGGCGTCCGGGCTGGGGGCGAGGCGCCCACGCCCCACCCTCCAGCTGTGGCCGCGGGCGCGGGCCTAAACACGTGCAGCCCCGTGTGCCCGGGCGCCCGCTGAGCCCGCGAGCCTCTCCGCCGCGCCATCAGCGCCGCCATCAGCCGCGCCGCGTGAGGCCCGCGGGCCCCCGGCGGTAATAATGAGGCACAGCGCGGTGACCGCGGCCCTCGGCTGCGCCGCCGCCAGCCGCGCGGGCTCCGCATTAGCATCTCCGAGGCCTTCCCGTGTGTTCTTTTGTGCTCATTTTCCAGCCTGAATGCTCGGCACATCGTGGGTCGCGGATGGAGCAGCGGGGACCACCGAGGCCGAACGCAGCTGCCCTGGTTTTAGAAAGAGCTGCGGCCGGCGGGCCCGGCTGTCCCCGAGACCGCTGGCTCCCGCCCTGCCCAGCCAGATCTCTGTGGGGGAGGGATTTGTCGCGGTAGGGTGGGGGGCGACAGAGGGGCGGGGAGGGCGTGCCAGGAAGAAAGAAGAGCCTAGGAAGGGAAGGGGACAGGACAAGCTTCGCCCCAAATTTTGCCCTGAGCAGGATCTTCTAGAACCCAGAGTGGCCCCCTCCGTCCCTGCAACTCTGACCCGAGCGCACAGGCCTTCCGCGGAGCCAGAAAGAGGTGGCCTTGAGTGCTGGCTCTGCCACGGAATGATGTGAGGCCCTGATCTACAACCTCATCTATGTGTGCCTCAGTTTCCCCGCCTTTATAAATGAGGCTGAGACTACATATCTCAAGATTAAGCGCTTGTAAAGCACATATCTTAGTGCCTGACACATTATCTAATTTATTCCGCAACAACCCTGAAAGACGGGTATTAATACTGTCAAAGTAAATGGGGTTCAGGGGGTGAAGTGACCTGGCAGAGGCCTTGCCAGCCAGGAAGCTATTCCACTGCTGGGGGCAGCAGCCAAGAGCAGCAGCCTTCATCTCTATGGTAGACTAAGGCATGCAGTTTGTATGTGAGTACAGTTTTCTGGCCCTGGAAGGATCTCAGGGACAAATGGACTCAAAGGAGGAGGCGAGAAAAGACACCTGTACCTGGGGAGGCCCCTGTTAAGGAGCTTAGAAGCCCTGAGGTTCCGCTGTGTGTACACAGCACTTGCTGCCCCAGCATCAGCCAAAGGGAGCCGCACAAACTCCTCCACAAACCCTCAGCCCCCATCATTCATGCACCAAGCACCTACAAAAACTTACTGCAACGCTGCAATGCTCAGACAGTGTGGCTCTGGCATAAGGACAGACACATAGATCAGTGGAATAGATTTGAGAGTCCAGAATTAAATCCTTAGCATGTACGGCCAACTAATTTTGACAAAGGTGCCAAGATAATTCAATGGGGAAAGATACTCTTTAAACTAATGGTGCTGCAACCACAGGCTCACCACATCATCCTAAACAACAATTAACTCAAAATGGATCAAGGACCTAAATGTAAGAGCTAAAACTATAGATCTCTTGGAAGAAAACACAGGAATAAATCTTCATGAGCTTTGGTTAGGCAATGGTTTTTTTAGATGTGACAGCAAAAGCACACGAAAAAAAAGTAGACAAGAAAAAATAAACTACATCAAAATTTAAAACTTTTGTGCAGCAAAAAAAAATTTTTTTTTTTTTTTTGAGATGAAATCTTGCTCTGTTGCCAGGCTGGAGCACAGTGGCGCAGTCTCGGCTCACTGCAACCTCCGCTTCCTGGGTTCAAGCGATTCTTCCGCCTCAGCCTCCCGAGTAGCTGGGACTACAGGCGCGTGCCAACGCCCGGCTAATTTTTGTATTTTTAGTAGACACGGAGTTTCACTATGTTGGCCAGGATGGTCTCGACCTCTTGACCTTGCAATCCACCCGCCTCGGCCTCCCAAAGTGCTGGGATTACAGGCGTGAGCCACCGCGCCCGGCCTGCAAAAAAATTTTTAAGGGAAAAGACCACCTCCAAAATGGTGGGAAAGAAAAACTTGCAAATCATATATCTAATAAGAGGCTTATATCCATAATGTATAAAGAATTCTTACAACTCAATAATAAGACAAATAACTAAATTTTCACATGGAGAAAATTTTGAACAGACATTTCTCCAAAAGATACCATAAATGTCCAGTAAACATGGATACTCCATATCATTAACCATTAGGGAAATGCAAATCAAAACCACTTTATAACCATTAGGAGGCCTGGAACCAAAGAGATAGGATTGGGAAACCTGGAGCCCTCGTACATCGCTGTTGGTGATGCAAAATGATGCAGCCATTGGGAAACAGTCTGGCAGGTCCTTAGAAAGTTCAACAGCGTTATCATCTGACTCAGCAATTCCACTGCTAGGTGTGGAATGAGAACATATTCACACAAAAACTTGTACATGAGTTTCCTAGCAGCATTATTCATAATATTCAAAATGTAGAAACCCAAATGTCCATCAGTAATGAATGGATAAGAAAAATATGGACTATACAATGGAATATTACTCAGCCATAAAAAAGGAATGAAGTACTGATACATGCTGCAACATGATGAACCTTGAAAACATTATGCTAAATGAAAGAAGGCAGCCACAAATTGTATGACTCTGTTTACATGAAATGTCCAGAATAAGCAAATCCATAGAGACAAAAAGTAGATTGTGGTTGTCAGGGGCTGAGGGGAATGGGGAGGGACTGCTCACAGATACACAGCTTCATTTGGAGATGATGAAATTGTTCTGAAATTAGGTAGTGGTAATAGTTGTACAACTTTGTGAATATGCTAAAAACCATTGACTGCATTGTGCGCTGTTAACAGGCGAATTTTATGGTATGTAAATGATATGTAAATAAAGCTGCTTTTTAAAAGAGAGAAGGAGATCATACATTATTTGTGCAAGTGAAAATTATTTTAAAATTTAGGCAGGTTAGGAGCTAGGAAGAATTGAATTCCAGGCAGAGAGAACAGCATGTGTGAATCAAAGATCTGACAAGAGAAGAGGCGTTGTGGAGGAACTGGAGGAGGTCAGAAGGCTGGAGAATAGAGTGTGAGAGGACAGTCATGCAATGGGGTCAGAGGGCAGATGACAGGGCCAGATCAGGAAGGGTCTTCTTGGCCATGGTCATGAATTGGAACTTTTTCCCAAGACAATGGTCAGCCACATCATCCTTCTCTCTGACACACACACACACACACACACACAGCTGCACAGATCCAAATTCAAAGCCTGCCATGCCTTGTCCCGTCCTGCTGTCTTCCACCTACAAGGCTGCCTTCACCCAGTCTCCTGGGACCGCTCAACCTGCCGCTCTCTTACATCTGCACTTTTCCTCCTGCCTGGGGCCCCCATCATCCTTCATCCACCTGGCTAACACTGACCTGTCCTCCAAGCTGCAGCTCAGATATCACAGCCTCTGGAAATCACCCCTCCACCCTCCCATCTCCAGCTCCCACCCACCTCCAACCTAGGAGAATTCCACTTCTTCCCCTTCTCTGGGCTCCCAGAGCCCCCAGAGAACCCCCATCAATGTGGTGGGGAGGTGCCCCTGGGGGGGCGGCAGAGGAGAGCTACCATGCTCCGTGTTGAGGACCCAGCACTGTCCCCATGCATCATATCTATGTCGAATGAGTGACTGCACTCCCCACCCTCCGCCCCAGCCTTTCCGAGGACAGGTGGCTCATGGGTGTTTCAGCTACAGCTGAAGAGGAGTTGATTGAAGAGCTGAGTCTCTTCTGTAAAAGCCAAAGTCCCTTGCAGGAATGATGCTTAGTGTCTTAGAGAGTGGGAAGCACCTTGGAAAACACTGAGAGAGAGAAGATAGAGCCTCATGGTCCCTCCAAGGGAGTCGCAAGGATCTATGTCCAGGAGAGATGACATGACTTCATTTTTTTTTTTGTTTTGAGATGCAGTCTCCATTTGTTGCCCAGGCTGGAGTGCAGTGGCAAAATCTCGGCTCACTGCAACCTCTGCCTCCCAAGTTCAAGTGATTCTCCTGCCTCAGCCTCCCGAGTAACCTGTGTCCTCACCTGCCAGCCCTTCGCAACAATGCCATCCACGTTCCTCCCGGGTCTCTGGAACACATCGCTGCCTTGTACTTCTCCTCTGAGCACAGTTATTCACCTGTCAGGTGGTTCTCAGTGCCTGCTCTACTTCCCTCTAGGGACTGTGTGGCTAAAATGGAGAGAGAGTGCAGCAGGTATTAAGTTGCAATCTTCAAACTCAAGTGTCCAAGGAATACTTTTGTTTGTGAAGCTTGAGTCCAGCTCAGAGGACCCAGCCCTCTAAACCATAGGAAATCTAACCTGTCATTAGTACAGGTCTTCTCTGCCTTGGGGTTACTCCAGGATCCTGGGGTCTTCTGCAGCACCAAGCCTCAGAGAGGGCTTCTGGTCACCCATCGGGCTTCTGGTCACCCATCGGGCTTCTGGTCACCCATCAGTCATCTGCCCTACTTGTTCCTGCGGATATGCAGGGGGATCCCAGCCTTACAGCTCTTCTGGGCAGCCAGTTGGCTCTGCTACTTCCACGAGACTCAGCCTGACCTCTGAAGTCATGTCATCTCGGCCGGGCATGGTGGCTCATGCCTGTAATCCCAGCACTTTGGGAAGCAGAGGCGGGTGGATCACAAGGTCAGGAGATCGAGATTATCCTGGCTAATACAGTGAAACCTCATCTCCATTAGAAATACAAAAAATTAGCTGGGTGTGGTGGCACACGCCTGTAATCCCAGCTATTCAGGAGGCTGAGGTAGGAGAATCACTTGAACCTGGGAGGCAGAGGTTGCAGTGAGCCGAGATCGCGCCACTGCACTCCAGCCTGGGTGACAGAGCGAGACTCCATCTCAAAAAAAAAAAAAAATGAAGTCATGTCATCTCTCCTGGACATAGATCCTTGCGACTCCCTTGGAGGGACCACAAAGCTCTATCTTCTCTCTTCAGTGTTTTCCAAGGTGCTTCCCACTCTCTAAGACATTCAGCATCATTTCTGCAAGAGGCTTTGGCTTTTACAGAAGAGACTCAGCTCTTCAGTCAACTCCTGCTTTGTCTGCTGTAAGAATCCCTGAGGCAGAGGAAGTGGAAGGGCTAGGCTATCTGCTTAGAACACAGGGACTGAGGAATAGAAACAAGCAAAATACATTCATATGTCAAAAACAGATCCTGCCACAGGCGTGCACCAAAAGGCTTCCACAGATCGTGAAGGGCCCTGCCTTCAGCAAGAGTTACACAATGCCAAGTCCAGCCTGTGCAGAAGTGCAGTCACCTCCACGTGCAGACATCATCATTTGGCCAATGCCTGGCCATAGAAAACCATTAATAAACATTTGTGGAATGGATGAAAGAACGGAAAGGTCTGACTTCAGTCCCAAGCAGCAAGCTTTTCGGATGTAACTATGGCCACCAAAATCTGTACGTCAAAGGCTTGGTACCCGGCATTAGCCTTTGGGCCCTCTGATTTCTCTGTTCTCAACCCAGGGCAGGCTCTGCAATCTGAGAGCCAGTGCTGTGTGACTGGGCTGGCTTTTCCTCAGGACAAAATATCTTCCCAAGCCATCTTGGAAATACCCACATGGAAAATGACCACTAACATTGAACATCAGTGTTTTCCAACGCCAGGCACAGTTAATCTGCATAAGAGCCCTATTACATTTCTCTTTTTACACCAAGAAAACTATAGTACAGAGGCAGGTTTCAGCCTACATCGTCTGACTCCAGAGCATGTGTTCTAACCATCCTGGTACACACTGCCCCCAATATACCTACCCATACATACAAACACTCAAAACAAGCTCTTTTTTTTTTTTCCTGAGACAGTCTCACTCTGTCACCCAAGCTGGAGTGCAGGGTGCAATCACGGCTCAGTGCAGCCTCAACCTCCTGGGCTCAATCGATCCTCCTGCCTCTGCCTCCTGAGTAGCTGAGACTACAGGTGTGCACCACCCACACCTGGCTAATTTTTTAACTTTTTTTTAGAGACAGAGTCTTACTATGTTACCTAGGCCCCTCTCAAACTCCTGGGCTTAAGTGAGCCTCCCATTTCGGCCTCCTAAAGTCCTGGATTACATTGCAAGCCACCACACCTGGCCGCTCATTTTTGTTTTATTTAAAAAAAAAAAACAAAAAAACATCTAGGCTAGGTGCAGAGGCTCATGCCTGTAATCCCAGCACTTTGGGAGGCTGAAGCGGGTGGATCACCTGAGTCCAGGAGTTCAGGAGTTCAAGACCAGCCTACCCAACATGGAGAAACCCTGCCTCTACAAAAAATACAAAAATTAGCTGGGCATAGTGGCACACACCTGTAGCCCCAGCTACTCAGAAGACTGAGGCAGAGAATCTCTTGAACCTGGGACACAGATGCTGCAGTGAGCTGAGATTGCATCACTGCACTCCAGCCTGGGTGGCAGAGCAAGACTGTCTCAGAAAAAAAAAAAAAAATCTGGAAATTTACCCACTATGGAAGAAGCAAACCCAATAACTACAAGGTTACTGGGTTTGCAGGGAGGGGCTGCCCTGTGTACGCAGCACAGGCCCATAGCCAGAACCAGCAAGGCTCCTGAGTCATAGCAGCCCTTGTTTGTGTGTGATCGTGCCCGACCACCACCTTCATTTCTAGGACTGCCCTCCGGGTCCAAGCCTCAGAATACCAGGTCCAAACTGCACCGTCCCTCTGCTGCAACATCTTCAGGGCTTTCGCGTCATCCACACAAACAGATCCTCAGCCTTTTCCCACCTGCTGTGGAGCAAGCCCTGGACTAGAGTCTGGAGAGCTGAGCCTGGTTTTCCTGTGGCCTTGGCCTGTTGCTCCGCCTCCCTGGCCTCCCTGCTGCGTGGCTTCCTCTTCCGTAAAAATGAAAGTCTGTCTCTCATCCCTTCCAGCTCAGACGGTTTGACTTCATGAATATCTCCAGAGCTTTAGCTCCCAGCACAGGCCTTTCAATCCCCACCCAAACTGCTTGCCTTGCCCTGGACTCCTCTCACACCTTTTCTCCCTGGGCCTTTGCTCGTGATACCCCTTCCTGCACAAACTTCTGCCTCCCCCCACCCTCATCTCTGCCCACCCAAATCCTACTTATTCATTTTCCCAGCTCCAGCCCAAACATCACTTCCCCAAGAAGTCATCTCTGATCCCAAGAAGAAAGCCATCTTCATCCTCCTCCGAACTCTCCTGGCACAATACCTGTGACTCTCCCAAGGAACACAGCTCCCTAGCCTTGTTTTTATGGGGTTTGGTGTCCTTAAAAGAGGTACTGTATTGTATTGTTTGGGTCAAGGACGCAGGTTTTGAGTCAAATAGACTGAGGTTCAAATTCCAGTTGCTGAGGCCGGGCGCAGTGGTTCATGCCTAGAATCCCATCACTTTGGGAAGCTGAGGCGGGCAGATCACGAAGTCAGGAGATCAAGACCATACTGGCCAACATGGTGAAAGCCTGTCTCCACTAGAAATACAAAAATTAGCTGGGCATGGTGGTGCATGCCTGTAGTCCCAGCTACTCAGGAGGCTGAGGCAAGAGAATCATTTGAACCAGGGAGTAGGAGATTGTGGTGAGCCGAGATCATGCCACTGTACTCCAGCCTAGTGACAGAGCGAGGCTCCATCTCAAAAAAAAAAAAAGATCCAAGTTGCCCTGTCTGTGATCATCCGCGGCAAGTGACTTAACAGTTCTGAACTTCACTTTACTCAAGTGTAAATGGGAATAACACAGTGCCTCCTTCAGAGGTCTCAGTGAAGATTAAATAGTACAATGCATTTAAAATTTTTCTTTTGTGTGTGTGTGACAGGGTCTTGCTCTCTCACCCAGGTTGGAGACCAGTGGCACACTCGTGGCTCATTGCAGCCTCCAGCTTCTGGGCTCAAGCGTCCTCACACCTTAGCCTCCTCGGGGGCTGGGACTACAGACGTGAGCCTCTATGCCTGGTCCTCTATTGTCTTTCTTTTTATGCCAGCTCTTTGAGGGCAGACAAAGCTTCTTTCTCATCTCCTTACAGAAGCTCAGCACAGGGTCCATCCTGAGCGTAGCTAAGCATTTTAGAATAAATAATCAAAAGTCATTTTGATACAAACAGGAGACAGGGAAACACAGGGTAGAAGAGGGTGGTTCCCCAGCAAAGGCCCCATCCTCAACCCTGGAGACCCTTGACCCTAAATGGAGACAGGCATTCCTGTTTTCATGCCCAAGAAGTTGCCTTTGGCCCACCACGTACCCTATCCTGTACCCATTCGAGGTTAAATCCCATTCAAGGTTTATCCGGTATAAACCTCAAACCTCAGGCTCCAAAAGCAGATAAGCAGACAGAAAGACGAGGAGACAAGCAGATGAATGGTGGAAAGCTGCAGCAGGGAAAGAAAGAAGAGGAGGAATGCCTGAATGCTGAGAGGAGTTTGACTGAAGGCGGTCAGAGAGAAGTTCGGCCACTGGATGGCCAGGGTCCAGGGGAAGATCATCTTCCCACTCCATCCCCCACTTCTGACTCCCCACCCATCCCACTGAGAGCCACCTCCACCACTCAATAAACCCTGCATTCATTGTACAAGCCCATGTGTGACTTGATTCTTCTGGGTACTCTGGGCAAGAGCTCAGGATACAGAAAGCTGTCACACGGCCCTCTGCCCTTGCAAAAAGACAGAGGGTCCATTGAGCCGGTTAACACTCAACAGATCCACGACAGGGTTAAAAGGGCACACTGTAACACACACCCACTGGCGCTCCTGCATCTGTCTGTCTGCGTGCTCCTACTCCCCTCAGGGGTCTGAGCGGCTGCCCGAGACCAAACAGGAGAGCCACGCCCCTGTCACATGTCCTGCAAGGGGGAGTCAGGGAACTCTCCCGTGTTGATTTCAGGCGGTACACAAAGGTTCATAGCAGCATTATTCATAATAGGCAAAAGATGGAAGCAACCCAACTGCCCATCCACAGAGGAACGGATCAACAAAGTGTGGTCTATACATGCAAGGGAATATTATTCAGCCTTTAAAAGGAAAGCAGTTCTGACACCTGCCGCAACATGGATGAAACTTGAGGACATTGTGCCAAATGAAATGTCAGTCACGAGCAGACAAATACTGTGTGATTCCACTTAGTACCAAGTTAGTAATCAAATTCATAGAAAGTAGAATGGTGGTTGCCAGGGTTGTAGGGAGGTGGAAATGGGGAGCTGTTGAATGGTGCAGAGTTTCAGTTTTGCAAGATGAAAAGAGTTCTGAGATGGCTGGCGGTGAGAGTCGCACAACAATGTGAATATATTTAACACCAATGAACCTTTTAAAAAAACTAGTTTCGGCCGGGTGCAGTGGCTCACGCCTATAATCCCAGCACTTTGGGAGGCCGAGGTGGGTGGATCACGAGGTCAGGAGATCGAGACCATCCTGGTCAACATGGTGAAACCCCATCTCTACTAAAAAATACAAAAATTAGCTGGGCATGGTGGCACACGCCTGTAGTCCCAGCTACTCGGGAGGCTGAGGCAGGCGAATTGCTTGAACCCAGGAGGCAGAGGTTGCGATGAGCCGAGATGGCGCCATTGCACTCCAGCCTGGGTAACAAGAGCGAAACTTCGTCTCAAAAAAAAAAAAAACTAGTTTGAGGCTGAACCCCTAAAGGTCTTAGCAGGAACAGAAGCAGCTAAGAAAAAATACGCTTAAAGTTTAAACATGTTTGGATGTAAATAAAGTTTAAAAATAGGACAGTCTCACTCTGTCACTAGGCTGGAGTGCAGTGACACGATCTCTGCTTACTCAGCCTCTGCCTCCTGGGTTCAAGCGATTCTCCTGCCTCGGCCTCCTGAGCAGCTGGGACCACAGGCACATGCCACCATGCCCAGCTAATTTTTGTATTTTTAGTAGAGATGGGGTTTCACCATGTTGGCCAGAAATAAATATTGTTTTTAATGTCTGTGAGCCTACCCGTATATACATACACTCAAAGCCAGCTCATTTTTCTTCTCCTTACTGCTCTGAAGGGTGACATGGAGATCATCAGCACAGGAAGGATCTGAACGACCTGCTGATTACAGGATAATATTCATACAATGAGGTTAAAAGCACTGGCTGAGAAGTTCTTTCATAAAATCTGCTACATGAGAAGAGAAAATAATTTATGAGAACATGAACAATTAGCACTTTGTAAAAAAGAAATAATGCACTTAACTTGATCCCTATATTTAACATCAATTAAAGATTATCCTCATGAATGAAACTCGACCTGGAAATTAACAAGGGATTTAAATCGCATTATGCACAGGAAAGAGAGAAGCCAGTGCACTGGTTCAGGGCTTCAAATATTCGGCTAAGACGGCATCCATACAGAGAGGCCTGGCCATTCCACTTCCTCACATTTCTCTGAGCTACAAGATGTTGCTGCAACACAGAGAAGCATTTGTTTCAGCACAAAATCCCCCTGATAAAAATCTCTGGGTGGCTGCAAACATAAGTTGGCACCTTTCTTTTTTCTTTTTCTTTTTTTTTTTTCTTTTTTTTTTTTTTTGAGATGCAGTCTCTCACTGTCATCTGGGCTGGAGTGCAGTGGCACAATCTCAGCTCACTGCAACCTCTGCTTCCCAGGTTCAATTGATTCTCCTGCCTCAGCCTCCAGAGTAGCTGGGATTACAGACACCCACCACCATGCCCAGCTAATTTTTTGTATTTTTAGTAGAGATGGGTTTTCACTATGTTGGCCAGACTGGTTTCAAACTCCTGACGTCGTGATCCACCCACCTCAGCCTCCCAAAGTGCTGGGATTACAGGCGTGAGCCACCGTGCCCAGCCAACACCTTCCATTTTAAAAAATAATTTCTGGGTCTGTTTTTTGCCATAGAACTAACCAGAGATTCCCTTCAAAGGATGTCTCTGCTGCTCCAAGATTTGAATCTGGATCATTTTCCATAGGCCTATTCAAGTGAATCTATAGGGCTGCGCTAGGTCAGAAAGTAGATTCCAGGTTCCCTAGTTCCAAGTCACAGAATAATTTATTCCATAAGATGCTCAGTGTGAAGGGCATGAAACAGGTCTTAGAAAACAAGTGTGGACTATAGGTATTTATGTGTGGTTTTTTGAAAGCGTTATTGTGTATTGAGTCAGCCTCAGTGCTAATCAACCTACGAGGCCAGTATTATTCTCTCCATTTTATAACCGAGAAGACTAAGAATGAGTGAGGTCATTTACCTGGGTTCCCTCCAGCAGATCTGGGACTGGGACCCAGGTTCCTCTGCTTCTGGAGCTCACTGGTAGCCCTTTACCCTGGAGAGCAGCTTCGATGGTAGAAACACAGACACCCCCCAAAAGAGGCAAGCCCAAGACTCCCTGGGTGCTCCAGAACCCGCATCTAGAACCTGGATGGCTCCTTCTGTTTGTCTCCTTCTGATACAAAGCCTCCTGTCAATTGCTGGGAGGAGGACATGTCAGGACCATAGCTCTGATGCTGTTTGCTAAGAATGTGCCCCACTGGGAGGAAGGAGAGTGCTTCATGCCATCTTTCAGACCCCCTGGAAAAAAGGGTCTTGTTCACAGTGCAGCAAGTGTCCCCGAGAGACTAGCTTTAGTTTTTTTCCTATCACTGTCACGCCTGCTTCATCCAAGTTTTCTGGTTATTGTGCCTAGTGCTGGATCTGCGAACAATTTACTTGTTCGCTGAGAGAGTGAGAGAGAAAGACAGAGAGAGAGACTCAGCCCTCACAATCCTGGCTTGGTGTGTGCATTTGTGCACAGGTTTCCCCATTGTTATCTTGGGAAAAGAGATAGCAGATGTTAACCATCACCCCTTGAGAATTCACCTTGCTGTGCTGTAAAATTCTGCATTATTAACATTCCAAAATCCTTTTACTCTTGTACGTATCTTAGATAGGGGTGAATATTTGAGAATTCAAAAATGTGGAGAGGATGGAGGTGGCAGAAGTTTATTAAATTGGCCCAGGGCAGTTTTGAAATTTGAAAGTGTCTCACACTCTCTGGCTCTGAGCCAACTCGCAGCCAACCCGGCTGAGCAGCCTGTGCAGGGATTTCTCATCAGGCACCCCTCTTTCCATCCTTATGGAGGCTGAAAAGCAAGTGTGGTTGAGTACCAAGGGAGGACTCCAGACTTCTCCAGGTCCGTCTGGACTCTGGAGCACACCAGAAACAAGGCACAGAAATATAAGGAAGATACTCAAGATGGCATCACAGTAAGTGCACCAAATAGTGGTTACGTTAATGAATAATTTTTAAGGCAACTTCTTTTTCACATAAGCCAACAATGAAAACTCAGCAGTGTCTTCTTCCTCTGATCTGGCTGACCCAAGCTAACTGACCCATTGGAAAGTAAAAGATTTAGGGGTTTTGTTTTTGTTTTGCTCTGTTTTAGAACAAAAGAGAGAGAGAGAGAAGCAGCAAAACCAAACAGCCACTCACTGTAAAACTGTAACATAATTTAAAGGGTGTTTCCCCCAAACTACAAATGTGCTTTGCAACAAGATAACTGCCGGCTTCTGTAGCAACAGAGCAGAGTGATTAAGTGCAAGGCTTTGAACCAAAAGGACTTGGGCTGAGTTCTGCCCTGTCTCCTTCCAGCTGCGTTGGTCACCTTAAGCAAGTTAATTAATCTCTCTGACCTTCAGTTTCTTCCACTGTAAAATGGGAATAACAATAACACCTATTTTACAAGACTGCTCTGAAGATCAAATGAAATAATGGAGATAAAGTGCACAGTATCTGACACATACTAGGTGCTCAAGAAATGGAAACTGCTAGGCCGGGCGCGGTGGCTCACGCCTGTAATCCCAGCACTTTGGGAGGCCGAGGTGGGCGGATCACGAGGTCAAGAGATCGAGACCATCCTGGCCAACATGGTGAAACCCCGTCTCTACTACAGATACAAAAATTAGCTGGGCGTGGTGGCGTGCGCCTGTAGTCCCAGCTACTCGGGAGGCTGAGGCAGGAAAATTGCTTGAACCCGGGAGGTGGAGGTTGCAGTGAGCTGAGATCGCGCCACTGCACTCCAGCCTGGCGCCTGGCGACGAAACCAGACTCTGTCTCAAAAAAGAAAAAAAAAGAAATGGAAACTGCTGTACATTATTATTTCCCTCATCGTTGTTGTTGGTGAGGTCATTTTTAAGCACCTTGGCCCCTAGAAGCCAAACCATCCACAAGTCCTGCCCTGAAGTCACAGCTGGGACTTGGTTTTCATCATGAACTAAACTCAATGATCCCCTGACTTGAGGCAAACTGCAAAGACAAGGCTCCTTCTGGTGAGGGGCAGGGGAGGCTCTCCTCCCCAAGCTCTTCCTCACCAACCCTCATTCCCCACCCCCAGGTTCTGA
Source organism: Ateles fusciceps (assembly GCA_036589455.1). Lineage (NCBI taxonomy): Eukaryota > Metazoa > Chordata > Mammalia > Primates > Atelidae > Ateles > Ateles fusciceps. Next base: position 10,355,284 of record JAZHEH010000733.1, read on the forward strand.
CTGCAGAATTCCCAGCTACGGAAGACTTACTAAGAACATTTTGGAGTAGAAAGAAAAGAAAGACAAAATAGAATCTTATTCCTGTACTTAACAAATTAACTAGAGCCCTCAATTAATGGAATTCTAAAATGTACCATCCTTTAAAGAAGAGAAGACCCAATACCTACCCTCTGATCTCCGTCTCCGTCACGGGTAAATTGTTCCCTAACCCAAGTGCCACCCTCAGAAGACTCAGGTGAGTCCTGATAACTCCTGAGCCTCAGGGAGACACACTTGGGTTTGCTGTAAAAGGGTGGAGCAGAGCCCAGAGGAAGTGACAGATGTTTGCTCAAGATTGTCACAGATCAGGGTGAAACTGAAAAGGCCGGCCAAGCTAACTGACCCAGAGACCACACTCTCGTGCACTGGGGGCCATGGGAGTTTGCTGAAGCCTCGGCGACAGGTGTGGGAGGCTGAGCTCGCTCCTGCAGAGGGAGCTGTGCAGGCGCTCCCCCGCCTGAGCAACCAGCCATCCATCACTCCAGGAGAGGCAGCGGTGGGGACATGAACTCGGTCACCTCCGCCCCCTCTCTCCTCCCCGGCAGGCTCTGAGGAGCCGAGGCGGTGGCAGCAGCGCGAGGAACAGAACACGCTGCAAACTGCTTGGCTACCCCTTTACAAGACTGACGCCGCCGACACAAGTTTTTCCATTTCCCCAAACAGCCTCTCTGGCTGCCAATAAAGACGGCTGCTCTAGGCCCTCACATGCTGTCAAAGGGGTACTTCTCCAGCGGCTTCAGAGATGGCTTGTTGGCCCAGAGCTGGAACTGAAGGCCCTCTGAGACAGCCACCTTCCCCCTTGGTCTGTTGGTGGGCTCCCTGCCACCCTGGCCAATGGCATGACTGTATCATTACTGGGTAATTTGATGCCAGGCCTGATAGTTGCTGGGGACTGGTTTCCAAGGGGGTATTGAAAAGGTATTCTGCTGCCCTATGCCTCCTCCGAGTGCAGGGCGGTTCATGCCTCAGACCCCACACTGGCCCTCTCATGGAAGTGTGCTCTGAGCCACTGGGGCCTGAGCCGAGTTGACAAGCTCCATTAGAGAGCGGCTCTGTCATGGAAATTGTGATCTAACAGAGGGACAGGTGGCAGATATCTATTCCACTCACCTTGTACTACTTGGCTTTCCCGGGGGGGGCTACTGATAGGATCAAGGGATGTTCACACCACCAGTCCCTGACTACCTTCATCTGACCTGACCTGTAGTGCCCAGACTGGGGAAGGCAAGGCCGGGAGAGCCACCCTGAGGTACAACACCCCTTCAGTGCCCACCTCTACTCCTAGGAGCTAATGGCCCATGCACTCAGACAAAGCTTCAGATGATTCTCAAAAGTAATGCAGGCTGGGCACAGTGGCTCACGCCTGTAATCCCAGCACTTTGGGAGGTCGAAGCCAGTGGATCACCTGAGGTCAGGAGTTCAAGACCAGCCTGGCCAACATGGTAAAACCCCGTCTCTACTAAAAATACCAAAAAAAAAAAAAAAAAAAGGCCAGGCTTGGTGGTGCATTCCTATAATCCCAGCTATTCAGGAGGCTGAGGCAGGAGAATCGCTTGAACCCAGGAGGTGGAGGTTGCAGTGAGCTGAGATTGCGCCACTGCACTCCAGCCCCAGCGACAGAGAGAGACTCCGTCTCAACAACAACAACAACAACAACAAATAGCAATGCAAAGTATAGAACTTTGGCAAGGACTTTGGGATCCAGAGGAAGTCTTTGGAACAGGCCTGGCGGCAGCAAGACTTCTCTACTGGGAGAGCTGGATGCCCCAAGTGACCTTGGCAAAGGCCTTCCCCCCTCTAGGCTTCAGTGTCCCCACCTCCAAGGGCCAGGACAAGGCCGTTTCTCAGAATATGAAGCACAGTTCAGGTCTGTTGCTGCCCAGTGCATAAAGATGACCTGTATATAGGCCAGGTCAAATTCACAACATTGAGCCCCCTTCCTCCTAGAAAGAAAGAAGCCACATACAGAGAAGAAGCGTGAATAGAGAAGGGAGGTGAGAGAGTCCTTTGTAGACCTCACCTGCACGTCAGGCAGATCCCAGCACTGTAATGTCAGACCTTAAAAGCAGAGACCCTAAGACTCTGAGCCCCAAAGAAAGGGGCCAGTGAAACGAACCCAAGAATTCATATCGGTGCACATACCAGAGACAAGAGGACTGACCCCAGCCCCCTGAGTCCCACCCCCTCTCTGATGTAGGAAAGGCAGGGCCTTGCACCACCACCTCCTCTGCCCACACAGACGTCTCTCTTCTGCTACTGGGCCCAAATCACCCGTGTACCAGCCTCCGAGACATGCCAATCGCTGCTCGCCCACAGGTGTCGCCGAGGAGATGGGCGAGTGCCTCCACCTGCCATTGTGGGCCCAGGTGGAAGGGGCATCGCTGGGGCTGAGAGGCAGGCAGGGACCGGCCAGCGGCCTCTCCCAACTAGGGAGAGACTCCACATGCCCAGGTCTGGAGCAGGAGAGGGGAGATAGGGAGAAGGCTTTGAGCATGAGTCACGTCTAAAGGGACCGGATCAGGACACAGCCAGGCGGCCTCCTGCCGCGGATTTCACCCCACGCGGTCTCGCCCCGCTGCCCCCGGGCCCTGTGCACGCGGCCGGCATTGCCCAAGAGGGGCTGAGGCGCCCCCGCCCGGCGGAGCCCACCCCAGCCAGAGCGCCGCGCCTCGGATCCGCGCCGGGGGAGCCGGAGCAAGCCCCCCCGTTCCAGCAACTCTTTCCTTCGTTTGGTCACTCGGGCCCCAGAAGCCCGGGCTCGGGTGCCAGCGGCACCACCTCTCCCGGTGCCGCGCGGGCCCCCTCCCGACCCTGGGAGCGCGCGCCGCCCGCCCGCCCGCGGCGGAGACCAAGGTTGCCATCTAGCGGCCACGCGGGGTGCCGTCGGGGAGCGGAGCCCGGCCGAGCGCTGGGGGGCTCCCGGGTCCGCAGCTGCGCGGCGGGGTTCCCAGGACAGGGACTGGGGCGCAAGCTTCAGCGCGAGCTGTATGACCCTGGGCACGCCCAGCCCTCTTTGGACCAACCGTCCTTTCTCGGTAAAACCGAGAGGATACGACTCTGCTCGGGGTCGTCGGGAAACGCGGGACCGAGGGACGGCGCCCCACTTCCCGAGACCACCCGCCCCGTCCACTTCGCACCGCAGGGAAGTCTTGAGGAACCCGGTCCCCCTAGACGGGAGGTGGAAGGAGGCGCTGAGGAAATCCCGCGAAGCAGGAATCCGCGCTGAACAGCAGGATCCTTTTCTAGGAATTGTAAACCCAGAATTGTAAATAAAATGCTAATGATTTATTCGTGCTCAAACGCCGGGGGCTGCGTCGCCGCTTTTGAAGACAGCTCCAAGCGTGGCTTTCCAGGAAGGCAACCTCCCCGCGGCGCCTTCTCGGGCTCCCCCGGGACCTCCTCCCTGGCCGCGGGTCCGGGCTCCGGGACAGGCAGTGGTTCTTGGTGGAGTGCTCCCATCCCGTCCTTCACTGAGACCCGCGTGGCTGTGGAGGAGGTCTTTTCCTTCCGTCCACAGCCAAGTTAGACCCCTCAGCATTCACCCATCATGCATTAACCAATGCTTCCCCATCGCCAAATATCCACTAAACCCTTAGCTGAACACTGGTAGTCAAAAAACAGTCGTGGGAATCACATCTGGTGCGGAAGATGGACTTAATGAATCATCCTACAAATAAATGCGTGCTTATAAATTACAGTGTCTGGCGTAGGGGTGGGGCTGGGGCTGGGACGGATTCCATCAAAGTTCTGAGAGTCTGCAGCGGCGCTGAAGGGATCGAGTCTAACCTTCTCTTGTGAGTCTTGACTGCCCTACATATTTCATCAAAGGGTGAGCTTTTAAATAAAAATTTAAAATAATTTAAGCCATATGCATTTGCATCTGTGGCTGCCACGGTAGCTGTCTGATGCCTGTCCTGCCTGGAGCAGGTGGGGTCACTGAGCATAGACAGGAGGAAGTGGAAAACAGGGACTTTCCTTCAAACTGCTATGCAGCCTGCCCAGCTGACCAGAGCAGCAGAGATGGCTCCACTTTCAGCTGTCTCTCCTGAGTCTGCAGAAGGTGCACAGGAGACCCCAGAAGTGGACTCAGAGCTATCTGGAGAAGCTTCTGTGGCTACAGGGCCTCCATCTCAGGGCCAGGAGACCTGGAGGGCCCCGCCCAACTCTCCAGCAACTTCTGCAAAAGCGCATTGCAGGCTTTGTTTGTTTTTAACAAAAGCTTCTCTTTCTCACACTCCCTTTATGTCATTTCTAGAGAAATAGCATGTCTGGTTAAACCAACCTTCCTAAGGTATTTTTGAAAGTAAGACACAAATGTACCAAGGATGATCAAGATTCCTGCCTCCACCAACAAGCTGATTTTTCGCATTTAGTGGGCCTCCATCAGACCCCCAAGGAAACAGTACTTGGGGGAAATTCAGGCGTCCTGCAGAGGCCTGTGCTGAGTGACCTTTATTCTCGTGTCCACTGGACAAATGTTTATTGATCTCCGCCTATAGACTGACTCCATCCTGGGCCTTGGGGATCTAAGACAGATAAAACAACTCCTGCTCCCAGGGGGCTCACAGCCTGAGTCAGGTGCCTCCTTTGCAAAGGAAGGAATTCTGGGATTGCCATCCCTGGCCCTACAGCCTGGAGATCTAAACCTCCCACCACCTCCACACACACAATTATGTGACCCTAAAATTAGTGTATATTTTGAGGGAATTCATGAAACAATCAGGTCCCTGAAGCTTAAATAAATAAAAGTGATTTGGTCAGAGCAACCAGAAACAAAGTCCTAAAAACAACCTCTTTGGGGCACCCTTGCTGCCATACCTATACCCAGCCTGAGCTATATTAAGGATCACACTTTACTTCACAGGGCATTATTCTAATAGATTTCTTTAAAATAATCCTCAGTGTTGGAATCTCACAATGTAGATCAAAGAAATGACACAAAAGAGCGCACACAGTATGACTCTGTTTGCATAAAGTTTAAAGCAGGCAGCAATATGCTATTTGGGTGTAAAATTATGAAGACAGGCAAGGAAATGATCATCACAAAAATCAAGATCACGATTACTTCTAGGAGGGAGAGGGTTGAGATAAGGGACACTTAGCTCATACAGTGGACTTTTGTGGGGCTGGCAATACTCCAGTTTTGACCTGGGTGGCAGTTACAAAGGCGTTTGCTTATAAATTATTTGTCAGATTGTATCTATGTTTTATGCACTTTTATATATGTAATAGCCCCAAATTTTTAAAATGTTAATAAAAAGACAAAGGAAGGAAAAAAATATCCAGCCTATTTTTTAAATGCGTTATAATTTTCTCAAACTGAATTCTTCAGTTTTGGTGTCTGTATCCTGCCTGAATTCTCTATCACTGCTTATGTCAACCATTTGATGGTTGCAACAGGTTCCGATCCTGACTCAGCCTTATAGACACTGGGAAGGCAAAGAGCTGAGCCCAGGAGACTTGCAATGTAGTTCTACAGTGTTACTAATTTATTGTATGACCTTCCCTCTCTGGGCCTCAGTTTCCCCTACTGCGCAATGGCAGGGGTTACAGGAGATGACTTCTCAGGCCTGTAGTCATGTGAGAGGGGCCTCGGATCCTACAAATCCTGCAGTGGTGTCACTGCCAGGACAAGTGAACATCCCCAAAGCAAAGCCATCAAACACCCACAGCGGCCCTCTGATACTGCCACAAAGGCCGTTCCTGGGGGGGTGGGCACCCTGCCTCTCACCATCTCCCAGAATCTACAGCTAGAGAATCACTCCATCAGTTCTCAGGTTCCTCCCCACTGCAGAGGCAAGAACTGTCTTTGGGCCTGATGTCCCTCGGGGATGTGAACACCGCTAAAATCCCATTGATTAATCGGGTCCCACCCTTGGATCAATGGTTGGCATTAGAGGAGCTTAGCGCAGTTTTATTAGTCTGGCTGCCCTCTTGCAGATGTTATAGATGAAGAAATAAAATGAGGAGGAGAGGGAAAAAGGACAAAATCATTAGTCTGAAAGGAGCAAAAGAGCATCTTCTCTGTTTTGTATTCAGATTTAGAGCTGCGCTGTCCAAGCCAGGAGCACACACAACAATCCATTTGTATGCTGTTTCCAGGAGTTTGGCTCAGCCTCCTGATTTCACACTTTGCCTGATCGCTGAGATCCCAGGAGCATTTGGTCCGTAGCAACTGCCAGCCCAACCTCTGAAGCCATTTTGCAGGGCTGTGAAAACACCTGAGGTCCCATTCATTGGTTCATTCATTTCTCACAAGGGCAGAAGGCTTTTGCCTGATGTAGGGAAACAGGCCTAACTGTCTACCACATAATCCATCTTGAAAGTGTCATATTTGCTCTGAAGGGACTGGTCCTTCCATGGGCCTTGCAGAGAAGCCTGCTACAGTCTTCACGTTACCAAAGCTTTGGTTCCAACAGAGAAAACCGAAGTGCTCAGCTTGCTAAAGCTCTCCAGAGAGGCACTTTGAATTAAGACCAGAAATGCTTTTAAAAGACTCTGGTCTCTGGTCTTCTAATGATGACCTCTTCCTTAATTTTGTGATGGCTTCATCTGCCTCTTCGATCAGCTAGGTAGCTATAAAAAGCTAAACACCTCCCACTAACCCCATTAGGATGAAAGCGGAGGATTTTATTATTCATTTTTAACAGGAAGAGCTCAAACTCCCCCCAGGAAGTGTAAAATGTAGGTTTTGATGTATCTGGTTATGGAGAGGTTGCAACAAAGCAGACCCCCCCGAGAATGGGAATGTCTTGTGGAAGGACAGGCAGGAAAGGTTGGGGTGACCACGCTCTGCAGGAAGGGAAGGGAATCATGTGAGGCAGTTCCACTGACTCTACCAAGGTGCCACCGCTCTGTGGCACGGACTGATTTCAGGACCTGCCTGGGAATCCAGCAATAACCCAAATCCCCTAGAACACTGTCTCTTGACAATTATCTGTTAAACATTTGCAACACACACACAAAGGTAACTAAACAGAATGGTTCCCTCCAGGCCCCTGACGTTCATAACAGTAATAAAGCCCCTGCCACAGACAATGTCATTATCCAAACGCCATTAACATCAATATTCGTATCAAATACCATCTGGCAAAGGAGCCTGCAAACCCAAGCTCTGGGGCTTCCCAGCCCGGTGGGGAGTGAGCAGCCCACAGCCGCCTCCTCCTTCACCTGATGGCATGAGGGGGCCAGACCTGCCTGAGAATCCAGAGCAGCAGCCCCACCCTGAGAGAATGCTAAGGTATAAGGGAAAAGAAGGACAGGGAGGGTGAAAAGCATCTAAGTCTAATTTATTCACTGTCATTGACTTCTCTTTAAGTCTTAATTGCAAAGATGCAACCAACTGCTCCTTCACAATGTCATAATAGGAAACTGATTGAGTATTTGTATAAACCTCGGAGGAATCATTGTTTTGAAGAGAAACAGAACTTAACCTCCTGCCCGTCCCCAGGGTTGCCTCGCAGACAGCGTCACATGCAGAACCCTATACTTAAGTTGAAAGAGCTTCCTGTGGGGGAGTAATTATGTGACCCCAGAACACTAGTTCTTCCTGGAGAGAGAGAGGCTGGGGTGCCTGGGGCACGGCTCAGCTCCTCCTCTGGGCTGGATCCTGCTTTCTGGCCACTGCATCGGTGTCAGGCATGTGGCCTGAGAACTGGAGGTCACTCGGGCATGAGGCCCAGCAGCGAGAAGCCTGGGCATGTGCAAGGAAAGAAAAAGGCAGGAGCCTCGTGGGTCTGGAGCTTGACAAAGTGGCGCTGGGCAAAGGCAGAAAGAAATACAGGAGCAGGTTTTGAGGAGATTCTAATGCCAAGTCTCATCCTTCTCTTCTGTCAGTTTTAGCTATTACGATTATAAATGTCCATACGTGAATAAGTGAATACCTGCTGTATGGGGTTATGGTGAGAGTCAAATGAATTCATAGCAATAATAATAAACATAATAATGGCTACCGCTGATTGGGTTTGATACGTACCAAGTATGAAGCTGGGTGACTCATATTTTATCTCATTTAATCCCCACCATAGGCCAGGAGCGGTGGCTTCTCGCCTGAAAACCCAGCACTTTGGGAGGCCTAGGCAGGTAAATCGCTTGAGGTCTGGAGTTCGAAATCAGCCTGGCCAACATGGTGAAACACCGTCTCTATTAAAAATAGAAAAATTACCTGGGCGTGGTGGCAGGCTCCTGTAATCCCAGCTACTTGGGAGGCTGAGGCAGGAGAATAGCTTGAACCCTGGAGGCAGAGGTTGCAGTGAGCCGAGATCGCACCATTGCACTCCAGCCTGGGTGACAGGGCAAGACTCTGTCTCAAAAAAAAAAAAAAAAAAAAAAAAATCCTCAGCATAGCCATAGGAGCTTAAAAAGCATTTATCCCCATTGGTAAAGGTGACAAGATAAAGCAGAGGGTCAGAGAAATTGGGCAATATACTCAAACTAAGGAATTCAGTAAGTGGAAGAGCTGGAGTTTGAGTGCAAATCTACCTTAACTCCAGTGCCCAAGCTCTGAACTATGATTCTGCTCCATGACCAAAAGCATTTTGTAATCTCTGATATCCTCAACACGAGATGTTAACTTCTGGCTCTACTGCTTGCTGCAGAGCAGCTGTGTCACCTTGGGCTAGTCACTTTGTCTTTCTGGGTCATCTGCCTGCCTCACAGAGTGACGGTGACACTCTCAGAGGTAAGGGTTGAGACTGCTCTTCCTAATGAGTAAATGAAACTGTACAAATGGAAATGGCAACCTTTACTATCAGGAACAGGATGGCACAGCAGTTAACATCTGGAAAGTGGCAGCAGCAACTGCAAAGAGGAATGGCTTTTGGGAAATGCCAGGGAAGGAGGCTCTGTTTGAGCCCCCGCTCTGGGACAGATACAAAGCAGAGCAGGTGTTTCCAGTTGCTATGGACTCTTTAGGGAACACCCAGGGACTGGAGAGATGCTGCTTGGGCTATGGGCTAAGAATAGGCCTTTGGTCCCACACAAGCCTGCTGGTGGACAACCACACTTCCAGAGCCAAAGGCCTGGACATTGATAATGAGATCAGAATTACTCTTAGCATCAGCTGCAGCGTCTTTTGTACTGAGACATAGCTGGCTGCTCACAGCACTTAGAACAGCTCTGACTTACACTGTCTCGGTGGAAGTGAAGATGCTACAAGGCAGGAAATTCTTCTCTACCTCTACTTTAACCCTCTCTGGAAAGATACAGGCTCAATAAATTCAAAACATGCAAGGAAATGAGCATCCACGCACAGCCTGTGGAAGGGGGTCTTCATATCCTAGAACTTTAGTTCTACAGCAGCCTTTTGCAAATCATCCAGCATAAAGCCTTTTTTTTAAGACAGTTTTGCTTTTGTTGCCCAGGCTGAAGTGCAATGGCATGATCTCAGCTCATTGCAACCTCTGCCTCCCAGGTTCAAGCAATTCTCCTGCCTCAGCCTCCCGAGTAGTTGGGATTACAGGCATGTGCCACCATGCCTGCCTAATTTTTTTGTATTTTTAGTAGAGACGGGGTTTCTCCATGTTGGTCAGGCTTGTCTTGAACTCCCAACCTCAGGCGATCCACCCACCTCTGCCTCTCAAAGTGCTGGAATTACAGGCGTGAGCCACCAAGCCCAGCCAGCACAAAGCCTTCTAACAGGAGATAGAGACAGACTTGGAGAGGGCACAAAAATATTGCCTGGAAGAATCTAAATCTTTTACTCCAACGTGGTACTGTTTGCACTCTGTGTATCTCCTATGGTAAAGCGTAATCATTCATCACTGCCTCTAACTCCCTGCACGCTGCTTGGGGCTGACGTGGTAGATACTTTCGGAGGGGCTAGAATGGGGTGGGTTTGAAGGCTGGGACAGAGCGAGGGTTCATTCACCTGAGAAAGCAAAAGTCACCACTGCCAGCGGGGAGCAAAGTCAGAGCACAGCTCAGAGTCCAGAGCAAGGAGACAAGGTCCAGTGAGGCAGGTCAGGATCTAATGGGAAGCCTGAGTAATTGCATGAAATGCCAGCCAGCATCTAGAGCTCACCTTTACGGCCAATGAGGACTTGACTCGCGGCTTCCTCAGCCCTGTTCCAAAAGCTCTCGGGTAGATGATTAGAGCGAAGGGAGCAACTTCTGTCACTGAGTACACAGGTGCCAACACCCTGCCCTCGACCGCCCACGGTGCTCTCCAAAAACCCTGGGCACTGTCTCCTCTGACTCTGACCCACTAATATCAGAATGCTGGCAGAGGGAACTTTCTTCTTTTCTACTTTTTCCTAACACATTCAGGTGGAAGAGTCATTCATACTTCACAAGCAATGAAAAATCAAAAGGGGAAGACTATTTTTTGCTGTATTTTTTAAACATTTGGGTAGGGGAAGTCAGATGTCAAAAAAAAAATCCCCATTTACCTCTTTTAAAATACGAGCAATTAATATTTTCCATGAAGGTTCATGCTCCCTCTCTTCATTCCATTTTCAGGGTATTGTTAAGCCATGCTTTGTAATTTGTTGCATGTTTAAATATTCAGTCTGTGTTTCATTTGGGCTACACATTTAATTCAGCCAACATGTTCATTTTAAGATCAATACTGTCATAACTATGTTGAAAAATTAAATTATTGTAACTTTATTTACATTTCTTAAAAGTACTGTGAAAATTATTCTTAACCAGGACCTAATCAATGTTAGTCTAAAAATATGCCACTCTGCATGAAGCTATAAAAAGATTAATGTACATTTTTTACAAGAAATTAGTAGCTTAATGAAGTGGATAAAAACGCTGTCACAATTTTTATTGGATCTAAATTGCATAGTAGTGGAGGTACAGTAAGTGCCTTCTACATAATGACATAATGAGTCATGACTGGTGCTGGAAGGCTAATTTGCCCTTAACTGACACAAAACCAGGGAATTAACATCCCAGTCGCTCTACACCAATAGCAGATGCATTATTTCATTGCACAGCAGGGTTTTTAACTAAACTCTTAACTGTAGAAATATTGATCTGTTCTTCTGTGAAATGATGAAATTGGAATTTTTTAAAAGGACGTCTTAAATGATGGCTACTGCAATGACATTTGCTTTCACAGAACCATGCCTGCCTCCAGAGCAGATGCAACAGGAGAAGTTTGGTGTTTTAGGCTCTGTAGTCAGAGGAGAAAGGAAGAGGGGACCATATATGAGAGGAAATGGTGGCATTAAACCACTGAGAGGAAATGACACACCATCTACAGGTGCCCAGTTTCTGCAGTGACAGTTGTTGAACATTGTCCCAGCCCAGAAATTGGTTTACTTTGAAGATTATTTCATACTTGGAAGTTGTTTTGAATACAGCATCACCAAAACAGTGATATTCATTTGGGCTACACATTTACAAATTAAACAGATCAATCTAAGGCCCAGATGAAATTTTAGAGGTGAATTTTAGAATGGGAAGTAGTTGAAATAGCTAGAGACCCCCATAACAGGCAAGAATAAGATGAGAGACAGTGTACTGTCCTGATTTCCATTTTGTCATTCATTCATTCATTCATTCCTCCTCTATTTATTGGGTACCTACAGAGTGCCAAGGATGGTTAAATACTGTAACCTATGGTGACTAATTATTGCTTCTGTCAAATAGTGTAATGCAACATATTTCTTTTTTAACCGATGAATCAAAATTCATCTGGCTTTGAAATTTTAACAATAACTAAATTTAAATTTGTACTAACCACAGATACTTTGAGCTGTCACAACCCAGGAATTTGGAAGAAAAAGAACAACGCGCTGACAAACAGATATACATCTGACACCTCTTCACCTCTTGAGTGTCTCTTTTTGACACTTTGGGTTAGCACACACACACACAAAAAGGAGCAGCAAAAACAATTCTTTGTGCTTGAGGAGCTGAGAAACCAAACCTATTTAAGTCAATTCAACAAGCCTGCATTATGTCACGTGGCCTAGGCATAGGCACACAAAATAGCTAGAGGTAGTTTGATCCAGCCTAGAAGCTGGTGGTTCTCAACATTAACTGACATTAAGCCACGTGGGAACAGCCTTATTTACTTATAATCATGCACTGCATAACGACAATGGACCACACGTACTACAGTGGTACCATACGATTCTATTTTTACTGTACCTTTTCTATGTTTAGGTACTCATATACTTAACCATCATGTTATAAGTGCCTACGGTATTCAGTAAGTAACGTGCTGTACAGGTCTGTAGCCTAGGAGCATAGGCTACGCCCTATAGCCTAGGTAGGTATGTAGGATGCTTTACCATTTCCGTTTGTGCAAGTACACCCTGTGATGTTCACACAATGCTGAAATTGTCTAACAACACATTTCTCAGAATGTATCACTGTCATTAAGCGACACATGACTGTAGTTTGGGATGGCCTTGGTAACACTATTTTTTTTTTTTTTTTTTTTGAGATGGAGTCTTGCTCTTGTTGTCTAGGCTGGAGTGCAGTGGAACGATCTCGGCTCACTGCAGCCTCCACTTCCCGGGTTCAAGTGATTCTCCTGCCTCAGCCTCCTGAGTAGCTGGGATTACAGGCACCCGCCACCACGCCCGGCTAATTTTTGTAATTTTAGTAGAGATGGAGTTTCACCAATGTTGGTCAGGCTGGTCTCAAACTCCTGACCTCGTGATCCACCCACCTCAGGATTACAGGCGTGAGCCACCGTGTCCAGCCTTGTATCACTATGTTTTTTACTCACCCCAAGTGGTTCTAGAGTGCAACTACGGTGAAGAACCACTGCTCTAGGCACGTAATAAAACAACGGAAACTGCAAAGACCGTGCTCGAGGATTGGAAGAGCTGATGAGTCTCTGACGGTGAGCTGCGGCCAGATGAGCTGAGAGTGCACAAAAGAAACTTGGAAACTTTGCAGACTGCAGTCAACAAACTTGGGTCCCTGCTCTCAGTCTAAGACCATTTTCTACAACATATTAAAACTAATAAACATCTCCTCCTCCTACTCCCTTCAATTTTTATAGGATTTTTAAAAATGCATATATGTATATTGTTCATTATAAAAAGGATACATATTCATACACTGTAGAAAAATTGGAAAACACTCTTAATATGGTTTAAAAAAAGTAGTAAGACGCTTCAAATCTATATCATTTTAAAGAAGTACAAGAATCAATCTATTTAAGAACGTCCTAAAATTAATTGTTAAAGCATGTATGAAAGATCCCGTTCTTGTATTCTCATCAACATTGAATACCATCCTTTGAAACAAATGCCCATTTGATAAAGAGAAAGGGAAACTTATTATTTTAATGTTCATTTCTTCTATTATTAGTGAGGTTTTATGGGTCTTCATGGTTTTGGCGTCTTCTACTTTGTGTCACACACTAATATCTTTCCCTCATTTTGTTTTAGAATGTATTTTTTACTGATTTGTAAAATTATATAAAAAAATATTAACTTTCAGGCTGGGTGTGGTGGCTCATGCCTGTAATCCTAGGACTTTGGGAGGCCAAGGTGGGTGGATCACCTGGGGTCAGGAGTTTGAGACCAGCCTGGCCAATATGGTGGAACCCCCATCTCTACTAAAAATACAAAAATTAGCCGGGTATGGTGGTGGGCGCCTATACTTGCAGCTACTTGGGAGGCTGAGGCAGGAGAATCACTCGAACCCGGGAGGTGGAGGTTGCAGTGAGCCAAGATCTCGTCATTGCACTCCAGCCTAAGCAACAAGAGTGAAACTCCATCTCAAATAAATAAACAAATAAATAACTTTCTCTATTACACATAATAAGTATGTTCCTAGTTTCTCTTGTTTTATGTAACAGTACATTTCAACATAAATAATCTGTTTATTCTTGGTGTGTAAAGTCACACACACACACCAGAATTTGTTGTTAAATTTCCTCTAATATTTATCCTCCCTATTCTGTTGATGTGTTGACATCTGTAGGACTCTAGTCGGAAGATCAGCACTCATCGGCTTACTAGCTACATGATTTAGGGCAAGCCACTTCACTTCTCTGAGCCTCCGTTCTCCCCCATCTGCATTCTAACTTTTGTCAGGATGAAATTCAGTCAGCACTATAATGGCAAGGACTTTGCTCTCTTCTTCACTGACAGATCCCGAGAGCCTAGAACAGAGCCTTGCAATCCAGTAAGCACTTGATAAGTATTTGTTGAATGAATAAGCATCTGGCTTGGACCCAGACCAGAGCTAGGGCTGTAAATGCTGGTTGAACCTCACTGTCATCCACAGCAAGCCCAGCAACCACTGCCCCTGAGCAGCCTTAAACAAATCAACACTTTGGGAAGCCGAGGCGGGCGGATCACCCGAGATTGGGAGTTCAAGACCAGCCTGACCGACATGGAGAAACCCCCGTCTCTACTAAAAATACAAAACTAGACATCACAGTGTAGAGGATAGCTTTGCAGCAAAAAACACACACACACACACAACTAGCTGGGCATGGTGGTGCATGCCTATAATCCCAGCTACTCGGAAGGCCGAGGCAGGAGAATTGCTTGAACCCGGGATGCGGAAGTTACAGTGAGCCAAGATCATGCCATTGCACTCCAGCCTGGGCAACGAGAGCAAAACTCTGTCTCACAGAAAAATAAAGAATCAGAAACTGTGTCTCCTAGTCATGTTGTTTACATTTTTCCATTCTTCCCCAGCACGGTGAAGTCTGTACTTAGTGTGTACACCTAGTGGGCACCCCTAGTGGATACAAAGAGGGCTGGTGAATGCACAGACTCTACCCTTCAGCCTAGTGATTGCCCCTTGCAGAATTTCATTAAACACACAGAATAATTGAAAAAAGGAATAAGATGGGCCAAAACGTGGGCCAGGAATCTTCAAAATGTTGGGGCTCAGAACCCGATACCCTAAAGTATGGTGCCTTGACATGCTGAATACTTTGAACTGAAGGAAGGGGGATCAGAAGTGTCTTTCTGATCTTCTCCTGTCCTTCTTTTTTTTTTTTTTTTTTTTTTTTGAGATGGAGTCTCACTCTGTTGCCCAGGCTGGAGTGCAGTGGCATGATCTTGGCTCACTGCAACCTCTGCCTCCTGGGTTCAAGCAATTCTCCTGCCTCAGCTTCCTGAGTAGCTGGGATTACCAGAGTGCACCACCATCTCCAGCTAATTTTTGTATTTTTAGTAGAGACGGGGTTTCACATGTTGGCCAGGCTGGTCTCAAACTTCTGACCTCATGATTTGCCTCCAAAGTGCTGGGATTATAGGCGTGAACCACTGCACCTGGCCCTTCTTTCTTCTGCTCCCCTTTTTACCTAAAGACAGGCAATAAAACTTGAAATTCTGGCTGGGCGTGGTGGCTCACGTCTGTAATCCTAGCATTTTGAGCCCAGGAGTTCGAGACCAGCCTGGGCAACCTGGCAAAACGCCGTGTCTACTAAAAATACAAAACAAAATTAGCCAGGTGTGGTGGCGCCACCTGTAGTTCCTCCTGTACTCAGGAGGCTGAGGTGGGAGGCTCCCTTGAACACGGGAGGCAGAGGTTGCAATGAGCCAAGATCATCGCACCACTGCACTCCAGCCTAGGTGAGAGAGTAAGACTCTATCAAAAAAAAAAACAAAAAACAAAAAGAATTCCTCTTCCCCAGGGTAAGTTATAGCAACTAGAACCCCTCTCTCCCAAAGCCAGCCATAAAACCTGTAAATATTACTGGAAACTTTTCCCACTTTTCTGTGTAAGAAAGGAAGTTCTCTGACCTACCTTGATTATAGTAGGTCTTAAGATTCTCATTCCAGAAGGTGTCCTGCCCTATACCCTGGAGGAAGGAATGCTGCATAGGGAGGCCAAGAAGAATCTGGGCAGGCCTTGCAGGTTCTCCCCCTTCAGTCTGTTACCATGAGGTCTTACCCTCTGTGTCCAATCCCATTCCTACACGGCTGTCCATTTTTCATCTCATCAAAGCATAAAAATGGACAGTTTTCCCTGGGTCTCTGGCTTTCGTTTCTGAAGACTCCCATGTCATGTAAAACTTTATTTCATTTTTTTTTTTTTTTTGGAGATGGAGTTTCACTCTTGTGGCCTTATCTCGGCTCACTGCAACCTCTGCCTCCTGGGTTCAAGCGATTCTCCTGCCTCAGCCTCCAGAGTAGCTGGAATTACAGGCACCCGCCATCTCGCCCAGCTAATTTTTTGTATTTTTAGT
The DNA here is from genome assembly GCA_036589455.1 of Ateles fusciceps. NCBI lineage: Eukaryota > Metazoa > Chordata > Mammalia > Primates > Atelidae > Ateles > Ateles fusciceps. Next base: position 10,371,449 of record JAZHEH010000733.1, read on the forward strand.
AGAGACAGGGTTTCACCATGTTGGCCAGGCTGGTCTCGAACTCCTGACCTCAGGTGATCCATCTGCCTCCGCCTCCCAGTGTGCTGGGATTAGAGGCGTGAGCCACGACCCCGGCCCATGTCATATAAAACTTTAAATAAATCTATTATGCTTTTCTCCTGTCAACCTGTCTTTATTTTCTTTCTTTTCTTGCCCTGTTTTATGGTGCTGGTCCTGTTAACCTGTCTTTGTCAGTTTCACTAGATCTGGTCAGGAACCCTCAGAGGATTGAGGAAACTTTTCCTCCTCTCTACCGAGGAATGCGATCAAGGAGGAAGATGCTGAGTCGGGGAAGGCTCATTAGAGAAGAAGGGGCCCGCCAGGGGACACGAAGGGCAGCGACCCTCAGACACGCAGAGAAGAGGAAGCTGGCAAGCCACCATGGGGAAACTAATGAGCTAGGCTTATTCTTCCTCCCAAAATGTTGGCTTCATGTTCTACTTGACCACAAGACAATTATGTTTTATATTCATGATTTCCCTCACCCCAGACTATTTTACTTGCTCATTGACACTTGTACCATATGCCAATGTATCGGTTTCAAGAAAAGCTCTCCTTTTATAGTCTTTACATATATAAGGGGCAGAATTGGAAATCCTAGGGAAAAAAATGTGAAATCCAGAACATGCAGCCAAGTCCAATTTTGCATTTCTGTTCTAAATAAGCCTCCTAAGTGGCTTATGCTCAGATTCACAACTGGTTCCTCACCTTTTTGGAGACTGAAAGGGCCAGGTTCCCTCTGTCCAGTTGGTACATATAATTTTGCACACAAATTCAGGGGCTCTTAAAACCTCTGAAACCCACCCACGGACTCCGAAGATAGTTCAGTGAACTCCTTGCATGGGGGGTTTGCTCTGAGGAGTATCCAATAAACCCGATTTCAAATTCTGTAATCACTATCATCTCTTTTGCCTGAGAAACATTTTCTTTCTGGCATTTTGCAACTGGTCACAAAACTAGATCTTTCTGGTTCATTCAGTCGCTACCTGCCCGAGCTCCTAGCCAAGAAACAGGACCCATAGAATGTGTTAGTGTATAAGTTAGGGTAATACTAGCCGCTATAACAAACAAAGCCCGTAATCTCAAAGGCTTAACACCAGAGACATCTATGTACTGCTTATCAGTCCAGTGCAAGTGTTTCTGGTCAGCAGATAAGCCTCCTGCTGTGTAATCCAGGAATCCGGGTTCCTTCCATATCAAGGCTCTGCATTTTCAACAGCATTTCTGTGCTCATCTGCGGTGATCCAATAAAAGGGAAAAAAACATGAAGGATCATGCCTGAGATGATGACATGGGCTAGGCCTAGAAATGGAATACATCACTTTCACTCACATTCCGTTGGTAGCACTCACATAGCCATCCCTAATTGCAAAGGTGACTGGAAATGCCCAAGGACAAGAAAGCTTATTCTGCCTCTGCCAGAATGGGTATGTACAGCTACTCTCAGAAAGGTCTGGGATAAGCTGCTCAAAGTCCCAATGGAGCATTTTCCATCCTTCCTTCTTCCTTCCTTCTTCCTTCCTTCCTGGCAGCCTCTAAGAAGCTCCGTTACTACCAGGAAGGCAGATCTTTGCTCCGGCATCAGACAGATGGGACTTTGATTCCAAGCTGTGCCAATAAAACTAGCAATATGTTCCTGCAGGTTCTCTGTGCCTCAGTTTTCTCATCTGTAAAATGGGCTATAACGATAGCTCCAACCTCATCACACTGGATGGATTAGATGAGAAGGCACAAGTAAGGCTCTTAGCACAATGGCTGGCAAAGTGTAAGCACTCAAATATTAAGATAAGCATGCTACTGCTAATCATAATTTTAATTAAACTAAGACAATTATTAGTATAGGCTAGCCCAATTTTTTTAAAAGAAGAAAAGGATCTAAGAGACAAGCACTGAACAGCACTTTTCTGACCATTATTTTGGATCTGAAAGAAATCAAGAATAAATAAAGGACTTAATGATACATTGGAAGAGGAGAGTCAAGGACCCACAGAGGCAGGTCCAGACGGCCACTGCGTGGCCCAGATCTCCATTTGGAAGGTCTCTCAAGGTCACTAACATTCCTAGGCAAAATCTAGGAGAATCCGTCTCCTTTTCCAGATTCCAGGCACAGAAACCTGAAGGATAGGAACAAATTAGAGACCTTCATTTCATTTCAACAAATAAGAAATCTTTCAGTGGTGAGCACTGCTCCCTCTCTACCTGGTTTCCTTCTCACTGCACAAATCATTCTAACTTCTGTTCCAGCTATCTTCCTTCCACTGACTGACCAAGGCCCTCCCTAAGGCCCAGTTCTGCCTCCCGCCCCACTCTGCTCCCAGTCAGTATGCTAATTGGATCTCCTCTTCCCCTTCTTCCAGCCTCAACACTCTAGGAGGCCAGAGAACATTTCCGTGGAGATCCCGTGGCCCCTGATCCTAAGTGAGTTCTTTTTGCCAGACGGTCTGCCTTTCTCAATTGTCCCATTCCCATCAATAGACTGCCACAGGGATCATGTGAGGAAATAGTCCAAGGAGCCTCCATGCTAGACATCTAGCCAGGAAGAGCTACAGTGCAGCCGAAGAAAGTATCCTCCAAGCATGGAAATGGCCAACAGCTCCACGTTCAAAGTCAAGACAGGTATTCGAGAAATGTTTGGTAGGGCTATCAGCTTATTCCTCAGTTCATCTTCCAAAGCTGTAGAGCCAGTATCTTTTTTGGGAAAAAGCCTCAGTACAGACAATGCCAGCACTGTTTTCCAGAGAAAGATGGGCCCTGTCTGCAGGCTCATTACCTGGAACACAAAGTTTGCATGCCAATTTGCATAGAGCTAAGAGAGAGGACATGGAAAGAAAGGAAGGAATATTCACAATTTACTAAAATGTGTGCACCAGCACCTCATTTTAAAAGCAAAAAGAACATTGTAGAAGATTAATATTCCATTTTTATATTTCAAGGTTCTGTCCATTCTGCATGTTACATTGTAATAAACCAAATTAACTCTCTCTCACATGACTTCTATTATTTTATCACTCTAAGCCGGGCATGGTGGCTCACACCTGTAATCCCAGAACTCTGGGAGGAGGCCAAGGCGGGCACATCACTTGAGGTTAGGAGTTCGAGACCAGCCTGGCCAACATGGTGAAACCCCGTCTCTACTAAAAGTACAAAATATTAGCCAGATGTGATAGTGCACACTGGTAATCCCAGCTACTCTGGAGGCTGAGGCAGGAGAATTGCTTGAACACAGGAGGTGGAGGTTGGAGTGAGCCAAGATCCTGCCATTGCACTCCAGCCTGGCTGACAGCATGAGACTGTCTTAAACAATAAAACAACGTAAGTGTTTGATCACTTTAGTTCAAAAGGTGCTATTCAAAGTGTAAGAATTTTTTTTAATTTTATTTACCTGGGTGCAGGCGGGCTAAGGCTGAAAAAGGGCGTCAGCCTGAAGTGTAATAAGAATCTTAAAGTGGAAGTTGCAGCATTTTGCGGGCAACACGTTGGTAGTGACCAGCACTTTCAAGTGTGGGGAGGAACAACTAGTTTCCTGCTATTCAGTTCCCCATTATAACTGTCCTTTGCAAGTTTCTCAATTATATTTTAAACAGGTCTAAATAGGCACTGGTGTACCTAGTTCTTTTTATATTAAAATTTGTCTTTTCAGAGCAAAGTCACAGCTGGGGGATTGTGAAGAGATTACATGGCTCTACAGGAAAGAAAACAAGCTGGGAGCAATGACTCACAACTGCAATCCCAGAACTTTGGGAAGCTGAGGTGGGAGGATTGCCTGATCCCAGGAGTTTGAGACCAGCCTGGGCAAGATGGAGAGACTCTTGTCTCTGCATTTAAAAAAATTAGCCAGGCATGGTGGTACAGCTACTCAGGAGGCTGAGACAGGAGAATTGTTTGAGCCTGGGAGGTTGAGGACACAGGGAGCTATGATTGTGCACTGCACTCCAGCCTGTATGACAGAGCAAGGCTCTGTCTCCAAAAAAAAAAAAAAAAAGAAAAAGAAGTACCCATAGAAGGATAAGATTCTGCGCCTTTTCCTTTGCCATATTTTATCTCTCAAGCCTAAATGTGAAATAATTTCAACAAACCTCATTTGAGGCAAAGAAAAGCAGTGAAAACAGATATTTTAATTCAAATATGTGGCATTTCTTTCTATGGGAGTCTTGAAGAGCACACACATTTACAACAGATGGATTAGAGAGGAAGCAAGAAGTTCTGCCTGCTATGAGAATGCGGATAGAGCTATCTTAAGGCCCTTTTGTAGCTCATAACCCATAAAAATGTCAACAACCTTCGTTTTACCCAACCCCCTCACTAAAAAGTGAAAATCATAAACTGCTCCACTTCCAATAAAATATCTCAAATCAGTCCTAATATTACCCCAGGGAAAATACTTCAGGAATTCTTTGGATCTCTAAGTTAGGTGTGCACTTGGGTATATGGGCAATACAAACTTTCAGAACAGAGTATGTATGCAAAAGCCACAAAGCAAGAAGCTGTGTTTAAATAATACAACACTGCCACCTAGAGGCCTAACAGTAAAGACTTGGACACCACCACCAAACATGCTGAAAAGGTAGACAAGCTACCTCTGCTTCGCAGCACAGCTGGCTTAAATGAGCAGAGATATTGAGGAAATGTTGCAGAGTAGTTAAATATGCTTCCTGCTCACTATCTACAAAGACAGGTGCTGAACTAGCCAATCAAGAAACCAGTTTGGCGATGGTTGTATTAAGATACTTGGAAAACAGTGTAAAAATCATACTTCCAATCCAATGAAAACATTTCAATACAGTGAGTTTATTACACACTGATTGAATATTCATTTAACATGTCAAATCTAGGAACATGGGATATAAGCCAAGATGAACAGCCTTCTTTATTGCAGGTCTTCTCAGAACCTTTCATATTTGACTGTATGCAGCAATCTCCAAAGAGGGACTACAGAATGCAAGTTTCCAAAACTTAACTATAGAATCCTTGTTTTGCAAAACACACCAGTGAGCAAACTCTCCCTCCCTACTAGGAAAGGAAGGTCGAGTGGTGGTTGCAGGTTATGGAACCAAACCGCATGTGTTCCAATTCTAACTCCACCACTTTACATGTGAGCTGCTGTGTCTATTTCCCCATCTGTAAAATAGGAATATAGCACCTACTTCACAAGGGGTTGTGATGATTACAAGGTAATACATGTAAATCACCTAAAATAGTTAAGTGGTGGTTGGCTATTCCTTCATGTTCTTCTTGGATGTTATTTGTATCCAGTCTCCTAACGTTGGTGAAACAGTTCAGGGAAGCTATTAACAAATAACACTCCAGTTATGTCCAACTGCTGTCCACATTCCTTTTACAGACTATGTTCCTTTGGGACCCCTGAGAGGGACAGGGGGAGCACTTCAACTTATTAGCTTACTTACTAGCTTAAGATGAAAAACAATAATGATACTAATAATCTCTTCTGAATAATTGGAAGGGCTTTCAGCATTTGCAAAACAAAGGATAGAGATCCTTACCAAAGTCCAAAATTCACACACAGTGCTTTCTCCAGCAATGCTCTAATTTATCTTTTAAATCATTTCTCCATACTGAACTCAAGATGTAGAAGGTAAATTAACAAAACTCCCAAATACCTCCAGCATTCTATATTGAGACATTATATACATGCATATATGTATGTTTGTGTATATATGAATGTGAATGGGAGAGGTGGTGGTATGTGAAATAGCTAAAATACCTTGCTGCTTCAGACTTTAAGGTTTGTTTTTTTTTAACCATCTGTCCTAGTTCTCTTTGAAGTAGGCTGGTAGAGATCAACATCCATTGGGATGCAAAACATTTCAGGCAAAACCTTGCTCATTTTATTCTCCAGTTTCCTTCCCTTTACTTTCTCTTTCACAATTAAGGATTTCTCCACTGACTGAACTTATAATTTTCAGTAATAGGAAAACATTTATTGGGCATCTATGTACCATACAAATCTTTGAAGCATTCTCTCCATTTAACCAATGGGAGCCTCAGGCTGGGGGCTGCAAGTAAAGGCATGTGACACGGCTGCCAGGTCTGAAGGCCAAGCCTTGCTTTGCCACTAACTACATCTCTGATGAGGCTGGCCACCCTTGGTGCACCCCAGACAGTGCCAGTTCACACCTGCTGCTCAGGCATCCTGAGTAATGGCAACCGGTCCACTCTCAACAGTATCTGGAATTTGAGTTATACAGTCCTCCTAGTTATGGCCTCAACACGGCTCTTTATCCCTCTGCACCTCAGTTTCCAAAATCTGAAAAAGCAGAGCAGATTAGATAGTATCGCAAGAGTTTTTTCAAGCTGTTTCTGTGATTTCCATTTCAGAATTAAAACAGCTTCCAAAGTAGTCCAATTATGAAATGTAAAGATACTTCAATCTCTATCTTCCTCCCACTGACAAACTAATACCTGTTTTTTTCTGATTAGTTTAGACCCAACCTGTCTGTAGAGACGATTTAACAGACATTTAAGAGTCAATGAGTATGTCAGCAACTGGAGGAAACAAAAAGAAGCTGAAATTGGTACAATTTAAGTGTGTTCTACCTTCACTCATCTTACTCCTTCTTAGCTTGGATAAAATCATTCATGATGCCAGACCCAGGATATTCCCCACCATGCATGAGATGTGCTGATATGAAACACCCAACCAAAAATATTTTCACCTGAGCTTTTACTACCCTAAAGCAGAAATGGCCAGGGAAGACACAGAGCCATGAAACTCCCACATCAGGATAGAACTTGAAGTTCTGACACATAAGAAATATTAACCACATGAAGCAGCAAAAGAAAAAGAAATGGGCCAAGCACAGTGGCTCACACCTGTAATCCCAACACTTTGGGAGGCTGAGGCCTGCAGATCACCCGAGGTCGGGAGTTCGAGACCAGGCTGACCAACATGGAACAACCCCGACTTTATTAAAAATACAAAATTAGCCAGGTGTGGTGGCACATGCCTGTAATCCCAGCTACTCGAGAGGCTGAGGCAGAATACCTTGAAACCAGAAGGCGGAGGTTGCAGTGAGCCAAGATCGCGCCACTGTACTCCAGCCTGGGCAACAAGAGCAAAACTCCATCTCAAAAAAAGAGAGAAAGAAAAATAAATGGATGAGAAAACAGCAAAGTGAGACAACCCAATGTTCCACCACCACCCTCTCATACCTCAGGCAAGGAGAAAAACTGGTTTTGGAGTAAATACATTTATTGATACCCATTTCATATATAGTTCAATGAAATAATCTATAAATATAAAAAGCATTTTTCTTTTGGATATCACCATGGTCCATGTAAATACTCAACAGTCAGAATCATCTGCAGGAAGCACTCCAAGTCACACTGTTAGCTTTACAGACCTGAATATACATATTGCATTAAACAGTGGCACTTATGTACTCAAGTGGTCCAGTGGCTTTGGAATCTACGCCTACTGGGTATGTGGAATAGAAATAATGTGTTAGGTTTAAATCAATGGAAAGGGTATCAACCATCAACAAAAGCAACAATTATGAATTAATATCCTGCGCAAAGAAAGTACCACAGTTGACACTTGGTGTCAGAATACTGGAGACAAAGTATGTAAAACAATGCCTGTTGCAGCACCACGTGCTCACTCCAACTCCCAGTGGACAGTCCCCCAGTGCCTTAGGGTCACTCGTGGTCAACTAAATGCAATCAAGAAGCTCGGTAGCTTAGAATAAAAGGTATGTAGAGGCTGATATCAAGATTAAAGAAAAGTAAGCTCAACATTTCAGTGACATAATGAGTTTCTCCCCTAGAAGGGGATTGTGGGAAAAACTTATTTTTAATTCCCTTTGTTACACTGAGCATGATCATTTATCTAATGCAGAAGAAAGAACCCAGACATCTGGTACCCAGAACAAAGGTGCAAAAATTTTCTTCCATTTCAAAGTTTTTTCAACACTTCGAAGGAACTAACGAAACCACTGTTGAGCCTTGCTCTCCACCTGATGCAGCATAAAATATTCTCTCATTTCTTCAATACAGGAATGTCTTGCTGCAGACGATGTGTCTTCCAAATTAGCAAGTAAATGCATTTAAAAGGTCTTAGTTGTGCAATGTCCAAAACTGAAATCTGAGAGGCAGTGTTAGAACCTAAGCAAGGCAGAATTTTTAGTCTATTCAAATGAACGCCTAAGTGAAGCATATAAAAATTCAGTCTTTTCTATTATTTTCAACTGGAATTGATGGCAACATTCCCCTGGTAAGGATGGGTAACTGCTGTTATCTCCAGGTCCAAAATATCTCAACTACTTAAAGTGGACCCAAAAGAGGAGAAACACACACTTGAGTTCTGTGGTCGCCAGAAATTTTTTTTTTTTTTTGCCATTTTTCAAAAAAGAAATAGTAGCTTCAGTTGTACACCACCAGGTGAAGGGGTTTTCATCCAAATGAGAAACTCTACCCCTTGTCTCTAGTGGGACAGGCACCAGATTCCCACAAGCGGCAGCTCCCATGTCCTGTAGCACGTGGCATCTGACCCTGGAGTGAAGAGTAAGCTGACACAGAGCCCCGATGCTGGGATTCAGACTAGATGGCATTCCGTGGCGTGCCATTGTGTGTCAGCGCTTTCAGACTGGAGGCACTAGTCTGGTGACCACAGCTCCTGTGAGAAGTCACACCCACCTCAAAAACCTCATGAATAGCTTTTCGGAAACAGTGGAAGTTGTAGTCTATTAAACCTGCAGGAAGGAAAAGAAAAGAATGCCTCCTGAATTGTCAATTGTGAAATTATCTATTTGGGTTTGCAGCCAAAAATAACTCTGATAAACACTGGTTGGAAATTCTTAAGCCTCCCAACTAGATAGCAACCTTTTCAATCATAAGAACAGCTGGTCATCATATATATCCACCATCATAACGTTCTGCCAGACAACAAATGCGACTAGACCGTCACTTTGGCCAAATTAACACCTCTGGCATCCAAGCTTCAAATCACTCAATTCATATTCAAGAAAAGTAAAATATCAAAATACACTGTGTGGCCTGCTTGAACATAGTGTGATCTTTTAATAATTTATATTTGATTTGATGAAAGTCATTAAATACTTATTGAACAGCATGATAGAGGGTACAATATGTCAAAGGAAACAGCAGATATGGTCCATGCCTTCCAGACAGGATATGCTAGCTGGGGCATAAAGCCAAAATACAGGAAACAAACCAAAACAATCTGGTGTCAAACTAACTACAAATGTAAAAGAAATCCAAAGAAAAAGCCAAGCGCAGGGCAAAGTAATCAACTGAAAACTTCAGGGACAAGAAAGAACTTTGGGAATATAGACATGATTTAATTAGGCAGAAAAGGGGAACAAAATCACAAGAAAACTGCAGGGAGCTGGCAATGAGAATACAGCACAGGTGGAAGACAGGGAAGAAACGGTCTGACTGGAGAGCGGGGCATCAGAGAACTCCTGGTAGGAAATGCCAGGAATCAGGATACTGAATAAGTGGGTTACAGCCAAATTAAGGTGGTCCTTCAGATTCAGAAAAGAAACAACTATAAAACACAAGTTTTGATCAATTCAACTACATTAAAATTTATTTCTGTGCCAAATGTAAAATAAAACAAACAAGGAAATTTGAACACCAGCCAGATATTTGATGATACCATTAAATCACTGCTAATTTTGTTGTTTATTGTTTTAAAAACCACTACCTTTTAGAGACACCTACTGAAATCTGTATAGACAAAATGATTTAATGTCAGGCATTTGCTTCAAAATAATCCAGTAGGGAAAGTGGTATAAATATGAAACACGACTGGCTATCATTTTGATAACTGTTGAATCTGGGCAATAGATTAAAAGGCTTTATTATACTATTTTCTCTACTTTTTCATACATTTGTCAGTTTCCACACAAAATTAAAAAGATTAATAATCTGTAATAACTGGGAAGCTCTCCAGGAAACATGATTGAAGTGTGTGGAGATGAGGGTTGAACCCAGGAGCTAAGAGCATGGAGATTCCTTGTGCTGCTCTACCTTTGGGTACGTCTGAAAATTCCCATAAACAAAATTTTTTTTTTTCTTTTTTAGAGACAGAGTCTCCCTCTGACACCCAGGCTGGAGTGCAGTGGTGCAATCATAGCTCACTGCAACCTCAGACTCCTGTGCTCAAGCGATCCTCCTGCCTCAGCCTCCTGAGTAGATACGACTACAGATGCGAGCCACCACGGCCAGCTAATTTTCTAATTTTTTGGTAGAGGCAGGTCTTGCTATCTTGCCCAAGCTTGTCTTGAACTCCTGAGCTCAAGTGTCCTCCTACCTCAGACTTCCAAAGCACTGGGATTACAGGTATGAGCCACCACATCCAGCCTAAATAAACATTGTGTTAAGATTAAAATGGTTAGGAGCCAGGCACAAGTGACGTACACCTGTAATCCCGGCTACTTGAGAGCCTGAGGTGTGAAGACTCTTTGAGCTCAGGAGTTCAAGACCAGCCTGAGCAACACAGCAAGACTCCCATCTCAGAATAAAAACACAAATAAAAAAATAAACTAACATGGAGAAAAATAAGGAACTTCTAAGAGTCAGTGCAAAACAAGAATATATGTCAACAAGTAAAATGTGAAAGAAGAAACCTGAATAGCCATGAAAAGGTACTTAACACGAAAAGATACTTGTTTTAACCAGCAATTAAATAAGTAAAAATGAGAATCAAATAAGATACGCTTTCACACCTACCGGATTGACAATAATTAAACAGTCTGACAATACCAAGCATTATTAAGAATAAGAAGGGATAAGAACTTCCACAGACCAGTCCCAGCCAGGGGTAAAAATGGTGAACTCACTTTGGAGAGCCGTTTGCCAATATCTTTATTAGTCAAAGATATATGTACTCTATAAATTCCACTCCTAAATGCACACCCTAGAGAAAGTCTCCACATGTGCAAAGGCAAACTTGTTCATGAGCATTTGTTGCAGAATTATTTGTAATTTTTAAAATAATCCAAATATCCAGCAACAAGAAAATAAAAATGTGGTATATTCAACCCATAGAACACTATACAGCAGTGAAAAGGAACAAACTAAAACTGTGTGTTATCAATCCAAATAAATCTCAAAAACCACCTGAATGAAAAGAATCAAGCAATCTGCAGAAGACTACTTATATTTTGATACCATTTATACAATACTCTATTATTTAGGGATAGATATGAAGTAAAAAAAAAAATAGGAAAAATAAAATACATATAAGCTCAAAGGAAGAGATTTCAATTGAGAAAAACATACAGAACACTTCAACTGGGTAGGCAGTTGGCTCTCATCTGTAATTCTGGCACTTTGGGAGGCTGAAGTAGGAGAACTGCTTGAGGCCATGAGTTCAAGACCAGTCTAGGCAACACAGAACCTATCTCTACAAAAATTTTTAAAAATCAGCCAATATGGTAGCGTGAGCCCATAGTCCCAGCTAGTCAGAAGGCTGAGACAAGAGGATCTCTGGAGCCCAGGAGTTTAAGGCTACAGTGAATTATGATCATATTGGGGCAACAGAGTGAGATTCTGTCTCAAAAACAAGACTTCAACTATATTTGCCACTTTAGTTCTTAAGCTGAAAGGTGAATATTCATGTTTTGTTTTACCCCAAAATTTGTGAATATCTGAACTATTCCATCAAAAACTCAGGCACAAGAGGGAGAACTTATTGCAGCAAATAACAGAGTTACTGTAGTTCCTTGAGTAGTTAAATAATATTAATTTTCTGAAAACAAGTCTGCCTTTGGGATAAAAGATGATATATACTATATCCTCCACATATATGTCAACTGCATGAATATTATCAAGCTAGAGATTACCGCAGCACCACTGGCCTGAAGCAATGAGAACCTGGAGTAGAATCACTGACAGTGAAAATGGAAAGAAAACCCAAGAAACATTTCCAAAAAATGATCAGATTTGGTGAAAATTCAGTATAAACAACATAGTAGAAAAAGGAGATCATGAAATCTCCTCTGTGAACCAATCGGCAAGGGCCCCTTCAGCAATCACATCACATAATTACCTGACTACAAGATAACTACGCTTGGACAGGAGAAACTAGCATAACTAGTGACAGAAGTATGGCAGCCAAGAGAATCACAAAAAAGGGGTAACACTCATCCATCAATGATTGACATGATATTGATGGTAACAATCACATATTTAAGAGAGGACATCCTACTAATAGCTCCAAACATGGGATGGGAGCATGAGCCCAAGTCACAGCTGGAGATGTGAATTTTTCAATCACATAGAGATGATTAACTGAAGCCATGTATTGGATGAGCTGACCTAAAGAATAAGCAAGCAGAAAGACTTGGCTCTGACAAACACTCAGGACTGAGGAGGGGAAAAAAACAGCCAGAAGAAACAGGAGAGGTGGTCAGGAAAACAAACACACAAAATATCCCAAGAATTCAGCTTCAGGGAAGCAAAGAGAGAAAAAGGCTTTGAGAAAGGAGGGATGGACAAGATCACATGCTCAGAAGGCTGAAAAGGCTGCAGAATAAGAAAAGGCCACTGAATGCAGCAAGAAGGTAACCTGGTAACTTCTAAAAGTCTAGTTTATATCATCAGAGGGAACAGGAAACCTACAGAATGGGAGAAAATTTTTGTGATCTATCCATCTGACAAAGGGCTAATATCTAGAACCTACAAGGAACTTAAATAAATTTACAAGAGAAAAACAAACCACGCCATCAGAAAGTGGGCAAAGGATATGAACAGACACTACTTAAAAGAAGACATTTATTCAACCAACAAACATATGAAAAAAAGCTCATCATCACTGGTCATTAGAGAAATGCAAATCAAACCCACAATGAGATACCACCTCACACCAGTTAGAATGACAATCATTAAAAAGTCAGGAAACAGCAGACGTTGGAGAGGAAGTGGAGAAACAGGAACACTTTTACACTGTTGATGGGAATGTAATTTCAACCACTGTGGAAGACAGTGTGGCGATTCCTAACAGATCTAAAACCAAAAATACCATGTGACTCAGCAATCCTATTACTGGATATATACCCAAAGGATTATAAATCATTCTACTATAAAGACACATGCACATGTATGTTTACTGCAGCACTATTCACAATAGCAAAGACTTGGAACCAACCCAAATGCCCATCAATGATAGACTGGATAAAGAAAATGTGGCACACATATACCATGGAATACTATATAACCATAAAAAGGATGAGTTCATATCCTTTGCAGGGACATGGATGAAACTGGAAACCATCATTCTCAGCAAACTAACACAGGAACAGAAAACCAAACACTGCATGTTCTCACGCATAAGTGGGAGGTGAACAATGAGAACACATGAACACAGGGAGAGGGGCATCACACACCGGGGCCGTCAGGGAAGGGGGCTGGGGGAGGGACAGTATTAGGAGAAATACCTAATGTAGATGACGGGTTGATGAGTGCAGCAAACCACTATGGCGCGTGTATACCTAGGTAGCAAACCTGCAAATTCTGCACATGAATCCCAGAATTTAAAGTATTAATTAAATAAATAAAACAGACTTGCTCAGATGCAAGCCAAACTGCAGGCAGTTAAACAGGTAATGAAAGCATCAAAAAGACTAGTAAAACCTTGATTTAAAATGAAAGATCAGAAAAAGAAAGGAGAAAGTCGGGACTATGTATGAAAGGGAAGGGACAAAAGCAGTTTGAGGTGTTTTTTGTTTGTTTGTTTTGAGATAGTCTCACTCTGTCACCCAGACTGGAGTGCAATGGCGCGATCTCGGCTCACTGCAACCTCTGCCTCCCAGGTTCAAGCGATTCTCCTGCCTCCTGAGTAGCTGGGACACAGGTGCATCATGCTGCCACACCCAACTAATTTTTGTATTTTTAGTAGAGACGGGGTTTCACCATGCTGGCCAGGTTGGTCTCGAACTCCTGACCTCATGATCCACCCGCCTCGGCCTCCCAAAGTGCTGGGATTACAAGTGTGAGCCAGCACACCTGGCCTGAGCTTTGTTTTTCTAACAGCCATTTGCCTAATACTGCAATTATTGTTTTCTCTTGTTTTCAAGAACCTGAGAAGTTATGGCAAAGAAATTAATATAAAAACAGTTTTTTAAAATGCCATTACCTTTTCGTTCAAAGCTTTCTTCCCTAAGAATGCAGACCAGTGCCAAAAATTTAGTCACCTCCTTTAAATAAAGGACAGTTGTATTATTCAGCTTGATAATGGCCATAGATTCTTTGTCATAGGCACTTCCACTTCCATCTTCCTTTAACCTATTTTAAAAGAAAGTACTATTCATTACAGGTTTCCCATCTAGGCATCCGCCACATTTAATTTGCACAATGATATCCACGCAGTTTCTCAAATGTCTTTGGGAAAGAATACTGGCTTAAATATATAGAGAGAGTGTGTTGTTAAGGTATAGTGTTCCTAAACACAGAATTCTCAGGGATTCCTATTAAAAACAAGATAATCAGACATTTGGAGAAAAAGGTGCAAACATATGTATATCTTAACCAGGAAAATGACAGCATTACCAACATCTCACCAGGTGGGGCTACTCACCCCAGAGACTGTGTTCTATAAACCCAGCTGAGGTGTCTCCTCTCTTTACTGCCCTCAGATCACAGGGCCCCTCTGGGATCTGCCGTCTCACTTAGGTGAGCTCCTTCAAGGCATATTCTATATGCCAGGTCAATCACATTTTCACAGAAAACATATTTTTTGCTTCCTCGCAAAAGCAAGAAAATATTTAGACTATACAAGAACAGTCTCTGGTAGAGATCAGCAGGGACTATGTTGAAATCAACAACTTGAAAAAAATATATGGATTCAGAGTCTTTTCTGATATACTTGCCTATAAAAATCTAAAAGTTATCTAGCTATTGCTAGAAATTAAGAGTTGTCAAAAATGCTTTTTTAAAAGTATTTGCCTTCAAAAACAAAAAAGGTGAGGGAAATATACTAAAAAAAAAAAAAATGTTGGCTGGGCGCAACGGCACACGCCTGTGATCCCAGCACTTTGGGAGGTCGAGGTGGGTGGATTGTCTGAGGTCAGGAGTTCGAGACCAGCCTGGCCAACGTGGAGAAACCCTGTCTCTACTAAAAAGACAAAAATAAACAATTAGCCAGGCATGGTGGCGCATGCCTGTACTCCCAGCTACTCGGGAGGCTGAAGCAGGAGAATTGCTTGAACCTGGGAGGCGGAGGTTGCAGTGAGCCAAGATTGCGCCAGTGCACTCCAGCCTGGGCAACAGAGCAACACTCTGTCTCAGGGGAAAAAAAGAAAGAAAATGAAAATGTTAGGAGTAATTGGTAATTGCCTTTGGTAGTAAAACAATGTACCTTTTTTCTCCTATTTTCATTTTTCTGTATTTTCCATGCAGTTTTTAATAAACTGGGGTTTGGCTTATTTTTCAAACTATTCCAAGCCTTACAATTTACTTTCTTGTATGGTAGCATGAGTATGAACAAAAAAAGTTTTAGAACTGGCATGGTGGGTCGTGCCTGTAATCCCAGCACTTTGGGAGGCTGAGGTGGGAGAAATGTTTGAGCTTTGGAGTTCGAGACCTGCCTAGGCAACACAAGAAAACACACACACACACATTTTAAGGTGACAGAAATAACACTAAAACAGTTGTTAGTGGTTGTCTTTGGTAGTGGCTCTTTACCCCTGTTTTCATTTCTCTATATTTTCCTTCTATATTTTTTTTGTGAAGTGGGGGCTTATTTTTACCGTTTACCTTCCCATACATTTCTTTGATCCTCACAACAACCCTGAGGACATGAATCATTACTATTTAATTACATGAAGTCCTTTTTGCAACAAGCAAAAGTAAACTACACAAATTCAAAGAGGACAATGCTCATTGAAAAGATACAGAGGCCAGGCACAGTGGCGCACGCCTATAATCCCAACACTTTGGGAGGCCAAGGAGGATCACTTTGGCCCAGGAGTTCAAAGTCAGTCTGGGCAACAAAGTGAGACTCCATCTCTACAAAAATATCCAAAAGTTAGCCAGGTGTGGTAGCATACACCTGTGCTTCCGGCTACACAGAAGGCTGAAAAAGGACTGCTTGAGCCCAAGAGGTCGAGGCTGCAGTGAGCTGTGTTCATACTACTGCACTCCAACTTGGGCAACAGAATGAGACCCTATCTCAAAAAAAAAAAAAAAAAAAAAAGTAAAAACTGAAGTTCATTAAAAATGAAGTGATCTCCTGGCAAAGCCAGGACTCAAACTTAGGGTTTTTAACTCAGTTCCATGCAGTTTTCAGTATCTTAACTAACATAAAGTTAATTTGGGAAGGCAGAGTGGTGGGGAAGTTGGTGTCATTTGCTTTTAAGAGTATAAAAGAAAACTACTTCCTTCTAATTGGAGAAGAGGAAGTTATAAGAGCTATGTGTTTTCAGCTTATAGTTAAGATGCCCTATGTAGATCCTTTCCTGTACCACATGAAAAGTGAGAACAAGAACTAACTCTGACAAGAGGTTCGAACATAGACAACCCTAAAGATGATTCCCTAAACCAGCACCCACAGCCAGCAACTGTAAGCAACTGTAAAGTTCCTAATGTCAACCCACCATATGATCTTGAATCACACACTAACATGAGAAAGAAATTAGAAAGGCACATTCTATTCACAGTCTGGAGATTAGAGTGACTTCATTTGGCTGTGATTAATAAAATTAAGAATAAAAATATATTAATGACCTTAAAATGCTTGCTCCAAATCTGTAAAGCATAAGATCTGCTTTCTATGTTTATCTGTTTTAATAGTTTTTAGGACTATTAGGAAAATATGCTTATCTGAATCTTAGTCAAAATAATGCCAAGGCAGGCCAGGAGCGGTAACTCATGCCTATAATCCCAGCACTTTGGGAGATCAAGGCAGGGGTACTGCTTGAGGCTAGGAGTGTGATACCAGCCTGGGCAACACAGTGAGACCCTGTCTCTACAAAAAATTAAAACTAAAATAGGCCAAGTACAATGGTTCACACTTGTAATCCCAGCACTTTGGTAGACCAAGACAGGAGAATCACTTGAGTCCAGGAATTCAAGACCAGCCTGGGCAACATAGTGAGACCCCATCACTACAGAAATCAAAAATTAGCCAGGCATGATGGCACATGCCTGTAGTCAGGAGGATCACTTGAGCCTGGGAGGCTGAGGCTGCAATGAGCCATGATTGTGCCACTACACTCCAGTCTGAGTGACAGACCACATCTCAAAAAAAAAGAAAGAAAAAAAAAAGTTAGTTGCTGTGCGCCTGTAGTCCCAGCTACTCAGGAAGCTGAGGTGAGAGGACCACTTGAGTCCAGAAGGTTGAGGCTGCAGTGAGCCATGGCTGGAGTGCAGTGACACGATCATAGCTCACTGCAGCCTGGAACTCTTGGGATCAAGCAATTCTCCTGCCTCATCCTCTTGCTTAATCCCCCGAGTAACTAGGACTACAGGTGCACACCACCACACTCAGCTAACATAATGTACTTCATTATGTATAAGGTATTTTAAAATGTATCTAACAGTAAAAATAAATTTTACAGTTAAATTTGATTTTTGTATTATAAAAAATTGGTTGATATACATTTGATTTGTTTTAAAGAAAAAGCAAATGTTCTACGCATCCATGTTTTAAATTAGAAATGGGAAAATATGAAAGTTTCCTAAAAAATATAATAAAACTGGGCCAGGCTCAGTGGCTCACACCTGTAATCCCAGCACTTTGGGAGGTCGAGGCAGGTGGATCATGAGGTCAGGAGATCAAGACCATCCTGGCCAACATAGTGAAACCCTGTCTCTACTAAAATACAAAAAAAGAAAAACTTAGCTGAGAATGGTGGCGCATGGCTGTAGTCCCAGCTACTTGGGAGGCTGAGGCAGGAGAATAACCAGAACCCAGGAGGTGGAGGTTGCAGTGAGCCAAGATGGTGCCACTGCACTCCAGCCTGGTGACAGAGCAAGATTCTGTCTCAAAAAAAAAAAAAAAAAAAAAAAAAAAATATATATATATATATATATATAAAACTGACAATGTATCATTTTCATTATGTAAAGAATTAAAACAAGTCAGGCTCGATGGCTCATGCCTGTAATCCCAGCACTTTGGGAGGCCAAGGCAGGTGGATGACAAGGTCAGGAGTTCAAGACCAGCCTGGCCAACATGGTGAAACCCCATCTCTACCAAAAATATAAAAAGTTAGCCAGGTGTTGTGGCGAGTGTCTGTAATCCCAGCTACTCGGGAGGCTGAGGCAGGAGAACTGCTTGAACCCAAGAGGCAGAGGTTGCAGTGAGCTGAGATCACACCACTGCACTCCAGCCTGGGCAACAGAGTGAGACTCCATCTCAAAAAAAAGAAAAAAAAGAAAAGAAAAGAGAGCATGTAATCACAAAGTAAAAGGAATAGACGGACAGATAAAGAATAGATAAGACAAATATACTCTCCTACTCAGAGGTAGCTGGGTAAAGACACCAAAAACTCGGGCAAAAGACCAAAGTAAAGAGAGTCAGAGGTGAAAGACATTTAGACTAGATGGAGCAGAGAGAAGACACAGGCAGTAGATAATGCTAAAGCATCTGAAAGCAACTTGAGAATGCTAATGTTAGTATACCAAGGGAATCCAGGAAGTCAGAAGGTACAGAGAATGTTATTAACTTTTTTTTTTTTTTTTTTTGGTAAGGTTGGTAAGGCTGTCCAGACTGGTCTCAAACTCCTGGCCTCAAGCGATCCTCTCACCTCAGCCTTCCAAACATCTGGGATTATAGGCACAAGCCACTACAACCTGGCCATTATCAGCTTTTGAAAAGCCAGTAAATTCACCAAAGTTTTCACTAGTCCTCTGGCCTATTCTGCAAAATCACTTGTTGGCTGGCTTTCATAAATTTCTATATAGAATTTGGCAAATTTACATAAAGGAAGAGCTCAAATTTTAAAAATTTATTTTGGAAACTTGTATATATGGGTCAGATTTTTATATGTGCAAGTTCTTCCAACATCCAAAATTCTAATTACCTTCTTTGCTCTATGAAAGATTAAGAATCCCTAATTCCACAAACCCTTAGATTAAATCAGGAACCAGAACTTACTTTGTTATTCAGACCATTTTAAATAAATTAACCTAGTTTTTCAATCTAGCTAAGTCCCAGTAGTGAGAAGATACAGTGCAACCCTCACTCATCCCCACAACATCAGGAGAAACTTGTAGTGATAAACAAGTCCAGATCTAGTCACGCTTTCCAACTTTTCTTAGCCATTCTCTGAAAGAGTAACACCGAGCAGCACGGTTCCAGAGAAATCATGCTCCAAGTTAAAGCACTATGGTCAGAACAATCCCACTGCATGCAGTACTACTTGCCAGAGGCCTCAGAAATTAGTCTCCTGGACAGATCAAGCTAATAGTTTCCCATCTGTCTGAGATCTTGCAGGACTATGCATATAACTTACCCATATATACAAGACACGTCAATTACAACATCGATCATGTCACAGCAAAGTTCGTAAGATTGCATATCCACAGGGGAACTGTCTGTTGCAATGTAGATTTTGCTGACAACATCAAAGAGAAAAGCTTTTTCAATACCTGAATTCTTGGAAAAACAAATGGGAAACTGTTCAGTATTTTTTAAAAATCACAATTTACAACTTATTGAAGACCTTTAATTATTGAATAACATCCAAATCATTTTAAATTATGTAACCCAATACCAAAAAACAAATAGCACTTGCTTGACTCTTCTATTATCCAAAGAATGAAAGTGGAATTCTTTCTCTACTCTGATTTCCTGACATAATTTCATAAGTTAAATGTTCTTCTTCCTCTTTATTCAAATGAATTATTTTCTAAGATATCACCAAAAATTTAACAAAAAAACTCTAAAAATCAAGCAATGCTACATTTTCAATAATCCTCATATTAACATAATCAATCTCTGATTTGAATCACCTTGCTATCACGAAAGGCATTATGTGGCAATTTACAAAACATAAAAGAATTATATTTTGACATCAACATCTAAGAATTCAGAAAATAACTCAAGTAATATTTTATGTTATCATTTATTTTACATGGTAAGCAGGTCATTAGTCTTTGTACTTGATTCAGATTAATTCAAGACATTTTTTGGAAAAGTTGAAAACACAAATAGGTTCACAAAAATGTAATCGGAAACTGCAGTGAATTAAATATAAATTTCTCACTTACTGATATAAAGATATTTAATAGGTTTTCCAAGGTCGGCAGTTGTGGAATAAGTTTCTGCACCACCTTACTAAAGGCTTCAAATATTGAATGGTCATAGATACTAGTCAAATAAAAGCTGAAAAACAGAACATAGCTTGATTAATTTGAAAAATACCTTATGTTCTGTGACAACTATTATAATACACAAAACTTTAAGTTTCTTAATATTTGATTTCAGTGAGTTCAATAAAGCCTCTTTAACTTGTCTACTGTGCCCATCACTCAAGATGACAAATGCACTTTCCCACCTGGCTTGTAGCTATCCATCTCTTTACCGCATTTACACAAAGAGCAACTGAAGTCGTACCCAGAAAAGGATTTTCAGATACATAGACTCAAATATCCACCTTACGTCTTTGCAATCTGATCCAAACAGCTTTTTTGAAGCACATAACTGAGAACAAAAATAAGACTAAAAACCAAGGAAGCTAGAAGAGTTATGTGACATTTATTGAATAAGAATATAATTCAGGTTTCTACTAAAATGTCACCTCAAAAAGTCTTTCCAGACCAGTCTACCTAAAATAGTACTCCTGCACCCAATGCTTTCAACCCCTTTCCCCTAATTTGTTTTTCTTCACAGCACTGGTAAGTACTTAAAACGATACCATACATTCATTTCAGTGCTTTTGAGCTGTGTCACTGAGAATGTAAGTTCCATGGGAAAGAGACTGTCAGTCATGCTCCTAGCAGCAAGACCACTCCCTTGAACAGTGCTCATATTTGTTGAATAAACAAATGAATACGAACTGGTATTTAGAATTTATGTAGAGTATATTAAAGAGGATGGGAGTCGGGGCTCTACAGAGAATGGACGAATCTATAGGAGTCTGGAGACCTAAAAGGACTTACAGTGGTGAAGTAATACATGTAGATTCAATAAAACATGTATTTGAGAGGGAAGCCTTTAACAATTTAAACACTTGCAACCATTCTATCTGCTTTATCACTCAGGGAGTATACTCTTCATTACAGTCACATCCATCACACATTTATACATACATATATTACAATATCAGAGACATAGAACTGTGTATACTACTTTATAGGTAATTTAAAGATACTTTCAAGGAGCTAACCCAAGAACCTAATCTAGGCAATGCAGGGCTCTAATCTAGATGTAAGAGCACTGGAACAGGTAAGGCCAAAAAGACCCTACAGGTACTAGGGAGAAAGGATTATTTTAGTGTTTCCTGTAGGCCAAAAGGTGAGCAAAGTAAGAATGAGGCTTGAGGTGAATGGGGACAGGGAGAACCTGCAAGACACAGGGCATTTTAGTAAGACGAGTTTATAGAAACTGGAAATGAAATGGAGCTTCATCCATAGGGTTGCTAGTACTAAATAAAAGCTTTTTTTTTTTTTTTTTTTGAGACAGAGTCTTGCTCTGTTGCCCAGGCTGGAGTACAGTGGCGCGATCTTGGCTCACTGCAACCTCCGCCTCCTGAGTTCAAGCAATTCTCCTGCCTCAGCTTTCTGAGTAGCTGGGACTACAGGTACACATCACCATGTCAGGCTAATTTTTTGTATTTTTAGTAGAGATGGGGTTTTGCCATACTGGCCAGGCTGGTCTCAAACTCCTGGCCTCAAGTTATCTGCCCGCCTCGACCTCCCAAAGTGCTGGGATTACAGGAATGAGCCACTGTGCACGGCCTAAATAAAAGCTTGATGCAAAATTCTACTGAAGTTAACAAGGTCTAGGACCCTACATGGTACGGAGGAAGGGGATAGCAAGTGCCACTGGGGTGGGATGCCCTGGAAAGGGACACAGACACAGAGTAAAGAGAATCAGAAGGATCCCCATGGAGCACTGGGGAAAACAGGACAAGCACAGCTCAAAATCCAGGTAAAAACTATTAGCAGTGGATTCCCAAAATAATAAGACTGAATTTTTATGGAGAGGTACTTTCATTTTCTCTTACAAACATTGCTGAATTTTTATTTTTTTAACCATGAATTACTTTCAAATTTTTTAGAAATTTATTCCAAGCAAATTAGAGGTCAACGAGACTTTTCTTCATGGTTTTCCAGATGAATAACTGAAAGATTCTTGGAGCCTGAGGCCCAGGGAATACTAGGGGTAGGGATAGCAGTTAGCTTGAGCCCATAAAGAAGTCACAACAATAGAACAGACAGAGAAAGAACTTGCTATCTCTCTCCCTGCTCCCCCTTTAAGCTGCTTCTATCATCAAGAGAACATTTTCTTGGGTACTTTTTAATACTCATTTCTACCTATGTCACCAAATAAAACAACATGTACAAAAATATTCCTCATACACTTTTAGAATGCAAATACACAAATCAATCTTATCTAAGAGCTATTATTTAATAATAATTTCTTAATAATAGTTACAAACCAATAGTCCTCTAAATTTAATAGCAGCCTTACACAAATTTATAAGATAAACCCACCTAAGCCAAACTTTAGAGTTTCATAAAAGTATAAAGTGTTTTAAAAGCTAAGATATATTAGAGTCAGTCCAGGAGGGGGAGGTAGAAGGGAGCCAGCAGGAAAAATAAAAATGAAGAGTCAGTCCAGATTTGAAAGTGTACTCTCTGTATAAGGCTGTTCCTACTGAGAAAAATACTGTCTAAGACCCATGCTAAAGCCTTCTACAACAAATGTGACAAATTCACTGCACTGAGGCAAGGAGGGGGAAAGTAATGAAACCAAGAGGAAAGAGTCCCAAAGCAGATTTATACCATGAAGAAACAGCCTGACTCCAGTCTCTTGAGATGAATTTGGAAAAGCACCAATGGAAACACTTCACATGACTTCAATCTCCAGGAAAAGGCAAAAAGTAGGTAATTTCTCAATATCAGGCTCCCCAGACAGCTTGGAATTCAACAAAGAGATCAAAAACATAAAAGACTTGGCAAAGGGCATACAGGTAGCAGAAAGCTATAGTGTTTATAATGACAGAGATGGGAATACATTTACACATTGTTCAGGGCTCTCATATCAAACACACACGTTGTTACCTAAGATGGAGTTTTCTAGCCCAGCATCTGCAAGGTCATCATTGGCCCTTTGATGAATGTCCCTCTGTGTTTCTATTTTGTGATCATCAGACAGACCATCAACTTTGTGAATAAAAACCTCAAAATTCATGTCTGGGTTAACTTTGTAGGCTTTAGAAACAGTAATGTGAAGTCTTGTTAAAGCCTCCATGTAGTCATCCTGTAAGTCAGAACAGAATATTTTTTAAAAATAAATCTCACAAAAGTCAAGTAATGAGTTAAGAAAGCCTCAAACCACCTTCTTCTCCAACCACAGAATATACGTTATCCTAATTATCATCAATATTCAAACAGTCAAATATATTAACTATACTACCAAATAACTCTTCAATTGTCTCAAGATGAAAAATTCAGTTACCAGGTTAATGCTTGTAATTTTTAACACTAATTTAAGAAAGGTAAAAGGAAATAAACATTTCTTCCTAATATAATTTTTTAAAGTAATCCCAGCTCTGCCATTTATTCAGTGTGTCACTTTAAGCAAGTTGCTTAAACTCTGATCTCAGTTTACTTATCTGTGAGATCAGAATTACATTATCTACCTAACAATATTGTGAAGATTAAATTTAATTAGATCCTGTATGTTAAGGCACCCTCTGTAGATACTATCTCTCAGAAAGCATTCTTAACTAATGCTTAAGCTTATAAAAAGCAAGCTTCTTAAAGGATAGGGACTTGTCCATTCATCTGACTGACCGCCACATGCGAGGCCCTCCATAAACGCTTATTGAGCTAAACTCAATTTTGACAACTAAGTAAACTATTCACTCTAGCATCTACTGACTCAGTTCTCATACTCCTCTTTATGTTACAGGATGGGATCTTTTCAGGGAATGACATTACTACTACTATAGAGTATAGCCACATCTACCATTAACCAATACAAATGGAAGGCCAATGTTAGCTGCTCATTAACTAGGACTCAAGAATGAAAGCCACGTCTCCTAATCATCTGATATTCTGTACTTGCACAGTGACATGCCTGCTCCCAAAGCACCTCTGCCACTGCATCTCTTACACGGTTAGGGAATCCACTGCCTAAGAGATAAGCTACAAGCACATGACAAAGAACATAAACAACTTTCCTTTGTTTCTACATCTTTTTCCAACCAGGGAAGAGGAGTAAACACATTCCTAACTACCTGTGCATCAATGACATATATCAATGCTCCCCGTTCCCCTGAAGATCATCTCATAGTCAAAGGTTGGGTCAAAAAAGTCCATTTGCCCAGGAAAATCCCATATCTGGAAATTCACAAAGGAGCTATTGGAAATGTCATCCTTATAAATCTTGTTGGTACTTTCCAAAAACAGGGTCTCGTTGGGTGACATCTTATGAAACACCACCTGTAAAAAGAAAAACAGGCAATTTTATGAATATTAAACTTCAGAATTTAAATTTAAAATTCCACCCTGGTTTAACATTTAAAAATTTCATCCCATAGCAAAAAAAAAAAATTGAAAAGTAGAAACTGAATGGTGAATCCATTGGTATTCACTATCCCTTTGACAAGACACCAAATTAATTTCAATTAAATCTATTTTGAAGCTAAATCTTTCCTATGTTCTCTGCATACTCAGTACTAATAGCAGCAATCTCTATCACCTCCACTGGTTTTTCTGGGGGAAAGCTAATATTAATTCTGTCAAAATCTGCTTTAAGATTATAAAACCTTTATAGCTAAAGCTTAAGAACTCTGGTTTATTCAAAAATTACTCTAATGCCTACCTCAGGCTCTGAGGAGTAATTAAATAAAACAGACTGGACTCTGCCCTCACTGACTTTGCAGTCTAGTGGAAGAAATAAAAGAAGGAGAATAACTATACCAAGTAGAAAGTGAAAACATCTAGGAGGAGGCCACAGGGACTAACAGGAAAAAGATAGCTCCCATGAGAAAAGAAATGTAAAGGCAATTGTTAAGAATCAAAATAATCGGTGGCTCACACGGGCAAACCCCAGCACTTTAGGAGGCCGAGGTGGATGGATCACTTGAGGTCAGGAGTTCGAGACCACCCTGAACAACATGGTGAAAACCCCATCTCAACTAAAAATACAAAAATTACTCGGGCATGGTGGTGCACACCTGTAGTCCCGGCTACTCGGGAAGGAGAATCACTTGAACCCAGGAGGCGGAGGTTGCGGTGAGTGGAGATTGAGCCACTGCCCTCCAGCCTGAGCGACAGAGCAAGGCTCCATATCAAAAAAAAAAAAGGAATCACAATATTCACAACCTACACAATTCTAACATAAAAATACCTTGCCTCTAACTTACTGTCTAGACGAGAAAAATAAACAATTACTCTCAAAGTTTTCTCAGTAACAACTGTGAACAATGAAAATTAGTTTGCTAAAAGCCTACAGTCGATGTACCCAAATTTTGCTGGAAAGATTAACTAGGACTCAAGGATGTAAGCCACATCTCCTAATCATGTGATATTCTGTACTTGCTGGAGAGGTGAAAATCAAGGTAAATAAATAAAACACAGTACTCCAGCAAATCTGGAAGAAAGCTGCTTTTAAAAAAGATCCCATCTACAAAATATCAGAGTCAGAATTTTAAAAAGCGAAAAAAAATCACAGATTTATTTTGGATAGACCTTTGCAACAGAGAGGTGAAAAGACCAGGTGCCTGCAGATACTAGTTTTATTACCAGCTCACTCCGCGTGTAATGGGTTTGGCTGATGGAGGAAGTCAACTTTGCCTCTATTTCTCCCTTACTAAACAGTGTAGGCCGGTGTGGTGGCTCATGCCTGTAATCTCAGCACTTTGGGAGGCTGAGGCAGACAGATCACTTGAGGTCAGGTCAGCAGTTCGAGACTAGCCTGGCCAACTCGTCTCTACTAAAAATACAGTAATTATCTGGGCGTGGTGGCGCACGCCTGTAATCCCAGCTACTCAGGAGGCTGAGGCGGGAGAACAGCTTGAACCCGGGAGGGGAGGTTGCAGTGAGCCGAGATTGAGCCCTGCACTCTCCAGCCTGGGCGACAGAGCGAGACTCAGTCTCAAAAACAAAACCAAACAAAAAAAAAAAAAAAAAAAACGTGTACAGCCCTCCATTTGTTGATGAAAGCCCAAAAGTAAAAACAGACTAGGTCTGCAAAATATTCTCAAAGTCTCAGATTTTTATAAACACACACCTACAGGGGGAACATCACCAGTAATTACATTCACCAGGTCATAACTACTGAAATGGGTGCAACCTCACTACCCAACTCCCAGTAACGCTACAGCGAAGTCTCCTTCACACCAGTAGCGAAAGCGAGCATTACAACGCTCAGTGTCTTAGTCACAACTCTTTCTGACGCGGCTCCCTGGGGCTCTGCTGGGAATCCCTGCACACTCAGGTCACCTGAAGTGAGAAGAACAAATCAAAACGGGTCAGGGGAGGGAGTCCACGAAGTTCTCCAAGTGAGAACTGGAGAGTGCGTCTCAGTTTCGTAAATGACACAGGGACTGCGTCCCAGCGGAGGTCTTGGGCGGTGCCACCGGGCACCTGCCTCCCTGCAGCCAGTTTCGCCTTCAACGCTCCACTTGGCCTCAGCTGACATGGGCGTGGACGCAGAGGTCGGGATCCGGCGCGGGGCCGTGCCTGTGCGCTCGCAACAGTCGGAGAGAAAGTGCGGAGGGACGGAGCGCAGGAGGGCCCCGGCCGCCGCCCTCCCGGGCGTCCCCGCCGCCAGGCACCTGAGCCCCGGGGAGGGGCGGGGAGCCCGGCGCGGCCCCGCTCACCTTCTGGATGGAGGACTTGCCGCTGCGCCGGAGCCCCATGAGCAGAATCCTCGGCTTGGAGCTGTCAGCGCCCCCCGGGCCACAGCCTCCGCCTGCCCCTGCCCCAACCCCGCCGCCCGCCGCCGCCGCCTCCTCTTCCTCCTCCTCCACGCCGTAGCCGAAGTCCTTTGGAAACGAATCGGCCGCGCCGTAACTGCCGGCGAGGGGCGTCTCCTCCGCCCCGTACTGCAGGGACATGGTGCTGGAGCCGCCGCCGCCCGCGCCCTGACAGGCCAGGCCAGGCCAAGCCAAGCCAGGCCGCCGCCTCCCCAGTCTGCCGCCGCCGCCACCGCCCCCCGGCAGCCGCCACCGTCCGGCCCGCCCCCCAGAGCCCGGCTCTCATAGGCCCCGAGCCGAAACGCAGACGCTCATTGGCCATCCGAGCTGCCACTCGAGAGCAGCAGGGTAGGTGGTGCCCCGTCACGTGCCAGAATCACCTGACTCGCAGCCGCGGAGGGGGGGAGGAGGAGTCACGAGGAGGGCGGCCCGGCCGCGCCTCTCGCCCGGGCTCCGGCCCTCTGCCCTCCGCCCCGGCCCACTAGCACTGCTGGCCGCACCGCTCCCCTGCCTTCTTCCGGGCTCCCAGAGCACAGCTATGGAGATGCCCTTCCGGAATTTGGGGGAAGAATTGATTGTGCTCATCCTACAGCTGTACTTGCCCAACCAATATTTATTGATGCCCGTAGTGTCCTGGGTGCCTACCAAGGGGCACAGAACCGGATCAGACTCGGATCCTGCCTGCTCTCAGGTTGCTTGAAGATAAACAGGGAGATCGGACCTCTGTGTAAGTAACCTCGGTATGAAATATTACGTGGGAAGGTCACGGATAAATAATGCTCGGGAGTTGGATGAGAACGCATCTGAGCAGATCTGGGTGGATGGATACGGTTGGGATGTGCAAAGGTATGGGGGAACCAGCCAGACTGAGGGCAGACCTCAACCAAGGCAGAGTCGTGGGTCACTGTGATAGTTTGTTCTAGCAGGTAGCTGGACCGTGATAGGAAAGCAGATGCAGCCAAGCTAGAACATCTTATCTCGTTCGCAGATAGTGGAAACTGCTGCCACTTCAAACCCAAAGGGACTCAATTTGCCCTCCTTCCCGCCTAGCCAAAGTCTACTTCTCCAGGAATTCCATCCCCCATAGAACACTGCCTCTTCTATGACCTCGTTCAGATTAGAGACCAACGTATTGAATAATGAAAGCAAACAAAAGCAAATGCTTGTCACCAAATATGTCTGAGAAATCTAGAGGAGTTTTTTTATCTTTGATAATCAGATCCTCTTAAAGCACAGCCCTATACAATTTTTAAGTACAGGAGTGGGGGGGGTGCTCCCAGCCCTTCAAGGAGACTGACTTCTTGATTATGAAGGAAAAATTCGCACATGAGGGCAGGTCTGGGACTCTAGTTTTGTCTGAATCCAGAAGTTAGAGGTAGGATACACCCTTAGAGGTCATTTAGCCCAACCTGTCACCTAAAACGAACCAATTCTGTAGTGTCTAATAGAGATGCAGAATGCACTTAAAGTAGTTCGAAAGGAAGAGAGCTCGCCACCTCGAAAGGCAGCCAACTCTACTGTGGTAAACCTTTGTTTAAACATTTATTATTCAAGCCAAACTACACTCCCTGAAGCTTATAAGAGAACAAAATAGTAGTCCTCATCTTTTTCAAGACAGCACTTCAAATACCAGATCGCAGTATTCATTACCCGCTGTCTTCCCCGTTCCTTGCTAAACATCCTCAGTTCCTTCAACCATTCTTTCTATGGTGCTGTTCAATACAACTGATAGACTTGATAAGACATGTTCTGTATCTGCACTGTCAAACACGTAGCCGCTAGTCATATGAGGACTGAGCACTCAAAATGTTGCTACTGTAACTGAGGAACTTAAATTTTTAACTGCCACTTGTAGCTAGTACCTTATTGAAGAGCCCTGCCTTACACATTCAAATCCTCTATTGGTCACACTCCTTATATGCATTCAAGCTTGTCAATATCCACCAAACATCTAACTCCTACAAGGCAATACTAAACAACTTTCAAAATGAGTTTAGCATCTAGACAATACTTCTATTCATGCTTTTCAGAATGGAAATTTTTTTTAAGTATCCATAGGGTGGTTCACGTTGATAATCACTGGAACTAACACTTTGTCAGCTATCCTGGTGCCTAAATGTGTGTAAGTGCATTTTTTAACCTAAATGTAAGACTTGATATCTCAACTTTTTGGTTTAGGTCCAGCAGTTTGGGTACTCCAGGTGGTTAATCATGTTAAAGCTTGTTTCAATATAGTCTTCCAACCAGACTTTCCAATTTGTGTCACTTACGGATTTGGCACTACTACCATCTGGTCTGTACATAATCCTTTAGGGTTTGCAAGGCACTTTTACATCCATTGTATTTAATTTGATTCTTACAACAACCTTGTGAGGTAGGCAAGATGTGAAGTTGGTATTTTGTAGCAGGAACTTAACTGATGGGATCCATTTTCTCTTCCATGGAGCATCTTGTATATTGTCTTCCTCCAAATCCTTGACAGAAATGTTGATGAGGACCTCTAGAGACTAGGCTGGTCCTGAATTCTTAAATAGCACTGATTGGTACAGCAGTTTAAGCAAGTCAGTTTCACTTAAAAATGCGATTATCCAACCCACATGTTGCCATTCTGTTCAAAAAGGATAGTACAAAAGACAGTCACAGTCACCTACCTTACTGACACAAATATTAATACTAATCCAATGAGTAAAAAGCACATGAGGATTGGCTGCCACAAAAAAATTTTGGCCTGTGTCTACCAAGAAACTGTCATGCCAACTAAAGTAGCCAAGTCTCTCTCTCTTCCAAAACCCTCATGGGGCCATGTTTTATTATAATGGTTTGTCACAGGTCCTAACCCACACTGTATTTGATTATATAAATGTCTCAATTAAGTCATTCCTCTTTATCACACCCAGCTCTTAATCCACGGCTGCCCATGTAGGAGGCACTCAAATTGGTAAAAAGAGAATCTCTTCAAGCAAATGTTCTTCTGGCCCCCCTCCAAAAACAAACTTGTGACTGAGAAGAGGCACCAGCCATTGCCACATTCCTGCTAACACGACTGATTTAAATGCCCTTATAATTGGCTTGGTCATAGTTTCTAACAAGTACCAAGGCTTTTGCTAGTTAAACCAGTTTTCAATGGATCATTTTGTTTTCTATGTATGTTTTGACCAAAAACAAAGATAAGTTGTCTAACAACAGGGAGGTCTATCAGTAAGGAAAATAAGTGATCAATAAAACAAAACATCTGACTGTAGGTCTCCCCAAAGAAAGGAAAAAGGACTAACAAACAAGAATATAGTGCTTTACCATTTACAAATCTTTCACATACATTCTCATTTGACCCTCACAACAACCCTGTGAGGTAGGCATCACGGATATTCTTCTCATTAAACAGATGAAGACAGTAAATCTCAGAGCAGTTCACTGATATGCCCAAGGCTCTACAGTTAGTGAGTGATTTGTATTAATATCATCGAGTCTTTGGCCTAAAAATTCAGCACCCAACTTCCCCTCATACTTGCCCCACCTACATCACAGGGAGAATGAAGATGAAATGAATCCAGGGCTAGAAAAATACTTTGAGGGGAAAAAAAGCACTATATAATTATACCTACAAACTATGATTTTCCACAATATATGGCTCATTCCTCTTCTCATCCCAGCTCATATGTGAACCCAGAGTTGTATACTGCCTCTGTTCTGTGCTCAATAAGCAGATACAGCAGGCAGGGGGTACAGTATGATCCTGTTTAAAGTTACATAAATTACAATGAGGGTAACTGCTATTATTAGGCAAATTGAAAAACAGCACAGAAAGGCCAGTGTGCAACTAGGACCCACTAAAGCTCAGAGCAAACCAACCCAAGATTATCAGACAAGCCATGATTGCATAGAAGGGAAATGTGGTGTCAGAGTTCAAACTGGCACACACACACAGTTTTCTAAGGCAAAGTGGTGGCAAAGAGTTGTTTGTTCCATGTTACACAAACAAGAGCAGAAGATTCATGAGAACCCGTACAAAAGCATCTTGTGTCACACAGATCTCTCCAGCTGCCTATAGGGAATATACACAACAGTGTCACCTTCAAAGAATGACTGTACCTGTGTCCATATCCTGAACTACACCAAGGAATAGCTCCATGCTAAACTGCCTTGGCTAAAATACAACCAGTGCCATCATTCCTAATCAGACTAATAAACAGAATGTCTTTTAAGGTAATGAGTTAGATGGCTGTGTTTAGGTTTCTTCAGGATTTACTTTGGATTCTCCTGCTTTAAGACCCAAAGAAAGTTATACTGAGTTTTTATTGATGATTCTATGTGTTTTTAACAGAATGTGACAGGTGAATTAAACATTTTAAAAGAGTTCTATAGCATCTGTTCAGAAAAGATTATATACTATACAAACTATTCAAGTCATACAAAACCATTTTTCATTGTCTTTCAACTGAGAAGAATCCTATTCAGCACGCTTCTCCTCCTGAGGTGGTTCATACTGAGCAAGCTATGGGGCAAAGACAAAGGAATTTAGGTGAATTTTATTCTAAATTGGGTAAAAAACAGTAATAAAACAAGGTAACTATGATATTCAACTTAGTTATTAAGTCAGTAAATTGTATTAATATCAGTTTCTATGACTATCCATTTAAAATCATTCAGTGATTTAAGATTTAATGCAATCAAATCTAATGAAAGCCCTTTTCACACAAACCTTTAAAATTACTTTGCACTAAAATTTCAATCCAGGTCATGACTGCACTGTTCAAATACTTGATATGCAATAAACTATATCTTCTCAAGATTCATTTGCTGGTAAGCTTTCTTCCTCTCCACCAAAAGTTTACTGAAAATACCCACTGAAAAGTAGACAGTTATGTGACATGTCTTAATCTAGACAGCCAATAAACAACAACTAATGTCTTTGAGTTAACAGGTTCAAAAGAGTTAACTAGCATTTACATATTGTGGAATCTTGGATAATTCAAAATAACTGCATTTTCTTTTATGCTAAGTGTGGTTCCTTGCAAGAACACTAGACTAATGTTAGGGTTCTGCCAACAACCTGTCGGATTTGAGGAGCTTATCACACTTCACTGTGCTTTGCTTTCCTCACCTATAAAGCAGTTCGTGTACTTGTTTCACTTATCTCACAAAGTCGCTGAGAAGATAAAATACATTAGGAGAAATACTTAGAGTAATGTAAAACATTATGTGATTAAGAATGTGGTAAAACCTCAAAGACTCAGAGTTGACTAATCTGAAGTTTCTGAAAATTCTCACAGGAGTTTGAAAAAAGAAAAAAACTGGCTGGGTGCGGTGGCTCATGCCTATAATCCCAACACTTTGGGAGGCTAACCCAGGAGGAATGCTTCAGCCCAGGAGTTTGAGACCAGCCTGGGCAACATAGTGGTACCCCATTTCTACAAAAAATGTAAAAAGTAGCCAAGCATGGTGGCAAATGCCTGCAGTCCCAGCTACTGGGGAGGCAGAGGTGGGGGGATTGCTTGAGCCTGGTAAGTCAAGGCTGCAGTGAGACGTGACTGCACCACTGCACACCAGCCTGGGTAACAGAGTGATACCCTGTCTCAAAAAAAAACAAAGAAAAAACTTTAGCACTAGATAAAATTAAGTGCAAACAAATTTACAGAGGGCCACCACATATGGCCTTGCAGACTATGAACTGTACAAATTCTACGAGGTGCAATTTATAAAGCAGTGGCCCCATACTGGCCTACTTAAAATCAACTGCTTAAGAACCTCAGAACTGTCCATTTACTTACAACCAGTATTAACCAATATTCTTATCTTTTTGTTGATGCAGATTCCTAAGAACTTTTTTTTTTTTCTGTGACAGAGTTTTGCTCTTGTTGCCCAGGCTGGAGTGCAGTGGCACAGTCTTGACTCACTGCAACCTCCACCTCCTGGTTTCAAGCAATTCTCCTGCCTCAGCCTCCCAAGTAGCTGGGATTACAAGTGCCTGCCACCACTCCCAGCTAATTTTCGTATTTTTAGTAGAGATGGTGTTTCACCATTTTGGCCAGGCTGGTCTCGAACTCCTGACCTCAGATGATCTGCCCACCTCGGCCTTCCAAAGTGCTGGGATTACAGGCATGAGCCACCATGCCTGGCCAGAACCTCTTCTTGATCACACTTTGCTTGTCCTACTTACAGTCTGTATTGTGGTTTTCTAGACAGGGCTTAAGTTTCGCCTTACACGGTAATTAATTAGAATTGCTATTCAACCACCTCCCTACCCACCTATCCATTTTAGTGAGGTTTTCATTATGTAATTATTAAAGGTAAAATTATTTTAATATGAATTCTTTCTAAAAATTTACCTTTGCTTTCAGTTTTTTATTTTCTTCTACAATAGCTTCGTATTTCTCTTTCATTTCAGCCAGTTCTAGGCGAAGCAGCTCTATTTCTGGATTTTCTGGGGTAGCAGCTCCTAAGTGATGCTTTAAAAAACTATTATCAATGTTAAGAACTTACTTCTTAGGCTTGAATGAAACTAATAAAATAGCACAGAGTAGTATCAATATCCCTGACCAGAGTCACCCACTTTACCACCAATATCTACCCAGAGATCACCATCCAAAAACTCAAGTGAAAATAACTTTCTCAATATTCAGAAGTATTTTAAAGGTTTTTTCTTTACCACCACCCCTAGTCAGAGTCTTGCTCTGTTGCCCAGAGCCGGAATACAATGGCACAATCTCAGCTTACCTGCAACCTCTGCCTCCTCCGTTCAAACAATTTTCCTGCCTCAGCCTCCCGAGTAGCTGGGATTATGGGCACATGCCACCATGCATGGCTAATTTTTGTATTTCTTTTTTTTTTCGCCCCCTCAACCCAGCTTTTCCCCGACTCCGGGAAGAACCGGAAGAGAAGGCCAATTTTTGTATTTCTAGTGGAGAAGGGGTTTTACCTGACCTCCTGATCCACCCTCCTCGGCCTCCCAAAGTGCTGGGATTACAAGCATGAGCCACCGCACCCAGCTTAAAGGTTATTATCTATCTAAAAAAATTAAGAGTTTCAAAATAAAGCCTTTTTCTGACTTGAAAGATGAAAGGATACTCCAAAGCACTGTTAGGTTTCTCTGGTTCTTCATATAAGGCTACCAACACTGCAAATTAAAAAACAGAAAAAGCAACAAATGAAGTCTTTTTTTTTTTTTCCAGTACCTCATGACACCTGTTATTGAACAAATGAAGTCTTAAATTTGAATGGCTGAAATTATATTCCATTACCCAGTAAATATTAGGTGCCAACTATATGCTGAGCACATTGCAAAGACTATACAATGCTGAAGAAGACAGACAAGGTCCCTGTTCTCAACAAATTTACAATCAAGTGTAAAAGATACACAAGGAACAAGACAGAGAGTATCAAGCAGGAATACTGGATAGTGGGTTACGGTGGCACACTGGAAGAACACCTAAGCCTAGGACATCAGGGAACGCTTCCTAAAGGAGGGCAAAGACCTGATACCTAGGGGTTGGGTGTTTGGATAAAATGGGAAGGTCCAGGAGCAGGAAACAATGTATTGAGGAACTGAAAATTCAAGTATGGCTGGATTTGTGAGTAATGTGGCAGGAAAGGAAACTGGTAAGGTGGTCATGGCCACATTGTGGAGGGTCATGCAAATTTGGTTGGCATATAGTTAAACAGTTTCAAGAAAGGGAGTGACAGGATCCACTTTTAACTGCTATGTGGACCAGCTGGAGTGGGACAAGGCTAAAGGCAGGAAGAACCGTTAAAAGGCTGATGTGGTAATCCAGTTTAAAAAGACAGCAACCTGCAGTAAAGTGATGGGAGTGATAGAACAGTGAGAAGAAAGAAATTCGACAATTTAGGAAAGAATCAACAGGACTATGGTAATTACAGAAGAAGCTCTGAATTCAAAAACGGTCTTCAAGAATGAAGTTTGTTTTGCTAAATAACCACCAACCAAAAACTTTACCAGTAGTCAACATGCTCAAATCAACATTAAAATAAGATATACTTGAGTGCTTTCATATCTAATCGCTCATATGAGCACTGCCTTGCTCTTCA
This sequence comes from Ateles fusciceps, assembly GCA_036589455.1. Classification (NCBI taxonomy): domain Eukaryota; kingdom Metazoa; phylum Chordata; class Mammalia; order Primates; family Atelidae; genus Ateles; species Ateles fusciceps. The sequence goes on from JAZHEH010000733.1 coordinate 10,406,611, forward strand.
TCTATGGAACAAATTCCTCCTAGAATTTACTAGATAAAAACCTCTAAATCAGTGGTTAGACTTTTTGTGCACGGAACCCTTTGAAAAATCTAATAAAAGCAAGAAAAGTAACCACACACAAAAAATTGATATCCAGACCCCAAGTCCTGTTATAAACCAACTTACATACTTCCCCCTTTTGTTCTTTCAGAGTTTTAGTAACTTAACAATATACAGTATGAAAAAAATCAAATAACTATTTTTAACAATTTACACTGAGTTCCGATGGTTATCTTTCATCTAAATACACTTAAGAGCACTGTTTTTTGAGAAATTCATGTATTTATACCACCACTTCCCTCTCATCTCTCAATATTTCACAGAACTCTTTTTCTCTGTTACCTTTTTCTTTAAATTATATGCTCAAACTTCTGCTGCTCCTCCCATTAATTTCCACTTATCCCTATTAAATCCTTATTTTTTTTTTTTTGTTTTAGACAGAGTTTCCCTCTTGTTGCCCAGCATGGAGTGTAATGGTGCCATCTCGGCTCACTGCAACGTCTGCCTCCTGGGTTCAAGTGATACTCCTGCCTCAGCCTCCCGAGTAGCTGGGATTACAGACATGCACCACCACGCCCAGCTAATTTTGTATTTTTAGTAGAGACAGGGTTTCTCCATGTTGGTCAGGCTGGTCTTGAACTCCGACCTCAGGTGATCTGCGTGCCTCGGCCTCCCAAAGTGCTGGGATTACAGGAGAGAGCCACCGCGCCCAGCCAAATCCTTATTTTATGAGACATGAATATTAATATGAATACTCTCTCCTCCTCTTATTCCCCCACCCCATTTCCTTTGGCTTCTAATTTCTGTGACTGGTACTTACAACGTTGATAATTGCAGAACATAATGTAAATGCTAAGTTTCCTGTGCTTTTCTATAGATGAAATGCACTCCCTTTTAATCAGATCCTTCCACCTCAGGCCCCCAAGTAGATAAGAACTCTATAACCAATCATGCTCCCCTTTTGCCTTCACACCCAGGATTTTTAGAGGTTGATATAGTGCTCAAAATACCTAAAATGCTTCAGCTTCCAAATGATTTATCATCTTTAGCCATCCTTTCATAGTGTTTTACGTTATAAAGTTTTAAATCCTCTTGGAAATAAGCTGTAAAAATATAGGCCAGACACGGTGGCTCATGCCTGAAATCCCAGCACTTTGAGAGGCCAAGGCAGGATTGCTTGAGCCCAGGAGTTTGAGATCAACCTGGGCAACACCGAAACTCTACCAAAAAAAAAAAAAAAAAAGAAAATTAAAAATTAGCCAGGCATGGTGGTTCATACCTATAGTCCCAGCTATTGGGGGCCTGAGATGGGAGGATTCCTTGAACCTGGGAGCTTGAGACTGCAGTAAGCTGTGACTGTGCCACAACACTCCGATATAGGGGACAGAGACCTTGTCTTGAAAAATATATATATATGTAAATTAAATTTGTGAGGGTGGGCACAGTGGGTCATGCCTGTAATATCAACACTTGGAGGGGCCAAGACAGGAGGATCACTTGAGGCCAGGCATTCCTGGGTGACAGACTAAGACTCTCTCTCTAAAAAAAAAGTAAAAACAAATAGAACTGTGTAAAGCACCTATGTTTGAAGCTGAAAGTCAAATTTTTAATAAATCACATCAATACTGTGTTGTCTGATGTTATTTAGGAGCCTGGAAATCTAAGGAGATTGAGAGGTTAAATTCCAGTGGAGGTCGGGCACGGTGGCCCACACCTGTAATCCCAGCACTTTGGGAGGCTGAGGCAGGCGGATCACCTAAGGCCAGGAGTTCAAGATCAGCCTAGCCCACATGGTGAAACCCCGTTTCTACTAAAAATACAAAAAATTAGCTGGGCATGGTGACACATGCCTGTAATCCCAGCTACTTGGGAGGCTGAGGCAGGAGAATTGCTTGAACCCGGAGGCTGCAGTGAGCTGAGATCATGCCACTGCACTCCAGCCTGGGCAACATCTTCTGTGTAATCAGTTACCTCCTACAACTGTCATTTTTCTGCCTTTTACCATTCAGTCTTTCACTTGCTCCATCCAACCACTCTGGCCTCCTTATACTTCCTGGAACTCTTGACATATATTGTTTCTTTCAAGTTTTTGCTCAGAAGTTACTTAAGAAAGCCCCCCACCACCACACTATAAAAATGACACACGCATCACCACCTGTCACTTTTTTTTTTGAGACAAGGTCTTACTCTGTTGCCCAGTGGCACAATCACAACTCATTGCAGCCTTGACCTCCTGGGCTCAGGTGATTCTCTCACTTCAGCCTCCAGAGTAGCTAGACTACAGACAAGCACCATGTCAAGCAATTTTTTTTAAAGAGACAGGGTTTTGCCATGTTGCCCAGGCTGGTCTTAAACTCCTGGGCTCAAGAGATCCACCCACCTGAGCCTCCCAAGTGCTGAGATTACAGGCATGAGCGATGCCTGGCCTCACCTGTTACTCTTTATCCCCCTAACTCTGCTATATTTTATCTGTAACACTTAACACTGGCTGACACTACGATTTATGTATTTGTCTCCCCTCAACTAGGATATAAGCTTATGAGAGCAGAGACTTTTATCTTCCCCTGCTGTATCTCCAGTGGGCAGAACAAAAACCTGAGTAAAATGATTAAATAAAAGAAATGAACTTATGGAGTTTTTAGAGGGAATGACATTCAAAGCATCTGTGACACTTCCAGAGACAACACTGCACAGTGCTTTCACAGAGCAGTCCCTTAATATTTGTTGAAGTTTATTTGCAAAGAGGTAACCTATTATCTGAACCTGGAAATAGGTAGCAATTCAAAATTACTAGCCCATGGGAATTAAAAGCCTGCCTTTTGCTAAGACCCAGGAGTTATGCTCCTAGAATTTTCCCCTAAATTTTGCTTCTGTCCAAAGAGCAGTTACCAATTTATTTCCCACACTTCCCAAACTTCCTAGTTTCATATGACCTAGGTCCTCATCCCTGCCAACAATTCCATTCTACACCCTTGAAAATCCCAGAGAGTTGAGTGACACATAGCAGGCATTCAAATTACTGCTAATGAAGTAAACTGTACCCTACCCCTTGGAATCCTGTTTCCAACACTTTACTCATCTACTTACTTAGATCTTGAAGCAACGAAGGAAGGGAGTGTTAACAGTAAGCTTTCATTTTTAAAAACTGAACAATGTAACCATTTTGATGTGCCCTCGAGCTCTTTAAACTGTAATTCTACTTTATGAAATATATACAAAATAAGAATTGACACAGACTAAGGAATGGGGGTTGAAAAGCCACAGCCAAATTAGCTATGAATCGCCTATCTTGGGGATTAGGTTCACTCAGCTACTTCATAGCCCACTTTCAAATTCGGTCGTTTTTCCAGTTGCTCTTTGTTGGAGGGAAAATGTTTCTGAACAAGATTATGAGGACTCCACGAAAACCGTAAGGTGGGAAGAATTGGGATCTGAAGGTCTTTGGCAAGCACGTCCACTGCGGCTGCTCGAGGCAAAGCAACGGAAGTTGGAGAGACTTTGCAACAGCTGCAAGAGTTTCACTCCCGGTGCGGAGAAGGGTAGCGTAGCTAGGCTACCCCACCCCGGCGGCATCCAGCAGCCAGGGCCCTGCCGAACCCCGAGGCCCACCTTGCTGGACCCCGGACAACTCCCACCTGTTCCCCTCCTTCCCCACGCTACGGCCCGCTGGGGGAACGGGGGCAGCGCCAGGGAGGAAGATGAGGACACAAGGTACCCTCTCCTAGCCCAGGCTCACCCTTGGTCAGCGTGTCCAGCACCCCAGACTTCTCCAAGTACCTCCGGAACTGCTCACGCTTCGAGTCGGCGGCCTGAGGAGACACCGGGGGTCAGTGGCCAGAGCCTGGGGGCCGAGCAGGAACAAGGCGCTGGGAGTACGGCAACCCCGCCTCCGCCTCGCTACCTCCGGCCCACCCCGCGCCCAAACTTGCGCGCGCGACCCCACTCCCACCCAGAGCCGACCAGCGGCTTGCTACCGCCCGCATGCCCCAGCCACGCCGCGCCCCCCTCACTTTGTAATGGGCCATAGTGACAGCGGCAGCGGCGTAGCTGGCGCCGGAGACCGCGACTGGCGGGCTGGGAGCAGCACTGCTCATGCGCGGAAGGGGGCGCGCGCCTGCGCACTTGCGAACCACGGGCCGGGATCGCCGGGGTGTGGCCTGTTTTCATGGCTACCAGGACGCTCTGCATCCTCCGTAGCAGGTTGAGCCAAGGGAGGCTGCGTATGCCCGCCCCTCTGGCTGTCGCAGCCGCAACTCTTCCTCTTCCGGTTGCCGTAGCTTTTCGTTTTCTTTGCAAAAGACGAGATTTTTGTTGCTCTGTCCAGGTGATCGGCCTGGCGTCCGGAGGCGGGGCCCGGGAGCATTGGGACTATTGCGGGAGGAAAGATATCCGCACGGTGGTAGCGAGCGCATCTTTCTCATCTGGGACATCGGAAGTTGTGGTGACCCATAGGTGCTGGGCTTCTTGGCTCTCGTCCTGAGAAGGTGCTCACAACTTTGCAATAGCTAAGGAGGGTGTTTAGAATCGTATATTTTGGCCCCAGCTTTTATCTTGAGTCTCCTTGAGTTGTGGCTGACTTGATGCGGGCCTCTGAGCAGTAACGAGCTGGCAATAGTTTTTGAGCGTTTACTGTGTGCCAGGCACTGTAGAAAACACAGGTATTTTAAATTTTAATCCTCACCACACTCGTGTAGTGTGGGTACTGTTAATAAAGTGGAGAGGTCAGATGTCCAGTGAGTAGAGCCGAGTCCATCCGGGCAGTGAATCACGATGCTATCAACTGGTGAAAGAAAGCCACGGATCTTTTAAAGATTTTATTTACTAGGTAGCAACATGTGATTATACTCAAGATACATCAGGATCCAATCTAGAAGGAAACTACGTGATTGTGTTCTAGGGGCAAACAAAATTAATCCAGTGTTCAAAGATAAAAGATTCATAACTAAAAGGTGGAATTATATAGATCAAGAGCCATTTCCTAAGGCTGTGGTCTCTTCAAAGAGAAAACCTGATCAAACCATTTAGCCTCAATTCTGAACATACGGTTTTGCCAAAATCAGTTACACACATTCGAAAGGACATCATTAAAAAATCCGGATTTGGCAGCTTTATGTCTTTGAATTTAGAAGTGTTTCGTCACAATCTAAAATCAGCTGTTTTTCCATTGCTGTAATGAGTTTGCCGTTGTCTCTCTTAACAGCTGGTCTTTAGAGCGGCCCTTATCTATTTTGTCTGTGCCCCGCCACCACTAGGCTACTTCTCTGATAATATATAAAATGTCTAAAAGCCAACGCTGTTCAGATCTGAAGATCTGTGGGAACACGCCTACTAATGAGATTGTTCCTTAGGGACACTACGTGATTTGGAGGACAAACGGTAGGATTATTACAGGTTCTGACCAACCCTGGCTGAAAGGACAGCTCTCCCAAAGAATCAGCAATATTTGGAATGTCTATTGATTGAGACTCTCCTTGTGAAGGAGAAAGGGTTCTGACTGTGCCCTCTCTGAACTGGCCTTTGAGGTTACCTTTAGGAGGTGACCCCCGGTTTTCATCTTCTGTAGAGAAAGCCCATGTAGCCCTAAGCCACCGTGGTTTCCAATCGCAGTTAGCCCGCACGGAAAAAGCTGTTTGGGGTGACTGCCTCCTGTAGTTCTCTCCATCCATAGCAACACCTGGAATAGAACAGTGACCTCTAGAGTGGTGGTTCCTTTTGCTGTCTTTGCCTTCGTTTTCTCTTTTTTCCCTTAACTGGTTACGATTACCTTCTTTTCCAAATATTTTATGAGTATCTTTGTTATTATTTGAACTGATGTGTTGAAAATGACTACAGCTAGTACTAAGTGTGCGAATCTCATTAGAAAGTATAGTTTCCTGTTCTTCCAAAATGCATCTCTCATCATTTACACTATGATTGTCAGGATTTGGCTGAAATACAGAAGATGAATTTAAACGAGGGTACACTGCAGTGTGTGTTTGCTTTTCCACTAACAGATTATAATCAGGGGCAGAAGGGAGTCGCTTCAGTGAATTTGCAGATATGCTCTGATATTTGGCTACATTTTGTTTTGCCTTGTTTGCATAGAATTCATTATGTTCCTTCTTCAACTTGTATTTTCCCCCAAAGCCCTCTTTTAATCTTTTTAAAACCTAGGTGGAAAATTTCTAGAATGTTTAAGAAAAGTGAAATAGTGGCTATAGATTGCATAAATAATAGGAATATTGTCTTTTCTGTTGGTCTTGAGACAAAACAATCAATTATATTTGGACACGGGTGGCCATGGCACTTAAATAGAGGCTCTAAGTGAAATCCATATAAAAGGTACTGTCCAATCATGAACCCAACCTCAACCACAGAGCGAGTGAAAATGTGTATCACATAAGTGCAAAGCAAGGTTCCTCTGAGCGGAGCTTTATTTAGTTTCCTTTTCTCCAGCTGACAAAGCTCTTGCTCCAGTCTCCTCCGATTCCTAGGCATTTCAAACTCCACCTCCTCCAATTCTGCTCTTAACTGAGCTTTCATCCTTTGCCTCTCTTTCTCTAGGACTCTCAGTCGGTACAAGGCATGGCCCATGTAGACCAGGGATGGTGAAGACACAAGTATCACCTGCAGAACCCAGTATCTAATGAGGGAGATAGGAAAGGCCTGGTCATAGCACACATTTCTGCAGCCTGGTTGTTCTGTATTGCAGATGAAGCCAGACTGCTCATCATTCCAGACATCTTCAGCTGCTACACCCAGAACAAGCATTCGAAAGATGAACAGGATGGTGAGCCAGATCTTTCCAATCATGGTGGAGTGGATGTGAACTTCCTCCAGAGTATCTCCAAGGAGATTCCAGTCCCCCATGTTTATTTAGTTAGCCATCGTAGCTCTGATCCCCATCAAATAAGAGGCAGATAAATTCTTCCATTCTGAAGGGAGCACTATTTCTTAAAGCAAACCTATGGTGAAAACATAACAATGCGTCACTTTTTCCATATGCTGGTTGCTTTGCTTTTTCCCTAGATAGCAGTAGGGTTTTTGTTTGTTTGTTGAGATAGAGTCTCCCTGTGTTGCCCAGGCTGGAGTACAGTGTTGCAACCACAGCTCACTGCGGCCTCAACCTCCCAGGCTCAAGCGATCCTCCCACCTTAGCCTCACGAATAGCTGGGACTACAGGTGTGTGCCGCTACACCCAGATAATTTTTTTGTTTTTTCGTAGAGACAGGGACTTACTATATTACTGCGTGGCTAGTCTCAAACTTCTAGACTCAAGTGATCCTCCTGGCTTGACCTCGTGATCTGCCCGCCTCAGCTTCCCAAAGCGTGGGGATTACAGGTATGGGCCACCACACCTGGCCAAAGTGTCAGTCTATTACCAATAATATATTTAGATGTCAGGAATTTAAAATCACTTATATTTAGACGTTACAATACAATGAAAAAAACGATACCTGGAGGAGGAGTGTATATATTCTCTATTAAGAATATAGGCTGGGGCTGGGCACAGTGGCTCACGCCTGAATCCCAGCACTTTGGGAGGCTGAAGGGGGCGGATCACGAGGTCAAGAGATCAAGACCATCCTGGCCAACATGGTGAAACCCTGTCTCTACTAAAAGTACAAAAATTAGCTGGGCGTGGTGCCATGCACCTGTAATCCTAGCTACTCGGGAGGCTGAGGCAGGAGAATCGCTTGAACCCAGGAGGCAGAGGTTGCAGTGAGCCGAGATTGCATCACTGCACTCCAGCCTGGCAACAGAGCAAGACTGTCCCCCCCCCAGAAAAGAATATAATTGTAGGCTGTGCACATTGGCTCATGCCTGTAATCCCAGCACTTTGGGAGGCCGAGGTGGCCAGATCATTTGAGATCAGGAGTTCAAGACCAGCCTGACCAATGTGGTGAAACCACACCTCTCCTAAAAATACAAATATTAGCCAGGAGTGATGGTGGGTGCCTGTAGTCCCAGCTACTCAGGAGGCTGCGGCAAGAGAATCGCTTGAACCCGGGAGGCAGAGGTTGCAGTGAGCTGAGATCACACCACTGCACTCCAGACTGGGCAACAGAGCAAGACGCTGTCTCAAAAAAAAAAAAAAAAAATATATATATATATATGTATATATAATATATATTTATATTATATATGTATATATAATATATATTTATATTACATATGTATATATAATATAATTGTAGGCCATGCACATTGGCTCATGCCTGTAATCCCAGCACTTTGGGAGGCCAAGGCAGGCAGATCATCTGAAGTCAGTAGTTTGAAACCAGCCTGGCCAACGTGGTGAAACCTCGTCTCTACTAAAAATACAAAAATTAGCCAGGTGTGGTGGCAGGTGCCTGTAATCTCAGCTACTCTCGAGGCTGAGGCAGGAGAATCTCTTGAACCTGGGAGGCAGAGGTTGCAGTGAGTGGAGATTGTGCCACTGCACTCCAGCCTAGGCAAAAGAACAAGACTCAATCTCAAATATATATATATATGTCATGTGTGTATGTATAATATACACACACATAAGCCACTGTGCCCAGCCTACAATTATATATATGTGTGTGTATATACACACACACACACACATATATATAATTGTAGGCTGGGCACAGTGGCTCATGCCTGTGATCCTAGCATTTTGGGAGGCTGAGGTGAGAGAATTGCTTGAGGCTAAGAGTCCAAGATCAACCTGGTGAATATTAGTGACACTGCATCTCTTTAAAAAAAATTAAAATTAAAAAAAATAATATAATTATAGGATTCCTTATCAGAGAGGAGTCATCTTACTTAGCTGAAGTTTATTATTATTGTGGTTGTTTGGGGGCGTTTTTTGTTTTGTTTTGTTTTGTTTTTTTTGAGACGGAGTCTTGCCCTATCGCTTAGGCTGCAATGCAGTGGCACAATCTTGGCTCACTGCAACCTCTGCCTCCTGAGTTCAAGCAAGTCTCCTGCCTCAGCCTCCCTGGTAGCTGGGATTACAGGCGCGTGCCACCACGCCCAGCTAATTTTTGTATTTTTAGTAGAGATGAGGTTTCACCACATTGACCAGGCTGGTCTCCAACTCCTTACCTCAGGTGATCCACCTGCCTCAGCCTCCCAAAGTGCTGGGATTACAGGCACAAGCCACGCCTGGCCTATTGTTTTTTTAACTGAGAACTTTTGGAAAGGTTTCTAAAACTACTGACTTGATCTTAACCTTATTTATTAAGATTATTTGATATAAAAGTTATAAGCAAAGTCAATGATTTTTTTTTTTTTCAGATGGAGTCTCACTCTGTCGCCCAGGCTGGAATGTAGTGGCGCAATCTTGGCTCACTGCAACTTCCACTTCCTGGGTTCAGGCAATTCTCCTGCCTCAGCCTCCCTAGTAGCTGGGATTACAGGCACAGCCACCACGCCCAGCTAATTTTTGTATTTTTAGTAGAGACAGGGTTTTACCATGTTGGCCAGGTTGGTCTCGATCTCCTGACCTCATGATCCGCCTGCCTCCCAAAGTGCAGGGATTACAGACATGAGCCATGGTGCCCAGCCAAAAAGTGAGTGATTTTTAAATCTCATTTATACACACAGGAAAATGAATATGCTTCATCTGATAATTCGGTAAGATACAGCATTTAATGAAACCAGAGGAAATAGATCTGGCTCTTATAGGAATTTAGATTAGTTTTTTCATCCAAATTGAAATGAATTTTGTTTCTTCCTGGCAGTTGGTGAGCATTTTCAGAAATTCATCTCAGTAATGTCTATGAATATGTATAAAGTTCTTATTATGCTTTGCTATGACAAATTTTTGTAAATTTTTTTTTTTTTTTTAGACAAAGTCTCACTCTGTTGCCCAGATTGGAGTGCAGTGGCAGGATCTGGACTGGCTGCAACCTCTGCCTCCCAGGTTCAAGCAATTCTTTTGCCTCAGCCTCCTGAGTAGCTGGACTACAGGCACGTGCCACCATGCTAGGCTAATTTTTGTATTGTTAGTAGAGACAGGTTTCACCACGTTAGCCAGGCTGGTCTTGAACTCCTGACCTCAGGTGATCCACCCGCCTCGGCCTCCCAAAGTGCTGGGATTACAGGCATAGGCCACTGCACCCAACCTGGAGTTCATTTTAACATGACAACAATTTACAAAATTTGGGCTGCGAGTGGTGGCTCACACCTGTAATCCCAGAACTTTGGGAGGCTGAGACGGGTGGATCACCTGAGGTCAGGAGTTCAAGACAAGTCTGGTCAACATGGTGAAAACCCATCTCTACTAAAAATACAAAAATTAGCCAGGTGTAGTGGTGGACACCTGTCGTCCCAGCTACTCGGGAGGCTGAGACAGGAGAATAGCCTGAACACGGGAGGTGGAGGTTGCAATGAGCCAAGATTTCGCCGTTGTACTCCAGCCTGGGTGACAGAGCAAGATTCTATCTTGAATAATAATAATAATAATAGCATACTCTAACCCAGCAACCCACAGCACTTTAAAATGTAAGCAAGTTAAGTATCATTTATGGTTCATAAATAATAATAATAAATGTAAGCAAAGATGTAATTCATGTTGTTGTTGTAAGCTAAAAACATAAAATAATTATCAATACAAGAAAAACTGGTTAAATAATGGAATACATGTGCAGTGTGATACTGTGCAACCAGTAGAAATGATAAACATACACAAAAAGACATTTGATATTTCATTTCAGTGAAATTGATGTTATAAAATAGAATAATATGGCCCCATGATTATAAATTTAGTTATATTTACAGATGTACACAAAAAGTCTAGAAGGATATTCATGAAAATATTAACTGTGATTAGTTCTGGATGTTGGGATTACAAATTCCTTAATGTGTTGTAATTGTATGTATTTTAATTTTTTTACTATGAACATTTTACTTTTATAATTATCAAAAGAAATAAAAGATTTTTTTTTGTAAAGGACAACACCATAGTATTTCCTGAAAGGAGCAGTATTATTTAGCTACAAATTAAAGCTTTCATAGCTAATGACATAAAAACTAGTATACATAGATAAAGTACCTTAGAATTCAAAAGCAAAAGATAAAAACATTTCAAACAACTCTTAATATGCTAAAACAGAGAGATTAACACAAACCTTTCTTAGTTTAAGTAAATCTGAGAAGCAAACTGTGCTTAGAAGTTACAGCGTGGCCATCTTCAATTTATTTTCTGAGTTTGTTCCTTTGCAGGTATAGAGCAGATTCAGTTCAGTTCAGTGTAGTGAGTGAGTCATCCATCAACTAAAATCCATTTCCCTTTCTGCTCCTCCTTGCTTCTAAAACAGCACTGTCCAATAGAACTTTCTGCAACAATGGAAATATTCTATCTGTGCTATCCAATCAGGTAGCCAATAGCCACATATAGCTATTGAACACTTGAAATACGGTTTGTGTATCAGAGCAATTGAAGTTTTAATTTTAAATAATTTTAATAAAAATTTAAGGAGCTACACTTACCTAGTGGCTGCTTTACTGGACAGCACAGATAAAGAATGCTTCTAATATTCCTAATAACACACTGTAGTCTAGAAGACTAAAGTTATGAGCCCCAAATTAAGCTGAGTGAATGATTCCTCTATAATACAGAGATGTCAAATTTTAAATGACAGGAGGTGTTTGTGTGCTGTTTGTACTGTGACTTTTGCCATTGGGGGAACCCAATACAATGTCTTTGTTTTTATGTAGTAAACCATGCTTCTAGAACCAAAACAGTCTTTCTTATTAGATAATAGCTTCTTGGTCATTTGCCTTAATAGTTCGATTTCATAGATAAATCCTGATTCTCATGTCCTGTTATTAACAATTACATTGTATTTTAGGTCATTAAAGCTCTCTTCAGAGCTAGTGACCTGGCAGGTATGTGTTATCTGAATTACATATTACGTGTAACACATAAATTATTAATAAACTTGAAAACTGCTCAGCCTCAGTAGTCAGAGAATACACATTTAAGCGAACTAATTACTTTTTAACTCTCAAAATGCAAAAATTTCAAGATTTATAATACCTTCTTTTGGCAAAGTAGGGAGACACTGTTACTCTCATATTCTGTAGGTAAGAATATAAATGGATACAGCTATTTAAAAGGCAGTTTAAACCCATCAAAATTAGTCTAGCATTTCTGCTTGTGGATACTTGAAACATTCATTTAACATACGCACTCAAGAGACTCACTGCATGTGCTAGGATGTTCACATAGCACTGTTGGTAATTATACAAAATCAGCAACAATTTGAATGTCAGACAGAGGAATGGTTAACTATGGTACATCTATATTATTCAGAGAATAAAGAGCACTATGAACTAATAAGGAAAGGTCCCTAGGTCATGTTGTAAAGCAGGTTACAGAAAAATACATGTATCACATTTATCCTGTTAAAATCTGCATTTGATAAAAATATCTGATTAGTTAAAAATACTCTGACTGGGCATGGTGGATCATGTCTGTAATCCTAGCACTTTGGGAGGCCGAGACAACGTGGATCACCTGAAGTCAGGAGTTCAAGACCAGCCTGGCCAACATGGTGAAACCTATCTCTATTAAAAATATCAAAAATTAGCTGGGCATGGTGGCACATGCCTGTAATCCCAGCTACCCTGGGAGGCTAAGGCAGGAGAATTGCTTGAACCTAGGAGGCAGAGGTTGCAGTGAGCCAAGATAGTGCCACTGCAATCCAGCCTGGGTGACAGAGCAAGATCCTGTCTCAAGAAAATAAAATATACACACTACACACACACACACACACACACATATATATACATGTGTTTATATGCTTTTATATATATATACATGTGTATATATATATATACACATACATAATATGTGTGTGTGTATATATATATATATATAAAGCTAAAATAGATTAACACAAACTTTTCCTAGTTTAGATAAATCTGAGAAGCAAATCATGCTTAGGGGAAGTTATACCATGGACACCTCTAATTTGTTCTTTGAATTTGTCCCTTTGGGGGTGTAGAGCAGATTCAGTGCAGTTCAATACAGTGGATGAATTGGCCATCAAATTAAATCTGTTTCCCTTTCTGCTCATCCTATATAGAAAAAGGTCTGCAAAGATACACACCATACTGTTGTGACCACTGATGATGGTCATCACTGGGGGAAAACAGCAGGTTTGAAGTGAGAAGGTAAAAGGAGATTTTTTTTTTAAGGTGGGGTCTCACTCTGTCACCCAGGCTGGAGGGCAGTGGCATGATCATAGCTCACTATAACCTTGAACTCCCGGGTTCCAGTGATCCTCCCAACTCAGCCTCTGGAGTAGCTAGAACTACAGGCAAGCACCACTACACCTGGCTATTTTTTATAGAGTTCTTGAATGTTACCCAGGCTGTTCTCAAACTCCTAGGCTCAAGTAGTCCTTCCACCTTGGCCTCCCAAACTGCTGAGATTATAGGCCTGAGTCACTGCACCTGTCTGAGATTGTATCTTTTAACTTCTTGTTTGAATCTTTCTTAACCAAGAACACACTCATAATGCCAGGCATGGTGGCTCACACCTGTAATCCCCACACTTTGGGAGGCCGAGGCGGGCAGGTCACTTGAGGTCAGGAGTCCAAGACCATCCTGGCCAAATGGTGAAACCCAGTCTCTACAAAAAATATAAAAATTAGCCAAGCTTGGTGGTGGGCACCTGTTATCCCAGCTACTCAGGAGGCTGAGACAGGAGAATTGCTTGAACCTGGGAGGCAGAGGTTGCAGTGAGCCAAGATCGTGCCACTGCACTCCGGCCTGGGCAACAGAGCAAGACTCTATGTTAAAAAAAAAAGCGAGGTGTGGTGCTGTGCACTTGTAATCCCAGCTACTGGAGAGGCTTAGGTAGGAGACTCGCTTGAACTCAGGAGGCAAAGATTGCAATGAGCCAAGATTGGGCCACTACACTCTAGCCTGGGAGACAGAGCAAGACTCCATCTCAAAAAAAATAAATAAATAAATAACACTCATATGCCCACGTTCATACTTAAATTTAACTTTTTAAATAAATTTCTGATCAGTTTTTCTCAAAATACTAAAGTAGTAACTTTTCTCTCACCATATGTAAGTGTATATGCCCCTTTCAGGATACAGTAACATATTTAGATGAATGTTTAATAAATGTTGATAAAAGAAAAAATTATATTTCCTGTGTTCAGATGACTTAAAACTACCATTTCTAAAGCATAAAAAACCACAGTCTGAATTCTACAGAAGAAAAGGACACATGCTTCTCAGCTTTCAGGTGTGACATTTTAGCTTTTGCAAATAAATTCCTACCCACTCTTAGGGGAACCACGAGCCACACGAAGGATGACAGTCTGATCACAGATGAGAATCTGAAGTCTGGGTATATTGTGTGCACCAGAACGCCAGTGCCAGGCTCCTTGGGATCCTAGATATGGTGTCAGAATCTTAAACTAGCAGTCCAGAAAATCCTCAGTCTTCTTCTGTGAGATATTTCCACCGTTCATGATGTACCCCGCATAGATATTTGTTCCTGTCCTCCTATGATACTCTTATTTTTCAGTATTTGAGTAACACAGCATTGTGGGACCTATAGGGGAGACTGCAGGTTTCCAAGTCATTTTCTGTGTTTAAATTCTGGCCCCCCTCAGACAAGTACTTAATTCTTTAAGGGTTTCTTTAAGGGATTCTTTAAGATTACTCTAAGATGCAGAGTAGTATCTACCTTTCTGGGTGGTTAACAACATTATCAATAAAGTATGTAAAACACCTCAAACAGTAGTGGTCTATCTCCTCAAACAGTGATCTATTTTAAAGTGATTATCAGGAGTCTGATACACATATAAAAAAGTTTTTATTATCAGCATTGTACAGTTTTCATAGATTTTATCAAGCATTCTCCAAAATATATCCTCCAAGAGAGTAAGTCTGTTTTACAGGATACCATATGCCCAAGAAAGACCCAATCTCTAGGGGTTTTTTTGTTTTGTTTTTGTTTTTTTGAGACAGAGTGCCACTGTGTCGCCCAAGCTGGAGTGCAGTGATGCGATCTCAGCTCACTGCAACCTCTGCCTCCCGGGTTCAAGCAATTCTACTGCCTCAGCCTCCCAAGTAGCTGGAACTACAGGCGCACGCCACCATGCCCAGCTAACTTTTGTATTTTTATTTATTTATTTATTTATTTATTTTTGAAACGAAGTTTCACCCTGTTGCCCAGGCTGGAGGGCAATGGCGCAATCTCAGCTCACCACAGCCTCTGCCTCCCAGCTTCAAGCGATTCTCCTGCCTCAGCCTCTCAAGTAGCTGGGATTATAGGCATGTGCCACCATACTGGGCTAATTTTGTATTTTTAGTAGAGATGGGGTTTCTCCATGTTGGTCAGGCTGGTCTCAAACTCCCAACCTCAGGTGATCCGCCCGCCTTGGCCTCCCAAAGTGCTGGGATTAAAGGTGTGAGCCATGTCGCCTGGCCCCCATCCCTAGTTTTTACTACCCTTCTTTTCTCTCTTCTTCCCTTTGTACGTTCAGAAGCCCCTTCCTTAAATCCTAAGATCCTTTTGTAGGCAATCCTTGAAACTGATTAATTTAATGCTGTTTTGTCCTCTATATAAAATTGTTAGCCTTTGCTGAGACTTCTCTGTTTCTTCATAGAGTTTTCCTTTTTTTTTTTCTTCCTCCAGATGGCTCTTTTTATTAGTTGGCCTATAATAGGGGCAGGTCAGTTTGCTGGAGATAGAAAAATGTTGAAAAACACAGCAAACAAGACACAAGCTAAATAAGCAGCGATTGCTATCCAAAACCTTGGATCTTTCAGGAGTGCTTTATCAAAGCAGCTAAACACCGTGTAGCCGACGGACATTCCAGCAAATCCACCTGCAATGTGAGCTGCAAAAGACACCTTTGGAGAAAGGGGGGGAAAATGGAAATAAGTGAAGACAATGCTAATTGTGTATTTTAGTTGCATCTGTCTTACTCAAACACAAATACCATCACAGTCAAACAAGGGTCTTAAAGGTCTAGAGAACTAGGAGGTAAGGCAAAAGAGACACAAAACTTCATATGCACAGAGAGAAGGAGATACGCTGAAACATACAAAGCTTTAAAATGTCATTTTTCACCCATTCTCTGAGTACAAAAGACAGAGAAATTGTTCCTCATTCTTGATCATCACTGCATTTAAAATAATTCTATATAATGCCAACTAAGAGAATAGTTGAGTTTCCATGAGGGATCTCTGTAGCAGCATAATCTGATCCCATATACATGAGATGTCAGAATTAAAACACAAGTAATAACATACACACAAATACCCAAACGGAAACTACCCAATTCAAAGACAAATCCCAGCAAAACTGGAAATTTTTGTCAATTCTTTATTATACATTTAATTTCCCAAATTTTCATTGCTGTTTTCCAATCTGCTTGTTTTGTTTTGTTTTTTGAAATGGTATTTCCACTCTGTCACCCACACTGGGGTGCAGTGGCATGATCACAGCTCACTGCAGACTCGACCTCTGGGACTCAAGCAATCCTCCCATCTCAGCTCCCCAAGTAGCTGGGACTATAGGCACATGCCACCATGCCTGGCTAAACCAATCTGCTTTTTATGCTATGCGGACAGGAAAATCCATTCTCTCCTGTTTTGTAATAGCTACCAATATGGCAGGTGCAGTGAAGAAGAACCAGTGATCAGGGCTATGAGAGAGTTAAGCTGAAGGACAATTCAAAAGTCTGGTTTCCTTAAAAATTGTCTTCACTTCCAAATGGAAATTTGGTTGTCCTAAATCACAGCGTTGTAACCGCTATTTGGTAACCCTTTTTGACAGTAAACAAATTTCTCTTTTTAAAAAGAAAGAAACTGAACTCACCGGAGACCCATTTTCAGGAACAAAGAATCTTCTATAGAGAGCAAATCCCATGTCCAACACAACTAGAAGGAAAAACACCCCAATAAAGGCTCCGAATCTCCACAATAGTACACCAAATGGTTTTGGTTCCCCCTCTAATCATAATAATAGCTATCATTTATTGAGACTTACTGTGCTCCAGGTGCTGTTCTAAAAGCTCTTTTAGGCCGGGCGTGGTGGCTCACGCCTGTAATCCAAGCACTTTGGAGGCCAAGGTGGGTGGATCACCTGAGGTCGGGAGTTCAAGACCAGCCTGACCAACATGGTGAAACCCCGACTTAAATAAATAAATAAATAAAATAAACAAATAAATAAATAAAAGCTCTTTTAAGTCCTTAATCCTCATGATGACCTTATGAAGTAGGAGCTATCATTATCCCATTTTACGGATTTATTCATCCAACAAGCATTCATTGTCCTCTATGTGTCAGGCATATTCTAGGTGGTAGACAGGCAGCAGTGGACAGATCTGACAGCCCTGCCTCGTGGAGCTGACAAACTGTTGGGGGTAGGGGGATTGGCAGGGAGGCAAACAAATAAGTAAAACAGTAGGTCAAATGCTGCTAAGTGCTATGGAGAAAATACAAAGAGAGAAAGAACTGAGGATGCCAGATATTGCATGTGATTTTCAATAGGGGTGTCAAGGACAATCTCTCTGAGAATATGACACTGGACAGAGGTAAGGATACAAGTCATGCTGCTATTGGACACAAGAGTGTTTCAGAGAGAGGGGAAAAGTCCCTAAGCAGGAATGTGCCTGGTGTGTTTGAGGAATACCAAAGGAGTCGAGCTGGCTGGATCAGCGGTTTTCACAGTGGTTTTTACCAAGACCAGCAGCATCAGCTTCACCTGGAAACTTACTAGACATGAAAACTCTTAGACCCACCCCAGACCTATTGAACCAGAAACGTTGAGGGTGGGACTCAGCTTTCTATGGAGTTAGGTCTTTTTGTTTTCAGAAGGTGAGTTGTACACTCCTTAGCAGATTCCAACTTCCATGGCTGTGTTTTCCAACCACCAACTGTGGTCAAGTTGTTGTTTCCAACAACTTCTTTGTTTTAACAAGACCTCCAGGTGATTCTGGACTAGAGTTAGGAATAAGATATGGGTGATGAGATCAGACAAGTAGCAGGGGACAGATTATGTAGGGTCTATATGGACCATTGTAAGGACTTCAACTTTGAATCTGAGTGACAGGAAGTCTTTGAAAGCTCTTGAGCACAGGAGTGACATGATACATTTTCTTTGTTTCCTTGTTTGAGACAGACTCAACTCTGTCACCCAGGCTGGAGTGCAGTAGTGTGATCTCGGCTCACTGCAACCTCTGCCTCCCAGGTTCAAGCGATTTTCAAGCCTCAGCCTCCTGATTAGCTGGGATTACAGGTAGGCACCACCACACCTGGCTAATTTTTATATTTTTAGGTAGACAGAGTTTCATCATGTGGCCAGGCTGGTCTCCAACTCTCAAACTCCTGACCTCAGGTGATCCACCCACCTAAGCTTCCCCGAGTGTTGGGATTATAGGCTTGAGTGACCACGCTGATGGTTTTTAAAAGATCATTCTAGATGCAGTATAGGAAACAGACTACAAGGAAGCAAAACAGGAACTGGAAGAGCAGCTGGAAAAGTACTATCATAACAATCGAAGTGAAGAAGGATGGTGACATTTTATACACAAAGAAGCCAAGACACCAAGGCTCCACTCTCAGCCACCATGCTAATTGCCTGTAATTACCATCAGGAATTGTGAAGGTGTCAGTCCATGAAAGGAAATGATTCCATATTCTCCAATAAAACTGTGAGAGCCAGAAGTTAGGTAGTCTTCAAGTCAGTCAGATCTGTGCTACAAAGGAGCTTCCAGTTTCTTGGCCTAGAAGAACTCTGCCCTATATGTTAGTGCTTGGAAACATCTCTTGGAGATACCACATTCCTCACCCATCCCCTAATTCCCTGTGCTCTACTTAGTGAGCCACTGTGTCCTAGGAGATGAAAAGACCTAGTCCTTGCCTTTGGGAAAATAGCATCAGGACATGTGTTCTGACTAGATTCCCTTTCAATACTGTATTGACTGATGTTGAAGTCACTGGACGGAAATTGAGGTCGAGGAAGTATTCAATATTCCTTTAATTGTAAATGACTATTACACAAAGTGCTAGATTAATGAGGCTATATCATATTTTCAATCATCATTTGCATTTCCTGGTCCACATAAATAACATGCCCATGGGACTAGGAAAGTATTTTTAAAAAACACTGCCTTGACTGGGCGTGGCAGCTCACACCTGTAATTCCAGCATTTTGTGAGGCGGAGGCAGACGGATCACGAGGTCAGGGGTTCGAGACCAGCCTGGTCAACATGGTGAAACCCCATCTCTACTAAAAATACAAAAGTTAGCCAGGCGTGGTGGCGGGTACCTGCAATCCCAGCTACTCAGGAGGCTGAAGCAGGAGAATCGCTTGAACCCGGGTGGCAGAGGTTGCAGTGAGCCGAGATCGCGCCATTGCACTCCAGCCTGGGCCACAAGAACCAAACTCCATCTCAAACAAACAAACAAAAAACCTGCCACATAACTGGAAACATTTACTTTGGTTTAGTCTTCCACAATTGGAGACCTCCTCTCAGAAAGTCTTTGTAACTATTAGTATGTTAATTTCTCCAATGGGTTTCTCTCCATCTTACCCCCTTCCTATATCTGAGTTTGGCTCTTTCCTCTTTCTGCTTCCTAGGTCACTTTTCTTCTGGGTTACTGCAGCCTCTAAACTGAGAGATGTCTTCCCACCTGAAAAGCAGCCCTTATTCCAAGAAGCCAAACCACTGTCCTCATTAAAAATTTGACATTTACTTTAAAAAAGTTCCCTTCATATGGATTTCTTTCTTTTTTTAAGACAACCTCACTCTGCCACCCAGACTAGAGTACAGTGGCTCACTGCAGCCTCAACCTCCCAGGCTCAAGCAAATTCTCCCACCTCAGCCGCCTAAGTAACCGGAACCACAGGCCCACACCACAACACCTGGCCAATTTTTCTGTAGAGACAGAGTCTCCCTATGTTGCCCAGGCTGGTCTCGAACATAATGCTTGATGAAGGAATGTTTTTTAGGCCAATTGCCATTCACAATTAAGAATATTTACCACTTGGCTGGGTGAGGTGGCTGACACCTGCAATCCCATCACTTTGGGAAGCTGAGGTGAGTGGATCACCTGAGGTCAAGGAGTTCAGACCAGTCTGACCAATATGGTGAAATCCCATCTCTACTAAAAATACAAAAATTAGCCAGGCCTCATGGCCTGTGCCTGTAGACAGGAGAGGCTGAGACAGGAGAATTGCTTGAACCCGAGAGGCGAAGGTTGCAGTGAGCCAAGATCGCGCCACTGCACTCCACCCTGGGTAACAGAGCGAGACTCCGTCTCAAAAAAAAAAAAAGTGAATTATTTTATTTCAGAGTGAAATATTAGTGTTCTTACAATTAAATGGTCAATAAACTAAAGAGTCCCTTGTCAACAGACATAGTTGCCTCTGTTCCTGTAATGGAAATAATTGAACCCTTGATACAAATTGCAAAATCCTGTTTTCTTACTATGTGGACAGCCAGCATCTTAGGCTTTATCAGGTATAACCTCTGCCTTGGCTTTCAGGTCTGACCCCAGGGTCTGTCATTCTTCTGCAGCCCTCCAAGTGGAGGAACTTCAACTGGAGCAGGTCCGTCAACTCCAGTTACCACCCCCACCTTTGCTCCTGTTTTCTTCTATGCTCTACAGCCTGCTGTCATCTGGAATCTGCCTTTACTCTCAGTCTCAGCTGCACTTCCATCCACTCTCCAGACAGCATTCTTACTAACCTCCCTTAGCATGTAATTCTAGAATTCTTGGAGATTTCAAAAGCCACATTAGTCACCCTCCTAGTCTGGGCTTCTTGAACAATTACCCCCGACCCCCCAACTCTCTCTCTTTAATCCTCAACTGTCACTCAATACTTATATCCTGGATCTGTTTTGTTTTGTTTTGTTCTGTTTGTTTTTGTGATGGAGTCTTGCTCTGTTGCCAGGCTGGAGTGCAGTGGCACGATCTAGGCTCACTACAACCTCCACCTCCTGGGTTCAAGCGATTCCCCTGCCTCAGCCTCCCAAGTAACTGGGACTACAGGTGCGCACCACCACACCCGACTAGGTTTTGTATTTCAGTAGAGACTGGGTTTCACCATGTTGGCCAGGATGGTGTCAATATCCTGACCTCGTGATCCGCCCTCCTGAGCCTCCCAAAAGTGCTGGGATTACAGATGTGAGCCACCGTGCCCAGCCAGTTTTTTTTTTTAATCTGAAAATTTAGAAATTGAGGAAGAAAGAGATTCTATCAGTGGTTTCCAAGTTTTTCCATTGCAGACAAAATCACATACAGCTCCCAATATATGAAAAAGTCCAGTATATAAAACCTAAGAGAAGCTATCGTGGTTCCAGTAGTGGGGGGTGCCTGAGGCTCTATCCTCTTGGCTTCCCCCACTCCATAATGATACAAAAAGCAAAAATACATCACATAGGCATGTCTAAGAACCACCCGTGAGAGTCTGTAGAACTCTTGTTTACTTCTTTCTGCTTAGTGCTGTGAAGCGGACAATTTTTTCTAACTGTAGGACAGCAGTCATTCTCCATGTTAGGGTTTGGGAAAGGAGGAAAGGCCTTCTGAAGGCTAAACCAATAAAATTGTGAAAATATTTTGAAAGTTGATTATGCAAAATATGTCATTCTTGTCATACCCAACTAAATCAGAGTCGAGGGGCCAGGGGACAAAAGCACTCAGGCACATAGCACTGCTCCAACAATTGAATTCTCCATCAGCCCAGCTGCTGAAGCTACTCTAACCATAAGACTAGTTTCACCTAATAGCTGCTGAAACAAACTGAGTCTAAGAATCAGGTCTAAACAACACAAGTCTAAGACTGGTTCTCCCCTCTACCATCACTCACCAACCAGCTCCCAAAGGTGTCTCTAGTGCCAATGAGCTCACTTTCAAAATAACATTCACATCTC
Source organism: Ateles fusciceps (assembly GCA_036589455.1). Lineage (NCBI taxonomy): Eukaryota > Metazoa > Chordata > Mammalia > Primates > Atelidae > Ateles > Ateles fusciceps. The sequence goes on from JAZHEH010000733.1 coordinate 10,428,516, forward strand.
TCTTTCTAAGGAAACCCCCAGCCTTTTCTTTTGTTCTTCAGACATACCGTGGACCTCCCAGGTTTGTGTGTATGCCCCAAATTGCAATCCTGTGATTCCCAAATAAAATGTTTAGACATTCGTCTCTGTATTTCATTTTGACTTTGACAGTATGATGTGTTCACAAAACACACTTACTGATAAGGATGATGATCAGCAGTCTGAAAATTCCAAATGCAGGAATCATTTCTTGAAAATTCTTGCAAAGAGATAAATAATAATCATATAAGCTATCAGTGGGCAAATGAAACCTCAAGTCTACTCTCTCTTCATCTGCTCTTCATTTGAAATAATCTTCCAGTGTCAAATATTTGCAAAACAAAGCATGAGTGTCACAGCCGAGTTTTCAAATGTATTTGGGAAGTACAGTGCACTTTGGAGAATAAAATGACAAGATATTTAGTTTCATGATATAAATGACACAATTTTGCTAGCCAGAGATAATCTAAATAAAAGTAATATAAAATCAACACTTAACATGTCAATAAATAAATAGATAAATGCTGTTAAACTAAGTTTGATGAAATATTCCTAAGATTTTTGGTCAATATTCATTTGATATTTCTTCATCCTCTTTCCCAGTAGTATTTAGCAAAGACTTAACTAAGATTTGAGTCTTATCTTAATTTTTTGAAGTAATTTCAAAAATATTGAAAATATTGCTCAAAAATTATTGCAGAGTCTTTTTGGGGGAGGGTGTTGGGGGCGTCTGCAGGGGGAGGTAGAAGACAGGGTCTCACTGTGTCATGCAGGTTGGAGTGCAGCCTCCAACTCACTGCAGCCTCGAACTCCTGGGCTCAAGCCCTCCTCCGATCTCAGACTCCTGAGTAGCTGGGACTACGGGTGCATACCAGCACACCTGGCTCGCTGTTGGATTATAGCTTTGGATCCCTTATATGTCACTACAAACTGCTGAGTCAGACATTTCTACTATAATTTATTGAATTACTTGTCCCTTCCCTTTCAAATTAGTAAGTCTCTTCCCAAGGAGTAAAGATGCTGAAATAGGCATGTTTATTCAAAATCAATTATTTTCAAACTCTTGTGACCATGACCCACAAAAAGAAATAACTTACATAACAACCTAGTACACACATAAATCAAACAATAACGCTGGCTTTTTTTTTCTTGGGTTCAGTTTTTGGCCACAGTTCCTTAAAGTGAGTCTACAACCACTAATGGGTTGCATTCCAAAGTTGAAAAAACCGCTTTTCTAAGTGATTTCTATATTTGGAACGGTTTTATAATTGCTTTATACTTTTCTTCCTAGAAATTTTTTTTTTTTTTTGAGACCGAGTCTCACTCTATTGCCAGGCTGGAGTGCAGTGGCGTGATCTCAGCTCACTGCAACCTCCACCTCCCGGATTCAAGCAATTCTGTCTCAGCCTACTGAGTAGCTGGGATTATAGGTGTGTGCCACCACGCCCAGCTAATTTTGCATTTTTAGTAGAGATGGGGTTTCACCATGTTGGCCAGGATTGTCTCAATCTCTTGACTTCGTGATCCGCCCGCCTCAGCCTCCCAAAGTGCTGGGATTACAGGCATGAGCCACCTTGCCTGGCCTCTTTCTAGACTTTTTTGTTTTGAGATGCAGTTTCACTCTTGCTGCACCTCACTCAAGTTGGAGTGCAATGGTGCAATCTCGGCTCTCTACAACCTCAGCTCACTGCAACCTCCGCCTCCCAGGTTCAAGCAATTCTCCTGCCTCAGCCTCCGGAGTAGCTGGGATTACAAGTGCACACCACCATGCTCAGCTAATTTTTTGTATTTGTAGTAGAAACAGGGTTTCACCATGTTAGCCAGGCTGGTCTCAAACTCCTGACCTCAGGTGATCCACCCACCTCGGCCTCCCAAAGTGCTGGGATTACAGGCTTGAGCCACTGCATCTGGCCCCTAGAATATTTTTAAAGCATACCTATGGTTCCCAAGGAAAAAAAAAGCATACCTAAATGGCAGAAGGACTAATAACTAGTCAGGATTTTTTAACCTGTTTTTAAAGGTGATTGGCATTCTTACACATTATCATGGGAGTGCAAGACTATATGATAACTTTGGAGGGCAATTTTTTTTTTTTTTTGAGACAGAGTCTCGCTCTGTTACCCAGACTGGAGTGCAGTGGCTCAGTCTTGGCTCACTACAACCTCCGTCTCCTGGGCTCAAGCAATTCTCCTGCCTTAGCCTCCCAAGTAGCTGGGACTACAGGCACATCCCACCACACCTGGCTAATTTTTGTATCTTTAGTAGAGAGAGGGTTTCACCATGTTGGCCAGGATGGTCTCCATCTCTTGACCTCATAATCCGCCCACCTCGGCCTCCCAAAGTGCTGGGATTACAGGCATGAGCCACCATGCCCAACCTAGAAATTTATCCTACAAAAAGAAAATTACACAAATGCAATAAGATTAATGTAAAAGAGCATTTCTTATAGCATTACATGTAAACATGAAAAGCAGGAATCACCCCCCACATTTTTTCAATGACAGATTCATTAAATAAATCATGGAGCATCTATATAGAGGATGCTAGGGAGCATCTGCTAAGCAGGGAGGATTTCTAAGCAATGACACGGGTAGATGGTCAGGGTGCTCTATGATAAAATGCAGAACAACATAAAGGTGATGTCATTTTTATAATATTAACGTAGGTAGGATTTTGAATACATGTGGGAAAGGTTGGGGCTGCTCTGCCTACGAAGTAGCCATTCTTTTATTCCTTTACTTTCTTAATAAACGTGCTTTCCTTTAAGAAAACAAAAGGCCTAAAAAAATATATATATAAAAAACTGTCAACAACCTCTTTCACCACCCACCCATTAACAAATATATATTGAGGACCTTAACTTTCTATTTTTTTATTTAAAATGTTATATAGTACTCATCACTTCTGAAATCAGAAAAAAATGATAAAAATATGAAAGGAAGCTAGGTGTAGCAGCTCATGCCTGTAATACCAGCACTTTGGGAGGCCAACATGGGCAGATCACTTGAGCCTGGGCAACATGGCGAAACCCTGGCTCTACAAACAATACAAACATTAGTCAGGCATGGCAGCCCATGCCTGTAGTCTCAGCTATTCAGGAGGTTGAGGTGGGAGGATTACTTGAACCCAGGAGGCGGAAGTGCAGTGCCTCGGTATTACACCACTGCACTCCAGCCTGGGCAATGGTGCAATACTCTGTCTCAAAAAAAAAAAGAAAGAAAGAAAAGAAAGGGGCCAGGTGCAGTGGCTCATGCCTGTAATCCCAACACATTGGGAGGCCGAGGCAGGCAGATCATGAGGTCAGGAGTTGGAGGCCAGCCTGACCAACATGTATTTCTGTCTCTACTAAAAATACAAAAATTAGCTGGGCATGGTGGCACACGCCTGTAGTCCCAGCTACTCGGGAGGCTGAGGCAGGAGAATCTCTTGAACATGGGAGGCAGAGGTTGCAGTGAGCCGAGATTGCACCACTGCACTCCAGCCTGGGTGACAGAGCGAGACTCCATCTCAAAAAAAAAAAAAAAAAAGAAAAGAAAAGAAAATCGCATTGCCATACAATTCTCAGAAAAATGAGTGTTCAGTAAATATTGATAAATGAAGATTCATTGAACGAAAGAACAGTTACTGTTTTCTGTTTTTTTAAGAGACCCATGGACTCCATCCCCCTGGTTCTTACCACCAGAACATTCATAAAATAGCCTCCCATCAGAGCATAGACTCCTCCTGAAGCTCCCACAAGGTATCTGAGTGGGTCAAAGATGGAGCTGGCAAGGGACCCTAAAGAAATAAAACACAAAGGATCAGACATGACTATAGGGATCAGGAAAGATAAATCTTTCTAATCTAAGGTAGACATTTGGGAAGTTTGGTCTATTATCATATTAGCAAGCAACAGATCTATTTTGCCCGTTTCATATAGCTGTATATGCTAACTACCACAGTGTTTCTGAAAACATTGAATGTTCATTAGAACAGATACATAACAGTGACAATGGCAGAATTGTCTGGAGCCAGAATTACCAGCAGTATGACTTGAGGAAGTTACTTAACTCCTCTGTGTCTGTTTCCCTACCTGCAAAATGGGGCTATTAATAGACCTTAACTTAATGGATTGCCAGGGTAAGTAAATGAGTTGATGTATGTTCGTGCTTAGAACACTGCCTGACGTGTGTTATATATTTGTTAGCTATTAGGTTGGTGCAAAAGTAATTGTGGTTTTGCCATTACTTTTAAGGGCAAAAACTGCAATTATTTTTGCATCAACCTAATATTATTATAAAATATCCTCTGTTTAGTCAAAATACCTGAGACAATCCAATACTTTATTATCTGATGGCTATCTTTCTCAATGAGCTATAATGTGGCCTCAGAATCCTTCTCAACATACCATCTAGTCAGATTCCCCAAGCAAGATGAATCCTATTTGCTAACCTAATCCTAGATTTACTGGACCAAAACAAGGCTTTACAAACCACCTTATGCTAAGACTAAAATATTCCCTCTATACCACTTAGTTCTAGTACTTGGGCTATTCCTGTCAAGTCCCTCCTTCATTTCCTTAGTGTATAATACAATACAGTACCTACTTTATGCAAGAAAAAGTCTCTGTCCTTAGTAATTTTACAAAAAGATGAGCAAACAACTATTATAAATGCAGAATATAACAACTACTATGACAAAAATAAATTTATTGTAGAAGTACTTAGGAAGGAGTGACTTTCTCAACAGAAGGGTGGGGTCCTTGCTACTCCGAGGAGGAGGAGACAGCATTTTGATTAAACTTTGAAGAATCTTCAAGATTGGCCAGACATAGTGGCTCACTCCTGTAATCCCAGCACTTTCTGAGGCCCAGGCAGGAGGATTGCTTGAGGCCAGGAAGCCAGGAGTCTGAGATCAACCTAGTCCACAGAGTGAGACCTGTCTCCAAAAATATAAGAAAAATATTAGCCAAGCATGGTGGTACATGCCTGTGGTCCTAGCTGCTCAAGAGGCTAAGCTGGTAGGATCACTTGAGCCCAGGAGTTTGAGGCTGCAGTGAACTATGATCATGCCACTGCATTCCAGCCTGGGTGACAGAGCAAGACCTCCCCCACCTCCTTTCCACCCCCCACATACAAAAGGATTGGACAAGAAAAACAAAAGAGAAGAAGGTATTCAGGACTTAGAGAACTGGAAAAGCAATGGTATGGAAAAAGGTATATGGATAACTGAAGATCAGTGAGAAGTAGTCCCGTAGGCTGAGCACGGTGGCTCATGCCTGTAATCCTAGCACTTTGGGAGGCCAAGGCAGGTGGATTGCCTGAGCTCAGGAGTTCAAGACCAGGCTGGGCAACATGGTAAGCCCCATCTCTACTAAAAACACAAAAATTAGCCAGGAATGGTGGCAGGCACCTGTAATCCCAGCTACTGGGGAGGCTCAGGCAGGAGAATCACTTGAACCCAGGAGGCAGAGGTTGCAGTGAGCTGAGATCATGCCACTACACTCCAGCCTGGGTGACAGGAGTGAGACTCCATCTCAAAAACAATAAAAAATACAAAAAATTAGCCAGGGGTGGTGGCATATGCCTGTAATCCCAACTACTGGGGAGGCTAAGGCACAAAAATCACTTGAACCCAGAAGGCAGAGATTGCAGTGAGTCAAAATCACACCACTGCACTCCACCCAGGTGACAGAATGAGACTCTGTCTCAAAAGAAAAGAATTAATCCAGAGCAGCTTAGAGCATCAATTCTCAAATGCTAACCTATAGCCTAGGGCTGGGGTGATTGCATCATAATCATATGATAAATTTATTTTTTAAAATAGATACAAATGTCTACTTCTGACCATGGTAAGGTAACAAGAAAAGGATTTGCTGTCTCACGCGAAAAAGCCAACGGCACTGGACAATATATATGAAAGAATGGTCTTCAAGATACTAGATATCCGAAAACAAAACCAGTAAACCATTTAGAGACAGGGAATCAGTTATAAATAGATTGAATCAGTTATCAATAGCGTTATCAATGGAGTTATCTGATTGCTGACATACTACCTTGAGGGAGATTACAGAATACAATGCATGAAGCAGGAACCCAGGCAGATCTCAGCAAACTTTAAGTTGATGAGTTGAAGTTTAGAGTCCAGATAGATCTGGACCGACAGAGTTTATAAGACATGGTACCAGAGAATAGATTGCTGCACACAGAACACTCCAGAAAGGAGCATGGGAGGAAATTACCCAAGCCAAGAAGAGAACCACCAAAAATGAAATGGGAAGACTACCTGTTGCTTACACAGCACCAGAGAGCCTAAGTAACTTTCTGTTCTGGAAAACTCTTTTGTTTCCACACATCATAAGTCTGGGCATTTATTACACGTAAGTTACACCTCAACCTTAAAATGTATCACTGCAAAGGGGCAGAGCTCCACCACTACTTACTCACTTTCCTTGAAACAGAAGTTCAAGTATGAAGTAATCTTCTGTGACTAAGCTTATTTCCCCCGCCTTTCTGATTTCCAGGAATGATCCTTGTTCTGAACGGGATTTGAGGTGATGTAGGAAACTGCTCTCAATACATAATTTTTTTTTTTTTGAGACAAAGTCTTGCCCATGCTGGAGCGCAGTGCCGAAATCTCGGCTCAGCCTCCTGAGTAGCTGGGACTATAGACGCGTACCACCACGCCTGGCTAATTATTTTTTTTTTTTTTTTTTTTTTTTAGCAGAGATGGCATTTCACCGTATTAGCCAAGATGGTCTCAATCTCCTGACCTCGTGATCCGCCCACCTCAGCCTCCGAAAGTGCTGATCAGAGGCATGAGCCACTGCCCCCAGCCTCAATACAGAATTTTTAAGTTGGTGAAGAAATTGGAAAGAAGGGAAATCACAGTAGGAAAATCAAGTGTCATCGGAATGAAGTTAGCATGCAAAGGAAGTGCAGCAAGGCCCAGGCAACCCCAGAGAAGGGACTCAGACAGCAGACTCTGGCCCTTCCAGTTCTCCTCTGGGTCTACCCCAGTCCTGCAAGCTCATGGCCAGGGTGATAATGATGGGGGCAACACCACGGTCCTCACTGCCCTTCCTAGGGCAGGAGTGCGCTAAAGACTGATAAGCCAAATCCAGGGCCACCCTCCGCTGCTTATGTGCCCTGCGACTTTTCTCTAGGTCCTCTCCTGTAAGCAATGTGGGAGTGTGTATTGGAAAACGTCATAACTAATGGGGCATTGCTTAGAGGACACAAAAGGGTGCAGTCATGGGAATAATTAGCATCTTACCAAAAAGAACTAAACTGCTTTCGAGTAACATAACTAAGTTACAGAACAAATCTAAAAAGTATTTATGGCTGGGCACAGTGGCTCATGCCTGTAATCCCAGCACTTTGGAAAGCCAAAGCAGGCAAATCACTTGAGATCAGCAGTTTGAGACCAGCCTGGCCAACACGGTGAAACCCTATCTCTACTAAAATACAAAAAAACTAGCCAGGCGTGGTGGCGAGCACCTGTAATCGCAGCTACCAGGGAGGCTGAGGCAGGAGAATTGCTTGAACCCAGGTGGCAGGGGTTGTAATAAGCCGACATCACACCATTGCACTCTAGCCTGGGTGACAGAGTGAGAATCCGTAAAAAAAAAAAAAAAAAAAAAAAAAAAATAGGACTTAATATTTTGCCTAAAATTAAAGGAACAGGAACTTCTGGTGGAGATGTAAAATGGCATCACTTCGCTACCATACGGCCTGACAATTCCATTCCTAGGTATATACCCAAGAGAAATGAAACCACATAGCCACAAGAAATCTTGTAAACAAAAAATCTTTTTTAAAAGATCTTGTAAACAGATGTTCATAACCATGTTATAAATAATAGCCAAAAAGCAGAAACAACCCAAATGTCCAACAACTGACAAACGGATGAAGAAAATGTCATCTATCCACAAAATGGAATATTGTCTAGCCATAAAAAGGAATAAAGTATGAAACATGCTACAACATGGATGAACATTGAAAACATTATGCTAAGTGAAAAAAGACACAAAAGACCACATTATGACTCCATTTACATGAACTGTGCAGACTGGGCAAATCTATAGAGACAGAGGTAGGTTAGGGGTTGCCTAGAACTGGAGCAGGGTTGTAGGGTGTGGAATGGGAGATGACTGTTAATGGAGACATTGTTTCTCTGGAGGGTAAAAATATCCTAAAATTAGATTGTGACGATGGGTGCATAACCTTGTAAATCAACTAAATATTGAATGCTACACTTTAAATGGGTGCATTGTATGATATCTGATTATATCTCAGTGAAGCCGTCAAAAAAGTTTGTCAATTTCTTAAAAGTTAAACATACTCTACCATTGGATCAAGCCATTCCATTCTTAGGTATTTCCCCCAAGAGAAATGAAAACATTTGCCCACACAAGGGCTTGTACACAAATGTTCGTAGAAGCTTCATCTGTAACAGCCTCCAACTGGAAACAACTCAAATTTCTACCACCGGGAGAATGGATAAATACAGTGTGGTATATCCCCCACAATCAAATTCTTCTCACCAATTAAATGAATCAACTCTTGATACACACCATAACATGGATACATCTCAAAATAATTATCCTGAGTGAAAGAAGCCAGACAATAAAGAGTACATACTGTAAGGCCCGTTGCCTCGCTGGGAGCTCGGGCACGTCCATCCCTCTCCGCGCCTGGAAACGCCGCACCAGGATCTGCACTCAACACTAACCTCTGCACTCGACACCCGCCTCTGCACTCGACACCCGCCTCTGCACTCGGCACCTAGCTCTACACACAGCCCTCCGGACAGCCCCAGCTGATGCAACCCTGGCCGGCTCTTGCACCAGAAAAACCCGCCCCACAACCTACCCACCAATAACAGCCCGCCCCGTCTCCATCCCACTCCCCCGCAGCCAATTAGAACACCCGGCCACGCCTTACTCTCCCAAAGCTATAAAAACCCCTCGTCCAGGGACACCAGAGAGACTTCTCTGGCTCCCCCTTCCCCGGACTATAGAACCTCGGCCGGGAGCTTAATTGGCGTTTAATTTTCCAAGGCTGGTCTCAGTTTCCTCATTTTTAAACTCAGCAATGACCCTTACACATACTCTACTTATATAAAATTCTGGAAAATACGAACTAATCTATAATGACAGAAAATAGATCAATAGTTGAGGGGGGAAGGTAGTGGAGGGTAGGAGATGGAGGGATTCCAAAGAGTCACATGGAAACTTTTTGGGGGTCAAGGATTATGGTGTTACCGTTTCATGGTTATATGCACATGTCAAAACTTATTAAATTGTGTACTTTAAATGTGTACACTTTATTATACATCTACAGTTTAGTGTACATATGTCAGTAAACAGAAAAAAAATGCAGATCCCAAGGCCATATCACCAGAGATTCTGATTCAGTAGACCAGGGTGGGATCTGATAGCAATAGTTGTGACAAGGTCTCCAGGAGATTCTGATCATCAGTCAGATTGGGGAATAGTGGGCTGGAGTGCAGACCAGCACGCCTCAATCTTTCATGTGCGTTCAGATCACCTGTGCATTGCTAAAACGGCAAATTCTGATTAGTAGGTTGGGTGTGGAATCCAATATTCTGCATTTTAACATACTCTCAGGTGATACCGATGCTGCTAATCAGTAGACCACACTTTGCCAGAAGCAAGAGTGAGAAAATCAGAATTATATATGAAGGAATCTAGAAAAAAAGCAAAGGCCGGGCACAGTGGCTCATGCCTGTAATCCCAGCAGTTTGGGAGGCCACAGTGGGCAGATCACCCGAGGTCAGGAGTTCAAGACTAGCCTGACCAACATGGTGAAACTACACCTCTACTAAAAAAACAAAAGTAGCTAGATGTGGTAGCACATGCGGTAATCCCAGCTACTCGGGAGACTGAGGCAGGAGAATCACTTGAACCCGGGAGGTGGAGGTTGCAGTGAGCTGAGATTGTGCCACTACACTCCACCCTGGGTGACAGAGTGAAACTCTGTCTCAAAAAGAAAAGCAAGAAAGGCAATGAGGTCAGGTTGTAGAGGGTAATGAAGAGCATCTTTGGATATTTTGGCTTTTTTTTTTTTTTGCCACTGTAAACTTTTCAGGTGTTTCAGGACGGTGACCCAGGCAGCAGTGTGAAGGACAGAATGAAAGGACAAGGGGATACCTGCCAAGAAGCTGTTGCAAAAATAGGTAGAGGATGTGAACAGGTTGTTCACTTTTGCTCTGTGCTCTGAAACTGGGGCAGGGCTAAATACCACAGGTTGAAATCAAGCTGTCGGGGAATCAGGGGGAGTAGATGCTGGAGCCAGGCAAGGCCTGGCCATTGAAAAGTCTTTCAAGGGCAGAAAAACTGGGTGTGTGCAGAAATAGATGAAGGTGGAAAACCAGGATCCAAATAAGCAGAAGGGAAGTAAGATGGGAAGCTACTTCACTAAGACTTGCCAGTTCCATCTGTTTGACATGTCTCATGACTGCGTCTTGCTCTCAATCCCCACTGCCGCTGTTCCCTGCAAGATCACAGGCCCTCACTGGGACCCTCGGTTCTAGAAGGATGGTACTTGTTCGATCAGTAAAATAATTTTGGGGATTGTTTTATATCCCACTATAATGGGTTGAATTATGTCCCCCCCAAAAGATATGTTAGAATCTTTAAAGGATGAGGCATAATGATTAAATAATATTTTTTTATTTTTTGCTTTTTAGATACAGAGTCTCATTCTGTTGCCCAGGCTGGAGTGCAGTGGCACGATCTTGGCTCACTGCAACCTCCGCCTTCCAGGTTCAAGTGATTCTCCTGTTTCAGCCTCCGAGTAGTTGGGATTATAGGTGCCCACCACCATGCCCCCACACCCAGCTAATTTTTGTATTTTTAGTAGAGGTGGTGATTCACCATGATGGCCAGGCTGGTCCCGAACTCCTGACCTCAGGTGATCTACCCGCCTCAGCCTCCCAAAGTGCTGGGATTACAGGCGTGAGCCACTGAGTCTGGCCTGATTAAATAATATTTTAAATTATTTTTACTTTATTCATGGTATAAAAAATATTTTAATGAGTAGTACATTAAATAAACTTCATTATTTTAAAAAATCTTCGTTAAATATTATGACACAGAAATACAAAGATGTAAGCCAGGCACTGTGGCATGTGCCTCTAGTCCCAGCTATTTGGGAGGCTGAGGCAGGAGGACTGCTTGAGCCCAGGAGTTAGAGACCAGCCTGGGAAACATAGCAAGACCCCCATCTCTATAAATTAATTCATTAATATAAAATGCAGAGATGTAATTTTACAATCAGTTTTGGGGGCTTTTTTTTTTCTTGAGACAAAGTCTCACTCCGTTGCCCAGGCTGGATTGCAGAGGCGCTGTCTTGGCTCACTACAACATCCACCCGCCAGGCTCAAGCAATTCTCATGCCTCAGCCTTCCAAATAGCTGGGATTACAGGTGCATACCACACCTGGCTAATATTTGTATTTTTTGCAGAGACAAAAATGGGGTTTCACTACATTGGCCAGGCTAGTCTCAAACTCCTGGCCTCAAGTGATCCACCAATGTTGGCCTCCCAAAGTGCTGAGATTACAGGAATGAACCACCGCACCCAGCCAAATTCAATTATTTTCTATAGAAAATTTGCTCCTAGGCTGGGCATGGTGGCTCACCCCTGTAATTCCAGCACTTTGAGAAGCTGAGACAGGCAGATCACCTGAGGTCAGGAGTTTAAGACCAGCCTGGTCAACAAGGTGAAATCCCGTCTCTACTAAAAATACAAAAAAACTAGCGGGACATGGTGGCATGCGCCTGTAATCCCAGCTACTCAGGAGGCTGAGGCTGGAGAATTTCTTGAACCTGAGAGGCAGAGGTTGCAGTGAGCCAAGAATGCGCCATTCCACTCCAGCCTGGGCAACAGAGTGAGACTCTGTCTCAAAAAAAGAAATAAAAAAGAAAGAAAGAAAAGAAAAGAAAATTTGCTCCCAGTGTCCGCCATAGCCAAAATATTAACTTTTAAAAGTAAGTATAGTTTCAAATGCATCAAATAAAGTATTGCATCATTGCCTGGGCTTACGCCAATGATACAAATATTTTCTTGTAATTTGGCCATTAATTCTTGCCTCCCCCAATGTCAATCATTAGTTATTGCAAACTAATCAGGAAGTACTACAATAAAGTTTAAAACCCACTATAACTTTTCACTGAGAAGTTGTAACACAGATTAGGAAATTATTTCCCAGCTTTTTTTTTTTTTTTTTGAGATGGAGTTTCACTCTTGCTGCCCAGGCTGGAGTGCAATGGTGTGATCTCAGCTCACGACAACCTCTGCCTCCCAGGTTCAAGCGATTCTCTTGCCTCAGCCTCCCAAGTAGCTGGGATTACAGGCATGTGCCACCACACCCAGCTAATTTTGTATTTTTAGTAGAGACGGGGTTTCTCCATGTTGGTCAGGCTGGTCTTGAACTCCCGACTTCAGGTGATCCACCTGCCTCTGCCTCCCAAAGTGCTGGGATTACAGATGTGAGCCACCATGCCCAGCCTATTTCCCAGCTTTTTAAGTGTGAACTTCTATAAGAGATGTTGCATCATTTTGTTGCAGCAAAATCGTATAATGGTGGAATAATTTCCAATTATTAATTTTCAACATGCTCTTTTCACAGCATGAATATTTTTGGAAAAGCAGTTATTTTCTCACTCCTTGAGAGAAAAATGCTATCATGTCCTCAAAGGGACATATTTTGTGCTTGTTTTTTAACCACATCTGTTAGGTAGCATTACTACTGGAAAAACTTTTTTGTTATTACAGAAAAAAATTCAGAAAATTCTTTTTTAAAAAGAAAAATGCGTAAGCTAATTTAAGTCAACAACTCTTCTAAGTAATTTGCCAAAAAATAATCAGCAAATCTCTAGGAGATACAAAAGATTTTTGTGATAAATCCTTAACTCAGATGTCTTTTACTCCTTGGAAAGATTACCCCATTTATACAGACTGCAGTAAATCTTACAGCACAAAAGGGAAGAAGCCAATGAGGGCTTTCAGTTCCTTTGTGTGGTAGAACTCCCAAACTACCCCCAGGAAACGGCATATATAAAATATACATGTGTGTGTATATATATTTCTTTTTTTTTTTTTTTTTTTTTGAGATGGAGTTTCACTCTGTCTCACCCAGGCTCCAGGCTGGAGTGCAGCAGCATGTTCTTGGCTCACTGCAGCCTCCGCACCCCCCCCAGATTCAAGCGATTCTCCTGTCTCAGCCTCCCGAGTAGGTGGGATTACAGGCATGCACCACCACTCCTGGCTAATTTTGTATTTTTAGTAGAGACAGGAGTCTCCATGTTGGCCAAGCTGGTCTTGAACTCCTGACCCGCGATGATCCACCTGTCTCGGCCTCCCAAAGTGCTGGGATTACAGGCATGAGCCACCACGCCCAGCTGAAACTACACATATTTAAGTGACACATAAATACCAAAGGGAGTCTTTTGTCAATCTGTGTATTAAATATTAGTTAGGCACTCATTCCCCTGTCGCCCTGTGAAGAGGTGCCTTCCAGCATGATTATAAGTTTCCTGAGGCCTCCCAGCCACGAAGAACTATTTGAGCCAGTTCTTGAAAACCATGACGCTGCTTTTAATTTCCTTATAATGCTCAGAGTTACTGTTCTTAAAATGTTTCTCATCTTCAGAAAATTAAGCCAAAGCAAAGTGTGGAAAACAAAATTGCCAGTGCCTGGAAATTTATGTCATTTACAAAGGTAAAATACTTAGATGTCCCTCAGGCCTTGTGGAATCTAAATTCAGGCACTAATGACATGAGCCATGATAAGACCTCCTAATGAAACAAGACAGACCACCGCTGTTATCACACGGTGACATGGTGGATAAAACTTCACCTAGTTAGGTGAGCTCCAGTGAAGAAAAAATTCAGTGGTAGCATTGTTCAATAACAACTGTACCAAGATCTAGAAATCACTATCAAAATGAAGACTAGGCCGGGCGCGGTGGCTCACGCCTGTAATCCAAGCACTTTGGAGGCCAAGGCAGGTGGATCACCTGAGGTCAGGAGTTCAAGACCAGCCTGACCAACATGGTGAAACCCCGTCTTATAAAAAAAAAAAATGAAGACTAAACAGAAATATACTAATCTCCATATAAAACTTGTTATATTAAAAAAAAAAAAGACGTCAAAACTTGGTTATCAACTTTAAAAAGTGAGACCTAAAAGTTTTAAAATATGTTTTCATAATAAATGCCTTGTTCATGTTTTTAAAAAAACTAATTAGGCTTGGTTTCTTGTTCATTTTTCTTTTTCCTTTTCTTTTCTCTTTTTTTTTTTTTTAGACAGAATTTCTCTGTTGCCCAGACTCAAGTGCAGTGGCATGATCACAGCTCACTGCAGCCTCCATCTCCTGGGCCCAAGCAATCCTCCCACCCAGCCTCCCAAGTGACTGAGACTACAGCCATGCACCACTGAGCTCTGCTAATTTTTTTAATTAAAAAATATATATTTTTTATATTAAAAATATATTTTTTTTATTTTGAAACTCCGTCTAGTTTCTAATTTATTTTTTGGTAGAGACAGAGTTTTATTATGTTGCCCAGACTAGTCTCGAACTACTGAACTCAAACAATCCTCCTGCCTTAGCTTCCCAAAGTGCTGGGATTATAGGCATGAGCCACTGTGCCTAGTCTTATTTTTCTTTTTACCATCCATAGGACACTGCTCAATAGATTTCTTGCTCGTTTTTTAGAAATAAATGGATTGGTAAAGAGCACCTACAAAAAACTTACAGTTGGCTGGGTGTGGTGGCTCATGCCTGTAATCCCAGCACTTTGGGAGGCCGAGGTAGGCAGATCACTTAAGGCCAGGAGTTTGAGACCAGCCTGGCCAACATGGTGAAACTGTGTCTCTATAAAAAAAAACAAAAAACAAAAATTAGCTGGATGTGGTGCTGCATGCCTGTAATCCCAACTACTCGAACTACTCAGAGGCTGAGGCACATGAATTGCTTGAAACTGGGAGGTGGAGGTTGCAGTGAGCAAAAATTGTACCACTTCACTCCAGCCTGGGTAACAGAGACTCTGTCTCAAGAAAAAAAAAAAAATTACAGCTAACATTACACTTTGTGGCAAAAGACTAACTGCTTTCTGCCTAAGATTGGAAACAAGGCAAGAACATATGTTCTCTTCACTCCTATTCAACATAGTGCTTGAAGTGCTAGCCAGCACAATAAGGCAAGAAAAAGAAACCAAAGACATACAGATTCAAAAGGAAGAAATAAACTGTCTCTATTTATAGATGACTTGATGATTTGCAGATGACATGGAAAATCCCAAGGAATCTACAACAGAACAAAACAAAATCCCTACAACTAATAAGTGAGTTCAGCAAGGTCACAGGGTATAAGAACAACATGCAAAAATCAATTGTATTTCTATATACTAGCAATGAACACATGGACACTGAAATTTAAAATACCATTTAGGAGATATAAATAAGAGACAGTGTTCATAGATTAAAAGACTTACTATAGAAAAGATATCAGTTCTCCCCAAATTGATGTACAGATTTAAGACAACTCCTATCAAGATCTCAGCAAGAATTTCTATAGCTATAAACAGAATTATTCTAACACTTATATGGAAAGGGAAAGGAATTAGAACAGCTAAATTTTGAAAATGAAGAATAAAATGAGAGGAATCATTCTGATTTCAAGACTTATTATATAGCTACAGTAATCAAGCCTATGTAGTATTGGTGGAGGGATACACACAGAAATTGACGGAATAAAAAGAACCCAGAATAGCCCCCACATAACTACAGGCAAATGATTTTTTATAGTAGTGCAAAAGCAGTTCATTGAAGGAGGAAAAAGTCTTCAATGAATTGTTCTAGCATATCACCCAGGCTGGCGTGCGTGGCATGATCTCAGCTCACTGCAACCTCTGCCTCCCAGGTTCAAGCAATTCTCGTGCCTCAGCCTCCCCCGTAGCTGGGATTACAGGCACGCGCCACCACGCCCAGCTAATTTTCGTGGTTTTAGTGGAGAGGCCGGTTTCAAACTCCTGACCTCATGATCCACCTGCCTTGGCCTCCCAAAGTGCTGGGATTATAGGCATGAGCCACTGAGCCTGGCCTACTATAACTGGATATCTTTAGGCCAAACAAACGAAAAGAACCTCAAACTCAAAATGAGTTGTACATTTGAAAGTAAAGGCTGGGCGAGGTGGCTCACGCCTGTAATCCCAAGCACTTTGGGAGGCCGAGGTGGGCGGATCACCTGAGGTCAGGAGTTCAAGACTAGCCTAGCCGACATGGCAAAACCCCATCTCAACTAAAAATACAAAAATTAGCTGGGTATGGTGGTGGGTGCCTGTAATTCCAGCTACTCAGGAGGCTGAAGCCAGAGAATCACTTGAACCTGGGAGGCACAGGTTGCAGTGAGCCGAGATCACACCACTGCACTCCAGCCTGGGGGACAAGAGCAGAACACCGTTTCAAAAAAATTAATAAATAAAATTAAAAAGAAAAAAAATAAAGCATGAGGCTCGGAGCAGTGGCTCATGCCTATAATCCCAACACTTTAGGAGGCCAAAGCCGGAGGTTCACTGGAGCCCAGGAGTTCGAGGCTGCACGCTGCAGTAAGCTATGATTGCGCCACTGCACTCCAGCCTAGGCAACCAAGTGAGACCCTGTCTCTAAAAACAAACAAACGAACAAATAAATATAAAGCATGAAACTATAACTTTTAGAAGATAACATTGGAAAACCTCTTCAGGACCTAAGGTTCAGTGAAAAGTTTTTAAGACATAACCCCAAAAGCACCATTCATAAATGGAAAAATTGGTAAGTTAGACTTCATCAAAGTTTAGAATTCATGTTCTGTGAAAGACGTTGGCAAGAAGATAAAAAGACAAGCTACTGACTGGGTGAAAATATTGATTAAACTACATATTCAGTTAAGGGCTAGCATCTAGAATACATAAAGAATTCTCAAAATTCAACAGTTAAAAAAGTTAGCAAATGGGCAAAAACCATGAAGAGGCATTTCATTAAAGAAGATAGACAGAAGGCAGATAAGCACATAAAAAGATACTCAACAATGCATCTCAGAACGTCCTTCCAAATTTGAAAAAAAAAGATATTCAACATCATTACCCATTAGGAAAATGCAAATTAAAACCATGATCAGATATCACTACCCACTTAGGAGTGAAATGGGGAAAAGCTCCCTTGCCCTCTCACAGAGCGTGCGATGGGGGTGTGGCTGGCTTCTTCAGTGCCCCACTGCTCAAACCTCTAGGGGAGCATACAGACGGGCAGGCTGCAGGGCTCTGACCCCATGGCAGTATCTAGGGGTGAATTTACAGCTGAAGCCCCAGTGGGTATGTGTTATAGGGTATATTTTAGTTTCGCCCTTCCATAGGTGACTTCTGCTACTCAGCTCAATTAGACTTCTGCCTTATTTCAAGGTCAGAAAGCTTTCTGTATCCCAGGGTTCTTGCCTTGGTGTACCGGAAGAATTAGATCACATGAGGGCTTGGAGAAAGAGTGCAAGGTTTTTTGTTTGTTTGTTTTTGAGACAAAGTCTCACTCTGTCACCAGGCTAGAGTACAGTGGCACGATCTCAGCTCACTGTAACCTCTGCCTCCCGGGTTCAAGCGATTTGCCTGCCTCAGCCTCCCCAGTAGCTGGGACTACAGGCGTGCACCACCACACCCAGCTAATTTTTGTATTTTTAGTAGAGATGGGGTTTCACCATGTTGGATCAAGACCAGGATGGTCTCCATCTCTTGACCTCATGATCTGCCTGCCTCGACCTCCCAAAGTGCTGGGATTACAGGCATGAGCCACCACGCCTGGCCGAGTGCAAGGTTTTATTGAATGGAAGTAGCTCTCAGTAGGTGGGTTAGCCAGAAGGGTGATGGTTTTCCCCTGGAGTAGGGCCACTCGGCAGCCCAGGCTCTCCTCCAACTGCCCCAGCCAAACTCCGCAGCCTTCTGCTGCTGGTCAGTGGCCTGCTGGCGTGCTGGCTCCTGTCCTGTCATCTGCCAATGTGTTCCTCCCGACATCCAGCTGCTTGCGTGTCTGCCAGCTAGGGTCTCAGAGTTTTTATAGGCACAGAATGGGGCGTGGCAGGCCAGGGTAGTATTGGGAAATGCATCATTTGGGCAGGAAAACAAAAATGGCTTGTCCTTACCTAAGTCCGTGAGTACAGGCCGGGGCAGGAGCACAGGGGTAGAGCCCCAGCCAGGAACCATGCCCTCCTCTACCCAGCACTTCCCTTCCCCTGCTTCCACATCGCAAGCACAGGTAAAATAAAAAATCATGCAACACCAAATGGTGAATCTGAATCATTTATACATTGCCAGGGTGAATATAAAATGGGAAAGACATTCTAGAAAACATTCTTTAAATGTTTAATATTTAAAGAATTTTCTTTAAAAATTCGCCTGTAATCCCAGCAAGGCGAAGGTGGGCAGATCATGAGGTCAAGAGTTTGAGACCAGCTCCCTCTGTCACCCAGGCTGGAGTACCATGGTGCGATCTTGGCTTACTGCCAACATGGTGAAACCCCGTCTCTACTAAAAATACAAAAATTAGCTGGGCATAGTGACAGGCACCTGTAATCCTAGCTACTTGGGAGGTTGAGGCAGGAGAATCACTTGAACCCAGGAGGCAGAAGTTGCAGTGAGCCAAGATCATACCATTGCACTCAAGCTTGGGTGACAGGGTGAGACTCCGTCTCAAAAGAAATTAACTAATTAATTAATTAATTTAATTAAAAAAGATGCCCCTATCATATGATCCAACAAGTGTGCATTTGGACATTTATCCTAGAGAACTGAAAACTGTGTTCACAAAGCCCCCTACTTACGTTCATAAAAACATATACACAAGTGTTTAGAGTGGTGTTATTCCTAATAGCCAAAAACTGAAAACAACTCAGATGTCCTTCAAAGAGTGAATGGTTAAACAAGTGGTGCTATATCCATTTTACGGAATAAATACTGGGCAATAAAAAGGAATAAACTACTGACACATGCAACATTAGATGAATCCCCGGGGAATTATGCTGAATGAAGAAAATCAATCCCACAAGGCTATCTACTGGATTATTCCACTTATATAATATTCTTCAAATGACAAAATTATAGACATAGAGAACAGATCACTAGTTGCCAGGGGTAAAGGAGGGTGGGAGGGAAGGCAGTATAGCTATAAAAAGGCAACATGGGGGATCCATATGGCTTGAAAATGTTTTATACCCTGACTGTATCAACGTGGATATCCTAGTTGTGATACAGGACTAATGTTTTGCAAGATGCCACCATTGGGGGTAGCTGGTTTAAAGGGTACATGAGACCTCTAAGCATTATTTCTAACCACTGCATGTAAATCTACAATTGTCTCAAAATTAAAAGTTTAATTTTTAAAAAAATGTTTCCAATAAATAAACTGCCATATGCTGTTTGTACCTACTCAGTCTTTGGGCCCCATAAGTTATTCTCTGCATTTCCTTACTGTCATCTTTCTTAGATGCAAATCTGGTCATGTTACTTCTCAAAATCATTAGTCTGCAGTTTTCTTTATTCCTTTTTTTTTTTTTTCCCCTTGAGACAGAGTCTCGCTCTGTTGCCCAGGCTGGAGTGTGAGGTACAGTGGCATGATCTTGTCTCACTGCAATCTCTGCCTCCTGGGTTCAAGTGATTCTGGTGCCTTAGCCCCCTGAGTAGCTGGGATGACAGGGGTGTGCCACTATTCCAAGCTGATTTTTGTATTTTTAATAGAGACAGGGTTTCACCATATTAGCCAGGCTGGTCTCAAACTCCTGACCTCAAGTGATCCACCCAACTCAATCTCCCAAAGTGCTGGGATTACAGGTGGGAGTGCCTGGCATACCTGTATTTTCAGTTATGCAAAACCCTGTCTTGCGTGTGAGCTACCTGAGGATAGGCACAATGACTAGTCCTTATGTGCGATATTATCTCTAATTAAATGACCTCTAAGGCTTAGTGTTCCCTAGCACATATCAGGAGTACAATAAATTGACTTAAAGAAGGGACTTAAAGAAGGCCACGTAAGTGTTTATTTCCTTTGCTTTTAATCCTAAGAGCCCAGAGGTATTGATCCTGTGTTACCTGAGAACACTGACCTGCAATCACTCCTGCCAGGTACACCAGCCCCACACGGAGGCCTTTGTGGACCATTTCCAAGGGAATACCCAAAACAAGCTGCATACAAAGATTCCCAAAGATGTGCTGAACTCTGCAAAGACAAACAATAGTTGCCAAATATTATGACTAAACCAAGCAGTTATTTCCCAGGGAGACAAACTTTCATGTGTTTTTTTCTAGTTAAGGATTTGCTTAACTAGAATTTCATTTTCTAATTTTTTTTTTTTTAGCAGACAACTGTTTTTCTTTTTCTTTTTTTATGTTGTGTGTGTGTGTGTGTGTGTGTGTGTGTGTGTGTGTCAGTCTTGCTGTGTCTCCCAGCCTGGAGTGCAGGGGTCCAATCTCTGCTCACCACAACCTCTACCTCACAGGTTCAAGCGACTCTCATGCCTCAGCCTCTCAATTAGCTGGGACTACAGGCATGTGCCACCACTCCTGGATAATTTTTTTTTTTTTTTGGAAACAGAGTCTCCCTCTGTCACCCAGGCTGGAGTGCAATGGTGTGATCTCAGCTCACTGCAACCTCTGCCTCCCAGGTTCAAGTGATTCTCCTGCTTCAGCCTCCCTAGTAGCTGAGATTACAGGTACCCACGACCACTCCCAGCCAATTTTTGTATTTTCAGTAGAAATGGGGTTTTACCACGTTAGACTGGTCTTAAACTCCTGACCTCAGTGATCCACCCACCTCAGCTTTCCAAAGTGCTGGGATTACAGGTGTGAGCCACCACGCCCGGCCAATTTTTGTATTTTTAGTAGAGACAGGGTTTCGTCATGTTGACCAAGTTGGTCTTGAACTCCCAACCTCAGGTGATCCACCCGCCTTGGCTTGGCAGAGTGCTGGGATTACAGGTATGAGCCACCATTCCTGGACCCTCTGGGGTTTTTTTAATAAGAAAAAAAATTAACCTCTGTTTAAGGCCCTGTTAGACATTTTTGGTACTTACATCCAAAACATTCCTAATTTATATAACCCCACATATGATACATCCTATACAGCCTTGCAATTTTTTTTTTTTTTTTTTTTAGAGATGGAGTCTTGCTCTTGTCCCCCCAGGCTGGAGTGCAGTGGTGCAATCTCAGCTCACTGCAACTTCCACCTCCCAGGTTCAAGCAATTCTCCTGCCTCAGCCCCCTGAGACTATAGGTATGTGCCACCATGCCTGGCTAATTTTTTTATTTTTAGTAAAGTTGGGGTTTCACCATATCAGCCAGGCTAGTCTCGAACTCCTGACCTCAAGTGATCTGCCTGCCTTGGCCTCCGTGACTACATCTTCTAAGCCTCAGACATAAAACAGCAGGAGTAATACCTACTACCCCTTAGGGTTGCTGTGAAGATCAAACAAGATTATAGACATGAAAGTGCCTTATCAATAATAAAGTACCTAATAAATGTTAGCGGTTACAATGATATAATCACCTCTGATACCAGGGGCTTCACTGTCATTGCTTACCCAGCATGTACCAGCATGTACGAGATAAACCTCCAGGCTTCCTCCCTCTTCTCAGGACTGTAGATAAAGGGACTCTCCAAGATGCCTGTGTCCAAGGTGATCCACTGTTTCTGAGGCTTCCACACAGCATAGTAAATAAACACTGCCAGCTGACGGAGGGAACAGACATATGTGTTAACCATACCTTCTCCAGAGAGGGGCCTCATTCAAGCCCGTGGACAGTAACTGTTTAAGATGATTCAGCTCTCAAGTGGGCCACACCATAGTGCCAGAAGATGACATGAAATATGCTTCTCCACCATCCCCCACTGTGATGGTTCCCACCATACCCCACCTCCTCCAATGGCTGGGAACAGAGCTAGCTCACATTGTAAGGAAGAATTTGTGAACCCCTTTGGCCCTGCTCTTTGGCACCATGTTCTCTACCACCCTCTCCCTCTTAAATACCCACTGCCCTCATCGTCACACCAACTGATCTTTGATTTACAACTTGCTATGAAAATAGATCAATGGCTGGGCGCAGTGGCTCACGCCTGTAATCCCAACACTTTGGGAGGCCGAGGCTGGCAGATCACAAGCTCAGGAGTTCAAGACCAGGCTGACCAACATGGTGAAACTCCATCTCTACTAAAAATACAAAAATTAGCCGAGCATGGTGGCGTGCACCTGTAATCCCAGCTACTCAGGAAGCTGGGGCAGGATAATCGGTTGAACACGGGAGACAGAGGTTGCAGTGAACCAAGATCATGCCACTGAACTCCAGCCTGGGCAGGACAGAGGGAGAAAAGAAAGAAAGAGAGAGAGAGAAGGAGGGAGGGAGGGAGGGAAGATCAATGCTGGCTTCCGAAGAATAGAGCAGGGAAAGGGAAAAATAGTTACTTGCCGGGCAGAGACCTGGCAAACACTGCCTTAACCAAGGGATGGAGGTGAAGGTCCCAGTGATGCCATGTGACATCCTCAACTTTCTGAGCCTATGTGATGGGAAGGGCCCTTCGCCTCCATGGTATTCTTCCTCCAAACTCATAATTCCAGGTAAATCATGAGAAAAGCATCAGATAAACCCCAGCTGGGGGACATTCTACAGGCTCGCTGGCCAGTCCCCTCAAGACTATCAGAATCATGAAAAACAAAGACTGAGAAGCTGCCACAGATCAGAGGAGCCTGGGGAGACATGGCAGCTAAATGCAGTGGGTACCAGAGGAACAAAAGAGGACATCAGTGGAGAAACTAGTAAAAATCCAGAAAAATCTGGAGTTTAGTTAGTAATATGCCAATGTCAGTTTCTCAGTTTTGACAAATGTACTATGGGGCCAGGCGCAGTGGCTCCTTCCTATAATCTCGGCCCTTTGGGAGGCTGAGGCAGGTGGATCACCTGAGGTCAGGAGTTCAAGACCAGCCTGACCAACATGGTGAAACTACATCTCTACTAAAAATATAAAAAGTTAGCCAGGCGTGGTGGCGCATGCCTGTAATCCTAGCTACTCGGGAGGCTGAGTCAGGAAAATCACTTGACCCTGGGAGGCAGAGGTGGCAGTGAGCTGAGATTGAGCCACCGGCACTCCAGCCTGGGCGAGAGAGCAAGACTCTGTCTCAAAAAAAACTACTATGGAAATGTAATGTATTATATACAGAGATTATCCTGGGTTTGAAAAAAAAAAGGGGAAGAAATATTGGATATAAACAATAGGAGGAGCTGGGTGAGAGACATACAGGAACTTTCTGTTTTATGTTTACAACTTTTCTATAGTGGTAAAATTATTCCAAAATAAAAAGTTTATTAAAAAAATTTTATTTTATTTTATTTTATTTTATTTTCTTATTTTTTTTTAAAGACGGGGTTTCTCCATGTTGGTAGGCTGGTCTTGAACTCCCGACCTCAGGTGATCCGCCCGCCTTGGCCTCCCAAAGTGCTTGGGATTACAGGCGTGAACCACCACGCCCGGTCTAAAAAAATTTTTTTAAAGACAGTTTCGCTCTTGTTGCCAAGGTTGGAATACAATGACGCCATTGCAGCTCACTCCAACCTCCACCTCCTGGGTTCAAGTGATTCTCCTGTTTCAGCCTCCTGAGTAGCTGGGATTACAGGTGCCTGCCACTACGCCTGGCTAATTTTTGTTATTTTTAGTAGAGACGTGGTTTCACCATGTTAGCCAGTCTGGTCTCGAACTCCTGACTTCACGTGATCTGCCCGCCTCAGCCTCCCAAAGTGCTGGGATTACAGGTTTGAGCCATGCAGCCTGGCCATTTTAAAATTTTTAATTTAAAATGGAGAAGACACACACACAGCTGATTAGAACACCAGACAACCTATAGGCTGAAAGTATAACAGGAGGGAGATGCAGGAAAAACAGATACAGATGCTTCAGATCCAGACGACTTCCCAGTTGCAAGCAGCCTCACAATAAAATCCTGTGAAAAAAAGTTAGAACTGTGCCCCTTCAACCTAAACAGACTTGACCACAGCATCTCCCGGGATGCTTACACGTTAGGCTTACCTTGGTCTGAGCCATCATAGGCTTGGTCCCTGCAACAGTTAATTTTATGTGTCAACTTAGCTAGGCTATGCTACCCAAACATTTGCTCAAACATTATCCTAGATGTTTTTGTGAAGGTATGGTTTATATTAACATTTAAATCAGTAGTCTTTGAGTAAAGCTGATTTCCCACCATACTGTGGGTGAGCCTTGTCTAATCAGTTGAAGGCCTTGCTAGAGAAAAGACTGTCCTCTGTTAGGAAAAGGGAATTCTGCCAGGAGAACTCTACCTTTGGACTTGA
Organism: Ateles fusciceps; assembly: GCA_036589455.1. Classification (NCBI taxonomy): domain Eukaryota; kingdom Metazoa; phylum Chordata; class Mammalia; order Primates; family Atelidae; genus Ateles; species Ateles fusciceps. The sequence continues at coordinate 10,452,912 of JAZHEH010000733.1, forward strand.
ACTGCAAGTCTTCCCTGGGCCTCCAGCCTGCCAGCCTTCCCCTGAAGATTTTGGACTTGCCAAGCCTCCACAACCATTTGAGCTAATTCCTTAAAATAAATGTTTTTTTTTTTGAGACGGAATTTTACTCTTGTTGCCCAGGCTGGAGTGCAATGGCATGATCTCATCTCACTGCAGCCTCCACCTCCCTGTTTCAAGCAATTCTCCTGCCTCAGCCTCCCGAGCAGCTGGGATTACAGGCCGTCTACCACGCCAGGCTCATTTTTGTATTTTTAGTAGAGACAGGGTTTTACCCTATTGGCCAGGCTAGTTTCAAATTCCCAACCTCAGGTGATTTGCCTGCCTCAGTCTCCCAAAGTGCTGAGATTACAGGCATGAGCCACTACACCTGGCTTTTAAAATAAATCTTTAATCTCTCTTCCCCCCAGCACACACACACCTATTGATTCTGTTTTTCTGAAGAACTCTGACTAATACAGTTTCTGGTAAGGAAGCTGAGGCATCAGTGCATCAGTGGGAATTAAAAAGATTACATTAGGAACTTCTAATGCCCATGAAGTCACACCCCACAGGCAGCCATGATTGGCCAGCTCCTTTGCAGGACATCAAGTGTGGGTGAAAACACTAGGTGCCATGAGGTAGAGGGGAGCCTCATCCTGGCCCTGTGACTATGATGTGACCTTGGGAAAATCATCCCACCTCCCTGAGCCTTGCAGTCTTTTCTGGAAAACAAGAGGACTGTCTGGATCAGAGTTGGACAACACACCACGTGCTGCCTTAAGTAGATGTTGTTAAAGGATCCCATTTTTTTCCCACGGAAAGTCAGAAACAGCCTATCATACTTCTAAACCTGGGGCCCCAGAAAGGCCTTACCAACCAGTCTAAATTGGTTTATGAGAGAAAACCCACGTGCAACCCCAGGATGATCTGGTTCCTAAAAACATCACTGCTAAAATGAAAGGAAGCCACTGAAAATGCAGCCACAGCTGGGCAGATTTGTCTGACAAATGAAACTCTGCCCTCGGTTGGCAGTGACCGGGAGTGTAAGGAAAGCCCCCAACGGCAGCTCTGGGGAGGGAGGAGGCAGAGGTTAGGTGTGTGCTGTCCCCATCTCCACCAAGCTCTGTCACATGCTCCCAGTCTCTTCTCTAGATCTACATCTGACCCCTAGTTTGTTTGCAACTCCTCCATGCCACTTACCCCCGGTGCCCACCCCGCTCCCCATTCACCTCTGCCAGGCTGATGGAGATGATGAACACGGGGGGTGGGAAGCAGTTAGCTCTCTCCAAGTATGTTCCTCGGGCCTTTTCGGGAAGCATCCATTTTGAGACGATCCTATGGACCTTTTTATTCTTGGCACGATCTTTCCCTGCCCCATCCTCTCTCATTTTCTCCTCTTCCTCCAGCTCTTCTTTCATCTCTCTCCCCATATTCAGATTCATGCTCTCCATCTCCAGATCATGAGCAGCAGCCATTGTCCCGGGTCCTTCCTCCACCCCAGAGGGACACAAATGCCAAGGGACAGCAGGTGGCCCCAGGTCTTCAGGCTGCGGCTCTTTCCTGGGCTGTCTGTCACAACCACTGCTTCCCAAGGCCTTTCCTGTGTGAGAAGAAAAGGCAGCTGAAAATGATCAAAATGATTTAAACCTCCTAAATGGCCCAAAATAAAGTTTTCTCTGAATTGTTTTAAAAAGCATAAGCCAAAGAACCAGGTGGCTGAGATTAAAACACAGCTGTACCACATATCATCTGTAAGTTCACATCAGATAAATCACTTAATTAAATTCTCTGAGTGAGTTCACTGCAACCTCCGCCTCCTGGGTTCAAGCAATTCTGCCTCAGCCTCCCGAGTAGCTGAGATTACAGGTGCGCACCACCACACCTGGCTAATTTTTGTATTTTTAGTAGAGAAGGGGTTTCACCATGTTGGCAAGGCTGGTCTCAAACTCCCGACCTCAAGTGATTGACCCACCTCAGCCTCCCAAAGTGCTGGGATTACAGGCATTGCCACTGAACCTGGCCCTGTTTTTAGCCATTTACAGTGTACAATTCAGTGAACTGAGTACATTTGCAATGTTGTGCAACTATCACCACTAGTTCCAAAACTTTTTCATCACAAAAACCTGATACCCATATCCATTAAGCAGTTAATTCCTATTGCCCTCTTACCGTAGTCCCTGGCAGTGACTAATCTGCTTTCTGTGTCTATGGATTTACCTAGGATATTTCATATAAATGAAATCATACAATATGTATGTATCATACAGTGCATGGCCTTCTGAGCTTGGCTTCCTTCACATAATGTTTTCAAGGGGCATGCATGTTGTAGCAAGGGTCAGAATTTCCTGTTTGGTTTTGTTTTTTTGGTTGGGGGGCAGGCAGAGTCTTGCTCTGTTGCCCAAGCTGAAATGATCTCGGCTCACTGCAACTTCCACCTCCCGGGTTCAAGTGATTCTCCGGGCTCAGCCTCCCAAGTAGCTGGAATTATAGGCGCCTGCCACCATGCCTAACTAATATTTTGTATTTTTAATAGAGATGGGGTTTCACCATGTTGGTGAGGGTGGTCTCAAACTTCTGACCCCAAGTGATCCGCCCACCTCAGCCTCCCAAAGTGCTGGGATTATAGGTGTGAGCCACTGCCCCCAGCAGAATTTCATTTTTTTATGGCTGAATGCTACTGCACTGTATAGACATGCCACATTTTGTTTATCCACTCATCTGTTTATGGCCGTTTGGGTTGTTTCCACCTTTTGGCTATTGTGAATGAACATCCCTGTAAGTTCTGTTTAAACATCTGTTTCTAGTTTGAGTGGGGGTGTATACCTATGAGTGGAATTGCTGGGTCATATAGTAATTAATTCTATGTTTAACTTATTGGGAAACCCTCAGATTCCATTTTAAACTCTGGATAATGATAGCACTTGCCTCATAACATTGCTGGGAAGATTACTTAAGATAATGCACGTGAAGCACTTAGAACAGTAAGCTCTTGGGAGGCCAAGGTGGGCGGATGACTTGAGGTCAGGAGTTTCAGAGCAGACTGCCCAACTTGGTGAAACCTCCTCTCTACTAAAAATACAAAAATCAGCTGGGCATAGTGGCACACGCCTGTAATTCCAGCTATTTGGGAGACTGAAGCACGAGAATCACTTGAACCTGGGAGGTGGTGGTTGTAGTGAGCCAAATTCGTGCCACTGCACTCCAGACTGGGTGACAGAGTAAGACTCTGTCTCAAAAAAAAAAAAAAAAAAAGTATCTGGCACATAGTAAACACCCTATAATTATTAGTTATCGGCTATGGACGGATGAATGGGTTTTAGATGGATGGGTGGATAGACGGAAGGGATGGAGCTGAGCCTGGGGCCTGTTTTTACACTGCATGTTACTGGGAATCAGATCAAGTTCCAGTGATTTTCAAATAAAATTCATTAGGCAAGTTTTCACATTACAATAGGTTATATTCAATACATTTAGGAAGAGACATTTTTCTTTTCCCCCAACAGCTTTTCTGAAATAAAATCTTTTTCTCTCCACTGCATTTTTTACCCACCCACTCACCCACCTCCCAGAGTCAGACATTCAGCCCATAGATATAACTATATTTTATTAATTTCCCTTGAATATTGATGATTTTTTCTAGTTTTTGCCACGTCTCATAATTGACAAAACTACAATGTGGATTTAAGATCAGCAGCTTTTAACTACAAATATCAAAGTATTTAAGTTCAATTAGGGACAGCTCTCGTTGTATAAATCAGCCTTATTGTAAATCTAAATATCATACATAATTTTATGAGGAAATAAAATTCCACGTTGGTAACAACTTTATAAAAGGAGCTACAAAATAAGGATTACGTTTGCCCTTATCTTGGAATTTCAACAGTTCCAGAATTTTACAACTTCGCGGCCACCATTTTAAGTATGTTAGTGCCTAAAGATATTTCCTGCTCTGCAAAATGGTCGACCCCATCGGTTTAGCCAAGACTCACTGCCTGTCTGCTTTCTGCCCTGCCTTGTACCATAAAGCAGACATGTAGTTCTAGCTACTTTAGGCTCCAGCACCAAATGAGCACACTGGTAGCAATTTGAAGCATTTGGGGTTTTCTTATTTAATTTTTTTTTTTTTTTTTTTTGAGACGGAGTCTGGCTCTGTGGCCCAGGCTGGAGTACAGTGGCACGATCTCGGCTCATTGAAACCTCCACCTCCTGGGTTGAAGTGACTCTCCTGCCTCCGCCTCCCAAATAGCTTGAATAACAGGCGCCCACCACCATGCCAGCTAATTTTTGTATTTTTAGTAGAGATGGGTTTTCACCATTTTGGCCAGGCTGGTCTTGAACTCTTGGCCTCCCAAAGTGCTGGGATTACGGGTGTGAGCCACAGCACCCGGCCTATTTTAATTTTTTTGAGACAAGATCTCCCTCTGTCACCCAGGCTGGAATACAGTGGCAAGATCACAGCTTACTGCAGCCTCTACTTCCCAGGCTCAAGCGAGCCTCCCACCTCAGCCTCCCAAGTAGCTGGGACTGCAAGCACACACACCACCATGCCCAGCTATTTTTTTTCTCTGTTGAGATGGGGTATTCCTGTGTTACCCAGGCTGGTCTCAAATTCCTGGGCTCCAGCGATCCTCCTGTCTCAGCCTCCCAAAGTTCTGGGATTATAAGTGTGAGCCACTGCAGCCAGCCAGCATTTTGGTTTTACCTCTCAGTCAATTACTATCATCCTCCAACTCCCTTACCTGTCCACCCTGTTTCCTGAGAACAGGGGCTGCTCTCTGATTTAGCTGATCTCCAACACCTGGTGCTGTAATGCTCACAGGTGCTGCTTCCAGTCTCGGACATTTCCCCGTCTCTCCTACTCATGTTTATCTCCTTTCCCACTCCTGAATTTCTGAGGAAATATTACCTATCAGATTGGTAACAATGAAAAAGACTCAGGCCAGGCGCGGTAGCTCACGCCTGTAATCCCAGCACTTTGGGAGGCCGAGGTGGGTGGATCATCTGAGGTCAGGAGTTCAAGACCAGCCTGGCCAACATGGTGAAACCCCATCTCCACTAAAAATACAAAAATTAGCTGGGTGTGGTGGCAGGCGCCTGTAATCCCAGCTACTCAGGAGTCTGAGGCAAAAGAATCACTTGAAACTGGGAGGCGGACGTTTCAGTGAGCTGAGATTGTGCCATTGCACTCAATCCTGGATGACAAGAGCGAAACTCCATCTTCAAAAACAAAAGAGAACAAGAAAAAAAAAAACTGATACTATCCCATATTATGTGGAATTGGGTGCAATGTATGAGGTGTAAATTAATGCAGCCATTTGGAAGGCAACTGGCCAATGTCTATAAACTATAAACAGCATATACCTTTCAACAGAACCATCCAACTTCTAGAAGTCCACCCTTTGAAGGTATTTGAGCGCATACACAAAGCTATGTTTATAAACAATCTAGACGAACTTCAGTGGGTTGCTGTATTTGTAACAGTTCTAATTCTTAGGTAGTTCTTCCTTACCCTGCTGGAATCTACTCACCAGCTCCTGGGTCCAAGGTTTCCTTCCCTAGGGCCTCACAAAGCAAATCTAATCGAAGGTCATGTCATTAATTTTGCCCTTCCTCGGGCGTGGCCTGTATATAAACTCCATGGGCTCTATAGGTCAAACTTGGGATACAGTGTCCAGAAACACACTTCAGATTACCAGAATTTTTGGAAGCCCAATTGAATGGAGCAGGAGTCTCAAAATAAAACAATGATTACAACACATTATAGTCTCAAAGAAATATAAAAGCATAACAGCTGTCCATTCATTTACTTGGCACTTGAGCTGTCATTCATTGGGTGTCATTCACTGGGTGGATATTTACTGCACTGACTCTGCTTTCTTACTCCCTAAGCAAACCTCCTACCTCTTATCTGCAGCAAGCTTGCTGCCCACTCTTTTTTGAAAGGCCTCACATACACAGATCAATACTGGGTGGCACTGCTGTGGAAAGTTCTCATCCTACAGGTAGGGAACAACTGGGTAGATTGTTAGAATGTCTCTAGCCTTCTGGTTTAAAATGGAAATGTTCCTTATGCACACCGAGAACCAAAACGCTTTCACGGGTTCCTAGGATTGGGGGAGGGAGAAAAAGAACCAATACCCTTTCCTTCGTGGTTGGCAAGTATTCTTTTTTTAAAAATGTTTTTAACTTTATTATTACTTTTTTTTTTTTTTTTTTTTGAGATGGTGGTCTCCCTGTGTTGTCCAGGCTGGTCTCAAATCCTTGAATTCAAGGGATTCTCCCACTTGACCTCTCAAAGCATTGGGATTACAGGCGTAAGACAGCTTGTAAGCCACAAGTATTCTCAAGAGAAAACATAGAAAGATCCCACCTGGCCACAAGTACTCTTTTTTTTTTTTTTGAGACGGAGTCTGGCTCTATCACCCAGGGTGGGGTGCAGTAGTGCAACCTCGGCTCACTGCAACCTCCCCATCCCAGGTTCAAGCAATTTTGCTGCCTCAGCCTCCTGAGTAGCTAGGATTACAGGTGCACATCAACACGCCCAGCTAATTTTTGTATTTTTAGTAGAGACGGGGTTTCACCATGTTGGTCAGGCTGGTCTCGAACTCCTGAGCTCGTGATCCGCCCACCTCGGCCTCCCAAAGTGCTGGGATTACAGACATGAGCCGCCATGCCCAGCCCACAAGTACTCTTAAAAGGAAACACAGAAAGAATTTTCCTAATTCCTGACTTTGCCTGGAATAAGCAGTACTTATTATCGATCACAGAGCCAATGTGTTGGCCAAAGACTTGAAAGGGCACTGTGCTCATTTACCCAGGGCAGTTGATTACCCTAAAAAAAAAAAAATCTGTAGAAAGAGATTTATTTTCTCTTTTTTTTTTTTTTTGAGACCGAGTGTTGCCCAGGCTAGAGTGCAATGGTGCGATCTCACCTCACTGCAACCTCCGCTTCCCAGGTTCAAATTATTCTCCTGCCGCACCCTCCCAAGTAGCTGGGATTACAGGCACCCAACACCACGCATGGCTAATTTTGTATTTTTAGTAGAGACGAAGTTTCACCATGTTGGTCAGGCTGGTCTCAAACTCCTGACCTCAAGTAATCCACCTGCCTAGGCCTCCCAAAGTGCTAGGATTACAGGGGTGAGCCACCGTGCCTGGCCAAAAAGATTTCTATAAAGATATTTACATATTTACTCCTAACATTTGCAAGAGATTTTTCCAGAACTTTCAGATGCCCTAATCCACTACCTACCACATAGTGTCTCCCAAAATTACATTGTAAACTATAGCAAGGCCAGGCACAGTACCTCACACCTGTAATCCCAGCACTTTGGGAGGCCGAGGCAGTCAGATCGCTTAAGGTCAGGAGTTTGAGACTAGCCTGGCCAACAGGGAGAAACCCTGCCTCTACTAAAAATACAAAAATTAGCCAGGCGTGGTGGCATGCACCTGTAATCCCAGCTACTCAGGAGACTGAGGCAGGAGGATCGCTTGAACCTCGGAGGCAGAGGCTGCAGTGAACCGAGACTGTGCCGCTGCACTCCAGCTTGGCGACAGAGTGAAACCCCATCTCGAAAAAAACAAAACAAAACTATAGCCAGAAAATTTTGAGTGATTCCATGTCAGTCCTTAAATGATTCTATAAATGTAGAAGTAAAGTTATTTATAAAATCGTTGTTTGAAGAGTATTGACCATACTCAACACTTTGCACCTGAGATCCCAACGAAGGAAAGAAAAGGAAAACGTGGTTAGCTGAGTCTCTTCTTATCTTGTAGTAAAGATTAATCTTTCTCTTAATGAGCAGTTTTGGCACTGGCTGATGCACTCACTAAACAACTTTTCCTTGTATCTCAGTGACATGCATGGTTGATCTAATGCTATCAGGGATCTCAGACACCACTGAACTTGACACACCGTGCCAATTTATCCAAAAATTCTATTTGTAGCCAAAAAACAAAATCACTTTCTTATACCTCCTCACTTTCTCTTTGTTTGTACCACTGACACTATTGAGTGATTTATTTTATGAATCTTTTCTACTCTGCAAACAAGAAACAAATATTTAATCACTGCATGCAAACTACATAAAGGATAATAGTCATGTGAGATGTCCAGGCAGAGCAGTAGGCCTGGCTCACCTAATAGGCAAAGCCAATCATTCAACTCATATTCATTCATAATGGGCCTTTGGGAGTAACTAATAAATTACCAAAATTGCAAGTGTTGAAACTGCAAATGTCAGGGACTTCCAGTGGATTCTCTTGACAACATCTACGTAGCCATCATTTGTCAGTTCTCTTGGGGAATTTATCTTCTCCTGGTGGGCAGCAGGAAATGGCTTCCGTTAGAGACACTAATCATGTCCAATATTCACTTTTGGATGTCCCTAGGTAGCTAGAGTGACCCTACGCTTGACCAATCAGCTGCATTTGCTTAGGATTTCTGAGGCTGGAGGTGGGGGATGGGAAAAATTCTTTACAGTGATTGCAGCAGTGGCAGCAGTATCCAGTGTCCAGACAGGCCTGCCATTGGGTCAGCATGGCATCCAGCATCCAACGCCAGCTGTGGCTGTGACGAAGGCAGCAGCACTGAGCACCCAGCAGCAGCAGCTCTGAGGCTGTCCTCACCATCTGGCTCTGTGATGGGATTTTGGTGTAATTCTAGGTGCCTGGTCTCTCTGTGTTTCTGCTTATTTTCCAAGCCTTGTTTCTACAGTCTTCCAGTGATTCTGTAACTTACTCAATGTGCTTTCAGCAAAATTCATTTCCCGATTTAATTAGTCAGAATCAGTTCCCATCTTTTGCAATCAAAAACCTGACTAGGCCGGGCATGGTGGCTCATACCTGTAATCCTAGCACTTTGGGAGGCCAAGGTGGGAGAACTGCTTGAGCCCAGAACTTCAAGACCAGCCTGGGCAACATAGTGAGACCCTCGTCTCTAAAAAAAATAAAACATTAGCTGGGCATAGTACTGTGTGGATGTGGTCCCAACTACTTGGGAGGCTAAGGTGGGAGGATTGCTTGAGCCTGGGAGGTTGAGGCTACAGTGAGCTGTGATCATACCACTGCACTGCAGCCTGGGCAATAGAAAGAGACTTAAAAAAAAATATAAAAGAATTTGACTAATACACCTGAATAGCCAAGAAATTCTTCTTAACTCTACCTGGAGTGTTCTTGTTGCAAGTTAAATTGAGTTCTTGGCCGGGCGTGGTGGCTCACACCTGTAATCCCAGCATTTTGGGAGGCCGAGGTGGGTGGATCACCTGAGGTCAGGTGTTCAAGACAAGCCTGGCCCACATGGCAAAACCCCATCTCTACTAAAAGTACCAAAAAAATTAGCCAGGTGAGGTGGCGGATGCCTTTAATCCCAGCTACTGGGAAGGCCGAGGCAGGAGAATCATTTGAACCCAGGAGGCAGAGGTTGCAGTGAGCCAAGATCGCTCCACTACACTCCAGCCCGGGCAACAGAGCAAGACTCCACTTCAAAAAAAAAAAATCAATAAAAATAAAATCAGTTCTTGTTATGTGTTTGGGAGGCATAGCACGAGGAGCATAGAATCAGGAGATGTGTTTTCTGGTCTACACTGCCCCTTCCTGGCTGTGTGACCAGGGGCAAGTTCCTTCCTGGCTCTGAGCCATAGTTCTCTCAGCTGCACAGTAAAGTTCCCCCAGACTGGCTTTGCCAAAAACTTTAGCAAAAACTAACCAGGGCCGGGTACAGTGGCTCACGCCTATAATCCCAGCACTTTGGAGGCCAAGGTGGGTGGATCACCTGAAGTCAGGAGTTAGAGACCAGTCTGGCCAACATGGTGAAACCCCATCCCTACTAAAATGCAAAAAAATTAGCCAGGCATGGTGATGTGTGCCTATCATCCCAACTATTTGGGAGACTGAGGCAGGAAAATCACTTGAACTTGGGAGGTAGAGGTTGCAGTGAGTCAAGATTATGCCACTACATTCCATCCTGGGCGACAGACCAAGACCCTGTCTCAATCAATCAGTAAAAGAATGCTTGTGGTGCTCCCTTTGGCAGCATCTATACTAAAACTGAAACGATACAGAGATTAACATGGCCCCTGCACAAGGATGACACGCAAATTCATGAAGTGTTTCATACAAAATATCAGAGTTATTAAAAAAAAAAATGCTTGTGGAAAAAACAGGGAAAGAGAGAGGAAGAGAAAGAGAGGAGGGAAAAAGGGAAGGAGGAATTCTAACCACACATTGATTAAGTCTTTGTGTGACTTTGTGTTGAAAAGAGCCTGCTACCAACCCTTTCCTCTGCACGGCCACACCCCTTCCATTGTTATTCTATCATTGGGTACCATTGCTGTGAAGCCGCCATGTCATTATGGCTACCAAAAAAAGGGCTTACCATTTGCCTTTGAAGAATACCTTGTGTTTGACACTGTAAAGACCTGAATTCTACTCCCAGCATCCACATTTAGTTTTTCACTGGGCCTCAGTTTCCTCAGCTGTAAAACAGAGCTCAGCCGGGCACGGTGGCTCACACCTGTAATCCCAACACTTAGGGAGGCAAAGGCAGGTGGATCACCTGAGGCCAGGAGTTCGAGACCAGCCTGACAAACACGGAGAAACCCTGTCTCTACCAAAAATACAAAATTAGGCCAAGTGTGGGGGCTCACACCTATAATCCCAGCACTTAGGGAGGTCGAAGTGGGCAGATCACGAGGTGAGGAGTTCGAGACCAGCCTGGCCAATACAGTGAAACCCTGTCTCTACTAAAAATATGAAAAAATTAGCTGGGGTGGTGGCAAGTGCCTGTAATCCCAGCTACTCGGGAGGCTGAGGCAGGAGAATTGCTTGAACCCGGGAGCCAGAGGTTGCAGTGAGCCAAGATTGCACCACTACACTCCAGCTTGGGCAATAGAGGGAGAGTCTGTCTCAAATAAATAAATAAATAAATAAATAAATAAATAAATAAATAAGGCTGGCATGGTGGCGCATTCCTGTAATCCCAGCTACTCAGGAGGCTGAGGCAGGAGAATCGCTTGAACACGGGAGGCAAAGGTTTCGGTGAGCCAAGATCGCACCATTTCACTCCAGCCTGGGCAACAACAGCGAAACTCCGTCTCAAAAAAAAAGAAAAGCAGAGTTCACTTCTGCCCTGAGTATCTTACAGAACTGCTCTAAGAATCAAATATAATAATAAAGAGTTACTAGAATAATAACTTTACTGTGTGTCTGCTCTCAGGCTAATTACTTTATGGGCATTCCCTGAATTTTTACAAATTTTTACAACTTTGTAAGGCAAGGTAATAACATTCCCATTTCAAGGGAAAAGAAACCCAGGCTCCCAAAGTAACTTGCTCAAGATCTCCCAGCTAAGGATGGGAGGGCTGGGAGAAGAGTCTCAGGCACCTGACTCCAAAGCCCCCGCATGTTCCACTGCCCCTGTGATTTACACGTACCAAGTGTTATAGAAAGATACTTCTTAATCTGTCATGGGATTAGGGTTAATAATAAAAATTTACTCCAGCCTTGGCAATAGAGCAAGATCCTGTCTCAAAAATAATAAATTTAAGATTTTAAAACATTAAAAAAAAATTTTTTTTTGAGACAGAGTTTCACTCTTGTTGCCCAGGCTGCAGTGCAATGACGTGATCTTGGCTCATTGAAACCTCCGCCTCCCGGGTCCAAGCAATTCTCCTGCCTCAGCTTTCCAAGTAGCTGGGATTACAGGCATGTGCCACCCCACCTGGCTAATTTTGTATTTTTAGTAGACACAGGGTGTTGGCATTTTTAGTAGAGACAGGGTGTTGGTCGTGTTCTCCATGTTGGTCAGGCTGGTCTCGAACTCCCAACCTCAGATGATCCGCCCGCCTCTGCCACCCAGAGTGCTAGAGGCATGAGCCACCATGCACCCGGCCACATAAAAATTTTTTTAAATAAAAAATAATGTGCCAGGCACAGTGGCTCGTGCCTGTAATCCTAGCACTTTGAGAGACCGAGGCAGGAGGATTGCTTGAGGCCAGGAGTTTGAGACCAGCCTGGGCAATACAGTGAAAACCCTTCTCTACAAAACATTTTTAAAAATTAAAGTTTGCCAGGAGCAGTGAGCTACAATGGTGCCACTTGTACTCTGTAGCCTAGGTGACAGAGTGAAACCCTGTCTCCACAACCTAAATTTTAAAAAAAATTTTAAAGAAAAGAAGTGTGAATATTCTTTTTGGTTATTTTCATACCGCCTTCCTGTACTGTTATCTCCCTCCTTTTCCTCCAGCTGCCTAGACAGACCCAGACTAGACCCTGGGAATTCCCAAATGGAAGCTGTAGAGGATGTGGCAGGTCATGACCCCTGGGGGAAGATGGATCTGGGAATTCCCACCATCCCCATTGCTACCACGAGGACTCTGGGTGGACACAAGCATCCAGGACGGGGAAAGGATTTGCCCATTTGAGAAGAGGACTAAATCAGGCTCACCTTCCCTTCTTCACCTCACCCCAGGAGGGCACTGGCAAGGCCAACACCCTTACGACAACTCCTTTTCCATGGCAGACACTTTTAGTGGTGAGCTTGTACTGCTTTCCTAGCTGCATTCAAACAGGGAGGTTTTTAATATCTGAACTGTTTCTTCTAAACAGCTGGCCCCACCCACTCATTGGTACCAGGCGGGTCCCTGCCGGGACTGAGACCAGCCTTGATGTGGCGGGGGGGCGGGTGGGGGAGCTCAAGAGTCTGGGCAGCGGGCTGTGCTGGGTGTAGCCAATTGCTGCCCAGCTGGGCCTGGCGGGGGAGGCTTTCGGTGGTGTTGCTAGGCACCTGGGTAATTGGAGAGGCCGGGACTGGGCTTCTGGGCCACAGAGCTTGACAGCCTCCATCACACTGCAAACCGTCATTATGCCAGAGGCCTGCAGCAATCTCTCTGTGGTTACAACCCGAAAGCATGCTTTTTTAGCTACAGAAATTAAGAACTGGCTTTTCAATATTATGGGTCTGTGGTTGTGGTCGCTTTCTTTTGACTACATTTCTGAAGATACATTTCGAATAATCAGGCAAAAGATTTACAAACAAAAAATACCTTCACAAACCCCCGTTTCCAAAAGCTTTGCTTCTTCCTGAAGCAAAGCATACTTGACGTCAGAAGTAAGGGCAACTAAGGGGGGGAACTCCGTTTCCTGAGCTCTCTCCATGGTTCACTCTGTGTTAAAAGCTTCTTCCTTGAAACTTCACAGGTGGGCTATGGTTCAGGGTAGGGGGTCCAGAGCTCCGGTCCTGTGCAGGGCCTCTCAGTGAAATAATGTCAAGACCATTCAAAGACAATCATAACACCTCAGCCCTCAGTCTCCAGAACCACTTTTGCTTATATTATTTTTTGGATCCTCCCAACTGCTCTGTGAAGAAGACATCTCTATTATTCCCATTTTACAGGTGAACAACTAAGGCAAAACAGAGGCGTCTGTGATTACATACCTAGTGACAGCAAAGCTGGGGCATAAACCCAGGAATCTCGGCCCAGAGTCTGGGCTGCCCCACAGCTATTTAACATATTACATATATTTGTGTACCCTATTATAGTATTTGTATTTTTTTTTTTTTTTTTTTTTTTTTTTGAGACAGAGTCTCGCTCTGTCATCAGGCTGGAGTGCAATGTTAATCACGGCTCACTGCAACCTCCACCTCCAGGGTTCAAGCGATTCTCCTGCCTCAGCCTCCCGAGTAGCACCACCATGCCCGGCTAATTTTTGTGTTTTTAGTAGAGACGGGGTTTCACCATGTTGGCCAGGATGGTCTCAAACTCCTGACCTCGTGATCTCTCTGCCTCAGCCTCCCAAAGTGCTGGGATTACAGGCATGAGCCACCGCCCCCAGCCTATAGTATTTGTAATAGTAAAAATAATACACACTGGTGTAGAAGGCATAGGAATTTCATCCTGTATCTTGTCTTATCCTAAACACATCACCTTTGTTGATTGTAAATGGGCTTTCAACGCTGTGGTGTGTGCACTAAGGGATATAGTCTGAAAGAATTCCCAAAGACAGACACACTATTTATGTGAGTTAACAGACCTAGCAGAGCAGAGCACAGGGCTGAAGGAAAACGCTGACCCTGAGCCACTTCCTCCTTCATTGGAGGACAGTTGGCTCAGGCCCTTAAGTAAGGACACAAAATCATGGCTTTCAGTAGATATTTGTAGGCATTTTTCAAAAAAAGCTTTCACTGACTCATCTAGAATTTTTTTTCAATAGTGGTCCATTGATAATGACCAGCTGTCTGGCTTACCCAGGACTAGGAGTTTCTTGGGATGTGAGACTTTTAGTGCTAAAATCAGGGCAAGCCAAGGGTGTTGGTCACTTCGTCACGGACCACCTGCATCAGTATCATCTGGGGAGGTTAGCAGAGATGGCTGGTTCTAATCCTAGGGCAGTAGTTCTTCACCCTGGCCTCACATCAGAATCATTTGAGGAGACTTCAATGTGTCTGAGCTCACCCCAGACCAATGGAAACTGGTTCTCTGGGGTGAAGGCCTGGCACTTGTATCTTTTCATGAGCAGCCAAGACTGAAAACTTCTCCCCTAGAGATTTGGATTCAGAGGGTCTGGGCTCAGGTCTTGTTCAGAAATCTGCTTGCATTTTTAGCAGCTCCCAGGGGATTCTTATATTCACCATGTTTTGACAACCAGTGAACGCTTCTGTGATGAGTGCATCCAATGGTAAGCATGCACTGAATGCCTTGTATGTGTTAGGCTCTGGAAACACATAGAAAAAAAAAAGAAAAACAAACCACCTCCTGTTCGCCAGGCCCTCTCTATTCAGTGGGGGATAAAGTCCTATAAATTGTTCCAACATGGTATACTGTGGTTTAGATTTAAAACTGGGTCAGCACCATCAGCATGGTTAGGTCTATTCAGTGCCCACAAGCCAAGTACGGTAGACTAAAGACAGAGCATATAATTTGCCATTCCTCTCACTGAGAGAAACGGTTTGGGTTTCTTTCTCCTCTCCTTAAGTCGGGGCCAGCCCTGTGACTGGTTTTGACCAATACTACGTGGCAGAAGCTATGCTGGGTACTTTGCAGGGCCAGGCCTTAACAGCTATGTGGCCTGCCCTTTGCTTCTTTGGGAATGCTTCCTGTTTGAAGCCTAATATCATATAAGAAGGTTGACTACCTGGAGGCCACCATGCTATGAGGAAACCCAAGGTACCCACATGAAGAGAGAGGCCATGCAGAAGAGCATGAAGAGTCTGCTTTGGCTCAGAAGATTGCCTAATTTAAAAAAAGAAGAAAAAAAAAAGAAAAAGAAACGTGAAAATAAAATATAGGGCTGAGCGCGATGGCTCATGCCTGTAATCCCAGCACTTTGGGAGGCTGAGGCGGGTGGATCACGAGGTCAGGAGTTTGAGACCATCCTGGTGAAACCCCATCTCTACCAGAAAAATACAAAAATTAGCTGGGCATGGTGGTAGGCACCTGCAATCTTAGCTACTATGGAGGCTGAGGCAGGAGAATCACTTGAACCCGGGAGGCAGAGGTTGCAGTGAACTGAGATCGCACCACTACACTCCAGCCTGGGCGATAAGAGTGAAACTCCGTCTCCAAAAAAAAAAAAAAAAGAAAGAAGAGAAGAGCACCAAGGTGCCAGACCTATGAATGGAACACCAGCTGAATACAGTTGTGAATGACCCTAGCTGATGACTACATGGAGCAGAACTGCTCAGCTGAACCCTGACCAAATCCCTGGCTTGCAGAATTATGACAAAATAAAATAGCTCTTGTTTTTTTTTTGGTATTTGTTTGTTTCGAGACAAGGTCTGGCTCTGTCACCCAGGCTGGAGTGCAGCGGCATGAACTAGGCTCAATGTAAGCTCCGCCTCCTGGGTTTAAGTAATTCTTTTGCCTCAGCCTCCCAAGTAGCTGGGACTACAGGCAAGCACCACCACACCTGGCTAATTTTTGTATTTTTGTAGAAACAGGGTTTCGCCATGTTGCCCAAGCTGGTCTTGAATTCCTGAGCTCAGGTGATCCACTCACCTTGGCCTCCCAAAGTGCTAGAATTACAGGCATGAACCACCACGCCTATTCTTGTTTTAAGTCATTAAATTTTGGAGTGATCTGTTACACAGTGATAGCTACCAGCACGCCTCGTCAGAACCAGAAGACAGAATGTCATCTCATGCCATTCTGCCTTTCTTTCCATTCACATTGGTCATCTTTGTATTCTTCCATTGAGTAGATTACTGATGTCTGACCAGAAAATGTCCTTCCAAGTTAGTCTTCACTCTGTTTCCACTCCTGTCTTCCTCCAACATGAAACAAAACAAAACCGTAAATCAGAGTGTATCAACTCTCGACTTAAAATCCTTCAATGGTTTCCCATTGTCTTCTGGATAAATATAGGATCCTAATGGCAAATGATAAGATCTTGTATGACCTAGCTCGTACCTTCTTTGTGAAACTCACTTTCTACTACTTTCTCCCAACGGCTCAGTGCTACAGCCACAGGGATGTCTTTCAGTTCCTGGAACACACCAAACCCTCTCCTGCCTCAAGGTCTTTGTACTTGCTGTTCCTTCTACCTAGCCCTCCCACTTCCCTGAAACATACACACAAGTTGGTCTTGTCCTTCATAACCCATAGCTCGTCCCCAGGAAGTCTCCCTGCCCATGCCTTCCCCCATCCCTATATACTCTATTGCATTTCCCCACTTACATGCTCCCAGCACTTATTATTATCTAAAAATATCTAGTTTATTTATTGCCTGTCTCTTTCTGCTAGAATATGAGCTCCAGAAAGGTAGAAAAATTTATTTTATATTCCATTTGTATCCCAGTGTCTATAATGGTGCCTACCGCAGCTCAGCAAGTATTTGCTAAATTAACAATCACATGAATGGAGACGGAAGGAAAAGGGAAGTATAAGAGCTCTGACATTGCAGGAGTCAGGAAGTCCTGGTCCTTGCTCCAATTCTGCCCCTCCTTACCTATGGGTAAACCACTGCCCCTCACCTAACCAGAAACCTCACGCCCGCCAACAAACACGTGGCCGGCAATGTTTATCGCTATCATACACCACAGGTCTTCACAAAAAAAATTTGTTTTAAGACAAAGTCTTGGTCTGTCCAGGCTGGAGTGCAGTGGCATGATCTCGGCTCACTGCAACCTCTGCCTCCCGGGTTCAAGCGATTCTCCTCTCTCAGATTCCTGAGTAGCTGGGATTACAGATATGTGCTACCACGCCTGACTAATGTTTGTATTTTTAGTAGAGATGGGGTTTTGCCACGTTTCCCAGGCTGGTCTCAAACTCCTGACCTCAAGCAATCTACCCGCCTCAGTCTCCCAAAGTGCTGGAATTACAGGAGTGAGCCACCGCACCCAGCCCACAGGTCTTCACAATTTTTTGTTCATAAATCCCCATAGAATTTTTGAAAAAGTTCAGGTGTGGTGGGTTACGCCTATAATCTCAGCACTTTGGGAGGCCAAGGCAGTTGGATCATTGCCGGGAGTTTGAGACCAGCCTGCCAACATGGCAAAATCCCGTCTCTTCAAAAAAATACAAAAAATTAGCCAGGCATTGTGGCGGGTGCCTGTAGTCCTAGCTGCTCGGGAGGCTGAGGCAAGAGAATCGCTTGAACTTGGGAGGCAGAGGTTGCAGTGAGTCAAGATTGTGCCACTGCACTCCAGCCTGGATGACAGAGCAAGACTCCATCTCAAAAAACAAATTTTTTTTTTTAGAAAGCTCTATTTTCTCTCATACATTTTAAAGTTAATACCTACGATTATTTTTTACAAGTTAAAATCAGCTCCGAGATCAAGTTTTCTGTCATAGTCTTCGTTAGAGACATATTTTGAATATATTTTCATCCAAACCTTAGAGCTACAGATTTCACTTGTTCAGTTTATGGAAAATGTCTACCACATAATCCATTTGGCAAACCCAGTGCTCACTGTCAAACCAATCAGCCAAATCAAACGGATTTTCTGTCCATAAGAAAAGCTACCTTCATTTTTAAAAGGTTCCATAAATGCATTAATTTGCATCCCCATGACAACTGGCTCATGTCTCATTTCTAATTTTATAATACATAAATAAAGAGCCAAAGCACTTAAGTTTAATATAGAATAATGGCTAAAAGCACAGATTCTAGAGGAATTCAAAGGTGTCTGAATTCAAATTCTGATTTCACCACTTAATACCTCTGCGACCTTGGGCAAGTTATTAAACCTCTTTGTGCCTTGGGAACATCTTCTGTAAAAGGAGGGTGGTAAGTATCTACTTTATAGATTCGGTATGAGTACTGAATTAGTTTATTATCTTTAAAACCCTTAGAACAGTGTCTGGCACATAACACAGAGCAAATTTTTTGTTTTGTTTTGTTTTGAGACAGGGTCTCACTCTGTTACCCAGGCTGGAGTACAGTGGCATGATCTCAGCTCACTGCAATCTCTGCCTCCCAAGTTCAAGCGATCGTCCCACCTCAGCCTCCCGAGTAGTTGGCACTACAGGCATGCACCGCCACACCTGCGTAACTTTTGTATTTTTTGGTAGAGACAGGGTTTAGCCACATCGCCCATGCTGGTCTCGAACTCCTAAGCTCAAGTGATCCACCCACCTCAGCTTCCTGAAGTATTAAGATTACAGGTGTGAGCAACCACACCCGGCCCTATTTGGGTTTTTTTGAGACGGGGTCTTGCTTTGTCACTGAGGCTGGAGTGCAGTGATGCAAACACAGCTCACTGCAGCCTTAGCCTCTTGGTCTCAAGATATCCTCCCACCTCAGCCTCCCAAATAGCTAGGACCACAGGCACATGCCACTGTCTCCAGCAAATCTTGTAGAGATGAGTTCTCGTCACGTTACCCAGGCTGGTCTCAAACTCCTGGGCTCAAGTGATCCTCTTGCTTCAGTCTCCCTAAGTGCTGGGATTGCAGGTATGAGCCACTGTGCCCAACCTAAACAAGTATTTTTCTTTCTTTTTTTTTTTTTTTTTTTTTTGAGACAGAGTCTCACTCCGTCACCAGGCGCCGGGCTGGAGTGCAGTGGCGTGCCCTCGGCTCACTGCAACCTCCGCCGCCCCGGTTCAAGCAATTCTCCTGTCTCAGCCTCCGAGTAGCTGGGACTACAGGCGCGCGCCACCACGCCCAGCTAATTTTTTTGTATTTTTAGTAGAGACGGGGTTTCACCATGTTGACCAGGATGGTCTCGATCTCTTGACCTCGTGATCCGCCTGCCTCAGCCTCCCAAAGTGCTGGGATTACAGGCGTGAGCCACCGCGCCTGGCCTTTATTTCTTTATTTTTATTTTATTTTTTATTTTCTGGCTTTATTTAATCAGCTTTCTCAGGTTGAATAAACAAGTATTCATTTTTGTTTGTTTTTTGGGAGTTTTTTTGAGAAGGAATCTCACTGTGTTGCCCGGGCTGGAGTGCAGTGACACAATCTTGGCTCACTCCAATCTCTACCTCCTGGGTTCAAGTGATTCTTCTGCCTCAGCCTCCAGAGTGGCTGGGATTACAGGCACATGCTATCACTCCTGGCTAATTTTTGTATTTTCAGTAGAGACAAGGTTTCACCATTTTGGTCAGGCTAGTCTTGAACTACTGACCTCAAGTGATCCACCCGACTTGGCCTCCCAAAGTGCTGGGATTACAAGCATGAGCCACCACAACCGGCCAACAAGTATTCTTTTTTCTTTTTTTTTTTTGACAAAGTTTTACTCTTGTTGCCCAGGCTGGAGTGTAATGGCACAATCTCAGCTCACCGCAAACTCTGCCTCCTGGGTTCAAGCAATTCTCCTGCCTCAGCCTCCTGAGTAGGTGAGATTATAAGAATGTGCCACCATGCCTGGCTAATTTTGTAATTTTAGTAGAGACGGGGTTTCTCCATGTTGTTCAGGCTGGTCTCGAACTCCCGACCTCAGGTGATCTGCCCGCCTCAGCCTCCCAAAGTGCTGGGATTACAGGCGTGAACCACTGCACCCAGCCCCAACAAGTATTCTTAAATAAAATAAATACTACGAGTCTATAGTAGAGGCACAGCACCCTTTAGTTTCTCCTGCCTAATCTCTCTTTACTTGCTATCTCTCAGGAACAGAGCATTCTCTAATTGCCCTTTTGAACAATGGACCTTGTTCAATGGATTTGGTGGATTTGGGATGGACAGAGGTGTAACTTTCTCATAAAGCCAAAGAAGAGAAACAGTGGAAACGGAGTTGATCTGCAGCCAATTAAGCCGACTGCGTTCCTTTCCTCATGGGGGCCCCATGTGCAATGGCTGCAAACAGCAGCTTCCTTGGTAGTGTAATGCAGCCTGTTTCTTGTATGGGTTGCTCTAAGGGACCTTGAGACAGGCCTTTCAGATGAATGTTCATGTCTCTGACCTTGCACTACCGTAGTGTGGGCTCCAGACAGGCATGGGAGGTGCCTTTGGAAAGCCCCAGGGCACAGTGGCCAGGGTTCACACTGGCCAAGTGATCATGTCCATCCGAACCAAGCTGCAGAACAAGGAGCATGTGATGGAGGCCCTGAGCAAGTTCAAGTTCCCTGGCCACCAGAAGATCCACAGCTCAAAGAAGTGGGGCTTCACCAAGTTCCATGCCGATGAATTTGAAGACATAGCGACTGAGAAGCGGCTCATCCCAGATGGCTGTGGAGTTAAGTACATTCCCAGTCGTGGCCCTCTGGACAAGTGACGGGCCCTGCACTCATGAGGGCTTCCTCTGTGCTGCCCCCCTCTTAATACTCACCAATAAATTCTACTTCCTATCCATCCAAGAAAGAGAAAGCAAGAAAGAAAGAAAGACAGAGAGAAGGAAGAAAGGGAGGGAGGGAGAGAAGGAAGGAAGGAAGGAAAAACGGAGTTGGAAAGGAGAACTTAAAAGCATCCAGACAAGCAGATGGCTTTTAGCCAGGAGTCTCTGCGGAAGCTGAGAACCTGGAAATGGATTCCTTTAATGCTATCTGTGGCCCTGCACCCCCAGTTCCCGGACCACTGGCCAGTTTGACACACCCTTCCTGGGCACATTCAGGGCTAAGTATAATTCCTGGAAATACTTTGATAACTCCATCTCTATCTCTCTGGCATAATAAAGCACAAGGTATTGTAAGTAATATCCTTGAACCTATTCTAAATTATACAAAAGTAAAGCATTCCTAAATTCAAAACTTTTAATAGGAGGAACAGATTCACTGTGACCCAGTATACAGCTGAGGGCAAAGTACCAGTCCTCTGGAACAGGCCAACTCAAGAGACCCTTCATGAACAAACCATGATGAAGTCCTAAAAAGAAGACTAATTTTCGTAGATAGGTGGGGGATCCATCAGGCCTGAATACCTTGGCGTCATCAGCTCCTGGGCCCCCACACATCAGCCTTACTTCTGAAATGCAAATCAGGAGGTATCACTCCCATTGCTAAATCCTTTCAGTGGGTACCAATGTCCTTGGTTTAAAGCCTAGATTCCTTAACGAGGCACAGAAAGGCCCCATGACCTGAACGCTGCCTATTTATTCACTCATTTCTTTCCATTTCCCCAAATACAGCCTACGCCCCAGCCACACTGAGCCCCTAGCAGTTCTAGCTCCCACTCTCTACGAGGTCTTTTCATGAGCTTCTCCCTCTGCTAGAACACCTTCCCCCCACCCCAGTGGGTGATAATGTGATAGCTGTCCCTTACTACCACATTTGGGAATCAGTTAAAGAAAAGAAAAAAAAAGGCCAGGCACAGTGGCTCACGCCTGTAATCCCAACCATTTGGGAGGCCAAGGTGGGTGGATCATGAGGTCAAGAGATGGAGACCACCCTGGCCAACATGGTGAAACCCTGTCTCTAAAAATGCAAAGATTAGCTGGGTGTGGCGGCACATGCCTGTAGTACCAGCTACTGGGGAGGCTGAGGCAGGAGAATCGCTTGAACCCGGGAGGCGGAGGTTGCAGTGAGCCGAGATTGCGCCACTGCACTCCAGCCTGGCAACAGAGTGAGACTCCATCTCAAAAAAGAAAAAAAAAAAAGAGAAAAACATTTTAATTAAAAAGACAAAACAAAAAGACTCTGTCCTTTACAACTCCTCTGCAAAGCCTTATTGAGCGTCTACCACGTGCTTAGCATTGTGTGAGGCACTGAGGATGCAAAGGAGAACACAGCAGACGGGGGAGAATTAAAGGCCCTTCTTAGTTCCATCTGCAACCTCTGCTTGTGTCTTGGGTATCATTGTCTTCTTTGTATTATAACTATCTCCTCCGCAACACTGTGAGCATTTTGAGGATGGGGCTTCTGTGTTACTCATCTTTGAAGCCCTACTACCTAGTCTATGGAATGCATCAGTAAATATTTGTCAGATTCATTTACTCACAAAGGATTCATTGAAAATTTTTCTATCAGGGATGAATGAGGTGCTGGTTATAAAACTGAACCAACAGTATCATGGCTATGATCCCTGCCCTCTTGAAACCTTGTAGTCTCAGGGGATAAACAGAGCACTTGATTTAATGACTGCTGTAGGAATGAGTGAATGAGTTAATGAATCAGGGAAGGAGTCTGGATGCAGCAGCCCAGAGCAGGAGATCTACAGGAAGTGAAAGGTCAGTGTCTCGGGAGGTGGTTAGGGAATTCTGATGCCCTTTTGGTCTTTCTTTTTTCTTTTCCTTGAGAGAGGGTCTTGCTCTGTCACCCAGGCTAGAGTGCAGTGACCTGATCTCAGCTCACTGCAGCCTGGACGTCTCAGGCTCAAGTGATCCTCCCATCTCAGCCTCCAAAGTAGTTGAGACAGGTAGGCTTGGTGGCTCATGCCTGTAATCCTCGCGCTTTGGGAGGCCGAGGCAGGTGGATCACTTGAGTCCAGGAGTTCAAGACCATCCTGGGCAACATGATGAAACCTTGTCTCTACCAAAAATACAACAACGACAACAACAAAAGTTAGCTGGGCATGACAGTATGTGCCTATAGTCCCAGCTATTCAGGAGGCTGAGGTGGGAGAATCACCTGAGTTGGAAGGGCACCACTGCACTCCAGTCTGGGCCGCAGAGTGAGACTCTGTCTCAAAAAAACAAAGTCGCTGAGACTACAGGCACACACCACCATGCCAGGCTAATTTTATTTTTTGTAGAGAAGAGGTCTCACTATGTTGCCAGGCCAGTCTCAAACTCCTGGACTCAAGCAGTTCTCCTGCCTGGGCTATCCTAAAGTGCTGGGATTATAGGCGTGAGCCACGTGCCCGGCCTTTTTTTGAGACAGGGTCTCACTTGTTGCCCAGGCTGGTTTTGAACTCCTGGCTTCAAGGAATCCTCCTACTTCAGCCTCCCAAAATGTTGGGACTATAGGCATGAGCCACTGCCCCAGCCTGGTCTTTCTAATACAGAGAAACTTGAAAGACAGCAAGTAGAAGAGCAGAAGCGTGGAGTTGAGAGTCTGACCTAGGCTTGAATTCTGGATCCATCACTTATTAGCCATGTGACCTTAGGCAAATCCCGTAACCTGTTTTTATCATCATTTCCCCATCTATAAAATGGGGTTGATAACAATATCATAAGAGGATTATGATTAAATGAGAGAATGCATTTAAAAGCCCTTACCCTGTGTCCATAGTTTAGGAGTTGGTGGTTCCCGTCACTTGCTCAGTGTTGGGTATGCAAATTCAGAAACACAGCATATCTCGACTCAGCCAGGGCCTGGTGTTTTTCCCACAAACCAGAAGCTGACACCTTCCCTACTCCCATGCCTGTGTGGCTCTCCTTTCTTTATTTTATTTTTTAAAGGCAAGGCCTCACTTTGTTGTCCAGTTTGGTCTCGAACTCCTGGACTCAAGCAATCCTCCCGCCTTGGCCTCCCAAAGTGCTGGGATTACAGGTATGAGCCATGGAGCCCAGCCCTCTCTTCCCTCGCCACTCCCCCATCACTGGCCAGTTCTGTTTACACGCTGCCTAAGTGCTTTCAAGGCCAGGGATCCTCTAGTGTATCTTTACAAGCCTAAGGTGAGGGAGGTGCTGGTTAGGGAGGGGCATGGCAAGAAGGTGGTCAAAGAGGAAGGGCAAAGCACAGGTGTTTAGGAAGGCCCCACAATCAGCCTGGCACCCAGCTTGGTGCTCAACACGCATTGTCTCCTGTCATCTTCATAAAAATGTCATTTTAAGCTGGCCCCCAAGCCTCACGCCTATAGTCTCCCAGTTACTCAGGAAGCTGAAGCAAGAGGATTGCTTGAGCACAAGAATTGGAAGTTGTAGTAAGCTATGATCAGGCACTGGACTCCAGTCTGGGCAATGTAGCAAGACCCCATCTCTTTAAAAAAAATATGGCGCTGGTCACGGTGGCTCACACCTGTAATCCCAGCACTTTGGGAGGCTGAGGTGGGTAGATCACAAGGTCAGAAGTTCAAGACCAGCCTGGCCAAGATGGTAAAACCCCGTCTCTACTAAAACTACAAAAATTAGCCCAGTACAGTGACAGGTGCCTGTAATCCCAGCTACTTAGGAGGCTGAGGCAGGAGAACCGCTTGAACCCTGGCAGGGGGCGGGGAGGAGTTGCAGTGAGCTGAGATCTCGCCACTACACTCCAGCCTGGGCAACAGAGTAAGAGTCCCTCTCAAAAGAAAAAAAAATTATAGCTGAGGAAACTGAGGCTCAGGAGGTAAACAGGAGATATGGGATATAAAGCCAAGTCTCTCTGTGACTCCAAAATAATGTTCTACTCTGCCATGCTGCTCACCAGCTTGCAGATGATCACCAGATGTTTGAGGAATAAATTTCAGTTTTCTTATTCCCAAGAGGAACAGAAATTGTGCAGCCCTCTTTCCAGAGAATCCAGGTACATGCTCAGTGATGAATAAACAAATGAACACTAATGAATAAATGAAAGATTGAGTGAAATCCCTCTGATACCCGCACCAGGAAGAAGGAAACAAATAACCCTAGAGGAGCCGCCTTGCAGGAAGAGGTGGAGACTATCTCCCAGGCCGTGGTCTCCAGTGTGCAGGTCAGCAAAGGGCTAGGAACTGACTTAGTTGGAGTTAGAAAAACTTAGGAGGGTCGGGGGTGCTGGGGGAGAACATGGTGACATGGAGAGAAAGCCAGTGACTGAAGGGCAGGGAAGAGGAATGAAATTACACCGTCCCCACCCTCAGCCCTTCCCCTGCCATTTCACTTGCAGGGATAGACCCTGACGGCTGGCCTGACATGCTGCCAACTTTTAAAATGAAAGTTGCAGGGTCCAAAGCGGCCACACGAGGAGGTCACTGCAGAAGGGGGATTACCAAGGGAGCACCCCACACCTCCCCCCTCCTTCCTGCACCAGCCCCCCCATGCCCTCACCCTGCACTTCCTGCCACCGCCCCCCGGTCCTGATATGGGGACTCCCTCCACTCCCTCCCAGCTCCCATATCTTACTCTGAGAGACAAGGTAGGGGCGTCCCAGGCCGCACCGCCAGCTGGTCCTCGAGTTCCAGGTTTTTGGGCCAGGGGGTTGCCTGCTGCCCTGAAGCTCCCCCTCTGCCAGGCGCTCCTCAGTCCCTCCCCAAACGAAAAACTTCCAGACAGGTTCCAAAGTCGCCCAGCCCAGGAGGAGGGAGCCTGAGGAAATCCCCTCCCAGCCGGGCAGGGCTGGCCTGCTTGGCAGTCTTGCTCCTGGGCTGGCCCTGGATGAATGAGTCCTCCCGCTTGCCTGCTTGGGTCTGAGCCAGGGAGCCGGTGGCAGCCTCTGCTCTTCTCCAGGGCACTGGGCTCCATTCCACCTCCAAGTCCTGCCCTCCCCCTCTCAGCTCTCTGACACCTTGACAGGGAGGTCTCTATCAACGGGGTGGGCTCTATCAACGGGGTGGTCTCTATCAACGGGGTGGGCTCTATCAACGGGGTGGTCTCTATCAACGGGGTGGGCTCTATCAACGGGGTGGTCTCTATCAACGGAGTGGGCTCTATTGCTCTGCATTTTGTTGTTCTCCAGTGTGAAGCCAGGCCTGGTACTGAGCACCAGGGCGGGTGACTCGATGACCCTCAGCAGAGGTTTAGTCCATGGAAGAACTGATGACACCATGGCCCCTGGTAAAATAGCTTTGTCGGCTCTGATTATTCATTCAAAGCGTTTTGAGAGTAACTGGCCTTGTGTGAGGCCCCGAGGATGAAGAGGTAGATTTGCGTGGTCCCTGTTCTCCTACTCCACTAGGAAGACAAAGAATGAAGCTCTAAGTAGATGCTGCTCAAGGTTCAGCCAGAAGGGAGCTGGGCACAGTGGCTCACACCTTTAATCCCAGCACTTGGGGAGGCCGAGGCGGGTGGATCACCTGTGGTTGGGAGTTCAAGACCAACCTGACCAACATGAAGAAACCCCATCGCTACTAAAAATACAAAATTAGCCAAGCGTGGTGGCGCATGCCTGTAATCCCAGCTACTCAGGAGGCTGAGGCAGGAGAATTGCTTAACCCAGGAGGCAGAGGTTGTAGCCAGCAGAGATTGCGCTATTGCACTCCAGCCTGGACAACAAGAGCGAAACTCCATCTCAAAAAAAAAAAAAAAAAAAAAATTTCAGGCAGAAGGGACCAGGGAGGACTCCCCATGTGTGGAAGTGTTCTGGAAAAACCCTTGGACAACATGACATACAAGATGGGTTTTGAAGGATGAGCAGGGGTTTTCCAGAATTGTGAGGAGGGAGGGGGAGCACAGGCTGACAGAAGAGGCCATGAGAAGGGACCGAATTCAGCAGGAACCACTTGTTCAGAATTGTGAGCGAGGCTTGTCAGATCAGGAAGGGCCTTGTGTGCCTTGATAAACGGCTTGGACTGTGTTCTGTAGGTTCTGGGGTGTCATAGAAAGGTGTATGTGTGTTTGTTTTGTTTGTTTGTTTGAATACAGGGTGTCTCTTGGAGGCAGAGGTTACAGTGAGCTGAAATTGGGCCACTGCACTCCAGCCTAGGGGGAGTTTCTCTCAGTTACCCCAGGCTAGAATGCAATGGTGCAGTCATAGCTTGAAGCCGCCTTGAACTCCTGGGCTCAAGTCTCAAGTGGTCCTCCCACCTTAGCTTCCTGTGTAGCTGGGACTACAGGCAGGCACCACCATGGCCAACCAGTTTTTCAATTTTTTTTTTTTTGAGATGGAGTCTCACTCTGTTGCCAGACTGGAGTGCAGTGTCGCCATCTCGGCTCACTGCAACCTGTGCCTCCTGGGTTCAAGCAATTGTCCTGCCTCAGCCTACCGAGTAGCTGGGATTACAGGCGCACACCGCCATGCCTGGCTAATTTTTGTATTTTTAGTAGAGAGGGGGTTTCACCATATTGGTCAGGCTGGTCTCAAATTCCTGACTTCGTGATCCACCCACCTCGGCCTCCCAAAGTGTTGGGATTAAAGACGTGAGCCACCGCACCTGGCCCAGTTTTTAAATTTTTTGTAGAGATGGGATTTCACTATGTTTTCCAGGGTGATCAGGAACTGCTGGCCTCAAGAGATCCTCCCGCCTCGGCCTCCCAAAGTGCTGGGATTACAGGTGCTACGCCACACCTTGCTAGCTCACAGATAGGCTTTAAACGAGGGACACAAACTATCAGATTGCATTCAAAATAGATCACTGGGGCCAGGTGCCGTGGCTCACACACTTTCATTACAAGTTTGCATGAAAAATCCCATTTTTCATGCAAACTTGTCGGGAGGAGCAGAAGAAGCACCCGGATGCTTCGGTCAGCTTCTTAGCGTTTTCTAAGAGGTGCTCAGAGAGGTGGAAGACCATGTCTGCTGAAGAGAAAGGAAAGTTTGAAGATATGGCAAAGGCAGACAAGGCCCGTTATGAGAGAGAAATGAAAACCCATATCCCTCCTCAAGGGGGAGACAGAAAAGAAGTTCAAGGATTCCAGTACACCCAAGAGGCCTCCTTCGGCCTTTTTCCTGTTCTGCTCTGAGTATCGCCCAAAAATCAAAGGAGAACATGCGGGCCTGTCCATGGGTGATGTCCTGAAGAAACTGGGAGAGACGTGGAATGGCACTGCTGCAGATGACAAGTAGCCTTATGAAAAGAAGGCTGCGAAGCTGAAGGAAAAATACCAAAAGGATATTGCTGCATATTGAGCTAAAGGAAGGCCTGATGCAGCAAAATGGGAGTTGTCAAGGCTAAAAAAGCAAGAAAAAGAAGGAAGAGGAGGAAGATGAGGAAGATGAAGAGGATGAGGAGGAAAAGGAATATGACGGAGATGAAGGTGATGATGGTAAGTTGCTTCTAGCGCAGTTTTTTCTTCTCTAAAAGCATTTAACCCCTCTGTACACAACTCACTCCCTTTTTTTTCATTTTTCATTTTTTTTTTTTTAAAGACGGGGTTTCACCATATTGGTCAGGCTGGTCTCAAACTTCTGACCTCAGGTGACCCGCCCGCCTCAGTCTCCCAAAGTGCTGGGATTACAGGCATGAGCCACCGCACCTGGCAACTCACTCCTTGTAAAGAAACAAATTGAAATGAAAGAAAAGAAAAGAAAAAGATCACTGGGACCTGCAATGTCAAGAAGGGTTTGAAGCGGGCAAGACTAGAGGCAAGAAGACCAGTCAGGCTTGCATGAGTCAAGGCAAGTGGTAAGTAGGCCTTAGCAAGGCACTGGCTAGGCAGTGGGGGTGGGGAGTGAGAGAGACGAACAGGTTCAAGAGATGCTCGGGGGTAGCATTGATGGGACTTAACAACAAGTAAGGGAGGAGCCTAGGATGAAGCTAAGATTTCCAAATGGAATAACTACTGAGGTTGACAGTGGTGCCCATAAATAAGATGGAGAAATCTGGAAGAATGGCCAGGCACAGTGGCTCAAGCCTGTAATCTCAACACTTTGGGAAGCTGAGGTGGGTGGATCACTTGAGGTCAGGAGTTCGAGATCAGCCTGGCCAACGTGGTGAAATCCTGTCTCTACTAAAAATACAAAAATTAGCTGGGCATGGTGGTGCATGCTTGTAATCCCGCTACTTGGGAAGCTGAGGCAGGAGAATCACTTGAACCCGGGAGGTGGTGGTTGCAGTGAGCCGAGATCACGCCACTGCACTCCAGCCTGGGCTATAGTGCGAAAGTATGTCTCAAAAAAAAAAAAAAAAAAAAGTTGGGCGCAGTGGCTTATGCCTGTAATCCCAGCACTCTGGAAGGCCGAGGTGGGCAGATCAGGAGGTCAGGAGTTCAAGACCAGCCTGGCCAACATGGTGAAACCCCATCTCTACTAAAACTACAAAAAGTAGCTGGGTGTGGTGGCGCACGTCTGTAGTCCCAGCTACTCAGGAGGCTGAGGCAGGAGAATCGCTTGAACCCTGGAGGCGGAGGTTGTAGTGGGCCGAGATCTCACCGCTGCACTCCAGCCTGGGCAACAGAATGAGTCTGTCTCAAAAAAAAAAAAAAAAAAATCAGGATCAGGAAGAAAAACAAGTTGGGGGGAAATGAATTCTGTTCCGGACTTGTTGAGTCAGGGGCACCTGCAGAGATGTTCAGGGAGCACTTGCTCCAGGGATAAACAGGAGTTATGTATCAGTCAGGGTACCAGCAGGAAGGAGAAGGCATCTTCAGCTAGATTTGAAGGTCTGGGAAGGGTAAAGGAAGCCATTAAGAGATGTTGAATATCCAGGGATGAACAAGAGTGGGAAGCCATGCAGCGTTCACTGAGTCCAGCGAGAGCTGGAGCCGTGGACAAGGGCCCCTGGCAGAGCTGCAGTTGTGCAGGAAGGCAGCCCCCACTGGAGCAGAATGGAAACAGAAGCAGGAATATCCCAATCACCTTAGTCTCCGCCTTCCTATTCCAGAGTCTTCTCATTAGCTAAACTCAACCAGAAGCCAGAGGGCAAGGTGCCCCAAGGCACAGAACAAGGAAGAGAATGGATGGGGGTTGGGAGGAGTCAGCAAACAGCTGGAAAAAAAAGAGATTTAGGAGTTACACAGAGATGGCAACTCAAGCCATGGGAGCCAGTGAGGTCACTCAGGGAGAGAAATTAGAGAGGAAGAAGAGGATCTAAGACAAGACTCAGGGAATGCTGTAGGGGCAGAAAGGGTGAGCTCTTCCCTCCCCATTACAAAGGGTCACAGAGGAAAGTATAACAGATTCATTACATGCACACCTGTGCAAGGGAGTCATACAAGATATTAACTCAAAGGAGTCCAGATGGTTGATGCTTAAATATCCTCTTCACCGGGGAAAAGATGGACTGGGGGCTGGTTGTGGGAGTCAGTCATTTTCAGGATAAATTAATAAGCTCAAAGACCAAGTTTCTCCAGGCCCTGAGGGAGGTGGCCACACAGGTTAATGGGAGAATGAAAGAAGAAAGCATGCCAGGAAAAGTTTGTCTTATTCTGCAGATGAAAATATCTCAGGTCAACAAGGCGCGGTGGCTCACACCTGTAATCCCAGCAATTTGGGAGGCCAAGGCGGGTGGATTGCCTGAGCTCAGGAGTTCAAGATGAGCCTGGGCAACATGGTGAGACTCCATTTCTACCAAAAATACAAAAAAAGTTAGCCGGGCATGGTGGCACGCACCTGTAGTCCCAGCTACTCAGGAGGCTGAGACACAAGAATTGCTTGAATCTGAGAGGCAGAGGACTCCAGCCTGGGTGACAGAGCAAGACTCTGTCTAAAAAAAAAAAAAAAAAAAAAAAAACGAAAAAAAAAAGAAAAGAAAGAAAGAAAATATCTTAAATATCTTAGATCATCTCAGAAAGAATAGATGGCAGCCTGTGGTTGCGTTAGTCTTTCTTAGATCTGGGGCTCAGAGAAAGCCTGGCTGTGTATTTCACAAATGTGGCTTTTTCTCTACAGATGTAAATCTCCTCCACAAAAAGCAGCTTTTCAGGACTATTCCTGTCTGCAGGCCCTCTGAATAGCCATCTCAAAATAAGTCAAAGAAGTATATTTCGGGGTGAAATATTTTTGGTTTCTTTTCACATCAACAAGGGCCATGCAGAGTATAGAGCAAGGGAAAATAAGAGGAAAGGCCAGAACTGAGAGCCAAGCCCACTGCCCACCACAGGGACAGAGCGGAGAGAAAGGACTCAGATGGCACAAAGCAGCCAAGCACTGGAGCTGACAGAGTAGTAGAAGGAGGAACCTGGGAGATGCCTGGGGCACTCATGTCGGACACTGAGGCTTTCTGTAGGGAGCTTATACCTACATATGTATAAGGAAGTTACACCTCTCCTGCATTTTCTAGCTAAAGTAGGTGGCAAGGTTACCTGCTAGGAGTTAGGAAGAGAGAGACTGAGTGGAAGATTGAAGGAAATTGACAACTGCTTGAAACAACAGCTGAGAGGAGAGAAAAGTGACTGAAGCAAGGTAGAAGCTCACAGAGGGAATGCCAAGGACTGAATCAGAATGGCCCAGATCAACACGCAGGCAAGAATAGGGACCCTCAAGGAGTGAGAAACTGGGGAAACCAGGTCCTGTCCTGAGTGATATGTTAGTAAGATCAATGCAGCATGGGTGAGAGCCAGGTGACTGCCACCAGCAATCCTTCAGCACCCAGGACTGAGACAGCTTTCACATAAGATGAAAAATGTCAGCCGGGCACAGTGGCTCACGCCTGTAATCCCAGCACTTTGGGAGGCCAAGGCAGGAGGATCACGAAGTCAGGAGATCGAGATCACACTGGCTAACACGATGAAACCCTGTCTTTACTAAAAATACAAAAAATTAGCCAGCCGTGGTGGCGCGTGCCTGTAGTCCCAGCTACTCAGGAGGCTGAGGCAGGAAAATCACTTGAACCCAGGAGGCAGAGATTGCAGTGAACTGAGATCATACCACTGCACTCCAGCCTGGGTGACAGAGCAAGACTCTAACTCAAAAAGGAAACAAGGAAAAAGAAAAATGTCTGCAGAAAAAAGGTCCTGCTCAGCTATGGAAGTGCAAAGAGCATCAGGAGGCAGTGCTTGCTCGCAGACTTGTACCAGGGTTGTGTCTAGGCCACCTCAACTCTAATATCCGGTTATCCCTGGCCGTCAAAGACACTACTGACTGTTCCAGCCCTCCAGTCAACCTCCCTTGTGATTCAATGCTCAACAAGCTGCTTTCTACGCTGTGTGATTTCAGAGAGAAAAGGTGTCTGCCCACACTCAGTGCACACACAAGTTAGGGAGCTCTCAGAAAACAAAGCCTTGTGACCTATTCAGAAATAGGAAAATATGAAAGAAAACAAAGTCAGTATTTTATTTATCTCTGTATCTCCAGCACCCAGAACAGGGATTAGCATTGAGTTTGGTTCAAAAATTGTCTACAAAACATGTCTGGATATACTCCTAAATATTTGTAAATTAATAAATTTTCATTTAGAATTTGTACACCAGTTTCATGTAAATTTCATTAATGTGAATCAGTATCTTCAAATTGTATCAGTTCTGAGATATTGACAAGTTCACATTTCTTTTTTTGAGATGAAGTCTGACTCTGTCACCCAGGCTGGAGAGCAGTGACACAATCTCGGCTCACTGCAACCTCTGCCTTCCGGGTTCAAGTGATTCTCCTGCCTCAGCCTCCCGAGTAGCTGGGATTACAGGCACCCGCCACCACGCCCGGCTAATTTTTGTATTTTCAGTACAGATGAGGTTTCACCATGTTGGCCTGGCTGGTCTCAAACTCCTGACCTCAGGTGATGCACCCACCTCGGCCTCCCAAAGTGCTGGGATTATAGGCATGAGCCACCGCGCCCAGCCACACATCCACATTTCTAAGCATGCAAAATTCAGAGCTTGACCCTAAACTGTGGTGCATTCACCAAGATCATGACTCTTTGGGGCCAGAGCACCAGTCTTCTTTTTTTTTTTTTTTTTTTTGAGAAGGAGTCTCACTCTGTCACCCAGGCTGGAGTGCAGTGGTATGATCTCAGCTCACTGCAACCTCCACCTCCCAACTTCAAGCAATTCTCCAGCCTCAGCCTCCGGAGTAGCTGGGATTATAGGCATGTACTACCATACCTGGCTAATCTTTTTTTTTTTTTTTGTATTTTTAGTAAAGATGGAGTTTCACCATGTTGGTCAGGCTGATCTCAAACTCCTGACCTCAAATGATTTGCCTGCCTCAGCCTCCCAAAGGGGTGGGATTTCAGGGGTGAGCCACTGCATCCAGCCTGCAATTCCTCTGTCTTGATAAATCAGCTCTATCTGGCCACTGGGCAAGATTAACCCAAGTAACTATAACTCTACATGCAGGCAGTTATAGTTCCCTGCATGTAGATGCAAAGTAAGCTCATCTTCATTGCACTCTAAGTTCACTACCACCATAACATCTACCACAATGTATTTAAATTATCTGTGCCTG
The DNA here is from genome assembly GCA_036589455.1 of Ateles fusciceps. Lineage (NCBI taxonomy): Eukaryota > Metazoa > Chordata > Mammalia > Primates > Atelidae > Ateles > Ateles fusciceps. The sequence continues at coordinate 10,486,096 of JAZHEH010000733.1, forward strand.
TGTCTTTGTCTTTCTTTGTTAAAGGACATGCCCTGAGATTATGAGCTCCTCAAGAGCAGTAACTTTCTCTGTTTCATATTTGTATCTGTGCAGTTTTGGCTAAAATCTGACATGAAGTATGAAACAATACGTTTGTTACAGCTGGGCACAGTGGCTCACACCTGTAATCCCAGCACTTTGGGAGACCAGGGTGGGCAGATCACCTGAGGTCAGGAGTTCAAGACCAGCCTGGCCAACATGGTGAAATCCCATCTCTACTAAAAATACAAAAATTAGCTTGTCACGATGGTGGGCGCTTGTAATCCCAGCTACTCAGGAGGCTAAGGCAGATGAATCGCTTGAACCCAGAAAGCAGAGGTTGCAGTGAGCCAAGACTGCACCACTGCACTCCAGCCTGGGGAACACAGCATGACTCCATCTCAAAAATAAAAATAAAAATAAAATAAATGCATAAATGTTGGTTGAACTTTCAAACTGAGGAGCATAGAATGGTTATAATCCCAAGGGTCCCACCTTCAGCAGGGTGAAGTCTCCCCCCCAGGGAACCAGCAGGTGTTAGGACATTTCTCTGTGGCTTCTGGCCACCTCCCTCCTTGTTTGAATCCTGATCCATAGTTGATGGCAGAACTACAGGTGAGTCCCTGGATGTGTGCAGATTGACCACCTGAGAGAGCTCCAAGGTCTCAGGGTGTCAGGCCACACCACAGAAGCAAGATAAGCTACAGGCTGCACAGAAGTTACTTATTGTATTCTTCCAGATTCCTTGTGAGGCAAGAGAATAGGGTCTGAAGGCAGGGAACCAAAGGCCAGATGTGTGATGACTTCCTAGAATGGAATCAAAAGGAAAACCCCCACCTCTCTATACCCAAGTAACAAAATCATCAGAGGCTACGCCCTTTGCAACCCACCCACTTTTCCACTGAATGGCAGATGAAAACTGGAAAGTCCTTTTTTTCTTCTTCTTCTTTTTTTTTTTTTTTTTTTGAGAGAGAGTCTTGCTCTGTCACCAGGCTGGAGTACAGTGGCACAATCTTGGCTCACTGCAACCTCCGCCTCCCGGGTTCAAATAGTCTCGTGCCTCAGCCTCCCTAGTAGCTGGGACTACAGTTGCACACCACCATGACCAGTTAATTTTTGTATTTTTAGTAGAGACAGGGTTTCATCATGTTGGCCAGGATGGTCTTGATTTCTTGACCTCATGATCTGCCCACCTTGGCCTCCCAAACAAATTTCTGGGATTATAGGCGTGAGCCACCGCGCCCAGCGTTTTTTTTTTTTTTTTTGGATGGAGTCTCACTCTATCGCCTAGGCTGGAGTGCAGTGGCTCAATCTCAGCTCACTGCAACCTCTGCCGCCTGGATTCTAGCAATTCTCCTGACTCAGCCTCCCGAGTAGCTGGGATTACAGGCACCTGCCACCATGCCCAGCTAATTTTTGTATTTTTTTTTTAGTAGAGACGAGATTTTGCCATCTTGGCCAGGCTGGTCTTGAACTTCTTACCTCATGATCCACCCACCTCAGCCTCCCAAAGTGCTGGGATTACAAGCATGAGCCACCGTGCCTGGCTGGAAAGTACTTCTGATTGGTTGCAGGTTGTCAATTGGCGCTGAAGGCACACTTGAGCCTCCCAAAGTCCTGGGATTACAGGCATGAGTCACCGAGCCTGGCCTTCCTGAGAATTTTCTACCCCGTACATCAACTCATATATATTTAGGTACAGACATAATCATGTCACCTGTATGGCCCCAAATATTACAAGATGAACAATTAAAATATTCCTGGATTGGCAGTGCCTATAGGCGCCTGGCAAAAACAAGCCTAAGCATGCAGAAAAATGCCACTAAATAGAGGTCTCAAAGATTTCCCATAAAGTTTCAAGTAATATAGCTCAATAAGAAAAATGTATATCTCATATGTACAACTATGATATATCAAAAAAATACTAAAAAAATGTCTCACTATACCAGGAAACAAACTCCTATAAACAGAAACAACCAACTATAGAACCATACTCATAAAGATCAGACATGGTTATTATATACAGGATATATGATGTCTGTTTAATATCTTGAAATAAATCAGAGGGAATTAGAGGGTAAAAATACAACCAAGAAAAAAGTTATCAAGGTTAATCAAGCTGATTTCACAAGGAATCAAATATAACTTCTAGAAAGAAAACAAATGTAATGATTAATATAAAAACCCCATTGGATGGATTAAATCCCAGATTAAAAGAATTAGAGTCCATTGTGAAGATATTACATGCAGTGCAACACAGAAACAAAAAGATAGAAAATATAAAACGTAGATTTAAAGGACACAGAAGCCAGATTCAGGCTGAGATGGGAGGATTGCTTCAGACCAGGAGTTCCAGGCTGTAGTGTGTCATGATTACAACTATGAGTGGCCACAGCACTCCAGCCTGGGCAACATAGCAAGATCCCATCTAAAAGAAAAAAAACACAGAGGAGATAGTTAAGAAGGTGCAATGTATATCTAATTAGAATTCCAGAGGGAGATAATAAAGAGAGTGATCTCAGCCCACTGCAACCTTTGCCTCCTGGGTTCTCTTGCCTCAGTCCACCATGTAGTCTTGGGAAGAAGAGGGAAGCAACTAGAGGCAAAAGGCAGATTACCTACAAAGGAATGACAAATAGACAGCTCACTTCTCTCTCTCTCTTTTTTTTTTTTTTTTTTTAAATATGTAAGGGCACAGCTTTTGGCTAAACTTGATTATTTTTATTATTTTTTTTTTTTTTTGAGGCAGAGTCTCGCTCTGTCGCCAGGCGCCAGGCTGGAGTGCAGTGATGCAATCTCGGCTCACTGTAAACTCCACCTCCCGGGTTCGAGCAATTCTCCTGCCTCAGCCTCCTGAGTAGCTGGGACTACAGGTGCGTGCCACCATGCCCAGCTAATTTTTGTATTTTTAGTAGAGATGTGGTTTCACCATGTTGACCAGGATGGTCTCTATTTCCTGACCTCGCCATCCGCCCACCTCGGCCTCCCAAAGTGCTGGGATTACAGGCGTGAGCCACTCGCCTGGCCTGACAGCTGACTTCTCAATGCAACATTGGAATTCAGAAGTCAGTGGAATGACTTCCAAGTGCTGAGAGGAAATAATTGTACATTTTATTTTATTTTTAAATTTTATTTGTTTGTTTATTTTTTGAGATAGGGTCTCACTCTGACGCCCAGGCTGGAGTGCAGTGGCACAAACATAGTTCACTACATCCCTGAACTCCTAGGCTCAAATGATCCTCCCACCTTGGCACCCAAAACCACTGGAATTAGATTACAGGCATGAGCCACCAAACAGGGCTGCAAAAGACATTTTATAACAAAGAGAATACCAACAGCCAACTGGGAGCGGTGGCTCATGCCTGTAACCCCAGCACTTTGGGAGGCTGAGGCAGATGGATCACCTGAGGTCGGGAGTTCGAGACCAGCGTGACCAACATGGAGAAACTCATCTCTACTAATAATACAAAAATTAGCCAGGTCTTGTGGCACATGCCTGTAATCCCAGCTACTCAGGAGGCTGAGGCATGAGAATTGCTTAAACCCAGGAGGCAGAGGTTGCGGTGAGCCAAGATCGTGCTATTGCACTCCAATCTGGGCAACAAGAGTGAAATTCTGTCTCAAAAAAAAAAAAAAAAAAGTAGCCAATAAACATATAGACTGGGTGTAATGACTCATGCCTATAACACCAGTGTTTTGGGAGGCAGAGGTGAGCAGATTGCTTGAGCCCAGGAGTTCAAAACCAGCTTAGGGCAACAGAGTAAGACCCCTATCTCTACAAAAAAATTAAAAATTGGCCAGGCGCGGTGGTTCACGCCTGTAGTTCCAGCACTTTGGGAGGCTGAGGCAGGAGGATCACGAGGCCAGGAGATCAAGATCATCCTGGCCAACATGGTGAAACCCCATCTCTACTAAAAATACAAAAAAAATTGCTGGGCATGGTGGCGCACGCAGCTTAGTCTCAGCTACTCCGGAGGCTGAGGCAGGAGAATTGCTTGATCCCGGGAGGAGGAGATTGCAGTGAGCTGAGGTCGCGCCACTGTACTCCAGCCTGGGGACAGTGCGAGACTCTGTGTCAAACTTTAAAAAAAAATCAAAAATTACCCAGTTATGTGCCACAGGCATGAGCCAGGGAGGTCAAAGCTACAAGTGAACAATGATCATGCCACTGCACTCCAGCCTGAGTGACAGAGCAAGACCCTGTCTCAAAAATGAAAAAACAAAAAGAAGCCAGGCACAGTGGCTCCCACCTGTAATCCCAGCACTTTGGGAGGCTGAGGTGGACAGATCATTTGAGGTCAGGAGTTTGAGACCAGCCTGACCAACATGGTGAAACCCAGTCTCTACAAAAAATACAAAAAATTTGCCAGGCATGGTGGCGGACGCCTGTAATTCCAGCTACCTTGGAGGCTGAGACAGGATAATCGCTTGAACCCAGGAGGTGGAGGTTGCAATGAGTGAAGATTGTGCCACTGCACTCCAGCCTGGGCAACAGAGTCTTACTCTGTCTCAAAAAATAAAAATTAAAAATAAATAAACACACAGAAAGGTGCTCAACCTCATCATTCCTCAGGAAGAAGTAAACTAAAGCCATAATGAGATACATTATGATTCATTTTATATCCACTATATTGAAAACAGTTTAAAGCTCTGACTACATTAAGTGCCAGGGAACATGCAGAGCAATTGGAACTTTCATCTACTATGGTGAGAGTGTAAATTGGTTCAATCACTTTGTAAAACAGTGTGATGTTACTTAATAAAGTTGGGCATGTGCATACCCTAGATCCCAGCAATTTAACTCTAAGTCTACATCCTAGAGAAACCCATGTACTGTACATGAAGAGACATGTTCAAGAATGTATATTGCAATAGACAAATGGATACAGAAAATGTGGTGCATATGCCCAACAGAGTATTGTCTATTCAGCCATAAATAAAATGAGAGCCTGTCATTTGCATGGTGGAACTGAAGGATATCGTGTTAAGTGAAATAAGCCAGGCACAGAAAGACAAACTTCATGGGTTATTCATTTGCAGGAGCTAAAGATTAAAACAATTGAACTCATGAAGACAGTACAGAGAATGACGATTACTAGACGCTAGGTTGGGTAGTGGGGCTGTGAGGAATAGTTAGTGGGTGCAAAAAAGTACTTAGGTAGAATGAATAAGATCTAGGTTTTTTGTTGTTTCTGTGTTTTTGGTTTTTTTTTCAGACAGAGTCTCATCCTGTTGCCCAGGCTGAAGTGTAATGGCGTGATCTCGGCTCACTGCACCCTCCGCCTCCCAGGTTCAAATGATTCTCCTGCCTCAGCCTCCTGAGTAGCTGGGATTACAGGTGTGCACCACTATGCCCAGCTAATTTTTTTGTATCTTCAGTAGAGACGGGGTTTCACCACGTTGGTCAGGCTGATCTCAAACTCCTGACCTCATGAGGATCTAGTATTTGATAGCACAACAGGATGACTACAGTCAACTCTAATTTATAGTACACTTTAAAATAGCTAAAAGAGGCCACGTGCGGTGGCTCACGCCTGTAATCCTAGCACTTTGGGAGGCCAAGGCGGGTGGACTACCTGAAGTCAGGAGTTCAAGACCAGCCTGGCCATCATGGTGAAACCCCATCTTTATAAAAATAAATAAATAAATATAAATAAAAATGGCTAAAAGAGTAAATTGGAAAGCTTGTAACAGAAAAATGATACATGCTGGAGGCAATGGATACCGCACTTACTCTGATATAATTATTGCACATTGTATGTCTGTATCAAGATATCTCATTTACTCCATGAATATATACACTTATGATACACCCATAATAATTAAAAATCAAATTTAAAAAAAATAGAATTTATCTTGCAACACTACTACTATTTTTCATAACAGCAAAAAATCAGCTTGGTACAGTGGCTCGCACCTGTAATCTCAGCACTTTGGGAGGCTGAGGCAGGTGGATCACTTGAGCCCAGGAGTTTGAGACCAGCCTGGGCAACATGGCAAAACTGTATCTCTACAAAAAATACAAAAATTAGCCAGATGTGGTGTTGTACGCCTTTAGTACCAGCTACTCAAGAGGCTGAGGTGGGAGGATGGCTTCAGCCTGGAAGGTCAAGGCTGCAGTGAGCCATGATCAGGCCACTGGACTCTAGCCTTGACAACAGAGTGAGACCCTGTCTCCAAAAAAGAAAAAAAAGTAAAATAACTGGAAACAACCTGAAATGAATAAATTGTTGGGTATCTATACAATAAGATGCTAAACAGGAGTGAAAGTGACTGAACTTCAGCTATGCTATATGAAACATCTAAACAAGATACTCGAGCAGAAGCAAGTTACAAAAGAACACATAGGGTATGATTCCATTATATAACATTCAATAAAACTGCACGCTATGCTATATATATATTCCAGATTTTCATCCACAGCTCCTGGCTCAAAACTCCCACAGCCCTTGGCTCATAACTCCCACAGCCCTTGTTACCTTGTTACAGTCTTTTGTTATAATAACGTTGGAGCTGCTTTAGGCCTTAGGAAACAGAATCTCTCTCTGCCCTTCTCCTGTCCTCCTTTTTCCTGCGTGAAGGCAGGACTCTCATCTGACTGCGGGTCAAAGAGTCTCATTCCAGAGAGGGTCCTGTCCCACACTCTGGAGGAAGAAATGCTGCTGCACAGAGAGGCCAGGAAGAATCTGGGCGGGCCTTGTGTGAGATCATACTCTTTATCCAATCTTTTTTTTTTTTTTTTTGGTGAGACAGAGTCTCACTTTGTTGCCTGGAGTGCAGTGGTGAGATCTCAGCTCACTGCAACCTCCACCTCCCAGGTTCCAGCAATTCTCCTGCCGCAGCCTCCTAACTGGGATTACAGGCATGCGCCACTACACCTGGCTAATATTTTTGTGTTTTTAGTAGAGTCAGGCTTTCACCCTGTCAGTCAGGCTGGTCTCAAACTCCTGCCTCAGGTGATCCACTCGCCTCAGCCTCCCAAAGTGCTGGGATTACAGGCATGAGCCACCGCACCTGGACCTCTTTGTCCAATCATTTCTACACAGTTATCAATCATGCCTATGTAATGAACTCATTTTAAAAACCTGAAAGGACAGGGTTCACAGAGCTTCCAGATAGCTGAACATGTGGAAGCCCCTGGAGGGTGGTGCAGCAAAGGAGCCCATGGAAGGTCTGTGCCCCTTCCCCAATACCTTGCCTTACACATCTCTCCATCTTTATCGTTTGTAACATCCTTCATAATAAACTGGCAAACTAAGTGTTTCCCTGAGTTCTGTGAATCATTCCAGCAAATTAATTGAACCCAAAGTGGGAGTCTTGGGAACCAGAGCTTGAAGCCGATCTGGCAGAAGTTCTGGAGGCCCGGACTTGCAACTGGTGTCAGGGCCGTGTGGGGGCAAGTCTTGGGGACTGAGCCCTCAACTCGTGGAATCTGACGTTGTTGCCAGGTAGACAGTGTTGGAACTGAATTGGAGGATGATGCCCAGCTGGTGTCTGTTGCAGCTTGCTTGCTGGTGGGGAAGAAATCTCCACATATTTCAGGATCATAGAAGTCTTTTTATTGATTATTGTTGTGTTGGTGTGAGAGCAGAGGAAAAACACTGTTTGAGAGAGTTTTTCCCTAATATATATATTTATATACATATAAAGTTGAAGATGTGCATACCTTAGATCCCAGCAATTTAACTCTAGGTATACACCCTAGAGAAACCATGTACTTGTATATCAAGAGACATATATAGGCCAGGCATGGTGGCTCACGCCTGTAATCCAAGCACTTTGGGAGGCCGAGGCAGGCAGATCAAGACCTCAGGAGTTCGAGACCAACCTGGCCAACATGGTGAAATCCCATCTCTACTAAAAATACAAAAATTAGCCGGGTGTAGTGGTGTGCGTCTGTAATCTCGGCTACTCAGGAAGCTGAGGCAGGAGAATTGCTTGAATCCAGGAGGCAGAAATTGCAGTGAGCAGAGATCATGCCATTGCACTCCAGCCTGGGCCACAGAGTGAGACTCCGTATCAAAAAAAAAAAAAAAAAAAAAAAAAATTAGCCAGGCATGGTGGCACACGCCTGTAATCCCAGCTACCTGGGACGCTGAGGCAGGAGAATCGCTAGAACCCAGGAGGTAGAGTTTGCAGTGAGCCGAGATAGCACCACTGCACTCCAGCCTGGGCAACAGAGTGAGATTCTATCTCAAATAAACAAATAAATAAATAAATAAATATCTTTTCTTTTCTTTTCTTTTCTTTTTTTTTTAAGAGACGGGATCTCCCTTTTGTTGCCCAGGCTAGTCTCAAACTCCTGACTTCAAGGAATCCTCCCCCCTTGGCCTCTCAAAGTGCTGAGATTATAGGCGTGAGCCACTTCGCATTGCCTCATTGAATTTTAATTTACATTTCTCTGACTAATGTGAGAGTTTGAACACTTCCTCAAATGGTTGCAAGCCATTACAAGGTTTTTACAATTTTATGTTTATACCTGCCTTTAATTTACAATTTGATTCTTAAAATTTGTGTAAGGCTAGTCAATGGAAACAGTGGGAGTGGAGAAGGAACAAAGAAATCTATAACTGGTTGTGATCAATTTGTTGTAAACACCACTGCACTCAGACCAGCCTCAATTTGATCAAATTTTTTATTCTGTTTGCTCTAAGCGGGGAGCAGAGATTATTATCACTGAGTGATAAGACTGATGGGTTACTAGGGAATTATTCTGCATTGGGAAGGTTTTACTCCATGGGTCATTTCTCTTAGTTCGAGTAGTCCAAGTATGTTTCACAAGTTCTAGTCTCATTAGCTAATCTTTGAAAGCAAGGTTCTTGTTTGAGTAAGTATAGAAAAAGCTGTATATCATAACCCTGCCTTATAAAATCCCAACATGTGTCAGCGTCATGAGGCCTCTAAGCTTCTAAGAAGTCCTTCAACAAACAAGTCTGTTCAACTTTGCTTCACCTAGCACTTCCCAAACTTGTCTGACTTCTTTCATGTACACTTGCTGTAATGCCTGTTGACTGGTTCATCCCACAAAATTAGGAGTGCCTTCTCGCAATAGCTTTATAAACTAAATAGGATGTTTCTTGCCAAATTTACTTTAAAAATAAATGTACTGTGGTTTAAGAAAATCATACCAATATAGGCTAGCCGTGGTGACGTACATATGTAATAACAGCACTTTGGGAGGACGAGGCAGGAGGACCACCTGAAGCCAGGAGTTTGAGACCACCCTGGGCAATACAGTGAGACCCCATCTCTATAAAAAACAAATTAAAAATTAGCTGGGCATGGTGGCACATGCCTGTAGTCTTAGCTAGTCAAGAGGCTAAGGTGGGAGAATTGCTTGAGCCCAGGAGTTTGAGGCTGCAGCAAGCTATGATCACACCACTTCACTCCAGCCTGGGCAACAGAGAGAGACTCTGTATCTAAAAAAAAAGTTTTAAATAGGCCTGGTGGAGTGACTCACACCTGTAATCCCAGCACTTTGGGAGGCTGAGGCAGGCAGATCATCTGAGGTCAAGAGATCGAGACCAGCCTGGCCAACTTGGCCAAACCCCATCTCTGCTAAAAATACAAAAAATTAGCTAGCATGGTGGCAGGCGCCTGTAACCCCAGCTACTCAGGAGGCTGAGGCAGGAGAATCACTTGAACCTGGGAGGCAGAGGTTGCAGTGAGCTTAGATGGCGCCACTGCACTCTCCAGCCTGGGTGACAGAGCAAGACTCTTGTCTCGGCCGGGCGTGGTGGCTCACACCTGTAATCTAAGCACTTTGGAGGCCAAGGTGGGTGGATCACCTGAGGTCAGGAGTTCAAGACCAGCCTGACCAACATGGTGAAACCCTGTCTTTCAAAAAAAAAAAAAAAGACTCTTGTCTCAATAAATAAATAAATAAATATTTTTTAAAAATCTTACCAGCTCAATTTGGAAAAGGCAGTTTTGTTACAATAACATAGGCCATATTACAGTTAGCCTTTCCTGTTATCATTTTTTTTTTTTTTTTTTTGAGATGGAGTCTCACTGTGTCACCCAGACTGGAGTGCAGTGGTGCAATCTCAGCTCACTGCAACTTCCGCCTCCTGGGTTCAAGCAATTCTCCCTGCCTCAGCCTCCCAAGCAGCTGGGATTGCAGGCACCCACCAACATGCCCAGCTAAGTTTTGTATTTTTAGTAGAGACAGAGTTTCACCATGTTGGCCAGGCTGGTCTTGAACTCCTGACCTCAGGTGATCTGCCAGCCTCGGCCTCCCAAAGTGCTGGGATTACAGGCGTGAGCCACTGCACCCATCCACCATTATTTTAAAAATAGAGATTATATTAGTAATAATAACCTATGTCCTATATAATAAATTACCCCATAATTTAGTGACTTAAACAATAAACTTATCTCACAGTTTCTGTGGGTCAGGAATTCAAGAGTGACTTGCCTGGGCAGTCCTGACTTAGAGTTTTTCAGGAAGTTGCAGTCAATATATCAGCTAGGGCTGCGCTCATCTGAAGGCTTGACTGGGGCTGTAGAGTAGGCTTCCTGCCACTCTTACGGGGGCAAACTGGTATTGGCTGTGGTCAGTAGGCCTCAGTTCCTCTGCACGTGGATCTCTCCCAGGGCTACTTACTATCCTTTTTATTTTTTTATTTATTTATTTAAAAAAAAATTTTTTTAGGATGGGGTTTCACCATGATGGCCAGGCTGGTCTTGAACTACTGACCTCAGGTGATCCACCCACCTCTGCCTCCCAAAGGTGCTAGGATTACAGGCGTGAGCCACCGTGCCCGGCTACTTATTATCCTTAAAAGTGAGTAACTCAAGAGAGCAAGGCAAAGGAGGCCATGTCTTTGATGACTTATAGTCTTAGTAGTCACATACTGTCACTTCTGGATTATTCTATTGATCCCTCAGTCAGCCTTCATTTAACATGGGACAGAACGACCCAAAGGCATGATTATCACAAGGTGGGGACCGTTGGGGGCCACCTTGGAAACTGGCTGTCATAGAGATCTTGAACTACTTTGAAAACACTTATTTCCTTTTCACTTCAGTCTCAGACACAGTAACCGGGAAATTAACATATATCTACAACTGAAAAGAGCCTGATGTGGTGGCTCACAGCTGTAATCCCAGTACTTTGGGAGGCCAAGATGGTGGATCACTTGAGTTAGGTGGATGACTTGATTTGAGGAGTTTGAGACCAGCCTGGCCAATCTGGTGAAACGCTGTCTCTACTAAAAATACAAAAATTAGCCAGGTGTGGTGGCGCGTGCCTGTAATCCCAGCTACTTAGGAGGCTGAGGCAGGAGAATCATGTGAAACTGGGAGACGGAGGTTGCAGCGGCTGAGATCACACCACTACACACCAGTCTGGGAGACCAAGCAAGATTCCATCTCAAAAAAAAAAAAGACTGGCCGGGCCCGGTGGCTCACGCCTGTAATCCCAGCACTTTGGGAGGCTGAGGCGGGCAGATCACAAGGTCAAGAGATCAAGACCAGCCAGGCCAACATGGTGAAACCCCGTCTGCACTAAAAACACAAAAATTAGCTGGGCGTGGTGGCGCGTGCCTGTAGTCCCAGCTACTCGGGAGGCTGAGGCAGGAGAATTGCTTGAACCTGGGAGGCAGAGGTTGCAGTGAGCAGAGATCGTGCCACTGCACTCCAGCCTGGGGCCTGGCGACAGAACAAGACTCTGTCTCAAAAAAAAAAAAAAAAAAAAGGCTGAGATATAATAAGGTCTCTTAAATATTCTTGGCAATCTACTATTGTCTAAGAATTTTTATTGTTTTGTACAGACAGAGTCTTGCTTTGTTGCCCAGGCTGGTCTTGAACTTCTGGCCTCAAGAGATCCTTCTGCCTCAGCCTCTGAAATCACCTTTGCAAAATCATGACTGAGACAGTGAAAGACATCTAATTTTACTGACTCCATCTTGCTTCTAACCTCCAAGCTTTCCTTGTTCATTCCTGGGTGTAGGCTGAACTAACTTTGAGAGAAACTTAGTTTATAGTTTAAACAAAGACGGTAACAGCCTTTTCCCAAAGCAGACCTCCTTGCCTGGGCACTACATTGCCTTTGTAGGACTAATATTAGCCACAACATTAGAAATACGGTTTAGGGCTGGGCGTGGTGGCTCACGCCTGTAATCCGAGCACTTTGGGAGGCCAAGGCAGGAGGATCACCTGAGGTCGGGAGTTCAAGACCAGCCTGACCAACATGGTGAAACCCCGTCTTTAAAAAAAAAAAAGAAAGAAAGAAATACAGTTTAGGAGTCATGCAGCTGGAGGCTACAAAATTCTGACTCTCCCTGAACTGCTCCTAAGATCAGTGCTTGAGGTATTTTGCAGACCCTGCAATTGATGGATCAGCTGGCCCCACCCAGGTCAATAAACTGGCTCATCTGATCTTGTGCCCACCGCCTCCCCCACCCAGGAACTGACTCAGCACAAGAAGAGAGCTTCGACTCTCTATGAATTCATCCCTGACCAATTAGCACTCCTGGCTCACTGGCTTGCCACTACCTGCCAAGTTATCCTTAAAAACTCTGCTCCCCAAATGCTAGGGGAGACTGATTTGAATAATAATAAAAGTCTGGTCTCCCTCACAACTGGCTTTGCTTGAATTACTCTTTATGGCAATACCTGTGTCTTGATGAGTGGGCTCTATCTAAGCAGCAGGCAAGGTGAACCCCTTGGGCGGTTTGGTTCACATTTCCCAAAGTGTTACAATTACAGGCATAAGCCATGGTGCTTGGCCTCTAAAAATTTGTTGAAGCTCTGTCTTTTCGTTGTTGTTGTTAATAACGTTTTTATTTAATAAAAGAAGGAGTCTTGCTATGTTGGCCGGGCTGGTCTCAAACTCCTGGCCTCAAGCAATCCTCTTAAACTGCTGGGATTAGAGGTGTGAGGCACTGCACCCAGCCTGAAACTCTGTCTTGATTAAATCTTGAAAGAAGGCACAGCTGGGCAAGGTGGCTCAGGCCTGTAATCCCAGCACTTTGGGAGACCGAGGAGGGCAAATTACGAGGTCAGGAGATCAAGACCATCCTGGCTGACATGGCAAAACCCCATCTCTACTAAAACTACAAAAATTAGCGGGGCTTCGTGGCACACGCGTGTAGTACCAGCTACTCAAGAGGTTGAGGCAGGAGAACCACTTGAACCCAGGTGGCAGAGGTTGCAGTGAGCTAAGACGGTGCCACTGCACTCCAGCCTGGTGACAAAGTGAGACTCCATCTCAAAAAAATTAATTAATTAATTAATTAAATGAGATCTATTCTATATTTGGTCAAGTGTAAACTGTTTTTCAAGCTTGTGGTTGAAGAAGCCAAATAAATAAATAAATAAACCAAAACCACCACAAAAAAGAACTCTACTAAAGTTTTCGCACGCAAGTTACATGCAAAACAGAACACGAAAGAAGCTCCAGTAATCCCAGCACTTTGGGGGGCTGAGATAGGAGAATTGCCTGAGCCTAGGAGTTCAAGATCAGTCTGGGCAACATGGCGAGACCCTGTCTGTATAAAACATAGTAATAAAGGCGGGGCACGGTGGCTCATGCCTGTAATCCCAGCACTTTGGGAGGCCAAGGCAGGTGGATCATGAGGTCAGGAGATCAAGACCATCCTGGCTAACACAGTGAAATCTTGTCTCTACTAAAAGTACAAAAATCAGCCGGGCATGGTGGCAAACGCCTGTAGTCCCAACTACTCAGGAGGCTGAGGCAGGAGAATCACTTGAACTCAGGAGGCGGAGGTTGCAGTGAGCCGAGATTGCACCATTGCACTCCAGCCTGGGTGACAGAGTAAGACTCCTTCTCAAGAACAAACAATAATAATTTAAAAAATACCTGGGCATGGTGGCTCACGCCTGTAATCCCAGCACTTTGGGAGGCCGAGGCGGGCGGATCACGAAATCAGGAGATCAAGACCATCCTGCCCAACATGGTGAAACCCCATTTCTACTAAAAATACAAAAATTAGCTGGGTGTGTTGGTGCGTGCCTGTAATCCCAGTTACTCGGGAGGCTGAGGTAGGAGAATCACTTGAACCTGGGAGGTGGAGGTTGCAGTGAGCCAATATTGGGCCACTGCACTCCAGCCTGAGTAACAGATCAAGACTCTGTCTAAATAAATAGACAAATAAACAAGCAAACAAATAAATAAATAAATAAAACTTGTCAGTGCAAGGTTCTTTGAACTGGCTGCACCATAGACCATACCCTAAGTTAAGCCATGGCGATGCCCGTGACCCTCACGTACACCTCTGGATGGCCTCCCGGAATTAGAAAATCTGAAGTAACTGGAAGACCACAAAAAAGGGAAGAATGATCAACCCCTGAGGCGCCTAATTAACTTGAGACATTCTTCTATTGTTCCTTATTCCCACCTCAGTTGATAAGGCAATTGGACTTTGTAACCAACCTTGGTCAACCTCCTGACTCCAGACCCTACGACCCCCTCCTAGCTTGCAAAAACCACCCTGAACTGTAACTTCTGTAACTTTCCACTGCCTACTCCAAACCTATAAAACCAACTCCTATCCCACCGCCCTCCGCCCTCCACTGACTCTTTTAGGACTCAGCCCACACCCAGGTGAATAAACAGCCATGTTGCTCACACAAAGCCTGTTAGGGGGGTCTTTTCATTCAGAGCACACGTTTAACAGTCGGTCAGCATCTTAAGTGTCCTCAAATAAATTAAGCCTAATAATCTAATAATCTTTCCTTGCATGAGATTCTGGGCTTGTGTGTTTTTTTAAAAATGAGTGTATGTCAAGCTCAATTGCAATTATTTTATTTTATTTATTTTTTGAGATAAGGTCTTCCCACCTCAGCCTCCTGGGTAGCTGGGACCTCATGTGCACACCACCATACACCTAGCTAATTTTTTTTCTTTTGTAGAGACAGGGCCTCCCTGTGTTGCCCAGCGTGGTCTAAAATTCCTGGGCTCAAGCAGTCCTTCTGCCTCGGCCTCCCCAAGTGCTAGGATTACAGGCGTGAGCCACCATGCCTGGCCTTATTTTATTTTTCATTTATTGTAAAGGCAGGGTCTTACTATGTTGGACTCAAACTCCTGGGCTCAAGGGATCCTTCTGCCTCATCCTCCTGATTAGCTGGGACTACAGGCACGTGTCACCACACTCAGCTAAATTGCAATGATTTTTGTTGCTAACTCTATATTCTGTCAGGAAGAGCTTGATAATATTTTTTCATTTGTTTAAACATTTTAATTAAAGAACTAAGGACCATTTAGCTGCAGAACATTCATGCTGTTGTGCCTGATGTACTCTCATTCTTGCCCACCTATTCACTTTAATTCCATGGGTATTCTCTCATCTGAATGAACTTGAAATTTAATCTATCTCACCTTCAAAAAGAGAAGCTTCTTTTTCCAGACCATAGACCTGCTTATCTGTTATTTTTTTCCACCTAAAGGTCATTTAGGTTCCTCCTTAACAATAGCAAGCGCTAGGCCAGGCGCGGTGGCTCATGCCTGTAATTCCAGCACTTTGGGAGGCTGAGGCAGGTGATCACCTAAGGTCAGGAGTTCAAGACCAGCCTGGCCAACATGGTGAAACCCCTCTTTACAAAAATACAAAAATTAGCCAGGCATAATGGCAGTGCCTGTAATCCCAGCTACTCTGGAGGCTAAGGCAGGAGAATCACTTGAATCCAGGAGGTGGAGGTTTCATTGAGCCACAATCACGCCACTGCACTCCAGGCTGGGTGGCAGAGCAAGACTTCATCTCAAAAAAAAAAAAGCAAGGACTCAGACAGTATATACTTTGTGTCAGTGGCTGTACCAAGTATTTTACATATATTAATTTATGAATCCTATCATATAAAGGGATTAAGTAATTCTAGCTAATGGGTGCAGAGCTTGGCTTTGAACTCAAGTAATCTGGCACGAAATTCGGCCTCTCTCTCTGTCGCCCAGGCTGGAGTGCAGTCGCATGTTCTCAGCTTACTGCAAACTCCACCTCCCGGGTTCAAGGGATCTTCCCACGTAGCCTCCCAAGTAGCTGGGACTACACGTGCATGCCACCACATGGCTAATTTTTGTGCTTTTTTTAGAGACTGGTTTTCACCATGCTGCCCAGGCTGGCTACGACTTTCTTGCAACTGTTCTCATTGAGAGATGAATGTATTTCCCTTCCCCTTGAATCTGGGCTGCCCCAGTTACTTGCTTTGACTAAAAGAACGTGGGGGAGATTGATGTGTTAACTTTTATGCTGGGCCTTAAGGGATCTGCAACATCTTCTTCATGCACTTGGAACACTCCCTCTTGGAACCCAACTGCCCTGCTCTGAAGACCACACCATGTGAAGAGGCCAAGTGAAGGATTATGGAAGCAGTGTGGTCAACAACCCCAGCTGAGCTCCCAGCCAACTGTTAGTCAGGTGCATGAGCCATCTTCGGATATTCCAGTCCATTCAAGCCTAGAATTACTGAAACCCCAGCCAATGCCACAAAGGGGGAGCACAGCCCAGTTGAGCAGGTAACCTGAAGAATTGTGAGAGATAGTAAATAGCTCTGGTGGTTGTTTTAAGTCACTAAGTTTTTGGAGCATTCATTATGCAGCCATAGATAACCAAAACAATAGCTGTTAACCCAAAATGAAATGAAAAAGTAGCCAACTAAGCCTTAAAAAAATTGTTGACCAGGACCGGGCACGGTAGCTCATGCCTGTAATCCCAGCACTTTGGGAGGCCGAGGTGGGCAGATCACAAGATCAGGAGTTCAAGACCAGCCTGGCCAATATGGTGAAGCCCTGTCTCTACTAAAAACTACTAAAAACACAAAAATTAGCCAGGCGTGGTGGCAGGCGCCTGTAATCCAAGCTACTTGGGAGGCTGAGGCAGGAGAATTGCTTGAACCTGGGAGGTGGAGGTTGCAGTGAGCCGAGATAGCGCCATGGCACTCCAGCCCGGGCAACAGAGAGAAACTCCATCTCAAAAAAAAAAAAAAAATTGTTGACCAGGAAGAAAAATGCAGGGGCTATTGATTGTGCAACCCCTCAGGCCATCACCAGTCTCCAATACCTCACCAATAGAATGAGTGACGCTAAACAGAATGGTTCCCTAAGAAGGAATCCTCTCCAATCCTCCTCTCAAGGAGTACCTCTAAGGCAGCAATCCCCAACATTTTTGGCACCAGGGACTGGCTTCGTGGAAGACAAGGTTTCCACAGACAGTGGCTGGGGATGGTAGTTTCTGGACAATTCAAGTGCATGATATTTACTATGCATTTCATTTCTCTTATTACTACATTGTATCATGTAATAAAATAATTATACAACTCACCCTAATGTAGAATCAGTGGGAGCCCTGGGCTTGTTTTCCTGCAACTAGATAATCCCATCTGGGGGGTGATGGGAGACAGTGACAGATCATCAGGTCTTAGATTCTCATAAGGAGAATTTTGTACTTTTAGTAGTTTACAACAGGGTTTGCACTCCTATGAGAATCTAATGCCGCTGGCGATCTGACAGGAGATGGAGCTCACACAGTAACGTGAAAGACGGGGGAGTGGCTGTATATATAGATGACGGTTTGCTGGCTCACCCACTATTCACCTCCTGCTGTGTGGCCTGGTTCTTAACAGGCCACAGACTGGAACAAGGCCATGTGGCCTGGGGACTGGGGACCTCTGCTTTAAGAGACCCTGGACAAGTAAAATCTCCTACTGGTCATAACCCAGGATGACCAGATTCTGTAACCAAGGAATTTACCCACTGGATAGAACTGACTGGCACATGGGGCTACACAGGTAATTCAGTGCATGACTGCAGGAGGCCCTATTTGCATAGACTATCATGTGAATGCTGCCCCGTGGAGCTCTAAGTGTGGAGACCTTGCTCAAAAAAATGCATTAATGAATGATCTCCAAGAAATTTGCCAAATTACTGTATTCTCTTTAACCAGCAGGGTATGAGGTCTATACCCTGGAGTGCAATGGTGCGATCTCGGCTCACTGCCACCTCCTCCTCCCGGGTTCAAGCAATTCTCCTGCCTCAGTTTCCCGAGTAGCTGGGATTACAGGCATGTGCCACCATGCCTGGCTAATTTTGTATTTTTAGTAGAGACGGGGTTTTTTCATGTTGGTCAGGCTGGTCTCGAACTCCCACCTCAGGTGATCTGCCCACCTCGGCCTCCTGAAGTGCTGGGATTACAGGCATAAGCCACCGCACCCGGCCTAAATGAGAGTTTTAATTGAGGTCTGTGTTAGTTTGCTAGGCCTACCATAACAAAGTGTTACAGACTGGGTGGCTTAAACAGCAGAAATTAATTTCTCACCATTCTGGAAGCTAGAAATCTAAGACCAAGGTATTAGCAGGAATGTTTTCTTCTGCGTCTTCTCTCCTCCCCCTTGTAGATGGCCCCTTTCTCCCAATATTTCCCCTCTGGATGTGTCTGTGTTTAAATTCCCTTTTATTTTGTTCTTCTTCTTTTATCTTTTTTTTTTTTTTAAATTGAGACCGGATCTCATTCTGTCACCCAGGCTGGAGTGCAGATGTGGGTGATCACGGCTCATGGCAACCTCAACCTGCCTGGCTCAAGCAATCCTCCCACCTCAGCCTCCAAAGTAGTTGGGACTACAGGTATGTGCTACCATGCACAGCTAATTTTTTGCAGAGATGAAGGTCTCACCATGTGGCCTAGGCTGTTTCTCTTTTTTTTTTGAGACAGAGTTTTGCTCTTGTTCTCTAGGTGCAATCTTGGCTCACTACAACCTCCACCACACGAGCTCAACTGATTCTCCTGCCTCAGCCTCCTGAGCAGCTGGAATTACAGGCACCAGCCACTACACCAGGCTAATTTTTGTATTTTTAGTAGAGATGGGGTTTCACCATGTTGACTAGGCTGATCTTGAACTCCTAACCTCAGGTGGTCTGCCCACGTTGGCCTCCTAAAGTGCTGGGATGACAGGTGTGAGCCCCTGAGCCTGGCCTGGTCCTCTTTTTTATAAAGACACCAGTCAAGCCTGGGCGTGGTGACTCATGCTTGTAATCCCAGCACTTTGGGAGGCCGAGGCAGGCGAATCATGAGGCCAGGAGTTCAAGAGTATCCTGGTCAACACATTGAAACCTCGTCTCTACTAAAAATACAAAAATTAGTCAGGCGTGGTGGCGGGCGCCTGTAATGCCAGCTACTTGGGAGGCAAAAGCAGGAGAATCGCTAGAATCCAGGAGGCAGAGGTTGCAGTGAGCTGAGATCGCGCCACTGCACTCCAGCCTGGGTGACAGAGCTAGACTCCTTCTCAAAAAAAAAAAAAAAAAAAAAAAAGATACCAGTCATATGGAGCTATGGCCCACCCTAATGAAATCATTTTGCCCCTAATTACCCCCTTAAAGGCCATACGTCCAAAATGTAGTGACATTCTGAGACTGTAAGGGTTAGGATTGCAACGTAGAAATTTTGGAGGAACACAAGCCCATGAAAAGATCATCCTCTTTTCCTCTACTGTTGTACATATTATCCATGCTATGGTTTAAATATGTTCCCCAAAGAACATGTTTTGAAAACTTAATCCCCAGTGCAATAATTTTTGAAAATGGGGCCTAATAGAAGATATTTATGTCATGAAGACTCCACCCTCATGAATGGATTAATACCAGTTATGAAGGGACTTTTCTTTTTTGTCTGTGTGACTCTTTTCAGTTTATTACATGAAGGAGTTACACTAGCCCAAGCTAAGAGCAGACCCCAAATGGTTACTTCATACATAATGTGAGGTGTTTAAACTTGTGACAAAGACAGAAGGGAAATTCTACTCATTGCCGGGAAATCCTCACTTAAGCTTCAGTGAGCCACAAACACTTAAAACCCATGAACCTTCAGCTGATTGTCCTCAGCCAGTGCAATCTCTGCAAGGAACTGGCATAGGTTCTTGCTCTGCTCACCCTGTAACTGAATTAGTTCTCCATGTTCTGGATGCTCGATTACAGGCAAATTTCTTCTTAAACGGCTTAACTAGTTTCTTTTCTTTTCTTTTCTTTTCTTTTTTTGTTTTTTTGAAATAGAGTCTTGCTTTGTCACCAGGCTGGAGTGCAGTGGCACGATATCTCTGTTCACTGCAACCTCCATCTCCCAGGTTCAGGCAATTCTCCTGCCTCAGCCTCCCGAGTACCTGGGACTACAGGCATGCACCACCAGGCTCAGCCAGTTTTTGTATTTTTAGTAGAGATGGGGTTTCAGCATGTTGGCCAGGCTACTATCCAACTCCTGACCTCAGGCAATCCACCCACCTCAGCCTCCCAAAGTGCTGGGATTACAGGTATGAGCCACCATACCTGGCCTAGTTTCTTTTTATGGTAGTCGTCAGCAATTCCTTGGACAGTAGTAAGAGTCTTCCTGCCATTTCTCTGTTAAATTCTTTTATTGATTGATTGATTGATTGAGATGGAGTTTCACTCTTGTTACCCAGTCCGGAGTGCAATGGTGCAATCTCGGCTCACCACAACCTCCGCCTCCTGGGTTCAAGCAATTCTCCTGCCTCAGCCTCCCAAGTAGCTGGGACTACAGGCACGCGCCACCATGCCCAGCTAATTTTTGTATTTTTAGTAGAGACGGGGTTTCACCATGTTTACCAGGATGGTCTCGATCTCTTGACCTCATGATCCACCCACCTCGGCCTCCCAAAGTGATGGGATTATAGGCATGAGCCACCATGCAGGGCCCTGTTAAATTCTTATATGGATATAATCCTCAGTGCCAGCAGGAAGCAGGTTATCACCCTTAGTTGCATCCAGCAAAGGGGTCAAAACAATAGATGTTCTGAATAGCAAACATACCATACAATTCCTTTTCCTCAGCGGAAACTGCCTACAGAAGGTAGCAGTGGAAAAAGTGGGGGGAAAGTGAGCAAAAGGTGGGGTAGAGAGCATCAGGAAGCAAGGGGGCTCAAAGGGAGAGCTGCTGAGTCCTCAGTGGTGGCTCAGTAACTGGGATCCTGAAAGGACTTGAGGTTTTGAGTTCAATCTCTTGGTATCTTGCACTCTCTTGCCCTTCCATATTCCACCATGAATGACTCAGCAAGAAGGTCATCAACAGACACCAGCACCTTGATATTGGACTTAGGTCTGCCTCCAGAACTGTGAAAAATACATTTCTTTTCTTTATAAACTACCCAGTCGGTGGTGCTCTGTTATAGCAACACAACATGGACTAAAAGTATGTTGCTAGTAAATATATAATTTTAACCATGGGTTTTAAGATCTGGAGCTGATTGGAAATATTGGACTTCCCTAAAGATTCTGTACTCAGAGCTGGATGCAGTAACTAGATGTAATTTTGGATGTGAAGGTGCTTGAAGACGTATGTAGTATAATCCTAACAACAGAGCAAGACCCCGTCTCAAAAAAGCAACATAAAAAGGACATTAAGTAGCTTATAAAATAAATGGGAGGGCTGAAGAACCACATTCTGCACTACATAATGAGAAAGAGTCAAATCCAAGTTGCAGAACTGGTCTGATGACAAGACACCACTGCCATGATTAAAGAGCTCCAGAGGGCGGGCATGATGGCTCACGCCTGTAATCCAAGCACTTTGGAGGCCAAGGCGGGCGGATCACCTGGGGTAGGGAGTTCAAGGCCAGCCTGACCAACCAGTCTTAAAAGAAAAAAATTTTTTAATTAAAAAAAAAAGAGCTCCAGATATGCTGCTTGTGCCAATGATACCATGACCAGCAGACACTGGACTGATCACTACCCTGCAGTCACTGCTTTTCCAGGAAGTGATCCTCCTGAAAATATGCCAATGGCCAATAAGCACATGAAAAGGTGTTAAGCATCATTCATCATTAGTTATTAGAGAAATGCAAATTAAAATCACAAGGAGATGCCACTTCACACCACTGACTTCCATGGAAGGAAGGGGGTATAGGACATTGAGTTCAACCAATGATTTATAGCCAGCCAATGGCCAACGATTTAATCAATCATACTTACATAATGAAGCCCCAATAAAAACTCTGGACAGGACAGGCACGGTTGCTCATGCCTGTAATTCCAGCACTTTGGGAGGCTGAGGTGGGCGGATAATGAGATCAGGAGATCAAGATCATCCTGGTCAACATGGTAAAACCCCATCTCTACTAAAATACAAAAAAAAAAAAAAAAATTAGGCATGGTGGCACGCACCTGTAGTCCCTCAGGAAGCTGAGGGAGTAGACTCGCTTGAACCCAGGAGGCAGAGGTTGCAGTGAGCCAAAATCATACAACTGCACTTCATCGATGTGTCACAAGGCTGATATGCCCTGATTCCACAGGGAGAAGGCACTTCTCAAAGCCCTGCACTTGAAACTCTCCCAGACCTTACCCTGTCTCCTCATTTTGGCTGGTCCTGACTTGTATCCTTTATAATAAAACTGTGTTTGTAAGTATATCACTTTCCTGAGTTCCGTGAGTCATTCTAGTGAATTATCAAACCTGAGTGGGTATGGGAACCCCCCAAATTTGTAGCCAGTTGGTCAGAAATGTGGGTGGCCTAGGGGTGCCTAATATGTGGCTGGCATCTGAAATGAGAGCAGTCTTACTGGGGGACCATGACCTATAATTTGTGGGTTCTGTGCTAACTTCAAGTGGTTAGTGCCAGAATTTTACTGTAGTACACCAGTGGGGTAAGAATATTATCTTCTATCACAAAAGATGTAATTAAGTTAAGGATCTCGAGATGGAGAGTTTATCCTGAATTATCCAAGTGGGTCCTAAATTCAATCACAGTATCCTTATAAGAGGGAGGCAGAGGGAGATTTGATACAGACAGAGGAGGAAGAGGCAATGTGACCACAGAGGCATTGAGGAAGAAGCAAGATGACTACCATCTCTGGCTGAACAACTAAGTTGTGTGGAACTCAATGCTGGTGCCTTGCCAATCAGGATAGAGTAACAGCTCTAGTGTCTGAATAGCAACTGCCATCATCATTCCCCACCCACACCCACAGGTGCTCATCCATTGCTCCCTGCCAAAACCACTCCTTTGGGGTCCTGACAGTTCATCTCTGTCCTTGCCTCTACGTCTTCCTTTTGCATCTACTGGTGGCTTCTCTCTCTATTCTCCTAAATTCCTCTTGATCTCTTCTTTCATCTGATGCAACTACCTCGTGGCTTCTGCTTACTACCTTTTCTTTCTGTGTCTCTACTGCTATTTCATTCACAGTCATGTCCCTTAAAAAAAGATATGTTTAGTTTGGTCAAGCACTTTCTTTTGTTTTGTTTTTTGAGATGAGGTCTCACTCTGTCACCCAGGCCGGAGTGCAGTCCCACAATCACGACTCACCGAAACCTGGGCTCTAGCTCCTGGGCTCATGGTGGAGTCACGTTACCCGGGCTGGTCTTGAACTCCTGGACCCAAGCGACCCACCCACCTCAGCCTCCCAAAGTGCTGGGATTCCAGGTGTGAGCCACCACACCCAGCCTCTCAAGAACTTTCAGATATGGTGTCCCTTGTTGGTCAGAGCACTCATTCTAGACCACCTTATAGTGTTAGGTTCCATTTAATGAATTCAAAAGAGTTATATAATAGTTACTTACTTGAAAATGTTAATGTTTACAATATGCTGGAACTTCTATTCTTTGTAATATTTAATCTTAAGGTTGAAATATTTAAATGTCAACCTGAAAATGTGCAAGGGGGTACACAATTTTTCAAAATCGTTTTAGAGGATATGCAACTAAAACAGTTGGCTCCTCGCCCAACCTCTTTCTTTGTTAGAGTAAAAAATAGGGAGCAGGCTAGGCACAGTGGCTCATGCCTGTAATCCCAGTATTTTGGGAGGCCGAGGTAGGTTGATCACCTGAGGTAAGGAGTTTAAGACCAGACTGGCCAACATGGAGAAACCCCATCTCTACTAAAAATACAAAAATTAGCCAGGCATAGTGGCATGTGCTGTAATCCCAGCTATTTGGGAAGCTGAGGCACAAGACTCTCTTGAACCCAAGAGGCAGAGGTTGCAGTGAGTCGAGATCATGCCATTGCACTCCAGCCTGGGTGACAGAGTGAGTGAGACTCCATCCCCCTCCAAAAAAAGGAAAGGAAAACTAACTGAATACAAGCACCAGCACTGGGGGAATCATTCTGACTTTATTCATAAGAAGAGTTATGCAAAGCACTTGAAAGACAGTATCTTGGTTAATTCTGACAACCCATGATGCAGGTTCATTTTACAGGTGAGGAAACTGAGGCTCAGAGAGGTTGTGACTAGATGAGAGCTACACAATGTCGGCCATAACAGAGCTGAGATTTGAACCTGCATCTGCCTGATCCCATGTCTGTGTTTCAACTGTATCATTCTCCTATTTGGCAGAGAGAATAGAGGCCTCCCTGCCTCTCATCTCTGGGACTGGCAGTGGCAGCACCAGCAGCAGCCAGCAGCAGCGGCAGTCAGATCCACACCAGCAGACAGGAGGCTGAGCAACAGCTCCGGGGTGATGGCAAGGAGGTCCAAGGCACTGTGGTACCTGTTGTCAACACTCAGATTCTGTAACCTGTATCGGAGGAAGATGGAGTGACCTCTGGTGGCCCAAGAAAAGCCACCATGCCCATAGCATGTCGAGAGCTAGGAAGGGAAGTCTCTGCTGTCTTGTCCTTTCTTAGTGGGTACAATTGTGGTTTGTCAGGAAAAGGTGGCGGGCAGGGGGAACAGTTGCTACTACCTCATTATTCTGCCTTTGCTCTGTGATCTTTTGATACTCGTGGCATTCAGCTACACCTCTCTTCTTCTCCCTTTAATTTGTCATCGTCTGCCAACTTTCTATTCACTCCCCCCTCAAAGGTAACACAGTATACTGGCTAAGTTCATGGATTCCAAACTTGGACTTTTTGAATCCTGGCCCCATTCCTTACTACTGTATAGTCTTGGATGAATTACATAAGCTCCCCATTTTTTAGTTTCCTCTTTTAAATCCTACCATGCAAATCTGCATAACTCTGATCTCATCCATTCTTTTTTTTTTTAATTATTTTTTTGAGACCAAGTCTTGCTCGGTCACCCAGGCTAGAGTGCAGTGGCATGATCTCAGCTCACGGCAACATCCAATTCCCGGGTTCAAGTGATTTTCCTGCCTCAGCCTCCTGAGTAGCTGAGATTACGGGCATCCACCACCACGCCTGGCTAATTTTTGTATTTTTAGTAGAGACGGGGCTTCACCATCTTGGCCAGGCTGGTCTCGAACTCCTGACATTGTGATCCCCTGCCTCGGCTTCCCAAAGTGCGGGGATTACAGGCGTGAGCCGCTGCGCCCAGCCAGACCCATTCTTTTAAACAGCTGCATTAAATGTACCATAATTCATGAAATCACTACTTGAATAATGAACAGTCTCTTTAATCTCAGTATTTAGCTACTGCGAACGATAGCTAATAAACATGCTTATAGATATATTCCAGAGCTTCTCTTTATGGGATACCTGCCCTGAAGTGGGATTTGTAGATGAAAGGATATATTTTTATTTTTGATCGCTGATACTGGAATGTACTCCCAAAAGGCTGTAACAGTTTACAGCAATATATAATAAGATCTCTTTTTCAGCAATTCCACCAGCAATAAATGTTATCCAAACTTTTAAACTTTCACAGGCTGATAAGTAAAAGTGATGTTTCATTGTTACTTTAACTTGCATTTAGTCCCCTTCTTGTCAGTTTGTAGGAATTCCTTCTGTGATAAATGTTAACACTCTGTTCTCTCTATTGCTTTTGTTTGTTTGTTTGAGACAGACGGAGTCTCCATCGCCAGGCTAGAGAGCAGTGGTGTGATCTTGGCTCATTGCAACCTCTGCCTCCTGGGTTCAAGCGATTCTTGTGTCTCAGCCTCCCTAGTAGCTGGGATTACATGCACTTGCCACCACACCCACCTAATTTTTGTACTTTTAGTAGAGATGGGGTTTCACCATGTTGGCCAGGATGGTCTCGATCTCCTGACCTGTGATCCACCCCGCCTCCCAAAGTGTTGGGATTACAGGCTTGAGCCACTGTGCCTGGCCTCTATTGCATTTTTACCTCAGATATGTTGTTTGTTTACAAACTTATTTAAAAGGTTTTATTTCATCAAATACAGCTGGTGCTTAAACAACGCGAACATTAGGAGTGTCGAGCCCCGTGCAGTTGAAAATCCACATATAACTTCTGACTGTCCAAAGCCTTCACTACTAATAGCCTTCAGATGATGGAAGCCCTACCAATAATTTAAATGCTGATGAATACATATTTTGTATGTTATATGTATTATATGCTGTATTCTTAGAATAAAGTAAGCTAGAGAAAAGAAAATATTATTAAGAAAATCATGGGCTGGGCACGGTGGCTTACGCCTGTAATCCCAGTACTTTGGGAGGCCGAGGCGGGCAGATCATGAGATCAAAAGATCAGTGAAACCCCATCTCTACTTAAAAAAATAAAAAATTTGCTGGGCATGGTGGCACACACCTGTAGTCCCAGCTACTCAGGAGGCTGAGGCAGGAGAATCGTTTGAACCCAGGAGGCAGAGGTTGCAGTGAGCCAAGATCTCACCACTGCACTCCAGCCTGGGTGACAGAGCAAGACTCCATCTCAAAAAAAAGAGAAAAAGAAAATTATAGCCAGGCGCAGAGGCTTGCACCTGTAAGCCCGCCCAGCACTTTGGGAGGCCGAAGTGGGAGGATCACTTGAGCCCAGGAGTTTGAGACCAGCCTGGGCAACATAGTGAGACCCCGCCTCTAGTTAATTTTTTTTTTTTTTTTTTTTGAGATGCAGTCTCACTCTGTCACCAAGGCTGAAGTGCAGTGGCACGATCTTGGTTTACTGCAACCTCCACCACCCAGGTTTAAGCAATTCTCCTACCTCAGCCTCCCAAGTAGCTAGGATTACAGGCATGTGCCACCACACCCAGCTAATTTTTTGTCTTTTTAGTAAAGATGGGGTTTCACCATCCTGATCAGGCTGATCTCAAACTTCTGACCTCAGATGATCCGCCCACCTCAGCCCCGCAAAGTGCTGGGGTTACAGGCATGAGCCACCGCGCCCGCCCTATTTCCGTTTTTTAAAGACAGGAGAACCGCTTGAACCTGGGAGGCAGAGGTTGCAGTGAGTCAAGATCGCACCATTGCACTCCAGCCTGGGCAAAAGCAAAACTCCGTCTAAAAAAAAAAAAAAGTAAATAATAAGGAGGAAAAACTATACTTACTGTACATTAAGTGGAAGTGGATCATCACAAACATTTTCATGTTGCGTAGACTGAAGAGAAGGAAGAGGAGTTGGTATTGCTGTTCAAGGGCAGCAGAGGAGGTGGAAGGGGAGGTGGGAGATGCAGGCACACTCATTGAAACTTTCTGGAAATAAATTTTAATATCTGTCTGTCTGACTTTTGGCTTTTCATTTCTCTAACATTGTTTCTATATAGTACGAACCCTTTTTCCACCATTCGCTTTCATTTCAGTGACCACATCCTGGAAGAGTTCATGTCATAAAGAAGTCAAAGGCAGGGCCAACTGTGGTGGTTCATGCCTGTAATCCCAGCACTTTGGGAGGCTGAGGCAAGAAGATCACTTGAGGCTAAGAGCTCAAGACCAGCCTGGGCAACATAGTGAGACTCTGTCTCTACCAGAAAAAAAAAAAAAGATTAGCTGGGCATGATGGCATGCACCTGTAGCCTGCAGTCCTAGCTATTCAGAAGGTTGAGGCCAGAGAGTCCCTTGTGGCAAGCAGTTTGAGGCTCCAGTGAGCTCTGATTGTGCCATGTGCTCCAGCCTGGATGGTGACAGAGTAAGACCCTGTTTCTAAAAATTAAAAAATGAAAAAATAAAAAACCCAGAAGCCAAAGGCAGTCTCCCTTCTTCCAGACTGTCTAATGTCAGCTTGTTTTCTGGGATTACTCCTTCCATGTCTTATTCCTCATTGTCTAGCACTGGTTCAGAAGCACTCATCTCCATCAAGGCTTCTGCTCATCCCTCTGGTACAGTGTCTATTAGCTTTTGAATTTCTCCAAGATCTGTATCTTGAAACTCTTTACCTTTCACCTTTTTTTGCCATATGCACAAGTTCTTTCATTATTTCTTTGACTGCTTCTGTAATAAATCCTGTAAAGTCATGTATAACATCTTGACACAGTTTTGTTCCAGCAGGAATTTATTGTTCGTGGCTTGATGGCTTTCATGGTTTTTTTCTGTAATAACGATGGTGGAATCCTTCCAGACTTTCATGATGTTCTCTCTATCCGTGTTCTCTTCCTCAGCATTGACAATACTTTCCATAGCATACTGCATGTAATGAGCCTTCAGGGTCCTTATGACCCCCTGATCTAAAAGCTGAATTACAGACATTATGCTTGATGGCAAATAGACTCCCTGGACCGCTTCGATGTTGAACTCATGGTGTTCTGGCTGGCCAGGCGCACTGTCCAATATGAAAATAATTTTAAAAGGCAGTCCCTTACTGGCAAATTACTTCCTGACTTCAGGGACAAAGCATCAATGGAATCAATCTAGGAAAAGGGTTTTTGTTGTATAACCAAAAGACCAGCAGCTGGTATTTACTTTTTCCCTTCAAGGTTTGGGGATTGGCACCTTTATAGATAAGGGCAGTCCTGATAATAAACCCAGCAGTGTTTGTACAAATCAGTAGAGTTAGCCTGTCTCTTCCTGCCTTAAATCCTGGTGCTCACTTCTCTTACTTACGAATAAATGTACTTTGTAGCATTTTTTCCCCCAGAATATGGCACTTTCATCTGCATTCAAACCATGTTTAGGCAGATGCCTTTTCTGCTCAATGATTTTTTTTTCTTTGTGAGAGAGACAGGGTCTTGCTGTCACCCAGGCTGTAGTGCAGTGGTTCAATCATAGCTCACTGCAGCCTCAAACTCCTGGGCTCACGATATCCTCCTGCTTCAGCCTCTTGAGTAGCTGGGACTACACATGTGTGCCTCCACACTTGGTTAATTTTTTATTTTTTTTCCTTAGATATAGGGTCTCACTGTGTTGCTCTCAAACTCCTGGGCTCAAGTGATCTGCCCACCTTGACCACCCAAAGTGCTGGGATTACAGACATGAGCCACTGTACTTGGCCAATAAAATCATTGGCCAAGTATCTGGAAGCTGCAGAGCAGCATCTGGAAACTCATCTGCTGCCTCTTGGTTGGCAGAGGTTACTTCTCATGTTATCTTGACTTTTTTTTTTTTTTTTTAGACGGAATCTTCCTCTGTTGGCCAGGCTAGAGTGAAATGGCGCAATCTTGGCTCACTGCAACCTCCACCTCCCAGGTTCAAGCAATTCTTCTGTCTCAGCCTCCTGAGCAGCAGGAATTACAGGCACCCGCCAGCACACCTGGCTTATTTTTTGCATTTCCAGTAGAGAGGGGGGTTTCACCATGTTGGCCAAGCTGGTCTCAACTCCTGACCTCAGGTGATCCATCCACCTCAGCCTCCCAAAGTGCTGGCATTACAGGCATGAGACACCGCACCTAGCCATTTTTTAAGCCAAACCTCTTTCTAAAATTGTCAAACCATCTTTGGTTGGCATTAAATTCTCCAGTGGTAGATCCTTCACCTTCCTTTTGCTTTAAACTGTCATATAATAACTTTGCTTTTTCTCAAATCATATTTGTCTATAGGTATGCCTTTCTTTTTCAATTTTGTATATTGTTTTAATTCTAGAGACAGGGTCTTGCTATGTTGCTCAGGTTGGTCTTGAACTCTTGGCCTCAAGTAATCCTCCTGCCTAGGCCTCCTAAAGTGTTAGGATTACAGGCATGAGTCACTGTGCCTAGCCAGTAGGCCTTTAATATAGAAATCCTGCACCCACATAAAAGCTGTATTTTATTTATTTTTTTATTTTATTTATTTTTTTTTTTTTTGGAGTCTTTTTGAGTTTTGCTCTTGTTGCCCAGACTGGAGTTCAATGGTGCAATCTTGGCTCACTGCAACCTCCACCTCCCAGGTTCAAGTGATTCTTCTGCCTCAGCCTCCCAAGTAACTGATACTACAGGCATGCCTCACCAAACCCAGCTAATTTTTTTCTTTTTTATTTAGTATAGATAGAGTTTCACCATGTTGATCAGGCTAGTCTCAAACTCCTGACCTCAGGTAATCCGCTTGTCTCAGTCTCCCAAAGTGCTGGGATTACAGGCGTGAGCCACCATGGCCGGCCTGAAAGCTGCAATTTCAATACTAGATGAAAAGTTATTTCAAAGATAAAAAAAATCGATGGCTCATGCCTGTAATCCCAGCACTTTGGAAGGCTGAGTCAGGGGGATCATGAAGTCAAGAGATCCAGACCATCCTGGCCAACATGGAGAAACTCTGTCTCTACTAAAAATACAAAATTAGCTGGGTGTGGTGGCACTTGCCAGTAATCCCAGCTACTGGGGAGGATGAGGCAGGAGAATCACTTGAACCCGGGAGGCAGAGGTTGCAGTGAGCTGAGATCACTCCACTGCATTCTAGCCTGGGTGACAGACCAGTTCAACCTGAGACCCTAGCATAGCCCAGAAGGAGGCACAGAAGGGGCTGGACATCGAGAGGAGCACATCGGTGGAGGAACACACAGGCATCTCGACTTGGAGAGGAACGCACTGGCGCTCACATGCCAACAGGCCACTGACTGGCGGAACGCTGTGGAGTTTGGCTGGGGCAGTCTCAAGACAGCCCAGGCTGTCAAGTGGCCCAACTCCAGGGGAAAACCAATTTCTCTTCTGGCTCCCCCATCTGCTGAGAGCTAATTCCACTTAGTAAAACCTTGCACTCATTCTCCAAGCCCATGTGTGATCTGATTCTTCTGGTACACTAAGGCAAGAAACCCTGGGATACAGAAAGCCCTCTGTCCTTGCAACAAGGTAGAGGGTCTAATTGAGCTGACTAACACAAGCTGCCTATAAACAGCAAAACTAAAAGAGCACCCTGTAACACACACCCACTGGGGCCTCAGCTGTAAACATTCACCTCTAGACACTGCTGTGGGGTAGGAGCCCCAAAGCCTGCCCGTCTGTTTGCTCTCCTAGAGGTTTCAACAGTGGGGCACTGAAGAACCCAGCCACACCCCCATCGTATGCCCTGCAAGGGGGGACAAGGGAACTTTTCCCCTTTCATTTGTATGTGTAAGTTTTCGTAAAAAAAATTTTTTTTTTTTTTTTGACACAGAGTCTTGCTCTGTCACCAGGCTGGAGTGCAGTGGCGCAATCTCAGCTCACTGCAACCTCCGCCTCCTGGGTTCAAGCGATTCTCCGCCTCAGCCTCCCAAGTAGCTGGGACCACAGGCGCGAGCCACCACACCCAGCTAATTTTTGTATTTTTAGTAGAGATGGGTTTCACCATGTTGGCCAGGATGGTCTCTATCTCTTGACCTCGTGATCCGCCCGCCTCGGCCTCCCAAAGTGCTAGGATTACAGGCGTGAGCCACCACGCCCGGCCAAGTTTTGATAAATTTTAACTTTTTTTTTTTTTTTTTTTTTTTTTTTGAGACTGAGTTTTGCTCTTATTGCTCAGGCTGGAGTGCAATGGCTCGATCTCGACTCACCGAAATCTCCACCTCCCAGGTTCAAGCAATTCTCCTTCCTCAGCCTCCTGAGTAGCTAGGATTACAGGCATGCACCACCATGCCTGGCTAATTTTGTATTTTTAGTAGAGATGGGGTTTCTCCATGTTGGTCAGGCTGGTCTCAAACTCCTGACCTCAGGTGATTCACCTGCCTTGACCTCCCAAAGTGCTGGGATTACAGGCATGAGCCACCGTGCCTGTCCACTTTTAAATTTTTATAATAGATTTTTGTATATTTTATAAGAGTAAATGATAAAGTAGGCTAGTTTCTACACATATTTTATGCCTTCATGACATACTCAACATTTTCTTATTTTTTTTTTATATTTCTAAGTTTGTTCATCTGTGAGTTTTTTCAAATTGTCACAAATTTCTAAAAACTTTTTCGATATGTTTATTTTAAAAAAATCTCATATAAATTGATCCGTGCAGTTGAAACCTGTGTTGCTTAAAGGTTAACTGAAGTTCTTTCTTTTATAACAGCTGGGTTTGCTGCTATGGTTAAGAAGGTCTACTTTATACCTTCATTGTACATAAGGTCTCTTCTATTTTATTCTAAAATCTTTGTTCTTTAATTTTATGTTTTCATTTAAATGTAAATGTTTAAACCACCCTTTTTTTTTTTTTTTTTTTTTGCCCAGGCTGGAGTGCAGTGGCGCAATCTCGGCTCACTGAAACCTCCACCTCCTGAGTTCAAGCCATTCTGAGGCCTTGGCATCCCAAATAGCTGGAACTACAGGCGTGTGCCACCACACCCAGCTGATTCTTGTATTTTTATTAGAGACAGCGTTTCACCATGTTGGCCAGGCTGGTCTTGAACTCCTGACCTCAGGTGCTCTGCCCACCTTGGACTCCCAAAGTACTGGGATTACAAGCATGAGCCACCGTGCCTGGCCTAAACCATTTTTTGAAATGGTATCAGATAGGGGGTCAAATTATCTTCTTTCATAATTATTTTTCTTCCATATGGAGAACCAGTTCAATAGCGTCATTTACTAAAGGAACCACTTTTTTCCCTGGCTATAACAACACTACTGTCATATGCTGAACTCTCTTCCATACCAGTTCTAGATTTTCTTTTTTTTTTTTTAAACAGGGTGTCCTTCTGTTGCCCAGCCTGGAATGCAGTGGCATGACCTTGACTCACTAAAACCTCTGCCTCCCAGATTCAAGGGAGTCTCCTTGCCCCAGCCTCCTGAGTAGCTGGGATTAAAGATGTACCACCACGCCCTGCTAATTTTTGCGTTTTCAGTAAAGACAGGGTTTCACCATGTTGGTCAGGCTCGTCTCAAACTCCTGACCTCAAGTGATCCGCCTGCCTTGCCTCCCAAATTGCAGGGATTATAGGCGTGAGCCACCACACCTGGACTCTAGATTTTCTATTCTTGTACATTTTTTTTTTTTGAGATGGAGTCTGGTTCTGTTTCCCAGGCTGGAGTGCAGTGGCACAATCCCGGCTCACTGCAACCTCCACCTCCCTGGGTCAAACAATTCTCCTGCCTCAGCCTCCCAAGTAGCTAGGATTACAGGCACGCGCCACCATGCCTGGCTAATTTTTCTATTTTTAGTAGAGATGGGGTTTCACCATGCTGGCCAGGCTGGTCTCAAACTCCTGACCTAGTGATCCACTGCCTCAGCCTCCCAAAGTTCTGGGATTACAGGTGTGAGCCACCATACCTGGCCTAGATTTTCTATTCTTCTCCACTATCCTATTCCTACGCCATTATCATACTAATTTGATTAAAGTAGGTTTATGAATATCCTGGTATCTGGTTAAGCAAGTAGCTCCCCCTTCACTGTACTCCACGTTCATACTTTCCTAGTTTATTCTAGGGTATAAATTCTTCCATATTGATTTAAGATTATTTTCATGATTTCTTAAAAACTGCCTGCCTGGCCAGTTGTCGTGGCTCACGCCTGTAATCCCAGCACTTTGGGAAACCGAAGCGGGTAGATCACCTGAGGTCTGGAGTTTGAGATCAGCCTAGCCAACATAGTGAAACCCCATCTCTACCAAAAATACAAAAAAATTAGTCAGATGTGGTGGCACACACCTGTAATCCCAGCCACTTGGGAGGCTGAGGCTGGAGAATCTCTTGAACATGAAAGGTGGAGGTTGCAGCAAACCGAGAATTTGCCATTGCACTCCAGCCTGGGCAGCTGAGTGAGACTCCATCTCAAAAAAGAAAAAAATTAGCCAGGCACCATGGCGCAAGCCTGTCATCCCAGCTACTCAGGAGGCTGAGGCATAAGAATCGCTTGAACCTGGAAGGGGAAGACTGCAGTGAGCCAAGATCACACCATTGCACTCCAGCTTGGGTGACAGAGCGAGACTCCATCTCAAAAAAACAAACAAACATGGCAGGGTGTGGTGGCTCATGCCTGTAATCCCAGCACTTTGGGAGGCCAAGGTGGGTGGATCACCTGAGGTCAGGAGTTCAAGACCACCCTGGCCAACATGGCCAAACCACATCTCTATTAAAAATACAAAAATTAGCCGGGCATGATGGCAGGTGCCTATAATCCCCAGCTACTCAGGAGGCTAAGGCAGGAGAATTGCTTGAACCCAGGATGCGGAGGTTGCAGTGAGCCAAAATAGTGCCATTACACTTGAGCCTTGGCAACAAGAGTGAAACTCCATCTCGAACAAACAAAAAACCTGCCCACCAGAATTTGAATTGGAATTACATTAGATATAAATATTTTTAAATATTTTTGTTTTTACAACATTTTCTTATCAAAAAACAAATAACTTTCTACTTGTCTAGCTTTGAACTTTATGTCATGCAGTAACATTTTTATTATATTCTTCATATACATCCTGTGACTTTGTTCAGCTTAAATATAGGTATTTAAAAAATAACTTTTTTGGCCAAGCACAGTGGCTCATGCCTGTAATCCCAGGACTTTGGGAGCCCGAGGCAGGTGGATCAAGAGGTTAGGAGTTCAAGACTAACATAGCCAAGATGGTGAAACCCTGTCTCTACTAAAAATACAAAAAAAACTAGCTGGGCGTGGTGGCGGGTGACCGTAATCCCAACTACCTGGGAGGCTGAGGCAGAGAATTGCTTGAATCCAGGAGGCGGAGGTTGCAATGAGCCGATATCATGCCACTGCATACCAGCCTGGACAACAGAGCGAGACTCTGTCTCAAAAGAAAGAAAAGAAAGAGAGAAAGAGGGAAGGAAGGGGAAGGGAGGGGAAGGGAGGGGGAAGGGAGGGGGAAGGGAGGGGAAGGGAGGGGGAAGGGAGGGGGAAGGGAGGGGAAGGGAGGGAGTGAGGCAGGCCAGGCGCAGTGGCTCATGCCTGTAATCCCAGCATTTCGGGAGGCTGAGGTGGGCAGATCACCCAAGGTCTGGAGTTTGAGACCAGCCTAACTAACATGGAGAAACCCCGTCTCCACCAAAAATACAAAATTAGCCAGGCGTGATGGCACCTGCCTGTAATCCCAGCTACTCAGGAGGCTAAGGCAGGAGAATCGCTTGAACCCGGGAGACAGAAGTTTCAGTGAGCCAAGAGCACTCCATTGCACTCCAGTCTGGGCGACAAGAGCAGAACTCTGCCTAAAAAAAAAAAAAAGTTCAAGGCCAGCCTGGGTAACACAGTGAGACTCTGTCTCAAAAAAAAAAGATTTTTATATTATTTTATTTTACTTTTTTGAGAGGGAGCCTTGCTCTGTTGCCCAGGCTGGAGTGCAGTGGTACGATCTCGGCTCACTGTAACCTCTGTCTCCCAGGTTCAAGTGATTCTCCTGCCTTAGCCTCCCAAGTAGCTGGGACTACAGGTATGTGCCACCACACTAGGCTAATTTTTTGTATTTTTAGTATAGATTAGGTTTCAGCATGTTAGCCACGATGGTCTTCAGCTCCTGACTTCATGATCCGCCTGCCTCAGCCTCCCAAAGTGCTAAGATTACAGGCGTGAGACACCGTGCCCTGCCTGATTTTTAAATATTTTATCTTAAACAATTTTTTGTAGAGACAGGGTCTTCCTCTCTCGCCCAGGCTGGAGTGCTGTGGTGC
This sequence comes from Ateles fusciceps, assembly GCA_036589455.1. Classification (NCBI taxonomy): domain Eukaryota; kingdom Metazoa; phylum Chordata; class Mammalia; order Primates; family Atelidae; genus Ateles; species Ateles fusciceps. Next base: position 10,521,614 of record JAZHEH010000733.1, read on the forward strand.
AATCTTGGCTCCCCGCAGCCTGAAACTGCAGAGCTCAAGGTTTCCTCCCACCCCAGCCTTCTAAGTAGCTGAGACTACAGGCAAGTGTCACCATGCCTGGTTAATTTTTTTTTCTCACGCCTGTAATCCCAACATTTTGGGAGGCCAAGGTAGGCGAATCACTTGAGCCCAGGAGTTCATGACCAGCTTGGGCAACATGGCAAAACATCATCTCTACGAAGAATACAAAAATCAGCCAGGTGTGGTGGTATGCGCCTATAGTCCCAGCTACTTGGGAGGCTGAGGTAGGAGGATCCCTGGAGCCCAGGAGGCAGGTTGCAATAAGCCAAGATCTCAACATTGCACTCTAGCCTGGGCAACAGACCCAGACTCTTTCTCCAAAAAAAAATAAAAAAATAAAAAAATAAAAAACTGTAGAGACAAAATCTGGCTATGTTGCTCAGGATGGTCTCCAACTCCTAGCCTCAAGCAATCTTCTTGCCTTAGCGCCCCTCAAAGTGCTGGGATTACAAGTGTTAGCCACCCTGCCTGGTAAAAAAGTTATTTTTTAAATTTTTTAAAGTTTTTTTTTTGAGACAGAGCTTTGATCTTGTTGCCCAGGCTGTAGTGCAATGGCTCAATCTCAGCTTACCGCAACCTCTGCCTCCCAGGTTCAAGTGATTCTCCTGCCTCAGCCTCCCAAGTAGCTGGTATTACTGGCATGTGCCACCACGATTGGCTAATTTTGTATTTTTAGTACACAAAGGGTTTCTCCCTGTTGGTCAGGCTGGTCTTGAACTCCTGACCTTAGGTGATCCGCCTGCCTCGGCCTTTCAAAGTGCTGGGATTACAGGCATGAGCTACCACACCCGGCCTTGGTCTTGAATTTTTATGCTCAAATAATCCTGCATCAGCTTCCTAAATAGCTGGGACTACATACCAAGCCTTAGGTATTTTATATTATTAAGAATGATTTTTTTTTTTTTTTTTTTTAGAGACAGGGTATATTGCCCAGGCTGGTGTTAAACACCCGGGCTCAAGCGATCCTCCTGCCTTGACCTCCCAAAAGTGTTGGGATTATTGGTGTGAGCCACGGCACCCCACCTCTCTTAATTTCTTTCTTCCTTTTTTTTTTTTTTTTTTTTTTTTGAGATAGAGTTTCGCTCTGTCGCCTAGGCTGGAATGCAATGGCAAGATCTTGGCTCATTGCAACCTCCACCTCCTGGGTTCAAGCAATTCTCCTGCCTCAGCCTCCTCAATAGCTGGGACTACAGGTGCACACCACCATACCTGCCTAATTTTTGTATTTTTAGTAGAGACAGAGTTTCACCATGTTGTCCAGACTGGTCTCAAACTCTGACCTCAGGTGCTCTGCCTGCCTTGGCCTCCCAAAGTGCTGGGATTACAGGCCAGGTGGTGAGCGACCACTCCCTGCCTCATAAATGATTATTAAGTCAACTTTGTTTATTCAGCTCCTCAATTCCTCTTTTTTTGACTATTAGTCAGTACTAAATCTGTTTAATCACAGAACAGAATAATTGTAATTCTATCAAGTTCTCCTTGCCTTGCTTTCTTTCTTTGTTTTTCTGTCTTTCTGTTTTCTGTACTTCATGCCAAATTTTTTTTTCTTTTTTTTTCTCCTTGCCTTTCTCATAGTTTGTTGTTGTTATTGTTGTTTTGGGTTTTGTTTTTTTTTTTGAGACAGAGTCTCACTCTGTCACCCAGGCTAGATTGAAGTGGCGCCATTTCGGCTCACAGTAACAGGGTTTCATTATGTTGGCCAAGCTGGTCTTGAACTCCTGACCTGAAGTGATCCACTGGCCTTGGCCTCCCAAAGTGCTGCAATTACAGGCGTGAACCACCTTGCCCAGCTAAATGGTTTTTGCTTTATATATTTAGTTGTCACGATGCTTCGATTATGATTATTAAAACTTTAAATTAGGCCTTTTGTTATTACATATCATCCCATTTAGTACTTTTACTTAGGTTTCTCCTGCTATTCACACTGCCTCTCCTCCTTTTCCCTTATTTGCATTTACAAGGTATGCCTTGCCAACTTCATTGTTTTTTTCTTTTTATCACTGTGTTTTAAATCTGTTTCTTGCATACAGTACATAGGTGGGTTGGTTGGTTGTTTGTTTTGAGAGGGAGTCTAGCTCTGTCACCCAGGCTGAAGTGCAGTGGCTCAATCTCAGCTCACTGCAACCTCCACCTCCCAGGTTCAAGCCATTCTCCTGCCTTAACCTCCAGAGTAGCTGGGATTACAGGCACCCACCACCTTGCCCGCTAATTTTTGTATTTTTAGTAGAGATAGGGTTTCACTATGTTGGCCAGGCTGGTCTTGAACACCTGACCTTGTGATCCACCTACTTCTGCCTCCCAAAGTGCTGGGATTACAAGTGTGTGCCACTGCGTCCAGCTGGGTTTGTTTTTAATTCAATCTGACTGTCTCTTTTAGTGGGATAATTCTGTTTATTTACATTTACCACCAACTAATAACAGTTTAGTTCTGCCAATTTTTATTATGTTGATTATTTATTTTACCTTGCTGATGCCGCTGTATCCTTTTCCTTGCTTTTTTCCTTTCTCCTTTTTTTTTTTTTCCAGGCTAGAGTGCAGTGATATGATCTCAGCTCATTGCAACCTCCACCTCCCAGGTTCAAGTGATTCTCCTGCCTTAGTCTTTCCATAGCTGGGATTACAGGTGTGTGCCACCACTTCCAGCTAATTTTTGTATTTTTAGTAAAGATGGGGTTTCACCACGTTGACTAGGCTGCTCTCGAACACTGACCTCAGGTGATCCACCTGCCTCGGCCTCCCACAGTGCTGGGATTGCAGGCATGAGCCACCGTGCACAGCCGTCTCTTCCATTTCAATTATTTGTTTTAGCCATTTTATTATGTATCTCCAGAGAGTCTATCAATATCTAATGAGAAATATATGTATTTCCACAGTCTATCAGTATACAATAGATATCCAATGGATTTTTTTGTTTTTTTGAGACAGAGTCTTGCTCTGTAACCCAGGCTGGAGTGCAGTGGCTCGATGTCAGCTCAATGCAACCTCCGCCTCCGCATTCAAGAAATTCTCCTGTCTCAGCCTCTGGAGTAGCTGGGATTACAGGTGTACACCACCACTACCGGACTAATTTTTGTATTTTTAGTAGAGAAAGGGTTTCACCATGTTGGCCAGGCTGATCTCAAACTCCCGACCTCAGGTGATTTGCCCGCCTCGGCCTCCCAAAGTGCTTGGGATTACAGGTGTGAGCCACCGATCCTGGCCTCCAATGGATATTAATGTACTATCTGAAATGTATTATATATAACATATGTTAATACGTAAACATATAATTATGTAAACGTAAAATATATATGAATATATAAACATACATATTTTATTATAGCTCTGTTCCTCTGCAATCATATGTATTTTATTTTATGCACTTAAAAACATTCAGAGAAGGGGTGTATGGCACACAAGGAAAGGCTAAGAACTTCCGCCTTAGACAATCCCAGCTGCCCCTACAACTTCAGTAACCATTTTTCCACCAATGACTCACCTAAATTTTTTTCTACAATACAGATCTCTCTTGAATTCCAGACCCGCATATTTACATACAAATACCTCCACTTGAGAATCCCAAGTGAGGCTTTAAAGGAACCTCTAATACAACATGTCCAAAACAAAACTTACTTTCCTCCTCAGTCTGATCATTTTCCAGTGAAAACTTTCTCAGAATATGGTGCTGGGAAAGCCAGTAGCCTAGTCCAACTCCCTCACCTCCATACCTAATCCTCACCAAGGTCTGTTGATTTAAACGCCTAAACTTTGTTCATTTCCATCTACTTTCCTCATAGTGTGGGCGTGGAGAGTATTGGTGACCTTACTTATTTTAGTGGAATGGGAAGGGCACCGGTCAGATACACGTAGGTCAGGGTGGTGAGTGGGAGGTACAAAAAGGAGAAGGTAAATATAGACAATTCCCTTGGAAACTTTGGACAAAGAATCCTGGAAGATTTTGGAAGATGTGTCTTTCTTTCCTTCAATCCCAATACCCCTGGCACCAGTAAATAGGCAGAGCCTCAGATCTCTTGCTGAGCTTTCACAAGGTAAACTAGTATAAAAACACCCCCCTCTCCTCAGTGAGGATATGAAAGAATTTGTGTGTGCCTGGACATGGGAGGTTCCTGTAATATTACAAAACTAATACAGCAAGGGGTGCATCTGGACAGATACAGTAACCTCTTTATTGATTTCTTTCATCCCTCCCTGTTCTCCTCTACACTGTTTTCAAGGAAGCAGCCAGGAACTTCAGATGTAATTTCTGATCATATTTAAACTTCTTCTTCTGCCTTCCTCACTAGTTTTTTTCTCCCTGACTCTCCAAATTCATCCTCTGGACCACAGCTACTGGAGACGTATTTTGATTCCTCACACTACAGTGTCTTCTATCACAGGCCTTCATATGTGCTGTCCCCCTCTGCTGCCTCTGCCCTTTCGTTGCTTAATTAACTCAGACTGATTCATCAGCTCTTAGCTCAAATGTCCTTTCTTCAAGGACGTTTTCATTGCTCTCCAAGACAGGGTAGGACTCCTGACTTTAATCACATGCTGTTCTTTCCTTCATAGTACTCGTCATCGTTTGCAGTTACATATTTGTTGTTGTGATTATTTGATTAACACCTGTCATCTCTAACAGTCGAGGCCCCTAGGAAGGGAGGAAGGGGCCCCTCTTTCATACCATAGTATCCTCAACCACGATATTAAGATAGTACAATGCCTAGCACGCAAAAGATACTCAGTAATGTGTGTGTGTGTGTGTGTATGTGTGAGCTTGTGTATAACTGGCCAAGGGACTGGATATGCAAAGCAAAACAAACATGGACTGTGGTGATCTCATAAGGAGATACTAAACTGAGTGACTATTTCAGAGCTCCCTGAAGGACATCTTTATGGTTAGGCCTTTGTCATCGGCAGCATATAATAGGATATACCATCTACTCGTTTGGTTTCTCAATCATTTGAATCCACCCATACTCAGCAATGTGGACTTTCAGTTTTCAGGAGAGAGAGAGACCAACCTTCAACCTTGAGATATTGCTATTTCTTTCTTTTTTTTTTTTTTTTTTTTGAAATAGAGTCTTGCTTGTCGCCCAATCAGGAGTGCAGTGGTATGATCTCGGCTCACTGCAACCTCTGCATCCTGGGTTCCAGCGAGTCTCATGCCTCAGCCTCCTGAGTAGCTGGGATTACAGGCATGTGCCGCCAGGCCCACTAATTTTTGCATTGTATTTTTAGTAGAGATGGGGTTTCACCATGTTGGCCAGGCTGGTCTTGAACTCCTGGCCTCAAGCGATTCACTTGCCTTGACCTCCCAAAATGCGGGGATTACAGGTATGAGCCATCGTGCCTGGCCCCATTGCTTCTTTTGACGAGTACATATTCTGCACCTACCCCTACTGCATTCAAACACTGTATTGGGGGTGGAAACACAGAAGAAGGAGGCCTGGCTATTATTCTCAAGGAATTTATAGTTTTGAGGCATAGTCAGATACACAAATTATAACTTCCTCTTTATTTATTTATTTATTTATTCATTCATTTTTGAGATGGAGTCTTGCTCTGTTGCCCAGGCTGGAGTGGAGCAGTGTGATCACAATTCACTGCAACCTCCGCCTCCCGGGTTCAAGCCATTCTCCTGCCTCAGCCTCCCGAGTAGCTGGGACTACAGATGTGTGCCACACGCCAGGCTAACTTTTGTATTTTTAGTAGAGACAGGCTTTCACCATGTTGGCCAGGCTGGTCTCGAACTCCTGACCTCAGGTGATCCACCCACCTTGGCCCCCGCAAAATGCTGGGATTACAGGCATGAGCCACCACAGCTGGCCAACTTCCTCTTTTAAAACACTAATATTACAAGGCACACTCAAAAGTTTTAAAGGATCACAGAGAAGACAGTGCCTATCAAAGCTTAGTAAAACTCTAGCTTACAGGGTTTTAGCGTCTTGGGCTCAGCGGTTCATGCCTGTAATCCCAGGAGGCCAGGAGGTGGAGACCAGCATGGGTAATATAGTGAGACCTCTGTCTCTACAACAAATTTAGCAAATTTAACTTAAAGTTGAAAAATTAGCCAGGTGTGGTACTGCAGAGTCCTAACTACTTGGGAGGTTAAGCCCAGGAGTTTTCAGGGCTGCAGTGAGTTATGGTTGTACCACTACACTCCAGCCTGGATGACAGAGTAAGACCCTGTCTCTAAAATTTAAAAAAAAAAGTGTTATTTAGAATGACTACCCAAGGGGCATACTTTCTAACCTTCTAAGCTCTAACTTAGGACCTGTTTACATCATAAGAAGGCAATTTACTTGGCCCACACTAGGCCAGACGCAGTGGTTCACTAGGCCAGACGCAGGGGTTCACACCTGTAATCCCAGCACTTTGGGAGGCCAAGGCGAGCAGATCACTTGCGATTGGGAGTTCAAGATGAGGATTTCTAGAAACCCTATCTTTACTGAAAATACAAAGATTAGATGGGCATGGTGGCACACACCTATAATCCCAGCTACTAGGAAGGCTGAGGCAGGAGAATTGCTTGAACCCTGGAGGCAGAGGTTGCAGTGAGCTGAGATCACCCCACTGCGCTTCGGTCTGGGTGACAGAGCAAAACTCTGTCTCAAAACAAACAAACAAACAAAAAACATTACTAGGTTGCTTTTTATGTCCTTAGCTTTCATTAGCCATAACAGAAAGTATCCATATGAATTTTCCTTTTGCATTTGTTGTTAAAATCTTCCTAATTGCTTTATTAAATCATTCACTGTTTCCTAATAAAATCGCATTAGAAACTACCTTTAGAGTTTGGTTAAACAAGACCAAAAAAAAAATCTATGATGTCTCTTCTGATTAACTCATTCCTTTCAGATGACAAAATTTAGTCAACATGTACTGTGTTTTCATTTTTTCCCTAGCATCCAGGAGGCTGACAACTACCTACCTTCCTTCATTCCTTCCTTCCTTTCTTTTTTTTTTTTTTTTTTTTTTTTTCTACAGGGTCTCACTCTGTCTCCCAAGTTGGAGTACAGTGGCACGATCTCAAGGTGGGGAGTCCAAGTGATTCTCCCTCCTAAACCTCCCCCGTAGCTGTGATTGCAGGTGTGCACCACCACGCCCGGCTAGTTTTTGTATTTTTAGTAGAGACAGGTTTTCACCATGTTGTCCAGGCTGGTCTCAAACTCCCAGCTTCAAGTGATCCACCTGCCTCAGCCTCCAAAGTGCTGGGATTACAGGCGTGAGCCACCATGCCCAGATGAGAACTACATTTCAAATTCAGTGACAGTCATGTTTAACCCCAGGATAATTGTGATCTCCTTTTTCTCTGGCCCTAATATTCTATTTCTAGTTTTCTAGCCTATTGTAAACCCCCTTTATGCTCTTATGGACAAGAGAGGAGATAAAATTAACATTTGGTATGCTGATTTTAGAATTATTTCTGCAATTTTACAAAGGTAAATGCAAAAATACATGCCCTATGTTAAGATATTTAAAGAATTTGTAGAGGTTATTCTGGGCACACTGTCTGTGGGGTAGCCCTGTTCCACAAGGAGCAGGGAAAAAAAAAAAAAGAATTTGTAGTAACTGAAGAGCACCCAGAGAAAAGCAATAGAAAAAAGAACGATGAATGGAGACTGAGGTAGTATGCCCATATTCTCCAACCCAAATATTGTAGCACATTGATCTATTGTAGCGCATATTAGCATATGCGCTAATAGAAGTGAATATCTGAAATTCGGACTGTTCTGAAAAATCCTGGAGATACGTTGAAGACAGATCCCAGGAGCCATGGTCATTATTCAATATATAATAGATATGAAAAGTTACAGAAAGGCTTTAACCTTTTTTGGATCACAGACCCCTTTGATGATCTGTTGAAAACATCAGAACTGCTCCCCCAGAAAAATACAGGCACGTAGAGTTTCATAAAGCAGAACCCTCCTATTATTTATTTATTTTTCCAGAATATCAAAAGCATTTTACAGCTGGTATTGCTGTGAAGAGTTCAGAAAGACGAGGAAGAACCTGAGCTGCCAGGTCAGATGGGAAGGATGGCAAATCACCTACCAGTTGAAGTTCTTAACACTCTGAAGCCATTCTTAAGACGGTTTAAGCCAGTGGGTGCTTTGTGTGTGTGTGTGTTCTCAACTTTTTAAAGTAACAGATCCCTTTGAGGAGCTGCTTAAGGTATGGGTCAGCTATCTTAAAAATACTCCCGCAAACACCCCCACCCTCGCTCTCACCCCACAAATCTGCAAATAATTTCATCGGGTTCATGGACTTCCTAAAGCCCATCCTCCGATACTTGATGTAAGTGCAGACTTCCCAGGGCTCAGCGGAATGCCCTTGATGACCTTTAACAATCACCCTCTTTTTTCATGGGGACAAGAGCGGCCTAGAAGGAGGTTTTTGGAGTCACCAGACCCACGCATGGACTATCAGGCCCCTTCAAGCTTCCCCCTCCTCCACGCCTGCGCAGCGCAGGTGCGAAAACCTTAGGGGCCACCCGGGCGCAGAGCAGGGGGGAGGGCTGGAACCCTGGGAGGGGCGGGGGTGGGGGTGGGGGCCTTCCCGGTGTTGCTTGGTGACCACGCTCTCCGCCCAGACCGTTCCATTTCCTCAGCAGGGGGCGCCGCGGGCCCGGCCGGCACTGACCAGCCTCGCAGAGCCGCCCTCTTCCGGCCTGCCCCCCCTCTGCCGGGCGGTGGCGAGCGCCCGTGACGTCACAGAAGGCGGGGCCAGCGTTGCTGCCGGGTGCTGGAGGCGCCATTGGAGCCGGCTTGGCTGGCGAGCCCCGCTGAGGAGCCGGATCTTAGAGCGTACTTACCGCCGCGTCGGCTCCCGGTCCCCGGCCCCTTAGCGGCATGGCGTGTGGGGCGACACTGAAGCGGCCCATGGAGTTCGAGGCAGCGCTGCTGAGCCCCGGCTCCCCGAAGCGGCGGCGCTGCGCCCCTCTGCCCGGCCCCACTCCGGGCCTCAGGCCCCCGGACGCCGAGCCGCCGCCGCCGTTTCAGACGCAGACCCCACCGCCGAGTCTGCAGCAGCCCGCCCCGCCCGGCAGCGAGCGGCGCCTTCCGACTCCGGGTAACCTGCGCTGCTGCGGGTTTGGCAGGAAGCCAGGCCCAGGCATTTTTTGGGGGGGTGGGGGGTGGGGGCGGGGGCAGGAGGGTTGGGAATACCAAGCCAGTTTACCCACGGACCCTTCTTTGCCTTGAGAAAAGGGAACTGGGATGCCGCTGGGCCTGGTTGCTTCCGGGGATGGGAGACATCCAGGAGGGGGTAGTGGGGCCACAGGGTTGATTTTCGGTTTTCCTGGGAGAAGGAGAGCCTGGAGGGGGTGGACACCAAGAGGAAAATGGGAATGCTCCTGGCCGCTCAGGGCCTTCCCTATCGCTGAAGCCCCTCCTGCCTCCGCTGCCCGGGCCTGCACCAACCCACCCTGCAGATCCAGTGGGCCATGGAAAATTGGATTCTACTCAGGAACCTGGTCTGGAGGGCGGTGGGCGGGTGGTGGTGGGTTACCGGGAAGGGGCTCGAGTGCGTGCTGTTCAGCGCCCTACGGTAGCTTGTAGGGAGACTTGATTTCCAGAAGTCTTTAGGGACTAGAGGCCGCCGCGAGAGTCGAGAGTCGCGGAATCCGATTTCAACCTGATCATTTCTAAAGGACTGGCCACGTTCATTTATTATATTGCTATTGCCTTGTACCATATATGGCTTGAAATCGGTAGGTCATTGGCTAGAATTTGAGAATTCTACGACGTCCGTAGGTTCTACAGAACTAAGAATGTAACTGTCCTTAACAGAGGGACTCTCCTTCAATAAGGAATTCCACTTTGTCCAAGGAAAAGGAAGGACTGGCGTTACAGTAGACACCTCATCATAGCGCAGGAGTAGAGGGGAGGGTGCCTCAGCATTAATATTCTGCCATTTTAAAGGACTTCCGGAAATGAGAGGGGCGTCCCAATAATCGATTTGGGCAAGTCATTTCTTTGTGTGTTTCACTATTCCTCAAGCTTAAGCAAAACCTTGGGCTCACCGTAAAATCATTTTTTTCTTCATCCTTTTTCAGTTAGCAGTGCCTTCAGGTTTCATTTCCTCCTTCCTCTGCATATCGACCCACAATGCAAATTTCTGGCCTTCATCCTCACACCAAGATTCCTGCAGCCAGTCAGAGCTCTCCCAGACTTTATATCCTTAACTCGAGTTCACCTTTTTATCCTAGAATTTAAAGGACTTACCAACTGTGACCATGTCTTAACCTAGTCAGTCTCTAACACATTTTTTTCAAACTGTGCCTTTGCTCTTTCCCCCAGACCCAACGCTCTGTGCCTTTATCATGATGTTTTTCCCTTCTATTTGCTAATCCCAATAGCAATAGAGTAATTTCTTCAAGTCTCTTATCCGTTACCTGACGAACCTGCTCATAAAAACCGGTATTCTACTTTAAATTCCCTGGCCACTCAGTGCTGTATAACCTTATGTACAGAATGAGATAATATTTGCAAAAGTCGTTTTTAAAGAACCCTCAAAAGCAGGGGCCATAGGTGGCTACTTCCAGTGATGTTTTGTTCTTCCCTGGCTCCTGCAAAAGATAGTCTCATAATCTTTTTGGGTCTCACTTCTGCAAATTGGAGTTAATACTTGCCCTATCTTTTGTTGAGGAACCCTTGAGATAGTTGTAAAAAATATTTTGAATAGTGTAAAGTGATGGGTTTAATGTAAATGTTTCATTTCTTCATTACCTTCTAGGCTAATTCGGTTGCAGTTCACATTACAACAGCTGCTTAATAAGTGATTTTTGGTGGCTCATGCCTGTAGTCCCAGCACTTTGGGAAGCAAAGGCAGGTGGATCACTTGAGGTCAAGAGGTCAAGACCATCCTGGACAACATGTTGAAACCCAGTCTCTACTAAAAATACAAAAATTAGCTGAGTGTGTTGCCGGACGCCTGTAATCCCAGCTACTAGGGAGGCTGAAGCAGGAGAATTACTTTAAACTTTAGCCTGGGAGGTGGAGGTTACAGTGAGCCAAGATCGAGTCATTGTATGCCAGCCTGGACAACAAAAGCCAAACTCCGTCTCAAAAAAAAAAAAAAAAAAAAAAAAAAAAAGAATGTAATGAGCCAGGCATGGTGGTTCACACCTGCCATCCCAGCACTTTGGGAGGCTGAGGCAGGAGGATTGCTTGAGCCCAGGAGTTTGAGAAAAGTTTGGGCAAGATAGTGAGACCCTGTTTACACAAAAAGAATTCTAAAAAATTAGCCCGGGCACTTTTTCTGAAATCTGAAATGCTGCAAAGAGAACTGCTTCAAAAATTGAGTGGTAATATGACACTCAAAGGAAATACTTATTCATTGGAGCATTTCTGATTTAGGGTAAGGGACATTCAGTTGGTAAGTATAATGCAACTATTCGGTAATCCAAAACTTCTGTCTCAAGCATTTCAGATGAGGGATGCTCATTCTGGATGGTACTTTTTGTGGAAAGGTCCTGTAAAACTAAGCCATTTATTGCTTAAATCTTTATTGAGTGCTAGGTGGTTACCAGGCATCCAGGCATGGAAGAAGGGGGTTGCTGACCGCAGGAAATATTTGTAAACATAATGTGCAAAGCAGTTAACTGATTATGACTTCAGAGTCTGGGAGTAACTTCTGGTTTGAGGTAGCAGTTTAGCTGAGTCAGATTTTTTTTCTTTTTGAGACAGAGTCACTCTGTTCCCCAGGCTGGAGTGTAGTGGTGCGATCTCGGCTCACTGCAGCCTCCATCGCCCAGGTTCAAGTGATTCTTCTGCCTCAGCCTCCCCAGTAGCTGGGATTACAGGCATGCACTACCATGCTCTGCTAATTTTTTTTTTTTTTTAATAGATGGAATTTCACTCTTGTTGCCCAGGCTGGAGTGCAGTGGCGTAATCTCAGCTCACTGCAACCTCTGCCTCCCAGGTTCAAGCGATTCTCCTGTCTCAGCTTCCCAGGTAGCTGGGATTACAGGCACATGCCACCACAGCCAGCTAATTTTTGTATTTTTAGTAGAGACGGAGGCCTCATCATATTGGTCAGACTGGTCTCAAACTCCTCACCTCAGGTGATCCACCTGCCTTGACTTCCTGAAGTGCTGGGAATGCAGGCATGAGCCACTGCACCCGGCTAGCTGAGTCTTGATAAAGTTTGAGCCATAGTCTCATTTCGAGCACAGGGAAGCGTGAGAGCAAAGTCCATAAAACCCACAATTTAAGGAAAGAATAATGTAATGTAACTGGATTGTAGTGGAATCCAGATGCAACCAGGAAAATAAATTGGGGCCAGATCTTGGAAAGTATTGAATGCCATGTTCGAGAGTTTGAATTTTTGCTTGTAGCAGCTAGGAACACTGTAGAATTTGTAGGATAGGCTTAAGCCTGAAATAATCTGGAAACACAACCTCAAATAATGGAGGCAAGGATTAAAATTATCCACTGTTAAAAGAAATTTGTATTTTCTTTCTTTCTTTTTTTATTTCTTTTTCGAGATGGAGTCTCGCTCTGTCACCCAGGCTGGAGTGCATTGGCATAATCTCTGCTCATTGCAACCTCCACCTCCCGGGTTCAAGTGATTCTCCTGCCTCAGCCTCCCAAGTAGCTGGGACTACAGGTGCGTGCCACCACACCCAGCTAATTTTTTTTTTTTTTTTTTTTTTTTTTTTTTTTGTATTTTTAGTAGAGACAGTGTTTTACCATGTTAGCCAGTCTGATCTGGATCTCCTGACTTTATGATCTGCCCGCCTCAGCCTCCCAAAGTGATGGGATTACAGGCATGAGCCACTGCGCCTGGCCTGGATTTTTCTTTTTTTAAAAAAAAATGTGTGTTTTATATGGTCTTCTTCCAAAGAAAATCATGTCACCTTTCTTATTCTTCTCCCTTGGATACCATGTTTAGATTCTTGGACTTCTAGTCCTACCACCCTCAAAATTGTATCTTTCCATTTGTTCACATTGCCATACAGGAGGCAGAGGTTTATCAAAGACCTTCTGTTCTCTTGAGCATTGTACTCATACTTGTTCTTTCTTGTTTCAAGTCTTTGCAGTTCTTATTCTTGTATTGACTCTGGCTTGAGGAATAAGACGTTTTAAAATGAAGTGGGGCTGAGCTTGGTGGCTCATGCCTGTAGTCCCAGCACTTTGGGAGGCTGAGGCAGGCGGATCATCTGAGGTCAGGAGTTCAAGACCAGCCTAGCCAACATGGCGAAACCCTGTCTCTACTAAAAATACAAAAAATTAGCTGGTTGTGGTGGTCGGTGCCTGTAATCCCAGCTACGTGGGAGGCTGAGGCCGGAGAATTGCTTGAACCTGGGAGGCGGGGGTTGCAGTAAGCCAAGATTGTGAGACTCCAACTCAAAATAAAATAAAATGAAAACGTCATAAATTCAGGAATCTAAAATATGAACTTCATAGCACTCCTTTTTTTTTTTTTTAAGATGTTATCTTACTCTCTTGCCCAGCCTGGAGTGCAATGGCACAATCTCAGGTCACAGCAACCTCCGCTTCCCAGGTTCAGGCAATTTTCCTGCCTCAGCCTCTGGAGTACCTGGGATTACAGGCACATGCTACCATGCCTGGCTAATTTATATTTTTAGTAAAGATAGTTTTTCCATGTTGGCCAGACTAGTCTCAAACTCCTGACCTCAGGTGATCCACCTGCCTCAGCCTCCCAAAGTGTGGGATTACAGGCGGGAGCCACCATGCCAGACCCTTTTGTTTTTTTTTGTTGTTGTTGTTGTTTTTTTAAGACTGGATTTTGTTATGTTACCCAGGCTGGACTCAAGTGATCCACCTTGGCCTCCCAAAGTGTTGGGATTTCAGGCATGAGCCACCATCCCTGACCCATAGCACTCTTAAAGCATTGCTAATCCTACATTGTTCCAGTATTTAGGCTGAAAGTTAGGGAGTTTATATGTGGAACCACTTGAGTTCATGTCAGTTCCTGGACTGGACTGTCGCTTGTTACGACTTTATTGTTATCTTTGATTTTGATTTTTACCACTTTATCAGGTAGATATTTGACGTTTATGTTGAAGAAGTAAAGATCCTGAATGACACTTCTCGAGGTTATAGTCACATAGCTAGTAAGAATCAAAGTGGCATAATTAATGCCTCCCACTGTTAAAAAAATACATGGTTATAGCAAAGTATACACTTGAATAATTTGAGTTGGGGGAGATGGATACAGTTTTCTCTTTTTTTAAATGAGGAGGTAAAAACAAAGAACTTGAAAACCACATCCTTTCAGATTCTTTGTTGTTTCTAGGAGTGTATTTCAAGGTGTAATTTGTGTAGTAATTTGTGTTTCCTGGGCTCCCTTTAATAGTGTTAGCAAATTTGGTTTGTGATTACCTTGACTCAATCTCCCCCACACTGAGTTGCCTCTTAGGATCAGAAAATTCTTTTCTAAACCCTGACCATCACTTCTAGGCATTAAATCTCAGTTCTTTCCCTGGTCGGTGTCCACGCTGTGAACATAATGGTTTCTGATGCCCTCTTTCCCAGAGTTTTTGTTTGTTTGTTTGTTTGTTTGTTTAAGATAAATTACCCAAGCTTCCCTGGGGGTTTTTTGAGATAGGATTTTGCTGTGTTGCTCAGGCTAGTCTCCTGGGATCAAAGGGTCCTCCGCCTCAGCCTCTACAGTAGCTGGGATTACTGGCACTTGCCACCACTTCCGGCTCCAGAGATGCTTTTTTAAAGTCCCATATGGGACAAGAGCTTCCTTGTTAGAAGGCCTTGGGCAGTGTGAGACTCAGCCCTTAATACCCTAGTTTGTGAAATTGTAAAATTTAAAGGAGATCAAAAATAGCCCCTGTTAGATAAATGGAGGATTTTTTTTTTACTGTAAATTGTACTAGTTAACCATCCAGCAAACTGCAGATCTTGTGTTCATTGCCACAGGAAAACAAGTAAAGGGAACTTGGGCCGGTTTATGCCAAAGTAGCTGTTCTTTTATGCATTGTTGAAATAGTGGCAATAGAACATACTGTCTTTGAAGCCACGAGGGAGTGCTTTGTACAGTATAAACATTTTGCTTGTTTATGTGGGGGGGAGGGGAGAGATTGAGACCTACATGCCAAAGGGAGTATCTAAAGTCTAGTCAGAAGGTCTTTGTCTATTCCCACTTCTGAAGAAAGTTTGAAGAAATGAGACAATAAAGTAAAAGCTCAAGATTGTTTCTTTTTATTAGAGCAAATTTTTCAGAACATAAAACAAGAATATAGTCGTTATCAGAGGTGGAGACATTTAGAAGTTGTTCTTAATCAGAGTGAAGCTTGTGCCTCGGAAAGTCAACCTCACTCCTCAGCACTCACAGCACCTAGCTCTCCAGGTAAACCCGGCTTTAATCTGCAAAATCCACTTAAGAATTTGTAAATGGTACTTATAATGACAAATCCAGAATTGGTCTCATCTAATGTAATACAGTTGCTAAAGTGGATATATTACTACTTACAGATATTTTTAAAATTCTAAAATTACGAAATTGGAAGAAACCTCAGATTGATTTGATGCGCTTCCATCCACCCAATACGAGAATATCTTCCTGTATAACTGCAGTGTGTAATATGGTAGCCAATGCATATTAGATAGCCACATGTGGGCTATTTAATTTTAAATGATTAAAGTTAGATAAAATTTTGGCTGGACGAGGGCTGGGCTTGGTGGCTAACACCTGTAATCCCAGCACTTTGGTGGATCACTTGAGGTCAGGAGTTGGAGACCAACCTGACCAACATGGAAAAACTCTGTCTCTACTAAAAATACAGTTAGCTGGGCATGGTGGCACATGTCTATAATCCCAGCTACTCAGGAGGCTGAGGCTGGAGGATCGCTGGAACCCGGGAGGCAGAGGTTGTGGTGATTCAAGATTGAGCCATTGCACTCCAGCCTGGGCAACAAGAGTGAAATTCCATCTCAAAAAGCAAACAAAAAAGTCTTTTTTGGCCAGTTTAGGTGGCTCATGCCTGTAATCCTAGCACTTTGGGAGACTGAGGTGGGCAGATCAACTGAGGTCGAGCAGATCAACTGAGGTCGGCAGATCAACTGAGGTCAAGAGTTTGAGACCAGCCTGGCCAACATGTCAAAAGCTGGTCTCTACTATAAATACAAAAAAAATTAGGCATGGTGGTGCACACCTGTAATCCCAGCTACTTGGGAGGCTGAGGTTGTAGTGAGCCGAGATCACACCACTGCACTCCAGCCTAGGTGACAGAGTGAATCTCCATCTCAAAAAACAAAACAAAATATTTATTTCCTTTTTTTTGAGATGGTGTGCCACCATGCCCAGCTAATTTTGTATTTTTAGTAGAGACGGGGTTTCACCATGTTGGTCAGGCTGGTTTCAAACTCCTGACCTCAGATAATCCACCCACCTCGGCCTCCCACTGGGATTACAGGTGTGAGCAACTGCGCCCGACTTAATTAGTATTCTTTAAGTTATGGGGTAC
Source organism: Ateles fusciceps (assembly GCA_036589455.1). Lineage (NCBI taxonomy): Eukaryota > Metazoa > Chordata > Mammalia > Primates > Atelidae > Ateles > Ateles fusciceps. The sequence continues at coordinate 10,538,100 of JAZHEH010000733.1, forward strand.
ATGTGCGGAACATGCAGATTTGTTATATAGGTATACATGTGCCTTGGTGGTTTGCTGTACCCATCAACCTGTCATCTACATTAGTTACTTCTCCTAATGCTGTCCATCCCCTAACCCCCCAAATACGCTTTTTCCTTTTTCTTTTTTTTTGAGATGAAGTCTCTGTCACCCAGGCTGGAGTGCAGTGGCACCGTTTCAGCCCACTGAGACCTCTGCCTCCCAGGTTCAAGTGATTCTCTTACCTCAGCCTCGTGAGTAGCTGGGACTACAGGGCCGCGCCACCACACCCAGCTAATTTTTGAATTTTTAGTAGAGACAGAGTTTCACCATGTTGGCCAGGCTGGTCTTGATCTCTTGACCTTGTGATCAACCTGGCCTCCCAAAGTGCTGGGTTTGCAAGCGTGAGCCACCACACCCAGCCCCAACTCAATGTTTCTTTTGGCCAGGTTCCTCATGGATGAAGAAGGACCAGCCCACCTTTACCCTCCGACAAGTTGGAATAATATGTGAGCGTCTCTTAAAAGACTATGAAGATAAGATTCGGGAGGAATATGAGCAAATCCTCAATACCAAACTAGCAGGTAGGCTGAGGCAGTGAATATGCCATTGTCATTAACAGGGTTCAGTTAAGAATTAATGCCAGTTAAATAACTTAGAGAATAGGACTTCATGCAAGGGTGTTTATTGAGTTGCGGGTATTGAAGTTACTTTGGTGATTGTAAACACGTCATGTATACATTATATGGAAGGACTTTGTTTTTTTTTTGTTTGTTTTTGTTTTATTGGCTTCAAATTCCAAGGACTTTGTTTTTTAAATAGAGGCAAGGTTTTGGTATGGGCCCAGGCTGGTGTCTAGCTCAGAGTCTCAAGAAATCCCCCACCTCAGCTTCTCAAAGTGCTGGGATTACTGGAGTGTTACACCTTCCCCGGTAGAAGGATTTTTCATTTGCATTTCTGAAAAGAAAGAAACCAAGCCTCTGCAAGAATTTTCCATATTAATAAAGGCATTGAGTAGGCCATTTGGGCTAGCTGGCTGGTAAACAGGTGGTTGTGATACTGTACTAAACTCCCAACAGGTGTTATGGAAGAGTGCAGTACTGTCAACATATTCAAATTTCCTAGTGGAAGTCATAGTTATGGATGTGGAAAGTCAGGCATCCTATGATTTGAGAGGAACAGTAGAGTAACAGCAGGCTAGGGCAGGCTTTGTTCTACAAAAGTGTAGTGATCAATGATGGCAACAATTAAAGCCTTCTGTGAAAGGAAGAGATCTGAATCAGAAATAAAAAATAGTACCTGTTTAGTGAAAGTGGATAATGTTCCACATTAAACCACAGTACTGTATCTCAAGCACCAACCTTATCATACTCCTTTTCTGATTAAAGTCCTCAGCTGAACCCTGTGGGATATAGGTCAAGATCTGTTGCTTAGGATGACAGTGTAGTTAAGAGATGTACAGGCAGCTTTCATGCTTTGCTGCTGTGTAATCATGAGGGAGAGTGAAGAAGCACAACTTTTTCCTGTAACAGCATTGTTTCCTAATCTGGTGACCCACAAAACGTGGTTCATTAGAATGTTAATAGGTCTGCTTTATATTGGGAGCTGTTGAGTTAAGCAAAGTTAAATGGGTTCCTCTATAGTAGAACTACTTTGATCCTTTAATATAATATGTATTATAAGAAGCAGCTCTAATATATCATTTCCCTCTCCCACTCCCACCTTAATACTGTTTCAGTCAGCTGGTTCTGAGTCACTTCTCTATTCACAGATGTCAGGCTGCCTTGTTTTCTACTGTTTCCCCTTACAAGGTGGTACTTCTGTGCAACTGTTTACAGTTATATGGTATAGATTTTCTCTTAGATTTCTGACCATCCCACACTTCTTCCACTCATGTTTTTCACTCAGTGAGTATTGAAATTTGTAGCAAGGAGAGTTTCAAAGATTCATGTCCCATAGGAGATGGGCTGAAATTTGCTGGCTGTGGTAGTAAGCGTACCTCTCTGTCTTGGGAGGCTATTAGTAGGGGATGGAGTTACGTCAGGGGGAGAGGTTATCAGGAAAATATTGTTATACACCATCAGTGACCAATTCTAGAAGCCAGGGATTTGGCTCTGGGTTCTAAGAGGGAAGGATCAGATCTCAGTGACCTTTATAAGGAGGGCCTGAGAGGGTGCAGAATTCAAACTGGGAAGCTATTTGTGATCCTGACACTTGATTCTTGAAAAATTGAGGGAGAGTTGCTGAGGATAAGTATGTACTGTCTTCTCACAGAACAATATGAATCTTTTGTGAAATTCACACATGATCAGATTATGCGACGGTATGGGACAAGGCCAACAAGCTGTAAGTATTGCCACATTTTCTTTGAATTTTCCAAGTTTCAAGAGCAAAATTTCTACACTGAATCTCTCCTGACAGTAAAAAGCCCCCCTGTGAAGTAAAATGTGCCTGCCTCTGTGCTAAGCCTATTAAATCCACACCAAAGCTTATCCTCACAGTGACTCTATGAGGGAGTACTACTGTTAGCCCCATTTTATGGGTAAAGATAGCACTTAAAGAAGGTAATTTGTCCAAGCTTATATAGCTAGTGGTTCAGCCAGGATTAAAATCTAGGTAGTCTGACTCAAGCACCAATCTGTTACCAGAAAGATAGTTTCAGTTGTTAATTTATGAAAATTGATTCCTTAAGTTAGTTTATCAAGTGTGGTCAGTATTTCTTTTTGTTTTTTGTGGGGGAGAGGTGGTGTTGTGTGTTTTTTGTTTGTTTGTTTGTTTGTTTTTTGTTTTTGTTTTTTTTTTTTGAGATGAAGTCTCACTCTGTTGCCCAGGCTGGAGTGCAGTGGCACTCACTGCAACCTCCACATCCTGGGTTCAGGTGATTCTCCTGCCTCAGCCTCCTGAGTGGGTGGGATTACAGGTGCCCACCACTATGCCCAGCTGATTATTTGTATATTTAGTAGAGACAGGGTTTCACCATGTTGGCCAGGTTGGTCTCGAACTCCTGACCTCATGATTCACCCGCCCCGGCCTCCCAAAGTGCTAGGATTATAGGCATGAGCTACCACACCCAGCCACAGACTTCTTATTCTAACTATCTTGCAACTACCAATATTCAAAACATAAAATATAAACAGCTGTATATCTAACTGAATTTGAGTCAGGTTCCTTAAATTCTTGATATTTAGTGTCTTTTAAGTGGTGACTCATTGTTCATGCTATTTATCACATTTACTATTAGTGAAAATTTTTAAAGCATGACACTACATTTTTTAGTATTCTTACCCTTGTTTTTTATTCCTAATTTACAGATGTGTCCTGAAGCTTTGTCACATATCTGGGTACCAGGTTTGACCTCAAAAGATGGCTGCTGTACACTTTTTGCAACTGGTTTGATATCACATTTCAGCTCCAACTTTGCATCCTGAGAACACTTAAATGTTTCTGCGGGTCCATTTTATACAACTTGAAAGACCATAAAACTTTCTGGTTGCCACAAGCATATCTTTCTTTTCTGCTCATCCAATAAACAGCTGTGCCCTACTGTGATAGATTTTCCAAACAAAAATACCTGGAGCAGCAGTTTAGCAAAATATGCCTTCAGTGGCACTCAACAAATGGAGTTCCCCAAGCACAGTTCTGTAAGAAGTGTGTGTGAGAGTGTGTGTATATGTGTGTATGTGTATTTTAAGTTATTATTTGTATTGTGCAAAAATTTTTTTTGATCTTGGGGATTCTGGCTGTGAATTTGATGCACGACAATTATGGTAAAAAAACATTTGCTTGGTCTATAGAAGATCATTAATGTTTTGTGACCATATAAGTTGTAACAGTGGATTGTTTTTATGTGTAGGTATTATTGTTAAATACAGGGACTGTTTCCAGGCACAGAATATGAATCATAAGTTAGGATGGACATTAGATGTGATTATGATGATATAGCAAAGGTCTACGGTCCTAGATCTACAGATGTGTGGTGAGAAATTAGAACAAACTGGAGACGGGCCATTGACACATGGACTGCCTAGGCGTGTTAGGAAAATACTTTGACTCCAAGCCTTAAAATACTTACATGGAGTCAGTGCTCACCTCATTCACACAATCATAGAGCTCCCTGGACACTGAACCTCTAAAGGGAAAAGGTCTCCCCCTGGAGCAGGACCATCAGGGTTTGCTTGGGAGCGTAAGAGGTGAGCTCAGGGCTAGTCCTGGGCCAGGCCCCAGCAGCACTGCTACTTGGGAGGAGCCATTTCACCTTTGTATTAGTTATTAAAAGTAGAATTGGGGCTGGGCGTGTTGGCTCACGCCTGTAATCCCAGCACTCTGGGAGGCCGAGGCGGGCGGATCACTTGAGGTCAGGAGTTCAAGACCACTCTGGCCAATACGGTGAAACCCCATCTCGACTAAAAATACAAAAAAATTAGCCGGGTGTAGTGACAAGCGCCTGTAATCCCAGCTACTTCGGAGGCTGAGGCAGGAGAATCACTTGAATCTGGGAGGCAGAGTTTACAGTGAGCCGAAATCGATCGCGCCACTGCACTCCCACCTGGGTGACAGAGACTCCATCTCAAAAAAAAAAAAAAAATAGAATCCTTTGGTCAGGTTCTCCCAAATTATTTTGAGGTGTCCATGGTCAACTGCTTCAGCTTTGTTTTGGCAACCCCCTGCCCGAAGTCGCATATAGGCTGTTCTTCACCTTGTTTCCAAGGCCGAGGAACAGAAAATAGCCTCTGTTTTGAGGAGGTGGAAGTTAAGTATACATTTATTTTTTACTGTGACTTGTTCAGGACCACATTTTACAAAATGCCTTGTTTCCTTTATTGTTTCTGGACAGGAAAGTTCTATTAATATTGTTTTACTTTGAATATAGAATAGTTTTTTTAATTAGGGCTTATTTTGAAAAAATCTGAGTTTAATTCAAATGTATGCCAATACCTTCCAAAGTAAGGTAATATTCAGAGACCGTTGTTCTGATCAGATGGCTTAGAGAAATTTTTGGAATATTCACATTCAGAGATTCCTTATTAATGAATGTCTTTGACTTAAATCTAACCAAAAACTGCAACATTATTCTTTGTACATTTTCATTATATAGTGTTAACAAGCTTAGTTGCAAACAAATAAAATACTTAAGCTATTTGTTTACCTTGCCTTCTTAATACTGTGATAATGTTTACTAATTCAAATAACTTATGTGAGAGCTGCTATAACCATTTCCTCAGTTCAACATTACATTGAAAATTTATGGACCTTTTAAAAAAGCCCAACAGTGATTTTTTTAAATAATTAAAGAATGATTTTACTTCATATTTGAAGGGCAATTTGTTTTATCTCTTTTTTCATGGTAGTCACTTGTTCCTAAAAGAGGAACATAGCATTGGCTGTAATGGGAATGGTGCTGCAGTGGGCTAGTCACACCAAAATAAGGAAAGGGCAGCTGTGGGGGCCATCAAAAGCCATGGAGGCTGAACTGGTAATGGGGAATGCTGCCCCAACTGAAGTCTTGTTATAGATCAGACTTATGTGCTCACTTACTATTTAAAGTGTCAACCCCGATTCCAACTAAGTTGCTTCTGGCTGGGAAGTAGAGTAGATTTCTCTAAGGAAAATGACACCTGCTCACCCCACCCTCTCACTATACCCATTGTTGTTGGGCTGTCTTGTAAGGTTGCCCTCTGGGATCACAAGGTCAAACCACCAAGGCTGAGTTTTGGGATCCCCTCTAAAGAGACTACACATGTTTGTTTAGTGTTTATAATCTAGAGAAAAGACAATTAGGACAGAAAATGGGGACCTGGAAGGTAGGTCTTAGACTGGCAAAAGAAGGAATTTTTCCCTAGGCGTTGATTTCCAGAGCTTGAATTTAAGGGTCCTATGGAAATTACAGACCAAGGAAGAAGTCACCCTACAAAAACATAAGTCTCTCAGGACCAGAGTTTTCAGAACAGCCATGTCTGGTGAGCTAGTGTTTTCTCTAATTCCAGTTATTATCCTCTTGATAGTCTTAAGCTTAAGGGAAAAAAAGAAGTAAAAATGTCCATCCTTGGGTCAGAAGAGGAAAAGGAACATCAGAGCTCCTAAAGCAGTGATAACACTGTTAAGATTTTCCAAAGGGGAAGAACATCAGGGAGTACAAGAATTTAAGCCAACCTTCCAGACCTGGTGAATCTTCTAATCTTCTGCTTACTGTGGAGGATTGGTTGGCTAGTATAGTAAAGGACTGACTTTGGGTGTTTGTAGCTCTGTAGTTTAGTTTCTTCTCTGCCACTAATTTATGTCAGCCTTGCCAGGTTACTAAACTCTGAACTATGGCTTCCTTACCTGGTAATTGAGGTTAATAATAGGTCCATATTGGATTTTGTTTTCAAATGCAAGAAATAATCCATGTAAAGAAAGTATTTAGCACAGCTTGGGTGTACACTTTAAAATGTTACAGCAGGTTTCTTTATAGTAGTCCATCAGATCTGGAGACCCATACTTTTGTGTCCCAAGTAGTGATTCTCAGTTTTCCAATATGAATAGCCCCTTGTTAACATAAAGATCTTACTCTTTCTTATTAGAATTTGTATCTTTAAGTGTTTGATTAAGGAAATAAAAGATGAATGACAAATGAATTTGGTAATGCCTTTCTGTGAATCTGTATTCACTATGTATGGTTTTGTTTTTTCACTATGTATGTTTTGTATGTTACTCTATAGTGGGGTCAATACAAAAACTGGCCTATTTTTGGAAAGTTTTGTGGAAACACTGCTACACCTATTCATTTCTCTGTGGCAGCTTTCAAACTGCAACTCCAGACTTGTGTAAGTGCTACAAAGTATGGGCCACAGAGCTGAAAATACTGTGTCCTTTTACAGAATAGTGCCTTTGCACTTGAGCATGAAGAAACATTTGAAAAAGAGCACACAAACAAGGCAAACTTACTCATTTATAATCCTTGTTGCATCACGAGTTGGTGAACACTTGCCCTAATTTGTCGTTCTTAAGGATATTATACCTTAAGTTGAGATGTGATGAAAAAATCCTTTTTGCTTACAAATAAAAACTGACTGATTGCCAAAGTAAGTATGTTACAGAAAAAGCTACCGAAAACTGTTTAGAGCAATGATTCTCAAGGATGGGGACAGGAAGCATACAATTGAGGGAGGGAAAAAGATTTGAAATGACAGTTTTCTTTCACACATTTTTAATTTTAGAATTTTAGGTACACAAATGGGTGTGAGAATTTTACTTAACAGAAGTAGCATGACTTTAAAGGTAGTTTGTAAAATACTGTTCTTAAGGAACAAGAGTTTAGTAGTGCCCATGGGCTATTAAAAAGGAACAGAGACTTCTCTGCTACTCTGGAGTCCTTTGTTAAAAACAGACTGAGGGAGTGCTGTGGTCTTCCAGAGCTACAGTTTAATTCGACCTTGGATAAGGTTGGACACCTGGAAAAAAGTACATCTAGGGATGAACCTCCAGTTACCAGCCCCCCCCAAACCATACTTTCAAGTAAATAATTAGCACTTTATTGTAGTGAAGGTATGGTATTTTCGACAATTTAAAGATCCAGTCTTCATGGGTCTGTTTTTTTTTTTTTGGAGATGGAACCTCGCACTGTCACTAGGTGGGAGTGCAATGACATGACCTCGGCTCACTGCAACCTCCGCCTCCTGGGTTCAAACGATTCTCCTGTTCTCCTGCCTCAGTCTCCTGAGTGGCTGGGACTACAGGTACGCACCACCACACCCAGCTAATTTTTTATTTTTAGTAGAAACGGGGTTTCACCATGTTGGCCAGGCTAGTCTCAAACTCCTGACCTCGTGATCTGCCCGCCTTGGCCTCCCAGAGTGCTGGGATTAGAGGCATGAGCCACTGTGCCTGTCCTTGTTTTTGAGACAGAGTCGCCCTGTCTCAAAAAAAATTATTTTAACTGCTTTTTTTTTTCTTTTTCTTTTGAGGTGGAGTTTTGCTCTTGTTGCCCAGGCTGGAGTGCAGTGGCACAATCTTGGCTCATTGCAACCTCCGCCTCCCGGGTTCAAGCAATTCTCCTGCCTCAGCCTCCTGAGTAGCTGGGATTACAGGCAACTACCACCACGCCAGGCTAATTTTTGTATTTTTAGTAGAGACGGGATTCACCATGTTAGCCAGGCTGTTCTCGAACTCCTGATCTCAGGTGAGCCGCCATGCTGGGCCATTTTAACTGCTTTTTAGTTGGCTTTGCCAGTAGGTTTCTCAATTTGTTTTTTAGAGATGGTCTTGCTCTGTTGCCCATGTTGGAGTGCAGTGGTTCAATCATAGCTCACTGCAGCTCAAGCGAGCCCCCACCCTCGGCCTCCCAAAGTGCTGAGCTTATAGGTGTGATCTCCCAGATTTTCTTTTTTTTAATTTAGGGTGACAATGGCCTGTGGCACAGCCCTCAGGAAGTCCTGAGAACATGTGTTCCAGTGGATCCAGATGTTTTAATGCTCCATTTCTAGGAAAGTACCTATTTCTTGTCTCATCAGGTCTTTGATTAAAGGCTGTTAACCTGGCTTGCTACCCAATATGTCTTCTTGTTACTTAAACATAAGTAGGAAAAGACATGTTTATGTTGGCTTTGAGTGTTAATCATTCAGCAAGTGTTACTGGTGTCTTCTGTGTTCTTTATTTGTGGAGGAATGATATTTGAGTTTTTAAAGTCTGACAAGTTCTGAAAATGGCCCTAGCCCATCTGTCTTATATCCCTAGTACCCAATTTAGAATTTAACATAAATAGTTGAATCTGCTGAGAAGGGACTCAGTCTAGCAAGAGATAGAAGCAGGCAAGGTAAAAGTTGGTAAGTGTTGTATGAATGGTATAGGTGGTAGACTGAGGAGATAGCGGTTCTGATCAGGGAAAGCTTCACTGGAGGAGGTAGGGTGGAAACAAGTTTCAAAGAATGAATGGGCTGAGGTAGGTGAAAGCAGGGATTGGGGCTTGAAGTAAGCAAAGACTAAGTAGTGGGAAACCATGGTGGTATGCAGAGAGGACATTCTTGTGTAGCCAGAGTAGAAACAGCTAGGTAGTAGTAGAGGCTATCTAATAGAGGGCTTTGACTACTAGGAGTTTGGCCCTTATCCTCTGGAAATCTGAAAGGCTTGGGGAAAACGAATTTAGGGCTAGGTGGAAGACAGAAGGGCAAATACCAGACTAAGACATAGCCACTAAGAGCCTCTTTTTGGTCCAGTCAAAGGTAATGAAGGCCCATATGTTTATTGAGAAGGATGATTAACCATGCCTGGAGCTTCACCTAAAAGGAACATGGCTCTTGAAGAATCCGGTCTCATCTTCCCTGTCCCCTTAGACATACCTTCAAAGATCCTTTTTCTTTTGGATTGGCTTATCTTTGCCCCTCACTTTATCTATTCCAGCCCAATTCCATAGCTGCTCCTGGTTCCTTTAACGGTAGAGGAGGGGCATGGGGTGACGTAGATCCTCTTAAACCTACCTATTTAAAGGCATTAATTAGCTCTTGCATACACTATTTTAAAATTTTCCTCTCAATTGCTTGAGTCCAGGAGCCCAAGGTTACAGTAAACTATGATTGCACCACTACAGTCCAGCCAAGGAGAGCAAGACCCTGTCTCTTTAAAAACAAAAAAATAATTATGACATAGGGTTAGAGAGTTGATGAGAAAAAAAAAAAAAGAAAAAAATTTCCTCTCAGACTCTGTCCCCAGCATTGACTCAACCTATCATTTTTCTTTTCTTTTTCTCTTTCTTTTTTTTTTTTCTGAGTTGGAGTTTCACTTTTGTTGCCCAGGGTGGAGTGCATCTCGGCTCACTGCACTCCTCCCACCTGCACTGCACTGAACCTCCACCTCCCAGGTTCAAGCAATTCTCCTGCCTCAGCCTCCCAAGTAGCTTGGGTTACAGGCACCTGCCACCACGCCCGGCTAATTTTTTGTATTTTTAGTAGAGACAGGGCTTCACCATGTTAGCCAGGCTGGTCTGGAACTCCTGACCTCAAGTGATCTACCACCTCGGCCTCCCAAAGTATTGGGATTACAGGCATGAGCCACTGCACCTGGCTTTGAGCTATTATCTCTATTCTTGTCTCTTAAATAGTGAATGACTTAATGAATTATGTGGCTACTCTTCCTGTTCCCCAGTCTTCAGTATTCTACCTGAAACTCTTTCTTGTTAACTCCCAGATCAAATAATTTTAAGCCTTCTGTAGGCTGTCTCTCTACCAGTACCAACTCAGCAGGAGAGACCCCCGCCCAGGCAGCACTGAAGGAAATGAGAGGCAGACACCCAGATAGAACAGCAAAGTGGGTCTATGGGGGGCCAGCAGCCTTCTGAACTGAGAGCCTCAGGGGCTGACAGCATTCCAGGCTGAAGGCCCCGAGCAGAGTCTGATCCATTTATTCTCTCTGGACAGGTGATTATTTTTAACAAACAGGTGTTCTGTATTTTCTCATAACATAAAAATATAGCAAGCAGGCAGCTGTTGCTTGCTTACCACTGATTAGGAACAAGCCAAAAGGTATTCTCCACGAGGGAGCCAAGGGGTCAGGGTCAGATAGCTCAACGAATTGTTTTAACCGGTGTATGATATTTATACATTGTCCTGCCACTTTGGAATGCCCCAAGTAGTTTTCTACTTGTGGAGATGGAGGCAGCTAGGTTTTCCCTGCCGTCATTCTTCCTAGCAAACAATATATTCTGTCATACACTCAGCATTCATCAATATTCATAAACTTAATATTTCTCAACATTTCTCTGCAGCCAAAATTATCGATTCAGCAGTCTTCATCCTAGAGAAACTCACAGTCTAGTGAGCAGAAGACTCCTTGCTTTGGTATGTGTTCTTTGAGTCTGGACAGAGAAAGGGCAGGGTGTTTCCCGGGGAAGGTTATTCAGCTGCCCTGGCAGGTCCCCTCCAGGTAGTGTAATTACCCTCATCTGTGTTCAGGAATGCTGACTCACTAATAAAGCTATATTGTTCTATAAAACCAGACTCCAGTGTGTTACTTTATGATAAGAATATATATCAGGTAGACTGGCCCTTTGGCCTTACCAGTTTATTTTCTTCATGTAATCATACTACTTAGGAAGCCTGATTAAAGTTAAAAGGCAGCTCTATAAATCAAAATGAGAAGAGTTAGTAGTTCTAGGGATGGGATGTTTACCAAAATTAAGTTACCCCCTCCCACCATGAGCCTGGCACAGTCTCTCCCCAGTTCATTTTGCTTCAGTGATTCCTGATTGTTTCACCTGTTCAACTTGATATTTCCTCCACCCCCAAATGGCACATTCTTAGATGTCACTTAGATGATCACTCTGGTTTCCATTATATTCTAGCCCTTAGGACTCGTTTGTTTTTCACATTACTTTGCTTCTCTGCTCTGTTGTGTCTGTTCTACAGCCACATTACCAGGTTAGGAGTAGGGAGACTTTCCAAATACCGTCTTACCCAAATGTGCTACCCTGCTTATTCAAATCTGTGTGGCAGTGGTACCAGGATACAGACCAAAATTAAGTTCCCAATGTGCTAAATTATAGACAGCCTATCTGTAGAAGGGTACTGTGAGAGCTTTTCTCAAATTATGACTAAGAGGTGTGTAAACATGAGGAAACCTTACAGGTCAAGGACAGAACTCCAGTGAATGCAGCCCCAGGGGACCTTTAGACAGCTCTGACTGCGACCTTACAGACACCCTGTGCGTGCAGCAGCTGAGGCTTGTTCAGAGGGCTGGGACTGAGGGCCTTGCATTAGGACTTCCAGCCCTGCTTTGTTATGCTGGGAGCAAGGCTATGTTGGGAAGAATACCTAGACTTGTTCCACTGGATGTCAGGGCCTCGGGATCCATGAAATGGAAAACAGCAATAGCCTGGGCTTGCCTCTCTATGCCTGAAGGCCTCCTTTGATTTCAGTATGAAAACACCCAAGAAGCAATGGATATGCAGATCTAGGCAAAGAAAAGGTAAAGGTGGGGAAGGCGGAAGGGGACAGCAACAGTACCTCGCTTATGACATAGAGAGCATCAAAATGCAGGCAGCCACCAGTGGCAACACGCAGACTCAGTTCTAGCAGGGGGTGCTCTGGGAGTTGTAGTTTCCCAGCCTTTGTGGCCAAGGGAGACTGACACCTACATTCTTCCTAGCATGCCCATCATGCATACAGCAAGACTGTATGCAGGGCCCAGTGGAGGAGGCCAGGGCATCATCATTTAACAACATAATAGACGTTTACAGGTTGGTGGGATCTCAAAAAGGCCTAGTAAATGCCTGAGGAATTCAGGAAGTTTTCACCAGAAAATGACGTGATAAACTGGATCTGGATGAATTAGGCATTCGCCAGGGAGACAGTGGGAAGGTGGCAGTGAGTGGGTGGGATCGTTCCAGGCAGAAGAAACTGCTCCTACAAGCATGGAATGTGAGAGCAATTGTGGATGGCTGAGAACATGAGTTTGAGTGGGGGACAGTAAGGAATGGGATCTGAGGATTTAGAAATAGTTGAACAATCTTAATGCCAAACCCAAGAATTTTTACCTTTTCTTGAAGCGTTGACACCTCACACACAGACCGGGCAGAATGAATGGCTCCCTCCTTTGTGTTTCATTCATCTTTCTGTAACAGAAGATCACTGGCTACAGCATTTTGACTGTTTTCTTCCTCCCAAGAGCCCTAGGGCCATGGAAGTGTTATTGTTGTTATTTTCATAAATTATTGGAGTACAGGTGGTATTTGGTTACATGAGTAAGTTCTTTAGCGGTGATTTGTGAGATTTTTGATGCACCCATCACCCAAGCAGTATACACTGTACCCTATTTGTAGTCTTTTATCCCTCACCCCCCTCCTGCCCTTTCCTCTAAGTCCCTAAAGTCCATTGTGTCATTCTTATGCCTTTGTGTCCTCATAGCTTAGCTCCCACATATCGGTGAGAACATACGATACTTGGTTTTCCATTCTTGAGTGACTTCACTTAGAATAATAGTCTCCAGTCTCATCCAGATCACTGCAAATGCCATTAATTCATTCCTTTTTATGGCTGAGTAGTATTCCATCACATATATATATATAACCATTTCTTTTTTTTTTTTTTGAGACAGAGTCTCACTCTTTTGCCAGGTGCCAGGCTGGAGTGCAGTGGCGCGATCTCCATTCACTGCAACCTCTGCCTCCCGGCTTCGAGCAATTCTCCTGCCTCAGCCTCCCAAGTAGCTGGGACTAGAGGTGCGCACCACCAGGCCCAGCTAATTTTTCTACATTAGTAGAGATGGGGTTTCACTATGTTGGCCAGGATGGTCTTGATCTCTTGACCTAGTAGTCTGCCCACCTCGGCCTCCCAAAGTGCTGGGATTACAGGCGTGAGCCACCACGCCCGGCCCACAGTATTTTTATCCATTCGTTGTTCGATGGGCATTTGGGTTGGTACCACAATTTTGCAATTGTGAATTGTGCTGCTGTAAACATGCATGTGCAAGTATCTTTTTTGTATAATGACTTCTTTTCTCCGGATAGATACCTTGTAGTAGGATTGCTGGATCAAATGATAGTTCTATTTTTCGTTCTTTAAGGAATCCCCACACGGCTTTTCATAGTGGCTATACTAGTTTACATTCCCACCAGCAGTGTAGAAGTGTTCCCTGATCACCGCAGCCATGCTGACATCTACTGTTTTTATTTTATTATTATTATTATTATTATTATTTTGGAGACAAGAGTCTTGCACTATCCCCCAGGCTGGAGTGCAGTTGTGTGATCTTGGCTAACTGCAACCTCCACCTCCCAGGTTCAAGCAATACTCATGCCTCAGCTTCCCAAGTAGCTGGGATTACAGGTGCCTGCCACCACGCACAGCTATTTTTTGTATTTTTAGTAGAGACAAGCTTTCACCATGTTGGCCAGGCTGGTCTCGAACTCCCGGCCTCAGGTGATCTGCCTGCCTTGGCCTCCAAAAGTGCTGAGATTACAGGCATGAATAGGCATGAGTCACTGTGCCCAGCCTGTTTTTCTCACTTTTTTATTACAGCCATTATTATTCTTGTAGGAGTAAGGTGGCATCACATTTTGGTTTTCGGTTTTTTTTTTTTTTTTTGAGACAGAGTCCACTCTGTCGCCCAGGCTGGAGTGCAGTGGCTCAGTCTCGGCTCATTGCAACCTCTGCCTGCCAGGTTCAATCAATTCTCCTGCCTCAGCCTCCCAAGTAGCTGGTACTACAGGGAATTAGCGCTATTATACCCAAGCGAGAGATTGAATTATGAGTCCTTTTAGCCGGTGACCAAGAGGTGGCTAACGCCCAAAATTCTCTCGGCCCTGAAGAAAGAGTTAGGGGGTTTCTTATGCCCTAGTTTGAAAAGGGAGGGGGAGAACCTAGCTGAAGCAAGTTTTTCACAGAAGCAGAGTAAGCAGAAAGTTAAAAGATAAACTAGTACATGAGAAATAAAACAGTACCAGGTTCAAGGGCTAAAGCTGTCATAAAAAGACATACAACTTATAGATAATGGGGGCTCTGGGTACTTGACAACACCTGCATTCCCAGGCTCTGCTGGTACCACTTGACTGGGCCTCTATCAGCAAATGCACTCCTGGATGTGCCCGGTGTCATCCTGCCCCAGCTACATACTACAGTTACATACTTAATGTCGGGGGGGAGAATAACTAAAATGAAGAAGCTAAGATGGAATCTGTTCAGCTCAAGAAGCTAACATGAAGCCTGAACAGCTCTCAGCTAAGAAAGAGAGAGTCAGTTTAAGCTAACAAAAAGCAGATTATCACAGCGTGCCACCATGCGCGGGTAACTTTTTGTATTTTTGGTAGAGACAGGGTTTCACCATGTTGGCCAGGCTGGTCTCGAACTCCTGACCTCGTGATCCGCCCACCTCAGCCTCCCAAAGTGCTGAGATTACAGGTGTGAGCCACTGCACCTGGCCTGCATTGTGGTTTTCGTTTGCATTTCCCTGATCATTAGTGATGCTGAGTATTTTTTCACATGTTTGTTGGCCATTTGTATATCTTCTTTTCAGAATTGTCTATTTATGTCCTTAGCCCACTTTTTGATGGGATTGTTTTTTTTCTTACTGATTCATTTGAGTTCATTGTAGATTCTGGATATTAGTCCTTTGTCAGATGTATAGATGGTGAAGATTTTCTCTCACTCTGTGGGTTGTCTGTTTACTCTGCTGGCTGTTCCTTTTGCCATGCAAAATCTCTTTAATTAAATCCCAACTATTTATCTTTGTTTTTATTGCATTTGCTTTTGGGTTCTTGGTCATGAAATCCTTGCCTAAGCCAATGTCTAAAAGGGTTTTTCCAATGTTATCTTCTAGAATTTTTATAGTCTCAGGTCTTAGATTTAGGCCCTTAATCCATCTTGAGTTGATTTTTTTTTTTTTTTTTTTTTTTGAGATGGAGTCTTGCTGTCACACCGGCTGGAGTGCAGTGGTGCGATCTCGACTCACTGCAACCTCAATCTCCCAGATTCAGGCCATTCTCCTTCCTCAGCCTCCCAAGTAGCTGGGATTACAGGCATGCACCACCACACCGGGCTAATTTTTGTATGTTTAGTAGAGACTGGGTTTTACCCTGTTGGCCAGGCTGGTCTTGAACTCCTGACCTCAGGTGACCCACCCGCCTCAGCCTCCCAAAGTGCTGGGATTACAGGTGTGAGCCACCTCGCCCAACCTATGTGCCTATTTTTATACCAGTACCACACTGTTTTGGTGACTGTGGTCTTATAGTTTGAAATAAGGTAATGTGATGCCTCCAGATTTGTTCTTTTTGCTTAGTCTTACTTTGGCTCTGCAGGCTCTTTTTTGGTTCCGTATAAATTTTAGAATTGTTTTTTCTAATTTTGTGAAGAATGGCGATGGTATTTTGATGGGGATTGTGTTGAATTTGTAGATTGCTTTTGGCAGTATGGTCATTTTCACAATATTGGTTCTACCCATCCATTAGCATGGGATGTGTTTCCATTTGTTTGTGTTGTCTATGATTTGTTTCAGCAGTGTTTTGCAGTTTTCCTTGTAGAGGTCTTTTGCCTCTTTGGTTAGGTATATTCCTATGTTGTTGTTTTTACCAGCTATTGTAAAAGGGATTGAGTTCTTTTTCTTCTTCTTCTTCTTTTTGAGACAGAGTCTCCCTCTATTGCCCAGGCTGGAGTGCAATGGCACGATCTCAGCTCACTGCAACCTCTGCCTCCCAGGTTGAAGTGATTCTCCTGCCTCAGCCTTTTGCCCAGGCTGGAGTGCAATGGCACGATCTCAGCTCACTGCAACCTCTGCCTCCCAGGTTGAAGTGATTCTCCTGCCTCAGCCTCCTGAGTAGCTGGGATTACAGGTGCCTGCCACCACGCCCAGCAAATTTTTGTATTTTTAGTAGAGACAGGGCTTCACCAAGTTGGCCAGGCTGGTCTTGAACTGCTGACCTCAGGTGGTCCACCCAGCACCAAAGTGCTGGGATTACAGGTGTGAGCCACCACGGCCCGGCAAGGTTGAGTTCTTGGTTTGATTCTCTGCTTGGTTGCTGCTGGTGTATAGAGGAGCTACTGATTTGTGTACATTAATCTTGTATCCAGAAACTTTGCTGAATTCTTTTATCAGTTCAAGGAGCTTTCTGGTGGAGTCTTTAGGGTTTTCAAAGCAAACAATCATATCGTCATTAAACAATGACAGTTTGACTTCCTCTTTACCAATTTAGATGACTTTTATTCTTTCTCTTGTCTGATTGCTCTGTCTAGGACTTCCAGTACTAAGTTGAAGAGTAATGGTGAGAGTGGGCATTGTTGTACTGTCCCCTTTCTGAGAGGGAATGCTTTCAGCTTTTCCCCCATTCAGCGTTATGTTGGCTGTGGGTTTGCCATAGATGGCTTTTATTACATTGAGGTATGTCCCTTGTATGCCAATTTTGTTGAGAGTTTTAATCATAAAGAGATACTGGATTTTGGCAAATGCTTTTTCTGCATCTACTGAGATGAACATGTGATTTTTGTTTTTAATTTTTGTTTGTGTGGTGTATCACATTTATTGACTTGCAGATGTTAAACCATCCCTGCATCCCTGGCATGAAACCCGCTTGATATGGTGGATTATCTTTTTGATACGTTGTTGGATTCAGCTAGCTAGTATTTTGTTAAGGATTTCAGCGTCTATGTTCACCAAGGATATTGGTCTGTAGTTTTCTTTTCTTTTTTTCCTTTTCTTTTCCGGCGGCGGTGGGGGATAGAATTTCACTCTTGTTTGTACAAATGTCCAATGAGAAAAAAAAAGAAAAAAAAGGAAAAATATTAAAATAAAAAAAAAAAAAAAAAAAAAGAATTTCACTCTTGTTGCCCAGGCTGGAGTTCAATGGTAAGATCTCGGCTCACCAAAGCCTCCGCCTCCCAGGTTCAAGCAATTCTCCTGCCTCAGCCTCCCGAGTAGCTGGGATTACAGGCATGAACCACCATGCCCAGCTAATTTTGTATTTTTAGTAGAGACGGGGTTTCTCCATGTTGGTAAGGCTGGTCTCAAACTCCCAACCTCAGGTGATCCACCTGCCTTAGCCTCCCAAAGTGCTGGGATTATAGGCATGAGCCACCACACCTGGCCTGTAGTTTTATTTTTTGGTTATGTCCTTTCCTGGTTTTGGCATTAGGGTGATGTTGGCTTCATATAATGAATCAGGGGAGGGTTCCTTCTTGCTCTGCCTTGTGGAATAGTGTCAAAAGGATTGGTACCAATTCTTCTTTGAATGTCAGGTAGAATTCTGATGTGAAAACATCTGGTCCTAGACTTTTTTTGGTTGGTAATTTTTAAATTACCATTTAAATCTTGCTGCTTGTTATTGTTCTGTTCAGGATGTCTAGTTCTTCCTGATTTAAGCTAGGAGGATTGTATTTTTTCAGAAATTTATTTATCTCTTCTAGGTTTTCTAGTTTATGTGCGTAAAAGTGTTCATAGTAGCCTTGATCCTTTGTATTTCAGTGGTGTCAGTTGTAATATCTCCTGTTTCATTTCTTAGCAAGGTTGTTTGGATTTTCTCTCTTCTTTTCTTGTTTAATCTTGCTAATGGTCTATCAATTTTATTTATGTTTTCAAAGAACCAGCTTTTTGTTTCATTTATCTTTTGTATTTTGTTTGTTTGTTTTTGTTTCAATTTCATTTATCTCTGCTGGGATCTTGGTTACTTCCTTTCTCCCGCTAGATTTGGGTTTGATTTGTTCTTGTTTCTCTAGTTCCTTGAGGTGTGACCTTAGAATGTCTGTAATTTGTGCTCTTTCTGTCTTTTTGATGTAGGCATTTAGGGCTATGAACTTTCCTTAGCCACGCCTTTGCTGTATCCCCGAGGTTTTGATAGGTTGCGTCATTATTGTTGTTGGAAGTGTTTTTGAATGATCAGATCTGAGTTTTAGAAAAGTATCCAGCAGCAACAGGGGAGTGAATAAGAAAGGAGCAAGACTGTGCAAAAAGCGATCAGAGTTTACATTCCTTTGCCTGCCTCCATTTTACCGAAATCTAAGGGTTGGAATCTGGCAGCTCAAAGGCCACTTCTAATCTGGGTTTTGTTTGACCAGCACTAAAAAAAAAAAAAAAGTCACTTCACATTTTAAAGTGGGAGGGTTCACATTTAAACAATAACAACAAATTTCTAGCTTCTCTTGAAAAATCTTCAGATTTGATGGTTGGGGTCCTGATTCTCTTATAATAACAATAAAATGGAGCTGAGTAGATGCTGCTGCCTTTAGACAGAACATACGCTCTCCAGCTTGTCACATTTCCCACCACTCCCAGCCCTCAAACAGGCTATCCCTTGCCATTTATCCTGATGTTGTTGCTGTCATTTCCTGATAGTGAGCCCTTGGAGGCACTGGAGTTGC
The DNA here is from genome assembly GCA_036589455.1 of Ateles fusciceps. Classification (NCBI taxonomy): domain Eukaryota; kingdom Metazoa; phylum Chordata; class Mammalia; order Primates; family Atelidae; genus Ateles; species Ateles fusciceps. The sequence continues at coordinate 10,556,906 of JAZHEH010000733.1, forward strand.
CCATCTTCATACTAATCCTGCATAGTCTTCTTCCCTCCCTCCCTCCTTTCCTCCTTTGCTTCCTTCCTCCCCTCCCTCCTTCTTTTTCTTTCTTCCTTCCCCCTTCCTTTTCTTTCTCTCTCTCTTTTTTTTTTTTTTGAGATGGAGTTTCATTCTTGTTGCCCAGCAACATAGTGGAGACCTTGTCTATACAAAATAAAAATAAAAAAAAAAAATTAGCTGGGCTTAGTGGTGTGTTGCTTGCAGTCTCAGCTACTCAGGAGGCTAAGGCAAGAGGATCGCTTGAGCCAAGAGGTTGAGGCTGTAGTGAACCATGATTGAGCTACTGGGTGACAAAGCGAGACCCTGTCAAAAAAAAAAAAAAAAAAAATGGCCGGGCGCAGTGGCTTACGCTTGTAATCCCAACACTTTGGGAGGCCGAGGTGGTTGGATCACGAGGTCAAGAGATCGAGACCATCCTGGCCAACATGGTGAAACCCCATCTCTAAAAAAATAATAAAAATTAAAATTAAAAAAAAGAGCGAAAGAAAGAAATAAAGGGGGCTGGGCATGGTGGCACACGCTTCTAATCCCAGCATTTTGGAAGGCTGAGGCGGCAGATCACGAGATCAGTTCAAGAACAGGCTAGCCAACATGGGGAAACCCCGTCTCTACTAAAAATACAAAAATTAGCTGGGCGTGGTGGCGGGTGCCTGTAATCCCAGCTACTTGGGAAGGCTGAGGCAGGAGAATTGCTTAAACCTGGGAGGTGGAGGTTACAGTGAGCCAAGACCGCACCATTGCACTCCAGCCTGGGCAATAGAGCGAGACTCCATCTCAAAAAAGAAATAAAATTGGCCGGGCGTGGTGGCTCACACCTGTAATCCCAGCACTTTGGGAGGCCAAGGCGGGCAGATCACAAGGTCAGGAGGTCAAGACCATCCTGGCCAACATGGTGAAACTCCGTCTCTACTAAAAATACAAAAATTAGCCAGGCGGCCAGGCGTGGTGGCTCATGCCTGTAATCCAAGCACTTTGGAGGCCAAGGTGGGCGGATCACCGGAGGTCGAGAGTTCAAGACCAGCCTAACCAACATGGTGAAACCCCATCTTTAAAAAAAAAAAAAAAAAAGAAAAGAAAAAAATTAGCCAGGCATGGTGGCGTGTGCCTGTAATCCTAGCTACTCAGGACACTGAGACAGGAGATGGAGGTTGCAGTGAGCCGAGATCATGCCACTGCACTCCAGCCTGGCAACAGACTGAGACTCTGTCTCAAAACAAAACAAAACAAAACAAAGAAATAAAATAAAGAAGGATGAGATGATGTTGAAGATGAAACTCACAGTAGCAGACCATCCACATCAATTTATGAGAAAACGATTTTGTGTCCTAACTGAAGTGGACTGACAACAGCAGAAATAATAACCAACACCACAGAACACTCAGTTGGTTCTGTTTACATAATTCTGACTGAAAAATTAAAGTTGAGCACCAGGCGCAGTGACTCACACCTGTAATCCCAGCACTTTGGGAGGCCAAGGCAGGTGGATCACAAGGTCAAGAGTTCAAGACCAGCCTGGCCAAGATGGTGAAACCCTGTCTCTGCTAAAAACATAAAAATTAGCTGGGTGTGGTAGCAGGTGCCTGTAATCCCAGCTACTTGGGAGGCTGAGGCAGAGAACTGCTTGAACCGGGAGGCGGAGGTTGCAGTCAGCCAAGATTGCACCACTGCATTCTAGCCCAGGCAACAAAGTGAGACTCTATCTCAAAAAAAAAAATTAAAGTTGAGCAAATATTCTACTTGGTAGGTGCCAAACCATCATGCTCAGATTAGCTACAGAGCTTTCAACAGGAATTTTAAACAAGTGGGTTAAAGATCCTGAAGCATTTCTTTGAAGAATTATAACAGGAGGTGAAACATGGCTTTACCACTACAATCCTGAAGACAATGCACAATCAAAGCAATGGCTACCAAGAGATGGATGTGATCCGGTCAAAGCAAAACTGGATCAGTCAAGAGCAAAGGTCATGTCATTTGTTATTTTCGATGTTCAAGGCATTTTGTTTATTGACTTTCTGGAGGGCCAAAGAACAATAACATCTGCCTATTATGAGAGTGTTTTGAGAAAGCTAGCAAAAAGTTTAGCAGAAAATGCCTGGGAAAGCTTCATCAGAGAGTCATTCTCCACTGTGACAATGTTCCTACTCATTCCTCTCATCAAACAAGGGCAATTTTGCAAGAGTTTTGATGGGAAATCATTAGGCATCCATCTTACAGTGCTGATTTGGCTCCTTCTGACTTTTTTTTGTTTTCTAATCTTAAAACAAATCTTTAAAGGGCACTCCATTTTTTCTTAGGTTAATAATGTATAAAAGAGGTTGTCTTATCCTTACAAGCAGCCTGCCCTGAACTCTCTCTCAGGGTTAAAAAAAATGTATAAAAGGGCTGGGCATGGTGACTTATGCCTGTAATCTCAGTACTTTGGGAGGCCCAGGCAGGAGGATTACTTGAGTCCAGGAGTTGGAGACCAGCCTGGGAAACATAGAGATCTCCATCTCTACAAAAAAAAATTTTTTTTAGCCAGGCATGGTGGCTCACACCTGTAATCCTAGCACTTTGGGAGGCTGAGGTGGATGGATCACCTGAGGTCAGGAGTTCAAGACCAGCCTGGCCATCATGGTGAAACCCCATCTTAAAAAAAAAAAAATGTTTAAGGAATTAGCTGGGCAGCCAGCTGCAGTGGCTCATGCCTGTAATCCCAGCACTTTGAGGGGCTGAGGCAGACAGATCACGAGGTCAGGAGTTTGAGACCAGCCTGGCCAACATGACGAAACCCTGTCTCTACTAAAAATACAAAAATTAGCTGGGCATGGTGGCATGTGCCTGTAATCCCAGCTACTTGGGAGGCTGAGCTAGGAGAATCACTTGAACCTGGGAGGAGGAGGTTGCAGTGAGCCAAGATTGCACCATTGCACTCTAGCCTGGGTAACAAAAGTGAAACTCTGTCTCAGAAAAAAAAAAAAAAAAGAATTAGCTGGGCATATGGCATATCTGTAGTCCCAGCTACTTGGGAGGCTGAGGCAGGAGGATTGTTTGAGCCCAGGAGTTTGAGGCTGCAGTGATCTATGATAGCACTACCGCACTCCAGCGTGGGTGATGGAGTGAGACCTTATCTCAAATAAAATAATAATAATAATAAAGACTGCCAGGCGAGTGGTGGCATGCAGGTATGGTCCCACCTATTCAGGAGGCTGAGGTAGGAGGATCACCAGAGCCCAGGGAGGTTGAGGCTACATTGAGCTGTGATCACACCATTGCACTCTAGCAGGGCAATGGGAATGAACCCGTCTCAAAAATAATAATAATTATCCATATATATACATATATATATATACACACACTAGTATTTTCCTCCCATGCCTCCAACGTATAATATCTCATGCACCCTGTGGTCCACCCTCTACTCACCCTCCAAAGACATACACACAGCACTTTACAGAGTCTCTGATGTAGTCAAAGGGAGTCATTGGAGTTTCTGCAAGAGATGACAGGCATGGTAGCAGTTGATCCACAAACTGAAAACTGAGACATTAAAGAACTGCAACTGCCTTGGAATGTTTCCTATGTGCCAGCCACTGTCTCAGTGCTTTATACATAAATCGGTTAATCCCCGTAGTGACCCTCCATTGTGAGTACTATAATTATCCTAACAGATGAGGAGACTGAGGCACAGTGAAGTTAAGAAACCTTCCCAGGGTTACAGGAAATTGGTAGGGGCATATATTTGACCCCATGTGGTGGTTCGGGTTTATAGTCCATGTGCTTAACCACTAGTGGGGTAGGCAGGGAGCCAGTGTTTTCTCCCCTGTGGTTTTGGTCAAGTCTCTCACCAGTCAGTGTTGTCATGAGCATGCTAGCCACAGTGCAAGAAAGGAGCAGGAACTCACTAATGGCCAGGTCTTCTCTATGTCTGTATGATTGATGGGTTTAGTTTCTTTTCTTTCTACCTCCTCTCTCTCTTCTCTTTCTCTCTCTCTCTCTCTGTCTTGCTCTCACTCTCACTCTCTACCCTGAGATAAGGTCTTGCTCTGTTGCCAGAGCTGGAATGCAATGGCGTTACATGGCTCACTACAGCCTCGACCTCCTGGGCTCAAAGGATCCTCCCACTTCAGCCTCTTGAGTAGCTGGGGCCACAGGCATGAGCCACCATGCCCGGCTAATTTTTTTTTTTAATTAATTTATTATTTTTTTTAAAGATGGGGTTTCACCATATTGGTCAGGCTGGTCTCGAACTCCTGACCTCAGGTGATCCACGCACCTCAGCCTCCCAAAGTGCTGGGATTACAGGCGTGAGCCACCGCGCCCGGCTAATTTTTTATTTTTTGTAGAGATGGGAGTTTCGCCATGTTGCCCAGGCTGGTCTCGCACTCCTGGGCTGAAGCTATCTTCCTGCCTCAGCCTCCCAAGGTGCTGGGACTGCAGGCGTCAGCCATTGTACCAGGCCAATAGGCTTGGTTTCTATGGTTTCCGGGGAAGATGGCTGAGGGAAGGTCGGCTTCCGACGTCGCGCTGCAAACGTCGCGCTACGGGCATCCTTAACGGCGGGCATCCTTTACGGCAGGCGTCCGCGTAGCAAGCTCGTCGTCCTGAAGCGGAGACCTGAGAAGAAACAAGGGCACGAGCATCGGATAGGTAGGGGCTACTTATGTCCGCGGGGCAGTTTAGCTTAAGGACCTTCTTTCCGAGGTCTCTTTAACAAATTTCCTCTTTGTTTGCTGTGTGTCCCCCTTCTCCCAAGCCCGAACTGTGCCCTACTCTCCCAGGCCGCTTCAGCCCCCACAGCCAGTGGCACAGAAACCTGTAGATTGCAGTTCTCTCCGCTTTCCAAATTAGTTTAGGTTTTTGCCCGACAAGTGTTTTGGCTGTTTCTTAGCCTAACGTCTGCGATCCTTACCCCAGCTTTCCAGGCTCTGCGTGATTTCGGCCCCGCCAACCTCCTGAGCTCATACCATTCTTTTTCCAGTCACGCACACTGCGCTCCATTGTCCCACCTCCGGCTGTAGGTAACTCGGGCTGTTGTCCAGCTGGAACACTCTGCTCACTGATCGTCATTTGGCGAACTCGCAAGCCATCTTAAAGGCATTTTCTCGTCTCTGGGGCCGAGTTGGTGCTTCCTCCTTCGAGCTCTTACCCACTCGTGTTCCTTGCAGTGGATTCCCAATTCCGAGTGTGTGCCTCTGGTGCTAACGTTGGAGCTACTTTCCCCCCCCCCCGCATCTGGGTGCCTGGAACGTAACTACTCAGTAAATGATGACTGAGGGATGGAAAGGAACTTAGAAGTTAAATTCACCTTTAAATCTACCATGAATACACATTTATGTTGACATTTGTGAGTGTGTGTGCGCGCATCCTTCCAGTCATCTTAGGCAGAGTTTTTGGTTGTCAGGTTTTTGTTTTTTTTTACATTTAATATTATTATGTATTTGCATGTAAATTTTTTTTCCTGATGTCTTTCATGTTCTACAGAGTAAGTTTTAATTAACCCATGTCTTTTTTTTTTTATTTTTATGAGGCTGAGTCTCCCTACGTTGCCCAGGCTGGAGTGCGGTGGCGCAATCTCAGCTCACTACAACTTCTGCCTCCCGGATTCAAGTGATGCTCCTGCCTCAGCATCCCAAGTAGCTGGGTCTACAGACTTGCGCCACCATGCCCAGCTAATTTTTGTATTTTTAGTAGAGATGGGGTTTCACCATTTTGGTCAGGCTGGTCTCAAACTCCTGACCTCGTGATCCGCCTGCCTCAGCCTCCCAAAGTGCTGGATTACAGGCCTGAGCCACCTGCCTGGCCTAATTAACCCATTTTTTTCTTTCTTTGTTTCTTTTTTTTTTTTTTTTTTTAAGACGGAGTTTCACTTTTGTTGCCCAGGCGTGCAGTGACAAAATCTTGGCTCACTACAACCTCCACCTCCTGGGTTTGAGCAATTCTCCTGCCTCAGCCTCCCAAATAGCTGTGACTACCAGCGTGCACCACCACGCCCGGCTAATTTTTGTCTTTTTCATAGAGACGGAGTTTCACAATGTTGGCCAGGCTGGTCTTGAACTCTTGACTTTGTGATCCATTCTCCTCAGCCTCCCAAAGTGCTGGGTTTACAGGCATGAGCCACTGTGCCCGGCCTACAAGTGGCTAATTTAAAAAAAAAAATTTTTAGACCAGGCACGGTGGCTTACACCTGTAATCCCAGCGCTTTGGGAGGCCAAGGTGGGCGGATCACCTGAGGTCAGGAATTCAAGACCAGCCTGGCCAACATTGTGAAACCCCGTCTCTACGAAAAATACAAAAATTAGCCAGGTGTGGTGGCGCACGACTGTAGTCACAGCTACTTGGGAGACTGGCCAGAAGAATTGCTCTAACCCAGAAGGTGGAGGTTGCAGTGAGCCAAGATCGTGCCATGTACTCCAGCTGGGTGACAGAACGGGACTTCGTCTCACGTGGTGGGTGAGCCACCGCACCTAGCTGAGAAATTTTATGCATTGTTCTTCAGTTATAGTTCTCTTTTCCTTGAGTTTTGAAAGAGCCCAAAAACTGCTATCTGCCATAAACTGGAAGAACCTATTTAATGAAAAAATTTGGTGAGAAGAAATATGGAGAATAGTATCAGACAGCTTTCTAGAGGGCTACTTATCATGATTATCTAATTTTTTCTTAGAGATTTCTCAGTTGGGCGGGAATGCTGGCTCACACCTGTAATCCAGCACTTTGGGAGGCCTAGGCGGGTGGATCACTTGAGGTTGGGAGTTTGAGACCAGCCTGACCAACATGGAGAAATCCCATCTCTACTAAAAATACAAAATTAGCTGGGCATGGTGGCGCATGCCTGTAATCTCAGCTACTGGTGAGCCGAGATTGTGCCATTGCACTCCAGCCTGAGCAACAAGAGCTAAACTCCGTCTCAAAAAAAAAAAAAAAAAAAGAAGTTTCTCAGTTGATTGCCCTCTTGCGGCCCTTTATTTACTTATTTTTAAAAATTTTCAGTTACAGCCATGCCTTTCTTGGACGTGCAGAAAAGGTTCGGCATTAACCTAGATCGGTGGTGGACAATCCAAAGTGCTGAACAGCCCTACAAGTTTCCTGCTCGATGCCATGCTTTTGAAAAAGAATGGATAGAATGTGCACATGGAATCGGTGCTACCCGGGCAGAGAAAGAGTGCAAGATAGAATATGATGATTTCATAGAGTGTATACTTCGGAAAAAAACGGTAAGGAAGTGATGGAGGTGGAAGCTGAATTACTTTCTTGTTTCTTTGGGGCTATTCTGAAGTGTTTTTAGTGGGTCATTGGGCAGTGGCTTGCCCAGTGTGAATTGGCAAAGCTTTTCTGGTGAAATACCTTTCACAGGCTGAGGCAGGAGAATCGCTTGAAGCTTTACTACTTTGGTACCTTGATGAGGAAGTTAAATGCCCTCACATATGAGGATGGCACATTGTTCCTCAGCATTCTTCCTCTTCTCCCAAATTATCCTTAGTATTTTACCCTGCTTTAGCCATAGGTTAGAAGTTGCATGTGTGTATATTCACATTTTTTTGGTTAGCTGTAAAGCAGAGAATATCAACTAGCTTTAGATGTTGATCCTTGAAAATCTTTGGGTAAAAGTATTTCAAATTCATTGAATCCTCATTGGCGAAGAAGTTTAACCCTGCAAATCTATTACATTCAACATCTCTGGATTTGTTCTACTCTGAAGAAGATGGAGGTGTTAATGAGATTGATGTACATGAGCCTGACTAACAATGCAGAGGAAAAGAGATGTTAACAGCTTAGCGTCCACCTCCTCAAAAGTTGAATGAGTTGGCTGGGCGCAGTGGCTGACACCTGTCACCCCAGCACTTTAGGAGGCCGAGGTGAGCAGATCACGAGGTCAGGAGTTTGAGACCAGCCTGGCCAATATGGTAAAACCCCGTCTCTACTAAAAATACAAAAGTTAGCCAGGCGTGGTGGTGTGCACCTTGTACTCCTAGCTACTTGGGAAGCTGAGGCAGAAGAATTGCTTGAACCCATGAGGCAGAGTTTGCAGTGAGCCGAGATCATGCCACTGCACTCCAGCCTGGGCAACAGAACGAGACTGTCAAAAAAAAAAAAAAATGAGTTACAGAATATATAGGGGCCTGCTCTTTCTTAGGAAAGAAATCTCTGGGTGGGAGCTGTTGTTTTGCCTATTTCTGTGCTCTAGATATAACAAATAGAGACGATAGCACAGTGACCTGGATCAAAGCTTTAAAATTTTTTCTCTCAACATCTGCTGTTAGCGTTGGATAAGTGAAGCCACACTTGGAATAAGGGAGTGTCAGGAAATAATTTTGTATCGATCTCTGCAGGAATATTGATCATGAGGTAAGTAATACTTTAGGGTTTTGTTTTTTGTTTTTTGTTTTTTTTTTAATAGAGATGGGGTTTCACCAAGTTGGCCAGGCTGGGCTTGAACTCCTGATCTCAGGTGATCCACCCACCTTGGCCTCCCAAAAGTGCTAGGATTATAGGTGTGAGCCACTGCACCCGGTCAGGTGTTTGTTTGTTTTTTTTTTTTAAGAGTCTTACTCTAGTTGCCCAGGCTGGAGTGCAGTGGCACGGTCTCAGCCCACTGCAACCTCCGCCTCCCGGGTTCAAGCAATTCTCCTGACTCAGCCTCTCAAGTAGCTAGGATTACAGGTGCGCACCACCACATCCGGCTAATTTTTGTATTTTTAGTAGAGATGGGATTTCACCATGTTGGTCAGGCTGGTCTTGAACTCCTGACCTTGTGATCCACTTGCCTCAGCCTCCCGTAGTGCTGGGATTACAGGCATGAGCCACCATGCCCGGCCATATTTTAGTATTACTGAGGGACAATGGGTCATAGTTGGCCATCTTTCAGCCATTTGGTTCACAACACATGTTACCTTCTTCTGGTCTTCAGTTATTTGTTGCTCAGATTAGGATTTCACCTAATTTTGAGGCCAGGTGCAGTGACTCATGCCTGTAATTGCAGCACTTTCGGAGGCTGAGGCGGGCAGATCACCTGAGGTCAGGAGTTCAAGACCAGCTTGACCAACATGGCGAAACCCTGTCTCTACTTAAAATTACAAAGATTAGCCGGGTGTAGTGGCAAATGCCTGTAATCTCAGCTACTTGGGAGGCTGAGTCAGGAGATTCACTTGAGAATTGCCTGAACCTGAGAGGCAGACGTTGCAGTGAGCTGAGATCGCGCCACTGCATTGCAGCCTGGGCAACAGAGTGAGACTCAGTCTCGTTAAAAAAAAAAAAAAAGGTTTGAATAAATTGATACCAACAAGAGGCACTGTAGTAAGGTGGAAAGAACATTGGATTGGGAGTTAGGAGAGTCAGGTTCTGATGCTGTTTTTCTGCCACCACTCATCTGTTGTTGGTTGGTTATTTTATTTATTTATTTATTTTTGAGACGGCCTCTGCCTCCCAGGTTCAAGCAATTAGCCTGCCCCAATGCCCGGCTAATTTTTCTATTTTTAGTAGAGATGGGGTTTCACCATGTTGGCCAGGCTAGTCTCGAACTCCTTACCTCATGATCCACCCGCCTTGACTTCCCAAAGTGCCGGGATTACAGATGTGAGCTGCGGCACCCGGCTGGTTAATTTTAACTTACGTTTTGAGACAGCATCTCACTCCTGTCACCCAGGCAGGAGTTCACTGTAGCTGCAACCTCTTGGGCTCAGGTGATTCCACTTCAGCCTGTCAAGTAGCTGGGACTACAGGAGCGAACCACCACGCCCAGATAATTTTTTTGTATTTTAGTAGAGACAGGGTTTCACCATGTTGCCGAGGCTGATCTCTACCTCCTGAACTTGGGTGATCTGCCTGTTTTGGCTTCCCAAAATGCTGGGATTACAGGTGTGAGAAACTGCACCCGGCCCTAATTTTGATTTGATTTATATAAAATAGAAATGGGATTTCCCTGTGTTGCCCACTCTGGTCTCAAATTCCAGGGCTCAAGCAATACCACATTGGCCTCCCAAAGTGCTGGGATTACAGGTGTGAGCCACCACACCCAGCCTGTTAGTGTTGTTTTTGAGACAGTGTCTTGTTCTGTCACCCAGGCTGGAGTACAGTGGCATGATTATAGTTCACTGCACCCTCGAACTCCTAGTCTCAACTCATCCCCCTGCCTCATCCTCCCAAGTAGCTAGCTAGGACTACAAGTGCATGCTACCATGTGGAGCTTTTAAAAATTTTGTAGAGACAAGATCTTGCTATGTTGCCAATGCTGATCTTGAACTCCTAGCCTCAAACGATCCTCTTGCCTGGGCTCCCCAGAGTGCTGGGATTACAGAAATGAGCCACCACATCCAGCAAACCACCACTAGTTTTGTGACTTTGAGCAAATCACTTTCCTTCTTAGTCTTGATTTCCTCATCTGGAACAATTAAAGAATTCCTCTTGCTGGATGCGGTGGCTCACGTCTGTGTAATCCCAGCACTTTGGGGAGGCCGAGATGAGTGGATCACAAGGTCGAGAGTTTGACACCAGCTTGATCAACATGGTGAAACCTCATCTCTCCTAAAAATACAGAGATTAGTTGGGCGTGGTGGCTTGCCCCTGTAATCCCAGCTACTCAGGAGGCTGAGGCAGGAGAGTTGCTTGAACGCAGGAGGCGGAGGTTGCAGCAAGCTGAGATCACACCACTGCACTCCAGCCTGGGTGACAACAGCGAAACTCTGCCTCAGAGAGAAAAAAAAAGAATTGCTGCTCTAAGGTCACTTCCTAATGCTGTGATTTTTTTGAATGGATAAGTTACCATTTTCAGGGTCACCTTAAGTGACTAGATACCTCCGTGTAGTGAAGAAGCTAGTGAGTCAGAGAATTAGAATCAAGTGCTGTTGTAAGTTCTTAGCATGTTATGGTGCATTTATTTGTCACAACAATTCTATGAGATGAGTTACTGTTAGTTTCCCCACTATACAATTAAAAATTTAACTTTGGGAGGCCAAGGCAGGTGGATTACCTGAGGTCAGGAGTTCAAGACCAACCTGACTAACATGGTGAAACCCCATCTCTACTAAAAATACAAAAAATTAGCTGGGTATCGTGGCAGGTGCCTGTAGTCCCAGCGACTCAGGAGGCTGAGGCAGGAGAATTGCTTGAATCCAAGAGGCAGAGGTTGCAGTGAGCCAAGATTGCACCACTGCACTCCAGCCTGGGCAAAAAGAGCAAAACTCCGCCTCAAAACCAAACATACAAAAATTTAAGGCAAGGAAAAGTTAAGGACATTGCCTGAACTTTTATATAGCTAGTAATTGGTGGGGCTGGTTTATCTTGGCAAGGCTGGCTACAAAACCTATGCTTTTATCCAAAGTAACTGCTTTTAGCTCAAAGGAAGATTTGACATATGGTGTTATCATAGTTCACCCATGACTAGTCTTGTGATGGGAGACTCTAAGATAAATGGTAAGAAGGTAGCCTTTTAAAAATGGTTAATGTTTATATCAGGGTTTTTTTTTTTACTGAAGTTACATCAATACTGCTTCTTTAAGGTTAATGAGATGTTTAACTGAATATACTAATTTTTCATGTCTGTGAAAAGTTAGTCATTTGTTAAAAAAATTAAGGCAGGAACTAGTCTATGTGCTCGGAATACAGTAAGCAAAACAGCAAAAAAAAAAAATCTGACTTGGTGGATCTTATGTTATAGTGGGAGGAAGGGCAGAAAATTAACAAGTTAAAATAAGGTGATAATAAATACAGTGAGAATAAACAGGAGAAGGATAGAAAGTGCTATGGGCCAGAGCTAGATGGATGCTACTTTAAATAGGGTAGTTAGAGAAAAGTTTAGCAAAAGAAGATGGAGCAGAGACGTAAAGAAAGTAAGCCACATGGATATGAGGGAAGAAAGTTCCATGCAGAGGAAACAGCAAGTGCAAAGGTCCCTGAGCTGACTGGAGGGAGCTCGGGGAATCCTAAGAGATGAAGTTGCAGGAGTAGGCCTTGTAACACATAAGGATTCATCTTTTTGTCTCAGTAAGACAGAAAGCCATTGGAGGGTTTTGAGCAGAGGAATAATGCGATCAGGATTCGTAAACTTTCTATGTCACAGAATCCTGCGACCAGTTCATTGTTGTGGCTTTGACACACTTGTGTAACATAACTTTGATTTACTGGGAAGCAACCAATGCCTTATCTGAGAAGAGACAGAATTCAGGACCCAGTGGTGACTAGTGGCTGAGTAAGAATCAGGCCTTTACTTTTTTTTTTTTTTTTTTTAAAGACGGGGTTTCACCATGTTGGTCAGGCTGGTCTTTACTCCCGACCTCAGGTGATCCGCCATGTTGGCCTCCAAAGTGCTTGGATTATACACGTGAGCCACCGCGCCCGGTGGGGCCTTTACTTTCATGTGGGAAAAAGAAATCTAATATTGGCTATTTCTGCTTCATTCATATCCATTGCATAGTCACCAGCAGCAGTACCACTTTCACATAGAGAGGTCTAGAATATGTAAGTGCTGAGGTTGTCTTAACTTTATTTATTTATTTATTTAGAGACAAAATCTTGGTCTGTCACCCAGGCTTGAGTGCAGTGATGCAATCTTGGCTCACTGCAATCTCTGCCTCCCAAGTTCAAGGGATTCTCCTGCCTCAGCCTCCTGAGTAGCTGGGATTACAGATGTGCACCACCATGCCCGGCTAATTTTTGTATTTTTAGTAGAGTCGGGGTTTCACCATGTTGGCCAGGCTGGTCTCAAACTCCAACTCCTGACCTCGGGTGATCCGCCCGCCTCAGCCTCCCAAAGTGCTGAGATCAAACTTTTAATATTTTAAAAGATCTTAATATACATAAATATGCCTCTTAAAGGTTTTTGCAAATATCTGTATTACTATATCTATTAATAACATTTTAGTTGTTAGTTTTCAGCGAGGTTATGTATACTAAAAAGTTGTTTAAAAGCTTGGAAAGTGATTTCAAGTTAATTTTTTAAATGTGGACTTCATTTCAGAGGCCCTGTAAGATGAAAGGTTTTTTGTAGTTTAAAAATGAAACCAAAATTCATCTCAGTTTTTCCAGTTCCCACTTTCTGGCCTGTATCTTCTTTCTCAGTTTAGTTGCTGTTTTCCTTTGACAGATGAAACGTATGGATACCATCTGGAGGCAACGGGAAAAACTGATGAAGGAAGGGAAGTACACCCCTCCACCTCACCACATGGGCAAGGGGGAGCCTCGGCCCTGAGCAGACACAGCTACTGATATCTGGAGGCCGATTTTCATGTTCTCTGTTCTCCACTGGAAAGGTTGTTTATGGAAAACCTCCTTGTCAAAGTGTATAAAAATAAAGCATTGCTCTATCCTATTTGTTCTGTTTTCTCTTGGATCATGCCTTCTTTCTTTTCTCTTCCCTTCTCTTTTTTTTTTTTTTGAGACAGAGTCTGGCTCTGTCGGCCAGGCTGGATTGCAGTGGCACGATCTCAGCTCACTGCAACCTCCAGCTTCCAGGTTCAAGTGATTCTCCTGCCTCAGCCTCCCAAGTAGCTGGGACTACAGGCACGCTCCACCACACCTGGCTAATTTTTGTATTTGTAGTAGAGACGGGATTTCATCATGTTGCCCAGGCTGGTCTTGAACTCCTGACCTCAGATTATCTACCTGCATCAGCTTCCCAAAGTGTTGGGATTACAGGCGTGAGCCACTGCACCCGGCCAGATCATGCCTTTCTATACTGAGTTTGCAACCTATTTTTAAAATTTGATTTTAAAAACAGTTGAAATTTTTAGGCAGTTCCTAAAAAATTAGCAGCTATGAAATAATAACTAACATGTCATTAACACTTACTATGTACAAGATACTTTAAATATGTTAACTCATTTAAGGAGTTACAGTGTTTTCATTCTAGTTTTTTTTTTTTATTTTAAAGACGAGGTTTCACCATGTTGATCAAGCTGGTCTTGAACTCCTGACCTCAGGTGATCCGCCCGCGTTGGCCTCCAAAGTGTTTGGATATACAGGCGTGAGCCACCACGCCTGGCCTCTAGTTTTTTTCTTACATATTTTTCTCTTTTTTTTTTTTGAGATAGTGTCTTACTCTTTCACTCAGGCTGAGTGCAGTGATGCCGTCACCCCTCACTGCAGCCTCAACCTCCTGGGCTCAGGCCGTCCTGCTGCAGCCTTGTGAGTAGCTGGAACTACCGGTGTGCGCCACCACATCTGCATGTGTCTTATTTTTCATAGAACATAGACGAGCTGGAAGAGGGAGGCAGTGGAGATAGGGGTTGTGTGTTGACTGTAAGTTCTGTGAAGTCTAAGGCTAAGAAAATGGCAAGTTCAGGCCTGGCATGGTGACTCACACCTATAACCTCAGCACTTTGGGAGGCTGAGGCTGGTGGATGATGAGGTCAGGAGTTCGAGACCAGCCTGGCCAACATGGTGAAACCCCATCACTACTAAAAACAAAACAAAAAAAGGCAAACAGAAAATTAGCTGGGCATGGTGGTATGTGCCTGTAATCCCAGCTACTCTGGAGGCTGAGGCAGGAGAATTGCTTGAACCTGGGAAGCGGAGGTTGCAGTAAGCCGAGATCGCACCCCTGCACTCAAGGCCGGGTGACAAAGCAAGACTCCATCTCAAAAAAAAAAAAAAAAAGCCAAAGCGAGGTAATTTAATTTTGAAGAAGTAATGCCGTTGTTTTAATTTGCTATGTTATAACAGTGGCATATTAGTACTAGTTAACTTTTTTCTTTTTAAAATGTATTTATTTATTTTTTGAAACGGAGTCTCTGTTGCCCGTGCAATGGCACAATCTTGGCTCACTGCAACCTCTGTCTCCCGGGTTCAAGCGATTCTCATCTCTGCCTCCCGAGTAGCTGCAACTACAGGTATGCGCCACCAAGCCCATCTAATTTTCGTATTTTTAGTAGAGACGGAGTTTCACCATGTTGGCCAGGCTGGTCTCAATACCCTCTCTGAGCCGCAGTTTTCTTTTTTTGTTTTTCTTTTTTGTGTGTGTGAGATGGAGTTCTGCAATTGTTGCCCAGGCTGGAGTACAATGGTACAATCTCAGCTCACTGCAACCTTCACCTCACAGGTTCAAGTGATTCTTCTGCCTCAGCCTTCCGAGTAGCTGGGATTACAAGCGCCCGTCACCATGCCCAGCTGTTTTTTTTTTTTTTTTTTTTTTTGAGACAGAGTCTCCCTCTTGTTGCCCAGGCTGGAGTGCAATGGTACCATCTAGGCTCACTGCAGCCTCCGCCTCAAGCGATTCTCATGCCTCAGCCTCCCGAGTAGCTGAGATTACAGGCGCCCACCACCACGCCCAGCTAAGTTTTATATTTTTAGAAGAGACAAGGTTTCACAATGTTGGCCAGGGTGGTCTCAGGTGATCTGACCACCTTGGCTTCCCAAAGTGCTGGGGTTACAGGTGTGAGCCACCGTGCTCAGCCAATTTTTTGTATTTTTAGTAGAGATAGGCTTTTATCATGTTGTCCAGGCTGGTCTCAAACTCCTGACCTCAGGTGATTCACCTGCCTCGGCGTCCCAGAATGCTGAAATTACAGGCATGAGCCACCACACTCAGCCTCTGAGTAGCAGTTTCTTAAATTGCAAAGTAAGGATCATTCTTTTTATTTTTTGTTTTTATTTTTAGTAGAGACAGGGTTTCTCCATGTTGGTCAGGCTGGTCTTGAACTCCCCACCTCAGGTGATCAACCTGCCTCAGTTTCCCAAAGTGCTGGGATTACAGGCATGAGCCAGCGTGCCTGGTCTCAAAGTAGGGATCATTCTTACTTCACAGGATTTCCCTGATAAGTTCACACACACACACATACTCATACACACACACCATTTAACACAAAATACTTTGTGCATAATAGATACTAGACAAAAGATAATCATAGCTACTGCTGCTGCTTTCTCCTGCTCCTGCCTACCCTTCTGCCTCATCCTTTTATCTATGACCAAGCTCCCTCCAAGGGCCTCTTTGAGTTGGGTTACCTTCTAGTTTGACGCCAGCACTCTTATTTCCCTGTAGCATTGGAGGGTTAGGCACATGGCACTGTGGGCAAGGAAAAGGATGATGTTCCGGGCCAGACACACCTGCAAATGTTCGTTGAGCTGGTGTCTTTGATAACAAACCAAATTGTTTTGTGTTTGGTCCCCCAGAGGCCTGAGTGCCTCAGAGAAGCCAAGGTTCCTGCAGGATGCTCGTGCCTGCTGGCAATGTTGGGCTTCATTTTATCAGCATACAGCAAAGAGCTCATCATTTTCAGCTCTGGTCAGAAGCAACAGTGGCTGTTCCTGGACACAGAGCTGGGACAAGGAGTGGTGAAGATTCAGGCAAGAAAAGATGGGCAGCTTCCCCTTGATGCTTCCCTCTCAGGAAGATGCCAGAGTGCCCAGGATCAAAGAGGCTAGGAGGCTACCGAGGCCTCCTGTCCCCAAAAGCGGTCAGCGAACCCAAAAGTTGAAGAGCCTCTGCCTTGAGAGTAGTTCTGCTGCCCGACTGGTGCTGACAGTTTTAGAAGCTTACATGGCAGAGCTGACCAGGCCGACTGTATTTTTAGGACTCCGCTGGGGTCTATTGAAATGTCCACATTACTCGGATCACCAATCTGGCTGGAGCTACCAACACAGCATTCTTTGCTGTGTAAGCATACAAAGCTACCACCCCTTGGGGCGTCACTTTACAGCCCCTGAGAATCCTAGGGCTTCTGCTAAATTACTCCATGGGCCAACTGGCTCACCCCACAGGGCTTCCATAAGAATGGGCTGGTAGCTTAACTGAGTCACGATTAGGGGTTAATTAAGAGGAGAAATGAGCTAGCTGTTTCCTAAGATAAGGGGAGAGGAGCTTTTAAAAAAAAAACTGTAACTGCTCGGAACAGTATGTACTAAGGCAGAGTTTCTGTGCTGGGAGACAGAGAACATTTCTGCAGTGATGTAGCAGAATCCTTAAAGGATCCTGCCAATGACTCTTTTTTTTCTGGTGTCACATCCAAACTTTGCTGCAGCCAACACTTCCTGGAGATGAAACACAACTTGGATACAGAGATAGCAAGTTCGAGACTCCTGCAGTCATGCAGGGATGAGTGATGCAGGCCTTCTTGTAAGTGAGTGTGAAGGGGCAGGACCTACGGGTAAACTAGTGCAGTAGAATCAATCCATTTACGGGGCAGTGGGCACCCAGCTCCAGCCACCTGTGACCAAAACCAAGTGCAGGCCCAGGATGACTCATCTGCCAGTGTTTCATGAGCAACCAGAAATCTACATTTTTTTTTGAAACCGAGTTTCGCTCTTGTTGCCCAGGCTGGAGTGCAATGGTACGGTCTCTGCAACCACCTCCCGGTTCAAGCAATTCTCCTTCCTCAGCCTCCCAAGTAGCTGGGATTACAGGCATGCGCCACCACACCCAGCTACTTTTGTATTTTAGTAGAGACCAGGTTTCTCTGTGTTGGTCTGGCTGGTCGGTCTCAAACTCCCGACCTCAGGTGATCGATCCACCTACTTCAGCCTCCCAAAGTGCTGGAATTACAGGCGTGAGCCACCACGCCTGGCCAGAAATCTGCATTTTGAGAAAAAATTTTTTTTGCCAGACAGACTCTCACTCTGTTGCCCAGGCTGGAGTGCAGCCTCAACTCCCCCTGGGCTCAGGTGATTCTCCCACCTCATTCTCCCAAGCAGTTGAGACTGTAGGCATGTGCCACCACACCAGCTAATTTATTTGTAGAGACAGGGTTTCACCATGTTGTCCAGGTTGGTCTCCAACCCCTAGGCTCCCCGCCTTGCCCTCCCAAAATGTTGAGATTACAAATGTGAGCCACAGTGACTGGCCATTCTGAGGAATTTTTAAATGCTGGCTTTAGTTTTTTAAAATATGTGGAGCAACTTCTGCTTCTGAGAGATGGAGCAGATACTCTTTTTCCCAGTTCTTCTGCTAAGTACAGCTAAAAACCACAGGCACACTCTATATTATACAAAATGAACATAAGAAGACTCTGTCTGCATCGATAATGAAGCAATACAGAAAAAAAGAAAGAAAGAAAGAAAAAAAAAACGGGCGTGGTGGCGCGTGCCTGTAGTCCCAGCTACTTGGGAGGCTGAGGTGGGAGGATCGCTTGAGCCCAGGAGTTCTGGGCTGTAGTGCACTATGCCAATTGGGTGTCCGCACTAAGTTGGGCATCAATATGGTGACCTCCCGGGAGCGCGGGACCACCAAGTTACCTAAGGAGGGGTGAACCAGCCGAGGTCGGAAACGAAGCAGGTCAAAACTTCCATGCTGATCAGTAGTGGGATCACGCCTGTGAATAGCCACTGCACTCCAGCCTGGGCAACATAGCAAGACCCTGTCTCTAAAAAAAAAAAAGAAGAGAAGAAAAAAAGGAAAAAGGAAGAAGAGAGAAAAAAAAAGACGACGACTCTGAACAAGAAGAAAGCAGATTGGTTAGGGACCTCCAGACCAAAGGAATGACTCAGCAGTGACCTCCCTAAGTTTTCTTTTTGCCTCACATGTGTCAGAATGGATACTGGAGAAGCCAGCAACCCCCAAACTGCCAACGACTGCAGACAAATAAAAGCCCCAAGAAAAGCTTGTCTTTTTTTTTTTTTTTGAAAGAGTGTCATGCTCTGTCGTCCAGGCTGGACTGCAGTGGTGCAATCATGGCTCACTGCAGGCTTGACCTCCCAGGCTCAAGCTGCTGGGACTACAGATCTGTGCCACCATGCCTGGCTAATTAAAAAAAAAAAAAAAAAACTGGGGACTGGACACGGTGGCTCATGCCTGTAATCCCAGCTCTTTGGGAGACCGAGGAGGGCAGATCATGAGGTCAGGTTTTCAAGACCAGCCTGGCCAACATGGTGAAACCCTGTCTGTACTAAAAATACAAAAATTAACCAGCTGTGGTGGTATGTGCTTGTAATCCCAGCTACTCAGGAGGCTGAGGCAGGAGAATTGCTTGAACCCGGGAGGCAGAGTTTGCAGTGAACCAAGATTGCGCCACTGCACTCCAGCCTGGGTGACAGAGCAAGACTCTGTCTCAGGGGGGGAGGGTGAAAAAAAAAAATTTGTAGAGATGGGGGTCTCACTGTTTCCCAGACTGATCTCAAGTTTCTGGGCTCAAGCAATCCTCTGGCCTCAGCCTCCCAAAGTGCTGATATTATAAGCATGAGCCATGGTTTCCTGCAAGTCTGCTTTCTGTAGTCAAAGGATGAGAAAATAAACATCCTTAAAAGACAATCCTTTAAAAATTATTTTTGTTTTTTATTTGATTTGATTTTTTTGAGACAGTCTCACTCTATTGCCCAGGCTGGAGTGCAGCGGCATGATCTCCTCTCACTGCAACCCCTGCCTCCTGGGTTCAAGCAATTCTCCTGCCTGCCTCAGCCTCCGGAGTAGCTGGGATTACAGGTGTGTGCCTCCACTCCCAGCTAATTTTTGTATTTTTAGTAGAGATGGGGTTTCACCATGTTGGCCAGGCTGGTCTGGAACTCCTGGCTTCAGGTGAGCCACCCGCCTCGGCCTCCCAGAGTGCTGGGATTACAGGTGTGAGCCACCGCACCTGCGACAGCCTTTAGACAATAGCCCCTCTACTCCAGCTCCACCCTCACCTCCATCAGCAAAGGCCAAGTGGAAAGCCTAGACCTCCACCCTTGCTAGGCAGTAATAAAGAGGGCTAGTTATCCTCTTTTAAAGAGGCCTAGTTATCCACTCAGGGCTTTCATCCATAACCAAGGCCATCGCTCCCAACAATGTCAGTGGAGACCCACTCCTTCTCCCAGATGATCTGGTATCAGTGAAGGCCTAATACAGAACCTGTACTCCCACCACTTCCCCGCAGTAAGAAGGAGCCTTGCCGCACTGGGTATCAATGGAGGCCAACTGGAAAAGCCAGACTTCCACACCCCTCTGGTAATAATGAGGTGGCATCTGCACTTTCCCCACAAAAGCAGTGTTAGAGAAGGCCTGCTGAATCACAAGCTATAAAGTAAGATCCAGAGGCCGGGTGCAGTGGCTCATGCCTGTAATCCCCGAACTTTGGGAGGCTGAGGGGGGGAGGATTGCTTAAGTCCAGGAGTTCAAGACCAGCTTGGGCAACATAGGGAGACCTTGCCTCTACAAAAAACCAAAAGACAAAAAAATTAGCTGGGCATGCTGATGCCTGCCTGTAGTCCTAGCTACTTGGGAGGCTGAGGTGGAAGGATTGCTTGAGGCCAGGAGGTTGAGGCTGCAGTGAGCCATGATCACCCCACTGCACTCCAGCCTGGGCGATAAAGTGAGATCCTATCTCAAAACAAATAAATAAGATCCAGAGTCTTATAACATAATGTGCAAAATGTCCAGGTCTTAATCAAAAGTCATTTGAACCAGAACTAGAAAAATGTGAATAAGAAAACACCAACACCAAAATGACACAGATATTAGAATTACCTGAAAAAGATTTTGAAGTAGCCATCGTAAAAATGCTTCAGTGCGTATAACGTGTTCAAATATGAACACACTTGGAACAAATGAAAAACTAGAAAGTCTCAGCAAATAAATATAAAGTCTCAACAAATTGATATAGTATATAAAGAAGAACCAAATGGAAGTTTTAGAAATAAAAAATACACGACCAGGGGTGGTGGCTCACACCTGTAATCCAAGCACTTTGGAGGCCAAGGCAGGTGGATCACCTGAAATCGGGAGTTCAAGACCAGCCTGACCAACATGGTGAAACCCTGTCTTTAAAAAAAAAAAAAAAGAAAAAGAAAAAGAAATAAAAAATACAATAATTAAAATTTAAATCTCAATGAATAAGCTCAACAACAGAATGGAGAGAGCAGAGAAAAGAGTACATTTGAAGACAGAAAACTGCAAATTACCTAACCTGAACATGAGGGGAAAAAAATAGAATAAAAAAAAAAAAACAGAGCCTCAGAGACAATAACATAAGATTTAACATTCATGTCATTGGAGTCACAGAAGGAGAAGGAAGATTCAAAGAATGAATAGCAGAAATTTGCCCAAATTTTGCAAACAACATAAACTGACAGATTCACAAAGCTAAGCAAACCTCAAACAGGATACGCCCATGAGAAAACACATCATAGTTAAACTTCTTCTTCTTTTTTTTTTTTTTTTAACAGAGACAGGGTTTCATCATGTTGACCAGGATGGTCTCGATCTCTTGACCTTGTGATCCACCCGCCTCGGCCTCCCAAAGTGCTGGGATTACAGGCGTGAGCCACTGCGCCCGGCCTAAACTTCTTAACACATACATTTTTTTTTTTTGAGGTGGAGTTTCACTCTGTTGCCCAGGCTGGAGTGCAGTGGCACAATCTCAGCTCACTGCAACCTCTGCCTCCTGGGTTCAAGTGATTCTCTTGCCTTAGCCTCCCAAGTTGCTAGGACTACAGACGTGTTACCACCATGCCTGACTAATTTTTTGTATTTTTAGTAGAGACAGGGTTTCACTATGTTGGCCAGGCTGGTTTTGAACTCCTGACCTCAAGTGATCTGCCCACCTCAGCCTCCCAAAGTGCTGGGATTACCGGAGTGAGCCACCATGCCCAGCCACAAATTCTTTCAAGTAGCCAGAGAGAAATGATACATCCCCTATAGGGGGAAGAGAATTCAAATGATGCTGGATTTCTCATCAGGCACCATGGAGACCAGGAGGAAGTGGAACAACATTTTTTTCTTTTTTGAGACAGATTCTCATTCTGCTGCTCAGGCTGGAGTGCAGCAGTGTGATCTCAGCTCACTGAAACCTCCACCTCCCGGGTTCAAGCGATTCTTCTGCCTCAGCTTCCTGAGTAGCTGGGATTACAGGCACCTGCCACCATGCCCAGCTAATTTTTGTATTTTTAGTAGAGACAAGGTTTCACCATGTTGGCCAGGCTGGTCTCGAACTCCTGACCTTGTGATCTGCCTGTCTTGGCCTCCCAAAGTGCTGGGAATACATGTGTGAACCACTGTGCCCGGCCAGAACACATTTCTCAAATGCTGAAAAAAAGAACTATCAGCTTGGAATCCCATACCTGGTGAAACAATCCTTCAGGAATTTGGGGGGAAATGCTATGGGGGCGGAAATCATGACATTCTTAGATGAGGGGAAAAACTAAGGGAATTTGTCACTGGCCGATTTACTTTATAGGGATTATTAAAGGCAATTCTCTAAACAGAAAGGGAGTGGTAACAAAAGGAATCTTGGAACATCAGGCTGGAAAAAAAATAGAAAAGAGCAAACATATAGATCAATATAATAGATTGTCTTTTTCCTCTTGAGTATTCTAAATTACTTTAAACAGTTGAAGCAAAAATTACACTTGCCTAAGTGGCTGTCCATATATATAGAGGAAATACTTAAGACAATTACATTATAAATGGGGACAGTAAAGGGACACAGAGGAAGGTTTCTTTCTTTGTTTTTTGTGGGTTTTTTTTTTTTTTGAGATGGAGTCTCATCGCACTGTCACCTGGTCTGGAGTGCAGTGGCTCCATATCAGCTCACTGCAACCTCCGCCTCCCAGGTTCAAGTGATTCTCTTTGCCTCAGCCTCCCAAGTAACTAGGATTACAGGTGCCCATCACTACGCCCAGCTAATATTTTTGTATTTTTAGTGGAGACGGGGTACTCCACCCTGGAAAACAAGAGTGAAACCCCATCTCAAAAAAAAACAAAAAACAAAAAACAAAACAAAACAAAAAAAACTATTAGACAGAAAGTTAACAAGGATATAGAACTTAACACCACGATTAGTCAACAGGATATAATCAGCAATTATAGAACATCATCAACAAAATAAAAATTCTTTTTTTTTATTTATTTAGAGAGAGAGAGAAACAGGAGAAGGAAGAGAGAAAGAAATAGCTAATTCTCACACTGAGTGAGAGAATCCAGAAAGACGGAATCCAGGAGAGGGAAAGCAGCTTCCACACTGAGTGGAAGGGGTTAGAGAGAGATGGAGTTTAGGAGGGGGAAGACAGGCTTCCATGAAGGGAGTGTTCGTGGAAGAGAACTCCAGAGGGGGAAATGAGAAAGAGAGAAAGATGGCTTCCACGAAGGGAGTGTTTGTGGAAGGGGGATCCAAACATGGAGTCCCTCTTTTTTTTTGAAACGGAGTCTCACTCTGTCCCCCAGGCTGCAGTGCAGTGGCGCTATCTCAGCTCACTGCAACTTCTGTCTCCTGGGTTCAAGCAATTATCCTGCCTCAACCTCCTGAGTAGCTGGCATTACAGGCACATGCCACGATGCCCCGGCTAATTTTTGTATTTTTAGTAGAAACTGGGTTTCACCATGTTGGTCAGGCTGGTCTCAAACGCCTGACCTTGTGATCCGCCCTCCTTGGCCTCGCCAAGTGCTGGGATTACAGGCGTGAGCCATGGCGCCAGGCCAATACACATTTTTTTTAAGCACCCATGAAACATATATCAAGATCAACCATATCCTGGGTTATAAAACAAACCTCAACAAATTTAAAATAATTGAATCATACAGAGTGTATGACTAAAATTGACTCAAACTGAGAATTAATAACACAAAGGCAATCTCCAGAAAGATTTTCAGACACTTGAAAACTAAATAACACATTTCTAAATAATCTATGAATCAAAGAGCTATCCTCAAGAGAAATAAGAAATACGTTAACTTGAATGAAAATGAAAATACACACACTAAGAAGGAAATTTATAGCACTAAATGCTTACATTAGAAAAGAGGGAAAACAATCTCAAATCAATAATATAAGCTTCCAGTTCAGGAAATTAGAAAAGAACAAAATAAACCATAAACAAACAGAAAGAAGGAAATAGGAGACATCCATACAATTGAAAACAGAAAAGCAGTAGAGAATACCAACAAAACAGAAAACTAGTTCTTTGAAAAAAAATCAATAAAATTGACACATTTTTTCTTTTCTTTTCTTTTTAATTGAGACAGTTGGCTGGGCACGGTGGCTCATGCCTATAATCCCAGCACTTAGGGAGGTCAAGGCAGGCAGATCCCAAGGTCAGGAGATACAGACCATCCTGGCTAACACAGTAAAACCCCATCTCTACTAAAAATACAAAAAAATTAGCCAAGGTGGTAACATGCACCTGTAGTCCAGCTACTTGGGAAACTGAGGCAGGAGAATTGCTTGAACCTGGGAGGCAGATGTTGAAGTGAGCTGAGATCGCACCACTGCACTCCAGCCTAGGCCACAGAGCGCCTCACTAAAAAAAAAAAAAAAAAGACAAATAGAAATTGAGGTCTACGGCCATACCACCCTAACGCGCCCGATCTCGTCTGATCTCGGAAGCTAAGCAGGGTCGGGCCTGGTTAGTACTGGCCGGGCGCGGTGGCTCACGCCTGTAATCCTAGCACTTTGGGAGGCCGAGGTGGGTGGATCACCTGAGGTCAGGAGTTCAAGACCAGCCTGGCCATCATGGTGAAACCCCATCTTTAAAAAAAAAAAAAAAAAAAGAAATTGAGACAGGCTTTCGCTCTGTTACCCAGGCTAGAATTCAATGGTGTGATCACAACTCACTACAGCCTCAACCTGGTGGGCTCAAGCAGTTCTCCTGCCCCAACTTCCTGAGCAGATGCATGCCAATATGCCTGTCTAATTTTTGTATTTTTTGTAAAGACTGGATTTCATCGTGTTGGCTCAGATTGGTCTCGAACTCCTGGCTCAAGCTATCCACCCACCTCAACTGCCCAAGGTACCTGGATTGCAGACATGAGCCACTGCATCAGGCCAAATTGGCAAATCTTTAGCAAGGCTGACTCAAAAAAGAGAGAGAGAGCCTGGGCGCTACGGCTCGCCCCTGTAATCCTAGCAGTTTGGGAGGCTGAGGCAGATGTATCACTTGAGCTCAGGAGTTCAAGACCAGCCTGGGCAACATAGCAAAAACCCAATGTCGCCTCTACAAAAAATACAAAAATCAGGCCAGGCGTGGTGGCGTGTGTGTGTAGTCCTGGCTACTTGAGAGGCTGAGGTGGGAGGATCCCATAAACCCGGGAGGCGGAGGTTCCCGTCAGCCTAGATCGCGCCGATCGCGCCACTGCACTCCAGGCTGAGTGAGACTTTGTCTCAAAAAAAGAAATTATTTTTATAGAGACAGAGTTTCACTATGTTGCACAGGCTAGACTTGAACTCCTGGGTTCAAGTGATTCTCCAGCCTCAGACCTCCCAAAGTGCTGGAATTACAGGTGTAAACCACTGTACCCAACTCATATATTCTTAGTATCAGGAATAAAACAGAAGCTATCACTGCAGATCCTGCAGATATCAATAGGATAATAAGGAAATTTTATAAACAGTGTTACAAATATACATTTGACAACTTAGATGAAAAGAATTAATTCCTTAAAAAATAAAAACTACCACAACACACCTGATATGAAATAATTGCAGTAGCTTTATAACTATTAAGGACATTGAATTTGTAATTTAAAACTCCCTCCCCCAAGAAATCTTTACCACAGATGGTTTCAGTGGAGAATTCTATCAAACGTCTAAAGAAGAATTAACACCAATTCTACAAATCTGATCCAGAAAATAGAAGAGATGAAGCATTTCTTAAGTCACTTTATGAGGCCCATCTTACTCATATCAAAACCAAAGAAAATACAAAAAAAGATGACTACAGACCAATGACCTTCAATAAGAACACAGATACAAAAATCATTAACAAAACATTAGCAAACAGGCTGGGCACGGTGCCTTATGCCTGTAATCCCAGTACTTTGGGAGACTGAAGTGGGTGGATCACATGAGATCAGGAGTTCTAGACCAGCCTGACCAACATGTGAAACCTCGCCTCTACTAAAAATTAAAAAAATTAGCCAGGCATGGTGGTGCGTGCCTGTAATCCCAGCTACTCTAGAGGCTGAGGCAGGAGAACCACTTAGAACCCAGGAGGTGGAGGTTGCAGTGAGCTGAGATTGCACCACTGCACTCCCGCCAGGGCGACAGAGTGAGACCCTGTCTCAAAAAAAAAAAAAAAAAGTTAACAAATAGAATTCATCAACATATAAAAAGAATTGTATAGTATGACCAGGTGGGGATTATTCCAGGGATGCAAAGCTGATTCAATATTCAAAAATCAATCAATGTTATTCACCCTGTTAACAGGCTAAAGAAAAATCAATGGACAGAGAAAAAGCACTTGACAAAATTCAATACCTATTCATAATAAAAACTCTCAGAAAACTAGAAATAAAAGGGAATTTTCTCAATTCAATAAAGAGTATCTACAAAAATACCTACAACTAACATCGTACTTCATAGTGAGAGACTGAATGCTTTCCCCATGACTGAATATAAGGCAATCATGTCCACTCTCACCAATCTTATTCATCACAGTGCTGGAAATTGTAGTCTGCATAATAAGAATAGGAAAAGAATTTTAAAAGCATACATATTGGGCTGGGCGCGGTGGCTCACGCCTGTAATCCCAGCACTTTGGGAGGCCAAGGCAGGCGAATCCCGAGGTCAGGAGTTCAAGAATTGCTTGAACCAGGATGCCGGAGGGGGAGGTTGCAGTGAGCTGAGATTGAGCCACTGCACTCCAGCCTGGGCTACAGAGCAGGACTCCATCTCAAAAAAAAAAAAAAAAAAAAAAAGTTAGCCTGGCATGGTGGTGCACACCTGTAATCCCAGCTACTTGGAAGGCTGAGATAGGAGAATTACTCGAACCCAGGAGGTGGGAGGCTGCAGTGAGCTGAGATCATGACACTGTACTCCAGCCTGGGTGACAGAGTGAGACTCCATCTCAAAAAGTAATAATAATAATAAATAAATAAAACAGTGAGGATACCACATGCTAGAGTATGTGGACAATTGAATTTTTCATACTGTTGGGAATGTAAAATGGGACAGCCAGTAAGCCAATCTGGTATTTTCTTTATTATTTATTTTTTAAGAGAGGAAAACTTGGAGTGCTCTGGTGCCATCATAGCTTACTGCAGCCTCCAACTCCTGGGCTCCAGCAGTCCTTCCACCTCAGCCCCCTGAGTAGCTGGGACTAGAGGTGTGCACCCCAAAGTCTGGCTAACCTTTTAATTTAATTTTTTTTTTTTTGAGACTGTGTGTTGGCTCTGTCACCCAGGTTGGAGTGCAGTGGTACATCTTGGCCCACTGCAACCTTTGCCTGCCGGGTTCAAGCAATTCTCCAGCCTCAGCCTCCCGAGTAGCTGGGACTACAAGCATGCGCCACCATGCCCGGCTAATTGTTTGTATTTTTAGTAGAGATGGGGTTTCACCATGCTGGCCAGGCTGGTCTCAAATTCCTGAGCTCATGATCGGCCTCGCAAAGTGCTGGGATTTCAGGCGTGAGCCACCACGCCCGGCCTTAATTTTTAATTTTGTAGAAGTAGGGTTTATTATGTTGCCTCGGCTGGTCTCAAACTCCCGAGCTCAAGTGGTCCTCCTGCCTTGACCTCCCAGTGTGCTGGGATTACAGGCATGAACCTCCATGCCCGGCCCCACGATTTTAGTTTCAACACTAAACATTCCCTTACCATATGACCTAGAAATTTTCCTACTTGGCATTTAACCCAGATAAATGAAAATTTATGTCCACTAGAAAGCCTGTACATGATTTTTCATAACAGCTTTATTTGTAATAGCCAAAACCTGGAAACAACCAAAATGTCCGTCAAATAGATGAATGACTAAACGAACCAGGATATGGCGTCTATGGCTGTACCACCCTGAACATTCTCGATCTCTTCTGATCTTGTGGGGACTATCGGGTGCTGTAGTCTTTTGGCTTTCCTCTCTCTCCCTCTTTCCCCTTTTGTCGCCGTGCTTTTCAACCGCTCTCTGCTTCTGCTCCCACTTTTCTGCCCGCCTGCCCCTCCTGCTGCAGCCTGGGACCACCTCATGGGGGTCTGCCACTGAAGCCCCTGGGAGCCACTGCCAACGGGTACGCCCATACCACCCTGAATGCACCCTGATCTTGTCCAATCTCAGAAGCTAAGCAGGGTCTGGTCTGGTTAGTAATTGGATGGGGAGAGCGTCTGGGAATACTAGGTGTTGTAGGCTTTCGACTTCCACTCCCTCCCACTTTCCCCTTTTGTTGCTGGCCTTCCCAAGCGCCCCCTGATGCTGCTCCCCCCTTATCTTCCTGCCTGCACCCCCCACTGCAGCCTGGGACTTCCTCATAGGGGTCCACCACTGCAGCACCGCCAGACAGCAACATCCCACTTCTTAAAAATAAATAAATAAATAAACCGTGGTATATTCATATCACATGTAGCAAGGACAATGGGAGCCCCCAAAGACATGTACATATCTTAACTCCTGAACCTGTGGAATGTGACCTTATTCAAAAATGGGGCCTTTGCAGTGCTGGTTAAGGATCTTGAGATGAGATTATCCTAGATTATCTGGGTGGGCCCTAAATCCAATGACAAGTGTCTTTTTTTTTGCCCAAGCAATCAATTCTCCTGTCTCAGCCTCCCTAGTTGCTGGGACCACAGGCATGTGCCACCACACCTGGCTGATTTTTTTTTTTTTTTTTTTTTTTTTTTGAGACAGACTCTCTCTCTGTCATCCAGGCTGGAGTGCAGTGGTGTTTTCTGGGCTCACTGCAACCTCCACCTCTTGGGTTTAAGCTATTCTCATGCCTCAACCTCTTGAGTAGCTGAGATTACAGGTGTTCACTACTATGCTTGGCTAATTTTTCGTATTTTTAGTACAGATGAGGTTTCACCATGTTGGCCAGGCTGGTCTTGAACCCCTCACCTCGTGATCCACCCACCTTGGCCTCCCAAAGTGCTGGGATTACAGGCATTAGGCACCGCGCCCAACCAATGAAGGAACTTTTTGGGGAAATGAATATGTTCTATGTTTCACTGGTGACTATAATCCCAAAACTCGTCTAACTAGACCCTTAATTGCCCCCAAAAGTTCTTGTGTGTAAATCATACCTCAGTAAAACAAATCTGTTAGGCTGGATGCAGTGGCACACCGCTGTAATCCCAGCACGTTTGGAGGCCAAGGTGGGTGGGTCACCTAAGGTCGGGAGTTTGAGACCAGCCTGACTAACATGGTAAAACCCCATCTGTACTAAATTTAAAAAATTAGCCAGGTAGGCTGGGCGCGGTGGCTCACGCCTGTAATCCTAGCACTTTGGGAGGCCGAGGTGGGTGGATCACCTGAGGTCAGGAGTTCAAGACCAGCCTGGCCATCATGGTGAAACCCCATCTTAAAAAAAAAAAAAAAAAAAAAATAGCCAAGCATGCTGCTGAATGCCTGTAATCCCAGCTACTCAGGAGGCTGAGGCAGGAGAATCACTTGAACCTGGGAAGTGGAGGTTGCAGTGAGCCGAGATCATGCCATTATACTCCAGCCTGGGCAACAGAGCGAAACTCCGTCTCAAAACAACAACAACAACAACAAAAATTTATATGAAAATTAGCTGGGCATGGTGGCAGGCGCGGTGGAATCCCAGCTTCTTGGGAGGCTGAGGCAGGAGAATCGCTTGAACCCGGAAGGCATAGGTTGCAGTGAGCTGTGATCGCGTCACTACACTCTAGCCTGGGCAGCAGAGCAACACTCTGTATCAAAAAAAAAATGTTTTTAGTTAAAATCGAAAAAACAATAAAAGTATGAGGAACAAACAAAATGTATCAGTTTTCAGCTGAGTTTTTTTAAGACAAACACCTAGAATATTCTACCTTTTGCTACCTGATACTTTATCAATTAATATACATTACTGAGCACTGCAATGCAAGGATTCCATCATCTCCCCCAACATCTGACATGGAATCGAAGCAGGTAAATGTTTACTAAATGAATGTATGCAGCGGGCTTTTGGAGAGGAGATAGACTCTTGGCCACCAGCCTAATGGAATAATTTAGACTGTCTCTTGCTAACATATCTGGAGCTGTTCCCTCATTTTGTGATCCAAAGAGTAAACACATCCAACCAGCCAATCTTAGGTTATATTCTTGCCATCCTAGAGAGTAAGTGCTCCAGGACATTAGAGTAAGAAGTCTGGACCGGGGCAATTCTCTTTGTATAATGTGGATTAATGTTTATGTTCCCATCTTGTTTCCCTATTAGACTATGAGCTGGAGGGCCCGCGCTTTTATGTGTCGTTCTAACACTCTCAGTCCTTACAGTTCACTGCACCCAGCAGCCAGTCAAGCACCTCTGCAGCTGATGAGTTCTAATGCCATATGTTCAGGGGAATACATCATTATTTATGATATGAAGGAGAACTTTCAAATTTAAGAAGAGATTGTTTTGCATGCTGAAGGCAGTAGGTATTATAAAATACTTAAATAGGAGCCTTTCCCCACCCCAGAACAACCTACTTAGTATTAGATAAATTTACTATTTAAAGTAGCCAAAGATGACCTCTAGAAATAGAACCTAAAGAAATAATAGCAAATGCATGTCGGAAAAAAAAAAACTAAAAGAAGTCTTCATAAAAAAATGCATTTAGAAGATTTGTTGCAGCATTTTTTGTTTGTTTTGGGACAGGGTCTCACTCTGTCACCTAGGCTGGAGTGCAGTGTCATGATTTCAGCTCACTACAACCTCTGCCTCCTGTGTTTAAGCAATTCTCCTGCCTCAGCTTCCTGAGTAGCTGGGATTACAGGTGCATGCCACCATGCCCCCGCTAATTTATGCAATTTTATTTATTTATTGTTTTGTTCAGGCACAGTGGCTCACGCCTGTAATCCCAGCACTCTGGGAGGACGAGGCAGGCAGATCATTTGAGGTCAGGAGTTCGAGACCAGCCTGGCCAGCATGGTGAAACCCCATCTCTACTAAAAATACAAAAATTAGCCAGGCATGGTGGCAGACACCTGTAATCTCAGCTACTCAGGAGGCTGAGGCATGAGAATTGCTTGAACCCCTGGGAGGTGGAGGTTGCAGTGAACCAAAATCATGCCACTGCACTTCAGCCTGGGCAACGGAGCAAGACTCTGTCTCAAAAAAAAAAAAAAAAAAAAGACCTGCTGCGCTTTCTGGTCCAGGCCCTCTTTGTCTCTGGGCCTCTGGTCTACAAGTGGGAACCGGAGAGAAAGCAGGGTTCCTTGTGCAGTGGAAGAGGATATGAGGCCCCATAACTGCCTTCCCTTTAATTAGAAACACTGTAATGATAACCAGCATCACTGCATTTCATGTCACAAGGGAACTTAGCATGTCTCTTGCTCAGAACCCTTTCGTGGTTTCCCAATTACAGTTAGAAGAATTCCCCAACTGCTTTGTACAAGGCCTCCCAGGATTCAGCTCCTACCTTTTTCTCCAGCCCGCCTCACCTCCTACTCTACTCACTTACCCCTCACTCCTGTCTGTCCTACTGGTTCTCTTCAAATGCACAAAACCGAATCCTATTTTTTCCACTCCTGCCTTGACACTTTGGCACTTGCTACTTAATTTGCCTGAAACACTCTTCCTCCCTGTCCAATACCAAAGCTACTAGCCACACTAGCTACTCTGAATTGAGGTGCGCCAGAAGTGGGAAATGCACACCAGATTTTGTTGTTGTTGTTTGAGACAGTCTAGATCTGTCGTCCAGGCTGGAGTGCAGTGGTGAGATCTCAGCTCACTGCAACCTCTGCCTTCTGGATTCCAGCTATTCTCATGCCTCAGCCTCCCAAGTAGCTGGGATTATAGGCGTGCACCACCATACCCGGCTAATTTTTGTGTTTATAGTAGAGACGGGGTTTCACCATGTTGGCCGGGCTGGTCTGGAACTCCTGACCTCAAGCAATCCGCCCCCTTGGCCTCCCAAAGTGCTGGGATTAGAGGTATGAGCCACTGCACCTGGCCAAAATGCACACCAGATTTTGAGAGTTTTGTTCACAAAAAACAACTTAAATTTTTAAAATATTGGTTACATTTTGAGATGATAATATTTTGGATATGTTGGACACATAGGGTTGCTGTAAGGACTGAATATGCTGAGAGTTCTTTTTTTTGAGATGGAGTGTCGCTCTGTCGCCCAGGCTGGAGTTCAGTGGCACGATCTCAGCTCACTGCAACCTCCACCTCTTCGGTTCAAGCCATTCTCCTGCCTCAGCCTCCAGAGTAGCTGGGAATATAGGCATGCCAGGCTAAATTTTTGTATTTTTAGTAGAGGCGGGATTTCAACGTGTTAGCCAGGCTGATCTCGATCTCCTGACCTCGTGATCTGCCTGCCTCGGCCTCCTAAAGTGCTGTGAGCCACCATGCCCGACCCTAGGAAATTTAAAATTACACATGTAGGCCGGTCACGGTGGCTCATGCCTGTAATCCCAGCACTTTGGGAGGTTGCGGGCGGATCACTTGAGGTCAGGAGTTCGAGACCAGTATGACCAACACGGTAAAACCCCATCTCTACTGAAAATACAAAAATTAGCCGGGCATGGTGGCAGGTGCCTGTAATACCAGTTAGTCAGGAGGCTGAGACAGGAGAATCGTTTGAACCCAGGAGGCGGAGACTGCAGTGAGCTGAGATCGCACCACTGCACTACAGCCTGGGCAACAGAGCGAGATTCCATCTCAAAAAATAATAGTAATAAAAATAAAATAAAATAAAATTACATGTGTGACTCATATTGTATTTCTACAGGACAGCACCATTCTGCATGTTCGCAGGGTTCCTGCTTTTCCTATGTTCAGGTGTCTGCTCAAATATCACCTCCTCAGTGTGGCATTCTCAGACCACACTATCTTATTGAAAATAGTAGCTCTGGGCCAGGTATGGTGGCTCATGCCTGTAATCCCAGCACTTTGGGAGGCCAAGGCGGGCGGATCACCAGAGGTTAGGAGTTTGAGACCAGCCTGACCAACATGGTGAAACCCCGTCTCTACTAAAAATACAAAAATTAGGCGGGCACGGTGGTGGGTGCCTGTACTCTGAGCTACTTGAGAAGCTGAGGCAGGAGAATCACTTGAACCAGGGAGGTGGAGGTTGCAGTGAGCCAAGATCATGCCACTGCACTCCAACCTGAGTGACAGAGCAAGACTCCATCTCAAAATATTAATAATAATAATAATAAAATAGTAGCTTTGGTTGGGGGCAGTGGCTAATGCTTGTAATCCCAGTACTTTGAGAGGCCAAGACAAGAGCATCGCTTGAGCCCAGGAGTTCAAGACCAGCTTGGGCAACATAGGGAGACCCCATCTTTACAAAAATAAAATAATTAGCCAGGCATCGTGGCACATGTTCATAGTCCCAAGTTCTTGGGAGGCTGAGGTGGGAGGATTGTTTGGGTCTGGGAGGTTGAGGCTACGATGTGTCGTGATTGCATCACTGCATTCCAGCCTGGGTAACAGAGTGAGACCCTGTTTCAAAAAATAAAATAGAATAAAATAGTAACACCCAGTGTCATGTTTTTCTTTCTGTTTTATTCTTCTTCCTAGCACTGATTAATAACTGCATTAGACAGAAAATAAACAGGTAAACAAATAAGCCACATAATGACAAAGTGATTAAGGTTATGAAGAAAA
Source organism: Ateles fusciceps (assembly GCA_036589455.1). NCBI lineage: Eukaryota > Metazoa > Chordata > Mammalia > Primates > Atelidae > Ateles > Ateles fusciceps. Next base: position 10,590,287 of record JAZHEH010000733.1, read on the forward strand.
TAAAGCAAGGCTTAAAGGAAATGGCTACTTTAGATGGGTGGTCAAAAAGCGCCTCTTTGAGAAGGTAACTTCTCAGATGAATTTTAGGTGATGAAAAAGGCACCAATCATGCAAAGATTTTAGGGAATTCAAAGCAGCCAGAACAGCTTTACAGAGCCCCAAGGTGGGAAGGAAATTCACTTATTAGAGGAATAGAAAGAGGTCTGATTTGCTAGACTCCAGTGAGCAAGGGGGTCCTGGAGCATGGATTAGCTCATGTTGAACATTACGTCCGTTGTAAAGAGTGTATATTTTTTAGTCTAAATGCATATTGGAATTGTGTTGGTGACATGATTTATGTTTTAAAAGATTCACTCTTGGCTGCAGTATGGATTGAAATGGGGGAGAGAGAAGTCCTATTTCGAGTGGAAATAGGAGACCATTCAGAAGTCTGGTGCAATTGTCCAGGTGAGCTATGGCAGTGCTTGGACAAAGATGGTGACAGCAAGGTAGAAGAAGTGGATGAATTCAGGATATATTATGGAGGTAGTTTGTCAGAACTGATCGATAAGGATGAGGGGAATGAGAGAAAGAAAAATCGGGAATGAGAGAAAGAAAAATCAAGAATGACTTCTGGCTGGGCGTGGTGGCTCATGCCTGTAATCCTGGCACTTTGGGAGGCCAGGAGGGCAGATCACCTGAGGTCAGGAGTTCGAGACCAGCCTGACCAATGTGAGAAACCCTGTCTCTACTAAAAATACAAAAATTAGCCAGGCATGGTGGCATGCACCTGTAATCCCAGCTACTCAAGAAGCTGAGACATAAGAATAGCTTGAACCTGGGAGGCGGAGGTTATAGTGAGCCGAGATGGTGTCATTGCACTCCAGCCTGGGCAACAAGAGCGAAACTGTCTCAAAAAAAAAAAAAAAAAAAAGAAAGAAAGAAAGAAAAAGAAAAGAAAAAAAAAGAATGACTTCTAAATCTCGGACTTGAGTAACTGGGTAGATGGTCAACCCATTTTCTGAGATGGCAAAAACTGTGAGAGAAACAGTTTATCGGCGTTAGAAGCCAGGTATCAAGAGTGTGTGGAACATTTAGATTTTGAGATGCATATTAGACAGGCAGATGGAGAAGGAGGCAGTTGAATATGAGTCTGGAGCTGGGAGAGAGAGAGATGAGAGCTGTAGGTACAGATAGAATTCAAATCTGGATGTCACCAGGCGTGGTGGTTCACGCCTGTAATCCCAGCACTTTGGGAGGCCGAGGTGGGCTGATCACCTGAGGTCAGGAGTTCGAGACCAGCCTGGTCAACATGGAAACCCCATCTCTACTAAAAATACAAAAAATTGGCCTGGTACAGTGGCTCACATCTATAATACTAGCACTTTGGGAGGCTGAGGTGGGCGTATCACGAGGTCAGATCAATACCATCCTGGCCAACATGGTGAAACCCCCTCTCTACTAAAAATACAAAAATTAGCTGGGTGTGGTGGCAGGTGCCTGTAATTCCAGCTTCTCAGGAGGCTGAGGCATGAGAGTTGCTTAAACCCAGAGGAGAGGTTGCAGTGAGCTGCAACTCCAGCCTGGTGACAGAGTAAGACTCCATCTCAAAAAAAAAAAAAAAAAAAAAAATAGCCAGGCATGGTGGCGGGCGCCTGTAGTGCCAGCTTCTAGGGAGGCTAAGACAGGAGAATTGCTTGAACCCGGGAGGCGGAGTTTGCAGTGAGCTGACATTGCACCACTGCACTCCAGCCTGGATAACAGAGTGAGACTCCATTTAAAAATAAAATAAAATAAAAACAAATCTGGACGTCATCAGTGTATATGGATGGAAGGGATCAACTAGGGAAAGGTGGGGGAAGAATGTTCTAGGCAGAGCTTGGAGATCTTCAAAGTCCCTCCCAGTTTGTGGATTCTGTGCTATTTCTTCTGTTTGACAGTGCTACCTACACAGAGCTTCAGTCTCTACTCAAGCTCATATTTCACCTTCAACCCGACACCTGTGTGGCTGGACCTGTCTTGAGTCCAGAGGGTCATAAGGAAAAGGTTGAGATGGAGGGCAGTCGCAGAGGGGAAAAGCCAATATTGAAGTGTGACCCCTGAAAATTTGAGACAGGTCTCAGATATTTCATTTTATTTTATTTTTTGAGATGGAGTCTTGCTCTGTTTCCCGAGCTGGAGTGCAGTGGCGCAATCTCAGCTCACTGCAACCTCAGCCTCCTGGGTTCAAGTGATTCTTCTGCCTCAGCCTCCCAAGTAGCTGGGATTATAGGCGCATGCCACCACGCCCAGCTAATTTTTATATTTTTTGTAGAGACAGGGTTTCACCATGTTGGTCAGGCTGGTCTTGAACTCCTGACATCATGATCCGCCCGCCTTGGCCTCGCAAAGTGCTGGGATTACAGGTGTGAGCCACCATACCCGACCTGTGTGATTCATTTTTGAACCACCAGTACAAAACTAAATGTTGTTCTTTTTTTTCTTTTTCATGAGTAGAATCTCTTAAATGTTGTTCTTTTTGTGAAAAGTTGCCCCTTCAGGCCCCAAAGAGGATCTTACTAGGCATTTGCTTCTGGAGGGAATGAGTAGTGGCTTGCAGTTGGTGAAATGAGATAGAGTGGTGGGGAGCACTCAGCAGACCTGGAGGACGTTGCGGAAGGAAATAATTTTTAAGTGCCTGCCACCTCTACCATCCTGTGAATCCTCAAGGACAGGGACTGATTGGATTCACTTCTGTGTTCCCAACAGAACCCAGAACTCTGACCAGGACATAGCATTCCTCAATAAAAGATTGCTGAAATGAACCGAAGCCCAGTAGCTCAAGGTTACTGGCCAGCTGCCAGCGGTGAAAAGCTTGGCAAATCTCCCCCAGCAGTTCAGTCCCAGGGTAGCACTGTTGGAGCTGGAGAAACAGCCCTGGGAAAGACAGCTAAATGTCCTAAGTTTTACATCCAGAAGCTTCCAGAAGCTCCACTCACAGCTCACAGCATGAATAATTTAGGACAGGACTTGTGGTCAGATTTGGGAAGGGCATTGAGGTTGAACAGGACAGCCTCTTAGGTGCTCTCTCAGCAGGGCAGCTGGGCCTGCCAGCTTCCCAAGTGAGACTGCACAGCCTCTGTGAGCCCTCCGTGTGCCCTCCCAGCTCCCCCAGCAGGCCCTGACTGCTGAGACCCTGCCCACACGCTCTGGCCCTGTGCAGGTTCAATTTCACACCCAGGGCCCCCACTCTCTTCCTGTGCCTGCAGCTTGGCTTCCCTTGGTGTTTATTTTCCCCTCTCACCAGGGAAGAACTGTGGCACTCACTTCTCCTCTTCTTCTTTCTCCTTCTTCTTTTTTCTTCATCTTCCTTTTCTTATTCTTATTTGTAGACAGAGTCTCACTGTGTTGCCCAGGCTGGTCTCAAGCTCCCTGGAGGCCTCAAGTAATCCTCCCACCTCAGCCTTCAAAGCAGTGGAATTATAGGCATCAGCCACTGTGACGTGACACTCATTTCTAACTTGAAAACAATTCTTCAGCTTCATACCTCAGTGCCTTTTAGCCTACCCCACAGGATCTTTTTTATTTTTATTTTAAAAATTTATTTATTTGTTTGTTTATTTGAGATGGAGTCTCGCTCTGTCGCCCAAACTGGAGTACAGCTGCACAATCTTGGCTCACTGTAATCTCCGCCTCCCGGGTTCAAGTGATTCTCCTGCCTCAGTCTCCTGAGTAGCTGGGATTACAGGTGCATGCCACCACACCTGGCTAATACTTTTTGTGGGGGATACAGTGTCTTGCTCTCTTGCCCAGGCTGAAGTACAGTGGCATGATCTTGGCTCACTGCAACCTTCGCCTCCTGGGTTCAAGCAATTCTCCCTGCCTCAGCTTCCTGAGTAGTTGGGATTACAGGTGACTGCTACCACTCCCAGCTAATTTTTGTATTTTTAGTAGAGACAGTGTTTCACCATGTTGACCAGGCTGGTCTTGAACTCCTGACCGGAGGTGACCCACCCATCTCAGCCTCCCAAAGTGGTGGGATTACAGGCATTAGTCACTGCACCTGGCCATTTTTGTATTTTTTTAGTGGAGGCAGGGTTTCACCATGTTGGTCAGGCTGGTCTCGAACTCCTGACCTCAAGTGATCTGCCTGCCTTGGGCTCCCACAATGTTGGGATTACCGGCATGAGACACCACACCTGGTCTACTCTCTGTCTCTATGAGTTCAATGTTTTTAGGTTCCACATATGTGTGAGATTATGCAGTATTTATCTTTCTGTGCCTGGTTTATTTCACTTAATGTACTGTCCTTCATCCAGGTTAATCCATGTTGTCACAAATGACGGGCTTTCTTTCTTTCCTTTCTTTCTTTCTTTTTCTTTCTTCCTTTCTCTCTTTCTTTCTTTCTTTCTCTTTCTTTCTTTCTCTCTTTCTTTCTTTTCTTTCTCTCTTTTTTTTTTTTTTTGACAGAGTCTTGCTCTTGCCCAGGTTGGAGTACAGTGGCTGGATCACAACTCACTGTAGCTTCAAAAACTCCTGGGCTCAAGTGATCCTCTTGCCTTAGCCTCCAGAGTAGGTAGGACTACAGGTGGGAGCCACTATGCCCAGATAATTTGTTTTTTATTTTTTTGAGATGGAGTTTCACTCTGTCACCCAGGTTGGAGTGCAGTGGCACTATCTTGGCTCACTGCAACCTCCACCTCCCGGGTTCAAGCCATTCTTCTGCCTCAGCCTCCCGAGTAGCTGGGACTACAGGCACGTGACACCACGCCCTGCTAATTTTTGTATTTTTAATAGAGATGGGATTTCACCATATTGGCCAGGCTGGTCTCGAACTCCTGACCTCATGGTCCACCTGCCTCGGCCTCCCAAAGTGTTGGGATTATAGGCATGAACCACTGCACCCGGCCCCAGCTAATTTATTTTTGTTTTTTTTATTTTTGTAGAGTTGGGGTCTCCCTATGTTGCCCAGGCAAGTCTCAAACTCCTGGCCTCAAGCAATTCTCCCACCTTGACCTCCCAAAGTGTTGGGATTATAGGCGTGAGCCACCACACCTAACCAGGATTTTCTTCTTTTTAAAGGCTGAATAGTATTCCATTGTCCCACAGGAACTTTAGAATCAGGGTGCAGAATTCTCCAGTGCCGAGGCCTCTGCAGGTTTCTGTGGAGAAGATATCCCACAGAGAGACCTGCACTCAAGCAGGTTACAACTGTGATCCGATCTTCTTCGGAAGTCCCAGAGGTACCTGTGGTCTAAGGAAAAGAACCCTTGGCTGAGTCATAAGACCTAGATTCCTTGTCTTGGCTTCAGACAGTAGAAAACAGTGGTTATAGCATGAAATTTGGAGACACCTGGATGAGAACCCCAGCTCCAACACTAGTTTGCTTTGTGGGCTGCAGCAAATCATTTAACCTCTTGAAGTCTCTGTTTCCTTATTTGTAAAAGGAAGAAAATAAAGGTAACTACTGCACAGGGTTTGGGGCAAGACTTAATGAGATAATATATGCAAAATGCCCGGGGCATTGCCTAGCACTTAGTAGGAGTTTAATAAATGGTGGTTGCTTTCCCTTAATATGAAAGAGCGCATGCAAACACAGAAACTTAGCAAGTTTCAGTGGGTGGAAAACATCTCTTCCCATCTCCATTGTCCCTGCTGCAGTTCCCAGACTCATTACCTCTGGCTGGGACTACTGTAGCAGTTTCCCAGCATAACCATCCACACCCATCTGGTGCCTGCCCTTGGGTTACTTTCATTCTGTTACTTTGACACCTTTCTTGGCTGCTTATAATCATTAAATTTAGGCCAAATTTCTTAGCTCAAGGGCCTTTGTAAATTGCTCCAACACTTTTTTTCCCCCAACCATTATGGTGAAAAAGAACAGAATGTGAAATCTGAAGACAGGGCTCCAGTCCTGAGACCATCCACTGTCTCCCTAGCTGACTTTGAGTAAATCATCTCAGTTCTACAACAATACATTAGAGATCATAATACTGCCTCATGAGATGCATGCATCTTTCCTGCTGGACTGTGAGCCCATAGTCAACAGGCAGGGGATGAAATGCATCTTGCTCACGCTGTATCTTCAGTACCCTGCATGGGGCCAGACACAGGGTAGATGTTCAGCACATATTTGTTGAATGAATAAATGAATGAATGAACAGGGCTGTGAGGACTGGATTTGGCATGATCCAGGTAAAGCCTTTGCAGTCACCAGGAGACATGCCCAAACGGTAGCTGCTGCTATGCAGGTTACTAAGTGGAATGACTTTAGACACATTCCCTCTCTCTCTGGACACACTCATCTGTCCTAGGAGAGGATAGATGGCCCTCCTGCCTCTTGTTCTGTGCATCATTAGGTCGTGAGTGCAGAAGGAGCTCAATAAATGCTTCCTCGGTGGATAAAGCTTCTTCCAAGGCTCCACTTGGGGCTAGCGCTGTCTGAAGAGGCTGAGTTCCTCGTTGGGGCCTGGTTCTCTTCTGCTCTTTACCCTGCCGGGAAGATGAGGCCTTCTTTGGGTCTCTCCTTCATTCAGTTCCAGAAGCCCAGCGGGTAGGTGGATCTATAAGGACCCGCAGGATCTGCAGGACGCTCTCCGGGAGCTGCAGCAGGAGCGCCAAGGGCGGGGGATGGAATGTGGGTTTAAGGGAAACGGGCGAAGAGGGGTGGCCATGGAAAAGGGTTGTTTAAGAACCCGGGTCTGGGCAGACGGACAGCCCTGCAGCGTGAGAGAGGGACTAGGACCGGGCGGTGAGGAGCTCCAAGAGGGCGGGCCGGTTGAGCTGGCCCGGGGTCAGCGAGCGGCCGCGGGGCCGAGGCGGAGAGGTCGCGGAGCGGAGGGGCGGGGAATTTGGGGGTGTGGTTGGCCTTGAGGGGGGGACACCGGAGGCCGCCAGGGAGGAATTGCAGAGGGGAGGGATAGAGAGGGCCCCGGCGGCAGGAGGACGCGGGGTCAGTGCGGAGGGGGCGCCGGGCGGCGGACGGGCAGCTGCGCGTGGGGGTGCGCGGAAGCGCCGGGGTGAGGTGTAGGGCGGGGGGAGCTCGCATCTGGGGGCGGGGGCGGTGTCGGCGCTGGGGGTGGGGGAGCGAGTTGGGCGGCTGCGCCGGCTCCGCTTCAGCCGCTGCCGCTAGGGCGCGGGGGGCGGGGGCTCGGCGCCGCGAGCTCGGCCATTGTGGGAACCGCTCCCCTCGGCTCCGCCGCGCTCCCCTCGACTGCGCTCCAGCCCGGGGCGCGCCCGGCCGCCGCCGCCTTCGCTGCCGCCGCGGGCCCATCTTCCTCCTCCTTCGGCTCCCAAGGTAAGGCGCGGGGCGCGGGGTTGGATGCAAGCGCCCTGCCTGCTGAGCAGGGTGCTCAGCGGCGGCTGGGGCGCGGTGATTGATAGCGCGAGGCGGCCGCGCCCCAGCCCCCGGCAGCCGGCGGCCGCGGACAGGCGGCTTGACAGGCGCGGCGACAGCGGCCGTGCGGGCCTCGCACCTGCAGCCCCCGCGGCAGGAGCCGGGGAGCGGCGAGGACGCGGAACTGGGGCTTCCCCTGTGCGGGCGCTGCCAGGGCGGAAGGGAGGCGTGTTCCCCGGGAAAATGGGGCACGGAGCCCTATCGGAGCCGGGCGCCGGACCTGCGGGGGCGGGCAGAGCCGGGCGAGGAAGGTCGCTTCCCGGCTCCAGGGCTCGGCCGCTGGCCCCAGCGCCCTGTCGGTCCTCAGTCGCGCGTCCCCGCTCTTTGTCAGCCACGCTTAGCGGGCACGCGGACCCACCCGCGCCGCTCCAGGCTCGCGGGCGCGCCCCTCCTCCACCGTGGGGAAGCGGGTGGGGAGCCAGGTGGGGAGGGTCGCAGCGGGTGAGAGCACCCTGTGAGGTGCCTGTCGCCTACTGGCCTGCGGCCTTCGGGCTGAGCTAGGGCATGGGCAGGCGCTCCTTTGAATCTCGGGGATTGATGGAGTGACCCGGGTGACCGAGGGTGGGGCGGGAGCCCCGAGGTCAAACAGGTGTTTGTGAGGGGCCGGAGATTGACGGGATAGAGCCCAGAAGGGATGCTTTCTCCTGTAGCAGGCCTTGGGAGAGCCGGCCTTTGTAGTGAAATGGGCGTCTTGGGAGAGGAATGGGCGGTTCTGGGATGAAGCAGGTGGTCTGAGAGGAGGGGCGTTTTCCTGTCCCCGAGCTGAGGGTAGGGGTGGAATCTTGGCCTGAGTTTCCCCAGAGGTTGAGGCTGTCACTTCAGTACCTGCCCTCGCACCAGAAGGTAATGGGAGGAGGGGTAAGTGCTAGGATAAAGGGCAAAGCTGTGCCAGGACCTGGGTCTTTTCCTTTCTGTTTCCTGTGGCTAGATCCCTTCTAGATGTTCCCTGGGAAGAGGGCCCACATGCTGCTGGCACAAGGGGTGCCCTGGCAGGGAGACTCTGCTGCCTAAGGCTGCCTACAGGCCTCCTGCACCGTTTTTATGTTTCTTTTGTTATCTCTTTGAATTCTGTGCCTATGGTGGGGGATCTGCCAATGACCCAGGAGGCTGTCTCTGCCCCTTGCTGCCTCTAGGATGATTCGAGAATCCTGGAGGAGCTGTGGCCCCACACCCAGTGTGTCCAGCCATGTAGGCTACCTCCCTGTCTCTACACAGCCCTGTGTGCAGGTATTCCCCATAAGGGAAAATCAACAGCTCCTGCCCTCCCTGGACCCTAGAGCCAAAGTCAGAGCTGGCTACCCAGGTTGGCTTTGGGGCCTGTAGGAAGGCTGGTAGCTGAAGGCACATACCATCCGTGCTCTGATGGAGCCCTTGGGGTGGTGGGCCATGTGTAGCAGATGGTTCTGGGAAGTGAGCTTGGCCTGGCTGAGGGAAGGCTGCCCAGTCTGGCTGGTGGAGCCCAGCTGGCCCTAGAGCAATTGTATTTTCACTCAACTGTCTCCACTAGCTAAACTGACCAGAAAAAATGGACTTTCTGTCCCATCCCTCCACCCCATCCTCATGCTGTGCCACTTATTCCAACAACAGCCCTGGAATAGCAAATGAACATTTACTCTAATGCCTGCTGGGTGCCATGCATGGCATCAACCAGTACTACATTTGCATTTAACAGTGTTCTTAAAACATCCTCTGAGGTGGAATATTACCCCCATTTTGCAGATGAAGGAACTGAGTCTCAGAAAGGTGAAGTGACTTGCCCAAGAACACAGCAATTTGTAAGTGGCCAAACCAGAATTTATACCCAGGTCTGTCTTACTTCAAGTCTAGTGCAGTTTCTAATATATCTGCTGGAGATAGAGTGGGAGAAACCAGGGAATTTCTGCCTATTCTAGCCCATGGTTTGCTTCATGCCTGCTACTGAGATCATGCTTTAGCTTTTTGAAAATACTTCCCATCTGTTGCCCCAGTTTATCCTTATAGCATTCCTGGGGAGGTAAGTAGAACAGGAATGTAATAATAGATACTGTGTATTGAGTGCTCACTGGGCACTAGGCACTATTAAGCACTTTACATGGAGGATTGAGCACTTTACATGCAGAATCCAACTCCATAGGGCTAGGTTCTATTATTATCATCCCCATTTTGTAGATGAGGGTGCTGAGGCTTGGAGAGACCAAGTAGCTTCTCCAGGGTCACACAGCTAGTAAATGGAGTAGAATTTAAACCCACAGCGTTCTGTCGTGGGATCTGTGAGCTTAATCTTCCAAATGTGCCAAATAACAATAATAATAGTTCCTAGGAATAGGAGCTAACTTTTACATGATGTTTTAAGATTTATAGACATCATCACAAACAATATCCCCCAAACCTCGTGAATTAGTTTAGGCATGTATCATCTTCATCCCATTTTCCAGGTGAAGAAACTGAGGTTCAGATAGACAGGACCAGAACCTCTGCTTCCCAAGTCCCAGCGCTCCTTATGGGACCTCTTTGGTCTGCTCACATTCACCCCTTTCTCCTTCAGATCACTTCTCCCTGGGCTCCCAGGCCCTCCTGCAGCAGCCCCCACCTGGGCCATGTCTCCTCAGATGAAGAGACTCTCAGTGAGCGGTCATGTCGGAGTGAGCGGTCGTGTCGGAGTGAGCGATCTTACAGGAGTGAGCGGTCAGGGAGCCTGTCTCCTTGTCCCCCAGGGGGACACCTTGCCCTGGAACCTGCCACTGCATGAGCAGAAAAGCGGAAAAGCCAGGATTCGGTGCTGGACCCTGCAGAGCGTGCTGTGGTCAGAGTTGCTGGTAAGAGAGATACCCCAGCAGGCTGGACGCTGTGGGTGTGAGGGAGGAATGGGACAGGGTGCAGCGGCTGTGTGGGGGGGGGCCGAGGGGCTCTCACCAGGGCTCTCTGACAAAGCAGCCAGAATCGGATTTGTTATTATTACTCTTGGAAAGATGTTGAAATAACATTAATGAAAACCTCAAAAGAGGAAAATCTGCCACCCCTGTGCTAACATGAGACCTGTTTGCATTTCTGTACCTTCTTCCTTGTCTCTGCCCCCATTCAGTTATATTTTCTCCGTAGTTGGCTTCATGGCTTAGATACCATTCTGCAGCTGACTCTTTTCAGTTACTCTTATATTAAAAAGATTTTCTGTATTGTACTTTAGACTTTACAATTACTGTTTCTAAAGGCTAATATTTTTTTTTTTTATGATTTTCTAAGTCCTACTCTTTTTTCACTTTTTGGCTATAGTAGACAATGCTGCTGAGAACATGGTTAAGAATGATTTGACTTCTGTTGAGTTATTTCCTTATAATGAAATCCTTGGGCCAGGCGTGGTGGCTCATGCCTGTAATCCAAGCACTTTGGAGGCCAAGGCGGGCGGATCACCTGAGGTCGAGAGTTCAAGACCAGCCTGACCAACATGGTGAAACCCGTATTAAAAAAAAAAAAAGGAAATCCTTGGAGAGCACCGTTTACTTGTATCACCTTCCAAAAGTGTTCTACATGCTGACCTTTAACATGGTCTGAAGGCTGGGGCTGCCTCCTGTGGTGGGATGTGCCCAGCTGTTTGCCAAGCAGCGGTGAAATGCAGTAGTTACGAGTGTAAGCTTTGGAATCAGAGAGGGTAGGGTTCTGGATTGTGGTCCTGCCACTGACCAACTGTGTGACTCTGGGTGAGTCCCTTGTTCTATCTCAGTGTCACTTTTCTTGTCTTAGGAATGTCTGCTGTGCAGGGATGCCTTGAAGGTTAAAGATAAAGTGTGGAAAGCCCTTACCACGGTTTTTTGTTCAGTAAAGGAGATGCTTCCACTGAAGGCATCCACAACTGCCTCCCCAAAGTGTGCTCAGCATCTCAGCAGGGTGTTGGTGCTAGAGTACAGACAGGAAAACAGAGCAGTGCCTGCAGCTAAATCAATGACATAACTAGCTTTCAAGCCGTCACCAAGGCCTGTACTGCTACTTTCTTTGTGTCTGTCAAATAATATACCTGCTTCTTCCACTATATAATAGCTCTTCCTCTCTTAGTCTTGCCCCCCATCCTCCACATGACTAATAGAGTATTTTATTCTAAAATACAAACCTTGCGGGCATGGTGGTACTTGCCTGTAGTCCCAAGTTACTCGGGAGGCTGAGGTGGGAGGATCGCTTGAGCCCAAGAGTTCTCGGCTGTAGTGTGCTATGCCGATAGGGTGTCCGCACTAAGTTTGGCATCAATATGGTGACACTCCCAGGAGCGGGGGACCACCAGGTTGCCTAAGGAGGGGTGAACCGGCCCAGTTTGGAAACGGAGCAGGTCAAAACTAAAACTCCCGTGCTGATCAGTAGTGGGATAGCGCCAGTGAATAGCCACTGCACTCCAGCCTGGGCAAAATAGTGAGACCCCGTCTCTTAAAAAAAAATACAAACCTCAAGAGCACAAATTCAGCGGGCACAGTGGCTCACGCCTGTACTCCCAGCACTTTGGGAGGCCGAGGCGGGTGGATCACGAGGTCAGGAGTTCAAGACCAGCCTGGCCAACGTGGTGAAACTCCGTCTCTACTAAAAAAAAAAAAAACTACAAAAATTAGCTGGACATGGTGGCTCGTGCCTGTAATCCCAGCTACTTGGGAGGCTGAGGTAGGAGAATTGCTTGAACCGGGACCTGGGAGGTGGAGATTGCAGTGAGCTGAGATCGTGCCACTGCACTCCAGCCTGGGCTACAGAGGGAAACTCCACCTCAAAAAACAAACAAACAAAAAAGAACATATATTCTATTTTATGAAATGAAGTGTTGGCCAGGCGCGGTGGCTTACACCTGTAATCCCAGCACTTTGGGAGGCTGAGATGGGCGGATCACCTGAGGTCAGGAGTTCGAAACCAGCCTGACCAATATGGTAAAACCCTGTCTCTACTAAAAATGCAAAAATTAGCTGGGCATGATGGTGGTGCTGGTAATCCCAGCTACTCAGCAGGCTGAGACAGGAGAATTGCTTGAACCCGGGAGGCGGAAGTTGCAGTGAGCTGAGGTGGTGCTACTGCACTCCAGCCTGGGTAACAGAGCAAGACTCCATCTCAAAAAATAAAAATAAAAAAAAGAAATGAAGTGTTGCCGGTATAACACTTCATTAAAAATACAATAAAAAGAAATACAATACAAACTTTATTCTGTTACTAAACTGCTTAAAAACCACCTGTGGCTCCTCATTGCTTGTGGAATAAAGGCTTCAGCATAAAGACCCATGAAAATTACTTACTTCTCGAGCTTCACCTGCCGCCACCTCTACCCTCAATCACCCTGCCACGGTACACTGTAACTTGCCCCCCCCAGAGGAATGCATCTTGCAGGATGAAACTAACATGCTTTAATTTTCTTCTTTAAATTTCTTCTCTGCAAGATGCTGGTAAACCCTCCTCCTCTTTTAAGTGCCGCCTCCTCTGTCCTTAATGCCCCCAGTGGTATCCAAAGCTTCCTCCTCCGCTCTCACAGTCATACTTTCCTCTCCTCCATGTTCCCTTGTATGGTGTAGCAGTTAACCCACAGGGTGCCCATTACTCCCTTAGAACAGTGAGCAATCTGGGACATGTCTTATGTTTTGAGCCCCAGAGGCTGCACAGGGCCTTGTGCATGCTAGAGATCAGCCAGTACTGACGGACTGAATGAATGCTGAATGAGTGTTTTGACGATATTATGTGATGTGACAGATTGTGATCCAGAAACGGGGCACTGAGCTGTAATGGAGTCAGACAGAGAAAGGCTTATGTGGGCTCAGGTAATCAGGAAAGACTTTAGAGGGAGTGAACTCCAAGTGAGGAGACAGCAGTAGGGCCTGGAAGGCAGGAAGGAGAGTTTGAGCTCTTTCTAATGGGCAGCGGGGGAGTCCTTAGAGGAAGTCCTTCTCAAAACCATTGGGCCTACAGTATCAGCCAATCACAGAATTTCAGAGCTGTCCCTAGGGTGCAGGAAGGGCTCTACTTGTCTCCAGTCTGGAAGGGCCATGACTCAGGGCCCTGAAGACTCGCAAACCTCTTTCTCCTGAAGACAGAGTGGGCTGTGTCATTCTTCCTTCTTTATACCTTCTGCCTCCATCCCTCATCACTCATGCATACTCAGATCGCTTTGTGATGATTTTCCCCTCCAGTCTTCTCTGAGGAGGCCCACGGGATGATTTGCCTGCTGCTTCAGATTTGGAGTCTAGAATAGAAGTGGAATGGACTCAAGGAGGCTTAATTTTATGCAGGCAAGGCTCCTGAGGATCCTGCTGGGTCAACTGAGCACAGGGATGGCGGGTGCTGTGCGGTGCTGTGTTTCTGGCATAGATGCTGATCTCCTTTGCATCCTGACACTGCTGAATGCCTCTTTTGAGGAGGGGGCTGGGCCAGTAAGGCTGAAAATGGGGAGACTGCCATGGTTAAAAATAACTTATGCACAGCAGTTGGGCGTGTTTCTTTAGCAGGAGAGGAGAGAGGCAGCAGAGACGAGGCGGGACTGCGACTTTAGGGTCTTGCTGAAATCTTCTTGTGATTTTAGAATGCTGTGCGGGCTCCACCAGAGTAAAGAAAAAGGCAGCCTTAGCTCTGCAGGGACTCCTTCACAGGAGGTACAGGAGGGGCATGTCTTGGAGACCCTGGATGCTCTGAAGCTCTCTGAAGCAGAACTTTAATTGTGGGAGGAAATGAAGTCAGTCTTACACTGGAAGCCAGCTGTGGCCTGTGCAATTTTCTCCTCCCCCTGGATCTGGCTTATGAAGCCAAGTGGGGGGTGTCTGAATCACTCTCACCAAATACAGAGCTTCCCTTTCCCTGGCCTACTCTGTGTCCTGAGCTGGTCTTGGGGCCTCGCCCTGCTTGAGGGAGAAACCCCCAAGCATGTGTGACCCTGCTGGTCACACATGTCAGAGTAGAGAGGGATGTTGGGGCTGAGAAACCTGCTGATTTCAGTCTACAAAGTCAGACAGGTTCTAGGGTGCTAAACCTTATTCTTCCTCCCGTCTTCCTGTTCTCATCCTTTCCCCCATTTGTTTCTCCTTCTTCTTTGCCAGCCTTATTCTCAACTCCCTAAGCCCAGCCACATTCAAATGTAACAAGTCACTAATGAAAGTGTCTTGTTTCTGTCTTGTTTCTGTAAATCTTTATGATTTACACAGAGATTTCAGAATAACTCTGTGTTAGGCAGGACATATGTTAGCATCTGAGGCTCAGAGAGTTTAAGGGACTGGCCTACAGTTACACAGGACTGGTAAACACTGATCTTCTAACTCCAAGTACATTGCTATTTCTTTTTTTGAGACAGAGTCTCACTCTGCCACCCAGGCTGGAGTGCAGTGGTGCAATCTCAATTTACTGCAATCTCCGCCTCCCGGGTTTAAGCCATTGTCCTGCCTCAGCCTCCTGAGTAGCTGGGATTACAGGCGTGTGGTGCCACGTCCAGCTAATTTGTGTATTTTCAGAAGAGATGCGGTTTCACTATGTTGGCCAGGCTGGTCTCCAACTCCTGACCTCAGGTGATCTGCCCACCTCGGCCTCCCAAAGTCCTGGGATTACAGGCATGAGCCACCACGCCCGGCCCTGTACATTGCTCTTTCTATTTCCTTAGGCAATACATGACAACCAGGCCAGTCTGAATCTTCTGCGGGTGACAGTCTAAATCTCTACACTCACCTGAGAGACCTTTTGGTCACTTCCAGGAAAGGCCTCAGGATCCTGGTCTATAGAAACAGGAAAGGGGAGAGACAAAGATCTTGGAAACTTTGCCTCTTCCCCCTCTGGCTCTCTGTCTTTAGTAAAGATCAGTAGAAATATCCTTACTTACTGGTGAGGAGCAACAAAAAGTGGGGCTCTGGGGGAGGTTACTCTAGTAAAGAGTACAACCCCAAAGGGTAGAAACAAGGAGAGGGAAGAAAGGATGTATCTCCTGGGACCTGTGAGAGTACATTGAGAACAGGGTGCAAGACAGGTTGTCACATGGCTGTACACTGCACAACCCTTTGGGGTGCCATTCACATCACATTTGTTGTCACTGCAGACATGTACATTTATTATTACAAGTTTCCTGCAGATGGCACTACCATATCTTGAAGAAGAGCTCATGTTTGGGCTGGGGCATGGTTGGGTGCAGGAAGATTTCACCCTCTACCCATCAATCAGGTATTCATTCATCTAACATCACGTAATCAGGACCCTCCCTGTCCTTGGCATTGGTATTCAAAGATGGCTGAAGATGTGTTCCCTTCTGCATGGAACTCAGTCTAGTGAGCGGATAAAGGGAAAAAAGGCCGAGTGTAGTGGCTCATGCCTGTAATCCCAGCATTTTGGGGGGGCCGAGGCAGGAGGATCGCTAGAGCTAAGGAGTTCAAGACCAGCCTGGGCAACATAGTGAGACCCTGTCTCTATTTTTTTTTAAGTAGTTAAAAGGGAAAAAATAATTCTGTCCCCCATATATGTTGTGAAAAAGGAGAGCGCAGCGACTCAGAGCTAAGGATTGGACCTCTCTCTGCTTGTTCATTTATTCACTCATTCATTCAATCAACTGAAAAAGGGATTAAGCTATGTGCCAGTAGATAGCATCTGTGGGATTCATTCTTGGGAGTCTCTCAGCAAATGCTGCTGAAATAATCATTCCCAGCATCTGCTCCATTGTGGCCTTCCAGTCAGATGGCAATTGTATCTCTGCACAGCCCTTGTTTCAGTTGGCTTTATATTCACGTTCATTGTTCTCAGGTTCATTTCCCCTCAGCAGCTCTGGAGCTCTCTATAGTCAGGAGCCCAGTCTTACCCCTTTTTGCCCTGGGGCAGAGAGCCATGAAAGCCCTACCTGGTCAGAAGCTGGAGCTTACTCCTCGGGGCCCATGTGTCTCTTCTCCAGGTTGGGAGCTCCCAGAAGACATCCCACAGGCACCTCTCTGCTTCTTCATTTATTTGTTCATTCATTCAATTAAAGAGTGGATTGGCCGGGCGTGGTGACTCACGCCTGTAATCTCAGCACTTTGGGAGGCTGTGGTGGGAGGATCACGAGGTCAGGAATCCAGCCTGACCAACATGGTGAAATCCTGTCTCTTCTAAAAACACAAAAATTAGCTGTAGAGCATGGCTGTAGTCCCAGCTACTCAGGAGGCTGAGGCAGGAGAATTGCTTGAACCTGGGAGGTGGAGGTTGCAGTGAGCCAAGATCATGCCACTGCACTCCAGCCTGGGCCACAGAGGGAGACTCCATCTCAAAAAAAAAAAAAAAAAAAAAAAAAGTATTAAGCTCCAGCTATGTGCCAGGTACTGTGGAGACAACTGCATCTGGAGTCACAAGACTTAGGCAAATGATCTTGCTTCTTGGAGCCTCAGTTTCCTTATCTGTAAAAGGGAGATGGTGATACCTGCTTCAAGTGATCATTGAATGAGAATCAGAATGTGTTGGAAAAACACAGATTCACATGGTCTGTTATTGCACTTAGCAGTGTCATTCCCTGTAACCTCCCTGGCAGCCAGATGAGGCAGTGGAGACGCAGGAGGCCAGCAAAGAAGGGGCCCAAGCCTCTTATTTCTGTCGCTTTCTTTTGTTCTTTAGGCCTTTGTCAGGGAGCAGATGGATGTGGCTTATTCTGGCCAAGCCGCGAGTGGAAAGAAGGGGATGCAGGGATGGGAAATGGAACTTAAAGACAATCTCACTGGGAATCCTTACTCCTGAGCCACCAACCTTCCTTGCCCTGAGGCTCTGCGAGTTTCGTATCCAAGAAGGCTCCTCCTCCTTCCCAGCTTCTCTACTTCTTTCTGGCAGCATCCGCAGAGTCTCTGGCCCTGTCCTAGAGCTTGGTTTCAGTAGCAGGAGAGATGAGCAGAGAAGGGTGCCCTGAAAGTGGGGCAGAATGAATTGTAGCTACACACCACCAGCTCAGCTCCAGCTCTTTGAAAGTAAATCTGGGTCACATTAGCTGTGGGCTGGAACATGACCACGTGGGCAGAATGCTGTGCAGGCAGCAGAAAAGACAGCCAATCTGTCCTTTCTCTGAGGTGCAGGGCCCCTGTGGGACCCTAGTTGGTGAGGGAAGGTGGTTGCTGAATTGCAAGGTATAATCCCGTCTTAATGCCATCATGCTTTTTTAATGACTTCCTAGGTGACATAGAGAAAGGTATGGAATGGCAGTTTGGCTCATGCCTTTCTGTTTGTTATGGGAGAAGCCCAAGCTGAAGGGAGAAATACAGAGGAAGGACTCTGGTTACTGTGGGGGACCGTGGAAGGCCATCATTTCTCAGTCTCATGGGCTTAGGGGTTAGATGCCACCAGAGTAGCTGACACTGCAGCAGGATCTAGGGCTGCACTTGTTCTTTATTTCAGCAGTCCTCCCCTTGAGGAAAGGTCTATGAACAGATCCATCATCACTAAAATGTTATATGGAGCCTGGCTGGTCTCCTCTTTCTGGTTGCTGTGGCTGGGACCTGCCATGATTTGGCCCTGCTGCTGCCTGTTGTTGCCACCTGTCAGTTAGAAGCCTGCCAGCTTCCTTCTCTGTTTTGGCTTTCCTGTGGTAACAGAATGGGTGCTCCTTGCTGGAATCTCTGCCTGGACCTGTGATGCTGCTACAGGGAAGGTCTGAAGCCCCTGTAACTTGAAGGATGATGATTACAGGTTGAAGCTTCTGTCCTGAGCTGTGCTCGCCCCTACCCCAGAAGATACCAGGCTTTTGCCTTGTGGTCAGGGGAGGATTCTCCCGGGGGGCCTCAGTGGTGTCTCTGGGCATGCCCTCTCCCCTTATTCACACATTTCCTTATGTGCTCACTCTTCCATTCATTCACGCAAAGGACTGGCTTTGGGAGTCAGCTGGAGTCCTGGTGTCATTGCTTACTTGCTAATTGGGTGACTCTGGGATGTTAGTAACCTCATTGAGCCTCAGTTTCTTTACAGTTAAAATGGGGTAGCAAGAGCACTACCTCAGAGACTTGCATGGTAGATTAAATGAGGTAGTGGGAGCAGGATGTTTAGCCCGGTACCTGCTATATAGTCAGCCCTTGATACATATTAGCTATGAACAAGTATATGAGTGAATGAATGATACACATTAGTATCATTCATTCACTCATATACTTGTGTATCATTCATTCACTCATACACTTGTTCATAGATTCATGAATGTGCTGATTTATCCCCTTGCTTATTCACTGATTACACACTTGCTCATTTAACAGATATTCCCAGGGCTACTTTGTTCTAGGCTCAGACTGCACTTCAGAGCCCAGCTCCTGCCAATGAAGACAGTTAGAATGCAGCATGAGCTGAGCTACATTGCAAGTGCAAAGAATTTTGAGGAAATTCTGGAAGGGAAGGAACTTCTACTCCTGCCCCTCCCCGGCTTAGAGCAATGATAGCATTTCTTCTGGGACTGGGGAAAGAAATAGGAATTAGCCAGGACAACCTGAAGAGACAGGGCACATGTCTGTTGTTTGCATCTATTCTTGTTCTACTTGCTTTGACTTTAGTAAGAAGGAAAGAAGGAAAATGAAGAGAGAACAGCTGGTGAGAATTAGGAACTAAAGAATCTAGAGGGTGGCTTGGGGAGTGAACTCTGGACTCAGTTTAGGAGCGTCTGAGAGCTGGTGCCAGCTGGGATCCTCCGGTGAATAATAACTGGTAAAGCCACTGTGTAGAGTCCTAGATGTGTGCCAGGCATTTTACATACATCATTTAATCCTTATAGACCCCTGGGAAGTAGTTGCTGTTCTCAACAGAAATATTAAAGAACGTGTCTGAGGTTATACATTGAGCAAATAATGGAGCTGGGATTCAGCATTACTTAATGTGCATGGCGCCCCCTGGCACCCAACATATACAACATGCCCTTTGGAGTTATTCAAGTGCTTAGTTTTGGGTCTGCCTAACTCCAAAGCCCAGGCACTTTCCAGGATATTTCAAACATACTAAAGTAATGAGAATAGTACAATGAACCCCCATCATCCAGAAACAAGAATGATCAATTCATGGCCAACTTTATTTCATTCATACACTCTTGTCAGTGGAACAAATACAGTTCCTGTTTTTTCTATTCTTTTACTGAACAATCAACACAGAAGACTTCTGTGACCCCAAGATATGTGGGGACTTCTCCCTGCCAGCAAGTTAAGCAGTAGTTCTTCAGTGGACACCAGTTGGGTGTCCTCCAGTTTAATTACCTGGAAATAGCATCAGATCCCACAATTTGAGGGTTCAGTCCCCAGACTTTCCCCTACTCCGCCTTTTTCTGTTTTTCAGATGGAGTTTCTCTCCTGTTGCCCAAGCTGGAGTGCAATGGCACAATCTTAGCTCACCACAACCTCCGACTCCCAGGTTCAAGCAATTCTCCTGCCTCAGCCTCCCGAGTAGCTGGGATTACAGGCATGTACCACGACGCCCCGGCTAATTTTGTATTTTTAGTAGAGACAGGGTTTCTCCATGTTGGTCAGGCTGGTCTTGAACTCCTAAGCTCAGGCAATCTGCCTGCCTTGGCCTCTCAAAATGCTGGGATTACAGGCGTGAGCCACCGCACTCAGCCAATTTTTTGTATTTTTAGTAGAGACGGGTGTTGCCATGTTGACCAGGCTGGTCTTGAACTCCTGATCTCAGGTGATCCACCTGCCTTGGCCTCCCAAAGTGTTGGGATTACAGGCCTTAGCCACCGCGCCCACCCCCCCCCCCGCAGCTCCATTTCCAATGCCAATCACAGGTTGTTTTACCTGTGCTTCTGCCTGACTGGCTATAATTGGGGTCCTGGCTGGGTGCAGTGGCTCATACCTGTAATCCCAGTATTTTGAGAGGCTAAGGTGGGAGGATCGCTTGAAACCAGGAGTTCGAGACCAGCCTGGGCAATATAGTGAGACTCTGTCTCCATAAAAATTAAAACGAAATTAGCCAGGCACGGTAGTGTGCACCTGTAGTAGCAGCTACTCAGGACGCTGAGGTGGGAGGATTGCTTGAGCCTGGGAGGTTGACGCTGCAGTGAACCAAGACTGTGCACTGTAGTCCAGTGACACAGTGATACTGGATCTAAAAATAAACAAAACAAAAACCACTAAACACACAAAGGATACAGGTAAAGAGATGCAGAGGGTGAGGGGTGAGGTATGGAAGAAGGAATGTGGAGCTTCCATGCCCTCCCTTGTATGCCACTCTTCAGGAATCTTCACGTGTTCAGTTATCCTGGAAGCTCCCTGAACCCAGTCCTCTAGGCCTTTCACGGAGACTTCCTTGGGTAGGCATGATTGACAACCATGTAGAAATGTGATTGGGCAAAAAGTGTATGGTCTAACACAGTGTGGAGACCCAGCAAAGCCTGGCTGTTGAGATTCTTCTTGGATTTTCTGTGCAGCATTCCTTCCCCCAGGGTATGGGGCAAGGCTCCTGAAATAGGGTCTCATGACTACAATCAGAAATGTGGGGGGAAGACTGAGAGTGGTGGCTCACATGTATAATCCCACCACTTTGGGAGGCTGAGGAAGGAGGATCACCTGATGCCCGAAGTTCAAGACCAGCCTGGGCAACATAGTGAGACCTTGTCCCTACAGAAAATAAAAAAGTAAGCCAGATATAGTGGCGTAAACCTGTGGTCCCAGCCACTCAGGAGGCTGAGGTGGGAGGATCATTTGAGCCAGGCAGATTGAGGCTGCAGTAAGCCATGGTTGCACCACTGCAATTGTGATCACCTTCATCCAGCCTGAGTGACGCAGAGAGACCCTGTCTTGGGGAAAAAAAAATGCAGGGAAGATTGAGTCCTACTTTGGGAGAAAAAAGAAACAGGTGAAAAGAGGGCGGAAGTTCAGAAAGATTCTGTTTTCTAAGACTTGCTTTGCTTCTGAGGCCTGCAGTGCCTCAACATTATAGCAGAAAACTATGACAAGGGCTACAGGAGTTATGAGCCAGGAACTGTGGACAAAAAAAAAACAAAAACAAAAAAACATATATAGCAACCCCACGTCTCCCTCCCCCAGTTATATATAAGAAAGTTCTGGTAATCACATACTTTTACCTGCCCTACTTTTTGTTTTTGAGACGGAGTCTTGCTTTGTTGCCCAGGCTGCAGTGCAGTGACACAATTATAGCTCACTGCAACTTCAAGCCCCTTTATCCCCCCTCACTTTTTAATCGTTATATTATACTACCTTTCCTCTAGTAATAAATATATTAGTTTACCTGCTTCAGAGTCCATGTCTGAAGACTGGGACCACTGCCACCTGACCCACTGCCCAGAGTCTTCATGAGGGATTCTTTTTTTTTTGAGGCAGAGTCTTGTTCTGTCGCCTGGCTGGAGTGCAGTAGCGCAATCTTGGCTCCTGGGTTCAAGCGATTCCCCTGCCTCAGCCTCCCAGGTAGCTGGGACTACAGGTGCACATCACCACGCACGACTAATTTTTTGTATTTTACTAGAGACAGGGTTTCACCATGTTGGCCAGGATGGTCTCGATCTCCTGACCTCATGATCCGCCCGCCTTGGCTTCTCAAAGTGTTGGGATTACAGGCATGGACCACTGTGCCCGGCCCCCTTCAGAGGTTTCTACCCTGAGGTGGTATTGGATGGGGAGCTATGGCTTCAAGTGAAGGGAAGTTTCATAGGTAAAAAAGCCACACCTCCCAGTTTGGGGAACCTCCCAATTCCCCAAAGAGTATAGACGGCCTGTAGTCCCTCAGAGAACTCAAACAGGGTAAGACCCTGTACTGCCTCAGAGCAGGAAGGGAGATTGGGTATGGTTGAGCAGGGCTCACATTAGCCTGATTCCTTCAAGAGTGAAGATAAAACAGTTTTACTGACAAAGAAGCTGGGAGACAGCAGAGGAGCCAATACCTTTTATAATTATTGTTAGGTTGTGAATGCCAGTCTTGGCGCTCAACATCTTACATGCTGTATTTGACCTAATCCTCAAAACAACTTTAGGAGGCAGATGTGCTACAGCAGAGGAAGCAGAAACCCAGAGAGTTGGTAACTTGCTCAAGGTCTCCCAGCCAGTAAGGGGCCAAGCTTGGAATGGTGCTAGCTCTGCCTAGGGCAACCCGCTGCCTCTCCCATTACAAGGAACAGTAGTTTAATAATAGCTAACATCTGTGTAGCACTTCAAGGTTCACAGAGTGCCTTAAAACCCATTATCTCCACTGTGCCTCGGGAACCCTGTGCGGTGAAGCTTTCCACGCCCCTTTGGGACAGCTGCCTGTCAGGGGGTCCAGCCTCTGTTCATTACCCCCAGTAAGCACTGGAGAGTCTTTGGAATTCGCTCTGACAAGCCACGGGAGAGGCTGAGGTGGAGCGGCTTGGCCAGATGCTATGGTAACCCAGATGGATGAGTAACCATTTTGAGGGTTGCTATGGTGATGGGCTGCTGGTGGCAGGGATCTTGTCTTCCTGGGTGGCTGGCACCCTCCAGGCCTCTTAAATTGAGATGTTGCACTTTCTGAACAGAAGAGGGCAGCATGAGAGCAGGCAAAGGCTTCTTACCCCAGAGCAAATTTGGGAACTTGAGGCAAAGCTTATAAAGTGTTTCTAGGAGCTGGGCAAAAAGGGAATTTTGGCTGGGATTGGCTAAAGCCTGTGTCCAGGAGGCTGGTGGAGCTGCACTTCTGAGACTAGAACTAGGTAATTTTCTTCCAAGAGCTAGCCAAAGGGTAACACTTGGGGCTGCCCCTTCAGTGCCTGGCATCAGCCACTATTGGGGAATATAAAGCACAGCACACAGCTACCCTTGCAAGGAGGAATGGAGAGAATATGTGCATGTGTGTGTGTGTGCAAACACTCACTACTAGCAAAGAATTTTTTTTTTTTTTTGAGATGGAGTTTTGCTCTTGCTGCCCAGGCTGGAATGCAATGGCGCGATTTTGGCTCGCTGCAACCTCCGCCTCCTAGGTTCAAGCGATTCTCCTGCCTCAGCTTCCCAAGTAGCTGGGATTACAGGGACCCACCACCACCCCTGGCTAATTTTTTGTATTTTTGGTAGAGACAGGGTTTCACCATAATGGCCAGGCTGGTTTTGAACTCCTGACCTCAGATGATTGGCCTGCTTCAGCTTCCCAAGGTGCTGGGATTACAGGTGTGAGCCACCACACCTGGCCTAAGAATTTCTTTATAAAGCATCAATTAACACAAAAAATAATGCAGCATGAACCAAAGTGAAGAAGAGGTGGGAATAAACTTTCTAGAGGTCGAGGAAGGACACGAGTAGAAAGAGAAATAATTTTGTACTTCCCTCTTTCCTCCCTACACATGAAGTGCCCTCAACCCTTGACCACTGAGTGGACATTGAATTGGATTCTCAATCATCTTGAAGCACAGATCTGGCTGCCTCCACCGACCCCCATATGAGTGCAGTGAGGCATCCATTCCTTCAGCAAATATTTATTGAACATCTACTATGTGCAAAGTATTCTGTTAGGCCCAGTGATAAAGAAAGATGAAATAGATGTCTTTGCCCTCAAGAACCTACGAAGTAAGAGATTAAGGAGGCAGTGATACAGACATCCACAGTACATGTACCTGAAGTTCAACACCAACATAGTGAGACCCTGTCTCAAAAAAAATTTTTTAAAAAGCCTGGTGCAGAGGCTCACACCTGTAATCCCAGCACTTTGGGAGGTTGAGGCAGGCAGACTACTTGAGTCCAAGAGTTCGAGACCAGCTTGGACAACATGGGGAAATCCTATCTCTACAAAGAGTACAAAAATTAACTGGGCATGGTGGCATGTGCCTGTAGTCTCAACTGCTGATGGGTTGGCTGGTGGGGGTGCTGAGGCAGGAGGATGGCTTGAGCCTAAGAAGCTGAGGTGTCAGTGAGCCGAGATTGCACCAATGCACTCCAGCCTGGGTGATAGAGTGAGACACTGTCTCTAAATAAATAAATAGAAAAAAAAATTCATGTCATTTGGGGGTGAACTTTCAAGGTAGATTTCAGTAGGTGAAGTTGGGGGAATGGGACATTCTAGGCAAAGGCTCAGAGTTTGATTATAGGGAAAGAAGGGACACAGGAGGGTGTCATAGGAGATCAGCCTGAAAAGGAAGATAGATATCTAAATATGGAAGACTTGTAATGCCAGCCTTAGATAAGGGAGGCTGTGAGACAAACATTCTCTCTCCTTAAATACTCTAGCCTTCTCAGCTAGTCAGTAGTCACAGCCAGCCAATATTTTAGGATCATCTGGTTCACTCATTCATGCATTTAATCAAAAATTTAGGCCAGGTGCAGTGGCTCATGCCTGTAATTCCAGCACTTTGGGAGGCTGAGGTGGGCGGATTACCTGAGGTCAGAAGTTCGAGACCAGCCTAGTCAACATGGTAAAACTCCATCTCTACTAAAAATACAAAAATTAACCAGGTGTGGTGGCAGGCACCTGTAATCCCAGCTACTCAAGAGGCTGAGGCAGGGAGAATTGCTTGAACCCGGGAGAGGGAGGTTGCAGTGAGCCAGGATCACACTATTGCTTTCCAGCCTGGGCGACAGAGCAACACTTCGTCTAAGAAAAAAAATTTAAACAAATATACAAACGTGTGTGTGTGTGTGTGTGTGTGTATGTATATATGTATGTACGTGTATATTTTTAGAGACCAAATTTTGCCATGTTGCCCAGGCTGGTCTTGAACTCCTGGGCCCAAGCGATCCTCCTGCCTTGGCCTCCCAAAGTGTTGGGGTTACAGGTGAATGAACCGAAGGTCAGAGGTGAAGAGCCACCATGCATAGCATTAAAGAAGAGTTAATGAGTGCCTTGTATGTGCCAGATCATTTGCTAGGTGCTAAGGATCCTGTGGTGAGTAAGATGACAAACAGTCCCAGTCCTCACGGGGCTTACGATTTAGTTTGGCTAAAATACCTTGTACCATAACTTCAAGTGTGATGAGTGTGACCAAAGGGTAGAGGAGGACCTATTAATTGGAGGAGGGGGGGTCAAGGAAGGCTTCCCCCTGGGGAGTTTCAGCAGAAGCATGGGTAGGAGTGAGCCAGGCCAAAGGAGGAGAGTGATGAAGGGTTATAGTCTGAGAAGAAAGCAACTGGGACGGCCCTGAGGCGAGATAACACATTTGAGGAGCTGAAAGAAATAGAAATTGGCAGGGCTTTAGGGAGGGGGGGCATTTGATGAGGCTTTAGTTGGGAGGACACCAAAGATAAAGGGCTTTAATTTCCTTGTATTACCCTTGTCCTCCACTAGATGCCCTTCCGAGTACATTCTTCTGCTCCCCCTATTGCAGCCTTCTTAGAAATGCAGCAGCAGTCTCACCCATCAGGAGCAAAAGAAAATCAAAGACCAAAAGGAGAAAGGCTCAGAGCTTTTGCGACTGTGTGGTCTGGCTATAAATTTAGACTGTTGCTTGAAAGAAGCGAAAAACCTCCCCTTCATAAACTTCCTTCTTCCATCCCCCCCTGGCAGCCGCTTTGTTCCTCCAGCCTTGTAAAATTTTCTCTGTATAAAACAGGAACATCAGCCAAACATGTGGACTTCCCCCACTTTCCATTCATTAGAAGAATGCATTATTTCAAAATCTCCTGAGAGCATTTAAATGCAAATTTGGTCCAGAAAGCAATTTGAGTCTCAGAGAACCCCTTTAGCCACAACCCAAAGCAGGTTTTTCTTTGATTTCTGTGTTTCTCAATAGGAATCTCAACCCCTTGCCTTCTCCCCCGCAACCCCCCCCAGGTCTTCTCTGATTCTCACAGCAGACTCTTCCCCTTTTTGCCCCTGTTCTTTCTTTACCTTTGGCATGCCTCAGCCACTCATCTTGAGGAACCTGCTCACAAAGTGGCGTGTGTAGCAGTCCCAGGAGGGAATGGAGGGACTTTTCTATACACTGTAATGAACCTGAGGAGGCAGATGTCTGTGTGGGGGGCGAGATGTCTATGTGGAGGTGTTTGCATGCGTGATTTTTGTCTGGGCCTTCTTAGCCCTGCTGGTATAAAATAATATGGGAAATGTAGATGACTCAGCACTGACACAGTCAAGATCCCCAGAGTTAGCATTTCTATATTCTCTGCTGTTTATGAAAAATGTGCTTGTGCCATCAATCAGCAACTCATCCTGCATTTCCCACTAAAAGCCTTTTACTGAAAAATAAATATACTTCAAACTTATTCCCCTTCTTTTTGTAAACTGAGCTAATTAGTAGCTGACACCAAAGTGAGAACTAGTTTTGTTTTGTTTTGCACAGAGGATTAAACTGGAAGGAAATGAGCATTTGTCTAAGGATCCTCCCTGTCCTCCTTCAGGCCCTTCCCTGCATGATCTCCATGCCTACAACTTGGGTAGGCCAGCAACACTTGATGGGAAAAGATATGATTAATGACTTGCTCACCTGATTTCTGATCAGGGTGTGATGTGGAAACAAGCAGCGTGCACCTATTATCGAGAAGCATCTTTTTTTTTCTTCTTACGAATGTGCTGAGCATTGACCAAAATATTTGGCACTACTCACAAGGTACAAAGACACCTTCCCTAGCCTGGGGTTAAGAAGCCTCGCCTTCAAACTCTTGAGAATGGGAACTGGAATGGAATCCCAAGTCCCAATTTTGGCTGCTCAGTGTTGCATGAATTTTTACTTGCTAATGTACCCTTATCGTGAGATTAGCCAATGTAACTTCTTACCCACAACCACCTCTCCAGATCTCCTGAAAAATCAAGTTAACAGGAGAGGATAATGGCTGAATGGGGGGTGGTGTGCAAAACGTGTCACCTACATTGACCAGAGTTTTTCATTCACTGCTTGTGGCTTCAGTGCATTCCATGAATATTGGGATTGAATGATACACAACTGAATGTTGGATCGTATGATATTGGGAGCTCTGTCCTCAAAATGGCCCCCAATAAATCCCTACCCATATTTTCCAGTTTCCTTTCTTTACTCTTTTTTCCCCCCCTGATGACAAAGAATTGGCTTCCCCTTTTCTTCCCTGACCTGCTATGCTCCAGAGTCCTTTCTTTGTTCCCTAAGAGTCCTGGTTCCGTCTCAGGTTCCCCACATTTCTCCCTTTTGATCTCTGTCTCTCTGTTCAGATGGCTGTCGCAGTTTAATAATCCTGGAGGGTCTATCCCCCACAGATCTATGTCCCCCCCCGTCTCTCCTCTTATTCACCCCATCGTGCATTCAGAATCCCGTTTTCGGGCCTCCCTGAGTTGTCATTTCTCAGGCTCTGGCTCCTTGGCCTGGTTTACTTCATAGTCCTGGATCTGCCCGGTCACTTCTCGTTCAGCTTCTGTTTCTGGAAAACCCTTTGTTCCCGGGATTCTTTGTGGGCTCAGTGTCCTCTGGCCCCACACTGCAGCCCTGTCTGGATCTTGCCCTTGTCCTCGTTCTGACCGCGTCTAGCCCTGGGATCTGAGGCATCGTGGTCTTTCGCCCTCTGCCTTCCCTTCAGTTTCTCCAGGTCTTTCTCCAGCAGCCGCACAGGCCCTGCTCGGTCTCCCTCCAGCCAGGGGGCTCCCTCCTTTGTCCCGCTCCCGGCGTAGGTCAGCGCTGACTGGGGCTCCCGCCCGCTCTGTGGAGCCGGCCCGGGTCTCCCAGCCGTTTGGCCGGCCCAGCCTTTCATCCTGACGCGCGGAGCCTCCCACCCAGCGGGACTCCCGCGTGGGCCGGCCTCTCGCGCCCCTCGGCTCGGGCCTCAGTCCGGGCCGGGCGGGGGTTGGCAGCCCCTGGGGGACCCGTGTGGGCAGCCCGGGCCCAGCCGGCCGCAGCCCGGGGCCGAGGACTCGCCGGGCCGCGGAGGCAGCGGGGAGAGGGGGCGGGAGCGGGCCGGGCCTGGCGCTCCTGACAGGAGGAGCCGCCGCCCGCCGTCGCCCGCCGCCGCGGCCGCGCCGGGGCGGGCTGAGGGAGGAGCGGAGCGGAGGGGTGGGGAGGCGGAAACGCAAGCCGGGATCGGCGGAGCGCGAGCGGACCGGGTGCGAACGGGCTGAGAAGCGGAGCGCGACTGCCGGGCCGGGCGAGGCGGGGGACAGCGGACGGTGGAGAGCGAGGGCGCCGTCGCCGCCACCAAGACGCACAAAGGGCCGAGGCTGGGGCCGCCGCCGCCGCCGCCTGAGCGCGCGGGCCTGGAACCGGCAGCCCCCGGGACTCGAGGAGAGCGCGGTGCTGGCGGCCATGGCCGGCTACGTGCCGGGTCAGCAGCCGGCCAACCGCAGCCAGGAGAAGGAGTTCGTGCAGGCGTACGAGGATGTCCTGGAGCGCTACAAAGGTAGGGCCGGGACTGGCCGCGCTGAGGCCCGCGGGCCGGCGCGGCGTGGCCTTCGGAGCCGGTCGGCTCGGCCGCTGCAGGTGGGGCGGCCGGGCGGGGTCGCACCCACCGCGCGGGGCTTGGCCCTGAGCTGCTGCTTCTCGGGGCCAGTTTATTTACAGAGTTGAGCTAAGCCTTCGGAACCCGCTCCCCGGGCAGTCGGCGCAGTCAGAGCGCCAGTTACGTGATTTGCCCTATTATCCGGCCCCAGCTGGAAGGAGGCGAGGCCAGGCGCTGGCCCGGAGACCGGCTGCCGTGGGGGAGTTGCTGGGGAGGAGGAGGAATTGGGCGCGGGAGAAGCCACCCATTCTGCTCTGGATGCGAGCTTCCTCCCGGAGGGGGCTCGGACCTCTGCGTGCCCGCGGAGAGTCCCTCCGTCGCCCCCTTTTGTCTCCCTGAGTCTCGGATGAGTCGCGTGGAAGCCGAGGTTGGGAAGCACCTTGGTGTTTTCGGGGGTGGGGTGGGCAGCGGTGTGGGTGAGTGTGCAGTTTTTGGTGGCGAGGCCTTCCCCGACCCCCCATCTCCCCGGGGGTCTGGGCCTGCTGGAGGCTGGGGTCTTTTTCTTCTCCTCCAACATAAAGATTTGCCTTGGAGCTCGGATTTCAGCCCTGAAGGCTCTCTTGCGAGACACTTCTGCAGGTTAATGGCTAATCTGCACCTTGGGTGTATGGAGAAAGTTTTGACAGACAGAGGGCCCGTGGACTGCATTTCCCTAACTGCTGTAGGTGCCCCCGAGTGGAAGCCAGGGATGCGTGGCCTTGGGAGGCCCTTGTCTTGATCTTTAACATCCGGTTCTGGGGTTTTGCTTTGGGTGGCAGTTGTGCTTTCCACAGACAGGGAGATTTTCCCAGAAACGACACAGGCAGCACTTTCTCCCATTTTATTTAGCTCCGGCCCTTGTGACTAGGCCCTTCGTTTCTTTTCATCTGAAGGAGAGGAAACTTTAGCCTCTGTGACTGAATCCAGCATGCTTGTTTACGACACCTACCCAGTGAAGGGAAACTAATGAAGAAGCTGTAAAACGCCCCCTCCCCCCTTTTTTTTTCTTGTGGCATTAGAACTCTGCTTGGGAATGCAGCAGGAAGCAAAATAGACATGAAATGCGAAAAAGAACCTACTAGGGTTTCTACTTGTTCCCTCTGCATCAGCTCCTGTAAACGGTCCAGCTTTTCCTGCCTGCAGCAAGTTTTCTGTCAACCCCCTGTGGTCTTTCTTTTAAGAAATGTGGTTCATTTCAGAGCGCAAAGAGGTTAGATTGTGCTGCTGAACTTACTGAAAAAATGCTGCTCAGTGAATGGTTCCATTAAGTTTCCTTTGCAGGCTTTTGAGCAGCACTGCTCTCTTCAGAGGGAGGAGATACATTGGGACCGTCTTGGGCTGTGACAGCTTCAAACCAGCAGAATTAAGGTCCAAAATAGGTGAAGAAATCTCAGTACTCACTGGATGGTAGTGCTGGTGACCTCCAGCCGAAAGGAAGTTGGACTCCTAGCAAATGAAGCTGGGAAAGAAGGGGGCAGTAGGGCTTGTTTCAGGAGAGACCTCTTTTGTTCAGTTTTTTTTTTAACTGTCTCACTCAGTTTGGCTTTCCTCTGAAGGACTTTGATCAGGTATATAGGAACTTAATCCTTCCCAGACACAGGTGTCTTTCTTGGAGGGGGAATGAGTCAAAAATGGATGCCCAAAGTAAATTAACTTGAGTTGTAAAAGGTAGTCTTGCAGTCTGCTCTTGAGATTGGTGCAGAACAATCCCCACCCCCACTGCCCCCCCCCCCCCCCCCCCGCACCATTCCCACTGGGAAGTTAGAGTGGCTTAGCATCCGGGCCTTTGTTACTTTGCTGTATGGAATTCCTGCATTTTCCAGACTTAGAAATCCCCTTACTACCTTAATAGGAGAATAGTTTGTCTAAGCAGAGGAGTGAGCTGGAACCTATAGAGTAACCAGGGGAAGTAGTTTGTGAGGATCATGCCAAGTGTTGGTTTTGGAAAGAGATGGGAAAATAGATATTGATGATGGGTGGTGTGTTGTAGATCCTTATTGGCTGGTCACCACCTTACTTGGATCTCTTTTGCTGCTATTAATTTATAGTCATCTCATTCTACAGACAAGCAGGGTTTTTTCTCCTCACTCCGTTTCCCAGGCTGGAGTTGCAGTGGTGAGGTCTTGGCTCACTGCAACCTCTGCCTCCCGGGTTCAAGTGATTCTCCTGCCTCAGCCTCCTGAGTAGCTGGGATCACAGGTGTGCGCCACCATGCCCTGCTAATTTTTGTATTTTTTTGTAGAGACGGAGTTTTACCATGTTGGTCAGGCTAGTCTCAAACTCTGAAAGTGCTGGGATTATAGGCGTGAGCCACCTGTGTAGGCCAGCCTGAAGCAGGATTTTATATGCAGAAGGAGAGCTCAAATTTTCAGCTGCATAAGCTGCCCCTAGGGCAAAGGTGAGAAGGAAAGTAATTCATTTGCAGTGTGAGGGAAGCAGAGCTGTGTGTAGTGCAGCTGTATTAGAAATGGTAGTCAAGTATGGGTTTTCCAGAACTGTGCTTGGCAACCATTTTTTTTTCTGTGTGGTGGCAGTGAGCATGGTCTTGGCAGGATTAGATGATTTAGCATGGAAATAAATGCTCTCCCTTATTTCCTAAATGTCCCAAAGGTTCTTTCAGATAGCTGGCTAGTAAACAGGAGGCATTAGATAATAACTGGATTCTAACATTTCAGAGTGGACAGCAACCAAGAGAACCAGGGTATATCCTTCATCCCCCAATTCTCTGACAGTTATTAAAATCTCTCTTGGAAATGACACTATGTTAGATGCCAGTGATGCCAGAATTCTGAATGAGATGTGGTTCCTGCCCTTGGTTATTCACATCTAGTAAGGGAAAGAAACATGGAAACAAGTAGTTATGATTCTGTGATAGGTGCTAGAACAGACATACTATGGAAGCAAGAGAAAGGCTGAACTCTGTTTGGGTTTACCTGGGAGATTTGACAAAGGAGGTGACACTTGAGAGGGCTTTTAAGGATGAATAGGATTTAGCTAGATAGAAGAGAGGGTGTAGTGGGGAGAAGACAGAGGAAGTTTACCTAGCACATGCAAAGGTATTGCAGGTGTGATAGTGAATGGAAGGGTTTTAAGGAATGAGAGTAGTTGGGTGCCACTAAAGGGCTGGAGTTTTGGTGGGAACACATGATATTGGAAATAATCCAGGGTCTAGCTTGTAAAGATTCTTTTTGGCTTTAAACCATGGGCAGTGAGGGAGTCATTGTAGATTTTAAAAGCGGAACAACAGCTGGGTGCAGTGGCTCATGCCTGTAATCCCAGCACTTTGGGAGGCTGAGGTGGGTGCATCACCTGAGACCAGCCTGGCCAACATGGCGAAACCCTGTCTCTACTAAAAATACAAAAATTGGCTGGGCGTGATGGCACACGCTTGTAATTCCAGTTACTCTGGAGGCTGAGGCGGGAGAATCACTTGAACTCAGGAGGTGGAGGTTGCAGTGAGCCAAGATGGCATCATTGCACTCCAGCCTGGGTGAGGAGAGCGAAACGCAGTCTCAAAAAAAAAAAAAAAAAAAAAAGCAGCAACAATTAGTATGCCAATTTTATTAATTCATAATAGGAGAACACCTGTCCAGTGATTGGAATATTTATATTGGTCTCTGTGGCACACCCTCTTCTAGTATCGAAGTGCTTATGAAGTTGAGTTACTAATCAGATGGTTACTTTGTAAATAAGGAAACAAAAGAGAAGTGAATCAGTTCAAGGAATATTTCATCCAGATGGTACTGGCCAGTCACAAGGTTTTCTTCTATGTGGGTTGAGGTCCTTATGAACACCAGAGGAAATTAAGGAATAGTCACGGAGGTAGGAGAACCAGGATTTTATTCCTCTCCTAGGATAGAGACCAACTCTACTGAAGAAACAGGTCACATATGAGCATTGTTTTAGGTTTTAAAGACGAGGGTTAAAAACCAGCACTTTGGCCGGGTGCAGTGGCTCACGCCTGTAATCCCAGCACTTTGGGAGGCCAAGGTGGGTGGATCACCTGAGGTCAGGAGTTCAAGACCAGCCTGGCCATCGTGGTGAAACCCCATCTTAAAAAAACAAAAAACAAAAAAACCAGCACATTTAGTTGATGGTGATTGCTTCAGACAAAATTAGACTCTGGTTTTCACAAAGCTTTGAGGACTACTTGCTGGACTGGACTAGGAATAAAAGAGAACATTCACATTTCAACATTCGTAACATCTATCTGGTACTTAGAAAATTCAGAATTCTCACTAGGTGTTGTGGGTTATGTGAAGCTAGTTAGGACCAATTTTCATTTATTCTAGTGCAGAAAATAACTTACAAAACTTATAGCACAAAGGGTTAGGAGTGAAGAGTCCGCGTATTACTTAACTGATATAGTAGAAAGCCTATGCTTTGGATTTCTTGAGTTTTGGGCTCCAGTCCTAGTTTTTGCCAGTTAGCTTCTACTGTGTGACCTTGTTAAAGGTTTCTCTGATCTTTTTGGTTTCTCACTGGTTAAAATAGGGATGATAATACTACCTTCTTGTAATTTATGAGAATATAAATGAGCTCTGGGCATATATTAGTCCTTTAATGTTTGTTTTATTTTATTTTTTTGAGATGGAGTCTTGCTCTTCGCCCAGGCTGGAGCGCAGTGGCACGATCTTGGCTCACTGCAACCTCCACCTTCTGGGTTCAAGCAATTCTCTTGCCTCAGCCTCCCAAGTAGCTAGGATTATGGGCACACACCACCATACCCAGCTGAATTTATTTTTTATTTTTTTAGTAGAGATGGGGTTTCACCATGTTGGCCAGGCTGGTCTCAAACTCCTGACATTGTGATCCGCCTGCCTCGGCCTCCGAAAGTGCTGGGATTACAGGTGTGAGCCTCCATGTCCGGGCTATTTGAAGGATTCTTTAATATTTAGAAAAACGTTGATGTATATCTTATTTAAGCTTTATAATATCCTGAAGGATAGTATTACACAGTTGAGTAAATTTAGGCATAAAGACTTAAAATTACTGTCTAAGAGCCAGGCTCCAGATTTCTGGGTGAGGTTTTACATTGTATCACAGAAGAAAGTTTTAAAATCACAGCAGATGACTTGGGTTAAGTGAGATAATTGTGAAAATGCTTTAATTGTTAGTATCATTATTGTTGTTGGTTTTAGTTTCTGAAGTATAGTCACACACTTTAAGTGACATACGTTTTCATATCTCTGAACTGTGGAGAATTTCTTTTCCCCTTATTATGGGAGAAGTTTTATGGTATATCAGTCACTTTGAAATTTTCATACAAAAATAATGTAGTACAAAATGATGAAATTTTGTTAACACAGTGATTGGAAAATATGGGCTAAGGATTTGGGATTGTTTACCTAAGTGACACTGAAGCAACCTCTTGGTTATATGTAGACTCAGTTTATTTGTCTTTTTAAATGAATATTGTTCTTTTTCTTCTTTCTTCTTCCTTTTTTTTTTGAGACAGGGTCTTGCTTTGTTGCCCATGCTAGAGTGCAGTGTGGTGAGATCAGGGTCCACTGCAGCCTCCACCTCCCAGGCTGAAGTGATCTTCCCACCTCCCAAGTAGCTTGGGACGGCAGGCACATGCCACCATACCTGGGTAATTTTAAAATATTTTGAAGAGACAAGGTCTCACTATGTTGCCCAGGCTGGTCTCAAACTTCTGGCCTCAAGTGGTCATTCCTCCTTGATCTCCCAAAGTGCTGAGATTACAGGCTTGAGCCACCGTGCCTGGCCTACATTCAGTTTTTAAGTTCCTTTTTAGAACAAAGTCCTAGAGTTGGAGTGGATAGCTTTTAGCCAGAACAGAAGAGTAATTGCTACTTCTGGACATGAATACTGTTAATTCAGAAAGTGAGTCAAGTCCGTCTGCTGGGAAATCACAAGTTTTGGCCACATTCATGCTGTTGAAATAATAAAATGTGTCCATGTGCTAACAGTGCCTATGGGAGCTACCGCCTTGTCTTGGGCTTGATGGCAAGTAACGTAATACAAACCAGGGAAATGCACCAGCCAAAGCCTGTTATCCTGGTATTTTTTCAGTGCCAATTCCAGGTTTAAGAGATCATGGTGGAAAGAATACTTCAGAGTGCACATCTGAGAGCAGAAACATCCCAAGATCAAAAGTCACAAATGATCAATTATAGATTGTAAGGAGTCTGTTGTGTTTTCTCAGTGTTCTTGAAAACACCCAGTCTTTCCTCCTTTTTCTAAGTAAGGTTACTCCTTTCAGCTTCTGATAATTATATATTGAGCCATGTTGTGACTAGGTTGCATGGCATGCTAAAGCTCCTGCTTTTACTCTCATGGTTTTGATTAGAGTTGAAGCTTCTTTTGTCTGGCTTCTACTGGTGGCATTTACTAATTTTCTGGCCTGGTAAATGCCTTGTGGTATCTAAGAATGTTTATTTCAGTTTTTTTGAGATGGGGTCACCCATGCTAGAGTGCAGTTGGTAACATTGTAGCTCACTGTAACCTTAAACTTTTGGGCTCAAGTGATCCTCCCATCTCAGCCTCCCGAGTAGCTAGGATTAAAGGTGCATGCCACCATGCCTGGCTAATTATTTTATATTTTAATAGAGATAGGGTCTTGCATTGTCCAGACTAGTCTTTAATTCTTGGCTTTAAGCCATCCTCTTGTCTTGGCCTCCCAAAACGCTGGGATTTCAGGTGTGTATTTTCTGAAAGTAACCAGTTTGTTACATCTAATGAATTTTTTTTTCTTCCAGAGCTTCTAAGCTCCTGAAGTCAATTAGAATGAATCTCTGATTCGTTGTCTCTAGCTTTCAGGGCCTTTGTTTGTTTGTTTGTTTGTTTGTTTGAGACGGAGTTTTGCTCTTGTTGCCCAGGCTGGAGTGCGATGGCACCATCTTGGCTCACCACAACCTCTGCCTCCCAGATTCAAGCGATCTCCTGCCTCGGCCTCCCAATTAGCTGGGATTACAGGTGTGCACCACCATGCCTAGCTAATTTTGTATTTTTAGTAGAGACGGGGTTTCTCCATGTTGGTCAGGCTGGTCTCAAACTTCCGACCTCAGGTGATCCGCCCACCTCAGCCTCCCAAAGTGCTGGGATTACAGTTGTGAGCCACTGCACCCAGCCTCAGGGCCTTTCATGATTTCGCTTACTCCTCATGCCCAATTGTACCAACTGTTACTTCCTAACACAGCTCTCTTCTCCATTTGGGCCAGTGTTAGCAACCCTTCCCCCGGGTCCTGTGCCTTTGTTTGCATTCTCTTTTTTTGGAATGCCCTCTCCCTTCCTGATTATTCAAAAAAAATTTTTTTTTTTTTTTTAAGATGAGTCTCGCTCTGTTGCTCAGGCTGTAGTGCAGTGGCACGATCTCGGCTCACTGCAACTTCTACCTCCCGGTTCAAGTGATTCTCCTGTCTCAGCCTCCCGAGTAGCTGGGATTACAGGCATATGCCCCCACGCCTGGCTAATTTTTGTATTTTTAGTAGAGACGGAGTTTCATCATATTGGTCATCAGGCTGGTGTTGAACTCCTGACCTCATGATCCACCCGCCTTGGCCTCCCAAAGTGCTGGAATTACAGGGGTAAGCCACTGCGCCCAGCATTTAAATCATGTTTCTCATTTGTCTTTTTTTTGAGACAGGGTTGCCCTGTTTCTCAGGCTGGATCACAATGGTGTGATCATGGCTCACTGCAACCTCAACTTCCTGGGTTTAAGTGATCCTTTCACCTCAGCCTCCTGAGTTGCTGGGACTACAGGTGTAAGCCACCGTGCCCGGCCTCAGGGCCTTTCATAATATGACTTCCTCCTCATACCCAACTGTACCAACTGTTACTGCCTAACACAGCTCTCTTTTCCATTTGGGCTAGTCTTAGCAACCCTTCCCCCTGGGTCCTGTGCTTTTGTTTACATTCTCTTTTTCCTGGAATGCCGTTTCCCTTCCTGATTATTCAAATCTTTTTTTTGTTTGTTTTTTTGAGATGAGTCTTGCTCTGTCACCCAGGCTGGAGTGCAGTGGGATCATCTCAGCTCACTCCTCCCGGGTTCAAGCAATTCTACTGCCTCAGCCTCCTGAGTAGCTGGAATTACAGGCACGTGCCACCACACCCGGCTAATTTTTGTATTTATTTATTTATTTATTTTTGAGATGGAGTCTTGTTCTGTTGCTCAAGTTGGAGTGCAGTGGCGTGATCTCAGCTCACTACAACTTCCACCTCCTAGTTCAAGTGATTCTCCTATCTCAGCCTCCCAAGTAGCTGGGATTACAGGCACGTGCCACCACGCCTGGCTAATTTTTGTATTTTTAGTAGAGATAGGGTTTCATCATATTGGTCAGGCTGGTATCGAACTCCTGACCTCATGATTTGCCCGCATTGACCTCCCAAAGTGCTGGGATTACAGAGGTGAGCCACCGTGCCCGGCATTCAAATCTTATTTCTTATTTCTCTATTTATTTCTTTTGAGACAGGGTTGCCCTGTTGCCCAGGCTGGAGTGCAATGGTGTGATCATGGTTCACTGCAGCCTCGACTTCCTGGGCTCAAGTGATCCTTTCACCTCAGCTTCCTGAGTTGCTGGGACTACAGGTGTATGCCACCATGCCTGGCTAATTTGAAATTTTTTTTTTTTTTTTTTGCAGAGATAAGATCTCACTGTATTGCCCAGGGTGGTCTCCAATTCCTGGGTTCAAGTGATTCTCCTGCCTCATCCTTTCAAAGTGCTAAGATTACAAGTGTGAACCACTGTGCTCAGCTTATCTCTTATTTATTAAAGCCAAACATGAAACCTGTATGCTTCATGTGGCTTTCTCTGATTACTCTAATATTAATCTTCCCTCTGTCATCCAGGCTAGAGTGCAATGGCTTGATCATAGCACACTATAGCCTCAAACGCCTGGACTTGTGATCCTCCTGTCTCAGCCTTCCAAATAGCTGGGACTACTATGTTTCTGTAACGAAGTTTTATGCTCTTTTAGTGTTGGGACTTTTTACACTTCTTATGTAAGTGGCTAACTGGCAGGGAATTCCTCTTGACAGAAGGGGTGAAGGGGTGATCATATCAGTGCATGTGTTTTTAGAGACATGGACTTCGAGTTATATTTTTACATAATTTTCTTTTCATATTATGAACACATATTAATGTGGAAAAGTATAAAAAATACAGGAAAGTGGCCAGGCATGGTAGCTCACGCCTGTAATCCTAGCACTTTGGGAGGCTGAGGTGGGCGGATCACAAGATCAGGAGTTCGAGACCAACCTGACCAACATGGTGAAACCCCGTCTCTACTAAAAATAGAAGAAGTAGCTGGGCGTAGTGGCGCATGCCTGTAGTCCCAGCTACTTAGGAGGCAGAGGCAGTAGAATCACTTGAACGTGGGAGGTGGAGGTTGCAGTGAGCTGAGATCGTGCCACTGTACTCCAGCCTGGGTGACAGAGCAAGATGCCATCTCTGAATAAATAAATAAATAAATAACAGGAAAATATACAGAGATTTAGATAATATGCTTTCCGTGGTTGTTGGGTGGGGGGTGTGGAGGGGCAGGGGATGGAGAGGCAAGCTGACCAGTAGGTAGATGCCTGGGAGAGAATGGAGTGAGGAAGGATGGCACCTTTTTTGCTTGCCTAGGATCTGATATCCTCCACTTGCTGTGACTACTTAAAATTGTGTTATAGTGTAAGTCTGCTTTCATTGGGCACAAGCTTTTATTTCTCTCTGTTCAAAATTGCTTTCTTCTGTATGACCATGTGTCAACAACCATCGGGAATGTTCCACTTATCAGGGATGATTTGAGTAGTCACCTAAGACAAATTAATTGGTCAATCAGCATCTTTCTTCTGGACAGGAGCTTTGCCAGATGTACTGTTAGATTCCCTCTTATCGTGGCAAATTTCTATAGTGATTTTCATTCAAAATGATAAACACAATTCCTTTGTGTTGATGAAAGGGCTTGCTTGAAGTGTCTTTCGGTGTTTATAGTTTTCAACCTGCAGGAGCATTGAGACATGTAGGAAGTGATTTTTTTTTCTGTGCTTTTCAATCAGTCAACAACCATGAATAAGCTCACTGTGTGCACTATATTCTGCTTGTACCTATAAGCAGATACTATGATGGGAAAGTGGTATTGGGGGAGATGGGTGAGCCACTTAGCAGCACTGAAATAATGATATTGAGATTAGAGGTAGGGAGAGGAGGGCCTGGAAGGCCAGTAGGAAGAACTTGAGTTTTATATGATAGGCAGGATTAATGAAGAGGTGATGTAAATGATGGATGACAGTGGAAATCTATTTTCTGGGAAGCTGCATTGTAATTGGGACATGAGGTTAGATTAAGGGATGACTTTTTTTTTTTTTGGGAATAGGGTCTTGCTCTGTTGCCCAGACTGGAGTATAGTGGGGTGATCATAGCTCATTGCAGCCTCAAACTCCTGGACTCAAATGATCCTCCTTCTTCAGCCTTCTTAGAAACTGGGACTACGCCCAGCTCTAGGGATGACTGTTAAAGAAGAGAGGGGTATATTTGAGAACATTTTGTGCAGGTACAGGGACTTAAGTTTAGATATTAACATTGCTAATTCTTTTCTAGAAGATTTGCCTTGAAAAAGAATTACCACTCATCCCAGGACTTTTCTAGAACAAAGTCCTCTTCTTTTTTTTTTTTTTTTTTTTTTTTTTTTTTTTTGCGAAAAAGTCTTGCTCTGTGGTCTAGGCTGGAGTGTAATGGTGCGATCTTGGCTTACTGCAGCCGCCTCCATCTCCCAGGTTCAAGTAATTATTGTGCCTCAGCCACCCGATTAGCTGGGATTACAGGCTTGTACCACCATGCCTGACTAATTTTTGTATTTTTAATGAACTCCTGGCCTCAAGTGATCTGCCTGCCTTGGCCTCCCAAAATGCTGGAATTACCTCTTACTTCTTGAATAAAAATCTTTTAAAGATTTTACTCTGGCCGAGTGTGGTGGCTCACGTCTGTAATCCCAGCACTTTGGGAGGCCAACGCGGGCGAATCACAAGGTCAGGAGTTCAAGACTAGCCTAGCCAATATGGTGAAACCCCTTCTCTACTAAAAAATACAAAAATTAGCTGGGTGTGGTGGTGCGCACCTATAGTTCCAGCTACTTGGGAGGCTGAGGCAGGAGAATTGCTTGAACCTGGGAGGCGGAAGTTGCAGTGAACCAAGATCAGGCCACTGCACTCCAACCTGGGCGACAGTGTGAGACTCCGCCTCTAAAAATAAAAATAAAAATAAGATTTTAAGTTTTTCTGAACTTCTTAGATAGGGCTGTGTTTCTTAGCCTTTACTTCTCATTTAAATTAGCAATGCTGAATCCCCCAGCCACCTATTCTACCCATTTTCTGGATAGGTTTAATTGTATGTTTCCAGGAATAAATACCTGACAAGAATTGTATAAGAAATACCCTTAAATCCCCTCTGAGAGCTGAGTATAGTAGCTCAGGCCTGTAATCCCAGCTACTCAGGAGGCTGGGACAGGAGGATCGCTTGAGCCTAGGAATTTGAGGCCAACCTGGGCAACATAGTGAGATCTCTATGTAAGAAAAAAGTCCCTTCTGCAGTCTTCAGAGATATCTGTCTGTCTATCTATCTATCTATCTATCTGTATTTTTGAGACAGGGTCTCACTTTGTCACCCAGACTAGAATGCAGTGATCTAGCATGATCACAGCTCACCGCACCCTCAACCTCCCAGGCTCAAGTGATTCCCCTAACCTGGTCCTTCAGGTAGCTGGGACTATAGGCATATACCACCACACCTGGCTAATTTTTGTATTTTTTGTAGAGATGTTGTTTTGCCATGTTGCCCATGGTCTTGAACTCCTGAGCTCAAATGATTTGCTTGCCTTGGCCTTCCAAAGTGCTAGGATTACAGGCATGAGCCACCATGTGCAGACCAGTTATATCTTGATTTGCTAATCTCCCAGGGTGTCAGCGGGCTTGTTTGGAGGATCCATTTATTCATTTAATTAATAAATATTTATTAATGTCTACTATGAACCAGGGAGTAGGTGATGTGCTGAGAAGACAAAGATATTGTCCTTGTATCTCTCTGATCTTATGATTTAATGGAGGAAAACTATTGGTAAACTGAACAGTTACTGTCTATTGTAGTGAGTGCCATTATATAGATAAATGCTGGTGCTGTGGTAGTGAAGAGGGGTACCCAGTATAGCCAGAGCATGAAAGTGAAACCTGAGCTGTTACCGAAAGGATGCTGAGCAAAAAGTTTGGGGAAAGAGCATTCTGGGCAGCATGAACAGAAGTAAGGGGATGAGCAAGCTTGAGAGGGAGGAGGAATATTGGGCATTAGTAAGGCTGGAGCATGTAAGTGAAGGAAGGAGAGATGAGATGAGGTAGGGAGAGTGGGCAGGACTGAAATGTTGACTGGCTTTGTATGTCATATTGTATAGAGCTTGGACTTTATCCTAAAGGCTTTTGGGAGCCATTGAAGAAATGTAGGCAAGGAAGACTATGATTAAATTTACATTTTAGGGAGTACTTTTCCTCTGGCAGCAGTGCCAAGGAAGGTGGGGGGCGGGGAGGAAAGACTAGTGGCAGACAAGTTAGGAGGCATTCACAGGAATTTGGGCAGGGAGTGAAACTAAGGTTGTGAAAGTAGTAATGTAACAAAGCAGGCAAATCAAGAAATATGAAGGGGTAACATCCATGTGTTTTGATGACTAATTGAATGTGGTGTATGAGGGGGAGAGGGAAGAACCTAGGATGACTTGCAGGTTTCTGGCTTGGGTATTTGTGTGGGTGAGTTGTGTCATGAACTAAAATAGAGAATATAAGAGGAATAAAGTTATTTTCAATGAAGTGGTGGCAGTGATGGTACAGGAGAAGATACTGAGTTTAATTTAGGTAACATTGCGGTCGAGCCTTCTGAGGGATGCTGGGTAGAGATGTCCAGGAGATAGTTGATTGTAATCAACATGGAACTTGGGAGAGTGATAGGTGAGAGGGTAAGAGAGTCATCAACTTATCAAACCACAGCCATAGGAGGGGGAGAAGGAGCTGGCTTTAGGAATGTATATATATTGAGACAAAAACTCTGGGGAACTCTAACGTGAGAGTGGTGTCAGAAGCAGAGAAAGAGATCTCCTGAAGGAAACTGTCTACAGAAAGAGAGTGGCCAGAAAGGTAGGAGAAACAGGAGAGAAGTGAATTTCAAGAAGGAGTGTGTTACACAGTGCAGATCATGCAGAGGTCAAATAAGACAAAGACTATAGATGTCCGATATAAAGATCACTGCTACTGGAACATTTTCAGTGGAGTTGTGGGAGGTGAATGGAAAGTACAGAAGAGGAGCCAGTGACTTTTGGAACTTGGACTTTGAAGGAAGAGAGGGAAGGAAGATAGATGTAGGGTGGGGGAGAGTTTTGTTTATTTATTGTAACATAGGAGACACCTGAGCATGTTTATTTTAAGCGCTGTTTGGAAAGAGCCAGTAGAGAAGGAAGATATAATAAAATTCAAAGAAGGTAAAGAAAAATTGATGGAGTGTGGGATCTAGAGTCAAAAGGTGTGTCTTTTAGTTGGTTGGTTAGAGGTGTAGGAAATTGAGGTAATTTCTCCTGATGTTCTTATTCTCTCTATGAAGTAGGAGGTGAAGTTATTTGCTGAGGGTCAGGAGGAAGGAGAGAAGGGGTGGGTGTGGGTGTTTGTGTGTGTGTGTGTGTGTGTGTGTGTTTTCCCTGTAGCCCTAGAAGCACTCAACAATCTAGGTGTAATAGATTCCAAGCCAGACAGGTAGATTGATCCAGGATCAGAATTTTCCAGCATAGTTTTGACAGAAAAATAAGGGGTCCTTATAGTTTGTCTAAAAATGTAGCATCAATTTGATTGTCAATTGTTTGTATTTCTCTGGCTGGCTTGTGTTTTGGCCCGTAGCGAGGTTGTCTACTCCTCTGGGAAGAAGGATATATATAACTTTTGCATTCCTGCCTATCAGTTAGCAAAGTGCTATGCAGAAATTAATTCTTATGTTTTTGTTGAGATAATTTGACTTTTGGACAGGACATCTGGACTCTTGACAGAGAGAGAGACTTTTCTCACTTGTGGTCTTTAATCCCCATCTCATTATCTGACATGGATAGTGGAGGATTCATTGGTTTGAGAATGAACTCTAGGGTTTGTTTTCTGCATTAATCCTAACAGTTAGCTTTAATATTCTCCCCAGGGTAGTTTAGCTTAGAAACATTTTTGAGCTTTGCTTTCCATGAAGATTACATAGTTAATATACCCAATTCTATTTGGATTAGGCTTGTGAAGACCTGGGTTTTTACACAACTGGACAGAGGAGCTGTTGTGGAAAATGTAGCCTTCTTCTTGTCAGGCAGGCAATGAAGGTTATAGATTTGTTCTTATGACTCAGAGCCCTACCTGCCTCACCTTAACAAGTTCAATATAATCACCACCTTTCAGATGTGACAGTGTCCTTCAGAGTTTATCTGACCTTTATATCTAAAAGGAGTATTAGTTACCCTTTGTCCTCTACTTGGCTTGTTTTTTTTTTTTTAATTTTATTCCAGTGTACAGGGTATTTCCTAATGTGTTAGGGCCAGCTCAGAATTGACATCGTTCTTCCGTATTGGCACATTCCACATCTTTGGTTGTTTATTGCCATGTTCCCTTCAGTGGGGTTGTTCTCTACTCCTTGTTTTGTAAAGTTGGACTCTATATCAGATAAACTTGCCATGAGTCACAATGGGGAGTGGAAGATATGTCTCCACTAATTTGGAGAATCTTTGATCTTGTTTCACTCCCTGGTTTGGCTTGTCCAGTACAATTTCTCTCTCAACCTGCAAGAGGGGTGTGTGTGTGTGTATGTGTCTGCACACTTGTGTGTCCCTTGCCGTGGCTTCATGTATTGCCATGAATGGTTGACTTTAGGGGATGCCCCTTTGTGTTTATAGACTCCCTCTACTATTGTTATCACCATCAGCAAAAATGTCTCTGTTAAGATCCTCTTTGAATGTAGTGTAGTATATAACGCTGAGAGTTCATAAACCCTCTGTCCTCTAGGGGTTTACAGTATGTGATACACATTACAAATGACAAAAGACAATAAAGAATGTGTAAGCAGTTGAACAATCATTTAGCTATCATTTTCACAGTAGAAGATATCCTAAAAGGACACGTAGTCAGTGAGGGAGAGGATTAACAGAGACAACATCATCTTCAGCTCCAGCTAAGATGGCAAAGAGCTGCCATTCGTGGCCCTTTGGTGCCAGGTAATTTATCTCTGATATCTTTTCCCGTCATGCAGGACCTTTCTGCCATATTATCTATACATCTGGGGCAGAATCCTAACAGGACCCTTGCTCTCCAGTGGTGACCTGTCACTGAAGTGAGAGGTCCAGTTTCCAGCAGGGAGAGTACCTGGAAGGCTTGGCTCTTCTGGTACAATTATTTCTGTAACTTGAGGAAATGTATTCCAGACCTACTGCAAACACTCGTGTGCTTGCAAACATCACAGACAGAGCAGCAGCCAAAGCGAACTGCAGCCTGAGCGTGGGTCAGTGTAGGATTGGAAAGAAGCTAACTGGCCTGGCCTGAGTCACCTCTAGAGGGGAAGAATGTAGGACCTGTCCCAGCCTTTGTTGGTTTCTGAAATGGAAAACAGGGACCAGTGTAGGTGGGGGTACTTTGAGGTCCTCATACCTTTCAGAGGACTGGTTCATTGTTTTCATTCTTGTTCTTATTGTTAATAAGTGTAATTACAGTATTCATGTAACACTGCCTTTATTAGGAAGAATGAGGAACAGCCAAGGACTGGAATTTTTCTTTACCTTCCCTGTGGGAGAGAAGAGATAGATGGAGCGTTAGGTTCCCATCTCTCAGGCCTCCTTTCTCTGATTATCCTGTGGGAAGTACCTGGAAAGCAGTGAGGCAGTGGAGAGAATGGTCCAGGTCTTGGC
Source organism: Ateles fusciceps (assembly GCA_036589455.1). Lineage (NCBI taxonomy): Eukaryota > Metazoa > Chordata > Mammalia > Primates > Atelidae > Ateles > Ateles fusciceps. Next base: position 10,634,744 of record JAZHEH010000733.1, read on the forward strand.
ATGAATATGTGGTTGTGAAGGGATAAGACACAGTATCTTGTGTAGCTGTGGCACAGGTGCTGTGTTAGTAAGGGGCTAATAAACACAGCAAATAGTATTTGTTGCTGTCATTAGTTGCTTCCCTTTGCTTTTGCCTGTATATGTTGTCTGATAGAGCCGAAACTCCAGCATCCTTTTTTCTCCTGTTTTTGATTCTTTTCTGACTTGAAAAGATGTATAATATATTCAATAAATAGGCTTGTGATGATATGGAAAGTTAAATAAATAAAAGTTCTAGAGATTGGAAAACGTAAGTGGTGATTTCATTATGGTCTTTAAATATAACAAGTGTTATAATTGTAATTTTTGTAATTCCTTAAGCCAAAACTGCCTTATAACATGTCTTAGTTTGTTGTTGTTACTTTTCGTGTGTTTGTCTGAGCTTCCCAGCTGTATTGTGATCTCTTTGAAGGTCTAGATTGTGTCAGATGAGATGCATATGATACACTTCATGAATCGAGCCACTTTGCAAATGATGCTGGTTGTTGTATTTATTAGTGTTTTCAGCAATTTCCAGCACCTTTCACAATGTTTTTTTCCATGTGGTTGTCCCACAGATGTTGCATACTTGATATGTCCAAAAGGGGCATTGTTGTCCCCCTCCCTGCTCCTGGACCTGCCTCTTCTCCTATGTTCCTAATTTTAGTGAATGCTTTTCCCATCCATCCAGTGGCCCAAGCCAGAAACCTGGGCTTCATGCGTGTATCCTCCCTTTCCCTCATCCTGCCCGGGCAGCCAGTCTTTCACCAAGTCCTGTTAATTCCATCTCCTATATCTCTCTACATCTGTCATCTCTCCATTCTGCTCTACTGCTAATACATGAGTCCAAGGTCTTATTTTCTCTTACTTGGACTGCTGTGATTGATTTCAACTGGTCTGACTTCATTCTTTCTTCTCCATCAATGTTTTACATTCTTACCAGAAAAAACCTTCAGAAGTACAGAACAAATCTTATCTGTTCCCTGCTTAAGACTCCTCAGTGATTCCTGTTGCCTATACTATAAAGTTCAAGCATACAACAAAAAGTCTGTGGTGGTCTAATCCCTGCCTACTACTGTTAATTTCCTTGCATTTTTCTCTTTATCAGGACGAAGCTGTGCTTAGCTTCCTTAGCGTGTCAGGCTAGAGAACATCTTTGTGGTTTTCTTTGCTCATGCTTTTCCTTCTGCTTAGAATTTCTCTTTTTACCTATTAGCCTCACCTGCCAGCATATTCCAGTTTATCTTTGTTAAGCACAGTTCAGACAATGTTACTATTGGGAAGCATTTCCTGACCTTCTCTTCTCATATAGTTAATCCTCTTTTCTCCCTGCTACCTCTGTAGGTTGTATATTTTTCTGATATGCATATCACAGAGAATGGTGGTTTGGTTGTGTATACGGTTATTTCCTCTTTATACTTTAAGCTCTGTTCCCGGCTATAGGACATTGCCTGGCATGTGTAGGTGCTGGAGAAATGTTTGATGAATAAATGCTGTGCACACAGATTTGTTATACATGTTTACTGCATGAAATCGTGTCTAAAGAAAATACAGTATTAGGAAATTACAGGAGAAATTCCAGCGAGCCTAAGGGTAGTAACTTTAGATTGTTAAGATGGTGTGCCATTTTTGTTCTTGAAGAATTTCAAGAAGAATATAGAACACTCTCATGGATGGCTTAATTCTTCATTTGCTAAAACCAGGAAACTGAACCAGATGTTCTTCTGGGGTCTCTTTTAGATCTCTGACTCTTTAATCTGAATATATGGCTAGCTTTTCACCTATCTAGGATACAGTATAAGATACTGAATGCTTTATGTATACTAAATATATAATTTATCCTTCTCAGAGTTTAAGAACAAAGTGTTGCTATCAGATGGAGAATTGTAATGTGCAGAATATAATAAAGCCCTTTTTTTTTTTTTGAGACGGAGTTTCACTCTTGTTGCCCAGGCCGGAGTGCAGTGGCGCCATCTTGGCTCAACAACTTTTGTCTCCTGGGTTCAAGTAATTCTCCTGCCTCAGCCTCCTAAGTAGCTGGGATTACAGGCATGCACTGCCATGCCTGGCTAATTTTGTATTTTTAGTAGAGACGGTGTTTCTCCCTGTTGGTCAGGCAGGCTGGTCTCAAACTTCCGACCTCAGGTGATCTACCCACCTTGGCCTCCCAAAGTGCTGGGATTACAGGCATGAGCCACCATGCCTGGCCAATAAGGCCCCTTTATACCATTTTCTAATTTCCATTTCATAGAATTTTAAAACTGCATAAGCCTTTAACCTCCATTTCTCAAATTCGCTTTCCCCTTTGGAATGTTATAATTGTATTTCACCTGACTCCTGAAACTCCCTGTTATCACGTAACATATTTTATTTATTTTGCTTGTTGTCTGAGTCTTCCTACTACAATGCACACTTCTTTTTTTTTTTTTTTTTTTTTTTTTTTGGAGACGGGGTTTCACCATGGTCTCGATCTCTTGACCTTGTGATCTGCCCGCCTTGGCCTCCCAAAGTGCTGGGATTACAGGTGTGAGCTACTGCGCCTGGCCGTGCAATGCACACTTCTTAAAGAAAATTTAAAAAAAATTTTTTTTTTGTGGATACATAATAGGTGTATGTATTTATGAGGTACATGAGATGTTTTGATACAGGCATGCAATGTGAAATAAGCACATCATGGAGAATGGGGTATCTATCCCCTCAAGCATTTATCCTTTGTGTTGCAAACAGTCTAATTACACTCTAAGTTATTTTAAAATGTACAATAAAGTTATTATTGACTATAGTCACCCTTTTGTGCTATCAAATAGTAGGTCTTATTTTTTAAAAATGTGGAACACATCGTGAATTTGTGTGTTATTCTTGTGCAGGGGCCACGCTAATCTCTTTATTGTTCCAATTTTAGTATATTTGCTGCTGAAGTGAGCACTAGAATGCAAACTTCTTCAGAGCAGAGGTTTTTATTTGTGTATTAACTCATTCCCCCTACCATCTGGAAGAGTGTCTGGTATAAAGTAGCTGCTCCAATAAATATTGAATGAATGAATTGGAAATGTTAAGTTAGTTCGCTGTTGTTCCCCATAAGGAAAATAGGCATGGAAAGGAACAATAACTTGCTCAAGCTAAAGCCATATCTCCTTACCAGGTAAGTGGGTTTTAAAAAAATTAAATAAAACCATGCTTAATCACAGTTCCTTTATATGATTTGGTACTAATGTGTATTATAGACTTATCTGTGATCTCTGTGAAAAGGGGTGGGGAAGCAAAAGGGAAGAAGCTAATACATATTGAGCCCTTACTATATGCCGGGTATTTTGTCTTATTTGTTTTATTTATCTATTTATTTTTTGAGACAGAGTCTTGCTCTGTCACTCAGGCTGGAGTGCAGTGGCACGATCTTGGCTCGCTGCAACCTCTGCCTCCTGGGTTTAAGCGATTCTTATGCCTCAGCCTCCCAAATAGCTGGGACTACAGGTGTGCGCCACTACTCCCAGCTAACTCTGTAGTTTTAATAGAGACAGGGTTTCGCCATTGCGGCCAGGCTAATCTCGAACTCCTGACTTCAGGTCGTCCACCTGTGTCAGCCTCCCAAAGTGCTGGGATTATAGGCGTGAGCCACTGTGCCCGGCCAGTCTTATTTAATCATCATAAATGACATCCTATGATAGTCCAGTAACCTTACTAGATTTTACAAATGAGGGGAACTGAGGCTTGAGGAACCTAAATCACACAGTTTCAGTAAGTAACTGAACTGGGTTTCGACACAGCCGATTAACTTCATTTGACCCTCTTTTACCTTAAGGCACTCAAAAGTTTTGGATTTTTTGGTCTGGGTTGCTTTAAGATTCCTGGGTCAGACTACTCTTTAAAATGGTCTGATTGCAACTGTTCCAGTAGAGTTACAGAAATCATTTACCTTAAGACAACCCATGGAGCAGGAGGGTTGTGTCTGTAGGGCTCTTGAGTAAAAAAATAATCCTGTGTTGCACATATTCCCACTCAGTTATATATAATTCAAATTTCAGACTTTCTTTTTTTTTTTTTTTTTTGAGTGGTGCGATCTTGGCTCACTGCAACCTCCATCTCCTGGGTTCAAGTGATTCTTCTGCCTCAGGCTCCCAAGTAGCTGGGATTACAGGCGACCGCCACCAAGCCCAGCTAATCAGACTTTCTTTTTAACTAGGGATCCAGAACAACTATAGGAAGGTGAGTATGTAACATACTTGGGCAGTGCAGTCACTTATGTGTTTGGTAGTACTCTTTTTTTTTTTTTTTTTTTTTTTTTTTTTTTTTTTTGAGATGGAGTCTCGCTCTATCACCCAGGCTGGAGTGCAGTGGTGATCTCGGCTCACTGCAACCCCTGCCTCCCGGGTTCAAGCAGTTCTCTGCCTCAGCCTCCTGAGTAGCTGGGATTACAGGCGCCCACCACCACGCCCGGCTAATTCTTTGTATTTTTAGTAGAGATGGGGTTTCACCATCTTGGCCAGGCTGGTCTGGAACTCCTGACCTCATGATCCACCCACCTTGGCCTCCCAAAGTGTTGGGATTACAGGCGTGAGCCACCTTGCCCAGGCGGTAGTACTCTTAAGCACTAAGAGCACAAACAAAAAGCCTGTCTAAAATGTGGGGGCAGGTAAAGGAGGACAGGACTAAACCCAGTTGAAATGAGTGGTTTTAGTAGTAAGTGGGTAGATCATAGTTACCTGTGTTGCTCAGAGACCTAAGCTGAGAGTGGGGGGTGGGGAGAGGGCACACTCATTATCTTTGGAGAAATGATGGGAGTAAATAATCCTTAGTTTCCAGTTTATTCCAGAAGCATTTTTGCCATTCAGAGGCACAATAGTGATGTGGATTTTGAATTGGACCTTGTTACCGCATATCATCCAAGGTTAACATAGTTTCCTTCGTTTTCCCTTAGATACCACAGCCATTCATTTTGAACGCCTTGCTAGCTTCCTGTTAGGTAGCTTTGTGTAGCCTGCTTTAGAAAGGAGGGTGGGGTCTCAGCTAAGGGGGCCAAGGAGGGGAGAGGAGAGAATAGTGAAAGTGGCAGAGAAACAAAGGACTAATTAGGAGGTTCCGCAGTCTTTTGGGAGTAGGTGTTTTTCATTAGCTGATCACTGAGATCAAGGATGGAGATGGTGATACAGAAGGAGGGGGAGTTGTAGTAATCAGAAACAGAATAGAATAACTTTGCATTCAGTGGTGGTCCAAGGACCAGCAGCATCTGCAGCACCTGAGAGCTTGTTAGATTTTGAGACAGAGTCTCACTCTGTCGCCCAGGCTGGAGTGCAGTGGTGCGATTGTGGCTCACTGCAACCTCTGCCTCCCGTGTTCAAGCGATTCTAGTGCCTCAGCCTCCTGAGTAGCTGGGAACTACAGGTGCATGCCACCACAGCTGGCTAATTTTTGTGTTTTAGTAGAGATGGGGTTTTACCGTGTTGACCGGACTGGTATTGAATTCCTGACCTCAGATGATCCACCCGCCTCGGCATCCCAAAGTGTTGGGATTACAGAGGTGAGCCACTGTGCCTTGCCTGAATCAGTTTTAATTTTATCAAGATTCCCAGGTGATCTTTAATTTTTTCTTGAGTCTTTTCAGAGTCTTACTCTGTTGTCCAGGTTGGAGTGCAGTGGTACGATGACAGCTCACTGCGGTCTTGATCTCCTTGGGCTCATGTGATCCTCCCACCTCAGCCTCCCAAATAGCTGGGACTACAGGCTCGTGCCACCATGCCTGGCTAATTCTTGTTTTGTTTTGTTTTTTCCCCAAGACAGAGTCTTGCTCTGTCGCCCACGTCTGGAGTGCAGTGGCGAAATCTTGGCTCACTGCAACCTCTGCCTTCCAGGGTTCAAGCAATTCTCCTGCCTCAGCCTCTGGAGTAGCTGGGATTACAGGCGCATGCCACCACACCTGGCTAATTTTTATTTTTAGTAGAGACAGGGTTTCACCATGTTGGCCAGGCTGGTCTCGAACTGGCTGGTCTCGAACTCCTGACCTCCTGATCCGCCCACTTTGGCCTCCAAAAGTGCTGGGATTACAGGCGTGAGCCACTGTGCCCGGCCAATTCTTGTATTTGTTTTTGTAGAGACGGGGCTTGCCCTGTTGCCCAGGCTGGTCTCAAGCTCCTGAGCTCAAGTGATCTGCCCACCTTGACCTCCCTAAGTGCTAGGATTACAGGCATGAACCACCATGCCAGGCCCCCAGGTGATTCTTTAATTTGATTCTCTGCCCGTTAAAGTTTGAGAGCACCAAGTTTGTGATTAGGTGATTAGTGCAGGGGGCTTTGGAGTTGGACAGACCTGGGATTGAAACCTGGTTTGGCCATTTACTACCTTTGTGATTTTAGATAAATTATTTGAACTCTCTGTGACAGTTTCTCATCTGTATAATAAGGGAACTCCCTATTTCATAGGGTTGTTGTGGAGAGTAAATGACATGGTGCATTTTGCAACTGAAAGTATTTTAGATTTAATGAAATTTAGTAATGTCTGTAACATATTAAGCACTGAGCCTAGCACAGCCTAGCATACTCAATAAGTGTTATTACTAATAATTAAATTAGGCAAATTTGCAGAAATAAAGAGGCTTTCTCCTCTTCCTCTTTTTCTCTTTCATTATCTCTCAATAAGTACATTTGTCTGCAGTTTTATAAAACTGTAGTGTGTGTATACTCTTTGGTGTTTTGTCTAGCATTATTTAATGATAGTTATAGTAGCAGCATTTAACACATCTTGTACTTAATAATGTGCCAGGCATTATTGTTATGTACTTTATGCATATATTATTTCATTCAGTGCTTAGAGCAACCAACCATGTGAAATAAATATTATCTCCATTTTCAGATGAAGAAACAGAACAAATAGGTTAAGTGACTGGCCCAAGATCACATAGCCAGTCAACGGCAGAATCAAGATTTGAACTGGGGCACTCTGATTCCAGCATCTGTGCTCTATTTTTCATGTATTGCTATTGCCCTCAAACTTATGTGGTGTAATGGAAATCAGGCAACTTTGATTGGATACTTGATTCTGCCACTAATTTATCTGTGACCTTGGTCAAGTCACTTATCGTCTTTGGGCCCATTTCCTTATTATAAAATGGAGGGATTATCAAACTTGAAGAAAAGCAATTAAACAAAAAAATACAAAAAATGAAAAAACCCACAAAAATGGAGGGATTAGATGAGATTTGTAAAGTTTCTTCAGTGATTCATTCAACACATGATTTCAATCAAAGGTTGGAAGAAAATTATACCTAGGGAATTGGTTCAAAAGTACTTGTTTAAGCAGGTTGGTGGGTGTCATTAAGAGCAAGGGGTTTGAATTTTGGCTCAACCCCTTCCAGGCTATATGACCTTGGGCAACTTAACCTTTCTAAACATTGATTTCCTCATTAGTAATGGGGAGAATAGTTCATACCTTGCAGGGATATTGTGAGATTTGAATAAGATAATGTGAATTAGCACCTAGCATGTGTGAAACACACAGTGGATACTCAGTATCCATGAGTTCTCTTTTCTTCCTTCCATTCATTCAGGGGATGATTAGGGAAGCAGATACACCAGATTCAAAAGGATTTAGACCCTCGCTGGATCCTTCTGTCCTTTTCCGTAATGGCATTCTTACCTTTGGGAGATGAGAATTAGTAGGGAAGGAAGTGTGCATATAGCCAGGTCCTGTCTGGTTTTAAATAATCCATGTTTTGATTTTAGATTAAAATGTCTTTTTATAATATACAGTTTAGGCCGGGCATGGTGGCTCATGCCTGTAGTCCCAGCACTTTGGGAGGCCTAGGTGGGCAGATCACCTGAGGTCAGGAGTTCAAGACCAGCCTGGCCAACATAGCAAAACCCCATCTCTACCAAATATACAAAAATTAGCCGAGTGTGGTGCATGCCTATAATCCCAGCTACTTGGGAGGCTGAAGCAGGAGACTTGCTTGAACCCGGGAGGTGGAGGTTGTGGTGAGCTGAGATCGTGCCAGTTCGCTCCAGCCTAGACGTCAGAGCAAGACTGTCTGAAAAAGAAAACAAAGCTCTTCTTGTCCTGCTAATTCTGCATTTTTTTTTTTTTTTGACAGCATTTAGGAAGGAGCTGAGGTGGACCTGGTGTGTAGCTTTGGTGGGAGATGCCTTCATTTTCTGGGCTGAATGATTTAATAATAATATAATAGCAGCTTTCATTAATTTTTACTGTGTGCCAGGAATGTGTTAAGCACTTTATATACATGAACCCACTTAATTCTCATAATAACCCTATGAAGTAGATTATCTCATTTTACAGAGGAGAAAAGTGGGGCTCAGCCAGTGAAATAACTTGCTCAAGTTCTCACCTAGTGAAGGGTAGAGTGGCCATTCATATCTAGCTCTGTTGGACTTCAGAACTCCAGCTCTTAATATATACTTTTCCTTCACTTCCTTGAACTGTCTGGCCTGAGTCTCCCTTTCTCTAAAAACTCCTAGTTCTGGAATGGTGCCAACTTAAGGGGTCAGGGAAAAATGACCTTTACTTGTGTTCATTTGAGCTCTTATTGTTTTGAGTGGGACAGAGAATATGAAGTCAGTTGACCTTTCTTACCTGCTGGTTGCAATCCTGCCATGAGGCCCTAGTCAGATGTGAGACATTGAAAGTTATTTAAAAAAAATAAAGTCCTGGTGCTTAAGAGGAAAAACACAGGCCTGCTATGTTTATGTAACTCTCTTTTGTATTATTACAAAATTAAACATGTTTACTGTAATATATTTAAGCAGAAATTACAAATAAAAAAGTAAAAATTCTCTTTTCTAGTCTTTATTTTCTCCACCTAGGCCAACTGGTCCGGGTAACCACTGTTCAAACTTTGGTTTGTGTCCTTCCAGGTTTTTTCTTTGCCAGGCTTACTTTGGAACTGCACCTTTACACCTTTACTCAGTCCCCTGAGTAGCTGAGACTAAAGGACTGCACCACTGCACTGGGCTGGCTTACTTTTGAGTCTCCATTTGATACCTAAGATTTCTGCCATTGCATCCTTTTCTGTAAAGTCTTTCCCTCGCCTCCTGGTAAAATTTTGTTTATCTTTGGAGCTCAGTTAAAGTCCTCTCTTTTCCATTAATCCTTCGCAAACCATACTAACCCATGATAACTCATTCTGCCTCAGAATTCATAGCATTAATTTCTACCACTCATTTGCCAGTTGACCATGAAATGCTGTATATCATCACTTGTATTTTATTATTTGTTATTTAACTTCTCACACATTTGGCCAGTTAGATTGTACTGCTTGGGCTCATGGGTTATGATTTATTCTTCTTTCTATTCCCAGTTTTGCCTAACACCGTGTCCTACATTTAGCAAGTAGTCAGTAAATGTTGATGTGATTGGATTTTGTTAGTACTTCGCACCCTTCTAAAGATCAGGTGCTCAGAGCCGGAAGCCTGAGGGAACACTTACCTGGCTGACATCATCTTGGCTGCCTGTCAAGATGGGGTGTGTGCCTGAGAGGACCGTCTGCAAATGAAATACTTGTGCAACAGGTTATGTTTTCTCCTTTAGTGGGTGGGATTCAGGACTTCGTGTTGGGAAAAAGATAGTAAGTGTAGGAGGAGGGCTGAAAAGGGGATGGATGAGAGGATGGTACCTTGTGAGAAGTGGGTATATGGCTTTATTAAAAACATAAATATAAAGGGCCAGCATATTGCAGAGAGAAGTTTCTTGGAACCAGTAGGCTAATTAGACAAACCGGCTTCTCTGGTGCAAACCAGTTATTAATTGCCATTTATTTTCTTTGCTATAAAACTATACCATCCATCTACTTACTTTCTCATTAGAGTGAATCTGGAGAAAAGGCTTAGGTTAGATTTAGGAAATGCAGGAGAAAAATGCAGGACAGTTAGAGTAGGGCAAGGGATGGAGTAGTCCTTTCTCTCATTTGTCTTACCAGCCCTAGACCTTAGGGGTGGCCAGGACCTCCCTGCATTTGCCAGTAGAGGTTGCTATTGAAGTGGTATAAAACCTCTTGTTTCTACCCCTGCTACCTCCTTTGCCCCATCTTATTTTTCTCTTTCACTGACACCCTCCTACCACACACACATTATTGGTTAGTTATCATTCCCATCTCTGAGGCTCAGATATGCAGTGGACCACCCTGCATTTAGCTGTCCCGACTTTGACTGTAACTTGTCTATCTTTCTATCCCACTCCTCCCCTCCCCGAAATGATTTGAAAGGGAGAGGAAAGGAAATGGAGTTTGATGGTTTAACTCTTCTGTGACTGTGGCTTAGAGGGGGCAGAATGTTTTGATTGCTTGATTTCGGGGTCTTGAGGTCTCCTAATACAAGGATCTATTCTTTTTGTTAATAGAAAGGTCCCACTCCATTCTTCTTCTCTTTTTTTTTTCTCTGAGTAATGTGGAATCACAGAAAGTCTTATGTTGAAGTGTTGGCACCTGCCCCTGAAGCGGAGAAGATCCCTTTCAGACATGATTTTTCCCCCCCCATGAACGGATATCTCATTATCAGAAGATGAAGATTAATAGTCCTTTAAACAGAGTATAAATATAGCCAACACCCATACCTTCTAATGATCGGGCTTTGGCTTTAAAAACATTAGGCTAGATGCCTCCCTATGTTTTGTGGGATGATTTAGCTGTAACTAGCCTGGAGGCAGTAACAATACTAAATAACTTTTTGTAGTCATTTGAAGTCACATTAAACATTGAGATGGTACTGAGACTGTCTTGGTGGGAAGTTTTGGCCTATGGGAATGACGTGGGTTTTGGTTTCTACTCCTTTCTCTGTTTCCATATAATAATACCTCCTACATGTCCCATTCTCTGGCTCTGGGAAGTACTGACAGTGAGGAAAATTAGTACACTCATCCCATTGTTCAGATCAAGTTTCCTGGGTGCGGTTTTGCAGAACTTCCTACAAGAGCTGACTCAAGAGTTTTCTTTTATTGTGGAGCTGTTCCTGCTCTTACATGTCATACTAATTTATATCCTTGAAATTTTGGGCAGCATCATTTGGATGTGTTAAGTTGGGAATGAAGAAAGTGAAAATATTTTCAGAGGTTCCTTGAGAGAAAGGTTCCTTTTGCTGGGTAAACCAACATTCCCTAAATGCTGTGGCTAAGAAGTGAAGAATTTTAAGCCTACCTTCTTTTTTTTTTTTTTTTTTTTTTTAAAAAGACAGAGTCTTGCTGTTTCACCCAGGCTGGGTTGCAGTGACATTATCATAGCTCACTGGAACCTTGAACTCCTGGGCTCAAGTGATCCTCCTGCCTCCACCTCCTGCATAAGCTAGGAATATAGGCACATGCCATAATGCCCCACTCAGTTTTATTATTTTTTATTTTTGGTAGAGACAGGGTCTCACTATGTTGCCAAGGCTGGTCTTGCACTCCTAGCCTCAAGCTGTCCTCCCACTGCAGCCTCCCAAAATGTTGGATTATAAGTGTGAGACACCTTGTCCAGCTCCTATTTTTGCTTTTTGACGTCAGATCCTTCCAAATAACAGTTATTTGCCTTTTTTTCCCCTACATATAGACTGTGAGCACCTTGAGAGCTACGAAAGCATCGCACTTATTTTTGTATCTCTGATGTTTAGGACAGTGTCCAGCTCAAAGTGTTTATAAATATATGTTGCGTTGAATAGTAGAGGGAAGCTTTAAATACATTTACTGTAGACAGGTACATACTTAGCATATTGAATTGGGAGACATTATTAGAAAGTGGAGATGAATAAAGAAAGGAATTTTCATGAATATGATATAGGGAAATTTTGTTTCCTAAGGATTTAAAATTTTTATGTATTTATTTTTTTTTAGAGATGGGGTCTTGCAGTGTTGCCTAGGCTGGTCTCGAACTGCTGCCTTCAAGTGATTCTCCTGCCTCAGCCTCCTGAGTAGCTGGAATTGCAGGCATGAGCCACTGCACCTAGCTTGCTTAACAATTTTTGGAGTAACAGTTGTTTTGCGGTTCCTTTACATGGAGAACATTTAGATGTGTTCCATCTGACTACCTTGGACAAGGCACTGCAACCTTCTTCATAGCAGGGACTAAAAATACCTGCCCATTCCCCTCAAATGGAGGGATATCCCTTAGTAAAGGAAGAGGCTCAGAATTAGATTAGGGGTGGAAAAGGAAGCATTGAGTCCCTCCTATCCCTGCATTGCAGAAATGTGAAGCTGTTATGATAATTGCTGTTGGCAACCAAGAAAAGTCTCAGCCTCTGGTTTGTACCTACACTCAGTCACAACCTCAGACTGGGTGGATGCAGACTTTAAATATTGGGGTCACCTGTAGCTGTTAACACATGTCCCTGTGGTTTCTCTGGGTATTGTGCAAGCATTACTTTTTGGCTCTTTTCCCTGTGTCCATTAGTAAAAAGTAGGAAGTTTGAGGAGCTGTGCTTTTGGTTGGCATTAGGCGTTGGAGTGCCTTTATTTCCCACATTTAACTAGTAAATATCCAAGACTCCAAAACAAGATGGCCCTGCTTGGAAATTCTTACCTAGGGAATGACTGAAGCCTGAGAGGAACTGCACAACCCTCTGCATTGAAAACTGAATAGTCATTTCCCTGAGCATGGCTTGGATCCCGATCAGCTGATTTCCTGTCTCTACAAGGATATGATTCCTTCCCCTTCCTTCTGGAAGAAATGGATATTTTTTTTCATTTCCTGTTTGATAGTGTATTTTCTGTGTACCAGGAGACACTTGATGACTATAAATCATTTGTTGTGTTGGGGGATCGGAAGGAAGGAGGCTTTTTTTTTCAACAAAATGGCTTTCATTTGAGAAATTCAAAGCACATACATGAACCGAAGCTTCTTTGTTCCCATGGGAGAGACACAGGATCTAAGAAGATTGTTTTGAATCCCTTTCCTGGGCTGTGCCTAATTGACCTGTACTGGTAGAGCCCCTTCTCTCTCTTAGTTAGAAAAGCTCAGTCCCTTATGGGGATCCACATGCTGTGGATTCCACTCATGCCACATCCCCTACTCAGCCTTTTTGTGCCTAAATCCACTGGAGAACAACTATTAGTCCCTAGGGGAAGTGACATCACCCTTGGAATGGAACCTGGCTGGATGCTCCCTTGATCCCTGACTTAGTGACAGACTGGGACAGAAATCTGGCTGTCCAGATTTCCTGTCCTCTGTCCTCACCAGCAGACTCTGCTGCTTCCACTCTGGAGCCAGGGGTATGGGGTGTGGTGGGAGCTGGTTGCTAAACAAGCAGCGCCACCTGTGGACCTGCACAGCCACTTGTTTTTCTAACCAAGAGCTGCCCATCCAGTCTGGCCTGTTCCTGATCCATCTGGAGTGAGAGCAGAGGCCTGGAAGAGAGCAGTGGGGAGGCAGTCATTGTGATCCCTTTTGTTTGTAGTGAAGCTTTGCTTAGGTGTTTGAGGGCCTGGGGTTTAATTTTGTAACATACTCTTAGTATAGTTGTGTGTGTTTAACTCTTAGATTTTCTTCTTTTTCTTTTTTGTGTTTTTGCTTTTCCTAACTTTATAAAGGTATAATTGATAAATAAAAATTGTACATCTTTACGGTGTACAATGTGATGTTTTGATATATGTCTACATTGTGAAATGATTAAATCAAGCTAGTTAACATATCACCTCGCATACTTAGTTTTGTGTGATGAAAATATTTAAGATTTACTACTTCTAGAAATTTCAAGTATACAATACATTGTTATTACTGTAGACACCATGCTGTATAATACATCTCCAGAACTTATTCATATTTTCTAGAGTTTCTTCTTCTTAAATGAATTATTAGGTTTCTTCTTGGCCTTGGAGAAGTCCAGAAAAGTTCTTATAAAATAGGGTATTGCATGGTAGGTTATGAGTAATATCGATTTTGGGTATTGTGGATATTACAAACAGCTTTTCCTAGTTTGCTAGGGATTTGCATGGCCAGGTGTTTTCTGCATTTAAAATTTTTAGATATCATCGTCAGAACAATTTTAACAAGAATAAGTGGAATCAGGGAGCATGCCCCTAATATTTAACAGTACATTTTTCCTTTTACCTCTGTTGCTGACCATGTGCCTTCTTGCTCCAGGGGTTTTCAGTTTTTTTTTTATTTTGTAGTATCAGATAAATTTTCCCTCTAGGGTAGAAAGCAGCATCTTACAGTGCAAAGGAACCCTGGCTTTGGTTTTTACTAGCTCTGTGATCCTGAACAGTCATGTAACCCGTTTGTGCTTTTTCTAATTCCTCATTTGCAAAATGTTGGTGGTGATTACCATCTTGCAGGGTTTTTGTAAAGGTTAAATGAGTTAATATACATAAAACACATTGGTTGGTACGTAGTATGTACTCATAGCTTGTTTTTTTATTAGGATTCATAACGGTATGATTGATTCGTAACAGTATGATTGATTTTATTATGATAAAATACACTAATATAACATTTAGCATTTTAGCCATCTGTAAGAGTAAGTTTCGTGGCAGCAAGTACATTCACTTTATTGTTGTGCAGCCATCAGTATTATCCATCTCCAGAATATTTTTATCTTCTCAAACTGAAATTCTAAACCCATTAAACAATAACTCACCTTCCCCCTGCTAAGCTGCTGGCAACCACGACTCTACTTTCTGTTTCTATGCATTTGACTACTCTATGTCTTTATGTAAGTGGAATCATAGAATATTTGTCCTTTTGTGTCTGGCCTATTTCATGTAGCATAATGTCCTCAAGGTTCATTCATGCTATAGCATTTGCCAGAATTTCCTTCCTTTTTAAGGCTAAATAATATTCCATTTATGTATATACCACATTTTATTTATCCATTCATCTGTTGATGGATACTTGGCTTGCTAATAATATTATTTTTATTTTTTATTATATTTATTTATTTATTTCGACATTTCTTGCTCTATCACCTAGGCTGGAGTGCAATGGTGTGATCTCTGCTCACTGCAGCCTCTGCCTCCTGGGTTCAAAATAGTCAGGTTCAAATCCCTCCTGGGATTATAGACGCTGCCCATGACGCCTGACTAATTTTTGTGTTTTTTTAGTAGAGACAGGGTTTCACCATGTTGGCCAGGCTGGTCTCAAACTCCTGACCTCGTGATCCACCCGTCTCAGCCTCCCTAAGTGCTGGGATTACAGGCCTGAGCCACCATACCCGGCCAGATTATTTTTAATAGTAATGTATTGTTTCTCTAAGGTTTGTTCAAAGGCTTCAAAGCTGAGGATAGGAATATGAAGTAGAACAATATCCTTGTTTGTGTGTTGACTTTGTCTCTCTGGGTTTTGCTTGCAGGACCTATTTTGATAGGAGTCTGATGAATGATGGACCTACTGAACCCCATACAGAGGGTCCAGACCTGGCAGAATTCTATGGGAAAAATATTGCCTCCTAGCCTAATTTTTCTCAGTGATAAACTACTCTGTGTGCTTATAGTTTGTTAGTCTTGCTTCTCTCCCTCTCTCCTTTACACCTACTGTGAATGGGATCCTTGGAGTGGTGACATGTCTTATCTAGACTCTTAGATTGTTTTGCAGAGGTCAAGGGCTGAGAGGGAATTGCTATATAGCTGAGGGGTGTTGAGTACAGTGAACGGTCAGCTGTGAGCCAACCTGGCTTTCCAGGGCAGCATTTTTAGGATATATATACCTATGTGTGTGTATACCTATGTCTATACACATACGTACGTATGTGTACACACACACAAATATCCCATTATTGCCCCTTGACACAGTAAAGGAACTACATGTTCTTCTCTGGGTCCCCTCAACGCAGCCCACCATCAGAATGCATGCATTGGAAATGGGTCCAGGATGACGTGAGAGGTCTCCAAGGAGTTCTAAGTATAAAGAGCCTTAGCAGAAGGGCTTTGACAGCTTAGACAGGCTCTTACAATGTCTGCCAAAATTCTGAAGGAAGACTACTAGCCAGCTACGATTTTTCTGCTGGATGATTTTTCCAGGTTAGACCTGAAAAAGTCCAAAAGCCTAGCTTCTGTGTCCTGTGCTTATGCTGGACATGGGTGGAGGGTGAGAAGGAGAGGCAGTCCCTCCAAACTCTTGTATCTCCAACTGTGGATTCTCCTATTTGTTTACAGGGTGTAAGGAGTGGTTTATACTGGTTTGTCCTCAGTTCGCTGTCTGTGCCTGAGAGGACTGCAGTGTCATGGGGATTTTTTTTGCCCAGTTGTGTCATGGACATAGAGACACATTACCTCAGTGTACTCCCCTATGCAAATTGTCCTACGTTCATATTACCTGCTTTTGTACCTCCAATTCCTAGATACCAGTTGTCTTTCAAAAGCTACTCAGGATGATTTTATGCTGTCAGTATAAAAGTGAATTATTTCTATATAAAATTAATAAAGATCATATTTAGTATTAGTCAACTAAGATTGTATATATACATATGACTAAAGAAAAATGAATTTTTAAAAAGAATATATTTTAGAGAAACAGATTAAATATGAATGACAGCAGGGGGCACTTGTATGACAGTGGAATAAAGACAAGCATGAGAGTGTTCAGTTTGAAATTTTGAACTTTTACTTGTTTCTTGGAAGTTCATGTTTTTTCCTCATGCAACTTTCTGCAAAACTCATGGTTGGATTTTAAATATAAAATATTTGACATGACCGAGTTATATTTATTCTTTGTCAACTAAAAATAGACTTCTTTCAAAGTTTGTTACATTTATTTTATTTTTTTTGAGAGAGTTCAAGAGATTCTAATACCCCAGCCTCCTGAGTAGCTGCAACTACAGATACACACCACCACACCTTGCTAATTTTTAAATTTTTAGTAGAGACAGTGTTTTGCCATGTTGGCCAGGCTGGTCTCAAACTTCTGGCCTCAAGTGATCTGTGTGCCTCAGCCTCCCAAAGTGTTGGGATTACAGGCATGAGCCACTATACTTAGCCTTATTTTATTTTTTTAAAGACAGGCTCTTGCTCTGTCGCACAGGCTGGAGTGAAGTGGCACAACCATAGCTCACTGTAATGTCTGTCTCCCAGGCTCAATGGATCCTCCCACCTCAGTTTCCCAAGTAGCTGAGACTATAGGCATGTGTCACCACACCTGGCTAATTTTTAAATTTTTTGTAAAGATGAGGTCTCATTATATTGCCCAGGCTGGTCTCAAACTCCTGTGATCAAGCCATCCTTCTGCCCTGGCCTCCCAAAGAGCTGAGATTACAGGCATGAGCCATTGTGCCCCAATTTTTTTTTTTAACCTTTGGGTGTTCTTTGGCAAGCAAGTAAGAATTGCTGGATTAAAAGTATTGCATTATCTCATTCAACTATATAAACATATAAAACTTAAAAAAAATGTCTGAAACAGTCTGTTGGAAGTTTTAATTTCTATATCAACAAATTTGTAGTATTCTGGATTATGTGGTACCTGTTACTCAAGGATCTTGTTGAAATACTTTCTTGTACAAAAACAGTGAATCAAAACAAAACAAAACAAAAATGAGTGTACTTCATGTTGTATTTGAGTAGAGGTCCTAACAAACACTTGAAAAATGGTGTTAGATGAACACAGTTTTCTCTCATTTTGGTAATGATACTGAAAGATTTTAAAGGCCAAATAATTTTTTTTTTTTTTTTTTTTTTTTTTTTTTTGAGACGGAGTCTTGCTCTGTCACCCCGGCTGGAGTGCAATCGCTCAATCTCAGCTCACTGCAACCTCTGCCTCCCAGGTTCAAGTGATTCTCCTGCCTCAGCCTCCTGAGTAGCCGGGATTATAGGCATGTGCCACCATGCCCGGCTAATTTTTCTATTTTCAGTAGAGACGGAGTTTCACCATGTTGACCAGGCTGGTCTCAAATTCCTGACCTCAGGAGATCTGCCCATCTTGGCCTCCCAAAGTGCTGGGATTACGTGCCCAGCCCAAGGCCAAATAATTTTTATGAACTATCTTGAGAAGCTATGGTGAGGAATAACAGTATCATTTTCAAATTGGCCTCTGCACAGACTACAGAATTTTGGATACTCCGTGTTCCATGTGTATGATATAGCTGGCTCTTAATCACTCTGTGAAAATGGAATACAAGGCATGCTGAGTACTTCAGATTCACAGATAGCTATGGATATTCCATGTTCCATGCATATGATATAGCTGGCTCTTAATCACCCTGTGAATATGGAATACAAGGCGAGCTGAATACTTCAAATTCACAGGTAACTACTAAAACTAATTTTAATCAACTGTCTCATCATTTATTCCTACTTGAATTACCAAAGATGCTTGCTTATGGGGGGGAAATTGAACAGATTTTTTTAATCTTGTTTATCCTTTACCTTTTTTAAAAATGTTATCTGCCACTTTTTTTTTTTTTTTTTGAGACAGAGTCTCGTTGTGTCGCTGCAACCTCTGCCTCCCAGGTTCAAGCGATTCTCCTGCCTCAGCTTCCCATGTAACTGGGATTACAGGTGCCCGCACTATATCCACTAATTTTTGTATTTTTAGTAGAGATGGGGTTTCACTGTGTTGGCCAGGCTGGTCTCAAACTCCTGACCTCAAGTGATCCTCCTGTCTCAGCCTCCCAAATCTGCCACTATTCTTTATATTCCAGCTAAAATGAACTAGTTAGTGCTTTCTGTTTTTTCTTTTTTCTACCTTTCCTGCCTTTGCTCATGCTGTTTCCTGTGCCTGCATTTTCCTTTAATTTCTACATTATATTTGGTCCTTATCTATCCATCTCAGATGTTAACTTTTTGTGGATCCTTTCCTGATTACCTCAGATAGAAGTCATATCATCTTCCTGAACTGATGTAATATTATTGAAAGGAATGCACTTAAAAGTAATAGTAATAACTGACAACATAGTCTGTTACAAAATGTTTTTGCATGGATTAGCTCATTTGAACCTCATTGATTTTGTTTATTACTCCTATTTTACTGAGAAAACTGAGGCTTAAGGGGATTAAGTGACTTGCCTGAGGTTACCCATAGTTAAAACTAAATCTTTGTTTTTGGAATTTTTTTTTGAGAGACCAGGTCTTGCTGTTGCTTAGGCTGGTGTGCAGTGGTGCAACCATGGCTCATTGCAGCCTCAAACTCCTGGGCTTAAGAGATTGTCCCACCCCAGCCTTCTGAGTAGCTGGGACTATAGGTGTGTGCCACTACACCCAGCAAAATTTTTGTGTTTTTTTTTTAGACATGGGGTCTCACTATGTTGCCCAGGCTGGTCTTAAACTCCTGACCTGAAATGAGCCTTCTGCCTTGGTCCTCCAAAGTGCTGGGATTATAGGCGTGAGCCACCACACCCAGCATCAATCTAAATCTTATGACCTCAAATCCCATGTTCTTTCCATCAAACAGTGCTTGTTCTTTCCATCAAACAGTGCTATTTTATGATTTTTATCACTTGCTAATATGTGTTATAGTTACTTTTGTAAATGTCATATCTGGTCCACTACTTTGTGCTGTCCTTAGATGAAGAGTTAATGCCTTACTCTTTGTCTCTGACATTCTATAGCACAGAGTATTGTGTATCAAAGGCTTCAATAAACATTGCTGGAAGACTGACAAGTTCAAGAAATGTTGATGAATGTATGTGCCTAGCACCGTGCCTGGCACATAGATGCCTAATCAATATTTATTGAATTTAATTGTAAAATAAGATCGAAGATCATAGTTAATAAGAGCTTATAGGGCACTTAATAAGTGCCAGGTGGCCAGGCATGGTGGCTCATGCTTGTGATCCCAGTACTTGGAGAGGCCAAGGTGGGCAGATCACAAGGTCAGGAGATTGAGACTATCCTGGCTAACATGGCGAAACCCGTCTCTACTAAAAATGCAAAAATTAGCAGGGTGTGGTGGCGCATGCTTGTAATCCCAGCTACTCAGGAGGCTGAGGCAGAATAATTGCTTGAACCCGGGAGGCAGAGGTTGCAGTGAGCCAAGATTGTACCACTGCACTCCAGCCTGGGTGATAGAGTGAGACTCCATCTCAGAAAAAAAAAGGAGGGTGGGGGCATGCACTGTTATAAATGCTTTATGTCAAATTAACTAATTTAATCCTCATAACCTATCTCCATTTTACACTTGATGAAACTGAAGAACAGGAGAGCATAGTGACTTGCCCAGGGACACATAGTTGGTAAGCAGCAGAGTTAGGTTTCATAATTTGGCTCTAGAATTCTCTTGTACTCAAACATTATGCTACAGTCAGTTGTTCAGAATATTTTTACACTTAGTTCCTTCTGAATGCCTGTCTGTCTTGGGTGTAGCTCAAAAGAATGAAAAGCAGAAGCAGCATAACTTGTTGAATATACTCTTGAGCCTGCGTCAGAATCACCTGGAAGGCATGTTAAAACACAGATTGCTGGGTCCCACCCTCAGTTCTGATTCAGTAGGTCTGGGGTGGGGCTTGAGAAATTGTATTTCTAACAAGTTCCCAGGAGATGCTGATGCTGCTGGTCTGGGGACCACTTGGTGTAGTGTGTAGGTGTTAAGAGCATTGACTCAAGCTGCTGAGGTTTGAATCTCAGCTTTGCCGTTTATTAACTGAACTTGGGCAAGTTATTGAACCTTTTTGTGCTTCAGTTCTCATCTGTAAAGTGTTTTACTGATACCACATATATCATAGAATTCTTACGGAGATAGAATGAAATAACGTGTAAAGTGCTTCAAATGGTGTTTGGCTCGTAGTAAGCATACAGTCTTAGCTACAGTAATGGGGATAAGACATGTTTCTTGCCTTGTAGATTTTAGAGTCTAGTTATTATACTTTTTTTCTTTTTTCTTTTTTTTGAGACGGAGTCTCACTCTGTCGCCCAGGCTGGAGTGCAGTGGTGCGATCTTGGCTCACTGCTACCTCCACCTCTTGGATTCAGGTGATTCTTCTGCCTCAGCCTCCCGACTAGCTGGGACTACAGGCGTGTGCCACCACACTTGGCTAATTCTTTATTTTTATTTTTTGTAGAGATGGGGTTTCACCATCTTGGCCAGGCTGGTCTTGAACTCCTGACCTCATGATCCACCTGCCTCGGCCTCCCAAAGTCCTAGGATTACAGGCATGAGCCACCGCTCCGAGGCTACACTTAAATCTAATAAATAATTTTAAAAAGTACAAAATTAGGTATTAGTTTATATGGTTCTGACTCTACCTTAGATTTGGAAAGATGAAAAATGTGTATCTTGGGGGATAGGGTGGGTAATGAGGGGCCAGGAGGAAGAAAGGTACAAATGTATTAGCTCATTTGAACCTAGAAGATAAATTCCATTATCTTCTAGTCCCTTTGTACCTTTGTCAGAATTTAGAAAGGTTGGAATTGCCAGTGGTTTTGGTTTTATTACCTGACAACTTGTGAGTAATAGAGGGGAGGTGCCTGTGCTCTCTGTTTGCCAAAGAGATAACTGACTCCTTTTCCCATTTCTCTTTCTTAGAGCTTGTATCTGGTGTGCAGGCAGTTCTGGCAGCATTTGCTTTTTGTGGGGAGAATGGCTAGGAAGTGGTTTGCTACTGGCTTCTGAAGTTGGGCTCTGCAGCCTTTATCCTCCACAGCTGCCTCACATAGTTTTGATTCTTGCTGAGAAAGGCAGTTGTTAGGTTTGGAAATCTTCAGATGCCAGAGCCAGCTGGACAGCTAAGCCTCTGGTAGCTGTTTCCCAAACTGCCAGCCTCCTGTTCCCTCATCTCCCTGGGCCCCTTCTTTTCTACTTTGAAGCAATATCCTATATTTAGTGAACTAACCAATTTGAGGTTAGAGGAAATTTGATGGGGGAGTCTCTCCCACCTTAAAATTCTGGATGGATGGAGAATTTGGGCCCAGGAACAAGAAGTATCCTGTTAAAAAAATTTAACACCTTCTTCATCAAGCATACTCCAAATGACAGCTTACAGTGTTATGAATGTACCTCTAGCTCATGGGTAAGGAGCAGTGTTTATTTTTGGGTGTCCTGAAGAAAATATTTGGGGGAAGGAATGGGGAGAAGTTCAGTCAGCTCCATTTATGGTTGAGCAATGCTTGGTATTCTACAGAAGGAACCACATGGACAGTGGAAGAGAGTTTAGCATTCTGATTGTTCGCCTCTTGCTCCTTCCATTCTGATGGCTAATTAGGGACACCTCATTAGCTATCAGAGTGGAACAGTATTTACCAGGCTGACATGAGCCTCAGCCCCTGCATCCTGCATCTTGCTGCTTTCCCAGCCTGCTGAGTCACCACCTAGGAATGGCAGTAGCCAGGTTACCACCTGGAGCACCTGGAGTGCTCTTGGCATAATGCACTGTTGACTGGTCTTGGTCTCCTAGACACAGCTTGTGCCTCTCCAGGCCTGTTGGAGTGATAGGCTGGGTCTTAGCTCTCCTTCCAGCTTGTTCCACAAGGCACTGACCTACTTTTAGGGACAATTAAGGTTGTGAGCAAAATAAGGCGGTGACCTGAGTAAAGGTGAACGAGAGCTGCATTAAACAAACATTTGGAGTTACTTTTTCCATCTTACACAGGAGGGCCCATCTCAGTCCAAATGGAATGGCAGACCAGCCTGATTGTGGGGGCCACATTCCAGATGCTTATCAAGATAGCCAACTAACCCTTGAATTTTTATTCTATCAATGTACCTTAATATCAGAAGTTACTTTTCATAATCATTGTACCCTTTGTCTTTGAGTGATAGGAAAAGGTTTGGAAGGAAGTTGGGACTCTTAGAGTGAATCATTGATACAAGCTAGCTTTTGATACACCTTTTGGTGTATCAAAGATACACTTTTTGGTGGCAATGTCTGGTTCATTTTTAACATCTTAGAGAGGATTGGAATCTTTTTGTATCAGGCCATGTTCATAGGATAGATGGGAGGCCAGATCTTTAGAGAATGAGCAAGTGGCTTATTTAGGTTTTCCTGTCCTTGTGACATGAGGGCTCAAGGATTAGATTCAGTCTTTCCATTTGCAGTGAAAGGAAGTAAACTCACTTTCCCACCCTCATCGTGGAGGTTACTTAGGTTATTTGCAGATCCCAACTTCTGTCTCTCTATTGAATACACTTGTTATGTTCAGATTGCCCTGGCTGTTGTACCTTACCACTGGGGGGAAAGATCCAAGGCTCTGTCTGGGAAGGACAGTGACACTTGTCCTACATTGGCTATTTCCAAGACCCTGAGGGAATTGCCAAGCCAGCAATTAGGTAATTTTTTTTTTTTTTAAATAGAGTCTTTCTCTGTTGCCCAGGCTGGAGTGCAATGGTGTGATCTTGGCTCACTGCAACCTCTGCCTCTGAGGTTCAAGCGATTCTCCTGCCTCAGCCTCCTGAGTAGCTGGGCCTGGTGGCACGCATTACAGGTATGTGCCATCATGCCCAGCTAATTTTTGTATTTTTAGTAGAGGCAGGGTTTCACCATGTTGGCCAGGCTGGACTCGAACCACTGACCTCAGGTGATCTGCCTGCCTCAGCCTCCCAAAGTGCTGGGATTACAGGTGTGAGCCCCCACCTGGCAATTTCTTAAACTTTTATTTTTAGCAACTCCCCATACATGAGAACTCTAATAATCTCCTAGTCAATAAAAAGAAAAATTATTTAAGTTATCGATATTGCACTCAGAGATCCAGATGAAATCTTAAGGAAGAAGCTTAGGAGGAGAACTTCATCCTGCCACTCTCTCATTGAAATTTCCTTCTAACAATGTGTGAGGGGTGTCAGCCCCATTTGAACAACTAGTTTATTTATCATAACATGGCCTGGAAGTCTGTGTGGCATCAATTTTGGTCTTTTTTTTTTTTAAATAGAGACAAGGTCTCACTATGTTGCCCAGGCTGGTCTCGAACTCCTGGGCTTAAATGATTCTCTCTCCTTGGCCACCCAAAGTGCTGGGATTACAGGTGTGAGCCACTGTGCCTCACCAGTTTTGGGCTTATAGATGACTAAGTCTTTTGGTGGAGGGTATTTTAGGTGACGTGCAGTTGCTCCATTCCTCCTAGACATCCAGAATCTGGTCACGACCTCTCTTTTTCCACTTCTTTCCTTTATGCACATTAAACCTGTTCTCTGCTATTTCACAGTCTTTCAGCCCCTTTATGGTGTCAGTGCTTCCTGACCTATCATGTCTAATAGTACTTGTACTGGTGTTATCATGTACAACAGTGCTTGTACTGGCGTTCTAAGATATCTTTTTTCTTCCACACCTTTCTTTTCATTTCCAGTGCTGGGCCTGTGTACATTGTCTCCATTGAGCTACTGAGTGCCACTGCATAACATTTTGCTTACTGACTCTATTACACATTTATGAGTTCTAGCCACAGCTTAGCTCTCAATTCTATCCTGAAACTTTATTATTCTCTTCTGGGTGACTGCCATTCAGTTTTTCTACAGCAGTGATTCCAGACTTTCACCATTCTCTTCAAACTTGTTACTCCACCCCCACCTTATTATAAACTCTCAATAAGTTATTTAGCCTTTTAGTCTGAATTTATCTGCAGTCTTTACCAGTCCTCACCACATTCCCTCCTATTTTCAGAGGCAGGTCTCTGGGCATATACATACATATTTTGTGTTCTTAGTTTCTCCTTTCCGAGTGACTCTTTGTAAATATGTTCAGGTTTTCCCCATCCTAAGACAATTCCTTTAAGCTTATCTCTTCTTCAGACTCTGTGTGTTTTTTTTTGTTTACCACCAAACTACCTCAACAGCCTTTCTTATACTCCTTTAGTCATCATGAGCCACTATAGCCAAGCTTTGTGCCCACCATCCCAGTGAAAGGCTCTTACTTGTGATGACTTGCTTGCAGAACTCAGCAGCCTCTTATTGATTGATTGATTGATTGATTGATTGCATTTTAGGTTTTGGGGTACATGTGAAGAACATGCAAGATTGTTGCATAGATACACACATGGCAGTGTGATTTGCTGCCTTCCTCCCCATCACCTATATCTGGCATTTCTCCCCATGCTCTCTCTCCCCAACTCCCCACCCCCCAGCAGCCTCTTTTTATTCTCATGCTGTTTCATCTTGTCACAGCATTTCACACCATTTGGACTACTTCTTTCCCTGACTGTGTGCTGTCTGTGGATGAGTTTACCTACTCTGGTGATTTCATTTAGGAACTTCGTCTGTGTGTACAGTGATGACTGTCTTATCAGAATCTGTAATTACCTATCATATGAGCTCTTCTCCAAGGTCCAAACTTGTATTTCCAAATGACTACTCTCCTTTTCCACTTTGCATCCTACAGAAATTTGCATGTAATGTAACCAAAACTGAGATTGTACAATCACTTTGGAGAATGGTTTGGAGAATTAAAAATAGAACTACCATACAGTCCAGCAGCCCATCTCCTAGGTATATACCCAAAAGAAAGGAAATCAGTATATTGAAGAGATATCTGGACTCCCATGTTTATTGCAGCACTGTTCACAATAGCCAAGATTTCGAAGCAACCTGAGTGTCCATCAACAGACAAATGGATAAAGAAAATGTGGGCCAGGCACAGTGGCTCACACCTGTAATCCCAACACTTTGGGAGGCTGAGATGGGCGGATCACTTGAGTCAAGACCAGCCTGGCCAACATGGTGAAACCCTGTCTCTACTAAAAATACAAAAATTAGCTGGGTGTGGTGGCGCATGCCTGTAGTCCCAGCTACTCAGGAGGCTGAGACAAGAGAATTGCTTGAACCCAGGAGGTGAAGGTTGCAGTGAGCTGAGATCACATCACTGCACTCCAGCCTAGACGGCAGAGTAAGACTGTGTCTCAAAAAACAAAAAAAGAAAGAAAAAGAACATGTTGGGGGGGTGGGGAGTTAGGGAGGGATAGCATGGGGAGAAATACCAGATATAGGTGATGGGGAGGAAGGCAGCAAATCACACTGCCATGTGTGTACCTATGCAACAATCTTCCATGTTCTTCACATGTACCTCCAAACCTAAAATGCAATAAAAAAAAAAAAAAATGACTACAAAGCTATAGCAATCATAGTAGGATAAACCTGGCAAAAGGATAGACACAGAGTAATAGAACAAAACTGAAAGTCCAGAAATAAACACACACACATATGATCAATAGGATATTGACAAAAGTGTCAAGGTAAAGTAAAACCTTAATAAGAGGCAACTGCATACATATTCAAATGGTTACAATTTAAAATCATAAGCATGGATGTTGTCAATTACAACAAACAACTACCTTACTGGTCAGGAAGTGAAATTGTACAATCACTTGGCAAAATAATTTGGCAATTCCTCATAAAGGAAAACATGTATTTACATATGACCCAATAATTTCATTCCTATTTACACAAGAAATAAAAACTTGTCCACGCAGACTTCCAAAAAAAAAAAAAAAAAAGAAAAGAAAAGAAAAGAAAAAGAACATGTGGTACATATACACAATAGAGTACTAGTCAGCCATGAAAAAGGATGACATTCTGTCATTTGCAACAACATGGATGGAACTGGAGGACATTATGTTAAGCGAAATAAGCCAGGCACAGAAAGGCAAACATTGCATGTTCTCACTTATTTGTGGGAGCTAAAAATTAAAACAATTGAACTCATGGGGATAGAGAATAGAAAGATGGTTACCAGAAGTTGGGAAGGCTAGTCGGGGGATGGAGTAACAGGGAAGTGGGGGATGGGTCACACCTGTAATCCGAGCACTTTGGGAGGCCGAGGTGGGCGGATTGTGAGGTCAGGAGATCGAGACCATCCTGGCTAACATGGTGAAACCCCATCTCTACTAAAAATACAAAAAATTAGCCGGGCATGGTAGCATGCGCCTGTAGTCCCAGCTACTCAGGAAGCTGAGGCAGGAGAATTGCTTGAACCCTGGAGGTTGAGGTTGCAGTGAGCCGAGATTGTGCCACTGCACTCCGGCCTGGGTGACAGAGCAAGACTCCGTCTCAAAAAATAGAAAGACTAAATAAGACCTAGTATTTGCTGGCACAACAGGGTGACTATAGTAAAAAATAATTTAA
This sequence comes from Ateles fusciceps, assembly GCA_036589455.1. NCBI lineage: Eukaryota > Metazoa > Chordata > Mammalia > Primates > Atelidae > Ateles > Ateles fusciceps. The sequence continues at coordinate 10,661,634 of JAZHEH010000733.1, forward strand.
TTGTTCATTTAAAAACAACTAAAAGAGTATAACTGGATTGTTCGAAACACAAATTGCTTGAGGTGATGGATACCCTATTTACCCTGATGTGATTAGTATACGTTGCATACCTGAATCAAAATATCTCATTTAACCCATAAATATATACACCTACTGAGTACTCACAAATATTTGTCTTCCTTTATGTTCTTCTTTTCCTTCTTCCTGCCCTCATCTTCTTCTGCTACTCTTCCCCCTCCTCTCCTTCTCCCTCTCCTCCCCTCTTCCCCTTCCTCCTTCTCTCCTTTCTTTTCTTCCTGTTCCTTTCCTTTCCCCTTCCCTTTCCTTTTTCTTTTTTTCTCTTTTCCCTTCCCTTTCCCTTTTCCCTCCTCTCCTCTCCTCCCCCTTACCCTTTCCTCTTTCCCCTTCCTTTCCCTTTCCCTTCCTTTTCTTTCTTCCTTTTCTTTTTCTCTCTCCCTTCCTCTCTCTTCCCTTCCTTTCCCTTCCCTTTCCCCTTTCCTTTCTTCTCCCTCTCTTTCTCTTTTTCCCTCCCTCCCTCCCTCCTTCCCTCCCTTCCTTCCTTCCTTTTCCTTCTCTCTTTTTTTTTTCCTTTTCTCTTTCTTTTCCTTCTTTCTTCTTCAACAGGGTCTTGCCCTGTTGCCCAGGCTGGAGTGCAGTGGCACAATCATAGCTCACTGCAACCTGAACATCCCAGACTCAAGCTCTCCACCTACCTCACCCCTCAAGTAGCTGGGACTACAGGCACACACTACCAAGGCTGGTCTCAAACTCCTGTGCTCAAGCAGTCCTTCTGCCTTGGCATCTCATAGTGCTGGGATTATAGCATGAGCCACCCCACTTGGCCTTATTTATTTTTCACATCTGATTGAACACTAAGTTCTGTTTGTCTAGCTGAAAAATATCTCAACTGCTATTCTTTCCTGACTAGATTCATTGCCCTATTTTAGACCCTCATCTTGTTTGACTTATGCCAGTGATCATGCCACATTTCCTCTTAAAAACTGATTCTCAGTTTCACCACTTGTTTATGTTATTTTCTATGCCTTGAATGATCTTTTTACTTTTTCTGCCTCACAAATACCTATTCATACTGTAATCTTTTGTCCCAACTCAAAACTTAATAGATTTTAATGGTGTTCCTGTTTCTTCTACCCCAACCAGTAAAAAATTTCACTTACCTTTTCATCTGAGTTCTTATGGTAGAATGTACATGCCTTTGTGCTTACTTATCATCTTATTCTACAGTTTTCTGTTTAATTGTCAGCCTCCTCTAGACCATGAATTCAGTGATGGCAGGCTGTACTTTCTTCATCTTTGTTTTTTGGTGCCATAACAATTGGTAGAGTTGTTGGGCTGTATATATAGTTTCTGCTGTCTCCAAATAAAGAATGTTTAGAAAAATCTGAAAGAACTGTGCTACTGTTGGATATCAGTTGTGGCAGAATCTCTCCTCCCCTTTTTATTTAATAAAATATTCATGTTTGTTATAAGAAGATTATAAAATAATAAAAACGTAATTTTTTTTTTAAGTTGGAGTCTTGCTTTGTCACCCAGGCTGGAGTGCAGTGGCGCGATCTCAGATCACTGCAACCTCCATCTCCCTGATTCAAGCAATTCCCCTGCCTCAGCCTCCTGAGTAGTTGGGACTACAGGTGCAGGCCACCACGCCTGGGTAGGTTTTTTGTATTTTTGGTAGAGCCGGGGTTTCACCATGTTGGCCAGACTGGTCTCAAACTTCTGACCTCAGGCAATCTGCCTGCCTCAGCCTCCCAAAGTGCTGGGATTAAAGGCACGAGCCACCGTGCCTGACCTATAAAATTAAAGTGACCTAAAATTCTACCGTTTATAACTGCTGTAAATATTTTGATGTTTTCTTTCAAATATTTTGTTGTATTTGCATGTAATACATATTTAGCAAAAAAAAATAGTTTGTAACATGTTTTCTTCACTTACTGTATGTTGAAAGTCTTTCAGTGTCAAAAATACATATCAGCATCATAATTAATATGTTGCTGTCAATATTGTATGGATGCATTGCACTTGAAACAATCTTCTGTTGGACTTTTAGGTAATTTTGCATTGTTTGGTGTTATAAACGATGAAATGAATATACTTGTATGTATATATTTTCACACTTAACCACATTTTAAAAAAGATAAATTCCTAAGAATGGAATTGCTGAGTCAAAAGTTGTTTGTAATACTTTAAAAATTTTTTATCAAACTACTCTCCACAAAAGTTCTACCATGTGGTTGGGTTTTACCTTTCATTGAGATTTTTTTCCCCCCTTTTGGTAGATTTTGTGTTACCGTTGGAGGTTTTATGCATTGGAATGATTTAATTAAGGCTGTATTTCTAGAAAGATTAATATAGCAGCATATGCAACATGGATTGGATAAGGAAGTAAGTCAGTTTTTTTGAGGCTATTTTAACAATCCAGGTGAGAGTTAATGAGGATCAGAAGGGAGAGGGTGACTCTTGAATACAGAAGAGGATGACTGGGAGAGGCATTTGGAGGAACTGATAGGACTTGAGAATGGGTTGGGTAAAGGATAGTGCCATTACTTGAAGTGGGAAATTAAAAGGAGGCATTGGCGGGATGTGATGGCACACCGGTAATCCCAGCACTTTGGGAGGCCAAGGTGGGGGCATCACTTGAGGTCAGGGGTTGAAGACCAGCATGGCGAAACCCCGTGTCTAGTAAAAATACAAAAAATAGCCAGGCATGGCAATGCATGTCTGTAATCCCAACTGTTCAGGAGGCTGAGGTAAGGCAGGAGAATCACTTGAACCCGGAGGCGGAGGTTGTAGTGAGCCGAGATCGCGTGACTGCACTCCAGCCTGGGTGACAGAGCGAGACTCCAGCTCAAATAAATAAATGAATAAATAAAAAATGAGGCATCGATTTTGGGAGAAAAGATACAGATTCACTTCTAGTAACTTCAGTTCTGTTTGCTGTGACATGCTCAGGTGGAAATTTTTAGGAAGCAGTTGGCACTGCAGAGATGCAATAGAAGACAGCCAGGGTTCAGTCATCCTAGCCTGATATTTAAAGTCCTCCATAATTGCCTCTCTAGCCTCCTCCAACCACTCCTTCACATCTAAGCCAGACAAGACTGTCTTACTCTTACCTTATTGTTCACCACCTGCCTCAAAACCCTCTAGGAAGTCTTTGATCACCCCCACTGGAAGTTAGTTCCTAGTTTCCTAAATGCTAGTCATACTTTTTTCTGTATCATTTGTATTGTACTTTAACATCCTATTTGTATGTATGCGTTATTTTCTTCTACAGGATTGTAAACTCCTAGAAGTTGGGACTGTATCATAAACTCTCTTCTTATTCTTTTTTTTTTTGAGACAGAGTCTCACTCTGTCACCCAGGCTGAGGTGCAGTATGCAGTCTCACCTCACTGCAACCTCCTGGGCTCAAGCAATCCTCCCACCCCAAATAGCTGGGGTTACAGGTGCGTTCCACTACGTCTGGCTAATTTTTTTGTACTTTCAGTAGAGATGGGATTTTGCCTTGTTGCCCAGGCTGGTCTTAAATTCCTGAGCTCAAGCAGTTCGCCCACTTTGGCCTCCCACAGTGCTGGGATTACAGGCGTGAGCCACTATGCCCGGTATAAACTCTTTTGTCTCTCACATTACCAGCTCTGTATTTTTGCACAAAGTATCCAAAAATATTCGTGATTTACAAAGTAAATGGAATCTGCTTTAAGGTAATGGTAATAATACATTGGATTATTGTCATTCTATACCTAATGCCTACTAAAATATTAACTTTCTCTTTTTTTTTTTTTTTTTTTTTTGAGACAGTTTCACCATATTGGCCAGGTTGGTCTTGAACTCCTGACCTCGTGATCCACCAGCCTCAGCGTCCCAAAGTGCTGGGATTACAGGTGTGAGCCACCACACCCAGCCTAACTTTTTCTTTTTTTTTTGAGATGGAGTCTCGCTCTGTTGCCCAGGCTGGAGTGCAGTGTGGTGCGATCTCAGCCCACTGCAACCTCCGCCTTCCGAGTTCAAGCAATTCTCCTGCCTCAGCCTCCTGAGTAGCTGGGATTACAGGCGTGTGCCACCACACCCAGCTAATTTTTGTATTTTTAGTAGAGACGGGGTTTCAGCATGTTGGTCAGGCTGGTCTTGAACTCCTGACCTTGTGATCTGCCCAACTCAGCCTCTCAGAGTGCTGGGATTACAGGTGTGAGCCACTATGCCTGGCCAATATTAACATTATTTTATGTGTATTTTGCTGTTAATTTTTCTCAAATACTCAGACATATTATGGGAGGGGCGAGGAAAACAAAAGATGTAAGTGACAATCCCTTTCACAGCCATGTTCTTTGTTTACCTCAAGATTTTTGAAGAATGGTATATACCTGCCCTTAGCGTCCAACTCTCTCTGCTGTACTGAAATTGCAGTTGTCAAGGTCACTAGCCACCTCCTAATTGCCAAATTCAATGGTAATTTTTCAGCTCTGATCTTACTTGACCTTTTTGTGGTACTTGACACTTAAAAACACTCCATTCTCCTTGAAAGTTTCTCCTTCCCTAACCTTTTGTGATTTTATCCTCTCCTGATTTTCTTTCTTCCTCATTTGCATATTTATCTTCCTTTGTTGACCTTTAAAGAACTTTCTAGGATTTTGTCCTTGGCGTTCTATATGGTTTTCTTGAGTGATCATGTTTGTTCTCATGGCTTCAACTGCTGTGGTGACTCTGGGTCAGTTTTCTTTTCCGAGCTCCAAGCTTTCGTCTGAGAGCTAGAGGACTTCTTTCGGATATCCTATAGGTATCTTTTACTCAGCATGTTCCAGATGAAACCCTTCACTCTAGCAAAACTGCTTTTCTCTCTCTTATTCCATACTTTATTTAAGGCACTATTTTCTACCCAGGCACACAAGTGAGATATTTGGGAATCGTTTGAGAATCTTCCTCTCTCTTGTCCATACACCCTAGCGGACCCCAACTCAAATAAAACAGTTATCAAATGTTGTATGTTTCCATTTCAAATCTGTGTCCTTTCCTTTGTTTTGATACCAGTACTACTTTCTTAGTTCAGATTCCATAACTGTAATAGTGTCTTAATTGGTTTCCTCCCTTCCTTTACTGCCAGAATGCTCTTTCTAAAATTAAAATCTGATTATAAAAATAGTCACCTCGAAGCCCTTGCAATGGGTTTCCATTGTCTTTGGGGTGAATCTGGTTTCTTTAGCATGTCATGCAAAGCTTTAATATCCTGCCATTATCTTTGCATGGTAGAAACTACCCTACATTCTAGCCACATTAAATTGTTTTGAGTTGCTTAAATGCTTTATATTCTGTCATGTTTCTACTTTGTTTCGTCTGTCTGAAACACTCCTGTTCCCACCACTCTAATTCTCTGTGGCTCTGAGGTCCCGGTTCAAGCATCTCCTTTGGAAAGCCTTACCTAGACCACTAGGTTTCCTTTTTGCTTTGCTTCTGTATATCTTTATCAGCATTAGTTGTACCATATTATGTGTTAAGTTACTTGTCTTCCCCACTAGATTATAAGCTGAGAGAGGAAAGAGATTATCCTTCATCTCCATCTTCAGTGTCTACAAATTTGGCATAGGGTAGTGAATTAAAAAGTGCTTGTTTAGTATATGAAAGATTAAGAAGGATATGTGGTTAGAGACAGTAATTGGATCAGGATTCAGAACTCACATTCTTATCTTTTATAATATACATATATATTTTTTAGTTTTTGATTTTTTTTGAGACGGAGTTTCACTTTTGTTACCTAGGCTGGAGTGCAATGATGTGATCTCAGCTCACTGCAACCTCTGCCTCCCAGGTTCAAGCAATTCTCTTGCCTCAGCCTCCCAAGTAACTGGGATTACAGGCGCCCACTACTGTGCCCAGCTAATTTTTGTATTTTTAGTAGAGATGGGTTTTAACCATGTTGGCCAGGCTGGTCTTGAACTCCTGTTCTCAGGTGATCTGCCCGCCTCAGCCTCCCAAAGTGCTGGGATTATAGGCGTGAGCCATGGCGCCTGGCCTATTTTTATTCTTTCATTTTTTATCATTTCTTTTTCTTTTCTTTTCTTTTTTTTGAGGTGGAGTCCTGTTCTTGTCGCCCAGGCTGAAGTGCAATGGTGAGATCTTGGCTCACTGCAACTTCTGCCTCCCGGGTTCGAGCGATTCTTCTGCCTTAGCCCCCCGAGTAGCTGGGATTACAGACGCTCGCCACCACGCCCAGCCAATTTTTATATTTTTAGTAGAGACAGGGTTTCACCATATTGGCCAGGCTGGTCTCGAACTTCTGACCTTGTGAGCCACCCACCTTGGCCTCCCACAGTGCTGGGATTATAGGCGTGAGCCACCCTGCCCAGCCCATTTTTTATTTTTTGAGACAGTCTCGCTCTGTTGCTCAGGCTGGAGTTCAGTGGCACGATCTGAAGCCTCAACCACCCAGGCTCAGGTGATCTTCCTACCTCAGCCTCCTAAGTAGCTGAGACACAGGTGTGCGCCACCATGCCTGGCTAATTTTTTGCTTTTTTTTGTAGAGACAAGGTATCACCATATTGCTCAGGCTGGTCTCGAACTCCTGGGCTCAAGCAGTCCTCCTACCTTGGCTCCCAACGTGGGGGGGATTACAGGAATGAGCCACTGTGTGTATTGCCATTCTTGTCTTTTTTTTTTTTTTGAGACTTAGTCTCGTTCTTTGCCCAGGCTGCAGTGCAGTGGCAGGATCTCAGCTCACTGCAACTTCCACCTCCCAGGTTCAAGCGACTCTCCTGCCTCAACTTCCTGAATAGCTGGGACTACAGGCGTGCGCCACCATGCCCGGCTAATTTTTGTATTATTAGTAGAGATAGGGTTTCACCATATTGGCTAGGGGGCCTCAAACTCCTGACCTCGTGATCCACCTGCCTTAGCCTCCCAAAGTGCTAGGATTACAGGTGTGAGCTACCGCGCCTGGCCCAGCTTGTCTTTTAAACTTTTATTTTTTAATTTTAATTTTATTTTTTGAGATGGAGTCTCGCTTTGTCACCCAGGCTGCTGTGAAGCGGCGCAATCTCAGCTCACTGCAGCCTCTGCCTCCCAGGTTCAAGCGATTCTCCTCCCTCAGCTTCCCAGTAGGTGTGGTTTCACCATGTTGCCCAGGCTGGTCTGGAACTCCTGACCTTAGGTGATCTACCCACCTTGCCTCCCAGTGCGCTGGGATTATAGGTGTGAGCCACCGCGCCTGGCCTAAACTTTTATTTTTTGACTAACATTCACATAATTGAATTTTCAAAAGAAACAAAGATATACGGTGAAAAATTTTGTGCACAACCCTCCATACAAGCAATAAATATGAAGTTTCTTATATCTTATTCCAGAGATGATACGTGCATTTATTTGTTCAAAAAAAATCAATTCAGCAAATATTTATTGACCACCTACTGTGTGCCAGGTACTATGCTATGCTGAGGGGGATAAACTGAATAGGCAAAAATTCCTGCCTTTATTCTATATATTATTCTTCCTTCCTTAAAAAAACATACATGAGAAGATGATACACACTCAGTTCTTTACCTGGCTTTGTTTTATTTATGTCTTGACTATAATCCATACCATCACATAAAGAGCTTTTTTTCTCTGCCAGGCACGGTGGCTCACGCCTGTAATCCCAGCACTTTGGGAGGCTGAGGCAGGTGGATCACTTGAGGTCAGGAGTTCAAGACTAGCCTGGCCAACATAGTGAAATCCTGTCTCTACTAAAAAAAAAAAAAAATACAAAAAATTAGCCGGGTGTTGTGGCACATAACTGTAATTCCAGCTACTCGGGAGGCTGAGGCAGGAGAATCGCTTGAACCCTGGGAGGTGGAGGTTGCAGTGAGCCGAGATTGCCCCACTGCACTCTAGCCTGGGTGATGGAGTGAGACTGTCTCAAAAAAAAAAAAAAAAAAAAGGTTTTTTTTTCCTTCTGTTTATTATTTTGTTGTATGAATATATGGTGATTTATTTAGCCACTTCCCTATTGATGGAGAGTTAGGGTGTTACCAATCTTTTGCTATTACAGAATGCTACAGTGAAAAACCTTGCTGTACATTTGTCATTTTGCATATGAATATCTTTAGGAAAAAAAATCTTATTTTTTATTTTTTTATTTTTTGGAGACAGGGTTTCACCATGTTGGCCAGGTCAGTCTCGAACTCCTGACCTCAGGTGATCCACTCGCCTCAGCCTCCCAAAATGCTGGGATTACAGGTGTGAGCTATCACACCTGGCCTAGGAAAAAATCTTAAATGTAGAATTGCTGGATCAAAGGGTATGTGTAATTATAAATTTGATGGATAGTTTGATTCATTGCTTTTCTTTTTTAACTCTATGGAATATTTCTAGCCACATTGCTTTGATTTTTAATTTTGTATAGTTCAAGCATATAGACAAGTACAGATAATGTGTAGCAGATACATATGTGCCCACTACTTATTAAACAGATGTTGACACCCTCATTGAGGTTGTACCTATTAGGTACTTTTAGCACTTTCTCAACACTGTGATGTTCTCCCACAGAATTTTTTCTTAGACATGAGAGTAATAAGTTGCTCAGAATTCATACACTGCCATTCTGGAGTCACCACCATACATTCTATCTTGGACTTTCTTTTTAAACATAGCCTCATTGTTAGCAAATGGCAGCTTCAGAGGAAAGTTCCATTATGTTATTTTTGGTGTCTGGAATCTGACTTCTGAAAAATGTTTATTTTGCCTCCTTCCTCTGCTCAAAAGCAACAAAAGAATGCTACCAGAACTTTATCACAAACCTAGTGAATTAAACAAATTAAACAACAAAAAAAGGCAGTTGGTGGCCTGTGTTTCTGGAGACTTGTTTGATTTGCTGGCAGAACAAACCAGGTGAGTTGAGCCAGCAAGCACTTTTCTTCCACTAGGTTTTTCAGAATAACCAAATGTGGTTCTCCTAAGCAGGCACCAACCTTTAGCTGACTTAGTGGTGCAGCTGTATCCTCTGAGTCTAGATGGAGTTGATGAGAGAAACTATTCTTACGGGAGGTGGAAGGCTGTTGACTTGACCTCTGTTACACCTGACTGTTTGAATATGCTTTTGTGGAAATAAATTTCCTACTCTTCTGTTTCTCTGCTAGAGATCTACAACCTTGTTCCAGTGGAAGGTGACTCTTAACTCTGATCTTTTCCTAGGTCCTCAGAATGCCTGGCAGTGAGGCTTTTAGGTTATTTTGGGATCTTATAAACTGAGAGGGGAACCTTAGTCTCAGGTGGGACTAGAATCTGAGGTCCTTTGAATACAGATTTATCCTAAAAGCAAATGTTTTTGCCTTCTCTCTCAGTTGCTTAGTGCTTCTTGCCTCATTTGATTTTGTAGTATTACATAACCACCTTAGGGAGGAAAGGACGCAAAGGAGCCAACCATTTCTCCTTGGACTCACAGCCAAAAAGAAAAGGCTCAAATAAAGTGAGCTTATTCGAGGGTCTGTAGCCTAAAGCATGGGCTCTTTTAAAACCTCTTGTTGGGCCCTGTAGCATAGGTCTTATCCACATCAAGTAACTCCCCCAGGCCTGGAGTGGCCACAGGGGTGAGCAGAGCTCTTTGTACCCTTTTTGCCAGACCTACTCTTAATTCCTGTTGAAGCCTCCCTTGGTCTTGCTGGTTCAGCCCTTTCCTTCTAAGTATAAGGCCTGACTTACTTTGTCTTCCTTTCTTCAGCCCTGCAGAGGCAGCTATGGCTCTGGGGACAGCCCTTTCTTCAGATGGCAAACTCATTTTCTGTCCAGTAGACCAGAAGGATAAGGTGTAATTCAACCCTTCTCTCCACCAGACACTGCCAGGGGGAGACAATGAAGAAAGTGATCTTTGTTGCTCTCTGAATAGGATCCTGAACCTGGCACCTGCTTTTGTTACTGGCTTATTGAATCACTGGAGACATTTTTTCTGTTTCATGGGTTAACAGCTGCTTTGGGATAGTAATGAACTGGCTGTCAGGATGTCAGTTCTGTCTCAAAGAAAATCAGTGTGTTTATATGAGGAGAGTTACCTTTCCGGTCCTTAAACCACTTGTCTTCAGGATTTATCTGAAGAGTAAGCAGTTGGAAGTCAGCTGTGCCCTTAGTTTGATGACTCCATGACCCTCATCTTTGAATCTGAAGAGACACTGCTGTTTCTACCATCCAAATACTAACGAGGCCTGACCCTGCTCAGCTTCCAAGATCAGACGAGATCAGGCATGTTTAGGGTGGTATGACCATGGACAAAACACTGCCATTTTTTTCATCCTGCTCTCCCTCTGATGAGACTCTGAGTTCTGGGTTCTATCTAGCACCTAGGTCAGTGCCTTGTACCTGGTAAGCATTCAACAAATACATACGGGATGAATGATTGAATGAATTCCTTGATCTTGCTGTCCAGGTTTAGTTTCACTGACACCGATATGTGGGGTGCTCTATGGAGGAGGATCTGGTTTTTAGGAGAAAGATTGCTTCAAAGGAATTATGGAAGGTGTTGATTTCTAGAGGGGTTTGGGGGAACTATGGGAACTCTAAGATAGCACTTGTTCTCTCCTCATTGATCTTCATCTTTCTCCTCAATTTTAACTCTCTGCTGATGAACTTGCCCTGTTTCAGGAGCAGTATCCTGAACCTGACTCATCTGGGCTCTTTCCTTGAGGGATTTTTTTTTTAACAGCCTCCTGTCACTGTAGATTGAGAAGCCCTCAGGACCACATCTCATGCACTGTAGTCTGGACTTCCTGATCTGGCTGCATTCAGTCAAGTTCCACTCAGCTCTTAGGTGTCTGTGCCTTTGTAAGGGCTGTTGGATACAGAAGGGCTTTCTCCCCCCCTTTGTCAGCAGCTGGCCAGAGAATGCCTATTAGCCTGCCAAATTCTAAGTCTTTCACGTTTGTCTGTCTGTGTCTGGAACTTAGGGCAGAATCTCTTACCACCTGAGGTTACGTCTCACTGTTTGCCTTCGTGAGATCCATTGGAGGATAAAAGATGAATAGCCATGAAGGGCATACAGAGGTATTGAACTGTGGTTCTTTGAAATGCTGTGATTCTGTGGAAAGATCCCTGGTCTCCAAGAATACAATGGAAGCCAGACCATTGCACCACCACCCTCCTTTTCCAAGAGCCTCTTTGGAACCATCACTCATTCCATAGTTCCAAACATCCTTGTTTTTGTTTAATTTTTATCTGATAAATGTTATTAAACAATTTTAATGGTGAAACACACAGAGGAAATGACAAACTAGCATGTGTTGTCTTTTAAATGCACATAGTTTAAGTGATTAAGTCAGCTGTTTCTGCTGTTAGATTGCTGTTGTCTAGTCTGCTTTCCTTCTTCAAGTGAGAGGAGTCTCTGAATAGACCTTTATGGAAAAAGCAAAAGGGACCAGCTCTTCTCTGGCTGATTGATCATTCCTTTACATCTTACTCTTTTCAGCACTTAAATTCAGATTGTACTATGTTAATTGCTTTCAGATCATGACACAGAAGAGCTCTTCAGGTCAGTTCAGGAGTTCTTTAGCAGAGGTCCATTTGATACTTCTCCACTTGGAAACAAAAGTTTGTATGTAGGTAAATATATATCTTTTTCTAGGGAAAAGTATCCTTAGTTGTCATCAGATTCTCACTGGAGTTTATGACCTAAAAAAAGTTAAGACTTAGTATTTTATAAGAATTTGGGGGCCTGGGATGGTGGCTCACGCCTGTAATCCCAGCACTTTGGGAGGCCTAGGCGAGATGGTCACCTGAGCCCAGGAGTTCGAGACCAGCCTGAGCAACATGGCGAGACACTGTCTCTATAACAAATACAAAAATTAGCCAGGCATAGTGGCGTGTGCCTGTAGTCCCAGCTACTTGGGGAGCTGAGGTGGGGAGTATTGCTTGAGCCTGGGAGGTCGAGGCTATGGTGAGCCAAGATTGTGCCACTGCACTCCAGCCTGGGTGATAGAGCAAGACCCTGTCTCAAAAACAACAAAAAAAGAAATTGGGGCTCCTGCGTCATAAACTAGTTAGTGGCAAAGTTGAGATAAACTCTGAAATCCTGGGATTGACTCTACAAGAGTCTTTATTTGTCTTTTTTACTATATCCTGTGTAACTTATGCTCTTTAAGCACTAAACTCCCTTTTAACCTGTTTATCTTGCTTATCAAATTGCTTTTTTTTTTTTTTTTTTTGAGACAGAATTTTTTGCTCTTGTTGCCCAGGCTAGAGTGCAATGGCGCGATCTCGGCTCACCTCCGCCTCCTGGGTTCAAGCAATTCTCCTGCCTCAGCCTGCTGAGTAGCCAGGATTACAGGCATGCACCACCATGCCCGGCTAATTTTGTAATTTTAGTAGAGATGGGGTTTCTCCATGTTGGTGAGGCTGGTCTTGAACTCCCAGCCTCAGGTGATCCACCCGCCTTGGCCTCCCAAAGTGCTGGGATTACAGCCATGAGCCACCGGGCCCGGCCTCAAGTTGCTTTTTGAGAAAATGAACCACATATTTGTGTTCCCCTCTTAACTCCTGATACTCACATCTGCACAAAGTAGTACCTTGCAAAAACTAGTACCTTGCTGGTTCTGTTGACTGACTAGTAGCATTGGAAGGCACAAAAGCTTGGGTTGGTTATTATTTTCTGTTTCCATTATCTTTTTATTTTCCTAAGTTGGGGTCTCACTCTGTCACCCAGGCTGGAGTGCAGTGGCACAACCACAGCTCACTGCAGCCTCAAATTCCTGGGCTGAAGCGATCCTCCCACCTCAGCCTCCCCAGTAGCTGGGACTACAGGCATGAGACACCATACCTGGCTAACATTTTTAGTTTTTGTAGAGATGACGTCTCACTGTATTACCCAGGCTGGTCTCAAACTTTTGGGCTCAAGCAGTCAGCCCACCTTAGCCTCCCAAGTATTGGGATTGCAGGGGTGAGCCACCACATCCAGCCCCTTTCCATTATTTTAGCAGCTGTTACAATTATTTAGCCTGTTTTTTTTTTAATTTTTTTTTCCTTTATTTAGCCTGATCCTTTTAAGTGGGCATACTCCCTTTTCTGTTTTTACAATGCTACTTATACCATTTCGCCACCTGCATCCAACCTGTATAATTGGGAGTTTTGCAGAGCAGTGTATTTGGTATGCTGGGAACTCTTCCCTAGGTTACTCAGTAGCATCCTATGAGCTAGGTTGTCTTAAAAATTTCAAATCTTGGTTGAGGGTGGGGTGGGTGTATCTCCCATATGAGGGATTGTTCGGGGATTTGACTCAGTTGATAGCTCCTCAGTTTCTAGTATGCTGAGGCTTTTGTGGTAAGATGAACAAGAATTTTTCAAGCTCAGATTTGGGGAACATAGCTTCTTGCCATGCTATCTCATTGGTGTGATGGGTGCCCTTTGGGCAGATTACTTAACCTCTGTTTACATTTTTTTTTTTTTTGAGACAGGGTCTCACTTTGTCACCCAGGCTAGAGTGCAGTGGTGTCATATCAGCTCACTGCAGCCTCAACTTCCCAGGTTCAAGTGATCCTCCTGCCTCAGCCCCACAGTTAGTTGGGACTACAGGAGTGCACCACCACACCTGGCTAATTTTTTGTGGTTTTTGTAGAGACAGGGTTTTGCCATATTGCTCAGGCTGGACCTCTGTTTTCTTATTTGATAATAAAAAGTTGCAATTATTTTCATAAAATACTTTCAAGATGAGTCTAATAATGCAGATGAGCCATTTTACAACAAACATGCTTACAACAAACATGCTATAGAAATTTCAGGATATTCCCCATCTGATTATAATATGGGTAGCTTATCATAAGAGCCTGTGACTATTGGAATGGTCATCTTTTTGAGGCCAACAGTAGAAAGAAATTTGCAGTAGTGACTGACATATTAAAGCAACACCAAAACAAATCTGAGTGAAATAGTGTCTTGGAGTTGGGGACATGTGGGTGATATCTGGGCCGCATTTTCTCTCTAGTTATCTATGGAGAGGTTCTCCCTCCCTCAATGGTTGTGCTTTTAGCATTTAGGGAATGAGCTTGACGGTTTCTGCTTCTTCCCTCCCGCTGCCTTACACAGTGTCTCCTTTGTTGTGTGGCTGTATTCCAATCTATAAACAGGACTGCTGTAAGGAGAGTGCAGAGTATTGTTTATTTTGTAAAACCTGTCTCGTTGCCATGTAATATTTGCTCAAGAGCTGCTGTTGTGGTGACATTGTTGTGGTGAGCAGGGCTCTTTAAAGATTTTGATCTCAAACATTAAATGAGCCCCTGACTGGTGTCCTGAAAAGCATTTAACCTTCTCTCCCTAGAGTTTAAGCAAGAGGAGCAGTAATCCTAGTGGAGCTTGGGCTGGGGTCTAGAGATGAGGTGGCAGATGATAGGCAGGGGCTGTTGTGGTCCCACAGTTCATTTGCACAAAGGAGGGGCCGGCCTCTCCTGGGGAGGTATTTCCGCTCACTGGAACAAATGCGGGCGCTCAAAAGGCTTTAATGTAATGAGACTTCTCTGGTGACGTCACTTGTAAATGTGGTCAAAGTCCAGTTCTTAGGGGCTAGTAGAAGCAGGAGTAGAGATCTGTCAGTTTGCATGCTTTCACTTCTCTGCTGTCACTGTGCATGGTGCCTGCTTTCAGCCAGTGAACCAGCACAGCTGGGTCCGGCATGAACGCCTACAAGTATCAGAGGTTCCTGGAGGGACTCAACAACCTTAGAGGTATTATAAGGCTTCAGGCTCCCTACTCTTTGTCCTTGCTGATTGTGTGAACGCTTATTATGGTGTGTGTTGTATGGGATCTGTAAAGCCCTCCTGCTCTGAGCCAGCCGTATTTTTTATGTGTTTAGGCAATTAAACAGAGGGGATAGAGTTTGTAAATGCAATCCTAAGTGAGTAGGAGAGAATCCCCCTCAAGTACTTCAGCAACAGCCTGTTGTCTTGCTTGAATGGACAAATAAGAAATGTCCCCTGCATTCTTGAGCTCAGAGGGCTCAGGGCACTCCCTGTTTTCTTTGAGGTGGCCAGACAGTATGGGTAGGGCCCTGCAGCCTCACCGAGGGTGTAGTTAGGTTTCTTGGGCCAGGTTTTCCAGTGTCTACAGTGAGTCAGAGTCCCATGTGGAGAGAACAGGAATTGGGAGTAGGGAAGAGGGTGGAGGGAGGAATGCAGCTTGATGATCTATAGATATAGCCTTTGTAAAGGGTAAATCAATGACTTTCAAAGAGGCAGCTTTTTATTAAAGTAATATTTAAAGGACACAGTGTTTTCTCTGCATCATTGGCAAATTCTTCACTGATCAGACAGGAGAAGAATGTACTCAGATGTGATGTAGGACTCTTTTTGGGTACTAAAGAGAAAAATGAATGAAATCTTTTTATATTCGCTTCTCTAATTAATAAGTGGTTTTATTTCCATCTGCAGAGGAGAGTGCTCAAACCATTTTTCTTTCATCAAAAGTTAGGATTCTGGACCCAGAGCAACCATGGGGTGTGGAGAGAGTGGGAGGAGGTAGAGGGAGAAAAGGAGTAAACTGGGTTTTTTCAGGGATGAGGAAAGTGGCAGACGGTGTGGGCAGGAGATCTGTACTCCCTTCCTGTCAGGGTATATAGATATTTTACTTGCTTTCATTATCTGTTGAAGAACTTGGGTTCTAAGAAACATATATGGAGAGCTTTGAATGCTATAAAGGGATATATGGGCCAGGCATGGTGGCTCGCACTTGTAATCCCAACACTTTGGGAGGCTGAGGTGGGAGGATTGCTTGAGCCCAGGAGTTCTAGAGCAGCCTGGGCAATAAAATGAGACCCCCATCTCTACAGAAATGTTAAAAATTCAGCTGGGCATGGTGGTATGCACCTGTAGCCTTAACTACTTGGGAACCTGAGGTGGAAGGACCACTCTGAGGTCATCTTAGAGGTACAGAACCCAAATAACACAGCAAAGAGACCCAGAGTCTGGAGTGAGAAGAGTGCTGCTGTCTGGTGCCAGAGACCATGTGAAGAAGGGAAGAATACCCACATCTGACCAAGCATATGTGTAAAATGCATCTAGGCACCTTCCTCTCTGAGAAACAGCAGTAGTATGGTGCTTTAGAGTGAAGGCAGTAGATGTTTTCTCTCCACACTACTACCCACCTTCAATGGAGTTCTGTTTTCTATCTCTCATTCACTATTGTTTGCTCCATTCACTTTTATACACTGTATAATAGTCTTTATAGCATAAAATGTACAATATATAGCAGTTTCTCTTGTTTACTCGAAGAAAGTATCAGATTTAAACTCTCTTTACTACTGGAACCTGAGTCTTTTTCAGGTGGGAGAAGTTCCTGGAAAGAGGGCATGTAGTTTTTTTGGTTTAGTTCTTTTTTCTTTTTTTTTTTTTTTTTTTAAATAAAGACGGGGTTTCACCATGTTGGTCAGGCTGTTCTTGAACTCCCGACCTCAGGTGATCCGCCCGCCTTGGCCTCCAAAGTGCTTGGATATACAGGCGTGAGCCACCACGCCCAGCCTTGGTTTAGTTCTTAATAGTTTTTTGGAATGTTGCTATAGGCCTTAGACAAGTATTCCCCCCAATTCTGGGCTGCCAGGCAGAGAGTTAGATACAAACCATTGCTTGTCAAATCCCCCCGGTAGGTTGAATTTCACCCACTGTGCACCATGATTATGGCGAATGATTACTTCCCTTCTTTTCACTTGTATCTGTGTATTCCGGAAGGGCTGATGGAAAGAGGTAACTGGCTACCCTCTTCATTTAGTTACTGACTATTGCTTTTCTTGGCATGGTTCAGCTTGTAGCCATTCCTCCATCTAGTGGGTAACTGTTGAAGGGAATCCAGTGGGAGAATAGAGACATTGCACAAGTTTTTGAAGTTCTGATCCCCCAAATTCCTATGAATCTTTGATGTTTTGATGCCAGGATTGGGGTGCAATATATTCCACTGCTGCTGCTTTTTCTGGAGGGCTTTAACTTCCATTTCTCAAGCCTATCCAAAACTTTAGTTATTGGGGTTATTTCTGCCCAGATGGACCTTTCTCATGGGTATGACAGGTTAAACTATTGGCCCAAGTCCTGCTTTTTGTCAGAGTCCAGGCCTGTGCCTTGACTGAGATAATTAGGTAATTAGGGATCAATTAGGGAGGCAGAGAAGTAGAGTGATAAGAAAGTAGTTCACTAGCCTTTGCTAAGAAAAATTTGTGATAGGACTATGAGATGATAACTGACTTTTAAAAGAGAAATATAATGGCCAGGTACGGTGTCTCATGCCTGTATTTCCAGTGCTTTTGGAGGCTGAGGCAGGAGGATCAGTTGAGGCTAGGAGTTTGAGACCATCCTTGGCAACTCTGTCTCTATAAACAACACAAAAATTAGCCGTGCATGGTGGTGTACACCTATAGTTTCAGTTTCAGCTACTTAGGAGGCTGAGGTAGGAGGATTACTTCAGTTGGGGATTTTTGAGTCTGCAGTGAGCTATGATCATACCACTGTACTCCAGCCTGGGTGACAGAGTATACCTTGTCTCTCTCTCTCTCTCTCTCTCTCTTTTTGTAACCTCTGCCTCCTGGGTTCAAGCACTTCTTGTGCCTCAACCTCCTGAGTAGCTGGGATTACAGGCATGAGCCACCATGCCTGGCTAATTTTTTGTATTTCTAGTAGAGGTGGGGTTTTGCCGTGTTGGCCAGGCTGGTCTCAAACTCCTGACCTCAAGTGATCTGCCTGCCTCAGCCTCTCATAGTGCTGGGATTACAGGCGTGAGCCACTGTGCCCTGCCCTGCCCCTGTTGCTTAAATAGATAGATTAAAAAAAAAAAAAAGAAAAAAATGAAATATACCCCAGCATGCTTATGTCTTATGCCCTTCTCTTCCTTTGCATATACTGTCTTATTCCCTCTTCCCATTAGTTTTTTCTCTTTGTACCAAATTTCTGCTCATCTTCCAATGCCTAGCCCAAGTCTCACTTTTCCTCCATAAGTTTTGTTTTTGTTTTTGTATTCCCAGTAGAATTATTCTCTTTCCCTCATCTATGTTGCCATGGTACTTTAAGCATACTTATTTTAGAGCATATCACATTATATTTTAGTTACTTTATTATACATTTGATTTTCCTGATAGTCTTTACTTCTTGGTCAAGTATCTGTAACTTTTGTAGGCTTCAGTTTTTTCATTTGTAAGAATGGGGATCATAGAATTTACAAGATGTTGTGAGGCTGGGCGCCATGGCTTACACCTGTAATCCCAGCACTTTGGGAGGCCAAGGCGGGTGGATCATCTGAGGTCAGGAGTTTGGGACCAGCCTGACCAACATGGAGAAACCCCGTCTCTACTAAAAATACAAAATTAGCCAGGCGTGGTGGTGCATGCCTGTAATCCCAGCTACTCGGGAGGCTGAGGCAGGAGAATCGCTTGAACCTGGGAGGCAGAGGTTGCAGTGAGCCAAGATCGAGCCATTGTACTCCAGCCTGGGCAACAAGAGTGAAACTCTGTTTCAGAAAAAAACAAAAAAAAAGGTGTTGTGAGGATTAAATGAGATAGTGAATATAACATCTGATGCAGACTAGGAGCCTGATAGATGTTAACTGTACTGTTTCTAAAGGCAGGAACTGTGTGTCATTTATCCTTGAGTCTCCTTCACCTAGCATAGTGCCTGGCACATAGTAAGCATAAAAAGAACATTTGGGACATTGAATTGAACTAAACTCATATATTTAAATGTCCTTCAATAGTCACCATAGGAGGTTGAAAAAAATATTCTAACAGTGGTACCTATGCTGCGTACTTTTTTTTAAGCATGCTTTTTGTGGGTTTTCTCTTCAGTGCCAGGTTCTGACCCTCATAAGAAACTCCAGGTCATTTTATAGTCATACCTAACTTTTGGTCAAAATATGATATTTAACCCAAGACAAAATTAAACCCAAATCTCAAAGAATGAAAATGTGCTGTTGAAAACATTGGAAAGGTGGTACTACTAGTCTGTAGGTAGTTACAGATCAGGAGTTCCAGGTATTTTGAACAGCAGCAATATTGTTGAATAAGTGGAAAAGGTGACTACCGAGAAAGAACATGGTCCTTTTTGGGTTCTATTAGTTCTGCTATGTTTGTCAGATCATGTTTCTCATTATATCTTATAGCTTTGCTTGGGTCATCCACTTAGTCTGCCAGCTGAGAAGCCTGTCCCCTGTTACCACATCCAGTCAAGCAGGAAAGCTCTCACACCCCAACATATACCCTCAGAGAGTGGATTTTTTTTAAGGGCGGGGGTGGTGCTTTTTCCCCCTCTTCAACTTGGCTTGTAAAAAAGACTTTTTTGACTTTTTTTTCTGATGTTAAGTAGAGGCACTATGTTGTCCTTATTGAAAGCGGGGGAAAAATAAACTAATAAAATCACCGACATCCTACAAATTACTAGGTTCATATTTTGCTATATTTCCATCATCTTTTCTCTATCCATATGCATATAATGTTGCTTTTATATATCTGTTGTAGTTCTCTGTCTTGCTCTTTGTTATTTTGTGAGCATTCTTTATACCTTTATCTCATCATGATTTTTCACAGCTTTATGGAATTCTCTCAAATGGAAGATTCATTTTCCAGTAGGGGGCATGTACATTTCTAATTTTTCACTGCTATGATAATGAACATCCTTGTAAATAAATTTTTCTGTGCATTTCTGATATTTTTAAAGGATGGATTTCCACAAGTGGAATTACTGGGTCTTAATCCATGTATTCAAAGCTCTGGATGTCGGCTTTTAACTTTATTTCACTTTTAAAAGCTACTGAGGGTAAGAGGAGGATACCTGTAACACTGAATACCTCTCTGATAGCTCTTGGCCCCTTGTCCTCTAGGGATAGTCCTGTCTTCAGGCTTAGTGGCCAGCTGGCTCAGATATTTTATTATCCAGTTAATTTCGTGGTGGAACAGTTGCCAAGTGGCCTTCTCACTTAGTCAGCAGCTCCCATCATGTCATCGTAGTATCACTGCACTACTTTACTCTGAAGCTTTTCTCACAGCAACTCTAAGCATTTAAATAGCTTCATCGATCCTTCCAACTCTAGTACCCTTTTCTCTCGTAGTGGGGGAGAGACCCATTAATGTTGACTGGGAAACCAGTAGCAAGAATGACCGTTAATATTGTACAGAAATTCCAGATTGGAACCCTATTGGTACCAGATTGAGATTCTCTTTGCTTTCCTGCTTGTTACTGAGCTAGCACCTAGCTAATAAATTGGGCCAGCTTAATTTGATAAAATAGGTTGACAAAACTTTACTGTGTCAACACCCAGTGCTTTGGTAGATTTTTACCTCTGGAAGAACTGGAACTGGTGCTGTGTTTTAAATCAGTGTATTACACCCAAGCGTAAATCAGCTTCTGTTACGTGGGCCTTAGAGTAGAATTATAGACTTGATGATAGTACATGCTTGTTTCTGACTTGGAGTTGACATCCTGGAGCAGACAACGTGAGGTTTTCTAGCTGATGATAGACTGGGAATGTTTGGAGATTAGCTGGAGGACTGAGAGAAGGCACATGTGTAGGACTTTGTGTGTAGGGGGCCAATAAGAAAGTCTCTGCAGCAGTTAGTATAGTGGAAAATGGCTTGAGTCACTGACAGGCTTGCGTCCTTCATAGTGAGAACTGTCTGCCTCTCCCATTCCCAGAGCCCTTAAGCAAACCTTTCATAAAAGGGCGATTCACTCCACTGCAGGGAATCTGGAAGTCTGCATGCTTCTGGGATGAGGCCTGTCAACACCTTTTACAGCACTAGGCACCTAGTAGACCATGTGCTTATCTGAATAGTTGATAGTTTTGCCCTGTTCAAGTTTTTTCTCTCCTTAATTGTGTACTTTTTAGGCTTACTGCATGTCACTGGGCTAGAGAGGATCATCAGCACAAACTCACTTTGGGGTTGGTTTCAGTTGCTGCTGTTTTGCAATGTGTGGGGTCATTCTATTTTTTGTTACGACTGGAGATGGTTGTTATAGTATCCCTATATCTCAAAGAGTAGGCCTATATAGCTAACAAGCATATATTACCATTTTCCCCCTCATCCTTGATTTTGTTTTCTTATGAAGTAGGCATTAGTATTGAAAGGTTAAGGCCCTTATCCTCACTATGCTGCTGCAGTTTCTATTGGTTGTTGGAGAACTCCAGGCTGATAATACTAATTTTACACTGATTACTCATTGTAGCAACTGTGGGGTTGATACTTTGAATGAATACCAGTTGTTAAATACCATCTTTTGTTCATTGTGGAATGGCAGGAACCTTTTAGACTTCTTGGTTTGAAATCCTTTGATTTCAAACTTTTTACAGTTTGTTAACAACTTAATTGCCTCGCCCCCTGATCATTTACTGTTGCATTCACTGGAAGTCTCTATCTCCTTCCTTTCTTTCATTGAGAACTTTCTGACAGGATACAAAGATTATTGACAGTCCCTGTCTTTGAGGGATTATCAGTCCACAGTGTAGTGTGGAGACCGTAGAGGGCACTAGATTTTTTTTTTTTAGGACGGGGTTTCACCGTGTTGGTCAGGCTGGTCTTGAACTCCCGACCTCAGGTGATGCGCTCGCCTTAGCCTCCAAAGTGCTTGGATTACAGGCGTGAGCCACCACACCTGGCCTTTTTTTTGGAGATGGAATCTTGCTCTGTCACCCAGGTTGGGGTGCAATGGTATGATCTCTGCTCACTGCAACCTCCGCCTCCTGGGTTCAAGTAATCGTCCTGCCTCAGCCCCCTGAGTAGCTGGGATTACAGGTGTGAACCACCATGCCTGGCTAATTTTTCGATTTTTAGTAGAGACAGGGTTTTACCATGTTGCCTAGGCTGGTTTTGAACTCCTGACCTCAGGTGATCCACCTGCCTTGGCCTCCCAAGGTGCTGGAATTATAGGCATAAGCCACCGTGCCCGGCTGGCACTAGATATTTATTGTGAAATGGAATTTCACTCTTATTACCCAGGCTGGAGTGCAATGGTGTGATCTCAGCTCACTGCAACCTCCGCCTCCCGGGTTCAAGCCATTCTCCTGCCTCAGCCTCGTGAGTAGCTGGGATTTGCCTGCCACCACACTTGGCTGATTTTTTGTATTTTTAGTAGAGATGGGGTTTCACCATGTTGGTCAGGCTGGTCTCGAACTCCTGACCTCAGGTGATCCACCTGACTTGGCCTCCCAGAGTGCTGGGATTACAGGTGTGAGCCACTGTGCCCAACCAGCACTAGATATTTTTAGGGCAGAGGAATGGCATAAACAATTAGGGTGGGTATTTTTTTGAGGGTTCGGGTGAGGAGAGATAACTGGCAGCAGTGTCAAAGATCATTTATAGGGATCATTTACAGGGAAGTGGGGGATATAGCCAAGCCAGTAAGTATGTGCCTGATTTTAGTTTGTTGTGGATGCAGAAAAGTGAGAGAAGTAAAGAACAGCCATGTGAAATCTTTTTGAAAGAGAATTTGGTTTTTAGAAACAGTTTATGTTGAATGCTAGCTAGAAGTAGAGATCCACTTTACCCTCACAGCTCAGGTTGAACCTGACCCTTATGTTGTGCAGTGCTTTGTGTTTGGGTTGCTATTTCCTGGGACTGGTCAGGTGATGCACTTCAGCATGAGGCCTGTATAGTAGCTGAAGGGTAGTGGCCCAAAGTGTCTGTCAGTGATAAGAGGAGAGAAGAAGCCTATTTAGCTGTGGATAGGGCCTTTGTTTCCTCTGAGATTCTCTGGTCTACTCTCCCTAGTCCAGGGCTCCATCTTTACATAACTCTTTAGAGATAGATTTGAAGTGCCAACTTCATTCTGTGTTGGAGTCCTGGCATTGGACACTGTTGATAACACTCCTGCCTGTTTAAAATACTCTCTTTCTTTACCTTCAGTGAGAGTATTTTATGGTTCCTTCACCTATTTGATTGTTGTTTGTCTGCTTTGTTGGGTCTTTTTCTTCTTCTGACTCTTAACTACTATGGCAGTTTTCTTTTTCTTTTTTTTTTGAGACAGAGTCTCGCTCTTGTTGCCCAAGCTGGAATGCAGTGGCACGATCTTGGCTCAGTGCAACCTCTGCCTCCCTGGTTCAAGCAATTCTCCTGCCTCAGCCTCCTAAGTAGCTGAGATGACAGGTGCCCACCACCATCGCTGGCTAATTTTGTATTTTTAGTAGAGACAAGTTTAACCATGTTGGTCAGGCTGGTCTCGAACTCCTGACCTCATGTGATCCACCCGCCTTGGCCTCCCAAAGTGCTGGGATTATAGGCATAAGCCACTGTGCCCAGCCTAACTGGCAGTTTTCTAAGGGGTAAGGCAGTGTAGTGAAGTGGGAAGAACATGGGCTTTGGATCCAGGCAGGGCTGGGTTCAAATCTATGTTTCTGCATTTAATCAGCTGAGTGATCTGGGGCAAGCCTCAGTTTTTTCATCTGTAAAATGGGGGATTTTCTGAGCCTCAGTTTTTTCATCCCTAAAAATGGGGGATAGTAATATCTTCCACATAAAATTATGAGGATTAAATGGAGTACTGTAAGTAAAAGCTTCTAACACAGTGCAGACCTATATCAGTATTTTCTTATTGCTTGATTGCTTGGTTGATTGTAGAGATGGGGGTCTCCCTATGTTGTCCAGGCTGGTCTCAAACTCTTGGGCTGAAGCGATCCATCCCCTTGGCCTCCTAAAGTGCTGGGATTGAGCCACTGTGCCCAGCCCAAACTCAGTATTTTCAAACTAAGCTTAAATTTGGCTTTTCTGTCCTAGTCACCATTTTTTGACAGTTGAGCTCACATTGTTCCAGTCTCTAAGATGAGAAACCTTGGAGACATGTTTAACTCTTTTCTCTTCATCAACCCTCATTTTCAATCTGTCATTGAGTTCTTTTGTTCTTCAGAATTTCTCTTAAATTTGTCTTTTTCTCCCCATTCTCTATGCCATGACTCTGGTCCTGTCAGTCATTACCTCATGCCTGAATTACAGCAGCAGCCTCATATTTTGTTTCCTGTGTCCTGTTTGTCTCTGAAGTAGCAGCTACTTTCCTAGTATTTCCTATTACTGAAAGTCTAAATTTGTTAAAAAGACCTTTTATGGACTGGACATGGTGTCTTATGCCTGTCATCCCAGCACTTTGGGAGTCTGAGGCAGAAGGATTGCTTGAGGTCAGGAGTCTGAGACCAGGCTAGGCAACATAGGGAGAGACTGTCTCTACAAGAAAAAAAAAAAAAATTTTTTTTTTTAATTAGCCAGACCTGGTGGTGTGTGCCACTAGTCCCAGCTACTCAGGAGGATGAGGTGGAAGGATTGCTTGAGCCCAGGAGGTCCAGGATGCAGTGAGCCATAACTGTCACTGCACTGTAGCCTGGGACAGAACAAGACCCTGTCGAACAAAAAAAAAAAAAAAAAGACTACAACATTTTATGCTCTTATCTCCTTTCTACTTCAGCAGGCTTATCTCACGTAATTTGCTAGAATGCACCTTCAGCTCCACACAAACCCTGTTCCTCATTGTGTCTTATCCTCCCTCATTCATTCTCTCTCCTTGCCTTTTCTTGTGCAGTTCTCTTTACCTGGAATGCCCTTGTTCTTTATATTAACTGAAATCTATCTATTCCTTGAAGCTTCATTTCAGGTCTTTCTTCTAATGAAGACTTCTCTGTTTATCATAGTCCAAGTTGATATATCACTTTCCCAAGCGAGTTTTATCTATTGAAATTGAAAGCTTTATTGAGAGAACTGTTTTTATACACATGACATTTCTGTTACTCTCATGGTGCCTCACTCATGCCAGCCAAGTTTAAATGCTCCTTACAGAGCACTTGTAAAGTGTGGTGACCAAAGTGAATCACTCTTTCATTGGACAAATGTATATAAGCACCTACCATGTGTGCTGTGCTCTGCACTGGGATCCCAGCAATAAACAACACAGTAACAAGACAGGTTATGCTGTACAGAAGCAGACACTAGACAAATATTTGTCAGTCAACTGAATTTGTGGAAGCCAGGTTGGACTCTTAAGTGAGGACAAATGACAAGAAGAGGGAGAATTTAGAAAAGAAGGTACAAATGAAACAACTATTGTAGGAAAAAGGTGTTTAACGGATTCATTCAGCAAGTAATTTATTGAATATCCACTGATATAAATGTATTCTCAGGTATTTGGGATATACCAGTGAATAAAGCAAAGTCCTTTCCCTTGTAAAGCTTATATTCTATCATTTGGAGGAATTTTCGGAAAGAAAATCACCTAATACTGGATGAAGCCCATCTGTGGGGAGGTCAGCAGTGAAGGAGTTAATATGCTTCTAGGGCTCTAGGCTTTGTTGAAACAGATGGTTTCTCTGCCCTAGGGAATGTTTTTAAGGGGGATTAGAGGACTGGGCTGAGGAAGGCCTGAGACCTCTTTCCCTCACGCCATAGCACACACACCTGCTGTTCTGGCGCCTGGTGAGCTATGTAACTTGTCCCCCCACTTGGTAGGCACTTGTTTGCAGGCTTATGATTGTGACTGTAGGGCTGGCTCTAAGCTTCTGACATTTTTATTTCCCTTTCCTGATTTTATTTGTTATTCAATAGCAATGAAGTCCCATTTTAATTTAACGGACTTTGGGACTTGTCTGTGTTCCTTTCTAGTCCATATTTACTTTTACGTAATTATTCTCTCTCTCTCTCTCTCTCTCTCTCTCTCTCTCTCCTCTCTCTCTCTCCTCTCTGTGTGTGTGTGTGTGTGTGTGTGTGTGTGTGTGTGTATTTTTCTCATGATCCTATTTATGTTATTGTGGTAAAATACACGTGACAAAAAATTTACCATTGTAAGTACTTTAGAGCATACAGTTCATTCACACTATTGTACAAACACCCTGACTATTGAGTTCCAGAACTTTTTCATGATCCCAAATGGAAATCCCATATTCATTAAGCAGTCATTCTCCTTCCTCCCAACCCCTGGCAACCACTAATCAGCCTTGTGTCTTGCCGGTTCTGGATTTGTTCATTCTGGATATTTTATATAAATTTAGTCATGTGGCCTTTTGTCTCTGGTTTCTTTCACTTAGCGTATGCACATATTTACATGCCTTTTCCGTGTATCATTATAAGAATTTTTTAAATGTTTCCTTACAGCCATTATAATTTTAAGTTATCTTGTTGATAATGGCTTCATTTAGCCTTTCTTTTATTGCTGAATATTTGGATTGTTTCAAGTTGCTATTATTTTTAAAAAATGCTACAGTGGACACTCCCTGAATATGCTCTGCCGTCTTTCAGGGAACTCTGAATGTTGCACATCAGTTGCAAGAGAGCCATTGTCCTTGATTTAGGATAGTGTGGCCTGTTACCCAGCTCTGTGGGAGGACAGTCAAGTAATGAATTTTGTATAGATGAGAGCATTATTCTTTGCAACATAAGACCATGATCTCCAGGGAATGACAGGGAAAAGTTTTTTTTCCCCTACTGTCGAGAATTCTCTGATACTCCCTCTATTCCCTTGGCTGTAGGAAAGAATTGATTATAGCAGTTGAAGATTAAATGTTTTATTCATTTATTCATTCAACAAGTATTCAAAAGCCTACTGTATGCAAGACATTTGAAACTTGCTGGTGGGTTGAGCTTGGCTAACCAGTGCCTTTCACTCCCTGGGCCTTTCATACCTGCCTGGGAACAGACTAGGACCTACTTCCAGAGTAATCAGAGCAGATCTAGAGGCCAGAGCCACGTGGGGCCTTATTACTTCATGGTTTAATGCCTCAAGATTTGGTACCATTATAGAAACTAATCACACATTAATTTGCCTGCTCACTCTGGGGATTTCAAGGCCAGGCTGCCACTTTTCATATGTGGCTGTTCTTGTTCGCCACTCTAACAGAGTCCTGGCTGCTAGGAGATGAGCCATCAGGCCTGTGCCCTCTTAGTAGTTTTGTTCACTGTATCCTGGGCAAGGCAGCAAGGAGAGGATGCTTATTGACTGAGTATAAAAGCTTCAGGGACTTTATTATTATAGTAATGTTACTGTATTCATGCAAGGGGTCAGCTTGGAGTGTCACAGATTCTGAGTTAGCCCAGATATGCTTGAGATGAGTGCTGCTGGGGCCTTTTTGCCTTTTGGTCGACTGCCCTCCGCCCTTTTTGTCCTTACTGACCCATTTAACAGAATAGTCTTAATTTCTCTCTACCTAGCTGGGAAAATAAAGACCCCTTAGGACCATTCAGGGCCACACACTCTGCTTACAAAACCCAGTGTGGAGTAGAAAAGCACTGGCAGCAATTGCTAGATCTTAAACGTTCACTTAGGAAAATGCCAAACCTGTTGAATTGGAATAAGAAGCAGAGAGGCTAGTGAGAGTTCCGGGAGTAGACCTGATCTCTGTCCTCTTCCACCTACCACTTGTTACATTTCCTTCACTGTCAGAATTTGATTGTTCTGTGTCTGTAACTTCAGATGTATTTTTCCTGGTGTGTTTGAAAAACTGTTGAACAGTCTCCTCTGGGCAGGGAGGGAAAAGGGTTAGACAATCAGGAGTAGAGACTGTTATTTCTCTCTCTAGACCTAGACCCTGGGGTTAACTGAAGGCCCAGAGTTACTGAGGGGCGGCTGTGTTTGTTTTTCAGTGGACTGGCTTTACTGAGTGGGATACAAAAGCCCAAAGCACAGGCCATTCCCACAAGCCTAACATTTTCATATTTCTTTCTCTGCCAAAGAATCTTTGGTTAGGGTTAAGAATAACTAGTCTGTCTGTGGAAATACCAAGGCCTTTTGTTTGCCAGAAGAAAGAGCTTTTGATTAAGCCTGCCTTCTCTCTCTTTTTTTTTTTTTTCTTTTCCTTAAGCTGCTGTGGGAAGACTTCAGAGCCTCTGAAGGTGGTGTATTTAAGGGGTGTAGGGGAAGGAAAGATAGCTAAATAGAACTAAGAGAGACTTAATCATACTTTGCCACACATTTGTGTAGAGATGAACCACAGCAACAAAATCTATCCATTTTTTGGTCATTGCTTCTGCTAGCCTTTCTTTCTTCTTGTCTTTTATGAAAATCCACCCAAAACAGTAGTTCCCAAAAGACCTGCTGCACTGATCTCAACTTGAATCACACTCTGTCACTTAGTGTGATTTGGGGCATGTTACTTAACTTTTCTGTTTAAGCTAGAGTTTCGCAACTATAAAATGGGGATTATAATAGGCCATTTTCATAGGGTTATAATGAGAATTGAATGAGTTAATATATGGAAAATACTTAGAACAGTGCCTGGCACATAGTAGAGCTCATCCCAGTAAATATTACTACTGTCTATGGCAAATGCTGAATGTAGCTTTACTTTTCTGATTAGTAATTGCAAATGTGGCTTTCTAGGGTTATCAAAGTCAGGCCTTTGTCTTTTTAGAATGAAAAGGAAGCAGACATTCCCCTTAGGCATGAACTTTTTATCAGTCAGAGGCAAAAGGAAAGATTTATTCTCTGTGTGGACACATCTTAGAGGCTCAGTGTCTTAGTTGAATGTCAACAAGGGAATCAGTTTCATCATGAGGAACTTCCTCTGGTAAAAGCAAGGTTGGGGGATGGGTCATCTACTTTTTTAGTCTTTGTCTGAGAGTAGTTAGTGACGTTTCTTGTGCCCCAGGAAAGCTTGAACCAAGGTATAGAGAAGGGGCGCCTGGTTCTCCAAATTTACAGTAGTAAGAGAAGCAAGAAACAGTAGGACAAGGGGAAACCTCAGGGCTGGGTCTGGTCCTAGTGTCAGTACTACCAAGTCTGGCGAATGTCACTAGTGGAGGCTTTGGGCAAGTGCCTGGCCACTGCATTTCCCTGGCCATAGTAAGAGATGTGCAGAATGACCTGCCCCAAGCCTCTGAGCTATTTTTTAAGCTTCCATCTCCTTTCCCAAATTGCTGGGAATGGCTCAGGAA
Organism: Ateles fusciceps; assembly: GCA_036589455.1. NCBI lineage: Eukaryota > Metazoa > Chordata > Mammalia > Primates > Atelidae > Ateles > Ateles fusciceps. Next base: position 10,690,450 of record JAZHEH010000733.1, read on the forward strand.
GTAGCACAGAAATTGAGATTTTTGTGTCTTTCTTGCTCTTTTCTGTATTGTCTTTAGTTTTTAGGAAGGACTTCCTTGGCTCCCTCCCCTACCTCACTCCATTCTCTCTTGCAAAGTAAAATCTCACCTTTTTCCTGCAGGAGGAGGTTAGGTTGTAAAGTTTGCACATAAAGTGAGGATTCCAAATAATCAAAATTACCATGGAAAATATCTCAAATGACCCAGAAATCAAAGTATATAAACATGGTTTTGTTTATATGCCAGGATAGTGGAATACAATATAAAATAGTTGGCCTGTAATTAGGAGACATTTTATATGAAAAAATAAGTATTCTCCAAACTAGAATCATATTCAGCATTCAGAATGCTCACAATGTGAAAAGGCACACTGGACTGAGATGTGCTGAAGTCTCAGATTCAAATCCCCCTCATCTCATGTTCACCCTGGTAAATAACCTTTCTTTGGTGTAAAACCTCACTGAGTGGAATTGTGAGTAAACTTCTGTACTGTTTAAATTATTTTTCTCTTCTTGGTCAGGTTTACATAGTTAAATGCAAGTGTGTTGTGATTGTATTTAATCCTTCTTTTCTGCTTTCTGTTTTGTTGATTTCTTCTTCCCTTTTAAAAATCCTCACTTTCAGCCGGACATGGTGGCTCACGCCTGTAGTCCCAGCACTTTGGGAGGCTGAGGCTGGGCGGATCGCTTAAGGCCAGGAGTTTGAGACCAGCCTGGCCAACATGGCAAAAACCCATCTCTACTAAAGATAGAAAAATTAGCTGGGTGTGGTGGCAGGTGCCTCTAATTCCCAGCTACTCAGAAGGCTGAGGCAGGAGAATCACTTGAGCCTGGGATACAGAGGTTGCAGTGAGCCAAGATCACACCACTGGACTCCAGTCTGGGTGGCAGAGTGAGACTGTCTCAAAAAAAAAAAAAAAAAAATCCTTACTTTCGTCTTCTAAATCCATTTTATAGCGGACAGCAATTCTTCTCTTACCTAGAGCTTACTTGTATGTTTGCTTGTCCCATTTCTTAATTATTTTCGTTGTTCAGAATTCTTTAAAGGAGAATTGAGAGCAGGATGGGAAGACTTCTGATAGTCTTTTCATTTAAATTCTGTAGTCATAACTTCCACTCTCCTCCTCTTAGGTCCTCTAACTTTTGATTCTTATACCTTGCATATAAGGCCCTTTCTTTCCTTCTTTTTCCCCCCCATTTTGGTTATTTTTCTGTAGAGAATTTCTACTTATGCTTGGGCAACTAGAAGTGAATTCTTGTTATACTTACTAAGCATCACTGGTTCTATCTCTAGATGTTTAATAGAGTCAGGTTTTTAGATCAATAGGTTTTTAGATCAATCCCAAATCATAGTGTCATGCAAAGATAGATGAGGAACTGAGCCCACCTGGAGAAGTCAAAGGATACTTGCCCCAAGTCATATAGCTATTGACAAGCTTAAACCATGACCCAGGTTTCTGATATGCAGTTGAATGCCTTTCCTCCAAATCACATTGCTTGCTGTTGAAGCCTTGGCTAGGAGTAATCTTTAGTAAGATCTTTGAATTGTAACTTTTTTCTTTTGTTTAATTTTTTTTACAGTTCCTTCCTTTAACAAAAATGCTAAGTGGTATAAACTTCAAGAGGGTTAAAATTAGTTCGGTTTCAAAGATATATTTGAGAATTATGTAGCATCTCTTGAATAGTGTAGAGACCTTAGAGCTATGTTGGGACCTAAGGACTGGGAATTACTGTTATCGGACTAGAGGTCTGAGAAAGGGAGATTTGTGACCAAAGTTCTAGGGTGGTGAGGGTTTCTGTAGGGAATTAGCTGGAACACAGAAGGGTAGTTTTAACAAACATCTGTTGAATTCTACTCTTTGCAAGGACTAGGTATTTGGAATACAAACGTGATGCCTATCTTCAAGGGTCTCACAGTCCCCTGGTTCAACTTGAGAAAATAAGGTATTGTATGAATTTGGAGAGATATCTCAGTGAGGCTGTGGTTTCTTTTGTCCTGATTTGGTCACAGAACTGGAGGAGATAGAGTTGTTCACTGGAACTTTGGGAAAATCCCAAAATACAAGGCAGTGAATGCTAGTTTGGTTCTTGAATAGGGCAAGGTAGGGTTTCTTAGGGTCTCAAGGGCCATTTGTTTTTACTTGGTGAGAAGAACAATTGGGAACAAAATGTAGCTCTTTATACCCTTTCCTCTCTTTCTTCTTTTTCTTGCTGGAATGTTATAGTGTGATCTGGGCTCACTGCAACCTCCGTCTCTCGGTTTCAAGTGATTCTCCCGCCTCAGCCTCCCGAGTAGCTGGGATTACAGATGTGTGCCACCACACCTGGCTAATTTTTGTATTTTTAGTAGAGATGGGGTTTTGCCACGTTTGCCAGGCTGATCTCAAACTCCTGACCTCAGGTGATCCACCCACCTCGGCGTCCCAAAGTGTTGGGATTACAGGCGTGAGCTACCACACCTGGCCTCCTCTTTTCTTCTATATGTTCCTCTTTTAGGAACTACTGATAAGCATTAAGCTAGGTAATTTTTCATTTTTTTTCATGTCAGAAAGGTAACATGCTATTACAAGGTTTGAAGGAGGCATATCTCGCACATGAGCATGAAAACCCAATCCTCATGCTTATGAACTACAAGAGGATCGTCATTTTTTAATTAAAAAAAAAAAAAATTCCTTTCAGTGGCCAGGCACGGTGGCTCATGCCTGTAATCCCAGCACTTTGGGAGGCTGAGGCAGGTGGATCACGAGGTCAGGAGATCAAGACCATCTGGACCAACATGGTGAAACCCCATCTCTACTAAAAATACAAAAAAATTAGCTGGGCGTGGTGGCTCACGCCTGTAGTCCCAGCTACTCAAGAGGCTGAGGCAGGAGAATTGCGTGAACCCAGGAGGCGGAGATTGCAGTGAGCCAAGATCATGCCATTGCACGACAGCCTGGGCGACAGTGTGAGACTCCATCTCAAAAAAAAAATAAAAAAATTTTCCTTTCAGCAATGGGAATATGGGGGGGGGGAGGCTAAATGATGAGGAAAATGGGCCTGACACAGTGGTTCATGTCTATAATCTTAGCACTTTGAGATGCCAAGGCAGGAGGATTGCTTGAGACCATCAGGAGTTTGAGATCACCCAGAGCAACATAGCAGGACCCCCATCTCTACCAAAAAAATTTAAAAATTTAGCTGGGTATGGTGGCTAATGCCTGTAGTCCCAGCTACTTGAGAGGCTGAGCTGGGGGCTTGCTGGAGCCCAAGAGTTTGAGGCTGCAATGAGCTGTGATTGCACAACTGCACTCCAGCCTGAGTGACAAAGCAAGACCCTGTTTCTCAAAACAAAACAAAACACACACAAAGAAAATAAAAGGATAAAAAAGATTTGTAAAGGCTAGCCCTTGCTGTATGTGAATCAAATGATTTATCAGACCAGGAGAAGTTTATGCTGTGTTTTTAGACATAGGCAGGTAGGAGTTTATGGCTGGGAGAGGCATGCAGTTGTTCTGGTCTCTGTAATCCTGCCCCAGACTGTCCCTCAGGTGTTATCTAGCTACATTGGCTTTTGTTTGTGTAAAACATCACCTTGTTACAAAGGTCAAAACTGTAGTCCTTGCTTTCTCAAGCCTAAATAAGGAAAACAGGTTAATTCCAATCATATATGTTTCTTTGCCCCAGAAAAAAAAAATAGTAAAACAAATGACAGCAAGAAAATCAACAATTAAAGTCCCCCAAGAAAATAAAACGTCAGCAGCCATGATTGCACTTGTGAAGCTTCAGGCTGTTGGGTCACCTAACAGACTTTGCTGGCGACCAACTAGTGTTTCTATAGAAGGAGTTTTCCAGATTAATGTACAAATAACTGCATCATCACTCCCTGGCTGTCATCATTATGCAAAAAGGAAACATCAGAGAGGGTTCCAGGAGCCACTCCACATATCATTCATAAAATGGTATTGCTAATGGAAAGAGGGATGATGGTGGGACAGGCATATTTGTGTTTATAGAGGAATGTAGGACTATAATCCCCATGCCTAGTTTCTAATTGGCATTGATAATATAACCATCTTTTAGAGGGTCAGCTCTAAGAGGTAACTGGGAAACGTCTTAGTTTTGCTCCACACACTTATTTCCTTTGCCATCTATATCAGAAGCTGTGGTGAATGAGAAGGCCATTGCTTTCTGAAGTGCCCTTAGACCTTTCTCAGTGACTCTTAAGTTGTAAGAATCATTTGGGTGAGCTTAATGCTGAAATCCTGTAGCTAGGAAAGCTTCACTGCCATGGCAATAAAGTTCCCCATTGAATAAGTAAAATGGCAATGTCCAAGAATGGAGTGGTGGTTATTTCAGTCAAGTTGAGAAATAGGATCACTGAGAAGGGGATTTCCACAGAATCTAGGCTGTCAGGGAAATCTTTATTTCCCACTGTCTTCTCCTTACAAATTCCAGGAGAGGAGTATGAGGTTGTATTTGTGTCCTCAGTAAGACTTGGAGTTCATAAAGGTCAGCCAATGTGCTCCCTTACAGTTACATTGTAATTTTCCTTTTCAACATTCTTTTTTAATTTAAGTTCTGGGATACATATGCAGAATGTGCAGGTTTGTTACATAGGTATACATGTGCCATGGTGGTTTGCATTCTTTTATGTGCTGAACATAATCTTAGTACCTCACAGACAGTGCATATGCACTAACACCTTTCCTGAAACCTTAAAATATAAGAAATATAGAAATACAGGTAGTTTGTAAGTCTTTTCCTCTTGGGAAAGTGAATTTGGGATTTCCTTTGTCTTTTTGTCCTATCATACTCCTTGAAAGGGGTAGTAAGAGCATTTTTCTCTTTTTTCCTCTCTCTAGTTCACCCCAATGGGGCACATAGTTGCTGAATTCAGCAACATTCTTTCCCAAATGATTCTTAAGGCATGAGGGTCACTGAGGTTTATTTTTAAATTCATAACCTAGGGTTCAGCAGTTGTTCTTACTGAATTCCCCTGCGGGAGGCTTTCAGCTGCCCAGACAGCCCCCGACGTCTTTACTGGGCACATTCCAGCAGTCCTGAAGTCCTGACCCTCAGGAGTGAAATTGTGGTCTGGTGCCTCACTCCTGGAATTCCTTCATGAGACATGGCCATGGCATGAATCAGATTGGAGAGCCAAGGGAACAGGTGGCTTGTGATCATAATGTAAAATTTCTAACTGGTAAAGTGGTTTTGGAGACTTAATGCGTATTCAAAGTTTCCTTCTGCTTTATTGTCAGCCTTAGCCACCTCTTGATGGTCTCTTTAGTTCCTTTCCTGGATTGTCTAGGAGCATGCTAGAGGCTGTCAGAACATAAGGAGTTAAACTGCAGTGAACTTATGCAGAATGATTAAACAGTGATTAAGTGATATTTTAACTTCTGTTTACAGGGGAGAAATGGATGTCATCAGTAAAAAGGTTTGCTTGCAGTTTTGACTGAAGTCATCTTAGTTAGCCAGGGCTGCCTGCCCTTATTCAATTTCATTTTTAGCTGCAAGGTGAACTCCTACACATGCTTCTTTTCTGATGTCCATCTTTGTCTTTGCTCATATTCCACCCTTTCCTTTCTTTCTCCCGACCCCATCAAAGAAAACCAGCTCCACTCAGAACAGAGTTGGGGTGGGACTCCACTACCCTTCTGCGTCTTCCATTTCTGGAAGTCTTTGGGATGAAACATAGATGGGAGAGTCAGGACACTGAAATGCCATTGAACTGGTGGAAAAAGTACCAGATAGGCAATTGAAGAGGCCTGTGTTTGAATTCCAGCTCTGCTACTTACTAGCTGTGTGATCTTGGACAAGTTACTTAATCTCTGCAAGTCTTCGTTTCCTCTTCTGTAAAATGGAGGTGATAATTTCTACTTGAAAGAATAGGAATTAGAGAGGATTAGAGTTATGTATGTAAAGAGCATTGCCTGACACACACACAGTAGGCATTGAATTATGTTTGAGAATAGGAGCTTTGCTGTGTGATCAAAGAGGTCAGAATTGAGGGTAGGGTTTAGACTGCCTTGGTTAGCTCTTTGCCTATTTTTCCTAATGCTAATTGTATAGTTTATACATTGTAGTTTAAAGTTATGTTGCTGGGCGGGGTGGCTCATGCCTGTAATCCCAGTACTTTGGAAGGCTGAGGCGGGTGGATCACCTGAGGTCAGAAGTTCAAGACCAGCCTGGCCAACATGGTGAAACCCCATCTCTACTAAAAATACAAAAACTAGGCCGGGCGCAGTGGCTCACGCCTGTAATCCTAGCACTTTGGGAGGCCGAGGTGGGTGGATCACCTGAGGTCAGAAGTTCAAGACCAGCCTGGCCATCATGGTGAAACCCCATCTTTAAAAAAAAAAAAAATAAATAAATAAATAAAAATAAAAATACAAAAACTAGCCAGACGTGGTAGCTCATGCCTGTAATCCCAGCTACTCGGGAGGCTGAGGCAGGAGAATCCCTTGAACCTGGGAGGTGGAGGTTACAGTGAACCAAGGTTGCACCACTGAACTCCAGGCTGGGCAGCAAGACTCTGTCTCAAAAATACAATAAAAAATAAAGTTATGCTGTCCTTTGCTTTTATTACAGTCTAATAAGGAGCTTGGAGGGCTTTTAGACACCTATAATCTCCATCACCCTCCTCAAAGCTGCTGTAAATAAACACTTCATTTAAGTAAAAAGTATTTGTTACATAAATTCAGGATTAAGATTCATTATGATGACTTTTCCTCTTGCAACCAGATTGTAACATATAAGCCTATTTTTTATAAAATTTCTGGTTACCTACTCTGGTACTAATACAAAGATTTATTTTTCTTAGGGATGAGTTGTGGCTGATTTATATAAGAAGATACAGGCCAGGCACGGTGGCTCATGCCTATAATCCCAGCACCTTGGGAGGCTGAGGCAGGCAATCACTTGGGGTCAGGAGTTCAAGGGTCAGCCTGTCCAACATGGTGAAACCCCATCTCTACTAAAAATACAAAAATTAGCAGGGTGTGGTGGCTCATGCCTGTAATCCCAGATAGTCGGGAGGCTGAGACAGAAGAATGGCTTGAACCTGGGAGGCACAGATTGCAGTAAGCTGAGAGTGCTCCACTATATTCCAACCTGGGTGACAGAGCAAGACTCTGTCTTGCACACACAAAAAGGAAGATATTGTTTCTTCTTTTGATACTTTTTTACATACTTGAGGCATTTGTGATAGAGAAATGGATTATGGTTATTCTATCCTTCTTCCTTTTACTAAGGTAGAATGAGCCAAGGCCAGTGGGGCCTGACAGATCTCAGGGCCTTTGTTCCTGTCAGCCCTAGCTGTTCCTCTCAGCCCTAGCTATGGTTGGCTAAGTTTCTGCTTCTTAGGTCTTAGGGTGTTCAGCTTTTTTGGAAACTTGTTGAAAATTATTGTTTTGCAGTACAAAAGATACTCTGTTACTTTCTTATTTTTCGAGATAGGATCTTGCTCTGTTGCCCAGACTCAACCGCAGTAGCACCATCTCTGTTCACTGCAGCCTCCGCCTCCTGGGTTCAAGCGATTCTTGTGCCACAGCCTCCTGAGTAGCTGGGACTACAGGCATGTGCCACCATGCCCAGCTAATTTTTTTGTATTTTTAGTAGAGATGAGATTTCGCCATGTTATCCAGGCTGGTCTCAAACTCCTGGCCTCAAGTGGTCCACCTGCCTTGGCCTCCTAAAGTGCTGGGATTACAGGTGTGAGCCACCACGCCTGGCTGGTAATCAGCATCTTTTTAGCATTTTACTTCTTTTGGGGGAATCCTGTAAATCAGGGCTCTCCAGTGTGCTAAATATTTGATAGAGCATATGGAAATTTGAGCGTTTTAGTTTTCAAGTATTAGTAAACAGTGGCTCAGATTGCCTTTTATTTGATATGTTCATGCATTGGAAGACTTAATATTGTTAAGATGGCAACACTCCCAAACTGATTTACAGATTCAATGTAATCCTTACCAGAATCCCAGCAGGGTTTTTTCTTCTTCTTCTTCTTCCAGAAATTGGCAAGCTGCTCCTGAAATTCATATGAAAATGCAAGGGACCCAGAATAGTCAAAACAATCTTGAAAAAGAACAAAATTGGAGGACTCATCCTTCCAAATTTGAAAACTTACTACAAAGCTACAGTAATTAAGACAGTATGGTACTGGCATAGGGATATATATATATAGATCAATGGAATAGAATTGAGTGTCCAAAAATAAACCCTTACATTTATGGTAAATAGATTATTTGTGACAAAGGTGCCAAGACAATTCAATGTAGAAAGAATTGTCTTTTCAACAGATTATATTGGGACAATTGGATATCCATATACAAAAGAATAAATTTAAACCCCTACCTCACAGAATATGTAAAAGTTAACTCAAAGTGGGTCATAGACCTACATGTAAGAGCTAAAATTACAAAACTATTAGAAGAAAACTTAGGAGTAAATCTTTGTGACCTTTGATTAGGTAGTGGGTTCTTGTAGATGACACTGAAACTATACACACACACACAAAGAGAAACTGTACTTGATCAAAATGTAAAACCTTTGTGCTTCAAAGGTTTTACAACACAGAAAATGAAGACACCTCACAAAATGGGAGAAAATATTTGCAAATCATATATCTAATAATGGACTTATATCCGAAATATGTAAAGAACTCTTAGAACTCAACAGTAAAAAGAAATCCAGTCAAACAATGGGCAAAAGATTTGTATAGCCATTTCTTCAAAGAAGATATACAAATGGCTAATAAGCACATGAAAAGATGCTTAGATGCTTAACATCATTAGGTATATAGGGAAATGCTAATCAAGATCACACTGGGATACCACTTCATACCCACTAGAATGGCTTTAATAAAAAGACAGTGAGGATGTGGAGAAATTGGAACCCTCTGACATTGCTGATGGGAATATAAAATGGTACACCTGCTTTAGAAAACAGTTTGATGGCTCTTCAAAACATTAAACAGAGTTGCCACATGACCCAGCAATTCCACTCCCAAGTATATATCCAAAAGAATTGAAAATATATATTCATAGAAAACTTGTATATAAATGCTCATAGCAGCATTATTCATAATAGCCCCAAGTGGAAACAACTGCAATATCTATCAACTGATGAATGGATAAACACAGTGTGGCATATCCATATAATAGAATATTATTTGTTGGTGAAAAGGAATGAAGTACTGATCAATGCTAACATGGATCAACCTTGAGAACATTAGACTAAGTGAAAGAAGAACATATATAAGTGAAAGAAGCCAGACACAAAAGGCTTGTAAGATTCCATCCATACAGAATAGGCAAATCCAGAGACCTTAAATAGATTAGTGGTTGCTAGTGGTTGAGGAGGGGAGAATGGGAAGTGACTGCTAATTGATACAGGCTTTCTTTTGGGAGTGATGAAATGTTCTAAAGTTAGATAATGGTGATGGTTGAACAAGTCTGTGTATATACTAATACTTAAATATCCACTGAATTGTATACCTGAAAAGACTGAGTTGCACAGTATGTTAACCAAATCTCAGTGAAGCTATTATTTAAAATATTAGGCTGATTTGTAGATATGAATAGTATTTTGTCTGTTTCTATTGGGCCCCTATCGCTGCCACTGAGAATCTTTAAGTTGTCTTGAAGACTTTGTTTCAGGACTGTCACTGTCTTGAGCAGGCAAGTTACTGTTGCCCCAAATCTTCAGGGTGAGAAACAAGATTGCAATCATTTTTTGCAGGAGAATACATGATGGCACTTTGTATCAGGAACCAAACTTTTAAGGTGAGCACTCTCAGGTTGAAGCATTTCTAAGTTTTAAGTGTGACTGTGCCCTACCTTAATTCTTACTTCCTCCTTTCAACTGCGTGTCCCACTGGAGTAGCCAGTTTATGTTCTGATTCCCAGCTCCACCAAGAACCTCACTTCTTTCATCATTTCTTCATTTTTCCTCCAGGCTATGTTTGATCTTGCTCTGAGGCCTTCTTTCTTGGGGAGATATGGCGAGAGTAGCTGTAGAAGCCACTGGGTGGCACCCTGCCCCCCACAGGATTACCAAAGAATGACATGCCTGGAAGAGGCTCAGGCCTGTGTTGGCAGGAAGAAGTGACTCATTTTTCATCAAAGGAATTTCAAAGAACATATAATGACAGGATGATGTCAGTAGAGCAGGTGGAGACAGGAGCCTTGATTGAGTTGCTGGAAGATGTTAAATGGTGTGGTTGCCTGGGCAGTCAGAATAATTGACCAGCATAAATTATAGGAAGTGTCACCTGTTTTTTAGTTCCTGTTTTATGAGCCCTGGTGTGGGCAGTGCTGTTCATGTGCCCTCAGAATATGTGGTTGAGTCTATGCATGTCTTGGCTATACTGTGTTTGTATCTGGGTGAGATGGCTCACAACATCCTGTGCTAGTCATGGACTTTTTTCACATGCAGGGTGGCGTGTGTGGGTTCCTGCACTCTGCCTCAGTTCTATAGCTAGCAGGGTTTGTGTCTTGGAAATGAACCTCACATGGTCATGGTGGCTGGTTTGGAGAAGTGACATTTCCCTTGACATGTTATAGAGGGGAACTTGCCTTGACATCAGGTCAGATCTCAGAATTTTTTTACCTTATTGCCAGAAGTACTCTGGTTCCTCCTAGTATTTTGGCTAGAGCTGGATCTTTGCTCTAAGCCCAGTTAAGTCTTGTGGTGGTGGTGGTGTTTTTCTTCTTTGAATAGAGGGCCCTCCAATGGTGGTGTATGGTTGAAGCTGATAACGTGGGGGTGGCGGGCTGGAGAGTTAAAGTTAGGATAAGTCTTGGTATCTTTTCATATTGCGAAGTACTAAAGTTGGTTAGGTTATTCAGGCTCCCATTTATATTAAGATTGTGAAAGAGTGCTCCTGGTCATAATTATGCACCTACCAGAGGGGTGTGATTATGAGGTTGGAGGCTAAATTAGCCATTTACACAAAGATAAAAGAGAGGCTAGCATTGACAATATTCTGCCTCAGGTTTCAGGCCTCTCAAGGAAGGTCTTAGGAGAGATGGCTTAGCAACATCAGTTGCTGCCTTTGTGCTTATAACTCGTTCATCTGAAGATGGCATGGAAAAAGGAAATTTTAGGCTGCATAGGACACCATCAAAAAAGTAGATACCTCTCTTTAAGATATATCAGGACCGGGAGTGGTTGGCTCATGCCTATAATCCCAGCGCTTTGAGAGGCTGAGGTGGGTAGATCATCTGAGGTCAGGAGTTTGAAATCAGCCTGGCCAACATGGCAAAACCCTGTCTATACTAAAAATACAAAAATTGGCCAGGTGCTGTGGCTCACACCTATAATCCCAGCACCTTGGGAGGTCGAGGTGGGCAGATCACGAGGTCAAGAGACCGAGACCATCTTGGCCAGCATGATGAAACCCCATCTCTACTAAAAATACAAAAATTAGCCAGACATGGTGGTGCTGTAGTCCCAGCTCCTCAGGAGGCTGAGGCAGAAGAATTGCTTGAACCTGGGAGGGGGGGAGGTTGTAGTGAGCCGAGATTGTGCCACTGCACTCCAGCCTGGCAACAGAGCAAAACTCCATCTCAAAAAAAAAAAAAAAAAAAAAAAAAAAAAAAAGATATATATATATATATAGGCTCTATATATATAGAGAGAGAGAGAGAGAGCTGGGCATAGTAGCTCACACCTGTAGTTCTAGCTACTCGGGAGGCTAAGGCAGGAGGATCACTTGAGCTCAGGAGTTCAATGCTATAGAATAGTGCCATGACTGCCATGATTGTGCCTGTATAGCTGCTGTACTCCAGCCTGGGGCAACATAGAGGCTTAGTTTCTTAAAAAAATAAATAAATAAACCCAAGATATATCAGAAGCAAGAGGAAAAGGTAAAAAAAAAAAAACCCTATAATTTGAAAGGGAGGAGGAAAACTTTATTTTTTGACACAGTCTTTAATTGTTACATTCTCTGGCTGATCGTGAGTTTTGTTTTTAGACAATAATACTAGGTACACTGTAGGATGTAAACAGATCTTTGGAGTAGGATAAGAAGGAAATGAGTCAGATAACTAATTTCTTTTTTTTGTTTTTTGTTTGGATAACTAATTTCTTAGAGAAGGGTGCTGGACTTCCCTGGGGGTTAGTTAGCAATATTCCTCCTCCTGCTAGCAACCCTCTGCCTGTATCTCTTCATGAAATAACAAATCGTTAGAAGAGATTTTTAACCTCAAGTGCTGAAGGACCCAGGGAGGAAAGTTCCCTAGGGTGTATTTGATTTTGGGAGCCCCCTGGGGGTAATCTGTGGTGATGCTGTTTCAGAAGTCACCACCTGACTCATTGTCAGATGAGTCTGAACCCAGGAAGCAGTGCTGACCTTAACATCTTCTTGTACCTGCCACATAATATATACAGGTCCTCTCTCCCTTTGCTTATGAGCTAAAGCCCTTTAAGCATGAGGTAGAGAGCAATGGATAAGGGAGAAATATCTGAAACCCAATTAACCAGAATGGTAAGGGAATCCATGTGGGACTGGGATTCTAAACATCTCTCTGTATGTGTGTTTTGGTGGGGGGAGAAATGACTTTTTTAGGGGCTCATTATCACCTGTAGGATAAAATCCAAACTCATCTTGTCATTTCAGATCTTTCATAATCCAGCCCAACTTTCTATAATATTAAATCAAAATTATACATGTTTTTTTTTTTTTTTTTTTTTGAGACAGAGTCTCACTCAGTCACCAGGCGCCAGGCTGGAGTGCAGTGGCGCGACCTTGGCTCACTGCAACCTCCGCCGCCCGGGGTTCAAGCCATTCTCCTGCCCTCAGCCTCCCGAGTAGCTGGGACTACAGGTGTGCGCCACCACACCCAGCTAATTTTTTTGTATTTTTAGTAGAGACGGGGGTTTCACCATGTTGACCACGGACGGTCTCGATCTCTTGACCTCGTGATCCGCCTGCCTCGGCCTCCCAAAGTGCTGGGATTACAGGCGTGGAGGCCCACCGCCGCCCGGCCCAAAATTATACATGTTCTTACTTTAAAAGGTTAAAATATTACTATAAGGCATATGACAAAAATAATCTCCTGTATTTTCCACTATATTCTTTTTTTAGAGACAGGGTCTCACTCTGCCACCTAGACTGGAGTGCAGTGGTGTGATCATGGCTCACGGCACCCTTGAACTCGTGGTCTCAAAGGATCCTCCCACCTCAGCTTCCTGAGTAGCCAAGACTCTAGGCGTGCACCACTGCACCTGGCTATTTTTTTTTTTTTTTTTACTTTTTGTAGAAATGAGGTCTTTTGCTTTGTTGTCCAAGCTAGTCTCAAACTCCTGACCTCAAATGATGCTCCTACCTTGGCCTCCCAAAGTGCTGGGATTGCAGGTGTGAGCCCCCATACCTGGCCCACATTTCTGTTTCTTTTTTTTTTTTCTGTACACACAAACAGCCAGAATATATTTCTTTCTCTTTTACTAGTGATTCTTCATTTTGTTTGTTTTGAACATTATCTGTTGATATTCTACTACAGAAAATTAGGGTTTACTTTTTTTATTCCTACCCCCCTTAACATATACACTTTCTCTTCCGCCTTCTTCCCAAAGTCACACATTATTGCCGTTACATGATAATCAGTTACATGGTATTCAGTGTTCAGATTATAGTGAGTATATAAATATTGCTTAAAGGTGAGTTAAGTAGTATACTATGATTACATTTCCTTTCTGCACCAACTTTTTATTTTTCCTGGAATTAATAATTGCCTTATTTTATCACTTGTTTACTGATCTATGTACATACCTCCAGACTCTTCCATGGGACTCTAAGACTTCCTTTTCAGTATGTTGAAACATATCAAATAATCTTTTAGTTCAGTAGTCTGTTTGGAGACATCTCCCAGGAGCTTTCTCTATTCACTCTGGATGGGTTGCTCTCAAAGCCTTTAGTAAAGCTGTCATCCTGGCACTTCCCTTCACTATCATATGAGGAAATTCTTTTACCTGTCTCTGTTGGATCTCATGTTTCCTGGAGCTGATGTTGTCATATTTCATGATGTACTCCATTTTTTCATTGTGGTGTGTCTTAGAATAGCTTCCTGAGAAAGGATACATGGGAGTTAAATGTTTTTGAGATTTTGCTTATCTGAAAATGTCTAATTCTACTTTTCATTTGACTAAGAGTTTGAGTATAGAGTTCTAGGTTGCAAATCACTTTCTAGCAGATTTTAAAAAATTATTTAATTCTTTTTTTTTTTTTTTTTAGAAATGGAGTCTGGCTATGTTGCCCAAGCTGGCCTCAAACTCCTGGGTTCTGGCCTCAAACTCCTGGGTTCAAGCAATCGTCTGGCTAATACTGCCTTTTAAGGCTCTCTGAGGATATTAATTAGAGGCTTCCTTCCTTCCTTCCTTCCTTCCTTCCTTCCTTCCCTCCCTCCCTCCCTCCCTCCATCCATCCATCCAACATTGTCTCTGTTTCTTCTGAGCTCCTTCTGTTTATTTTGATCTCTGTTTTTCCAAGTTAGAAGCTCTCTTAAAATGTTTGGTGTTTCTTGGTGATCTTCACATTTAAAAATTGGGCCTTGGCCAGACATGGTGGGTCACACCTGTATTCCCAGCACTTTGGGAGGCCCGGGCGGGTGGATCACTTGAGCCCAGGAGTTTGAGACTAGCCTGGGCAACATGGCAAAACTCATCTCTACAAAAAATTATAAAAATGAACTGGGTGGTGTGGTGGTACATGGATGCTGAGGTGGGCAGATCGCTTGTGCCTGCAGGAAATGGGCAACAATAAGAAACAAGGTAAATTGTGCTGCAGAACCCCAGAAAGGTTCAGAAATTGGAAGTACCAGGAACATCTATTAGGAGAAAGTTGAACTACAATTGTTGTCGATTTTTCAATTAATGTGCCAGTCACTAATCAAAAAGCCCAGATGCTGTTCTTTTCCTCATCCACTAGTTGGGGCACCTAAGGGTGGATGGACAGAGTACTTAAGAGGCTGCTTCCTTCCTCTGAGATTTGGCTTGTCATCAGGGCTGTGCCTCACACTGTGATGCTGCGTGATAGCAGATGGTCTGATAATGGGGCTGGTTTGCAATCTCCACTGGGCAGAGTGTTGCTAAACAAGCAGTCTGTGTTGGAATGAACCATGATCAACCTCTAGGCTGGGTTGGGCTCTGCTTCATGCCCATTACTTTTTGTTTTATCCAAAGTAGAAGCTGTGGTCCCCAGATTTTAGAGAGTAAGGGTTTATTGTACTCATTGGCTTTTCTGCCTTTGCCTGTTTCTGCATTGCCACCTGGCTGCCATTAGTGGGAATTCATTACAACTCTGGGAGCTGAGAGGAACTATCCCTGTGTTCAGGATGGGATTTGTGTTCTTAAAACTTAAAACTCATCACGCCTGTAATCCCAGCACTTTGGGAGGCCGAGGTAGGTGGGTCACCTGAGGTCAGAAGTTCGAGACCAGCCTGGCCAACATAGTGAAACCCCATCTGCACTAAAAATACAAAAATTAGCTTGGCGCAATGGTGGGTGCCTGTAATCCCAGCTACTCAGGAAGCTGAGGTGGGAGAATTGCATGAACCCAGGAGGCGGAGGTTGCAGTGAGCCGAGATTGTGCTACTGCACTCCAGCCTGGACAACAGAGGGAGACTCTGTCTCAAAACAAACAAACAAACAAAAAATAAGAAAATAACTTAAAATTGGGCCAGGCATGGTGGCTCCCAGCTCTTTGGGAGGCTGAGGCAGGTGGATGACTTGCAGTCAGGAATTCGAGACTAGCCTGGCCAACATGGCAAAACTCCATTTCTATTAAAAATACAAAAATTAGCTAGGTGTGGTAGTGCATGCCTGTAATCCCAGCTACTCAGGAGGCTGAGGCACAAGAATTGTTTGAACCTGGGAGGTGGAGGTTGCAGTGAGCCGATATCTTACCATAGCATTCCAGTCTGGGCAACAGAGCAAGACTCTGCCTCAAAAAAAGAAAAAAACTTAAAACAGTTACCCCAGATTTCCTTTTATGACTTGTTCAGTCAGAGGCAGCTGGGAGGGAAGCATTACTCACCAGGCACACATAGTGGCCCTGACTGCTGGCAAGTAGTCTGGCCTGTGTTGACAGTGAGTCACCTCGGGGAATGGAAAAATTGCAAGGTACTGAGGGGGTAGGAGTTGTGTGCCAATGACTGCTCCTTCTCTGTCTGCTATTTTCTCTATAAGGACTCATCACAAAACCATAAATACTGGCGATCCTGTTGAGGCAGCTGTGAAGCCAACCAGCTTTATGGTGATAATGTTTCCCATGAAAGGAATGAGCTGGGTCGGGCGTGGTGGCTCACGCCTGTAATCCAAGCACTTTGGGAGGCCAAGGCGGGCAGATCACCTGAGGTCGGGAGTTCAAGACCAGCCTGACCAACATGGTGAAACCCCGTCTTAAAAAAAAAAAAAAGAAAAAAAAGAAAGGAATGAGCTGACTGGACATAGCATTGTTGCCTTCTATGTTACGGGTATATATAGATTTTGATACAAGCGTGAGCTTGTATAATGAAAGTTCTATGTGTGAGAATTTCACTGGAATAAAAACAACACAGATTTTCTTTGTTGTTTAAAACTCAGTCTTCTGTATCTATCTATCTTTGTCCAGTAGGGGCCACTGGGAGTTAGGCTCTAAATAAGAGAAACTGTCACTAATCTAATGATAGATCAGCCAGATTCCTTGTCTATTGTGACATCTTTGTACATTCAGTACTATCTTTTTTTTATATTAGAGCAGAAACAAAAAGTGTGAACTTGTATTAAGAACTTTATGGGCCAAGTGTGGTGGCTCACGCCTGTAATCCCTGCACTTTGGGAGACTGAGGTGGGTGGATATCACCTGAGGTCAGGAGTTCAAGACTGGCCTGGCCAACATGGTGAAACCCGTCTCTACCAAAAATAAAAAAAATTATCCGGGTGTGGTGGCACACACCTGTAATCCCAGCTACTCAGGAGGCTGAGGCAGGAGAATTGCTTGAACCCAGAAGGCAGGCAGAGGTTGCCATGAGCCGAGATCACACCGTTGAACTCTAGTCTGGGCAACAAGAGCAAAATTCTGTTTAAAGAAAAAAGGAAAGAAAGAAATATTTCTGGACAAAAGTAACAATCCTTGGCAAGATTCTGGAACAGTCCGCATAGACAGGGCTTCTTTTCTTTGTCTCTTTTTTTCTCCATTTCTTTAAGATGTTGGCTACCAGAGTTTCCTGGAAAAAGCTTACTAGATAGATATTATTTTATTGGAGAAAATGTCCAAAATTCCAGAGAGAGAGATTACTTAAAATGGTAATATGGCTATTGAGGTTGACTAGATATTCTTCTCCTTTCCCTTTTTGAAGCAATGGCATTGAAGCCTAATTTGAATTAGTCATTGAGCTGGTGTCTTAGAGCTGTTCAATACCACACACTTTACTTTCACTTATCTTCTTGCATTGGCCACTGAGGGTGACTTGATGCCCTGCTAGGAGGTAGATTCTCTTGTATAGTAATCATAATAACAATAGTCGGCATTAATGAGTCAGTGTTTAGTGCTTTTTAAATAGTTAATGCTAACTGTGTACCAAATATTTCATGCATTTTCTCACTTAATCCTCACTGTAACACTGTGAAGAGGTAATTTTATTACCCTCATTTTACACACAACTATGGATTGAAGAGATTAAATAATTCGTTCAAAGATACACAACTAGAGATTGTGAAATCTAAATTTGAATATAGGTTTGGCTCACAGATTATATTTACAGTCCTGGTCAGAGAGAGAGAGAGGCACTTGGGTTTAAGAATGAGTTTTCTTTTTTGTTTGTTTGTTTGTTTTGTTTTTGCTTTTGAGACAGAGTTTTGCTGTTGTTGCCCAGGCTGGGGTGCAATGGCATGATCTTTGCTCACCACAACCTCCACCTTCCGGGTTCAGGGGATTCTAATGCCTCAGTCTCCCAGGTAGCTGAGATTACAGGCATGCACCACAACGCCTAGCTAATTTTGTATTTTTAGTAGATATTGGATTTCACCGTGTTGGTCAGACTGGTCTTGAACTCCTGACCTCAGGTGATCCACCCACCTCGGCCTCCCAAAGTGCTGGGATTGTAGGTGTAAGCCACTGCACCAGGCCAAGAGTGAGTTTTCTAAGTGCTGTACCAGAGCATCTCCCACTTTATTTTCTACGCTTCCTCTTTAGTGTTACTTTCCCTTTTCTTTCTTAAGGGTAAGACCTTCAATTGCTAGGCTTGATAAGAAGGCCACCTAGAGTTTAGATGTTGGGGAGAATCCACATCTGGAGGGATTTCCAGAAGTGGAATTTTTCTTTTCTTTCCTTTTCCCCTTCTCCTCCCTCCCTCCCTTCCCCCCCTCCCCTCCCTCCCTCCCCCTCCTCTCCCCTTACCCCTCCCCTCCCTCCCTCCCCTCCCTCCCCTCCCCCCTCCCCTCCCCTGCCCTTCCCCACTTCCCTCCCTCCTCCCCTCCCCTCCTCTCCCCTCCCCTCCCTTCCTCCCCTCTCCCCCTCACCTCCCTTCCCCCCTCCCCCTCTCCCCTCACCTCCCTTCCCCCTCCCCTCTCCCCCCCTCACCTCCCCCTTCCCCTCCCCTTCCCCTCTCCCCCTCCCTCTCCCCTCCCTCTCCCCTCCCCCCTCCCCCTCCCCCCTCCCCCTCCCCCCTCCCCCCTCCCCCTCCCCCTCCCCTCCCTCCCCTCCCCCCTCCCTTCCCCCTCCCTCCCCTCCCCCTCCCCCTCCCCCTCCCCCCCCCCCTCCCCCTCCCCCTCCCCCCCCCCCCCCTCCCCCTCCCCCCTCCCCCTCCCCCCTCCCCTCCCCCTCCCCCCCCCCCTCCCCCCCCCCCCCCCCCCCCTCCCCTCCCCCTCCCTTCCCCCTCCCTCCCCCTCCCCTCCCCCCTCCCTTCCCCTCCCCTTCCCCCTCCCCCTCCCTCCCCTCCCCTCCCCTCCTCCCTTCCCCTCCCCTCTCCTCCCTTCCCCTCCCCTCTCCTCCCTTCCCTCCTCCTCCCTCCCCCTCCCTCCTCCCTTCCCCCCTCCTCCCCTCCCTCCCCTCCCCTCCCCTTCTCCCCCTCCCCCCTCCCTTCCCTTCCCTCCTCCCCCTCCCCCTCCCCCTCCCCCCTCCTCCCCTCCTTCCCCCCTCCCTTCCCTTCCCTCCCCCTCCCCTCCCTTCCCTTCCTCCCCCTCATCCCCCCTCCCTTCCTCCCCTCCTCTCCCCCTCCCCTCCCCTTCCCTTCCCTCCTCTCCCCCACTCCCTTCCCCCTCTTCGACAGAGTCTTGTTCTGTCACCCAGGCTGGAGTGCAGTGGCACAATCTCGGCTCTACTGCAGCCTCCGCCTCCCAGGTTCTAGCAATTCCTTTGACTCAGCGTCCCAGGTAGCTGGGACTACAGGCACATGCCACCATGCCAGGCTAATTTTTGTACTTGTAGTAGAGATGGGTGGCCAGGCTGGTCTCAAACTCCTGACCTTAGGTGATCTGCCCGCCTTGGCCTCTTAATGTGCTGGGATTACAGGCGTGAGCCCCACCCTTGTTTCTTGCTCTTAAGCAGTTCTCAGGTTCTCTCATTCATTCATTAAGTTATTTATTCACTCATTCCACAAATAGTTATTTAGTGACTAAGATTTTATAAAGGAGAGCAGCTATCTAGCTTCAAAAACAGTCTAGTGAGGGAGTAACGGGATACGTGCTCAGCTGTATTATAAAGCTCAAAGTGTTAAACATGAGAGAAACAGATAAAGTATAATAAAAGCTCAAGGGAGGGAGAAGTTTACTTCTCACTGGGATGGAGGGAGGGACTGGAGATAATTCTGTGGAAGTACTGGCTTTAAGCTGGTCTATAGGAATAGGATTTTAATATGTGGAGATGGGAAGGAAAAATATGCCAGGATCCCATGAGGAAAATATTGTGAAGCCAGAGAGTTTTGGATTTAATTTGCTGATAGGGAGAAATGGTAAGTTTTACCATGAAGTTACAAATAAACATTTATTAAGCATTTAAAATGTGCCACTCATTATACGTGCTCCAGGGAGATTACTGTCGTGGTGGATGAGGGCAGGGTTGGTAAATTGGAGACTGAGATTGGATAGATTAGATAATTCGGTGAGGTAAGTTATCAGTTTGCCAAGGTTTTGAACAGTCTGAGCAATATTCATAGGTCTTTGTGGTCAGATGTGGTTTGTCTGCTGCTCCTCCAAATAATGACAATTACAACCAGTAATTATTGAGCACATATCAAGCATCTGAAACACATTAACTCATTCATCCTTACTACAACTGTAAGACAGGTGCCATTATTATCATCATTTTACAGATGAGGAAATTGAGATAACTTGCCCAGAGATGCTAAATGTGATATATACATAGTAGTCTGGATTTGAACCCAGGCAGACTGGGCTTATAGTTCCCATGCTGCTGTAATACTCATGGCATCTATATATACTGAGCAAGAAATGTGGAGATTTTCCTTGCTTTATTGTATTCGATGACACTTGTGGATGTAGAATATTCTTTGTAGACATTCCAAAGAATACTGTCTCAATACCACATTGCCAAACCTTAGAGACAGAGTCATGGATATCTCCTAATTAAGTTATCTGAAGCTCACATCCTCTGCCTGTCTTCAGTTAGCTGCCTGGTGTACTCATGGGAGGGGACAGATGACAAGAGTTTCAGGGCTTTGATGTCTGCATCCTGCCATTTCTAGAAACCCAAGGTTTTCAGTCCTGTCAGTCATATGCTATTCCCTCCACCACATTTGGGTATATTTGGGTAATCTGGGGTATATTTGTTGCATTTTTTAAAAGGCTTCTCTCTTTGTAAGCATTATTTTTCTGGACTTCAGTTTTTTAGTTATGGTATAACTTAAAGTTTTGGTCTGAATCTGCTAAAGTTATGATGCTTGTGAATATCAATTATTTTGAGACCAAGTAAATCTCCATGACATTTAAATAAAACATCCAGCATACCTTTGTACAGGCTTGTTTTGCTTGCAGACATTAAAGTGATTCTGGGGTGTTGCCTTGTGTGGAGATTTCTTGTGGGTTACAGTTAGGGGAGACCATCATAAATTCCTGTGGGTAATCCCAAAGAGAGGCAGGTCTAAAATCTTAATGAAGTTCTTAGTCTGTCTTCTACAAGGCTTCTTTCATGGTTTGGGGCCCTGCCTGTTGGCTGTTAGCAAGGGATATCCTGGGGGGTGTTAAATGTGACTTTAAAAGGCCTGTTCTTTGTATAATAAATGATCTCTTAAAAGAAAACTAGTCACTCCCTTATGCCAGCCTCTAACCACTTCCTGTAAATGACAGCACACAGATCCATCTTAGTTTCACTAAGTGGAAAAATTGTTTTATTTTCATGAAAGCAGTTCCCCCTCTACTTCTGTGTTCCTTCCTTCCTTCACACACACACAGAACACACACACACACACACACACACACACACACACACACGAAGCAAATAGGCACTTTTTACCTGTCATATCAAGCTATAACATGCCATGTTTTGATGATCTTATGAGAATAAATTACTTTGGTTTTCTTTCATTGTCTTCTCTAATAATAAAGGTAGATTCAGAGGATATCTTGGTATTTGAGTGCTTTGGATTTTTTTCCCCCCAAATTTGTTAAGTGTTTTTGAATGGCACAAACATGGTATATGATTTTCTAATTAATGATGCCAGAAGTTCTTATAACAGTTTCTAATGACTTCAGGTAGCAAATAGGGCAGAGAAATGGTTTTGACTTTGGGAAATGAAAATATAGTGAAGGTATTTGTAAGATTGTGAAAAGATGGTTGTGGTGGCTCATGCCTATAATCCCAGCACTTTGGGAGGCAGAGGCGGGAGGATTGCTCTTACAGCCAGGAGTTTGAGACCAGCCTGGGCTGCATAGTGAGACCTCATTAAAAAAAAAATTTTATCCAGTCCCTAGCAAACTTAGCTGGGGTTTAAAAAAAAAAAAAAATTAAAAATTATAGCTAGCATGGTGGTGCATGTTTATGGTCCCAGCTCCTCAGGAGGCTGAACTGGTAGGATTGCTTGAGCCCAGGAGCTCAAGGCTGTAGTGAGCTATGATCACACCATTGCATTCTGGCCTGGGTAACAGAGGGAGACCCTGTTTTGAAAAAGATAGTTGAGAAATGGTGACAGAGGCCAAGTACAGTGGCTAGCATCTATAAACCCCGAACTTTGGTAGGCCGAGGCAGGTAGATCACTTGAGCCCAGGAGTTTGAGACCAGCCTGGGAAACGTGGCAAAACCGCATCTCTGCAAAAAAACACAAAAATTAGCCAGGACTGGTGGCACGTGTCTGTAGTCCCAGCTACTCAGGAGGCTGAGGTGAGAAGATCACTTGAGCCCAGTAGTTCAAGGCTACAGCAAGCTATGATTGTGCCACTGCATTCCAGCTTGGACTACAGAGTAAGACCCTGTCTCAAGAAATGGTGATAGAAACAGCACCAGCAGGCTGGGCATGGTGGCTCACACCTGTAATCCCAATACTTTGGGAGGCCAAGGTAGGTGGATCACCTGAGGTCAGGAGTTCAAGATCAGCCTGGCCAACATGGTAAAACTCCAGCTCTACTAAAAATACAAAAATTAGCTGGGCTTAGTGGCACATGCCTGTAGTCACAGCTACTGGGGAGGCTGAGGCAGGAGAATTGCTTCAATCTGGGAGACAGAGGTTGCAGTGAGCCGAGATCGCACCACTACACTCTCCGGCCTAGGCAACAGAGTGGGACTCTGTCTCAAAAAAACAAACCAAAAAACCCCCAGCATTGATGGTTAATATATTCTGTTGTTGAGATTCTTTTCTTTTTATTTCCTTTTTTTTTTTTTTGAGATGAAGTCTCACTCTTGCTTGGGCTGGAGTGGTGCATTGGCGCGATCTCCCCTTACTGCAACTTCCGCCTCCCAGATTCAAGTGATTCTCCTGCCTTAGCCTCCCGAGTAGCTGGGATTACAGGTGCCCACCACTACACCCAGCGAATTTTTTGTATTTTTAGTAGAGATGGGGTTTTCACTATGTTGGCCAGTCTGGTCTCGAACTCCTGACCTTGTGATTCACCTGTCTTGGCCTCCAAAGTGGTGGGATTACAGACATGAGACACCATGCCCTATTTAGATTCTTTTCTTAAAGCCAGGTGGAACTATTATATAAATAAGTCTTGTAAAGAGGAAGTATAAACACCTCAAGTTACTTAACCTGAAGTTAGTATACTTATTTTGACAGAATTTTTTAGCAAAGGGATAAAATATTGATTTGAAATCAGGCATATAAAAGTTCAGATATGGCCCAGTGGTTCACGCCTGTAATCCCAACACTTTGGAAGGCCAAGGCAGGAGGATCACTTGATTCCATGAGTTCGAGACCAACCTGGGCTATAACATATAGTAAGATCCTGTCTCTACAGAAAAAAGAAAGAAGAGAGAGAGAGAAGAAAAGAAAAGAAAGAAAGAGTTCAGATATCAGCTCATTCTCTTTCTTGGATGACCTTGGCAAAATAACTTGAATTTCTGGAGCCTCAAGTGCTTAATTTATAAAATGGGGCAATAGTATATACTTCCCAGGGAAATTCTAGGGATCAAATTAAATAACAGATGTGAAGATGCTTTACAGTAGCTGCTTAATAAATTTTAGTTTCCCTTCCAAGCAAGTCCATCCTCTTGACCATCACAGCCCAGGAGCACCTTCACTTCTCCACAGCAAGCGGTGTGTCATAGTCATCTTGGTGTCCATGGTATCTGGCACGATGCTTGCATTTTTCAATGGAATGAATGAAGTGCTGTGTTTCAGAAGAGAGGGAGCTCCAGCTTAGTCTCCACTGGACTATGTCATCAGGTTTTCTTTTTTAGTGCTTATTCCCTTCAGCAAACACTAGTACATTTCACATGTCAAGAATTCTCTATTGATGCTATATGTGTTTCTCTGCTCCTGTTTACAGCAAAGTTCCTTGAAAGAGTTATTTTTTCCTGTCCCTGATTGTTATCCTCCCATTCATTAGTTCTCGAATCACTCCATTCAGGCCTTTTCTCTACCATGCCATCAAAACTGCCCTTGTTAGAGTCACCAGTAACCTCCACATTGCTAAATTCGGTGGTGAGTTCTCAATCCTCAACTTGACTTACTAATAGTTCTTACATGGTTAATTACTACTCCTTAGAACACTTTCACCTGGCTTCTGGGACAGCTTACTCTTTTGGTTGTCCTTCTAATCCACTGAATCCTCTTTTTTAGTTCCTTTTGGTTATTCTTGCTCTTCCCTAGCTAATGTTGAAAGGTTTCCAGGACTTAGTCCTTGAACTTGATCTCTTCTCTGTGTTTAGTCCCTAAATGATGCCATCTAGTCTCCTGGCTTTAAAATTCCAACTTAGGCCAGGCACAGTGACTCATGCCTGTAATCTGAGCACTTTAGGAGGCCAAGGCAAGTGGATCACCTGAGATCAGGAGTTTGAGACCTGCCTGCCCAACATGGCGAAACTACATCTTTACTAAAAATACGAAATTAGCCAGGTGTGGTCGCACACGCCGGTAGTCCCAGCTACTCGAGAGGCTGAGGCAGGAGAATCGCTTGAACCCAGTAGTCAGAGGTTGCAGTGAGCCGAGATAGCGCCACTGCACTCTAGCCTGGGCGATAGAGCTTGACTCCATCTCAGGGGAAAAAAAAAAAATTCTAACCTGGGTCTCTTCCTGAACTCTAGATTCATATATTCAATTGTCTATTCAAAATTCCACTTGAGGGCTGGGCATTGTAGCTCGAGCCTGTAATCCCAGCACTTTAGGAGGCCAAGGAAGGAGGATCGCATGAGGCCAGGAGTTTGAGACCAGCCTGGGCAACATGGTGAAACCCTGTGTCTACCAAAAGAAACAACAAGAAAGTTTCACTTGAATGTCTTTAGGCATTTCAAACCTAATATATTCAAAAGGACATTTCTACCCTGTCCCCCAAAAATCAAACAGCCACAACCACCCTTTGCTTCTCATACCAATCTTTCTTATCTCAGGAAATGGCAGTTCTGTTCTTTCAATTTCTCAGGTCAACATTTTGGAGTTATTTTTTATTCTTTC
This sequence comes from Ateles fusciceps, assembly GCA_036589455.1. Classification (NCBI taxonomy): domain Eukaryota; kingdom Metazoa; phylum Chordata; class Mammalia; order Primates; family Atelidae; genus Ateles; species Ateles fusciceps. The sequence continues at coordinate 10,715,495 of JAZHEH010000733.1, forward strand.
CCTGCTCAGTCCACAACCAATCTATTAGCAAATCCAGATTATTCCTTCTTTATAATTATTACAGAATTTGAACATATCTTACCACCTCTATTGCCACACTCTGGCTCCACCCATCATCATTTCATAGCCACCAGTTTTTACTTGAATTATTATACTGGCATTATGCCTGGTTTCCCTGCACCTACTCTTAGCTCTCAATAGTCTGATGTCAACATAGTAACAAGAGCAATCCTTTTAAAACCTTAGTTAAATCATGTTACTCTCTCACACAAAGCCCTCCAAAGGCTTCCCATTCCACGTAGAATAAAAGCTAAAGGCTTTACAATGGCCTGTATAGCCATAGGTGATCTGACCTTGTCACTGGCCTCCTCTCCTGAAACTCTTACCTTTCCTTTTGCATGCCCAGCCATTTGTACTTGTTCTTCTTTGGCTTATCCATTCTCCAGATAGCCATGTGACTTGTTTGCTCATATTCTTTATCTGCTCAGATGTCGCCTTATTAGAGCCTCCTCTGACCATCCTGTATATAAAACCATAAACTTGGCTGGATGCGGTGGTTCATGCCTGTAATCCCAGCACTTTGGGAGGCTGAGGCAGGTGGATCACGAGGTCAGGAGTTTGAGACCAGCCTGGCCAACATGTTGAAACCCTGTCTCTATAAAAACACAAAAATTAGCCAGGCGTGGTGTTGTGCACCTGTAGTCCCAGCTACTCAGGAAGCTGAGGCAGGAGAATCACTTGAACCCGGGAGGCCTAGGTTGCAATAAGCGAAGATTGTGCCACTGCACTCCAGCCTGGGTGACGGAGTAAGACTCTATCTCAAAAAACCATAAACTTTCCCCCCATTGACACTTCTCTTCATCTCCTTTGGTATTCTCCATAGCATTTATGTGACAAGCTATGTATTTACCTGTTTATGTTTTTTTTTCTATCTTCTAGTATGTAAGTTCTATGAGAGCAAGGTCTTTGTTTTGTTTACTACTATGTTTCTGGTACCTGGAACATGACCTGGCACATAGTATGAACTGAATATTTGATGAGTGAAATGTAGGTTAGCCCAAAATTGTAGATTATCTTAATGTCAGATTTAAAAGTTCCTATTGTATTAATGGTCCCATGAAGGGCCCTTTATTATTTTTCTGGCTAGTAGGTTATTCATATCTAAAACTCTTTCCTTGTGTTTTAACAAGCTCTAGAAAAGAGCAAAAGGAAAAAAAAAAAGATTTCATATAGAAAAAAAGTAAAACCCTTCCCTATTGTTAGAAAAAATAAACTTGGCTGGGTGCAGTGGCTCACGCCTGTAATCCCTCCCAGCACTTTGGGAGGCCGAATCGGGCAGATCACCTGAGGTCGGGAGTTTGAGACCAGCTTGGTCAATATGGTGAAACCCCGTCTCTGCGAAAAATATAAAAATTAGCCAGGCGTGGTGGTGCGTGCCTGTAGTCCCAGCTGCTTGGGAGGCTGAGACAAGAGAATCACTTGAATCCGGGAAATGGAGGTTGCAGCCAGCCGGGATCGTGCCACTGCACTCCCTCCTGGCAACAGAGCAAGACTCCGTCTCAAAAAGAAAAAATAAACTTGACAGATATCTAAAGTAACTTTCATTTTTAAAAGCTCATGAGAATATAGCATCTTTATGTCATAGTGTAATAGGTACCCTAGAAATAAACAAACAACAGGGTCTCACTTTGTCTCAAATAAAAAGGCTGGAGTGCAGTGGTGTGATTATGGCTTACTGCAGCCTTGACCTCCTGGGCTCAAGCCATCTTCTCACCTCAGCCTCCCCAGTAGCTGGGACTATATGCATGTACCATCACATATGGCTAAATTAAAATTTTTTTTTTTGTAGAGATGGGGTCTCACTGTGTTACCTAGTCTGGTCCTGAACGCCTAGGCTCAAGTGACCCTTCTGCGTCAGCCTCCTGAAGTGCAGGGATTACAAGCATGAGCCACTGCATCTGGCCTGATTCAGTGTGTTTGGACAAATGTATACAGTCATGAAACCACCACCTCAATCAACATAAAGAACATTTCCATCATCCCCTACAGTTCTTTTGTGATCCTTTGTAGTCAGTTCCCTTCCCTCACTCTCAGCCTCTTCAATTTCTTATTCTATAGTGTTGCTTTTCTAGAAAGTTATATAAATGGAATCATACGGTAGGTAGTCTTTTGTGTTTGGCTTTTTAAATGTAGCATAATGCTTTTGAGAATCATCTGTGCTGTTGTATGTATCAATAGTTTTGTTCTAGTTTATTGCAGAGTATATAGTCCATTGTATGGCTGCACAATTTGTTTATATGTTTACCAGTTGATGGACATTTGGGTTGTTTCCAGTTTTTGTATATTATGAATGATGCTGCTGTAAACATTCATATACCGGTCTTGATGTGGACATATGTATCTGTTTTTCTTGGATAGATACCTAGGAGTGGGATTGCTGGGTCGTCTGGTCTGTGTATGCTTAACTTTGTAAGAATTTGCCAAACTGAGAAAGAAGAAAAAACAAAAACAAAAAAAAAAAACAAAAAAAAAAAGAAAAAAAAAAAAAAAAAAATTTGCCAAACTGAGTGGCTCATGCCTGTAATCCCATCATCTTGGGAGACCAAGGCGGGTGGATCACTTGAGGTCAGGAGTTCAAGACCAGCCTGGCCAACATGGTAAAACCCCATCTGTACCAAAAATACAAAAATTAGCTGGACGTGGTGGCGTGCGCCTGTAATCCCCGAACTTTGGGAAGCTGAGGCAGGCAGATCACCTGAGGTCGGGAGTTTGAGACCAGCCTAGTCAATATGGTGAAACACTGTCTCTACTAAAAATACAAAAATTAGCCGGGTGTGGTGGCGCGCATCTGTAGTCCCAGCTCCTCGGGAGGCTGAGGCAGAATAATTGCTTGAACTCGGGAGGCAGAGATTGCAGTGAGAGGAGATCATGCCTCCCAAAATGCTGGGATTACAGGAGTTAGCCACCGCGCCCAGCCAGATGGATTTTTTAACCCTTGAAAAGTACCCCCTAAATGAGCAGTTTTGCTCTCTTTGCTGATCTTCATCACACCTAGATGTCAGGTCTGTTTCATGGGAGCTAGCTCTGTATGTATTCTCCCTATAGTGATGTTCAGGCCCCTTGCTTCTCCTCCCAGGTTGTGGGTATGGAGGGGTTGCCCTCTGACAACTTCAGGGTACTTGTGGTGCTCATACATCCTCATGTACTTTGCTTCCTCCCTGCAAGAGGTTCCCTAGTGCTTCCGTGACTTTTTTCTTCTGGCTACATCCTGAAGTCTGGCCTTCCAAGTAGCCTGGGAATGGAAAGTTAAGAGTGTGACGTCCTCTGACAACCCTCCCTTCTTGTAAAAGGGTCTGAGGTTTGTTTATTTAAGTTGAGTAGAGGATGCCAAAGATAGAGGTTTGAGTCAGCTTGACACTGGCTTAGGCTCTCCTTTTCACTCTCCTTGTCCCTCCTTCCCTTTCCCCCTCCCCCCGCTGGCCAGTTGTTTCCTGGGCTTTGTCTGAGATACACTGTACAGTTTTAGTCCCAGTCTACTACTGCCTGCTGAAAAACAGTCAGAGGCGAGATGGAGGAGAAGCTGCCAGGAAGTTTCTGACAACACTAAGCTCCGGCCTCTGCCTCTGTGCTGATAGTACAGGGCAGCAGTAACCTCAGGAGAAAGGCATCCAGAGGCCTACGCTGAGCTTATTGTGGCTAACTCAAGGGAGGAGAAAGGACAGGCCTGGAAATGCCCCTCTTAGACTCATCTTATTTACCACCAACCATCTTTATTTTGACTCACATTCTTGGAGTTGCTGGTGTTCTATACTGGAAGAGGCACGCCAGAGGTAGAGCAGGTAACTAACTGGTGCCCAGTTATTCTTTAAATCTACTGTGGAGCTTTTGAGGGTGGGGTGAATGACGGAGGTCTTCCCAGTTGCTTTCCTTAAAGGGCCAGTACATCCTTCAGCTGGAGTGCTGTCAGACTTAAGGTGTGTGTGTATGTGTGTGTGTGTTTGTGTGTGTGTATAATGAGGAAGCTGGTCTGCCCTGGGGCCACTTTGGGAATAGGGGCTCTTTCTGTTCTGTGAGTCTGTCTGTCTGGAGGGTGCTGGTTAGATGAGGTGATGTCTGGTCTCAAAACTAGAGGGAAGTGGCCACTATGCTGACTTAGTCTTTCCTCAGAGAACTGAGCTCTTTCTTTACTTTCTCAATCTCAGAGTGGTTTCTTGTACTCTTGTTTTTAACTGAGAACATACAGTAACTCTGTTACCCTCCTCCAGGTATGGATTTATGTTGGAGAAGTTTATGTTAACTTCGTGTGTTTTGGGGTGAGAACAGGCAGAGGAGGAAGGGTCAGTCAGCAGAAAGGGTCGTGTGCCGTCCTTGCTGAGGGGCATCCTGGAACACTGGGTGTCTGTGTTTTGTTTGATATAATTGATACTGTTCCTGCACAGTTTGGCTGTGTGTATCGGAGTCATCTTGTTCAATACAAGGAAGTTAGTCCCTCTCTTCCATGGGGAATCAGGCTTTGATAATTAAAAAAAAATTTTTTTTGTAATGGTACCAGAACCCTCATTCTTCCCATATTGCTATTAGTTATATTATATTCTGTTGACTTCTAAACATTCAGAGCAGGGATCAGCCCTGAGTTTGGCTGATTCTGAGTCTCCATCATTAAGGATTAATGTGGTCTAACTTTTCCTGGAGTATACCCTTGGGTCTCATTGCCTTCAGTACTCTCATTGTAATGGGCTCCCTACTTTCACACTGATGTATGTAGACACTTTTTATAATGTATCTTACAAGTTAAGGTGGAGATTTGATGGCTTATTACTTAGTTTTCTATTAAAAGTTCACAAATGCCTGACAGAATTAGAATTAGATTCAATCATTCCCCAGTGTCCTTTCCAGTAAGTCCCAGAAAACTTTTGAATAAATATTCAGATCCTAGTATGGGTCTGTATCAGCAAAAACACAGACAGACATTTTAGAAGTATGATGGTGTGGTGGTGTGTTTTAAAAAAGCCACCTCAAAGTGGCTTTCCTGTATCTGAACTTAGAAAGAAAGAGATCGGCAGTCTTCAGTTTTTTGGTCCTATTTACTATTTCACATGTAATTAGGAAATAAATATAATATCATTTCGGTGGATGCTGCTGCTTTTCTTTCCTTGTGCATTATGGCAATGGCATTTCTAAATATTAAATAATAATCAGTTGTTAATATTTGTAAAGTTTATCTGTAGTATGGGACTTTTATGGAACTTAAGAGCTATCACTCTATATTTTTTAAGTGCTTTATTTTTTATGTTTAGAAATATTAATTTCATAAACAGCCATAAAGTAATTGAAATAAAAAGAAAGATACAGTTGTAAAAGCTTTTTATTTCTATGAAACAACTTTGATTCTAATACCAAATAGTTACATTGTGAATGTGCTGTGTTAGCTTTATCTGTAAAATGACAGATGTCATTTTTCAATTGGAGACTATGGATTCCAAATCTTCTGTGGGGGTTACTTAAGAGATTCTGTACCCATTTTATTATAATTGCAATTTTAAGATGCATTTCATTTATTTAAAAATATATATATTTTTTCTATTTTTCTTTATTAAATTTTTTTTTCTGGGAAGTTCACACTGAAAAAAATATATTTTTAAAATAACATGTACACTCTAATTACCTGCCATTGGGACATCACAGAATAAAGTTTCTCCACCATCTCTGTGTATACATTTGTGCTATTTATAAATGTACACTTGATTAAAAACATGAAGATAATTTCTTCTGATCTAGTCTTTTTTTTTTTTTTTTTAAATAAAGATGGGGTTTCACCATGTTGGTCAGGCTGGTCTTGAACTCCCGACCTCAGGTGATCCTCCCACCTTGGTCCTCCAAAGTGCTTGGGATTACAGGCGTGAGCCACCACGCCCGGCCAGTCTTTTTTTTTTTAATTGGAAGTACATACACTATGGAGAATAAACTATATAATACAGGTCCTGTGCCTAATAATAATAGTAATGATTCAGGTAAAGCTCAGTTGTATGAGCTCAGGTGTTAACGGAACATAATAGTGAAGTGGGTAACGCATCTCTATGTAGTAATACTATAATACTGGTTTAGTGTGTACCAGAAGTTTTTATTCTTTTATCTCGCTTTTCTATTTGTGTTTACATATTATGAAGAATGTACATAGTTTTAAATAGTGGAGGCATTCGGCTTTGAAACAAATATTTCTGCTATTCTTTCAGGCTTTTGTCTCAGTTTATATGAATAATCTCCTGAGATTATTAGACAAACGGTGAAGCTGTTATTATTTGTTTCTATTTATTTGTATGAATTGGTTTTTAAAAATTGATTCTCTGCAATAAAACACAACATAGAAATAAACCAGATGCTGGCTGGGCACGGTGGCTCACATCTGTAATTTCAGCACTTCTGGAGGCCGAGGCTGGTGGATCACCTGAGATCAGGAGTTTGAGACTAGCCTGGCCAACATGGTGAAACCTCGTCTCTACTAAGAATATAAAAATTAGCCAGGCATGGTGGTGGGCGCCTGTAGTCCCAACTAATTAGGAGGCTGATGCATAAGAATCGCTTGAACCCAGGAGGCAGAGGTTGCAGTGAGCTGAGATCACACCACTGCATTCCAGCCTGGGCAACAAGAGTGAGACTTTGTCTCAAAAAATAAAAAAATAAGGCCGAGCGTGGTGGCTCACGCCTGTAATCCCAGCACTCTGGGAGGCCGAGGTGGGCGGATCACCTGAGGTCGGGAGTTCAAGACCAGCCTGACCAACATGGTGAAACCCCGTCTTTAAAAATGAAAATAAAAAATAAAATAAATCAATTAAAGAAATAGACCAGATGCTGAGGTTGATATAACTATAATTAACTAATCTCCTAATTTTTATACAAATTACCTGGTTATGCATTTGGCTTTAAAATAAGTAACATAAATTTGAACATAGAAAATTGGCTTATTCTAGACACTGCTTTTATATATTGCATATGTAGAGTTCCATTACAATTCATTTGAAAAAGTGTTACGTCAGAGTTGAAAGTCACTAAACTTAGTCTCTGAGCTTCCTTTCAGCACTGCAGCTCTAAGACACTGTGTTCTAGTACATCCTCACTATGCTTGCATAGATTATTTATTTCTCCCACTCTTAAAATTGATAACATGTTCTGTTTTGCTCTTAGAGTTGGAAGGAACCTTACGCATTAACCAGTCCAACCTCCTACTTAGTCCTACTCTCATCAGAGGTCCTTCTTTTGCTTGAAGATCTCTGATTGTAGAACATACAACCTATGGACTGTTCATTATCTTGGGAACTGAGGAGTTCTTTTTTAACCTGATAATTGCCTATTGTAACTTACAAACCTTAGTCCAAATTCTGCTTAGCAAAGACCAACTATGCTTACTCTTCTAGGTATCAGAATACCTTATATTTGAAAGTTATTTTCTCTAGGCTAAACATCTCTCTTTCCATTACCATATATGATTTCTCAACTTCTATTATAGTATTTCCTTCAGCAGTTAAATTTATTGTTTGTGCTTTGAAAATGTGGTGGCCACATATGTGCATAGGGAGGTGAAGGGAATGCAGCAGAAACATGGCTAAGAAATCACTTACAGTGATTGATGAGATATGATTATATAAGCTATGCTTATATCAATCAATCACTATAAGTGTGGATGTAGCTTTTACAACCACATCATTATCTCTTCAACAGATACAGTAAAACACAGACAGGCAGTTTGTATTAAAGCCATGTAATACCTACAAAACAGGGCTTAAAAGTCAGTATTTAGAATTTTAAATAGTTTTCAGTATCCCCCACCCACACTTAAATTACATATATTATCTCATTATTATCAAAACTTCCTATTGACTTAGTTTGAATCTGCATTTTTTTCTCTCTGAGACTGTTTCCCCCATCTTCTTCCCTTCCTCCCCAGTCTATCTTCCAACTGTAACCAGAGTAATCTTTCGAAAAAATGGAGCTGTATGTGTTACTCTCCTGCTTAAAATCAGTCCGTACTTCCTTTCTGCTTTTAGAAGAAAGTTCAAACTCTTCAGCATGACATAAAAGAGTTTTCATTTCCATCCATCCATCCATCCATCCATCCATCCATCCTACTGGAAATTACTCCTTTTGAAATATAAAAGGGGCTGGATATGGTGGGTTACACCTGTAATCCCAGCACTTTGTGAAGCCAAGACAGGTGGATCACCTGAGATCAAGAGTTTGAGAACAGCCTGGCCAACATGGTAAAATCCCATGTCTACTAAAAATACAAAAATTAGCCAGGTGTGGTGGCAGGCGCCTGTAATCCCGAGCTACTCAGAAGACTGAGGCAGGAGAATTGCTTGAACCCAGAAGGTGGAGGTTGCAGTGAGCTGAGATCGTGCCACTGCACTCTAGCCTGGGCAACAGAGTGACAGTCTGTCTCAAAAAAAAAAAAAAAAAAGATTTAAAAAAAAAAAAATAAATTAAACCTACTCCCTTCCTGTTTCACTAGTTTCATTTTCTTTCTTGGCCTTATAAGCATCCAGGACTCTAGCATCATTTAAAAACTCACAGACCTAGGCCAGGCACAGTGACTCATGCCTATAATCCCAGTACTTTGGGAGGCCAAGGCGGGTGGATCATGAGGTCAGGAGTTCAAGACCAGCCTGGCCAGTATGGTGAAACCCCATCTCTACTAAGAATACAAAAATTAGCCAAGTGTGGTGGCACGTGCCTGCAGTCCCAGCTACTCAGGAGGCTGAGGCAGGAGAATTACTTGAACCCAGGAGGCAGAGGTTGCAGTGAGCTGAGATCATGCCATTGCATTCCAACCTGGGCGACAGAGTGAGACTCCTCATAAAAAAACAAAAACAAAACCTCACATCTACTAATGGATGCTTGTCCTTTAGGGTAAGTAGTTGCTGCCTCTGGAAAGTCTTTTTCGACTGAAATATGAGTTTCTATTCTGTGCTGCAGTAGCACTTTGTTAATACTACTTGTTCAAACCCGTATTGTCATCTTGCTTAGCTTGCCCTTCTCTCCTTACTAGTTAAAACAAGGACTCTGACTCATCTCAGTATCTCCAGTGTCTGAGGCAAAATAGATGTCAGTAAATATTACTGAATAAATAAAAACTTGAAGACGACACTAGCTGTAAACTGTAGCAGGAAACAGGTATTGTTCATTTGTTTATTAACAGGGCTTGGTTTAATTTAATGTGTGGTCTAAGGTGGATGCTTAGTATAGGTTAATTGGATGATACAGAGTTGCCCTAGATTTTAATTTATTAAATCTCACATTGTGATAGTGTAAGCAGGAAAAAGCTTTATGGCTACTTGAGAAAAACATTTGAATTTTTTGTGTGTTTGCGAAAGGCAGTTTTTTTCCTCCCTAGGGTTTTGTTTTCTTTACCGGTAAAATGAAGAAGTTGGATAATCTGATCTCTTAACTCTCCATTTCCAACATCCCACTAGGAGGAACAGCCATAATCCCCGGATCCAAACTATATAAAGTATAATCTAAGATTACATCCCATCACCTCCCGTCCTGGCATTCTTATTTAAAGCAGTTCCCTTCATCATACTATTGGGTTATATTAAATCTAAGATCAATTGTAAAATGCCCAAACCTTCTACATGAATTGTTGTTGTCTCCCTTCCAGTCACTGCTATGCCTTTGGTCTTCTTGAACTTCAGCATAAGACTTATAGGTATCCTAGAGCCAGGCACGGTGGCTCACGCCTGTAATCCTAGCACTTTGGGAAGTCAAGGCATGCAGATCACTTGAGGGTCAGGAGTTTGAGACCAACTTGGCCAACATGGTGAAACCTCATCTCTACCAAAAAATAAAGAAATCAGCTGGGTGTGGTGATGCACGCATGTAATCACAGCTACTCGGGAGGCTGAGGTGGGAGAAGCATTTGAGGCAGAGGTTGCAGTGAGCCAAGATCACGCCACTGCACTCCAGCCTGGGCAACAAAGCAAGACTCCATCTTGAGAGGAAAAAAAAAAAGAAGCCTTACGGGTATCCTAGTTAAATTTTGTCCTGTGAGATTTTGTGCAGCCTTCTAACCTTTTGAGATTTCTTTTAGCTTTAATTCTTCCATATATGGCATTAGCTGTGTGTTCTCTCTTTATGTTGTCTACAAATTAGTTAAGCACATAATAGGGACTCAAATATTTGAATAAATGGTCATATATCTAACATATCTTAGCTCAAATAGCTAAAGCATTAGAATATTTAATCAAGGGAGATTCTTTGTCTTTTCCTTTTTTTTTTTTTTAATAGAAACAAGATCTTGCTCTGTTGCCTAGTCTGGACTCGAATTCCTGGGCTCAAGTAGCTGGACCTATAGGCACCCTCTACCATGCCTGGCTCTTTTTCTTTCCTTTGCTTTTATTTTTATTTTTTTAAGATTTGTACAGTGTAGTAGAAAGACCACTCAACTTGGAATCAGAAGATCTAGGCTGTAAGCACTTGCTCTTCTCCTATACTACTATGTAATATTGGACTGGTCACTTGCTTCCTCTGATCTTCAAATTTCTAGGCTGTTTGAGAAGAAAAAAGACTAAAGGTCTCTTAAGTTTCTGTGATTCTGATTCAGTGCGATCATCTGGCCTGTTCTTGGAAGTCGTATGGAATTGTGGGTGAGAGCAGGTTGAGAGTAGGTTGAGAGTCTGGAGTCAGATTGCCTGTGTTTTTATTCTAGTTCTGCCACTGCTGGCTGAGTGACATTAGTCTGTCTGGCCTCTGTTTCCTCATCTGCAAAATGGGTTTAATTATGCTGCTTGGTTGTTTTGATTTAGTTCTTTGTGTGTGTGTGTGAGATGGAGTCTTGCTTTGTCACCCAAGCTGGAGTTCAGTGGCGTGATCTTGGCTCACTGCAACCTCCGCCTCCTGGGTTCCAACGATTCTCCCATGTCAGCTCCCCCAGTAGCTTGGATTACAAGTGTCTGCCCCCACTGCCAGTTAATTTTTGCATTTTTAGTAGAGGTGGAGTTTTACCATGTTGGCCAGGCTGGACTTGAACTCCTGACCTCAAGTGATCCGCCCATCTCTGCCTCCCAGAGTGCTGGGATTACACGCATGAGCCACCATGTCCTAGCCTTGCCTTAGTTCTTAGAACACATTCTGTCGGTGGTTAAGGAGTATGTGATTGTTTGCCATCATTAGAATTTTTTCACATAAGATATCATTGAAGACTTAGTACTTTCCTATGAACTGTTGAGATGAAATAGTAATTGTCTTTATATTTTAATTTTTAAAGTATTTTCATATATAGTTTCTCCATGTTGCCCATGCTGGTCTTGAATTCCTGGACTCAAGCAATCCTCCACCTTGGCCTTCCAAAGTGCTGGCATTAGAGGTGTGAGCCACCATGCCCAGCCTAGTGATTGTCTTGAACACTTGGACTCAAGTAGTCCTCCCGGGTTGGTCTCCCAAAGTGCTGGGATTACAGCCCTGAACCATCACACCAGGCCTGTCTTTATAATTAGTAATTAAGAAATGTGCCAGGCTGGGCATGGCACCTCACGCCTGTAATCCCAGTACTTTGGGAGGCCGAGGCAGGTGGATCACCTGAGGTCAGGAGTTCGAGACCAGCCTAGCCAAGATGGTGAAACCCTGTCTCTACTGAAAATACAAAAATTAGCTGGATGCAATGGGGGTGCCTGTAATCCCAGCTATTTGGGAGGCTGAAGCAGGAGAATTGCTTAAATCTGGGAGGCGGAGGTTGCAGTGAGCTGAGATTGCGCCACTGCACTCTAGCCTGGGTGACAGAGCAAGACTCTATCTCAAAAAAAAAAAAAAGTAACAGAAGCCAATATAGAAGTGTATAAAAAGTAGGTGATATATTATGATTACTGTCTTATACATTAGAAAGAAAGATGTCTGTATCTTTTATATCCTTAATAGTGTGTGATTTGGGCATTTTAGGAAAGACATTAAATATATACCTTCAATTTTCTTTTTTTTTTTTAATCATTATTATACTTTAAGTTCTGGGTTACATGTGCAGATCGTGCAGGTTACATAGGTATACACGTGCCATGGTGGTGGTTTGCTGCATCCATCGCCCCGTCATCTACATTAGGTATTTCTCCTAATGCTATCCCTCCCCAATCTCCCCCACCCCCTGCTATTACTCCCCTAGTCCCCACCCACCAGGCCCCAGTGTGTGATGTTGCCCTCCCTGTATGTGTGTGTTCTCATTGTTCAACACACACTTATGAGTGAGAACGTGTTTGTTTTTCTGTTCTTGTGTCAGTTTGCTGAGAATGATGGTTTCCAGTTTCATCCACGTCCCTGCAAAGGACATGAACTCATCTTTTTTTATGGCTGCATAGTATTCCATGGTGTATATGTGCCACATTTTCTTTATCCAGTCTATCATTGATGGGCATTTGGGTTGGTTCCAAGTCTTTGCTTTTGTGAACAGTGCCGCAACAAACATACGTGTGCATGTATCTTTATAGTAGAATGATTTATAATCCTTTGGGTATATACCCAGTAATGGGATTGCTGGGTCAAATGGTATTTCTGTTTCTAGATTCCTGAGGAATCACCACACTGTCTTCCACAGTGGTTGAGCTAATTTACACTCCCACCAACAGTGTAAATGTGTTCCTATTTCTCCACATCCTCTCCAGCATCTGTTGTCTCCTGATTTTTTAATGATCGCCATTCTAACTGGTGTGAGGTGATATCTCAATGTGGTTTTGATTAGCATTCCTCTAATGACCAGTGATGATGAGCTTTTTTTCATATGTTTGTTGGTCTCATAAATGTCTTCTTTTGAAAAGTGTCTGTTCATACCCTTTGCCCACTTTTTGATGGGGTTGTTTTTTCTTGTAAATGTGTTTAAGTTCTCCATAGAGTCTGGATATTAGCCCTTTGTCAGATGGGTAGATTGCAAAAATTTTTTCCCATTCTGTTGGTTGCCAGTTCACTCTATTGATAGTTTCTTTTGCTGTGCAGAAGCTCTTAAGTAAGAAAGCCAGTAGCTGTCAATTCTCAGATGACTTCTGACCGCATGTGGAAATACTGGCTTGAACCTTTTCCCCTCCACTCACCCTTTTCAAGATCTGCCATTTCGGGTGGATCATAGGGTCAAGAGATCAAGACTGTCCTGGCCAACATGATGAAACCCCATCTCTACTAAAAATACAAAAATTAGCTGGGCATGGTGGCGCACGCCTGTAGTCCCAGCTATTTGGGAGGCTAAGGCAGGAGAATCGCATCAACCCAGGAGGTGGAAGTTGCAGTGAGCTGAGATCGCACCACTGCACTCTAGCCTAGTGACAGAGCGAGACTGTCTCAAAAAAAAAAAAAAAAAATCTGCAGTTAGCAGCCAAATTTACTTTTTCCTGCCTTTAACAGGAAATGACAAAAGTTTGGGAAAAAAGAAGGGGAATAGCTGGGATAATGACTCTACTGGCCCATGTCCTCTGGATAATTAAGAGCTGACTGTCCTAATCAAAGTCCTCTCCTCCACTGCAGCAGAAGTAGCTTCCTTTTTGAGGCTCAGGACCTCTTGGGAACCTGAAGGGAAGGCCTGTCTCCTGTACATAGACTGATCTTGTCCTCAAGACTCTACCCCCACTTTTCTCAGTGTGCAGTGCTGTTAGGGAAAATAGATTCTGCTTGAATGCCAGAGAATCGAGGATATGGCAGATTTTGTTTCACTTTCCTCCAACTTCACCCAGTAATTATTATTTTGATTTTTAGAGGCTGTGAATTCAGTATTTCTAGAAGTTGCCCGCATGTGTTCATTTTGGACGTGTCCTAAATCTCTAGTCAACGAGAGTTAAATATTTTTTTTATTTTTATTTTTTTAATTTTTTTTTGAGGCAGAGTCTTGCTCTGTCGCCCAGGCTGAAGTGCAGTGGTGCAATCTTAGCTCACCACAACACGTGCCTCTAGGGTTCAAGCGATTCTCATGCCTCAGCCTCCCAGGCAGCTGGGATTACAGGCATGTTTCACCACGTCTGGCGAATTTTTGTATTTTTTAGTAGAGATGGGTTTTTGCCATGTAAGCCAGGCTGGTCTCGAACTCCTGACCTCAAGTGATCTGCCCACCTCGGTCTCCCAAAATGCTGGCATTGCAGGCATGAGCTGCCGTGCCTGGCCGTTAAATGTTTTTACTTCTTATCCTTCCCAAGGATATTTCACCTTCTTACATACACAACTCCTATACCTCAGTTTGCTTATTCTGGTTTAGGCCCCTCTCAGAGACAGCAGGGTATAACAGGAAGCACAGCTTTGGAGCTAGACACATGGACATGTAATCTTGGTCAAATTATGCAACCTTTTAAAGTCCTAGAATTTTTATCTCTAAAATGGAAGTGATAATACCTTTCTTAGAGAATTGTTGTTGGGATTTTATGAAATGCTTTTTTAAAGTTTTTAGCACATTACCTGTGAACTAACAGTTACAGTAGATATTCAGTTAATTTTAGCTTAGGTTATTGAGGGCCTTCTAAATGTGCTAGAGATTGGATTATGAAGAAAAAAGAGTCTCTACACTCAGAGAATTTATTTTTTATTTTTTATTTTTGAGAGTATCACTCTGTGGCCTAGGCTGGAGTGCAATGGCGCAATCTTGGCTTACTGCAACTTCCACCTCACGGGTTCAAGCAATTCTCCTGCCTCAGCCTCCCGAAGTAGCTGGGATTACAGGCGTGCACCACCAAGCCCAGCAAATTTTTTTGTATTTTAGTAGAGATGGGGTTTCACCGTGTTGTTGGCCCCAAGGTGGTCTCGAACTCCTGAGCTTAGGCAATCCACCCGCCTTGGCCTCCCAAAGTCCTAGGATTGCAGGCATGAGCCATCGCACCCAGCCTCACTCAGGGAATTTAAATCTGATAAAGGAAGAGGTTACTAAATGTGAGTCAGGAAATGTTCATTTTTATTCTCTCTTCCCTATTTTTTATGCATTCCTTTTCCTAGTACAAGACAAATTCTAGGAGGACCCTTCCTCTCTAAGGCTAAGAAGAGCCTGGTAAGGACAAACTGAGTACAGTTGTCACAGGTTATCAGGGTGACTGAGAGCTTAGTCTAGGAGGGGATAAAGTCAGCTGTGAGAACTGTTATTAGTAAGCAGTAACAGGATTATTAACAGCTTGTAGGTGGGAGGGATACCCAGTTGGGAGTGAAGGAAGTTGTCAAGCAACTGAGGCAGGTCATAGGGCTTGTTTAAACTGAATGGCCTGCTAGGCAAGCTTGCATTTACTTTTTTTCATTTGTAGTCTTTTGGGCTAATCTCTGAAAACTCGTTTCCTGCATGCTGCCCCTCCTCCCTCCCTGCCTTCAGGAACAGGATTGAAAGCAGCATTAGCCTGAAGAAGTCGTTCTATTTAGGGAGCTAGAGCAGAGGGCCAGTGATTAGACCCTTATCTGCAGCGTGGCCTTTTTGAGTGGTGTGGGACAGGGCTGCAGTGTCTGTTCTGACACCCACAGAGGCTGGACTTCTGTCCCCTGATTGGGTCAGAACTGTGAAGAACCAATAGATGGGCTGGGCCAGCTGAATGAAAAAGCCCTTCATTGTGTTTCTTCAACATTCTAGTGTCTGGTACAATTAGCCAAGACTTGGAAAACAAGTTGGACAAACAAACAAGCAGCCTTCTGCTGATGGATAAAGGATTTCTGGCACAGCTGAGTTAAGTGCACTGACTGTAAAGACAGAGTAGGAGGATCTGGGAAGAAGGAGGGGACTTTGGGGATGCCATTCCTGGCTGGATGAGGGGAAAGAATGGAGCAACAAGCAAATGGTATTTTTGAAGCCGATAAAATCTGTGATAATTTACCTGGGAGACTGGCTGAGGTGGGGCTACTCCGTAAAGTAGGTGGAATAATTGGGGAGTGACTGTGACTCTTCTCTTTGTGCAGCTGTGAGTGCGGGGAAGGGAATCTCTCTTTGGAATCTAGGGATCTGTTGGCAGTGGACAGTGAGTGTATGAGCTTGCTCCATTATAGTCGCTCCTGTTATGAGACCTTCTGAGTTGGTTAACACTTTATATGTACTTCTGCCTAAGAAGAGGCACACCTGAGGAGCAAGTTGTTGGGCAATGGATACACTCTTCCTGACTTGGCAGTAAACCACTTAGCTCACCAGCTCTCCTGCAACTAAGGTTCACCAGGTTACAAGCTTCTGCTCTGCAAATGGAGGGTAACTCAAAGACCAGTTTCTACTTACTTGGGCTTACTCACTTCATACCTTGACTGGACTTTTGCATATGGAGCTTTCCCCTCTGTATGCTCTATTGGTCTGGAAACACTGAGCTACTTTTGAACAGCATGCTATATGCCTGACACATGGACCCAGTTTTTGGAAGTGCCCAGGGAGGAGCTTCTTCTCTGACCTCAAGGGAAGAGGAGGTCAGTAGGAAGTGGTGGGTGGAGCCACTTCTCTGTTCTGCTGTCTCCTTTCTACACCTCGCAGCCCTTTTTGAGGAGCTGCGAAGGGTGCACAGGCCATTAGCTGGAGGTTCTTTGGTACACCCTCCTTTTAGGTGGGGTCAGCAGACACAGGGGCGCCATGTGGCCCAGTTACCAAGATGAACACGAGTTCAACGCCCACCTGGTTTGTCGCATGTGCTGTATGGGTTAGTATGTGAAGTTTTTTTTTTCCTTGTCCGGGCCTGAGGATCCCAAATAGCCCTTGCTCACATTGACTCATAGGAATGTATGAGCTTTGAAGCCTTGTGGTGTTACAACCTTTAGGCTCGTTAAAATGTGCAGTGGAATAGATTAGGGTGTCCTACTTCCTGGGGAACTTATTAAGCTTGCAGTAACTGGCAGTTAAGAGCCCAAACTTTGAGTGTAGGACTTTTTATAGAGACTGAATTCATGCTCATGCTTCTGCCTGTATCAGGAAATCACTTTTAAGGTATGTTGTATAGTGCTGAAAGTCCAGAGTGTATTTTTAGCAGAAGTCAGTTGGTTACGGAATCTACCTCTGAACAGACTGAGGGGGGTAGGGGGTGGGGGGGGTGGGAGGGAGGAGTCATGGCCTAAGTTTCCTCTTTGGGGCTTATTGCTAGTTCTCTTACACGTTCCTCTGGCAGCTGTGACAGAGAGAGAAGAAGGCTCAAAGATGATCTGACGACAGGGACCTAAATAAGAGAGGCTAGAGAAAGAGTCATGTTAGCTGTGACTTAGATCTTGATAAGGCATCATTAAATAATGATTGTTTAAGTAATGTCCTGTGGCCTTGAACAAGTGACTTAACCTTTCTGGCCGTAGGTTTCCTTGGTTTCCAAACTGTAGAGTATACAAACTGGTGCTAGACTGAGAGACATCAACTCTCTGTAAAATGAAAAAAAGATAAAGAAAATGTAGTGTGTCTTTCATAAAGCTAAACTTAAAGGATTGTCTTTTATTCTGAAATTGTCTTTCCTACTTTTTTTTTTTTTTTTTTTAATAAAGATGGGGTTTCACCATGTTGGTCAGGCTGGTCTTGAACTCCCAACCTCTGGTGATCCGCCTGCCTTGGCCTCCAAAGTGGTTGGATTACAGGCGTGAGTTTCCTACTTTTTAATGTTAAAATATCCTTTATTTCATGAAATAATTGTTATTATATGGTAGTGTGTTTTTAAGATATCCTTAGCAAAATAAAAAGTTGACAACTTCTGTTAGGCTTTCTGATTTATTGTGGAACATGTATTGGTCTATGAAATCTAAGTTTGGGAATCACTGGTTTGGTAATCTACTATCTTTTGATTTTATACTTTGAGTCTTTAACAAGGAGCAAAATTATAACCCAAATAGGCAGATTTTCATTAAAATAGAAATAACTGGTTGGTTGATGAAGAGGAGATCTTAGAAAAATCTCGGAAGGAGAGTGACAAAACTAGGTTCTGATCAGTCCAAGTATTTAAGTGCTTTTTGAGGAAAAGAAGCTGCCACAGCAATAATGCTTGGGGCACAAGGAGGGGCAGTTTTAGTGTCTACCTTTTTATCTTTCCTGGATCATTGAAATTTCTTCCCTGGGACCTGGAAGAAAGAATTGCCTGTATCTAAAAGTGCTTGGAGATAAACGTATAGCAGAAGGACCTTTTCTGTAACCAACAGAGAAGTACAGGAAAGTCCAAAATCTTTATTGAAAGTTTCAGGGCAAAAACATAATAGCCCCTTGTCCCCCTAACCCACATAATCCCCTAAAGGCAGTGTAGCTTAATAGCTAAGAAAATGGGTTTGGTACCAACTGTCTACCTGGGGTTTCTGCTCCACCACTTAACAGCTATGTGAACTGGGAACATTGCTTAGCCTTTCTCTAGCTTGGTTTTCTTGTTATTTATTTATTTATTTGTTTTTCTTCTTTCATATCACTGTAAAATAAAATCACTTGTATAGGGAGAATGGATGAAGATTAGCAGTGGATTTTCATGTTACATACTTTCCACATTATATTACTTCTGTAACTACCAGCTAGCATTTGTTAACTTATGTGGAGAGAGACTAGGCTAATTGCTTTCATATCATATACTCCTCACAATCAATCACTCCATGATTTAGGGTCCGTTTTATTTTATTTTATTTTATTTTTGAGACGGAATCTTACTCTGTTGCTCAGGCTAGAGTGCAGTGGCATGATCCTCCACCTCCCGGGTTCAAGTGTTCTCCTGCCTCAGACTCCCAAGTAGCTGGAATTACAGGTGTGTGCCACCACCCCTGGCTAATTTTTGTACTTTTAGTGGAGACGGGGCTTTCACCATATTGGCAGGCTGGTCTCGAACTCCTGACCTCAAGTGTTCCACCCACCTTGGCCTCCCAAAGTGCCGGGATTCTAGGCGTGAACCACCACACCCAGCAGAAATATGGTAAAATTTTAATTTTGCATTGAAGATTCAACAGTTGTCACTTCCTTAAAACCCCAAATCTCAATCCTCATTGGTACTTTCTTGGTCTACACCAATCATTGTTGATAGGTGCCTTTCATGTATCCCTATTATAATTAGTACTTCTTTTACGTTGATTATATAGGACTACATTGTATTGTCTTCTAATAATTTTATGGAGGTTAAAAGTCTATGATCTGACAGACTTGGAGTTGAATCTCAATTCTATATACTGTGTGACTTTGGGAAAATTACTAACAAGTCTTTCTGAGCATGAATTTGCTGAACTATAAGCATACTTGATAGAGTTGTGAGGACTGTCAAATACTAAATGAGATAGGCCTCACACAGTGCCTGACAATAAATACAATAAATATCGAGGTCTGCTTACCTCCCAAAGTAGACTTGTAGCCTTCTGAGGGATAGCAATCGTTGATAATGCTGGTGCCATTATACATTATTGCTAAGCACATTTTAATTGTGTGACCTCCAATTTAGCCTGCTTCCTCTGTGCTCACTTTGGAAACATTAAGTGGTACAAAATCCCCTGGAACCAGTTGTAGTAAGGAAAATTTAGGAAAGCTGAATCTGTAGAGAATATCTGAGTGGGAATTCCTGCTCCTTGCTGAAAAGCAGTCTTTTTTTTTTTTTTTTTTTTTTTTGAGACAGAGTCTCACTCTGTTGCCCAGGCTTAAGTGCAGTGGCACCATCTCAGCTCACTGCAACCTCTGCCTTCTTGGTTCAAGCAGTTCTCCTGACTCAGCCTCCCAAATAGTTGGGATTATAGGCTTGTGCCACCACTCCCAGCTAATTTTTGTATTTTTAGTAGAGATGGGGTTTCACCATGTTGGTCAGGCTGGTCTTGAACTCCTGACCTCAGGTGATCCACCCACCTTGGCCTCCCAGAGTGCTGGGATTACAGGCTTTAGGCACAGTGCCCAACCTGAAAATACCATCTTAATGTGTCCTTGTGGCTATAACCTTGACACCTAGAGGACTCTCATTATATATTTGTTAAATGAATATTTTCAATACCTATTGTTGTCTTAAATGTTGGATAGTTAATGAAATAGAGTTTTGCTCTATTGCCCAGGCTGCAGTGCAGTGGCACAATCTCAGCTCGCAACCACCGCCTGCCAGGTTCAAATGATTTTTCTGTCTCAGCCTCTCGAGTAGGTGGTATTACAGGAGCACACCACCATGCCTGGCTAATTTTTGTACTTTTAGTAAAGATGGGGTTTCACCATATTAGCCAGGCTGGTCTCGAACTCCTGACCTCAGTTGATCTGCCTGCCTCAGCCTCCTAAAATCCTGGGATTGTAGGTGTGAGCCACCGTGCCTGGCCTTTAATGATTTTTTTTTTTTTTTTTTTTTTTTTTTTTTGAGACAGAGTCTCACTGTCACCAGGCTGGAATGCAGTGGCGTAATCTTGGCTCACTGCAACCTCTGCCTCCTGGGTTCAAGTGATTCTCCTGCCTCAGCCTCCCAAGTAGCTGGTACTACATGTGCATGCTACCATGCCTGGCTAATTTTTTTGTGTTGTGTGTATATATATATTTAGTAGAGTTTAGGGTTTCCCCATGTTGGCCAGGTTGGTCTTGAACTCCTGACCTCAAGTGATCCACCCACCTCAGCCTCCAAAGTGCTGGGATTACAGGGGTGAGCCACTGGGCCCTTTTGGCCTTTAATGAAGTTTAAAGCATGGATCTTGTCTTGAAAGAGCTCAGTTCAGATACAGAGATGGACTTACAGACAGAGATCTCTAATACTAGGGTTTATATGCTTAGTGCTAAGTAAACTGAAGAAATAAGTGCCATAGGCATCCAAAGGTGGCTGACATGTCTGGAAAGGTGTAACAGAAGCAAGACTTCGGCTGTACTTAGGAGGCTCTAAGTTAGATAAGCTCCAAGAGAAAAGAGTAGATATTTCAGTTGGGGGAAAGGATGAACAAAGGCAGAGATGCAAGAAAGGTATGTTTCGAAACAATAAGGAGATTGAAATGGTTGCAGTTGAGTCATGAAGGGGAGAGTCTGAGAAATAAAGTTGAAAGAGTTAGACAGATTGTAAATTTCTTCAGGTCAGAGACCAGGTCTTTATCTTCTCTAACAACCTAAAACGTAGTGAATAAAAACTGGAATTGAATTTTATAGGGCAAAGTGGTGATTAGGAAGATTTGTCAAAATAGAGTTATCAGTTGTTAACTCCATTTCCTTATCTTCAGTTCTGACTGCTCTTCTGAACTCTAGACCAAAGATTCCAGTTGTCTGTGAGAGATACTCCTAACAACTCACTCTTTTTTTTTTTTTTTTTTGACATGGAGTCTTACTCTGTCGCCAGGCTGGAGTGCAGTGGCTCGAACTCCACCTCCCGGCTTCAAGCGATTATCCTGCCTCAGCCTCCCGAGTAGCTGGGACTACAGCATGCGCCACCACACCCAGCCAAGTTTTATATTTTTAGTAGAGATGGGGTTTCATCACGTTGGCCAGGATGGTCTTGATCTCTTGACCTCAATCCGGCCGCCTCAGCTTCCCAAAGTTCTGGGATTACAGGTGTGAGCCACCTGCTCCCTGCCGGCACACCTCACTCTTTGTCTTCTACTTTACCCAGTGTGCCCTCACCAAATCATTGCCTCCTTCTGTTTTCATTATCTTGAAGTTCTACTCTCTTCCTAGTTGCTCTGGCCAGAAACAAGAGAATTGTCTTGAACTCTGCCACTCCTTACAAAGGCTATTTAAAATAGCTAGAGGCTATTGTTTCTACCTCTACATTGTCATACAGATCTACCTGCCTTCTTCTGTACATTCCTGCTGCCTCTGCCCTAATTTATGCTATTAAGATTTCCTTCCTGGTCTGTCACTGTAGACTTCTAACTGGTTCTTCTACATCTTAGTGTCTTTCTGGTATAATGTGGCCCTCAGTCCGATGCCAGATTAGTCTTCCCAAAACATACTCTGGGTCAGAAAAGTTCAGTGGTTCTGCTTAATTAAGTACATACTCCTTACTCTAGCTTTCTGGGTCCTTTGTGATGTCAGCTAGCTGTCAGCCTGGTTGCTCATCACACTGCTAACTTCATGGTGTAGTCATGCATGCAATAGCCATACTGTTTCCTAAAACACATCCTGTATACTTACATGTCTCCAAATCACTACTTGTGCTTTGTGAATTAAAAAAAAAAACTTAAAAAAAATTTTTTATTTTTTTGGACAGGGTCTTACTGTCACCCAGCCTGGAGGCAGTGGCACAATCTTGGCTCTTTGCGACCTCTGCCTCCTGGGCTCAAGTGATCCTCCCACCTCAGCCTCCCAAGTAGCTGGGACCACAGGCACAAGCCACCACACCTGGTTTATTTTTGTATTTTTTGTAGAGACAGAGTTTTGTCATGTTGCCCAGGCTGGTCTTGAACTCCTAAGCTCAAATGATCCACACACCTCGGCGTCCTAAAGTGCAGGGATTATAGGTGTGAGCCACCATGCCCAGCCTACTTGTACTTTTTTTTAGTTTGGAATTTCTTAACCCCTTTTTGGGCTGCCAGAATCCTACTTGTCATCCAAGGTTTACTTCAGACACCATTTGCTTCTTGGCCTTTTGTTGTCTAGGATCAGGATATAGTTCTGCCACACCTTCCATAAACACCTCCTACCTCTCTGTGGGGGATTAATCAACTCTGTGCCTGTGCTATAGTGTCAGTTTGTACAGCTTATATTTGATGTGTTATTTGCTTGGTGTTATTATTAATTATTTACATGTTGGTCTCTACCACTAGATTGTAAACTTCATGAGGTCACAAAACAGTCCTATTCTAACTCTACTTCCCTTCTATGTCAGCTGTGGTGTATCCTTTTTAGCTTTTCAGGTGGTTGGTGTTTCTGGGCTTCTTGAAGCACTTTAATTTTTCTGTGGCCTTTGGAAACAGCAGAGGCTCTTCTCTCACTTCCTTTTTGAATAATTCATAATGCACTGGGACTATGTGGGTAGGCTATGTTGAATCAAAACAGAACTTTGCACCTAAAATGCAGGCTTTCATTTGACGTCAGGCCTACTCTCAAATTGCTCCTAGTAGAGTAGGACAGATAAACAAGTAAACAGTGATACCCTGCAGTAAGCACCCAAACTAGTATGTGTAGCAGATGGGAAAAGCTCCTGGAGACGGGGATAATTGAGTTGAATGCTGAAGAATGAGCAGTAAGAGAAGGGGGAGAGCTATATTCACAGAGTATGTGCAAAGGCATGGAACGGAGAGAAAGCCTGCCCCATTTGGGGGATATTTTTTAAACAAGGCTGGAAGTTTTTATGGAAGGGTAGAGAGATGAGTGGTAGATAGCTATTCCATCGTAATGGATCTAGCTCCCAAGCTTAAAAGTTTGAATGTTATCCTGAATGGAGGCATCAGGCTTTGGAATTGGGTAGAGCTGGGTTTAAGTTTGACTTCGTGAACTTACCTTGTGATCTTGGGCAAGCTGCTTAATCTGCCTAGACTTTATTTTTTCCAGTAAAATAATACCTAACTTACAGGGTTGTTGAACATTAGAAAGAATAGATATAAGGTGCTTAACACATAAGTAGGTGCTCAGTAAATGCTATTTAAGTTCTTTTTTTTTTTTTTTTTTTTAAAGAGATGGAGTCTCGCTCTGTCACCCAGGCTGGAGGAGTTCAGTGGTGCAATCTTGGCTCACTGTGACCTCTGCCTCCTGGGTTCAAGTGATCCTCGTGCCTCAGCTACCCATGTAGTTGGGATTTTACAAGTGCCTATATATATATAAATTAGCCTGGCTAATTTTTATATTTTTAGTAGAGAGAGGGTTTTACCATGTAGGCCAGGCTGTTCTCAAACTCCTGACTTCAAGTGATCTGCCTGCTTCAGCCTCCCAAAGTGCTGGGATTACAGGTGGGGAGCCACTGCACCCAGCCTAAATGCCAACTATTAATAATATTGGGAGAATAAGGGCTCACTGAAGGATTTTAAGGTGGACAGTGCTGACACCATTGAGAAGGATGCATTATAGCAGGGATATCTGTCAGAAGAAGGAGAAAGGAAGAGTTCAGTTTTAGACAAGTTGAGTTTGAGATGAGCGTGAAAGTTTTAGGAGGCCATTGGATATATGAGTGGTAAAGGCCTGAGCTAAAGATACTGATTTGGAAATTATCAGTGTATAGGTCACAGCTGAAACCATGGATGTTCATTAAATCATTAAGGCAGAATGTAGAGAATAGATCTTTTTAATTTTTATTGAAAAGCTATGGCCGGGCACTGTGGCTCACGCCTATAATCCCAGCACTTTGGGAGGCTGAGGTGAGCGCATCACCTGAGGTCAGGAGTTCGAGACTAGCCTGACCAATATGGTGAAACCCTATCTTATAAAAAAAAAAAAAAAAAAAAAAAAAGCTATGGCTGGGTGTGGTGGCTCACGCCTGTAGTCCCAGCACTTTGGGAGGCCGAAGCGGGCAGATCACGAGGTCAAGAGATCGAGACCATCCTGGCCAACATGGTGAAACCCTGTCTCTACTAAAAATACAAAAATTAACTGGGTGTGGTGGTGTGTGCCTGTGGTCGCAGCTACTTGGTAGGCTGAGGCAGGAGAATTGCTTGAATCCGGGAGACAGGTTGCAGTGAGCTGAGATGGTGCCACTGCACTCCAGCCTGGCGCCTGACGACGGAGCAAGATTCTGTCTCAAAAAAGGAAAGAAAAGCTATGGATTTTTTTCTCCTCCCACATGGCACAAAACATTTTGCATGCAATTTTAGGTGGTTCCTGAATACTCCCTCTCCACAACCCGTTAGTGGACTCTTGGGTTCTTGGATGTCTGAAGAAGCTGTAATACAGAATGAAAAGAAAAGACGGCTAAGGATGAGTAGCATTTAAGGGATGAACAGAAGAAAAGAAACAACCAAAGAAGATGGAGGAAAACTAGGGTAGAGTGGAGTCTCAGATTCAAGAGAAAGAGAGTGGATTTAAAAGGTGAAGGAATGATTAGCAGTGTCTTCTGCTACAGAGAGTTTAAGTGAGATAGAACTCAAAATTATCCATTGGGTTGACAATTAGGTGACTATGGGGAGAGCAGTTGCAGTGAATTTGTGGGGCTGGAAGCCAGGTCACATGGAATAAATAGGAGGTGGGGAAGTGGGAGTCTGAGCATTGTCATCATACTTGTTTAGAAACCAACAGGAGAGAACCAGTAGAGAGTGAGCAGTTGAAGATATACAGGCTAGGAAATATTGTTGGATTAAGGTTCCCAAGGAGAAGAGCAGCGATGAGATCCAGATTTTAGGTAGAAGGACTGACCTAGGTTCTGAAAGGGACAGCTCTGCCAATGAAAATAAAATTAGGGTAGGTATTGGTAGCAGGATGCCCAGAGACCTTTGTTGATGGAGATCAATAAAGTTGGTAACAAGTATTAAATCCTTCTAATTAGGCCAGGTATGGTGGCTTATGTTTGTAAGTACTTATGCCCATCACTTTGGGAGGCTGAGGTGGGAGGATCTCATGAGGCCAGGAGTTTGAGACCAGCCTGGACAACATACTGACACCCTGTCTCTACAAAAAATGTAAAAATTAGCCAGACATGGTGGCATGCACCTGTAGTACTAGATATTTGGGAGGCTGAAGCAGGTGGATTGCTTGAGCCTAGGAGTTCGAGGCTGTGGTGAACTATGATCACGCCTCTGCGTTCCAGCCTGGGAAATAGAATGAGACCCTGTCTCAAGCAAAACGCAAATTTTTTCTAATTTATGCCTTCTAATTCAGTAACCCATAAGTAATTAATAAAAGTTTTAAAGTGTTAACTCTGAAAATTAGATGGGCAGTTTGGTTCTCTGCTTCTGTAGAGATGCTGGTGGTGGGCAGTGGGCTCTCCCTTGTTTGTTTATAGCTGTTGGTGGGTCTGAGATTATAAAGAACATTAAAATGAATATTGACTTTTCTTTACCAGTTTTCCTCTTACATAAGAGTACTTTCTGAGAGTTTTACCTCAGTTTTACCTTCTTCCTAACCTTCAATATTAGGCAGAAAGATCTTTGATAGGCCTGGAATTAAACTAGGGATTTATGTGTAAGGAGCCAATCTGAAACTTAGTAAATAGTTGAGAATCTAAGCTATTATTCTGAAGGTCAGCATAATTCTTAAGGTTGCTTCTTGGATTTCCTTGCTAAAAATTATGATGTTAAACTCCAGGCACTGTAATATTCTTTTATCCTGAAGTTTAAACCAGCAAAGAACTTTCATGTAATCAATGGGCATACCAACATAGGATCCAAAAAAATGATCCTCCAGCTCTTATGGGCAGAGGAATTCTATAAAACCCTTTTCTGAGGAGCTTATGGCTCAGCTCTAAGCAGGCTAGTCTTGGGAAGTCTTATTCAGAATAAGTACTTAAATGTCTCTCCTGAACTGAAAGTCAACTTTTTAGCTTTTGGAACATGATTGATATGAGACCATCAGGTTTCCTTAGTACATTACGCTTATGGAAGGGCTTGGTAGATTAACAGAATAATTTATGGGTAGTAAAATTTAAAAAAATCATGCTACTCACACATTCAGGTCTAAACAAAATGAGGCAATGGACTAAAAAGAAAGCAAATGAATTCCGCCCCCTTTAAAATACTTACTAGTTTAAGAGAAAATCTGTTAATTTTTTTCTTTTTTCATCTGTATATTGTTTGACCTATTATAGCAAACATACATAGCTTTTATTAAAAAAGAAATTATAAAAAGAAAAGAAAGAACACTTATGTCAGCAGAGTGAGAATTTTGTAAAATTAGAATCAGACCGTTTTGGGCTATGGAGGTCATTAATATAGTGAAGCAGAGTGGGCCTCATATTATGTGAAAATGTAATGGAAACAACTTTGGTTAGCTCTAATTTTTCCATCATGTCTTCTTATCCCAGCACACAAGTGATACTTAATGGGGTGTTGTTGTTTTTCGTTTTTTCAGACAGGGTCTCAGTCTGTTGCCCCGGCTGTAGTGCAGTGGCACAGTCATAGCTCACTGCAGTCTCAAACTCCCGGCCTCCAGTGATCCTTCTGCCTCAGCCTCCCAAAGTGCTAGGATTACAGGCATGACCCACCTTGCCTGGCAGGGTTTTGGGGTTTTTACATATTGAACTAGATTCTTGTAGGTAACTCAGTTTTGATTTCATTTTGTGTGTTTCCTTAGCCAGTCTTCTAATCATACTTGGCCAATCAAGAACACTGGTTCTAGACTTTTTTTTTTTAAAACGGCCGGGGGGGCCCGGGGGCCTGTTTTAGGTCTTAATATGTAGAGTTGTGGGAAATACAAAAAAGTAAATCATGGTCTCTTCAAGGAGTTAATGATCTCACTGGTAATGTAAGAATAAGCATATTAAAAGTTCAGAATACTATATAATTATGTAAGTGCTGATTGAGTAAGATTAGCCCAGTAAGTAACATAGATATTTGGAGGACACAGAGACTATTGAGAAATGGAGTTGTCAGAAAAGGCAGCCAGAATTTTTCTTAAACACAAATATGATCATGTCATTCTCCAATTTAAAATCTTTCAATGGTTCCCCTTACCTATAGGATAAAGTTCAGGTTCCTTAAGGTTGCCATGAAAGGTCATGATGTGGCCCATAGCATCCTATTCAGTTTTAAATATTGCCACTACCTAATAAGCATGTCTTTCAACCATTCCTAATTCTGTGCAGTTCTTTGAACATAAGCTTTTCTTGTCTCCATGAAATTGCATTAGCTGTAACTTCATGTAGCAACTTTGTCCCTTCCCTTCTCTATCTGGCTTATACTCATCTATCTTTTTTTTTTCTTTGAGACAGAGTCTCACTCTGTTGCCCAGGCTGAAGTGTAGTGGTGCGATCTCTGCTCACTACAATCTCCACCTTCCAGATTCGAGCAATTCTCCTGCGTCAGCCTCCCGAGTAGCTGGGACTACAGGCATGTGCCACCACGCCTGGCTAATTTTTTATATTTTTAGTAGAGATGGGGTTTCAACGTGTTAGCCAGGATGGTCTCCATCTCCTGACCTCGTGATCCACCTGCCTCAGCCTCCCAAAGTGCTGGGATTACAAGCGTGAGCCACTGCGCCGGCAGGCTTATACTCATCTTTTAAGGTTAGATAGAGTCACTCCTTTTGGAAACTTTATTAGGTCCCCCATATTTCCTGTCCCTACCCAGGTAGGCTTAACCTCTTATGTTCATGAGTACTCTGTGCTTAACTGTTACAGCACTTATCAAACTGCTTTGAAGTTATTTCTCTTCTTTGCCATACTGTCATCTCTTTTAATGGTAGGGACTATGACTTTGATATTTCTCTTACCAAAATCAAAAGGACCTAGCAGTGAGGTCCTTAATAAAGATTTATTTAAAGAATAAATGAGGCCAGGCACTGTGACGCACACCTGTAATCCCAGCACTTTGGGAGGCTGAGGCGGGCGGATCACCTTAGGTCGGGAGTTCGAGAGCAGCCTGACCAACATGGTGAAACCCTATCTCTCTACAAAATTTGCTGGGCATGGTGGCGCATGCCTGTATCCCAGCTACTTGGGTGGCTGAGGCGGAAGAATCGCTTAAACATGGGTGGTCGAGGTTGCAGTGAGCAGAGATCATGCCACTGCACTCCAGCCTGGGTGACAGGCTGGGCATGGTGGTGGGTACCTGTAATCCCAGCTACTTCAGAGGCTGAGGCAGTAGAATTGCTGGAATCCAGGAGGCAGAGTTGCACTAAGCCAAGATTGCACCATTGCACTCCAGCCTGGGTGATGAGCAAAACTGTCTCAAAAACAAAGAAACAAAGAATAAATGAGTGAATGAATGAGCTGGATTTTAAAGAATAAATAGCATTTGGAGAGATGAAGAGGAAGAGAAGTAGCCTGACATGAAGGGAAAATAAGTAGTATGAGCAAAGTGTCAGTGATTTCAATGAGACTGTAGTTAAAAGCTGATTCTGATTCAGTTTGCAGATGACACAGGCTTGGAAAGGATGATGAAGATTTTGGATAACTGAATCAGCATCTAAAAAGATCAAAATATGTTGGAATGACAGTGGTCAAATCTAATAAGAATTCTGACTTCAAATACTGTCAGGACTCTATTAAATGAAAGATGGATTAAACTTTTAAGTCTAATAATAATACTTCTAACAGTCTCAAATGACAGTCAGTAGGTAGAAGTTATAGAAACAGAGTATGACATTTTATAGAACTATTACATTGGTACATTGTCTTATGAGTTAGTGAATTCTCTATTATCCTAAATTTTAGACATCAAGAATATTGTAGATTTATGGCATATTTGGACAGACCTTTCAATGTGAGCTTATGATTCTTTGTTGTTGAAGGGATTTGTGTGTCAGCAGAGAATTAGACTATGTAATATCTAAGGTCCATTCCTTAGTTCTGTAGTTTATAGTAGAAAGAAAATTGTTCCTTGCAAAGTAAGAAAGGATTCAAGGCTGAAAATAAGGATGTGAAGATAAAACCAGAGACCAAGATAGGAAAGTGCTTATTGAATGGCTATAAACTCAGAAAAAATAAGTATATAAGTGTATTCACCTGAGATGTAGAACAAGCATTGGCATTGTTTAGAATGGTACTATGTTGGCTTTTCCTAGGGGATCAATAAGAAGAAAATAACTAAGCATTGGAGAGAGAGAACCTGGCTGAAGCTTGTATGAATTACTAGTGAACAAGATTTATATACCTCTGCAACTTTCTTCTGAAATGTTCTCTGTCTTGGAAAAGATATGGAAGAGTCAAGCTCATGGTGAATGTAGTAGTAGGCGGTTAGGCAGGTGAAAGTCCCTGGGGTATTAGTGAGGGCAGCTTTGAATTGCATAACCATGTTGTCTAGCATGGACTGGGATAATTTTAGAGTTCTTTTTGTTTTTATGAGACTGTGTCTCACTCTGTCACCCAGGCTGGAGTGCAGTGGTGTGATCACGGCCCATTGCAACCTCTGTTTTCCAGGTTCAAGCGATCCTCCCACCCTCCTGAGTAGCTGGGATTACAGGTGCATACCACCATACCTGGCCAATTTTTGTATTTTTAGTAGAGGTGGGGTTTTACCATGTTGGTCAGGCTGGTCTCGAACTCAGCTCAAGTGGTCTGCCAGCCTCAGCCTCTCAAACTGCTGGGATTACAGGAGCCACCATGCGTGGCTGTATACATTCTTAATGAATAGGGTAAAATAGGAATGGAGTGACTGAAGGTTGAGAATGATTAGGAGAGGCCATGTGAGATGGATAATAGTAAGTGCTGGATAGATATAAGAGGTGGATAAAGGTATGTTTGGGGAAGGAGTCAGGCCCAAAATATGGCAGTGTGGTGGCTGGACATTGATTGGAAATGAATGTCAGTGGAGCCAAGTAGGCGCAGATGCATTGTCACATATATGTTCACATACATGTAGAGATAATAAATTAACCAAGTCGTCAGGGAAGGTTAGGGTAGATTTGCCATGTGGAAGGGCAGCAGGGCATGGTCAATGACAGGATGATTTGAAAAAGATGTCACACGGGAGGGTGTGGGTTTCCAAAAATAGAAATGGAGCAGGGCTGATGGCTCAGTGGTCTAGAAGTGGCCCTGGGAAATTGGTAGGAGTAGGAGAAAGTAAGTCCTCTACAGGATAAGGCCTCTGTGGAGCAGTCATTGTCAAGTATTGAAAGTCATGTTTCTGTTAAAGAGGTTAAAATATATATATATTGAGAAAGGGAGTTGGCTTCTGTGAGAGTTAGGAGAAGGGAGAGAGAGGAGATGTGCAGTGGGGGTAAACTGGGCAGCTTTGAGAGTTTGGTTGTTTTGTTCATGGCTGGTAAAGAAATTGGAATGCAGGAAGTACTGGGGTAGGAGAGGGAGGGAGTTTGGCATTACTCAGGCATACCTGCACATGAAGAGTGAAATTTTAACCACTATAATATTTGTGTCCCAAATGCCAAGGCCACCCGTCTTTTGGTGGTATCACGGCTTTGGGTTTTTGAAGCTTGTTGTGAGGGAAGTGGGGGAATCACTCTGCTCCCTGCTCTGCTCAAATTATCATGCTAAGGAGACTTTGTCGTGATACAATATTTGAGGCACATGATGATTCTGTCTGATTTGTAAAATGACAACATGATCAGGACCAAAGAGGAAGTTCAGATAGGCCAAACCTTCCTAAGAAGCCACTGTCCCACAGTTATGTGGGTAAGTTGTCCTAGAGAAACATAGGTATGGGCAGGGCAGTGGTGTGGGGAACCTGTTGCCTAGGTAGCACTAACTCAGTGCCTTCTCTGTGTTTCCTTTACAGATGAACGGGACCGGGTTCAGAAGAAAACGTTCACCAAGTGGGTCAACAAGCACTTGATGAAGGTAGGACCCTTCATATATGCTGCCCCACATCTCACCGCTCTCATCTGGACTTGCCATTCCTTCTTTCAGATGGTTTAGATTGTTTGTTATGTGCTCAAGTCTGTGAAGATACACATGTGACTTTTCTCTTCTTATCTTTTTTAATAGAGAAAGGGTCTCACCATGTTGCCCAGGCTGTTCTCAAACACCTGAGTTCAAGCAATCCTCTTGCCTCAGCCTCCAAAGTGCTGGGATTACAGGCGTGAGTCACCATGCCTAGCTTTTTGAAAACTATGTAATCATAATGGTATGGAAACTTGTATTGATCTGCTTCTTGGTGAAGACAGTATTACATACCATTACATCAGGAGGCAGAGGTTGAAGATACCATGGATGATTTTTAAAAATTCAAAGAACAGTTTACTCCTAGCTTTATACATTACTTTATAAGCCTGTTTCTTTTTTTTTTTCTCATTTATTAATTTATTTTTAAACAGAGACAAGGTCTCACAATGTTGCCCAGTCTGGTATCAAACTCCTGGGCTAAAGTGATCTTCCCAGCTCAGCTTTCCAAAGTGTTAGGATTATAGGTGTGAGCCACTGTGCCCAGCATATTTTTATTTTTAATCTGAATACTATGGAAGGATAGGAGAGGGGGGATTTTGTCTCTAAAGTGCACGAATTTTTTTTTTTTTTTTAGACGGAGTCTCGATCTGTCACTCAGGTTGGAGTCCAGTGGCACAATCTCAGCTCACTGCAACCTCCGCCTCCTGGGTTCAAGCGATTCTTCTGCCTCAGCCTCCTGAGTAGCTGGGATTACAGGCATGTGCCACCTGTACTGGCTAATTTTTGTATTTTTAGTAGAGACGGAGTTTCACCATCTTGGCCAGGCTGGTCTTGAACTCCTGACCTTGTGATTCACCCGCCTCAGCCTCTCAAAGTGCTGGGATTACAGGTGTGAACCACTGCACCTGGCTGCAGGCATGCACTATCATACCCTGCTAATTTTTTAATTTTTTTGTAGAGATGGGTTCTCACTGTGCTGCCCAGGTCTTTCTCGTTTATGGGGCCTTGTACTCCTTCATTTTGCTTCTATGTGCCTCCTATATTTATTTCTCTGCTTTTCTTTTATTGCTGTGAGTGAGCCATGGCGGCTGTCCTTCAAACAGTGATGCTCTGAGGCCATATGATTCTGAATGTGCAAACACAGCAAGTTTGGTTGGCTGAGGTCTTCTTTTCCTCCATGGGCCAATTGTCCATCTATAGTTCAGTAAACCATGGGTAAGGAGGTGGTTACACAAATCATATATGCCTTCGTAGGGCCATTTATTTAGTGGGTACTGCAGGTGAGTGTGATTTTCACACTACTAGATCTGGATAAGAAGGCAGTGATAGAGCCTTTTTGCATTCTTACCAGAGCCAAAGGCGAGTGTCATGGTGTATTTTACGTGTTCATCTGTATGTTACCCAGGCATAGCTTTTATTGAACGTACCGTAAATTGTAAATATTTTCACTCATGTAGCTAGTTGCCCAAGTTAGGAACCTAGAATCAGATTTGATTCACTACAACCTATAATCTCTCCCTTGTTACCAAGTCCAGTCAATCACTTGCAGCTCAGAAAGACTGCATGCATCTCTCTTCTCTTCTCCCTCTCTATATCACTGCTTTTGTTCAGGGCCTCAGTGCCTGTTGCCTTGACCACTATAATAGTTTCCTAACAAAGTTTTCTATAATAACAATGGTAGTAATAGTATCTTGACTTCTTGTCAATCAGACATATTCTCTCTCTCTCTCTGTCTGTCTTTGTGTGTGTGTGTGTGTGTGTGTGTGTGTGTGTGGGTGTGGTGTGTGTGTGTGTGGTATGTGACAGGGTTTGCTCTGTTGCCAGGCTAGAGTGCACAGGTACAATCATAGCTCACTGCAGCCTCCAACTCCTGGGCTCAAGTTATCCTCCAACCTCAGCCTCCCAAGTAGCTAGGTTTATAGGCATGTGCCACCATGCCTGGCTAATTTTTGTGTGTGTTTCGTAGAGATGGGGTCTTGCTGTGTTGCCAAGTCTTGTCTTGTACTACTGACCTCAAGCAGTCTTCCCGCCTTGGCCTCCCAGTGTCTTGGAATTACAGGCATGAGCCACCATACCTAATCTAAATGGGACTTTTTTTTTTTTTTTGAGATGAAGTCTTGCTCTTTCAGGCGGAGTGCAGTGAGCCACTGTGACTAGCCCTAAATCGGACATTCTATACTAAGTCCTTTACATGGATTATTTCATTTAATCCTTCAATGATCTTATGCTGTGGGTTTGTTAATATCCCCATTTTATGTACTCCTTAGAGAGGGCAAGTAATTTGTCCAAGGTCATGCTTCTGGAAAAAGGCAGAACTGAAATTTTAGAAGTTAGGCAACCTAAAGTCTAGAAACTGTGCTCTGAACCTATGCAGAACTGGCTCTGGTTGCTGCCTACCCTTCCAGGCTCATAGCACCAAGTTTCCCTCATACCTTGAGCTCTTGCTGAACTATGTGCCATGCTATTATATGACTCTATATCTTTGTCCATTCTGTTTCCTGTGCTTGGAATACCTTCCCCCAAGTTTGTTCTGCCTGGATAACCGCAACTTAACCCCTCTTCAATAAATATTTTCCTGACTCTCTGATGTGGAACTGACTACCCTTTCTTAGTGCCCGTGACTGTACTCCTTATGTTCTTTTGTTACAGCATCCGAAGTGTTTATATACATGCTATATCTTTCAGCTATATTATCACTTGAAGGCAAATATGTGTCTTATTGTTTATAGTGTCAGGACAAAGAAGAAAGGGAGAGAAATAAGGAGAAAAGAAATTGCAATTTCCTTTTTTTTTTTTTTTTTGAGACAGAGTCTTGCTCTGTTGCCCACCTGTCCAGCTTCATTTCCAAGCACTCTGTTTTTATAGCTTGTGCTATAGCCACATGAGACAACTCACTGCTCCCCTAAATACTGTGTACTTTCACACCTCCTTGCTTATTTAATTTCTCTCCCTAGAATGCACGTCCCAGCCTCCTCTGCCTGGCCATCACCCACTTCACCTTCTAGGCCCAGCTCCAGTATCACCTTCCTGAGATTCTGACCTCTGTTCCTCAGACTAAATCAACTGCAACTCCATCCCTGTTTCATACTGCCTTGAAGAGATGCCTGTGTGTTCACTCATCGGTGTTCTCTGTTAGAGTACTCATTGAGGACTGGGGTTGTATTATGCTACTTTCTCTGTTAAGTGCTGCACAGAGCACATAAGAAGCATCCAATTTGTGGATATTTGGTACTTGTTAGCTTGAGGTAACTAATTTGTTAGCTTGAGGTAACTAATATTTCTATAAACACTAAACTAGTGTTTTATAGCTTATAAAGCACATTCTTATCTGACTTAATCCTTATAATAACGCTGAAGTAGGTAAAAGTGTTTTATCCTCTCAATTTTAACAGCTAGGGAAAATGAGAGTTAGAGGAGTGAAGTGACTTCGCCAGAATGAACAGCTAGTGATGGATGGAGCTAAGGATCAATCAGTCATGAGTCTTCGGATCATAATTACTTGTTTTTCTGCTAACCATGCTCCAAGCTGATTCTTTCATATCTTATCTCTAACGGAGGAACTGGATCGATCCTGCCTTGACCTTGTGCCCTGAACTTTGTAGTGAATTCCAATGCTCTGGCTCCTTGCTGCATGTTTGTAGCTCTGCCTGTTGGACCTCTGCCTCAGTGCTGTGTGAAGACAGGAGGCTCAGGGAAGGAGAAGCTAGAGGAACACATCAGAGCATTGTTAGAAATTGGAGGTCAGCCAAAGCTTTACTTGAATCCTTGGCTATTTTTCATCTATTCTCAGTTCCCTAGCCTTACGGTCTCAATAGCATTTGCTTATCTTGGGATGTTTCAGAGAGAGAGATTCCTTGCAAATCAGTTATTGCTCTGAATTGGAATTCTTTTAATTTGGAGCTGAGAATTAGGGATTGAGATTTGTTTTTTTGCAACTCAAGCATCCTTTGCTTTGCTCCCCAAGTACACCCCAGATTAATACTACCTTTGGCAGTAGAACAATGTAAGGACAAAACCAACCAGGTGGCCAGGTATGGTGGTTCACGCCTGTAATCCCAGCACTTTGGGAGACCGAAGGGGGCTGGATCACTTGAGGTCAGGCGTTTGTGACCATTCAGGCCAACATGGTGAAACCCTGTCTCTACTAAAAATACAAAAATTAGCATGGTGGCTGGTACCTGTAATCCCAGCTACTTGGGAGGGTGAGGCAGGAGAATCAATCGCTTGAACCCGGGAGGTAGAGGTTGCAGTGGGCTGAGATTGTGCCACTGCACTGTAGCCTGGGCAACAGAGTGAGACTCTGTCTCAAAAAAAAAAAAAAAACAAACCAAAGCAAACAAAAAACCAACCAGGTCTCCCAACTTCTAGATTTAGTTGATCTTGGGATCTCTTGGATTCCCTGATACCCTTTTTGGAAACAGCTTACTTTGGGATAAGCAAATTAATTCCTCCTTTTTGAAAACACTTTTGATCTAGTCTTAAAAGAGATTTGTTAAGGATGTAAGCATCTGAAATATACAAACAACTAATTTAGAATGCAAACCTACAAATGTAAGAGTTCTGCTAATATGCCAGAACCATCAAAAGAGAAATCTAGGTTTCTAAATGAGGTCTTATTTAAATTATCTACGCCATATCTCTGAGTACTGGTAGCTGATAAAGTTTATTCCGCTAAAGAGAACATGAAAGTATGAGCTCCTTAGGAGGAAGACAAATGCTTTTTCTGGTCAGTTCTTACTGACTTCAGAGGTTAGTAGTTAGAAAGGAAAAGCCCAATATTTAATCTAGCAGATAGAGCAGTTCTTTCCATTTTTGTGTATGTAATCTAGAAGTCACTGGCCTTCCTGGAATTTAGATAAAATTTCCATATATACCAGCAAAAGTTTTGAAATTTTACTAATGCTTACAATCTTTCTTTGTTTTTCTTTTCTTTCTGCCTGCCTGCCTTACTTTCTTTCTCCCTTTCTTCCTCCCCTCCCCCTCCTCCTCCACTTCTCCTCCTCCTCCTCCTCCTCCCCCTCTCCCTCCTCTCCCTCCTCTCCCCCTCCCCCGTCCCCATCCTTTTTTTTTTTTTTTTTTTAAGATGAGGTTTCACCATATTGGTCAGGCTGGTCTTGAACTCCCGACCTCGGGTGATCTGCCTACCTTGGCCTCCAAAGCGCTTGGATTACAGGCGTGAGCCACCACGCCTGGCTCCCCTTTCTTTTCTATGTTGCCCAGGCTGGTCTCGAACTCTTGCACTCAAGGGATCGTCCTGCTTTGGCCTCTCAAAGTACTAGGATTGTAGGCGTGAGCCACCACACCTGGCCCACTTACAGTTTCTCTATTTCTGTTTCAGCCTCTCTGGTTGAATATGGGGTAGCACTGATTCCAGGTGTTCTCTCCTGTGCAGCTTCTGTTTGGCCACATGGGTCAATTCACTGGCTCCTTTTTGCTTATTCATGTCTGTGGGAAATATCAGAATGAGATTGGCAGTGGAGTTTAAGAAATTGACAAAGTAGTGCTGGTTAGATGCTAAGGAAAGGAGCGTTGCCTTTGAGGCCTATGTGTGACTATGTGGTGTAGTGGTTCGTGGCTATTTTTGCCTAGACCTGATTTTTTAGGGCTTAATTTCACTCTAAATGCTTCTCAGGCCTCCATTTGGGTCTCCATTTGGACTTGGGCTTTACTCTGCATTTTCTATTCCCTGTGCTTAAGTGCCTGCCTATTAAAAGTAAAGATACCTTTTGTAAAATTTTATTTTGTCTAAAATTTATTTTATTTTATTTATTTATTTATTTGAGACAGAATTTTGCTCTTGTTGCCCAGGCTGGAATGCAGTGGCACCATCTTGGTTCACCGCAACCTCTGCCTCCCCGTTTCAGGCAATTGTCTTGCCTCAGCCTCCTACGTAGCTGGGATTACAGGCATGTGCCACCACCACACCCAGCTAATTTTGTATTTTTAGTAGAGCTGGTCTCAAATTCCCGACCTCAGGTGATCCCCACACCTTGGCCTCCCAAAGTGCTGGGATAATAGGCGTAAGCCACTGCACTAGGCCTCTGGATTTTAGAATCATCCACATTCTTAGAGAATCTGTTAATCAGGGTTGACTGGTACCACTGTTAGATTCCTCAAATTTTAGGCAATTCTCAAAACAGAGATACGATAGAATTCTTATATGCAAAGAACCTCACACTTTGCTCCCCCTCCCACCCCCGCTCTCAAACAGGGATTCCCACTGCTACTTTTATTCCCTGCATGTGAGTGTAATTCTTTTCCAGACAGAGTAAAGAAATCCAGGACAACTATAGTCTGTTTTTTTAGTGATGGGCTTTTCCTTGAAGACATATTTGGCCAATGAATCAGTATGGTTTCTGCTTTTACAGTTTGGAAATCTGCCATTCAGAAATCTATCTGAAGTTACTAGGCTCACTTTCCCCTTTCCCTGTATCTTTTAATAAGTGTAGGAGAGAGTAAATAACATACTTTTCTCTTTAAAATTTTCTCCTCTGACCTATATATTGCTCTTCAACATAGTTTGAGTCAAGGAAATCAGACTGCTTACATTTCCTTTTAATTGTTTAGAGGAAAGATTTTCTAGATCAGGTTTTTGGCAGGTATCAAACAATATTACAAGGCCAAACGCAGTGGCTCACGCCTGTAATGTCAGGACTTTGGGAGGCCAGGGTGGGCGGATCACTTAAGGTCAGTAGTTTAAGACCAGCATTACCAACATGGTGAAACCCTGTCTCTAATAAAAATACAAAAATTAGGTGGGTGTGGTGGCGCATACCTGTAATCCCAGCTACTTGGGAGGCTGAGCAGGAGAATCACTTGAACCCGGTAGGCAGAGGTTGTAGTGAGTCGAGATCGCACCATTGCATGCCAGCCTGTGCAACAGATTGAGACTCCACCTCAAAAAAAAAAAAAAATGGAGCCAGCAGAGCCCTCCTTGGCTTATTAATGCATTGGCATTGGGGAGGATTGGAGTTGGTTTCTCAAATTCTAATTATTCACTAATTTAAAAAAATTGATTTATAGCTGGGCGCGATAGCTCATGCTTGTAATCCCAGCACTTCGGGAAGCTGAGGCTGGCGGATTGCTTGAACTCAGGAATTCAAGACTAGCCTGGGCAACATGGCAAAACCCCATTTCTATAAAAAATTAAAAAAACTAGCCAGGCATGGTGGTACGCACCTCTAGTCCCAGTTACTCAGGAGACAGAGGTGAGAGGGTCACCTGAGCCCGGGAAGTCAAAGCTATACTGAGCTGTGATCGTGCCACTGCACTCTAGCCTATGCAATGAAAGTGAGACCCTATCTCCCAAACAACAACAACAACAACAAAAAACTTTATGGCCAGGCACAGTGGTCCACACCTACCTGTAATCCCAACACTTTGGGAGGCTGACTCGAGATGATCTCTTGAGGCCAAGAGTTTGAGACCAGTATGGGCAACATAGTGAGACACCATCTTGCCCCCCACAACCCTTGTTTCTACAGAAAAAAAAAAAATTAAATTAGGGTGATCTGCACCTGTAGTCCCAGCTCAGGAGGCTCAAGCAGAAGGATCGCTTGAACTGGCTCACTGCAGAGGTTGAGGCTGAAGTGAGCCATGGTTGCGAACTTGTTTCAAATAAAAAAAGCTGGCAGGGCGTGGTGGCTCATGCCTGTAATCCCAGCACTTTGGGAGGCAAAGGCTGGTGGATCACTTGAGGAGCAGTTCAAGACCAGCCTGGCCAACATGGCAAAACCTTGTCTCTACTAAAAATATAAAAATTAGCTGGATGGAGTGGCCCACGCCTGTAATTCCAGTTTCTTGAGAGGCTGAGGCGTGAGAATCTCTTGATCCTGGGAGGTAGAAGTTACAGTGAGCCAAGACTGCACCACCACACTCCAGACCTGGATTTGATCAGCCTAGCCATTTACTAAATGTGTGATTTGGAGGATATTAATTTGGGTGATGAAGTGATCCTGTCTCAAAAAAAAAAAAAAAAAAAAAAAGCTTAATTATCATATAATACAAGTCACCCATTTAAAGTATACAAGTCAGTAACTCTTAGTATGTTCAGAATTATGTATTCATCACTATGATCAGGTTAAGATTTTTTTTTTTTTTTTTTTTGGAGACAGAGTCTTGCTCTGTCACCCAAGTTGGTTCACTGCAACCACCGCCTCCTGGGTTCAAGTGATTCTCCAGTCTCAGCCTCCTGAGTAGCCAAGATTGCAGGTCCCCATTACCATGCTTGGCTAATTTTTGTGTTTTTAGTAGAGACAGGTTTCTCCATGTTGCCCAGACTGGTCTCGAACTCATGACCTCAAGTGGTCTGCCCACCTTGGCTTCCCAAAGTGCTGGGATTATAGGCGTGAGCCACCGTGCCCAGCTGTAACTGACTTCTTTTATTTAGCATAATGTTTTCAAGGTTCATTCACATTGTAGCAAAATCAGTCTTTTATTTCTTTTTATTGGCAAATAATATCCCATTGTATAGATATATCATGATTTGTTTATCCATTTATCAATTGATGGACATTTGAGTTGCTTTCACTTTTTGGCTAATATGGACAATGCTACAATGAACATTCATTTACAAGTTTTTGTCTGGATATATGTTTTTAGTTCTCTTTAGTTACATACCTAGGAGCAGAACTGCTGGGTCATATGGTAACTTTAACTTGTTGGTGACCATCACATTATTTTGAAAGAGAGTGCATCATTTTACATCCCCACCAACAGTGTATGAGGGTTCTAGTGTCTCTGCATTTTTGCTAATGCTTATTATCTGTCTTTTAAATAGACGTCCTAGAGGGTGTGAATCACTGCGGTTTTGATTTATATTTTCCTTATGACTAATGATGTTGAGTATCTTTTAATGTGTTTATTATCCAATCATTTATCTTCTTTGGAGACATTTACTAATTTTAACAATGATTTTCTGAGGGAGTGCAAACAGGCAAGGCCCTGAATAATTGCAGTTTTTTCCTCGTCTTATTGGTTGACAAAAAGTATAATTATTTGTTAGAAAGAAGCATCCATATTGATGATTCTTGAACAGTCTTGCTTCAATTGACTGCTTCTAAAATGTTTTCTTTTTTTGAGACAGGATCTTGCTCTGTTACCCAGGCTGGAGTGCAGAGGTGTGATAATAGCTCCCCACAGCCTCAGTCTCCTGGGCTCAAGCAGTCCTCCCCCACTCAGCCTCCTGAGTAGCTGGGACTGTAGGCATGTACTACCACACCTGGCTAGTTTATAAAATTTTTTGTAGAGATGGAATCTTACTGTGTTGCTGCAACTGGTCTCAAACTCTTGGGCTCAAGTAATCTTCCTGTTTCGGCCTCCCAAAGTGCTGGAATAACATGCTTGAGCCACTGCACCTGGCCTTCTAAAATTTTGATGCTTAGTCCACTGGTCTTTATCCTAAGAGATTTGTGGAAAACTTCACAGTCAAACTAGTATGAAGAGAAGAGATGAGGATTTAGGATGAGATAGATTTGGATTTGATCAGCCTGGAAATTTAGTAGATGTGTGATTTGGGCCATATTAATTGAGCCCTCCAAATCCTATCTCTGTGTCTGAAAAATTCCTGACACAGAAGCACCCAGTAAATGGTAGTTAGTTCTTTATCCTTCTTTAGGTAGAGCTGTGTCTAGTGTGCTTTAGAAAAACTGTTTTCTGTTGTTGACAATTTTCCAGAGAAGGAAAAGAAAAAATCTCTTTGTATTTTCCTCCCCCATTACCTCTTTCTGTATCTATTCAATAGTTTTATTTATTTATTTGAATTCTTTTTAAGACAGAGTCTCACTCTGTTGCCCAGGCTGGAGTGCAGTGGCGCAGTCTTGGCTCACTGCAACTTCTCCCTCCTGGGTTCAAGCAATCCTCCTGTCTCAGCCTCCCAAGTAGATGGAATTATAGGTGCTCGGCACCACACCCGGCTAATGTTTGTATGTATGTATGTATGTATGTATGTATGCATTTATTTATTTATTTAGAGACAGAGTCTTGCACTATGCCTGGGCTAGAGTACAGTGTCGTGATCTCAGCTCACTGTAACATCCATCTCCCAGATTCAAGCAGTTCTCTTGCCTCAGCCTCCTGGAATTATAGGTGCCTGCCACCACACCCAGCTAATTTTTTGTATTTTTAGTAGAGACGGGGTTTCACTATGTTGGCCCAGCTGGTCTGGAACTTCTGAGCTCGTGATCTGTCCATCTTGGCCTCCCAAAGTGCTGAGATTATAGGAATGAGCCATTGTAACCCACCAATTTTTTATTGAGATGGAGTCTTGCTCTGCTGAGATGAGCACCATCTCAGCTTACTGGAGCCTCCGCCCCTCCCAGGTTCAAGCGAATTCTCCTGCCTCACCCTCCCAAGTAGCTGAGATTATAGGGGCGTGGCATCATGCCCAGCTAATTTGTTTGTTTGTTTTTCCTTTTTTTTTTTTTGTTTTTTTGTTTGTTTTTTGCAACACCATGCCTGGCCAATTTTTGTATTTTTAGTAGAGTCAAGGTTTTGCCATGTTGGCCAGGCTGGTCTTGAACTCCTGACCTCAGGTGATCTGTCCGCCTCAGCTTTCCAAAGTGCTGGGATTACAGGTATAAACGACCGTACCCAGCCAATAGTTTTATTTTTATAGTCATTTGGTTACTTTGGTCAGACAAAGATTGAGAGGCATAATAAGCTAGTTCTCATCTAAATTTCTTATAATATGTACAGGTTTTGCTGTCACAGGTGTAACACATAATCAGAATTTTGAGAAAAAGACATTAGGGCCTTGGTGTGAAATTAACTTTACATTTCAAGTTGCCTCCTTTGTCTTTTCAATACTCTGTGGTGTTTAATATCCTTTTGATAACATGACCTCAGTTGGTCCTCAAGACCAACTGCTATTGATTGA
This sequence comes from Ateles fusciceps, assembly GCA_036589455.1. NCBI lineage: Eukaryota > Metazoa > Chordata > Mammalia > Primates > Atelidae > Ateles > Ateles fusciceps. The sequence goes on from JAZHEH010000733.1 coordinate 10,757,561, forward strand.
TTGATTGATTGATGAGTCTTGCTCTTTTGCCCAGGCTGGAGTGAGTGCAGTGGTGCGATCTTGGCTCACTGCAACCCCTGCCTGTGCGATTCTCCTGCCTCAGCTTCCCGAGTAGCTGGGACTACAGGCGTTTGCCACCATGCACAGTTTTTTTTTGTATTTTTAGTAGAGATGGGGCTTTGCCGTGTTGGCCAGGCTGATCTCAAACTCCCAACCTTAGGTGATCTGCCGGCCTCGGCCTGCCAAAGGGCTGGTATTAAACAGGCGTGAGGCACTGTGCTCGGCAACCACAGTTTATCTAAATATTTATTCAGGCTGGGAGTGGTAGCTCATGCCTATAATCCCAACACTTTGGGAGGCTGAAGTGGGAGGATTGCTTGGACCCAGGAGTTCGAGACAAGCCTGGGCAACTTGGCAAGATTTAAGTATGCATGGGTTAAACAGGAAAAAAAAAAAAAACATGGCAAGACTGTCTCAATCAATCAATCAATCAATCAATATTTATTTATTAAATGTCCTCTCCTGATTTTTTTATTTTTTTATTTTTATTTTTTAAATAAAGACGGGGTTTCACCATGTTGGTCAGGCTGGTCTTGAACTCCCGACCTCAGGTGATCCGCCCGCCTTGGCCTCCAAAGTGCTTGGATTACAGGCGTGAGCCACCATGCCCGGCCCTCTCCTGATTTTTATTCTTTATGTTCAGAGCTTATTTATCAAAATAAATCCCTCATTTAACTTAGTTGTCCCTTCATTTCTTAATCCTTAATGTTAAGTATTTAATATTTTCTGACTTGAAAAAAAAACAAACCTACCATTAATTTATAATCTGATTTCTACTGCACCACTGTCTTGAGAAATAGTCTCACAAAAGCACTCTTATTTGTAGGAAAATTAAAACACTTTCTTAATCCTTATCCTCCTTGACTTCTGCTGTAGAAATTGATACTGGCGATCATTCCTGTCTTGGTTACACTTTCTTGTATTTTTGCTTACCTCTTTCACTGTTACTGTTTTGTTTTGTCTTTTTCTTCTGTCCTTTGCTGATTGCTTTTCCATCTCCTGCCTTCTAATTTTGGCTATTCCCTAAGGCTCAGTCCTTAGAAGTCTGCTCTTCTATTTTGCTCCTAATCCAGAAAGCTCGTTTCCCATGTCTTTAGCTAGCACCTTTATGCATGTGACTTCTAAACAAGTTCTCAGCTGACTCAAATAGAATTCTGGTATTTCCAGCTGCTTCAAGAACATTTTCATTTGTAACTCCTTTGCTGCCATTTTAAATTCAACATATTTAAAATTGAATTAATCAAATCTGCTGCCCTTTCAACCCTCATAACCTGCCTATTTCTGTTAATGATGCACTACTGTTGTTCCACGCTGCAAGCTTGAAACCTTGGATCTATTTGAAGGGAGGGTTGTTTTTTTTTGTTTTTTTTTTGAGACAAAGTTTCTCTCTTGTTTCCCAGGCTGGAGTACAGTGGCACAATCTTGGCTCCCTGCAACCTCTGCCTCCTGGGTTCAAGTGATTCTTCTGCCTCAGCCTTCCGAGTAGCTGGGATTACAGGTGCCCACCACCACACCCAGCTAATTTTTTGTATTTTTAGTAGAGACGGAGTTTCACCATGTTGGCCAGGCTGGTCTCGAACTCCTGACCTCATGATCCACCCGCCTTGACCTCCCAAAGTGCTGAGATTACAGGCGTGAGCCACCACATCTGGTCACAACTATTATTAAAAATTAAATTATGTAAACATACAATTGAATAAATTATATTTAAAGTAAGTGTAATGAATACTCAAAGCTCTTCATTTCATACTTATTTTGCTGTGTGTTAGTATTGTCTATGCTCTTGAGGTTAATTATGTCTATTGTGTGTGTGATGGACATACTATACATAATGGTGTGCTACTGCATATTTCTTCCCAACATTGCATTTAGTGATATTATATTAGTAGCTTGAAATTGGTTGTATTGGGAATATTTACATCATGGAAATCAGCAAATTCTGCAAGACTGAGTTAGATGTTTTGTTTTGTTCATTGTTTAGACTTAAGAAAGTGATGGAGAAAACGTTAATATTGCAGATTAAACTTAAAAGTGTGTCATATCTAGAGCCAGTACCTATGAAAAACTGAAGAAATAAAAATTGAAGAAATATTCTTCTTCTTTTTTTTTTTTTTAAGACAGAATCTCACTCTGTCGCCCAGGCTGGAGTGCAGTGGCGCGATCTCAGCTCACTGCAACCTCCACCTCCCGGTTTAAGCAGTTCTCCGCCTCAGCCTCCCGAGTAGCTGGGATTACAGGCGCATGCCACCATGCTTAGCTAATGTTTTGTATTTTTAGTAGAGACGGGGTTTCACCATCTTGGCCAGGCTGGTCTTGAACTCCTGATGTCGTGATCCACCTACCTTGGCCTCCCAAAGTGCAGGGATTACAGGTGTGATCCACCACACCTGGCAAGAAATGTTCTTTTAGTTTTTGAAAGCTATTTTTCAGTTCATGATGAAACATCTGCTCCAGCTGTATAATGTACCTGTCACCTACTTATTTTTTTACACACATACATACAAACACATATACCTTGCATATGTCCATCTCTATGCCTAGTCTTATGTGGTTTTTCCATCTTCTTTCTGCTAAAACATTTGCTAATCCTCCAAGTTTCATTTCTTTGAGGAAGTCTTTGCAGATGTTTCCATTCTTTATCTTGTCCAGTTTCCATTCTTATTCTACTTTGTTTCTTAATTTTTTTTTTTTTTTTTTTTTGAGACAGGGTTAAAAAAAAAACCTCTCATTACAAAAGGATCTTGCTTTGTCACTCAGGCTGGAGTGCAGTGGTGTGATGATAACTCACTGCAACCTTGAGCCTTAAACTCCTGGGTGCAAGCAGTCCTCTGCCTCAGCCTCCCAAAACACTGGCATTACATCTCTGAGCCACTGCACTTGGCCTCCCCTTCTACTTTCAGAGCTACTTTGAATATTATAATTGGAAAGGACTTTAGTTTTCCACTCAAATGTAAAAATCCCCAAATCCTAGCCTTTACTTGAAAAATTATAGTAACTAAAATTCTACTACTTCTGAAAGTAGCCCTTTCTAATGCTATCTGGAAAATTATATATTAAAAATCAATTTTCCTTATAATTTCCACAAGTCTTCTCATTTTGTGTTCTGAGCATCACCTTTTTTTTATTTTTATTTTTATTTTAGGCAGGGTCTCATTCTGTCACCTATGCTGGAGTATAGTGGTGTGAGCATTGATTTCCTGGGCTCAAGTGATCCTCCCACCTCAGCCTCCCAAGTAGCTGGGACCACAGGCATATACCACCATGCCTCGCCATTTTTTTTTTTTTTGTAGAGATGGGGTCTTCCCAGGTTGCCCAGGCTGGTCTCGAACTCCTAGGCTTGTCTCAAACTCCTAGGCTCAAAGGGATCCTACTTTAGGAGGGCCTTGGCCTCCTAAGATACTGGGATTATAGGTGCAAGCCACTGCACCTGGCAATGAATATCACTTGACGAAGTTGTCACCAGACTCAGACTGAATCAGAACTCCAACCACCTCTTAACTTATAGCTATGTGACCATAACATCTCAGAGCCTCAGCTTCCTTGGTTTCTTTCATGGAATGGGGGTAGTAAATAAACTTTGCAAGGTAGTTGTTTGGATTCAATAAATAAAATGAGATGATGGCTGATTATAAAGCGTAGTAGTTAATGGCAAAGACTAAAATCAGATCAAACTGAGGCCGGTTTTTCTACTTGGCAAGTTACTTAACCTCTTTGTGCCTTATTTCCTCATGTGTAAAATAGAAATAATAATAATACTTACCTTAGAGATGTGAGAGATAGATGAGATAATGTATTAAACATTTAGTACAATGATTGATACTAACCACACTTTCTCCCAAAGTGAGATCTGTGTTTCCATAGTTTCAATTTTAAAATTCAAATTTTAATTTAATTCACATTTCCCACAAAGAAAAGTTTCTCAAATTCACTATTAGAATATTTGATAAATTGGAAGTACACCCCAGGGAACACTGGGTACCTAGCATTTAGTTTCCTTTGTAGCACTCTGGAAGGCTTTTCTGACTCTGGCTGGACTCATCTACCCATCAGTAGCCCTCCTATTACATTTTGGCTCATACTAACTTGATAATTAAGACTCCCCATCTTCTTGTCCAAACTTTCTAGGACATTGTTCCATGTTGGTTAGAGTGTGTAATAGATCTGGTATCAATTTAAAAAACACACACTTGGCCAGGTGCGGTGGCTCATGCCTGTAATCCCAGTACTTTGGGAGGCTGAGGTGGGCGGATCACGAAGTTAGGAGTTTGAGACTAGCCTGACCAACATGGTGAAATCCCGTCTCTACTAAAAATACAAAAAATTAGCTGGGCATGGTGGCACATGCCTGTAATCCCAGCTACTCTGGAGGCTGAGGCAGGAGAATTGCTTGAACCTTGGAGGCAGAGGTTGCAGTGAGCCAAGATTGTGCCATTGCACTCCAGCCTGGGCAACAAAGTGAGACTTCATCTCAAAAAAACAAAAAAGGCTGGGTGCGGTGGCTCACGCCTGTAATCCCAGCACTTTGGGAGGCCAAGGCGGGTGGATCACGAGATCAAGAGATCGAGACCATCCTGGCCAACATGGCGAAACGCCGTCTCTACTAAAAAATACAAAAATTAGCTGGGCGTGGTGGCACACACCTGTAGTCCCAGCTACTTGGGAAGCTGAGGCAGGAGAATTGCTTGAACCCAGGAGGTGGAGATTCCAGTGAGCCGAGATTGTGCCACTGCATTCCAGCCTGGCGCCTGGCAACAGAGCAAGACTCTGTCTCAAAAACAAAACAAAACAAAAAAAAAACACCCCACATTTCTGGTAAAGTATTACCATTTCATATGTATTTTACTCCAACCTGAAACTTCCTGAATTTTATTTAATTATTGCTTCCACTTTTAAATGCTTTGTTTACCTAGAACGAGAGATTTTTCTGTGGATAGTATAATAATTCAGTATCAAACAAAAATCTGTCTGTTTTACTCTCATTCACAGGTCCGCAAGCACATCAATGATCTTTATGAAGATCTGCGGGGATGGCCATAACCTGATCTCTCTGTTGGAAGTCCTCTCGGGCATCAAACTGGTGAGCTTCTCCTAATGAATGGCCTCACAATTGTGGCCCTATAAATGACGTATTGGTCCATCTTGTTAAGTGCAAGGGCAGCAGCCATCACTGCTTGATCTGTTAGGTGGGAGGAAGAAGTAGAAGGAATTGTTGGTGGACTTTATTTCTAACTCAGACTTACAGTTTACAAATTATATAATTTAAATTGATGTATGTTCTCATTTCTTGATGAAATGAGGAATTAGTTATATTCATTTATATCTGCATGTTTTTGCAGTACTTTTTCTTTATTTCTAGATACTAATATTCCAGTAACAGTTGATTCATGTTTAAAGATTTTTTTGAGCCGGGTGCGGTGGCTCACACCTGTAATCCCAGCTCTTTGGGAGGCTGAGGCGGGCAGATCACCTGAGGTCAGGAGTTCAAGACCAGCCTCACCAATATGGTGAAACCCCGTCTTAAAAAATAAATAAATAAATAAAATAAAATAAAATAAAAGGTTTTTTTGAATTAGGTATATTTTTCTTCCTAGAGTTCTACTGCTAGTCTATATAGACTCCTCTCATTTTCCCATCTATTAAGAATTTTTAAAATTTTCTGTATTCAGCTAAAGATCTGAAGTTTACATTTAGAAGCCCAGGTGTTTGGAGTTATTTTTTCTAAATCATCTCACTTTCTCCCTTCTGTGATTCATTGAGTCTCACAGATTTGGAAAGGTGCCGAAGTTGTCTGAGCATAGCCCTGGATATAGAACATCTGGGCTCCTTGAATAATTAATATGCTTGCTTCTCCCAAAATATTTTAACATTGATTATGGGAAACACCTACATATCTGAGGGCAAATCTTGTCTGAGCTTTTTGGCTTGCCAAATGATAGTTGTTCCACTTGCTTTGTTTGAGGGATGGAAATTACCCACTTGTGGGCCCATTGTTTTCTATATTTGAGCCTAATGGGAACAGGTGATTCCATATGGTTCATATTCTTTCTCTCATGCCATAGACAACATAATTTTATTTAGAAAAGTCCAGGGTTGAACACTGGAAATATCTGTGGCGAAATAGAGAACTGAAGAGATGTATAGCTCAAGTAGTCTGTGAAGATCAGCCCACCCATTGCCTTTCTTAGTCATTGTTTGTTGTGTTTAAGTAACAGAATTTGGCACATTTGATTTTGCTGCTTAAGTGATATTCAGCTCCTTCTAGAATGGGGGCTTGGCTTCCCCGGGGCCCTTTGTTTTGGTTTCATATCTTTTTTTGCCTTGCAGTAGAATTAATTATATATTTTTTAATGGCCTAAATTTTGCAGAAGCTTTTATTAGCATAGCCGGCTCATGTAATTTCTAGTTCTTGCTCTCTGGCTCACATTTATGAATCTAATAAGTAATCAGAATTTTTACTTGCATTGTGCTGGACTTGATTCTTCACCACTCACAGAGTTATATTTTCAGTAATGTATCTGCTGCATTTGATGAATTAGTAATGATTTTATGTTGAAAAGTGATCTTTTTTTGTGGTATTGCTTGCATAATAAGTTGATGGACTTCAATATAATTTCTTTTCCTAACCCTTGAAAACCTTTAGGTGTTTGTGGAGATACTGATAGGATATCATCTCTTCGCTAAAAACCCTCCAGATATCTCTTTGACAGTTATTCTCACCATCTTTTTTCCCATAGTTGACTTAGAAAAGCAAAGAGGGTAGGAGGCCATGGAGAATGGAAGATGTGTTTCAACATAAGAAATGTTCAATGTAACCATCTGTTCTGGTTTTGATTTAGTTTTGTACCTTTTTCGCAGGTGGGAGGGTATTTTCATATTTGTTTTTTCTTTAAGTGTTTGATTCATCTCCTTTCCATCTTTGTGTTGTGAATTTCTTGTTCCTTTGTTGTGTCTTTGCCTTGGTTGGTGGCTAAAGGAGCCAGCAGGGCTGAAGACCCTCCGTCTGGTGAGCATGCCCTCCTGGCGTCATACAAACAACGAGGAGCAGGAGGAGGAAGATGATGATGATGTAGTAGGTCCTCCTGGGGATGCCATCATCCCAGCTGGCACTGCTGGCACTGCAGGGCCATCAAAGAGTCTGAGGTTCTCAAGGTCTCCAAGTAGCTCAGTTACCATTTGCCACCTTCTCATTTCACCTGGGAATTTGGGTCCCAAAGAAAGTAGTTAAAACTAATTGTGCCTTTTGTCACTGTTAGGTGATCTCGGATTGGGAATTGTTTTTCTTAGCTGAGAAGGGTTGGCACAAAAAGAATAATGGTTTTTGCAAGTGTCAAGTTGGCTTCTGACCTGGAGACCCATAGCTTTCTGGTGGCCTTGCTGTGTTTTCTGAGTCCAGATTGCAGAATTGTGGAAAATTTAGTTGACAGCATGACAGTTAATTAATTGCTCACAGCTCCACAGTCCAGACTAACTGGTACTCTCTTTCCACCTCTCTGGCCTCTAGGTTCTCATCATACACCCTGTCATTTGTTTTCAAAACAGCCTGTTGTTTGCAAACTCACTGCATGGAGATACTCTGAGATTTAACTTGCATGTTCCTAGGGTATTTAGTTTTGATGGGGGTACATATGAGTAAAGATTAGAGTATAAGAGGAGTATATTCTGCCTTCAGGCCCTAAATTATAGTTCAAAATCTTTTTCCAGAAACAAAGAGGGATTAGGCAATATCCTCATTCTCTTTCCTTTTTTTTTATTTTTTATTTTTTATTGACAGTCTCGCTCTGTCACCCAGGCTGGTGTGCAATGGTGTGATCTTGGGTCACTGCAGCCTCTGCCTCCTGGGTTCAAGCAGTTCTCCTGCCTCAGCCTCCCGAGTAGCTGGGATTAGCCCACCACCTTGCCCAGCTAATTTTTTGTATATTTTATAGAGACGGGGTTTCACCATGTTTGCCAGACTGGTGCTCAAATTCCTGACCTCAGGTGATCCACCCACTACAGCCTCCCAAAGTGCTGGGATTACAGGCATGAGCCACCACACCTGGCCTTTCTGTTCTCTTAAAATCATTTTAAAAATCATTTGTCTCCCTTCTAATTGCCTTAGAATATTCCATTTTATAGGCATTATCATCTTCTAAGCCATAGTCACAATTAGTTTAGCTAAAATGACTGGGAAAAGGTTCTTGCTAAAAAGATTTTTCCTAAACCTTTGACTGAAAAAGTCACCCTGTGCCCAGAGAGGCCTTGACATCTCGATATACAGATTCTCCTCTTTGAGAAGTGTTGCTTAGAAGTGTTGAAGGGTGCCCAGAAGATGCTTCTATCCTTATCTCTCCGTGTGTTATGCTACTTTTTGCCCATTTTAATTTGGAGCAATGTTTTTCTCTGTGCAGACACCCACAACAGAGCTACCTTATATTTTATCAGCTTTTAATTAGTGTCAGTTTGAGACTCACAGAAGAAGTGGGCATAATCTAGTTAGAGTGATATTTCAGTCCAAATTTTAGTAAAATAAAAGCATCATTAGAAAGCAAGCAGAATAAAATGTTCTAGGGCTAGATACCCTTCCTGAAGATACTCACTAGACAAAGAGACTCTATTCACTTTCCTACTGGAAATAGTTGAGCCTTGGACAGGGTACCAGAGGCATTGGATAGAGATGGGCTTTTCTCCAGTGGGTTGTATAACATCTGGGATTGAGTGACTGGCAGAAAATAATATTCTTTGAAGTAATTATGTTGGCAGCCCTACACTATCAAAGTTTTGTTTGCTCTGGGTATTTCATGCTGGGTTAAAGATTGCCTTTCCTTCAGTGACAGCTGTGTTCCTAAGAAACTGGTTACTTTCTGATTTTTACCTTTCTGATTGTTACATTTTGGATTTTCTCACTTGTTTCTTGAGCATATGTAACTTCTCATTTCCTGTGGTTAAAAATCAGCTATCTTTTTTTTTGAGACACTGTCTTTTTTTTTTTTTTTTTTTTGAGGACACCCCATAGTCCTAGAGACAGAGTCTTACTCCATCTCCCAGGCTAGAGTGTAGTGGTGTGATCTTGGCTCACTGCAACCTCTACCTCCTGGGTTTAAGTGATTCTTGTGCTTCAGCCTCCCAAATAGCTGGAATTGCAGGCATGTGCCACCATGCCTGGCTAATTTTTATATTTTTGGTAGAGATGGGGTTTTACCATGTTGGCCAGACCTGTCTCGAAGTCCTGGGCTCAAGCAATCCTCCTGCCTTCTCCTCCCAAAGTGTTGAGATTATAGGCATGAGCCACTGCACTTGGCCAAAAATCGGCTATCTTGAGCTCCTTTTGCCATGTTTGTAATAAGGTTGGCTCCATCTATTACTGTGCAATATGTAATTAGGACTTTCTACCCTTTCTCTGCAATAGCATTTAACTGTGATTTTAGGAACCATAGAGCCAAAGTCTGTTCCCATTAACCTCACATCCAGAATCAAGTTCTGCCACAGGTGACTGCAGATGAACCTGAATAGAAGCTGCTTTGCTTTGATTCAGCATTAGTGGTCAAACAGTATTCTGTGTTTGCAAGATGCATAGTGGTACACAAGGCATTTTGGGGACCTCAGAGAACCCGGTCAAAATACATACAGGCCTGGTCTTAAGGGGTGCTTTATGTAATGCTCTCACGCCTGGCTTCTACTGTGAGGAATTCTTGTGTGGTCCTTTAGTCCTTCAAATAAAAGAGAAAGGATCTGTATGGTTACATTGTTAGCCAGAATTAACATCCCTTTTTTGGTTTGTTTGCAGCCTCGGGAGAAAGGCAGGATGCGTTTTCATAGGCTGCAGAATGTGCAGATTGCCCTGGACTTCCTAAAGCAGCGACAGGTAAGACCATTCCATGCTTTCCCCATTCTTCAGTGTTGGCATTGGGGCCCTATTTAGAAATGTTTTTAGTGCCCCCAGAAAGCTCTCCGTAAATGCTAAATCTGATTGACCCAGTTCTGAGTCTTAACTTGCTAGTGAGCAGTTGTATTCTGACTGGAGAAATCATTCAGTACTTCTTACACAGAACTTGTCACCTCCTTGTGCAGAGAACACAATGATAAAGATGGAATCTCGTGGACCCACCCTAGGTGGGGGGTCAAAATGAAGATGAAAAATAAACTAGAAAAGAGATGGAAAAGAAGTGTAGCATCCAGGAAGAGAGAGGACCAAATTGTTATATCACTGTGAAAATGAGATAAGGGGGTTGGTTTGGATTGTTTGTTGATTGCCACATCAGATCTGAGAAAAAGGTCTAAGTTGTTAAGCATTGATAACTTAAGTGAACAGTTTAATACAGGAGGAAGATGTTTAGAATATACTAGACCTAGATATAAGAAGGGAGAAAGAAGTTTTTCCCTCCCTAGATGAAGAAGGCAACAACCCATTTTTAGACATGGGAAGAGGAGCCAGTGAAGAGAGTAAGATTGAAATTGAGCATGAGGAGTATTAATAGTCATAGAATGTTTGAGAAGATACCTTAATGTTATACTAGTCCAGTTTCTTATTATAGATAAAGAAACTGAGAGCTGGACAGGTAAATGACCTGCCCCAAATCACAAGTCAGAGCAAAGCTGGGACTTTAACTCAGGCCTTCTGACATGCGGCTAGTGTGCCTTCCACTATCCATGCTGCTTCTTAACTGACATAACCAAATCAAGGGATTGATGGATGAGAACCAGAGCACAACTGGTATGGCCGTCTTTAAAAAGAAAAGAAAAATGCCTCTTCTTCTGAGAGACAAGGAGAAAGAATGACAGAGGGAGGGGATGAAGATGCAGAAATGGTTTGTGGTAGAAGATGGATGAGGGAGTCAAAGAGTTCATCTGCTTAAAGTGAACCATATGGAAAATATTTGGGATAGCTAGGGTTGCCAAGCAACAACAGGGTCAACATGACATTAAATGGTATGCATATTTTTGGTGTCAGTTCATTTTTGTCACTCTTATCAGTAATTCTCATTAACTTAGAAAATTCTCTGTTTGCTCTCATAACAATTTACTTCTGATAAACATTTCTTACTTTCTTGTTATTTCTCTGTTTGCTCCAATGCATTGTAGGTTCTGTGAGTACAGGGAATAAGATCTTAACATTTTACCTTCACCTATCATAATGAATGGTCTTCAGTTGGTACTTAATAAATATTTGCTAAAATAAATTGATAAATGAAAAGTGGTAGGAGAAGTGGAGGTTGCTGAAGTGTTTAGGATACTGGGGAGAAAGCAGCATTGAAATTGCCTATGAGTAGAACTAGAGGGAACTAGGGTGGAGGACCTTACTGGGCAAGGTTTATGAGAAGAATTGATTAGCTGGAAGTCTAAAGCAGGACAAAAAGTGGCTTTGGTTGCTCTGATAGAATGAAAACGTGGACAGGTAAGAACAGTGGATTTGGCCAGGCACGATGTGGCTCATGCCTGTAATCCCAGCATTTTGAGAGTCTGAGATGGGCAGATCACAAGGTTAGGAGATCGAGACCATCCTGGCCAACATGGTGAAACCCCATCTCTACTAAAAAAAGAAAAAAAAATTAGCTGGATGTGGTGGTGCACACCTGTAAAAAAATTAGCTGGATATGGGCTGCTGAGGCAGGAGAATTGCTTGAACCCAGGAGGTGGAGATGCAGTGAGTCAAGCAAGACTTCTCAAAAAATAAAAATAATAAAAAAAAAAGAACAGTGGATTCAGAAAAGGGCAGGGAGATTACTAGAGCAGTTCTTGGTAATGGTAAAGATCAAGATGTAGGCCGGGCGCGGTGGCTCACGCCTGTAATCCAAGCACTTTGGAGACCAAGGTGGGCGGATCACCTGAGGTCGGGAGTTCAAGACCAGCCTGACCAACATGGTGAAACCCCATCTTAAAAAAAAAAAAAAAAAAAAAAGACCAAGATGTAGCTGTGCAGATGGCCAAAGTAGGGCAAAGTGAAAGTCATCAGAATTCAGAAGGCAGGCAATTTGTGCAGATAGGGTAATATTTGGGACATCAATATAAATGCTAAATTGCCAGGAAAGGTGGTAGATGATGAGGCAGGAAAAGAGAATAGGAGCTAGGTACTGAGGTCATTGAGAAAAAGGTTAGCAGAGATTGGAAGGTGGTTTGACCAAGGGAGGTAGACTTCACAATGAAAGGGGAAAGCCGACAGAGGTAGGACTGAGGAATGTGGACTTGGCTGGTACTGGTAACCCACCGACTGTCAACTGTTAGTGATTAGAAAAATGGAATTATCGGGTAGGGGGCATGTTCTCCCACTCCTAACCATGTAGAAGAGGAGACCAAGATACTGAAAAGGGAAAAAACTTGTCCAGATGAATGTCTGTGTAAGGAAGAAATGAGGCTTCCATATGAGAAGGTCACTAGGGTCCTTTAGAGACACACAAGTTTCAGTTCAATAGAAGAGATAAAGAGAGAACAGCTGAAGGGCACTATGTCATAGGACTCTGAGAGTATGATAAAGGAGTCGAACAGAGGTGAAGTAGAAGTAGGATGGTTTGCCCAGGAACTCCCAGTTTTAAAGTTCCACATCCCAGGAAATGCCTCAGTTCCCAGCACTCAGGGGCTGTAAGTCAGTCTAGGGCGAGGGTGTGTCAGGGCACATTGAATTGCTGGGATGAGATTTTTTTGGAATAAAGGCAGAGGCATGGCAGGTGTGTATATCTGTGACAAAGGATGGGATAATGGAGGTGAGAGCAGGCCAAAGACTGGTGAGGGAAGAGAGGCATCTCTCTTTTCTTTCTCTCTCAGAACCAAAAAAAAAAAAAAAAAAGAAAGAAAAAGGAAAGAGAAATCTTGGCCTGGATGACCATAAAAAAGTGAGGAGAGAGGGAGAAAGAAAGAAAATAAGATAAAAGAAAATAAAAGAAAGAGAAATCTTGGCCCTGATGGCGATAAAAAACGACTCACAATACCTTGTGCTTGCGAGGTTGCTTTGCTGATGAGAATGCAAAATGGCATAGCCACACTGTTGATTTCTTATAAAGCTAAACATATACCATATATGGTATGTATTTTTGCATAATATACCATATGTTTTGCATATGGTATATTATTTTGCATTACATATGCCATATAACCCAGCAATCCTATTCCTAGGAATGTACCCTAAAGAAATTACTATGCTTACATAAAAACCTGCACATGAATATAGGAACTTTATTCATAATTGCCAAAAAATAGAAATAATCCACATATCCTTCAACGGATGAATGGGTGAACAAAGAGTAGCATTTCTGTAATGGAATACTACTTAGTGAGCAAAAGGAGCAAACTATTGATACATGCAGCACCTTGGATGGTGGTCTCAAGGGTGTTATGCTGAGTGAAATAAAAAGGGCAGTTTCAAAATGTTGCATGCTGCATGATGCCATTTATCCAACACTCTGGAAAAAGCAAAACAAGGGATCAGGATCTGATCAGTGGTTGTTGGGAATTAGGGGGTGAGGGTAGGGTTTGACTACAAGGAGGGCGCCAGCACAAGGGACCTTTTTGGGGTGATGAAACTGTTTTGTGGTGGTATTTGCATGAAACTATACATGTGTTAAAAACTCACTGCACACCAAAAAAGAAATCAGTTCCATTGAAAATCAAAAATGAAATTATGTAAAAATTTAATCAAAACAAAAAGTCCTAGAGCTCTGAGCCTTGCTTTTGTTTCTTTTACAGGTGAAACTAGTGAATATTCGCAATGATGACATCACAGATGGCAACCCCAAGTTGACCCTTGGTCTGATCTGGACCATTATTTTGCATTTCCAGGTAGGGTCTATGAAGTATGGGATCCCTGTTGCTTGGTTTGGACATGGCCTAGAAAGTTGCACTGCCTTTCACAGACAGCATTGAATCTTCTTCTCTCTATTTGGCAGTGAACAAAGGTGGATGGGCATTGGAGAGGAAATTAAGATTGGTCTGGAGACAAGCTATTGTATTGTAAATCCAGAACTTCCTAATTCTTTGCTTAATGAAATGGAGGGATTTTTTTACCCATTTGTGGTTTGGCCCTATTCTCAGCAGTCTGGTTGTTAGAGGTCTCTTTGCTCAGCTGAATCAAAATGAGGGTATTGAAGGACTCAGATTATGAGGGTTGAGAAAAGCTATTGGTGTTGATGATATAGAAGGGTGGAGTAAGGTTCATAATCCTTCTCTAATGTAGACTTTTCCTCATCTCTAATAACCTTTAAACAAGCCTCGTTAATTAAACACTTTAGTTTCTGGGTTTGTATACTGGCAAGCACAACTTTGTAGCAGCTATCACACCCAAGAGCAACTTGAAGAATGTTCACATGGTCACATGGCCTTCCTCCTAAGAAGGCAAATCCTTTTTAGATCTGAATTGCTATTGGAAAAATACAGCCCTATTTTTATAAAAAGACTGTTCTTTTACATCCCTTTTAGCTCAACCAAACAAAGCTATTTCTCAGTCAGCTCTCTGATACCCGTTGCTGCACACAAGGCTAATGGATTAGAAGGAGCACTCCCTCAGCAAATGGGAAGAGAAGGCAAAGTGCTGACTCCAGGGATGAGGCCAAGGAAACATCCTAGCTGGGGAGTTGGTGCTACCTGCTGGTTAAAGATAGAACAACAGGTCTCCCAAAATTGCTGAGAGAAAAATCTGAGTGCTCAGGCTTGTTTCTTGAGGCTCTAGTTTGGAACCAAGTCATCAGCATGGGTAGGGCTAGCATTGTGTGGTGGTAACATGTATTTTTGGAGCCACAGGGTATCCTCAGGCAAGCTCAGGGAATAGAGATAACCAGGAACATGAACTTGGCAGGTGTGCCCTGGTAGGATGGGAAACTTTGTTGAGCTTTCATGGAGGACTACAGTTATCCCTTTGGAACTCTTATGAACAAAGGAACTATTAGAGAAATGTGTTTGTTTTTTGGCCACAAACCTGCCCTCACTGTGAGTGCCCAATGTTAGTCTCATAGGTGTGAGGTAAGGAGACTTTATTGACTGTTTCTGTTTACCCCAACTACAGCTAAATTCCCTCCTTCCTTCTTTCCTTCCTTCCTCCTTCCCTCCTTCCCTCCCTCCCTTCCTTCCTTCCTTCCATCCATCCTTCCTTTCTCTCTCCCCCCCCCCATCTCCTTTTCTCTCTCTCTTTCCTTTCTCTCTCTCTCTTCTCTCTTTCTTGGCGGAGTTTCACTCTTGTTGCCCAGGCTGGAGTGCAATAGTGTAGTCTTGGCTCACTGTAACCTCTGCCTCCTGGGTTCAAGCGATTCTTCTGCCTCAGCCTTCCAAGCAGCTGGGATTACAGACACCCACCACCATGCCTGGCTGATTTATGTGTTTTTAGTAGAGACGGAGTTTCCCCATGTTGACCAGGCTGGTCTCAAACTCCTGATCTCAAGTGATCCACCCACCTCGGCCTCCCAAAGTGCTGGGATTACATGCATGAGCCACCACACCAGGATATAACAAGTGTTTGTTTATTTATTTATTTTATTTTATTTTATGTTTTTAAAGATGGGGTTTCACCATGTTGGTCAGGCTGGTCTTGAACTCCCGACCTCAGGTGATCTGCCCGCCTTGGCCACCACGCCCGGCCAACAAGTGTTTAAAGAGGAAAAAAATACTTTTTTTTTTTTTTTTTGTGATGGAGTTTCGCTTTTGTTGCCCAGGCTGGAGTGCAGTGGCGTGATCTCAGCTTACCCCAATCTCCACCTCCCAGGTTCAAGCAATTCTCCTGCCTCAGCCTCCCAAGTAGCTGGGATTATAGGCATGCGCCACCACACCTGGCTTATTTTGCAATTTTAGTAGAGACAGGGTTTCTCCATGTTGATCAGGCTGATCTCGAACTCCCAACCTCAGGTGATCCACCTGCTTCGGCCTCCCAAAGTGCTAGGATTACAGGTGTGAGCCTCTATGCCCGGCCAGGAAAAAAAAAAATTTCTTGAAGCATTTAAAAATTTTATTTCTTTCTGTTTACTGATTTTCAAAATAATTAGTTGGTCCCCTAAGATTCTCCAAAGGTAACCAATGATAATTTCTTTGTTCACCATTATTTTCTTTTAGTATCACTGTGACTCATGGATTTTTAAACAGACTTAATGTTGTTCCAATCAAATACAGTTCTTCTTCTTCTTCTTCTTCTTCCTTCTTCCTTCTTCTTCCTTTTTTTTTTAAATAGAGACGGGGTTTCACCTTGTTAGCCAGGATGGTCCTGATCTCCTGACCTCGTGATTCGCCCGCCTCGGCCTCCCAAAGTGCTGGGATTACAGGCCTGAGCCACTGTGCCTGGCTATTATTATTCTTAATAAAATCAAATAGCTCCATCTTTGGCTGTAAAGAGGCTTTCAAGTTAACTCTGAGTCCTTTGGCATGACCGTAGTGGTCTTTGATAAGTTCCTTTATTTCTTGTGTGATGAAGTGTTCCAGACTCTTTTTTAAATATTTTCTGTCCCAGTCGTGAAATTCTTAATTTCTCCAAGGAACTGGTTCTCTGTTTATTGACCATAGTCTGAATGCTCCTAGGTTGCCCATTATTTCTAGGCTTTTCCTAGGGACAGAGCTAGGCAATACTTGTATTATTTCTTAAAACAAACAAAAAAACCATGAATTTGTACTGATATTTCAATTCAAATTTAGGATTACAGGGTTTTATTTAACTTCTTTGACTTTCTATTTGTGTCTTTTTTTTTCTTATACTGAAAATCTTGATCTTAACAGTAATGTGGTTACTTTTTTCCTGTACACACATAGATCTATAAAATCATATATATTATTTGTAATATATATGAATCCAAGTAACAATATGAATATTATTAGCAATATGATTACTTTGAAGTTTATTATTTCATTGCAATTCTTTTTGTCCTTAGTGTATATTTTCTAAGGATGTGCACACAATTGTATTTTATTTCATTTATTGTTTTGAAAAAGCAGACGGGGTCTCACTATGTTGTCCAGGCTGATCTTGAACTCCTGGACTCAAGCCATTCTCCTGCCTCAGTCTCCTAAAGTGCTGGTGTTATAGGCATGAGCCACTGTGCCCAGCCACAAATTACTATATTTTAAAGTCACTTGAAATAATTTCTCTCTGTTGTTGTTAAGCCACAAATTCAATACACAGTTAAGGTTCATTTGTTTCTATTTCCTTTCAGTTTTAGGGGGTTGCTTTTTCCCTTTCAATTTCATCTTACATTATGTAGATCATTTACATTGTTCCAGAGGGGAAATTTTAAAAAGTTAAATACGAAGTGTGTTCAGAGAAGTCTAGCTTCTATCTCTGCTCCCTCCATTCTGCATCTTTCCTTTCTCTGTAGTTAGCTAAATAATTTTTTTTTTTTTGGAGACCGAGTCTCACTGTTGCCCAGGCTGGAGTGCAGTGGCATGATCTCGACTCACTGCATCCTCCGCCTCCTGGGTTCGCGTGATTCTCCCGCCTCAGCCTCCCGAGTAGCTGGGATTACAGACACTCACCACCACACCCAGCTAATTTTACATGTTTAGTAGAGATAGGGTTTCACCGTGTTAGCCAGGCTGATCTCGAACTCCTGACCTCTGGTGATCCTCCCACCTCGGCCTCCCAAAGTGCTGGGATTACAGGCATGAGCCACCACACCCAGCCAGCTAAATGTTTTTGCTTATTTTGGGAAAATGCATTCATTTAAAAGAAAAAAAAACTTTACCGAGGTGTAATTTAGATACCATCAAATTGACTTATTTTCATTGTGTAATTTAATGATTTTTATGAGTTGTACAATCACCGTAATCTAGTTTGGGGACATTTTCATCATCCAAGTAAGATCCTTCTTGTTCATTTACAGTTATTGCTCATTTTCATCACCAGCCTCAGGCAACCATTAATTTATTTTCTATCTTTATAGATTTGCCTATTCTGGACATTTCATATAAATGAAATCCTATGATAGATGGTCTTTTGTATTTGGCTTTTTTCACTTAGAGTAATATTTTTTGGTTCATCTGTGTTGTGGCATGTGTCAGTACTTCATTCTTTTTTTATTGCTGAATATTCTGTTGTATGGATATGTCATGTATTTTGTTTAAATATTAAGCCAGTTGATAGACATTTGAGTGGTTTTCACTTTTTCACTATTATAAATAAAGTTGACATGACATGAATATTTGCATACCAGTCTTTGTGTGGGTTTATATTTTCATTTCTCTTGTGTGTATACCTAGGAATGGGATTGCTGAGTTGTATAGTAAGCATGTTTAACTTTTAAAGAAACTGCCAAACTGTCTTCCAAAATGGCTGTACTGTTTTACATTCCTACTGGCAATGTATGTGGTTTCCTGTGTCTTTACATCCTCACCAGTATTTATTGTCTGTTTTACATTATAGCCATCACAGTGAGTGTGAAATTATATCTCTTTGTGGTTTTAGTTTGCAGGAAAATGTATTATTCAATTGAATTCCACAAACATTTACTGGGAATCAGCTATGAGCAAGATCTTAGGTAGAGTATCTTGCTTACACAAGATACACAGTCGTATGCAGTGGCTCACACCTGTTATCCCAGCACTTCTGGAGGCCCAGGCAGGCGGATCACTTGAGGTCAGGAATTCAGGACCAGCCTGGCCAATGTGATGAAACCCCATCTCTACTAAAAATACAAAAATTAGCCAAGTGTAGTGGCGTATGCCTATAGTCCCAGCTACTCGGGAGGCTGCAAATCATGAGAATCACTTGAACCCAGGAGGTGGAGGCTGCATGCAGTGAGCCAATATTGCGCCACTGCACTCCAGCCTAGGCTACACAAGACTCCATCTAAAAAAAAAATAAAATAAAATAAAGTCTACTACAGAAGATACAAAATTGAACCAGATACAAACTATCTAGTTGGACTCTTATTATTTAGGGGCATGAGAACAGACATACCATAAAATAACTTGACAGAGGTATAGAGAATGAGAGCGGTGTGAGTTAGGATGATAGAACACAGTATGGACTCAACAATGGGCAGCAGTTACTGGTAACAACTGCTACCATTATTAATTGACTTTATACCTTTCACGGCTTTTGATAGAGCCCACTGTTCTTTTTCCTGACCAATTTTACAGAAAGATAATAGCAGCTTTGGCCTAGTCTGTCTTCTGCATGCATATTGGCTACCTGCTTTTGCCTGTTATTTCAACATAGCCAAATGCCTATTTATTTGTTTTCTTGTAGATGGGAGCACTGCTCTCAGACTATTTTCCAAATTTTAACTATTAATTCCTTTTCTTTGCCATTTCAAGGGCTTGGTGTTTGCCTATATTAGCTAAGTGTTTAGGTGTGTGGGGAAAGGTTCTCTGCTTCTAAAGCTTTTGAGTGACTGATGAAGGATTATGTAGCATGCCCTTCCCCCGACCTTGTCTTGCATTAGATTTGGCATGGTATGTCTCTTGCTAGTTATCTGTCATTGTGGTTTTCTAGTCTTTTGTTATTGAGCATCTATTAGCAAAGCCAAGTAGAAATGCAGAGTAGAGGCCGGGTGTGGTGGCTCACACCTGTAGTCCCAGTACTTTGGGAGGCTGAGGTGGGCGGATCACAAGGTCAAGAGGTCGAGACCATCCTGGCCAACATGGTGAAACCCCATCTCTACTAAAATACAAAAATTAGTTGGGCGTGGTGGTGCGCGCCTGTAGTCCCAGCTACTTGGGAGGCTGAGGCAGGAGAATTGCTTGAACCCGGGAGGCGGAGGTTGCAGTGAGTTGAGATCACACCACTGCACTCTAGCCTGGCACCTGGCGACAAAGTGAGACTGTCTCAAAAAAAAAAAAAAAAAGAAATGCAGAGTAGAACTGTTACGTGTTAGGGAATCAGCAAAATTATTGTTATGGTCAGTCTCTGCTATTGGTGTTAATGAAGTAGAATAATGATGTACATGTAGACATGGGTGATAGTTTTCACCTCAAGGAAGTATTCAGTTGAAGGAGAGGGGGAGAGGCTGGTTCCAGGTTAAAAGTTTGCAACTACTGATGAGGCTGGTAATATTGATAACTTCGTGGAGACGTTTATGGTTTCTAAAATGCTTGAACACATTTTTTTTAAATGTGCTAAGTGGCAGGGGTTCTTTTTAATTTTAAGATTTTAGTTATGAAAATCTCAAGTACTTAGAAGAGTATATAACAGATCCTTATGTGTGTAGTTGCCTTCAGAAATTAACAGGTGTTAATTTTGTTATATTTGCTTCAGGGTTTTTTCTCTCTCTTCCTCTTTAAAGAAATAAAACATCTCAGATACATCCAACTTTCTTACCCTCTCTGCTCTCCAGGTAAATATTATCCTGAAGTCAATGTTTATCATTCCCATACATGCTTTTGTACATTTACAGCAGATGAGGTATTCATAAACAATATGTACTGTTGTTTGTATGTCTTTATATTTGACACACATAGTATCTTTGGTATTTCCCTTTTTCCATCTTTTTCCTAAGCTTTGTTTTTGAAGTTTATCTGTATTAATAGAGGGAGACCTGATTTCTTCATTTTAACTAGTTTAGTGTAATGTAAGTGGTGACTCTTGCAGCTGTGTAATAAACCTATTATTTGCAATGTATTATTTAATTGTATGAATAAAACATTCATTGCTACAGCGAACATCTGTGTATATGCATTCTTGTGCATATAGCAAAGAGGGGTTTGGGATTGATACCTGGACTGGAATTGCTGGGTTGTATACTTTCCTTCAATTTGCCTATATTTTGCCAAATTCCTCTCAAAAGTACTGTATGACTTACAGTATTTGTATTGGATAACATTTGCTATTATTTGACATATTACATGTTTACTTGTTTATTGGGTGTCTGGATGTCTGCATTAGTATGTAAACTTAACAACGGCAGGGATTTTGTCTCTTTTGTTCTTTTCTTTGCCTGGCATAGAATAGGCAGTCAGTAAATATTTATTAAGTGAATGGATTATTTCATAAATTTGATCTTCTCAAAGCTTTGGCTCAGGTAGACCAAACAAATAGGCTGTAATGTCTGTTTTCTTGTGCCCATTTCTCAGATAAGGAAACTGAAACACAGAGACCAACTGACTTTTTTGGGTTACATACCCAGATAGGATTTCTTGTCTTTGGCTTTGTCCAAGCTTGTTTTAAGGTATGTGTTAGGATTTATAGTTCTTCTGAAAGATATTATAAGCTCTTTATAGTCAGACCTCAAATGTGTGTTAAATACTAGTGTATGCCTAGCATTTTGAAATTTTCAAAAAACAGGGAGGTCTTAGCTGGCTAGACTTGAGGTTTACATTTTTGTGTACTTTATGGCACTTGGTGCTTGGCATATAGATGAGGCCCCATTTGTGTTTGTGGAATGAATGAATGAATAAATGAATTCTTTGCTTTAGAGTCTTTCACTCTGACTGTCTCTGTGGGAGACCTATGGGCATTAAACAGTTGTCTAGGAGAAAGCATAAAGAATGTATACGCCCTCAAAGTGTGCTTTCCCAGAAGGCAAGCAGGTCTTATGTTAAGAGACCAGGTTAGATGAGAAAAGTCTAGGGGAAAGTTCTTGTAATCAGAGTTAACTTAGTTGAAAATATATCTAATACACCTACTGAAAACTATACTTCAGCCTATCTTAAATGTATTCCGAACACATATTAGCTTGCCATTGAGCATTTGGCCAAAATCATGTAACACAAAGCCTATTTGATAATGAAGTGTTGACTAGCTCATGTAATTTATTGAATGCTATACTGAAAGTGAAAAACAGAATGGTTGTATGACTATTTGAAGTACAGTTTCTACTGAATGCATATAGATTTCCCACTATTGGAAAGTCGAGAAATAAGTTGGACCATTTTAAGTCAGGGACTACTATATCTTAGGATCCCGCCAGGGGCCTGGGGGTGTCTCATAACTTTTAACTCCAGTAATAAATGGGAAGAAAAGAAATTTACCGTAGATCAAGTACTGAGCCAAGTATTTTATGGACATTATCTCATTAACCTTGTCTACAACCCCATTAAGTAGGTGGTAATATGCACATTTTACAAGTAAGGAAACTGACCCATCTAATAAACTAGTTAAGTTACTTAGCTTATAAGTTAACAGAGCTGGGAAGTTGAACCTAGGTCCACCTTACTGAAATCTCTGCTCCTTTCCTAGACCAGTTTTTCTGTGGAGCAGAAGGAAATGAAGGCCTGATTTGTCTGACATATGCAGAAATTTTAAAAAAAGAATGAGCTTACAGAATTAAATTTGCTAGATTCTGTTGGGCTTCTCAGAGAAACTCTACAGCAGTAGTAGTCATATTAAGCAGCTGTCTCCTTGCCCATGAGTTGATCAGTTTGAGGATTTTGGTTTGCTTATATGTCATTCATAAAATTCAAGCTCAGGCCTTGGGCTGTGCAGCTTAAAATTTCCATAGTTCCATGTTTCTTCATTGGAGGAGTGAAGTCTTGGTACCTGCCTAGAAAACTTCATATTGTAATGTCACATTATCTGCTAATTAAATGATTTGCAGTAGCCTGAGTTTCTCTTCCATGCTACTTATTTCTTGCTATAGTTTGTGATGGCCATAAGATGGTGCTGTAGCTTTGCAGTTAGCCTTAAGGATAAGGCTTAGGGGATGAACACCTACTGCAGTTGTGAGGCACATGGGACATCAGTAGGGTCTTAGAAGGGATTGTGTAAAAGTTGATACTTTAGAGCTTCTTGTTGCTTTCCTTTTGTGGTCTCTCCTTTTCTTTTAGGTCTCCAGGAAAGGTAGTTAAGGCTATATTAGTGTAGTTCTTTATGGCTTGCATGGAGCCAAGCAGGGTGTTGCTCTCTGCTGTGTGGCGTGGATCCTTTTGGTGCAGAATAAATAACTGCAATAGGAAAGAAACACATATAATTTTTCCCCCATTAGCAGCCCTTTGGGTTGTAGTCTTTTCCCATACAACAGACACTATACTAAAAAAAATTGGGGTGGAGGAACCTTCATTGACATCACAAGGTGATTTTTGAATATAACTTTTACAATCTGAAATTTAGATTTCCTGCCCTACTGCAATTGGAATAAAAACCACCTGAGCCTCCTTTTAGCAGCTTCTTCTCTTACTCCCACATGGCAACAAGTGTTATCTCTTTGAGCTTTTGGTCTATGCAGAGTCTAGTTGCCAATTCAGTGGGGAACTTCTTTTCATTCTTTTTTTTTTTTTTTTTAAATAGAGATGGGGTGTCATCATGTTGGCCAGGCTGGTCTCGAACTCCTGACCTCAGGTGATCCACCCATCTCGGTCTTCCCAAAGTGCTGGGATTATAGGCGTGAGCCACCATGCCCGGCCCGGGACTTCTTATTTTACACAACTGGCAATTGCGTACAGACTTCCACTCCTGCAGTAGTTAGAAGAGAATAGTTGGGGTTGAAATTAGAAGTCTTAAAATTAACAGAGGTTCATGTTCTGGCTTTGCCACTTACTAGCTGTGTAACCTTGGGCTATTAATCTACTTTCTTTCTTTCTTTTTTTGAGATGGAGTCTCGCTCTGTTGCCCAGGCTGGAATGTAGTGATGCAATTTCGGCTCACTGCAACCTCTGCCTCCCGGGTTCAAGCGATTTCCGGTCTCAGCCTCCCGAGTAGCTGGGATTATAGGCGCGCGCCACCACGCCTGGCTAATTTTTGTATCTTTAGTAGAAACAGGGTTTCACCATGTTAGCCAGGCTGGTCTTGAACTCCTAACCTCTCGATCCACTCGCCTTGGCCTCCCAAAGTACTGAGATTACAGGCATGAGCTACCGCGCCTGGCCTTATTAATCAACTTTCTTAAACCTCAGTTTCTTTTTTCTTTTTTGGAGACAGAGTCTCATGCTGTTGCCCAGGCTTAAGTGTAGTTGCATGATCTTGGTTCACTGCAATCTCTACCTGCTGGATTCAAGCAATTCTCTTGCCTCAGCCTCCCAAGTAGCGAGGACTAAAGGCGTACACCACTGCACCCAGCTAATTTTTTGTATTTTAGTAGAGACTGAGTTTCACCATGTCTCCCAGGCTGGTCTCGAACTCCTGAGCTCAGGGAATCCACCTGCCTTGGCCTCTCAGAGTTCTAGGATTATAGGCGTGAGCCACTGCACCCAGCCAAACCTCAGTTTCTTCACCTGTAAAATATAAAATAATAGTTTTGACCTCATATAGTGACTGTAAGAATTAAATAAGAGAATCCATGTAAATAGCTTTACACAGTGCTTGGCCCACAGCGAGTGCAAAAAAATATATTAGATATTAGCAGTGACAGTATTAATAATTGCTGTTGAACATTTATGTCAAATATTGTTCATCAGAGACCCTGTTTGTCTGTTGTATTTAGAAGTGATATTCTTTTTACCAAGGATTTCTATACTCAAAACCAACTTCCATATTTTTCCTGTCTGTGTCATTGGCTGGCAGAATTAACAGATCTTTCTTTTCTTTTATAGGAAAAAGGAGGGGAAATAAATGCTCCAGAAGGCTAGATGTTTAAAGTCTGTGTTCCTTTTCTTAACTGTAAGAAGGCAGCTCTGGTCTCTTCAGGTTATAATTTGATTAAAATAATTTTATTGTCTTCTGACCTGAAAAAATTCAGAATATGTATATATTCTTGATGTTTCATTTTGGGCATCTTGGTGCGACACTTAAAATCTATTTCATTTTGTAGTTTGGGAGCCATAATTGCAGCTTCACCAGCCCTAGTTCTTCTTGGCCCTTTTCTTCCCTTCCCTTGCTGGTTGGTAACCAGCCAAGCTGGTTTGCTTTTTCCCTCTTTGATAATATTCTCCTCCTCCTTCTTCCACGTTACCTTCTGCCACGGCCTCTCTTCTTTTCCCTCCCTTTTCCATTTACTCTTACATTATCCCTCCTCCTCCTGGCCCTCCCTAGTTTCTCCCCTCCCCTGGTTTCTAGCTCCTTTTTGCTTTCTGTTTGTGTTACTGAGGGCAGTGCTCCAATTACCTCATATTTGGAGAGAGGAAGCTGCAGCCAATCCGGTTTCTGTCTGCTTTTAGGTCAAGTGATTTCTGAACTGCAGTGAGATGCTTTGAATTTGTCTTGTTGCAGCTCTGAGCCTGTAAGATGGCTGTCTGAATCGGCAGCGGCTGGAAGAGACAGAGAAAGGCGGGGAGGGAGGGAGAAAGAATTGGAGGGATTGCCGGCATAGTGCATGTTTTTAAATGTGCATCAAATCCGATGAAGCCAAGGTTGGGATTCCTGTGGGATCCCAGGACTGGCTTAGCTCCGTTTTTGCCGAGATTAGGAGAGGAAGGAAATGGGAAGCTCACTGGGCTGTTTTAAGGAGCCGAAAGAGTCAATAGCTATTCCTGAGAAGGCTCCCATATCTCCTAAGAAAAGGGTTCGGTTCAAAAAGGAAGTGGAGAGGGGAAAAAAATCCCTACTCCAGAGGCATCTCACCAGGAAGAAACCTCGGAAGGAACTGGAGTCATTGAAGAGACTGAAACCCTAACGAAGTTAACAGTGAGTCTCCAAAAGGAGGACGGAGTGGGAGGGTTAGAGCACACCTCCCCAGATATTTTGCTGCCTGGGGACTCAGCCCCCCAACTCACGGGCAGTCGATCAGGGGATGATAGTACAGGTAAAGGAGAGATTCCAAGGGGAGGTCCAGACTGCCCACCTTTTGTTGGAGAATGAGTCTTCAGTTGCTGGAGGGGTCTGGGATTCCTTGGAAGAGGGGGATGACTGTCATTGCTCACCTGCTTGATAACCCAGCAGAAAAGAACTGCGAGAAGTCAGTGAGCCAACTGGTGGAATTTCCGAGGACAGCATCCTGCAGTAGCAGGGCTGTGCTGCTGCCTCTGCAAGGAGAGACTGCAGTGGAGAAAGGAAATACTCAGCTTGGGTTTCGGAACTGTGCCTTGCCTAGGACAGACTACCCCGCTGATACAGGAAATCAAGAACAATTTTTGAGGGGTGGAGTGTGGAGGGAGGAATCAAGAGTATTTCAGGTGCCCCTCAGACAGGTTCCTGGATTGCAGAATGTTCTGTTTCTTCATCACCACGGGACCAGTCTGGAGGCCAAAGATGCACAGAGCCTGCCCATGTGGGTAAAGTGCCCCGCCAGGATTCCAAACTGCCTACTTCTCAGAGTGATTTGTCTGTCAGTGGTGTGACTGTGAGCATTTTGCCCTCCTCCTCTGGGTATGGCAGTGATGGGCCGCACATACACGAGATCCAGCCTAAAGATACAGAACCTGAAAGAGCTCTACTTCCTTCTCAGAAGAGGATGGTACTCTTTCTCTGGAGGCAAGCCACACCCCATCATGGGGTCTGGAAGAGGTAGGTGGGCATGTTCAAGGGATAATCAAACTCCTGTTTGGATTCTTGGCCCTCAAATGTATTAAAGCTGAGTGTGGTGAGCAGTGAGGATGTTGGTGTTCTCAAACTCACCCCCATGTGAGTTAGTGTCTGCTGGAGCTCAGCAAGCAGAATCTATTTTAGGTCTGCCCCTTGATGCTTGAAACCAAGACTTGTCTCTGGGGAGTCCTTGATTCTGGGTAGCCAAGCGGCATAATTGCTTGAGTTATCTGGTGGGATTATCTCTCGAGGTACGATGTTAGATAGTACTTACTCTCAGGCAGGTCTGTTTACCAGCTTCCCTGCTACAAGAAGTTGTAGCGTAGCACAAGGTACGATGGGGGAGGGGCCTAACTGAGTCTCTGGAATGAATCTCTGGAATGACTGTGGAAGGGGTAAGGTAGCTATTGTCATACTTGCTCTTTCCCACATCTAGTAGGAGCGATGTTCTTACTAGAGCTGATGCAATCCCATCTCTGTGGGGAAATTTTTGATGGCAACACTCTTTCAGTATTTGCATAGGTGGAGAGGGCTCATCCTTCTTTGGTTCCTAATTCCAGGATTAGAGGAGAGGAACACAGAGTTATTTGGGGATTAGTTGGGGGGGGAGGGTAGGTTAGGGCAGTTTGAAGGTTTAAGGCTAGAAAAGTTTGTTTTGTGATTGGACTTGTTTAGGGCTTTAACATGTTTTTATTTTGAGGAATCTATTGAGGCATGGATGGTGATGAGGGTGGTAGTGGTGCTGCTCGTGGTGGTGGTGATGGCTGTTGCTGTGAATGTTTTTAAAGGTCAAGGAACAAGTGAGAATTCGGAGATCTGAACACCGAGATAAGGACTCAGCAAGACCATGGGTAGCACAGCATCTGGCATGTAGGTCTGTGATTGTGTAGGTGATCAAAGTTATAATTCACCAGTGGCTAAAGAACATTTACTGGCATATTGGCCTCTGCAGCAGAAGAATTAAAGACTTCTGCCTCAAAGTGCAAGAGGTAGAAGATGAGGTAGGGCGCTTTCCTTGCCTAGATGTGGGCTGCTGATTCTGTACAGGGGCCCTGATATTTGCAGAGCAGGGATATGATCCACCTACTGGTGCTCTGCTTATCACTAGCAGTGTGAGGCTGAGTAAAGATAAAAATTTTAAGCTAACCTCTGCTTAAAATTTCCTCTTTAGGGATAGATTTCCCCCACAGACAGCCCCATCTTAGTGCCCTCTGTTATTAGAGTTTGGAGACTCCAACAGTTTGAAGAAAAAGTGGCCATTGAAAAATGTCTATTATACGAATGGGCAAGCGGTTTCTCGGGTCTCATATAAAAATGGATATGTGGGGAAGGGGAGTGTGATAATTGTGTTATGGTAGGAAGAAAGGCAATGAAACTACTGGGATGGGGTGCATAAGTGTGTTAAACTGTTCTCGCATCACAATAAAGAAACACCTGAGACTAGGTAATTTACAAAGTAAAGAGGTTTACTTGGCATACAGTTCTGAAGGCTGTACAGGAAGCATGACGTTGACATCTACTTGGCTTCCTGAGAGGCTTCAGGAAACTTACAATCTCAGCAGAAGGCAAAGGGGCAGTAGGCATGTCATTTGGCTAGAGCAGGAACAAGAGGTCGTGGGTGGAAGGTGCCACACACTTTTAAATGACCAGATGTCATGAGAACCCACTCACCTTCACGAGAACAGCACCAAGGGGATCGTGCTAAACCATTCATGAGAAATCCACTTTCATGATTCATGATCTAGCCATCTGCTACCAGGCCCCACCTCCAATATTAGGGATTACAATTCAACATGAGATTTGATAGGGACATAGATTGAAACCATACCAATGAGTATTTGTGTTTCATCAGATTTTTTAAAATGTCAAGGTCAACTTTCATCTTGTAAAAGTTGTAACACATATAGAGTCGTTGGGGTAAAACCAGCTGTGGAACTGATTGTTCTTTAGTACAACTGGCATTAAAATTGAAATTGTGTAGTCATCATAACACTATAGGACACATGCTTGTAACTGAGTGTGAGATTTTCAGAAACTTGGCATGTAAAGTTTTAGGAACTCCTAGTAAAATCAATCCTAGACAATAGACCATAGATAGCAATGGCACCTTTGTATGGGCTGGATCTCCATACTGGCAAGGGAATGTTCTGCATGAGTCTGTGAGGAGTCTTAACAGATTGGTAGGAGAAACCTTTGGACCATGATCTGTAGTGCGACGGTACTGACAGCAGTGTGATTCTTTTGCTGTTCAGGAGGAGTCAAATTGGTATGTGACATTTTCTGGGTAGCCAACCTCTACATCTATTCCTTCTACCTTTTCACTGCAGACACAGTCATACTATTTACATATAGCTAAGGCTGAAAAACTCAGTGACCAAGTCTCAGCTCAGGCACCTGGCATATTTCCAGGTTTTGTGTCCATCGTGTGATATAGGTACCACAGACTCACCATCTTATATGACAGATAAGAAGTAACTTCTCAGGATAAGTATGCCATTTCTTCAGAATGAAAGTCCTTAAGGCCAAGAGGCCGCAACCCTCACTAGTCTCTGAAGGAACTAGTCTTGAGGGTGCTGCTCCCCCTCCCTAACAGACTGTTCACAGGCTTGAGGACAGTAGCAGCCAAAGAGACAGAGAGGGCAACACATACTAAAACTAATATGCAGGGCAAGAGCATCTCTGCTGAGAGTGGGAGCGCTGGGAGGGCACAGGTCAGAAGAGCAGCTGCTGCCGTTCGCACACCAGCTCCTGTCTAAACAGGAGACAGCTGGCAGTCCAATTGAGTTGTTTTTTGCTTGCTTTTTTGGCGCTTGTTTTTAATATGTCAGAGTAGAACTATCCTCAGAAAATAATTTGAGTTCCAGCCACATTCTGTCTTCTGTTCATTAGTCCAGGGCTTGTTGATGGTAGTGAAACCAGGCTGTGGGTAGACATAAACTTTACAGTGGGTTTTGTTGCTTTTCAGGATAGAGAAAAATGGAAACTTTCTGCTTCTTGCCAGTGTAGGGTTTAGATAATAGAATATACATGATCTGCTTTTCTATTCACCTAGTATAGTTAATACTTCTTTTGTCAAGAAATAGTTAACACAGAAGCAAGATGACAAGGGTCAGCTGACAAGTATGTTTTCAGAATGATAAGTAACTTAGGATTTGGAGCTGGATGGGAACAAGCTAATAGCAAGTGCACTTTGCTGTCAAACAAAGGTCTTCTTCTCTGACCCATTTCTTCTCTCAGGACTCCCTATTCCCAGCTGCTTTCAGTATCCATACTATTAATACCTGGCTTATTTGAACAAGGAACATTTTTGAAAATCCCTTCCCCCTCCTCATCTTGGCTTCTGCTGCCAATCTCCTGCCACACTGTTAGCAAATCTCATTTAATGAAGAATTTTTCCTCTATATCAGTGTCCTTGCCACAAACCCTTAGAGTCTCTCCAATTTTAGGTGAATAGTCAGATAACACTGGGGGCTAGAAATGATAAGAAAGAGGTTGGTTGGTGTATTATCTTCTGGACACAGCCTTTTCAGTTTACAGGTTTCCTTCTCCCAGTTGTCCTTTTTAATTATAGGGAGAGTTGTTTTACTAATACTGGGTTTATACTGTATGAAGAAAGCAAAATTAACCAGATGACACTACTGGGGGAATGCAGAAGGTAAAGTTACAGTTAGAGCTTTGTTTAAGAAAGGATTTTGTTTCTTTTCTTTCTTTCTTTCTTTTTTTTTTTTTTTTGAAACAGGAGTCTTACTCTGTCACCCAGACTGGAGTGTAGTGGTGCAATCTTGGCCCATTGCAACCTCCACCTCCCGAGTTCAAGCAATGCTCCTGTCTCAGCCTCTGGAGTAACTGGGACTACAGGTGCCCTCCACCATGCCAGACTAATTTTTGTATTTTTTTTAGTAGAGACAGGGTTTCACGACGTTGGCCAGGCTGTCTTGACCTCCTGACCTTGTGATCCGCCCCCCTCAGCCTCCCAAAGTGCTGGTATTACAGGCATGAGCCACCACACCAGCCAGGATTTTGTTTCTTTTTCAAACAATTTTACTTAATTAAAAATGTTACTAAAGAACCATTATTTTTTAGGTGTAACAATAGCGTTGCAGTTATGTTTTTTTTTTTTTTTTTGGAGGGGGCACCCGGATATGAGCAGTTATGTTTTTAAAAAGGCCGTTTAGCTGGGCACGGTGGCTCATGCCTGTAATCAATCCCAGCACTTTGGGAGGCTGAGGCGGGTGGATCACGAGGTCAGGAGTTTGAAACCACTCTGACCAATATGGTTAAACCCCGTCTCTACTAAAAATACAAAGATTAGCCAGGCTTGGTGGTACAAACCTGTAGTCCCAGCCACTGGGGGAGGCTGAGGCAGGAGAATCACTTGAACCCAGGAGGCGGAGGTTTCAGTGAGCTGAAATCACACCACTGAGTCCAGCCTGGGCAATAGAGTGAGACTCTGTCTCAAAAAAAAAAGAAAAGAAAGAAAGGCTGGGCGAGGTGGCTCACCCCTGTAATCCCAGCACTTTGGGAGGCTGAGGTGGGTGGATCACGAGGTCAGGAGATCCGAGACTATAATGAGGGAAGAGTGAAGGGGGTGGAGTGTAGATGAAACAAGATTAGCTATGAGTTGATAATGGTTGAAACTGGGTGATGGGTACATAGGAGCTCATTATTCTATTCTGTCTCCTTTTTTTGTTTTGTTTTGTTTTTGTTTTGTTTTTGTTTTTGTTTGTTTTTAAGACAGGGTTTCACCATGTTGGTCAGGCTGGTCTTGAACTCCTGGCCTCAGGTGATCCGCCTGCCTTGGCCTCCAAAGTGCTTGGATTACAGGCATAAGCCACCACGCCCAGCCTCCTTTTGTATATATTTGAAAATTTCCATTCCAAATAGGAAGTTAAGGAAAACATTGTATAAAAACAAAATATGAAAGTTAAGAAAAATAAAATTATATAAGATAAAATGGAAAGTTAGGCAAAATAAGTTGTATAAAAATGAAAATGTAATAATACTGGTAAAATTCTTATATAATGCATATACAGTTGGCTCTGTGCATTGTGGGTTTCATGTCTGTGAATTTAACCCATAATGGATGGAAAAATATTCTGAAAAAAATTGCATCTGTAACGAACATGTACAGACTCTTTTTCTGTCATTATTTCCTAAACAAGATAACAACTATCTACTGGCATTTACATTGTATTAGGAATTATAAGTAAACTAGAGATGATTTAAAGTATCTGGGAGGATGTATATAGGTTGTATATGAATACTACACCATTTTGTATCTGGGACTTGAGCATTCGTGGATTTCAGTATCTGCAGATTTTGGTATCCAAGGGATGTCCTAGAACCAATTCTCCATGGATGACTGTACTGAAAAGGGATTACTGTCCTATAGGTGAAGTGATTAAGAGCATGGAGCCAGATTGGCTGGGTGTGAATCCCAGTTCCACCATTTGCTAGCAGTATAACTTGGAACAGGTTCCTTAACTTCTCTGTGCCACAATTTCCTTATTTGTAAACTGAAGATAAGAATAGTATCTCCTTGCCATGTGCTGTGGCTCACACCTGTAATCCCAGGTCTTAGGGAGGCAGAGGCAAGAGGATAGCTTGAGCCCTGGAGTTGGAGACCTGCCTAGGTGGTATATCGAGACCCTGTTCTTCACAAAAAGGGAAAAAAAAGAAAAAAAGTAGTATATACTTGGTAGGGTTTTGAGAATAATACGAATTAATACAAGTAATCACAATAAATGCTAGTTAATATTATTACTTAAAAGAACAAGAAACTGAATAAGGAAAAAAACAAACACCCTTGTAGAAAAATAGGGGAAACCCAGGAATAATTAATTCACAAAAAAAGGAAATCCAAATACCTCATATACATAAGAAGACTCATTTTTACTAATAAGGATATAAAGATCAAACAACGACAAGATACCATATATATATATATATATATATATTATTTTTTTTTTTTTTTTTTTTAAGAGATGAGGTCTCAGCTACATTGCCCAGGCTAGAAAGCAGTGGCCATTCACAGGCACCATCATTGCACTCTGTAGCCTTGAGTTCTTGGACTCAATCTTGTAGCTGGGACTACAAGCATACCACCATGCCCAACTAAGATACCATTTTATACCTATCAGATTGACAGAAAATAAAACTCTGAAAATACCAAATGTAGGCGAGGATGTAGAGTGATGGGAAAACCTCTTATGGCATGTGGGTGGAAGTATAATTTGGTACTGTTCTTTAGAGAGTAGTTTGACAATATTTTGTAGCGTTGAAAAATGCCTATATTCTATGACCTAGGGTTTCCATTGTAATTATATTCCCTAGCGAGACCTCTAGGACTCTGAATATGAAAACTGAAAGGAGCACTCCCTGATCTTTACCTAACTCTCATATTGGTGATAAAGACCTTCTTTCTCTCTATTCCTCACCAACACAGCTGCCATTAGATCCCACTAGCTGGGCGTTGTAGAACTACTGCATTGTGCCTTCATCTACAGTTTTTTTTTTTTTTTTAGAAAGGGTCTTGCTCTGACACCCAGGCTGGAGAACAGTGGTGCAATCATAGCTCACTGCAGCCTTGACATCCTGGGCTTAAACAATCATCCCACCTCAACTTGCCAAGTAACTGGGACTACAGAAGAGTACTACCATGCCCAGCTAATTTTTTAATTTTTTGTAGAGACAGGGTCTCACAGTGTTTCCCAGGCTTGTTTTGAACTTCCAGCCTCAAGTGATCCTCTTGCTTAGGCCTCCCAAAGTGGTGGGGATTACAGGAGTGAGCTACCACACCCAGCCCTTATTTGCTTCTTGAAAGTTTTCAAGGTCTGGTGCTTCATCTGTAGTGGGGGAGGAAGTGAGCTAGAAACTTGAGGACAGAATAATCAAGTACCTACTTGATCAGAACAACTCATCCACTGAGAGACAAAGTCCAAACTCCTCAGCTGGGTATTCCAGTTCCTTTGTAATCTATCTTATCTTTTCCCCTATGGGTTCCCAGTTGGAACCTTCTCATTTTAGCAGGTCAGCCCCTTAACTACTATTTCTGTTTCACATTATCTCAGTTTCTTGTGTAAACTTTGTTTACATCCACTTTCTACCTGGAATTCTTTTCTTTCTGTCTATTCTGTAATTCCCTTCAAAGATGAGTTTAAATTATACTTCTGGAGATCTTTTTGATCACTCCAGCCCACAGTAATTTTCCATTCTGCTGAGATTCTATATTGGATATTACTATAATTATTGCTGTTGTTTTGTGTTAAATTTGTTTAACTCTCTCATGTGACCTACCATAGATACAAGGTGAGATTTTTTTTTCCTCCAGAAATTAGCCTTTAGAAAAGAAAGATTGTCTTTATATTTTACTTCTTATAAAGCATTTCTTGTTATTAGGCTCCCAGGGAGCTTATAGTCAGTTCAGGAAAAAGGATGAGTAAATCTTGTCACCATCTGCTAGTTCACTCAGTAATCATTTTTTGTGGAGATCAAGTGACATTATTGATTAAACAAAAGAGAGAAACCAAAAATCTAAGAAAGTTTTAGTTATTGTTACTGGGGATATAATCTCCTAATTGGAAGTGTTGAAAGTTAACTGTATACAAGCCTTAACATCAAAAAAATTTTTTTAGCCGGGCGCGGTGGCGCGTGCCTGTAGTCCCAGCTACTCGGGAGGCTGAGGTGGGAGGATCGCTTGAGCCCAGGAGTTCTGGGCTGTAGTGTGCTATGCCGATCGGGTGTCCGCACTAAGTTCGGCATCAATATGGTGACCTCCCGGGAGCGGGGGACCACCAGGTTGCCTAAGGAGGGGTGACTGGCCCAGGTCGGAAACGGAGCAGGTCAAAACTCCCGTGCTGATCCGTAGTGGGATCGCGCCTGTGAATAGCCACTGCACTCCAGCCTGGGCAACATAGCGAGACCCCGTCTCTAAAAAAAAAAAAAAAAAATTTAAATCACTCACATTGCATATGAAACACACACACACACCTTATGGGGATCATAAATAAACACAATAGAATAAATGAAAAAAAAAATCCCTAATCCAGGGTTATGCAACTGGATTCTTGTGGTTTGAAATGAAATACGCAGAGACAATGTAGACTCAGAAAAGTGCTGTTGTTAACTTTAATATCTTAAAAGAAGACAGTATTTTCTAGAAAATTCACTCAAAAAGTAGCTTCATTGAAGGAAAAGACACTGATGTTAAAGATGCATGTGAAATTTGAATAATGTGGATTTTTGAAATTATAAAGGCAGAAAATACATTAATACTAAATGCATTAAATATGCTAATTTTAAATATGTGTATATGTATAAATAAATTTCTAAAAGTTTGTATATTCAGGAGGACCACAGAGCTTCACTTCTTGTAGTCCTATTTTACTTTCACACATCTGTTGTCATCTGGGAAAATATTCGGGATAATCGTATGTTAGTTAATTATGGCATGTCTCAACTAAGTTCTTGGAGGGCAAGCATGTCTTCTTTTTTGTTTTCCACCTTTTTACCTGACCAGCTTAGTTTTTAAAACTCAGCACAGATGTTCTTCTTGCTGAGCAATCCCCTGGCATTGCTAGTTTGGATTACTTGCTTACCTCTATCACAACATTGATCTCTTTGTATAATAAGTTGTCTCCCTGATTAAATTGCTTGAACTTGAGGCCTGAGGCTGTGTTTTTATTTTGAGATATTAAGAACTTAAGCACACTCCCAGAATATAATGGTTGCTTATAAAATATTAACAGAGTAAATAAATGATGTGTGACTTTTTTTGTTCTTCTCTACAGTGCCTGTCATAGTGCTAAGATGTTGTTCAATCAATACTTATTGAATTATTAGGAAAACATTAAGTTTCTGGGAATACTTCAGAGAAGCGATTAACCAAGCTTTGGGAAGTGTGAGTTGAAAGGAAATTCAAGTGGAATTTGCATAATCTTAGGCATAACATTGAGGCTGTTTCCCCCTCTCCAAATGGCTTCCTGCTTAAAAAACTCAGATGAGGGAGAAAGATCTCTGAAACTGAAGCTGGATTTCTGCATTTGGGAGATTAAGGTAGAAGCTTCTGTATGGCCCAGAGGACAGTACTGTGCACACATATCATGTGTGAGTATACAGAAAGAGCTTGATGAAAGCCAAATTTAATTACTGAGATGGTTGAGATGATAATCCCATTTTTCTCATCCGGTTAACAGTCTAGGAAGGACCCTAATCCAAACAGGGCATTTTTTTTCTTTCCCTTAGGGATCCATCTATCTCATTACAGCTGTGTTTAAAATTTGAAATAAAACTGTTCATTGAAGTAGTTTTAATGCAACATGCAGAAATACTAAGAGATGAGAGATGTTTTCAGAAAGATTGTGGCTATAATGAACATACACTATCCATTAACTAACTGGAATTTCATTTTTGGGTAAGGAACCCAAATACTCAGATTTTGTTTTGCTTATTCAAGTTCTGTCTTTTTTTTACTTCAACAAATCTATTTCCGGTTCCCAATAATGTTTTACTTTAATATGTATGTGGAGCAGCTACAGTGAAGGCAGTGGGATATGTCAATTTTGCATTTAGCCAGTGAAATAGGCAGCTAGAAATGTTAAGGGGAACTGAAATAGAATTGGTACTAGGAAGAAGCTGTTTATGGGAAGAGGCTCACAGGATGATATCTTGGGCACCATGATCCATTATTGGATCCTTGGCTCTGCAGTTCCATAGCCTCTCTCCCCACTGCCGCCCCTCCCCCAGCTCAAGTAGAACTGGAGTTGCTTAAGTTTTAGGGAATTGACTCACATTGATCACATTTGCATGAGATTGATTGATGTGAATTGATTAATTTACAAAATAGTTTTTAACTGCCAAGTGATTATTTGAATTGGCCATTTAGTGCTTTTGTTGCTTCAGAATATCTATATGGGGATCAAATAATTATCTGAATGTTGTCAGGTGAACATGGAGTCAGAACAGAGAGGTGGTGGGTGGAGGAATGATTTGTAGGATGGTCTTATTAGTTGGCATCATCAAAGTAGAATAGTCTGATTTCTTCGGTAGAAATGTACCTGTCAAGGGCATGTGAACCCATGTCCCTTGAATATGCTAGGTAGGGCACAATTTCACCTTCACAGGCATGGAGGCAATGTTTCGTGGCTTCCCTTTCTCTACTCAATGCAAGCTTCCCATACTCTTCTATTCTCACAGTCTTTCTTCAGACATCTTAGTAACATTTAGTAGCCTGCAGCTTTCTTTTTTTCTAAATAAAGTGTTAAAGTCCCTGGTCCTGTTTTTTTTTCTGACATTTCTCATCTATTATGAGTTGAGTTTGTAAATTCAGACACTTAGAGATGCCTTATTATTGATTTCTCCCTTGTATTGACCACAAGGGAAGCTACTACTTTCACAGTACTGCACTTGATAGAGAATACTAAGAGACAGGATGTTCTACTGTCATGCTTATGTTTTCTCTGCCCCAACACCCAGACCAAAAATTGTGCTGGATATGCTGTCTTATTATTTTGAGAAGGAGATACAGGTACCCTAGGCACTGCCTACGTCATCTCATCGAATCTTTATAACAATCTTTTGAGAAAGTTATTATTCTGTTTTAAATATGGTGAAAATTGGGCCAGGAGGTTTACATGGTTTGCCCGAGGTCACATTTCTAGTAAATGCCTTCTTTCAAACAGATATCTGTCTGATTCAAAGGCTTAACATTTTTCCTTGTTAACAAAGATGATTTTTATAATTTTTATTATAAAAATAAAGTGTGATCATTACTTAAAGTCTGAAAAAAAAGAATAGGAAGAAAAAATGAAATCATTTATAGTCCCACTTCAGAGGAGACAAATAATGCTACCCTAAACTTATTTCACTTTACACACTGCTTTGAATTTGCTAAGTAACCTGTCTACGGATTCTAGGTGGGCTTTATCCCAGAATACTTTTTTTTTTTTTTTTAAATGGAGTCCTGCACTGTTGCCCAGGCTGGAGTGG
The DNA here is from genome assembly GCA_036589455.1 of Ateles fusciceps. Classification (NCBI taxonomy): domain Eukaryota; kingdom Metazoa; phylum Chordata; class Mammalia; order Primates; family Atelidae; genus Ateles; species Ateles fusciceps. The sequence continues at coordinate 10,794,813 of JAZHEH010000733.1, forward strand.
AATGGCACAATCTCAGCTCACTGCAACCTCTGCCTCCTGGGTTCAAGTGATTCTCTTGCCTCAGCCTCCTGAGTAGCTGGAATTACAGACACACATCACCATGCCCAGCTAATTTTTTTTGTACTTTTAATAGAGACGAGGTTTCATGATGTTGACCAGATTGGTCTCGAACTCTTGACCTCAGGTGATATGCCTGCGTCGGCCTCCCACAGTGTTGGGATTACAGGTGTGAGCCACCGTGCCTGCTCCCCCAAATACTTTTATTTGCTTATTCTTATTTCATTCATAAACCAAGTTATTATTAATTAAAACATGTTAAGATCCCAGTATACAACCAGCATAACGCTAAGTACAATGGACAATGCACCGAAGGACTATGATCAGTGGGTCTCAGATTTGGAAGTTACTTCGTCCACAGCATCCCAGTTTCTGCTTGAACACGTCCAGTGGTGAGGAGCTCTCCCACATAGGGGCTGCTGTTCAGTTTTATATTGCTCTAGTTGTTAAGATGTGGTGCCAGCACCTCTCAGGAAACCTGTAGTCTAGGGGAGGTAAGATTAAATATATGAAATAATAGTAATGCAAAATAACATTTATTTATTTATTTAAAAAATTTTTTTGAGACAGAGTCTTGCTCTGTTGCCCAGGCGGGAGTGCAGTGGTACAATTTTGGCTCACCACAACCTCCGCCTTCCGGGTTCAAGTGTCTCGTGCCTCAGCCTCCCAGGTAGTTGGGACTACAGGTGTGCACCACCACTCTTGGCTAATTTTTGTGTTTTTAGTAGAGATGGGATTTTACCATGTCAGTCATGCTGGCCTCGAACTCCTGACCTCAGGTGATCTGCCTGCCTCAGCCTCCCAAAGAGCTGGGATTACAGGTGTGAGCCACTGTGCCTGACCCAAAATAACATTTAATTAGATGATGATACAGAATGTCAGTGTTGTGGAAATTAGGCGAGTAAAAATCGAAGCAAGACCAGCCTTCAAATAAGGAAGAGAGAAGGGAACCCTTATTTGTTGAGCATAATAACCCTCAGTTTGGGCTAGGGGCTTTACTTGCTGATTATCATAGCAACCCTGAAAAGGTGGTAGGTATTATTTCTGCTTTACAGGACTCAATTCAAGGTGTGTGTGCAATCAGAGACTTGCACTTTTTCTTCACCTGCATTACAATCTCTCTAAAATAGGTCTTGTGCTGTATTTTGGAGATTTCTTAAAGTCGCTTTTTTCTTATTATAAAAATGTACAGGATTGCCAGGCGTGGTGGCGCACGCCTATAATCCCAGCACTTTGGGAGGCCGAGGCAGGTGGATCACGAGGTCAGAAGATCAAGACCATCCTGTCTAACATGGTGAAACCCCGTCTCTACCAAAAATACAAAAAATTAGCCAGACCTGGTGGCACACGCCTATAGTCCCAGCTACTCGGAAGGCTGAGGCAGGAGAATCGCTTGAACCCGGGAGGCAGAGGTTGCAGTGAGCCAAGATCGCGCCCCTGCACTCCAACCTGGGCAATAGAGCAAGAATCTGTCTCAAAAAAAAAAAAATAATAAAGTACAGGATGTAGAAAATTTGGAAAATATAAAAATCACCTGTAATGTTACTCCTCAGAGGTAACTATGATTATTAGTTTGCTGTATTTCTCACATACAGTATATGCACCTGTATTGCATACATAGGTGTATGTGTATGTGTGTATACATATATATGACTATACTTAAATGTATATTTTGTATGTTTTTTATAACAAAATAATCAAGATTACTATAGTTAATATTCTTTTTCTTAAATTTGGTAATCATTGTCCTATGTCATTAAAATTTTCTTTGCAAAACTTTTTTATTAAGTGCTACAAAGAATTCTATTCTGCTGTAATTGTGCTGTAATTTATAACCAGTCAATCCCTTATTATAATTTAAGCTTTTTATAACCTTTTGCTGTCATGTGTATTATTCTTTGATAAATATTCATTTATAAAATTATTTGTTTATATTTCTGATGACTTCCCATCAAGTTGTATGTATGTTTGAAGACTTGATTCAAAACTGACATTCAGAGAAGTTTTGCCATTTATATTTTCACTAGTGGCAGTGTATGACAATACCCAATTTTAGATATTCTCTCCTGACTTGAATAATATCATTAAAAACAAACATTTCCTAGTTTGATAGATGAAAAATTATCTCTCATGGTTTTAATTTGCATTTCTTTGACTACCAAGAAGGTGAATATATGTTGGAATGGTCCTCTAAAGTGCTGTCAGCCTTGGATCTTCAATTTACTACAAGCCATAATGGATGGAGAAGAGAAGGCCAAAAGACTTTGTCTTATTTATGAATTATTCTATGTCCCATCTTTTGGCAGATCTCTGACATCTACATTAGTGGAGAATCAGGGGACATGTCAGCCAAGGAGAAGCTACTCCTGTGGACCCAGAAGGTGACAGCTGGTTACACAGGAATCAAATGCACCAACTTTTCCTCCTGCTGGAGTGATGGGAAGATGTTCAATGCACTTATTCACCGATACCGGTAAGACAGTGGAATTTCTGTGCTCCTGCAGGGCTGCTTCTCATCTCTTGTTTGTAATTAGTTATAATGCTATTTCTACCTCCTCAACCAGGATTCAAAGCTTTTGATTCATTTGTTCATTTGAAAAAGGAATATTTATTTAACTGCTTTTCTAGGAAGTGGGCATAAGGAGCAGTGAAGAAAACAGCGGAAGTTCTTACTCTCATGGAACTTACCTTTCAGTAGGGAGAACAGGAAATAAATATATGCCACCAACCAGTGGTAAATGCAATGGCAGGATTAGAAAGTGACAGAGGTTTGTAGTATTTTGGACGGGGTGGTCAGACATGGCCTCTTTGGTGAGGATGTTAGATCAGAGCCATGAGGGGAGTGAGTCATTTGGGCTTTTGGGGTCAGAGTGTTCCAGCTGGAAGAAATACAGGTGCAAAGGGCATGGAATGAGGGCTTGCTTAGAGTTGTTTAGGAACAGCAGATGGCTGAAGTGAGGTGAGGAAGATAGGCATTCTGAATGACAAAAATCAAAATTATTGAGTTCTTAGTGATCATAAACATGCCCCAATTTCTAGTGCTAATTGATGGTACTTTCTCCATGACATTCAACAAACCTAAACTGTACGTTTAAGTTTGGCATTAGGAAGCACTGGGCTCCTGGTGTATACTTAAAAATGGAATCTGTGGCCGGGCGTGGTGGCTCGCGCCTATAATCCAAGCACTTTGGAGGCCAAGGCGGACGAGGATCACCTGAGGTCGGGAGTTCAAGACCAGCCTGACTAACATGGTGAAACCCCGTCTTTAAAAAAAAAAAAAAAAAATGGAATCTGTACTGTTCAAAACCTCCTGCCTTTTCTCTAACTCACTCGGTGTTTTTCAGCTCTGGGAACCCTTAGGAGGTTTTCTTTGTGTTAACTCATGTGTGATGTGTAGATGGTGGCCTTTCATGTGCCTTGCTGGACTTTTACAGACCCGATCTGGTAGACATGGAGAGGGTGCAAATCCAAAGTAACCGAGAGAATCTGGAACAGGCTTTCGAAGTGGCGGAAAGACTGGGAGTCACTCGCCTGCTGGATGCAGAAGGTGAGAGAGAGTTTACTGAACTTAAGTAAGGAAGATGTATTCAGTATTCCTCCTTCTGGCAAGTTTCTTTGTTCTGACTAAGAAATTTTTTGTCCATTCTCTCTCAGATGTGGATGTGCCATCTCCAGATGAAAAGTCTGTAATCACTTACGTGTCTTCGATTTATGATGCCTTCCCTAAAGTCCCTGAAGGTGGAGAAGGGATCAGTGCTACGGTAAAAGAACATTTTCCTAGAAGGCCTTCTGACTTTGATTCATTTGAGTGGAATGCATTGCTTAGACACTTTCTTAAGCACTCACAATATACAGAGCACTTTTATGCTCTGTATCAGACTATATGTCCAGTATCTTTATCATACATGGACATTATCCTTGGCCCTGGAAATGAGTCTAGATATTGCTAATTTTGTAACAATAAGCATAGACCATTTGGAAGAATGTCCTCTCATCCCCAGCTGTAATTCAGGATGAGGAAGTGTTTTCTCAGCTTGATTAGGTAGATCATGGCTCTTTTCAGAATATTTTTAGTAGCTTGATTTGTAGCTTTTTTAGTGTCAGGAAATTGAATCCCATCCTGAGAGCCCTTGAGGAGCTTTGAAACTGGTACTGTGAGCATTAAACTGAGCACCATCTAGGCAATCAGAGGGAAAGGGGTTTTATATAGTTTGGAGTGGCCTCAGCTACTTTCTCTTGTGCTTGTTGTGGATATTGCTAATCAGGTGTGTGATATTTACCTTCTGGCAACAGGAAGTGGACTCCACGTGGCAAGAATACCAAAGCCGAGTGGACTCCCTCATTCCCTGGATCAAACAGCATACAATACTGATGTCAGATAAATCTTTTCCCCAAAACCCCGTTGAACTAAAGGTAAAGTCAGGGACTTAAATTGTATTTGTAAAATCTTTCTAGGGAGTAAGTCTCGGAGCTTATCACTGCTGGCTTCTGGATGAGGTGGTATGAAAAATTGGGTCCTATAGTTTGTGTCCATTCATTCACCAAACATTAATTTTATAGGCACTTTATAACCAATACATACACTTCAAAGAAACAGAAATTCTGGCCAAGGAGAGAGAAAAAGGAAGAATTGAGGAATTATACAAATTACTAGAGGTAAGAGAGCTTATCCTTTGCTGGAGCTTGGGGTTTGCTGGTCTGTACTGTTGTTGCTTCTTGATTATAGATTCCTTGTATTCTCTTCCCAAACTGCATTAATAGCAGTACTCTCCTGGTGACAAATAATAGCACCACTGTCAGTCTGGTCTTAAAATTGTGTGGTAAAGGGGTAGTGTCTGCCTTCCCTACTTTTTATTTTTTATTTTATTTTATTTTGTTTTGTTTTATTTTATTTTTTGAGATGGAGTTTGTTTTTATCACCCAGGCTGGAGTACAGTGGCGCCATCTTGGCTCACTGCAAAGCTCTACCTCCTGGGTTCAAGCAATTCTCCTGCCTCAGCCTCCCAAGTAGCTGGGATTACAGGTGCCCACCACCATGCCCGGCTACCTTTTTTTTTTTTTTTTTTTTAGTAGAGACGGGTTTTCACCATGTCGGCCAGACTGGTCTCAAACTCCTGACCTCAGGTGATTCGCCCTTCTTGGCCTCCTAAAGTGTTGGGATTACAGACGTGAGCCACCACGCCTGGGCATCTCTATTTGTTTTTGTTTTTTTCTTTTTCTTCTGAGCTTAGCCACACTAACTGGTTCAAGGCCTATATTTTTTAAAGGGCTTATTGAAAAATGGCCTATAGTTATTCAGAAATCTTGAGTTTTTGTGGATGCATTTTTCTGCTTCTCAGAGGGAAGCTAAATCTTTTCCTAGGGTGGAAAGAAGACTTTTATTCAGAATTTGATTTCTAAAGAATTTGAAGTTGTAGAGATGAGAATTTAACCTTGCCAGAATAAAAATTATAGGGGAAAGGAGGATTTATAGAAAGTGTAGAAGGATTGGAAGGACTTAGAGTAGGTAGTCCTAGGGACTGTAGTCACCTCTACATTCTAGAGGTGACTTTTTTGCTCTTCACCTCAAGGGTGAAAAACCTGATACATATTTGATTGTTTTTCCATGTTAGACAATAGGAAAAATTGCTGAGTGGCTGGGTAAAGAGCAAAAAATGATGTACAAAGAATAAATCAAAACTGGGACAAGAGGGCATGGCTGTGTTTTTGGACTGAAAGAGTATCTGTTTCAGGTGTGGATTGAATTTGGCCGAATTAAACTGCCTCAAGGTTATCACCCCAATGATGTGGAAGAAGAGTGGGGAAAGCTCATCATAGAGATGCTGGAGCGAGAGAAATCACTTCGGCCAGCTGTGGAGAGGTGGGTCCAGATCGTGAGAGTGGTCTGACATTATTTATTGAGCTGCTGTGAACCTTGCACATGACTATGGTTTTATCTTATTTTAGGCTGGAATTGCTGCTACAGATTGCAAACAAAATCCAGAATGGTGCTTTGAACTGTGAAGAAAAACTGACACTAGCTAAGAATACACTGCAGGCTGTAAGTCTCTGACTGTTTTGTCCCACATCTTATGTCACATGTTTTTTGTTTCTCGCCCTCTGCTCTAATGGCTGAAGTTAGCAATTGAGGAATCCAGATGTATTACTTCCCTTTTTTTTTTTTGGAATTGCAGTAGGCTCCTTGGCTCCCTCTGTCCTGGTGAGTGGGGACAATGGAAGTTTTCCTACTGTTATTCTCTCTTCCTGTCTCAGGATGCTGCTCACCTGGAATCAGGACAACCGGTACAATGTGAGTCAGATGTCATCATGTATATTCAGGAGTGTGAAGGTCTCATCAGGCAGCTGCAAGTGGATCTCCAGATCCTGCGGGATGAAAATTACTACCAGCTAGAAGAGCTGGCTTTTAGGTGAGGAACAAGGGACTCAAATGGAGGGCTTGCTTGCTTACTACTGAAGCTCATGGATCAACAGATCAAGAGTCAGGCACTGAATCTTTTAACTTGGACCTTTGAGGTCAGTGCCTCAATGGGGATTCTGCAGGTATCTTGGGCAGGAATGTTCTCTTAGTGGAGGACAGTTTCCCCTTATTGCAGGCCCATCCCACTAAGTACCAACAGGATTACTTCAATCATTGTGGCCTTTTATAACATCCCACATATTTTAATTAATTAACTCAAGACAGGGTCTCACACTTATTACCCAGGCTGGCGTGCAGTGGCACAATCATGGCTCACTGCAGCCTCGACTCCTTGGGCTTCTAAGCTCAGCCTCCCGAGTAGCTGGGACTATAAGTGCATGCTGCCACACCCAGCTAATTTTTGTGTTTAGTAGAGATGGGGTTTCACCGTGTTGCCCGGGCTGATCTCAATCTCCTGGGCTCAAGTGATCCTCCTGCTTCAGCCTCCCAAACTACTGGGATTACAGCTGTGAACCAGCCACCATATCTGGCCCATTTCCATATATTTTAGAAAGACATGCAGGGGTGGGACACAACACAACATCTGATTCAGAAACATTGGTGATCCTGCATTGGAACTGAATCATTTTCTGAGTGCAAAAAAAAAAAAAAAAGAAACATTGGTGATCCATCACATTCTTTTTATAGGGGAGAAAACTGAGACCCACAGCAGATGAAAATTATCTAAAGTCATGTGGCTAGTTTTACAGAGCCAAGACTAGGACCCCTACTCTTTGTTTTGACCCCTAATCCATTATTTGTATTATTATACAATTTGGGGATTTTATAAATAGTATTGTTAGCTTCCCTCCAATTAACACTAATTTGGCATTTGTCTTAAAAACAATTCTGAACCAGATGATAATATCACCTTGTATTCATATAACACTTTTTCAAAACACTTTCCCTTGTATGATCTCATTTTTATTTTATTTTATTTATTTTTTGAGACAGGGTCTTACTCTGTCACCCAGTCTGGGATGCAGTGGTGTGATCTGGATTCATTGCAACCTCTGCCTCCTGAGTTCAAGTGATTCTCCTGCCTCTGCCTCCCAAGTAGCTGGGACTACAGGCCTGTGCTATCACACCCGGCTAAATTTTGTATTTTTAGTAGAGACAGGGTTTCACCATGTTGGCCAGGCTGGCTCATTTTTATTTTATCATATCTTTGTCAAATGGAAGATTTTATTTTTAAAAAGCATACTATAGACTTCAGTCCCTTTCTTTTTTCTCTTCTTCCATTTCAGGGTCATGCGCCTGCAGGATGAGCTGGTCACTTTGCGTCTAGAGTGTACAAACCTGTACCGGAAGGGCCATTTCACTTCACTTGAATTGGTTCCACTCTCTACTTTAACCACTACTCATCTGAAAGCAGAACCCTTAACCAAGGCAACCCATTCTTCTTCTACCTCCTGGTTCCGAAAGCCTATGACTCGGGCTGAACTTGTGGCTATCAGCTCCTCTGAAGATGAAGGCAATCTCCGATTTGTGTATGAACTACTGTCTTGGGTAGAAGAGATGCAGGTGGGTTTATATCCAAAAGTCTTATGCAGTATACTAATGTTTGCTGGATCTAGCAGCTTATCTAAGAGGACCAGATTGCTCTGTGTTCCCTTTGCAGATTCTCTTTATTATTATTATTATTCTTTTATTTGAGTGATGGGGTCTTACTATGTTGCCCAGGCCGAACTGGAACTCCTGGACTCAAGTGATCCTCCTGCCTCAGCCTCTTGAGTAGCTGGGACAATAGGTACATGCCACCATACCTGGCTTGATTTTATTAATTATTGATGCTGCCTGGGACCCAGGCCCCCTTCTCCTTAGATCTTAAATGGATGAGGTTGGCACAAATTCTCACAGTCCCATACTGAATAGCGTACAGGTTTTTTGGGTTTTTTTGTTTTGTTTTGTTTTTTGAGACGGAGTCTTGCTCTGTCACCAGGCTGGAATGCAGTGGCACAATCTTGGCTCACTGCAACCTCCGCCTCCTGGGTTCAAGCGGTTCTTCCACCTCAGCCTCCCGAGTAGGTGGGACCACAGGCACGTGCCAACACGCCTGGCTAATTTTTGTATTTTTAGTAGAGACGGGGTTTCACCATGTTGGCCAGGATGGTCTTGATCTCTGACCTCGTGATCCACCCGCCTCGGCCTACCAAAGTGCTGGGATTACAGGCGTGAGCCACCGCGCCTGGCAGCTTACAGTTTTCTAATTCGAAACCCTTTGGGAATCTTTTCCCTTCAGCTAACTGTACTCTTAAGTGAGAGCTTGGGGGAAAATTGCAATGTCTATACATCTGTTACCTTCTTTTTTGATTAAAATTTTTTATTTGTGGGTACATAGAAGGTGTATATATTTATGGGATACATGAGATATTTTTATAATAGTCATGTAATGTATAATAATCACGTCATGGAAAATGGGGTATCCATCATCTCAAGAAATTTATCCTTTGTATTACAAACAATCCAGTCATATTCTTTTAGTTATTTAAAAATGTATAGGCTGGACTCGGTGGCTCACACCTATAATCCTAGCACTTTGGGAGGCCGAGGAGAGCAGATTGTGTGAGTCCAGGAGTTCAAGACCAGTCTGGACAACATGTGAAACCCCATCTCTATGGAAAATTAACTAGGAATGGTGGTGCACACCTGTGGTCCCAGCTACTTGGGAAGCTCAGTTGGGGGGATCACTTGAAGCTGGGAGGCAGAGGTTGCAGTGAGCCAAGATTGCACTGCTGCGCTCCAGCCTGGGCAACAGAGCAGTACTCCACCTCAAAAAAAAAAAAGTACAAATAAATTATTTTGACTGTAGTCATCCTGTTGTTCTATCAGATGCTAGGTATTATTCATTCTTTAACTATTTTTTTTTGTACTCATTAATCATCCCCACCTCCCTCTGACCCCGTACTACTCTTCCCAGTCTGTTTTGATTTATACATCTCACAACTAAGTGAGAACATGTGATATTTTTCTTTCTGTGCCTAGCATATTTCACTTAACATAATAACCTCTAGTTCCATCCATATTACTGCAAATGACAGGTTCTCATTCTTTTTGTGTGGCTGAATAGTACTCCATTGTGTTTAAGTACCACATTTTCTTTTCCATTCTTCTGTGATGGACACTTAGGTTGCTTCCAAATTCTGGCTGTTGTGAATAGTGGTACAACAAATATGGGAATGCAGATATCTCTGATACACTGATTTTCTTTGTTTTGGGCATATACCCACCAGTGGAATTGCTGGATCATATGGTAGCTCTATTTTTAGTGATTTGAGGAACCTGCAAACTGTTCTCCATGGTGGTTGTACTAATTTACATTCCCACCAACAGTGTTCAAGGCTTCCATTTTCTCCATATCCTTGCCAGCATTTGTATATTGCCTGTCTTTTCGAATGAAAGCCATTTTAACTGGGGTGAGATGATACCGCATCGTAGTTTTGATCTGCATTTCTCTGATGATCGGTGATGTTGAGCACCTTTTCATATGCCTGTTTGCCATTTGTATGTCCTCTTTTGAGAAATGTCTATTCAAATATTTTGCTCATTTTTAATTGGATTATTTTTTTCCAGTAGACTTATATGAGCTCCTTATATATTCCAGTTATTAATTCCTTGTCAGATGAGTAGTTTGCAAATATTTTCTCCCATTCTGTGGGTTGTCTTTTTTTTTTTTTTTTTTTTTTTTGAGACAGAGTCTTGGTCTGTCACCCAGGCTGGAGTGCAATGGCGTGATCTCAGCTCACTGCAGTCTTTGAGTTCTAAGTGATTCTCGTGCCTCAGCCTCCCGAGTAGCTGGGATTATAGGCGCCTGCCACCATGTCCAGCTAATTTTGTATTTTTAATAAAGACAGGGTTTCACCATGTTGACCAGGCTGGTCTTGAACTCCTCACCTCAAGTGATCCACCCACCTTAGCCTCCCAAAATCCTGGGATTACAGGCGTGAGCCACTGTGCCCAGCCTGTCTCTTTGTTTTGTTGATTCAATGTGCAGAAGCTTTTTAACTTGATATAATCCCATTTGTCTGTTTTAGCTTTGGTTGCCTGTGTTTGTGTGGTGTTGCTCAAGAAATTCTTTTCCAGTCCAGTGTCCTAGGAAGTATTTCCAGTGTTTTCTTGTAGTAGTTTCATAGTTTAAGGTGTTAGGTTTGTCCTTAATCCATTTTGATTTGATTTTTATATATGACAAGGGACAGAGGTCAAGTTTCATTCTTCTACATATGGATATCCAGTTTTCCCAGCACCATTTATTGAAGAGACTGTCCTTACCCCAGTGTATGTTCTTGGCACCTTTGTTGAAAATGCGTTCATTGTAGGTGTATGGATTTGTTTCTGCATTCTCTATTCTGTTCCTTTGGTCTATGTGTCAGTTTCTAGGCTAGTAACATGCTGTTTTGGTTAGTATAGCTTTGTAGTATAATTTGAAGTCAGGTAGTGTGATTTCCCCAGTTTTGCTCTTTTTGCTCAGGATAGCTTTGGCTATTTGGGTCTTCTGTGGTTCCATGTAAATTTTAGAATTGTTTTTTCTATTTCTGTGAAGAATGTCTTGTATTTTTATAGGGTAAATCTGTTTTTGTTTTTTTGTTTTTTTGTTTTTAATTCTCTCATTGACAGAGGAGTTTATTCTTCATTTTTTGTTGTTGATTGTAATTCTTAAGTTTAAGCAAGGCTGCTGTATTCCACAGTTCCAAGGGGCACTATTTACATGTGTTCTATGATAATGGTTCAAATTTGATACTGCCCTTACCTTTCTAACCATTTTGTTTTATATTAAATTCTTCCTATTCCCACGTAATATATTCCCCATGTAAGAATAAATAAAAATATCCCAAAACAAGCTGTTTTAAAATTATCTTCCACTGGCCATAGTTGATGTCATGACTAAAGCTAAATATTTTCAGATACTTCTTTATCAGTTACGATTGTGAAATGAAGACTCCATAAAGAGAAATGCCCAAACTAAAGCATTTTGAACTGTGGAGTTCCCTTCCCTTTCTGGTTGATTACTCTAGGGATGTATACTAATAACGCAGCAGCAAAAGGCTGCTCTGTTGTATAATTGGTGGGCTCTGCTCTCCTGCTCCTTAGGGGCAATGCTGGCATAATTTTTTTGTAAGAGCTGTAGACTGAAGGAGATGGCTTAGGTATTCTTTTGCTCAGTCCTGTACCCCTCACCTCCTTGTCCAAACATTGATTTTGACCATTTTTCTACCAACCCAGCAGTAAATTATGTCATTTTTTTTTTTTCTTTTTCAGATGAAACTGGAGCGAGCAGAGTGGGGCAATGACCTGCCTAGTGTGGAGTTGCAGCTAGAAACGCAGCAGCACATCCATACCAGTGTAGAAGAGCTGGGCTCAAGTGTCAAGGAGGCCAGGTTGTATGAGGTGCGTAGCCCTCAGAATCCACATTACAAGAGGGACGTGGGTAGAACAGATGAAAGGATAGTACACACAATAAAGCTATAGCAAAGGAGGAGGGTGCTCTGGAAAAGAATAATGGTGATGAAGAGCGGTTTATGACAAATTCCCTTTTCACATGAAGTGTTTCTGTTAATCTTTGAAATAAACTTGTGAGAAAAGCATTTTTATTAACCCCTTTTTACTAAAAAGAAAAGTAATACTGGAAGCTAAGGTCAAAATTAGTAAGTAGTGGATGCAGCATCCAAACTCAGGCCCTCTTTAAATTCATGCACTTTTTACTTTCCCATCTGCCTGCAGTTGAGAGCTGGTATAGAGAACTATTCACGCAGTCTCCCTTCTCCTTCAGTGACTGTTCTATCTCATTTTATATTTCAACTCTCTCCTTCAATAAAACAATTGAATGGGAATCATCAGGCATTGGTTTTGCTTAGAAGCCTCCCAGAATTGCTGGAAACACAGGATAGTGAGGTCTGTTGTTTGTAATTACGCTGCTCAACTGTTGCCCATTTAGTGCTGCTCCAAGCTATAAAACCTGACTCAGAAATTTGTTGTCTCAGCTTCTGTTTTCTTAGAGCAACCAATCCATATCTTTGTGCAGACATAATATTTACATAATTGTAACCATAACACATAGTTTACTTATCCTTTCTCTAATATATTTTTGTTTTATTCTTTTTTAATCAGGGAAAGATGTCCCAAAATTTCCGTACCAGCTATGCTGAAACTCTTGGAAAGCTGGAGACACAGTATTGTAAATTGAAGGTGAGTTTCTGCCAATTCTCTTATGTTCTGCTCATCCAGAGTCTGGTTCCCTCCAATCAAATCTCTTCCCTAATTCAGAAATCTCCTGGTTTGGCCCTGTTTTGGTTTTCTGCTTATTAGCTTATGTCATTTACTATGCACTTATTTATATGTATTATAACATTTTCTTAATTTTCTTAATGGGTCAGAAACCACTGTTGTTGAAAGTTTTAAATAAATAGAACCTGTCCTAGTTATTGTGCTTCACCAAACCTGTGGCTCTATGTGCTTTGAGACACCAAAACTAAAAGTTTGAGATTGGTAGAGGGGACTTTTCCTCTGATCTGTTGTTTTTCATCCCTGTCTATCAAGATTGTCCATAGTAGGACAGCCCAGGATCATTCTTTAGTCAGGGAGTACCAAAAAGGCCTTATGAATTCTGTCTTCTACTTAGGATTGACTAGAGTTCTGGGAGAAACTTGTACAAAACTTGAATCCATGGGGAATAAATCCAGAGATTAAAAACAAATTCATTTCCTGAGTTATTCTCTCCTTTGTTGTCAAATGTGCTGTCTTCTACAGATACAAAGGCTGGCAGTCTAACCTCATAATTCTTGCTTTGTCTAGGAAACTTCTAGCTTCCGGATGAGGCACCTTCAAAGCCTGCATAAGTTTGTTTCCAGAGCTACAGCCGAGTTGATCTGGTTGAATGAGAAGGAGGAGGAGGAACTAGCATATGACTGGAGTGACAACAATCCCAATATCTCAGCCAAGAGAAATTACTTCTCTGTGAGTCTAGCACAGCAGCAGGCCTGTCGTATTTACTGAAGAGCAGCAGCAGGAGACAGGCTAATCTGCTGAAAGCTTGAGTGGCTAGAGTTACACTCTGCTAGATAGAAATAGGGACCCTACTCAATGCATCCATGCATGTGAGAAGTGTAAATGGAGAGATGGACAGCAGAGCCCTAGAACTAATTTATCTAGAATGCATTTAGAATGGCAGTGTTGGCTTGGTGCAGTGGCTCACACTTGTAATCCCAGCACTTTAGGAGGCCGAGGCAGGCGGATCACAAGGTCAGGAGATCAAGACCATCCTGGCCAACATAGTGAAACTCCATCTCTACTAAAAATACAAAAATTAGCCAGGCGTGATAGCGGGCACCTGTAGTCCTAGCTAATTAGGGGCTGAGGCAGGAGAATTGCTTGAACCCAGGAGGCGGAGGTTGCAGTGAGCCGAGATCACGCCACTGCATGCCAGCCTGGGTGAGAGAGCAGGACTCCATCTCAAAAAAAAAAAAAAAAAAAAAAAAAAAAAAAGGCAGTGTCTTGGGTGAATAGAGCATGAGCCTGTAAACTGAGACATTTCAGAAGCAATACAGCTTTGTGGTTAAGATTATAGGCTTTGGAGTGAGGCAGATCTAAGTTCAAATTCTTATTCTTCCACTAACTAGCTGTATAACCTTGGGAAGTCATTTAATCTCTCTGGACCTCCACAAAAATAAGATAATAGCACCACTTCAAAGCTACCCCCAGCGCTAATAGTACTTATTCCCGAAGGGTTGTATAAAAGATTAAGATTTAATAAGCTAATCTAGACAAAGCATTTAGTGTAGTATTTTTTAATTGGGATATACTCTGGGTTTTCCACAAATTTCTGAATTCTCCTTAATTCATATATTAACTTTTTTGTTTTAATCTCTTCATTTGTAAAATGAGAAGGGAAATTTAACATTGGACAATAAGACACTGCTTTTTTTCTTTTCTAGAGCACCAGTTTGTTAAAGGACACTGCTTTTTATTCTTTTCAATGAAAGATGTAGACAGGTTAGGATTATTTTTTGCTACTTTTAGTATTTTCACACTCAAGATTTTTAAAGATTTTGTAAACTATGCAAATAGGGAGCTTTTTGTTTTTGTTTTTAACTAACATGCACTTTAGATTCTTTAATTCTATTGATTTAGGGTTCTTTTTTTTTTTTTTTTTTTTTTTTTTTAAGACGGGGTTTCACCATGATGGCCAGGCTGGTCTTGAACTCCTGACCTCAGGTGATCCACCCACCTCGGCCTCCCAAAGTGCTAGGATTACAGGCGTGAGCCACCGCGCCCAGCGTTGATTTAGGGTTCTTAAAAAATATGTCTCCAGGAGAAGGGCATATGATTCTACTAAATTAAAGAAGAAAGAATGGATGTTGTAATACAATAAACAGTCTGTGTGAGAACTGAAATTAAGCGATAACAGAGATATAAAGAAAGTGCTCTGAGGCCAGGCACGGTGACACATGCCTGTAATCCCAGCACTTTGGGAGGCTGAGGTAGGAGGATCACAAAGTCAGGGGTTCAAGATCAGCCTGACCAACATGGTGAAACTCTGTCTCTACAAAATAAAAAAAAAAAGAAAGTGCTTTGAAAGCATAGTAAGGATCAGTACCCAGCTTCACAGAAGAGCTGGCATTTAAATTGGGTCCTGCAGTTAATAGAATTTAAAGTCAGAGGAGAGCATTGTAGGTTGAGGGAATAGTATGAGCAAAGCCAGCCAGTCGTTGATACCCATGTCCTGGTGTGTCATGTACTGGTGTGGATGCTGACGTGCAGGAACTGTCCACTCTAGCCAAGTTACCTCCTTTATCTGGTCCAATGCTCATTCTGTGTTTTCCCCCATTTTATTCACGTCTGGCTCAGATCCCATGTCCTTTGTGAATCATTTTCCAATAATTCCAGTGTTTGTGCCCTTCTCTGCAATCCTCTGGCATGCACTGCTTATACATCTCATTTTGCCACAAATTCTGTATTGTAGGTTCCTTTAAAATAGGGCAGGGAACACAGCTTTTATTTATGCTGTCCGCTCCCCCCAGCCAGTAGCACTTATTCTTTAAAATTTGAATTCAATTTTCAGGAGTTGACAATGGAACTGGAGGAGAAACAGGATGTGTTTCGTTCTCTGCAAGATACAGCAGAACTACTTTCACTTGAGAACCACCCAGCCAAGCAGACAGTGGAGGTATGTGACTTGAGAATGTGTGAAAGTCAAATGCTGAGAGGTTGTCGTTATAAATCTATTCAAATTAGAGACTTTGTTCCGCTGAAAGACCTGGGAGAAGTGTCAGGATCATTTGTCTTGAGTCTTCTCTCTTTTCATTCCTGACTGCTCCTATATCCCTCAAAAGCCTGCAAACATTTTTGATAGTCTAAGGAGACTACTAAGAGAAGCAATAGAAGGAACGTTGACTCCCAACTTTAGGAGGAAAAGTTCCTTGGACCATATTTCTTCAAATAACTGTCCAGACAGATCCTGCCTCTTATTGGTGTTATGCCTTTGCCAAAAGAAGATAAACGGTGGAAGAATTCAGGAGGGATTTATTTATGCCTGGGTTTTGCTGCCTAGATCTTTTACTTACAACTGAGTATGGAAGAGGCCTTTTCTGTGTAACCCCCTCTAACAAAACCATTTTGGATTAAAGGCACACCTCTTACTAATGAGAAGTATTGAGCAGATGCTAGCTTCTCTATCATTTGCAGAGTTATACTTGGAAAACAGTATTGCACATATATATTGGGTCTGTTAAACTCATGCCCTTCTGTCTGTGTGCTTGTTTATTGCAGGCTTACAGTGCTGCTGTCCAGTCTCAGTTGCAGTGGATGAAGCAGCTGTGCCTATGTGTTGAGCAGCATGTGAAAGAGAATACTGCTTATTTTCAGGTATGATGGGTTTCAGTGTTTGTGTGTGTGTGTGTACATATGTATGTTGAAGGTGAGGTTACAAACACATCTGCATTAGTTAGTCAGCTTTTGCTGTATAAACCACCACCCTAAAATTTAGTTGCTTCAAACAGTAGTCATTTAGATAGCTCATGATTCTGTAGGTTAGTCGTTTGGGCAGGGCTCAGCTGAGTGGTTCGTCTTATCTTGCCTGTCTTACTCATGGCTGCAGACAGGCTGGGAGCTAGTTGGTCCCAAATGGCATCACTCCTATGTCTGAGAGTTGGCTAGGTGCTGGAGCACCAAGCCATGTGTCTCTAGCATCCAGCAGCCTTCTTCACAAAGTGACTGTTTTCCATAAGCAGCAAGAGAGAGCAAGTCCTAGAGCACAAACCCTTTTTTTTTTTTGCTTCTGTCACATTTATTAATGTGCCTTTGGTCACACCAGACATGTGGTTATGCCTAGCTTCAAGTTGAGGAGAAATAGACTCCACCTCTTGATGGGAGGAGCTGTAAAATATTATGACCTTTTTTTTTCTTTTTTCAATCTGTCAGAACATGAAAGAATGTACTGCTTATTTTCAGATGAGGTGGGAGGAGGAAATAAGCTGTTATCTTTGTTTTTGCCCTAAATTAAATAATCTCCCTGATTATTTCATAGTATGAATTGAAGCATTCGATGAAACATTTCCATTACTCAACCTTAGGTTTTTCATGAAATACACCCCACAGCCAAATGCTGTCCCTAGCCAGAAGTCAAGAGGAAAGAGCAGTGATTTCTGAGGGAGTGAAGTAGGCTAACTTTTCTATAGGGTAAGGTTTGGGGTAGTCAACACTAATATTTTACTGCATGCCTTTTTAAGCCCTTCAGTTTTTGTTTCAGTGGTCCTTGTAATGAACTGTCACTGATCCAGCAGGGTGTAATCAGCTTTGCTAAGCTCTGCACAGTAAAATCATTCTTTCTTAGTTAACATTCCGGCGTTCTGACGTTTTGATCAGAAGGCATCCTCCCTTTGTGTTCCCATAGTTCTTCAGTGATGCACGAGAGCTAGAGTCATTCTTGAGGAACCTCCAAGATTCTATTAAACGAAAATATTCCTGTGACCACAACACCAGTTTATCCCGCCTTGAAGACCTGCTCCAGGACTCCATGGTGGGTGTTGCCTCAGTGGGGATGATTACTTCTGAGAAAGAGAGTAAACCGTATCAGCTGCTGCTGTTTATATCCTTGAAAGCTCCAGGGCAATGGGTCATTGTTTTAATAAAGTTTGACTTACATTCAAATAGAGTTTAATCAATGTTGTTCTGTCTCTTTCCTTTTTTTCCTTTTCTTTCCTTGAAGAAGTTGCTAATAAGATTTCTTTGGGTATGTTATTGAAGTAAAGGCCTAGTCTTCTCCTCTGAGCCACTTTGAGCTCATCATACTTTCTTTGCATTTTTCCTATTTTAACGTAAATGATGGAGCCAAGGATGAGGTGTTGAGCATGAAAAAAGGGGTTGAAGGGGATTAGTTGCTATCAAATTCTTTTTTACTATCTTATGCAAAAAAAGAATTAAAAAAAGCAAAAAAAGAAATACACCTTAGTCAAATTTTCCTCCTTGGTAGTTTTCTTTTAGATGATAATTAAAATTGATTTTAATTCAAGCAGACATTAAAATCTTATTTAGATGTGATATAATATTTGTGCAGTTATTTATGTAGCAATATTAAGTTTTAAAAAATAGTTTACAGGCTGGGCACAGTGGCTCACACCTGTAATCCCAGCACTTTGGGAGGCCGAGGCGGGTGGATCACAAGGTCAGGAGATCAAGACCATCCTGGCTTAAACAGTGAAACCCCATCTCCACTAAAAATACAAAAAATTAGCCGGGTGTGGTGGCACACGCCTGTAGTCCCAGCTACTTGGGAGGCTGAGGCTGGAGAATTGCTTGAACCCAGGAGGAGGAGGTTGCAGTGAGCCGAGATCACACCACTGCACTCCAGCCTGGGTGACAGAGCAAGACTATGTCTCAAAAAAAATATAGTTTTACATTCAGTATTTAGTTAAAATCAATTTCATATTCATTTTCTCAATTATTCCTTCAGGAGTGCTGGTAATTAAATTAGCAGAAAGACTACTTATATTTATTGAATGTATATTATACAGAGTTGGCAAGACAAGGCTCAAGCTACATATCAAATTAAGATAGAAATGTCTATGCAATAGGGAACTTACTTTTCCTTTGTGAGAAGCAAGGGGAATCTCAAATTTCAGTAGAAAACTCTAAATAAGAGAACTAGAATAACCCAAAACAGTTGACTTTTTTAGTGTGTAAGATTTGGGCATTTGTAAATATAAAGTTTTTTTTTTTTTTTTTTTTTTTTTACACTTTCAGGTACTGTAAACCTGTGAGTGGTTTTACATTCACCTGGGCAAATAGTCCGTTAATTTAATTAATTTGAAATGAAGGATGAAAGCCTGACTTTTCAGATGTTGTCTCTAAAATGTCTCACTTGGAGGTACTACAAGTATGAAGGAGGAATATAATCCTTGGCTATTATCTCCTCCCTCCCACAGAGTACCTTCTGTCATAGGGTAACTCCTCTGCAATGGTTGTCTTATCTTCTCTTCTCGAGGGTTGCTGCTCTGTTCCCTCCTCTCCAGGTCAGGGGCATCGGGTTGGCGCTGTCATCGGGGCATGGAGTCACCTGGGTCTGCTCCTCAGCTTGTCCGTCAGGTTCGGGAGCATCTGTCCTGGCTTCTGGTTCTTTTCAGAACTTTTACCATGCTGAGCACGTTCTCTTGAGCTTGAGCTGTTTGGCTGTGGGTTAGACAGAAATTGACATCTTTATTGCAAGGAAACTGAAATGGGTAGACCAGCTTTCAAGTATGGAAATGTGGCTGTCTCCCTGATATATTCCATTCCTCTTTCTTAACTAATAAGTTAAAGTTGTATTTCTTCCAATCATGCTCCCGGGGACAGGCACAGGTAGTTTATTTAAGCATTTCTTTTTCTTTACTTGCATATTCTTAGTTCTTTAATGGCATTTCCTAACATTATTAACTCTTTACTCTCATCACATCTACATCCATCCTAAGAAAGCCCTCTTCTGGGGAGAATTTTATACCTCAAAATGATCTTGAAACATCTGGGTTAATGGATAAAGTTTATTACTCTTTAATGGAATTGGTAGTAGATTGCTACCAATTTTGTTAACAAGAAGTTTATTCATTTTTAAGATTATTGGATTTGCAGAGATTTGAGAGTTTCAATTTTGCATGATACTTCTTTCTAACCAATCAAATTTATATGAATATAGCACAGCAAATACTAAGAGGTAAACCCTAAATCATTTGTCATGATACCTTTACCAACAGCATTGTTGGTTGAAGAGCTAAGATCTTTCTCTAGAAAGCTTGACTCAATTTAGGAAAATAAAATATTTGGAGTAGACCTTGGGAGACATAATTATTTTTTAAAAATTCAAGGAAGTATAACTAGCTTCTCCTAAGCAGAAAGGGAAGAACTGGTTTCTACCAGTGAGAAATTGGCTAATGATAATATACCTATTATTGATTTTAACTTTCATGTTCTCTGAATCATATTTAGGTAAATTTTTTATTAGCTATATAGCTGTATTTGGAAGCTAGAAGTATTTGTTTTTATTTTGGTTTTTGCATGTGGCTTTATGGTTCATTGAAAGTGGCACAGGGAGAAAGCTGCAAAGTTTGAGTGCAAAAGCACTTGGTAGAAGATAGAATCATTCTCTCCTTTTTTGTTTATCCTTGTCTAAGTCTTTACGATGGCTCCACCAACTATCCCTACCTAACTGAGAGATGACATTCTCTGAGGGAGTGGAGTATTCAGTTTTCTTTGTTGACTTAGTCACCCTGAATAGCTACATTTATGTCATTTTGTTTTTCTTCTCATTTTGTAGGATGAAAAGGAACAGCTTATACAGTCCAAGAGTTCTGTTGCCAGTCTTGTTGGGAGGTCAAAAACCATTGTGCAGCTAAAACCACGCAGTCCGGACCATGTGTTAAAGAGCACCATTTCTGTTAAGGCCATCTGTGACTATCGGCAGATCGAGGTGAGGAGGTGGAAAGAGTACTGCTGGGCTGCAGAGGGAAGGGGTCATGAAAATAAGGAAAGATAAAATTTTAGAGTTTTAAGAATTAGAATTTAGCCAGGCCTGGTGGCTCACGCCTGTAATCCCAGCACTGTGGGAGGCTGAGGCAGGTGGATCACAAGGTTGGGAGTTCAAGACCAGCCTGGCCAACATGGTGAAACCCCATCTCTACTAAAAATACAAAAAAAAGTTAGCCGGGCGTGGTGGCAGACACCTGTAACCCCAGCTACTTGGGAGGCTGAGGCAGGAGACTCACTTGAACCCAGGAGGCGGAGGTTGCAAAAAAAAAAAACAAAACTAAAAGCTTCAACCCTATAATCTTGACTTGCTCCCTTGGCATTTTATCCACTCAGTTGCCTAAGTGTTGGCAGAGATAGTACTTTGTAGCACCTGGGAGATATCCTTGACTCCTCCACCCCTCTTATCCTCCACAGCTGGGAAGACCATCAAGTTTGTACTAATTTGTAAACGGCTCTGCTACTACTGCCCTAAGAGCATAAGAGGCTGGGTGTGATGGCTCATGCCTGTAATCCCAACACTTTGGGCGAGGAGCATGGATCACTTGAGCTCAGGAGTTCAAGCCCAGCTTGGGCAACATGGTGAACCCACGTCTCTACAAAAATTAGCCAGGTGCAGTGACGTGCAGCTGTAGTCCCAGCTACTTGGGAGACTGAGCCAAGAAAATCACTTGAGCCCAGGAGGTGAAAGTTGCAGTGAGCCAAGATCACACCATTCCCACTTTACCCTGGGTGACAGGAGTGAAACCCTGTCAAAAAAAAAAAAAAAAAAAAAGGCATAAATTTATTTCACTTGAATAATTGTATCAGCCTCCTCATTTAGTGCACAAAGGATCCTACCACCAGCATGTTCTTTTTTTTTTTCATTTAAATAACAATCCTCTGCTTAAGTCATTAATTACTCATTGCTCTTGGGAAAAAGCCTAAACTCCTTAATGTGGCTTTAAATTCCTGACTAATCTGTCTTTACCTCTCTAGCCATGACTGGGTCATATCCTTTACCTTATTCCCTGGTAAATTGCATTTGTCACATAGTTCTATAACTACGTATATCACCAGAATATGTGAAAATACCATGTTTGTCTGCTTACCACAGTACTTTTATTTAATTAATTAATTTGTGACAGGGTCTCACTCTGTGGCCCAGGCTGGAGTGCAGTGGCACTATCATGGCTCACTGCAGCCTTGACCTGCCTGGACTCAGGTGATGTTCCCACCTCAGCCTCTCAAGTAGCTGGGACTACAGGCATGCACTACTATACCTGCCTAATTTTTGTATTTTTTGTAGAGATGAGGTTTTACTGTGTGGCTTAGGCTGGTCTCTAACTCCTGGGCTCAAGTGGCCTGCCTACCTTAGCCTTCTGAAGTTCTGGGATTATAGGTGTGAGCTGCTGTGCCTGGCCAATTCTACTGTTTTAATCTCCAGTGTCCTAGCACATAGTAGACACTCAAGAAATATGTGTTATACAAAAGAATGAATGAATTTAAAAATGGAAAAAATTAAAATTAAAAAATCGGACTGTACTTTTGTGTGTCTTGATATTTCTGCCTGTAAGTTAGGGATAATACTCTTGATCACTTGTCTCTCAAGAGAAAGACTTGATAATTCCAAAATGCTTAAACATTTTCAGGGGTTTGGGTGGGATGATAGGAAGGGAGGAGAATCATAAAAGCAATGTTTTGATTATTCATATTCCATTAATTTTTACTCTAGTAGATTTCTGTGCTGAATTTGCTCTTGAGTCTTTGTAGTCTCTTTATAACTTTCATATACTGAGTTACTTGGCATGTAACAGGCATTTAATACACATTTGTTTCCTTGATTTATTCGGTATCACAATTTTTTTTCTGTGTTGTAGATGTATACCTATTATCTTTTGGCAAAATCAGAAGCCCTCGCTAAGTGATAGCAGATCTTTTCTTAAGCAGACTTTTTTCTTAAGGATTTGGTAGCCTTGGAATGAGGCACCAGGTAATGATGGGTTGTTGGTTGATCCATTAGCAATAACTGGTAAATTTATCTCTTCAGATTACTATTTGCAAGAATGATGAATGTGTGCTAGAAGATAATTCTCAGCGGACCAAATGGAAAGTGATCAGCCCCACAGGGAATGAGGCAATGGTGCCATCAGTCTGCTTCCTCATTCCCCCACCCAATAAGGATGCCATTGAGATGGCCAGCAGGTAACTTGGCTCAGCTGCCACTGGTACAGCCACCTCTGCTGTTGGCCTCAGTGAACTGATGGAGGGGATAAGTGTGCCTTTGTGATCTTCTTGAACACCGTTGTAAAGTTCCTCCTGGGAGAGACTTCTCATTGGAGATATCAAGTCTCCTACTGCCAGCCACATAGTAGATCTTCAATAAATACTTTGTTCAGCTAGAGTATATTCAGTGAACTCTTATAGATAGTTTACTCTCCCAAGATTAATGTTTTCTTTTCTTTTTTTTTTTTTATTGCAAAGTTCAAGCAAAAGATTAATGTTTTAACAGCCTGGCCAACATGGTAAAACCCTGTCTCTACTAAAAATACAAAAATTAGCTGGACATAGTGGCACATGCCTATAGTCCCAGCTACTCAGGAGGCTGAGGCATGAGAATCACTTGAACCCAGGAGGTGAAGGTTGTCGTGAGCTGAGATCACACCGTTGCACTCCAGCCCCCTGGGTGACAGAGTGAGACTTCATCTCAAAAAAAAAAAAGAAGAAGATTGGGTTGGGCGCAGTGGCTCAACGCCTGTAATCCCAGCGCTTTGGGAGACCATGCAGGCGGATCACTTGAGATCAGGAGTTCAAGACCAGCCTGGCCAACATAGTGAAAACCTGTCTCTACTAAAAATACAAAAAAAATGTTAGCTGAGCAAAATGGCATGTACCTATAATCCCAGCTACTCAGGAGGCTGAGGCAGGAGAACTGCTTGAACCTGGGAGGCAGAGGTTGCAGTGAGCGGAGCTGAGATCATGCCACTGCACTCCAGCCTCAGTGACAGAGGGAGACTCCATTTCCAAAAAAAAGAAGATTGATTTTTTTTTAAATGGCAGCTAATTTTCTTTAATTTTTATTAAAGTAATATATATAGGCTGGGTACCATGGCTCTTGCTTGTGATTGCAGCACTCTGAGAGTCTGAGGCTGTTGGATTACTTGAGGTCAGGAGTTCAAGACCAGCCTGAGTAACATGTTGAAACTCCACCTCTACTAAAAATACAAAAAATTAGCCTGGCATGGTGGTGCATGACTGTGGTCCCAGCTACTATGGAGGCTGAGGCAGAAGAATTGCTTGAACCCAGGGGTGGAGGTTGCAATGAGATGAGATCACGACACTGCACTCCAGCCTGGGCAACAGAGTGAGACTCTGTCTCCCCCCACCCAAAAAAAAAAAATACACACACACACACACACACACACACACACACTTTAGAAAGTTGAGTTATACTACAAAGTTTATTATAATAAAAATTAGCTATCACCTTTCTTGTCCCAAAGTTGCACTTTGCAGAGTCAACTGTTTTCAGCTGTTTTAGTAGATTTTGCTGGGTTATCAATCTACATTTCCAAATGTAATTTTTTTCCTGCTATTTCCTTGTTTGTTTTCAACTTCAGAAATTATCTATTAACTTTTTACTTTAGGAAATTAGCATTTAGCTTTCTGTATATACATACATGCATATACTTCTTTCATCTTTCAAATGTAATTGTGTCACAGTTTGTGTTTAAGTTGATATTTTTTGTTTTATTTAGTACATGCATTGTTTAAAGCTGAGCCACATTGTACTCTAGGGGACTATTGTGAGGCGATTGTGGCTTACCTCTCTGAACTCATCCTCTGCCACTCTCCTTGCTTGTACTTAGCTGCAGTCACTCTGGTCTTTTCTGTTTCTCAAACACAGACAGCATATTCTTGCCTCACGGCCTTTCCATTTCCTACTTGTTTCTGATATATATATATTTAATTATTATTCTCTAGACTGCTCTGAAGGAGCTTCTGATATTTACATGATTCACCCCCCTCACTTCATTCAGTTTATCTTAGAACCCTCATGGACCACCATACCCACTCACTGCATGCCACTCTGTGTCTTCTTTACTCATTTTATTTTTCTTTAGAACTCTTAATATTGCCTAACAGATTATATATTTGTTTATCCTCTCCTGTTAGAGATTTTTGTCCATTTTATTTACCGCTGTATCTTTAGCACCTAGAACCATTCCTAGCACATAGTAGGTATTCAGTAAATGATTGTTGAAAGTATGAATGAGTAGGTGAGTGAATATATTTATGAATAAATTATTTACTTTTTCTTTGTTTGTTTGTTTGAGATGGATTCTCCCTCTGTCTCCCAGGCTGGAGTGCAGAGGTGCAATCTGGGGTCACTGCTACCTCTGCCTCCCAGATTCAAGTGATTCTCCTGCCTCAGCCTCCCGAGTAGCTGGGATTACAGGCATGCACCACCACGCCTGGCTAATTTTGTATTTTTAGTAGAGACGGTTTCTCCATGTTGGTCAGGCTGGTCTCAAACTCCTGACCTCAGGTGATTCACCTGCCTTGGCCTCCCAAAGTGCTGAGATTACAGGAGTGAGCCACCGGGCCCGGCCTTATTTACTTTTTTATATCATTTTTGTTTCCTTGGAGTGGGTAATTGTTTTGTTCTTTAGTTTGCTTAGTTGTCCCCAAACTCTCCTACATTAGTGTAAAAGGCTTCCCATATGGCCAAACACCACAGGCAATTTTCATTTTTCTTTTGGAAGCATTTATTCTGGACCATTCTATCTTTTTTATTTTTTAAGTCTGGACCAGTTCTGTAGGCCTGATTCAGTACTGCATCTATGTTATTACACTCTGCGGAGTCAGTTCACCTCTATTCTATGTTGGACCCACTAATTCCTAGATTCCAAGTCTTATTTATTAGTGCATTCCCTGGTTTGGTGGATTACACTCTCCAATGCCCCAAAGACTGAGCAGGAGGTAAATTTTTTGACACCTCTTATTTCTGAAAATGTCTGTCGTCTTCCTTCTCTAACTGGCAAGATAGATAATTTTTTTTGGAAATTATTATTACTATTTTTGAGATGGAGTCTCGCTGTGTTGCCTAAGCTGGAGTGGCATGCACAATTTTAGCACACCCTAACTCTATCTCCCAACCTCAGGTGATCCATCCACCTCGGCCTCCCAAAGTGCTGAGATTACAGGTGTGAGCCACTGCCCCCAGCCTAATTTTGGTATTTTTAGTAGAAACAGGGTTTCATCATGTTGGCCAGACTGATCTCAGACTCCTGACCTCAAGTAGTCTGCCTGCCTCGACCTTCCAAAGTACTGGGATTACAGGTGTGAGCCACCATGCCCAGCCTGGAAATTATTTGTACTCTGAACTTTGAAACCATTGCTCTATTGCTTTCTAGCTTTCAGGATTTTTTGTTTAGATATATAGTGCCATTTTCATTCTTTCTTTTTTTTTAGGTTTACATTTATTAAAACTCACCTTTTGTCATGAGCAGTACTATTGGTTTTGACAGAGGCTTCAAATTGTTTATCCTTCACCTCTATCATAATATGAAACAGTTTGATACTTTTACCTTGTTGTAAGAAATCTTTATTTCTTTTTTTTTTTTTTTTAAGATGGGGTTTCACCATGTTGGTCAAGCTGGTCTTGAACTCCCGACCTCAGGTGATCCGCCCGCCTTGGCTTCCAAAGTGCTTGGATTACAGGCGTGAGCCACCGCGCCCAGCAGAAATCTTTATTTCTCTGGAAGTGTTTAAACGCTTCTCTTTGTCTCTAATCTTTGAAAGGGATGCTGTACCTTTGAGTCTTTTTGCATTTATTATGGTAATGAACACAAACTAGAAACTCATCCTTCAAGTCTGGGGAAGTTTTTTCTTGAATTATTTCTTTAATTATTTATTCTCCTTTTTTTTTTCAGTTCTTGCTTTTAAGAACTCCCATTTGTTGAATGTTGAACCTCCTGACCTGATGTTCTAATGTTCTCTTATTTTCTAGTTTTTTGTTTGTTTTGCATCTTTATATTTTTATTATTCTTTGGGATTTCCTGAACTTTGAATTTCAACTCTACTGAAACTTTAGTGGGGCTTTTGGAGAGAGGAAGATTAAACTTGCAGGTTTAATGTCTCTTATTTAACTGATGTCCTGGCTTCTAATTTTCCATCCTGTTCTTTATATCTTATATTTTTTTTTCTCAAATTGAAGAAATTCAAGGTAACATGGTAGGTGTATAAGAGAGAGTATGTCTGTGTGTTTCTGTGTTTGTAAGACTTCTTGAAATCAAGATTGAATTAGACATGAGATGGTTGGGAAAAATATCTCAAACCCTTCAAACTGCAGTTTTCTTTTATATACCAGGTAAATTTCTTAAGCTGCTATTAAGTTCTCAACATTTTAGCATTTTCGTAAATATTTGGAACACAGCAAATCAGTTTTTAATCATTGATATAATTATTTTTCAACAATTCTGAATGGGATGTTGTTTATACCTTTCTCTATTATTGCTCTCTTTGGTTATTTCTTCTCTCTGACTTTTCGTCATCATATTATACGCAGGTAACATTTATGAGATTACTAAATGTGCTAATTATTTATTTATTATGAGATTACTAAATGTGCTAACACATGAGATTAATATATGTGCTAACATAATATGCGTAATACTATAGCAAATCCAAATTGAAGATCTCAATTAATAAATTTAGTTTAGTCTGGGCATGGTGGCTTACACCTGTAATCCCAGCACTTTGAGAGGCTGAGGTGGGTGGATCATGAGGTCAGGAGTTCGAGACCAGCCCGGCCAATATGGTGAAACCCCATCTCTACTAAAAATACAAAGACTTAGCCAGGCATGGTGGCGCAGGCCTGTAATCCCAGCTACTCAGGAGGCTGAGGCAGGAGAATCGCTTGAACCCGGGAGGCGGAGGTTGCAGTGAGCTGAGATTACGCCATTGCACTCCAGCCTGGGCAACCGGGTGAGACTCCGTCTCAAAAAAAAAAAAAAAAAAAAAAAGTAGTTGTTGTTGTTTTAATAGAGATGAGGTCTCACTATGTCGCCGAGGCTGGTCTTGAACTCCTGGGCTCAAGCAGTCCTCCCACCTTGGCCTTCAAGAGTTCTGGGATTACGGGAGTGAGCCACCATAGCCAGCCTCAATTTATTTAGTTCTAAAAATTCCTGGGATGTTAGTATATGTCTTGTTGCCTTTCTCTGCTCAGCATAGGCTCAGTTCTGCTAAGGCAATCATATTTTTCCTTGGAAGGTCTCTAATATGGAGTTCAAGTCTTACAAAGGTAATAGTCAGGTTCTGTGTTATTTCTAGGGTCGAACAATCTTATCAGAAGGTGATGGCCCTTTGGCACCAGCTACATGTTAACACCAAAAGCCTTATTTCTTGGAACTATCTTCATAAAGACCTTGACCTTGTACAGACCTGGAACCTAGAAAAGGTAATTGTGAAAACTTTACCCCAGGCTAGCATTCTGTTGGCAAGATTTTTTTAAAAGGAGCTTTTTTCATTACGGTGAAATGTTTTTCCACCCAAATGGAGTAAAGTAGACTCAGGTATACTATTTTAGAGTTAGAGACCTGAGGTCTTACAAACTAGAAATAGCAATTTGAATGGTAAAGGAAATTCCTAATTAGAATAAGTAACATCTTTGGTCTTCTTAGCAACGGGAGAAGGTTGCAGGCTTTTCTCACTCTGTAAGAGAAGCATGTCTTTTGCTTAAGAATATATAGTAGGTGAATAGTTGTGAACAACTATTAAGAGTTATGTCCAGTGGGGCACATTGGGTGCTTCTGGGGTGCTGGTAATGTTCTGCTTCTTAACCTGAATGCTCATTAAATGGAGGAATTCAAATTATAAAAGTCAACATGTTTATAAATATGGTTTGTGCACTGTTTTGTATATATGTTACTTCAGTAAAACGGAGGAAAGAGAAAGTGTTATATTTTTATTCTGTTGCAATTTCTTCTGGCTTTTTCTTTCTAGCTTCGATCCTCAGCACCAGGGGAGTGCCATCAGATTATGAAGAACCTTCAGGGCCACTTTGAAGACTTTCTGCAGGATAGTCGTGACTCTGTGCTGTTCTCAGTGGCTGATCGCTTGCGCTTGGAAGAGGAGGTGGAAGCTTGTAAAGCCCGCTTCCAGCACCTGATGAAGTCCATGGAGAATGGTGTGTGCACTGGGAAGAGGGAAAGAGAATAGTGGAATGAGAGCCTTGAAGGGGTTGCCATGAGACCCTTCATATAAATGAGAAAGTAACATCACCATCTTTTCCATTGAGTTGCTAAGACCTTGAGATAGAGAAAAACTTGTAGATGAATTCTCAAAATCAGATCGTGGAAGGAGAGGTCTGTTGATATTTCAGTTGTTCACGTTTTCTTGTGGCTGTAACATGTTTAGACTCTCAAAGATTAGTATACAATATGTGAAATTTAGAATCAGGTAGGATCAGGCAGAAGATTCCCTAAATAAAGCCTTGTTTTCATCAGTAGGCTATCAGGTCTGCTTATCTCTGATGTCGAGCTTACTGGTCTTTTGCGTTTGTTCATTCACAGAGGATAAGAGGAGACTGTGGCCAAGATGTACATTTCAGAGTTAAAGAATATCCGGCTACGCCTGGAGGAGTATGAACAGAGGGTGATCAAACGAATTCAGTCTCTAGCGAGCTCTAGAACTGACAAAGATGCCCGGCAGGACAATGCATTAAGGATTGCAGAGCAAGAGGTAAGCCCTAAGAGCAATGTGGGTGCTGGTTGTGGAGTTAATGCTTTCAGAGTTAATTGGATGGCAAAAGAGTAAGGAACCTGGTCAGGCGTAGTAGCTCATGCCTCTAATCCCAGCATTTTGGGAGGCCAAGGCGAGTGGGTCATTTGAGGTCAGGAGTTTGAGAACAGCCTGATCAACATGGTGAAACCCCATCTCTACGAAAACTACAAAAATTAGCCAGGTGTGGTGGCGAGTGCCTATAATCCCAGCTACTCAGGAGGCTGAGGCCAGAGAATCGCTTCAACCTGGGAGGCGGAGGTTGAGGTGAGCTGAGATCATGCCATTGCAGTCCGGTCTGGGTGACAGAGTGATACCCTGTGTCAAAACAAACAAACCAACAGAAAAAGAGTATGGAACCTAAGAAATGAGGCAATAGACTCGACAGTCCTTCTCAGAATTTCCTCCCTGCAATCTATAAATGTCTTTTACCTATGGAGAAGTGTGATTTCAGCTCCATGTGTATTGCTGAATGTTGATTAGTTTCCTACAGAGTTGAGAAGGCAAATAGACCAGTAAATTGTTCTAAGCAGTGTATTTGGGCTATGTATTTTGAAACTGCTTAGTGGAGATGCCACTCTTGCTTCTATCCCTGTGTTACTTTCAATGACTTGGTTACCTTCTGTCATATAACCAATAAATATAAAGAATGACTCTTATTTTAATGTCTGTGACTTTGAGCAAGTGAACTCTCATCTTTAGTTTACTTTCTTGTAAAATGGAAATGATAATGCACGTTATAGGGTTATTTTGAAAATTAAATGGTAAAGTACATACAGTGAGCTTCCTGAAAAAGTAAAATACTATAAAAATGTAGGGTAGTATTCTTGAAGTAAAAGCAGCAAATATTTATTGCTTTTTTAAGTCCTCTGAGGCATACAAAGAAAAGTAAGCCAAAGTCCTTGTTTTTTGGCTTACAGTGTAGTAAAAGAAGGATAAAAGGTTGAAGTTAGAATTAGAGACTTCAGTATAAGATATAAGAGATGTCATAAATAGTAACTAGTGTATTTCAAGCAAAGATTGCTATAGGAATTTAGAGTATTTCTGGAATATTTCTAATTACAATGGTATGAGAGAACTCTATGAAGACTATTAAATTTGATCTGGGAGCTTAAAGGGGATGGAAAGGAATGGCAAATGAAGAGGAGTGATTTTTCTAACTTTGCTTTTCTCCCCAAACCTGAAGAGAAGGGTGAGAGGGGAAGTATGATTTTTACTGGTAGAGAGGGAGTGATGTGAGGCATATCATATAAGCCTGGAATTCTCATGTGGAAGCTTTTTACTTGTTTATAGGGTGATACAAAATCTATTTATCCTTGAAAAATAGAACACACTAAGAAATAAAAGTCAACTGGATGCTTGAGGCTGAGGTGGGAGAATTGTTTGAACCCAAGAGTTTGAGGCTTCAGTGAGCTATAACAGCACCACTGCACTCCAGCCTGAGTGAAAGAGTGAGACCCTGTCTCAAGATACATATATACATACATACATCTAAAAATACCTTTTCCTTTTTTTTTTTGAGACCAGAGTTTCACTCTTGTTGCCCAGGCAGGAGTGCAATGGCACAATCTTGGCTCACCGCAACCTCTGCCTCCTGGGTTCAAGCGATTCTCCTGCCTCAGCCTCCTGAGTAGCTGGGACTACAGGCATGTGCCACCACACCCAGCTTTTTTTTTTTTTTTTTTTTTTTGAGACAGAGTCTTGTTCTGTTGCCAGGCGCCAGGCTGGAGTGCAGTGGCGCAATCTCGGCTCACTGTAACTTCCGTCCTCCCGGGTTCAAGCAATCCTCCTGCCTCAGCCTCCCGGGTAGCTGGGACTACAGGCACACGCCACCATGCCCAGCTAATTGTTTTTTGTATTTTTTAGTAGAGACGGGGTTTCACCATGTTGACCAGGATGGTCTCGATCTCTTGACCTCGTGATCCGCCCGCCTCGGCCTCCCAAAGTGCTGGGATTACAGGCTTGAGCCACCGTGCCCGGCCACACCCAGCTTTTTAAAATATTTTTAGTAGAGAAGGGTTTCACCATATTGGCTAGGCAGGTCTCGAACTCCTGACCTTGTGATCTACCTGCCTCGGCCTCCCAAAGTGCTGGGATTACAGGTGTAAGCCACCACGCCCAGCCCCTACTTTTTAAACCTTTATTTTGAAATAATTTTGGATAGAAAAGTTTTATTCTCTTATACCTTTCACCTAGAGTCCCCAAATGTTAACATTTTTGTACATTTGCTTTATCATTTTATTCTATATATTATATATCATAATATTCCTTTTTTATCTTGAGAGTAAGTTTCAGACATGATGCTCCTTTATTCTTTTTTTTTTTTTTTTTTTTTTGAGACAGAGTCTCACTCCGTCACCAGGCGCCAGGCTGGAATGCAGTGGCGAGACCTCAGCTCACTGCAATCTCCGCCTCCCGGGTTCAAGCCATTCTCCTGCCTCAGCCTCCTGAGTAGCTGGGACTACAGGCGCGTGCCACCACGCCCAGCTAATTTTTTTGTATTTTGAGTAGAGACAGGGTTTCACCATGTTGGCCAGTTTGGTCTTGATCTCTTGACCTCGTGATCCACCCGCCTCGGCCTCCCAAAGTGCTGGGATTACAGGTGTGAGCCACCGGGCCCGGCCGATGCTCCTTTATTCTTAAATACTTCAGTGTACATCTTCAAAAAACAAGGACAGCCTCTTACATAACCATGGAACAGTGATTAACATCAGGAAATTAACGTTGATATTGGTTGGGCGTGGTGGCTCATGTCTGTAATCCTAGCACTTTGGGAGGCTGATGTGGGCAGACTGCTTGAGCCCAGGAGCTCGAGACCAGCTTGGCCAACATGGCAAAACCCCATCTCCACTAAAAATACAAAAACTAGCCAGGCTTCGTGGCACAAGCCTGTAATCCCAGCTATTAAAGTGCCTGAGGTATGAGAATTGCTTGAAACTGGGAGGTAGAGGTTGCAGTGAGCCAAGATCACAACACTGTACTCCAGCCTGGGCGACAGAGGAAACCTCTGTCTCAAAAACAAACAAATAAATATTGATGTAATACTGTTATCCAAGCTCACATCTCATTAAAATTTCATGAATTGACTGAATAATGCCCTTTATATCCTCCTAACCTCCATCCCTAGCAACCCCAAGAAGGGGGTCCAAGATTCAGTCCAGGATTACATATTGCATTTGGTTGCTGTGTATCTTCTGATTTCTTTAACTTCAAACAGTTTCTGAACTTTCCAGCATCTTTCATGACCTTAACATTTTTATAAGTGCAGGCCATTTATTTTGTAGAATAAATGTAGAATATTTTGTCCTTCTGTTTGTGGTTATCTGAGGCTTCTTCCTGCTTAGTGTTAGGTCTTACAAATTTGGCAGGAATTCCGCAGAAGTGATACTGTGTCCTTAGTACATTAGTGTGTCACATAAGTAGGGATGTGACATCGATTTTTCCCATTACTGGGGGATGTTAATTTTGATCTCTGGTTGCTATTTTCCCTTTGTTATTACTACGTATCTTGTGGGGAGATACTGGAGACTATGTAAACAGCTTTTTTTTTTCTTTTGAGACGGAGTCTTCCTCTGTTGCCAGGCTGGAGTGCAGCGACATGATCTCGGCTCACTGCAACTTCTGCCTCCTGGTTCAAGTGATTCCCTTGCCTCAGCCTCCCACGTAGATGGGATTACAGGCACGTGCCACAACGCCCGGTTAACTTTTTGTATTTTAGTAGAGACGGGGTTTCACCATGTTGGCCAGGATGGTCTCGATCTCCTTACCTCGTGATCTGCCCGCCTTAGCCTCCCAAAGTGCTGGGATTACAGGTGTGAGCCACCGCACCCAGCGGTAAATATCCTATTTTTCATCAAATTTTCACCAACTAGTTTTAGCATCCATTGTTAATTCTTAACTGAATCAATTATTAGTATCATAGTTGCCAAAAGCTGCTTTTCTAATTCTGTCATTCCTTCTACATTAAAAAAATTTACATTCTATGGAAAAGGAAAAACCAACCTTCTTTCCTTTTCTGTAGAGTTAGTCTTCCCTCCCTCCCTCCCTCCCTTTTTTCTTCCCTCCTTCCCTTGCTTTCTTCTTTCATTATTTATTTATGTCAATATATACTCACAGGTTTTTATTTTATTTGGTGGTATGTAATTTGTTACTGTCACTGTTTTTATTATTTTGATGTTCAGAATGTTCCAAAGGTAGCAAATGGAAGTCCTTTCAAGCTACGTTATTTTTTTTGTCCTTTTAACATGTCCCCATCATGTTTTGAGTTCTTTTTCTCCTTTTTTTTTTTGAGACGAAGTCTCACTCCGTCGCCCAGGCTGGAGTGCAATGACATGATCTTGGCTCACCGCAACCTCCACCTCCTGGGTTCAAGCAATTCTCCTGCCTCACCCTCCTGAGTAGCTGGGACTACAGGCTCATGCCACCACACGTGGCTAATTTTTTTTTTTTTTTTTTTTTTTTTTTTGGTAGAGACAGGGTTTCACCGTGTTAGCCAGGATGGTCTTGAGCTCCTGACTCGTGATCCACCCACCTTGGCATCCCAAAGTGCTGGGATTACAGGCATGAGCCACTGCGCCTCACCTCTCTCTCTCTCTGTTCTCTTTTTTTTTTTTTTTTTTTTAATAGAGATGAGGTCTCATTATATTACCCAGGCTGATCTCCAACTCCAGGCTTCCAGCAGTCCTCCTGTCTCAGCCTCTCAATGTGCTGGGATTACAGACATGGGCTACTATGTCCAGCCAAATTCTTTCTCTCTGACAAAGCAAGATCTTCCAGCTTCATCTTGCTTTTTCCCGTCTCAACCCTGGAAATCAACTGTTTCTCCAAGGAGATCTGATTCTTTTGGGCAGAGAATATTATTTAGAAACTAAGATCTGGGTGCCAAATGTACTCATCATTGTTGCGGTATCGTTGTTTATAGGCCCACTTAGCAGTCAAGGGTTAGAAAACATAGGCCGAGCTCGGTGGCTCACGCATGTAATCCCAGCACTTTGGGAGGTCGAGGCAGATGAATCACCTGAGGTCAGGAGTTCGAGACCGACCTGGCCAACATGGTAAAACCTTGTCTCTACTAATAATACAAAAATTATCTGGGCGTGGTGGCGACACATGCCTGTAATCCCAGCTACTCCAGAGACTGAGGCAGGAGCATCGCTTGAACTCAGGAGGCAGAGGTTGCAGTGAACCAAGAGTGTCCCATTGCACTCCAGCCTGGGCAACAAGAGTGAAACTCCATCTTCAAAAAAAAAAAAAAAAACAGAAAAAACAAGACATATATATGCACATATACACACATGTTACATATATACACATATACATGTATGTGAGTTTATAGCTATATAGGTCAATATATTTATTGATCTATGTCTCTCTCAATTTCTCTTTCTCTGTCTCTCAATCTTTCTCTCTCTCCTACACACACACCCATGAATTCATATGTATTTGTCTTTATCCAGTTTCCAACCCATAGCACAGGGCTTATTCTAGCCTCTTTCCATATTTTTAACCCCCTTTCCCAAGACTGAAAAACCTGCTTTATGTTATCCAGAATATATTTACTTACTGTTCAGTCCTAGCATTTACAGATAGTAGTTTCAGAATTGTTAACTCACTGCAATAAACAAACCTACCAAACTAGAGTTCAACATTTATTTATAGTTCCTTATGTCTTTAGCCTGAAGATATATCTATAGTTTAAATACTATGTTCAAAAATTACTTGTGTGTGTTCTTACCCCTTTTTTCCCTTCAGTGTGATTATGTTATTTATCTGAAATACAGTTAGGCTTAACTGTATTTGTGTTCCATTTGAGAACCACCCCTCAACTTTCCTTATTTATTTATTTGAATGTAAAACATTAACCTGGTTCTAAAAGTCAAATCTACACAAAAAGAAGTGTATTCCCCTCTAGCTAGTCCTTTTATCCCATTTGCTTCCTTTGATCCTTTCATTTCCATTCTTATCATCTCATTAGTTTCTGTTTATCCTTTCTGTCTCTTTGCATAATCATATATGCATATATTTTCTTATTTTCCCTTCTTTTATATACAAAATATAACATGCTATAGATACTCTATTGACTTAGCTTTTTCTACTTAAAAATGTATCCTGAAACCACTGAATTCCCAGAAATCTTTCTCATTTCATTTATAGCTGCATAATCCTCCATTGTATGATTGTTTTATAGTTTATTCAACCAGCCTCCTATATATGGGCATTTAGGTGGTTTCTAATATTTAGCTATTAAAAATGAGGAATTCTTTCTACATTTTTTGTTCAATCCTGTCTCCCTCTTTATATGTGTCTTCTTCCTGGCAGCACACCCAGCAGGATTTACAGCAACTGAGATCAGACTTGGATGCAGTTTCTCTGAAGTGTGACAGCTTTCTCCATCAGTCTCCATCTAGTTCAAGTGTCCCAACTCTGCGCTCAGAACTGAATCTGCTGGTGGAGAAGATGGACCATGTCTATGGTCTCTCCACTGTCTATCTGAATAAGTGAGTGAGCTGAGATTTTGGGTCCAAAGGCACTATTTTCCATTGGAATAAGAAAGAGAAAGGCTTAGAGTGTTTCATGAGTAATACA
The DNA here is from genome assembly GCA_036589455.1 of Ateles fusciceps. Classification (NCBI taxonomy): domain Eukaryota; kingdom Metazoa; phylum Chordata; class Mammalia; order Primates; family Atelidae; genus Ateles; species Ateles fusciceps. The sequence continues at coordinate 10,830,661 of JAZHEH010000733.1, forward strand.
GAGAGATTATAGATCTTGAAGAGTGTTCAAGATAGTGTTTGAAGAGTATACTGATAATGAGAGGTCTTGGCTTTAGTTCCTAGTAACATGAAATAGGTTCATTTGGGCTGCAATGAAGAAAATGCCAGTGATATGGATGGGGAGTTAATTTGCAGTGTTAGGACTATGACTTACCTCACTTCTGTTTGATTAAATATTTCTGAAAATAATACTTAATGACAGGAAGAAAAAGAATGAGAAACTAAAGGATAAAAAGAAAAGTTTTTAGTTAAACTAGGTATTAGACTTTGAAGTTCTTCCCATTCTTCCCTCTTTCCACCCATCTATACCCATGACCTTGAAGAGCAGCACATCTTAAACTCTTCACAGTATAAAGTGGATTTCTGGCTTCATGCCTTTCCTCCATGAGTCCACCACATGTGTGCATGTTCCAGTGCCACTTAGAACTATATTTTAAATTGGCTTAAATTGGCAGCACAGAACCCATGTTTACTTGTAGCGCTGTCAACATCTAAAAATGGTGACATTTATTTTGGTTGTTATGTTTTATGAACCTCTCTATAGCACTCCAGGTATATAACCCTGCTCCCAAAATTTATGTGTTAATGAAGGAATGTGAATTTGTCCCCGTAGGTTAAAGACAATTGATGTTATAGTACGTAGCATACAGGATGCTGAACTCTTGGTCAAAGGTTATGAGATTAAGCTGAGTCAAGAAGAAGCAGTACCGGCAGATCTCTAGCTCTGGAGGCCCATCGGTCGACATTACGGGTGAGTTGCTCTGAGTTTCTTAGGAGGATGACTTAACATAGTCATTGCTTTGGGTTAGCAGAGAAATGCAGTTTTGGATGGCATGACATTTGCATTTGAATGAGGCAGAATATCATATTCAATATATTTTAATATGTATTGAAAGAAGAAGGGACTAAGAACTGTGTCTAGCAAGAAAGGGAAGAGAAAGGACTGTTTTTCTATTTATTTTTTCCCTTTCACCTCAATAAAATCATGACTTAATTGGATATAGTCAATGGTTATGCCATAAGTTTATAAAGCACTTAGCTGTTATCTAACTTGATTCTCACAAGCCACTCTGTGAGGTGGACAAGAAGAGATTTTATCTCCATTTACAGATGAGAAGACCAACATTTAGTCTGGCTAAATGACTTATCTTGGTTTTATAGGTTATAAGTGGTGAAGCCAGGTTTCAAACACAAGTTCTCTGCATGTTTCTCTATAGCGAAACTGAAACCTACCCTTGGCATCCCAGTGTGTATCAAGAAAGCAGAGACCATGACCTGTGTAGGCAGTCCTGGTACAAACATTCCACGGCACAGTCACAGATAAAATGTGGAATTAGCTGTAGACAGTGTCCTTGTTTCCTACCTTAGTCTGGCTCGTTTTTAGCATGGAAAATATACAGCGTGTTTCTGTACTTACGTTTCCATAGCACTGGCTTAGTGATGTGAAGGACAAGAATTCAGTGTTTTCAGTCTTGGATGAGGAAATTGCCAAGGCCAAGGCAGTGGCAGAACAGATGAGTCATCTGACATCAGAGCGAAACCTGGATTTGGAGCGCTATCAGGAAAAAGGCTCCCAGCTGCAGGAACGTTGGCACCGAGTCATTGCCCAGCTCGAGATTCGGTTAGTGGCGGCCTCACCTTTTTTTTCCTATTGGAGTTCAAGGACTAGGTCTAAAACAAAAACAGAGTTATATCTGTACATTTATATTTAAAGGTAGAAATGGATAGGGAGGGGGTGGACATTTTAAAACCACATAAATTCTAGACAAGGTAAGTGAGTCAGAAAGGTGAGATGTAATGCTTCTCCTGTGTCCCAGGTCTTTTCTAGTTATGCCATTGATGACAATGACTTTCTGGAATATAGACTTGAAAGGTCATCTGGTGATCTTTTCTCAAGATATTGTAGTTCTTGTTTTATTAGCTTTGCATCCAAATATGAGCCATTTTTTATAATGGGGCTTTATAGAATTTCTTGCTTTCATCTCATTTGCTAATTCAGTAACTTTTCATCTCTGTTACTAGAGATCCTGCTTCTAATGACAAATATAAATAGGAAAGACAGAAACTGCACCTTTTGGAGGCTAAGCTGGTTAGGGAAATACGTAGGGAGAGGAGCTTAATAACTCATATAAGTTTTCATTCTAATTGAAGTACTATCACAAAGCTGGTTAGATTAAGAGAAATGATATGACTTATTGGAAGTAACAGGAAATAACCACTATTTTTCACTTCCCTCCCCTCTCTGCCCTGAGGAATTATAGTGATTTATAAATCATAGCTGTGGTATACTGACAGGTACTCTGTCATCAGGGAATAGAACTGTACAGCCAGTACTACCTGATTGGTCACTCTGGTAATTCGTGGCAACCTAGGTGAAAAATTTGACAAGGATTGTTGTGGGATGCAAGGCCACAGGCAGCCTCCAGGGCTACCAGGGCACAACTGGTTTCTAGTCACTTTTTGACCATTGGGCACTGGTACATGCATAGGTCTCACTCATCTTGCATCACTGTTCCCCATAGGTAAAGATGGAAGATTTGTGGTCAGGCCCAACTGGATGCATGGGTTAAGGAGGGGAATTGCCTCATTTACTTTATTGTGTTTGTACCAAGGTATCTGATAGCAGTTTCTCTTTGTTCTTCTAGCCAATCTGAGCTAGAAGGAATCCAGGAAGTCCTGGGAGATTACCGAGCCTGCCATGGAACGCTCATCAAATGGATTGAGGAAACCACCGCTCAGCAGGAAATGATGAAGCCAGGCCAGGCAGAGGATAGCAGAGTGCTTTCGGAGCAGCTCAGCCAGCAGACAGTGAGTGTGGCAGTAGCTCTGGTGGGAAGAGTTAGAAATTTAAATTTTCTTTATCATAAAAGAAAATGATGTACTAGCAATTAAAGGTTTCTCCAAATGGAAGATAGTCCCAGTTCCCTTTTCTTAGAGTGGTTTGAACAGGATGGTCCCAAGATACTGGTTTTGCATTTAGACTAGAGAGCCTGTAAGGTACCTTCAGTTCTGAGTTTCTGTAACTGTATTGAAACCACTAGATGGACAGATTAAAATTATCTTTATTTTGTTTCTTTATATTACATTTTATTTTACTAGGATTAGATAATGGGGTTTTGAAAACCAAGGGAAAGCTGTAAGTAGAAGAAAATGATTCATTTTAAGCATTTTTTTTGGTTGGTATTTTGCTTTGTTTTGTTTTGTTTAGCATTATGATTAAGAGTATGAGATCTGGAATTGTATTGCTTGGATTCCAATCCTGGCTCACTCATCTGCTATAAGCCTTTGAAGAAGTTACTTAGCCTCTCAGTGTTCTACTTCCTTATCAATAAAATGGACATAGTTTGTTATTTATTTAACCTACCTTATAAGATTATTGTTGCTAGGATTAACTGAAGTAATACATGTAAAATACTTAGAATAGTGGTTCTCAAAGTGTGGACCTCAGTCTAGCAGCATCAGTATCACCTGGGGACATGTTAGAAATGCAAGTTCTTGGACTGGGCACAGTGGCTCATGCCTGTAATTTCAGCACTTTGGGAGGCCAAGGCAGAGGGATCACTTGAGGACAGGAGTTTGAGAACAGCCTGATCAAAGAAGAGAGAGCTTGTCTCTACAAAAGATTAAAAAGACAGAAAAGTACAAATTTGTGAGCCCAAAGCCACTGAACCAGAAACTCTGGAGGTGAGGCCCGGCAGTATGTGCTTTAACCACCCTTTCCAGCAATTCTGATGCAGCTAACATTTGAAAACTACTGCCTTATAATGTAGTAAATGTTCAGCTATTTCAGTGGTGGTAATGACAACAATAATGTGATATTTTGCTTTCTAGGATCTATTTGCAGAAATTGAGAGAAATCAGACAAAACTGGATCAATGTCAAAAATTTTCCCACCAGTACTCTACTATTGTAAAGGTAACTTTACCACATCCCAAAAAGAACATGAATCATCACTAGCTTAGGAAAACTGCATCTTCACTGTTGGTTCTGTTTCTGGACAAATTAAGCAGAGCTCTCATGCTAGATGCTGGCCTGATCCTTCAGTTAAGCAGATGTGTATTCCCGCAACCCCATGTTTGGAGATGCTTGGAGAAGTAGCAGATGTTGGCTGTGATTTGAGGAGGCTCCATTTGCATGACCGTAGGCCTTTTAAACTTAACATGGCAAAAGCAGAATGTTTGAGTTTTCTTCTTAAATATGCTTCTCACTTGTCTTTCCTATCTAGGAAATAGTATTGCCATTTTTTCCTAGTTGCTGAGGCAAAAAACCCAAGAGTCATCCTAAACTCTTCTCTTTGCCTTAAGCGTTATATCCTCTGTTGGCTTTGTCAAATGTGTCCCAAATCTTACTACCTCTCATTATCTCCCTTCTATTTCCATAGTTCATATCTAAGTGAAAAATCTTCTTTAGACTAGTACAGTATCCTCTGAGCTGGTCTTTTGCTTCTGGTGTGGCCCCCACAGGCTATTTTCCCACACAGTAGCCAAAATCCCCTTTTTAGAACATGTTGCGTGTCATTGAACCTTAGACTCCATTGATTACCAGCTACACCATAGTTTTCTGCATACCAAAAGAGGAAAAAAGAAACTCTGCCAATTATGTGACATGCTGTTGATTCTAAGATATATTCCAATTTGAAAGACTAAAATGTGGAGAAAATGTGTACCTTAGAATAGATGAAATATGGTAAATAAGATCATGTCACTCTCCTACTCAAAACTGTCCAAAGCCTTCATATCATAGTCATAATAAAATTCTAAATCCTTACATGGTTTATAAGGCCATGAATGATTTATCTCTCCTCTGTTTCTCTTAGAATATCTTTAAAGAAAAATGACTTGAGGCCAGGTGCAGTGGCTTATACCTGTAATCCCAGCACATTAGGAGGCCAAGGCAAGAGGGTTACTTGAGCCCAGAAGTTTGAGACCAGCCTGGGCAACATATCAAGACCCCATCTCTACAAAAAGTTTTAAAAATTAGCTGGGTGTAGTGGTGTGCACCTGTAGTCTCAGCTCCTTAAGAGGCTGAGGTGGGAGGATCACTTGAGCCTGGGAGATTGAGGCTACAGTGAGCCTTGATTGTGTCACTACACTCCAACCTGGGCAATGGAGCAAGTCTCTGTCTCCATAAAAAAAGGAAAAAAATAACTTGAGACTGGGTGCAGTGGCTCATGTCTGTAATCCCAGCACTATGGGAGGCTGAGGCAGGCAGATCACGAAGTCAAGAGATCAAGGCCATCCTGGCCAACATAGTGAAACTCTGTCCCTACTAAAAATACAAAAAAATTAGCCGGGTGTGGTGGTACGTGCCTGTAGTCCCAGCTACTCAGGAGATCGAGGCAGGAGAATTACTTGAAACCAGAAAACGGAAGTTGTAGTGAGCCGGGATTGTACCACTGCACTCCAGCCTGGCAATAGAGCAAGGCTCTGTCAAATAAATAAATAAATAAATAAATATTATGTATTTATTTGTTTATTCTGTGACTTTCACTAGAATATAAGTTTCAAGGGAGCAAAGCTTTTCCTGACTTATTTCTCAATATGTGTGTTAGCACTCAAAACAATGGCAAGTAGATAGAAGATGCTTAACAAATACTTTTTGAATGAAGGCATTTCTTTAGTTAGTAACAGAACACTCACTGTCAGAAAGAATTGAGTTCAAATCCTTCACCATTTTCCAGGCTTACTTTGAGTACGCACATAGCCTATGTTTCTGTTACTATAACTATAAAATGAGAACAATAGGCCGGGTGTGGTGGCTCACGCCTGTAATCCTAGCACTTTGGGAGGCCGAGGTGGGTGGATCACCTGAGGTCAGGAGTTCAAGACCAGCCTGGCCAACATGGTGAAACCCCATCTTAAAAAAAAAAATAAAATAAAATAAATAAAATAAATAAAACAAAATGAGAACAATAATACCTCACTGAGTGATTGTAAAGATTAAATGAGATAATGTATACATAGGACCATGCCTCAAATTTAAGGTACACTCAGTAAGAGGTAGCAGTTGCTTTGATTATAATTATTTTAATGTTGTTACTACTATTATTTTTTTATGGGTTCCTTCACAAATTCATTCATTGTTTTCCTTCTACCCAGAATTTTTTTAAGTAGATAGCAGAAGGATGTTTTAGGCAAAGGAATTGCATAATCCCAGGCAGAGACGAATGAAAATGCATGATTATATAAGGAAATAGAGAGTATTCTGGTATAGCTAGAAAGCACAATGAGGAGCAGTGACTATGGAAAATGAGTGGTGAGATTGAGGCCAACCCATGACAGGTCTTGTTTCGTTGTTTTGGCTTTGTCTTCTGTTCTTGCTTCTCAAAGCGTTGCTTTTGGTTTGTTTGTTTGTGTTTTAAGACGGGGTTTCACCGTGTTGGCCAGGCTGGTCTTGAACTCCCGACCTCAGGTGATCCGTCCACCTCAGCCTCCCAGAGTGCTGGGATTACAAGGCTCACGCCACCGCACCCAGCCTCGTTTTTGAACCAGTAGCATCAGTATCACCTGGGAGCTTATTAGAAATGTAGAATCTCAGACCTGCTTCATCAGATTCTGCATTTTAATGAGATCCCCCAGATAATTCGTACGTATGTTGATGTTTGAAAAGCTCTGTTCTAGATCATTGAAAGCTTTTAAGCAGAAGAATGATGTGATCATCTTTGGGTTTTAGAAGAAGTATTCTGTTGGAACAATAGAGAATAAATCGAGATGAGACTAGAAGCAGTGAAAGTACATAAGAGGCTACTACACTCATAAGGCGAGATGAAGAGGGTGGACTAGGGCAGAACTTTCAGTGTTGAAGAGGAAGTGGCAGAATAGTATGGTAAAATGAGAACACTGGTTTAGGGATTAGAAGACTAAGAATCTAATCCTGACTGTGTTACTTACCCACTCAGTTATTAGGGAAATTGACATTGCCTTTCTGGATTTCACTTTCCTCACAAATGAGATGAAAGGGTTGGTCAGACTGCAACTAAGGCATCAGCAAACTTGACCTACACACCTGTTTTTGTATGGCTCATGAGAAAAGGTTGAAAAGAAAATCAAAAGAATAATATTTTATGATGTGAAAATTATATGAACTTCAGTTTTCAATGTTCATAAGTAAAGTTTTATTCCAACAGCCATACTCTTCCATCTGTATATTGCCTATGGCTGCTTTCACTTATAATGACAGAGATAGTATGGCTAGATTGGCCCTTTATAGGAAAAGTTTGCTAGCCTCCAGCCTGAATGGTCACTAAAACACTTCCAGCAATAAAAAACTATGATTTATTACATGATGTACGTGAACTGTAAAACCCAGAGTAACTAGCGAAATTTCGTCCTTTCTTAGGACTATGAATTGCAACTGATGACATACAAGGCCTTTGTGGAATCACAGCAGAAATCCCCTGGCAAGCGCCGTCGCATGCTTTCTTCTTCAGATGCCATCACTCAAGAGGTGAAAGGGTGGGGGGAAGGAAATACACCAATCACTGTCTTCCCTTAAGGAAAGATTCATTTGCCTGGGCCTTACCTTTTGATTTAGGGCTTACTTTTCTATTGAACATGTGACTCCATGAACATTTCCTCTTATTTTCAACTATTTAAATTTCATTTCTGTCAGATGATTTATTTAAATTGTTCTTTTGAACCATAGTTCATGGACTTAAGGACTCGCTACACGGCATTGGTGACTTTAACAACTCAGCATGTGAAATATATCAGTGATGCTCTCCGGCGTCTGGAGGAGGAGGAGGTGAGGACAATTGGGTCCAAAATCAGGTTGAAAGTATAGTAAAACATCTTAGCCAGCACGGTGGTGTGTGCCTATTGTCTCTGGTACCCAGGAGGCTGAGGTGGAAGGATCACTTGAGCCTAGGACTTTGAGTTCAGCCTGGGTGACATAGAGAAATCCCCTCTCTACAAAAAATTTTAAAAATTAGCTGGGCATGGTGGCACACGCCTGTGGTCCCAGTTACTTGGGAGGCTGAGGTGGAAGGATCAGCTTGGGCCTGGGAAGTTGAGGCTGCAGAGACCCATGATTGTGCCTCTGCACTCCAGCCTGGGCAATAGGCTGTCTCAAGAAAAGCCCAAAATAACCCATGTACCCCATAAATATATACACCTACTGTGTACCCACAAAAATTTAAAAAAATTTTAAAGCCAGCAAAAAATTATATATGTTACAAATGTAATATATGTTATATATAAATAAATTATTATATAATATATATCATTTGGGAGACAAGGAAATTAGGATACTATGTATAATTATGACTTTATTAAAAACAAAACTCTGTACTACAAAGACATAATATGGCATAGAAACAAGTTTATGGGTATCTATACCAAATTTATGGGGAAATAAGATTAAGTTACATATATTATCTATTTTAGACTTGTTTGAATTTGTTGTAATGAGCATGTCATATTTTTGTGATTGTAAAAATCTTCTTTGTAAAATAAGTTTCTGCATATTTAACCTCTCTTACAAAAGAAAAGCTGTTAAAACATTAACCATACCATCTTTTGCCTTTTAAATTAGCAAGACTTTCTTTATATCCATACCTATATAATATAATATCAGCTGGCTTCAGTCTCTTCTCCTCTTACAGATTCACCTGTAAATCTAAAAATTATGAAAATGAATTAAGATGCTATATGTGAAGAGATTTTTTTAAAAATTGTTAAATAATTATTGAGTTCCTATTATACACAAAACAGTGGTTTGTTTGTATTTTTTTAGAAAGGTATTAAACCTAGGTATAACAAATTTAGCTCACAACCACCTGTGAGCAATACTGTAGGCTGGCTAAATTATACCTGGGATTATTTTCACAGCCTACTTATTTAGGTAACTTTTGTGTCTATTTTTAGGAAGCCTTCATTTAAGAAAATGTGAAGTCATGCCAGCCTAATAAAATACATTGCTAGAATATTGATTTTCTGTTTCTATTCTAGAAAGTGGTAGAAGAGGAGAAACAAGAACATGTGGAGAAGGTTAAAGAACTTTTGGGCTGGGTGTCTACCCTAGCGAGGAATACACAAGGAAAAGCTACCTCATCCCAGACCAAAGAATCAACAGACATTGAAAAAGCTATTTTGGAACAGCAGGTGAGAAGAAGGCCCATCTCTGTTTACCAGGGTAGAATAATATGTGATAATACATTAGGTGGAATAGTAGAAGTCACATGTGGGCCATTCTAGAAGTGATTGTTACCTGAGTAAATGTTAACTTAAAGAAACTTAAGAAGCCATCTTGTTTGTACCTTTTTGTTTATACCTTTTGTTTGTACCATCTTGTTTATACCTTTTTATCAGCTGTAGCTCATTGGTGATAATAATTTTACCTAAGCTGCATATTTTCTCTAGGATTAAAAAAATAATAATTTTTTACTCTTAATTATTGGGTTTTGAAGCCTTTTCTCTTTATTTCTACCACGTAGGTTCTGGCAGAAGAGCTGACAACCAAGAGAGAACAAGTCTCTGAAGCTATTAAAACATCACAGATATTCTTGGCCAAGCATGGTCATAAGTGAGTATTAAATGAGAGATTATGGCACATCTGGAGCACCTGTTCTATCAGGCTAAAACTTAGGGTCATAATGAGATTTCAGACTGGAGAATTCAGGGCAGCCAGATTATGGGAGACTCTGTAGTTCATACTGAGGAGTTGCATTTAATTTGTTGGCTATGGGAAGGGATTTTAAATATGATTGGGTTTTGCTTATAAAGGTTGCTAGAACAGTGCTATAAAGGATTGACATGTGGTGAGAATAGAGGCTGAGAGGCCTGTTAAGAGGCTATTCTGACAATGTAGGCAAGAAATGACGGGGAATGGAGACGAAGAGACTAATATTCAAGAGATATTAAGGATAATGAATCTATGGGTTTGGTTACACATGAAATCATCACATAAAGTGACAGAGATTTGAATTATCAGTGTGTTAGAAACCATGAGGGTAGATTACTCAAAAGGGCTTTTCGGGGCTTCTCAGCCTGTTAAGGAAGCCTCTGTGAAAGAAAAGGAAAATTATGAGAGATAATTCAGAACCCAAGAGAGAACAGAGTTCCAAAAAAAAGGAGAGAAATTCAGAAGTCAAGAAAAGTTGGCTGGGCGTGGTGGCTCGCGCCTATAAATCCCAGCACTTTGAGAGGCCAAGGCAGGCAGATCATGAGGTCAGGAGTTCAAGACCAGACTGGCCAACATGGTGAAATGCTGTCTCAATATAAAATAAATAAAAATATATATATATTAAAAAAAAAAAAGAAAGAAAAGTTGAGAAGTGTCTGCTACATTTGGCAAGTTAGAAGTCTTTGGTGCCTCTGGTAATGGGGTCAGATTTAGTATGGTGAGGAGCACATTGGAGGCAAGCAAGGTGAGTCAGAACTGCTCTTTCAAGAAGCCAGGCCATAGGAGAGGAAAGTGATAATAGAGTCAATATTTAAAAATGGAATATATGTCAAGAGCCTTTGTTTTCTTAAAAGATACAGGGGGACTTAACTATGTTTTGGACTAAGTCTCAGGGACAAATGGGAGGAGATAATTACAGAAAGGTCCCAGTGGACATGGAAAAGGATGAAACCCATTGATGGTTAGAAAGTACACCCTTAAACAGGAAATTGGGACAGTTTTTTCTCTGAGGTATGAGGGAAAGGAGATAAAGGTATATTTAGAGGTAAATTTGTCAAGACTGAAGCCAGAAAGTAAGAGAATTAGTGCCCAGTGATCTGTATTTTCTCTTTGAAATAGGCAGAGAGGTTTGTTGAAAGGATGATGCTGGCTGGGCACGGTGGCTCACACCTGTAATCCCAGCACTTTGGAAGGCTGAGGCAGGTGAATTACCTGAGGTCAGGGGTTTGAGACCAGCCTGGACAACATGGTGAAACCCTGTCTCTACTAAAATTACAAAAATTAGCTGGGTGTAGTGGTGGAAGCCGGTAATCCTAGCTACTCAGGAGGCTGAGGCAGGAGAACCACTTGAACCTGGAAGGCAAAGGTTACAGTGAGCCAAGATCGCATTACTGCACTCCAATATGGGTAAGGAAGATAAAACTGGAAGGTAGAGTTATAGTCATATAGTGGATTCTTGAAGTCTAAGATTTCTTTTTTTTTTTTTTTTTTTTTTTTGAGACAGAGTTTTGCTTTTGTTGCCCAGGCTGGAGTGCAGTGGCATGATTTTGGCTCACCGCAGCCTCTGCCTCCTGGGTTCAAGCAATTCTCTGCCTCAGCCTCCCGAGTAACCGGGATTACAGGCATGCACCATCATGTCCGGCTAATTTTTTTTTGTATTTTTAGTAGAGACAGGATTTCACCATGTTGGTCAGGCTGGTCTCGAACTCCCAACCTCAAGAGATCTTCCCTCCTCAGCCTCCCAAAGTGCTGGGATTATAGGTGTGAGCCACCACGCCAGGCCCAAAGTCTAAGATTTCAGAAGTGGAATAATTTCAGAAGGGTCTAAGTTTGACATTTGTAGGTGATGCTAAAGTGGAGATGAGGTCATTGGAACTACAAGCATAGGGGAGACATAGGATTGACATCACCATGACTTGATTTGAGATAGACAGAAAAACTGAGTGAAATGCCAAAGTCTCTCATGAATATGGAAGAAGATCATCCATCCAAGATGAAGAAGCAGCAATTCTGAAGCAATACACCAGAGTTTGGAGAACGGTTTTTTTTACTAAAAAAGTTTTAATGCTTCATTTTCCAGGCTCTCAGAAAAAAGAGAAGGAACAAATATCTGATCAATTGAATGCCCTAAACAAGGCTTACCATGACCTTTGTGATGGTTCCGCAAATCAGCTTCAGCAGCTCCAGAGCCAGTTGGCTCACCAGACAGAACAAAAGGTACTTTTAACTTTCATCTCCAAATATTGGGTGGATACCTTTTGAATGGTATGAAAGCAGCTTTGCTGATTGAGAGTCATGATCACTAGCTTTCCATGACCAGTGTGACTTAATTTTTAACCTCACCTTAGCAGCCATTTGTCTTGTGTTTCTTTACTGGGGTTCCATGATGTGTTGGTTAGTCAAAAGCACTAGAAGACACTTACAGCTAACCCTTTAGACCTGGTTCACCTTTTTTGTCTTATGCCATTTTGTGGCAGACAGCAATCAAGGATAACATAAATTCTGTATTATATATGATCACAGGGCAATAAGATTACTCCCTTGTGGCATTGTCACTCAAAAGTTGATAGCCAAGAGTTCTGGATAATGGGAAGAAAAAGCTGTGAACCTCTTCCCTCCATATGAGAGCAATGAGAAATATTCAGTTTCAAAGCAAACTGGTAGATTAGTTTCACTGACTAAGACACTGGTTCCCCTCACCCATAGTCATCTCATCATGTGGCATCTTTACCAGTTCCCCTCCATGTTCATTTCCTGGACCATATGAAAGTCCTCATAGTTCCTACTGGTTGTCCTAAGTTCTTCCTGGATACCTGTGCGTGTGTGTACACTTACCATATTATATACATGTGTCTCTGGGATATATATGTGTGTTTGCCTGCTTATTTCCTATGTTGTGAAGCAATGGCCAACTTATGTGGGGCAGGCCAAAATTAAGCTCATGTGACAGACAAATTTGGTCCAGATGATGCTCAAGATGATATTCATACAAAGCATGTCTTCATTCTGGTCCTTGGATATAAATTTTGTGCAGCAGAAGCTAGAGTCGTAAAGATCACAAGACAGAACAAGCTATGACTTGATGGTATATTTCCAAAAACAAAGTGCTGGTATAACATTCTCTATTTAAGGTAGCCCACTTCCAGTGGCTTGTTGCTTCACCATATAAGGGAGTATGTGAAAAGTTTTAACAATTGCTTGCTGAGAACATCTAGTTCTCATTTTGAAAGGTTAAAAAGAGGGGGGAAAATAAAGAAAGAATAAAGGAAAGACAAGCTGCTGAGCACCACTACATTGAGCATGATGTGTCTCCTGTACTGTTTGTGTGTTTCATGTGAAGTATTGTTCTGATTAACTGACATCCTTGCTTACAAGTTTCACTAACCCTTTGGAGTTTAAGCACAAATGCACAAAGGGAAAAGAGGACGACCTGTTTGGGGTTCTTTTTTGCAAAAACAAACAGTCGCATGCTGGACGCTAACACCAAGCTTACACTGTATGTGTGATACGGCTGAGCTGCTCCATAAGGCTCTATCTTTTATCTGCCCGAGGTGTGCCCTGCAGCCTGGTAAGTAGAAGCCTTTTATGTTTTCTTTCCTCCTCTCCTTCTATCTCTTATGCTTGTTTAGGTGGGAATGTACATGTTTGGTAGGACTGAAATGAGTTTCTCTGGATTTCTTCCCAGCTCAGTGTTTCCTGCCTATCCTCCAATTATGAGGGTGTTGGAAGGAACAGTGTAGACTTTTCTCTTTGGCTAGACTCCAAGCCTTTCTTCAGTGTCAGCGTTTTTGAGACTACATGAATTTCACAAAAGAAACGAAAAGTTCTCAAAGGAATGTTTTTCTTTGTCATATTGTCTGTTCTGAATAGTCTTTTATGGATTTTCTAAAAGGAATTTTTCAGGTATCTTGAAATTTTTCAGGTATCATATTCCAGTGAGGTTTTTCCTTCAATTTCTTTAAAACAGACACGTAGTGAATTTGCATAATATGTGTTTAAATTATACAAATTGGACTGTCTATTCTTGGTCAGAAAACAAGAGGATAGGGAATAAATAATACTTTAAATAGTGTGGAGAAGTCTGTCAGCTATTCCACTGATTGAACACATACGTAGAAATGGAGATGAAAACCAAATATACTGTTTTTTCATTTGCTATCCATTCTGTATTCTTATTGTATGCACCTCATCAAACTTGAAATCCTCAGTGCATACTTTTAAAATCTGAGGGGAAGTGGTTCAATGATTTTAAAGGTTTCTTTATTATTTATCCATATTTAACACATGTTCATTGAATGGCAGCTACTGTTCCTAGACCTGCATGGGCAATGGATCAGCTCTTACAGAACTTACTTCTCACTGAGATAAAATGGAATGCCATTATGTAGGAGGCAGGGAAGTGACTGGAAATTGCTTCTACAAGATCCTCCATTAATAAGGTGGAAAGTTAAATAAGTAATCATAATGTAACACTGACCAAAGAGGGACAGATAAAATTATATACAGAAAATGAAAATAATGAACATGAACAAGAAGAGCTGAAAAGCTGGAGAGTAATAAAAGTGATGAAGTGTTGTAAGTGGTTAAACACTTAAATAATTTAAAATCTGAATGTGTTATTCTATGATAAAAGACCTCAAAAATGAGAATTTTTAAGGAGCTATTTCTAGGATTTGCAAGGGCAGTTTGGACAGCATATAAAGTTTGCCCTATTCACTAACCTTAGGACCTAACTCCTGTGTTAAGATGTGACTCTACTGTACTTGTCTTTCATGGGTTTCTGGGTCTGACTCTGGGAAGACGTACAAGATTTAGAGTCAGACCTTGATTTGTTTCTGGAACTCACTAGTTTTGTGACCTTGGACAAGTACGTAAACTCTATCCCTCATTTTCATTTCTTCAAACTAAAGATTCAGACAATTATTTTCATAGGATTACTGTGAGAATTAAATGTCAGTGTTCAATAGATCTAATAATAAGTGATAGCTGTAATCATGGTTATTGTACTACCCATTCTAGCCTGGACCAGAAGAAAAGTTACTAGTGGTTCCATAGGTAAGGGTCCCCAATCTGTTTCTTCCTTGATTTGCTACTTTCCCAGTCCTAGAACTAATTTAATTTAGAGCCATTGCCTTCGGAGAAGCTAGCATTGTCCACCAAGAGTATGAGTACCCCAGTTGCTAAATAGTTGCTTGAATAGTATACACCGGCCTGTTTACTGGGATGCACAATTGTTCTGGAGCTATTGGGCTGCTTAAATCTCTCTTATCATTCTGTGGACCAGTCCTGCTGTGCTCATCAGCAGGGAGGTGCTACTTCCAGAGTCTTCTCTGTGGTTTGCGGCACCAAAAACCTGTTATGTGGAGTTGAATTCTCACTTTGGGTGAACTGTTACGTGTCTTTAAGAACCTTCATGATAACAGGATGGTGGCCATGGAAGTCAGAATCTGCTAAGGAGTGTGTAACAACTCACCTGCCGGAAAAAAAAAAGAACCTGTATGATGATTTAGTCTTAGAAATAAGATTAATCCTGTCACTTTCACTGCTTGCCACCCTGCAGAGCTTGTCACTCAGATATGCTTAATGCCACTATCTCTCAAGTAATCTAGGAATTTCTGGCATGTTAAACATTCTGCAGTTTAGAAAAACTCTTTCTTAGTATTAACACTGAGAGGCTTGCTTCAGCATATTTCCTACATTTTGGGGCTTATCCCATGGTAGGTTTTTCTTGTGGTCAGAATTTTATTTTATTTATTTATTTATTTTTGAGATGGAGTCTTGCTCTGTCTCCGAGGCTGGAATGCAATGGCTCAATCTCAGCTCATCACAACCTCTGCCTCCTGGGTTTAAGCGATTCTTCTGCCTCAGCCTCCTCAGTAGCTGGGATTACAGGCGTGCACCACCACGCCTGGCTAATTTTTTGTATTTTTAGTAGAGACAGGATTTCACCATGTTTGCCAGGCTGGTCTTCAACTCCTGACCTCGTAGTCTGCCCGCCTTGGCCTCCCAAAGTGCTGGGATTACAGGCGTGAGCCACCGTGCCCGGCCCTCAGAATTTTATACTATAGTTCCTTTTCTTTTTTTTTTTTTTTTGAGACGGAGTCTCTCTCTGTCACCTAGGCTGGAGTGCAATGGCATGATCTCGGCTCACTTCAACCTCCGTCTCCCAGGTTCAAGTGATTCTCCTGCCTCAGCCTCCTGAGTAGCTGGGATTACAGGCACATGCCACCACACCTGGCTAATTTTTGTATTTTTAGTAGAGACGGGGTTTCACCATGTTGGTCAGGCTGGTGTCGAACTCCTGACCTCGTGATCTGCCCGCCTCGACCTCCCAAAGTACTGGGATTACAGGTATGAGCCACCACACCTGGCCAATATACGATAGTTCTTTGACTCCTTTCAATAGTTGTCCTTTACCATTGGCTCTGATTGTTTTCTTTTTCTTTTCTTTTCTTTTTTTTAGGATTGCAGAGCAGTTGCTGGGGTGATTGACCTAGGCACAGTGGAGATATTTCCCATCTTCAAAGCCATGCAAAAGGGCCTCCTTGACCAAGACACAGGCCGTGTACTCCTGGAATCTCAGGTTATCATGTCTGGCCTCATTGCCCCTGAGACCAGTGAAAACCTCTCTCTGGAGGAGGGCCTAGCCAGAAACCTCATTAATCCCCAGATGTACCAGCAGCTCCGGGAGCTACAGGATGCCCTGTCCTTAATAAGCAGGCTTACTGAGAGCAAAGGCCCCCTTTCTGTGGTGGAAGCAATTGAAAAGAGAATAATTAGTGAGAGAGCTGGACTGAAAATCTTAGAAGCTCACCTGGCAACTGGAGGTTTCAGTCTTTCCCCCTAGTGAAAACTGTGTTAATCTGGAAGAGGCTTTTCATCAAGGCCTCATTTCTGCATGGCTTCATTCAGTATTAGAGTCTCATCTTAGAACATCCAAGAATTTGATAGACCCTAACACAGCTGAGAAAATTGGTTTGCTGGACCTGATGCAGCGATGTATTGTCCACCAGGAATCAGGATTCAAATTGCTACCTGTCAAACAATTGGCAGGGGGGATGGTGAGCTTGAAATCAGGCCGGAAGGTTAGCATTTTCCGTGCAGTTCAGGAAGGGCTAATAGATAGGCAGGTCACTGTCCGGTTGCTGGAAGCTCAGCTTTTTGCTGGTGGCATAGTAGATCCAAGAACAGGACATAGACTTACAGTGGAAGAGGCTGTA
The DNA here is from genome assembly GCA_036589455.1 of Ateles fusciceps. NCBI lineage: Eukaryota > Metazoa > Chordata > Mammalia > Primates > Atelidae > Ateles > Ateles fusciceps. The sequence goes on from JAZHEH010000733.1 coordinate 10,847,522, forward strand.
AGACATAATTTGATTGACCAAGATATGGCCTGTGCTATCCTCATAAGGCAGCTTCAGACAGGAGGCATCATAGACACTGTCACTGGGCAAAGGCTAACAATAGATGAAGCAGTGAGCAATGATCTAGTAGCTGCTAAGATTGCCCTTGTGATTCTGGAGTCCCTCTGGTCATTCATGGGGTTGCTGTGGCCTGAATCTGGGGGAGATCCTCCCAATTACAGATGCCCTAGAACAAGGTATGGTGTCTACTGAACTAGCACATAAAATCCTTAGTAACCGACAGCATATTAAGGCTCTATTTCTACCAGCAACCACAGAGCTTTTGTCCTGGAAGAAAGCAATAGAAAGTGGTATACTAGACAGAGATCTTGCCTATAACTTAAAATCGATTTGTATACCTGATGTCATGCCCAACATGCAACTAGCAGACTCTGCAGAACGAAATATTAATCCTGGAGCAGCAGTTGTACTGTGCGACAAGAGCCAATCTAAGGGCATAGCAAGCCAGAGTGAGAATCTGTTGTTCCAGCTGATGACTCACAGCTATATTAATGTGCAAAATGGACAGAGGCTGCTTCTGTTAGATGAAGAGCTGATGGAGACATTAACATCCAGAGATGAATATCAAACAAGTCTTCCAGAAGTGGTTGAAATTGGGCATCAAAGGCAAAACACTCCTGAGGGATTGCGAGAATCAGCTAATGTGAAAATCTCAGGAACTTTCAGCGATAGGTGGACTGTGAGGCTGCCTGAGTTCCAGTTTTCTTCTCAGAACAAAGAATATCCCAGTCAGGAAGATTGCACTGCAGAAGAAGGCAAAAAGACCACTGTAGAAACAGAAGGTTCTTCTGTAGAGAACCCTGAAGAGGATCTGTTTGTAGGAGAACAAAAGAGAGAAATACAAATGTTGACACTTTGAAAGTAATAAATAAAGTCAAATTAGAGGTACAAAGGCATTTGATAGGTACCAAAAGGGAAGACCAAACAGCAGTATCTATCAGAGAAAATGTCAGCAGGGGACCCCTCCTGACCGTACCTCCTGAGGAGGCAGAAGGTGTGCTTTTGGTCGTTGACAAAGATCTTTTTTCTGTTGAAACACCAAAGAAAGAACATCAACATCAACCTCTCAGAAATACTTCCTTTATATATCAGAATGAACAAGCACACACTCTTGAGACTGAATATATTCATGATGAAACTGGAAGATCTCACATTAAACCCCAAAGCAAAAAGCCACAAGTTCAGGTAAAGAAAACTCTAGGTATAAAATTAGAACTAAAGTCTGAAACTGATGTGAGTGTTCACCCTCTGGACAAAAAGAAAATGTTAAAGAAAACATTTTTGGCTAGGGATGACCATAAACAAAGTCAAGAAGCACAAAACATTGCAGGTGGTAGTATAATGATGTTAGAAAAGACCGATGAGGAAGATAATGGCAGGGAAACTTCCCTGTCATGCAGTCATCCATCAGAATTGCTTGAAGAAGCTACCTTGAATGTGTTATCTGCACAGTTACTAGATGGTGGTATTTTTCATGAACAGACAGGTCAGAAGCTCTTACTAAATGAAGCAATAGCCCAAGGCATCGTGCCAAGCCACACTGCTGTGAAGCTTATGGAGAAGCTGAACATGTTTCGGGGGTTCTTTGACTCTCAGACCTGTGAGTCTTTGACAACTGAAGAAGTCATTAATGAAGGTCTGATGGATGAGAAATTATTACATAATGTCCTCATGGCAGACAAAGCTATAAGTGGTATCTTAGACCCTCGTACCCACACACTATGCTCTGTAAAGGATGCAGTTACACTTGGACTTCTTGACAAGGAAACAGCCACCAGAATTTTAGAGATGCAGGTGGTGACTGGTGGAATTATTGATCTGAAACGAGGCAAAAAAGTTTCAGTAACTTTGGCCTCAACTCTTGGCTTGGTGGACATTGCTGACCAGCCAGAGCTTATAAATCTAGAGAAAGCTTCCAAAGGTAGAGATGCTGAAAAAACAGTTAGGGAGAGATTAATCAGTTTGCAAATGGAAACAACAGGACTTACAGACCCTGATAGTAGAGCCCCTTTAACAATTGTGCAGTCCATTGACAGAGGTCTTTTGGAGAGAGAGGAAGCCATTCGTTTGTTGTCTAAGCAGGTGGTAGATGGAGGTATCATTCACCATGTATCTGGGATGAGACTTTCTGTTGATAATGCCTTCAGACATGGCTTAATTGGTGAAGATTTAGCCAAGAATCTTAAAAAAGTTGAGAACTTAAAAATCCATCAGTTTTTTAATCCTGAAACAAAGGAAACTGTTTCCCTCCCTAAAGCCATAAAATTAGATCTTACTACTCCAGACCTGAAAAGTGAAATCCAGGAGGTTCAGGCCTTTACTGGAAACATTGTGGATCTCATTTCTGGTCAGAGATTGACCTTGGCAGAAGCTAAAAAAGGAGGACTGTTAGCTCATGAAGTAGTATTGTCTCCAGGAATGATGCATGGCATCGTAGATCCTGAGAACTGCAGAATTGTCCCCTACTCAGAATTAGTCAAGAAATGTAAGATTGATATTGAATCTGGACAGAGATATCTCGAAATAATTCCCTTCTCAGACATTAAAGATGGGGTGAGCAACAAAGTACTTACAGTGTCTGAAGCAATTCAACTTGGAAAAGTAGACTTTGCATCTACACTGAAGGTTCTGGAAGCCCAGGCAAATACTGGTGGAATCATAGATGCTGCTACCGGAAAAAGACTGACATTGGCATCAGCCTTGGAAGAGAAACTGGTGGATGAAAACATGGTCAGAATTATTGCATCTCATCAGGTGTTAAATGGAGGAATTGTTGACATATTTAGTGATCAGAGAGTGACTTTAGAAGAAGCTATTGAGAAAAGATTCATCAGCCCTGAACTGGCAAATATGATACAAAGAGATACTTCAGAGTTCAGTGATCACAGGGCTCAGATTGAAAAGCAAGAGGGGATTGAAGTGTGTGCATTACAGAATGAATTTCTAAGAAAGGATATATTAATTGCTTATAATCAGACTGCTGAAATGAGATGTAATAAAGGAGAAGAGAGTGAGAGATTACTTCAAATTGAAAATCATTCTGCACAAGAAAAGGTTAAAGTGAGAGTTTCTGATGGGGAGCAGGCAAAAAAGAGCAGGGAAATTTCCTTACAGGAATTTGGGTGCAAGGATCAACATAAGCCAAGAATGTCTCCAGATGTTAAAGAATTTATCAGTATCGTAAATCCTCATAATCTTGAAGGAAAATCCTTGGGCCAAGTGTCATTGACACACCCTTACTCCGAAGTTGGTGATTTTAAACTCAAAGAAGTGTCTAGAAATAACATGGGAAAGGATACAAATGAAGAGCAGGAAAAAGCAGTGACACAAATAGAAATTATCTCTCATATGAAGCAGTCTACCTCATGTCTAGATTCTGAAGAAATAAGAGAAAATCAAGGGGAAGTGATTTTGGAAGTCCAAGAATCATATTGTGAAACATCAGGCAAATTGCCGAGTGAGCAGGTTTTGCAGCAACCAGTCAATACCAGGGTGAAAAATAAGAGAGAGAAGAGGGAGGTGATTGTAGAAGAGAGTATCAAAACATACAAATCAGCAGTCCTTTCTGAAGAAAAGTTGTATCAGGAAACTGCCATTAGGGATGAGTATGACTCCCATATAAAGAGTCAACCTAGGGAAATGACCTCAAGTGAAAAAGGGAAAGAAGCTGATACAGAAATGGGATTTTCTGTTACTTTTAACGTTGAAGACTCTTCTTCCCAGGTGGCACCTAAAGGAATTTCTGTAAAACATCAAGATGCTGTAACACTCTTCAGCTCTAAACAGGCCAATGAAGGGAAAGTAAACAATTTAAGTGTTTGTTTGACTTTAAAACCAGAAGAAAACTTATCTGAAGAAATTGCTTGTGGGGCCCAGAGTGAACCATTCCCTTCTATGACCCCAAGACCTGAAGGATTGCACTACCAGGAATCAGATGGAAAAGCCCAAGTGACAGATGCATCCCAAATTTCCAAAACAGACAAGTCTTTCCAAGGAACTACCAGACAGGAGACCAACTATCATCAAGATTCCTGTGCTACTTCTAAGACTAAGGAAACCAAACATCTAATTTCCTCATCTAATGAATGTAAAGAAAAGTCATACCAAGAAGTATCTTTTGACTCAGTAAGAGGTCTTAAGTTGGAAGAAACTGCGGTTTCTAGACCAGATTCAAAAGAAGTCAGTTATCTAGAATTATCAGACAGAAAAGACCTTCATTATCAGGGCAGCAAAAGTGATGATAAACTTTGTGGAACTCTCAAATCTGAAACAGCAACACAGGAAATAACTGGAGAGAAATTTCTAGAAAGGGCAAACCCTGAAGTTACAGGTCCAGAAGCAGGATCTGTTGAGGACATAGTGACTCAGAGAGGTTCCAGAATCTTGGGATCCTTTCTTCCAGAAAAACTATTCAAAGATGGGTCTCAAAAAAGAGAATGCAGGGCAACAGAATGCCATCATGAGTACTATTGTTCCAGAGACCAGTGAAGAAAAGACGGTAACCCTAACAGTATGCTCTACAATGAAGACAGAAAAGACACCACAGGAAAAGCTCAGAGAAAGCCCTGGCAGTGAACAAACTCCCTTCATAACTGCACCTGGAAGAAAGGGAAATGGAGGTGTAAACCCAGATCCCTTCAGAGCAACTCAAGTAAGTGGTGTGCTTTTGTTTTTAAAGAAATAATTAGTTTAATGCTAAAATTCTTAACTGGGTACAGAGTTTACATATATATAATGGTATGCCTGTATACATTTTAAGGCACTAGATGATTCTCTAAGATATAACTTAGTTTATCATCATCTGTTTGTAACACAGTTGTTGGAAAATTAGGCTTTGGCTCTGAGTGTCTTTCTGAAATCTGCAAGGGTTTTAAAATAGAAATGAGCTAATAGAAATACTAGGATGATGCAACCTGCAATCAGAATAGCTTTTGGAAATTTTGGTAAGATGATGCTTGTAGATTGATAATTCTGAGCTTTTCTGCTCTCTGAGGAAATTAGTAAAATCACCTTTGTCTATTGATTTGAAATGACTTAAACAAAATGTTTTATTTTATCCCACTTTATGTGCAGTAAAAATTGCTTCTGTTTGTCTAACAAAAACCCCTGTCTGCTTCTAAAGCTGACCTACAGGAGAATGCCAGAACTGAGTTGGCTTTCTTTTGGCTCCACAGAATGTATTTACCCGGCAACTCTGTTTAGAACATGATGAGAAGCTCGTATCCTATCTGTCTCTGTTACGGGACATTGAAATGAGGACCAAACAGATTCAACCTTTGGAGCTAAACCTGGCAGAATTACAGGATCTGCTATGTCAGGCCAAGGTAGGTTCCCAGAGACTTCCACTATAGACACCAGCTTTAAGATAGCTGCCTCCATCTTCCTTGAAGATTTCAAGGCTTACTAGGATCTGCTTGTACTCTATTCTAGGGTAAACAGTCTCAGACCCTTGTCAGATAATTGTGGGATGGGGTACATTTGGATAGACTGGATAAGATTTATAAAGGATAGACTTGAACAGACCTTAGATTTGGCTATGAATCTATTGTTATCTGCACGGTTTTGGACTGAATTAAGTAAGTTCAAAGGCAGTGTGATTGGTTAGGAAACTATTGCAGTAATTCAAGCAAGAAATGTTGAAGGCTTAAAATAGTAAGTTATATATATAAGTTAATCTCTCTTACTTCCTAAAACTATACTAAGACATCAGGAAAAAGTTGGTTTTTTTTTAAATGCATAAATTCACAAAGGAAAGACAGCAAGAGAGAAGAAGACAGCAGTAAAATTTAAAAGTTAGAAAGCAGATGGATGAGGAGGTAACTACCTTAGCAAGCCAGAGTAAACCAGATCCTCAACTTACAGTGGAGGAAGCTGGGGGAACAGCCTGATTTACACTACAGAACTCCCCAAAGCCTCAAAGATTGGGAGCACCAGAAAGCGGAGATGAGAAGTGATAGGCAAATGGGGTTATAATTGGTTTAAAGTCTATTTAAGAAGCAATTAGACCTTTAGATTTTCAACTTACTTCACATAGACTGGCAACTGCTTGTGCCATGCTCTAACAGAAGACTGAATGTTCATCCTCTGAGGAAAGTAATTCAGAGTGTCTCTTGATTAGGGACAGCAGCCATTTATTGAAGGTAAATATTCCAGACAGAAATCGGTAGGCTTAACTGGAAGTTCACATACTGAATCTTGAGTTGTATCCTTGCTCCTGCTCTGGTTTGACCAGCCCAAGGGGAAGGACCTAACAGTACTGACATAAGTGGTTTCCCAGCTGTATGGCCCAACTCCATCACCCTCAGTGAAAACTACAGCCAGCAGAGCAGAGTTTATAGTCAGCTTTTTAGGGCATTACTTTCCACATGAGCATCCAGAAAGCTTCTGATACAAAAAGAGAGGCTAAAACAAAAGAAAAGAAACTTGGACAAAATAGAGACTATTTAGGAAGAAAAACATCCTTAGGGCCAGTCATAGTGGCTCATGCCTGTAATCCCAGCACTTTGGTAGGCCAAGGCAAGAGGATTGGTTGAGCCCAGGAGTTTGAGACCATCCTGGGCAACATAGTAAGAAATTAACCAAGCCTGGTGGTGTATACCGTAGTCCTAGCCACTCTAGCCACTCAGGAAGCTGAGGCAGGAGGATTGCCTGAGCCCAGGAGTTTGAGGTTGCATTGCGCTATGAATTCATCACTGCATTCCAATCTGGGAGATGGAGTGAGACCCTGTCTTAAAAAAAAAAAGAAATAAAAATGTATTCAAAAGCACCACCCATTTAAAGGACAAAAAAAAAAATAAATTGAAAAAGTCTAACTGGAGATCTCTGAAGACCTGGAAACACTCATCTCAGAGAAACCAAAGGAGGATGAGTCGGCTCTAGTAACTGCTGCAGGGAGATCGGGTACAATGAGGACTAAAGGGGAGATTCAGCTCCTAAAAGTTATTGGTGACTTTGAACAGTTTCAGTGGAGTGGTGGGATATAAACTAACTTGCAGCTGGAATAAATGAGAGATTGGAAAGTGGAGACAATTAATATAGATCATTCTTTCCAGAAGCCTTATGTTACGTAAAGGCAAGGAATGAGGTGAGACACTACCAGAAGGAGATGGACTGAAAGGAATGTTTTGAATGGATTTTGGACTGAGAATAACGAACCAATTAAAAAGGAGAACTTGAAGTTAGAAGAGGGAGGAAGTGGTAACTGATGGAACCAGTCCCTTAAAAACATAGAAAGACAGCCTTGAGAGGGAGGAAGTGTGGCTGTTTCACTGAAATTGGAGGTTAAGAGTTGTCCTAGGATTGGAGTCACAATGAAGACAAATTGTAGTGGTTTACTGATTCTCTCAATATCCAGTGTGTGGCCTTGAGTAGGGTGGCTGAACGGGGGCTGAGGATGATGACCCAAAGAACTATATCAAGTTTTTCCACAGCTTATTTCTGGCTTGTCTGTTGAGGACCAGAATATTACAGACTAGATGAGTGGGAAGGCTGATTGGGGATAGTCTTGTGTCCTTTGGTTCCATGCCCCTGGAATTTAAAGTGGAAGAGTCATCCTTGGGGTTGATTTATTTTGTAGCACATTAATTCTGCACAGCTGCTCCTTGGGGAAAGGCATAGTGACACCTTAGAGAGGCAGCAAGTTACAGTGGAGGGAGCGTGCTGCACTGAGTCAGAAAACGTGAATCCAAGTCCTGGCTGTACTGCTTACCAGCTGGGTGACCTTGGACAAAAACTGTTCACATTTTTTTTAAGCGATGAAGGATCTCTTCTGTAAATCCAGAACAATGACATCTACTCTGCCTCATGAATTAGTGATTGTGAGAACCAAGTAAACTAATGAACATACATAAAAACACTTTCTAAGCTCTAAAGTGTGTGTAAACATGGGGTGAGAGAGAAATGTGTTCACAGCTGATTCCCAGATGGATTTCTAGTCTTGCTTTTATAGGTAACTCCACTTTATTCCCTCAGCTATTAGACAGGGAGTTAAAGGATCTGACCACCTTGGTGAGTCAGGAATTGGAGTGTGTGAATCAGATTATCGTCAGCCAGCCTCAAGAAGTCCCTGCTCAACTGTTGAAGGCTCTGGAGAAAGATGCCAAGAATCTTCAAAAGTCTCTCAGCTCTGTGAGTGACACTTGGAATTCCAGGCTACTCCACTTCCAGAATGCTGTGGAAGTAGAAAAGGTAGCATTTTGTTTTTATTCATAAAGGCTCACAAAGTCTGGGTGGCTGGGAGATTTTTATAATGTGATTTACCATTTATTTCTTAGACTAAAGTGTTAAACCAGCACATACAGCTAGAAGGCAGACTTCAAGATCTGAGAGCCTGGGTTGGCAATACCAATCTTATTCTGAACAGCAAGGGATCTAACAGTGAAACAGACGTTGACAGCCTGAACCGCTGTCTCCAACAGTATGAGGTAAACTTTCTACCCATTCTCAAGCATGTTTTCTTTGTCCTTTGAGTTGTATCAATTTTATTTTCCTGCTAGGCATACCAGTATCCATATTTATCTTTTTTTTTATAGTTATACAATTTTTATTTATCCAAACAAATCCATGTCATACAAATACAGTCATATAGTAAGTCCTCCCTTAATGCTCAAAACAGATTCTTGAAAACTGCGTTTTTAAGTGAAACAACATTGCTGTATGCCATTCACATATCTTTTGTTTGTATCAATTAAACTATGGTAAAATTTGTTTTCTTAAGTGATATGTTGCTTCACTTACAGTTACAGCTTCCAAGAATCTATCAACATTAAGAACTGACTATACACATACACAAATTATATAGGTGCCTGTATGTTACCTTACACATTTATATATATAGATATATCTCAATGACACAGTCCCAGCAGGCTCCCTACTAAAAAAGATAAAATTATAAGAATAGTTATTAAAAAATAAGATAATAGATGGCTTAATATATGCTTAGCATCTTCTAGGCTCATTAATGACGTAGGGCATTTAAAAAATCTAGAAAGTGAGTAGGTACTTTCAACCAGCCATGTCCAACCAACCATTATGCTTATTTCATTTATCATAGTGTCCTCCAGGTCTATCTGTGTTGTAAATAGCTAGATTTCCTTCTCTCTTATGGCTGAATAGTATTCCTCTCTTTGTCTGTGTGTATATTTTGTCTATTGTAAACAATATTACAATGAACATGGGGGCTGAAGACACTTCTTCAAGGTACTAATATTTTATTTCCTTTGAAAAGGACTTTTTTGCTTATCTATGGTGACAAATATCATGAAAACTGTGCATGAACCCCTCCTTTTTTTGTTAGCTCCTCAGCTGTCATGAGTGTTAGTGTATTTTATGTATGGCCAAGACAATAATTCTTCTTCCAGTGTGGCCTGGGGAAGCCAAAAGGTTGGACAACAGTTCTTTAAGCTACAATTTGATAATCTGCACATAGAGCATTTGAATTACAAATCTCAGTTTATAATAAAACAATAACATTTCAAAGTAAAATAACACTTTTTCATATTTAGAAAAATGCTTATTGTTCTAATAAAATTGCTGAGTAAGAATTTTTGTAGAATCACATTTGTAACCTCTATAGGATTGAAAATTATTAAGCAGAAAGATGCAACATCGGTCCCTGGTGTTCCTGGGATTTTTGAACCCAAATCCCAATATGTCCACTATTCATCTTACACATTTCAGACATGATGCAGAAAGAATATCTGAAAAAGATACGTTAACATAGAGCTCCTCAAAAATACAAATATTCCTATGTCTGCAAAAACAATGGAATAGCAGTCAGATCATGGAGCCCTTTGTAAGTGAGAAAGTAGATATTGGCTTTCACTGTAACCTTGAAGGGAGATCACTAAAGAAAAAAAACTTAAAGATTTAAGAGCATGAGACAGAAGATGTCCCTGTCTGTGAATATGTTAAAAAAAAAAAAATGCAACCTTTTCAGAAATTATTTTCATTAGAGCAGAGCTTCCCAAACTACATTTTAAGGCCTGGCTTCCTTCTTGACCTTTGGTCCCCTTGCCTGTGTCATCTCCTTCATTCACTCTCACATACTTGGGGGTTTGGCTACTGTCTCATGTATCTTCACATTGTAGGGCTATTTTCTTTGCTCCAGACAGATGACCAGGTCTGGTTAGAGATAGCAACACCCAGGGAGACCAGGTTTCTGTAGTTCTCCAACATCACATCTCTATATAAATTCTGCTGGGCAGGGTCCAGGTATTTCCACTCCTCCGGAGAGAATTCTGTGGCCACATCCCTGAATGTTAAGAGTTCCCCAACACCTTATGACAACACAAATATTCTTCATCCAAAGAAAAGACCACCAATCATCATCTTCCAAACATGGCATTCTCTGCAGGCCCTTTTACATAGTTTACATAGGCTGGAGATGATGGCAATGTCTGAGTAAGTCATTTCTCGGCTTCGGGGGTGTCCTGGAGTCTTAGCTATAAATTATCCAATGCCAGCAAGTCACAGAGCGACCAAGTCTGTGGCAGAATCATCTAGCCCTCCTGGAGCTTAGGATACAGGGCAGTGAAGCCCTGCTTAAGCCCGCACTCTGGCTGGAGAGAGACAAAGGCCTTTTTTTTTTTTTTTTTTTGAGATGGAGTCTCGCTCTGTCACCAAGGCTGGAGTGCTGTGGCACGATCCCGGCTCACTGCAACCTCCACCTCCCAGATTTAAGAGATTCTCCTGCCTCAGCTTCCCACATAGCTGGAAGTACAGGTACCCACCACCACACTTGGCTCATTTTTGTATTTTTAGTAGAGATGGGGTTTCACCATGTTGGCCGAGCTGTTCTTGAACTCCTGACCTCAGGTGATCTGCCCACCTTAGCATCCCAATGTGCTGGGATTACAGGCATGAGCCATCACGCCCATCCATTTTTATCTTTCTTAGAAAGTCTGATTTTCTGTTTTATAAATAAAGTCAGCTATGTTTAGGTTTTTAAATTATCATATCCCTGGCCAGGGGTGGTGGCTCACACCTGTAATACCAGCACTTTGGTAGGCTGTGGTGGGTGGATCACCTGAGGTCAGAAGTAAGAAACCAGCCTGGCCAACATGGTGAAACACTGTCTCTACTAAAAATACAAAAAAATTAGCTGGGCGGGGTGGTGGGTGCCTGTAATCCTTGAGAGGCTGAAGCAGGAGAATCACTCGAACCCTGGAAGCAGAGGTTGCATTGAGCTGAGACCGTGCCATTGTATTCCAGCCTAGGCAGCAAGAACGAAACTCCATCTCAAAAAAAACTGTCATATCCCTGGAGCTTCAGTGATTATAATTATTTCTCCTTTCAGCTGTTCTCTGAGCTATCATCTACAGAATGACCTGTTATTATCAATCTCATCTTCTCTTTATAAATGAGCATCTAGAATCTGTCCTTTGTTTCTCTTTGACCAAGATACAATCCTGCATGCATGCACACACATACCAGTTTCAGGAGATTTTTGTTGTTGTTTCAGGGATACATGTGCAGGTTTGTCTTATAGGTAAACTGTATGTCAGGGGGGTTTTATGTACAGATAATTTTATCACCTGAGTAATAAGCATAGTACCCAATAGTTATTTTTTCTGATCCTGTCTCTCCTCCCGTCCCCTACCCTCAGGTAGGCCTCATTGTCTGTTTTCCCCCTCTTAGTATCCATGTGTTCTTGTTTAGCTTCCGTTTATAAGTGAGAACATGCCATATTTGGCTTGCTGTTCCTGTGTTAGTTTGCTTAGGACAATGGCCTCCAGCTCCATCTATGTTGCTTTAAAGGATATGATCTCATTCTTACGGCTGGATGTATTCCATAAAATGTGTTGTCCCCATTTTCTGTATCCAGTCTAGGTTGATTCCATGTCTTTGCTATTGTGAATAGTGCTATACTGAACATACACATACATGTCTTTTTTTTTTTTTTTTTTTTTTTTAAAAAGATGGGGTTTCACCATGAAGGCCAGGCTGGTCTTGAACTTCTGACCTCAGGTGATCCACCCACCTCGGCCTCCCAAAGTGCTAGGATTACAGGCGTGAGCCACCGCGCCCGGCCACATACATGTCTTTATGACAGAATGATTTCTATTCATTTGGGCATATACCCAATAATGGGATTGCTAGGTCAAATGGTAATTTTATGTTCTTGTGGAATCGCTGCAGTGCTTTCCACCATGGCTGAACTCAGGAGAATTTTTGATGGGTTATTTGGAGCATGGGTTGGCAAACTTTTTTTTTTTCTTGAGATGGAGTCTTGCTTTGTCGTCCAGGCTGGAATGGTGCAGTGCCACGATCTCAGCTCACTACAATCTCCACCTTCCTGGTTCAAGCAATTCTCCTGCCTCAGCCTCCTGAGTAGCCGGGGTTACAGGCGAATGCTACCACACCCAGCTAATTTTTTTTTGTATTTTTAGTAGAGATGGGGTTTCATTATGTTGGCCAGAATAGTCTCAAACCCCTGACCTCAGGCATTCTGCCTGCCTCGGCCTCCCAAAGTGCTGGGATTATAGGTGTGAGCCACTGTACCCAGCTGACAAACTTTTTAAATAAAGGGCCAGATAATAAATATTATAGGCTTTATGAACCATATGCAAAAGACCCATTTCTGTTGCAATCACTGAAAATTAAAGCAGCCATAGATGATACATAAACAAATGGCTATGGTCGTGTGCCAGTAAAATTTTATTTACAAAAACACGTGACAGGCCAGATTTCGCTTGGGGGCCATAGTTTGCTGACCCCCCTGCTCTAGAAAGATGCTTTTCTTCTTCTTAAGCCCCAAATTAATTGATTCTTTTTTTTTGAGTCAGAGTTTCTCTCTTGTTACCCAGGCTGGAGTGCAATGGCGTGATCTCAGCTCACTGCAACCTCTGCCTCCTGGGTTCAAGCAATTCTCCTGCCTCAGCCTCCCGAGTAGCTGGGACTACAGGTGCGTGCCACCATGCCCAGCTAATTTTTGTATTTTTAGTAGAGATGGGGTTTCACCATGTTGACCAGGATGGTCTTGATCTCTTGACCTTGTGATCCACCCACCTCGGCCTCCCAAAGTGCTGGGATTATAGGTGTGAGCCACCGCGCCTGGCCCCAATTGATTCTTTTTATTAGTCAGTGAGAGAAAAGTTAGGACCATGAGATATGTGTAAGCCAGAGAGTTTCCCCCCCAATATTGTTCTCCTTTTTTGTTCTATTCAAGATTATATCAGGTATTACAGTGGTTTATCAGCCTTCTGCTGTAGAGAGATATCCCTCTCCTTCAACTTTTTAGAATGTCAGAAGAGAACTAGAAATGTCCACTCCTTCTGTTCTATCTTCTCCCTTTTCCCCATCTTAAGAGAAGCAGATATAAAAGTTTGTTTGTGGTCAACCTTATTCACAATCTCATCCCTCTTTATCATGAAAGAGTTGACTTGCCTCCTCCTCTTATACCTTATATCCAAAGATATCACTGAGGGAGAGCAGTTCAGGCCTTTTCCAGTCTTTATCTGTTTGCTAAGATATTACAAAGAAGCAAGCATGAAAAAATTCCCATGACATAATATGAGCTATAAAAACGTAGAGACATAGAGCATCTCATGCATTGGTGCCCTCCCCCTAGTTATAATATATGAATCCTCTTGTAGGCAGAGAACAACAGTCTAAGCCTTGTTTTCCTAGTGATAGTTTCCTAAATTATTATGTCCACAAAGGAAGGAAACTTTGTCTTATTGTTAGCAGCAGCAAATCGTATGGGTCTGCAGTAGCTCGGTTCTTGCCTCCTCAGGTGAAAGAATTTGACCAAGGGGCATAAGGCAGAGGGGAGAGACTGAGACAAGTTATACATCAGGAATAAAAGTTTATTTAAAAGTTTTAGGGCCAGGCGTGGTGGCTCAGGCCTATAATCCCAGCACTTTGGGAGGCTGAGGTGGGAGGATCACCTGAAGTTCAGGAGTTCAAGACCAGCCTGGCCAACATGGCGAAACCCTGGCTCTACTAAAAAAATACCAAATTAGCCAGATGTGGTGACAGGTGCCTATAATCCCCGTTACTCAAGAGACTGAGGCAGGATAATTGCTTGAACCCTGGAGGTAGAGGTTGCAGAGAGCCAAGTTCATGCTACTGCACTCCAGCCTGGGTGAGAGTGTGATTCTGTCTCAAAAAAAAAAAAAAAATGTTTTAGAGCAGGAATGAAAGGAAATAAAATACCCTTGGAAGAGGGCCAGACGGCCAACTTGAGAGATCCAAGTGTGCTGTTTGTCCTTTGACTTGGGGTTTTACGTGTTGGCATGCTCCAAGGGGTTATTTCTCCTCCCCTGATTCTTCCTTTGGGGGAGGCTGTCTGCATGTGCAGTGGCCTGGCAGCACTTGGGAGGGGCCACATGTGCAGTATGTTTACTGAAGTTGTACACATGCTCACTTGAGGCATTTTCCCCTTACCAGTCAAGTGTTCCTAGAGGAAGTTCATATACCAGTTAAACTTGGCCGCTTTGCCTCTTAGTACGCATGCTTGAGCCCACTCGCCCAGCTCCTGAGATCTTATTGGGAAGCTGCTAATCACCAGCTTCAGGTGTTTTACTATCTGTTGAGAGCCTGCCTTTCCCTGGTGCCAGCTGCAACCAATTATTATTTTAGCGATAGGTTGAACAACCACCTGACCATCACCTGATGGTCGCCAGACATTCTTGGAGGTGACCATCAGGTGATGTGGAGGCGGGCAGGGCCTCTTATGCCCCTGCTCATGCCTGCATAACTACCTACTGTAACATTATGATAAATAATCAAGAAGCCCTCCCTGCCCTCTCTGCAGGATTGACTACTCTCAATTGATCTACTCTCAATTTCAGAGTGATGGAGATCCTGTATAATATATTGATGATCACTAAATGTTTGTGGGAAAATTACATGCTTTTAATAGTATGAAAACAGATGATTTTAGTGTTTGGACAGTTTTTATTACTTTAAGGGAACAATATATAATACGAGAAAGTCTGAGTATAAACTTTCACAGTTTAAAAAATGGTATAAACAGCATTATTTACTCAAAAAATCAAATTTTAGGCTGGGTGTGGTGGCTCATGCCTGTAATCCCAGCACTTTGGGAGGCTGAGTGAAGGATCACTTTAGCCTAGTAGTTTGAGACCAGTCTGGGCAATGTAGTGAGACTCCATGTCTACAAATAATTTTAAAAATTAGTTGGGCGTGATGGTGTGCACCTGTGGTCCCAGCTACTTGGAAGGCTGACTTGAGAGGATTGCTTGAGCCCAGGAGGTCAAGGCTGCAGTAAGCTTTGTATGCACCACTGCACTCCAGCCTTGGTGACACAACAGGATCCCATCTCAAAAAACAAAAATTTTAGCCAATCACAAGCAAATTATATATTTTCTCGGTACTGGCCTACAAGTAATTCATTGCTGGACAGATACAAATAGATATTTGAACCTAAGAAAGTACAATTAGGTACATCTCAGATCAGAAATTCATGTTATACTTTCCAAAACTTTTTTTAAACACTCATAGCTGGGCACAGTGGCTCATGCCTGTAATCTCAGCACTTTGGGAGGCCAAAGAGGGCAGATCACTTGAGGCCAGGAGTTCGAGACAAGTCTGGCCAACGTGGCAAAACCCTGTCTCTACTAAAAATACAAAAAATTAGCCAGGCATGGTTGGTGCCTGTAGTCCCAGCTACTAAAGAGGCTGAGGCACGAGAATTGCTGGAACCAGCGAGGCAGAGGTTGCAGTGAGCCAAGATCATACCACTGCACTCCAGCCTGGGCAGCAGAGCAAGAAAGACTCTCTTTTTTCTTTTTTTTTTTTTTTTTTTTGAGACGGAGTTTTGCTTTTGTCACCCAGGCTGGAATGCAGTGGCGTGATCTTGGCTCACTGCAACCTTCACCTCCCGGCTCAAGGGATTCTCCTGCCTCAGCCTCCCGAGTAGCTGGGATTATAGGTGCCTGCCCAGTTAATTTTTGTATTTTTAGTAGAGACAGGGTTTTGCTATGTTAGCCAGACTAGTCTTGAACTCCTGACCTCAGGTGATCTGCCCACTTCGGCTTCCCAAAGTGCTGGAATTACAGACGTGAGCCGCCATGTCCGGCCCCAAGACTCTTTCAAAAAAAAAAAAAAAAATTCAGATCCTTTTATAGTTCATGAGCATGATGATTGGGTGTTCACACGCTTGTGTGAGATGTGCTACCCTTGAACCTTGTTACGACGTCGGCACATTACCCATCTGACCAGGAAAAAAAAAAATTCACTGATATTCTGGATTAACAATAGTAGAGTTATGCTAGCATAAATAATTGAAAGCTTACTGCATTTGGAAATCAAGGTAGGTCCAGAAGGAAACTTTTTTTTTTTATTGTTTTTTTCTTTCTTTTTGTTAAGGAAACTTAATTCTAATTTATGAGGAGTTTGGAGAGACCAAAAGTGAGAGAGACTTTAATTCTAGTTTGGCCCTAGAATCGTGAGTGCCAGTTATGAAAATACAGGAAATTAGCCTCTCTGGTTCTGTTCGTTTTCTACCTGGACTGAGAAATGGAAGTTTCATGGTTTTGTTTTGTTTTGCTTTGTTTTTGGTTTCCTTTTTTTATTTACCTTAGGATTTGAAACAGCCCATGGCTGAAAGGAAATCTCAGCTGGATACTCTTGCTTTTGATGTTCAGTTCTTTATCTCGGAACATGCCCAGGACTTGTCTCTTCAGCAGAATCGACAGATGCTGAGGCTTCTGAATGAACTGCAGAGGTCCTTCCAGGACATTTTGGAACAGACTGCAGCTCAGGCGGATGCCTTGCAGGGCCATCTTCAACAAATGGAGCAGGAAGCCCTGGTGAAGGTCAGACTGAACCAGCAGCTGGGCTCAGTTTGTCATTTGGGATGTCCACTGTCATTGGGTTTTCTGGCCAGACTCTGTGTATCATGAATGCAGGAGTCTGGGTTTACCAGTTTTGAAATTTCATGTCATGCAGGCCAGTATGGTTCTAGTCCAGGAGGCAGCTATTTTGGCTGTTTTTCTTGCTATGTCTTTGGTTTTACATGTGTGTGAGAGAATGTATGTGTTTACATGTGTATACATATGCAAGTGTTTTCTTTTAGTGAGACTTTTCCTTCACTATTATCTCATTGTCTCTGACTTTCAAATGAAAATCATGTATCTAGTTATTTCCCTACTTTACTTTTTCTTTCAGCATTCTTTTGAGGGCTTGTAAGAACATCTAGATACTCTGAACTCTTGAGAAGAAACGTTCTGAAATCAGTTTCATTCTATTTAATCTATTTCAAATGATTTGTAATAAGGTTCCTTGACAATCTTTAAATGGCTGACAAGGAAATTTTTATTAGAATCATTAATTTTTGGCTCTTTAAAAATTAATATTATTTTCTTGCACCTTTCCTCACACTGTAGTGCCCAGTGCTTATTCAGTCATGGAAAACAGTATGTAGAAGCAGGGGTAATACTTAAAAACAAACAAACAAAAAAACTAACCATCCTACCATCTTCCATCATGACTCCCTTCTTGCAAAGCTCAATTCAATGTAATTACATTAATAATAACATCAAAACTTTAGAATACCTAGAATGATGTTTGTGCCATTTCTGCTGTTTGAATAGTAAGTTGGCATATAGCAAGATGACATTAGAATTGTCATTATCACCAGAAAATTTGTCTCAAGGGCTCCTTTATTAAATATATTGTGCAAAAAAAATTGAGCTTTTGAGTTAGACTTTAAGGGAATTAGGGTAGCCAGTGCAATATGTCCCCTATTACTGTCTCATTTTTTCAACTCTATTGAAATTGCAATATACCAATGGAAAGCTTTAGGTTACTTTCCAAAACTGAGCATTTGTAATGCTCTAATTCAGGAGTTTATATAGCATAATATAACCTTTGGATAATTAATGAAGTAACATTGGTCTGAGCTACCTTAAGTCCAGACCCAGCCCAGATTCAGGATAAGCTCCTGAGCTGGAGCAGGTGATAGAACTGCATGTGAACATCCTCCCTGAGCACGTAATTAATCCCACAATGCTTATTAACCTTGTTATTGTCAGAAATGCTCTGCTTCTCTCAATATTTGCCCTGAATGTGTGTGTATGTCTCTGTGTTAACTTGTTTGCTTTGCTTTTTTCAGATTCAGTCTGCACCCATCCTAACCCATGAAGATCCTGTTTTACAGCTGAAGAGCTCTTAGGAATTCTCTTCCAGAGCCCTTCTATTTGTCCTAAAGAGGGGGAGAGAGGGCCAGTTTGGGCACCTGTTTGTAAGTGCAGGTGACTAAAGCGCCATCAGAAGGTAGAAACTGGTGGAAAATGGTTTTAGAAGGATGGTCAGGAGAACACATCATGCTCAATTGCTCAGTCAGGTGCTTCAAATGTCATACAACTGAGATAAAATCTAGAGAAAGGATCAGGCACAGAAACATATTCCCTCTCTCTCTCCTTGGGCCTGGCCTGTTCCTTTGATGTTAGTGTAGATACCTAAAGGACTGAGCCAGTTGGCTGTTCTTGGGCACTTTCCTTCCCAAAATAGCAAAATCTAGCCCCTCATGCCTGGGGTGTAATCGTTTTATTTAATGAGTCTGCATTGATGAGACATTTGATTTATAAAGTCAGCTCAATTATTAAGAAGCTTATGAATTATCCAGGTCTTTGATTTTTCTTTCTACTCCAGTTCTTCTGCTTTTCCATATTATGTAGCAAATCTCTGGTTCTAGGGGAGGGATTGATCAGAACCACTAAATTATCATCATCATTATGTGTGGATTTCAAGCATCTGGGCTCTTTGTTCTCCATTTCCAAAGATAATAGAAGTCTGGTGAAGGAGCTCTCAAACCAAAACCTGAAGTAGAAGCATTCTCTCTCATAATTATCCTGATTATTATCTAGTCCATAGACCCAGATCAGTGGACTGTCCAAATGAGGGGAGCTTTCCGAATATGACTTCTGTGCCTTTTCCTATTCTAGTCTCCCACCAACTTTTCCATCCTTCAGATATAACCTTGCTGTTTTACATTTCAGGGAGTTTCTTGTATTTGTAAAATGTGAATTAGTAAATGTCTCTTGACCCCTTTGCATTTTAATTAGACCCTGCAGAAACAACAAAATACCTGTCACCAGAAACTGGAGGATCTTTGCAGTTGGGTAGGACAGGCAGAAAGAGCACTGGCAGGCCACCAAGGGAGAGCCACTCAGCAGGATCTCTCTGTTTTGCAGAAGAACCAAAGTGACTTGAAGGTCAGTGAGAATCTTGTCAGTTTTTTCTCTTTTTTTTTTTTTTGAGACAAAGTCTCTCTCTGTTGCTCAGGCTGGAGTGCAGTGGTGTGATCTTGGCTCACTGCAGCTTCAACCTCCTGGGCTCAGGCAATCCTTCCATCTCATCGCCCTCCCCCCAGGAAGTGGTACAAAGGCACAAACCTTTAATTTTTAATTTTTTTTGTAGAGATGGGTATCAATCACTATATTGCCAAAGCTGGCCTCCAACCCCTGGGCTCAAGCAATCCTCCTGCCTTGGCCTTCACCTCTCAGAGTGTTAGGATAACAAGTGTGAGCCACCATGCCTGGCAATTTTTTCATTCCTTCGACAGATATTTAGTGCTTAAGGGTTGGCAACAATGGTAAACAGACATCATTCCTGGCCTTGTGAAGCACACAGTATAGCAGGGGCAGACAGAAATTATACAGGTTATTACAAAAATGAGCATAAAATTATTAACTGTTACATCTATAAAGGAAAACTCATATGAGAACATATACCAGAGAGACCCAATCTAGTCTAGGATTTCAGAAAAGATTATCTTGAAGAAGTGTCACCTAAACTTGAGAAATGAAGATACGTTGGGGTTAATGCATGAAGAGGTAGGAGGAGGAAGAGAACATATCAGGGAGAGGCTTATGTATTGGTCTTGAGACGGGAATGGGATTGAGCACAACATATTCAAGAACTGAAAGAAAGCTAGTTTAATTGGACTGCAAATAACAAGAGGAAAATTAGGGAAAGATGAAGTTGGAGGGGTAGATGGGACCTATATCACTCTGGACCCCATAGGCCACATTAAAGATAAGGAGTGATACCCAAGAGAGTATAATGGCCCATCAGGCCTCCACTCTGCTAAGTTGTGTTGTGAACTGCTCTTTTTTGAAAGAATGATCTCTTTGAGGATAACTCATTACAAAATGAAAAAATTTCTCATATTCAAGTTTATGGACAATCTTCTTTTTTGGCTTCACTAAATATTTTCTTAGAAAATGAAATAAAATTTGCTTGCATTGATTTAAAGCCTAAACCTGAAGCAAACTGTTGTCGGGGACTATATACAGGACTATATGTCATCCTAGCCATTCCATCTTTATACCATTAGAGGACTTAGAAGCACTAAAGTTGAAGGCTCTGCCATTTCTATCTTCTTGTGTTAAGGATTTACAGGATGACATTCAGAATCATGTCACCTCATTTGCCACTGTTGTCAAGGACATTGAAGGGTTCATGGAAGAGAATCAGACCAAGCTGAGCCCACATGAGTTGACAGCTCTGCAGGAAAAGCTTTGTCAGGCTAAGGAGCAGTATGAGGCTCTCCAGGAACAGACACGGGTGGCCCAGAAGGAGCTGGAGGAAGCAGTGACCTCAGCCTTACAGCAGGAGACTGAAAAGGTAATAGACTGCTATGACACTTGATATTTTTAAAAAAGAAAATTTTGGTACCAACACAAATAAAAGACAATAAGGGAAAACAGTCTTATAGAACGCACAGAATCATGAGGAAGGGCTACTTCAGGAGCTAGTCTGTTTTTTGTTTTTTGAGACAGAATCTCTGTCACCTAGGCTGGAGTCCAGTGGCATGATCTCAGCTTAATGCAACCTCCACCTCCCAGGTTCAAGTGATTGTCCTGCCTCAACCTCCCGAGTAGCTGGGATTACAGTTGCCCATCATCACACCTAGCTAATTTTTGTGTTTTTAGTAGAGATGGGCTTTCACCAAGTTGGCCAGTCTGGCTAGTCTGTATTTTTACAAGAATCTTTATTTTTACAGGAAACATCCAGGAGGAGAGGACAGTTGGTTAAAAGTACATATTGCTCCCCCCATCCCCAAACATCTTGCTATCTGTATACTCATTCCTCTGACTAATTGAAAAACCTATCAGAAAGAACTTAGGGAGGAAGGATATTCTGAGGAGGAAAAAAAGCAAATGGCATTTTTTTTTTTTGAGACATAGTTTTGCTCTGTTGCTGAGGCTGGAGTGCAGTGGTACAATCTCAGCTCACTGCAGCCTCCGCCTCCTGGGCCTAAGCGATTCTCGTGCCTCAGCCTCCTAAGTAACGGGGACTACAGGTGCATGCCACCACACCTGGCTAATTTTTGTGTTTTTAGTAGAGACTGGATTTCACCATGTTCGTCAGGCTGATCTCAAACTCCTGACCTCAAGTAACCCTTCTGCCTCAGCCTCTCAAAGTGCTGGGATTACAGGTGTGAGCTACCATGCCCAGCCAAATGATGTATTTTAATATGAGTCTAGACTGGTGATCTAAGATTACTAGGGAAAAATATCTATGAATTCTTAGCCAAAAGCTGTCCCCAAGCTGCCTCTATGGTTATGATGGGAATCATGGCACTGGGATAAACCAAAGAGAAGCTAAAGTCTCAAATGGTCTTCTGCACCCCCGCTCAGCACTGGTGGATTGAATTTGAATCCTTTGTTTAGCCTTGGATGCTAACACTAATGAGGAAGGTAAAGGACATGGAAAAGAAAAATAAATTACCTGAAGCTGAATTTTGAAATAGATGAATGTATAACTTGGCATAACCTATTTAATTAATTAAAATACATGTAGAACAAGTGAATAGAATTTCAGAAGCAAGTTGAAGAATTAAATGTTTCCCTATAGTCTCAGGTAAAAGAAAAAATTTAAAAAGAGCTAAATGTTCTATTTAGTTGAGGAAAGGATGAAAGAAGTTTTTCTTTCCTTTAGGAAAGAGCAGCCAGGTAATTGAATGTGACTGTGCTATTTCTTACCCTACCAAGCCAGTGCAGCACTTCTGTGTACCCCAAAAGATTCTGTGAAGCTTTACTGGGGTGGCAGGACTAAATGATCTCTTAATAAAATCTTTCTAAATCTTGGGATTTGTTTTGTTTTGTTTTTTTGAGACAGCGTTGTTACCAAAGCTGGAGTGCAGTGGCACGATCTCGGCTCACTACAGCCTCCACCTCCAAGTTCAAACGATTCTTGTGCCTCAGCCTTCTGAGTAGCTAGACCACAGGCGTGCACCACTACACCCAGATAATTTTTTGTATTTTTAGTAGAGATGGGGGTTTCACCGTGTTGACCAGGCTGGTCTCAAACTCCTGACCCTTAAGTGATCCACCAGCCTCAGCCTCCCAAAGTGCTGGGATTACAGGTGTGAACCACTGTGCCCTGCCTTTTTTGTTTTCAGCAGTAAGATATAATGAAATGTAGAAATATTTTCAATAATTTTTCAAAAGATTTTAAAAGATATTTGTTATATTTTGTATATGCAAAGAGTGTTTATACCCAGTCTTAGAATTAGCATGAAATTCTCTCTTACTTAACCTGTGGTTGTATCATTGAGTATATAAAGCCTTCTCACTGGACTTCTGTGGCTTTCAGAGTAAAGCAGCAAAGGAACTGGCAGAGAACAAGAAGAAGATAGATGCTCTCCTGGAATGGGTAACTTCAGTAGGATCATCTGATGGACAGCTACTAACCAACCTTCCAGGAATGGAGAAGCTCTCGGGAGCTAGCTTGGAGAAAGGAGCCTTGGATACCACTGATGGTTACATGGGGGTGAATCAAGCCCCAGAGAAACTGGACAAGCAGTGTGAGAAGATGAAGGTGAGGGTGTTAACTTATCCTCACTGTGCTAGAGAAATCTTTCCTGCCCTGAGTAAGTAACCACAATCACATTGCCCCTAAATCCAGTGAGCACATCTCAGTTTGTATCTTCTTTGATGTCTCAGCAGCTTTGACACTGTTGTCTACTCTTCTTGAAATATTTTCTCTCTTGGTTTCCGTAATACTACTCTGTCCTCAGCATCTTTCTTACTTTCCTCTGGCCAGGCTTTTCAAATACTGACGTTTCCAGGTATATCCTAGGCCCTCTTTTTATCTTTCAGAATATACTTTCCTTGGGCAGTCTCATCTACTCACAACACTATAATTACCATTTGCACTAATGAATTCTATGTATACATTTCCCTCCAGCCCTGATACCTGTGCTGAGCTTCAAACCAGTATATAAATCCATCTGCCTATTTGCATCTTGGGCCCAGAAGCACATTAGCTTGAAAATGGTACTATTTCCTATGATACTCCTCCCACAATCAAATGTTCTCTTTCCTGTATTCCTACTTCATTGTCTGAACTGGACTTCATCCTAGATTCCATTCTCTCTCTCACTGTCCCACATCAAATCAGTCATCAAATCTCATGCTAATTATATTTCTTTCATAGTCAGCTACACTTCTTCATCTTTATTGAGATATTGTAGTTTAGACTACTATCCGCTTTCACTGGTATTATTATAGTAGCTTCTACTGGTCTTCTGTCCTCTTGAATTTTACCTTCCAGTCCATTCTCTTTACTACCAAGGAGTTTTTCTAAAATACCATATCCTTGCCTAGCCCTTTTTATGGTTCCCTGTTGCCCTCCAGATTACATGGTTAACTCTCCTCTCAGTTCCCACCCACTGGGATCTAGTCTACTTATTTGGCCTTATCTGTCACCTTCCTTTATACTTGAGCATTTGCTTATATTGGTCCCTTTCAGTTTGTTAGCTAAACTGTACTCTCACTTTCCTCTGGGCCTTTGCATGCTCTTGGAACTTCCTTGCTTTTTCAGTGCATAAAGTAAGGGAGAGCCCCAGCTATTGGTTAATTTTTACTCATTCTTCAGATCTCAACTTAGAGTTCTTCCTCTGGGAGGCCCTGATTCACCACCACTCACCAAATTTAGGGTATATATTCCCCCCATATGCTCTTTTTTTTTTTTTTTTTTTGGAGACAATCTCGCTCTGTCACCCAGGCTGGAGTGCAGTGGCACGATCTCAGCTCACTGCAACCTCTGTCTCATGGGGTCAAGTAATTCTCATTCCTCAGCCTCCCAACTAACTATGTTGGCCAGGCTGGTCTCAAACTCCTGACCTCAGGTGATCTGCTCACCTCCCAAAGTGCTGGGATTATAGGTGCCAACCCTATATGCTCCTCTTATACCTTTTCCTACGTTGTATCATTTCTCATTCTATATTGTTTTCTTTTCTGCATTTCCTTCTAGATGTTAGGCTTGAAAACACATACTGTTTCTTACAGGCTCCCTATTCTGTAACAAAACAAAACAAAAAAGCAGAAGTCACTCTTACTGTTTATTTCTACTCATTCATTTCTTCATTTAGCAATTACTGAAGTACCTGCCATATGCCAGGAATTAGAAATAGGCTAGTGAGCCAACCCGGTAAACCATCTTCAAGGCCATCAACTGGCATATACAGGCACATTCTATTGAGTGATTGAAAGATTACATATTTAGGATGCTTACAACACATGGATCATATATGTTAGTAGTAGCACTTTTGTAGCAAGAACATTGGCTTAGCTGGAATACTTACGTTCAGTGGCCTGTGTGGACCATTGTCATATTTTGTATTAATAGGGTTTCTGCCTCTTGCATTATGCTTTTTGAAGGTCCATTATAATGTGTTCCCCAAAGCCCTGGTAGTCTTACAGAGGACAGAGCAAACATGATTCTGCTGTCATAGGGTGTCTTCTGACACCGTTTGCCTTCTGACACTGGCAGCAGTCAGCCTAACCAAGTGGCATCTCCATTCCAGGAAGGAAATTGCCTTACTTATAGGTGTATGGGTTGGAAGGTGAAAATGGAGGACACCTGAGTGATTGTAGTACCGTCCCCCACGTCACTGTCTAATTGAGCAAGATATATTTGTCATTCCAGCTTTCTTTTTTTCTTCTTTTTTGAAGAGATGAGGCCTCACTTTGCCACCCAGGCTGAAGTGCAATGGGATAATTGTAGCTCACTGTAACTTTCCATGTCCTGGGCTCCAGTAATCCTCTCCAGTAGCTAGACTACAGGTGTATACCCACCATACCTGGTTAATTTTTTTTTTTTAACAGACAGGATCTTGCTGTGTTACTCAGTCTGGTCTCAAACACCTAGCTTCAGTGATACTCCTATATCAGCCTTCTAGTCACTCCAGTTTTCTTGAAATAATGTGGGAAGCTGAGGCTATCAGGTTGCTGTTGATACAGGCTAAAACTAGACAATGTTCTGTAGTCCTTCTCTAGGTAGTTGCATAAACAGTATACGTAGTCAGGAATACTGACAACTCCCACTGTCTTCTAGACTCAGGAAGAACATCTTATGTTTCAAAACAAAAACTTACAACTCTCCTCAAAGAAGTCATATTCCATTGGAATAAAAAAGGTGTATATATAGACAAAGTACATACAAATAGAAAGTACAAATTACTTATGTTACCCAGAAATACAGTTTACTCTCTATTTAATGAATTAATTATTTTTCCATGGCCTTTCCTAGTAGGGACAGTCTTCATGGACACGAGTGACGTATTTCACAGCTAAGAACTTTCAGTTTTTATATTGCCGTGTATATGATGTATTCAGCCACCCTTCCACTAATGTAGATGATTATTAGTTGTCCATTTGTACAGTTTAGTGAATAAAGTCAGGTCGTGTTTTTTTTTTTTTTTTTTTTGAGACGGAGTTTCACTCTTGTTACACAGGCTGGAGTGCAATGGCACGATCTCAGCTCACTGCAACCTCCACCTCCTGGGTTCAGGCGATTCTCCTGCTTCTCCTGCCTCAGCCTCCTGAGTAGCTGGGATTACAGACCTGCGCCACCATGCCCGGCTAATTTTATATTTTTACTAGAGACGGGGTTTCTCCGTGTTGGTCAGGCTGGTCTCGAACTCCCGACCTCAGGTCATCCACCCACCTTGGCCTCCCAAAGTGCTGAGATTACAGGCGTGAGCCACCGTACCTGGCTAGAGAGTCAGATTTGAGTCACAATTCTGTTCCTTAACAAACTGCATGACCTTAGTCAAGACATATAACATCTTTTTGGTATTCACTTACTCGTAATATGGTATCATATTGTCTACCTACATTATAGATTGTGCCACAAAGCAAATGAGATAATACATGTAAAATCTCTTTGAAAACCATAAAGTCCTATACATGTCAGTTCAGAGGGGATTAGCATATGGAATACTGTTTAGAGAGTAGGTGATATTGGTGATTTCTGAGCAGCTGGAAAAGTGGTCTCTTGAATACAGATAGAGACCTCTCCCTACTTCTAGCTTATAGGTAGAAGGATCCTTAAAGATTATAAGTACAATTTAAGAATCAGCATCTAAATTAAAGGGCTATACCTAAAACAAGGGGCTGAACCGAATAAAATGAAGTTAACCAGGAAAAATGTCAGATGCAACAAAACAGAGGTGTATGACTTGACAGCAATGTGGGTGAAAAGATCAAGGCTTAATGAGAGCAGACCTCACATGGGAGTGTGAAGTCCAGTCTTGTATACCCCAAATTATTGTGGATTCCTTACTGATTGTCCTTTGTTTGGGGGATTTTTTTTTTTTTTTTTACCAGGCCCGTCACCAAGAATTGCTGTCCCAGCAGCAAAATTTCATTCTGGCCACCCAATCAGCTCAAGCCTTCCTGGACCAGCATGGCCACAGTCTCACACCTGAGGAACAACAGATGCTGCAAGAGAAGCTGGGAGAGCTAAAGGAGCAATACTCTACTTCCCTCACCCAATCAGAGGCAGAACTGAAGCGGATGCAGACGCTTCAGGATGAGTTGCAGAAGTTTCTGCAGGATCATAGGGAGTTTGAAAGCTGGTTGGAACGATCTGAGAAAGAGCTGGAGAACATGCATAAGGGAGGCAGCAGCCCTGAGGCCCTTCCCTCCCTGCTAAAACGGGCAAGGAAGCTTCTCAGAGGATGTCATTTCCCACAAAGGAGACTTGAGATTTGTGACTATCTCAGGACAGAAAGTCTTGGACACGGAAAACAGTTTTAAGGAAAGCAAAGAACCATCAGAAATTGGAAACTTAGTAAGGGACAAGTTGCAGGATGCAACAGAAGGATACACTGCTCTCCACTCAAAGGTAAGGGGCAGTTCTTGGCATCCTTGGTGAAACAATCATGGCAGCCTTCACATGATGTGGGTGGTTTCTGGGGCTCAGAATAAGAACCCCAGGCCAGTGGGAGAGCTGATTTATACATGGACCACGGGCAGAGGGTCTTCACAAACAATGCAAAAAATGTAACATACATAGGCCTTTGGGCTAAAACCTGATAGCTAGCAAATACCTAATAGCTAGCAGTAGTATGTTTCACACTGATGGTGAAGGTGGGAAGTGTTTACCTTCCTGTATCCTGACCAGCAGACTTGGGCTCCCAAGAGACATAGCACATAGGAGAAAGTTAAACCAATTGCACAGTCTTTATTTCTGGACAGAGCATCTAGGGTAAATCTTATCTTCCTTCCTATCTAAAGAACTCCCTCTTTCTTGTAAAGTTTAGAATCCAGTCAGTTCCTTTTACCTGTCTTAATGCCTTCTTGCCAACACTTCTAATTCCCACGAAAGGACAGTTTTTGCACTTCTTAACTCCTACCTTTGTCTGCAACCTGATGTTCATTTCTTTGGGGGCTTGTCATACATCTCATTGATTTTCTGGATATATAAGAAGGTTGAGGTGAATAGTATGGAGCAAACACTGGGGACTCACACTTACAGATTATTGCCACCCATCTATTCATAAGTTCTGGAACTACCCTTACCTGAAGTTATGGTGTAATTTCTGTAACAAAGCCAGGCCTCTTTCTTTGGGCAGCTACTGTCTTTGGCCTGACCTTGCTTAAGTTGGCTTAACTTTCCTTCTCTGATACAGTGTACACGATTAGGATCTCACCTGAATATGCTGTTGAGCCAGTATCATCAGTTCCAAAACAGTGCTGACAGCCTGCAGGCCTGGATGCAGACGTGTGAGGCCAATGTGGAGAAGCTCCTCTCAGATACTGTTGCCTCTGACCCTGGAGTTCTGCAACAGCAGCTTGCAACAACAAAGGTAAGTCAGGACACAGGCTATGTTGTGGTGTCAAAACCTTGTATTGCATAGCATAAAGTACCCCAAAGTAAAGCAAATGCTTACACAAAATAAAGCCAGTGGTTGAGATGCCTTGGACGAGATCTGAGTCCTAAACACTTGCTTCTAATATCTATGGCTATCGGTAAACTTAGAATTATTCTGTAAAGCTGCTTAGTAGCTCCAGATTCCTAGAATCAGCTTTGATTATTCATTCAGATGTTTTTCTTTTGTTTTTTTCATGGACAAGCAGCAGTTGCAGGAGGAATTAGCTGAGCACCAAGTACCTGTAGAAAAACTCCAAAAAGTAGCCCATGACATAATGGAAATTGAAGGGGAGCCAGCCCCAGACCACAAGCATGTTCAAGAAACTACAGGTATAAAGCAGCAACAGTAATAGTACTCCCTTAATTCCTAGTATGTACCTCTGTTCTGCAGTATGTCACATTGTGTTGTACAAATATCTGTGATCCCAGGCTAGAGGCTGAGAATATAAACATGAATACACATAGACTGTCATCAAAGAGCTCATCCTCTAATGAACTTTATTCTTGTACTACTGAAGTACCTTCACAATCTGGCTTCAGTCCCTTTTCCCCAGGCATCTACCTTCTAGCCACACCTACTTCTTTTCTTTCCCAAGTAAACTACTTACTTGTGCATTGTATTACCCCTGAAGTTTTTCCTGTTGCTCAGTTGCTAACATTTATTGAATGCTTACCAAGCATGGTGAAATCTTGCTCATGCTTCAAGATGTAGCCAAGAGTATATCATGGTGAATATAGTTATTAACAATATATCATATACTTGAGAATTGCTGTAGAGAGAAAGGGAGAGAGAGAGAGAGAGAGAGAGAGAGAGATTGTGTGTGTGTGTGTGTGTGTGTGTGTGTGTGTATAATTATTATTTTTTTTAAATGGAGTTTTGCTCTTATTGCCCAGGCTGGAGTGCAATGGTGTGATCTTGGCTCACTGCAACCTCTACCTCCTGGGTTCAAGTGATTCTCCTGACTCAGCCTCCCAAGTAGCTGGGATTACAGGCATGCGCCACCATGCCTGGCTAATTTTGTATTTTTAGTAGAGATGGGGTTTCACCATGGTGGTCAGGCTAGTCTCGAAATACTGACTTCAGGTGCTCCACCTGTCTCGGCCTCCCAAAGTGCTGGGATTACGGGCATGAGCCACTGCACCCAGCCGCCAGAGTATATTTTAAGTGGTTTCACCACAAAAAAAAGTGGTAAGTATGTAAGGTAATGCATATGTTAAATAGCTTGACTTAGCCATTCCACTCCTCAAAAGAAACAAAAAATAATTATTCTTCCTTCTGGGCTTCTTAAGGACAGTACTCCTAGTATTAATATAGCACTTAAGATTTTTTTTTATTTTTTATTTTTATTTTTTTTAGACGGAGTCTCATTCTGTCATCCAGGCTGGAGTGCAATGGTGTGATCTTGGCTCACTGCAACCTCTACCTCCTGGGTTCAAGTGATTCTCCTGCCTCAGTCTCCCAAGTAGCTGAGATTCCAGGCGCCTGCCACCATGCTCAGCTAATTTTTTGTATTTTTAGTAGAGATGGGGTTTTGCTATGTTGAGCAGGCTGTTTTCAAACTCCTGACCTCATGATTTGCCTGCCTCAGCCTCCCAAAGTGCTGGTATTGCAGTTGTGAGCCACTGTGCCCCGCCAAGATTTTGTTTTTACCATTAATTGTGACACATCTTCCTCTGCCTGTGCTCTGCTTTAGAGTCTTAAGTTGTAGATATCAGATAAGATACTTAAGTGTCTTTAGTCCTCAGCATCTAGTACAATTTCTAATTCTTTGTTTGTGGTAAATAACTAATGCTTATTGAATTTGGCTCTAATACTAATGCATTTCAAGCTTATTCCTTCTATTGGCCTAAATGTCAATTATTATTACAGTTACTATGTTCACTGTAGGACTGGGCATGTTGACTCATACCTGTAATCCAGGCACTTTGGGAGGCTGAGGTAGGAAAATTTCTTGAGGCCAGGAGTTCAAGATCAGCCTGGGTAACGTAGTGAGACCACATCTCTATAATAATAATAATAAATAAGAAAGATTTCAAATGTGCAATTTAAATACAGTCTTTAAAAGCATAATGCAAAAATTGTCTCCACTCTTTCTTTTCATGGCCTGTTTTTTCAGATTCCATATTCAGCCGCTTCCAAAGCCTCTCTTATACCCTGGCTGAGCGATCTGCTCTGCTACAGAAAGCAATTGCCCAATCTCAGAGTGTCCAGGAAAGCTTGGAGACCCTATTACAGTCTATTGAGGAAGTTGAACAAAACCTGGAAGGAAACCAGGTGGCATCACTGTCATCAGGAGTCATCCAGGAAGCCCTAGCCACAAATATGGTAAGACCTATGTCCCAAGAGCTAGCATAAAGGGTATGTTTGCCATGTCATCATTACATAATGTTGAAAAAGTAACAAAAGAGAATTTAACACCTGTGAATCTTCTGATAAGATTCAGAAATTATTACTAATCCATGTCAGATATTTCTACCCAGCTGAACTGAAATGAAAGTGGTGATAGCAAAGTTATATGGTAGAAGGGGTAGAGAACTAAGGGAATGAGATGTGTGGTATTCTGAAAGTTCAGCTGCAGTCCTCTAGCCCCTCCCCACCCTTGAAAGATAGCATATAGTTATTAGTTTGTGGCTCAGATGTCCTGGAATAAGTAAGCCAGGAGCTGACAGACATGTTCTTCATGACAGAAATTGAAGCAGGACATTGCTCGGCAAAAGAGCAGCTTGGAGGCTACCCGTGAGATGGTGACCCGCTTCATGGAGACAGCAGACAATACCACAGCAGCAGTGCTGCAGGGCAAACTGGCAGAAGTGAGCCAACGGTTCGAGCGACTCTGTCTACAGCAGCAAGAAAAGGAGAGCTCCCTGAAGAAGCTTCTGCCCCAGGCAGAGATGTTTGAACATCTCTCTGATAAGCTGCAGCAGTTCATGGAAAACAAAAGTCGGATGCTGGCCTCTGGAAATCAGCCAGATCAAGATATTGCACATTTCTTTCAACAGATCCAGGTGAGGATATATCCACCATGTTAGCAGAATAGAGGGAGAGAAGGGCAGGGAGAGAGCTAGCATTTACTGAGCACATAGTATGTCAGTCAGTATACTGGAAACTTTACCTTCATTATCCTAGAGAATTATTATAGCAGTCCTGTAAACTAGATATCATTTGTCCAGTTTATTTATTTATTTTTATTTTTATTTTTATAAAGACAGGGTTTCACCATGTTGGTCAGGCTGTTGTCGAACTCCCGACCTCAGGTGATCCGCCCGCCTTGGCCTCCAAAGTGCTTGGATTACAAGCGTGAGCCACCATGCCCGGCCGTTTGTCCAGTTTTTAACCAACACAGTCAAGATTTATTTTTCCCTCTTACTACATGTTCAACCCAAATCAGCAGGGCCTCTCAGCTCATCATAGTCACTCAGGGATGCAGATTGATGGAGATTTCATCCTAATGGAAGCCTTCATCATTACTGCCTCAGTGGGAAAAGGGCATATTATATCTGTTTACATTTCATTAGTCAAAGCACTTTCCACAAAATCACCTATGCCTTTCAAGGGAGTGAGGAAGTGTAATCTCACCACGTACGTAGAAGGTGCAAAGCTAGAAACATTTGGTAAAAAGTATTAACAACTACCACAGGTGTATACCCTGGAGTAGAATTGCCCGGTCATAGTATATGCGTATATTAATTTAATTTGACTCAGTAGTGGCCAATTTGAGCTCCAGAATGGCTGTACCAGCTCACATTCCTAGCTATAGTACCTCAGCATTCCTATATCTTTGCATTGCTGCCTTCTTTTTATCCGACTTTCTAACTTTTTCCATATTAAAGTGGAATCTCATTGTTTGGTTTGCTCTCCTATTTGCTTTGAATTATTTCAAACTTATAGAAAAGTAGAAATAATGGTCCATTAAACACCAACATACACTTCACCTAGATTCACCAATTTCTAATTGTTTTCCCTCTCTTTATGAAAATATAAAAGAGAGACAGTATCATTATGGGCTTCTATATTATTACCATTATTCTTTATGATACTCAACATTTTCCCAAATGTGGTCAGTGGGGAGCCCCTTCAAGCTGTCTCCTGTGGCTTTTTGATAAGTCTTCTTCAGCATAAGAGCACTTTTGGCACTTAAGGTATTTGTGGCACAGTAAGATATTTCCTTGTCCCTGATCTGAAATCAACTGTTTCTCCAAGAA
The DNA here is from genome assembly GCA_036589455.1 of Ateles fusciceps. Classification (NCBI taxonomy): domain Eukaryota; kingdom Metazoa; phylum Chordata; class Mammalia; order Primates; family Atelidae; genus Ateles; species Ateles fusciceps. The sequence goes on from JAZHEH010000733.1 coordinate 10,879,925, forward strand.
GTCCCACTTTTAGTGGGGAATGATATTTAGAAACTAAATCTGGATACTAGATGAGCTACTGAAGTGTCACTACTTTTAGGTTCTTTTTAATAGATAGTGTTAGGAAATATATGTGTATGTTTTTTATATCATGAAATCATACTGATAGTCTAGTTTCAACTCAACACCATAGGATTCTTCTTCCTTTCCACATTTGTATCTTCCTTTGTTGTAGGGAGAACCCTAGTTCCCACCAACAACTTTAATATATTTACTTATTGGTTTTATTCTACAATAAATATAAGACAGTTTTAGAATTACATTAGTATTTTTACCAACAACAAACCTGCTAAATAAAACTGAAGATTCCTTTGGATTTGTTTTTGTCCTTAGCCTATGACTCACTGTGTTCAAACATTACTTAAATTATGTTTTCTGTAATTTCATATATAATTCGATTTGTTTCTATTTGTATTCAGCTTTAGGACTTTATTTTTCTAACTTTGTTGATTAAACTTATTTTTAAATATGTAAAGCATTAACATAGCTCAAAGGTTTAAACTACCCAAAAAGTTATACTCAAGGTATAGGAAGTGAATAAGAATATATTCTCATTGTCTTTTCTGTGTCTTTCATCCCATTTTCACCCATTCCCATAATAACAAATTTCAGGGTTTTTTTTTTTTCTTTTTTACTAAAATGAATATAGACACACATTCCTATTTCCCATTCTTCCTTACAAAAAAGCATATATTACATAATTCTTTGCACTTTGCTTTTTTACTTAATATGTCTTAGAAATCACTTAATATGGATTCACAGAGATCTTCATTTTTTTAAACCATACATTAATTGTGTAGATGAATTATAGTTTAATCAACAAGACTTTTTTTTCTTTTTGAGACAAAGATCTTTTTGAGATCTTCATTTTTTAAACCATATATTCATTGTGTAGATGAGTTATAGTTTAATCAACAAGACTCATTTTTCCTCTCTCTTCTTTCTCTGTCACCCAGGCTGAAGTGCAGTGGCACGATCTCCGCTCACTGCACCTCAACCTCTGCCTCCTGAGTTCAAGCGATTCTCCTGTCTCAGCCTCCCAAGTAGCTGGGATTATAGGTGCCTGCCACCATGCCTGGCTAATTTTTTTGTATTTTTAGTAGAGACGAGGTTTCAGCATGTTGACCACTCTGATCTCAAACTCCTGACCTCACGTTATCCGTCCACCTCAGCCTCCCAAAGTTCTGGGATTACAGGCATGAGCCACCACTACACTTGGCCAACAAGACTCTTACTTGTAGGCATTCCAGTTGTTGTTTCCGAAATTGTGCTATTACAACTGAATAACTGTGTGTATTTTTTCCCATAATATTGGAAGTGTATCCTCAAAATAAGTTCCCGGAGGGGGAGTTGTTGCATTAAAGGGTAAATACATGTGTAGTTTTGTTAGAAGTAGCCAAATTTCCCTCCATGGAGATTTCACCATTTTGCATTCCTATCAGCAGTATATTAGAGTACCTGTTTCCCCTGTAGCCTCACCAACAAAATTTATTATCAAGCTTTTAAATGTTTTCTGGTGTGAGTGGTAAAACATGATATGTGAATGTGGTTTTAATTTTTTCTTGGGAGTGAGATTGAGTATATTTTTAGATTTAAGAGTCATTTGTGAACTATCTGTTCATATATTTTGTTGTTTTATGGTCTGGATTTTTGGTTTTCTATTCTCTCAATTTTTAGAATGCTTATATATTAGATTAATTTTTTTTTTTTTTTTTGAGATGAGGTTTCACTCTTGTTGCCCAGGCTGGAGTATGATGGTGTGATCTTGGCTCACCACAACCTCTGCCTCCTGGGTTCAAGCAATTCTTCTGCCCAGCCTCCGGAGTAGCTGGGATTACAGGCGTGCACCACCACTCCGGGCTAAGTTTGTATGTTTAGTAGAGACGGGGTTTGCTCCATGTTGGTCAGGCTAGTCTCAAACTCCTGACCTCAGGGGATCCACCCACCTTGACCTCCCAAAGTGCTAGGATTACAGGCATGAGCCACCACACCTGGCTGAGATGAACCACCACACCTGGCTGAGATTAATTCTTTATCTGTGAAGAAGAATATTGTTTCCCAGTTTGTGCTTTTGACTTATGGTGTTTTTTGCCATGTAAATGTGGAGTTTTTGTTTTATATAGTAAATTTTAATCCATCTTTTATTAAATATGTATTTTCAGTCATAGTTTGAAAGATTTTTGTCACACTCAGGTTTTGAAAAAATTTACTTATGCTTTATTCTAAAACTTGTTTTAATTTTTTTTGCCTTTGAATCTTTTAACAAGTTAAGCTTATTCTGAAGTATGAATCATGTTTATCTTTTTCTATCATGTCTGTCTAGTTGTTCATAATACAAGTTGAGTGTCCCTAATCCAAAATCTGAAACACTTCAAAATCTGAAACTTTTTCAGAGCTTACATGACATTCAGAGGTCATGCTCAAAGGAAACACTCATTAGAGCACTTCAGATTTCAGAGCTTCAGATTAGGAATGCTCAACTGCTAAGTATAATACAAATATTCCAAAGTCTGGAAGAGTCTGGAAATCAAAATGCTTCTGGCCCCAAACATTTCAGATAATATCCAACCTGTATACTGTATCATTTATTTGAAAAGTTCATCTTTTCTCCAGATTTAAGAAGCTGTCTTCATCATGTACACAATTTTCATTATGTCTTTGAGTCTATTTCTGGATATTCTTTTTTTTTTTTTTTTTTGAGATGCAGTCTTGTTCTGCATCACCCAGGCTGGGATGCAGTGGCATGATCTTGGCTCACTGCAACCTCCTCCTCCCAGGTTCAAGCGATTCTCCTGCCTCAGCCTCCCAAGTAGCTGGGATTACAGGGGCCTGCCACCACACCTGGCTAATTTTTGTATTTTTAGTAGAGATGGGGTGTTTCACCAAGTTGGCCAGGCTGGCCACTCTGTATTTTTACAAGAAACATCCAGGAGGAGAGGACAGTTGGTTAAAAGTACATATTGCTCCTCAATCCCCAAACATCTTGCTATCTGCATACTCATTCCTCTGACTAATTGAAAAAATACCAGAAAGAACTTAGTGAGGAAGGGTAATATTCTGAGGAGGAAAAAAGCAAATGACATTTTTTTTTTGAGACACAGTTTTGCTCTGTTACTGAGGCTGGAGTGCAGTAATGCGATCTCAGCTCACTGCAACCTCCGCCTCCTGGGTCCAAGTAATTCTCTTGTCTCAGCCTTCTGAGTAACTGGTACTACAGGTGTATGCCACCACACCCGGCTAATTTTTTTATTTTTAAATAAAAAATTAAACCCAGTAGAGACTGGGTTTCACCATGTTCATCAGACTGATCTCAAACTCCTAACCTCAAGTGATCCTCCTGCCTCGGCCTCCCAAAGTGCTTAGGATTGCAGGAATGAGCCACCATGCCTGGCCTTTTTTTTTTTTTTTTTTTTGAGATGGAGTCTCATTCTGTCACCCAGGCTGGAGTGCAATGGTGCAATCTCAGCTCACTGCAACCTCCTCCTCCTGAGTTCAAGCTGTTCTTCTGCCTCAGCCTCCCAAGGAGCTGGGACTACAGGTGTGCGCCACCATTTCCGGCTAATTTTTGTATTTTTAGTAGAGATGGGGTTTCATCATGTTGGCCAGGCTGATCACGAACTCCTAACCACAACTGATCCGCCTGCCTCAGCCTCTCAAAATGCTGGGATTGCAGGCGTGAGCCACTGTGCCCGGCCCTACAAATATGCTTTCATGTAATCTACAAATATAATTTTATCTTTTCTTTTTCAATTCTTATTCCACAGACTGTTTTCTCTTAATTGCATTGACTTTTTTTTTTAATTAAATTGCATTTTTGTTTTAAATAGAGAGGGGGGTTTCGCCATGTTGCCCAGGCTGGTCTTGAACTTCTGGGCTTATGTGATCCACCCACCTTGGCCTCCAAAACTTCGGGGATTATAGGCATGAGCCACTGTGCCTGGCTGATATCTTAAGTACAATATTAAATAATAGTGGAGATGGTGTGTTTATCCCCATTTTACAGAAGAGACCATGGGAGTTTAGAGTAGTTTAGTAGCTTAATAACAAAAGTTAAGTGGCAAACTGTGATTGAATTTCAGGTCTATTTGACTCCTGAAACTTTCTTTCTTTACGTCCTGTCATGGTACTTCCCACGTCTTTGAACATTTGTTTAAAGGAGACAAGACTGTGTTGTAATTCCTAGCTACTCTCCAGTGGATTGAAGACGTCCTACATATTTATCAGATTTATTTTCATTGGATTTTTTAATACAAAAAACATTAGCTGAGCATGGTGACAGGAGCTTGTTTAATCCCAGCTGCTTGAGATGCTGTGGCAGATTGAAGCCGGGAGGTGGGGGTTGTAGTGAGCCGAGATGGAGCTATTGCACTCTAGCCTGGGTGACAAGAGCAAAACTCTTAGTGGTCTTTTCCTTTTTCCTTTCCTTTTTCTTTTCCTTTTCTTTCCCTTTCCCTTTCCCTTTCCCTTTTCCTGTCCTGTCCTGTCCTGTCCTTTCCTATCCTTTCCTTTCCAAGACGGAGTCTCACTCTGTTGCCCAGGCTGGAGTGCAGTGGCACCATCTTGGCGGTGGCATCCTCTGTCTCTTGGGTTCGAGCAATTCTACCCTCAGCCTCCTGAGTAGCTGGGATTACAGGTGCCTGCTACCATGCCCTGCTAATTTTTGCATAAACTTTTCACTGACTTGAAGCTTACATATTTATTGTTTTGATCTAGTACTGGACCTAGCAAGCATACCTCTTTTCTTATTCCTTCTTTTTAGATTATATTTATAAGGATTAGAGGATTTAATACATTTTCTTGTTTGCTTGACAGGAGCTCAATTTGGAAATGGAAGACCAACAGGAGAACCTAGATACTCTTGAGCACCTGGTCAGTGAACTGAGCTCTTCTGGCTTTGCACTGGACCTGTCCCAGCATCAGGACAGGGTACAGAACCTCAGAAAAGACTTCACAGAGCTACAGAAGACAATTAAAGAAAGGTGAGTTATCACATATATTGGTCAGCATTGGGGAACTATTTTTTCTTGCTATGGAGTGAAATGATCTTTTCTCCTTTCTTCCTTTACCAGAAAAGATAGCATCTAAAACTCTGCTACTGAGTCATAGGAGGGTGAAAAGTGCCTCTTTTAGGCAGAGCTACCTAATCTAATTGATGCTTAGTAGATTTTCTTTCTTTCTTTCTTTTTTTTTTTTTTTTTTTGAGACAGAATCTTGCTCTGCTGCCCAGGCTGGAGTGCAGTGGTGCCATATCGGCTTACTGCAACCTCCGTCTCTGGGGTTCGAGCAGTTATTTTACCTCAGCCTCCTGAGTAGCTGGGATTACAGGTGCCTGCCACCATGCCCAGCTAATTTTTGTATTTTTAGTAGAGACAGGGTTTCACCACGTTGGCCAGACTGGTCTTAACGCCTCACCTCAGGTGATCCGCCCACCTCATCCTCTCAAAGTGCTGGGATTACAGGTGTGAGCCACTGCACCCAGCCATTTAGTGGTTTTTCTAATAGTAATTAATAGAAAATAGGGATGTGTTTGTTTTCTTTGTGTTCAGAAGCATAGGCCTCTTGGACCAATGGAACAAATTTGAGGCAGCAAGTTAGATTATGGAAGATTTGGAAAGAAGAGAAAAATTAGGAGAGACTTCCTAGACATAATTAAGAGTGATTTTGGCACTCCCCCCTGGCTTTTTTTTTTTTTTTTTTTAAAGATACAGGGTCTTGCTGTGTTGTCCAGGCTAGTCTTGAACTCCTGACCTCATTGATCCTATTGCCTTGGCCTCCCAAAGTGCTAGAATTACAGGTGTGAACCACCGTGCCCAACCCCCCTGCTTGTTTTAAACACATTTAAGTTGCTATTTTGGAGGAGTATCTGGATCTTTATTCAAGGCAAACAAGGGAATATATGACAAAGGCTGGCTGATTTTTGGTCCCTGTTGAAAAGCCGTGATTCCCCATTGGACAGCCTCACATGGATTTAAGAACATGAACAAGACTTATCTCAGTTTAGTCATAAATATGATCTTGCTTTAGCAGATGACTGCCTTAGTGACTAGAAGAAAAGAGTTGCTCAAACCAACATTATTAGCAGCAGGTTATTTAATGGAGAGGATGGGGACAAAGGTCAAGAAAGCTTTGTTTTTCTTCCCCTATGTTGAGGGCCTTTTTACTGTATGAGGAATCGGAATTTCTGGATTGACATCTGTCTGAAAGATATGGCCATTTCCAAAACTTGCCTTTTGATTTATTTTATTTATTGGCATGATTAATCTAGAACCAATCACCTAACTTCTGTGAGCCTCAGTTTTGGCACCTTCCTTGCTAAAGCAGTCAGCACTTGAATTGGTCCTTGAAAGAGTCAAATACCTAAAATGTAGCAGGGCTGAAATTGAGATCCAAAGCCTGCATTCTTTCCATTGTATCACAGTACCTAAATAGCAGCCTCCCTTTAGTTTTTCTCACTTTCACTTTAGCATGGAGTAAGATTGAAGACCTCTTTCCCCAGAAATGTCCAAACAAGGGCAATAGATTTCTGAGTTTGCTACTCTCCAACATTATATGTGGTTATTCAGCCAAACCTGCTGTGGAAAAGATTATGAGAAAGGAAGGCCATGTTAGGAAACTGATGTCTAGAGTCCCAGATTGAACTAATCTTAGCTCAAATTGACTTTATAAAACTTAGTCTGGCAAGTAACAAAACTGCTTCACTGACAGAGAGAAAGATGCATCATCTTGCCAGGAACAGTTGGATGAATTCCGAAAGCTGGTCAGGACCTTCCAGAAATGGCTGAAAGAAACTGAAGGGAGTATTCCACCTACAGAGACTTCAATGAGTGCTAAAGAGTTAGAAAAGCAGATTGAACACCTGAAGGTAGGTGAACGAAGGGACTCCAAGAATTGGGCTAGACACTGGTTTGAATACCTGTATTAACTGGTCTCCAGCTGTAGTGAGGGAAATGTATGAGAAATCCAACTTGTCAGTCTGTATCAGAACAGAAATTCCTCCATTTTCATGTGATAGCAGTCTACCCATACCATCCTTGAGAAGCTTACACTCTTTGTATGTTTGAGAATTCGACAAATATATTTAAGTAAGTAACCAGATAATATGTTCAGAAAATAGAGGATAGAAGAACTAGTACTACTTCAGCTAATGAAGGAAAAGCTAGAATCAGATGGTTGAAAGGTACCTTCAAGGATAGGACCAACCTTCCTCCCATTCCCTGCAGAACCCCTTCTGTACCATCTTTGCTCTGTAATCATCCAGTCTCTGCTTACACCTTTAATCTATGTCTTCTTTTTGTTGAAATAAGCCAAATATGCTTCTAACTAGCTGTCATGCACTTATTTTTATTTTCTCAGTAAAGCACGCTTTATCTTGAGCAGATGAAAGAGAAGAGTTTGATTGCTTTCACAGAGCAAGTGCCAGGAGCATTTGCTGTTGGGAATTCCCTAGGACAGAGCTTTCCCAACATGTTTGTTTCACAGTACCCATAGTGTTTTAAGAAATTTGTCATGGCACCTCAAGTCCAAAAAAAAAAAAAAAAAAAAAACCCAAACCAAAAAAAACTCCTAATACTTCTGCTTGCTAAGAAGTTAGGTCCAAACAACTTAGTAGTTGTTCATGTAGTGTCCAACAGATGTCACTGTATTTTCCTCAGAAATGTGAAATATTCTGTGAGCCAAGCCACAGTTTGGGGACTGTGGCTCTTTGGAATCAAAAGTGATTAATTAAAGAACTGACAAGCAGTGACCAAGGGTCAGTTTGAAGTAAGGCAGTATGAGCTTGCTAGATGTTAAGGGCTCTGTGCCTTTCTTTGCTGCTACTCTGCAGCTTAAAGTCAAAAGCAAACTAAGTAGACTGTCAGGGATATTCAGCATGGAGGAGGGCGTTGAAGGCTAGAATGGTGTCCTTATTCTAAAAGGACTAAAATCGTACCAATATGACAGGAAATCACATCTTGGGGGACTTAGCTTGATGTGGTACTTTTGTCTTAGCGCAGATGCCATTGTTTCTTAATGGATTTCTATGGTAGTTGGATCTTTGATTTCAAACCCCATGAGGTTTCCTTAATAAATGCAAAGTATAGCCTATGATTCTATATATTTTTCTCTATCTCAATATTTTGGCTCCTCATTTATCCTCCAGTTACATTTCTTTTTTAATCTTTATATGCATGTTGTTCCCTCTTGTCCATCTGGCAAACTCTTGCCTTTCTTTTTTTTTTGAGACAGAGTCTCGCTCTGTCACCCAGGCTGGAGTGCAGTAGCGTGATCTCGGCTCACTGCAACCTCCGCCCCCACAGGTTCTAGCAGTTCCCTGTGTCAGCCTCCTGAGTAGCTGGGATTACAGGCGCGTGCCACCAGTAACACCCAACTATTTTAGTAGGGATGGGGTTTCACCACCTTGGCCAGGCTAGCCTTGAACTCCTGACCTTATGATCCACCCACCTCAGCCTCCCAAAGTGCTGGGATTACAGGCGTGTGCCACCGCAACCAGCTTTTTTTTTTTTTTTTTAAGATGGAGTCTCACTCTATTCCCAGCCTGGAGTGCAGTGGCGCAATGTCAGCTTACTGCAACCTCTGCCTCCCAGGTTCTAGCAACTTTCCCACCTCAGCCTCCTGAGTCACTGGGATTACAGGTGCCTGCCACCACACCCAGCTAATTTTTTTTTTTTTTTTGTATTTTTAGTAGAGATGGGGTTTCCCCATGCCGGCCAGGCTGGTCTCATACTCCTGACCTCAAGTGATCTACTCACCTCAGCCTCCCAAAGTGCTGGGATTGCAGGCGTGAGCCACCATGCCTGGCCATTATCTTAACTCAAAGCTTTCCTTCCTCTAGGCAGAATTAGCTAGAACTCCTCTTGTGCTCTTGGAATTCACAGACAGTCCATAGTACTGTAATAGCATTTATAATGCAATTGATAATCTGAGCTCCTGGTTTTAGGAATTGTGTCATAATTCTATTTTATATCCCCAGCATTTGGCATGGTGCCTGGCCTATAGTAAATATTCAATAGCTATTTGGTAAATGAATAAATAAATCAGAAGGATGGTCTCTTAATGCTTGTCAAGGGAGTATATGTAGAACAGTGTCCCTATTTATGAGAAAAAGTCCCCCAGATATTACATTCAGCCATTTTCTTCTTTAAACAGAGTCTACGAGATGACTGGGCAAGTAAGGGAACTCTGGTGGAAGAAATCAATTGCAAAGGTACTTCTTTAGAAAATCTCATCATGGAAATCACAGCACCTGATTCCCAAGGCAAGACAGGTGAGTACAGGCTTTTCAAAATATAGTGAACAAAAATTGCTCTTTGCATTTGGCCTTTGGAGATGTCTCTTTATATAATTAAAGTGAAAATCAAGGTTGAGTATGAAGACAAAGGGCATCCCTAAAGCAGTCTTCCCCCACAACCTGACCTGTCACCCCTTTTGCTATATAACATTGCTCCATTTTGCAAAATTCCTTCCCATGATAGGAAAAGTAAATGAACTGGTTGGCCCATTTAAAACTATCAAATGAACGTAGAATAATTAAAATAGGATTTTCATCTTGAGGATTTCCCTTTTTTGAACATGCAAAGGGGATGAGCATATGTCATCTTTAAACTTGGGCACTGGCTGAGTGCAGTGGCTCATGCCTGTAATCCCAGCACTTTGGAGGAGGCCAAAGCGGGTGGATCACAAGGTCAGGAGATCGAGACCAGCCTGCCCAACATGGTGAAACCCCATCTCTACTAAAAATACAAAAATTAGCAAGATGTGGTGGTGCGCACCTATAGTCCCAGCTGCTTGGGAAGCTGAGGCAGGAGAATAGCTTGAACCCGGTAGGTGGAGGTTTCAGTGAGCCAAGACCGTGCCTGCACTCCAGCCTGGGCGACAGAGCGAGACTCCGTCTCAAAAAAAAAAAACATTTGGGCAGGCCTGGATGGGTATGAGGTGATATCCAGGAAGAAGCAAGATATTTAGAAGTCAGTATTGAGCCAGGTGCAGTGGCTCACACCTGTAATCCCAGCATTTTGGGAGTCCTAGGTGGGCTGATCACTTGAGGTCAGGAGTTTGAGACCAGCCTGCCCAACATGGTGAAACCTTGTCTCTTCTAAAAATATAAATATTAGCCAGGCCTGGTGGCTCACACCTGTAATCCCGGCTATTTGGGAGGCTGAGGCGGGAGAATCGCTTGAACCCGGAAGGCAGAGGTTGTAGTGAGCCGAGATCGCGTCACTGCATTCCAGCCTGGGCAACAGAGCAAGACCCCATCTCAAAAAAAAAAAAAAAAAAAATAGAAGTTAGTATTGGTTCACCAGAGAACTGTCACACTTCTTCAGAGGGGATACGAAGACTGTGCCCAGATGTGTATATAATCTTTGACTGGAAATTAAGTCTTTCAAGCAAAATCTATTATGAAGGCCGGGTGCAGTGGCTCACACCTGTAATCCCAGCATTTTAGGAAGCCGAGGTGAGTGGATTATTTGAGGCCAGGAGTTTGAGACCAGCCTGGCCAACATGGTGAAACCCTGTCTCTACTAAAAATACGAAAATTAGCCAGGCATGGTGGCACATGTGCCTGTAGTCCTAGCTACTTGGGAGGCTGAGGCAAGAGAATTGCTTGAACGCATGAGGCTGAGGTGGGAGACTTACTTGAATCCAGGAGGCGGAGGTTGCAGTGAGCCGAGATTGTGCCACTGCGCTCCAGCCTGTCCAACAGAGCCAAACTCAGTCTCAAAAAAAAAAAAATCTCATATGAGTACCCAGTCACTTGCTGGTTGTTAATTGAGATCTCTCACTTAAAGAGTAAAGGAAAAATTTATTTTCTTTCTGAAAATGTGTACTTTATAGTATTCTAAAGTTAAAAGATATTTTGGAACTATCCACAAGTGATAACATTTCAGGGAATTGGTGATACATCAACCTCTACATTCAGTGACTTATTTCTATGTAACTAGATCAGAGTCAGCAAACTGCAAACTTTTTCTATAAAGGGCCAGATAGTAAATATTTTAGGCTTGCAGGCTGTATGGTCTCTGTCACAGTCATATACCTCTGCCACTGTGGTACAAAGACAGCCAAAGACAATACATTAATAGAAATGAGTGGTCGTGCCTATATTCCAATAAAACTTTATTGAAACAGATGAAGGGCCAGATTTGGCTGATGAACTGTAGTTTACTGACTCTTAGACTGGATCATTTTTTTAAAAAAACATAAATCTCGTGTAGAACCCTATTATATAAAGCAAATATTTTGTTGGCATAAATTTCCCTTATATGTTGTTTTATAGCATTTATCTGTTATGAAATCCACCAGTAAGAATATTGAGACTATCTTAATGAATATAAAAATTTGAAAAGGAAGATTATTGGATGACAGCTTCATTATTCCAATTTATTTCTAAATTTTATTTGGTTTCGTTGTATCCAGAAAATAGGGTTTATACAGATTAAGTAATTGCAAATGACAAATGTTTTTAAAAGTTTACTTCATAATCTCAGAACATGCTTTGATTAAATTGAGCTAGAAACCTGAAAGTAATGTAGTAAGAAATTCTTTTTTTTTCTTTTTTTGAGACAGAGTCTCGCTTTGTCACCTAGGCTGGAATGCAGTGGTGCAATCTCGGCTCACTGCAACCTCCCCCTCCCGGGTTCAAGCGATTCTCCTGCCTCAGCCTCCCAAGTAGCTGGGACTACAGGCCTGTGCCAACATCCGGCTAATATTTTTGTATTTTTAGTAGAGATGGGGTTTCACCATGTTGGCCAGGCTGGTCTTGAACTCCTGACCTCAGGTGATCCGCCTGCCTCAGCCTCCCAAAGTGCTGGGATTACAGGTGTGAGCCACTGCACCCAGCCAAGAAATTCTTGTTTCAAAGTTAAATCACTAAGAATATTTGATAAGGGCTCTGACACATAGAAAACACTTAAAACTGGCATTGAGGACAAAAACCTTGCATAAACTGACATCATGACCCGAAGTGTTAAAAATTCTATTATTACACAATTCTGCCCCAATGTGAACTGTGTAGATGTACAGAGAGCAAGTCATGTTATTTTTTTGGTCATGTTATTTAATGTATTACACATGTGCTATAGATGTTTCTCTTTGTAGAGTATACATGAGTGGACATGGACAGATTTGAATATCATAAATTGCCGGTGAAGAGTCACCACCTTTCCAATCAGGGACACTCAAAAATAAGTTAAAATAGATGCTTAGATGTGTCAGGAGATACTTTTTTTTCCCTGGAAAAGCAGCATGATTGGTTGTATCTGGTGGGTTAAGGTATAGAATTCAGCATAATTGAACATGCATGTTTTATTATCATTTCTAAGTAGTTAGAAATTTATGTGAATATTACATTTAAACCAAACATTAAACACAATCTCTAAAACACCTTTTTAGAGTGCTTTGAAAATCAGTTTGAAAATTACTATCCCGAGTGCTCTCAAAGTTCTCCTCCAACTCTGAAAAACCATGTATATTTCAGTTCCTTACATTTTTGTAGCTCTGCTTCATAAAGTACTTTGACATACATTGCCTCATGATCTCTCCCCAGTTACCCCATGAGAGTTAACAGGATAGGTTATGTTATCTTTAAATCCTGCAGAAGAAACCATGTTCGTAGATTAAGGCTCACATACTGAGTTAGTGGCAACCTTAGTTAATACCTTCTCTCCTATAGTCCAGTTTCTTTTTTTCCATCGCCGTACTGCAATAGAATGTGATTTTTCCAGTTGATATTTTTTAATTGAAAATATAACAACATTAACATTTAAAATTTTTCTAATTCACCATCCTAATTCAGCTAATTTTTTTCCTTCATTTTAGAGACAGGGTCTCACTCTGTCACCCAGGCTGGAGTACAGTAGTGTGATTATGGCTCATTATGGCTTTGACCTCCTGAGCCCAAGCACCTGTCCCACCTCAAGCTCCCGAGTAGCTAGGACCATAAATGTGCACTGTCATGCCTAATTAAAAAAAAATTTTTTTTGTAGAGACAGGGTCTTGCTGCATTGCTTAGGCTAGTCTTCAACTTACAACCTCCCAAAGTGCTGGGATTATAGGCATGAGCCATCACCCCTGGCCCACAACTATTTTGTTTTTGTTTTGAGACAGTCTCGCTCTGTCTCCCAGGCTGGAGTGCAGTGGCGTGATCTTGGCTCCCTGCAACCTCTGCCTCTCAGTTTCAAGCGATTCTCCTGCCTCAGCCTCCCCAGTAGCTGGGACTACAGGTGCCCACCACCACACTCAGCTAATTTTTTGTATTTTAGTAATGAGGTTTCACTGTGTTGCCCAGGCTGGCCTCAAACTCCTGAGCTCACCAATCTACCCACTTCAGCTCCCAAAGTGCTAGGATTACAGGCGTGAGCCACCATGCCCAGCCAACTATTTTGTAATATAACTTTGCACATGATTTTTTATACATTGAAATCAATGCATACAAGAGTTTTCTGTCCTTTTAAAGTATTATTTTATTATGAATATTTTTCAGATTTCTGTATAATATTTATCATCATATCACCTGGTTTTTGCCTATCTTAGGAAATTTCTCTGAAATATAAGGAGTCAGTTTGGGGAGAATGTATGTGAAATTGTGGTGATTAGAAACAGAACGAAAGGCCCAAAGCATGATTTATGAGAATGTTGATGAGCCATATATATTTATTGGCACTGAGGATTTCTGTTTTTTCTTGGGGAAAGGGGAGCAAGAAGAGGTCATGAAAGAAAAGGTAAAGAGTCTTCCTTTAGAAACAATGTAAGAAGGGCTCATTTTGATGTCTTTATTAGAAGAAGGCTGCTTTTTAGGCCAGGCACGGTGACTCATGCCTGTAATCCCAGCGCTTTGAGAGGCTGAGGAAGCCAGGTCACCTGAGGTCGGGAGTTCAAGACCAGCGCAGCCAACGTGGTGAAACCCCATCTCTACTAAAAATACAAAAATTAGCCGGGCCTGGTGGCAGGCACCTATAATCCCAGCTACGTGGGAGGCCAAGATGGGAGAATTGCTTGAACCTGGGAGGTGGAAGTTGCAGTGAGCCGAGATTCATGCCACTGCACTCCAGCCTGGGCAGAGTATCACTCTGTCTCAAAAAAAAAAAAAAAAAAAAAAAAAAGGGAAGGAAAAAAAAAAAAAAGAAGGCTACTTTTTATGTCCTTAATGGTACTTATTTTCATTTTTATTGTATTAAAAGACATTGATATAAAAGGTGAAACTTTTTGACTTTATTATAAAAGCTCATTCCAAAATATGACAGGTACCATTCTAGACTTAATAATTTTACCAGTACTTGCTTCACAAAACTATGGCAGCATCCAAAGAATTTAAGCTGGAGATTAATAAGAAGGCAATATGAAATCATTCCTGCTAAGAACCTTGAGTGACACTTTGTTGCCTGGCAGCTAAAATAATTTGTCTCTTTCCATGAGTATGTTGTCTTGTGCTGTGTTAACTTCCTGATACTCAAGCTTAAAGTGAGGGCCAATGGACAAATCCAGTGCCTGTATGTATTCCTAACACGTTGGTCTTGCCCTGTTTGTCTCCCTGTCCTTCTGCTCAGGTTCCATACTGCCCTCTGTAGGAAGCTCTGTAGGCAGTGTAAACGGATACCACACCTGCAAAGGTGAGAATGCCATTTCAACAGTGGTTCTTTGTTAGATGTGTTAGGACAGTGTCCATGTTTGCATTTGTGTATGTTGCAATATGTGTGGAAGAACTGCTGCCAGAATGGGTGTGAGGATAAAAATCTGGGGGAGAAGCATGGTTTGCTGGCTGTAGACCATAAACAGGTTGGTAGCCCCTGAAGTTAAAGGTGTTGCAGAAATAGACTGGATCACTAGATAAGGCAAATAAGGAAGAAACTAAAAAGAAAAAAAAAGTTAGTCTTTGAATTATAAAGAAGTTATGCTAGAGGTAATCTAGTCCAGCTCTCAGCCTCCCAGCTGGCTGACTTCTCTGTAGTTTGGAGAAGAAGGAATGGAAGAATGCTCCAAGTCCATTAATCCCAGTAGTATACTGAGGTTAATTTCTTTCTTTGCTCCCCCTCATTTTTGCTGTTCCCATGTTTAGCATTTTAAGGTATACATCTGAGTATATAATGCCAAAAGCAGATTAATGAGAACCCTTTTGTTTTGTGTATATAAACAGGAACTTCCGTATGATTTAGCAGAAAGATAATCTCTAGTCCACTAGAAGGAGTAAGAGAGATGCTTAATCCTGTCAAGTAATTTAGGAGCAAGGAGCCAAGGAAAATACTTGAAGAGCTATTCCCAATCTGATTTCTGTTTCTGTGATACTAGATCTGACGGAGATCCAGTGTGACATGTCAGATGTAAACTTGAAGTATGAGAAACTGGGGGGAGTACTTCATGAACGCCAGGAAAGCCTTCAGACTGTTCTCAGCAAAATGGAGGAGGTTCAGAAGGAGGCAAACTTAGTGCTGCAGTGGCTGGAATCAAAAGAGGAAGTCCTGAAATCCATGGATGCCATGTCATCTCCAACCAAGACAGAAACAGTGAAAGCCCAAGCTGAATCTAACAAGGTACTGTGTTTACATTAGTTGCATCCCAACACCAAGAGGAAGAAACAGCTGTACCAGTGTTCCTGCCCAAGCCCAAGCACCTGAGAGAGAGACACGGGCAACAGTTCAGGCTGCGATGGGCAGTATGTTTGACTTCTAAATGATTAATATGCCTTAACTCTCCTAGAGAATTTTCTTACTTATGAAATTAGAAATTGTTATAGGTTGGATTCAGAAACAAAACCAGATATGTTTGCAGAAAAAGAATAGCCCTCCCCAGAATTATTAGCTCATTGAGAATGGGATCTTATTTTCTACTTGATGCTGTAAACAAGACAAACCATTCTTATCAAAGTACCATTCCAGTTCTTGGAGGGATCTAAATAACAGTGATTACAGTTCATTCTTAAGATTGACATGTGAGACTAGGAAAAATGTCAGAAGGTACAAGACCATAGGAAATCCTGTAGGAAGTTTTCACCAAGACTTGTAATACTCCCATTGATCATAGCATCTCATCTTCTTCAACTACAAAAATATTGTTGTTATCATATCTTGGTATTTTTAGTTTATTGGGATTAATAATTCCTTCTTATTGAGTTCTACTGATGTGTTATACATAAAAGAAACTCAGATCCTGCCATTTAGAGTTTCATTTTAAAACAAAAATTGAAGTAGAAAGGTTAATTATCTTAACATCACTAAACAAGTCATTGATAGGATCCTAGTAGAGCCTGCAATAACCATCCTGTTTTCCAGTCATTTCTGCCATACACACAGCTTTGTTTCCTGTCCAGAACCTCATGGCATGTATGGTATTCTTTTTCCTAGGCCTTCCTGGCTGAATTGGAACAGAATTCTCCAAAAATTCAAAAAGTAAAGGAAGCCCTGGCTGGATTACTGGTTACATATCCCAACTCACAGGAAGCAGAAAATTGGAAGAAAATTCAAGAAGAACTCAGTAAGTTTTCACAGGAGTGTTACAAATTTGCTAAGTTACTTGTCTTCAAAGCAAGTAGAGAATTTCAGCACATCCTATAAAACAAGAATTATTTTTAGTTAATTTTTATAAATAAGCAGTTAGGGCCCAGATAGGGCCAGAGCATGAGCCTAAATTGGGAAAAAAATTAGAGATTCCACTCAAAGAGTCAGAAGTTTGGCTTTCTTGGGCAAGTCAAACTGATAATCTACTGTGATCAAGAACCGGAGAGACCAGAAACAGTGACTCACACCTGTAATCTCAGCATTTTGGGAATCTGACACAGGAGGATTGCTTGAAGCTAGAGTTTCAAACCAGCCTAAGCAACATAGCAAGATCCTGTCTCTACAAAAAGTAAAGAAAAACAAATTATCCAGGTGTGGTGGCATGAGCCTAGAGTCCTAGCTACTGGGGGAGGCTGAGGTGAGACGAATGCTTGAACCCAGGAGTTCAAGGCTGCAGTGAGCCTGATTGTGCCACTGAATTCCAACCTGGGCAACAGAGGGGGGACCCTTTCTCAAAAAAGCATAACAAAAGAACTGAAGAGAATATTGATGATAAAAATGAAAGATGGAAATAATAAAAATATTCAGTAAATGGATTAGATAAATTGTGTGCTCCTAGTATTGAACTGTAAACAATGTAGATGAATATTTTTTTATTTTACTTTATTTTTTATTTTTTGAGATGGAGTTTCACTCTTGTTGCCTAGGCTGGAGCGCAATGGTGCAATCTTGGCTCACCACAACCTCCACCTCCTGGGTTCAAGCAATTCTCCTGCCTCCCCCTCCTGAGTAGCTGCGATTACAGGCATGCGCCACCATGCCTGGCTAATTTTGTATTTTTAGTAGAGACAGTGTTTCTCCATGTTGGTCAGGCTGTGAACTCCTAACCTCAGATGATCCTCCTGCCTCGGCCTCCTAAAGTGGTGGGATTATAGGCGTGAGCCACCATTCTTGGCCCTTTTTTTTTTGGAGACAGGGTCTTGCTCTGTCACCCAGGCTGGAGTTCAGTGGTGCAATCATAGCTTACTACAGCCTTGACTTCAGTGGCTCAAGCAGTCTTCCTGCTTCAGCCTCTTGTGTGGCTGGGACACAGGCATATGCTACCACAACCAGCCAATTTCTAAAATTTTTTTGTAGAGATAAGGTCTTGCTTTGTTGTCCAAGCTGGCCTTGAACTCTTGGGCTCAAGTGATCTTCCCACTTGAGGAGTTCAAGACCAGCCTGGGCAACATAGGGAGATCCTGTCTCTACAATAAATAAAAAACTTAACTGTGCATGGTGGCACACACCTATAGTCTCAGCCACTTGGGAGGCTGAGGTGGGAGGATCACCGCTTGGGCCCAGGAGGTTGAGGCTTCAGTGAGCCATGATTGTGCCACTGCTCTATCTTGGGTGATAGAGTGAGACACTGTCTCAAGTAAGTAAGTAAGTAAGTAAATAAATAAATAAATAAATAAAGCTTCTGGGGTCATTTCCTGCAGTATATTAGCAACATAACTTAGGGACCAGGCCAGTTGATAGGAGTAAAGGAATACATTCCCTCATTTCCTCTCCACAGATTACCGTTGGGAAAGGGCCACTGAGGTGACTATGGCTCGGCAAAGGCAGCTAGAGGAATCTGCAAGTCATCTGGCCTGCTTCCAGGCTGCGGAATCCCAGCTCCGGCCATGGCTGATGGAGAAAGAACTGATGATGGGAGTGCTGGGACCCCTGTCTATTGACCCCAACATGTTGAATGCACAAAAGCAACAGGTCCAGGTAAGCAATATAGGAACAAAGAAATTGGAATCACATGAAACTGAGTTATAATGTTGCTCCCAGTAAGTAGATTTCATATGATCCTGGACAGGTCATTTAATCTCTCAAAGCCTCAGTTTAAATGAGATATTTATAAGGTGTTTATCATGATGTCTGTAGAATAGTAAACAATCAAAAACTCTATTATTGTTATTATTAACAGAGACAGTAAGATGAGTAGATGTGAGAATGGAGAACTTTTCTGACTAAATTATGGAATTATATTTTGCTTGTAATCCCCAGTGATAGCGATCCACATTACTTAATATCTTATATCTGCTGGATTTACATAGGATTTTCTGTGGTCAAACTTCAAAAAAAATTGATTTAAGTGCCTAAGGTCATAGAAATTTAGGTTGGTCAGGCTGGGGGCAGTGGCTCACGCCTGTAATCCCAGCCCTTTGGGAGGCCGAGGCGGGTGGATCACAAGATCAGGGAGATGGAGACCATGCTGGCTAACACAGTGAAACCCTGACTCTACTGAAAATACAAAATTTAGCCAGGCGTGGTGGCATGTGCCTGTAGTCCCAGCTACTCGGGAGGCTGAGGCAGGAGAATTGTGTAACCTGGAAGCCGGAGGTTGTAGTGAGCCAAGAGTGTGCCACTGCACTCCACCCTGGGTGACAAGAGTGAGACACAGTCACAAAAAAAGAAAGAAAGAAAAAAAGAGTACTTTTTGAAGGAACTGTTTCAGCTCCTGCATCCAGATAATTTTTGAGCCCTATTTGGTCTACTTGTAAATATTTTTCTAATCTGGTGGTTTTCAAACTTTTTGGTTTCAAACCCCTTTTATACTCTGAAAAATTACTGAACATACCCAGGAGCTTGTGTTTATCTATTAACATTTATTGTATTAAAATGCTGAGGAATTTTTAAAGTATTTAACTTTTTTAAATAGCAATAATAAAACCCTCACATTAACCTAAGAAACATATATTTTACTAAAAAATAACATTTTCCAAAACTTAAAAGTTTAATAAGAGTGGCATTTTTAAAATATCTTTGCAAATCTTAATTTTTGGCTTAATAGGCTATTCTCCTATCTGCTTCTGCATATCTGTTGCAATATCAAACACCATGTAGCCTCTGGAAAACATCATTGAACATTTGTGACAGAACAGAAATTTTTAAAGGCAAATAACTTATCTTAGTATTATTGTGAAAATGGTTTTGATCTCTGTACCTCCACTAATCCTAGGCCCTCCCCTGAAGTGCCCTTCACCAGCCTTAATCTCTGCTCTGCTTGGAGAACTACTCCTTCTTTATTGTCACATCTGAGGAGCCTTTCCTGATTTCTGTCTTCTGCCATTTGTCATCGCCAACAGAATTAATCACCCTACTCTATGCTTTCGCAGTTCTGTGTTACATGTTCACATCAGTGTTTAATCATTTTTACTTTTGTTACATTTTATTATAGTTCATTGTTTACACATTTGTCATTTCGTGAGGCTATATCTTATTCATTTTTGTGCAGTGCAGATACTGAGTACTTTCTATGAATTATCTCATTTAATCCTTGTAACAACCAAAATAAGTACTTTACTATCCTCATTTTACAGATGAGGAAGCTGGGGTTTGAGAACTTAATAAATCTTGCCTAAGGTCATACAGCTAGGAGGTGACAGAACCAGGATTTGAACACAGGGGAGTCCGACTCCAGATCCTGTAATCTTAACTTTTTTGATGAGAGCAGCAATGGATAGAAGAGAAATAAAAAGGCATAGTCCTTGCTTTAAAGAAGCTCTTTGTCTAATTGTGCTATATTATAATATGCAGATTGTATATGCTCTTCAAATTCTAAGAAAGAAACTAAGAAAAACAGTCATTGAGAGCTGACATGACAAGCCCAGCTAGTAATACAGCTGGCTCTGGGATCCAGTGTTCTAAACTCCCAATTCAGAGGCTTGGGTATTGCCTGGCAAAGCTGATGAATGCCAGCGTTAATTTCTCAGCCATGTCTGACCTTAGTAACTGACATTGAACCAGAATGGGACAAATAAGGAAAAGAAATAAAATTGGAACAATCAGTGATCTTTTCAAAATAAGTGTTTATTAAACAATTGTTAAGTGATACTGCCTCAGCCTAGTAGCTTGGTCCTTTAGTTTTCTGGTTTTTAAAGTAGTTGACACTATTTGGCACAATTCGACGTCAGTTTTTGGTTTGACACTGCTTTTATGGAGACAGGGTCTCTTTCTGTCACCCAGGCTGGAGTGCAGTGGTGCTATCTCAGGTCACTACAACCTCAGCCTCCTGGGTTCAGGTGATTCTTGTGCCTCAGCCTCCTGAATAGCTGGGACTACAGGTGCTCACCACCATGCCCGGTTAATTTTTGTATTTTTAGTAGAAATGGGGTTTTGTCATGTTGGCCAGGTTAGTCGAACTCCTGACCTCAAGTGATCCTCCTGCCTAAGCATCCCAAAGTGCTTGGATTACAGGCACAAGCCACTGCGCCTGGCCTGACACTGCTTTTAGATCTGTTTTTTTCCTGTCTAAACATCTTGGTGTCATTTCTGTTTCAGTTTATGCTGAAGGAATTTGAAGCACGAAGGCAACAGCATGAGCAACTGAATGAGGCAGCTCAGGGCATCCTATCGGGCCCTGGAGATGTCTCTCTATCCACCAGCCAAGTACAGAAAGAACTCCAGAGCATCAATCAGAAATGGGTTGAGCTGACTGACAGACTCAACTCCCGTTCCAGCCAAATTGACCAAGCTATTGTTAAGAGCACCCAGTACCAGGAACTGTTGCAAGACTTATCAGAGAAGGTAAAGGCAGTTGGACAACGGCTGAGTGGCCAGTCAGCTATCAGCACCCAACCCGAGGCTGTAAAGCAGCAATTGGAGGAGACCAGTGAAATTCGATCTGACTTGGAGCAGTTAGACCAGGAGGTTAAGGAGGCTCAGACTTTGTGCGATGAACTCTCAGTGCTCATTGGTGAGCAGTACCTCAAGGATGAACTGAAGAAGCGTTTGGAGACAGTTGCCCTGCCTCTCCAAGGTTTAGAAGACCTTGCAGGTAAGTTGGGGTGAAGAACACACTTCTGCCATAATAGAGGCAAGCAGAAAGAAGGAGTGGGTTAGGAAGCAGTCCTGAGAATCTAGGATTTCCTTACATTGTTTTTGGACTGCTTTTGGTGTAACTCAGAATGATGTTAAACCAATTCCTTCTCCTAGCTCCACTGAGAACTGCTGTGGTTATTACGCAATGAACACTCACAAAATGTGAAGGTTAACATAGCATAGTCCTAGAGATAAAAGCTCTAATATAATTTCAACCAGCAAGTAGAGATTCATTCCCATAGAGGTACTAATAAGTGGAGTTCCACATATACTCTCATTGATACCCATGTATTTTTTGTTTTTATATTATGCACACCACACACACAGGGTCTCTCACTCTGTCACCTAGGCTGGAGTGCAGTAGTTCAGTCATGGCTCACTGCAGCCTCAATCTCCTGGGCTCAAGTCATCCTCCCACCTCAGCCTCCCGAGTAGCTAGGACTATAGGTATGTGCCACCATGGCTGGCTGATTTTTTTTTTTTTTTTTTTTGAGATGGAGTCCCATTCTGTCACCCAGGCTGGAGTGCAATGGCACAATCTTGGCTCACTGCAACCTCCGCCTCCCAGGTTCAAGTGATTCTCCTGCCTCAGCCTCTCAAGTAGCTGGGACTACAAGCATGTGCCACCACGCCCAGCTAATTTTTGTATTTTTAGTAGCAATGTTGGCCAGGATGGTCTCAATCTCTTGACCTCGTGATCAGCCCACCTCAGCCTCCCAAAGTGCTGGGATTACAGGCATGAGCCACTGCATCCAGCCTCTTCTGACCTTCTTATAACTTTTTAGAAGAAAAAGTGTGTGATTAATTTATTATTTATTTTTCTGGAAATGTTTATGACTTTTACATTTACTAGCTAGAAGTCAGAGTTTACTTCTGTTGCGTAGATCATCTTATAAAGTTGATATGAGGATTAAATAAGATAGTGTATGTGAAGGATCCTAATTATGTGCCTCCTTTGGTAGGCCCTCAAGTAACATTACTTTCCTTCCCCTAAGATTAGACCATATACGCTCAGCAAACATTTTAAATGCCAGGGTTCAGGCTTGATTGATTGCAATTTTATTTTTCCCATTTCAGCTGATCGCATGAACAGACTCCAGGCAGCTCTTGCCAGCACCCAGCAGTTCCAGCAAATGTTTGATGAGCTGAGGACCTGGTTAGATGATAAACAAAGCCAGCAAACAAAAAACTGCCCAATTTCTGCAAAATTGGAGCGTCTACAGTCTCAGCTACAGGAGAATGAAGAGTTTCAGAAAAGCCTTAATCAACACAGTGGCTCCTATGAGGTGATTGTGGCTGAAGGGGAATCTCTGCTTCTTTCTGTACCTCCTGGAGAAGAGAAAAAGACTCTACAAAACCAGTTGGTTGAGCTCAAAAATCACTGGGAAGAGCTTAGTAAAAAAACTGCAGACAGACAATCCAGGCTCAAGGATTGTATGCAGAAAGCTCAGAAATATCAGTGGCATGTGGAAGACCTTGTGCCATGGATAGAAGATTGTAAAGCTAAGACGTCTGAGTTGCGAGTCACTCTGGATCCAGTGCAGCTAGAGTCCAGTCTTCTGAGATCAAAGGCTATGCTGAGTGAGGTGGAGAAGCGCCGCTCCCTGCTGGAAATACTGAATAGTGCTGCTGACATTTTGATCAATTCTTCAGAAGCAGATGAAGATGGAATCCGGGATGAGAAGGCTGGGATCAACCAGAACATGGATGCTATTATAGAAGAGCTTCAGGCCAAAACAGGGTCACTCGAAGAAATGACTCAGAGGCTCAAGGAGTTCCAGGAAAGCTTTAAGAATATTGAAAAGAAGGTTGAAGGAGCCAACACCAACTTGAGATCTTTGATGCTCTGGGCTCTCAAGCCTGTAGCAACAAGAACCTGGAGAAGCTAAGAGCTCAACAGGAAGTGCTGCAGGCTCTAGAACCTCAGGTAGATTATCTGAGGAACTTTACTCAAGGACTGGTAGAGGATGCCCCAGATGGATCTGATGCTTCCCAACTTCTCCATCAAGCTGAGGTCGCCCAGAAAGAGTTCCTCGAAGTTAAGCAAAGAGTGAATAGCAGTTGTGTGATGATGGAAAACAGGCTGGAGGGGATTGGCCAGTTTCACTGCCGGGTCCGAGAGATGTTTTCTCAATTGGCAGACCTGGATGATGAGCTAGATGGCATGGGTGCTATCGGCAGAGACACTGATAGCCTCCAGTCCCAAATTGAGGATGTGCGGCTATTCCTTAACAAAATTCAGGTCCTCAAATTAGACATAGAGGCCTCTGAAGTGGAATGTCGACATATGCTAGAAGAAGAGGGGACTCTGGACTTGTTAGGTCTCAAAAGGGAGCTAGAAGCCCTGAGTAAACAGTGTGGCAAACTGACAGAGAGGGGGAAAGCTCGTCAGGAACAGCTGGAACTGACACTAGGCCGTGTAGAGGACTTCTACAGGAAATTGAAAGGACTCAATGATGCGACCACAGCAGCAGAGGAGGCAGAGGCCCTCCAGTGGGTAGTGGGGGACCGAAGTGGAAATCATCAACCAACAGTTAGCAGATTTTAAAGTAAGTCTTAATGTCTTAACCTAGTTTTCTTTTTCTTTTCTTTCTTTTTTTTTTTTCTTGATAGTAGTTCTCAAGGAATAGTTTTCTTTTTCTTTTACGTGTATTTCTTTGCTTGAAATTTGGAAGCAAATCAAGTATATATTTTAACTTCTGTCTCTAGTTTTATTATTGTCACTTCCATCATTATTGAAAGCACACTGTCTGAAGACTAAATAGTCTCTTGAACTTCTGAGCAAACTGGTCTGAACATTTTTCTTTTTCTTTCTTTTTTTTTTTTGGTGAGACAGGGTCTTACTCTGTCTCCCAGGCTGGAGTGCAGTGGTGGTGTGATCTTGGCTCACTGCAGACTCAACCTCATAGGCTCAAGTGATCCTCCCACCTCAGTCTCCCAAGTAGCTGGGACTACAGGTGCCATCATGCCTGGCTAATATGTTGTAGAGACAAGGTTTTGCCATGTCACCCAGGCTGGTCTCAAACTTCTGAGCTCAGGAAATTCGCCCACCTTAGCCTCCTAAAGTGTTGGGATTATAGGCGTGAACCATCATGCCCAGCTAGGGCATTTTTCTATTGTAGTTTATTTTAGTCCTTATAACCAATTAAGGATATAGTCTTATCCAAGTCTTATCTCTTACTCTAAGAATGTCTTCTTAGGATTTCTTGAGATTTCAAATTACCAGATTTTGTAATAGTAGTGAATATATCTTCAGGTCCCTGTTTTTCTTTTCTTTTCTTTTTTTTTTTGGAGATAGAGTCTCTGTTGCCCAGGTTGGAGTGCAGTGGCGCAATCTGGGCTCACTGAAACCTCAGCCTCCTGGGTTCAAGTGATCCTCCTGCCTCAGCCTCCCAAGGAGCTAGAGTTACAGGCACACACCACCACACCTGGATAATTTTTATATTTTTAGTAGAGATGGGATTTCACCATGTTGACCAGGCTGGTCTCGAACTCCTGACCTCAAGTGATCTACCCGCCTTGGCCTCCCAAAGTGCTGGGATTACAGGCATGAGTCACTGCACCCAGCCCCCTGTTTTTCAAATTGAGGTATGAAAAGCTGTAAGTTAAATATAGTCTCATCTTCCTGAAGTGTTTATTTTACACAGATTTTAGGGAAGTTATTGATGTATATTTTCGATATATTATGGAATAAACAAAATTCTTATTGTTAAGGTAAAACATGATACTTCAAATAAATCTCCCATTTATATAGTAAGCAGCTTAACAATACATCCCAGACTTCTCAAGAGTACAAGTTCTTTGCCTATAGGAGAGTTTGAGAAGTACTGCCTTAATTACAAAAATACTTTAATTCTTTGCCTGAGCCAAAATTTCCAGTCCTGAGATTGTGTGAATATAAATTAAAATAACAGGAGATGATTACGTGACCCAAAAGTGTGGATTTACTAGGTTAGGAGCACGTCTGTTGGATCTTGGCTGTCACTATATGAACCTTTTGCCTCTAGAGTTTTCTTGGTTTTAAATACCTAAAAGTCCCTCACTCTGCCACTGTACATGGAATAGATTTGGAAAGGATACTTCCAACACTTTGTTTCTGTCACTAGAGTTAATTATTCTACTTACACAGTTAACACTCCTGCCTTTAAAGTAAAATTGTTATGTCAGAGCCCCTGCCTGTCAGCGTTATTTATCTTAAAAACATGGATGGAGAGGTAGTGTTGACACCAGCTCAGAGCCACGTGGTCCTATAGAGGTCACAGTTTTGTAGGCAGGATCCAAGTGTAAACATGTGGCTGTTTCAGAAGGGCCTCTCTAGAAGCTTGGGGGATATTCAGCACTAAAGTGGGATACTGGCTGAAGGCCTTCTTACCTTGGAGATTGTACAATTTTGAGCAAGAGGAGTCATCGTATTTGGGTTTCTTGAGGCACCCAGGTAAGGAGAG
The DNA here is from genome assembly GCA_036589455.1 of Ateles fusciceps. Taxonomy (NCBI): domain Eukaryota; kingdom Metazoa; phylum Chordata; class Mammalia; order Primates; family Atelidae; genus Ateles; species Ateles fusciceps. The sequence continues at coordinate 10,905,753 of JAZHEH010000733.1, forward strand.
GGTAGGTAGAGAAAACTTATACCCATGAAGCAGTGCATTCCTCTTAGAAACTCTCTTTCTAGTGGAAGTGTGGCCTTACCTGTTTTAGCTTTCACATTTTTCTTTCCTCTTTTGTTGTAACTGTCTGAAAAGCAGAGACTTTGTTCTACAGGTATGCTTCAGTTATCAAGTTTACTTGAATCCAGGCTATTTAGAATTAACCGTCTATCCAAATAAATGATGTTTTTAGAAAACTGAAACTTATCCCTTTAGGCTCCAAAATAATTTTATCTAACTAGGTTCTGGTTTATATAGGAATTGTTTTAAACTCAATTGGCCTAATTTTCTAAATACTGTATTGTGCATAAGTTTTTTTAAAATGGGTGCAGGTTAACATTATTTAAATGATTGTGCTATTCTACACTATGGTGATATTCTCAATGATATAAGAGACATTTGGGGCTGCTTTGTATTAAGTATTCCCAAATTACAGTGCACTTTGATTTCTGTATTGAAGTTATTGTTCAGGGCCTCTATAGTATTGTACTGGTTGGATTGGTTGTGCATGTATGTGTGGAGATGAGGTAATTTTGGAATTTCTCCCCCCACCTCCATGATATCAGGTATTATTTCTTACTGCTATCACTTTTCACTGCTGTCATTGGGTCTGTGTAGTCTATTCCCTTCTAATCTTCATTGAGCTAGAAAATGAGATAAATAGGCCTGTTAAAATTGCATTAGCTATGAGCCAAAATATACAAAAGAGTCTATATGCAGGCATAAATAGTGTTTGGATTTGAGGACAAGTCATCTTTTTCTCTTCATTTAATCCTTGGTTTCTTAGAGACATTTTGACTTTTGATGTTGCTGGAAGATTTCAAAAAATTACTGGGCATTACTTTATTTTATTTGTATCCTAGTATGTTGCTATTAGTGCTAAGAGCTCAATAGCACTTAGTTGCTTGTCATAGCCAACTTGTTTCACTGATTTCTAAAAATAAGCCTTCTACCTCAAATACTCTGGATGTGAAGGCTGGGACTGGCCACTGATTGGCTGGGTACCTGCAGAGTGTGTTCATCTACAGTGGACTGGTGTTGATAAGAAAAACCTGGAAGAAGAGTGAGAAGGGAGAAGCGTGGTAGACTGTCCCATGGGTGGTCCATCGTCAAGTCACTAGGTAGTTACCATAAAATGATCAGTATCCGGCTGGGCGTGGTGGCTCACGCCTGTAATCCAAGCACTTTGGAGGCCAAGGTGGGCGGATCACCTGAGGTTGGGAGTTCAAGACCAGCCTGACCAACATGGTGAAACCCCATCTTTAAAAAAAAAAAAAAAAAAATGATTAGTATCCCCCCTCAAGTTGGGGATGCAAGTCAAAAGGACTTCTCCACCTGTCTACCTTATAGGGAAGTCAAGGGCTTTGGAAAGAGTTTTTGCCTTCTCCCAGCGAAAGTCTTTGGTCAGCGGGGGAGGAGTATATTCTTGGCTGAACTCATACTGAGCTCATCGGAAGTGAAAACAATGAGGAGAAAAATCCTGTGTGTCAGTTCCATAGTCCCCCGGAGGCTGCATAAAGGGAAGCTCTTTTGGACCCATTCTGAGGACTGAGTCATTTTCATGATTTGAGTGTTGAGTTCCTGGGTTGATGTGTTATAGTCCAACCATAGATTAATCTTTCCTTATACCAGCAGCAGACCAGATTTATAAAGTATGACTCTGTTTTCAGATTCAAATTATTTTAATAAGGAAAAGACAAAGATGAAGATAAATATTTTTAAAAACAGCATTAGCTATAAGTTTTCAGCTCTTTTCTTTTTTAATGGAATCATACTGTTAGCACAGAATCTGCATAAGAGAAGAGGATATGAATCTGGGAGATGGAAACTCTGCTGTAACCTAGCTAATTCCATGGGAGATAGTCAGAATAGACAGATGAGTTAGGTCTGTGAAGGACCCCCAGTCTTACAGGGGGGCTGTACAATAGTGCTGATAGATCCATGGATGTGCAGTCTGTGGGGAAAATTATTTCATCCTTAAATGAATGTGGAAAACTAAAATACATTATTCCTAGGAAAGGCTTTCCCTCAATTGCATTTGAATAATTAGTAGGTCCTCACTGGCTGACCAGATTCTGTCACATGGGAGTGGAAGAGAGTTCTTTTCCACTCAAACCAGGCAGAGACCTCAGGCTTCCTGAGTTAGGATCTTTACCAGGTTCAGCTCTCTGTTGGAAATAGAAAGGAAGAAGCCATTCTGGAAATAACTAATGAGAGAATTGAGCTTGTTTTCAGAAAGCTGAAAAGAAAAGACTTTGGCTAATCTCTTCAGGAAATTCCATTTTCCTGAACAAGAAAGTCTCTGATTATTGAGGAAAAGGAATTGTATGTGTCTAACAGGAGGCTAACAAGAAAAGAAGGACCTTTTTATCACTGAAACTTGAGCCAAAGAATTCCCCTAGAGTGACCTTCCTGGGAAGGGTTAAAAAAAAAATCTGTTAAGTCTGATGATAACAAGAGACTTTTCCTGATTTTGAAATTCCCTATGTAGGTTTTACTTGTCAAGAATTGAGATCATTCTGAGTCTTAAACCAGCCCCTCCTTTGCCCCCTGTTCCCCCCCCAAGAACCATGTGACTTCTCACTCAAAAAGTATTTGATGGTTTGAGCATCAGACTGGTGAGCATTATCAAGAAACCTGGATGCACCTTCATTGACTTGTTTTTCATATGTATTTATATTGCTGTGTATTCGGGTCATTCTTCAGACTTGGCATTCTGCCTCAGTGATAAGAATGAACAATGAGTCCAAGCACAGTGGCTCATGCTTGTAATCATAGCACTTTAGGAGGCTGATGTGGGCAGATCACTTGAACCCAGGAGTTCGAGACCAGCTTGGGCAACAAAGCGGGGAGACCCTTCTACAAAAAATAAATAAATTAGCCAGGCATGGTGGCACATGCTTGTGGTCCCAGTTTACACGGAGGCTGAGGCAGGAGGATCACTTGATCCCAGGATGTCAAGGCTGCAGCAAGCTGCATTCATGCCACTGCAATCCACTGTGGGTGACAGTGAGATCCTGGAGAGAAAGAGAGAGAGAGAAAGGAGAGGGTGGAGGGGGAGAGAGAAAGACAGAGATGGGAAGAGAGAGAGAGGGAAAAATGGACTCACAGACCTCTTCAGGGTCTCTAAGTTTCTTATAGTGGTTTACTTCACCCAGTGGTGCGTATATATAAAGCACCCAAGCCAGTTGGTCTTTTCCTTTCTTGTCTTTGAGGTTGGGCTGTTGAGTTGTAATAGGTACAGCAGCAGGCTTCTTTAGGATTATTTTCATTCTTAATTCAGGTTGAGCAGAGCCTAGGATCAGGGTCTCAATATACTTTAAGCTTCTACCTGGGAGACCTAGGTATCCTACTATAAAAACAGAATAGGAAAGTCCTGTAAACTCCTTCATTTGATTTTTTCATTTATTTTTATTTTTTTTTATTTTTGCCTCATAGAAAGCAAGCTTAGGCATCCTCCTGTGCACAGTGAAAAACCCTAGAGAGGCCAGGCGTAGTGGCTCATACCTGTAATCCCAGCACTTTGGGAGGCTGAGGTGGGCTGATCACCTGAGGTCAGAAGTTAGAGACCAGCCTGGTCAACATGGTGAAACCCTGTTTCTACTAAAAATATAAAAATTAGCCGGGCATGGTGGCACATGCCTGTAGTCCTAGCTACTCAGGGAGGCTGAGGCAGGAGAATGGCTTGAACCCAGGAGGCAGAGGTTGCAGTGAGCTGAGATCGGACCATTCCACTCCAGCCTGGGTGACAGAGCATGGCTCTGTTAAAAAAAAAAAAAAAAAAAAAGACAGGGCCTAGCATGGAGTTGAAAGACTGCCAATTTGCACAGATATATTTATTCCTTCCTTTCAAATGGTTACAAAGACAGTATCAGCTCATCTACATTTTTGGCAGTTAGTACACCTGTCTGAGGGTGAGTCACTAGAGGATAGAACAAATGAGGTTAGCATTATCTACCTGCCCTTGGAGAGACAGGAAGTCACACTTTGTATGACCTGTCTGTCACCTGGAAGTTTAGGTTTCCTCACCTTTAGGAAGATAAGATGAGTGGGTATCCTCTATCCCTGCCAACCCCCACCTTGTGCTGACCCTTCCTTGGCCTGTCTTGCTTTTTTCCTTTCTTCCTTAAACGAATCTACTCCAAATAGGAACTAGGGTCCAAGGGAAAAAAAGACAATATCCTAAAATAGGATTTCTCAATTTCAGTACTATCGACATTTTTGGTGGAAGAGTGGGGAGGGAAGGGACAGTCATTCATGTCACCACCTCTGCCCACCACTATTAGCATTTTGGACTGGATAATTCTTTGTTGTGGGAAACTGTCCTGTGCATTGTAGGCCACTTACCAGCATTTCTGACCTAATAACTTCCCAGATGTACAACTAAAAATGTCTCCCTGGAAGGCAGAATTACCCTCTGTTGAGAACTATAGCTCTGAAAGAAATTGCCACCTATACATGGGAAACTTAGAATTCAGGTGGAATAGGTTACTAGTTAAATATTTACATAACAAGCATCCTTCTGATAATCTGATTATGACTGTGTGTAGTGGCAGCAACCACTTCTAAGTCAGCTTTCCTTTAAGCCTGCCCTTGGATTCTTTATTTTTGCTGGCCTTAATCTGTGTCTGGCTTAACACTTCCTGGTCACTTTCCCTGGCTGGAATTTGTGTACAGTTGTTGATGCAGGTGTTTGCCAAAGAGAAGAGGAACTTCCTTTGTGGACATACTTCAGGGAGCTTCCTTGTTCTGTGCCTTTAAGTGGAGACTACAGTCTCTCAGTTGTTCGCCACAGCCAACCAAGAGTTTGGCTGCTGATATTTATAACCCTTATATGACCACCCCCACTCCCCCCGCCCCACAAAGAATTCCAATGCTCTGTAATAATCCTTTCCACCTCCACCATAGCAACTGAATGGGGAGAAGGTGAAAGAACCTTTAAGTCCTTTAAGTTTGCTTCATGTTGAACCTTTTCCAGCTCCCTTTTAAAGTATTGCCAGTTAGTATTTTAAATATCAGTGTCATAAGCAAAATCCCTGCAGCCATTGTATCATCTTAAAGGAGCCTCATGCGCCAATGAAGGTAGTAAAATTGAATGGAAGGTAGTAAAATCATCAAGAAAGGATTGATAGATTTCACAAAAATCTGTCTGGAAACTTGATAGCAAGGTGAGATTTTAAAGCAACAAACATATCTGCAACCTAAGAAAAGGACTGAGCTGTTGGATTTCAGTTTACTAAAATTTTTCACATACAGTATCAGCATGTACTGTATGTGAAATACATCAACATTCACAACTAAGATTCATCAGTTGTATAAGAAGGAAGAAATATGTTTCCAGAAAAACTAGAATGTACCCTATGCAGAACTTGTATGTATTGATTGTTGAGTATTTGATTAGTAAACATGGTTGAGATAAGCACAGACTTGCAGAACAGGACTGATCTTCACTGTGCCTAGAAATGAATGGTAAATGGTCTCAGCCTTAGCCTGGTCCTGGAGCTTCAGAAAAATATCCTGGGCACTTTTAAGCTCGCTAATAAGCTATGAGCTTCTAGGAAGTATGATGAGTTTCTTTGAAGGGCCGTTTATTGTTAGAGTTGCTGGTTTACCAGGAATAAAATGAGTCCCACAGGGAGTCGTGTCAGGTCACAGCACCAAACTATCACTATACCAAAGGGCTGTCTCCTGCTGAATGGATTCTTCGCAAGTCTCAGCTGTCCCAGTTGGAAAAACCCAACTATGGGTAGAATGTGCTCCCTCCCCACCTTCCTTAATACTTTGCCACCATTGAGTGCTTTTCAACTATGAGTCTGTTATTGGCTGCGGAAGATTAATGGGATACACTTACTCTCTAGGACATCATAAACTATTTTTCTACCACGAGTCCTGTCATTTGAAATATAGATCTTTGCTACACGTGGTAATGGTTCATGGATCCTTTTATGGGGGCTAGAAGGAAGTGGTTCTGTATTTCTTTTAACCCATCCTTACTGAGCAAGTTGCTCTGTGCTAGTCCTTGTGGTGGGCACTGGAGTCTCAGACAGGCTCTAGTTAACGGTGTATGGATGTGCCTTGACTTACAGTGAAATTATGTCCAGATAAACCCATCATAACTCAAAAATACTGTAAGTCAAAAATGCATTTAATGTACCTACTGACCATCATAGCTCACCTTAGCATACCTTAAACATACTCAAACATTTACATTAGCCTACAGTTGGACAAATCAACTAACACAAAGCCTTTTTTATAATAAAGTGCTGACTAGCTCATGTAATTTCTTGAATATTGTACTGAAATTGAGAAACTGAATAATTGTATGGGTACTTGAAGTATGGTTTCTGCTGAATACATATCACTTTCACCATCATAAAGTTGAAAAATCTTAAGTTGAACCATTGTTAAGTGAGACACCATCTCCAGTAAGGGAAATAGATAAAGAGAATTACCGTGGAAGTGATGTAGTGGTAATTGCAGTACAAAAGATCTGAGTCTAAATGATCTCTGAAAAAAACTCTCTGTAAGTCAGACATTTAAAATCCCATTTTGCTGATAAGAAAACTTAGACTTGAAGAGGTTAAAGTAACTTGTTTGAGCCACATAGCAAGTAAATATGAGAGTTGGGGTTGGGAAGGCCTTTTTGGCACCAAAGTTTATGCTACACCATTGGTTGTCAACCACGCTCAGCTTTGCCAGAGAAACCTCCCCTAACCTTTTTTTTCTTCTTCTTTGAGACAGGGTTTCACTCCCATCATCGAGGCTGAAGTGCAGTGGCACAATCATGGCTCATGAAAGCTTCAACCTCCCAGGCTCAAGTGTTCCTCCCATCTCAGTTCCACAAGTAGCTGGAATTACAGGTGCATGCCACCATGCCTGGCTAAGTTTTATATTTTTTGTAGAGACAGGATTTCACTTTGTTGCCCAGGCTGGTCTTGAACTCTTGAAATCAAATAATCTGCCAGCCTTGGCCTCTCAAAGTGCTGGTATTACAGGCATGAGACACCGTGCCTGGCCCAGAGACATTTTTATTGTTATGACTGGGAAAGCTGCTACTGGTATCTAGAGAGTGCTGCTAAACAACATACAATACACAGGATGGCCCCTTACAATGAAAGAATTATTCAACTTACTTCTAGAAAGCTAGGGAATTTGATTTTTGCCATCTTTGGATTCCATGACAAGTAAGAGTTAACTGATGAAATAGTTCCACTCCCTAGGGATGCTTCTGTGGTTTTCCTCTCCCTTTTAAGAAAATTAGTTAAGAAACAGTGTTGCTTCCGGGAGTGACTTACACACATAGAGTCAGGATCTTGGGGAACTAATCTGAGTCAGCGGCTGAAGAATTTTCTCTATGCCTGGCCAGTCCCCACCCCCCCACTGCCACAAGGCTCCTGCTGTGGAAATCAATCAGCTGTGTATCTCAAGCTGCTTCCTGTAGGGTGTGTTATGGAATGGCATCAGCCCTTGCACCAGCTGGGAGTACTGATCTCGGTATGATGTTATCAGACTCTGTGTCTTGAGCCTTACTGTTTGGAACAAAGGACCCTCTGTTAAGAATGCAGAGAGCTAGTGTGATTGGATAGTCAGCATATACGTACATGGTTCCCATGGAAAAAAAAACAGACATAAATTATGCTATAGCCCTCTAAAAATTGGGCCTCCAAAATGGATTTCCTCACCTTCTGTCTGTATTCACAGTTCTTCCTGTCCTTATCCTTCCCCCAAAGCAATGCAAGGGCCATCTGATCTGATAAACGGTGGTATCCTTCAGAACTAGTCTGTTTCTGTGTCTCTGGTCTTGGAAACTACATATTTGATCCCCACTATCTTTCCAGTGTTATTTCCTATATAGGCCATCCACTCTACCCAGTTACCCCAGACACTCCTTATACATTTTACATATTTGATTTCTGAAGACATAGCTCAAGTCCACCTCTTTATAAAGCCTTTTTTTTCTTTCTTTTTTTGGAGAAAGATTCCCACTCTGTCGCCCAGGCTGGAGTACAGTGGCGCGATCTTGGCTCACTGCAACTTCCGACTCCCAGGTTCAAGCTGTTCTCTTGTGTCAGCCTCCCGAGTAGCTGGGATTACTATAGGCGTGCACCCCTATGCTCGGCTAATATTTTTATATTTTTAATAGAGATGGGATTTCGCCATGTTGGTCCCAAACTCCTGACCTCAGGGTGGTCTCGAACTCCTGACTTCAGGTGATGCACCTGCCTTGGCCTCCCAAAGTGCTGGGATTACAGGCATGACCCATCACGCCTGACCTTATAAAGCCTTTTGATCTCCCCAGCTCACTACTTCTGATCTCTTAATCACTTACAATGTGATTAATCACTTACAATGCATAACTCATTTGGCTTTTATCACACACTACCTAATTTTGACATTTTCTGATTATATGCTTTTGCCCCCCTCGCCTCAGTTAATTCATTTTTGTGTCCCTTAATGTAGTTAGCATATTGGTATATACATAGTTGGAGATGAGTGAATATTTGGCTGACTGGATGAACATTCTTTATTTCTCATAAGCCATGTGAGCTTGTGAGCTCTAGGATTCAAAATGCTGTCTACTCTGTGAGACTTGAGGCATATCCTTGTGTGTCCTGAAAAAATTCTAATCTTAGCCTGATTTCCTCAACTCTCCATCTTCCCTCTGGGCTTCCTTCCCTCTCTGCTATTTAGTATATGTTAAGAATACACAATCTCTTTTCAGTATAAGAAAGCAAAACAAAGAAAGAAATATGCTGCTGCTTATGCACAGAGTCATTGCTATTTACTGAATTAATTGACAGTTAGCAAGTCTGCATACTTCAATTTGTTGTGGTGAAAAAAACTGAATACAAATTCTAGTAAGAAATATCCTGGTTTGAGTCTTGGCTCTATTATTTTTATTAGCTGAGTGACCTTGAGGGAAATTACTTAACCTCTCTGAATCCTATTTTCTTTAACTATGAAATACAAACATTGGTAAGTCATACCTTTAGGATTTTTATGAAAATTTAGTGAAATGATATATCTAAAAGCATTAGGCTTATATTTGGTGCTCAGCTCAATAGATGGTAATATGCTTTTTTTTGAGACGGAGTTTTGTTGCCCAGGCTGGAGTGCAATGGCACGATCTCGGCTTACCAAAACCTCCACCTCCTGGGTTCAAGTGATTCTCCTGCCTTAGCCTCCTGAGTAGCCGGGATTACACGCCCGACTGCTTTTGTATTTTTAGTAGAGATGGGGTTTCTCCACGCTGGTCAGGCTGGTCTTGAACTCCCGACCTCAGATGATCCACCCGCCTCACCCTCCCAAAGTGCTGGGACTACAGGTGTGAGCCACTGCGCCCAGCCTGATAATATGCTTTTTTAAAAGAAGCTTATCTAGACATATATAGAGAATATTGTAATTTTTTTTCTTCTTTTTGAGACAAGGTCTCACTTTGTCACCCAAGCCTGAAGTGCAGTGGCATGATCATGGCTCACTACAGCCTCAACCTCCCAGGGTCAAGCCATCTTCCCACCTCAGCCCCCAAGAAGCTGGGATTACTGGCGTTCGTCACCACACCCAGCTAATTTTTGTATCTTTTGTAGAGATGGGGTTTCACCACGTTCCTCAGGCTGATCTTGAACTCCTGAGCTGAAGTGATCCGCCCATCTCAGCCTCCCAAAATGCTGGGGTTATAGCCATGAGCCACTGTGCCAAGCCTGTGAAATCTTTTTAATAAAAACCGTTATCCCTCTTTGTGCCTAGGGATGATCATTCTCCAGAAGACATGATCTGAGGCCCAGCACCAGATTAGATGGGTTTTTCTTCTTAGAAAAATGGAAATTATGAGGCTAAAGTAAAATTAGTTTGATAACAATGAAACAGCCTTCCTGAGCACTTTTTGTGGGAACAATAGTATAGGGCTTATTTCTAGCCCTAGAGTAGCAATAATAGGCAAGTTTAGGTCATGACTCTGCACAGTTTAAAATATATTCTATGAATTAAAAAATATGTATATTATGTACACATACATATACATACATGTTTAGTTGTTCATTAATTTATTCATTTATGCATTTCTATCAGAATCCTACAGCCAGCAAATTTTTCTGAGATCATTTTGGCCTTGGCTTGTGTGCTCTACAAATTAATATTATTTTCAAATCATTATCCAGAATTAACCAGAAGACATTATCAGCTCTGACTTCCCCAGCCACTCAGTTGCCCATTAGATCAGCTCTAATGATCTCAGGGATTTTGGCCCAATTAGCTTTTATCATAGACCATGTTATCTTCCTCTGTTGCCGTGCAATGGCAACTACTAAGTCAGCATCTTTAGGAAAGATACCTCTTAATATTAATCTTTAATTCAACCATTGAGGGTTGAGGAGGAAAATATCAGCATAGTTTTAGAGGCAGGCAGCTTAAAATACAGATACAATTCATCTCTCTGCCAATATCATACCAGATTGAGATGTTTTACAGAAAGTCATTAATTCTTTACAGTTTCAGCAAATATGTGTTTTTAATATTTGGTCATGTGTATATATGAATCAAGGAAAGGAGATAATTCAAAGAAATTATATGTGCCTTACATTTTCTCCATCTTGAATTCATTGTATTCATCAAGCGAACCATCTAATATCTCTGTCATCTGGCAGTTCATTCTCAAAGGATACGCTCTTGGTTTTGGTCTAATTCTTTAAACTCATACCTAAGCCGTTTGTTTCTTTGTCATTAATGATAAGAATTTTCCTTAGTAACAAAATGAAAGAGACGATTTTGAGAAATCTCTTCTTCCTATATTATTTATTCTGCCTTCTTTTCTGATATTCAAGAGGGGGACCTAGTGCAGTGGCTCATGCCTGTAATCCCAACACTTGGGGAGGCCGAGGTGGGCAGATAACTTGAGGTCAGGAGTTCAAGACCAGCCTGACCAACATGGTAACACCTCGACTCTACTAAAAATACAAAAATTAGCCAGGCGTGGTGGTGGGCACTTGTAATCCCAGCTACATAGGAGGCTGAGGCAGGAGAATCGCCTGAACCTGGGAAGCAGAGGTTGCAGTGAGCTGAGATCGCACCCACTGCACTCCAGCCTGGGTGACAGAGCAAGACTGTCTCAAAACAAAAAAAGGTGAGTTTTCACAAGATCTTAGAAAAAAAAAAAGAAAAAACAAAAACAAAAAAAGGGGCGATTCAATCCTGGGACCTCTTTCATGGAAATAACCAAGCAACTTTGTGATGATTATGCCACTCTGGACCTGGAAAGACTACTCTCAGTCCCAGGGGAAAGCCCACATCATCATTTTCTCAGGAAAACCTCCCCTGAGATTCCAGGCCAGGTTGAGGCCCATGACCTATGTTCTCATAGCACTGTGTGCTTCTCTTTCAGAGTAACTATGCAATTGAATTAAAATGAATGTCCTTCTGCCTTACTAGAATGTAAGCTTCTGACTATGTCTTGCTGATCACTCACTCCCTTAGTGCCTAGCATAGTTTAGGGCACATAGTAGATCCCAATAAATATTTGGTGAATGGATGAAAGAAGAGAATCAAGGATATAACCTTGTGAAATTAGTTGCCTCAAGAGGATAGGAAGAAGAATCCAAGGAAACGAAGGACTGGCTAGAAAGATAGCACCGGGATACCACAGTGTCATGGAAGCCAAAAGAACACAGTTTCAAGAGGAAGGGAGGATCAATACTTGTTTCTCACCGTGGCTTATCCTTAACCCCCTCTAATCTTATCTAACACCCATCACTGCTGAAACTGCTCTCTTAGATATTCATTGACTTCCTAGTTGCCACGTCTAGTGGCCTTGTCTCCCTCACTGTTCTCCTTTTTCATTGTGCAGCATTTAATATCAGATTTTCTTTCTTGAAAGTTAATTTACTTTCTGGACATTATGTTCTTCCATTGTCTTCTCTGGCTGCTCTTTTGCTTTCCTTTTTGGTTTGTCTTCCTGTCTCCTAAATATGTGGTTCCTGAAACTGTCATCTATCCTTTTCTCTTCTCTCTGGATTCAGCCTCTGAGATGGCGGCTACTCACTGTTCTACAGGGGAAGGCTTCCAAATCTCTCTCTCTCTCTCTCTCTCTCTCTCTCTCTCTCTCTCATCTCTCTTTTTGAGACAGAGTCTTGGTCTATCTCCCAGGCTGGAGTACAGTGGTGTGATCTTGGCTCACTACAACCTCCACCTCCTGGGTTCAAGTGGTTCTCCTGCCTCAACCTCCCAAGCAGCTGAGACTACAGATGCATGCCACCACACCCGGGTAATTTTTGTATTTTTAGTACTGATGGGGTTTTGCCATGTTGGCCAGGCTGGTCTTGAACTCCTGACCCAGGTGATCTGCTGCCTCAGCCTCCCAAAGTGCTGGGATTACAGGTGTAAGCCACCACACCTAGCCCAAATTTATATCACTGTCCCAGTATTGAATCTCTTGTGTGAGGGGCCCTTCTAGACACCTTCACATGGGTTGTTTTTTAGTATTTCACATACAGAATGCTCTAAAATAAATGAATTCAAATTTTTTTCTTCTTCCTGCTATTGTTTATAGTACTGCTTTGCCCTTAGTAACCTAAAAGTAACACTATATGGCATTGTCTTTATTTTTTTCCCTCTAACCTCTACCTTCTCTCTGGTCAGTTGTGAAGCCCAAGTATTCTTCCTCTGCAGTTACTTTCACAGCCCTCTTCCTCATTTTTACTAGCTGTATTATTTTGGACAAGTAAGCTTGCCACGCTAAGCTTCATTTATAAAGATTTGGATTTTTTTAATGAGATAATATAAGTGACAGTTGAGTGAGCACACCGTCCAAGTCTTCATTTAAAAAGTTTTATTTGCTGGGCATGGTGGCTCACACCTGTAAGCACAGCACTTTGGAGGCCTAGGCAGGTAGATCACTTAAGCTCAGACAACATAGTGAAATCCTATCTCTATTAAAAATACAAAAATTAGCTGGGCGGGGGTTGGGAAAAGAAGAAAAAAAAAATTAGCTGGCCATGGTGGTGCATGCCTGTCATCCCAGCTACTCGGGAGGCTGAGGCAGGTGAATCGCTTGAACCTAGGAGGTGGAGGTTGCAGTGAACCAAAATCATGCCACTGCACCCCAGCCTGGGCAACAAAGCGAGATCCTGTCTCAAAAAAAAAAAAGTTTTTTTTAACAACAACAAAAAATACATATTTTAGAAATAGGATGTCACTCTGTCACCAGGCTAGAGTGCATTGATACAATTATAGCTCACTGTAACCTTAAACTCCTGGGCTAAACTGTTTTATCAATTCAGCCTCCCAAGTAGCTAGGACTACAGGTACACACAACCATGCCCGGTCAATTTTTTAACTTCTTATAGAGACAAGTGTCTTGCAATGTTGCGCCAACTGGTCTTGAAATCCTGGCCTCAAGAAATATTCCTGCCTCAGCTTCCCAAAGTATTGGGATTATATTGGGATTACAGGTGTGAACCATTGAGCCCAGCCAGAATTTGCTTCTTTTGAGTCCTGCCTTTGGCTCTTCACTTAGAAATATTTATCTTTGCCGTCTCTGTATATCTGAAATCCTAATGAGTAAATGTGATTCCCTCCATAAAGCATTCTCTGATACCCACTGCCTTCCTTCTTCCCCACCCTTCTGTCAGGTCTTTTCTAACTTGCAAAGTCCCATGCTGTGTCATCACCATGGTTTTGGTGACCATTAGTCTAAAAGAGGGATTAATACACTGTCTTTTGGAAAGTCTACAAGCAGGAAAGGGCTTACAGGGGTCATGAGAGTTCCAGCTGAGTGTGTGGAAAGTTTTCTCATGGGTTCAGGAGTACATTAGAGCTCAAATAGCATGAAAATCCTTAGTATCCCACTTAAAACAAACTTCATGTCATGCTATATTGCTTTATGAGCCACTCTGTAGCCATGTTTATAATAATAAAAGTACCAAAGGATGGCAGTGACTGATGCCCAACAGGTACAGACTAATACTGTGGAGTTTCTACTTGCTACTAAATAATGCTTGTAAAATCTAAAGATCCTAAGATGAAAGGCATTGTGTAGGTTTAAAATGAGCAAGATCCAACCAGTCCTCTGTATCCTCTTCTCAGAATTAGTCTTCCAAAAGAGAGCACCCATCAAGGTGGGTGAAAAGGCATCATAGAATCTAGGGAAGTGTAAATCTAGGGTCTCCAGATTGTCCCAGAGGGTTGGCAGTTTCAGTCTGGAGCAAACAAAGGCAGGATGCCAGGTCCAAAACTTGGAAAGGGAGCTATGTTAGGGTGTGAGGAGACTCTACCTGGCTGTCTTTCATTAGGAAGACTGCAGGAAGGAGCTGGAAGGGCCAGGATTTTTCTTTCTTCTAAGTTCACTGAAGGAAAATCTAAAACCAAAGTCTGTTCTCAGGAATTTCAAAATGAGTAGAGAATTCTTTGAACTCTGTAATCAACTAACTGGAAACTAATTTGAAATTTGGCTTCAGTGCATATATTTGTGGTTACAGGGGTGGGGGAAATATCTGAAGAGAGTCTCTGGAGCTCCCTGTATTTCTCTTTTAAAAAGTTTATACACAGCATGTGAAATGAACAGATGCTTTTTTTGTTGTAGCTATCAGGGCAACAAGAGGTGGAAAGCTGTATCAGGTATTTATTTCAGTCACTGAGATGGCTGTTGGCAGAGTTCCACATACCTAAACTAAGGAGAAACTCATGAACAGATAAAAATTAAGACATGGAGGAGACCTTGTGCTTCCTCTCTTGATTTCTTTCTAACGCATACTGATGATTTTTTAAAAAAGAGCAAAGCATTCAGAAAGCATTCTTTGGCTTTGGGTTTTGGGAGTTTTCTGGAGGTGGGATGGGAGGATTAGATTACTATATGTAATTTCTCTTTAGGGTGTATTTAAACTTATTTTCCTAACACCCTAATTAGAGAGAGTGTGACTACAGATCTGAATTTCATAGTTGCAGGAATGCTCTATTTATTTATATGGATCACTGATGAGAGTAGTAAGGATATTGGTAGATAGATGTGGGAGGGAATTAATTAAGACTAGGCTGGATTGGTTCATACCTGACTTGGTGAGGAAACAGTAAAGGAATTTCTGTCCATGAAGTTTGTGATTCTACATCAAGATAATTCTTTATGGCTGGGCACAGTGGCTCATGACTGCAATCCCAGCACTTTGGGAGGCTGAGGTGGGTGGATCACCTGAGGTCAGGTCACCAGCCTAGCCAACAAGGGGTGAAACCCCGTCTCTACTAAAAATACAAAAAATTAACTGGGTGTGGTGATGTGTGCCTGTAATCCCAGCTACTCGTGAGGCTGAGGCAGGAGAATCACTTGAACCCAGGAGGCAGAGGTTGCAGTGAGCCAAGATTACGTCACTGCACTCTAGTCTAGGCGACAGAGTGAGACTCCGTCTCAAAAAAAAAAAAAATTCTTTATAATAGAATAACCACCCATCCTTCATCCAGAGCCAGAATTCCTCAGATTCTTCCAACCAAAGGGGCCCTGGCATGCTAAACAGTCTGTTATGATATCTGAACACTTAAGTGAATGTATTTGGCCAGGGAGATTTGCTGGTGAAATTGATCTTTCCTTCCCTGAGTTTTCCAGTTGTGCTGAATAATTAAAGGAAAATTAAAACCTGGATTCCCTGAACTGTTAAGTATCAGATTTGTAAGCTGTCAGTCCTTAGGATTACGGCATGTCAAAGTTAGAAAGGACTTTAAAATTCATCTGAACAAACTGCAGAGGATTTGTAAGTGTTTTCCCAAATCTCTGCCAAGTGATTGCTTGAATTTCTGCTTAAACACCTCCAGGATCAGGAAAGTCACCAGTTTAGGGGACACCCTATTCTTTGAATAGCTGTGAGAAGCTCCCTGTTGGTTTTAAATCTTAGATCTTAGTATGCCAGCTTAAGGAGACATCCAGAACAAGTTTCCTTCCTCTCACATCTCAGCCCTTCAAATATTTCATAGTAATTACATCTCCTAGAACTTTCTCTAGGTCAAACATTACTGGTTCTTGTACTGTTCGTTCTTCATAGGACAGGGTTTCTAGTGTCTTGGCAGTATAGGACCAAGAGGACACAGGATTCTGGGGCAGTGCCTTTAAAAGTTTTAGAACTAAAAAATTTTAAAACTAGACAGGGTGCCAAGACACAACCTAGTCTGCCTCCCCACCCCTTTCAGTTTATAGATGGGCAGAGTCTTTTGGATTTGAGTGGGTAGAATTGATCAGCAGCCTTTGTTGAAGTGAGAAATGAAGTGTAAAACATTTTACCAGAGAAAGGTCTTTTAGTTGCTTAATTCCAATTACAGGCTTCAGCTCACATCTCATTTTTTGCCAAGGACCAGTCTGATTCCCTAAGTAAGCCTAAGGCTCAGCTCTAGGTTTCAGTGCCAGATCTCCATACACCAGGTGTTGGTTTCACTTACTGTTTGTGTAAAGGGTAGAAATAACTTTTCCATAATTTTTACCATATATATTGACCACATGGTCCGACAGGGATTCCGAATTTTAATAGATACTGTTTTTTCTTCATAAATCCAGAGAATGGCTATCACAAAGACAACAGAGTATTGGACTCCTTCAGAGACGCAGCTGCCTCTGGTGGACAGTTTCCTGGGTTGTCCTTTGTACATTCTTTAACAGTCACCAGGTGACCAGGTGGCTTTTCTGAAAGCCAAAAGCCATGGATGAGGGGGATTGTGAGCCACTTTTCTCTAGTATTTTTCTATTTGAGATTTGAAATACCCATGCTTTTCATCTGGCCCAAGGAGGCTCAGGTTTTCTTGGCTGTGCGCAGCTATAAAGGACCCAGGTGTTTGGTCGTAGGGCTCAGCTGTTGGCATCCCCACCTCCCCCTCTATTCCATTTTCTTCCGTCATTGATCCACTCAAGTCTGTGAGCAGAGAAATCCTGGTGGGGAGAATTGAGCAGGACTTGATATACTTGAGAAGGGGGGAGAGTGGAGGTACAATGTGCCTGGAGTTATCCAATAACTTGGGTCTCTGAGCGTGACCGAATTCCTCTGGGACACTGGGAAAGTGCCGGGTTTAAGGCTGGAGTATTCTTCGGTCCGGCTAGGGGCGCGCTAAAGGTGACACTGGAGGGACTATAGGGACAGCCTTTGGCGGCAGAGCTGGAACCGAGGGCGATGCCGGCAGCCCACCCCAAGCGGCGCGACTTGCCGCCACACGGGAACTTGAGTGGCCCTCGGCAGAACCGGCTAACTGGGAGAGCAGGGGTGGCCCGTCTGGATTCGTTCGCCTTTGGGCTGGGCTCGGAGCCCGGCGGGTAGGAGCGAAAGGGGGCGGGGAGGGGCCGGGCCAGCGGGAGGAGGGCGGGGCTTTCCTTTGTCAGGGGATTTGCGCGGCGCAACCGAGGCTGGCGCGGGTTTCGCTCCTCTTCCTGCGCCCCTCTCCGGGGGCGGGCGTTCCCCTCTGGCCCGGGGCGCGGTGGGCGTGGGGCGCGGGAGCCGAGGGGTGGGGCTGGCGCCCCGGGTCCCTCGCTCCAAATCCCTCAGAAGCCCCTCCTTCGGCGCCTCGGCCTCCAATCGTCTCCGCCGAGCCCTCCTCGCTCGGGGTCGCTCCTCTCCCCCGGCCCCGCCCTCCTCCCGGGCTCTCCGCGTCTCGCGCTCCCGGGCTTCCAGGGGGGTGCCCGGGCGGGGCGGCGCTGCGGGGCGGCGCTGTGCGGCAGCGCGGGGAAGGGGGAGGAGAGCCGCCCGCCAGCCGAGCACTTCCAGCCAGCGAGCGAGCGAGCGAGCGAGCGGGCCGCGCGGCGCGGGGGAGGAGGGCTCGGCCCCCTCCCGGCCCGAGCGGAGCCTTTTGTTCCCAGGCAGAAGTTTGCATGCCGGGACCGGTGACAGCTGCGGGCAGGGAGGACGGCGGGGCGGCAGGGCCGCGGGGCCAGCGGCGTGGTGGAGAATAGAGGCGGCTGCTTGTCATGCAGCCCACGGCGCGGCGGCTGCGGGCCGGGACTGGCGGCGGCGGGGGAGGCGGCGCCCACAGCACTCGGGACTCAGCTGCCGAAGGGACAAACTAACTTCCTGAGCACGGGACCTGAGGCCGGCGCGGCCGGGAGCCACCTGCAGAGTGCGGTGAGGCGACCCTGGCCCTCGGGGCGCGCGGCATGGCGCGAGGAAGCGGGCCATGCTGAGCAAGCCCCTCCGCAGACCCGCAGCCGCTGCTGCCGCCCGCCCGCCCGCCCGCCTTTCGAAAGGCCTGGCGCGGACCTCCGCTCGCCTTGTTTGGCATCCACAGCGCAGGGTTGGCCTGGGAGCCGCAACAATGCCATGATGTTTTGGAGACAGGAAGCCCCAAGCTGGCCCCGAATGAAGGACTTCCTGTGTTTAAAGTTGCAGGAATATCCGCCGACCAGCCCAGTTCAAATGCAAACACCCCAGCTAGGGAGGACGAATGGCTAATTCAGACCAGCTGGACTCTCCGGGGCTGGAACTAGGATAAAATGAAAGGAATTCTTAGGAACTTGGGCCATACGTGAAGACTAGAGAGGCTGTGCCATTGTTATTAAAGGACACAGTCGGCATAAATTTGCTGCTCCCAACTCTGCTTCGGTGAGAAGTGAATGGAACTAGATATAGAAAAAGACTTGTCAATATCAGATGATTTTTGTTGACTAATTCGAAAGAGCAATGCTCTTAAAAAAATTAAACCAGAAGCCATACAAGGAATTATTTTAAATTATACCGTCTGTCTGCAACTATGAGGCTGTTAGCCTGTGAGGAAAAAGCTGTTTGTCTTAAGAGCTTCTCCCAGAATGGTTTCAAAATGGGACTTCCAGGCCTTTCTGGAGGGCAGATGCAATTGGTGGTTTGGAGTATGAACAGCTAAAAGGATTTATAACTTATGTAGAATGCGTTTCGGGGGAACTCGTGGAAAAACTTTTGAAAAATTGATGGTTCATCTTGATTGAAAAAGTATGGGTAAGCCACTCAGCAGGCCAGACTGTTTAAGGCGGAACCCCACCTGCCTGGGGAAAGGAGAAGAGGAAGATGGCTACATAGAGGACTGCTATGTTCCACAACGATCTATATATGATACAATGAGGATAAATGAGCAAATTGACCAGGGGTCAAAGCTTAACCAGACTTCAAAAAGCACCATGGAAAAGATGGAAGGAAGTACTATATCCAGCAATGGTACATTAGGAGCAGCATCTAATGTGTTTGAATCTAGAGCACCAGAAGGTAAGAAGCTGGATGAGAGGATAATATTTGATGCACTAAAGCTAAGCAGTGATGTGCAGAAGTCAGCACCTGTGCCACCCAGAAGGCGGCCAAATGCAGAACGCAAAGACAATGTTAACAGGAGATCGTGGAAGTCCTTTATGCCACCCAACTTCCCAGAATTTGCAGAGAGGATGGAAGCTTCTCTCAGTGAGGTTTCAGAAGCTGGTGCTTCAAATCCTTCCTTGCAAGAGAAGAAGGAGTCAAGTTCTGCATTAACAGAAAGTTATGGTCATTTCGACCACAGGGAACCTCAGATCAGAGTCGGTGACTCTGGAACATGTGTCCAAATCCATAGGTATTCCAGAGGTGCAAGATGTAAAAAACTTAAGTGGAGATTGCCAGGACTTTAGATTTCAGCAGCACAGTGCAAACTCTCCCCATGAATTCCAGTCTCTAGAATCAGAAGCTGCAGCAGCAAGTGGTAACACAGATGTAATGCAGGAATCCAGATTCTCAAGTGCAACCTGGCCAAGGGCCACAAAAAGTTTCACTAAGGGAGGCTTTAATGAGAAGCAGCACCCCCTTGGGGACACAGCCTGCACTGTGGAAATGCCACCTCTCTCCCCTTGCCTGAGTGAAGAGCTGTTAGATCCAGAATTGCATGTTCTCATAACCCCCAGTCTGAGAGAGAAAACAGAGTCTGAGCTAAAGTTTGAGGAGGATGAGCGATGGATCATGATGGAGGCTGAGGGGGGAGTGGGAGGAAGATAATCTGTCAGAGAGGGAAAAGACTTTTCTGATGGCAGATGAGAAGAACAGCCTGGCAGATATTTTTGAAGAAAGAGAACAAGCAAACACAGCAGTGGTGGAGGATGGATCCAATTGCTTAGCTGCTGTCTTGAGGACTTTGGCCACCTATCTCTTGGTCAGATTTGTTGCCCTGATGACCCCCAGCCAGCCAAGGACCAGTTGGCTACTGTTCCCAAGGATTTACCCCTGGATTGCGATTGTGTTCTTACAGGTGAGGATCTTCTCGGTGGGGTGGCAAACAGAACTGCTCAGGGGCTAGAGGGTCTTGTTTCAGATTCAGCATGTACTGTGGGGGTTGTTGATGCAGAGCAGCTTTCTGACACAGACTCAGTGCAAATGTTTCTCGAACTTGAAAAGGAATGTTTATGTGAAGGAGTAACTCCTCTAGTTGAGCTACAGAATCAAACCCCTTCTGAAGGGCTGGCCGCATCCCAGGATGCAGAAACTTTGCTTGTAATTAGTCATTTTCCAGGGGGCTGCCTTAGAAAAGGAACAACATTTAGGCCTTTTACATGTAAGGGCAAGAGACTATGATTCCGGATTGGATTGTGGATATTTTAATACCCTGGATTCTTCTCAGGTGCCTAATGCTGTGGAACTTATTGCCCACGTTGATAACATGAGAGACACTTCCACTGTTAACAAGGAGGAATGTGAAAAAGTGCCTTTTAGCCCCAGGACTGCAGAATGTAAGTCCAGACAGCCAGCTGATCTGGATTCACTGGAAAAGCTGGACCCAGGAGGACTGCTGAACTCTGATCACAGGGTTTCTCATGAAGAAAAATTATCAGGCTTCATTGCTTCTGAGCTGGCCAAAGACAATGGCAATTTGTCCCAGGGAGACTGCAGTCAAACTGAGGGGAATGTTGAGGAGTGCATTGAGAGGGTCACCTTTAGTTTTGCTTTTAATCATGAACTAACAGATGTTACCTCAGGACCTGAAGTAGAGGTGTTACATGAATCAAATTTGCTAATAGATGAGATTCATTTGGAAAGTGAGAATGTAATTGTTAATCAAGAAAATAGTCTGACATCCTTGGGAAATGTGGATGCTTGTGAATTCTCTGTGGAGAAAGTTTGTGATGAGGACGGTGAGGCAAAAGAGCTGGATTATCAAGCCACACTTTTGGAGAATGGAGCCCCAGCACATTTCTTCAGAAACTTCCCAGAGCAGTTCTTTCAGGATCTCCAGAGGAAGTCCCCAGAATCAGAGATTCTGAGTCTGCACCTGCTGGTTGGAGAACTGAGACTTAATCCAGATAGAGTGGAAACTGTGAATGATACAAAGCCTGAGCTGGATGTGGCATCATCAGAGGGAGGGGAGATGGAAAGGAGAGATTCTGATTCATTCCTAAATATTTTTCCAGAGAAACAAGTTACCGAGGTTGGTAATACTAAACCAGTTTTAGAGGAATGGATACCCATCCTCCAGAGGCCTTCCCCGACTGCTGCAGTGCCCTCTGTAGAAGATGCCCTAGATGCTGCACTGCCCAGCCAAGAGAAGGATATCTCAGTTGCTGCAGTGCTTTCCCTGGAGGGGCCTGCCACCTCAGCTGCTGCAGTGCCTGCCCCAGAGGGAACTGCTATAGCTGCTGCTATAGTGTCCTTCCCACATGAGGACATCACAGTTGCTTCAGTAGTCTCCTTAGAGGAGGAGGATGTCACAGCTGCAGTATCAGCCCCAGAGGGGACTACTGTCCCAGCTGTTACAATGTCTGTCCTTGAAGGGACTGCTCCAATTGCTGCAGTGTCCTCCCCAGAGGAGACTGCTCCAGCTGTTGCAGCAGCCATCACACAGGAGAATGTATCAGCTGTTGCAGGGTCCTCCCCCAGAGTGGACTGCTCTAGCTATTGCCATTACAGAGGAGGATGATACACCAGAATGGCCTGTCAGCCCAGCTACCACGGTGCATGCTCCAGAGGAGCCTGATACTCCAGCTTTTAGAGTGTCCACCCCAGAGGAAAGTGCCTCCCCAGCTGCTGCAGTGCTCACCTCGGAGGAATCTGCCTCCCCTGCAGCTGTGGTGGCCACTCCAGAGCAACTTACTTCCCTGGCAGCTTTAGTGGTCATCCCTGAGGAGCCCATCTCCCCAGCAGCAGCAGTGTCCACCCTACAGGAACCCACCTCCTCAGCAGCTACAGTGCTCACCCCTGAGGAACTCACTTCCCCAGCAGCTTCAGTGTCTACTCCTGAGGAGCCTGCCTCCCCAGCAGCTGCAGTGCCTACCCCTGAGGAGCTCCGCCTCCCCAGCAGCTGCAGTGCCCACCCCTGAGGAGCCCGCCTCCCCAGCAGCTGCAGTGCCCACCCCTGAGGAGCCCGCCTCCCCAGCAGCTGCAGTGCCCACCCCTGAGGAGCCCGCCTCCCCAGCAGCTGCAGTGCCCACCCCTGAGGAGCCCGCCTCCCCAGCAGCTGCAGTGCCCACCCCTGAGGAGCCCGCCTCCCCAGCAGCTGCAGTGCCCACCCCTGAGGAGCTCGTCAGAGCTAAGGCCACCCCTGAGGAGCCCGCCTCCCCAGCAGCTGCAGTGCCCACCCCTGAGGAGCCCGCCTCCCCAGCAGCTACAGTGCCCACCCCTGAGGAGCCCCGCCTCCCCAGCAGCTGCAGTGCCCACCCCTGAGGAGCCCGCCTCCCCAGCAGCTGCAGTGCCCAGCCCGGAGGTGCCTGCCATCCCAGCTGCTGCAGTGCCTCCTATGGAGGAAGTTTTCCCCATTGGTGTGCCCTTCCTGGGAGTTTCTGCCCACACTGATTCAGTGCCTATTTCAGAAGAAGGAATTCCTATTCTAGAGGAGGCTTCCTCCGCTGGAATGTGGGTCAAGGAGGACCTTGATCCCACAGCATTTGGCATAAAAGAGGTGACCAGCACAGTGCTACATGGGAAAGTGCCTCTGGCTACAACCACTGGATTAAATTCAGATGAGGTAATTGTTGCCCATTTTGATGCTGGGAAGGGTCTAGAGAGTAAAGTGGGATTTGCAAGGCTGACTTGATGGTGAAGAGAAATGGCACAGATAGTTCTTTGTTCTCTTTGGGTCTCCTGGGCTTATAGTTTGTAGTCTTTCCATTGAGTTTATGGGGAAAATATACTTTGATTTTGTCTGGTGAAAAACTTTATAATTTCATGCTTCATTGTTTATTCAGATAAACCAATACCAAGGAAAACAGGGATATAAACAGTTGTTGATTTACATTTTTAAAAAGATGATTAGCAGGAAATGGTGATTCTGCTTTTGAATTATACAATGAGCATATTCTTAAACCAAGAGACAGTTTATTGATCGGTGGTGTCAACATTTAGGTAGAGGCCAGAGTGTGAACTTTGGAATGAAATCTGGGGTGCTTCTTAACCACTCTGGGAAAAGTAGTTAGCTATTCTGAGTATCCTGTTTCCTCATTTGTTAAGGCAGAACTCTTGAGGATAAAACGAGATACATTTAAAGCAGCAAGCATATAAGATTACCAGTCACTGGCCATGTCTTCCTTGTTCTCTTCAAATAGGTATGTTGGTTAGTTTAAAGAATTTACCAAAGCAGGTTGGATAGAAGCAATAAAGATAAGCAGTTAAGAACTTTTAAATGCAAATGTGTGTTTCTGAAAGCCAGAGCTAGGCATAATAAGGTTTGTGAGAAATAGAGAGATTTTAGTCATCTTTGTCAAACTGCCTTTATGTCCTTAAGCAAGTCACTTTCCTTTCCAGGACCTCTTGTTTCTTAATCTATAAAACAAGAAAATTGGGCTAAATGTACTCTTGGGTCTCTCTTGGCTCTAAGATTCTTAATCTTAGAGAACTGAATGTGTTAGGAAACAGTTGGAAACGACGTTCCACATCCTTGAGCACTCCTAGTCCAAGGAATTTGAGATCAGCAGCTTTCTACAGTTAACTGTCTGGGTTTCATTTGGTCAGTGGTAAGAGTGAAGGAGTTAGAGGTTTAATCTTAACGCAGTCAGAGATAACTGAGAAGATTGTTTTGATTTTACTGCACCCTTAGGACTCAAAATAGTGCCGCCTTCATTGTAGGCATTTGCTGTTGACTGCGTGACTGAATGCATGAATATCAATTTCCTAGAGTATGGATGGATGCTACAAGAAAGATGGGTTTCTCATTCACCTCATTGCAGAGCCTTTCAGGGCAGCCGTAACTCAGCTAGAACACCAGTTAAACATGCAGCTCCTGACAACAAAATCATTTTGATTGCATGCCATTAGCTCTTTGATTAAGAGAATTGATTAAGATCCTCTGGCTTTGCTGGGTGAGGGTAATTTTACCTTGAACTTTACCAGTTATTTTGTAATATAGCATTCCAACAGATTAGGATGCATCATCTTTGAGACTGATGGATTTTTGATTCAGTTTACTGAGTTCTATTGAATTTAGAATTGACACTGAGATCTTAGTAGCCTGTCCAAAGTGAAGACAGTAGGTCAACAACTGAGTAAATTTCTTCCACTGACATTCTTGATAATACAGAATATTTTACCAGGGGTAGTGGCTCTCACACCTATCATCGCAACACTTTGGGAGGCCAAGGCAAGAGGATTGCTTGAGGCCAGGAGTTCAAGAACAGCCTAGGCCACATAGTGAGACCTCCCCATCTCTAAGAAAATAAAAAGAAAAGAAACCCGGAATAGCTCTAGTATAAAGCTTATATAGCAGTGATCATGAAATACAGCG
This sequence comes from Ateles fusciceps, assembly GCA_036589455.1. Taxonomy (NCBI): domain Eukaryota; kingdom Metazoa; phylum Chordata; class Mammalia; order Primates; family Atelidae; genus Ateles; species Ateles fusciceps. Next base: position 10,930,431 of record JAZHEH010000733.1, read on the forward strand.
ATTAAATTCATAATGAGGCAACCAAATCTGCATAAAGGTAAAAAAATTTATAGAAATCCTGCATCAGTCTCTGGAATCCCTTTCTCCTCATCTGCAAAATGTATAGTTGGCTACATAATCTCTAACTGTCCTTCCAGCTACAGGAGGTAATCCTTTTTTGAAATATTGCCTGATGGAAATGACAGAAGAAGGAAATGGTAGCCCAGCTGCAAGGTTGTCCATCTTTGAAGTGTGGATATTTTATGGAATATCTGGAAGCGAGCAAATGCCTACATCTGTGTACAGGAAAGGAAAGATCTGAGCCTCAGCCAGGACTGTTAACCAACAGGAATGTAGAGGGGCTATTTTGAAAATATTGAAACAAAACAAATCACTATAGAGTTAACATGAGTATACAGGTTAGCTAAATTGGTGAAATATTTTTAAAAGTTTTTCCAAGAGGAGAGATTATCAATTTTTTATTTCTTCCATTACCCTAAGAGTATTCCAAGAGGCAACTGAACCTGTCATTTTTATATATAAACACTTAGAACTCGACAAGTGATTTAGAATGAACTGAGGTCTTCTATGTTAGTATGTATATGTACAAGTACAGACATGTATACATGGTTAAAATAGATAAAAACTTTCTGGTAGCCAATAATAGAGTTTGGTAGAAGCAAAATGCCAAAAAGTTGTTTGCTTTTTCTGTAGTGGGATCTGAGGCCCACTGAGAGCAATCTCTGGTTATACAAACTCCCTGCTTATTTATAGACTTCTTCAGTTTTAATCCGAGTCACTGGTTCAAAGAAAGAAGAAACCTTTTGCATAAAATAAGGGTTCTATAAAATTAAAATTTGCCAAGGAAGTCTGTTTAAGCAGAAATTTGGGAGCACCACAATCCCAGTTCAGTGTTTGAGTGCTCTGCTGATCGGCAGAACTTTCATTGGTTTTTTAGCTTTCCCTAACAACGTTTCTATACGAGGGTTCATTCATTCACTGAATAAGATTTTTTTTTTGAGAGTCTTGCTCTGTTGCCCAGGCTTGAGTACAGTGGGACAATCTTGGCTCACTGTAACCTCTGCCTCCGGGTTTCAAGTGATTCTCCTGCCTCAGCTCCCGAGTAGTTGGGATTATAGGTGTGTGCCATCACACCTGGCTCATTTTTTAAAAATATTTTTAGTAGAGACAGGGTTTCACCATGTTGGCCAGGCTGGTTGTGAACTCCTGACCTCAGGTGATCTGCCCACCTCGGCCTCCTAAAGTATTGCGATTATAGACCTGAGCCACCGTGCCTGGCCTAAGTAAATATTATGAGTACCTACTCTGTACCAGGTACTAGGTTCCTACAGTAAATAGAAGTGGCATGGTCCTTGCCCTTGTGGAACTTATACTGAGTAGGGGGAGGCAGATATTAAGAAAACCACACACAAATAAATACAAAATAATATATAGTTAGAAATTTTGGCAAATACTTTGAATAAAAAGATATCAATGGATTTGAAGACAACTGGGTGGATTAAAGATATATTTTGGAGGTAAAATCAACAAGAGCTGATTATGGCTTCTGTGTTGGGGGTGAGAGAGTTATCAAGGGTGACATTTAGGTTCTCGTTTGTACAGTGGAGTAGATGGTGTAAATTATTGATTTAAGGAATAGCAGATTTGGGAGTAAGGGAAAGTGGAAGATAGTTTCGTCTTTGAACTGTTAGGCTTGACATGCCTGTGATTCATTTTTGCATGGAGATATTAAGAAAGCAGTTGAGGTCAGGCACGGTGGCTCACGCCTCTAATTCCAGCACTTTGGGAGGCCAAGGTGGGTGGATCACAAGGTCAAGAGTTTGAGACCAGCCTGGCCAACGTGGTGAAACCCTGTCTCTACTAAAATAGAAAAAATTAGCCGGGTGTGGTGGTGCGCACCTGTAGTCCCAGTTACTTGGGAGGCTGAGGCAGGAGAATCACTTGAACCTGGGAGGCAGAGATTGCAGTGAGCCGAGATCACGACACTGCACTCCAGCCTGGTGACAGAGTGAGACTCCGTCCCCTCCCCAAAAAAAGAAAAGCGGTTGGACATATAGGTTTGAAACTCAGAAGAGGGACATACAGGTTTGAAACTCAGAAGAGAGACATAATGAGAGTCATAAGCATTTATTGTGGTTAGTATTTAAACCCATAGAAATTGATGGAATTGCCTAGGAAGAGTATAGAAGGAGAAGGAGAGTCCAGGACTGACATCTTCCCTCACTCCCACCCCCAAAGACTTCATTAAACATTTAGAGGTCTAGAAGAGGAGAAAGAGAACAAAGGACAACAGAAAAGAATGAGTCAGGATAAAACTGGAAAAATGCAATAACAAGGTTGGATGCTGTGGCTCACACCTGTAATCTCAGCACTTCGGAAGGCGGAAGTAGGCGAATCACTTGAGGTCAAGAGTTCAAGACCAGCCCGGCCAACATGGTGAAACCCTGTCTCTACCAAAAAATAGAAAAATTAGCCAGGTATGGTGGTGCGTGTCTATAGTCCCAGCTACTTGGGAGGCTGAGGTAGGAGAATCACTTGAACCTGGGAGGCAGAGGTTACAGTGAGCTGAGATTGTGTCTCTGCACTCCAGCCTGGGCAACAGTGTGAGACCCTGTCTAAAAAAAATAAAATGCAATAACAAAAATAAAAGTGTTTTAAGGAGTTATTTGCGAAATTTTCTATTTTATATCCTAGTTGCATGTTACAACGTTGCAACAGTTTTTACTAGTGTACGTCTTTTGGAAAATGTCTGCCAGTGCTGCTTAGTTAATAATATGGCACAGTCCTGTTTCACTAACAGTATGTGAAATACTAGAGTAGGAATTTTAGTGTATCTAAAAGCTTTGGTTTTGCGAAACAGCTTTATTTGGGAGTGACAGATGGAAGCAGATGTTTTCAAATTTATCTTTAACATTCTGTTCACTTATATTCAAAATAAGTAGATAATATTTATTTAGAAGGGCTTTCATATATTTTTCAACTTAGAGAAATGATACAAATGCTCATTGTCCCTGTCAACTTAATTCATAGAGTGAAGGTGAGAAATGAAGGACTAGCTAATGCTTCTATAGGAAATGTCTGTAAACAAAGTAAATCCAAAATTTTAAAGCAGCTCTTATTAGAGGTTGAACATTCAAAACCTGAAATGCTCCTAAATCTGAAACTTTCTGAATGCTGACATGATGCTCAAAAGAAGCGCTCATTGGAGCATTTCAGATTTCACATTTTCAGATTTGGGATGCTCAACCAGTAAGTATTTAATGCAGATATTTGAAAATTTGAGTAAATCTGAAATCAGAAACACTTCTGACCCCAAGCATTTTAGATAAGGGATATTCAACCTGTGTGTGAAAGAGATTATTGAACTATTTAAATATAAATATAACTTTACCTTCCTTCCTTCCTTTTTTTTTTTGAGTGTGCGTGTGTGTGTGTGTGTGTGTGTGTGTGTGGGAGAGAGAGAGGAGAGAGAGAGAGAGAGAGAGAGATGGAGTTTCGCTCTTGTTGCCCAGGTTGGAGTGCAGTGGTGCGATCTGGGCTGACTGAAATCTCCACCTCCCAGGTTCAAGCGATTCTCATGCCTCAGCCTCCCGAGTAGCTGGGACTACAGGAGTGTGCCACCATGCCCAGCTAATTGTGGAGAGAGAGAGAGTGTGTGTGTGTGTGTCTGTGTGTGTGTGTGTCTGTGTATTTTTAGTTTTGATGAGGTTTCACCATGTTGCCCAGGCTGGTCTTGAGCTCCCGAGCTCAGGCAGTCTGCTTGCTTCAGCCTCCCAAAGTGCTAGGATTAAAGGCATGAGCCACTATGCCTAGCCTGTTTTACTTTTCTATATAATTTATAGTGCTATCCAGTAGAACTTGCTGCCAAGATGGAGATGTTCTCTATCTATGGTCCAGTATAGTAACCACTGGCCACATGTGGCTTTCACCATGTGAAATGTGGCTAGTGGGTCTGAGGAACTGGATTTTAAATCTAATTTAAATGTCAATAGCTATATGTAGCTGCTGGCTGTCATGTTGGAAAGCACAGAAAGAATTTAAATGTCAGTTGCAGTGTGAGATAGGATTTGGTTATTGAGTAAAAGGGGGCCCTTTAATGTGGACTTGACATCTTCCCTACATACCTTGGCTTTCTGCCTTCTTTGACTTTGCATTCCTTCAGCTTCACCACCAGCATTTTATTGTACCAAAAGCAACTTTAAACTTGGCAGGTTTTTCCCGCCTCTGAACTGATTTTTCTTCAGCAGAAACATCTTTAATGCTACAAAATGGAATTATAGCAGTTGTTTTTTCTGGGAACCATGTTGTTGGAGAAATAGTCATTTTAGCTGAACTGCTTTGTAATGTTGTCTAAGAAAATATGGTATAATCAAATTACAGTAAAAATGAAGTACACACATAATTACTTTTATAACCTTCCTTTTTCAGTGTTCCCTGGGACTTTCCCTTCCTGGTAATCTTAGCCAGCTACATAGACCATTGTTTCTAGAATCGGTTTCCTAATCCCAGTGTGATCTGTGGTCTCATATTGACCAAATTGGTCTTATTCAAACTTATAATTTTCTTTTATATTTATTTTTGTCCTCTTCCATTTTCTGTCATTCTCTGGCCTTAATTGAATCATCTGGCTCATGGAAGAAAAAGCAAGGGAAATAAATCCAGGCTAGTGAAATATGGCTTGTTCTGTCTCTCTGATAACTGAGAGAAACCCGATCTTAGGAGCAAGTATTTATTTCATTATTTTCCTTCATACTCTTAATGTGGCAAAAGTACCATTCTCTTCTGACCCTTGTTTCCTTTTAGAGGTGTCTAAATCATAATGGAGCGTAACTGTAGTAGAGCTAAGTATGCACATTGCTTGTTACACCTGTTCACATTGTTTTAGAATTCTGTTGCTCCATGGTAAACATGGATAATACAGTATCATTTTTGAGCAGTTTTTAAATGTAAATCTGTATCTTATTCAGAGTGTGTGTCTGAAGTTATTAAGGACATTTCCCAACATTACTGGACTGTTTCCCTTTGTAATCAGAGGAATTCTGTTTCAAGATTATTGCTGTGTGTGGGCTGTGGCCCTCAATTAGAATGAAGTTACATGGCCACAGGGGGATTAAGCTAAGAGGTTGGCGTTTTTCACACTGTTAATATGTTTTGACTAATTGAGTTATTAGTCCTAGTCAGAGAAGAGCTTTTCTTATTATCAGTGATCAGTTAAGGCTATTCCCCAAGGTATATTTCATCTTAAATACTAGTCATTTGGTATCATTCTTCCCTTTTAGGATTCATATACATTGCACTTACTTGTACACCATTTTGAGGTTGATGCTTTTCTGTTCTCCATGGCTTTTTACAATAAAAATTAAACAACAGATTTAAAAAAAGAACAAAGAAAAGAGTCATTGGGTTAAAGACATAGGTAGTGCCATAACTCTGTAATTACATGTCCATAGGAGGATGTATATTGAAATACAAAACCACATGTTTTCTTGATGCTTTACATGCATATGACTTGTTCTTTCTCTTTATTCCTGCTCATCTTTCATTAAGTCATAAATGCCCCAAGAATAACCAGTCTCTGTGTGGTATAGTGGGTCTAACAGCCATTATATTAAATCTTCTTTGGCTTGCAATTATCTAGATGTTTCAGAAAGAACAAGTGGATCCTCTTCAAATGAAATTGCAGCAGGTGAATGGACTTGGCCAGGGATTAATTCAGAGTGCAGGAAAAGACTGTGATGTGCAGGGTTTAGAACATGACATGGAAGAGATCAACGCTCGTTGGAATACATTGAATAAAAAGGTGAGTGACAAGCGGGTAACAAGTGTACTGGAAACAGAGGGCATAGAAAAGGTAGATCTGCAGGCCGGGCATGGTGGTTCATGTCTCTAATCCCAGCACTTTGGGATGCTGAGGCAGGAGGATCATGAGGTCAAGAGATCAAGACTATCCTGGCCAACATGGTGAAACCCCATTTCTACTAAAAATACAAAAATTAGCTGGGCATGGTGGTGCATGCCTGTAGTCCTAGCTGCTTGGGAGGCTGAGGCAGAAGAATCGCTTGAACCTAGGAGGCAGAGGTTGCCGTGAGCCGAGATCATGCCACTGCACTCCAGCCTGGGTCACAGAGTGAGACTTCAACTCAAAAAAAAAAAAAAAGTCAACAAACAGATGCTGGTGAAGCTGCAGAGGAAAGGGAATACTTAGACATTGTTGATGGGAATGTAAGTTAGTTCTGCCCCTGAGGAAAGCAGATTGGAGATTTCTCAGAGAACTTAAAACAGATCTACCATTCAGCCTAGCAGTCCCATTACTGGGTATATATCTGCACCTCCCCTCTTCCCCTGCTGCACAAAAAAAGAAATAGTTCTACCAAAAAGACACATACACATGTGTGCTTATTGCAACACTATACACCATAGAAAAGACATGCAATTAGCCAGATGCCCATCAGCAGTGGATTGGATAAAGAAAATGTGGTATATATACACCATGGAATACTATGCAACCTTGAAAAGAAGAAAATCATGTCCTTTAAAGCAACATGGATGCAGCTGGATAGAGGATGTAAGCAAATTAATGCAGGAACCGAAAACCAAATACTGCATGTTCTTATTTATAAGTAGGAGCTAAACATTGGGTATTCATGGACATAAAAATGGCGACCATAGACACTAGGGGCTACTAGAGGGGGAAGGAAGGGAGGGGGGACAAGAGTAGGGTTGATAAACTAACTGTAGGGTACTGTGCTCACTACCGGGCTGATGGGATGCTTTCTATCTCAAACCTTGGCTTCGTGCAATATATCCATGTAACAAACCTGTACATGTAACCCCTCAATCTAAAGTAAAAGTTGAAATTATACTAAAAAGGGAAAAAGAAAAGATACATATGAATCTGAGGTTTCCCAAAACCTGAATGGAAATAAAAATTTAGCAGTTGCAATCTGTGGTTACTAAAAGGGGTCAGTAGTAATTTGAAAACTACTTTCTTTTTTCTCATAATTAACCTACGTGTCCATGATACAGGTCGCACAAAGAACTGCACAGCTCCAGGAGGCTCTGTTGCATTGTGGGAAGTTTCAGGATGCCTTGGAGCCGTTGCTCAGCTGGTTGGCAGATACCGAGGAGCTCATAGCCAATCAGAAACCTCCGTCTGCTGAGTATAAAGTGGTGAAAGCACAGATCCAAGAACAGAAGGTAAGGGAGAATGTTGGGACAGTGAACTGTAACAGCCATAGGGAGTGGTAGACAACACATTTGCTTATAGTATAAGAAGGAATTTGGGAGTTTTAGAATCCTAACCTACTTTGTGTGATCCTGAAAGGAAAGGTGGAAATTAATTTTATTTATCTTACTTAAATCTACTGGTTTACTGTGGCATATAGTAGACTGTATAATTTTACCTGTTTATGTATCCTAGTTCAGTGTTCATCCACAATTTTATGTTAAGAGGGTTTTGGTGTTTTCAGGGTCAGTAATATTCTAGATAGTGTTGTATATCATTTATAAAGTTTTATCTAATATTTTTTTGTTGGTTTAATTTCTATTTTAGTGCAATTTTCTTTTTTTAAAAAAATTTATCCCAAAGGAAATTTTATTTTTTTTCTCAGCTTTATTGGTGTATAGTTGACAAATAAAAATTGTGTATGTTTATGGTATACAATGTGATGTTTTGATGCAATATACATTGTGAAATGTTTACCGTAGTCAACATAATTTAATATATTCATCACCTCAAATGTTAATCATTTTTTAGGGCATTTTCTCTTGGTTCAAAGGAAGTTCCCCTGTTAGTCACATAAGGACCATCACTGGTCCTTTTAAAAATTTTAAGTGTGTGAAAAGTATGTGAGTGGTGAGAACTGTGCTATATCTCATGTTTTTGCTTCAAGGATGAAAAAAACTTCTTTTACTCAATGAAGCTCAGGATTTGGTGGGTTGATTTCTTTTGTTTTTTGTTTTTCTTCCTAGTTCAGATTTTAAAATGACCTGTGTTACCACTTTTCATTGTCTTTAAACTTGTATATAATAGTTGCTCCAACGGCTCCTAGATGATCGAAAGGCCACAGTAGACATGCTTCAAGCAGAAGGAGGCAGAATAGCCCAGTCAGCAGAGGTGGCTGACAGAGAGAAAATCACTGGACAGCTAGAGAGTCTTGAAAGCAGATGGACTGAACTACTCAGTAAGGCAGCAGCCAGGTAAGCCCAAAGGAATTTTGAACAGTGGGTCAGAGGTTTATTTTGTTGTTTTTTGACTTATTATCACTGAAGTGCTCTGTAAGTTCTTCTGTGATTCATATAGATTTTTGGAAGGTGTTTAATGGCTTTTATTTGAAATGGAATAAGATTTTAGAGATGATCCTCATAACCAGAATCACACTCAGGAAATGATCTCCAGCGTTCTCATAAATTTCCGAGAACTAGAAAACTCATTCCTCTGTGTGGTGGTTCTGCTGTAGTATAATCATAGTTCTAAACAACAGACACAGACTCCTACAGTCCAGCCAAGTTATTCTGAGTTTTTGAAACAGATATTCCCCCCCCTTATGTTTATAAATAATGCTTTTGATACTAGGAATTGAAATGTGTCATATTTCTCTTCTCTTGGCTTATTCTAATAGTAGATTTTTTTGCCTTTAGGAGCTAGTCTGTGGTTCTGTTAAATTTCTGGGAATTCAGGAGATGCATGAACTTTCCTCAATAAATGGTCAAAAAAACAGGCAACAAATCTTCCTCCTCCAAGGAAACATTTCCTTTCTCTTTCCATAGCTATAAGTAACCCTGTAACTTGAGCTGACATCACGTAGATGTCTTTACTGTTATACAGTCCCCAGTTTTAAAATTAAATACCAGCTAATGAGAAATCAATCAGAGTCGAGCATTTGTTATTGTATCCTTTATGTTTCCTAGGTAGCCTATGGCAGTCTTCATATAATTCCTTTTTCAGTCTTTTTACATCCACTTGCCCATGACTTGCTTATTCCTTACCTGAGTTGCAAAGCATGGCTTGCCCATATTAATGGAAGAAACAAAATGGAAAGAGTTTAACTTACTTGTATTTCCACATTTTATACTGCTCATTTTCTTTCTCTCTGTCCATTTCCAGTAATAGTACCATTAGCTTTCCAGTTTTCTAGGCTTAAAACCTCAACCCTATTTTTACTCTTTTTTTAAAATTTTCCTTTGTGCCCCACATCTATCAGCATGCTAAATTCTGTCTGTTTTACTTCACAGTGTCTTTCCTGTCCGTTTCTCTAATTCCCACTCTCCCCCTCAGTTCATGACTTATGAACTCTCACTAGGTCTATTGAGATAGCTTCTTCAGTAGTCACTGTACTCTATCCCTTACCCTCTGGCCTTCCCCTTCCCATCCCCCAGCTGCAGGTGAACCTTTCTGAAATAAGCCTCTAATCATATCTTTTCAAACTCAGAGACATTTAATTCACTCCCTGTTAAAATAAAACCTTCAGCTTATGAGGCTGACGCACCACCTGCCGTGCTAAAAAAAATGCTTAAAATAAAATCTAAACTCTTTAACCCACCATTCAAAGCCCTCCTATTTGATCCTAACCCACCTTTCTTAGTTTCCACTGTTATTATTCTCACTCCTTATATTATAGCTAAAGTAAGCTATATTCTGTTCTTTACTATTTTCTGTCAGTTTCCTAACCCTGTGTTTTATTTTATGGTGTTATAATACATCTTGCATGAAATGCTTTTGTCCATTTCTCTTCTGTAAAACTTTCCTGTATTCCCCAAGCAAGGAATAATTTTTTCTACCTCTTCACTGCCATAATTCTTTATCCGTACCTTGTATTATGATCATTATTTTATGTACTTAACCTCCCTGGTCCATAGACTCCTTAAAGTCATGGTTTGCTTATCTAATACATATTTTCATGACTCCTTCCTTCTACCTTGCTTTTTTCCATCCTCATAGCCTAATATAGTTTCTGGGCCAATATTTTGAACAGAAACAAATACCAACACTAGATATTTGATGCTTCTGAATTACTTTTAGCTCTTCTCCCTAAAAATACCTTAAATCTTATTACAATGAATTCTTTCAGATTTTCAGATTCTAAAATCAAATGAGTAAGAAAGACAAAAATAAGAGGCAATTTTTAAAAATGAAATTCTGGTTTAATAATTTTTAATATATGTTTTACTTGCATTAATTGAAGATATATTTTGAAGGCTGGCATAAACAAACTAGGAGAGGAAGTTTTATACTTAGATTGCCACTTAAAAATATGTTTTTCTTTGTATTCAAACATAATTGAATTTCTAATAACAAAAATGCCACATCTTTTTATTTAAACCACTTCTTATTAAAATAATTTTGTCAGGGCATAACTAGCATAGGGCCTGGCGTAAATTAGGTATTGAGTAAAGGTTTGCTGAACCTCTTCAAATGCCATATTTTTTAATCTGTTTTTAGTAATTCAAAGACAACATTATGACCTTTCATTGTTAATCTATGTGCTAATACAGTTCTGTGGTTGTTTTCTTTTCTGTTCCTTGTCAGGCTATCTCCAACATCCGCACTTCCTCTCCTCTTTGTAATTTGCTGCTTTTATTTTATAGAGTAAAACAAACCACAGGTACTTTGAAAAGTAATCTCTTAGCACCTCTATGATCTCAAAGACAATCATGTATCCAAGGAAAAGCCAAGCTTAGTATGTTATATTACATAAGAGTTAAGATTCCAAGTGAGCTGTGAAGTCCATAGTTTTGTTTGTTTGTTTGTTTTTGTTTTTGTTTGGCTGCTTTTTGTGTTGGCAAATTCAGCCAGTATGAGGTTTTTTTGTTTGTTTCTTTTTTGCTTTTTTGCCTTAAATCTGTATTCAAAGTTAGGTTTTGGGGCTTGAAATTACCAGAAGCCTGACTGGATTTGGGGGAGTTGGGAAGAGAGTTCTAGTTCATAGTCAATATACTGTCTTTACTCTTCAGATATTCTCTTTACTCACAAATGAATGTGGTAGTGTCACAGAGAGAGAATGAAAACAGACAACTTTTTGACTCCTTTAAACCTTATTTTAGTCACATGTTCAGGTGATATACATGCTACATTCTGTTTTGATTTGTGTCAATATGGTATAAGGAGAACATTAGAAGATTTGACTCTACTGCTGCTACTCAACCGGGTGATTGGACAAATCTTTCTATGAGCCTTCTGTGTCAACTTTCTCTTTTATAACAGGGGGGATAATTATTCTGTCCACTTTACAAGGTTATGACGGAATGAGAATAAGTTAATTGTGTGAAGTCCTTTAAAACATAGAAATGTTACATAATGTGTGTTCTGTTTACTATTGCTATTTAAACGGTACCTGGTAAAGACTATTCTTTTACTGAGTAGAGTACTATTATCAGTCTTAATGTGACTTTTTGCCTGAGCAGCTTGTTCTATATATCTGTATAGGCAAAAACAGCTGGAAGACATCCTGGTTCTGGCCAAACAGTTCCATGAGACAGCTGAGCCTATTTCTGACTTCTTATCGGTCACAGAGAAAAAGCTTGCTAACTCAGAACCTGTTGGCACTCAGACTGCCAAAATACAGCAGCAGATCATTCGGCACAAGGTAGGAAGTGGTTACAGTAAATGAAAACAGAAAACTGGAATTAGAAATCCTAGAAATGAAAAAACTGCTTGTAGCATTCTAGAAGATATATGTTTTGTGGGTTTAACTTAAAATATGGTCAGATTGGCTGGGCGTGGTGACTCACACCTGTAATCCAAGCACTTTGGGAGGCCAAGGCGGGCGGATCACCTGAGGTCGGGAGTTCAAGACCAGCCTGACCAACATGGTGAAACCCCATCTTGTAAAAAAAAAAAAAATATATATATATATATATGTATATATATATAGTCAGATTATTAATTGGAAAAGTCACATTCTTGAAATACAAATGAAGTGGACTGATAGGCTACCATTGGAATAAACAGCTTTTGTTCCCAATTTTTGTATTATTTTTGCCCTTCAGTAGGTGAATTTTATTATTGTTTAATTTGTTGTATCATTTGCTATTCATCATTTTGTGTTTACTTTTCATTTATTTTGTTTCTGTTATTCATTTTTTCCATCTGGATTTCCAGGCTCTGGAAGAAGACATAGAAAACCATGCAACAGATGTGCATCAGGCAGTCAAAATTGGGCAGTCCCTCTCTTCTCTGACATCTGCAGAACAGGGTGTGCTGTCTGAAAAGATAGACTCATTGCAGGCCCGATACAGTGAGATTCAAGACCGCTGTTGTTGGAAGGCAGCCCTGCTTGACCAAGCTCTGGCTAATGCTAGGCTGTTTGGGGAGGATGAGGTGGAGGTGCTCAACTGGCTGGCTGAGGTTGAGGACAAGCTGAGTTCAGTGTTCATAAAGGATTTCAAACAGGATGTCCTGCACAAACAGCATGCTGACCACCTGGTATTCATGTTTCCATTTTTATTGGTTATGTTACTCAGTTATTTAGTTATTTTTATTCATGTCCCTCTTCATTTCTTTTCTTTTTCTTTTCATCATTACAAACACTTCAACTTTATTTTATACACAAGTGCATAGTTTGTGGACTTAATGCTGATTGCTAATCTGTTTTTGGATGAGTCCATGGAAATATTATATTTAACAAGTTGAATCAGTAATTCTAGAAGATAGTACAGGGTATAGTCAGGGCCCATCTGAACTCCACCTTATGATTTACATCATTAGGCGATGGGTCACTAAGATTCTATTCGAGCAGTTTATGAAAGAGAATGTAGTTCCCAGGATTTGATCATACAGCTAGAACTTTTAGGATATTTCTGGATTTGCTCAAATTCCAGGGATTCTGTGGGATTCTGTGTCATCTTAATAGAAAGAAGAGTTTGCCTTTTTCATTTCATTTTTAAGAAATCTGTTTGGGAGTGGTAAAAATAGGCAAAGTAATTTTTCTAATAGTCTGATTCTTTTGCTTCATTAGCTTTAAATATGAAGAGAGTTTTTAACCTGGATTCTGATTTAAGTCACTCTGTTCTTACTGAATTTCTTCTCTTGAACTTTCTGTTTATTCCTTATTTTGGACACAGTAGACAATTTTGCTGAATTTCACTTCTGCCTTTCTTGGGTTTAGGTTTGGTACCAATAGATGGGTAAAGCTGATGTAATTCTAAATCTTTTCTCATCCAGCACATAGGAAAGCTTGCCTATAGGTATTTGATTTAATTATTTTGAGTAGTCAATGGACTAACCACATAGAAAATAAGGGGATCAAATATCTGATGTTTAAATTAAACTAGTATTAATCTCTTTACTTTAAATTTGCTCTCTTAAAGGTCTCACATTTTGTTTCCTTTGTAGTACCATAGTTTTGGGATTAATGATAATCCTTTCTTTCAGGCTTTAAATGAAGAAATTGTTAATAGAAAGAAGAATGTAGATCAAGCTATTAAAAACGGTCAGGCTCTTCTAAAACAAACCACAGGTACTTTGAAAAGTGCATCTCTTAGCACCTCTATGGTCTCAAAGACAATCATGTATCCAAGGAAAGAAGCTCCCTGCATTAGCCTCTTCTCTGTGTATATATAAGAAGCTTAATATTCACTGATTATATTCCCTACTCTGTGCTCCAGAAGGTTGTTTCCTGCTAAACCTTTTGAAAACTAAAAAGTTGTCTCACATCCGGTTATAGATAATGATTCCTCCTCTCCTTCAGTATCTTGAATGCCAGCATCCACTGAAAGGTGCTGGGGAAACATCTAGAAACACTTGAAGCCAAACTCAGATTTTAATAATTCAGAAGTGGCTTCTTTTATCAAGTGGAAAGTTTACTTCCCATTTACCCTTAGTATGGGATAGGTGAAATCATTGCCACAGAGAGAGCATCTATGAAATTAAAGCTCTGATTTGAAGAAAAGGGGATCAGAGACTCCTCATTCGTAGATCTCTTAAATATGAGTAATTGTATGCTATCTTCCACAGGTGAGGAGGTGTTACTTATCCAGGAGAAACTAGATGGAATAAAGACTCGTTATGCAGACATCACAGTTACTAGCTCCAAGGCCCTCAGAACTTTAGAGCAAGCCCGGCAACTGGCTACCAAGTTCCAGTCTACTTACGAGGAACTGACTGGGTGGCTGAGGGAGGTGGAGGAGGAGCTGGCAGCCAGTGGAGGACAGTCTCCCACAGGGGAGCAGATACCCCAGTTTCAGCAAAGACAGAAGGTGAGCTGTCATTTTAGTGTAAAAGGAAAAAAAGACTTCCTCTTTTTCAGAATCCTTGATTTTTATCAACCTTTACCTTAAGTATAAAGTAAAAATGTGTGCCCCCCCCTTTCTTGTTTACTCATGGACAGTAAGATTTGACATAAAGACATATATGTTACATATGTGTTGTATGAAGAAGAAGTTGAATCTCAAATCCCTAAAAAGTTTGCTTTGTAACGTTTTATAACTTACCTCTGTTATTTATTCTCTAAAGAATGCTTCATGGTTTTATTTGATCTCTCTGCAGGATCTAGTGTGTAGTTCTAGATGCATAGAAATATTATATAAGTACTTGTTAGGTTAAATACTGAGCCTTTGGTTAAAGCATTATTTATCATTTCTGTTGAAGTAAGGAGATGAAGGAAGTATTAGTTGTTTTTAACCCAGAGACAGTCTGGCTCAAAAAGTCTAACAGACAGTTCTAAGCAAGCAACAGTGAAGTCTGAAGTCAGGCTTCAGAATGATTGAAAAATCTGAGATGAGAAAAAAATAACTGAAGGAAGGAGGTCAGAGTCCTGCTGGGATGTGTGGTAGAGATAGCACTTTCCACCCAGCACAGCTGCTGTTGTGCTTTATTTAGCAAGGTATGACCTGAAAACTCTTTTTCCCTCCTTAGGAATTAAAGAAGGAGGTCATGGAGCACAGGCTGGTGTTGGACACAGTGAATGAGGTGAGCCGTGCTCTCTAGAGCTGGTGCCCTGGAGAGCCAGAGAAGGGCTGGATAAACTTGTGTCTGATGCTAACGAGCAGTACAAACTAGTCAGTGACACTATTGGACAAAGGGTGGATGAAATTGATGCTGCTATTCAGAGATCACAACAGGTAATGTTTATAACACCTCTGCATTTATATTTTAGACAGTATTGATGTGTGAGTTACAATAGTATGACCCACATAAATACAGACTCAGAAATAAGAATAAGCTTAAGCTAAATCTGGTGGAATAAGTATGTTTTGTTGATGGGAAATGATTGGGTAGAAGTTTGTGAGGATGGATCCAGGTTTGACCAAAATACTTGACCCCTTTGAGTAGAGAAGTACTTGGAGAAGAATCCACATGAGGCCTTTTCTTAGTTAATGCCCTGCTAAGAAGGCCGATGGTGATGGGAGTAGATAATATCTAGATTAAAAAGTTCCAAATGATCACAATCTTAGTTTGACATAATTAACTCTCAACATTAGATGGAAGAGGGGGAAGGAATCAAGAACTATAATTACTATGAAATATGCAAACCAAAATAGCAGAGCTATCTAAAATAGAACCTTCTCAGTAAACACAGGTGTCATGTTTCCCTTGATCTTTTTCCTTCCTGTGTTCTGGAAAAAAAGTCATTTGTTCTTTTGTGTAGCTGGATACACACCTCTTAATATGCCATAGTACAAAAAATAAGTTAATAAAACTCCTTAAGATCATAGTGATAAGTGTATGCTTTTTGAACCGCACAGCAATTTGCTCCAAGTCCAAGTATATTCCCAATGTGTCTTTAGAGTTATCCCTAATCTTGGCCAGGTATTTCAATATGAAACTTTCTGTGCTCGGGGAGAAGCTTATTTTAAATGTAAGTGAATACTGGCAAAGTTGAAGAGGAAGAGATAAAAAGATTGGGAGGTCGGGCACCAGAGACTGGCCTCACACCTGTAGTCCCAGCACTTCGGGAGGCTGAGGCAGGAAAATCCCTGAGGCGCCAAGGGTTCAAGACCAGCCTGGGCAGCATAATGAGACACCATCTCTACAGAAATATAAAAAAATTAGCCAAGTGTGGTGGCATGTGCCTGTATAGTCCTAGCTATTAGGGAGGCTGAAGTGGCAGGATCACTTGAGCCTAAGAGTTAGAAGCTGCAGTGAGCTATGATTGTGCCACTGCACTCCAGCCTGGGCAACAGAATGATACCGTCTCTGAGGGGCAAGGATTGGGGGAAGATTGGGGAGCCCTCATGAAACAACAGTGACATAGAACATGTTCTTGGTTTTCGTTATTACGTACCCTTTTAAAAATCTGTTGTTAGGCAGGGCACAGTGGCTCACGCCTATAATCCCAGCACTTTGGGAAGCCAAGGAGGGCAGATCATGAGGTCAAGAGATTGAGACCATCCTGGCCAACATGGTGAAACCCCATCTCTACTAAACATACAAAAATTAGCCAGGCGTGGTGGCACGTGCCTGTAGTCTCAGCTACTCGGGAGACTGAGGCAAGAGAATCTCTGGGACCTGGGAGGTGGAGGTTGCAGTGAACCAAGCGCTATAGCAAGACATCGTCTCAAAAAAAAAAAAAAAATGTGGTGTTCTTCTGGGGTCTTATCCTGCTTCAGCTGAGCAAGCATTTCCAAGTTAACTTGACTCTGCTCTCTACTGCCATATTAGGTTTATATTTAAACATCTGACTAAACCTACTACTGTTCCATGTCTGGGTAGGAAAGAGCATTGGCAGGAAGAGTGTAGTCTCATGAAAACACTAATTAGAGGTATATTTCTTTTGAAGGAGATTGATTTCTGTTGTTATTTCTAACTGTAGAAACAATAACTGGGTTCTGTAACTTCTAAAGAAATTGAAATATGATCAATTCTAACTTGTTTGCACATTGATTTGTGATTTTATGAAATTCTTCCCAGTTTTGACTCTACTTCGTGAGATATAAATCATATTACTGAAAATCAGGCTTTGCTATGTTGAATAAATTATGGTTCTAAGAAGGAGACTGGGCTGTATATAATTTCTTTATTTTTCTTTAATACATCTGTTAGTATGAGCAAGCTGCTGATGCAGAACTAGCTTGGGTTGCTGAAACAAAACGGAAACTGATGGCCCTGGGTCCAATTCGCCTGGAGCAGGACCAGACCACAGCTCAGCTTCAGGTACAGAAGGTACGTGCCTGCCCTGTCCTGAGCTAAGAATCATCAATAACTTAGAGTCACTAAGAGAGTTTCTTACTGTCCCATGTCAAGTGGAATAATTTAATGGCATGATGGTAAATAGAAACTAATTTTATACATACTTGGTTGAGATGAGGAAGAATTTTTTTTGCTTTGTGAAAAAGGAAAAATAGACCTTTTAATCTAGGAAAGAATAATTAGCAATTTCTGACTGGGCGTGGTGGCTCATGCCTGTAATCCCAGCACTTTGGGAGGCCCAAGGCGGCCAGATCACCTGAGATTGGGAGTTCGAGACCAGCCTGACCAACATGGAGAAACCCTGTCTCCATTAAAAATACAAAATTAGCCAGGTGTGGTGGTGCATGCCTGTACTCAGGAGGCCGAGGCAGGAGAATCGCTGGAACCCAGGAGGCGGAGGTTGTGGTGAGCCGAGAACACACCATTGCACTCCAGGATGGGAAACAAGAGTGACACTCCGTCTCAAAAAAAAAAAAAAAAAAAAAAGAATAATTAGCAATTTCCTTGGTGATTTTTAGGAGAGTAGAAATTTTTGTAAGCTACTAAAAAGAAGCTGAAGAAGATGTTGGGTAAGCAAAGTGTCAAACTATATAAGAACAATTTTTTTTTTTTTTTTTTGTTTCTTTTACTGTTCTCTGAAGAGACAATAAGAACAATTTTTGATGTGGCTTTTTCATAGATTGTGCCTTAACATTCAGAAACACAGGATAAGGGTCTTTTTACTTCTTGACTTAACTACAGTTTACTTTTAAAGGCTTTCTCCATTGACATTATTCGACACAAAGATTCAATGGATGAACTCTTCAGTCACCGTGGTGAAATCTTTGGCACATGTGGGGGAGGAGCAAAAAGCTGTATTACAGGTGAATTTATTTACTTGCCATATTGTTCCTGTCTTGATTGTGGTGAATTGAAAGCACAATTGTGAAATGATGGTTTAAGGGTTTTTTTTTTCCTCATGGACTTTTCTTACAATTGTTACTAAAGTCCAGCTTGATGTTCTAGGGAATTCAGGATCCTAACCCTATGTGCACAAATGTGTAAAACAACCATCCTGTATAATGTGAAATGTATTGCAAATCCATCTTCTTTGTAACAGAGGAATTGCTACTTATCCTCACTCCACAGGGAGTAAGCTTTGAATTACTTTTCAAGGTATTTATGGTAGATTCTTTTTAGAACTGTATGCAGATATTAATTCCTTCTTCATATCCTTCCAAACAGTCATACCTATTTTTAAAAGGATTGGTCAAGAGAGTTTGTAGACAAGTTTTGTTTTGTTTTGTTTTATGAAGGATATGGTTAACCACAGTTTCCTTAGAAATATTCATAAACTAAGCTACTCATCCTAAACATTTGCAACATAAATGGCAGCTTTCTGGAGACTTCTTTTTAATCAGAAGAAAAATGGTAGGTAAAATTTGATGGGCAAAAATTCCATCGTAGCATCTCAGATGTTCAGTTTTAAACTGATCCATTATAACAACACTAAATTGGCCAGGTGCAGTGGCTCACACCTTAATCCCAGCACTTTGGGAGGTCAAGGCGGGCAGATAGCCTGAGATCAGGAGTTTGAGACCAGCCTGACCAACATGGAGAAACCCCATCTCTACTAAAAATACAAAAATTAGCTGGACATGGTGGTGGTTGCCTGTAATCCCAGCTACTCGGGAAGCTGAGGCAGGAGAGTTGCTTGAACCCAGGAGGCGGAGGTTGCAGTGAGCCGAGATCGTGCCACTGCACTCCAGCCTAGGTGACAGTGAGACTCTGTCTCAAAAATGTATATATAATAATAATAATAATGCTATATCTAAGGTTGTGTGTCATTACTGAAAGGTTAATTTTGCTCTGTTTTTCTTGTACTATTTTATTGTCTTTTAAACTTTTATCTTTTAAAAATCATAGAAATAAAAAGTATGATAGGAAAATTAGAAAATTTCAGGCAAGTATAAAGAAGAAAATAAAAATCACTTGTAATCTTTATTGAGATTTTAAAATAATTTAGTTGTATATTCTTTTAGACTTTTAAATATGTATATACCTATTTTTTTCTTAAGGGTTTATAATAGTAATATCCCTTTTTTTACTCACATAGGAAAAGACAGAGTCTCTGATACAGCAATATGAAGCCATTAGCCTACTCAATTCAGATCGTTATGCCCGCCTAGAGCGGGCCCAGGTCTTAGTAAACCAGTTTTGGGAAACTTATGAAGAGCTCAGTCCCTGGATTGAGGAAACTCGGACATTAATAGCACAGTTACCCCCTCCAGCCATTGACCATGAGCAGCTCAGGCAGCAGCAAGAGGAAATGAGGGTAAGGAACATGCCAAGTTTCATTTTATTGCTCTAAAATATTCTCTATAATTTATTTAAAAACAACATGTATTAGTGTCTGTAGGTGCAAGTTCTGTGTTATGAAGTTAATTCTTAATCAGAATTTCTTTGCATAATATATATGAATTATTTTCTTTGTTGCTTAATATAAATTGATTAGACACTAAGATTATGGAGATGTCAAGAACCTTGGTATGATGGAGCTAAAGAACTAACTAAAAATCAGTGGAATTTAAAATATTTCTGGGGACGGTGGGGTGCTGTTACACTCAAGGTGTGGTTGGATGGCACTTTCTACTTAGTTAGGCACCAACTGGAGTGAAAGCTGTGAGGGAATGTCAGAAAGCATTTGCTCTGTATAGTTAATGACACTTTAAAATGTTTATTTTTGGTTTATGGCTTGTGCTTATTGCTATTCCTGTAAGTGGAAGGATATAAACTGGACGTAGCTAGCAGTAAAGTCAAGGAGTGGTTGGATTGCCAAAAATGTTGCTATTCATAGCTTATCCAGCTTGGTATCTCAGTCTGGGGAGGTAGACAGTTATTAAACCATGTAGAGTAAAACAGACTACATAGAAGTACTTATGAGTACAGAAGAGGCTGGAGTAGATTTGTATAACACAGGTGGTGGGGAGAGAAGAGAGGATGTTTTCAGGAAAGCTACATCATAACTGACTTTTTAAAATTAACAGAATTGGGTAGCGTTAGAACCTAAGATTTAGGTGTTTTTTTGTTTTCTTATAAATGATGAGATGCTGGGCCTTGCTGGATTTTAACAATTTTGTTTGTTCCTTTTCTTAAAGTTGATATTAGCTCTGATCAAAGTATCTAAATAAGTAAACTAGTATAAAAGTACTCATTATGGTTTAATTCTTCTTTACCTAGCAATTAAGGGAATCTATTGCTGAACACAAACCTCATATTGACAAACTACTAAAGATAGGCCCACAACTAAAGGAATTAAACCCCGAGGAAGGGAAAATGGTGGAAGAAAAATACCAGAAAGCAGAAAACATGTATACCCAAATAAAGGAGGAGGTGCGCCAGCGAGCCCTGGCTCTGGATGAGGCTGTGTCCCAGTCTGCACAGGTATGTGTGTGTCTGACACTCATAACCTGCTGTTCTAAACAAGAGGTCTCTGTATCAGGTATGCCTCTGTGCTCAGGAATTTCCAGACCAGCATGTTTATGATATATGTTTGGTAGATGGAACAGAAAGCTTAGCCTATCTGCATTTTTTATTACAAAGAACATTGGCATACTGGCATTCTGAGGAGAGTGAAATGCATCTTGGCTGGTATATATTGTCTGTTGATGGTTTCTCTGAAAACTTTATGTTGTGATAATCCTTTTAGCAGATGATTTTAGATAAATTTATCTTGCAGATTCGAAAGCAGTGACTACCTCAAAAACAAACTTCTTTTTGGGCCTGTTACTTTTTGCTTTAGAGCAACAGCACATTAGTTTTCTTAAGCAACCAGCTAACTCATAGTTCAGGTGCTTGAGTAGGGAGTAGTAAAAGCCAAAAAGAAGCAAAAACCACCAGCAGAGGAGTTTAAAGCATGTAACTACATACTTTCAACTAATATATTACTCTTAGTGGTACTGTTGTCATGTCTGGGTATTTTATTCCTATGTTTAGTCAATATTCTTGGTTAATATTTGTACTTACTCAAGTTTCTCCCCCCACCTGCTGTCCCATCTCTCACTCACATTGTGGAATGTGTTACTTTGTGTTGTTGCTGCCTGCTCCTGTCTTCCCCACATCGTCACATTTCATTGTTGTGTTGACCGCGCCCACCATTACAGATTACAGAGGTAAGGTACCCATCCCCATTGGGACTAGGGTGTTCTTATAATGCTGAAAATTGAGGTCATTACCTATAAGGAAATTCCCCTTAACTTTGTTGGAATAAATTTAAATAGTGCAGTTTATTATGCCAGTTTCATTTGGGGTGGAACCTAGAAGTGAGGGAGTGGTGGGAAGTGATTTTGTTAAGGAGTCCCACCATGTTTTTTCTATAGAACACTTGAAATTGATAAGCCTTTCTCTAACTAAAACCAGAGTTGGTTTGAGATAGGTTTTTCTTAGGAGGCAAGCTTGTTTGTTTTGCTCTCTTTCTCCCCTCTCTGCAGCAAATTTTAATGAGAACTTTTCAGTTGTAGTCATGTTATTCAAAGTAACAGAAAAGTGGGAAGGTAATAATTCTTTAAGAATAAGGTTAGATTTGGTCTTCCTTAATTACCTTTCATTATTCCAACATTTTTTTCTCTCTTACTCTTCCATAAGGTGGGTTGTTAAATTGCATGCCATGATACTTTTAAACTACAAGTCATGTAGCATATTAAGTTCCCCATCCATTTACACAGCTGGTGGAGGGCATCTAATTTGTTGGTCTAGTCTGTTGCATGCAACTGTCATCTCAGATGTTGACATACTGACTCTAAGCAGTTTCACAGTCTTGTCCCTTTTTTGTTACATTAGTTGGAACAGGAGAAATATTGTGGCAGCACTGAAGATTTGAATTGGTTTCTAGTATATTAATATATTTAGATTCTTAAAATAAATATTGGCTTTTTTTTTTCTAATGGGCCAGCTCTGGTATACTATGCCCAAAACAGTTTTGGTTTTTTGTTTGTTTGTTTTTGTGTTTTTTTTGAGACAGAATCTTACTCTGTCACTCAGGCTGGAATGCATTGGTGCAGTCTCGGCTCACTGCAAACAATTCTCATGCCTCAGCCTCCCTAGTAGCTGGGACTACAGGTGCGCACCACCACACCCGGCTAACTTTTTGTATTTTTAGTAAGGACAGGGTTTCACCATGTTGGTCAGGATGGTCTTGTACTCCTGACCTCAGGTGATTGCCCACCTCAGTCTCTCAAAGCGCTGGGATTGCAGGTATGAGCCAACATGACTGGCCCAGAACAGTTTCTTAACAGCCACTGGGCTGTTATCCTAAACAATAGTAGGACAATATCTTGTCTTTATTCCCTAACATTTCCTCAAGAAGAGTGATGAGGTATGCTGTGATGGTAATGTTCCAACGTTTGTTTAGTTTCATGATAAAATTGAGCCTATGTTGGAGACACTGGAGAATCTTTCCTCTCGCCTGCGTATGCCACCACTGATCCCTGCTGAAGTAGACAAGATTAGAGAGTGCATCAGTGAAAATAAGAGTGCCACCGTGGAGCTAGAAAAACTGCAGCCATCCTTTGAGGCCTTGAAGCGCCGTGGAGAGGAGCTCATTGGACGATCTCAGGGAGCAGACAAGGATCTGGCTGCAAAAGGTGCTTGATGATGGTCATTATTTTTAAAGAAAATCAACAGAATGAATTCTAGGCTGTGGTTATCTTCAGCATTGTACCCAATTCATTTATTTCCTTGAATGCAAAGGCAGTCCCCAGTAATGAGGATTCCAGAAAGTCATTGGAAAATCATTTGGCATTCAGAACACATTTCCCCATTGAAACAAGGTTACAGTTGGTAGTTAGATTCCCAGGCCAGGAAACAAAAGCTCCCTTAACCCCTAATGTGAGTAAACTACAGTATCAATAGTGGGTAGAACATAGCTACCTTTTGTAACACTTTCCATGGGAAACATACAAGTTTAACACAGAACACTGGAAACAGAGTTCTCATCTCAGCCCTTTTGTAAGTTAGGGGTTTTCTGTCTTAGTACTACCTTTATAGTAGATGATAGCTCATTTCTGCATTACTTCTGTGATCCCTTTATGTGGAAGACCAATGTAAGAGGGAAATGCTAGTGTAGAAATAATAGGCTGGGTATGGCGGCTCACGCCTATAATCCCAGCACTTTGGGAGGCCAAGGCGGGTGGATCACCTGAGGTCAGGAACTTGAAACCAGTATGGCCAACTGTCTACTAAAAATACAAAAATTAGCCAGGCATCGTGGCACATGCCTGTAATCCCAGCTACTCGGGAGGCTGAGGCAGGAAAATCTCTTGAACCTGGGAGGCAGAGGTTGTAGTGAGGCGAGATCGCGCCATTGCCCTCCAGCCGAGATTGCGCCACTGCACTCCAACCTGGGCAAAAAGAGTGAGATTCCATTTCAAAAGAAAAGAAATAATAAACCTAAAATAGAAAATTATCCTTTAGTTATAAATGCTTAGCATTTTTTTTAAGATAGTTTCATTGAAAAGTTGAGAGTCAGATGGACTTTCTGAATAGACCAGTTTCAGGTTCTTAGAGAAGTCCTATTCATATCTTTTTTTTTTTAAACCTCCTCAGAAATCCAGGATAAATTGGATCAAATGGTATTCTTCTGGGAGGACATCAAAGCTCGGGCTGAAGAGCGAGAAATCAAGTTTCTTGATGTCCTCGAATTAGCAGAGAAGTTCTGGTATGACATGGCAGCTCTCTTGACCACCATCAAAGACACCCAGGATATCGTCCATGACTTGGAAAGCCCAGGCATTGATCCATCCATCATCAAACAACAGGTTGAAGCTGCTGAGGTAAGAAGGAAACAAGACCAAAAATTTCTTTTAGGTGTTTGTCCTCTAGAAAAAGCACTTTATCAAATCAAAGTAAGGTACGTTAATTGCTTAGCCAGGCTGAGTACCTTAAAGGGTTTTTGAAGTTGTTTTGTTTTGTTTTTTGACATGGAGTTACACTGTTGTCGCCCAGGCTGGAGTGCAATGGTGCAATCTCAGCTCACTGCAACCTCCACCTCCCAGGTTCAAGTGGTTCTCCTGCCACAGCCTCCCAAGTAGCTGGGATTACAGGCATGCACCACCATGCCTGGCTAATTTGTATTTTTAGTAGAGACAGGGTTTCACTATGTTGACCAGGCTGGTCTCGAACTCATGACCTCAGGTGATCCACCTGCCTCGGCCTCCCAGAGTGCTGGAATTACAGGTGTGAGCCACTGCTCCAGGCCTAAAGTTTCTTTTTAAGTTGAGAAATTCTCCACTTGAAAAAAACCGTGCTCATTATAGTACATTTTTTCAATACAGAAAAATGAATGGTAGAAAATAAAAATCAATTTTGTACTCATTATCTAGAGATAACAATTGTTACTTTGACATACTTCTTTCTAGTCTTTCGGGGCTTTTTTTTTTTTTTTTTTTTTTTGAGACAGGGTCTCACTCTGTTAGCCAGCCTGGATTGCAGTGGCACGATCTTGACTCACTGCAACTTCTACCTCCCAGGCTCAAGCAATACTCCCACGTCAGCCTCCCTAGTAGCTGGGACTACGGTCACATTACCACCATGCCTGTCTAATTTTTTTAGTTTTTGTCGAGATGGGGTTTCGTTCGCCGTGTTGCCCAGACTTGCCATGAACTCCTGGGCTCAAGCAGTCTTCCCACCTCAGCCTCCCAAAGTCCGGAATTACAGGTGTGAGCCATTGCACCTGGCCCAAGAGTCTGTTTTTCACTAACAATGTTTCTCATCTCATATTGTCTATTTAGCATAAGCCAAGCGTATCTTGATGTTATTTCTCTTATTTTTTACTCTTATTTCAGCTATTTTTTCATATAGAAATTCTTTCCCTCCCAACCTTGGGTCAGTACCAATCCATGAGCCAGTTTTTAGGATCTGGCACAGAATTTTTTCAAGATCTACTGTCAGCACTTAACTTTATGACTTGTACTGTATTATTTTACCCTTGATAATGTTTCTCTGTAATAGACTTCTGGCTGTTAATTATAATTTCTTTGGAGGCAGGAAGGGGTGAACCATTGGTAAATTATTGGCGCTCATGGCACCTTTTCTGTACTATTTTATATCTACATACATCTATATGTAATATATATTTTATATATATGAAAAATAACCACTTAGAGTCTGAAGCTTTAGTGTCTAGATAAGTGAAACTGACAGTTATGTTGAGCATCTGCTATTGATGGGGTATAAATCACATTTGCAAAGTTTGGGAAGTTCTGTTTTGCTTTCTGTTTTGGCGTATATTCTGTTCATTTACATGTAGACTATTAAGGAAGAGACAGACGGTCTGCATGAGGAGCTGGAGTTTATTCGGATCCTTGGAGCAGATTTGATTTTTGCCTGTGGAGAAACTGAGAAGCCTGAAGTGAGGAAGAGCATTGATGAGGTATGGAGAAACGGATGAGGCATTCAGTTAGAACAGTAATGGGCTCAGACTGAAGAGTGGTATTGATTGAAGAATCTGATTGAATGTTTTTCCCCCAGATGAATAATGCCTGGGAGAACTTAAACAAAACATGGAAAGAGAGGCTAGAAAAACTTGAGGATGCTATGCAAGCTGCTGTGCAGTATCAGGACACTCTTCAGGTGAGAGGCCAGGAGGTGACCACCAAGGAAATACAGGTTCTGTTTTTTGTCATTTTTGGCATTTAGCACAAGAGTGGATCACCTTCACAGGACTGCAGACCTAAGGTAGTGCTGTTTCCACAAATCTAGCCAAAGTTTCCCACTTGTAGTGAAAAAAAGTAGTGACATCTGTCTGAATTCCTACTCTTCCTGCCATTTTTATCATTGCCTGCTTATCAGAGTTAGCTTCATTCAGCTACATTGTGAAGCTGACCTTACTCTGAAAGTCACTGCTTGCCAGAGGTTCCAAACCTAGGTTATCTTCAAGCACAATTTGGCTTGGCACAGTTGCTTCAGAACATCATGAGCTTGCTAGCTGGGATTGAGAAATCTTAGCTTTTATTCATATTTAGTATTTCCAAATTGTAGTTTATTTTGAACATTATCTTGATAATATTGGCTCCATTATTAAATCAGCATATTAATAAAGATCATTATTCCTTATCTGTGCCCTTACCTAAAATCACAAACAGCACAAGGTGCTTTGATGTATGTGTTCTTATATTAGCAGGGATAATGCTAATTGTCTCCCAAATTCTTCTGGTTTTAATTTTCACTGGTCACGTGTCTTTTGTTCTAGGCTATGTTTGACTGGCTAGATAACACTGTGATTAAACTCTGCACCATGCCCCCTGTTGGCACTGACCTCAATACTGTTAAAGATCAGTTAAATGAAATGAAGGTTTGTATCTGGGTATGGCTTTTGAAGAAGAGTTGTTTTATTTTTTAAAGGTTTGATTTGATGTTAACATTGAGTGTGTCTTTGACAGGAATTCAAAGTAGAAGTTTACCAACAGCAAATTGAGATGGAGAAGCTTAATCACCAGGGTGAACTGATGTTAAAGAAAGCTACTGATGAGACGGACAGAGACATTATACGAGAACCACTGACAGAACTCAAACACCTCTGGGAGAACCTGGGTGAGAAAATTGCCCACCGACAGGTAAGGCAGGTTGTAGATGACATCAGTGAACTACTCTCTGCTCTTTTCTAATTTCCTAATGAATGTTCTATATCTTTTCCTGAGTAGCACAAACTAGAAGGTGCTCTCTTGGCCCTTGGCCAGTTCCAACATGCCTTAGAGGAACTAATGAGTTGGCTGACTCATACTGAAGAGTTGTTAGATGCTCAGAGACCAATAAGTGGAGACCCAAAAGTCATTGAAGTTGAGCTCGCAAAACACCATGTAAGTATTTTCATTTTTGCATCTCTAACCCTATTGAGACCAGATATTGCCACCAGAAGCCTTTGAATGTTGTTTATACCTTAGAGAACCAAGTTTGATGATATCTATAGAGATAAATTATGTTGTTCAACATTTTTTAGGTCTTAAAAAATGATGTTTTGGCTCATCAAGCCACAGTGGAAACAGTCAACAAAGCTGGCAATGAGCTTCTTGAATCCAGTGCTGGAGATGATGCTAGCAGCTTGAGGAGCCGTTTGGAAACCATGAACCAATGCTGGGAGTCAGTGTTACAGAAAACAGAGGAGAGGGAGCAGCAGCTTCAGTCAACTCTGCAGCAGGTACATGTGACATCCAAGTAAGGTAGGAAGAGCTATGCAGATAACAGAAAGCCTAAGTCAGAGAGAGGAGAGCAATTTGAAAAGCAAAGAATCCCTTATGTCTTGAGGGGAAGGTTCATACTTTGTTGTAACTTATCTGGAAAGAACAGCTTTTGATTGGGTAGTTCTTTTTTGAATTAGTTTGTAGCTCAGTCTCTTTCTTCACTATTCAATTAGTAGAACTTCACTGAAACAGATTCCCTTTTTTTCTTGGATCAAGTCAGGTCTCTCCCTATTCAACAATACCTTAGTCACATATAGTCAATTCATCTGATTATATCAGGCATCTATAATATGTTATAGTGAGGTCTGAAGGACTCTGCTAGATTCTTACAATAATATTGGCCCCATGCTAATCTAGCAACAGAATAGCTTTGCTGGAGAGCAGCCCAAAATTCCTCCCTCAAGATAAATTCCTCATATGATCATTCAGAAAGTTTACTTTTTACGCTGAGAATTGACTACTGACATGGTTGATATACCTTTTTCTCAAAAGGCCCAGGGCTTCCACAGTGAAATTGAAGATTTCCTCTTGGAACTTACTAGAATGGAGAGCCAGCTTTCTGCATCTAAGCCCACAGGAGGACTTCCTGAAACTGCTAGAGAACAGCTTGATACACATATGGTAATAGCAATTTTTTGAAATTGAGCATAAGCATCCCATATTCAATAGCTTCTTTCCAAGTTCACAGTGATATGTCAATATGTATCTGGAAATCTATAAAGTAGTGCATTTTTACCAAAAATATAGTACAGCCCTTGGGGATTGCTGCCTGTTACAGGTTTCTGATACCTTACAGTAGGCAGCAGTAGTGACAGGGGAAGGGTCAGCTGGAAATTTTGAGTTAATCAATTTTATTGGTACACATACATTGACTTGAAGGTGACAGCATCAAGAAGACATCTGTATAACACAGATGCGTTTGTACTTAAGAAGAAAACTACTTAGTGAGGGTTTAGGGAAATCAAATAGTCACTGACAGTATTTCAAGAATGCATGCTAGAACAAAAAACAACATGATTTCTAGGCAAATTTTTCATGGAAAGGGGAAATAGATTATTGGAGTCTTTTGGGGGATCTCTAATCCTTTAAAAAATTTTTTCTAAGGGTGATAAAATTATATTAATATTTTAATTTGTCACTTGTTATTTTATTTAGTAAAATATGTTAATATTTCCATTTTAATACAAATTTTAATATTAAGTAATTAGTATTTAGTTATTACAATTAATTTTATTATTAAGTATGGTGGGTTTCATTCCCTTATAGCTCAGCACTTGAACTGAATCCAAAAGAATGGCTTTTAATCAAGATGAGACCTTCCTGAACTTTCCCAGACTCTGCTACAGAATCTGTATGTATGTCTCTTCGAGAGAATTGATATAATTGATACCTTTCCTGCCTTTTCTTGTAGGAACTCTATTCCCAACTGAAAGCCAAGGAAGAGACTTATAATCAACTACTTGACAAGGGCAGACTCATGCTTCTAAGCCGTGATGACTCTGGGTCTGGCTCCAAGACAGAACAGAGTGTAGCACTTTTGGAGCAGAAGTGGCGTGTGGTCAGCAGTAAGATGGAAGAAAGAAAGGTACAGTGTATAATCCTTATGTTTCAGTAATTTGCTGAGTGATAACAATTGCCATCTTATTTATATGAAGATTTTTTGAAGACCAGGGTATTGTAACAGAAGTTGCAGAACTGATTTCATCTGTATCAAGTTGCATTAATGGTATAAGTTTCTGCTGTTATAATTTTGCTTTTATAATTATTCATTCCTTACCTGTTAAGACATTATTGCCAAGCCTGGTGCAGTGGCTCATGCCTGTAGTCTCAGCACTTTGGGAGGCTGAGGCAGGTGGATCACCTGAGGTCGTGGGTTCGAGACCAGCCTAACCAACATGGAAAAACTCAGTTTCTACTAAAAATACACAATTAGCTGGGCATGGTGGCACATGCCTGTAATCCCAGCTACTCAGGAGGCAGAGGCAGGAGAATGTCTTGAACCCAGTAGGTGGACGTTGTGGTGAGCCGAGATCACGCCATTGCACTTCAGCCTGGGCAACAAGAAACTCCGTCTCAAAAAAAAAAAAAAAAAAAAGACATTACTGCCATTATTGCTCAGTGATGGGCTTTGTGTCCTATATTGATCACCAATTTGTGTTCCTACTTAAAAACAAGGTTTTGTTGGAGTTGGTGTCTTGGGGTTGAGAGATTGGGGGACAGGGCATGTAGGGACTATGACTAATAATTCCCCACAAGGAATTTGGTTCCTAATGTAAATGCAGTATGCAAGGAAATTTACTAAAAATCAGGAGAGAAGTAAATTGTATTACCTTTTCCCACTCTTCCTCAAAAATCAAATTCTCTTCTCTACAAAAGTAAGAAACTTGATTAGGGATCAAGGTGTTTACCCAAAAAGATTATTTTTTATGAGTACAGAGCTTCACTGTATTTTTTGCTAGTCAGATCAAGTATGAAATATATATATATACACACAAACCTGTTGGCAACATTCACTCAATGAATAGTTATTGAGCAGTGTATGCCAAGCACTGTGCTAGATTTATGGTGGAAACACTAAAGGCATTGACCCTATCACTGGGAAATTAATGGACAGAAGGGCATAAAACAAATGAACATCTTGAGAGAAGCATTAATTTCCTAAAAACCTTCTAGCATGGGGTTGTGTAATTTGGTTATATAAAGAATGACCAAAAGACTTACCTGTGTGCTAATCCTTGGACAGGGCCAGGCACTGTGGCTCACACCTGTTATTCCATCACTTGGGAGGCTGATGCAGGAGGATTGCTTAAGGCCAGAGTTTGAGACCAGCCTGGGCAATATAGCAAGACCCCATCTCTACAAAAATATTTAAAAATCAGCCAGGTGTGGAGGCACATGCCTGTAGTCTTAGATACTTGGGAGGCTGAAGTAGGAGGATCGCTTGAGCCTGGAGGGTTGAAGATGCAGTGAACAGTGATGGTGCCACCGCATTCTACCCTGGGTGACAGCGAGAACCTGTCTAAAAAAAAAAAAAAAACTAATCCTTGGACAGGCTGTCATCCATAGATCCTGCAGAAGGCAAAGCTAAGACTAAATAAACTGAGACAAATTCTAGCTCATAACCAAGAAATTTCCAGAGGATTTCTTCATAGTTGAGCAGAATACCCAAGACATAGTTGCCTATCAGAATCGGTAGGCAAAAGCTGAGTGTCAAGTATAGTTTATTATTTTGCAGGAGCATTACCTTCAGAATCAGTAAAATCATTTTTTAAACGTGTATGGTGCTATATTAAAAAATATAAAGAATAGATATAAAGAATATAAAGATATAAATTAGATATAAAAATGTCTTTTTTATATCTATAAAATAGATATACAAATATAAAGAATATGTAGATAGAATGATGTGGAAAGAATTCATACCGTCTAGGAACTTGTAATATATTAATTGATAAACCTTTTATATATTTGAGGTGAATCTCATTTTTCCACCTGATTTGTTTAGATGTACATTTTTATAACACTTATTATAATGGGTTTATTTTGGTGTGGGGGGCGGGGTTACAAAAATAACCTGAAAGCACAAGGAGGAAAATAAAAATTATACATACCGCAGTCAGATAGAATTAACAACAGTTAACATTTGTAGTGTACATCTTGGAGTTTTTCTGTCAATATTTTGGAAATACTCATTTTTGTCAGCCTATCATTTTTACTTTGCCTGTGTAGTAGGTGGGCCAGAGGCAAAAGTCATCACAAAGAGTTTAGTGTAGGTATCTGAGGATGGAGCTTATGAACTCTGTGGAATTGAAGTGTACTTGTGGGGAGTAAGTAGCCATTTCCCCGAATGAGCTGTTGTTGTACCATTCTGAAGTAAATGAAAGTATCTGAAACTCTACATCTAGTGTTGTCAGATTTTTGTCTAGACTGTCTTGGCTTCTTTCATTACCTCTTCTTCTTATACCATAGGCATAATTTTCACTCATATTTTCATATGCCATATTTTCTGAAAATATGTATTTAAACAAGAGTACTACATTGAACATCATCTTTATGGTAAATTGCTTTTCATTTAGCTGTTTTTATACCACAAAAAGTACATTAAAGGAAACTGAAAATTGCCCAAAGCAGGTTGCAGATCCTGCAGCTGTCACCACTAAAGGGTTTATCCACTTTACCATTATTTAATAGTCTTATTCCCATTCCTGGAAGTGGAGAGTAGCAGAGAAAGGAACCTAGCTGCTTATTGTGCTCTCTTTCCTTTTCCATGTACACAGTTCTTGCCCACTTGTTTCAGACACTAGTATTAAAATGTCCCCTTCTTTACAAACAAAGCATGTTTGGAGGTTGATTAAATGAGGCTTCCTTTTTAGAGGTCATTTCATTTGGTGAATTCATGCCTTTGTCATTGAAGCTATAATTCCTGAAAATGACACTTTTTCTTTGTGTGTGTGTGTTTTACTTGAAATTCAGTCAAAGCTGGAAGAGGCCCTCAACCTGGCAACAGAATTCCAGAATTCCCTACAAGAATTTATCAACTGGCTCACTCTGGCAGAGCAGAGTTTAACATCGCTTCTCCACCAAGCCTGATTCTAAATACTGTCCTTTCCCAAATAGACGAGCACAAGGTAACTGATATTATCATGCTGCCTTCTTTTTGAAAGCACTAATTGAAAGAAATGCCTCTTTACCTTATCTTAAGCTTAAAAAGAGCGCTATTGTTCCCTTAGGTTTTTGCTAATGAAGTAAATGCTCATCGAGACCAGATCATTGAGCTGGATCAAACTGGGAATCAATTAAAGTTCCTTAGCCAAAAACAGGATGTTGTTCTGATCAAGAATTTGTTGGTTAGCGTGCAGTCTCGATGGGAAAAGGTTGTCCAGCGATCTATTGAAAGGGGACGATCACTAGATGATGCCAGGAAGCGGGCAAAACAAGTAAGTTGGGGAAGAAAGATACTAATTTACTGAAGACTCTTGGGCTGCATGTATCGAGTCTCTGGAATGAGTCTCAGACGTGCTGTATAGTGTATATACTCATTCCTATTAACTTATTTCTTACTTAATTTTAGTTCCATGAAGCTTGGAAAAAACTGATTGACTGGCTAGAAGATGCAGAGAGTCACCTGGACTCAGAACTAGAGATATCCAATGACCCTGACAAAATTAAACTTCAGCTTTCTAAGCATAAGGTAAAGCAGTTAATTGCTCTTAGTTCCCGAGCATGGTATTCGCTAAAGCTTACAGCTTGCCAAAAATAAAAATCAGAGTTAGTAAAAAGAAGACCAATTGGTTAATGTTTGAAAGTCAAGATGATGAAGCCAGGGCTCCATTTTATATATAGATAGTCTAATCATGATATTTGCTCATTTAAATAACAGTTTAAGCAAAGTAGTTGAGGAGTAACTAGTTAAAACCGTAGGCTTTTACAGATTGTCAGACACTTCTGTATCTGGTATAAGCAAAAAATTATAAATTTCTTAAGGGATAAGCTATGGTTAATTTTAGTTCAACACAAGTGGTGATGTTCACACTTTATTTGGTTTCTAGCCTGAAAATTCAGATTCTTTTGTTCGAAATCAAAATGTCATCTGACTTTTAATACTTTTTTTTCTTTTCTTTCTGGAAACATAGGAGTTTCAGAAAACTCTTGGTGGCAAGCAACCTGTGTATGATACCACAATTAGAACTGGCAGAGCACTGAAAGAAAAGACTTTGCTTTCCGAAGATACTCAGAAACTTGACGATTTCCTAGGAGAAGTCAGAGACAAATGGGATACTGTTTGTGGCAAGTCTGTGGAGCGGTGAGCATGAATGTCTCCTTCAGGGGTCTAACTGGGATCCCAAAAGTAAGAGGCTGTTACCAGATTCCATAAAATGGTGATAAAGCTAATGTATCAGTAAGAGGTTTTGTACCATCTTAACACCACCAGTTAGTTCAAAGAGCATTTTAAAGTAATTTGAATAAAATATATTAAAATTCTTATTTTAAACTTGAACCTTACTATATTAGAGAGAGGCCCATAAAATCAAACCAACAATAATAGAAGATTGGTAACTCAGAAATATTTGTAAATCATCAATGTGTAATACCAACAGCTCTTGAACACTCCAAAGCCTCTACATGCATTACCTCATTTAACCATAATGATACCTGACCTTTGCTGGGCAATTATGATAATTTAATCCTCATAACCACTGAGGTGGGTGCTACTTTTAGTGCTATTTTACAGGTGAGAAAATAATCACAAAGAGGTTCTTAACTCCGCTAAGGTCACTCAGCTACTATACTGGCAGAGCTGAGGTTTAAACCACAGCAGTTTGATTCTAAAAGTTGTACTTTTATCTATTTATACCCACTATGCCATGCTAAATATTACAGTATTGCTACCCTGTTTGTACTTTCCCCCTCACCTTTTTTTATTTTTTGGCTTTTTGAGACAGTGTCTAGCTCTTTTGCCCAGGCTGTAGTACAGAGCTTACTGCAGTCTCCAGCTCCTAGGCTCAAGTGATCCACCTCAGCCTCTTGAGTAGCTCAGACTACAGGCTTGTGCCACCATGCCCGGCTAATGTTTTTTGATTTTTTTTTTTTTTTTTTTTTTTTTTTTTTGGTGACAGATTCTCACTCTGTCACCCAGGCTGGAGTGCAGTGGCACTATCTCAACTCACTGCAACCTCTGCCTCCCAGGTTCAAGTGATTCTCCTGCCTTAGCCTCCTGAGTAGCTGGGACTACAGGTGCATGCCACCATGCCCAGCTAATTTTTAAAAATACTTTTCGTGGAGACGGGGTTTCACCATGTTGGCCAGGCTGGTCTCAAACTCCTGACCTCATGATCTGCCTGCTTCGGCCTCCCAAAGTGCTGAGATTACAGGCGTGAGCCACCATGCTTGACCATTGTTTTTTGTTTTAGTAGAGACAAGGTCTTGAAATTGCCCAGGCTGATCTCTAACTCCTGACCTCAAGTGATCTTCCCACCTTGGCCTGACAAAGTGCTGGGATTACAAGCATGAGCCAACACACTTGGCCTGTACGCCAGTTTTTTTTAATGAGGTGACTGAGGTTCAAGGAGGTGAAGAAACAGCCTAGGGTCACACAACTGATACTGAGCTAGGAGTTGAACTCCTGACTCTAGATCATTACCAAAACCATCAACTTTTACTTGGAATGGTATAAAGTGATTAACACAGACTTTGGGTTGTTAGGGTGTGCCTGTGTGGCACTGGATTATAAGATGCCCAAAGAGTGTATCTACCTGTCCCCTGTGCTACCTTTAGTCCATTCTAGAGGGTGGTTTGATTTACAATGTCTCACCATCTCTTCTCAGTCACTTTTTACTCTAACTGTTCAAACATAGAAGTCACTATCTATATAATATAGAGTTTAAGCAATATTCCCTTTCAGCAGGCAGAATTGTGGGCCATTCATAAAAGGAATCCCTAAGAATGGTAGCATTTGTGTGCATTTCTCAGGCAGCACAAGTTGGAGGAAGCCCTTCTGTTTTCTGGTCAGTTCATGGATGCTTTGCAGGCCTTGGTTGACTGGTTATACAAGGTGGAGCCACAGCTGGCTGAGGACCAGCCCGTGCATGGGGACCTCGACCTCGTCATGAACCTCATGGATGCACACAAGGTAGGGGCAAGGTCTGGGCTACATGGAGTGCAGTGCCCTAGGGTCTTCTACATGCTGCCTTCTGCCTTTCTTTCTAGGGGAGAAAGAGAGCCTGACAGTTGCTCTGTGTGTTCAAACAAACTCTTGCTGAGATTCTGCATTAGTCACAAAGAGCTTACCAAAATTGGTTTGATTCAGATTTGGCAGTGTATAAACTTCACTTCAAGGATGCCCCCTCTTCCTGTTTGTTTTTCTCAGTTGAGTCACAAAATGAATTTAAATTTCAACAGAAACCCGTAAGATATGCATTTCCACTGACTCCTAAAATGGAAATGAGTGATTTTTTTAAACCACTTCTGAACCTAAAAATTCTAACACCACACACGGCAATATTTAACATAATCTATACCTGTCATGTTGAACTGTGTAATATCCTCCTGTGTCAGCAGAAAACATTGAACTTTACCTTGAAATTGCAACAGATTCTTTTTTTTTTTTTTTTTTTTTGAGAGGGAGTCTTGCTGTGTCGCCAGGCTGTAGTGCAGTGGCACCATCTTGGCTCACTGCAGCCTCAGCCTCCTGGGTTCAAGTGATTCTCCTCCCTCAGCCTCCTGAGTAGCTGAGACTATAGGCGCATGCCACCACGCCTGGCTAATTTTTGTTTTATGTTGGCCAGGACGGTCTCGATCTCTTGACCTCATGATCCACCCGCCTTGGCCTCCCAAAGTGCTGGGATTACAGGTTTGAGCCACCATGCCCAGCCACAACAGATTCTTATGTGCACAGCAGATATGTTTTTATTTCCCATAATTCTGGGAACGTTCATATGAAGATTACAATTTTACAGATGAAGAAACTGGGCCTCAAGCAATGTTTCAAAATTATGTATCTCCTAAATGCCTGAGCTAGCATTTAGAGCCACATCTTCTGGTGTTTTTTTTTTCTTTTTCTTTCTTTTTTTTTTTTTAATGAAATTGGGTCTCACCATGTTGCTCAGGCTGGTCTTGAACTCCTGGGCTCAAGCAATCCTCTCATCTCGGCCTCCCAAAATGCTGGGATTACAGGCATAAGACACGGCACCCAGCCTGGTTGTTGTTTCTTATACATTGTTCTGCCTCCCTCTGTGCATAAAAGACACATGTTTAGAACCTACGAAGGAAATTATTCTTTCCCAGGGGTTTCTCTTCTTGGACTCAAAACATTCCTCGAACTAATTCTCCTATTTTCTTTTCTAGGTTTTCCAGAAGGAACTGGGAAAGCGAACAGGAACTGTTCAGGTCCTAAAGCGGTCAGGGCGAGAGCTGATTGAGAATAGCCGAGATGATACCACTTGGGTAAAAGGGCAGCTCCAGGAACTGAGCACTCGCTGGGACACTGTCTGTAAACTCTCTGTTTCCAAACAAAGCCGGCTTGAGCAGGCCTTAAAACAGGTAAGAGACATTTGCTGTTTCAACCCACAGGATGGATCTGAATGGATTTATTTTGTTTTTCTTTTATGAGAATCTGTTCCAGCCAGTCTTGAAATAAACATAACAGAGTGAACATTGATATTCTGAACGTTCTATAAGACTTTACCAACTTTAACATTCATTTTGAGGAATAATGAATTCAGTTGATTTTCAAAGCTACAAATGAAAGATAACCTTTGTGGAATTTCGATGAGGCCATGAAACATCTGAATGAACACTGGACCCTTTCCCTGGCATGTCCCAGTTTCTAGGTCCTTGGCTGCAGAGAGAGTTCAGTCTTCTGTGCTTGGTTATTTTAGGCAGAAGAGTTTCGGGACACAGTCCACATGCTGTTGGAGTGGCTTTCTGAAGCAGAGCAAACGCTTCGCTTTCGGGGAGCACTTCCCGATGACACAGAGGCCCTGCAGACTCTCATTGACACCCATAAGGTAATCCAGCCTTGGGGGATTTGTGACCTCATGCTACCCACCACCATGAGGGCTGCCTGCCACTAAATGAAAGCAGCTTTTTCTTGGAAATACCGGAATTCACATGAAAAGGAACAAAACCAGAGTGGGCCTAGCTCATTGGTTTAGCAGGAATGGAGAGGGAAGTGACTGATGGGTTTTGTGACACCTTAAACATTAACATTCATTCATTTATTCTTACAAAAGTAATACATGTTGGTTGTAAACAAGTTTTAAAAAGATGGTATTATATATTTTTAAAAATGTGGACGATTTCATCTTCTTTACTCCTCACCTGCATATGCCTTTGTTTGCCTTTCCTTATATTACCAGCTTTAGGCTCTGATCTGATCCCCCCAGAACCACTTACAAAGCTATAGAATATGGTGCAGTATCTGGGGTCTCAGTCTGTCCTAATGAGGTGGGAAGTGTTGTTTCCCCTTTCTAATTTTTATCCACCCAGAGATTTTAATCTTGGTTTTGTTGTTATATTCTGTTATGGGTATTTTTTAAATATTATGGATTGTTTTGTTTTGTTTCGTTTTGTTTGTTTTGTTTTTAGTAGTAGATCCAAAATATTATCGTTTTTACAATTATATTTTTCCAATACAAATATGTTTACCAATATGAAATGAATAAATGAAAAATGGGGATTAAAAAGAGAGAAACTAAAATAGGAAAGGGGGCATACCTCTGTATGTCCTATTCTTTGTTGTCATCTCCAGCAGAGA
This sequence comes from Ateles fusciceps, assembly GCA_036589455.1. Taxonomy (NCBI): domain Eukaryota; kingdom Metazoa; phylum Chordata; class Mammalia; order Primates; family Atelidae; genus Ateles; species Ateles fusciceps. The sequence goes on from JAZHEH010000733.1 coordinate 10,968,028, forward strand.
AAGTCATTCTTGTATAAACCCTTTACCCATATCTTTTAGAATTAAAATGCCATAGATAACTAAGTACAGGCATTTAGAGGTCTGTGTCAACACATGAAGAAAAAAGAAGACATTGAAATATTTCCCCCCTCAGTGTAAACTAACAGTGCTGCTAATGTAGACTTCGTAAGTTTTTGTTTTCAAATCTTTTTTGTTCAGGAATTCATGAAGAAAGTGGAAGAAAGCGAGTGGATGTTAACTCGGCGATAGCCATGGGAGAAGTCATCCTGGCTGTGTGCCACCCCCGATTGCATCACGACGATCAAACACTGGATCACCATCATCCGAGCTCGCTTTGAGGAGGTAAGTCCCCAAGTTCAGAGGAGGCCTGCACACGCCCAGTAAACTATCACTATAATATAGTATTTTTCCCCCCAGGTAAGGAATCTTTCACTCACCGTTAATATCTAGCAAATACAGTTAGCATTTTAGTAAAAACCGTTTTCTTGGTAATGTGTGGCAACCTAGAGGAGTAGTGTTGGCATAGTGTTATGTTAATAGTGACTTCCAGTGGACATGTTGTGTGTAGTGTCCCTCTCCTTCCTGGGAATAACTTTTAACAGGATGTACAGCTGACCCTTGAATAACATGTGTTTCCACTACACAGGTCCACTTATATGCAGATACTCAGTAAATACAGTCAGCCCTCCATGTTGATGGGGCCCACATTCACAGTCAAACACGGATAGGAAATACAGTATTCACAAGAAGCAGAGCCTATGTATACAGAGGGCAGACTTTTCAAGGTTCCGCAAAACCAATTACAGGCCTTGAGTATGCATGAATTTTAGTATCCACAGTTGGTACTGGGACCAGTCTCCCGTGGATACCAAGGAACAGCTATAGTAGATTTGCTTTCAGGAGGGCTGATATTTTATTCCAGCTCTTATCCCAGCTGTCACTGGGGTAATAGTGAAGCCCCTTGACTGTTTGGGTGGTCTCTCCTCTAAAAAGTCATTATGTTAGGGTTGGGTGTTCATACCTGTAATCCTAGCACTTTGAAGAGGCTAACACAGGCGGATCATGAGGTCAGGAGTTCAAGACCAGCCTGACCAACATGGTGAAACCCCATCTCTACTAAAAATACAAAAATTAGCCAGGCATGGTGGTGCGGGCCTGTAATCCCAGCTACTTGGGAGACTGAGGCAGGAGAATCACTTGAACCCGGAAGGCGGAGATTGTGATGAGCCAAGATTGCACCACCGCACTCCAGCCTGGGTAACAGAGCGAGTCTCCATCTCAAAAAAAAAAAAAAAAAAGTCATTGTGTTGGCTGGGAATAGTGGATCATTCCTGTAATCCTAGAACTTAGGGAGGCTGAGGCGGGTGGATTACCTAAATACAAAGTTAGCCACAGCATGGTGACACAGGTCTGTAATTGCAGCTACTTGGGAGGCTGAGGCAGGAGGATCACTTGAACCCAGGAGGCAGAGGTTGCAGGAGCCAAGATTGTGCCATTGCACCCCAGCCTAGGTGACAGAGCCAGAGTATGTCTCAAAAAAAATAAAAATAAGTCATTGTGAAAATCAGATGAAAAAGGGCTTTGGAAACAAAAGGGTACGCTTGACTGAAAGAGGCCATGGTTTTCTTCTCTTTCCACAGGTCCTTACATGGGCTAAGCAGCACCAGCAGCGTCTTGAAACGGCTCTGTCAGAACTGGTGGCTAACGCCGAGCTCCTGGAAGAACTCTGGCATGGATCCAGTGGGCTGAGACCACCCTCATTCAGCGGGGATCAGGAGCCAATCCCGCAGAATATTGACCGAGTGAAAGCCCTTATTGCTGAGCATCAGGTGTCTTAAACTCACTGTGTGGTCACTGGTGGTTTCTGTGTTGGTCATAGATACCAACTCCTTTGCCCTGTGTATTTGTTTTTAAATTGCTGCTTAACACATTACCATAGACTTAGCACCTTAAAACAAGACATACTTACCTCATGGTTTCTATGTGTCAGATACCTGAGCATGAGTTAACTAGGTCTTCCTGGAGTCTCACCAGGCAGAAATCAAGGTGTCAGCTAGTACTACAGTCTCATCTAAAGTTCAGGGTCCTCTTCTAGCCTCACTCAGGATGTTGACAGAATCCAGATCCTGGTAGATGTAGGACTGAGGTCTCTACTTTCTCACTGGTTCTCAGCTAGGAGTGGCTCTTGGCTCCTAGAGGCCCCCTCAGATCTTAGTCACACAGCCAGGAGAAACTGCCCAAGGTGCCATATGGAGTTTTGAAATGTAATGGAGAATGAAATGTAATTAAAGGAGTGAATATTCCATCATTTGCCCACACTCAAGAGAAGGGGATTACATAGAGTATACACACTAGGAGTGGGAATCTTGGGGGCCTTCTTGGAGAAGTCTGCCTGCCACAGCCTGTTTTTATTGACCATCATCTGAGCCAAGGGCCCACTGGTCTATCCCCCATCATACCTGGTTCAGAAACTCTCTCGCATGAACCCAGTGATCAGTGAAGGTGCACATCAGACTAAACAATGGAGGAAAGTTCAGTTGAGCTATCTTCATAATATATCTAATATATCCTTAAGAGGCAAGTACCATTTTTTTTCTTTTTCACTGTCTCTAGTAATGGCTATAAGTAAGGCAAATACCATTTTTAACCATGATTATTTACACTGAATTCAAGCGTGAATCATGATTAGTTATACTGTAGACTATAATGGTCTTTTTAGTTTATATAAACAATTACCCCGGCAAGTGAGAACTGACTATACAGTTTTTCCACTTTATGATGGTGCAAAGGTTATACATATTCAGTAGAAACCATACAGTTCGAGGCCAGGCGCAGTGGCTCCCACCTGTAATCCCAGCACTTTGGGAGGCTGAGGCAGGCAGATCTCTTAAGGTCAGGAGTTTGAGACCAGTCTAGCCAACACAGTGAAACCCCGTCTCTACTAAAAATATAAAAATTAGTCGGGTGTGGTAGTGGTCGTCTATAAACCCAGCTACTCAAGCGGCTAAGGCAGGAGAATCATTGGAACCAGTGAGGCAGAGGTTGCAGTAAGCAGAGATCGCACCATTGCACTCCAGCCTGGGTGACAGAGCGAGACTCCATCTCAAAAAACAAACAAACAAAAAAAACCATTCACTTTGTGTACCCATACAACCATTCTGTCTTTCACTTTGATTACATGAGAGAGTCAACACTTTATTATAAAATAGGCTTTGTGTTAGAAGATTTTGCCTAACTATAGGCTAACATGTGTTGAGCATGTTTAAGGTAGGCCAGGCTAAGCTATGATGTTCCATAGTTCAGGTGTGTTATATTTTCAACTTAACGATGGGTTTATCAAGGTGTAACTTTGTTGTAAGTTGAGGAGCACCTGTCCTTCCTATGGGATGTACCTATATTGACACCTCCTCTCTCAGAGATTATCTTCTCCCTATTCAGTTCCTCTCTGTTTTCTCCCCTCCCCTGTGTCTTCTGTCTCTCCCTGTTTACTCTTTCCTCTAAAGCTTCCAGACATGCCCTTCCAACCCAGTGTTCCCCTCAAGTTACCATTGTGTTGCCTCCCTCCATTTTCAGCTACACTTCTTGTTCCCTATCTAATCTCCTTTTTTCTCATCACTCCCCAGGTCCCTGTGGTCTGACTGACACTGTTCTGATCACATTCCACTGGCTAAATCCACTAAATCCAGCAGAGGTTTTTCAGTCTTTATTCTGTTTGACATGTGACATAGCTGGCTCTTCATCCCTTCCCAGAACCTTCCTTTTGACTTCTGTGTCCTTTAATCTTTGTGTTTTCCTCTGATCTCTCTGACCATTCCTTTTTAGCCTTCTTAGCTAGTTCCTTTTCCCTGCCTATTAATGTTGTTTCCTGATGTCTCATTCTTGATGCTCTCCTCACACTGCTGAGATTTATCTAGTCTAATAACATAAGCTATTACCTATAAAGCTTCTGCATCTTTTTCATCTCCAGTACCATCATCTCCTAAAGTCCAGACATATAGTAAACTAGAAGCAGCTCTAAAATTCCACTTTATCTTTGCCCCCTTGCCTGACGCCACTTGTCTGTTCTAGATCTGCCTCCTCTTTCCTCATTCAGAAGCCTGTGATGTCTGGAGTTACTCCTTTTCCTCTTCCCCTACATCTAGCCACTCACCAAGGCTTGTCAGCCCTACTTTCAAAATACCTCTTGGCTCCATCTTTCCTGACCTGGCTCTGGCCCTCACCATGTTTAGCCTCAGTTACTGGTTTCTTGACCTGTCTTCTCACTGCTAGCCACTCACCATCCCACACTCCCCCCTGCTCCCACTTACATCACTCCACCTTCTACACTGAAGCCAAAGTGATAGCTCAAAAGCATAGATCTGATCTTGTCTCTTTCCTGGATCAGAATCCTTCAGCTGCCTCCCCCCATTGCTCTCAGAATAAATAGCCAGTTTTTAGCCTGACACAGAAGCCTTTTGTGATCTGTCTCCTGCCTGCCTCTCCAACCCTGCCTCTTGCCAGTCCTCCGATTGCATCCTTTGCAGAGCCCATGAATGGAAGGGTCCTGGTCACAGCACTGTCAGCCATCTCTGGCTCTGTTTAGGTTGCACCCTCTTCTAGGACTGCCCTCCCACCATTTGTTGACTATTTCTTCATTCCTCAGTGTGTCAGTCCATTTGCATTGCTATAAAGGAATTCCTGAGACTGAGTAATTTATAAAGAAAATAGGGTTGTTTTGGCTTATGGTTCTACAGGCTGTACAGGAAGCATGGTGCCAATATCTGCTTCTGGTGAGAGTCTCAGAAAGCTTAGAATCATGGTGGAAGGCAAAGGGGGAGCCAGTGTGTCACATGGCAAGAGGGGGGAGAGGAGGAGGAGGAGGAGATAGCAAGCTCCTTTTAAACAGCCAGCTCTCATGTGAACTAACAGCAAGAACTCACTTATTACCATGGGGGAGGGCACCAAGGCTGCCCCCATAACTCAATTACATCCCATCAGACCCCGCTTCTAACATCAGAATTCACATTTCAACATGAGATTTGGAGGGGACAGATATCCAAACTACATCCCTCAGTAACTCAGCTCAGGCACCAGCCCTCTAGGCATCCTTTCTAGCCACCACAGGCTGTAAAGTATTCATCCTAGCTCTTCCTTTGCCTCCCTGTATGGCACTCAGTGCTCTGATTCCTTGGCTTTTATCACTCATCAATGAGCTCCTTGAAGTCAGAGTCCCTGTCTACTCCTTCAGGTCCTTAGCACCTGATAAAGTACCTTATTCAAGCAGGTGTCTTAAAAGGATAGAGCATGCAAGGGCATCTGTCACTTGGTCAATCTGTAATCAGCCTGGCCTTTGTTAGTAAGACATTGCCTGACTCCACTTAAGTCCAATGAAATTTTAACTCTTTTTCCTTTTTTGTGTGTTTAACAGACATTTATGGAGGAGATGACTCGCAAACAGCCTGACGTGGACCGGGTCACTAAGACATACAAAAGGAAAAACATAGAGCCTACTCACGCACCTTTCATAGAGAAATCCCGGAGCGGAGGCAGTATGTTTCCAGCCCCCTGTGTTAGGATGCTTCATTCCTGCTAATTGAAGATGAGCCCTTTCCAAATGCCTGTCAAAAAATGTTTATTTCATTTTCAAAAACCATGTTGGTTTTGAACCAAAATCTCTCTTTTTTGAAACTCACTGTTCTTATATTGACAGTTAGTAGCTATACTCTGTATTTATGGATTGGTATGAAATTACCAGGTGGTTAAGCTTATTCTTTAACAGTGGCCTTTCCATTGTTTTGGTTATCAGCACTAGCTGTTTACATTTGGTTTGCACTAATTTAATCAAAAATAAGACAGCTCCTACAGAATATGTTGCTTTTTTTAGTTGAGTTAAACATGTCCTCAGCTCACTAAGGTAGGACACAATTGCTTGGAGATCTACATGCAGCAGGTAAGTATATTCTGAGAGGATCAGTACTTTTGGAATTAGTACACCTCTGTATCTAAATGTTGCCAAATCCTATATTTCTTTTCTCAGTTTCAGACTGGATGTTATTCTAAAGATCTCCTAAGTTTATACATACAGTTATTTCTCTTTGTGTAGTAACCAGCTGTTCTAATCTTGTGATTATTTTTCCTTTTAGGGAAATCCCTAAGTAAGCCAACCCCTCCTCCCATGCCAATCCTTTCACAATCTGAAGCAAAAAACCCACGGATCAACCAGCTTTCTGCCCGCTGGCAACAGGTGTGGCTGTTAGCACTGGAGCGGCAGAGGAAGCTGAACGATGCCTTGGATCGGCTAGAGGAGGTAATATGCTGCTGAGTGGCCTTCCCTGAAGCAAAGTGAAACACAGCCCTTCTGAGACTCTCTTAACGTGAACTGTGTGCCTTAACTTAGTTCTTCACAAATAGAAACAGACCCATTCCAAGCCAGTACTCATTCCTTGATGCCCCTGAATGAGAAAAGACACATTTGTAAGAAAACCATTTATGACAGAGTAGGCTGAAGCTTCTAGGTGTGGAAAGCAAGAAAACAGCCAGTCTATGAGGGCCAGGACCTGATCTGCCTCAGCATCTTGCTGCGGTTGGGAATCAGGAACAGAACTTTGGAAATTTATCTCCAGATATGTAGCACAGCACAAAAATGACAATTGTTGAGCCTTTCATGTAAAAATATATGCTACACAGTTATGAAATAGGAGTAATTTTTAATGATTTTGTTATTTTGTTAGTCTTCACTAGATTATGAAAAGCAAATCTATTTTGAAGTGTCATTACCCAGTATTAAAAAAATGTAGTAGAACTATGCTTCCTAGTTTCTAAACAAGCCTCTAACGTCTTTTGTATTTTTTTATTTGTGCATATCAAAGCAGCTTTGCCTGGAAGTGAGTGTTCTGTGTGGTTTTTTTTTGTTTTTTTTTGTTTTGTTTTTTTTTTTAATTTTTTCCATAAGTCAGTTGACTTTTAAGTTTATTGGGTTTTTGGTGCTTTTTTCCCCCATTCCTTCTAACTTTGGAGTTTGAAAGACCAAGGGAAAACTGCTGCACTGTTGAAGACATTTTGAGGGTATATTATTAACATAGACTTAGGTAGCTGAAAATTGTCTTACCCACTGCATAGGCCTGCTGTTTTCCATCAAGGCCAAATATTTAACATGGAAGTCAGGTGGGCAATTTGCTCTCTCTGCTGCCATTCCAAAGAAACATGCTTGGATACAACACTGGGTTCCTATTGTTTCCATCCAGAACTCAGATTTTCTCATTGAAATCTCAGAAGACAGTGGTAAACACGAGCCTCATAATGTGAGCCCTGTGTGTGATTACGTAAACAACATAATTGAGGAGTACTAAGGACCTCCCTTCTGGGTTAGAATCCATTCCCTTGCATCTAAGAGAGTGATCCTTTGAAAAGCCCAAAGGGAAAGCAAGGCTGGCTTCACCCATTCTCACTCTATGTGCTCCATATTTTCCATGGTGGTTGTTCAGTTATTGTTTTCTTGCTATTCCATTATACCACAGCTCATGTAAATAGCCATGGCTTTAAGTGAAGGAGCCAGAATGTGCCTTCACAAAAGAAGCAGACACATAGATTTCATTGTTGATGCCCCCTGGAAGGCCTGCATGGCTTTACTGGATGTCTGAAACTTTGGGTATACTCTGGGCAGCTTTTGAGGGCACAAATAATAAATATTATTGACACTTCTGATTTCTGTGTAGCTGAAGGAATTTGCCAACTTTGACTTTGATGTCTGGAGGAAAAAGTATATGCGTTGGATGAATCACAAAAAGTCTCGAGTGATGGATTTCTTCCGGCGCATTGATAAGGACCAGGATGGGAAGATAACACGTCAGGAGTTTATCGATGGCATTTTGGCATCCAGTGAGTCTAGTCATCATTCCAAACATGGGTCACACCTGGATTTCTTGCCCTTTGTAGAACCTGTGATATTCTGGCTAAACAGTCTTTCTGAAGCTGGCCAGGTGGCTCACACCTGTAATTCCAGCACTTTAGGAGGTAGAGGTAGGAGGATTGCTTGAGCCTAGGAGTTTGAGACCAGCCTGGGCAACATAGACTCCATATCTACAAAAAAATACAAAAGTTAGCCGGGCATGGTGGCACACCTGTGGTCCCAGCTACTTGGGAAGCTAAGGTAAATCACCTGAGCCTGGTAGGTCAAGGCTGCAGTAAGCTGTAGTCGTGCCAGTGAACACCAGCCTGGGCAACAGGGTGAGACTCTGTCTAAAAATAAAAAAAAAAGACAGTGGGTAACCAGAGGTTTTCAGTTGGGAAGCAATATGATTTGGTTTATGTTTTAGTAAATCACCGTGACTACTATAGATATCACATTTCCCTTTGTATAGCAATTTGTCGAGAATCTAAGACAATAATCTAAACATAGGAAAACTTCATGCTATTAATGTCAAACTGTCACTGTTCTGAGACAATCTGAGCATCCAATAATTGTGGTGCAGATAAGTATATTCTTGAGTGGTAGGTCTGTGGGAGGTTGTAATATTATGTTTATGCCTTTTGGTATATCCAAAATGTGGAATATTACCTTCTTTTTGTTGCATTTGCAACAGGGTAGCCTGTAAGTGGGTATGTAATACTTTTCAGCAAAATCAAGACATAAATTTTTTTTGCTCTTAAGAAGTATTTCTAGCCAGGTTCGGTGGCTCACGCCTGTAATCCCAGCAATTTGGGAGGCCGAGATGGGTAGATCACTTGAGGCCAGGAGGCGAGGCTGAGATGGGTGGATTACTTGAGGCCAGGAGTTCGACACCTGCCTGGCCAACATCGTGAGACCCTGTCTCAATGAAAAATGCAAAAAAAATTAGTCAGGCTTGGTGGCGTGTGCCTGTAATCCCAGCTACTCAGGAAGCTGAGGCAGGATAATTTCTTGAACCTGGGAGGCGGAAGTTGCAGTGAGCTAAGATCATGCCACTGCACTCCAGCCTGGGCAACAGGGCCAGACTTTGTCTTAAAAAAAAATAAAAAAAATGGTTCTATAACCGCCATCCAAACAAGTAAGCCCTCTTAATGTTTCAAAATGTGATTCCTTTTCTCCAGAGTTCCCCCACCACCAAGTTAGAGATGACTGCTGTGGCTGACATTTTTGACCGAGATGGGGATGGCTACATTGATTATTATGAATTTGTAGCTGCTCTTCATCCCAACAAGGATGCATATCGACCAACAACTGATGCAGATAAAATCGAAGATGAGGTATGGGAAATAATTATATTTTGAGTACACTTCTGACTATAGGTTTATACTATCCTGAATTTGGTTGGGTTCAGTGATCATATTAGCCTTTGACTTGTCTGTTGGGAGATAATTATTTGTAGTTCTGTGTTGAGATCTCTGTTTGGATAGCATTTTAGAGTCCCAGAGGATCTCTGACATCTGAGCTCTAGCTCAGGCTAGATGAATTACTCAAGTGAGTCACGTCTGTGTGGTGCTCTGAAGTTTACAGAGAACTTTTTTAGGGCACTGGACTCATCCTGGTTCACTGGTCCTGTGTTAGGGATAGGCTCATCTCACTCCTGAGCATGCTACCTGGAATCTAGGGAAATGGTCTACCAGTGTAGCATTTAAGGGTTGAATTGGACTGGGCATGATGGCTCACACCTGTAGCCCCAGCACTTTGAGAGGCCAACGCGGGAGGATCATTGGAGCCCAGGAGTTCGAGACCAGCCTGGGCAACGTAGTATGATTCTAGTCATGGCTACTCAGGAGACTGAGGTGGAAGGATCCCTTGAGCATGTGAGGTCAAAGATGCAGTGAGCTGTGATCATGCCACTGCACTCCAGCCTGGGCAATGGAGCAAGACTTGTCTCAAAAAATAAAACTAAATGCTTAAAAGGGGGGTAAAATGTAATGTTTAAAATGGTATATACCCATCATGCTTTCTGCCTTGTTAAAAACTACCACATTGAAACTAGCAAATTTATTAGTCCCACCTAGAAATCCTAGCATCTATTGATAACAGATCTTGGGAAGGGGAGAGGTGCTGGGACAGGTCTTGAGAGTGGCCCTGGAACACACCAGGACTGACTTCCAGGGGATCTCAGGCTCCTAGGGTGAAATTCAAAGCAGTTCATAATTTGCTTTATTAATAATTTGATTTTGATGCATGCGTATTAGCACTTTTCTCTGAAGGAATTTTGAAGCAGGAATAAAGAATGTGTTATATAGTCACTTGGGAATTTCTTTCATGCCTTTTCTTTCTCAGTGTCTCAATTAGTTCACTTAGTAAGAAGAACATATACTAATTTGGAACAGAAGATAAATGCGTATGTCAAAAGCCTGAAATGCCTAAAAAGTAAATAATGAATAGCTTCCCTGTTTATGTGTAAAACTCTTTGTTTCTCTGAATAGGAAGTCTTGCTCTACACTTTACACTTTTCTTTTTGTTCACAACCAATAGGTTACAAGACAAGTGGCTCAGTGCAAATGTGCAAAAAGGTTTCAGGTGGAGCAGATTGGAGAGAATAAATACCGGGTAAGGAAGAGAAAAACCAGTCCTTTGTGGTGGCGGTTTCTCATGTGGCTGATCCCACCTTTTCCTCTTGATGCTGGGAGACCCAGAGCCTGTCAGACTTGAACTGTGGTCACTCTGTGACCTCATCTCTATAGATGCCAAGTGTCAGGTACCCTGTTCCATCTGAAAACTACTGCCATATCCAGCTAGATAGTAGTTTGTATTTGAGTTTCAAGATAGGAGATATTTCAGAGCTGTCACTTCACATCTGATAAAGTCTTTAGGGGGATGAAATTACCTTTGGAAACATTATGTCTAATAACTGACTGCATACTCCCAAAGAGATGGTCATTGTGAGCCTGAGTGGCTCCCAGGCTAGAGAGGCCTGGGGAAACTGTTGAAGCCCCAACAGACACTGCCTGCTCTGAGCTGTGCTACACATGGGGCCCGAGAGCACTGAGGAAACATTAGGCTCAGTGGTCTTCCCTGGAAAGCCATGCTAGGTGTGACCATAACTGACAGTGAACTACACCTGTGTTTTAGCTTCTTTTGGAACCAGGGCCAGGGGCATAGAAGGATCTGAAACAGGTCTCCTAAAATACATTAACAGCTCATCAAGATTTTCTAAAGTCCTAAGAAAAATCTACGATTGGCAAAGAAGATTTAGATGGCCGTGTTAGATCACACTGCATAAGAAACACAGGAAGATCCATGTTTCATTAGTATATCCAAAATGTCCTCAAAGTACACCAAATCCACCCCATGCTAGAGTTTCCAGAGGAGTGCTGGGTGAATCTGCCTTTAATCTAACTCGGCATTTAGTTAATAAAGCTCCAGGTAATCTTATGCCTCCTTGATGGGTTTTGTTTTCTTGCTTCCTGTTTTTAATTATCTGTGAGATAAATGAATTAACAAGAACAACATAGAATGGAGAGTTAGTTCATAATTTATAAAACCACATCCCTGGCCGGTCATGGTGACTCACGCCTATAATCCCAGCACTTTAGGAGGCAGAGGCAAGTGGATCACTTGAGGCCAAGAGTTCGAGACCAGCCTGGCCAACGTGGTGAAACACCGCCTCTACTAATAATACAAAAATTAGCCGGGCTTGGTAGCGCACGCCTGTAATCCCAACTACTGGGAAGGGTGAGGCAGGAGAATTGCTTGAACTCTAGGGGCGGAGGTTGCAGTGAGCCAAGATTTCGCCACTGCGCTCCAGCCTGGGCAACAGAGCGAGTCTCTCAAAAAATAATTAAAATTAAAACCACATTCCTTTGGCAGGAGCTTGGTAAGAATATGTTCAGTGTGTGTCACTTTGCCAGAAGAACATGATTATATGATTTTCATTCCTTAGTGTTAATTTGACAAAATGTTCTCTTTTTTTTTTCCCTCCTTTTCCTCCATCCTTTACTCTTACTGTGTGTAGTTCTTCCTCGGCAATCAGGTACAGTGTGCCTTGCAATGTTCTCCTTCTCAATGGATATGGTCTGTGTAGCTAATGCTGCCTGTTCTTTGCTATGGGGGAGAGGATGTAATCTGAAGCATGCCTGGGTCACACCTGGTTGTCTTACCAAGTGGAGAAACTGCTGATGGGGCCAGCATTGCAAAGCTGTCTTAGCAGCAAAAGAATATAATTTTTATAAAGGAGATGAAATGAAGGAAACTGAAGCTATGGTATCAATCCATTCCACTTCTAAAAAGAGCCTGGTTTTGTACTTCTGTGTTAAAAGTCTGATTATCAAACAGCACAGTTCTTATTTATATTAGAATCTCTTGACAGTTAATAAATTTTGCAATGTGTGGTAAGTCAATTACTGAAGAGCTTCAGTACTGTTTAAATATCTTATTAATATTTGTAGTTAGTTACACTTACATTTTATAATTGTAAGATACCTGAGAAGTATAGTGTGGAGATCATAATTGGCCGTGGCCTGAGGTATGCTGATTATGGCCAGTGAGCCAAGATTTAATGGGATCAAATTAGACTTGGAAGAAACATTGGATGCTTTGACTCCACTTGGTAACGCTAACCTTTCAGATCTTTTTGAGTGCTCTGGGGTCCTGTGTCCTCCAATGTGGAAGGAAGTTGCATGAGTAAAATCTGCCTCTCTGATAGGAAATTATAAATCCTAAGAGTTGATTTGAGGCCCTCAAACATCCCAGACCTTGCAAGTCACTATAATAATGTTCTAGGCCAGTGGGAAGCACAGGGGATAAGAGGAAAAAAAAAAAAAAAGATGAGAACAAACTGGCTTTAAAAAAAATAATAGCTTGAGAGTGTCCAATATGCCTATTTGCTAATGACTATGTGTGAATGCTAGGGTGCCTTTGAAGAGTGCTGACGCCCTCCTCTACTGCTCCATTGACCACGAGAGAGTCAGATCAGTTCTAATGTTGGGAACAGAAATGTGAAGTTCATTTTATACACAGGCACCTGAGGCCTTAAAGGTCACATGCCTACTCTCACATGGCTAATGTCAGCCACTGCAAAAACCCAAGTCCCTGTAAGGGGTTTTCCTTTTAAAAGGTAGAAACAACTGTTACTGGCCCTTAGGACTCTTATTCTGAGTTATTTGCCTCACTGACATCCGTGTCCTACCAGGTGTGCACAGGTCTCCATTTTTAGGGCTGCCCTAACCCCTCCCACCACTCATGACTCTGGCCTCAGCTTCCCCAGCTATACTGTCTGCTGGCTTGGTCAAACCTCCTTTCCCCAATAGCTTTGCAGAAGCAAGTTACAATCTTTCAAGAGAGAGCTTTAGTTAGAAATTAAGGATGGGAGAAAACATGAAGTAAATGGAGTGATAAATTATAGTACACAGTATTCCAAGAATAAAGAACTCCCAGGGTTCCTTCCTGATTCACCCTGGCAGACATGCAGGTGCATACTCCCTGCCTCTCACCCATCCAGAGAAAACCCTTTTCAGTGACTCAGGCCAGTGCTGCTCTTGGGTGGGATCCTCCTTGTCTCCCAGAACCTGCTCCCACGGGGCTTCCTATTTTCACTTGTGGGGCCCAGCTTCTGAGGGAGGCTCTCACAGAGCCGGGGAGGGGGGCAGCTTCCTTCCCAAGACAGGACATGTATTCTCTTTCAAGTCTGGGTTCAGTGCTGCTGCTACCACCACGCAGTGCTTTTGCTGTAGTCACTTCGTATAAACATGTTTAAATTGTATCAGATAGTGGTGTGGGACTAGTTTTATTTTCAAACAAAAGGGTTGGGAGGGAGGATACAGTATTTTTTAGTCGCCTTGCTCATGCAAATAGTGCATTTGAGTCAGAGCAGCTAAGGAATATGGAAAATTACCACAAATATTAATTTTGAGGTAGGATGGTAATATGACCTCATATATCCTTTTTTGCATTTTCAATTTTTCTGCCTTGTTTCAAAGTTACAGTTGTCTTTTATAACTTTGAAATCCTACCACCTCCGTACCCAAGGAACCCTTGAATTAAATAATTTTAGGGATTCCATTTCTCCAACCAAATGTTTGTTTGTTTTGGAAACTTTGCATACTTCTCTTTTGTTGCTCCTTACTTCATTTTGGAAAGAGGGTAATTTCTGCCATGAGAAACTCCAAATGTTAACATAGAGCTGGGAAGTAGGAATGTTTGGGCAAGAAAAAAGGGAAAACATAAATAATCAGAAATATGCTTGTTTTAGCATCTACAATGATTATTGAATACTATTTATAATCATCAGGGGAGCTGCAATTTTTAATTGCTTCAACTCAATTTTAGTATAAATATGACCTCATCATTTGTTCAGCTGAAGAAACTTTTTTGCTGGTGACACTGCAATTAGCAAATACTTAGGGTTTATTTCTGAAAACCTGATGCAGAAAATAAATTTTCTTCTAAGCTTGTAATAATGATGCTTTGCAAAGGTTTCCTTAAGGCTTGAAATAGTATTTGCTATTTTCCATTTAGCTTTTAAGCATACTGTATTCAGTTGACATCCACCATCTTTTTTTTTAGGAAAACAAATTAGCATACCACGAAGATGGATTTTTAATTGGGCAGAATCTCTTTTAAAAAATCAAATTACCTAACTCACTTTGTCTTCCTACCTCTCCTTTGGTGCAGAGGCAGTGGTGTGACCATCAAAAGTTAATTTTATCCCAATAGAAAGTATCTAAAGTATCTCAGCTGGGCACAGTGGCTCATGCCTGTAATCCCAGCACTTTGGGAGGGCTGAGGCGGGCGGATCACCTGGGGTCAGGAGTTCGAGATCAGCCTGGCCAACATGGTGAAACCCCGTCTCTACTAATAATACAAAAATTACCCAGGCATGGTGACGCACACCTGTAATCCCAGCTATTCAGGAGGCTGAGGCAGAAGAATCGCTTGAACCCAGGAGGCAGAGGTTGCAGTGAGCCAAGATCATGCCATTGCACTCCAGCCTGGGCAATAAGAATGAAACTCTCTTGGAAAAAAAAAAAAAAAAAAAAAGTATATCAAGACACTGGTCTTTTAGCTTGATATTTCTGCTTTTAAAATCCTTTTGTGAAATATATAAAAATGCAAAATTGTGAGAGTTAAAAATTCTCCCTTAGCTATCAAATAGTCATTCCTGTCTGAATACAGTCTGCTTTGGGAGCAAAATATAGATCTACTTTAAGATGTGTTTATTAATTAAATTTCCTTTTGATTCTACAGTTTGGGGATTCTCAGCAGTTGCGGCTGGTCCGTATTCTGCGCAGCACCGTGATGGTCCGCGTTGGTGGAGGTTGGATGGCCTTGGATGAATTTTTAGTGAAAAATGATCCCTGCCGAGGTAAGGAACCACTCTGAGCATGAATGACATGTTAGGTACGGCCCCAGCAGTGTTCTTTTATGCTTATAGGAAGCATTGATGGTGGGGTCTGTCTGTTTTTTATTTGTTAAGCTGCCCAGATGTCATCCCACTAGCACAAATTTGAACTCAGGTGTGCCAGCGTAGACCAGGGAGAAAAACTGAAGAGGTTGATGCTATTTGGGGAGGTAGGTCTAGAGGAATGCATTAATGAGGATTAAGAATGTATTGGTGTTACTCGAATGTATCCTAGAAAGGAGCCTGGTGAAGCCCTTTAGGTTCCCTCTCAGTGCCTCAGATCTCTTTGCCTGTAATTCCTGTGACTGACTGACAGGGAGAGTGATAGGCCCTTCTCATACAGGGAAAAACTGGTGAGCCCCCCTGGACCAGGAGGGAGAATAAAGACACCTACATGTGAGCCAATTTACTTCTAAGACAGGTGGCCACCTAAGCAAGACCATGGAGTATATGGAGTGTCTTTCTGCTAAATATGAAAAGGCTGGCCCACCAGCCCAGAAACATAAGGAAACTGTCAATTTAATGTGAGCATATGAGTGGTGGCACTTGCGGCTAGGGGGTGTGTGGGACTGCAGCAGGGAAGAGATGAGCAGTTCCAATTGCTAAATCCTCTTCAGCTGTGTCCTTGCCTTTCTCCTGTTAGCAGAGCTGCATGTGGGTGCACAGGAGACTCCCCAACTGTCTGCCAATTTGTCTTTCTTGACTAGTTTCTGCATTTCCTGCCCTGTCTCTGTTTCTTTGTGTTTACGTATTTTTTATTCTAGTTCACCATCCTGGGAGTAAAATAAAGCGCTCTGATTCCAGCTCTTCGATTTCCAGTCAGTCTCCCATAGGTTGGCTTTTAAGCTTTATCCCTTTTCCCTACACCCTAGCCCGTTGAGAATGGCTTTGCTTCTTAAACTGTAACATCTCTTGTTTCTGTGTATCTGCTGCATTCATGAGTGCTTGAAATGGCCAAACCATAGCTTTTCTAACTACTGAAGTTGATGGTGCATAAAATACTTCTGTGTCCATGGAATTTGTTCTGAGCTTCTGTTTAACAAATACTTATATAGCTTTATGTGCCACACAATATTATAAGTACTTTACAAGTAACACATTTATGCCTCATATGAGGTATAGATTATCTCTATTTTACAGAATAGGAAATTGAGGCATAGAAAATTTAAATAATTTGCCCAAAGACAAACAACTAGTAAATGGCAGAGATGAGATTCAAATTCAGGGCAATCTGGATCTAGAATACGTGCCCCTAGTCAGCATGTTACATCTTTCGGAGGCTGACACACCTTTGAGTGTGTTTATTATTGGATCAATCTGCATAATTATTGAGGTTTATAAACCTAGCAGAAATGTTTACTGTATAGTATATGACTTCTTTGGAAATGATATATATTCATATTCTGAAGCATTTAGTGAGGACAGAGCTGAAGACAGCAGTTTTCACATGAATTCAGATATGCCCATAAGCAGTTCTTCTTACTTTAACTAATTCTGTGTTTACTACAGTAAACCAGAGTAAAAGTTAAGCAGTGATAATTTTCATTAAAGCTTCCTTTTTTAAAAAATTGGGGCCAATTGCAGTGGAATCCCAGCATGTTGGGAGCCTAAGGCAGAAGAATTGCTGGAGCCCAGGAGTTCAAGATCAGGCAACATAGTGAAACCCTGTCTCCACAAAAAAATTTTAAAAATTAGCTAAGCATGGTGGTACACAGCTGTGTAGTCCTAGCTACTCAGGAGGCTGAGATAGGAGTATTGCTTGAGCCCAGGAGTTCAAAGCTATAGTGAGCCATGATCATGCCACTGCACTCCAGTCTGGGCAACAGGGCAAGACTCTGTCTACAAAAAAAAAAAAAAAAAACCATAATTTTGAAAACACTTTTTCTGATAAAAACTTGAAGGTGTTTAGTTTTAGAATTTAAAAGTCATCTTTTATTGCTTTAATTAAAAGCAATATATATGCCATTTTAACTTTAACTCAGTAAAACAACTTCATTTCTTTTCAAATCTATGAATAAGGTCCTATTTTTCCTGTCATGTATGATCGGACTAAATAAAAGAGATATTGCATGTGGCATTTTGGAATCCTTGGTTGCCTGTTTATTTGCTGCCTGCTCTATTTATGATAACATCATGCTGCTGGCCAAGAAGAACACTGCTTGCTTTGTCCTTATCTTAGTATCCAAAATTTGGAACCCCAAGGAAATTTGGGAGGGCCATCTAGAAGCTATTTTCTATGAAAGCTAGTAACCTTTTTCAGCATCCCTTGGAGCAAACAAGGTAAGATTTTCCTGTGTCTCTCCAGGGGTGCTCTCCTGGAACTCAGTAATCATCTCAATCCATTGACTTTGGAGAGAACTCTAGAAATTTTAAATTTCGTAATTCTATCAGTGATGGGCAAGATGAGCTATTTTTAATCAAATAAAAAATAGTGCTAGAAGATGAACACCTAAGAACTAGGATGGATTATAATAAGTAAGGTAGAAGGGTGTGAAGGTTGAGAAGAGAACAAAGTTACTTGAAACTATATTGGAAGTTCTATAAGGATTAATATGGCTTCTGGAAACACTGTTTATGGTAGATTTTGTATTCATTTACATTGCATTTCCTTGGATCTCTGGACCATAGAGAATGCTATACTGAGGACAGTACAAGATGTCTCACAAGGTTTTTAACACCAATGTGCACTATCATTTGTTATCTCCTTTTACACAGCTATTTTCAAAGGTAGAAGATATCTCAAACTGCAAGTTGCTTTAGTCAAGTGTAAAAAAATGAAAATATTCTACTAGCTAGAGTTTCCAGTCTCCTGGTACTGCCAAAATCAGAGATTGCAGTTTCTGAATTTATCTGTGGCACCAGAAATCATGATGTTTTGGATGGAGAGAAAAACAGTTCTGCCTAGATAATGGGTATAGTACCTAAGGTACTGTGTATGTTTTTGATCATTAGACATACTAGCTCCCCCAGAGAAGTGAAGATCTAGGAAATTTCATTTATGAAGATTTAAAAGACATATTTTGGCATAGAACTGATTTTTTTCAGATTATTATAAGATACAAATAACATAAAATTTACCTTCCTAACCATTTTTACGTGTACACGGCTAAGTCCATTTGTGTCATATTACTGTCACCACCGTCCATCCACAGAACTCTCTTCATCTTGTAAAACTGAAACTCTGTACCTGTTAAACAGTAGCTTAGAACTGAATTTTAACTAACATGCCCACGTCAACCAATGTCAGGTGGCTAGCATAACTCCCTTAGCAAAGACAGTCTCTTTGGTGGTTGATGAACTGAGTTGAGGTGGCTGCCACCATGGTCTGGTTCTGTAGGTTCAATGGTAGATCTTTTCTCCAGTGAAAAGAATGGTGAGGGGGGAAAATCCTATCACAGTAGTCAACCAAGTACTAGGAATCTTCTCTTTTTTTTTTCACTTTAGGACTGTAATACCCAATGTTAGGGAAATATTTGAATCAATGTAAATATTAAAAGTACTTTTACTACTAAATTTAAGTGCTAGTACATAAACTTTGCTTAATTAGAATTTAGTGTTTCCTTCTAGTTTGAGAAAATGTTTACTTTTTACTTTTGAGATTGCCCCAGAAATCAGTTTTGACAGCTTCCAGCTGTATAACTGTTGCTTGTTGTCGCCTTCTCCCATCCCAGCCTTTTCTAGCTTATCAAAACATTACCCCCTTAACACCTTTTTTTAATTCTTAAGATTGGCCACTTTAAGTATATTTGTGAAGAAATAGCTTTCATTTCTTCCAAGTGATATGTATATAAAATGTTCCTTATCAATAATCCTTTCATTGCCTTGCATCTTAAATATTTTCTTTTAAAATTCAAATATCTATGGGATTTTTAGCATATTAAGCTAATATTAGTAATGGCTTAGAATAAACTAATCTTTCATTGGTCTCTTTACTGAGATGAGAGCACCAGAAATATGGGAATTTTACTGTTGTGAGCTTAAGAGCATAATGACCAAGAAGATGGGAATTACAGAGAGAGGAAGGAAAATAAAAGGGAGAAGACAACCCTCTAAAGCCTGAATTATCTGCTCTGTCTTGTTTGGGGCAGGCCCCAATTAAAGTTAAGCCATTATTTTTATGGTGCCCTAAATTTCACTTGAGTTTAAGCCTACTAAATGAGGCCTCATAGAAGTGTGCAGGAGCTAGCTAACTATTCTTACAGTCTCAGATTGGCTTAATATGTAGTTATTGTGTGTCTGTGGCATGGCTGTAGTACCTGGAAGGATGATGATAGGGAATTGTTCACACGTCTTTGTATCTCTGTTCACACGTCTTTGTATCTCTAGCCAGTGAAATACTGTCCCAGGAGGTGACCATTGGCTGGAGATTCCCTGTGAAAACAGCGACTGTCTCGTTATGTTTGTTTCTTTATGACATGTAGAGCACACCCTGGGAACATGATGATCTGGATTTTCCCAGTATCCTGCATGCACCCAGCTAGAAAGCAAGTGAGACACCCTTTGGGCCCTCAGCAGTCATTTAATGAGGCGTTACAATGTACCTGCCTCATGTGGGTCTCTGGGGCTAACAGGGTCATGACACAGGAGATCAGCATAGGATCCTGTGATAGAATTAAGCAGGTCCTAGGATCACAAAATGCAAAGGTTTAATGTGTTACTGTTAACATGGGATAACCTTCCTTCATGTATTATCTTCTGTATGGAAAGCTGTTCTATCTGCTCTTAAATTGCTATTTCTTTTAATATTCTATATACAGTAGGTGTTGGGAGTCATAAATTTAACTTGTGGTTTCAGTAATGAAAATTCATGGATTTGCATTTGTGGCTGTTATGCAAGAGAGCCAGTCACACAGTGAGAGGGTGAGCCTCATCAGCCACTGATTCCTCACTTTAACGCAACTTGGTGCTTCTGTTCTTCATCCCCATGAAATAATGAGCACTTTTTAATGGAAGCACAACTTAGTAAGTTCATGAAGGGTGTGAGATCCATTCCTTGAAACTGTTGAGAGACTATTGTTTTCAGAGGCTATTTCAGAGAAACAGAGGCTACTCTGTTTCACAGATATTTACTGAAACCCTATATGCAAGTCTGGCACTGGGATCCAAAGGCAAATTAAGATGATGGTCCCTGCCTATAAGCTCTCAGCCTAGTGCAGGGAGCAAACATGTGAATAAATGCCCTTGTATTTGGTAAAATGAGTGGTTGAGAGAGGAAGGGGAAGAGATGACTCTGCCCATGAAGATGGAGAAAACATCAGGAAAAGGAGGTATTGGGCCAGGCACAGTGGCTTACACGTATAATCCCAACACTTTTGGGAGGCCTAGTGGGGAGGATCACTTGAGGCCAGGAATTTAAGACCAGCTTGGGCAACATAGCAAGACCCCATCTCTGTTTTAAAAATAAATATATGGCCGGGCATGGTGGCTCACACCTGTAATCCTAGCACTCTGGGAGGCTAATCAGTCGTTGGATATAGCTTCTGGCATCCAGTAGGAAGGCCTTCTCTGCTAATATGTTTGGAGTTGGGTGTGACTGTATGGCGGCACTGAAGCCTCAGTGGGTGAGCTCATCACCAGGTTGAGTCTAAGAGGGAGAACAGGACTGTGGACAGACCCAGGGGGAACATCTGTGTTTTAGAAGTGGGCAGGAAGGAGTGGTCAGCAAGGGAGCAGGCATCCTTGAAGCCAAGGGAGGAGAGCGTTGCAAAAACAAGAGAGCAGGTGTAGTGACCCTCCGCATGCAAGTTACAACAGCAGAGATGTTTTTACCTAACAAATTGTCAGATTTTTTTCCTGTATGGACTCATGCTTGTAGCACAATAGTTGGCCAGAATGAAGTAAATTTAATATACTCATATTATTTTGGAGAGTGTACACTAGTATAACATTTTGGAATCAGTTGGTATTTGTCAACCTTGACACGTGGTTGTCATTCATCAGTTGATATGTTTTTACCTTAGGTATGCATCCTTTCTTCCCATAAAATCTACATGTAGAAATCAATCCTAAGGAAATATCATGGATATATGTAAAATGTTTTATAAATTGTCACAGCATTGGCTACAATGTTTAAAATATTTAAACAAAAATGCAATATTGGACTGGTTAGACTGGTTAAATTCACATTCTTATGATGAAATAATACTTAGCAGCTAGTTAAAATTTTGCATGAGATATGTAGGGCATGGAGGAAAGTTCCTGATTTTTTAATTTAAAAAATATACACAAGCCAGGTGCGGTGGCTCATGCCTGTAATCCTAGCACTTTGGGAGGCTGAGGTAGGCGGATCACCCACCTCAGGGGTTTGAGGTCAGAGGTTTGAGACCAGCCTGACCAACATGGTAAAACTCCATCTCTACTAAAAATACACAAATTAGCCGTGCGTGGTAGCACATGCCTGTAATCTCAGCTACTTGGGAGACTGAGGCAGGAGAACCACTTGAACCCAGGAGGCAGACGTTTCAGTGAGCTGAGATTGCACCACTGCACTTCATCCTGGGCAACAGAGTGAGACTCTGTCTTAAAAAAAAAAAAAAAAAAAAAAAAAGAGCCGGGCGCGGTGGCTCACGCCTGTAATCCAAGCACTTTGGAGGCCAAGGCGGGTGGATCACCTGAGGTCGGGAGTTCAAGACCAGCCTGACCAACATGGTGAAACCCCGTCTTAAAAAAAAAAAAAAAAAGAAAAAAAAGAAAACATAAAAACATACACACACACACACAGAGATGTGCAAAGGAGTAAAGACACACCACCATTATAATAGGGATGTCCCTTGGGTTGTGAGATTAAGGAACTTTTATTGTTGGTGGTTTTAGTTTTTGAGACAAGGTCTTACTCTGTTACCCAGGTTAGAGTGCAGTGGCATGGTCACAGCTCACTGCAGCCTTGACTTCCCAAGCTCAAGCAATCCTCCCACCTCAGCCTCCAGAGTAGCTGGGTCTACGGGCACATGGCACCATGCCTAGCTAATTTTTTAATTTTTTGCAGAGATGGGGTTTCACCATGTTGCCCAGACTGGTCTCCATCCTGGATTCAAGCAGTCTGCTCTCCTCAGCCTCCTAAAGTGCTGGGATTACAGGCGTGAGCCATCACACCCAGCCATTAAGCAATTTTTATTGCCGCTCCCCCGCCCCCCAAGATAAAGGTTGGCGGTGACCTTTGCCAGAGCAGTTTCCGTGGAGTGGTGGAAGCCTGGGTGCTCTGAGGAGAGGAGTTGAGACAGTGAGTGTAGGTGGTGATGCAAAGAGCTAGGCTGGGAATGGCTTGGGGGCCAGGGGACAAGAAGAAAACTCAAGTGGAAGACATGGGTTCTAGGTCCAGCTCTACTGCCGCTTTGTTTGACCTCAGCCTCTGTGAGTATTTCAGTATCTCTGTAACATAGGGATGCTAATTACAGTCAGGTGCAGTACTGCATGTGATAACATTCTATGAACTATGCAGTGCATAGGGAACATATCACCATTATGTTATTAGAGAGTGCCCTTCCTAAAACATTTAAAATGTCACTTCCTTCAACTGCAATGCAATTTCAAAGTTTTCTTCTTATGTCTTTTTTTTTTTTCTAGCAGAGTTTCCTCAGAAGTGAACTACTAAGTGTTTACCAGGTTCAAACCATGAATCTGAAGTTCTTTTAGCTTAGGGCCACAAACAGTTCTTTTGGAGAATTTCATTCAAATCTTCAGCTGATGAAATGATTTTCATTCATCAGTTTTATCTCAGTGCCTGCCACATGTCCACTGATAAGCTAGGCACTTTGACAAATACAAATAATAGATTTATTATACAAATAATAGATTAATAAGAATAAGTCATGATTCCAGTTATTGGTGATGTGACCCCCAAACTGTTAAGCTGTTTCCTTCTACAATCCAGTATTTCCACTGGATCTCCTACCAAGGCTAGTGCTGAAGGAAATTCTCACTGAGAATAAGAGAAAAGTGCTGAAATCTGGAAAATGGATGAGTAGAGAACCAAGAGCCAAGGAATGAACCTCAAGAATTGTTTTATTTTGTTTTTGTTTTTTTTTTCCTGAGACAGAGTCCCCTTCTGTCACCCAGGCTGGAGTGCAGTGGCACGATCTCAACTCACTGGAACCTCTGCCTCTGCCTCCCAGATTCAAGTGATTCTCCTGCCTCAGCCTCCTGAGTAGCTGGGACTACAGGCACATACCACCATGCCCAGCTAATTTTTATATTTTTAGTGGAGATAGGGTTTTGCCATGTTGGCCAGGCTGGTCTTGAACTCCTTGCCTCAAATGATCCACCTGCCTTGGCTTCCCAAAGTGCTGGGATTACAGGCATGAGCCACCGCGCCCGGCCAAGGGTCATGTATTACTGAGGCTTGAGGAGAAAGGAAACACTGGATCGTGGAAGGAAACAGCTAGCATTTCAGGGACCATTAAGTCATAGATCATCCAGACAACAGGGCTCTTAGAGACCAGTTGACCTGATCGCCTCTGGTGAGCCTAAGGAAACTGAAGCCAGAGCAGGAAGGATCAGAGTTGGCAGCAGAGCTTGGACTATAACTTGGAGGTTTTGGTATCCAAGTGAGTGCTTTTAACCTGATACTTTGGTATATTCTGTCAGCAGATAATATATTGAGAAGAATTTCTATTTGATTTAGGAATTTGGAACCATGCTGCTTGGACACTTAAGCAACCTGATTTGAAACCTGATTGTTCCAAAATTTCTCAAATTCCTTGAGAGACATGGGATAGGACAGAGGAGAAAGTGGACAAAATTTCATCTAACCTTCTAGATTTACGGTTTCTGACCAGTTAAACATCTGTTATAGAAAAGAATGACAAATATTTTGTTCATAATGGTTCCCTTTTCTCTAGCAGTCCCATTTGTTTAGCTGTGTCTAGTACTTTGTAAAGAGTGCACAGTTTAGGGTGGATGAGGAAGTAGAGGGTTTCTGCAGGGTTACATCTTACAGTGAGAAATAATCTAAGGACATATTCCAGAGGGATTATTTCTTTTAAATTAGTAGCATCTTTCACATTTAACATTTGTGTTGGCTGTGCGTGAGATCTTCCAATGGAATCCACATTTTAAGCTCTGGTTGTGCAGCCCCAGAAAGCCACAAGACAGCGCTGACTGGCTTCCCCTGCTGTCTCCACATTCTTTGCACCTTGATGTTCCTCTCCTCCTTGCAGCTGCTCCTTCAGCCTTTTACTGCTTTCAGTTTTTCACTTAAGAGTTTCTCACTAGCAAGTTTTGTGCATGGTCTTGACTCTCTCTCTCTCTCTCTCTCCCCCCCCCCCCCCCCAACATGTTTACGTCTTAATGATTCTGTCCTGATCTTTTTACTGTCCTGAGTTCCTGGACTCCTTTCTTTAGGATTACTGACTGAATTCAAATAGAAGAGTCTAGACAATGCCGATTTCAGTATTGTTTCACTCTTTCATTGCCACTGCAAAAATTGAGTGAAAAGTACACATGTACTATGAGAGAAAAAAGAGGGGTTTTGATTTAATTTCAGAGGTTTGTGAGCTGTTGGATCTGCTTTACCTTGAGCAGTCACAGTGTGCTTACCCCAGAGACAGTGGCAAAGCAAGACGCCACCAACAGAGTGGGCTGGTTCTTTATACACAGAGACTTGCTTATTATATAGTTAACGTATCTGCTATGGGTAAGAACCTTGACAAGGCTGATGTGTTATGAATTTGTCTCTATTTTTAAAGAACCCACAAATGGTACTAAACCTATATAGCTTATATAACTGTTATCATGGAGTCAAGCAGCTATATGACCGTCAAAGATATATTTTTGAGAATAACTGACATAGTGTGTATGTGTGTTTATTTCCCTTTTAGCACGAGGTAGAACTAACATTGAACTTAGAGAGAAATTCATCCTACCAGAGGGGGCATCCCAGGGAATGACCCCCTTCCGCTCACGAGGTCGAAGGTCCAAACCATCTTCCCGGGCAGCTTCCCCCTACTCGTTCCAGTTCCAGTGCTAGTCAGAGTAACCACAGCTGTACATCCATGCCATCTTCTCCAGCCACCCCAGCCAGTGGAACCAAGGTATGTACTGATCTCCATTATGCTTTTCTTCCCCATTCCCACCCTCACAGATGTTCATTGTTCATGGTAGCCTCTGAAAGACTCCAGTGAAGAGAAGAACACGAAAACACACAGACCAAGGCTGCCCTGTTCCTAGCAGTACACAGATACATGGCCTTTAAGATGACTCCAAAGGACATTTATTAAAATATGCACTCAGCCTGGTTATGTCAGAAATGTTTATTTCCTCATGTTCTCAGTTTAAGTTTGAGCCCATCCAGTGTTACTTTTGAAAATCCAGGCTGGACACAGTGGCTTATGCCTATAATCCCAGCCTTCGGGAGGCTGTGGTGGGAGGATCCCTTGAGGCCAAGAGTTCAAGACCAGCCTGGGCAACATAGGAAGACCATCTCTAAAAAGAATTTAAAAATTAGCCTAGCATGGTGGTGAGCACCTATAGTCCCAGCTACTCAGGAGGCTCACACAAGGGGATTGCTTGAGCCAGGAATACAAGGCTGCAGTGAGCTATGAATGCACTGCACTTCAGCCTGGGCAACAGAATGAGACTCTGTCTCTAAAAAATAAAACTTAAAAAAAAATTTTTAAGGAAAAAGGAAAGAAAATCCAGGCACTGGCTATGAGTTTGATGTTACGATGGGTTATGTATGAAGGATGTTAGTGCCTGCCTGGTCCTTGTCATCGTGATGGACTGGTGTGCATTTTATTTTGTTTTCTGTTTCTTTAAAATTTAGTATCTTCTATTTATTTTTTTCTGTTCCCAATTCGCTCCCTTTTTGTTCTGTTTTCACTTGTTCCCATCCTTCCCTTTGGATTTCCATTTCACAGACTTCACTTCAGTTCTCTCGCTGTTATGACAAACCCTGGTTGGTAAACAGTAAAGCTGGCACCCCTATCAGGGACAGCCATTCTCCTGACCTCCAGCTGTCCAGCCCCCGAGGTAGAGTATGGCTTTGCTGACTGAGGACACAGTCAAGACAAGGCCCTCGCTAATGGACTTGACCAGCTCTTCTTCCTGACACGAATCCCTGCACTCTGCCATCTCTGTGGTGCTTCCTGTCACAGCTGATTCATCTAGTCAAGTGTTTTCAGGGGTTTCTAACTCGGATTCACCAAAATTGGAGAGAAATAAGAGATGCCTGAAACTAGGTTAATAACTTTATAACAATCTTTAGAGTGATATTTGTTCAGAATGGTAAATATGATCATTCCTGGAAATTTATTTATTGATATCATTTATAATCAGGCCTCTTGGAATCTCCAAATGTCAGATACTCAGACGAGTTATGAACACTTGAAATTCAACTATGGCGCATGTTCTACAATGTTCTATTTTTGCTTTGAACAGAAGAGTGGTTGGCGCCACCCGCCCTGAGACACATGTCCAGGTTGGTTGGTTTTGCCACACCACACTGGTCCGAGGGGGTGGATGCTGTCTCCTTTAGCCAAGCACAGCACCAGTGAACACTGCTGTGAGGCTCACATTCTAGCTTCTGAATTTCTTGGCCTAGGCACTTGAGTTTCTGTAGCCTTGATTTGAATACACATGCCAGCAATTAAGCATGTTCGAGTGCAGCTATTAAAATGCCTGAATGCTTTTGGAAGAGCAGTGTTTTAGAAATGAAAAATGGGCTAGTGGCTTGTCTGATAGCAGTGCAGTTTGCATTCTAGCTCCTATTGGGAAACATTGGGTTCTTGTGCCTCAAAAGACAGTGTTGCCTTCAGTCTTATAAAGCCTCAGCCAGGGAAACAAGGGAGGCACAAGAAGCCAATGGCTGTGAATGAGCTGCTGCTTTGAGGTTCATCCCACTCCAAGCTAAAACTCCAGTTCAGAAATGTATCTGGTTTAGAACATGATGTGGGGTTCTACTGCCACTAAATCCCTAGACTCCCTGCTTATCTTGCTTTTCTTTTTTCCTTAATGGCCCCAGTTTCATACAATTCTCAGAAGTTCTGTTTTAAATTTTAGGTGTTTAATGATGAAGTACAAGTTCTCATACGATTCTGATAAATCAGGCTTTTGTTCTGTCCTGAGGTTTTATTTTCTGTTTCATTTCATGTTGAGGTTTTATCTTTCTTACTTATTTGTGTTCTGTAGCCAGGCCATCTCCTGACTTGGAATCCTAGTCTGGGGTCTAGCTGTGGTCTTTGCAGCAGCAGTGCTCAGGAACAATAGCTTCTGAAACTGGTGCTCTTCCTCCTACGTGGGCCAGGAAAGCCTGTGCTTGTCGCTTATGCTTTTTCTTTACAAATTTAAGAAATACAGCAAACACAATGAGATGGGTTGCTTTTCTCTTCTATTTGCATAAATGTCTTAAAGGTCCTGGAAAACAATTTACATAATTGATTTCAAAGAAAAATTAGAATGGCATGCTGTAGCATGTGGCATAAATGATTTTTTTTTTTTTAAAGCTAAGTAGAGACAAGTTCAAATAATGGATGTTTAAAACATTTAAGGATCTGCCTGGCCAACATGGCAAAACCCCATCTCTACTAAAAATACAAAAATTAGCCAGGTGTAGTGGCAGGTGCCTGTTGTTCCAGCTACTGGGGAGGCTGAGGCAGGAGATCACTTATCCTGGAGGGTGGAGGTTGCAGTGAGCCAAGATCGTGCCACTGCACTCCAGCCTGGGCAACAGAGCGAGACTATCTAAAAAACAAACAAAAAACAACAACAAAACCCACACAGATTTAAGGCTGGATATGGTGGCTCACCCCTGTAATCCCAATACTTTATGAGGCAGAGGGTACGCGGATCGCTTCAGCCCATGAGTTCAAGACCAGCCTAGGCAACATGGAGAAACCCCGCCTCTATAAAAAATACAAAAATAAGCCAGCTACTAGGGAGGCCGAGGTGGAGGATTGCTTGAGACTGAGAGGTCGAGGGTGCAATAAGCCGTGAAGTATGCCACTGCTCTGTAGCCTGGGTGATGGAGTGAGACTCTGTCTTAAAAAAAAAAAAGAACCCACACATTTAAAATATTCTTTCAAGTCCTCCAGTTAAGTCTACTATCTAAAAAAAACAACAAAAATCACTCAAATAGGAAACACAGCACCTATTGGTAGCAGTGATAGTATTATATAGCTCTTTTCCAATTTGGGAAATGTTTCTATACATGATTTATTCATTCAACAAGTTTTTATTGAATTCCTCTTCTGTACCAATTTTACATGCTGAGAATGTGAGAACAAACAAAACAAAGCCCCTGCTTTTATGAAGTTGATGCTTTAATGCAGGAGAGAAAGCAACAAGCAAGTAACATCATACTTAAAGCAGTGATGAGTGCTATGCAGAACACAGGAAGCAGGGGAGGGAATAGAAATGCACAAGCAGTGTTGTGAGTAGTGAGGCAAGACCTCTCTACTAAGGTCATCCTTTGAATAGGGCCCCTACAGGGAATGAGGGGGTGAGCCACACATGTATCTGGGGTGGGCTTTGGGGAGTGGTGATTGTGCAACAACAGCCTAGGCAAAATGAACAGCAAGGGGACAAGACTTGGGGACCCTTGCTGGGCCATTGGAGGAAGAGCAAGGAAGCCAGTGTGGCTGGGATGGACTGATGAGGAGTGTGGTAGAAATGAAATCGGAGAGGCAGGATTTAATCCCTGATTTCCCAAGAGAGAAGCAAAGACATCTGTGTTAATTTACATCAGTCTCAGAACCCAGACTCAAACCCAGGTCTCCTAGCTCTTCATTCACAGAGTTGTTCCTGATGTCTCAGTCCCATAGCCGTGTACTTCTTATAGTTTATTTGATCCACAAGTTAAGTAATTTTATCTGCGTTTTACCAGTAAGGATAATGACTAAAAGGTCTTGACTAAAGTTACAGCACCTACTTAGCGTTAAGAGATTGGAGTAATACTTGAATCTCCATATTAAATAGGTGGGGCTGGGCTAAAACTCATTTAAAATTTTTAACCCTGAAATCTTGATACCCAGGATTATTTGGATTTCTTTTTCCTTTACTAATTCACCATAACTGTTTGTTGTAACTATTATAATCTTACTATCTGAGAATTTTTTTTTTCCATTTCCAGTGGAAATTAGTAGAACAGAAGGTATTTGAAGACATTTTGAAATTTTTAATTGGAACATAAAACTTTTATTTTGGGAATCATCAAAATATATGACCTAGGATACTTTCAAGAGAAATCTTTGTTTTCCTGGACTTTTAATTTGCTTTTCAATTGATCAAATATAAGGAGGTATAAGGAGACCTTTTAAAGTTGAATTTCTAGCAAAGATTTTAGCAAGTAAAATATGACCTTTTTGTTATTTTTTTTAAGGTTATCCCATCATCAGGTAGCAAGTTGAAACGACCAACACCAACTTTTCATTCTAGTCGGACATCTCTTGCTGGTGATACCAGCAATAGTTCTTCCCCGGCCTCCACAGGTGCCAAAACTAATCGGGCAGGTAAGTACCTGCCCCATGACCTGTAAGTCATGCTGAGAATTTGGAAACAACAGCCTATGTGGAATGTTTCACTGCTCCCAAGGAGCCAGTAATGAGAGTAGCATTTAGTGTGATGCCCAGAAAGACAGACCTGCAGATGCTCAAGTGACTTTTACCTTTTCTGTCTTTACAGCTAGCTTTAAGGTTTCCTTCTGAGATGAGATGCTTCCACAGCCAAAGCTGGGCCGTGTGTTCTCATCAGAAATGATCACATTTAAGAGAATGTGAAAGGAAATGTGGGTCTTCCTCAGTGCTGGGACGAGCAGCTTGCTAGTAATGTTTCCAGCACCTCATATTTATTATGGCTGCTGTTGAACCGAGAAAGGCAGGGGAAGATCACATCTGTTCCCCCTGCTGCTATTCCTCATGGGAAACTAGGAATCTGGCTTCATTTCCTGGCTGGCAGCTTCCCATCATTTTGCCTCTGTCCGTCCTGCCCTGTATTGAAGTGGTTGAGCAGCCCTGCTTGCCTCCACTTTCGGGACATGGAAGGTAACAGTGCTGCTGATAGAAGTGGCTTTCTAATCCCCAGGAGGCAGCTTCTCAAGTAGAATCACAAAACCAGAAAAGGCTTCAGTAACTTCTATATAGATGAGGAAACGGAGGTGCAAAAAGGCTGTGAGATTCACTTCAGATCACACAGGATCAGAACCCTAGCCTCTGCTCACTTGTTCTTCCACCCCATGCCATCTCTATTAAGTCCGCTGTTTGATTCTTGAATTCTAGACCCTAAAAAGTCAGCCAGTCGCCCTGGGAGTCGGGCTGGGAGTCGAGCCGGGAGTCGAGCCAGCAGCCGGCGAGGAAGCGATGCCTCTGACTTTGACCTCTTAGAGACGCAGTCTGCTTGTTCCGACACTTCAGAAAGCAGCACTGCAGGGGGCCAAGGCAACTCCAGGAGGGGGCTAAACAAACCTTCCAAAATCCCAACCATGTCTAAGAAGACCACCACTGCCTCCCCCAGGACTCCAGGTCCCAAGCGATAACACTGTCCAAGCACCCCCAAGCCACTATCTACTTTGAATCCTGCTCCATACATTGGGTGTATATTTATTCTGAACGGGAGAAGTTATATTGTTAAAAGTGTAAAAGAATAATTGTGTTATGAAGCTGCCTTATTTTTTTTTCTTTTTGTAAGTTACTATTTTCATGTGAATATTTATGTAGATAAAATTTGCCTCCTGGTAACCCTGTAATGGATGGGGCCCAGAAATGAAATATTTGAGAAAAACAAGTGAAAAGGTCAAGATACGAATGTGTATTTAAGAAAAAAAAAAAGCCTATTAATAGGGTTTTCTTCGCGGTGCAGGGTTGTAAACCTGCTTTATCTTTTAGGATTATTCCTAAATGCATCTTCTTTATAAACTTGACTTGCTATCTCAGCAAGATAAATTATATTAAAAAAAAAATCCTGCAGTGTTTAAGGAACTCTTTTTTTGTAAATCACAGACACCTCAATTAGCAAAAACTGAAGGGAGGGCACTTATAATTGCTTTTTCCATTGTTTAATGTTGTGTGATTTTTAGCTAAAGAGAGGGAACCTCATCTAAGTAACGTTTGCACATGACACAGCAAAAGGAGTTCATTGCAATACTGTCTTTGGATATTGTTTCAGTACTGGGTGTTTAAAGGACAAATAGCTGCTAGAATTCAGGGGTAAATGTAACTGTTCAGAAAACGTCAGAACATTTGGGGTTTTAAACTGATTTGTTGCTCCCTATCCAGCCTAGACACCAATAACTCTTGTGTTCACCAGGACCCAGACCCTTCGCAAGGGACAGGCTCCTTGGTGGCATTGTGAATTACAGATTTGTTTTATCTACTTTTTTTGCTATTTATTTAAATGGTCGATCAACTTCCCACAGACTGAGGAATGAATTCCACGAGCCTGTTCTGAAAATGGGGACATAAGACACACACTTGCCCGTCCTTTAATGGAGTTCACCAGCACACTTGTTAACCAGTCCCGTTTGCTTTTGTCTTTTTTTGTGCGTAATAAAGTCAACTGACCAAGTGATCATGAAGAGGGGCTGTCTAGGGCTCCCGTTTTTTAGCTGCTGTTCTTCAGCTCCGACCATGTTGCTGTGTGATTATCTCAATTGGTTTTAATTGAGGCAGAAACTGAAGCTCTACCAATGAACTGTTTAAAAACAAGACACTTTTGTATTAAAATTGCTTGCAGTAACAAATATTTTGTATTTCCTGATTTTCTTTTCAACCATTACCGTATCTATAAATGTTACTGTGGGGTATCCTCATGTTGTCAGGACGTAAATGCATTATACAAATCAGAATATCTTGATGGACAAATTATAGATTTTCTCTTATTTTATCCTCAATTTTGTTTAATATGGCTGGGCATGGTGGCTTACGCCCGTAATCCCACCACTATAGGAGGCTGAGGCAGGAGGATCATTTGAGTTCAGGAGTTTGAGACCAGCCTGGGAAACATAGTAAGACCTCGTATCTGCTAAAACTTAAGCATGGTGGCAACATGCCTGTAGTCCCAACTACTAGAAAGGTTAAAGTGGGAGGATCACTTGGGCCTGGGAAGTCGAGGCTGCAGTGAGCCATGATTGCACCACTGCACTCCAGCCTGGGTGACACAGCGAGACCCTGTCTCAAAAAAAAAAAAAACCAGGATATTAAGATGAACATGTAGGGTATCTGTCCCACTTACATGATTTAAACAAATACAATTATGTAAAAAGACAGATACTAGAAATCATGGAAATCCTGGGGTCTGAGAGAATGGGACCAATTTTTCACACTGTCACAGCATGCTGAAATTTCTGATTCATTTTGATAAAATTTCAGAGGTGGAAGCAAAATTGGTCATCAGATCTAGCTCCTTTGTTTTATAGATGGAGAAACTGGGATGGGAAAGTAAAAAGTGATTTCCCTGAGCTCACGAAATGAATAAATGACAGAAGCGAACCTTGAATCCAATCCTCAACTCCCTATTCAAGTCTGGCACTTCTTTTTCCTCCAGCCTCTAGTCAGCTTTATAATAGAACAGCCAAATGTTAACATAGTAACAAGAAAAGGGCTAGAGGCTTTGCAGGTAAAGGGGCTGAAACTCATGCTACCTGTGTTCTTGGTCATTAGGCTGCATTCCTTATGTGGGCATTTGGTGAAATCGATGCATGTTTGCCAAAGCTGTTTTAGGCCAAATACCCAGATTAAAACAAATTTGGAGCCTAATGGATTCTGAAGGAAGTGCTTGCTTTGTTCTTCATGGAACCGAGTAACTTCAAGCTGCCAGGACTTTGTATAGGATAGTGTTTTCACCCTAATTTGCTTCCCCTTCTAGGCCTCTTAGCTGCAGAAGCATGTGAGACCAGCTTGACCTCCATCTTCCCAGATTCTGGACTATGGTCCAGAATCTTACCAAGTAATTAAGGTTTTCTGGGGTTTTGTGGCAAAGCTCAGCTGGCAGTGACACCAACAAAAAGTGCATTTCCTTTTTTTTTTTTTTTTTTTTGAGACAGGATCTCACTCTGTCGCCCAGACTGCAGTGTAGTGCAGTGGCACAATCTCAGCTCACTGCAACTTCCACCTCCCAGGCTCAAGCAATTCTCCTGCCTCAGCCTCCTGAGTAGCTGGGGTTACAGGTGTATGCCACCATGCCTGGCTAAAAAAAGTGCATTCCCGTTCAACTAATGCCTGCACACTAGACCATGTAGGAAATGAAGAGATACTAGAAAAAGGGTTAAAGTATAATTACAGGCCTGGCCCACGCCTGTAATCTCAGCACTCTGGGAGGCTGAGGTGGGTGGTTCACCTGAGGTCAAAAGTTCGAGTCCAGCCTGGTCAACATAGTCAAACCCCATCTCTACTAAAAATACAAAAATTAGCCAGGTGCGGTGGTGGACCCCTGTAATCCCAGCTACTTGGGAAGGCTGAGGTAGGAGAATTGCTTGAATCTGGGAGGTGGAGGTTGCAGTGAGCCAAGATTGTGGCATTGCACTCCAGCCTGGGTGAAGAGCGAAATTCCGTTTCAAAAAAAGTATAATCAGTGTCCCGTGATAGAAATGCTAAATGAGGAATGCAAATTTGGTGTCTCCTGGAACCTTGAATGATGCAGTAACACTGCTTACCTTAAGGCAGTGATTGTGCTAAGTGCTATATATGCATTCTCACTAAATACCCGTAACAGTTCTATGATCATTAGCCCCCTTTTGATGAGACACTGAACCTCAGAGAGGTTAAGATCACAAAGTTGCCAGGTGGCTGGGGAAAGCCCTTGCTCGGACACTGCTTTCTCCTAGAAACCTACCCCACTTCAGTTCCCTTCCAGTCCTAGTTTTCTGGGATTCCACTCACACATCGCCTGCTGCTACTTCCCAGCTCCTCTGCCCTTCCAGACACTTTGCTAGCTCCTCTGTGGGAGCACAGCTTTCATGCTGCCTTTGAAAATTACTGTGTTCACCAGCTATCACCCCTGTTGCTATGGGGGCTGCTCAGGGGCAGGGGGCTTGTCCGCTCCATCTCTGGCTCAGGTCACAGCACAGAGCAGCCCACAGTGGTTGTTGCTGAATTGAATCGTGGGCCGAGGCCCTTGGAATGGCTAAAATCTGCAGTTTAGTTGTACAGGAATGTGAAGCCCGTTGTTTAGAGAACATAGCTCTATTTCCACTCATCCTAAATTGAGAAATGATTTCAGTTATAAGAATCAGCCCAGCACCGGTCAGCTTGCAGACTAGCTGGGGAGCCCAGCATTGCACAAAATAAACCTGAGACTTTTACAGCCTACATCTAGGGCCTCAAGTGATGTGCTGTGGACTCAAACGAGGCGTGCAGAGAGGACAGTGAAAGGGATGTGGGCAGGAGATTCTGAGACTGACCAAGATGACATGGGGACAAAGCCGTGTGGATTCAGCCTCCTAAACAGCTTTCACCTCTGCCCATCCACCCCATCACCATTAGAGGCTCATTGTCATTGTACCAACCCCCCACATCCGATTATTGTACCTGACTCCCAACTGCATGGCCCTGACTCCAGTCTCCCTCTGATCCATATTCTGCTCTGCTTCCATGCTCTGGTCTTGGGTGCTTTCAACGTTTATTCTGAATTATCCTTAGTTCAGTATCTTTATGACAGTCCCCAGTCCGAGGAGTAGCTTGGGCCTCAAGGTGGTGGCGTCCGCATCTTTAGGGCTGGAGCCAGAGCAGGTGGTGCACGGGGGCGCGCTTCGGGGACGGCGCAGAAAATTTAGGAGCAGTGTGGAAATTTATCTGTTGGGTAAAGACAAATTAGGGATGTGTTTAAGGCACCAGTAAATGATTGTTCAGATGAAGAATTTGATATAGAAAATTTTTTCGAAGTGATGCCTTCAAAATGTGATTTTGGAGGCATTATACACTTGCTTGGAGGTTTAATCTTCAATACACATGGGGGGGTCACCATAATCCCTGGTGCCCAGGGCCCTTGTCCAGCCCTGGAAAAAGGGACCCTTTTCGGTCCCTCCCTTGCCAGTCCCTCCAGCCTCGGCCATTTGCCCCCTGGGCTCTCTAAGCTCCACTGAGCAGCTGCCCACCTGCCCCCGTCCAGCTCCACTGCTGTGTGACCTGGCATAAGTCCCTTAACCGCTGTGTGCCTCAGTTTCCTCATTTGTTAACAAATGGTATGTACCCCCCTAACAATGTGTGAGCATTACAGAAGTGACACGGGACACGCACTTAGAACATGCCTCGCACGTGGCAAGTGCTGACTGTTACCTGCCATTATTAGGCTCCCCAGCCGGGGTCTCAGGGCCTTGGCACAAGCTCTTCCCCTCTGCCTGGAGCACTTTCCTCCACAGACCTTTCCTGGCGCTCCAGGTCAACTCCAGTAGCCTTCCCAGGGCAGTCTAGGTGCCTTCCCCTTCCGCAGCGCCTGAATCACACATGAATAAGTAAGGCAAGAGCGCGCCCAGGGAAGAGCAGGGTGTGCAGAAAGGGGCTGAGTCAGTCCAGGCGTTTCCGCGAGGATCCGTCTCCTGCCAGGCCTGCACGGGGGCCGTGGCACTGAGAAGATGTGCACGGGTGGCTCCCGGGTGCTCGGGAAGTGCCCCAGAGCTCCTGGCCGGGCTAGAGGCAGGAGGCCGAGTCTCCTATGCGAAGCTGGATCAGTACCGGGAGCGCAGGGCGTGCAGCGAGGGCTGGCGGGGGCGGCCCGCCTGGGGGGCTGCCCGGGCGCACCCGGGAACCAGGCGGGGGGCGCGGGAAGGAGCAGCGGAGCAGGTACCGGGAAGGAGACGCCCGCAGCAGCGCACTCAGGGGCCGCTGGGAAGGTGCCAGGAGGCGGCGAGGGGCAGCGGTGGACGGAACCCAGGCCGGCTGCTGCAGGCAGAGGAACGTGCCCCACCCTCGGGGCTTGGCTGGCACCGCCCGGCCTCCAGACAGGGCTGCGGCCGCGTGTCGGGCCCGGTGGCGACCCCCCGCATACCACGGCGGGGCAGCCGGGGTAGCACCACTGGCGGGACCCAGACTCCGGTCCTGCTTTCCCGGACCGCGCCGCAGCCCTAGGATCTCTGCGCCGAGGCCCGCTGTCGGAGTCAGGACGGCCCAGATCACGCTGACGCCCTTGCTGCGGGCCCCTCGCCCAGGCCGCCCACCAGCCATGCCGAGGTCGCACCTTGGGGTCGCCCCACCAGCGACACCCCCTGCAGCCACGGGCCCCCTCGCGGGCGTGGCCTCCGCGCCCTGGCCCCGCCCCCGCGCCCCCATTGGTCGGGCGGGGGGGCGGGCGGCACCGACGGCTGGGCCGGGGCAGGGACTCGCGGGAATCTCACCGCCCGGGTCGCTACGGGAGCTCGCCCGTCGCCCCCTGCGCTGCACGGACCGCGGCCACAGCCGGACAGGCTGGCACGGCGGCGACAGACGGATTGGCGGACAGTCCCAGTCCGCGGAGTAGCCCGGCCTCGAGGCGCTGGCGTCCGCGTCCGCTCGGCCCGGAGCCTGGGCAGGTGCCGCGCGGGAGGCGCTCCGGGGACAGCGCTGAGGCCGCGGACGCCGCCCTCCCCGTCCCGCTGCCCGCCGAGCCCAGCACCCCGCTCGCCGTCGGGGCGTCCCCGGGCTCAGGGGCGGCCGCGGAGCCGATGCGCGCCCGCTGAGCACCCCCGGCCCACCATGGCCGCACGCCCCGGCCCGCTCTGGCTCCTGGGCTTGGCGCTGTGCGCGCTGGGCGGTGGCGGCCCCGGCCCGCGAGCCCCTCCCGGCTGTCATCAGCGGCGTCTGGGCACCCGCGAGCGCCGGGACGTTCAGCGCGAGATCCTGGCTGTGCTCGGGCTGCCCGGGCGGCCCCGGCCCCGCGCGCCACCCGCCGCCTCCCGGCTGCCCGCGTCCGCGCCGCTCTTCATGCTGGACCTGTACCACGCCATGGCCAGCGACGACGACGAGGACGGCGCGCCCCCGGAGCGGCGCCTGGGCCACGCCGACTTGGTCATGAGCTTCGTCAACATGGGTGAGTGTGGCCGCCCGCGCTCCGCGGGGGACCCTCGGAGTGAGCTGACTGCAGGGGAGAGTGCGTGCGTCCGCGGGCGGTGCTGGGCCCTGGCCCAACCGGGAGTCACAGGCGGTGGACGCGACCCCCAGGGGGAGTGCGCCCGCCGTGGCCAGGGAAGGTCTAAGGGTCCTGGGGCACCCTGGGCTGCGGGGTAGTCAGGAGCAGGGTGGGGGGGAACTGTGGACTCCCAGGGGAGTCCTTCACCCTGCCTTCACCTGCCCCAACGCACCCAGGTGAAGGCAGTAAGAATCAGGTGATGGGCTTGCCCACCTGGGCAGCCCCAGGAAGATAGCCTGGTCCTGGGGAGACAGGTGAGTTAAACAAGGCCAGATGCTGTCACTGTGATAAGGGCAGTACTGAGGAGAGGGCCAAAGTTCAGCGTGGAAACCTGTGGTCACATCATCAGAGTGACCAGAGCTGACCCGGTGCCCTGAGTCCACAGCAGGCTCTTCCCTGTGCGGTGCCTGGGTTGGGTGCGGCTGTCAGGGGGAGCAGCTGGGGAAGGAGCAGACCCAGCTCGGTGGGGCAGGGACTGTGGCCTTGTCACCCTGGACCCAGCCCCTGGGATGTGGCCTGGCGTGAGGTGAGTGTCTGGGCCTGTGGAATGACCCAGTGGGCAGCTGGACCCACTTTGTTCTCCCAGGCAAAGCCCGGCTTTTCCTGTCTGCCAACATCTTCTATCAAACCCTGGAGCTATTTACTCCTTAAGAGCTCCGAGATTTTTTTTGCAGTGCTAAACTCTGGTCTGCGGTCGTGTAGTTACTGTCGGTCAGGTCCCCCCATCTGCTTTGCCTCCTGTCTGTGGCAAGTGACAAGCCGGGGTCTGGGGGAGCCAAGGACAACAGCTCAGCCCGAGGTGGGGGAGCTGTGGGGCTGAGAGCAAGGAGAGGGTCCCTGCCCGGGTCTCCAGCCTCCCTCTACCAACAGCATCATCCATTCTCCATCCTCACAGCAGCCCTAGTAACAGCCACGGTCTGCATCCCCATCTCCCAGATGAGGACAGTGAGGCTGAGAGAGGCAGCGCCATGCCTAGGATAGCACAGCCTCTGTGCGGCTGAGCCAGGACAGACCCAGGAAGCCTGACTGTCCGTCCAGTGCTAAAGGAGATGACATTTCTGTTGTCAGGTCAGGTTTTCAGGGTGCAGAGAGCTTTCTGAGGAGTCTGGGCCGAAGAACCCAGGGCACTGAGCAGCAGCAGGTTTTGCAGGGCCATCAGCCATTTGCTTCCTACACTAGGGCAGAAGAGGGCATCTGCTCCCCGCCGCCCAGAGCTGGTGTTGGGCTGAGGTAGGGGGCGAGCAGCAGGAGGCAGCCGTTCACCACCACTGAGCGCCCAGTGCCAGGCACAGGACTCTGGCCCGTGGGATCTGGATGCCACCTTCCTAGTTAGAGGACAGGGTGGGGACGTGGGACAGAGGAGACCATCTGTGAAACTGGGGCTGGGGCTCTGTCATCAGGACAGGTTGGCCCTGGGCACAGGACCAAGAAGACTTGTGGATGGAGTCGCCCAAGAATGTCCCCTTGGGAGCCGCCCATCAGAATGAGTCACCACCCAGCCCACATCCTACCTCCCCTGGCATCCCCTGGGTCAAGGCATGCACAGCCTGGTGGGGGCTGTGGCTATGAATTGGGCAGGGGCTACCCCTGCTGTGTGACCTTAGGGAAGTTCCTCACCCTCTCTGAGCCTTGGTTGCTCCTTGGAAAATGGGGTGCCTGGTGATCTGTCCTCAGGGTTGTTGTGTGATTGGTTGGTAGAGGGGGAGGAGTAGAAAGCCTGTTCCTCTCCCCCTCGGATGGTGAACCTGGACCTGGCCTCTGTTGGCCCCAGGCCCTCCCAGCTATAACCTGGTTCGGAGGTGACAGGAACATCTCCACATGTCTTGTACACATGTGAAACCTAGAAATGGATTCTAAAATCCAAACAAAAGGTGTTTGTACCTGTTTTTAGAATGAAAAGTAGTGTGTGAACTTTCACAGCGTTACTATTCCTCATTTCATTCATGTGACTGTTTTGCCAGCCCATGGGCTCAGGGAGGTTAAATGGCCAGCCCAGGGCCACACAGCACATCCGGGGTGAATCCACAGGTGTGGATTCCAAAGCCCAGCTTCTTCCCACATCAGCTCTGCGTGTTTCATTAAGACCCAGGGCCTCCAGCGCTGCGGGATTAACAGGCAGATCGTTGTTAGTGGAAGCCCAGGCTGTGGGGTGGGCACAGCCAGCTGTCAGAAGGGTCTTCTTTATTCTGATGTGCTAATTGCCCTAGTAGAACTCTCTCAGTTAGAGTAGCTTTAACTGGCAACTGTGGCAGGGTGGGGGTAGACACATACCAGGATTCTCTCCGTGTTTGGAGACCCCTGAAGGTCGGTGGCCCCAGAGGCCACCATGGGATCCAATAGCAGGGTCGCTGGGGTGTCACTGCCCACACCCAGGCTCCCACACCTGCTCCCTCCTGCTCCCTCCTGCTCCACCTCTCCTATCAGCTTCATCTGGCTCCCGAAAAGCCAGGCCTGGTGCCTGTAGCCTATGGGACCCAGAGGCAGCCTATGGGACCCAGAGGGTGGGCCTGTCTCAGGCTCCCACCGTGGCTCAGGCCTCTGTGCAAAGCCGGCGCTTTAGGAAGTCAAGCCTGCGTCCTGATGTTCAAAGCCTGTACTGGGAGGCCAGGGCTGGGGGCAGAGCCGGGGGCCCTGCCTGGCCTGTCGTCCGTATTAGCCTGTAGACCTGGGCTCTCTTGGGCAGGACAGTGATGGAGCAGGTGGATTCTGTCCCTGGTCTCTGTGCTCAGGGAGGGAAGAGCCCTGAGCTGGGAGGCAGGACCCAGGTTCTTGTGCTGCTTGGGCCCGCCATTAACTCCTTCATGTCCCGGGCCTCGGCCCTTCCCTTCCCTGGGCCTCTGCTTTCTCGTCCATTCTACAGTGACGGCATCAGAAAGGCAAGGTGCCTCCCATCCTGACCCTGCGGCTCTGTGGCAGAGGCGTCTTCTCACAACACTGCCCATGCCCTGTCCCCCAGTGCCTCAGGCCAGCCCGACCCCTCCTGAGGAAGGAAGGACCACCTCTGCACATTCCTCCCGAATCCTCCTCCACCCACGTCAGCAGAGAGGCAGGTGCCCATGTTGCAGATAGAGAAACTGAGGCATAAGCAGGACTAGCAGGCAGAAGTCCAGCCAGGATCAGAATTCAGGCAGCTTCTCTTCGTCCTGATCCCTTCCTGCACCAGACAGATTTGTTCCCGTGATTTCTGGTGGCTGTGGACAGGAGTGTTGATGAACTGAGCCTTCTGGGTTTGGGAGAAGCGGGACTGAGTGGGAATTCAGGACCTGGCCCAGGTCCTGCTCTGCCCTTGCCAGCCATGTGACCTGGAAGGGTGTCACCATCTCTGTGGGCCCCAGGGCCACTTCCTTTGGTTCTTTACTAGGGACTTCTTTTATTTTCCCATTCATTCATTCATTCACCAAATAGCTATGTAGTACCTGCCATGGGCCAGGCACAGTTGTAGTTGCTGGGGATATAGCTATGAAAGTAAAGTACCTGCCCTCAGGGAGACGACTTTCTAATGCGAGAGACACATAATACATACTTGAGCTCTAAAAGTAATTGTCGGGTGTGCTAGACAGCAACGCCCCAACTGGAAACAGGAGGAACTGAACAGTAGCACTTCAG
Source organism: Ateles fusciceps (assembly GCA_036589455.1). Classification (NCBI taxonomy): domain Eukaryota; kingdom Metazoa; phylum Chordata; class Mammalia; order Primates; family Atelidae; genus Ateles; species Ateles fusciceps. The sequence continues at coordinate 11,008,929 of JAZHEH010000733.1, forward strand.
CCTGTCGTTCAGGCTGGGATGCAATGGCGTGATCTCGGCTCACTGCAACCTCCGCCTCCTGAGGCTGAGGTTCTCCTCAAGTGATTCTCCTGCCTCAGCCTCCTGAGTAGTTGAGATTACATGCGAGCGCCACCACACCCAGCTAACTTTTGTATTTTTAGTAGAGATGGGATCTCGCCATGTTGGTCAGGCTGGTCTCGAACTCCTGACCTCGTGAGCCGCCTGCCTCGGCCTCCCAAAGTGCTGGGATTACAGGCATGAGCCACCATGCCAGCCCATAGTCCATCCATTCTTACGGACATTCGGGTGTTCTGAATACTGTTACACACGTTCCTCAGTGGACATATTAAAGCGGGGACTTTAGTCTTGCGCGTGCTGTTTGGGAGCTGTGTGACGCTGAGCGGCTTGCTTCAAGTCCCTGAAGCTCAGTTTCCACGTATTCGAGACAATGTAAGTGAGCCGGCCTCCCAGGGTTGTGTGCAGTATGGCCAGCTGCAGGCTGACACACAGTAGGAACTTCACAGATGCGGGCTGATCGATTGCACCCCATTTCTGCACCATTGCTCATTTGGAAGCCCCTTCATAGAATACACTTACCTCCATTTTTGCTTGTGAAAACCCCACCTAACTTTAAAATGAAGGTGGGTCAGGGTTTCCATAAATCTCTCGGCTCCTACCCTACAATCCCATACGGACAGGCTCTTCCAGACAGAAGTCCCACCTGCATTGCCTGCACTTCTCTTAGGATTCCAGTCGTTTTCTGCCTGTGTGATCCAGGGGCACACCTAGCCCCTCTTTCTCCTACTCCTCAGCAGCCCCGGAAAAACCTGGGAATAGGGACCAAGTCTGACTCTTCCCTGCCCTGCCCTCACCCCGTGGCAGGAAGTTGAAGGAAAGAGGTGCCCAGCTGGAGGCAGGGAGCACGGAGAGCCGAGAGGAGCCTGGGCCTGGGCGGGTGGGACAGAGCAGGGCCACCCTTCCTGTCTGTGTGGGGTCAACGATGGGTGCCGTAGCTCCCTGGGCCCTCCCCTGGGACCCCGAGTCCCCGCTGGGCCCTGCCTGGAGGAAGGTGGCTTCACGGGCATTCTTGGGTGTCTGTTGACAGGAGGGCCTTGTTGGCGGGTGACCTCCCTCCTGATATGTCCCATTAACTCTGGGGCCACTCATTTCACATTGGCCCCAAGTGTGAACATCCACATCATGGGCCTCCAGTCTGACACGTGACCCTGGAAACCCTCTGCCCCTCCTCGGCCTCAGTTTCCCCACCTCTGCAAGGTTGCCTGAAGGCCTTTCCAGCTCTGACCAAAGAACATGCCCACCCCCTGCCTACTGATGGGGGCTCCTGCAGGGTGAGGCACAGGGTGGGGGAGGTACACCCAGCCCCCCCTCCTCCCAGAGCCTCTTCCCCACAGGCAAGAGCGGATGTGTCACCATCTTTCTGGAAAATTCCCACAGTTCAGTTCTTTCCTGGGATTTAACTGGAGGAATTGCATCTTTCTTGCTCACATCTCCTGGGATCTATTCTTGGCCTTGGCAAGCTTGATGTGGTGGTGTGTGTGGGTGTTCCCTTTTAATTTGGGGTGCCAGAGCCGTCTAAGGCCGGACCGGTAATTATGAGAGCAGTGCCATATATGGAAACAGCCCTTGAAACAAGCCAGTGATGAGACCCGGCTGGAAATACCTCGACATGGAGCCTTGGGCCGCCTCGAGGCAGTGCTGAGATTTCTGGGTGGGAGAAGCCTCTTCAGGACACAGAACCGACAGGTCATGGGTCCTGCCCTCCCTTGACCTGCAGAGGCTGTGGGGCCTGGGCCTTGTTTTGGATCTGAAATGGGGTCTTCGTTCCCGCCTTTGCTGCCTGTGGGACCAGCCAGGCAGGCCCCGCCCATGCGCCCCGAGCTCTGGGGAAGCCACCATCCCCCCCTCAGGAGCCAGGCCGGGAGAGGAGGCAGGTCCACAGCAGCGGGAATGTTGGTGGCTTCTGATGGACTCACACGGGGACATGACAGCCACACCCAGACTGGCAGCGATACCCAGCCCAAAGGGCTGTGAGTGCCGCACACGGAGCTGCTGTCCTGGGGACAAGCGGCCCTCGGGAAGAAGGGCTGGGACAGCCCCGCTGTGGGGCCCTGGAACACGGAGGCCGATGAGCCACATGAGAGCCTCCGATGTCCACATGTGGCTCGGTCCCAGCCCTCCAAGGGCTCGCTGTCCAGAGGAACAGTTGGACCAGAGACAGCAAGGCCTGGCATGGGGGCTGGGAGAGGCCGAAAGCCTGACCTGCGTGGGGTCTGAGGACCGGAGGCTTTTCAGCCGGACAGAGAGGGGCAGCCGCCCGGGGAGAGCAGCTTCTAGGAGGGACTCTGGGGGAGGCATCTGCAGCCAGAAGGCACAAGAGGCCCGAGGGACAGATGGCAGGGCCAGCGCAGGGAGGGCCTGGGACACTTCCTGTGGGCCCTTCAGGGCCAGGGAGGGTCTGAAGGGAGGCAGGACAGGTCACAGGCCACAGGATTCTGTTCTGAACTGGAGGAAGAGGGTGTCTTTTGAAGTCCCACTTTTTGGTCAGAAATAAGACAGATTTAGGTTGTCTGGATGAGACTAAATTGCCCGGGGCACAAAAATAGCCAGAGCCCTTGTTGGTGTCGGGCTGAAGGTCGCAGGGTTTGGCATCTGGAGGCTGGTAGCCATGCCCGGTGAAGGCTACCTCCTGCCCACAGTGGCCTTGAGGAGGAGGCTGAGGGCTCTGTGATTGTTTATTTTCCCAGAGCCACAGGGAGGTGGTTCAGAAAGTAGCCTTTTCTGCTTCCTATGTGCAGCTCCATGGAAGGTGGCGTTGTCTGTCCTGGACTCTGAGCCAAGCCCCGCAGCTGGTGTGTCTCGAATGGAACTGGCTATAACCAGTCCCTGCTGGCTACAGAAAGCTCAACAGGCGCTCTGTGGCCCAAGTGACTTCTCACCTCCCAAGCTCATGCACTGTCACAATGTTGGTTGGTAGCAATTGACGTTTCGAAGTTCTTCCCAAGTCACAGGGCTTCTTTGAATCACTGTGCTGAATTCTTGGAGGCTGAGAAACAGGATTTCTTGGAGATGAACTGGCCTTGCCTGCCACCCCAACCTCCTCTCATATACCTCGGCCCCTGACCACTAGATTCCAGCCACACCAGCCTCCTTTGATGTCTCTCAAACATGCAAGGCCTTTGTGTCTGCTGTTCCCTCTGCCTAGGAGGCTGTCCTCCACCTCCTCACACAACTGGTTTCTTCTACAGTCAAAGGTATTTTTTCCCCTTACTTTCCAGGTGGTTTTTTTTTTGGAGACAGAGTCTCATTCTGTCGCCCAGACTGGAGTGCAATCTCGGCTCACTGCAAACTGCCTCTCAAGTTCAAGCGATTCTCCTGTCTCAGCCTCCCAAGTAGGTGGGATTACAGGCACCCGCATCACACCCAGCTAATTTTTGTATTCTTTTACTAGAGATGGGTTTTCACCATGTTGGCCAAGTTGGTCTTGAACTCCTGACCTCAGGTGATCTGCCCACCTCAGCCTCCCAAAGTGCTGGAATTACAGGCGTGGCCACTACGCCCGGCCACTTTCCAGGTTTTAAACTAATGAATGGATCCCTATCATTATTGAAAGGCAGTGTTTCTCCACTACTGACAGTCTTGCCTCCCAGGCAACATTTGGCAGTATCTAGAGACATTTTTAGTTGTTGCAAGTGGGGAGCGGAAGGGAGTGCTGCTATCAACTAAGGGGTGGAGGCCAGCGATGCTGCTAAACCTCCTGGCCAAAAATGTCAATGGTGCCACAGTTGAGAAACCTGTTCACGGTGACCAGTGTTTGATGGCGATGATGATGGCCTCACCCTTTATTAGATACAAGGTCGTCTTATTCTGTCTTGTGTTGCTGTAACAGACTCCCTAATGCTGAGTAATTTACAAAGGAAAGAGGTTTCTTTTCTTTTCTTTTCTTTTCTTTTGAGACAGAGTTTGGCTCTTGTTGCCCTGGCTGGAGAGCAATGGCATGATCTCGGCTAACTGCCACCTCTGCCTCCTAGGTTCAAGTGATTCTCCTGCCTCAGCCTCCCAAGTAGCTGGGATTACAGGTGCCTGCCGCCACACCCAGCTAATTTTTTTGTATTTTTAGTAGAGACGGGGGTTTCACCATGTTGGCCAGGCTGATCTCGAACTCCTGACCTCAGGTGATCCACCCGCCTCAGCCTGCCAAAGTGCTGGGATTACAGGAGTGAGCCATTGCACCCGGCTGAAAAGAGGTTTATTGGGCTTACAATTCTAGTGGCTAAAAGGCTCAAGGCTGGGCAGCTGCATCTGGTGACAACCTCAGGCTGCTTCAATTCATGGCAGAAAGTGGAAGGACAATGGGTGTGTGAAAAGATAGCACGTGCTGAGGAAGAGGAGCAGCTGGAGGAAGCAAGAGAGCAAGGCAGACTTTTTAACAGCCTCTCCTGCCTAACCTAACGAATCCATTCCCCTGAGAGGCAGAACCCACCCACCAGCCCCCTCCACCATGGCGTTAGTCTATTTGCGAGGGACTCACCCCCATGACCCAGACGCCTCCCGCTGGGCCCCACCTCCCATCACAGCCACGTTGGGGATCAAATTTCAACACGAGTTTAGCCGGGGATAAACCGCATCCAAACTGCAGCAAGGGGTGTATTATCTGTACTGTTTACCTTGCTTTTTTCTTACTCTTTTTTTGAGGCAGAGTCTCACCCTGGAGTGCCATGGCTGCACAATTACAGCTCACTGCAGTCTTGATCTCCCAGGCTCAAGCCATCCTTCTACCTCAGCGTCCTGAATATACTACAAGCAAAGTGCCATCATGCCTAGTGAATTTTATTTGTTTGTTTTGTTTGGAGACAGGGTCTCACTCTGCCTCAAAACAAAGAGTTAGTGCAGTGATGTGATCTCAGCTCACTGCAACCTCTGATGCCTGGCTAATTCAAAAAAATTAGCTATTTTTTACAATTAGCTAATTTTAAATTTTAAATTAGCTAAAATCTAAATAAAAAAAAAATAGCAAATTAAAAAAATTATGTTGCCCAGGCTGATCTTGAACTCCTGGCCTCAAGAGATCCTCCTGCCTTGGCCTCCCAAAGTGATGGGGTTACAGGCATAAGTCACCATGGCCAGCTGGGACATTTTCTTAGAAGTACAGTTTCTGAGTCACAGCATGTATCATTCTGGTAGATTATTGTCAGATTTCCCACCCTAGGGATTGTGCCATTTTACATTCTTGCCATCAATACACGGAAGTGTTCAGGTCTGGTCTTAGGGTATCTTACTCATGAGGCCTTCTCAAGCATCACACCTAAAGAAACACCACACTGGTCTGGAATTAGAAGTGTCAGTATGACCTCAGATATTTCAAATATGTATGTGTGTGTATATATATACACACATACACACATGCACACACACACACGTACATATACATTTTTAAATAAACAGATACTATATATGTGTGTTTTTGCACACATTAGTGTACACACGTATATTTCCTAGCTCTGTCCACCGAGAGGGCCTAAAGTATTGACACTCCAGGACAGTGAGCAGCCCAGTGCCCAAATCTTTCTAACTATTTCTCCAAAAAAAAAGAAAAAGAAAAAACAGAACTCCTTGCAGAAATGGCTGATTCCAGGGGCGGGGATGGGGATTCCCAGGACGCACCTCGAGCATTTTGCGGTGCCAGTTAGAAGTGCTCAGGAAGGGATGGTGGAGTGGCCAGAAGGACACAGGAACCAACCTGAAGGAGCTGCCAGTGGCCAAAACTGGACCAATTTTGAGCAATGAAATAAATAACAATAGTATTGGATATACCCCATAGAATAAAATAAACACCTTTTAATCCATAATGATATAAAGAAATAATTAGGCCAGGCACAGTGGCTCACGCCTGTAGTCCCAGCACTTTGGGAGGTCAAGGCGGGCAGATCACCTGAGGACAGGAGTTTGAGACCAGCCTGACCAATATCGTGAAACTTTGTCTCTGCTGAAAAAAATAAAAATACAAAATTAGATAGGCGTAGTGGCGCATGTCTGTAGTCCCAACTACTCAGGAGGCTGAGGCAGGAGAATCACTTGAATCTGGAAAGCGGAGGTTGCAGTGAGCCAAGAAAGCGGATGTTGCAGTGAGCCTGGGAGACAGAGCAAGACTCTGTCTTAAAATAAATATTTAAATAAATAAATAAATGCAAAAAGGACAAGTATTCCATCCAAAATAATTCCAATTAATTTGGCCAGGCACAGTGGCTCACATCTATAATCCCAGCACTTTTGGAGGCCAAGGCAGGCGGATCATGAGGTCAGGAGTTCAAGACCAGCCTGGCCAACATAGTGAAACCCCATTTCCACTAAAAATACAAAAATTAGCCAGGCATGGTGGCACATGCCTGTAGTCCCAGCTACTCAGGAGGCAGAGGCAGGAGAATCACTGGAACCTGGGAGGGGGAGGTTGCAGTGAGCCGAAATTGTGCCACTACACTCCACCTTGGGCAACAGAGTGAGACTCCATCTCAAAAAAAAAAAAAAAAAAAGAATTCCAATTAATAAAAGTAGAAGGAAAGAAGGAAATAGAAAATCACTACTCCAGCCTGGGCAAGATGGCAAGACCTCATCTCTACAAAAACTACAGAAAAATCAGCCGGGTGTGATGGTGCATGGCTGTAGTCCCAGCTACTCGACAGGCTGAGGTGGGAGGATCCCTTGAGCCCTGGGAGGTTGAGGCTGCAGTGAGTCATGACTGCGTCGCTGCACTGCAGCCTGGGTGACTGAGTGAGACTCTGTCTCAATGAACAAAACAAAAGAAGTATTTTCCTTATGATATTTATTATTTACAAAATGAAAAATCATGACATTACAGTGGAGAAACCTGGCAGACGCCACTGTAACCAGGGAATGAAAGTTCACACCGCTAGTAATAAGAAAGATTGCTGTCATGTTGTCCCATTCGGTGGTCTGAGAAGGGCGTATCACTTCTGCGGTATTCTCCAAAATCCATGACTTTAACCTGAACATGAGAAAACAGGAGACAAACTCAAACTTTTTGGGGGGGGGGCACGCTACAAAATAACTGACCAGCACTCTTCAAATGTATCAAGGCCGGGCGTGGTGGCTCAGGCCTGTAATCCCAGCACTCTGGGAGGCCAAGGCAAGAGGACTGCTTGAGCCCAGGAGTTCAAGACCAGCCTGGGAAACATAGTGAGTCCCTGTCTTGATAAACAATTTTTTAAAAATTAGTTGGGCACGGTGGTGTGTACCTGAGGTCCTTACTACTCCAGAGGCTGAATTGGGAGGCTCACTTGAGCCCAGGTGGTTGAGGCTGCAGTGAGCTGTGACTCTGCCATGTGCCACTGCACTGCAGCCTGGGCTACAGAGCGAGACCCTGTCTCAAAAAAAAAAAAAAAAAAAACTGTCAAGGTTGAAAGGGAAGAAAAGACTGAGCAGTTGTCACATGAGAGGGACGCAAGGGAAAATGACACTAAAGGTATGAATAACATGGAATCCTAGATTGAATCCTTGACAAAAAAATAATATTAGTAGGACAGTTGGTAAAATTAGAGAAAAGTCTGGATTTAGTTAACAGTTTTGCAGCAATATCAATTTCCTGGTTTTCTTATACTACAGATTGGTTATGTTCGATGCTATCATTAGGGGAAGCTATCAGGCAAAGAATGTATGGGAAGTCTCTGTACTGTTCATGCCCCCTTTAGATCTAAATCATCTAAAAGTATTTCAAAATCAAGTTAAAAACATAAATAAAGCAGCCCCACACTCCTGCTTTATTCCCAGTCCCACCGTCTCTGTGTGCTTCACAGCAGTCAGCACATATGCTGATCTTGTTTGTTTGTTTGTTACCTGACTTCCCTGCAAGGCTGTAAACCCCGTAGGGGCAGGGGCTGCCCCATCTTACTTGCTGCAGTGTCTCCTGTGCCTCAATAATGGCTTGTGCACAATTAGTGCTGCTTTAAAATGTGCTGACTAATGAATTAATTCATATTCCTGGCTGTGACCAGGAAAAATGAATGAGGAAGGCAGTGTCCCTATAAAGCCTTCAGACCATGAGAAGGCCACAGTCAGGGACTTGCTCCTTCATGCCCAAAAGTGAAATTATGGAACCCTCAAAAACAGGATCCCTGTCACAGATTTTACAGATGGGGGAAATAAATTTACTGCCCAGAAACCTTGCTCTACACATCAGTGGTTCCTCCCAGGGCCACCATGGAGAGGGGATTCCTGGCAGGATGTATCTCAGATGGTTGGGATCAGGACATTAGCCAGAGAGTATCTCCCACATGGACCCCCCCTAGCCTATCTGAATCCGACAGGGAGCCCTGGAATGAACTTCCCAACTCTACAACTGGCAGCAGAATTTTACTGGGAAAACCCAAGAAATCACGTTGTGCAGACCTTGGCCTTTCCCATGAATTCCCTCCCTGGACCCTCAAATACCAGCAGCCGGTGGGGAAGCAGCGACAGTCATTTTGTGCTGTGTATTCAGTGCCTGTCTAGAGGCCTCCCGCGTTTTTGGCCGGTTTCAACATGGTTTTTATGCTCTTTTTCAGACAGAGGTGGTTCACTGTAGTGGAAGGCGCCTAGCCAGGAGTCAGGGTTCCATTTCCACATGTGGGAACGTGGGAGGAGATTGTATTTGGTGCTTTCTGTCTGAGCCAGAACTGGGGACAGTCCCAGTGGCATTGCTGAGGTGCTGCCGCTCAGCCGGGCATCTTTGGGAGATTCCGACCTCGGTTCTATGGGAAGGTGGGGGCTGGGGCTGCACCAACAAGGAAATGCTTCCAAATGGTGTGGGAGAAGCATTCGCTGGACGGTAAACAAGCACTGACTACAGTCAACAAACCTGGCTCTTCACAGTTTTCATCTGACCCTGTTTCAAAGTGCTGCTTTGCAGGTGTGGACACCGAGCCCAGAAAGTTTAAGTGCCTTGACAAAGGTCAGGCAGGTGAAAGGAGAAAGGTAACTGATAGATTTCCACGGTGTATTTTCTCTCATTCCACACTTTTTTTTTTTTTTTTTTTGAGACAGAGTATTGCTCTGTCGCCAGGTGCCAGGCTAGAGTGCAGTGGCACGATCTCAGATCACTGCAATCTCCACCTCCTGGGTTCAAGCAATTCTCCTGCCTCAGCCTCCAGAGTAGCTGGGACTACAGGCACACGCCACCACGCCCAGCTATTTTTTTTTTTTTTTTGTAGTAGAGACGGGGTTTCACCATGTTGGCCAGGATGGTCTCGATCTCTTAACTTTGTGATCCACTCACCTCAGCCTCCCAAAGTGCTGGGATTACAGGTGTGAGCCACCGCGCCCAGCCCATTTCACACTTTTATTTAGGAAAAAAACAAAACTGAACGTCTCCCTTTCCCCACCATGGCCGCTGAGTTTCAGACGTGGCCTCCTGATGGTCCTGGCTGGATGTTGTCACTTTGATGCTTTAAGTTGGGAGAGCAGCCATTAGCCTCCAGAGGCAGGGCCAGCACTTCTATCCCATGGCCCCTGCCCTTCCACAGCCCTGGCAGGGAAGGACAGAATCCCCACTCCGCAGACGACGAGACCGAGGTCACACAGGTCACCCACAGGGTGAGGGCTGGGACCAGGAGCCCAGCTACCCTTTTCAATGCTGTCTTAGAGGCTAAAGCAGGGGCCATCTGCCCATGAACCTTCATAGGGGAAAATCTGGGCCCCAGCAAATGCTCTTCCTCAGCCCTAGCTTTTGAGAAATATCTTTCCTGGTCCAAAGGCACAACCACTGGCCAGCTGCAGAGCCACAAGGCTCCAGCGAAGAAAGGGCACTCCCTTTGCCCCATCACAGTAATGCCAACTGCAGTGCCACACCCCAGGAAGTTTTATCTGTTTCTGATAAAAATCATTGTTTTCCTAAAAATTTTCCAACCTCCAGGCTTGCCTGGAACAGCCAGGGGAGGCAGTTTCCTGTGCTGGAATTCCTGGGTAGTTTAGCGATTTCACAAGCCCACTGAAAGGAGGTTTGGAACTGGGGTCAGTTCAATTGAGTAAGACTCTTGAGCCACCCTGGGAAGACCCCCAGGTCAGGCAGGAAGGGAGGCTGCAGAGCACGAGTGTCCCCACAGAGCTGATGGATTTGTGGGCTGTTCCCTCAGTCCTCAGATCCCACATGAAGTCAGCATATAGCCTGCTGACAGGGATACCAGTGAGCCCCAGGAGCCACCCAGCAGCCCTGCTGTGCCCTGGGACAGACGCACTTAGCCATGCTTTGAGAGAGGACAGGAGAAGGCGCGACTGAGCTGTTCCTTCACCGTGTCATGCCCTGTGACAGCCAACAGCACGAACTGATTTAATCTTGAAATCCCTCCCTGGCTGCACCTCCCATCCTGGCAGTGCGCAGGCTCTGAATGGCCCATGTCCTCTGAGATGCTATCGGTCATGTCCCTGTTCACCAGGTTTCCCTGCAGGGCTAGGGCCCTTTCTGATTCCTACATAACCATGTAACAGACGGGGGTCTGCAGTTCCTGAACCCACTGAAACTGTCATCCAAGTCGTGTTGTGTAAGCCTGTTAGGGAAGAGAGCACACCTGTGTAGATATTCATGCCAGGAGGTCCAGAAATCTGCCATCAGCGATCATTGCCTCCAGGGCAGAGACCCAGACGTCACCTGCGTCACAGCAAGTGAGCAGCCCGGCTCTCAGGCACCCTCAGGTGCTGTGGGACGAGGCAGGTTCATTCCTGCTCCTCCCTGGGCTGGGATGAGTGGCCATCACCTCCTGCCCACACACGTCTGGCCCCATCCCCCTCCCCGCACAGCTGTTCGCCTGCCCATGGCTGGACCAGGTCCCCACCGCGAGGACAGGAAGTGCTCCCACATCCGCTGCAGCCCGCACAGCCTGTTGCTTTTACAAACCTGACTGTGGTCACTGAGCCCAGTAACCAGAGAGAATGTTTAAAAAGACTCACAGACATATCATTGAAATCTCAGTGTTGGGTTTTGTGGAAGGCACTGGGCGGCTCCCACCCCTGCCTTCTGGAAACACAGATTTCTAGAGTTTAAAAGGGACGGGAGGCTAAAGTGAGACTGCCCTAAATGTAGCGTCCCAGGCATTTCCGGGCACCTGGGGAAATGTGGGCTTCATTCCTTTGTTTGACTGGCAGGCCAGCTCCTGCCACAGGGCCCTGCCGCCCATCTCGCCTCCAGCCTGGCCTCTACCCTCGCCTCCGCAGTGCCTTCTTATTCTCCTCCACCCATGCCGCCCCCTGCCGCCCCCAAGCCCTGTGCTCCCCACTGGCCAGAGGCACAGCCCAGGCTCCTGGCCCAGGATTCACACCCTCAGCAGGCAGGCTGCAGCTGGGCTCACACCCGGTCCCCAACATTGCTGACCTGTGGGCGCCTCCACCCCTGTGCATGCGAGGTCCCCTCTCCCTAGAGCGCCCTCCCTGCCACCTCTCCACCTACCAGGACCCCATCCCACCCTTCAAGGCCCGTTCAGATGCCACCTGCTCACATCCCACCACCCAGTGGGACCCTCAACCTCCCCAGCACCTGACGGGGCCACTCCGGGAGTTGTCACTCCTGCCCTGGTGTTTCTTGTTCCTTTCCACATTCCCTCCTTCTTCCTCCACCTTGTTCCAGAAAGCAAACGTGGGTCCCCTGCCCTCTGCTGTCTCCTGGTGCTTGCCCTGCCCTCAGGCCCCTCCGCTCTGACCCTCTGCCCTGGCTCACCGGCCCCTGCAGGGCCCATCTCCCTGACACCATGGCAGATTCGCACTCATGCCTCAGCCCAGCTCAGCTGTCAGCCCTGAGCCCTCCCTGCTGCACCTCCCATCCAGGCAGTGGGCAGGCTCTGGATGGCCCGTATCCCCTGACATGCCATCGGTTGTGTCCCTGACTACCAGGTTTCCCCACAGGGTCAGGGCTTTTTTCTGCCTTGGGTCCAATGTTCATCTCTCTTTAGCTGGAAACTCCTCCTCTGTCTCATCTGTGGGTCCCAGCACCAGCAAGGGCCGAGAAGGGGGCGCAATGGGAGCTTGGGGTGTGGAACCTGGGGCCTGTTGAGCACAGCCAGGTGCAGGGCTCAGGCTGTGCCTGGCTGCAACAGCCCCTCAGCCCTGTCCATGCCCCGGGGCCAAGCCTGGAACACACGTTTGAAGAGGATGAAGCCAGGCCCACCCAGGGTCCCTCCTGGGTCCCCCCTGCACCTTGAGTGGTGGGCAGCTGGGGGCAGTGGCTCACACTGGCTCTGCCCACTCCAGAGCCCGAGCCATTCCAAGTGCCAGCCCAGCTCTGCTTTGTCTTCTAGTGGAGCGAGACCGTGCCCTGGGCCACCAGGAGCCCCACTGGAAGGAGTTCCACTTTGACCTGACCCAGATCCCGGCTGGGGGAGGTGGTGACAGCCGCGGAGTTCCGGATTTACAAGGTGCCCAGCACCCACCTGCTCAACAGCACCCTCCACGTCAGCATGTTCCAGGTGGTCCAGGAGCAGTTCAACAGGTGCCTTCCCCTTGGCCCGGGTGCTCCCCACCCAACCCGCCTCATAGTCTCATGGTCAAGGCAGCCCAGCAGGGAGTGGGGGTGAGTGGAGCATTTCCCAGAGGACCCAAAGGAGAGCCCAGAGACAGGAAAGGTTCTTGACCCAAGGCCCCTGCACTGTGGGAAGAGCCCTAGTGTTGGAAATAGATGCTCAGTGCCTCAAAGAAAAATTAGCACTGAGACAAAGGATATTTCAGCAACACAATTTTTACTTCCTGGACTGCAGGAAGGGTACTCTCACTAGCCATCTTGCCATGAGAGTGCAATGAACAACGGAAAATACACAAATTTATCCCTTATGCATTTGGGGTCATCCTTACTGCTGTGTCTAATCTCTGTTGGCTGGAGCCTGACCTCACAATCTAAACTTAACAAAGTTATTAGCACACTTATTCTTTAACAAGAAAGGAAACTTTAAAAAGGAACTTTTCTACTTCCCACACCCGGTGACAGTCCTGCCTTCAGATCCCTGCCCTGCCATCCTGGCTGTGTGGGACTTGGACGGGTCACTGAGCCTCAGTTTCCCCATGTGTACACCTCTGCTGAGACAGTGAGATGAGGCTCAGAAGGGGCACAGCCCAGAGCCAGGTGGGAGACGCTCCTGTGACGGCCCCCAGGCAGGCCCTGGAGACACAGAGGCAGCTGTGCCGGCCGCCAGTTAATTGTTCTTTCGTGTCCACAGGGAGTCTGACTTGTTCTTTTTGGATCTTCAGACGCTCGGAGCTGGGGGATGAGGGCTGGCTGGTGCTGGACATCACAGCAGCCAGTGACCGCTGGTTGCTGAAGCGTCACAGAGACCTGGGACTCCGCCTCTATGTGGAGACTGAGGACGGTGAGGCTGGGGGCTCTGCGGGAGCAGCTCCTGGGGCTCCTCTGTGCCAACACAGGCAGCGGAAGCGACCTCCTGTGGCCGTGGGTGCCCGGCCTCACCAGCTGTGCCTGCTGTGAGGGTCAATGAGGTCTAGGGCTCAAGGTCTGGCCTGGCAGGGGTGCTCCCTCCTCTCCTTCTGCTTCCCAGGAAGTGGGCGGTTCTTCCCTTGGAGCAGCCTCCACCTTGGGAGTTTCTGTCCTGGGAAGGGAAGGAGGGGGAAGTGGCCATATCCTCAGGTGCTGAGGCCAGGAGGCTGGGTTTGAAGCCCAGCCTGACAGTGCCCTGCCTTGGTGACCTTGGCCAGGACTTACCTTTCCAGATCCTGTCTTCTCTTCTACAGGATGGGGATTCACGCCCTTGTTCACTCCACAGGTGATACTGGGGAGAGCCTCCTATACCAGGCAGTGGGGAATACGAAGGCCAAAGTGGGCATGAGATGGGTGTGTTTGAGGTGTGGCAAGGGGGAAGCACACGGCAAGGGGCTGCCATGGAGCAGCGGCGAGGACGGGCTCCTAGACGCCATTCTGAGTCAGTGTAAAGCAGGGCCAGGGGCTGGGGTTCTTAGCATGACAGCAGTGGAGGACAACAGGACCTGATTCAGGTTTTTGTTTTGTTCTGAGACGGAATCTCACTCTGTCGCCAGTCTGGAGTGCAGTGGCACAATCTCAGCTCACTGCAACCTCTGTTTCCCGGGTTCAAGCAATTCTCCTGCCTCAGCCTCCTCAGTAGCTGGGACTATGAGTGCACACCACCAAGTCCAGCTAATTTTTGTATTTTTAGTAGAGATGGGGTTTCACCATATTGACCAGGATGGTCTCGATCTCTTGACCTGGTGATTCGCCCGCCTCAGCCTCCTAAAGTGCTGGCATTACGTGCTCAGCCTGATTCAGGTTTTAAAGAGAACCCTCTGAGATGCCCCCTCTCTCAGAATGGAGCCGAGCTCCCCACCCCTTCTGTGGGCTGTGCTCAGTGATTTGTTTCTCGTAAGTGCGATGTGGACAGGGCGTGGGGGACCTGATGTGCAGTGCCTCAGCCAGGTGAGGAAGGCTCACTGCAGTGACCAGCACGGCACTGGCATGCGCCCTGGGTGTAAGGCAAGGAGAAGGCCCTTTCCCTGAACCCGAAACCCCAGTCCAGCCACGAGAAAACCATCAAGCCCAAAGAGAAGGGCTTTTGCAGAATACCTGACAGGCGCTTCTCAAAACCGCCAAGCTCATCAAAAAAAGAGAAGGTCGGAAAATTGGAGGAACCCAGAGGCACCTAAGGAGACCTACTCAGTGCATGTGGGGTCCTGGGTGGGGTCCTGGACCAGGGAAAGGGCATTAGGGAAACGTTATGAAATCCAGATCAATCATGGCATTTACTTAATAAGATATCAGTATTGGTTGTTAGTTATGAGAAGGGTACCCTTTTAGTGTAAAATATTAACACTTCCCAGGGCAACTGGGTCCAGGTATATGGGAACTCCCTGAGCTATTGTTTTCTTCTTTGAGACAGGGTTTGGCTCTGTTGCTCAGGCTGGAGTGCCGTGGCGTGATCACAGCTCACTGTAACCTCCAGCTCCTGGGCTCGAGCGATCCTCCCACCTCAGCCTCTATACGATCTTTGCAAATTTGTATGTAATATCAACTGTTGTAAAATTAAAACTTTACTGAATATATGCATAGAATAACCCCCTACTTCAATGGGGGAGAGTAGACTGAGATGGGGTGAGAGTGAAGTCAGAGAACCCCGTGGGGGGCCCCACAGTGGTCCAGGTGGGCACTGTGAGCGGCTTGTGGGTAGCAGCGGAGGTGGAGGAAGGTGGGTTGATTTCAGTGTCAGGACGTGGTTATAGCTGGCGAGGAGGTGAAGGAAAGGGAGGAAGCCTGAATGGTGCGTGGATGGAACCAGTGCATTGTGTCTAATAGATTTTTCTTTTTGGCCTACATTGGGGAAAGATAGACGAAGGGCAGGTTTGAGGTGGGTGGTCAAGGGGTCTCTTTTGGCTGGAATATTATTGAGCCCCCGGGATGTTACTGAGATCCCTGGTCCTCATGGAAATGCCATTCCAGGGGACAGGTGAGCGTGAAGACCCAGGTGTGGGAAGTGCTGGTGTGTAAGTGGATTTAAAGCATGGGACAGGACCAGGTCGCCTAGGGAAGGAAGGCAGTGATGGAGAAGAGAGGGGGCCTGGCCCAGAGCCCTGGGGCCTCCCACATCCAGAGAGCTCTCAAAGAGGGGCCATAGAGAGCCCAGAGGGACCAGCCAGGGAGGGAGCAGGACGCCTGGAGGGTGAGGTGACCTAGACACCAGATTGAAGTGTTTCCAGAGGCAAAGGTTTGTCATTTGTGTCCTGCCGTGGGCACTGAAGGCAAGGACAGAGAAGTGACTGAGGGTTTTGCCACACAGAGGTTGTTGATGACCCAAATCTCCATGGAGTGTGGGTCTGACTGGGAGGTGGAAGGAGACAGGCAGTGGAGGCAGGAGACAGTGCTTTCCAGACCTTTGCTGGGAAAGGGGGAGCAGAGACGGGCTAGGGCTGGAGAGAACCAGGGACAAGGCAGGTCCTTTACAGGTGAGGAAATGCCTGCTCACTGCTGTGGCAATGGAATGATTCTGAGCAGAGGGGGAAAAAACTGCACAATTCCGCACAAGTTGGATCTAAGAGCCGGAGCTGGGAGCTGGAGTGGGGGGAGGTAGAGTGAGGAGCTGGAAGGGGCAGCTGGAGTGGGGGGAGGTGGAGTGGGGGAGCTGGAGGGGGGGAGGTGGAGTGGGGGAAGGTGGGAGGGGGCAGGGGATGAGGAGGACAAGAGGGGGGCCTCTTCAGAGCAGGGACCCTTCCTGATGGAGGTGAGGGATAGTGTCCCTGCTGTCACAGTGAAGTGTGCTACAGTGGTTCAGGCACCCACTCTCCGGGTTGTCACAGGATTGAAGGAGTGTGCTTAACACAGCGTGAGTGCCCAGTGAGGGTGGTCATGACCGTAGATGTCACCCAGCAGCGCCTGCTCAGTAGATACTTGTCTCTGGGGAAGCTGGGGGAAGGGGGGAATGGAATTTGTATCTAAGGCTCCACTGGGTAGGAGGGAATCTGGCCGGCGCCCCCATGGAGGGTGGGGGGGGAACCACAGGGAGCCGGAGAGCGGCCTCCTGCCTGTTGTGAGCCTGGCGTGGAGGCTGGGGAGGGGTGCGTCAGGGCTCCGGCGGCCTCCCTGCTCTGTGACGCAAGGCCTGGGCCCGCACGCGGGGCTCACACGGCCTGTCCTGGCCTCGGACCCGGGCCGAACATGGCAGCGCTGCGGCTCCTGGCTTCAGCGCTCCGGCGCGGGGTCCCCATCGGTGGCTCAGGGCTCGCGCTGTCCCAGGGCTGCGCCCGCCGCTTACCACCAGCCTCCGGCGCCGCGCGAAGTTCTACACGGACCCAGTGGAGATTGTGAAGGACATCCCTGACGGGGCGACTGTCATGATGGGGGGCTTCGGGCTCTGCGGGATCCCCGAGAACCTGATCGCCGCGCTGCTCAGGACCCGCGTGAAGGACCTGAAGGTGGTCAGCAGCAACGTGGGCGTCGAGGACTTCGGCCTGGGCCTCCTGCTGGCCACGAGGCAGGTCCGCCGCATCGTCTGCTCCTACGTGGGCGAGAACTCGCTGTGCGAGAAGCAGTACCTGGCGGGCGAGCTGGAGCTGGAGCTCACGCCCCAGGGCACCCTGGCCGAGCGCATCCGCGCAGGGGGCGCCGGGGTGCCCGCCTTCTACACCCCCCACGGGCTACGGGACCCTGGTCCAGGAAGGGGGTGCCCCCATCCGCTACACCCCGGACGGCCACCTGGCGGTCATGAGCCAGCCCCGAGAGGTGAGGGGAGTTCCACGGCGACCACTTCCTTTTGGAGCGCGCCATCCGGGCGGACTTCGCCCTGGTGAAAGGCTGGAAGGCCGACCGGGCAGGAAACGTGGTCTTCAGGAGAAGTGCCCGCAATTTCAACGTGCCCATGTGCAAAGCCGCAAACGTCACGGCGGTGGAGGTGGAAGAGATCGTGGGACGTGGGGACTTTTCCCCAGAAGACATCCACGTCCCTAACATTTATGTAGATCGCGTGATAAAGGGGCCGAATACGAGAAGCGAATCGAGCGCTTAACGATCCGGAAAGAGGAAGGTGCAGGCGCCCTGAAGGAAGAGGACCCCAGGACGCGCATCATCAGACGCGCAGCTCTGGAATTTGAGGACGGCATGTACGCCAACCTGGGCATAGGCATCCCCCCTGCTGGCCAGCAACTTCATCAGCCCCCACATGACCGTCCACTTTCACAGTGAGAACGGGATCCTGGGCCTGGGCCCGTTCCCACGGAAGACGAAGTGGATCCCGACCTCATCAACGCAGGCAAGCAGACGGTCACGGTGCTTCCCGGGGGCAGCTGCTTCGCCAGCGACGACTCCTTCGCCATGATCCGAGGGGGGACACCTCCACCTAACCATGCTCGGAGCCATGCAGGTTTCCAAATACGGCGACCTGGCCAACTGGATGATCCCTGGCAAGAAGGTGAAAGGCATGGGCGGTGCCATGGACTTGGTGTCCAGTCAAGAAGACCAGAGTGGTGGTCACCATGCAGCACTGCTCAAAGGACAACACCCCCAAAATCACGGAGAAATGCACCATGCCGCTGACCGGGAAGCGGTGCGTGGACCGCATCATCACCGAGAAGGCCGTGTTCGACGTGCACAGGAAGAGAGGCCTGACGCTGAGGGGAGCTCTGGCAGGGCCTGACCGTGGACGACATCAGAAAGAGCACGGGCTGTGACTTTGCCGTGTGCCCAAACCTCAGGCCCATGCAGCAGGTGGCACCCTGAGGGAGGCGAAGCTGGGCGGGGAGGTGCGCTCCTCAGGGGGCCCCACCAGGTTCCCCAGGGGACGTTGGTCACCGCAGGAATACATTTCCCCAGCGCTGGGAGGGGTCTGCTGCTGGCCTCCAATTTTCTTCCCTAGGTGGACTGTGCTCCTCTAGAGAGTTGGGACTTTAATTAAACACAAAAGGAAAACAGCTCAGCTCCTCTCTCTGTTCCTTGAGCATTGCAAGGAAGGAATGGGGTAGGGGTGAGGGAGCTTCTCCAGGCCTGCCGGATGCAGGGCTCTGAACCCAGACCCTCTGTTAGTCCCCCTCCCACCACCTCCCATCACACACAGCCACACCCAGCCGGGCCCCTGCGGTTTGCTGGGAAAGTGTATGACAATCCTGGCTCTGACCCACCTTGCTCTGGGACCTTAGACAGTTGCTGCTCTCTGAGCCTTAGTTTCTGCTTCTGTAAAATGGGAACCTGGGATTAATTAGCTGCTTCCAAAGGTCCCCATTCAGGCTCGCCTGGGCTGTGAGACCTACAGAGGGGTTCCCAGCACCCAAGTCAGGCCTGGCTCAGAGGGCCTCTGTGAGAGTCTGTGGTGTAACTGATCTAATGCAACATTCTATCCTGCATCTGGGAGACCCCTATAAGACCCTGAACACAGCCCCACAATAGCAAATAGTGAGCAAAGCCTGCGGGACTGATGGCCTCCCTGTCCCCATGGCCACCAGGGCTCCCCCAGGGAATCAGGACAGAGCCGCACATACAGCGGGAGGGCTGCCCTGGGCCCCGGACCGTCCCCATGTGTCAGCCAGTCCACAGAGTGCTGCACCTGTGCCTGGGTTGGTGACCATTGCCACCCCACTCGGCTGCTCTGTCCTCTCCCCATTGTGGCCTCACTTGCCTTTTCCTAAGCGCCCAGCTCTGTTCCTTGTAATTCTGCTGCTTTCACATAACCTTGACTCACCGTGAGCCGAGCCGAGCTCTGCCCAGTGCTCCCTGGGCCTCCTTCCCGTCAGCGCCTGCAGCTCACAGCCTCCATCTCAGCAGCTCTTGTCCACGCTCCTTTGTGGCAGGTGATGTCACAGGTCAAAGGTTGGTCTCTGGATTCACTGGTTGTTCAATCAAGTGGCCAGTGGACACTGGGCCTGAGGCACAGCTGCTTAAGGGCTGACCTTTGAGTGGGACTGAGGGTGGGGCAGGCAACGTCCTTGGCCTGTAGGGTGTACTGGAGAACCACACAGGAATAAATACATCTGTATGTGTAATGTCTAAGTGTATGTACATCTGTGTTTATACAGACACACATATACGCATGTGTGTACATACATGCGTACATCTGTGCTTGTAAGAAGGTGAAATGTGTCCTCGTGTAAACTGAACAACCAGCACTGTTTAAAGAGACGTGAAAATGAGCTGGCAATCATGCTTCTGCAACTCAGCATCAGGAAATTTCACCCATTGCACTCCCATCTTTATCATGAAAACCAGGAAATAACCCACGTGTCTGATGATGAGCCAAAATCAAGTAAATTACAGTGTACTGCTCCAAGGGATTTTATACATTTGAAATATTTATCGTAGAGTTTTTTTTTTTTTCTGAGACGGAGTTTCACTCTTGTCCCCTAGCCTGGAGTGCAATGGTGCAATCTCAGCTCACTGCAACCTCCACCTCCCGGGTTCAAGCGATTTTCCTGCCTCAGCCTGGGATTAAAGGCGCATGCCACCATACCTGGCTAATTTCTGTACCATGTCTACCAGGCTGGTCTCAAACTCCTGCTTGAACTCCTGACCTCAAGTGATCTGCCTGCCTCGGGCTCCCAAAGTGCTAAGATTACAGGGGTGAGCCACCATGCCTGGACTGTAGAGAGTTTTTTAAACAGCAAAATTTTTTATTTTTAAATTTGTTTTGAGACAGGGTCTTGCTCTGTCACCCAGGCTGGAGTGCAGTGGTGCAAACATGGCTCATTTCAGCCGCTTGGGCCCAAACAATCCTCCTGCCTCAGCCTCCCAAGTAGCTGAGACCACAGGCATGTGCCACCACACCCAGCTAATTTTTTGTTTTTAGTAGAGATGGGGTCTCACTATGTTTCCCAGGCTAGTCTTAAACTCCAGGGCTGAAGCCATCCTCCTACCTCAGCTGCCCAAAGTGAGGGGATTACAGGTGTGAGCCACCACACCTGGCTATTTGAAAGTTGAAAGAAAATGAGGACATCTTTGCTGGGTTGACAACTGTGGAAAACTTAAATTTACGTAATGAAAATAGACTAGCCCAGAATAATTAAAATGTATGGAAACTGAAAGGTCTTTAAAATGGTATTTTTTTTGCAAAACTTTCTATAGTGGTTAATTGCTTTTATAATAGAAAAGTTATTGAAATCCAAACAAGTACAGGATACACAGGTTTATTGGTGAGACTGGCATCTCCAGGGTTAGATACCATGTTTTTAGCGGCATCCTCAGTCTGGAAGCGGCTGTGGGGGACAATCCCTTTATACAGGCTTTCCTCCTCCTGGGGCTGAGGCCCAAGTTAGCTGCTTCAGCTAGCCCTCCCTCCCTCCCTCCCTTCCTTCTCTGCTTGATTTCCTTCCTTCCTTCCCTCCCTCCTTCCTTCTCTGCTTCAGTTTTTCCTTCCTTCCTTTCCTTCCTTCCTTCCTTCCTCTGTCCTCCCTCCTTCCCTTCCTTCCTTCTCTGCTTCAGCTTTCTTCCTTCCTTCCTTCTCTTCCTCCTTCTCCACTCTTTCCTTTTCTTTCTCTCTCCCTTCCTTCCTTTTCTTTTCTCTTTTTTTCTTTTCTTTCTTTTCCTTCTTCTCCATAAACCCAGCTCATGCATAAGAACGTGGGCTCTGGAATGAGACCACTGCAGGCTAAACCCTGGGCTCTGGGATTTGGTTCCAATGTCTCTGCTCCACGGAGCCTGGTGTTTCCCTTGTGGGCATCAGGGAGACAGTTAATGCCCTGCTCTTGGGCTGTGCCCAGGGGAGCAAGCGCTTGCTAAACCTGGCAGATGCTGCCACGAGCTGTCTCAATCATAAATTTGACACACCCCAGGAAGTGTGGGACAGAAGACACAACACAGGCCTTGGGGTCCTCAAACCAGTTGGAGTGCCAGTTCTGGAAGTCACTGGCAGCGGGACTCTGGGTCTCCTGTGAGGTAGGAGCTACAGGGTTACTGTAAGGACCCAATGAGGTGATCCATGGGAAAAAATCTTCAAACTGGTAGAGCACTTCACAAATGTCTGTCACAGCTGTCACTAATGACGCTGCCCGCAGTTCACCAAGCCCCAAGCCCCTCCCCAACCTCCTCCAGATCTGCCCCAGGAGAGATGTGCACTGGCCGGGGCTGGACCAAGGGCTCCAGGCTTCAGATGTGGAAACTGAGGCTCAGCAGGGCCCCTGGGGTCCTCAGCCTCCACACTCCTGGACCTGCCCGGGCCCAGCAGAGAGAACCCTGCTGTGTCCGCTGCAGGCCCATTGCCCATGAGTGACCCCTCTCTCCTTTCTGTCTCAGGGCACAGCGTGGATCCCGGCCTGGCTGGCCTGCTGGGCCAACGAGCCCCGCGCTCCCGACAGCCTTTCGTGGTCACTTTCTTCAGGGCCAGTGAGAACCCCGTCCGCACCCCCTCGGGCAGTGAGGCCACTGAGGAGGAGGCAGCCCAAGAAAACCAACGAGCTGCCGCAGGACAGCCGACTCCCAGGCATCTTTGGTGAGGGCTGGGCGGGCTGGGGCTGAGGCCCTGCAGGCTTCCAGCTAGAGAGAGGGAGGGCGAGAACCAGGAGGTGGACCAGAGCCCTTGGGCTCACGTCAGTTCAAGCTGATGGCCACTCTCCAGCCCCCTTCCCTGACACCATCTTTGCCCTGATGCACCCTGGTGACCGGCACTCCAGAGGCCTGTCCTGGCTGTCCCTGTCACCCAGAAGGCCCCTTCTCTCCCTCCCCTGGCTCCTTCAGGTCTTTCCCAGGAGCCTCCATCAGAATCGGCTGCCCCCTCCCCTGGGCGCCACAGCCCCTCGTGGCCTGAGGTTGTGCCCAGGGCACCCTGCAGGACCCTCAGCTACTTATGCGAAGTTTTATCCCCAACTGGGCCAAGCCCTTCAGGATCAGGACAGGCCTGACCCAACCCTGTGCCCTCCTTCCCAGGGAGTGAGCCCTTGACTGGCCTGGCTGTGAGCCACTTGAACCTGAGGAATGGGTGTGGCAGGAGAGGGTGGGCTGGAGTCGCAGGGTTCTCCAAGAGAGGAGGAGGCGGCACAGGATGGTCGAGGGTCCTGCTGGGCTGTTTACTGGAGGGTCAAGACGCTCACAGGCTGAAGGACGGGGAGGGCTGGGCACAGTGTCACTCTAACCATTGGGAGCCGTGGCAGGCTCTTGAGCTGGTTCATGGTACAAGCAGAGTTCCAGGGATGGGCTTTATGAGACCAAATGGTTTCCCGTCATTCATTTATTTGACAAATGTGCTCATCAGGGGGTCCTCCACCCTGCTACCCGTAGCAGCTGCACAGAGCAGGAACCCCAGGAAAGACCTTTCCCCTACTGTCCCTACAGATGATGTCCACGGCTCCCATGGCCGGCACGTCTGCCGTCGGCACGAGCTCTACGTGAGCTTCCAGGACCTCGGCTGGCTGGTAAGTGCTGACTCTAGTCCTTGTTTCTGAAATGACAATCGCCACCTGTAAAGCAAAAGAGACTCTGCAGGGAGGCACAGAATCATGGGTGATTTCAATTTTCTTACGTATTTTTTTCTTTGTGTTTTCCAAATTTTCTAAAGTGAGAACGTGGTGAGAAAGGGTGTGGTGTTGTTTTTTTTTAACCATGCAAATAAAGACTGAATCAACCAACTAGGCTGTCAGCATCGCTGCAAGGAAACTGAGACCCCCTGCATCGGCTGCGGCTGCAGCTCTGGGAAGTGTTGGCAGGGGAGGGCCGGCTGGGAGGGATGCAGCCTGAGGATGGGGGATGTCGGGCCTGAGCTCCTGCCCAGCATCTGCTGGGGGTTCCTGGGTGGATTCAGGCCTCTTGGCGGAGACTGTCCGCAGGGATGGAGGGTAGGTTTGGGCCCAAGGCTCAGGGAGGGGCACGTGGATGGGACTCACCTTCTCCCATGCCCCCAGGACTGGATCATCGCCCCGCAAGGCTACTCGGCTTATTACTGTGAGGGGGAATGCTCCTTCCCGCTGGGCTCCTGCATGAATGCCACCAACCACGCCATCCTGCAGTCCCTGGTCAGTACTGTGCCTGTCCTACCCAGCCCCCTGGGGTGGGGGGCCCTGTGGAGAGGGGTCTGGTCCAGCCAGCCGGGAGGGCAGGGGAGGGCACCTGCTCCATGTCTCAGGGAGCTTCCTCTGCAGGGAGTCAGTAATGTCACAAAATTCCCACAGCTCTGCAGGACCTGGTCCTCATATAGCCATGTTAGCCCATGTAGACTCGCACCTGAACACAGACACACCCCACACTGACACTAAACAGTCGTGTACATGCGCCTGTTCTATGCACCGCACATGCTTCTGTGGGACACTTATGCACCTGTGTGCGGTGCCCAGACTGACAGAGGCACAGCTCTTTATGGTCAGAGGCACAGCACACGAAATGGACACGCACACCATGTGGGGACTGTGATCTTAACACACGGGCACCTGAGTACGCTGGCAAGTCTGTCCACCCAGGATATGTCGCACAGCATGAGGGGACATGTGTGTGCACTCACCCACCTGTGCCACACCGCAGGCAGGGAGCGTCTAGATGGTGTGGCTCTCTACCCTTTGGCTTTTCCCAGTTTCTCTCTTGGCCGTTTGTGTTTTCTCCAGATCCCCTGGCTTTTGGTGCCTCGGTGTCTGGGGCAACCTGTAAATGATGAAAGCGGCTTCTGATGGGATCACTGGTGCTGCTCACTGCTGAGTGCTCTGTGTGTTTGCAGATTCTGGCACCCAGGCTTCCTTCTAGAAATTTTTATCTAGAATCCCAGTTCCTGGTATTCCACAGCCTTATGGTTTTCTCGTAGGAGGTTCAAAGGTGATGCCTTGATCAGGCACGGTGGCTCACACCTGTAATCCCAGGAGTTCGAGACCAGCCTGGGCAACATGGTGAAACCCTATCTCTAAAATAAAAATTTAAAAAAAAAAAAAATCACACATACACACAGAAAGGCAATCCCTTGGCATGAGAGGAAAGGAATTACCAAAAGCTGCTTTGAGCCTATGATAACACTTACTTTCTGGGCGGTCAAATGACGTTTGCTGGACACCGGGAGAGCTCTCCTTGAAAGGCTCAGGGGTGATGTAGATGCCTGGGGCAGCCCGGCCCAGCCACCCTTTATGCTGTGTGCTTCTCACGGCTGCATGTATGGGAGGTGACTGCACCTGCAGCTCCCGGACTCTATCCCCTCCGCCCCTGCCCCTCAGGGGCTCAACTAGGAGTGAGCACTCACAACCTGCTGGGAAGCAATCAGGCACTGTGCTCTAAGGGAGGCTGTCGGTGGGCACGGAAGCAAATCACCCACAGAGCTGATGCCTCCTGTAAGGAAGAGCAAAGCAGGCTGCCCGTCAGTGGAGGGAGATTGGGCCCAGCCTCTCCACACAAGGAGAGGGCAGCTGGAGGAGGAATGTTCCAGCAGAAGGAGCAAGTGCAAGGCCCTAAGACAGGAGTGAGCTTGGCAGGTTCAGGCCAGCAGGGAGGAGGGACTGGGTGCAGTGAGGGGGAGGAGGGAAGAGGGTGGAAGGAGGTGATGCTGGGGTGGGCAGGGCCAGCTCCCCTAGGGTCTGGGGGTCCCTGGGAAGGAAGGTGGATTTTATTCCAAGTAACCCAAGAGGCTGTCAGAGGTCTTTAGCAAAGCAGTGTTCTGGTCCACATCACCCTCCAGAAGGACCTCTGTTGGGCTTCTGCCGGAGGCTCGGGTAGGGGGGCAGCAGTGGAAGACAGGGGAGCAGGGGATGAGTGAGGACTGCTGTGGTCACCTGGCAGGTGATGACAGCTGGACTGGGCAGGTGGCCTGAGACAGCACAGAGGTGGAGGTTGAGCCAGGGGCTGCTACCAGAGAAGGGAGAAGGGGAGAGGAGGCGTCCAGGAGGCCTCCCAGGCAGGGCTGTGATGTCAGGCGGGAGAAACTCAGTGCCCTGTTAGATCCTAAGTGCAGAAGTGGGGAGGGGGAGCAGGTTCCGCAAGTCTGGAGAGCAGCACAGGAGAGGGACCAAGGCCTGGGCTCCAAGAGCCCTGGGGAGGGAGGCAGGGTGTGGGAGGCGGAGCCTCTGGGAGTCCAAAGGGCCAAAAGGAGCAAGTGGTCCTTCCAGGCTCCCCGTCGGGGACCTCACTAAGGCACAAACCTGGCCATGCGGTTCTCCTTCCCATCATCCCCCAGGAGGAAGTCTGAGCCCTTGGCCTAGGACTCGAGGCCCCTCATTAGCGCCCTGCCCACCTGCCCCACACCCCCTGCCATGTGTCCCTCCCTGGGCACTGCTGGTCACCACGGCTCCTGCTCCCAGAGCCCTGAGGGCTGTTCCTATTCCGGTGAATAGTTATTATTATTGTGCTGCTCCCATGTGGAGCTGGGGTGGGGCTGGGTGAGTCCTTGGGGGCAGCCACTGGGCTCATGCCCCTGCCTGTGCCCCCCTCCCTGGCCAGGTGCACCTGATGAAGCCAGACGCAGTCCCCCAAGGCGTGCTGTGCGCCCACCAAGCTGAGCGCCACCTCCGTGCTCTACTATGACAGCAGCAACAACGTCATCCTGCGCAAGCACCGCAACATGGTGGTCAAGGCCTGCGGCTGCCACTGAGCCCGGCCCGCCCGCCCTTCTCATCGGATCGGGCCCCTTGGAAGCAGGAAACCCTTCAATACTGTCACAGCTCAAGCAGGAGTGTCAGGGGCCCTCACTTTCTGTGCCTACTTTCTGTCAGGCTTCTGGTCCTTTCGAGGTCCCTCTGTGCCCCTCCCCCTGGGGTTTGTGGCTGTCACCCTGCCTGACACTTTGGTGGCCTAAGGTACACAGCAGTCTCGGAGCCTGTGCTGACTGCACTGTCTGGAGTTAGCACAGAAGTCCTATCTTAGGACCTGTCAGACGGTGGCCAGCCCTGGATGGTCTTGAGGTTGGCTTACGCAAGCTTTGCACCATCATCTACCACAGGGTTTTGGGGTGGGGAGAAGGGCTCTGCCCCTTCCCAGGGACAACACTTGGGCATTTCCGGGCATAATTGGGCATGCACATGTTCTCAGTACAGTGTGTTTCTTGGATCTTTCTAATTTGGTCCAGGCCACAGTTAGCATATTAGAAAAAGAATAAGCTAGAGGTCCTCATGAAGCCACCACCGTGGATTTTTTTTTTTAAATGGAGTCTCACTCTTCCCCCAGGCTGGAGTGCAGTGGCACGATCCCGGCTCATTGCAACCTCTGCCTCCCGAGTTCAAGGAATTCTCCTGCCTCCAGCTCCCGAGTAGCTGGGACTACAGGCACTCGCCACAAAGCACAGCTCATTTTTGTATTTTAGTAGAGATAGGGTTTCCTCTCAGGCTGGTCTTGAACTCCTAACCTCATGATCTGCCCGCCTCGGCCTCTCAAAGTGCTAAGAGTACAGGTGTGAACCACTGCACCCAACCACTGGGAATATTTTATGTCATGTGTCTTTCCTTGCCCTGGGCCTCCCCCTTCTCCTGCCTGGGAAAGAGGTATGACTCCCAGAGGAGCAAGAATCTTGGGGGCTTCCAGTTCCCTTAGCCATCTCCACCATGCTGAGCTATTCAGAGCTCAGCACTGAGACAGAGAGGCAAGGCCAGCAGCTGCGACGTGTGGTCCAGGCTGGCATAGAGTAGATGCCCCCGCAGCCTACCCTCCTTGCCCATGGCTGATGTCAGTAATCAACCTATGTACCTTTCCCACTGAACCTGGACAGGGCCTCTGGGCCTCAGCACAGAACTGCAGACAGCCACCACCAGGCACTGTCAACAAGACCTCAGTTCCCCCTACTGCTCCACTGTGGAGCAATCCATTCCATCCAGAGCAAGGGTGACTGGCAGTCTCTGGACCGGCATGGGACAAGGGTGGGGACTGCCAGTGTTTGCTTGTGTCTAGGAGTTAAGAACAGGCTGGTCACCAAAATCGGCGTCACCCTGGGTGCCCAGCAGCACTGCACTGTGTCTTGGGGCTATGAGTCAAAGAAAAGGTCCCTGTCCCAGGGAGTGACAGGCAGTAATTAGGCTGAGTTGGGTGGGGAGGTTTGTTTCAGCCTCCGCTGTTCCCGGAAACCACTGTTCTCCTTGGAGCTGCCACTGGGAGTTGGAGTGTTTATTTGATTTCTGACTTGCTAAGCCTGTAATTTACCTGCTGGAACAGACAGAGTCCAGCTGCCCAAACCGTGTCATTAAAAGCAGATCTTGGGCCCGTCCCATCCACAGGCACAGCCCGGCCTCCCATGTGCCCAAGGGTGCACCTCTCTGAAGTTCACATGCTGCACCCGCAGAGATGGGGCTAGGGAGAGCTGGTCTGGCAGCAGGGGTGGAGGCTGGGGCCATGCTGCGGGACAGCAGCCCCTCCACTCAGAGCAGGGAGGGCCTCTGTGTGCAAGCGCAGAGGATGAGACCCTTCCATGTATGCAAAGGGCAGGCCCGGGCTGTCTGGAAACAGTTGAGTTCCCTACTAGTCTAGGGCTTCAAGCTCAGCTAGCAGGGACTGGAAGAGGCACTGGCCTGAATGTCAGGAGACAGATATTCTGGTTCCACCTCAGCCACTGACTTGATGTCAAGACAAGTCCTCTTTCTTATTCACGCTTCAGTTTCTCATCTGCGACATGAGGACACGGGACTCTTTCGCTCCAAAGGCTCTTCCAGCCAGAGAGCCCATCTGCCCCGTGACCTTCTCCTAGAGCCTGAGACATGGTCTGATGGCCTGGCTGCCACAGGACTTGGGGCCTATCTGCCACGGCAGGACCTGATTTAACAGCTCTCTTCTTCCAATGCTGCGCAGTAGAGTTTTGGAAACTGACAAATGTTTGGTCTCTTCAGTGCCCAGTAGGTAAAATGGCATAGTTTGGGGATGCTAAGAGTTTGTGAAATGAATGTTTTCAAGACACAAACACTGCCATGCCCATCAAGTGTGCAGAGCAGGCCTGAGGATCGTGATGAGACTCCCTTTTCAGCAGCAAAGCAGAAAGGGACAGTCGTGGCCTTCCTGGTGGCCAGACTTCTAGCATCTTTAGCCACCCAGACAGCCACCAAATGACATCACATAGAGAAGGCCTCAGAAAAGGAGGAGGGTGTATGGACACAGCTGTGAGGGGTCAGTGCTCAGCTACCAAGGTCATCTTCTGGCCTCATTGTCTCCCACCCCCAGGATGCATTCAAGGCTACACATCAGGAGCATAAATAAGGGTAGTCAGCTCACACCCACTGGCAGCGACAAGTAGCCACCGACAGGGGGTTTGGGGCCATTTGGTGCAGAGCAGCTCCCCCACCACAGTGGCCGTCTTCACACTGCAGTGCAGGGCTGGCCCTGATGCCAGCCAAGTTTTCAAAGTCCTGTTTCTTTATCTTTACGTAGGGCCCTGGGCGATGTGCTTTAGGGAAATTCCGTATTATTTCACGGGAAAGGGGTCTGTGAAAGGAGAGGGCAGGTTTTGGAACCAAGTCAACCTGGCATCAAGTCCTGGCTCTGCCTTTTTTTTTTTTTTTGAGACAGGGTCTTACTTTGTTGTGCAGGCTGGAGTGCAGTGGCTGTATCACGGCTCACTGCAGCCTTGACCTGCTGGGCTCAAGCAATCTCCCACCTCAGCCTGAGGCGCCAGGACACCAGGCACATGCCACCACACCCGGCTAATTTTTATATTTTTTTGTAGAGACCAGGCCTCACTATGTTGCCCAGGCCAGTCTTGAACTTCTGAGCTCAAGCAATCCTCCCACCTCAGCCTCCCAAAGTGCTAGGATTACAGGCATGAGCCACTGAACCCAGCCTCTGCCTCTTGTTAATTTGACGACATCACGTACCTGCTGCGCCCGCTCCTTCCTCTGTAGAAGAGGGTGCTGGTCTTGCCCTTTTGAGGCCTCCAAGAGGGTCAAATGTGCCATGGGACACAAAGAGCCATGCCTGTGCAAACCTGTGGAATAAACAGCAATTCTGAGCAGGCTCATTTTAAATGGACTTGCAAATCTGGGCCTTCCTTGTGTGCCTTCTTCATAAAACCCACTCCACCCAGAATGTGCTTGGAAGTACTGCTGTACTTACCTGAGAGCTGTGCTTTCCTCAAAAATCTTAACGTGGTCATCTCTTGCATGAGGTGTGGCCCTGCACCCTCACCTGCTTGTGGAAGGAGTCTGAACCGGCAGTGGCCCGCACGCTAGGGTCTCTGCTGGGGGAGTGGCAGGTGTGTGGCCCTCCCCTGGCCCTGTAGCGAGTGTGGCTGGTACCTAACTTTGCCCTTGTGGGAAGCTCAAGGGGGCGCTTTCTACTCCAGGTTCCTTTCCTTACTGGGAAGCCTTGAGCAAATAGCTGCCGCTCCCTACTTTTAACAAATGTTTTTCCTCATGTAAGAAACTACCTGTGTGCTGGAGAAAATTTTGAAAATAACAAAAACCAGAATACCAACACCCATAATCAATCAGAGAGAAAATGACAAAAACCAGAATACCAACACCCATAATCAGTCAGAGAGAACCACGGCTCCTAATTCCTTCCAGTCTTTTTCTTGGCACATACACATTTTTCTTTATATATGACATAGGATATTTTATAAAGTTAGGATCCTACTCTGTGCACTGCTTGGTGATCTGATTTATTCAATGTATGAAACATTTTGAAAGTTTCTGTTATTATGTATGAAACATTTTGAAAGTTTCTGTTATTAAATGTTCTTTCAAAACATAATTGTTAGCAGCCTTCCAGCCCCTGAGTTCTGCTTTAGCTTCTCCCTCATACGTCTGGTCTTGCGTTCCCTTCCTCAGAGGCTGGGGTGGGGCTCCCATGGGGTGGCAGGCAGCCCCAGTGCCCAGATCGCGTGGCCACGAGTCTGTCCACTGGTCTGGAATCCTCGGACCAATAATCTCCTCTCCTCCTCTGTGTAGCACTTGGCACAAGCAGGGGGTAGGTGTCTTACCTTTGAGGCTCAGGTGACCTCACAATACAAGGGTCACAGGTGGACCCACTGGGATAACTTCTGGGGAAAACCTAAGGTTCCTCTCCCACTGGCCTCTCTGGCTGGTCCCTTGATCCCTCCTTCCCAGGGTAATCAGGCAAGCACAGCAATAAGGTCTTCCCTTGTTTCACAGGGCTGTGGGACCAGTCCTCCCCTCTCAGGGCCTCGGGCCAGCCCCAGAACCCACTATGTTGAGCACTTTACACACATCCTCTTCTCTCCTGGGCTTCATGGAAGCCCTGGGTAGCTGGCCTTATCCTGGCCTCAATGCCGTCTGTCCTGACAGCCATGACTGACCACCAGTAACATGACGTCAACACTGAGGAGTGAGAGTGCCTGCTGGGAACGCTGCAGGCCCAAGCTGATCAAGGGGAGAGCCCCACCCAGGGTGCCGGAGGTGGAGCTGGCCGGGGTCACTGGGGCCAGGTCAATAGGCTTCTCCTTTCCCCACCACCCTCACCCTGGTGGATTCTCAACATCAAGGCTTGATTCAGCCAGCACTTTGGAAGGCCAAGGCAGGTGGATCACCAGAGGTCAGGAGTTCGAGACCAGCCTGGCCAACATGGCGAAACCCCATCTCTACTAAAAATATAAAAATTAGCTGGGCATGGTGGCAGGTGCCTGTAATCCCAGCTACTTGGGAGGCTGAGGCAGGAGAATTCCTTGAACCCAGGAGGCAGAGGTTGCAGTGAGCCAAGATCATGCCATTGCTCTCCAGCCTGGGTGACAATAGCAAAACTCCATCTCAAAAAGAAAAAAAAAAAAAGACTTGATTCAGACAGAGCTCCTGGGACGTGTCATGGGAGCCAGTGGGCATCCCTGGGGGAGGTTTCTGGAGACTGATGGGGCTCAACCTCAGCACCTGAAAGATGCCATGAGGTGGCCTGGCTGGCCCAAAACTGGTACAAGGTGAGAGCCATCCTAGCAGAGGCTGCACACCATGGCACCACACTGCAATTTCTAGGTAGGCCTGGGGTCAGGGGAGGAGGTAGGACCCACCCCTGCTTGTTTCTCCCCCAGCACCAAGCACATCCGCTGACTAAAGAAGGGCCCTGGGTGCTTCTTGGTAATATAGTTCTGTTGGTTCAGGGAGTGCATAATGAGTGCAGGTCAGGGAGACTGATTACAGGTGCCCATCAGGCACAAGACCAGCTAGTGTGACAGCAGAAATGGTAACCAACCAGAGAGAGATGACAGAGGATTTATATGGCTTTGACTTCTACTGCCCCACAATGGGCCAGTGAGAGCATCCCCTAAGGGACTTGGCCTAAAGAGAAGAGCAGCAGCAGAGATGCCTGTCCCAGCAGCAACCTCTGAAAACACCTGGGACCTGGCTGGCAGGCAGCAGTATAAGAACTAGGATTTATTTTAGCAAACCAAACAGAATAAAACATCCAGGAGCCACATTGGTGGGCCCACAGCAGACCTGGCAGCAAATGCCGGAAAAGCCTGCGGCCACAAACAGTCTGCCCATGGTGGTGGTTGGTGAAGGAGCACCTGTGCTGGCTCCTTGGCCCACAGCTGCACTTAGGAACAGTCCATGCTGGGCCTGCAGAGGTGCTCCAACCTGACCCTGAGGCAGGCCTCATGCCACAAATGCTGCTTGCTTCAAACAGGGCACCCTTGGTGCTGCCTCCTCTGAGGCTGGCAGCTCCTTCCTGGATGTGCAAGGGAAACAGCAGAGTGGAGAGCAGAGAGAGTGCCACATGTACTCGCCACAGCTGGCGATGATCACCTTCTGCCTTGGCTTCCCATCCTTGTCTTTGCAGATAGAATAGAAGAGGGGAACTCAGGGGAATGAAGGAGCAGAATAAAGAGAGACTTAGGGATACCCACCCACACCTGCCCCTGGGGACACTGGCCCTAACAGTGGTGGAGCTCATAATCCAGTGAAATAGAGTCACCCAAAAAACATGTGGATTCATCGCAGGAATGTAAGATTGGTTTAACATCCAAAAATCAATTGATGTAACAGAGAAATATCAACAGTATAAACAACAAAAACCACATAATCATCTCAGATACAGAAAAAGCATTAGACGAAATCCCACGCCTTTTCATAATGAAAACTCAATAAACTAGAATGGAAGGGAAAACTTTCTCAATCTGTTAAAAGGTGTCAACAGAAAACTACATGGTGAAGAGACCAGATGCTTTCCCCGTAAGTTCAGGAACAAGATGAGGATATTTGCCCTTGACATTTCTATTCAACATTGTACTGAAGGTTCTCGCCAGGGTAATTAGGTGAAAAAAAATGAAATAAAATGCATCCAATCAGCAAGGAAAATGTAAAGCTATTTCTATTTGCAGATGACATAGTCTTGCATGGAAAAAATTCTACGAAATCCACAGAAAAACTATTAGAACTAATAAGCAAGCTTAGCAATGCTGCAGAATACAAGATCAATATACAATTGATTACATATATTTTTGTAGAGACGAGGTCTCACTATGTTGCCTCAGGCTGGTCTCAGACTCCTGGACTCAAGCAATTTTCCCACCTCAGTCTCCCAAGGTGCTAGAATTATGAGTATAAACTACATGCCTGGACTGTTTTGTGGTTTTCAAAGTATAAGCTTTATAGATCTTTTAAATTTATTCCTAAATATTTTATTCTTTTTTATGCTATTGTAAATATAATTTTTTTTTAAATTTTGTTTTCAGGTTAATTGCTAATGTATAGAAACATAATTGCTATATATATATACATATTTTTTGAGAAGGGTCTCACTCTGTTGCCCAGGCTGGAGTGCAGCGGTGCAGTCACAGCTGTGTACAAAAAATTTTAAAAATTAGACAGATGTGGTGGTGTGTGCCTATAGTTCCAGCTAGTTGTAAGGCAGAGACATAGGGACCACTTGGGCACAGGAGTTTCAGACTGCAGTGAGCTGTGATTGCACCACTGCACTCCAGCCTGGGCAACAGAGAGAGACCATGTCTCAAAAAAAAAAAAAAAAAAATGAGAGAAACTATTTGCAAATTATATAACTGATAAGAGACCTGTACCCAGAATATTTAAAGAATTCTTACTTGCTAGGCATGGTGGCTTATATTTATAATCCCAGCATTTTGCGGGGATAAGGCAGGAGGATTCCTTGAGCCCAGGAGTCAAAGACCAGCCTGGATAACACAGAAAGACCTCATTCCAATTTAAAAAAAAGAAAAGAAAAGAAAACCACAGAATATTATTGAAAAACACTGAAGACCTAAACAAATGAAAAGATATCCTAAGTTCATGGATTAGAAGACTTAATATTGTTAAGATGACAATACTCTCAAATTGATCTACATATTCAGTGTAATCTGTATTAAAATCCTAGCTGGCTTTTTTTTGTAGAAATTGACAAGAGCTTATCCCAAAATTCAGAAGAAATGTAAGAGACTCAGGATAACCAAAAAATCTTGAAAGGAAAAACAAAGTTGGAAGACTAGCATTTCCAGAATTAAAAACCAAAGGTACAGAATTTAAGACAGAGCAGTAATGGCCCAATGACAGACATATAGATCAACAAAATTTAATTTAGAATCCAGAAGAAACTCTTACATTTATGGTCAACTATATTCACCAAGGATACCAAGACAATTAAACAGGAAAAAACCAGCCTTTTCAACAAATGGTGCCAGGATGACTAAAAATCCACATGCAAAAGAGTAGCACTGGACCACTTTCCTCATGCTAGACACAAAAATTAACTCCAAATGGAGCAAAGGCTTAAATGTAAGAGAGAAAACCATAAAATCCTTAATAGAAAATGTAGGAGTAAATCTTCATAATCACTACACCAAAAGTGACAAAAAAGATAAATTAGACTTTATCAAAATTAAAATATTTTGTGCTTCAAAGATGCCATCAAAACAGTGAAAAGACAACCCACAGAATAAGAGAAAAGGCTGGGCACGGTGACTCACGCCTGTAATCCCAGCTCTTTAAGAGGCTGAGGCGGGTGGATCACTTGAGGTTAGGAGTTTGGGATCAGCCTGGGCAACATAGTGAGACCCCATCTCTACAAAAAATAAGAAAAATCAGCCAGACATTGTGGTGCATGCCTGTAGTTCCAGCTACTTAGGAGACTGAGACAGAAGGATCACTTGAGCCCAGGAATTTGAGGCTGCAGCAAGTCGTGATTGTGCCACTGCACTCCAGTCTGGTTGACAGAGGAGACCCTGTCACTATAAAAATAAAAAAAGAAGGAATCATGACTTCATTTGGCCAGGTGTGGTGACTCATGCCTGTAGTCCCAAAAGAAGTGAAGGCAGGCGGATCACTTGAGGCAAGCCTGGGCAACACAGGGAGACCTTGTCTCTACTGGGCCTGGTGGCGTGCACCTGTAGTCCCAACTATTCGAAAGGCTGAGACAGGAGGATCACTTGAGCCCAGGGGGGTCAAGCCTGCAGTGAGCTGTGATTGCATCACTGCACTCCAGCCTGGGTGACAGAGGGAGAACCTGTCTCAAAAAACCAAAAACAAAAGAATTCTTACTCAATAATGGAAAGACAAATAATCCAATTAAAAATGGGTAAAGGATCTGAATAGACATTTTTCCAAAGAAGATATACAGAAAG
Organism: Ateles fusciceps; assembly: GCA_036589455.1. Lineage (NCBI taxonomy): Eukaryota > Metazoa > Chordata > Mammalia > Primates > Atelidae > Ateles > Ateles fusciceps. The sequence continues at coordinate 11,043,803 of JAZHEH010000733.1, forward strand.
CCAATAAACACATGAAAAGATGCTCAACATCATTAATTAGCAGGGAAATGCCAACCAAAACCACAATGAGATATTACTTCACATCACTAATAGAGGTCTAATAAAAAAAGAAGGATAAGGATAATCACAAGTCTTTGTAAGGATATAGAGGAATCAGAAACATCATATAATGCCATTAAGAATGCAAAATGGTACAGCCACTTCAAACAGTCTGGTTGTTTCTCAAAACGTTAAAAATAGTTATCAGCCAGACATGGTGACTCATGCCTATAATCGTAGCACTTCGGGTGGATCACTTGAGGCTAGGAGTTCAAGACCACCCTGGCCATCCTGGCGAAACTCCATCTCTATTAAAAATATAAAAATTAGCCAGGTGTGGTGGTACATGCCTGTAATCCCAGCTACTAGGGAAGCTGAGACAGGACAATTGCTTGAACTGGGGAGGTGGTGGTTGCAGTGAGCTGAGTTCATGCCACTGCACTCTAGAGTGAGACTCAGTCTTAAAAAAAAAAAGAGTTATATAACCCAGCATTTCCAATTCTATTGCTATATCAAAGAGAAATGAAAATATATGTCTACACAAAAATTTGTATGTAGCTGGGGGAGGTGCTTCACACCTGTAATCCCAGCACTTTGGGAGGCCGAGGTAGGCAGATCACGAGGTCAGGAGCTCAAGACCAGTCTGACCAACATAGTGAAACCCTGTCTCTACTAAAACTACAAAAAAAATTAGCTGGGTGTGGTGGCGTGTGTCTGTAATCTCAGCTCCTCAGGAGGCTGAAGCAGGAGAATCGCTTGAACCTGGGAGGCGGCAGTTGTAGTGAGCCAAGATCGTACCACTGCACTCCAGCCTGGGCAACAGAGCAAGACTCCATCTCAAAAAAAAAAAAATTGTATATGAATGTTCATAGTGGCAGAAACAACCCATCAGCTTATGAATGGATAAAAAAAGTGGGGTATATGCAGACAGTGGATATAAATCAGCAATAAAAAGGAATGATGGGCTGATACCTGCTACATCATGGATGAACCCTGAAAATATTATGCTAAGTGAAAGAAGACACTCACAAAAGCCTATATATTGTACGATTCCATTTATATTAAATGTCTAGAATGGGGAAATCCACAGAGACAAAAAGTAAATTGGGGTTTCCCAGAGCAGGAGGCCAACAGGATAGGGAGAAACTGCTAAAGAGTAAAAGTTTCCTTTTGGGGTGATGAAATGTTCTAAAATTATATGTGGTGATGGCTGCACAACTCTGTGAATACATTAAAAACCATTAAAATGTGTACTTGAAATGGGTAAACTGGATGGTATGTAAAATCCTACTAAAGCTGTTTTAAAAAAAGATAATTATGCTACAAAATGGCAAAGGCCAGTGACAGAGACATTCGTGCATAGAATGGGAGCAACAGAGTCACCTAAGTGTTTGTGAAAAGAGAGACACTCATACAAACACTCATCATGAAGGCTTTCTGAAGGAGGTGATGGTCTAAGTTCAGTCTAAAAGGCCTAGGGCCAGGCACCGTGGCTCATGCCTGTAATCCCAGCACTTTGGCAGGCCAAGGCAGGAGGATCCCTTGAGCCCAGGAATACAACACCAGCCTGGTCAACACAGATCTCATCTTGGCCAGGCGCGGTGGCTCACACCTGTAATCCTAGCACTTTGGGAGGCCGAGGCAGGTGGATCACGAGGTCAAGAGATGGAGACCATCCTGGCCCACATGGGGAAACCCTGTCTCTACTAAAAACACAAAAATTAGCTGGGCGTGGTGGCAGTGCCTGTAGTCCCAGCTACTCGGGAAGCTGAGGCAGGAGAATCACATCACTTAAACCTGGGAAGCGGAGGTTGCAGTGAGCAGAGATCGTGCCACTGCACTCCAGCCTGGCGACAGAGCAAGACTCTGTCTCAAAAAAAAAAAAAAAAAAAGAAAGAAAGAAAGAAAGATCCTGTCTCAACAAAAAATGTAAAACTAGCCAGCTCTGGTGGTATATACCTATACTCCCGGCTACTTGGGAGGCTGAAGCAGGAGGATCACTTGAGCCCAGGAGGTTGAGGCTTCAGTGGCCAAGATCATGCCACTGCACTCCAGCCTGGCTGACAAGAGCAAGACAGTCTCAGCAACAACAATGAAACAAATAAAAAGCCTGGGCCAGGTGCAGTGGCTCACGCCTGTAATCCCAACACTTGTGAGACCAAGGCGGGCGGATCATGAGGTCAGGAGTTCGAGACCAGCCTGACCAACATGGTGAAACCCCGTCTCTACTAAAAATACAAAAATTAGCTGGGCGTGGTGGTACATGCCTGTAATCCCAGCTACCCAGGAGGCTGAGGCAGGAGAACTGCTTGAACCCAGAAGGCGGAGGCTGCAGTGAGCCGAGATTGCACCACTGCACTCCAGCCTGGGTGACAGAGTGAGACTCTGTCTCAAAAAAAAAAAAACAACCTGGGTTTGGTAGGGGATTAGGGGGCATAGGATAAAGAGCTACAGCTCATTGTGGCAATGAAACCCCCTCTTCATGGCTGGGCCTCCAGATTGGGTACTTCCTTCATTTGGGGACCATGTCCCATTCTACTCTTTTTTTTTTTTTTTTTTTTTTGAGATGGAGTTTTGCCCTGTTGCCAGGCTGGAGTGCAGTGGCGTGATCTGGGCTCACTACAACCTTTGCCTCCCGGATTCAAGCGATTCTCCTGCCTCAGCCTCCCAAGTAGCTGGGACTACAGGTGCACATCACCACACCCAGCTAATTTTTGTATTTTAATACAGTTGCGTTTTTCACCATGCAGGCCAGGATGGTCTTGATCTCCTGACCTTGTGATCCGCCCGCCTCAGCCTCCCAAAGTGCTGGGATTACAGACATGAGCCACTGTGCCTGGCCTGTTCTACTCTTTTGGTTTGTTTTTTTGAGACAGAGTCTTGCTCTGTCACCAGGCTGGAGTGCAGTGGCGTGATCTCACCTCACTACAACCTCCAACTCCCTGGTTCAAGCGATTCCCTGCCTCAGCCTCCTGAGTAGCTGGGATTACAGGCACCCGCCACCATGCCTGGCTAATTTTTATATTTTTAGTAGAGATGGCGTTTCAGTATGTTGGCCTGGATGGTCTCAATTTCCTGACCTCATGATCTGCCCACCATGGCCTCCCAAAGTGCTGGGATTACAGGCGTGAGTCATCGCGCTCGACCTTTTCTTTTTTTTTTGAGACATGATCTCACTCGTTCATCCAGGCTGCAGTGCTGTGGCCCAATCACAGCTCACTGCAGCCTCAACCTCCGAGGTTCATGCAATTCTCCCACCTCAGCCTCTTCAGTAGCTGTGACCAGGTGCATACCACCACACCCAGCTAATTTTGTATGTTGTAGAGACAGGGTTTTGCCATGTTGCCCAGGCTGGTCTCAAACTCCAGGGCTCAAACAATCCCAAGCAATCTGCCTGCCTAGGCCTAAAGTGCTGTGATTATAGGCACAAGCCACCGAACCTGGCCCCATTCCACTCAATGCCCAGAGTCAATCAGGGAGCCTGGCATATAACAGAGCAGCCTGTCAATAGCTTTTTTTTTTTGAGACAGAGTCACTCTGTCACCTAGGCTGGAGTGCAGTGGTATAATCTTGGCTCACTCCACCTCCCAGGTTCAAGCAATTCTCCTGCCTTAGCCTCCCAAGTAGCTAGGATTACAGGTGCTCACCACCACGCCCAACTAATTTTTTTGTATTTTTAGCAGAGATGAGGTTTACCATATTGGCCAGGCTGGTTTCTAACTCCTGACTGCAGGTGATCTGCCTGCCTCATCCTCCCAAAGTGCTGGGATTACAGGCATGAGCTACCACGTCCAACCAATAGCTTTTTAAAATAATTAAATATTCAAATATTTATTGCATGCTTGCTGTGTGCCAGACACTTTTCCAGAATACAATGGTAAACAAGAAAGCCTAAGTCCTGCCCTCACGAGGCTGACATTGGAGAAAGGGAGACTGAAAATAAATAAGTAAAATATTAAATATATAACACAATTACAGGTAATAAGCGTAAGAAGAAAAATGAAGCTGATTAAAAAGAAGAGTGAGATGGCAGGAAAGCCTATTTTAGGGAGAGGTCAGGGTAGGCCTCTCAGTTGAGGGGACACACGTGTGGTATCTGAAGAAAGTGGGTGTGAACCATCTGGACAGTGGAGGAAGAACACTCCAGGAGAGAAAAGGGCATGTGCAAAGGCCGAGGCAGAAGTGAGCTCAGCATGTCTGAGGAACTGCGAGACTGCCTATGGATGCAGAGGGCGAGGGGCAGCACATCCTAGGAGCACAGAGAAGTGCCAGGACCCAAGTTGGGTTAGCCCTGTAGGACAGGGTCCCACGTACAGCACAGGATGGGTCAGCAGGAAGACGATGTGATCAGATTTATGATTAAAAACAATCACTCTGCACCAGGCACAGTGACTCACGTCTGTAATCCCAGCACTTTGGGAGGCCAAGGTGGGTGGATCACCTGAGGTCAGGAGCTCGAGACCAGCCTGGCCAATATGGTGAAACGTCATCTCTACTGAAAATACAAAAATCAGCAGGGCCTGGTGGTGAATGCCTGTAATCCCAGCTACTCGGGAGGCTGAAGGCAGAAGAATCACTTGAACCCAGGAGGCAGAGGTTGCAGTGAGCCGAGATCACACCACTGCACCCCAGCCTGGGTGACAGAGCAAGACTCCATCTTGGGGGAAAAAACAAAACAAAACAATTACTCTGTCTGCCAGGTGAAGATCAGACTATGAAGGTGAAGAAGCCAGGCTGGAAACAGGAGGACTTGGTGGTAGGAGGGAAGGGTGAAGAGTGGCTGGTCCAGGAGATGACTTGAAGCCAGATAAATATGACCTGCAGGTAACGCAGGAGTCCATGATGACTTCCAAGTTTCTGACCAAGCAGCCAAGTGAATGGTGGAGTCGTTTACTGAAACAGGGAAAAGGGGGAGGAAGGGTTTGGGGGAGAAGGCCAAGGCCACATTTTGGACATGTGAAGTGTGAGATGCTCGTGGGATATCCAGCAAAGGTGACAGGTAGGTAGTTGGATAGGATTCTGCAGCTCAGGGAGCCATCAGCATGGAGACCCATGTGGACAAGCTTTACTTAGTGATTTCACTGAAAGTCCTGGGACCCGGTGTGATTGCCCAGGGTATGGGTTCTTAGTGGTGTCCTACTGCCCCCTAGGGGCTACTAGAAATTGCAGTCTACTTTTGGTGGTGAGTAACAGGGTGCTACTGGCCTTAGAAGGAAGGGATAGGGAGGCACTCTAGATGTCCTGCAATCTCCCACCTAATAAAGAGTTATTCTAAATCCTGGATTTTTAAAAACCCTGAATAACATTCATATAAATAAGAAAAATCTATGGCCAGGCGCAGTGACTCACGCCTGTAATCCCAGCACTTTGGGAGGCCTAGGCAGGCGGATCATGAGGTCAAGAGATTGAGACCATCCCAGCCAACATGGTGAAACCCCGTCTCTACTAAAATACAAAAATATGCACATGGTGGCACGCGCCTGTAATCCCAGCTACTTGGGAGGCTGAGGCAGGAGAACTGCTTGAACCCAGGAGGCGGAGGTTGCAGTGAGCGGAGATTGCGCCACTGCACTCCAGCCTGGCGACTGGCAACAGAGCAAGACTCTGTCTCAAAAAAAAAAAAAAGAAAGAAAGAAAGAAAAGAAAAATCTATTTATAATGATCTGAGCCTAGAACTTAACTCTATTTTCCATATAAATCCAAAGAATTATTTTTTGTATCAAATTTTTCCATAAATCAACCCATCCTCTCACATTTCATTTATTTTTGTTCAGAATTTCACCAAGAGATTTTTACTATTTCAAAACTTTATGTTGCTTTGATTCTGCCAAAACAACACACCTGAATCAGTCCACACTGCTGACTGCTGCTCTAGGCAGAAGTACACATGTTCAAATATTTTATACAGGTAGGTGTGTAAAAGCATTTGAATACCAAAATGCATATTACGTTATTACAAATTATTTTCCTTTAATTTCCCTTTATATTACAACCATGGCATAATACTGTGGGGTTTTTTGTTTGAGACAGAGTCTTGCTCTGTCACCCAGGCTGGAGTGAAAATGGTACAATCTTGGCTCACTGCAACCTCTGCCTCCCAAGCTTAAGCCATCCTCCCACCTCAGCCTCCCGAGTAGCTGGGACTACAGGTGTGCACCACCACGCCTGGCTGATTTTTGTATTTTTTGTAGAGATGGGGTCCTGCCATGCTGTCCGGGCTGGTCTCAAACTCCTGGGCTCAAGCAATCCTCCCACCTCGGCCACCCAAAGTGCTGGGATTACAGATATGAGTCACTGCACCCGGCCAATACCGTGTTTTTAATTAGGCATTCACTGGAAGGGTGTAAAGCTGTCACTTCCATCTCAGCACAGATGAGCTGTAAGAGGCAGGTACTAGGCTAAAAGGGTGAGAACTATTAAGGTAAAGAGTGAATACAGATAAAGAAAAGCCATGGTGAGCACTGGGTCCCTCCAAAAATTGAGAGACTGGGAGAAGGAAGAGACAAGGGAAGAGACTGAGGAGAAGACACCATGGGGCAAAAGGAGAGAAAGGCAGGCCACCACTGTTACAGGAAGGCAAGCAGGCCAGGCAGGAGAGAACGATGCAGCCAGGGGAGGAGATGTGGCCGTGGGAAGACTAGTTCTCTTCTGATTGCTTCTATACATAAGCGACACCATCAGCTGAGAGGCAGAGTGTATGAGGCAATGGTGGAGGGCTGAGGAGTGACGAAAGGCGTGTTTTCCCTTCAGACCATGGATGACAAGTACCTCCAGAAATCTGGGAGGATCACTGGGCATTGCTTAAGGTGCCCTTAAGACCTGAGCTCCTCAACTCAAGGGGGACCAGACAGCTCAGGTCCCCCCTCCAGCAGACAGAGTTCTGCACTAGGTAAAAGGAGCACAGGAGAGAGGCAGCGGGCTCCTTGGCAAGAGGAAGAAGAGTGCATCCAGTGATGGCGTGTGGGATGTGAGTGAGGCAACAGGGCAGTGTGGCGTGGGTGGATGGGCAGAGCATCCACGAGTCCAGGACACGTGCCAACCACGGAAACCTCCAAAAGGATGATGTGGTGTCACATGAGGAAATCCGAATATGCACTGCAGATGACAGAACAGTACTGAAGCAGTGTTTGTTTTGATTTTGATAACTATGTCCTGGTAATATTAAAAATATTCCGTTTCTCATGAAATAGATGCTGAAGTATTTAGTGGTAGAGGAACATGAACACTCCTACTTACTCTCAACTGGCTCTAAAAAAATATGCACTGTCAGGCCAGGCACGGTGGCTCATGCCTGTAATCCCAGCACTTTGGCAGGCCGAGGCAGGCAGATCACTAGGTCAGGAGATCAAGATCATCCTGGCTAACACAGTGAAACCCCGTCTCTACTAAAACTACAAAAAAAAAAAAATTAACGGGGTGTAGTGGCATGCACCTGTAGTCCCGACTACAGGAGATGATGGTCAGGAGATCGAGACCATCCTGACCAACAGTTCCACCCCATCTCTACTAAAAATACAAAAATTAACTGGGCGTGGTAGTGGGTGCTTGTAATCCCAGCTACTAGGGAGGCTGAGGCAGGAGAATCGCTTGAACCAGGTAGTCGGAGGTTGCAGCGAGCCAAGATCGCACCACTGCACTCCAGCCTGGTGGACAGAGCGAGACTCCATCTTAAAAAAAAAAAAAATACACACTGTCTATAAATATACACAGAAGGAGAATAAATAGGAAATGATGTTCACCAATATAAACAACTGGTGAACCCAAGTAAATGCCAGCAAAGGTGTATGGGGTCCATCGTGCTATTCTTGTAACTATTCCGTGAGCTTGGTATTACATAAAGCAAAAAGTTACGAAAACAATAACAAGACATGACTGTAGGAGCAGACCCAGGCGCCTGTGCGTCTTCCTCTTTTAAAAGGAGACAAATGGGAACTGAAATAAGCCAAAAAAAAAAAAAAAAGCTTTCCAAAGCCCAAAGCTAACTCCACCCTAGCAAGGCTGAACGGTCCTCCTGTGTCTGGTGGCTGGGTCTCCTCCAGACTCCCTGTTTCTCAGCCGGAACCACGGCTCATCCTTCTATCCTGCACGGCCAGCCCGCCCTCGCCCAGCCTCCCTTGTCACCACATGCTGAGTGGTTCCTACCTGGTCCTGTGTGTTTGAAGATAAAGCTTTCATCATCAAATTTCTTCTTGTCGATAGACTTGCCCCTGGTGCCGCTGTGGTTTGTGAAATCACCGCCCTGGCACATGAACCGGGGGGATGATGCAGTGGAAGCTGCTTCCCTTGAGACCAAGTCCTTTACATGGGTGCACAGGCAGCGGAAATTCTCTGGGGTTGAGAAAGGGAAAAGTGCTGAGATAAGAATATCTAACCAGATAATTAAAACTCTAACTCTCTGTAACACACTATATCTACAAAAATAAAAATAATTAGTTGGGTCCCAGGCTCACGGTGGCTCATGCCTATAATCCCAGCACTTTGGGAGGCCAAGATGGGTGGATCACTTGAGGTCGGCAGTTCGAGACCAGCCTGGTCAATATGGTGAAACCCCGTCTCTACTTAAAATACAGAAATTAGCTGGGTGTGGTGGTGCACACCTGTAATTTCAGCTACTCGGGAAGCTGAGGCAGGAGAATCGCTTGAACCCAGGAGGCAGAGGCTGCAGTGAGGCAAGTTCATGCTACTGCTCTCCAGCCTGGGCGGCAGAGCCAGACTCTGTCTAAAAAAAAAAAAAAAAAAAATAGTTGGGCATGGTGGCATGCACCTGTAGTCCCAGCTACTGGGAGGCTGTGGTGGGAGGCTCTCTTAATCTCAGGAGGTGGAGGCTGCAGTGAGCCATGTTCGAGCCACTGCACTCCAGCCTCAGTTTCTTTATTGCAGTCAACAAAAGGTGACTCCATGCAGCTCAGCCCCAGGGCCCCTGCTTGGAGCCCATGAGAGCCTGTGAGGGCAGGAGGTCACCCTTCTGATTCCGAGGGCAGACACATTTCTGCAGCCCACCTGTGTGGGGGCCCAAACTCTAACTCTCCAAATCTAAAAAGGCACATAGTACCTTTATTTAAACTAAATGCTTAAGTGTAGAAGTGGCACACAAATAGATTGAACACATTAGGAGAACAGAAAGAGAAAGTCCAGAATAGACCCAGATATGTATGGAAATTCAGTATTTCAGCTGGGCATGGTGGCTCACATCTGTAATCTCAGTACTTGGGGAGGGTAAGGCAGGAGGACTCCCACAGCACAGGAGTTGGAGACCAGCCTGGACAACGTGGCAAGCCCTTGTCTCTTATTAAAATATGTATATAAAGAAAGGAATTAAGTATGTCACAAAGTTTGGCATCTTAAATCACTGGGGCAAAGATGGACTTTCTATAAACTGGTCTTAGGACAACTGAAAAAAATTTGGACTCCCCTGCCCAATTGTGCTAGGCAGCCATGACCTGAGAAGGTATATAGTGACCAGGAGCTCAAATTCCCACAGACAAAGGTCTAGGTCACCCCACCAGCTAAACCATTTAGAGCAGAGGAGCCAGCTGAGGTGAGTATGAGAGGCATCTAAAATGGATAACAGAGGAGGGAGACCAAGCATGGTGGCTCACGCCTGTAATCCCAGCACTCTGGGAGGCCAAGGCAGGTGGATCATCTGAGGTCAGGAATTTGAGACCAGCCTGGTCAACATGGTGAAACCCCGTTTCTAATAAAAATACAAAAATTACCCGGGCATGGTGGCAGGTGCCTGTAATCCCAGTTACTTGGGAGGCTGAGGCGGGAGAATCACTTGAACCGGGGAGGCAGAGGTTGCAGGAGTCAAGATTGCGCCATTGTACTCCAGCCTGGGCGACAAGAGCAGACTCGATCTCAAAAAAAAAAAAAAAAAAAGATAGTAGAGGAGGAAGATGATGAGTATCAGTTGCAGTTCTGGGATCGACAGCAACAATGGGGACCAGAGTTCATCCCACTATCTTTCCTCTAATTTCCCTAGAAAAAGAGATTAACTAGAATCCTGAAGGAGCCGACCTCAAGTGAAGTAAACTTACAGGAAGCAAGTGGATCTGAGAGATACAATGGGAGGAGCACAGTGAATGCTGGGGTATGCCAATCAGAACCCCTGCAAGACAACAACCGTCAATTCCCTCAGCATCCAGGAGTGTTGGGTATCACCAGCCCCAGGATGAGACTCATCCCAGAAAATGCCCTTGGCCAAAGGGAGCTGCCTCACCAACGTTCACACCACTCCTGGGAATCAGCCAGAATTGGTGACTGGACCACAGGAGGACACAAGGGCCTGATCCCCTGGCCTTAGTTCAGGGTAACTCTGAAGGGATATCCACACTCCAAAACTCCCCCTGGGAATCAGCTGGGCATCTGTGTGACTACAGGCAGTTCTATCACTCTGTCTGCCCAATCTGCTTCCCTTATCTCCTGCGGGAGTTGTTCCTGAGATCACTCCCCAATAAACTTCCCGCATGCAAATCTGTATGGGTGTTTCCCAGAAAAAATTTAACCAAAAACAGCCAAAAACGGAAAAAGTCAAGTAGCAGTAATATATTTTTAGAGACATAGCAATAAAAGCCCAAAAAACTAAAATAGTTAAAAGAAATGAATGTTGCCTCCGGCAGGGGCAGAAAAATGATGCTGGGGGAACAGAAAAATGTTTTATTATAGAACGATTTTCTTTAAACTATATGCAGTTATGACTTAGAAACGTTTTATAAAGCTAGATTAAGACAAAAAAATATTATAGGTAAAAAAGATCATTATGAATATTTAAGAAAAAAGGGGATGGCTGGGCGCAGTGGCTCATGCCTGTAATCCCAGCACTTTGGGAGGCCGAGGCAGGCGGATCACAAGATCAACAGATCAAGACCATCCTGGCCAACATGGTGAAACCCCATCTCTGCTAAAAAATACAAAAATTATGGCCGGGTGCGGTGGCTCACGCCTGTAATCCTAGCACTTTGGGAGGCCGAGGTGGGTGGATCACCTGAGGTCAGAAGTTCAAGACCACCCTGGTCGTCATGGTGAAATCCCATCTTATAAAAAAAAAAAAAAATACAAAAATTAGCTGAGCGTGGTGACGGGCGCCTGTAGTCCCAGCTACTCAGGAGGCTGAGGCAGGAGAATTGCTTGAACCCGAGAGGCAGAGATTGCAGTGAGCCGAGATTGCGCCACTGCCCTCCAGCCTGGCGCCTGGCAACAGAGCAAGACTCTGACTCAAAAAAAAAAAAAAGAAAAAAGGCAAATACAACTGTCAATAGTAACTATCTCTGGGAGATGGGCTAAATAGTAAGAAGAAAAAATTTTAGCTTTTGATTGATACTCTTAAAAACAGTAGTTTTCTGGCTGGGTGCGGTCACTCACGTCTGTAATCCCAGCATTTTGGGAGACTGAGGTGAGAGAATCATTTGAGTCCAGTTCAAGATCAGACTGGACAGCATCGCAAAACCCCACCATCTCTACAAAAAATGCAAAAATTAGTTGGGCAACATAATGAAACCTCCACCTGTACAAAAAATCGGCTGGGCATGGTGGGCATGCCTGTGGTCCCAGCTATGTTGGAGGCTGACCTGGGAGGATCACTTGAGCCTGGGAAGTCGAAGCTGCAGTAAGCCGTGATGACACCACTGCACTCCAGCCTAGACAACAGAACTAGACCCTGTCTCAAAGAAAAAAAAAAATAGCATTTTTCCAGTGAAGACACTTGGCAAATGCCTGCTTGACCAAGTCAACAAAGTTAACATCACGACTATCTGAACTGACATCATGTACTTCCTCATACGATGCACTAACAGCACTGCTTCTGTGTTACTGGTGCCAAAACACACAACCTCCATCTCATCGTGAAGTACTAGGCAAATACAAACCGAGAAGCACCCTTACACACAACTGGCCTACTCTCTTCCAAGATGTCAAGATCAAAAAAGACAATGAAAAATTCATAAACTGTTTCTAATAAAAGGAGACTAGGCCGGGTACAGTGGCTCACCCCTGTAATCCCAGCACTTTGGGAGGCTGAGGCGGGCGGATGATGAGGTCAGGAGTTCAAGACCAGCCTGGTCAACACAGTGAAACCCCGTCTCTACTAAAAATACAATTAGCCGGGCGTGGGGGTGCACGCCTGTAATCCCAGCTACTCGAGAGGCTGAGGCAGGAGAATCGCTTGAACCCGGGAGGCGGAGGTTGCAGTGAGCCGAGATTGTGCCACTGCACTCCAGCCTGGGCGATAATGTGAGACTCCGTCTCAACAACAAAAAAAAGGAGACTAAAGAGACTCGACAACCAAATCAATGTGGGAATCCTTGTCAGGGAAGAAAAATTACTATAAAGAACGATATTGGGACAAGTGATAAATCTGAACATGGCTCATCAAAGTACCTGATGTCACATTTTATAATTTTGATAGTTGTACTCTATTATTTGAGGGAATATTCTGGTTCTTAGGAAATATATACTGAAGTATTTAGGAGTCAAGTGCATGGTCTTCAATTTCTCAAGTGGAACGGGGAAAAATACACATATGCATCTGTGCATAATGTACATACAGAAAATGATAAAGCATACAGGGCACAAAAAGGAAATGAATGCGTAGGTAAAGGATACATGACAGTTCCTCTAAATATATTTTTTTTCCTGTTTTTTTTTATTTTTTTCTGTTGCCCAGACTGGTGTGCAGTGGTGCAATGATGGCTCACTGTACCCTCAACCTCCTGGGCTCAAGCCATCCTCCTGTGTCAGCCTCTCAAATAGCTGGAATTATAGGCACATGCCACTATACCTGTCTAATGTTGTATTTTTTGCAGAGATGGCATCTTGCTATGTTGCCCAGGCTGATCTCAAACTCCTGGACTCAAGTGATCCTCCCGCCATGGCCTCCCAAAATGCTGAGATTACAGGTGTGAGCCACGCACCTGGCCCCTTGAAATATTCTTACAGAATTCTTATTCTATGTATCTGTAAGTTTGAAAATATATCCAAATAAAATTACAAAAAATAAAATAAAAACCAAGCCAGAGGATAAAACTGTTTATAACTTTTAGTTACCTACTCTTTCTAATGGCTCTAAGCCTTTACAGAGCTTCAAAAATGCCTGCTGTGCCTCATTTGTTACCAGTTGCTGGGATATGAGATGCCTCAGATGCAAAGTGTTAAGGGCCCAGGACTCCAGGTAGCTTCCTCTCCATTCTGCTCAGCTACCACCGTCCTCACCCCAGCGCCCTGCTCACCTGCTGTCAGGGGCATGACGTCGGAATGCAGAAGCATCTGGACGCGGCCAGCCAGCTTGTTCCCAATCCATGTACACCTGAAGATTTGACCAGGCCTTTTTAGTGGCAGGCTCTCCCTAGGTGCAAAAGAAATTGCTAGTTACAGAGAGCTCTCTGACACCCCAAATAGCAGCGTGAGTATTCTACACACCCACCCAGAACAGAACTCCAGTGAGCAGGCTGGAGCAAGTGCTGACAGGGAAGGCCTTGGCCTGACAGGGCTGCAGGAGGCAGGAGCCCCAGCTGTAGCACCAGCTGGATGCCCAGAGACAGGAGACCTCAGCACTGGCTAACCTGAGCACCACACATGAGTATGTTATCTCATCAGGCTCACCCTCAGAAGTATCAGTTTCCTCCTCCTGCCCCGCAGTCACAGAACAGCACTTTTCTGGCCCATGATCAACAACTCTCAAATCTTCAAATGCCAGTTCCAATCTACCCACTGTCTTCCAATTAAACGAAGCCATCCATGTCCCACCACTTCCTCCCTCTATGCTTGGCCCTGCACATACGAGGGCTGGCTACATAAAAGCAAGGGGGCAGCCCTCTTGCTCAGGCCTAAGTGCTCAGAAGACAGTGGAGGAGGCTGGGTCATTTTGCTTTGTGCTCCAAGATAAGATTGGCTAGAGGATAAATACAATTGGCTAGAGGATAAATACATTCAATACAAACCCTCCCATTTGTGAGGTAGAGAAAACTCTATTGTTTTTGACCTCTTTGTAGTTCGAATTAATAGTTCAACATACAGGTATTGAGCTATCAGGCCAAGTACTGGGATTCTTAAATAAATAGATATAGTTGGGTGGGTGGCTCACTCTATAATCCCAGTATTTTGGGAGGCCACGCAAGAGGGATGATTGAGCCCAGGAGTTTTGAGATCAATCTGGGCAACAAAATAAGACCCTGTCTCTACAAAATAAAAGATGAAAAATTTAGCTGGGTATGGTGGCATGCCTGTACTTCCAACTACTTGAGAGATTAGAGCAGGAGGATCACTTGAGCCTGGGAGGTCAAGGCTGCAGTGAACTGTGATGGCACCACTGCACTCCAGCCTAGGCAACAGAGCAAGACCCTGACTCGAAAAATAAAAAATAAATAGATACGCGGTTAGATAGATATGGTCCCTGCCCTTGAAGAACTGGCTAGCCACTGGGGTAGGGATATCCACAATTTAAGAGGCACACAGATCCTGGAGCTCTACAGCCTTAGTTCAGACCTCAGCTCCACCACTTACGAACTGTGTAACACTGGACAAGGTACTGACCTCACCGTGCCCCAGAGCTTCCTTACCTAGAACTAGGGATAACAATAGTACTTATCGGCCTGGCGTTAGCTCATGCCTGTAATTCCAGCACTTTGGGAGGCCTAGGCGAGCAGATCACCTGAGGTCGGGAGTTTGAGACCAGCCTGACCAACATGGAGAGACCCCGTCTCTACTACATATACAAAATTAGCTGGGCATGGTGGCGCATGCCTGTACTCCCAGCTACTCAGGAGGCTGAGGCAAGAAAATCGCTTGAACCTGGGAGGCGGAGGTTGTGGTGAGCTGAGATTGTGCCATTGCACTCCAGCCTGGGCAACAACAATGAAACTCCATCTCAAAATAAATAAATAAATAAAATATTAGTAGAGCACTCAGAACAGTGCCTGGCATACAGTAAGCAATATTTAGACATTTGTTAAATAAGTAATTTCAATATAATGCAGTCATTATATACATTTCTATATAATTACATTTCAATATAATGCCAGGACAGAGAGTGCCAGAGGAACCCAGAGGCCATGGGAGCCCAGAGTGATACTCTACCTCACCCACTGTAGGATTCAGAAAAGATTCCTGGAGAAGGCAGTAAAATGGGCTACGCTATGAGAAATAAGCAGGCATTAGCCACATAAAATAAGTTGGAAAGGACACTGCAGGCAGAGGAATGACTTACACCAAAACACAGAGATTTACAGGTATCTACAAACTCTTGTTTCCTAGAATATAAAATGAGGATAAAATGTGGAGAGATAAGCAGGGGTCAGAACATAGAGAGGTCTTCCATCCTTTTTGATGGAGGCTGGAGTCAATCCTATAAATGAGGAGAGTGGTATAGTCAGACGAGCCCTTTAGAAAGCTCCCTCTGGCTGCTAAGGACAGGAGGAGAGCAGGCCTGAGGCAGGTAGACCAGTTAGGAAGCTACTCCAGTTATTCACAGGAGAGAGGATAAGGCCTCAGCCAAGACAATAGTGGCAGAAAAAAACTGGAGAGGAGAAATGCAAGATTTAAAAGATAAAATTAGCAGGGTATGACAATGCATTAGGTATGAAATACAGTGAGGGGTCTAAGCTGGGACCGGGAAATCTAGTTCGGGTGTGACTATGTTGAAGACAGCAAAGTGAACCAAGATTGGGCATAAAGGAAGACTAGAGTGAAAGGTGATGAAACCCGACTGGAATATGCTTTATTTATGGTGCCTATAAGACATCCAGACAGAAACATGTGAAAGGTCAGGGCTAGGGATAGAGATCAGAATATCATCTGGACAATGAATGATCATTATAACCTTAGGCGATAGAAGTGGCTGACATGGCACAAGGATAATGTGGAGAGAGGAGCTGAGGGCTAAGAAAGGAATTCTGGGAAATATCACTGCTCAAAGGGTGGACAGAGGAGGAGGAGCCCCTAAGTTATCCTGGGAAGCAACAGTCAGGATGGTCTAATGGCGAAGCGCGAGCAAGTACAGAGGGCGGGGAAAGCCTTGTGCCTGCGTACTGACTGAGGGGAAGGGGCCTCTGCATGATTCTGCCCCCTTGGAATCAGGGCAGGAACAGGAAGACAGTGAGCCTGCTGCCAAAGACTAGGAGGACAGTGGATGCCGGTGATGGGGAGTACTCACCACCCTTTCTCATCTCAGACATTCGCCTCGCTCAGCAGCAATCACAAATACCTGAGCCCACATAAGGCACTTCTCACCTAGATAAGAAACCCAAAACTTCTCCTTTCAATTCATCCAACACCACTCACCTCAGAAGCTCCCTAGGTGGAAAGCAGCAGCTTCTCCTCTGGAAGCATGAACTTTCATTCTCACCTCTTGGCTTTCCGATTTGGGAGGTTCTGAACCATCTTTCTTTTCATCCTCTTCCCAGAAAACTTCTCCACTCAGTCTTCATCTGACCAAACAGAAAGGAAGGAATCAAACGAATGTTAAGAAATTCAAGCCATCAGCCAATAGCTAATTAGCTATGTCTAGTTCTTCACTGCTCTAGCCAACAAAGTGGGCTCACTAGGAAGGCTTTCATAGTCAGAAGTTCCCTCTTAGAACAAGACAAGAAAAGTTGTCACTGGGAAGTGTGAGGCCTAAAGTCCAGTTCTTAACAGAAATGAAGGAGAATAAGGAGGAGGAACTAAATCAAGCCAAAAGGAATGTCCCAGCCTGTGGCAAGGCTGATAGGGCATAGTCTGTGACTATGTCCAAAAGCTAGTCTTCCGCATGGGGCAGTGCCTCCACCTTTACTAAGAATCTCAAACTCGTTATGTCCATGGAGGCGCTACACTCTCTTCTCCACTATAAACCACTCTACTTGTGTTCACACCATCACTACAAGAGGAAGTAAGGCTGGGATAAAAATGCAGCCAAGGGCCAGGCACGGTGGCTCATGCCTATAATCTCAACACTTTGGGAGGTGGATCAGAGATCAGTCTGTCTCTACTAAAAATACAAAAATTAGCCAGGTGTCATGGTGCATGCCTGTAATCCCAGCTACTTGGGAGGCTGAGGCATAAGACTCAATTGAATCTGGAAGGCAGGGGTTGCAGTGAGCTGTGATCGCACCACTGCACTCTAGCCTCAGTGACAGAGTAAGACTCTATCCAAAAAAAAAAAAAAAAGGCAGCCAAGGCCAAAGCTATGGACATGACAGGGAATCTGTGAGTTGCTCCCACTCACCTGGTCTGGAAGAGCCTTCCTTAACTCTCATTGTTTTGGCCAAAATGACACAAATTATGCACCCAAAGAACTCAGATTCATTCTGAAAAGACTGAAATACAACTCAGCTGCTTAAACCTGCTAGGTTGAAAAAATACCTGACAGTCTTCCATTTACTTCCCAGGAGACAGACCTGCTTGTGATTCCAAGCCTGGGAGCCTGCATCCCATAAGCAGGCTAAGCACCAGGGTAACCACTCGAATGCCCTGGAGCTACCATGCACTTCCTTCAATACCAACAAACAGGAAGGTCTGTGCTGGCAAGATCTTTGGATTTGAGTTCAGGACTCTCTAAAATTATAAGGGTAAATGCAGTTACCAAGTACCTGAGTCCACCTTAGAAAGTCAAGATTGGCTTTGGACTGGAGTAAAAATGGTATTGTTAACTGCTGAGGGGCATGTTTGAAGAAGGCGTAACAAAGAACATGGAATAAAGTATAGAAATATTCCATTAGCCAAGAACAACCGGTACTTCAAAAGAAGTTTGTTTGGGCCTTTTCATGAGAACTAAAAGTTCTATGAAAAAAGATTCCTTAATTTAGTAAGACTGAGGTTATAATTACAGCTATGTCCTTTGTTCTTAGAAACAAACATGGACCGGCCGGGCGCGGTGGTTCACGCCTGTAATCCCAGCACTTTGGGAGGCTGAGGCGGGTGGATCATGAGGTCAGGAGTTCGAGCCCAGCTTGATCAACATGATGAACCCCCCATCTCTACTAAAAATACAAAGATTAAAAATAAATAAATAAATAAAATAAAAATAATAAAAAAAATACAAAGATTAGCTGGGCATGGTGGCATGTGCCTGTAATCCCAGCTACTTGGGAGGCTGAGGCAGAAGAATTGCTTGAACCCAGGAGGTGGAGGTTGCAATGAGCCGAGATCGTGCCATTGTCCTCCTGCCTGGGCAACAGAGTGAGACTCCGTCTCAAAACAAACAAACAAAAAAATACTAAAATTAGCGAGGCGTGGAAGCGCACACCTGTAGTCCTAGCTACTTGGGAGGCAGAGGTGAGAGGATTGCTTGAGTCAGGGAGGTGGAAGTTGTAATACGAGTCGAGATCATGCTACTACACTCCACTTCAGTCTGGGTAATATAGCGAGACTGTGTCAAAAATAAAAAGAAAATAAATTAAAAAATACCAAAACCAGACTGTGGGATGACTTGGCCCACAGGCTGGAGTTTGCTGACCTCTGCAAAACAGTCAAGAAGAGATTGGCCAGCAAAGGTGTTTGGTATTTACACAAGTGTGAAATGAGAAGGATGTCTGGTTAAGAATTAAATTTTCTGTAATCCCAGCACTTTGGAAGGCTGAGGCAGGCAGATCACTTGAGGTCAGGAGTTCAAGACCAGCCTGGCCAACATGGTAAGCCCCATCTCTACTAAAAATACAAAAATTAGCCGGGTGCGGTGGCGGGTAACCTGTAATCCCAGCTAATTGGGAGGCTAAGGCAGGAGAATTGCTTGAACCTGCGAGGCAGAGGTTGCAGTGGGCCGAGATTGCGCCATTGCAATCCAGCCCGGGTGATACAGCCAGACTCAGTCTCAAAAAAAAAAAAAAAAAAAAGAAAAGGAATTAATTTTATAAGTAGCCAATTCATGAGAATTATTTCAAATAATGATGACCTGTGCTTGCTACAGAACTTTGAAACTATGGAAACTGTTGTTTTTGGTTTAATGAAGAAATATTTAAAAAAAAGAAACTATGGAAACTGGAAACACAATAGGCACATTCCCTACACCAAAAAGTAGTATCAAATAACAGCTTCAGTAAAAAACAAAGCTTCTCAGCCATACCACGTTGTTGACAGCTGCAGCAATATCCTGCCAAAAATATACAAGGAAAAAGTTCATGCCTATAGCTCAACTCTTCTTACATGTTCAAATAACTCAGTAGCACAAAAAAGACACAATTTCTCCTCTTACTTACCTAGACTGTATTTTACTAAGAGTGTACTGCCTGTTAGAGTTGGTGGTATATGGATGTGTGCCCAGGTGATAGAGAAAGAGAATACACACAGTAAAACAAGAACAAGCAATGCCAGGCCAGAGGGCTCAGGCCTCTGCAAGACCTGTCTTCTATACTCTGAAGACAGGAAGGGAACCCTGAGCCAGGCCTGGTGGGCCATCCTTCAACCAGAACTTCCCGTTTCTCTGCAAAAGCCACTACCGAGCCACTATAGTGGGTTGAATAGCATTGTCCAAAATTCATGTCTGCCTAAACCTCAGAATCCCAAAGCTTTGGGAAGCTGAGGCGGGAGGATGGTTTGAGGCTAGGAGTTGAAGATGAGCCTGGGCAATATAGTGAGACCATCTCTACAAAAATTTAAAAAATTAGTCAGGCATGGTGGTGTGCACCTATAGTCCTAGCTACTTGGGAGGTTGAGGCAGCAGGAACATTTGAGCCCAGGAGTTGAGGCAGCAGTGAGCTATAATCACACCACTCCACTCCAGCTTGGATGACAAAGCAAGACCTTGTCTCAAAAGAAGTAGAGTCTTCACAGATGTAATTAGTTAAGATAAGGTCATACTGAATTGTTATGGACCCTAAATCCAACGACTGGCACCTTTTTTATTTATTATTTTTTTGACACAGAGTTTCATTGCCCAGGCTGGAGTACAATGGCGCAATCTCGGCTCACCGCAACCTCTGCCTCCAGGGTTCAAGCGATTCTCCTGCATCAGCCTCCTGAGTAGCTGGGATTATAGGCATGCACCACCATGCCCAGCTAATCTTTTTGTGTGTATTTTTAGTAGAGACGGGGTTTCTCCATGTTGATCAGGCTGGTTTTGAACTCCTGACCTCAGGTGATCTACCCGCCTCTGCCTCCCAAGACTGGTATAAGAAAAGAAGAGAGAGAGAAACACATACAAGGAAGAAAGCCATGTGAAGACAGAGGCAGAGACTAAAGTGATACTACAAGCCAAGGAATTGTGGATTGAGAGCCACCAGAAGCCAGGAAGGCAAGGCAAGAGTCTTCCTTAGAGCCTTCAGAGGTGGCATGGCCCTGCCAACACCTTGATTTTGGACTTCTAGTCTCCAGAGCTGTGAGATGATAAATTTCTGTTGTTTTAAGTCACCCAAGTTTGTGGTAATTTGTTATGACAGTCCAAGGAAACTATCACATCCATCCAAACAGACTGACACCATTTGCAATCAATGACAAGAGTGACACTAGTCAAACGCTAAAAGGAAAACAACTTACTGCTGCCAACTCAAATTCAACAAGAGAATCCTTGGTGCTTTTCTGCAAAAGCAGAAATGGGTTGTTAATATGTGAGCAATAGGAGGAATCATGCCATATCCAGATGTCATTTACAAAATGAAAATCAAATTTTTAGATTTTTCTAGGTTTATTCAGCAATGCATCCAGAAATAAGTCATTTCATTTTAAATAAATATAGCTAAACAATGAACCAATTTTAAACTTTGCAAAATTCAGGCCGGGTGCAGTGGCTCACACCTGTAATCCCAACACTTTGGGAGGCCAAGGCAGGCAGATCACCTGAGGTCAAGAGTTCAAGATCAGCCTAGCAAACATGGTAAAACCGTGTCTCTACTAAAAATACAAAAATTAGCCAGGCATGGTAGCACACGCCTGTAGTCCTAGCTACTGGAGAGGCTGAGAAGAGACTCACTTGAACTCAAGAGGCAGAAGCTGCAGTGAGCCAAGATCACGCCATTGCACTCCAGCCTGGTGACAGAGCAAGATTCCATCTCAAATTAAAATAAAATAAAATTCAGTTGCACCACTACAGAATGTAAAATCTGAAGTTGCCTTCCAAGTAATGACCTTTGTTTATAAAACTTACAGAAATGGAAGACGTTTTTTATCTAACAGTCATTAATTCCAATTGAGCTTTAATTGTGTATACAGCATTAACCTTTCCATTCAGTCACGTGACTACTAAAGAAGGAAGCATCATAGTCTTTGTCCCCAGGAAAAAGTTATTGTAGCTGGGGGAGATCAAGAGCAGTAGGAATTACTACTTTATAAAACTCAGGGATAGAAGGGCTCCTAACGCTATGCTTATTTTATTTAAGATATAAAGAGGCTGGGTGCGGTGGCTCACACCTATAATCACAGCACTTTGGGAGGCTGGGGCAGGAAGACCACTTGAGCTATGATCAACGACACTGCACTCCAGCCTGGGTAACAGAGCGAGATCCCATCTCTTAAAAAAACAACAACAAAAACGGGGCCAGGTGCGGTGGCTCACGCCTGTAATCCCAGCACTCTGGAAGGCCAAGGTGGGTGGATCACAAGGTCAGGAGTTTGAGACTAGCCTGGCAAACACAGTGAAAACCCCGTCTCTACTAAAAATTAAAAAATTAGCCGGGTATGGTGGCACGCACTTGTAGTCCTAGCTACTGGGGAGGCTGAGGCAGGAAAATCACTTGAACCCAGGAGGCGGAGGCTGCAGTGAGCTGAGACCATACTATTGCACTCCAGCCTGGGTGACAGAGTGAGACTCTGTCTCAAAAAAAAAAAAAAAAAAAGAGCCAGTAGCTCACGCCTATAATCCCAGCACTTTGGGAAGCTGAGGCAGGTGGATCATGAGGTCAGGAGTTCGAGACCAGCCTGGCCAACATAGTGAAACCCCGTCTCTACTAATAAATAATAACAATAAATTAGCCGGGCATGGTGGCACATGCCTGTAGTCCCAGCTACTTGGGAGGCTGAGGCAGGAGAATCGCTTGAACCCGGGAGGCGAAGGTTGCAGTGAGCTGAGATCACACCACTGCACTCTAGCCTGGGTGACAGAGTCAGACTCTGTCTCAAAAAAAAGAAAAAATGAAAAAAGATTTGAAGAACTAAAGTTTCAGTGAGTTTGTTTCCACACAGAAAGTTAGCAGCAGAGCGGAGTCTAAAATTCCTAACCTAGAAAATTAAAAAAGATCAAATAGAAACTTGCACTGCAACTGTGATAATAATTGAAGAAAAACTTAACCAAGTAAGCAGAGAGGCCAAGGTTGCACTGCTGAGGCTAGGCTTCCCTGCTACCCTCTGCTATTTAACAGCACAGCCGCCAAGAAGTAAGCACAGGTGCACAAGTAAGGTAGGGTATACCTATTCAGTAGGTGATGTGACACAAGAGCCGAATCTTAAACATTTTTCTCTAAAACTGGGTGCGATGGCTCACACCTGTAATCCCAGCACTTTGGGAGGCCGAGCTGGGTGGATCATGAAGTCAAGAGATCAACGTCATCCTGGCCAACATGGTGAAACCACATCTTACTAAAAATACAAAAATTAGCTGGGCGTGGTGGTGCGTGCCTGTAGTCTCAGCTACTCAGGAGGCTGAGGCAGAAGAATCACATCGCTTAAACCCGGGAGGCGGAGGCTGCAGTGAGCAGAGATCGCACCACTGCACTCCAGCCTGGAGACAGAGTGAGCCTCGTCTCAAAAAAAAAAAAAAAAAAAAATTTTTTTTCTAAAACTATCCTCCTACTGATTCTTACTATGCACTTTTTATATTAAATGATCAGAAATCAAAGCCCCCAAATTGTTCCAACTTAGAAAGTCTACCCATAAATCCAAAAGATTAATTTTTGTAAATTTCAACCCACAGCCACACCATCATCCTAGCCCTACTGTCCTCAGAACCTTCCTTTCCATCTCCAAGATCACCATCATGTTGACCTAAAGAGACGCCCCCCCGAACTTCATTATATACCAGCCATGCACAGAATGCACATGACTTAAAATTTTTTCCCAAGTTCTTTTCCTGGCATTGGGAATCTGACATAAGAAGTACTTTTCAGTGTCACCTGTTTCATAATACAGTAGAATCAGAGTATCTGTGATGTTTCCAAATGGAATAAAAAGCAGCACAAAGAACTCTGTCCTCACTCCCTGAAGACACCAAGAGCATTCTGAATCAATGTCTCCACACTTTTGATGCAGCTGCTCCAATACCCTGTTAACATGAGCACTGGGAAGAAAGGAAGGGTGGGGTCCCAATACTCTTTTGGGTATAACAAAATCACTTGTGAGGTACACTCGTCTCCCCAACCCTCTTCTGACCTACATTTTGTCCCTGGGTATGGTGACAACTTCCTGAATGCGATCGCCTTCTTTTTCTCTCTCCTCCATTGTCCCAAGAAAATACAAATATGATTACATGACTCTTCTGGTTGGTATTCTTCAAAAGCATTCCAATGGCCAACGGAAAAAAATCTGCATTTCTTAGTATGGCATATAAGACCTTCATAATCTAAGTCCCACCCTCTTGCCTCTTTTCCCCTTGTCTCCAATGCCAAACTATCTGCCCCCAAGTGCCAGACTCTTGGTTTTGGCTCTTGCTGCTTGTCTCCATTCAGGCAACAGCCTAGCTTCCATCTGAGCTGCTTGGTTAACTTTGCATGTTTCAAATCCATCTCTGGACTCAGAGCATCCCGGAATGCTATGAGGTACCCTCACCTCTCTGGATAGAAAAATCATTCCCCAGTCTGGCTTTCAACATCACCGTCCATCATACAACCGCATCACAGCATTCACCAACCCGCACAGCGAGGCTGTTCTCGTAGTTTCCAAGCTATTCTGCAACCTCCTTCCTCTAATGGGCCAGAGGTAATGGAGTTTGTGGAACAAACGGGCGCCAATTTGGAATGAGGGTTGAGGTCACGGTAACAGATCGCAACCACCGCTCTGGGTCCAGGGTTGGAAGGGGTAGGGAAAGGGATCTGGGCCACGCTAGCGGGCACCATTCACAGGTCAAGAGCGTGAAGCCCTACAGGAGACCTGGCCCTGGACGCGTGGGGCCACGGGTCTGCACCTTTTCCACTCTGTCCACTCCTGGCTCAACCTTGGCACTGCCCGCGAGGACCCCACCTCGCTCCACGCCAGCATAGGGAACTCTTTCGGCGGCCGCCATCTTGTTTTCAGCGCTTCCGCCGGAACCCTGCATCGTGCCCCGCCCCATCCGGCATCGTATTAGAGGAGGAACGGGCTGTCAGGAAGTGAGGACATGTTTAGATCTGTTAAGGTGACGTTAGATTTTAAGGAAAAGGAGCCCACCAAGAAGGATGAACATTCTAAGGACTGCCTGGGTGGGGCCCTAAAGAAGGACCACAAAAGTTCCAGGAAGGAAAGCAAGCAAGGCTGAAGCCGCAGGGAAAGTAGGCTACAAAGGGATGTGATCTTGGCCTTTAGGATGTCACTTTACTGTCATTTTGAGCATCAAAGTAATCACAAACACTGAGGACTTCAGCATTTGCTATAGTCAGAGATCTCCCAAACATTTTCCCACTGCCAGGCGAAATGTTGGTTGCACAATCTGGGCAACTAGATCTGCTGACTCGCATGCAGCATAAACTGACTGCAGCAGACAGGGGAAAGGACAAACCCCCACTGAGATCAGGAAGGGAAGTAAAGGGCTAACTAACCAGCTGGGATCTGCAGATTTCACCCTATCTATGTCCTTGGGGGAGTGTGCCAACCCCACTCTGCCCTGACCACATCAGATCTCTGTTCCCTGTAAGTTAAAGCGGATTAATATAGCAATCATACTATAACAGAACGCCCTAGGAGAGGATGTTTAACAGTTCTATGTATCTTGCTAACCTTAAATTGTCAGCTTCGAGTCAAGAAAGAATAAGCTATCATTGGAACCAATTCATATCCTAAAGTTACTTCCAGTGAAAACTGGAATTCATAGAGTAAAACTGTGGTCAGAGACAGAGGCAGTTTTATGGAGATTTTTTTTCTTTATTGAGAAACGTAAGACTCGGGTACATCAAATAAAACCAATTTCTGGGGGAGAGTCAAAACCCACAATAGAAAAAAAAAAGTTAACACTGTCTGGGCCACAGCAGAACCCAGATAATATATTTGTATAATTGAAAAATTCTAGGTGCTTCATAATTGACCTTTTGATACAAAATGACCTATTAAATTTGCAATTTGTAGTTCTTGGTGTTGAGGTCCATAGGACAAGCTAGGAAGTCTTCAAACCTTGAGCTGAATTCCATGAGGGGTTATTTGGCTTTTGAATCCTGTAAAGAAAAGCACCAACACAAATAAATGCATTAATTAAATAATTTAGAGATTCATTAACATCTAGTGGATAAAGGAAGGCAGTCTAGAAGAGGGTTTCTCAACCTCAGCAGTACTGACACTTCCGCATTCTGGTGGGTCTGTCCTCCTGTGCACTTGTACGACGTTTAGCACCATCTCTGGTCTCTGCCGCTAGATGACAAGGCTCCTGAGGCCCTTGACAAAGTCAGCCCTCCCGACACACCAGCTCTGGTCCTTACCACATGCTCTTTCCTTAGCTCATTTTACTGTCTCTTCTTTCTCTATCTGGAGCACCCACCACCATCTACTAGTTGACCTTTATTCACTCAAGCCCGCAAAGTCCAGTCCTCATAAGACGTCACCTGCAACACACTCCGCCTAACTAACCCTTATCAGGTGTGCCTGTCTCTCCCACTAGACCATGACCCTCGACACCAAGGTCTTTTATGCTTATTGTATTCCCAGAGCTAAGCAGAGAGAATATATACAACCTCAGGTCAAACCACAAAGACAATGCTCACAGGAACAAGGCTCTGGGATCTGATTATGAGAAAGGCGATTCTTAAAGCTCTGACGAGGTGGCTCTTTATGGAGAAAGCTGCTCCTTTTAACTCACAATCTGTAATTTCCTTTCTCCCTATTAACTCATCCAGGTGACAGAAAAAGTTCAGGGAACAGCCTGCCCAAGTTACCAGGTTAAATGGCAGAAAATGGCTCTATCCACTGCCCCATTCTTTTAGGATCATATTCACAAATTGAAACCACTGCAGAAAATGAAAATAGCCACACATACGGTTTTTCCTTGTCTAAGAGGTAGCAGCAGCAACAGCGCCCACCTTCTGGGCAGCTTCTTCTTGGCATGATGAGCCTGTAGAACTGCTACAGCTTCATCCACCTGCAAGAAATCTCCAGGTGGTCAGTGAAGTTAGGACAGCTACTCCACCCCCTCCCTAGTGCCCCGACCTAGTGGTGGACCAAAGCCAACCACACAGATGATTCTAGGCTTCTGGTGCCGACTGCTTTCCCAAATACCCAAAGCAGCCTCCAGTCAGTCAAGGCATGAAGAGAGGGGTCATGGGGGCAGCAGACCCCACTCTCTGCTGCACCTGGGGGTACAAGTTTGCCCCCAATCTTCCCAAGCTGAGAGCTGAAGCTGCAGGGTCTGAGCCCCAGCTCACCTTGGAGCGGAGAGACTCAGGGGACTCTAACATGTGCAGCAGCTCAGAATTGTCGATCTCCAGCAGCATTCCCGTGATCTTTCCAGCCAGGTTTGAATGCATTGTTTGGATGAGCGGGGAATAAGCGTTCTCCTATGGGAAGGGTAGTTAATTAAAAAAATCAAATCCCAGTAAACAATGTACACTGGTGTCCTAGTTGGCAGCAGACTCTGGCCCCCTCTTGTTCTGCAAGCAAGTGGGTCACTCACCCAGCATCTGCTTCTGTTCCTGGGGGGGTGCTGCGGCCAGCATGGAGGCAGTCAGTGGCTCCTGCCCCTGCACATGGACCGCAGGCTGCGGTGCCTGGGAACCAGGAGAGGCAGTGGGTTAGCATGGAGGAAAGGGTAACACTTGATGGTGGTTGAGAGCCTGTTCAATATCCGAACATCTGACTATGTGAACGAGGTGGCTGTTCTTGCTCTCAAGGAACTAATCTCAGTCCTTGAAGAACCGAGGGGTGTGGTGAGAAACAAGAGTGATATGGACATAAACACAAACAATTACAATTAAAATGGCATGCTATCAGAAAGCAAAGTGAAACGCAAATAATAAAACAAACCTATAGTGCTAGGCAAGCATTTCCTGGTATTTCCTTAATATACCCAAAGTTACTCAAGAATGCAAAGCCTTGTTATACATAAGGGTAAAGTGAACACTTGTATATAACCTTTTCCTGAAAATTAGTTTTCCTTTAGGGTAATTCCCAGTGCAGACTGAGTCAAAGGGGTGTAATTATCAACACATTTATAATTACATTCCACATCACCTTAATTGTACCAAGTGTTTTTGTATCATCAAATGCTTAAAAACTGTCAACATGCAATGTCAATGCTAGTCAAAAAAAAAAAAAAGATATTTTACATAGCATCAAGTTCTAAGAAATCCCCAACTTAGAGAGTATGAGACAGGACAGTTAAAGAGTAATCTAAGCAGCTTACGGGCCTGAAGGCTTAGTGTGGCACCTCCACAGCAAACTGCTATTAAGCTCTGAAACAAACTAGTTGCATCTAGAGCACAGCTCTAGAGACAGCAAGTTATAGCTTAGAAAATCTAAGCTCTGGGTTCAACCCCTTCCCCCTCCTACACACACTTTACAGCTTTGAAGGCGAACACCTGATCTGCAAGTTGAAGTTATTTCCTGCCTTAATGTACCAATCACATCTTGCAGAGCAGCCAAAGATCCAATAGGTCACTGGATGTGGAAGTGACCTGGAGGCTCAAAGAGCTGAGTGAGCACGTTATGTCATAGTAAGAGAGCACTAGCACTGGCTGCCCCCTCTCAGGCATTTCTGAGTGAACTCTTATTCAGAAAAGCACTTTTAAGCCCCTTCTCTCCCACTAGTGAGCCCCTGAAGGGCAGGGACAGTGAAATCAGAACAGCATCGTAACACAGAGCAGGCATTTAATACCTGTTGAAGGAATCAAAGCAAAACTTCCTTTACATCAAGTGGAAATGGGGGAAATCCTTTAAGCATTCTGTTTGGTGGACCTCACCTGCAGAGGCTGTATGGCAGGATGAGGGCTGCGGACACTAGAGGCGTATTTGTAGGGGGCAACAGCCCGGGGAGCAGCAGCAGCAACAGCAGCGCGTGGCGCTAAGTTCTGCACAGCTGTGGGAACGCCTTAGGGAAAGAACAAATACAATTAAAGCCCATCGGTCTGGGCAAAGACCCGTCAAATCCCATCTTTCCCCCTTCTGTGTGCATCCAATACCACCTCCAGACTGGCAGCTGTCAGTCAGCCCTTGCTGGGCGGCACCAGCCCCACCAAAGTCCATAGCCAAGCGGTCCGGGCACTCAGACCCTACAACAGACCAGCAAATGCACATCAGTTTTGGCGGCAGATGTCCGACTGGCCACGTCCCCACGGAAGGAGAAATTTCAAAGCACGTTTACACAACACATTGCACAGGGGGCCTCTACTGCTACTTTTGAGGATGAGCCAAAGGTTAACATCCAACTGTTTCCGCATCTTGGAATATAGGACATAGTCTGTAAAAACTGTTTCCTTGTATTCCTCACCCACCCAAGAGAACAGGCTGCCTCTGTAGTCATCCAGCTAGCAAACTTCTACAACTAACCTTTTTCACGTGAGTCACCAATGAGCAAAGAATGTTAAAAGCAACGGACGCACCTAGAACTCATATCGTTTCTCTGCTCCTGAAGTCCCTACCCAAGCACACAGCTAAGATGACAGAACGAGGACTCGATAAATTGGAGCCCAACAAACTGACCAACCCAGGGCAGAGCCTAGTCATCCTGACTCCCTCCTCCCCAGGCCACACTTCTGAAGGCCAGTTTGCTCACCGACTCTCTGAGTGGTAGTAGGAAGGCCACGAGAGGCCGGAGCATTACCAGTTGGAGCCAGATGGCGAAGAGTTGGACGAGGCCCAGACTGGCGTATAGCACTTGGCATTCCTTGGAAGCCTGATGAAAAGAGAAAAATTGCGCATCACTGAGAAGTGAGGTGGACCAGAACCTAGACTGTCTCAGAGTGGGGGAAGCAGGAAAGGCAGGGGAGACCAGGACAGGTATATCCTAGGCCGTCAAATCACTGTTCCCCACCACCTACCTTGAGGTCTCCCACCTTGCTGCCAGCGTGGATTAGGCCTCATCTGTGCTAACTGGTTAGGTGTATAATATGGAGGCCTTCCCTGAGCCTGTAAGACAGAAGAATACCCCAACGCCCTTTTAAGGACTGAACCCACGCTAGAGCAGTAGTTCATCTCACTAACCAGGACCTAAGCTAATTATTTAGAATACACGTTCTTTCTATTCAAAAGCTAAGGGGTCAGCTAATGGGGACTGTTTTACTCTACCGTTGCCACTGTGGGTATGTGTGTGTGTGTGACCATGGCTAAGTCCTTCATTTTTACTTAAAGAGTCCTTATTCTGACACTCTAGAACTCTAATAACCAAAAGTCCCTCTCCCCCAACCACTGCATAATACTGCCAGCAGGCAGGTTCCGAAGAGCTGTGACTATACGGCACACCCACCTGTGGGACTGCTGGCACAAAGTAGCCACCTGCTGCAGGCTGGAACTGATTTAAGATGGCATTGGCAGGAAGTGCTCTCATTCCAGCCACTCGTTGCATATACTGGTTGGTCAGGTGAGCCTTTCTCTCTTCCTTCCTCTGGGCCAGGGCAACATATAGTGGCTTGGAGCCCACAATGCGTCCATTCATTTCAGTGACTGCTTTGGTTGCCTCTTCAGGAGATGAGAAGCAGACGAAGCCAAACCCTTTGCTTCTTCCATCTTCCAACATTACCTACACAAAATGAGACCAGCTACTTAAGAAATAAGGTGTCTCTGGCTGGGTGTGGTGGCTCATGCCTGTAATCCCAGCTCTTTTGAAGGCTTAGGTGGGAGGGCTGCTTGAGCTTAGCAGGTTGAGACCAGCTTGAGCAATGTATCGAGAGCCCACCTCAAAAAAACAAACAAAAAAACAAAGCAAATCCACACATAGACAAGGAAAAAAAGATGTCCCTGGGTGGGCAGGGAACTATTGAGAAGAACCAGAAAGCATGGGTTCTGCTGCAGTCACTGAGTCTAGGTCAGGGGTTCAAACCTGGCACAGGATTTACCCCAGACCAATTAAGTCACAACCTCTAAGGTATCTAGGCATTTTCAAGTCCCCTGGTGATGCTAAAGTTCTAAAACACTATGATATGGCTAATGTGAAACCTGAGAACCCAAAGATGTTTCCTGATACCTGGAGGATAGCTACCCCCTGGGTAACCACAAACCATCTTGACAGTAGTGCTGAGAAGTTTATTTTCAGATCTCATCTGCTCTAAGACCTCGGTGGACAAACTCTTAGCAACGTCTGGAATACCACTGAGTAAGAGTTATAAAATGCTCAGGTAGGCTGGGCATGGTAGCTCACGCCTCCAGCACTTTGGGACGCCGAGGAGGGCAGATCTGAGGTCAGGAGATCGAGACCATCCTGGCTAACACAGTGAAACCCCAACTCTACTAAAAATACAAAAAATTAGCCAGGCATGGTAGCACAAGCCCCTGTAGTCCCAGCTACTCAAGAGGCTGAAGCAGGAGAATCGCTTGAACCCAGGAGGCAGAGGTTGCAGTGAGCTGAGAATGCACCACTGCACTCCAGCCTGGGCGACAGAGCAAGACTCTGTGTCTGAGGGAAGAAAAGAAAGACTGCCACCATTAATTCAATGAGATAACCAGCTCAGAGATAGGCAGCCTAGATTCTAGTCTTACTTGCCCTCCTGAGGCTCAATTTCCATTATATACTCCAAACAGCTACAAAGCCACAGGTCTACTGGTTCAGGCAGTCTTTTTCCACATTAAGTGCATCATTCACAAATGGCATTTTTCCTTATTTCAAGGCGCTCTTCACTGTCTTCTCTGGTGTGCTTGTCATTGCTTTATGTCTTAGTTAATGGCCCAGAGAGCCTCCTGAAGTGGAGGATAGGGAAGTGAAGATGTGCATCACTCCACATCTGTCAATGAGGTGGGTCAGTTAGGTATGTGGAAAAAAAAAATGCCACATCATGATCTTGAAAATGGTGACTGACAATTCAAGGTATGGCTCTTTGCCCCCTTCTTAAATGCCAACTTGACTACCAGGCAGATAAGCAAGGAGAGACTATCACTCCTCACACCCACGCAGGCCAGTCAAGGGGATCAATTGCAAAAAGGAAAGGGTAAGGAACTGGGCAAACTTGCAGTTGGCTTCTGGCCAACTCCCTACTACAACTGATAACACTGCTTTGCACAACATTCCTAGGCTGGGGGCAACTCCACCAAGAGGCAGGGCAGGGCCACTAAGCCTTTACCAGCCCACATGGCTTCCCTTCCCATCAACGAAAGGACTTTGTGGCATCTGACACACCTCTACTGAGCAAGACCAGAGTCTGCATCAGGCCATAACCCAAAACGTTCAGATGCCACCAGTTTCCATCCTGCTCGCAAAGTGCCAAGGATAAGCTGTACATCATCCCCATGTAGTCAGCATTCTCTTGTTCAAGGACTAAAATTCCATAACTGTAAAATAAGGCTCCTACTTGCCCTGCTAACTTAGTTGATATAAGTATCAGAGTAAACCAAGCAAATGATGCACATTATGAAACATGGAAAAACAACCTCCCACGCCCCTTTCCTCTCTTTATAAGACCAGGGTAGAAGTTCCCAAGCCCACCTCCAAAATCTTCAAACTACCTTAATTCTCAAGGAGAAAATGTGGCAGAGCTGTAGAGACAGGCCCCAAGACAAATGGAAAACAACCTGTCTGGATTTCCTCTGCTCATACTGTAGCACCATCTGTCCCCACACCGGCACGAAGCAGCAAGGAATGGGAAAGATTCAGGTGCTCTAGGTTGGCAGGGAGGGGCTGGGCCAAATTCCTCTGCAGACTCCAGTGCTTGGGAAACAGTGTAATGTTAATCTAATGAAATGCCATTCTCCCAGAATGTACACTCTGATGGGTAATTGAAGGCAAGGAGGAATTTGCTAGAAAAAATGTAGTAACTACTCTCAGAAATGAACAAAATTTAAATCCTATTCCTTCAATGGAACAAATACCAATAAGCCTATAATAGAATACTACTGCTTTCAATCCCCAAATCTCAGTATTGTAATACCTTAGCACTGGTAATTGATCCAAAAGGAGAAAACTCTTTCCTTAATTTCTCATCATCAATAGTATCATCCAAGTTCTTAATGTAGAGATTCACCCCCTGAAGGAAAAAGATGACTGTTAACTGCATTTCTATACCACAAATATTCCCTAAGAAAGTGGTTCCCAAAGGGTGGCCCCCAGACCAGGAGCACCAGCATCTTTGGGAACTTGTTAGAAATGAAATTCTCAGGCCAGACCCCAAACCCAATGAATCAGAAACTCTGGGGCTAGAGCCCAGCTATCTGTTTTAACAAGCTCTGCTGATGATTCTGATGCAAGCCCCAAGTTGTGAAACTACTGCCCTGAAACTGACAGGATCATCAGTGCAGTCACCTTTTGTCACTTCTCCCCATAGCTGCTCTTGTGACCACTTCACCGCAGCAGGGGTCTTCTTGAAGCCATGCCAAACAAAGGACTTTCATTTAAGTAAAAGGAACCTACATGGCTAAAAGCAACAGGCTGAGGCTTCCAGAATAGAGAACTTCTTGATGAATAACCTCATTTCTCTTGTCTCTGGTTCTATAATAATCAGTCCTATGTGGTAGGTATATATCCTTTTAAGCCTGATATTCTTGGGGAAAATGGGAGGGAGACAGACTCCAAGTCCCAAAAACAAAGCCTGCTAATCATAAGGGTGTTCTGCAAACATTTCACAGCAAATCCCATTGCTAGGCTGGGCCAAGACCACCTTACCTGATACCGACTAATTCTCTCCTGTTTCAACTGCTCAAATTTCCGTTTTAACTCTGCCTGCCGTTCTACTTTCTTTTGTGCACGGCCTACAAGTATGATTTTCCCACTTATTTCTTTTCCATTCATCTCTTCCACAGCCTAGAGAGGAAAAATACGTCTTTAAAATCAAGTTGCAGAGATGGGGCCTTTTCTAAAGGTCTAAGTCCCAGCTTAGGACTGAAAACTAAATTCATTCCACCTGTCACACAAATCCAAACTTCCTCATCTGTAAAGTGAGGTTAATATTTAAATGGGTTATTGATCTAGATAATATAGAAATAGTACAGGTGTATAAACACAATTGTGGTGACACGAGCCTAGGGTGGTAATCTTCTGGCTGCCAGCAAATCTGCAGGTGCTTGTGTGGGTATTGAAGCGATAAATGTTGAGGGTCTGGCACAACGCTTTGCCCACAAATAGCTGCTGTGCTGTTATCAAATCAGCACTCCCTGGGCTTTAGTGCTCTCACCTATGCAGGGAACAAACATCTCTCCTATTCTTTCCATAACTGATAGCTGAGGTGACAGGTATGTGCCAAGTGCTTTGTAAACACCTACACAATACGTTGTTAACATGTGGAACCCAGGAAGATGATCCCAGAGTATGGTAATGATACATCTACTACTAGATACTCAGACCATCCCAGCTCCAGCTAGATGCTAGCAAGACCCTACCCACACTCTGAGGCCACCTCTTACAAGCTTTTCCAGCCTTTGTGGTCCACTCACCTTATTGGCATCCTCATGTTTTTCGTAACTCACAAAGCCAAAGCCTTTGGATTTCCCGTTGAGATCTCTCATCACCTTGACACTCAGGGTCTTACCTATTACCAAAGGACAGAACTATTAGTAACACCATTTCTAGCATAGCTAGAGAGAAGGCTTCCCTCTAGGAACTCACTTGAAGCAAATCTCTGGAGCAGTGTTCTCATCTTTTAAGAACAGACGGGTCTGGTGAACTGTGAAAGGGGGCGAGGACCCCCCAACTTACCAAACTGACTGAATAGCTCTTTCAGACTCTCATCATCCACCTCTTCCCCAAAGTTTTTGATATAAACGTTGGTGAATTCCTTGGCTTTGGCTCCAAGCTCGGCTTCCCGCTCTTTGCGAGACTTGAATCTGCCCACAAATCTAAAAAGAAACCATGAAGAACAGCAGTCATCCAAAGGAATAAAACATGATTTCCAGGGATCCAAAGGAATACAGGATAAAGGCTGACAGAAGAAGTTAAAACACGAGATCCCCATCCACCACCGAGGAGGCTCAGAGACACCCCAAGTCCCCAGCAGAAAAAGAGAAAGGCAGGACTATGCTGTGAAGACCAGCCCCCAGGGCTCCTGGCTTAGACCAGGGCTACTCCTACCACATCACACTGCCTTCATGAAGAAACCTGTTGACCATGTTTTTAAAACGCTCATTTCTGTGCAACTATGTAAATGCATAGAAAAGGTCTGGAGGATACAAACCAAACTGTTAACAGTGGTTAATCCTAGGCATGAGATTGTTGGAGTGAAGGGGCACCCTTTGCTTTTTAAATTTATTCATTTTGATACTGTTATACTTAAAAAAAAAAAAGTATCCATACACTGACTTTTTTAATTTCTTTTTAGTGGTATCTGTAGATCAACCAGTGGACAGACATTATAAATATAATCCACCCTTTGGTACATTCAATGAGACAAAGGACAAAAATTATTTTTGCTTCTAACAGCCAAGACTTATTGTCCCTTCTCCTCCCCCACATGACTTTGCTAAGTTCCCCCCTCTCTGCATTCTACAGTAACAACCACAACAAAGCAACAAGGTCTGTTATGAAGTTTTTCTGCCAAGGGATGGGATTTTTCATTGTCACCAAGCACTACTGTGGAGCCAGCCTTGTATTAGGTCACTGATTCATAAGTTAGAAAATGGAGAACCATGGGGACAATTTGGCATCAACCACTAGCGGGGGGACCCATGGACAGACCTGAGTCACAGGAAAGCCAAGGTCACACTGCTAGTATACAGCTCCTGGTCAGTCCACGGCCCTCTCCACTCTGCCGCTGGCCAAGACCCCCACTCAGAGTGAGCTTAGAGCTGCCTTCCAGCCAGCCCCAGTTGCTGATGCTCACAAAACCCACAGACAGATGCCTTTAAGGGAGAGGCGGCAGGCAGGCCATGGCTTGGGCAGGAAGCCCACCTTGGCGAGTCAAAAGGGCTGCCACGGCTCAGGCAGGGGAGACTCACCAGCCCTGGAGTGGAGAGGTAGGAGCAGGCCACACTTGGGCCGAGAACCAGTAGCCGCCTTGTGTGTGCCAGTTAATACCGAGGTGGGGCCACGGCTGGCTCATGCGATGGTTGTTGCTCCGGACTGGGACACTCACACTTTGCGGTCATTGAGGAGCATGCCATTCATCTTCTCGATGGCCTTGTCGGCAGCCTCTTGGGTCTCGAAGTGGACAAAGGCATAACCCTTCGAGCCGTTCTCATCACACACCACCTGTCAAAGACAAGGTGGACACTTTAGCACCACTGGCCAGCTCCAGACATGAGAACCTCAGGGTATCTTGTACCCTATGCAAACCACAGTGCTGCAGGAAGACAAACCATTTTCCAAGCCCACAACAGATTTTCAGTGTAGTGTGGCATTAGGCACATACACCACCGTGTAAGTTTTAAAGTGCTCAGCATAAAACTGATGTGTAGAAGGAAGAGAGTGAATTTATGCTTCTAAAGGGATTAAGTTTACGGGTCTGCTCCTTTCTCCCAACCCAAAAGAAAAACCTTCTGGGGCTTTCCAAAGCTAAAAAACAGGAAGGCTATTTCAGGCTGAGGAAAGAACAGTGCACAAAAGCACATGCTGGTTATGCTGGGTGTACCCCTGAGATTATCCATGGGAACTTTTAGGATTCCATTCCCAGCATTCTGAAAATTCCCATACCCTGATGCCCACTTCCAAGGTAGTTCTCCATTTGGTTATTTCTCTTGTTTTCAAGATTCAATTAATTATTCTACTAAAATCATTTAATCAGTGTTTACCTTGCAGGATAGAATGTTTCCAAAAGCAGAAAAGTATCATAAAGTGCCTTGTTATCTATAGATTTGTCCAGGTTCTTGATGAAGACGTTTCCCACACCAGATTTTCTCAAGAGGGATCCCTCTGAGACCACATGATACGGATTGGCTTTCCCTTAATCACATCAAAGTTCATGGTGTCCAAAGCCCGCTCAGCTGTAAGAGAGAAATACATTTCAATAGGGATGGAAAACGTCAGCTCCCACAGGCCAACATCCTAAGAACAGATTACTCCAGGACTTTTCAAGGTAATCACCCTTGATAAAAGGCAACTCTATTAAAATAAAAGGGCATCAGATTCCTCCAGCATGCACTAAGGGCAGAGTAAGTTCAAGTTAATGACTCTACTTCATGACAGAAGTCTGAACACCACTCTGGGTCTGTGCCCTTGTTGGATAAAGGGGTCAGAAGTGAAGACAATCTAAGTGGTCTTAATGACACCAAGATCCACTGATAATACCTCACATTTGACCAAGCTTTACCATTTAGAAGAGACTTTGCAGACTACCCCCACCATGACTCAGGTGGGACAGCTGAAATTACACATTTTACAAAATGAACAAACTTAAGTTTAGGGTAACTAAGCTGTGCAGCTAGCTAGTGATTAGGAAACTAATACCAGATTACCAGAGTTATCAAGTGGTTTAGTCTGCAATCCAGGAGCAAATGATCTGGAGAAAAAAAAAAGTGCTATCCCTGAATTCAGTCCAGTTTCTTTTATTTTCAATTTCTAAGAACAAAAATTGATTTAAACAAAAAAGCATCAATCATCAAAATGGATACAACTGGTCATACATGGATAAGTTCTCTGCACTATCACCACGAGGATTAAACCACGATACCTTCTACCTAAGCAGACAGTGCGCAGGTGGTAGGCCCCATACCTACTGGTTTCCAGGCCTTCTGAAGCCTTCATCGGAGGTTCTGTAGAATTCTAGGACTTCGGCTACCCCACATGCCCAACCAAATTTCCCCATCCCGTGTCTTGGAATGCTTCCCCAGCTTCCCAACCAAGTCTATGTGTGCACCAGAGACCATTTAAAGAAGCAAAGCTGGGCCAGGCACGGAGGCTCACACCTGTAATCCCAGCCCTTTGGGAGGCAAGCAGATCACCTGAGGTTGAGTTCAAGACCATCCTGACCAACATAGAGAAACCCCATCTCTACTAAAAATACAAAATTAGCTGGGCATGGTGGCGGGTGCTTGTAATCCCAGCTACTCAGGAGGCTGAAACAGGACAATCATTTGAGCCCAGGAGGCAGAGGATGCAATGAGTCCAGATCACACCATTGCACTCCAGCCTAGGTGACAAGAGCAAAACTCCATCTCAAAAAATAAAGAAAGAAAAAAAGAAACAAAAGCTAAAATACATCACCACCTGCCAGCCAAAACACTTCTCATCACTAATGGCAACAAGGATGCCCAGATCTGGTGGCCACTTTTCCTTAAGGTTATTACGGCATCTACTTACAATGACATCACCCAGAACTTCCTCCATGAGGGGATTTAGACAGGCTCAGAGCAGGACAACCTCCTCCTTGACTCAAGAAAGCATCTCACTTAAACTAGGGGACAAAATTCCCCAACTCTGGCGCTCTACAAGCTCAACTGTTGCATCGGCCAGGAGAATTTATTCTCCCTCATTATTTCCAACAACCTTCCCCACCCACTTCAGAAGGTGGGCTCATCTGTATGGGGGTAGTTGGGGAAAGGGGACATGACAAGACAGAATTAAGTCAGGAACAGTTCAGGTACAGAGAAGTCTGCTTTTGATGGCTATCAGAGATACACAGCTGGGATCGCAAACTATTTCATTAATTAGCAGTAAAGGAGCCCATTTCAACACAGCAGCTCCTCATCTATTTCCAGACAGCACTGCACAAGGCAAGCCGGCTTAGTCTGACAAATCTGGCTGCACTTATTTATAGCAGAGAGAGGTCCTGCAGAAGTATGTGTTGGCAGACACACTGACCAATAGCTTCTGCTATCTCTAAGTGACACGACTTTTGTTCAGAAGTCAAGAAGGCAGACAACAGCTAATGTGGTACACTATCCCCTAAAAAGACCACGCTCAGCTACCTTCTTTGCGCTCCTATGGCCATAGACAGAACTCAGCCTGGAGCATACTGGATTGACGGTAGCAATACCTAGTCCCTCTCAACATGTCCAATTCTCTGGACTCAGCTGCAACCTGAGCAAGTCAACTCTGGGCCTCAGACAGTGAATAAAGTGGGGGACAAAACTAGGGGCCTAGAGATCCTTTGCCATAAAATGGCTTGTTTCTCCCAGTCATAATCTCTGCAGTTGTTCCTTTTTAATCTGGAGTCACGTGCAGCCTCTGATCAGGTTTCCTCTGGCCTCACTCCTGCCACGCCTGCAGCATATCTCTCCATGCTGCTGCTAAGGCCACAATCTGGGGTGGCAGAGCACTGTGCTGGGAGTCTCAACTTGGCTTCCTTTCTGCATTCCTTTTCCTTCTCAGGAGTTCCATTTTCTTCAGATCAGATGAAGTAAAAAGGCTCTGACAAGTGCAAAGGACCGTTACAGCCAAGGTGACAAATGCCACCAGCCCAGATTTTCAAGTGACGCTTCCCCCAAACTACCTCCACCCCACTCTCTACAGCAGAGCCTGGATGCCATTTGTCCAGAGCAAAGCACTCCTCCACTCCAGTGGCAAACACACTGACCAAGGAACCGGCCTGGCACACGCAGCTCCTGTGACACTAACCCAAGTCTCTACTAGTTTAACGCACAGAATCCTTCCCCCGTGCTTCCTGCCTGCCCTGACCGATCCCTTATCAGCACATCAGGTGGTCAAGGTTAGGAAAGGTGGGAGAGTCTGGCAGGAGCTTTGCAATGTAAAACTTTTGTGGGGGAATTGTGTTTCACACGTCCCGCCTTTTTGGCAGGCCTGTGAGATGGCACAAGCAAGGGTCTCTAACAGCCCATTCCCACTGACAAGGACCACACACAGTGGAATGCCAGCGACTTCCCTCTAATCCTGTTTTACAGTCTCCTTGGGTTCCAACCCCACCACCAGCAACACCAGCAAGTAGCCCAAGGTCACCCAGTTAGCAAGTGGTAGAAACAAGATTGAAACGAGTCATCTGATGCCAGGTCCGTGCTCTCAACCTCTGCACCCTGCTCCCACCTTCGGTGGCAACAGGCTGTCCTGAGGCCGCCCTCCTCGGCAGGAGGGCCCTGCCGGAAGACGACTCCCGGGGTCCGCCGGGCTCCCACGCACGTGTGGGCACAGCTTCTACTCACCATCGGCCGGCTGCTGGAAGTTGACGTAGGCATAGCCCAGGGAGCGGCGGGTGATCATATCGCGGCAGACCCGGATGGACAGCACAGGCCCCGCGGGGCTGAACTTTTCGTACAGCATGGCCTCGGTGACGTCCGAGTGCAGGTCGCCCACGTACAGGGAGGCCATGGGGTAGCTGCTGGCCGCAGCGTTCATCTCCCCCGCCCCCCCACCACCCCGAGCCCCGCCAGGAGGATTTCTTATCGGACCCGCCGCAGGACAAAGGGGCGCCCTCGGAGCCGGGGCCCGCGCCGCGGCTCACAGGTGGCACCGGCGAGGATGAGCTGGAGTCGGCGGGCTTGGAGACTGGACGGAAACGGGAGGCGGGGGCCGGCTCCCACGGCCGCGGCACCGCAGACAAAGGCTCTCCGCACAATACGGCCCTCCCCGCGACTTTGCACTTCTCGGCGGTCCTGGTGCGAAGCTCCAAATTTCAAAAAATCAAAGTAGGAAAAAAAATTAAATGGGAAATCCCCTTCCGAAGGGTAAGGATCCTTTAAGAGGCGACCGGACGCTGCCCACGGCTGCCTCGGGGACACGCGTTTCTCTATAAATATAGGCCTCGGGCTCCGGCGGTTTAAGATTACAACCGCCGGGGCAAAGGGAAACCAAATCTTTGTGGGCGCCGACTCCGCGAGCCTCGGGCGGGCGGCGAAGGGCAGCGCGGACACGTGGTGCGCGGGGCCGGCGCGGGGCCCGGGCGGGCGGAGGGGGCGGAGGGCGCGGCGGGCCGGGCGGGCGGCTCACCCCGGACGGACGGACGGAGACCGACGGACGCCAAGCGCGGCAGCGACGGGCGCGGGGCAGGCCGGAAGCGTGCGAAAGTGACTTCCCCGCGGGTTCTCCGAGGAGGACTCGCTTTTTCTTTCCCCCCTTTTTTTTTTTAAGGATTTTGAAGCGTTTTCGGATTTTTTTTATCTTTTTCTCTTTTTTTCCTCAGGCTGCGGAGCCCGAAGGCTACGGAGGCGGCAGCGACCCGGGGCGGAGAGAGGCGGCCGAGGGAGCCACCGCTCCATTTATACCCGCCCGCCCCGGGCGCTGCTGGTCGAAGGGCGCCTCGCGACCTGGGCGCAGTCGTGCCCGCCCACTCGGCCCGGGGGCCCGAGGCGGGGCGGCCACGCGAGAGCGACCCGGCGCGGCCGCGCGGCGCCACAGCGACCCCTGGCGCGCGGAGGACCGCCCAGCTCGCGGCTGCCGGAGACCCCAGGGACCCTTTCTGTAACAAATGAATTGTTAACACCCTCCCGCCCATCACCCGAGAATAGAACCCAGAGGCCATTTAACCCGCCCACACGCATGATGCTTAAAATTCAATGGAATGCCTAATTGTGAAATAAAGGTGACATAAAATAAGTTAAAATAAAATAATAGGTGGTCCAATAGGTAAATGTTTGGGTCCAAATAGAGCAGATTTGTGAAGTTTTCAGAATACTATTGACCTAGAGGTAGAATCGTCAAGAGCTATAAATGCAAGCAATATCCATAGGTGATAGGATTTTCTGAAAAGATGAGCAAATTTTGGTAAAGCTTCAATGAAAGGAAACACAAGCATCCCCTCTATTGACATGCTGGTGGCATTCCTGGACATTTAGTTTGAATTTAAGGGCACAGAAATATTTTCTGTTTCTATGTTTAAAGTTGAATAATTACAAAAAGATTTTTCATCTGCATGGGGGTCTGGCAGGTCATTTGAAAGTCATATCACTTTATGGGACTATGTTATATGGGACTGTCCACATGCATTGCAAAATATATAGCATCCTTTCCTTGATAAATGCCAGGAACCACCTTTGCCATCACTGTGACAACCAAAACCAGAAATTGCCAAAAGGCACACACACATCCCCCTTGAAAAGCACTGATTTAAGTAAATGTATTTATATACTAATTCATTCAAATAAATGGTTAATCTGAGCCTACTCTATGCCAATGTCAATACAGGTGCTGGAGATACCATGGTGGACCAGAATTCACTCCCTCTCTCATGGAATTTATATTCTAGTAAGTATATTAAATCAAGAAACACTGGCTTCGCACAGTGGCTCAGGCCTGTAATCCCAACACTTTGGGAGGCTGAGGCAGGCGGATCACCTGAGGTCAGGAGTTCCAGACCAGCATGGCCAGCATGGAGAAACCCCATCTCTACTAAAAATACCAGGCATGGTGGCGCGTACCTGTAGTCCTAGCTACCCAGAGGCTGAGGCAGGATAATCGCTGGAACCCAGGAGGCAGAGGTTGCAGTGAGCCAAGATCGCACCACTGCACTCCAGCCTGGGCAACAAAGCAAGACTCTGTCTCAAAAAAAAAAAAAAAGAAAGAAAGAAACATTTATGAAAGTGGTCCTTCTATAGATTCCTTCCTCAGGAAAGTCTTCCTAGACCCTCTCTGGTCTAAAGTCGCCTGTCAGCATTGTTAATCACTATCACACCAACTTGTCTTTGTGTCTTCAAGGCTGTACCCAAAATTATGTTGTTCCTATATCTGTTTACCTGTTTAATATCTATCTTTTCCACTCTGGTATATAAGCTTCACGAGAACAGGAATCTAGAAAAGTGCTTAACATAGCATGTACTAAATGTTCAGGAACTGGCCAGGCCCAGTGACTCATGTCTGTAATCCAGTGATTTGGGAGGCTGAGGCAGGAGGATTGCTTGAGGCCAGACATCTGAAACCAGCCTGGACAACAGAGTGAGACCCCATCTCTACCAAAAACATTTTTTAAATTAGCTGGATGTGGGGACACGTGCCTGTGGTCTCAGCTAGCTGGGAGTCTGAGGCAGGAGGATCGCTTGAGGCTAGGAGTTCAAGGCTGTAGTGAGCTATGATCATGTCACTGCACGCCAGCCTGGGCAACAGAGCAAGACCCTGTTGCTAAAAAATAAATAGATAAATAAGGCCAAGCACAGTGGCTCACGCCTATAATCCCAGCACTTTGGGAGCCAAGGTGGGCAGATCACAAGGTCAAGAGATCGAGACCATCCTGGCCAACATGGTGAAAACCCGTCTCTACTAAAAATACAAAAATTAGCTGGGCGTGGTGGCACGCGCCTGTAGTCTTAGCTACTTAGGCTGAGGCAGGAGAATCACTTGAACCAGAAAGGCGGAGGTTGCAGTGAGCAGAGATCATTCCACTGCCCTCCAGTCTGGTGAAAGAGCAAGACTCTATCTCCAAACAAACAAACAAAGATAAATATTCAATAAATATTTGTGTTTGTGTGTGTGTTTTTGTTTTGTTTTGTTTTGTTTAGATGAAATCTTGCAGTGTCACCTAGGCTGGAGTGCAGTGGTGCAATCTCGAGTCACTGCAACCTCTGCCTCCAGGGTTCAAGTGATTCATATGCCTCAGCCTCCTGAGTAGCTGGGATTACAGGTGTGCACCACCACACCTGGCTAGTTTTTTTTTTTTTAA
Source organism: Ateles fusciceps (assembly GCA_036589455.1). Lineage (NCBI taxonomy): Eukaryota > Metazoa > Chordata > Mammalia > Primates > Atelidae > Ateles > Ateles fusciceps. The sequence goes on from JAZHEH010000733.1 coordinate 11,086,456, forward strand.
GACAGAGTCTTGCTCTGTCGCCCAGGCTGGAGTGCAGTGGGATGATCTCGGCTCACTGCAACCTCTGCCTCCAGCTCACTGCAACCTCTGCCTCCCGCATTCAAGTGATTCTCCTGCCTCAGCCTCCCGAGTAGCTGAGGCTACAGGTGCACGCCACCATGCCCGGCTAATTTTTGTATTTTTAGTACAGTCGGGGTTTCACCATGTTGGCCAGGATGGTCTCAATCTCTTGACCTTGTGATCCGCCCGCCTTGGCATCCCAAAGTGCTGGGATTACAGGTATGAGCCACCGTGCCTGGCCTGTTTGTATTTTTTTTAAGCAACAAAGTCTCACGGTGTTGCCCAGGCTTGAGTGCAGTGGCATGATCATAGCTCATTGTAACCTCAAACTCCACTGCAACCTCAAGCGATCCACTCTGGTCTCTTAAAGTGTTGGGATTACAGGCATAAACCACTGCACCTGGCCTAAATATCTGTTAAATAAACAAATGAATACTAGGCACAGATGAGCAAAACCCACATAAGCTCTGACCTCATTAAGCTTACTGTCTAGTTGGGGAGCTTATTACCTATATGACCTTGGGCAAGCTAGTTCACATTTCTGACCCTCACACTTCTCATTTGAACTATACTAATAAATCTTATTAACACTTAATAGGGTTATTGTGAGAATAAATGAATACATATGAATACACATAAATTGTCTGGAGGAATGTTAAGAGCTATTACTATCAAGGTACATTTGTACTAAGAAAAGAGGGGAGTCCCTAAATGAAGAAAGGGAGAACAGCATCTATAAAGGCCCCAAGGGCTGAGCATGGTGGCTCACGCCCGTAATCACCTGTAATCCCAGCACTTTGGGAGGCAGAGGCAGGCGGATCACCTGAGGTCCGGAGTTCGAGAGCATCCTGGCCAACATGGTAAAACCCTGTCTCTACTGAAAATACAAAAATAGCTGGGCATGGTGGCAGGTGCCTGTAATCCCAGCTACTTGGGAGGCTGAGGTAGGAGAATCGCGTGAACTCGGGAGGCAGAGGTTGCAGTGAGCCGAGATTGTGCCACTGCACTCCAGCCTGGGCAACTGAATGAGACTCCATCTCAAAAAAAAAAGTCCTAAGGGAGACAAACTGGGGAGTTGTGGAAAGTGAAAGAGATGGCCTTAAAACACTTAGGACTTTATCCTCAGATGAAAGAGCAAAGCTGCAGGATTTTAAGAGCAACGTGCCTTCGCTCAAATTACTTTTTTTTTCTTTTTGAAACAGGGTCTCTCTCTCTTTGTTGTCCAGGCTGGAGTGCAGTGGCACAATCACAGCTCACTGCAACCTCAACTGATCCTCCTGCCTCAGCCTCCTGAGTAGCTGGGACCACAGGTACACACCACCATGCTCTGCTAATTTATTTTGTATTTTTTGTAGAGATGTGGACACACTATGTTGCCCATGCTGGTCTCAAACTCCTGGGCTCAATCAATCCTCTCCTCCACCGCCTCCCAAAATGTTGGGATTACAGGTGTGAGTCACTACACCTGGCCCCCTCAAATTACACTTTTAAAAACCTATCTGACTGGCTGGGCATGGTGGCTCATGCCTGTAATCCCAGTACTTTGGGAGGCTGAGGTGGGCAGATCACCTGAGGTGTGAAGTTCGAGACCGGCCTGACCAACATGGAGAAACCCCGTCTCTACTAAAAATGCAAAAAATTAGCCAGGCGTGGTGGTGCACGCCTGTAATCCCAGCTACTCCAGAGGCTGAGGTAGGAGAATTGCTTGAACCCAGGAGGTGGAGGTTGCAGTGAGCCAAGACCGTGCCATTGCACTACAACCTGGGCAACAAGAGGGAAACTCCGTCTCAAAAAACACCCATAAAAACAGGCTGGGCACAGTGGTTCATGCCTGTAATCCCAGCACTTTGGGAGGCCGAGGCGGGTGGATCACAAGGTCAGGAGATAGAGATCATCCTGGCCAACATGGTGAAATGCTGTCTCTACTAAAAATACGATAGATTAGCTGGGCGTGGTGACTCACACCTGTAGTCAAAGCTACTCAGGAGACTGAGGCAGGAGAATCACTTGAACCCGGGAGGCGGAGGTTGCAGTGAGCTGAGATCGCACCACGGCACTCCAGCCTGGTGACAGAGTGAGACTCTCTCAAAAAACAAAACAAAAGAAAAGGAACAAACAAAAAAATCCTGTCTGACTACAAGTGGAAAAAGATTAGAGGATAGGTACAAGGAGACCTGTGACTGCTAAGGTGGTTGCCATGGAGGTGGAGGAAGTATGTCAATTAGAGAAACATTTAGACAGTCTAATTTCTGATTAATTGGATGTAGGAGGTGAGAGAGTGAGAAGTCAAGGACAGCTCCCAAGTTTCTGGGAAATCAAAACAGTTTAGATCCCTTGCATCTAAACACAAGGTTATCACTTATTTAGTCTTAAGAGGGGAAAGATATGCAAAGCCAGCCACCAGAGGAGCCACCCAGAGTCCAGGACTGCAAAATCTAAACAGGGCTTCATGGGATGATAAGTAGGGTAGGAAGAGGCCAGTGATCTGAAAGGAGGCCTGTGCATATCAATACAAAGCTGCCCTTGCTGGGGTAGGAAGGGGTACAATTTTTTTTCCCCCACTGGGGCTGAACCTACTCTTGGTGGGTCTATACTTGAGAGGTGGTATTGACATGTCAAGAGAAAGAATATGTTCAGCGTTGGGAAGAGGAAGAAAGAACTTCAAGGTGGGGGAGATGGATATAGATGCTGCTCCCTGAAGCTGAGGATTTTACTTACAGCAGAAATGTAAGAACTTTGCCTTCTGGCATCATTTGTTTGTTCACTCAACAAACTTATGTGGTATTCCGAAGAGCCAGGCTCTCTCCGTTCTGGGTGCTGGGGACAGGATTGCGAGCTAAACGTTCATTGAACAAACTCTCCTTGGAGAGAGAGACAAGTAGTATGTGTGTGTAAGTTGTTGAAAAGTGCTTTGAATCTGAAGGTAAGAGCAAGGAAAGCCCAGCCCCATCCTCCCAGCAGGAGGCTAATTCTACCCACACAAGCTGGATTTTCTACAAGCAACAATGGCTGTGCTGCTCAGAGAGAAACTCTTCTTGTCCAGAGACAGAGTCTCTGAGATCCTAGAGGTTTGGCCCAAGCACCAAGACAGGCTACACAACTTTAGACAGTGGTTGTCACATCTCCAAGGCTTCTCACCTGTGTGATGAGCCCAATAACTCCTTAAGAATAGAGCCCAGGCCGGTCGGGGTGGCTCATGCCTGTAATCCTAGCACTTTGGGAGGCCGAGGCAGGTGGATCACAAGGTCAAGAGATAGAGACCATCCTGGCCAACATAGTGAAACCCTGTCTCTACTAAAAATGCAATAATTAGCTGGGCATGGTGGCACACACCTGTAGTCCCAGCTACTGGGGAGGCTAAGGCAGGAGAATCGCTTGAACCCAGAAGGTGGAGGTTGCAGTGAGCCAAGATCGCACCACTGCACTCCAACCTGGTGACAGAGCGAGACTCTGTCTCAAAAAATAAAATAAAATAAATAAAAAAATAAGAGACCAGGCTGGGGGCGTTGGCTCACACCTGTAATCCCAGCACTTTGGGAGGCCAAGGCAGGCAAATCATGAGGTCAGGAGGAGACCAGCCTGGCCACATGGTGAAACCCCACCTCTACTAAAAATACAAAAAATTAGCTGGGTGTGGTGGCACGCACCTGTAATCCCAGCTACCTGGAAGCTGAGGCAGGAGAATCACTGGAACCTGCAGAGATTGCGGTGAGCCAAGATCATGTCACTGTACTACAGCCTGGGCAACAGAGTGAGACTCTGTCTAAAAAAAAAAAAAAAAAAGAAAGACGATTGAGCCATTAAAATAAATGAAGCAGGCTGGGTGCAGTAGCTTTTGCCTGTAATCCCAGCATTTTGGGAGGCCAAGGCGGATGGATCACCTGAGGTCAGGAGTTCAAGACCAGCCTGTCCAATATGGTGAAACCTGTCTGTACTAAAAATTCAAAAATTAGCCAGGTGTGGTGCTGGGTGCCTGTAGTCCCAACTACTTGGGAGGCTGAGGCAGGAGAATCACTTGAGCCCAGAAGTAGAGGTTGCAGTGAGCAGAGATTGCACCACTGCACTCCAGCCTGGGTGACAGAGGGAGACTCTGTCTAAAAAAAAAAAAAAAAAAAAAAAAAAGACTAGAGACCAAATACCTCCTCACTAGAGGGAAGACGCTCTTCCCTTCCTGTGCTCCCTACATCAAGAGCTGTGAATCTGCTTGACGTCTTGCTGGCCTTTACACTGAGAAAGAAAATGCTAAGCATAAACCACCTGGGCTGGGTTCAGTGGCTCATATCTGTAATCCTAGCACTTTGGGAGGCGGAGGCAGGCGGATCACTTGAGGTCAGAAGATCGAAACTAGCCTGGCCAACATGGTGAAAACCCGTCTCTACTAAAAATACAAAAAAAAAAAAAAAATTAGCAGGGTGTGTGGGCGGGTTCATGTAATCCAAGCTACTTGGGAGGCTGAGGCAGGAGAATTGCTTGTACCTCGGAGGCAGAGGTTGCAATAAGCCAAGATTATGCCATTATACTCCAGCCTGGAGGACAGAGGGAGACTACATCTCTAAATAAATAAATAAATTTATTTATTATATATAAATATTTATATCTTATTTATATAACTATATGTATATTATATATATAAATAATATATAAAAATTATATATATTATATATAATATATATATAATATAGAATAAACCATCTCCAATGGTATGAATGTGTCCCCCAAGGTTCATGTGCTGGCAACTTAACCCCCAAGGCAACAGTGTTGAGAGGTGGGACCTTTAATCGATGATTAGGTCACAAGGGCTCTGCCCTCATGAATGGATTAAGGCTGTTATCAAAGGAGTGGGTTCCTGGTAAAAGGAAGAGCTCAGCCCCTTCCCTCCCCACCACACACTCCCTCGCGCTTCCATCTTCTGCCATGGGATGACAAAAGGCCCTGGCCAGATGCAGCCCCTTCAACCTTGGACTTCCCAGCCTCCAGAACTGTAAGAAATAAATCTCTGTTCTTTATAAACTACCCCAATCTGTGGTATTCTGTTATAGCAGCACAAAACAGATGAAGATACCACCATTTATTGAGTACCTACTAAGTGTCAAGATTTTCAGTCCTCAAACCAGGACTAAATGTGTGTGTGGCATGACCAAGAACCAGGTATTAAAAGCCGAAACGATGTAGAAAATACGTCATCTGTGGAGACCAGCGGTATGAACGAGGAGATCCGTAACCACTGTTCTCCTGTTCAGGTCTCCAGGCTGAACACTGGCTACAAAGATGAGTAAGACATTATTCCTTTCCTGGAATTGGTCATAGTCTAGTGACCAACTGATACCTGGATCAATTATTACATCCCAAGGCATACGGAGATGGGAGCCACAGAAAGAGGCTCCAGGCAAAAGAGAGATTATCTGTATCGAGGGTGAGCAAGGAAGGAAGATAGTTTTTGTAGAGATGGGGGTCTCACTATGTTGTCCTGGATGGTCTCAAATTCCTGGACTCAAGAAGATACTCCCACCTCAGCCTCCTAAAATGCTAGGATTACAGGTGTGGAGCCACCATGCCTGGCCAAAAAGATAGTGTTTTGGAGTGGAAGTGGGAGAGCATTCTACAAACAGAAGTCTAGAGGCAGACAAGCCATTTATTAGCTTGGGTCAGTCATTAGTTTCCTCATTAGTGGATTAGAAATGGTATAAGATAATATATGTAAACCTTTACAGGGTGCCAGGCACACAGTAAGCATTTAATAGACAGTGAATAATGCTACTATATTATTACAATGTGACATTTTCAAGGTTGCTGTGAGCAGCTGAATAGGGCTTGAACTCAGAAGCGTGTATGTGCGTGTGTCTAGTGAAGAAGGAAACTGCAAAGTAAAGTTGAGATCTTGCAGGGTCCCTGAATGCCTTTCTACAATATGGCCTTTCCCAGAAGTAATTGATCCGATACTATTATTTGGAAAATAGCCAATACTACACGGTGCTTCCTACATGCCAGGCACTGCCCTAAGCCCTGTGGAGTAACTGGCCAAGATAACAAAGCTGGCAATAGTGGGTTGAGACTTAAATATTTTCTTTTTTTTTAATTTTAATTTTTTATTTTTTTTTACAAAGATGGGGTTTCACCATGATGGCCAGGCTGGTTTCGAACTCCTGACCTCAGGTGATCTACCCACCTCGGCCTCCCAAAGTGCTAGGATTACAGGCGTGAACCACCATGCCCGGTGAGACTTAAATATTTTCTTTCTCTAACTCTAATGCCGCCTACAATCACTTGAGACTAGGAGTTCAAGACCAGCCTTGGCAACATAGCGAGACCCCCATCTCTACAAACATTTAAAAACTGTCAGGCATAGTGGCATGCACCTATAGTCCTAGCTACTTGGGAAGCTGAGGCTGGAGGATCACTTGAGCCTAGGAGTTTGAGGCTGCAGTGAGCTGTGACCACACTACTGCACTCCAGCCTGGGTGACAGAGCAAGACCCTGTATCTAAAAATAAATAAGTAACCCAAAACTAACATTTACTGGGGCTTACATACATCATTTTACTTGATGTTCACAACAGTCAAGGAAAGCAGGTACCATCACCACTTTGCAGGTGAGAGACCTGAGGCTCAGGCAGTCGAGTAACCTGCTTGTGGCCTGGCCCCTGGCAGCTGGTAGAAACTGTGGCAGTCATGGAAGTGTGCTGCTCCTAACTCCTTCAAGAGACGCTGCCATGGGTGTGTACTTGATTGACAGCTATTGTTCCTTTGGATCCCCCGTCATGTTCATGTAAAGGCTGTGCTTACCAGGCCACTCCAGCCAATGGTGAGCATGGTGGAAGCATAAATGCCAACCTACTCCCGCCTGGCACGGGACTCTTCTAATACACATCCATTGCTTCAGAATGCCTCATCTACCAAAGCAAGATTTTCTCAAAACCATGCTATGGTGCAAAGCTCTTTGTACCCAATCTTTTCTTCCAGTTTTTGCACAGCTGACAAAGATTTTTTGCTTGGCCAAACTTTAGACAGACTTCTTTTTTTGTTTTTGTTTTTTTGAGATGGAATCTTGCTCTGTCAGCCAGGCTGGAGTGCAGTGGTGAGATCTTGGCACACTGCAACCTCTGCTTCCCGGGTTCGAGCAATTCTCATGCCTCAGCCTCCCAGGTAGCTGAGATTACAGGGGCATGTTATCGATCCTGGCTAATTTTTGTATTTTTTGGTAGAGATGGGGTTTTGCCATGTTGGCCAGGCTGGTCTCAAACTCCTGACCTCAAGCGATCCACCCGCCTTGGCTTCCCAAAGTGCTGGGATGACAGGCATGAGTCACTGCGCCAGCCTAGTTAGACTTCTGAAACTTCTCCTAGGCCTATCTGTGCACTTCCTTGTAAAATCCAGTTTTAGCAAAAGAATGCTGCTGAGTCAGTTTAGCCAGACCCCCCCAATCCTTGATGTCAGATTCCTCATCTTCCACCATCCCTGAGGTGATGTCTGATCGCCCTGGCCTGTGTTCAACAAGAATCCTGTTAGGTCAGTTTAGCCAGAATTCTCCTTACTTCTGATGCTTCCTCTTAGAAATTTTCCAGCCATTGACACCCCCCTACACACACTGCTCCTTGGCAGTAAATTCCGTCTTGTCCATGCTGTATTCAGAGTGGAGCCCAATCTGCCCCACTGCAAGATTGTCCTGAGTAAAGTCTTCCTTACCATGTTTTAACAAGTATCCTTGAACAATTTTGTTTTGTTTTTTTTGAGACAGAGTCTTACTCTGTTGCCCAGGCTGGAGTGTAGTGGCGAGATCTCGGCTCACTGCAACCTCTGCCTCCTGGGTTCAAGCGATTCTCCTGCCTCAGCCTTCCGAGTAGCTGGGAAAGGTGCACGCCATCATGTCCAGCTAATTTTTTGTATTTTCAGTACAGATGAGGTTTCACCATGTTAGCCAGGCTGGTCTCGATCTTATGACCTTGTGATCTGCCTGCCTCAGCCTCCCAAAGTGCTGGGATTAGAGGCATAAGCCACCATGCCCAGCCACAATTTTGTTCTTTAACTCAGCTATCAGACCTGCATCATGATCTGAAGCCTCTCCCCACCTACTTCTACTCCTTTCCCCTCCCTTTTTCCCTACAGGATTGGATTTTCCCAAATAATTTTTTTTTTTTTGAGACGGAGTGTCGCTCTTGTTGCCCAGGCTGGAGTGCAATGGCGTGATCTTGGCTCACCACAACCTCCGTCTCCCGGGTTCAAGTGATTCTTCTGCCTCAGCCTCCCGAGTAGCTAGGATTATAGGCATGCGCCACCACGCCTGGCTAATTTTGTATTTTTAGTGGAGATGGGGTTTCTCCTTGTTGGTCAGGCTGGTCTCAAACTCGCAACCTCAGGTGATCCACCCACCTCGGCGTCCCAAAGTGCTGGGATTACAGGCGTGAGCCACCATGCCCAGACTCCCAAATAGATTTCTTGCACATCTAACCCCATCTTGGTATCCGTTTCTGAGGACCCAAACTAACACAGACTCTCAACAATTGTGCTTCCTCTTGTGGATGGCCCTTAAGGTTGACAAAGCATTTCTTTCTTTCTTTCTTTTTTCTTTTTTTTTTTTTAAGATGAAGTCTCACTCTGTTGCTCAGGCTGGAGTGCAGTGGCGCAATCTTGGCTCACTGCAACCTCCATCTTCTGGTTTCAAGTGATTCTCCTGCCTCAGCCTCCTGAGTAGCTGGGATTACAGACGTGCGCCACCGCACCCAGCTAAACTTTGCATTTTTAGTAGAGATGGGGTTTCGCCATGTTGGTCAGGCTGGTCTCGAACTCCTGACCTCGTGATTCGCCTGCCTCAACCTCCCAAAGTGCTGGGATTATAGGCGTGAGCCACCATGCCTTGCCTCATTTTTTTTTTTTTTTTTTGAAATGGGGTCTCTCCTTGTTGCTCAGGCTGAAGGGCAGTGGTGTAATCACAGCTCACTGCAGCCTTGACCTCGTGGGTTCAAGCGACCCTTCCACCTCAGCCTCCTGAGTAGCTGAGATTATAGGCGTGTGCCACCATGCCCAGTAATCAAACAAAAATTTTTTTGGGCCGGGTGCAATGGCTCACGCCTGTAATCCCAGCACTTAGGGAGGCCGAGGCGGGTGGATTGCCTGAAGTCAGGAGTTCGAGACCAGCCTGACCAATATGGTGAAACCCCATCTCTACTAAAAACACAAAATTTAGCTGGGCGTGGTGGTGTGCACCTGTAGTCCCAGCTACTCAGGAGGCTAAGGCAGAAGAATCGCTTAACACAGGAGGCAGAGGTTGCAGTGAGCTGATATCACTTCACTGCACTCCAGCCTAGGCGAAACTCCATCTCAAAAAAAAAAAAAAAAAAAAAAAAAAGATTTTGGCCAGGCACGGTGGCGCACGCCTGTAATCCCAGCATTTTGGGAGGCTGATGCAGGTGGATCACCTGAAGTCAGAAGTTGAAGGCTAGCCTGACCCAACAGGCTGAAACCCCATCTCTACTAAAAGTAAAAATTAAAAAAAAAAAAAAAAGCCTGGCGTGATGGTGCATGCCTGTAATCCCAGCTACTCGGGAGGCTGAGGCAGAAGAACTGCTTGAACCCGGGAGGGAGAAGTTGCAATGAGCCAAGATCACGCCACTGCACTCCAGCCTCGGTAACAGAGCAAGACTCTCAAAAAAAAAAAAAAAAAAAAAAAGGAAGGAAGGAAAGGAGGGAGGGAGGGAGGGAGGGAGGAAAGGGCCTCAAATCTCCTGCCCTTCTGGTAGAAATCCTCTGCATCCTCAATATCACCTGGGAGCTTCTTAGAAATGCAGAATCTCAGGACTTATGGAATTGGAATATGCATTTTATCAAAATCCCAAATATGGCCAGGCACGAGTGGCTCAGGCCTCCAAGTCCCAGCACTTTGGGAGGCTGAGGTATGTAGATCACTTGAGCCCAAGAGTTTGACACCAGCCCCAGCAACATGACAAAACCCCATCTCTACAAAAAACATGAAAAATTATCTGGGTATGGTGGCACACGCCTGTGGTCCCAGCCACTGGGGCATGAGGAGGGGTGGTGAGATCAAGGTAACTTGATCCTGGGAGGACCAGGCTGCAGTGAGCCATGATCTTGCCCCTGTACTCCCGCCTGGGCAACAGTGGAAGACCCTGTCTCTCTCTCTCACACACACAAAAAATCCCAAAAAGTCTGAGAAGCTTCACTCTATTATGTCCTGGAACCACCCACACCCATTCTGCCCCACTGCAGCCCCAGGGAATTGTGATGTCTGTACAATGCAAGATTATTCAACAATAAAGAATAAAGTATTGATATTGCTACAATATGAAGAAACCATAAAAACACCATGCTAGGTGAGAGAAGCCAGTCATAAAAGACTGCATATTGTATGATTCCATTTCTATGAAATGTCTAGAAGAAGCAAACTCTTAGAGACAGGAAGGAGACTGATGGTTCCTAGGACTGGGGGTGGGGAGAGTCAGGGGGAAATGGGAAATGACTGCTAATGGATAGGGGGATCATTTGGGCGTAATGAACATGCTCTAAAATTGATTATGGTAGCCAGGCATTGTGGGACATGCCTGTAGTCCCAGCTATTTAAGAGGTTGAGGCAGGAAGATTGCTTTGAGCCCTGGAATTCAAGGCTGCAGCAAGCTATGATTGCGCCATTGCACTCCAGCCTGGGTCACAGAGCTAGAGTCTGTCTCTTAAAAAAAAAAGAGAAAATTGATTATGACGATGGTTGTGCAACTGTAGGTATACTAGAAACAATTGAACTGCATACTTTAGATAGCTGAATTGTATGGTATGTGAGTTACATCTCAATGATATGTATGAGTGTCTGCTTCAAAGAATTATTGTGCAGACTCAATAAAACTACATTTGTAGGCTAGGCACGGTGGTTCATGCCTGTAATCCCAGCAGTTTGGGAGGCTGAGGTAGGACGATCACTTGAGCCCAGGAGTTTGAGACCAGCCTGGGCAACATAGTGAGATCCTGTCTCTACCAAAAAAAAAAAAAAAAAAAAATGGTTGGGCATAATGTTGCATACTTGAAGTCCCAACTACTTGGGAGGATAAGATGGACAGATCGCTTGAACCTGAGAGGTTGAGGCTGCAGTGAGCTGTGATTGAGCCACTGCACTCCAGCCTGAGTGACAGAGCAAGATTCCGTCTCCAAAAAACAACCCCAGCCACCACAACTTTTATCAGTGTTGGCTCTGAAACAGTAGCTACCATGGAGCGGACACAGACCCCTCTCTCAAGTAGTTCACAGTCTAGTGAAAGAAATGGCATAGGCATTAGGCATAAAAAATTCCAAAAATGAAAGAACGATGAACTCTGAATGAAGTACAGATAGCATCTTGGGCAGGTTATAAGAGAGAATTAACTTGCCTCTTTATCCATCCACCCACTCATCTACCCAGTTACCCACCCACCCACCCATTCATGTAGCAATTATCTGACACATATTTTATGCTGGATACTGGGGAGGTTGACATGAACAGGAGGCAGGCACCTCACAAATAAGTTTCATCACTCTAAGCCCAAGGGGAGAGTAATCAACTCACTGAAGAAAGCCAGAAAACTCTCCAGAAGAGACATGAGAGCCATTCCCCTTTTCCTGATATAATTTACTCTACCTTTTCCTGGGTCTTTGGGTCTTCACTTAGAGGCTCACATATCATGTAAAACTTCGGTGAAATACATGTTTTGAGCTTTTCTCTTTTGTTCATCTGTCTTTTGTTGTAGGGGTGTCAGCCATGAACCTTGCAATGGTGGGGAAACGACATTACTTTCTCCCCCACACAAACAAGGTCCCATTCTGGGGATTAGGACTTAAGCAAATCTTTTTGTTTGTTTGTTTTTTGGTGGGGCGAGGGGGGTGCAATTCAACTCGTAAGAGAAGGGAAGAGGGTACTCATGAGAAGCCTATTTAATGGAGCTCAAATGAGGACAGCAGCAGGAGAGACAGACAAAAAGGGATTAGCCCAGAGAAATTTAGGGATGAAGTCAACAGGAGTTAGTGATTGCATGCAATAGAGTGGGGGAGAAAAAGACACTCCTAGGTTTTTCGTTTAGGCCATTGAGTAGATGACAGTAAAAAGATGTGGATTGGGTTAAAGATGGGGACTCAGAAGTGGGGGCAGATGTCCGGAGAAAAGCCACGCATCTGAAGGCAGCTCCCAGAGGAGAGCTGGCAAGTCAATATTTCTCACCTGAACAGATGCAATAGCTTCCTAAATTCACTGTCTGCTGCAGCTCCTGCTGTTTCCCAATCTGCTTTTCACACAGCAGCCAGAATAGGTGGCTCACGCCTATAATCCCAACACTTTGGGAGGCTGAGGCAGGAGGTATCGCTTGAAGCCAGGAGTTTGAGACCAGCGTGGGCAACATAGCAAGACCCTATCTCTACAGAAAAACGTTGTTTTTTTTTTTAATTAGCCGGGCCGGGTGGTGCATGCCTGTAGTCCCAACTACTCAAGTTTGAGGCTGCAGTGATGCAGTGAGCTGTCACTGTGCTACTGCACTTCAGTCTGGGCAAAAGAGTAAGACCTCATCTCTAAAAAAAATAATGGCCTGGTGTGGTGACTCACACCTGTAATCCCAGCACTTTGGGAGGCTGAGGCAGGTGGGTCATTTGAGCTCAAGAGTTCAAGACCAGCCTGGCCAACATGATGAAACCCTACCTCTACCAAAAAATACAAAAATTAGTCCGGCATGGTGACACATGCCTGTAACCCCAGGTACTCGGGAGGCTGAGGTGGGAGAATTGCTTGAACCTGGGCGGTGGAGGTTGCAGTGGGCCAAGATGGCGCCACTGCACTCCAGCCTGGGTGACAGAGTGAGGCTCCATCTCAGAAAAATAAATAAATAAATAAATAAATAAATAAAAAAGAGCATCCAGACTCTTTACCGTGGCTCACAGGCCCTGCATGTGCTAACTGATGCTTGCCTCCCCAGTCTCATTCCACTTCATGCCTTCTTGTGATGCTCCAGCCACGCTGCCCTTTTTCTGCTCCTTGAACCCCTTCCATTTCAGGACCTTTACAGTTGCTCTTCCTTCTACATGGAAGGCTTTTTGCTCGAATCTTTACTGCCTGGCTCATTCTCACTCTGTAGGTGCCCATTCGGTATCACCTCCCGACAAAGGCCTTTCATGCCAATCCTGTCTCAGGTAGCACCGCCTCCACTTTGCTTTGCTACTTAGCTTCTCTGTCTATCGTTCTCTAGCAATTCTTTTTTTTTTTTTTTTGAGACGGGGTCTCATTCTGTTGCCAGGCTGAAGTGCAGTGGCACGATCTCGGCTCACTGCAACCTCCGCCTCCCAGGTTCAAGCAATTCTCCTGCCTCAGCCTCCTGAGTAGCTAGGACTACAGGCATGTGCCACCATGCCCAGCTAATTTTTGTATTTTAGTAGAGACAGGCTTTCACCATGTTGGCCAGGATGGTCTCAATCTCCTGACCTCGTGATCCGCCCGCCTTAGCCTCCCAAAGTGCTGGAATTACAGGTATGAGCCACTGCATCTGGCCCATTCTCTAGCAATTCTGGCACACCTGTCTTACTAGACTCTAAACCACAGAGTCAGGGACAGTGTCTTCTCCACCATTGTGTCCCTACTCCCTAACGCAAGGTCCGGAATGGAGCAGTTGCTCCAGAAATTTTGGCTGAGTGAACAAACGAACACATAGGCTAGTGAGTTATCAGCATTTGTGTGACAGCAGAAGTCAGCGGAGGGGGAGAAGGTAAAACCCTGGAACCCTGTGGAATGCCCACACTGAAGGGCCAGTGAGGGGGCTGAGGAGTAGCCCGAGGGGGTGGCAATGGTGGCAGTGGTGCTAGCTGTATGGGATTTCCAACTGTAAAGCAGCCAGAAAGGCTTTTCAAGATGGTGGTGACCGGGTGTGGTGGCTCATGCCTGTAATCCCAGCACTTTGGGAGGCCGAGGCGGGCGGATCACGAGGTCAGGAGATCGAGACCATCCTGGCCAACATGGTGAAACCCTGTCTCTACTGAAAATACAAAAAAAAATAGCTGGGTGTGGTGGCGCACGCCTGTAGTCCCAGCTACTCAGGAGGCTGAGGCAGGAGAATGGCTTGAACCCAGGAGGCGGAGATAGCAGTGAGCTGAGATTGCGCCACTACACTTCAGCATGGGTGACAGTGCAAGACTCTGTTTCAAAAAAAAAAAAAAGATGGCGGTAACTAGAGGGTGTTTGTTACTGAAGATAAGCTGGTTGAAGGGAGAAGATGGAAGATCCCGGAGAGAGTGAGGAGTCATGGAGCAAAGTCCCCAGGGAATGAGGAGGGGGGTGGGTCGTGGGGCTCTAGGGGAGGCATTAGGGCAGGACAGAAGAGTGTGTTGCCCTTCACTGTTCCAAGGAGGGGGAGGAAAGAAGCAAAGGATAGGAGGAGGATTCTGGAAAGGGGAGGCAGCTCCTGGTGGATGACCTTAGTTTCTGGAAAAATTGGCTGAGAATGAGGGGTACTGAAGTGGGCAAAGGGTCCCCAGATTATATCTTATTTACCTTTCTGGAGCATTTGACGCCACTGCCTGCCTCCTCCTTGAAATGTTTCCCTTCCTTGGCGTCTGTGAATTGATTCATATCTCCCCCTCTCCCTATCTCCCCGTCTTCCTATCTCCCTTTCACAAACGTTGATGCCTTCTGGGACCAGGGACTGTGCTAGGTGCTGGGGATCCAATAGAATCCAATACAGCCCTAACTTCCGCCCTCCTAGAGCTTACCACCTCATGAGGAGACAGATATTCAATTATTCACACATCTTCCGTTTACCTCTCCAGCTGCCCCTTCTCAGCAGTGTCTTCACAAGTTGGTCTTTCTCTATCATCCTTTACACGGTCCTGTTTCTTATTGTTAGGTCCTTTCTCCCCATGTAATATCAATGGTTCTTAAAGTGTGGCCTCTGGACCAGCAGCCTCACAATCACCTGGGAATACCCAAGACTTACTGACTCAGAAACTCCAGGAGTGGGAGCTCAGCAATGTGTGTGTGTTTGTTTTAAGAGACATGATGGTGGGAGTCTCACTATGTGGCCCAGGGTGGTCTTGAAATCCTGGGCTTAAGCGATCCTCCTGCCTCAGCCTCTGGAGTAGCTGGGACTGTAGGCTCATACTACGATGCCTGGCAGCAATCTGTGCTTTAACAATCCCTCCAGATCATTCTGCTGCAGGTTCAAGTTTAGATCTGGCTCTGTATGCTGCTCTCACTGGGTGGTTCCTCTAATCACCTGGCTTTGACTGCCATTCGTGCCAGTGACCCCCACATGTGCATCCACAGCCCAGCTCCACTCTAGCGAGCTCCAGCATGCTCCCTGGATGAACCACGGGCCACCTGAAACTCATGAAGCCCCAGGCTGAACTGAGGGTCTTTCCCTGCCCCTCCTCCTGTGTCCCTGCCTGGTGTACTGGACACTATAGGTGCTTCCCCTGGGCCCTGAGGGTGACACTCAGGCCTTTAGTCTCCAGACTCTTCTCTGAGCACTCCTCCCTGGCTTATGACATCCCCTCCGGCTACTTTGGCCCTTTGGGTCTTTGCATTAGCTGTATCTTTATTCCAGGACTCACTTTCTCTGGCTGAAGGCTTTCTTATCTTCCAGGTCTCAGCTCATCCTTCAGGTCTCAGACAGCTCACAAATCTCCTCCTCATGGAAGCTATCCTTCCCTAGTAGGCACCTCTGTGTTTCTCTGTCGTGGTGCTCTGCTTATTACCTTCCCAAAACATATGAAAACCTGTCACATATTCATTTATTTGGAGAGTAAGCTCTATGAGGGCAGGGGTCTGGTAGGTCTCATTCATGCTTCAGTTACCAGTGTCTTTAGTTCTCAGCATACGGTAGGTACTCAATTGGTCCTCCCCATTCACCCAATTGCCCACATCACAAGAGCCTGGGCATACACCTGTTTCTCTTTTCACTCTAATCCCCTATGCAGCCACATCCTGCTCATACCTCATGGAATCCCTAGGCCTACCCTAATTCTCCCTTCCACTCTAAAGTGTCTCTCAGCCTGGGTCTCCTTCCACCCCCTTCCATTCTCCCACAGCAGCCAGAGGCATCTTTCTAAAATGCAAATCCAGGCTAGGCAAAGTGACTTGCACCTGTAATCCGGACGATTTAAGAGGCCGAGGCAGGAGGATCATTTGCAGCCAGGAGTTCCAGACCAGCCTGTGCAACGTAATGAGACGCCTGCCTACACACACACACACACACACACACACACATACACAAATTGACTGGGTAAGGTGGCTCACACCTGTAATCCCAGCACTTTTGGGAGGCTAAGGCGGATGGATCACCTGAGATCAGGAGTTCAAGACCAGCCTGGCCAACATGGTGAAACCTCATCTCTACTAAAAATACAAAAATTAGCTGGGTGTGGTGGTACACGCCTGTAATCCCAGCTACTTGGGAGGCTGAGGCAGGAGACGCTTGAATCCGGGAGGCAGAGGTTGCAGTCACTCAAGATTGTGCCACTGCACTCCAGCCTGGGCAACAGAATGAGACTCTGTCACAAAAAAAACAAAATTAGCTGAGCATGATGGTGCTGGCCTATAGTCCCACTGAGAGGATGGCTTGAGTCCAGGAATCAGAAGCTATAGTGAGCCATGGTCACACCACTGCACTCCAGTCTGGGCAACGCAGTGAGACCTTGTCTTTAAATGTGTGTGTGTGTGTGTGTGTGTGTGTGTGTGTCGTGTGCGTGTAGTACATATCTATGTATGTATGCATAAATAAATAAATGTAAATCCAGTCCTGCTCTATCCCTTCAGTAACTCTCTGTTGTCTTCAGAGTAAACTTTATTTATTTTTTTCTTGAGACAGAATTTCACTCTTTCGCCCAGGCTGGAGTGAAGTGGAGTGATCTCGGCTCACTGCAGCCTTCAACCCCTGGGTTCAAGTGAGTCTCCTGCCTCAGCTTCCCGAGTAGCTGGGATTATAGGAGCCTGCCATCATGCCCGGGTAATTTTTGTATTTTTATTACAGATGGGGTTTCACCATGTTGCCCAGGCTGGTCTTGAACTCCTGATCTCAGGTGATCCAACCGCCTTGGGCTCCCAAAGTGCTAGGATTACAGGAGTTAGCCACTGTGCCAGGCCCAGAGTAAACTTTAAATGTCTTAACAAAGGCTTCCAAAACTGTCCTTTCCCTGCCTCTGCTTTCCTCTCCCTCCTTATCCAACCCATGACTGTGCTTACCACCTTCCAGCATTGCTCCAGCCTTTTTGAAATCTGCAGCTCAGAAATTGCCTCCTCTAGAAAGCTTTCCTTCCCTTCCTTGGGTAGATGTCCTGGAATTGCCTCCTTTCCCTACTGCATGGGGGGTGCCAGGCTGTGTCACTCTTGGTCACCACTGCATCCTGGTATCTAGCTCATGGTGAGCACACTGGCGCATCCTCCTTCCCCAACGCCTTCATCTTATAGCTTGTGAACTGGAGGAGTACAGGGCAGTTTTCCAGGAATCTTAAAAGCAGAGAGATGTTGTTGTTTTGCAGGAGACTGGAGGAGCAATGGTTTAGAAGCAGCAATGGGGAAGGGCGCTTCCCAGAGGAGGATGGCAGAGCCAACAGAAGTCCTCAGGGAAGCAGTGTCAGAGGGAGTCAAGTCTTCCTGAGGGCAGAAAGCTTGGGGAGCCAGGCAAGCCATGAGGGATGATGGGTCATGAGGAAAAAAAAGCAGTATGGTCCAGTGGTTAAGGGTGTGGACTTTGGGCCATGTAGACTTAGGAGTCATCAAGACATAGGTGATAGACTGATAGACATCATGTAACTTCTGAGCCGGGAGGATCACATGAAGCCAGGAATTCACTAGCCTGGGCAACATAGTGAGACCCTATCTCTTAAAAAAATAAAAAAGTTCACCAGGTGTGTTGGCACACGCCTGTAGTCCTAGCTACTTAGGAGGCTGGGGTGGGAGGAACATTTGAGTCCAGGAGTTTGAGGCTGCAGTGAACTGTGTTCTCACAACCACACCCCAGTCTGGGTGACAGAGCCAGATCATATCGAAAGAAAGAAAGAGAGAAAGAAATCATGTAACTCAGTTCCTGAAGCATGCACAGAGGGGCCCGTCTGTGGGCGCTGTTGTTGTATGGGAGACCCAGGGCCTGACTGGGTGTGACCCAAAGCCCTGACTGTGGTCAGCCTGACTAACCCAGGGATCTGAGCTCTCACGGGGACACTGGACACACTACCCTGAATCCTGGAGCTAATAGGGAGGCAGGAGGATCACAGGAGACCCCACTGAACAGATGGGCCTCGAGTCAGTACAAGGACACAAAAGAAAGAAGATTTTGGTTTTGGAGAGCGGGGGCTTGTGCGAGCACAGTGAGAAAGACCAGCTCCCTTCTCCTCCTAACCACCCAAATCTGATTGATCCCCCAGTGGTTCCTCCTGGATGCCTGCAACAGCCTCTCCCCCGTCTCCCTCTGTGCCCCTGCAATCCACTCTACACATGGCAGACAGAGTCCTTTATCAGAAATGTAAATGAGGGCCGGGTACAGTGACTCACGCCTGTAATCCCAGCACTTTGGGAGGTCAAGGCGGGTGGATAACGAGGTCAGGAGATCGAGACCAGCCTGGCCAATATGGTAAAATCCTGTCTCTACTAAAAATACAAAAATTAGGCTGGGTATGGTGGCTCATGCCTGTAATCCCAGCACTTTGGGAGGCCGAGGTAGGCGGATCACAAGATCAGGAGTTCTAGACTAGTCTGGCCAACATAGTGAAACCCCATCTCTACTAAAAATACAAAAAATTAGGTGGTAGCAGTCGCCTGTAATCCCTGCTACTTGGGAGGCTGAGGCAGGAGAATCGCTTGAACCCAGGAGGCAGAGGTTGCAGTGAGCTGAGATTGCGCCATTGTACTCCAGCTTGGGTAACAGTGTGAGACTCCATCTCAAAAAAAAAAAAAAAAAAAAATTAGCTGGGTGTGGTGGCGCATGCTTGTAGTCCCAGCTACTTGAGAGGCTGAAGCAGGAGAATCCCTTGAACCCAGGAGGCAGAGGTTGCAGTAAGCTGAGATTGCGCCACTGTGCTCCAGCCTGGGCGACAGAGCGAGACTCCATCTCAAAAAAAAAAAAAAAAAAAAGGAAAAAGAAATGTAAATGAGACCATGTCACCAGCCTCTCACCCCAGCTGAAATCCTGCTAGAGGTTTCTCAGGGCTCTTAAGAGAGGAGCTGGTAATAGTCTTTTCCAAACTGAGGTGATAAGGTGGACAATTTTAGGTGGGATGTGGAAGGACATTCTAAAATTTCACCTGTGAATTAGAAAAATAGAAGTGTTATGTCAGTTCTCTGATTTCCTGAATATTCTTGCTTAGGAGGATGCAAAGGGAGCCAATTTAAAGGAAAATATTCAGGAAATGATAGTACAAGTGGAGGCTCCGACGATGGTGCTGGAACAAGGCTCAGGAAATTAGACCCTTTTTCAGTCTCATCTGAGGCTCTCTGTCCCTCCCTCCCTGGCTCTAGCTACACTGGCCTTCAGGTCCTTAAAGATGTCGCATGCTCATCTGCCAGGAATGTTCTGGAATGCTCTTCCCAATCTCACCCTTGCACTATAGCCCCATCTTTTGCTAAGATAACGGCCCTCAGATCATGGCTCCAGTGTCCCTCCTGGGAGTCTCATGATCAGGGAACCCTGGCATCGTCATCTCATGGTCCTTCTACTTTTCCTTTACAGCACTTACTGCCATTTGTGATGATCCCTTTGTGTGTCTGTGATTACATCTATGCCCCTTCTAGAATGTAAGCTTCTCAAAGCTGGACTGTGTCTTGCTCACCCTCTATGCCCAGGGCCCAGCTGGGCCAGGCACGTGCTAAGCACTCATCTGAATGAAGCATGCATGAACAGATGCATGCACCCAGTTACCTGCCCTGGCAGCTCTTGCCTCGGTCCCTGGCATGTTGACACCGCTCAGATTGTGGCTGCCCCTGTGGAGTTAAGAATTGCCTCAGCATCAGCCTTCGAACAAGGCGCTCCACACTGTCATTTTGCACCCAGCCTCGCAAATTACGTAGCTGGTCTTGAGTAGAGGGTTAAGGAAGTTGGAAAGTAAGGACGGTAGGGTGGATGACCCCTTCCAGAGCACGCAGAGAAGGCAGGAGACATGGGTCGCAGACAGTCTCTCCCAACTTGGACCTTGTCCTAGCTTTTCTTTGAGGAGTCATGGAGATCAGATCTAGGTCCTCTTCCTGGTGGGGGTCCCAGGAGAGCTGTGTAGGTAGGGTCAGAGCTTCTGCTTTGGGTCTCAAAGGGCCTCTAGCCTGCTCCCCCCTGGTTGTGGCTTGGCCACTTCCTCTTGGCCTCTCCCACACTTTAATGTTTGCTTATCCTGAACTCCACAACCCCCTGATGCTATAGGAAGGCATAGGTCCACAGTATGCATCGTTTTAGTTTAAACATTTAAAATATAGAAAGCTCAGAGGTTAACTTAAGTAACACCTGCGTGCTCGCCACTCAGAATAAGCAACTAACATTTTTGCTTCAGAAAAAAATATATGTGTGTGTGTGTGTATATATATATATATATATTTTTTTTTTTTTTTTTTTTGAGACAGAGTCTCGAACTGTTGCTCAGGCTGTAGTGCAGTGGCACGATCTCCACTCACTGCAATCTCTGCCTCCTGGATTCAAGCAATTCTCCTGCCTCAGCCTCCCAAGTAGCTGGGACTACAGGCGTGCGCCACCACGCCCAGCTAATTTTTTTGTATTTTTAGTAAAGACGGGGTTTCACCATGTTGGCCAGGATGGTCTCGATCTCCTGACCTCATGATCCGCTTGCCTTGGCCTCCCAAAGTGCTGGGATTACAGGCATGAGCCACTGTGCCCTGCCCAGATATATTTTTTATATAAAACAAATAGAGCATCACAGAGAGAGCTGAAGTCCCCTTTGTTCCTCTGCCCAGTCCAATTCCTTTCCCTTCCTTTCATTCCCAGGAGCAGTTGTTACTACTAATCTGATGTGTTTCCTTCCAATCTATTTTGATGAGCAAAACAGAATGTATGTTAATGGAAGCATTATTCTTCATAGCCAAAAAAATGGAAACAATCCAAAAGTCCATCAACTGATAAATGGATAAACAAAATGTGGTCTATCCAGATAATGAAATACTATTATTATTATTTGAGATTCGCTCTTGTTACCCAGGCTGGAGTGCAATGGTGTGGTCTTGGTTCTTGCAACCTCCACCTCCCAGGTTCAAGTGATTCTCCTGCCTCAGCCTCCCGAGTAGCTGGGACTACAGGCATGCACCACCACACCCAGCTAATTTTTGTATTTTTTGTAGAGACGGGGTTTTACCATATTGGCCAGGCTTGTCTCGAACTCCTAACCTTGTCATCCACCTGCCTCAGCCTCTCAAAGTACTGGGACTACAGGCATGAGCCACCGTGCCCAGCATGAAACATTATTAAGCAATAAAAAGAAATCAAGTGCCAATCCATGCCAACATGGATCAACTTTTTTCTTCTTTCTTTCTTTTTTTTTTTGCTTAGCCTTCTCTGCACTAGCATTTTTTTTTTTTTTAAGACAGGATCTGGCTCTGCCACCCAGGCTGCAGTGCAGTGGTGCGATCTCCGTTCACTATCTCCTCTACCTCCTGGGCTCAAGCCATCCTCCCACCTTAGCCTCCCAAGTAGCTGGGACTACAGGCATGCACCACCACACCTGGCTAATTTTTGTATTTTTTGTAGAGATGAGGTTTTTCTAAGTCACCCAGGCGGGTCTCAAACTCCTGGGCTCAAGCGATCTGCCTGCTTTGGCCTCCCAAAGTACTGGGATTACAGGCATGAGCCACCATGCCTGGCCAGATCAACCTTGAAGACATTTTAAGTGACAGAAGCCAGATGCAAAAGCCAGATGCAGATTATGGGTGCCGAGGGGGAAGAGGAGAACACAAGTGGCTGATTAATGGCTGTGGGGCTCCTTTTTGGGGTGATAAAAATGTTTTAGAATTAAGCAGTGGTGGTGGTTGCAAAACAGCAGTATGTACTAAAAACCACTGAATTGTATACTTTAAATGGTTAAAATAATGACTTCTATGTATTTTTAAAAAACACATCAAGTTTACCCTTTGAACCATTTAAAGTGTAGGTTCAGTAGTGTTAAGTGTATTTAAATAGGTAGGAAACAGATGTCTAGAACTTTTTCACCCTGCAAAACTGAAACTGTGTATCTACTAAACATGAATTCTCCCTCCCCCACCTCCACCCTCAGCAACCACCTTTCCACCATCTGTTTCTGTAATTTTGACTGCTTTAGATTCTTCACACGACTGGAATCATTTGGTATTTGTCCTTTTGTGACTAGTATATTTCTTTTTTTGAGATGGAGTTTCACTCTTGTTGCCCAGGCTGGAGTGCAATTGCGTGATCTCGGCTCACTGCAACCTCCTTCTCCGGGTTCAAGCGATTCTTCTGTCTCAGCCTCCCAAGTAGCTGGGATTACAGGCACCCGCCACAACATTCAGCTAATTTTTTGTATTTTTAGTAGAGATGAGGTTTCACCATATTGGCCAGGCTGGTCTCGAAGTCCTGATCTCAGGTGATCCACCCACCCTGGCCTCCCAAAGTGCTGGGATTATAGGATTGAGCTACCACACCCGTCCCGATCAACCTTGACTACACCAAGTGACAGAAGCCAGATGCAAAAGGCTACAAATTATATGACTACATATACACAGAATAGGCAAGTCTACAGAGACAGAAAGCAAATTAGTGGTTACCAAGGGGGAAGGGGAGAACACAAGTGGCTGATTAATGGCTGTGGGGGCTCCTTTTTGGGGTGATGAAAATGTTCTAGAATTAAGCAGTGGTGGTGGTTGCAAAACAGCTGCATATACTAAAAACCACTGAACTGTATACTTTAAAATGGTTAAAATGATGACTTCTGTGTACATAAAAAAACACTTAACATTGTTTACCCGGAACCATTTTAAGTGTAGGTTCAGTAAAGTATATTTAAAGTGTTGTGAAATAGACATCTAGACTGTTTTCAGGCTGCAAAACTGAAACTGTGTATCTACTAAACATGAATTTTCCCTCCCCCACCTCCACCCTCAGCAACCATCTTTCCACCTTCTGTTTCTATAATTTTGACTGCTATAGATTCTTCATATGCGTGGAATCATACAGTATTTGTCCTTTTATGACTGGCTTATTTCAATAGCATAATGTTCTTGAGGTTCATCCATGTTGCAGCATGTGACTGCTGGATTTCCTTTTTTTTTTTTAGATGGAGTCTTGCTCTGTTACCCAGGCTGGATGGAGTGCAGTGGTGGGATCTCGGCTCCTGCAACCTCCGCCTCCCAGGTTAAAGTGATTCTCCTGCCTCAGCCTCCCAATAGCTGGGACTATGGGCGTGTGCCACCATGCACAGCTAATTTTTTGTATTTTTAGTAGAGATGGGGTTTCACTGTGTTATCTAAGCTGGTCTCAATCTCCTGACCTCAGGTGATCTGCCTGCCTCCACCTCCCAAAGTGTTGGGATTGCAGGCGTGAGCCACCCACTGTGCCCAGCCTTTCTTTTCTTTTTTTTTGGGGGGGGATGGAGTCTTGCTCTGTAGTCCAATCTTGCTTTCAAGATTGCCTTTTTAGCCGAGGGACCAACTCAGATGCCAACAGGGGCCAAGGCAGTAATATAAGTGATAGGTAACTTTTTTATTCAGCATTTTTTGTGCACTATTTTTTTTTTTTTTTTTTAGATGGAGTCTCGCTCTGTTGCCCAGGCTGGAGTACAATGGTGCGATCTCGGCTCACTGCAACCTCTGCCTCCCGGGTCCTGGTTCAAGCAATTCTCCTACCTCAGCCTCCCAAGTAGCTGGCATTATAGGCATGAGCCACCATGCCCAGCTAATTTTTGTATTTTTTGGTAGAGATGGGGTTTTACCATGTTGACCAGTCTGGTTTTGAATTCCTGACCTCATGATCTGCCTGCCTCAGCCTTCCAAAGTGCTGGGACTACAGATGTGAGCCACCATGCCTGGCCTTTCTTTTTTAAAGGCTGTATAATATTCCACCACGTGAATACACCACATTTTCTGGTTGCATCATCAATGGCCATTTTTGGGTTGCTTCTGCCTCTTGGCTATTGTGAATAATGCTGCAATGAACGTAGGTATGCAAATATCTCTTTGAGATCCTGCTTTGAATTACTTAGAACGTATACTTAGAAATGATACTGCTGGATCATATAGTAATTCTATTTTTTATTTATTTATTTTTTGAGATGGCGTTTCGCTCTTGTTGCCCAGGCTGGAATGCAGTGGTGTGATTTCGGCTCACTGCAACCTTTGCCTCCCAGGTTCAAGTGATTCTCCTGCCTCAGCCTCCCGAGTAGCTGGGATTATAGGCATGCACCACCCCCGCCTGCTAATTTTGTATTTTTGTAGAGACACAGTTTCAACATGTTGGTCAGCCTAGTCTCGATCTCCTGACCTCAGATGATCCGCCTGCCTTGGCTTCCCAAAGTGCTGGGATTACAGGCAGGAGCCACTGCGCCCAGCCTGTTTTATTTATTTTAGTGGCTCAATTGTCTTTCTTTTTTAAGACAGAGCCTTACTCTGTCATCCACGCTGGAGTGCAGTGATGTGATCTCGGCTCACTGCAACCCCAACGTCCTGGGTTCAAGCGATTCTCCTGCCTCAGCCTCCCAAGTAGCTGGAACTACAGGCACCTGCCACTATGTCTGATTATTTTTTGTATTTTTAGTAGAGACAGGGTTTCACTATGTTGGCCAGGCTGGTCTTGAAGTCCTGATCTCAGGTGATCCACCCACCTTGACCTCCCAAAGTGCTGGGATTACAGGCATGAGCCACCATGCCCAGCCAGATCAACCTTGAAGACATTTTAAGTGACAGAAGCCAGATGCAAATGGCTACGTATTATATGACTACATTTACACAGAATAGGCAAGTCTACAGAGACAGAAAGCAAATTAGTGGTTACCAAGGGGGAAGGGGAGAACACAAAGTGGCTGATTAATGGCTGTGGGGGCTCCTTTTGGGGTGATGAAAATGTTCTAGAATTAAGCAGTGGTGGTGGTTGCAAAACAGCTGCATATACTAAAAACCACTGACTTGTATACTTTAAAATGGTTAAAATGATGACTTCTGTGTACTTAAAAAAACACATAACTTTAAGTTTACTCTCTGAACCATTTTAAGTGTAGGTTCAGTAAAGTGTATTTAAAGTGTTATGAAACAGACATCTAGACTGTTTTCAGGCTGCAAAACTGAAACTGTGTATCTACTAAACATGAATTTTTCCTCCCCCACCTCTAACCTCAGCAACCACATTTCCACCTTCTGTTTCTGTAATTTTGACTGCTTTAGATTCTTCACATGAGTGGAATCATATAGTATTTGTCCTTTTGTGACTGGCTTATTTCAGTAGCATAATGTTCTTGAGGTTCATCCACGTTGCAGCATGTGACTGGATTTCCTTTCTTTCTAAAGGCTGTATAATATTCCACTGTGTGAATATACTACATTTTCTTTCTTTTTTTTGAGATGGAATCTTGTTCTGTCACCATGCTGGAGTGTAGTGGTGGGATCTCAGTTCACTGCAACCTCCGTCTTCCAGGTTCAAGCAATTTCCCCTGCCTCAGCCTCTCGAGTAGCTGGGACTACAGGTGTGCACCACCATTCCTGGCTAATTTTTTGTATTTTAGTAGAGATGGGGTTTCACCATGTTGGCCAGGATGGTCTCAATCTCCTGACCTTGTGATCCACCCACCTTGGCCTCCCAAAGTGCTGAGATTACATATTTCCTTTATTGTTGTATCATCAATGGCCATTTTTGGGTTGCTTCTACCTCTTGGCTATTGTTAATAATGTTGGAATGAATGTGGGGTGTGCAAATATCTCTTTGAGATCCTGGTTTGAATTATTTAGGACATAGAAACGATATTGCTGGATCAAATTGTTGTAAGTAAAATTTCAATGCCGCAAAAGAAATAGCACTCGAAGATAAATACTTTAAGCAAGGCAGTTTTCTTCTATAGAAGGGTGTGGTGCACAGATGGAGCAATGGTGGCCGAAAGCTTGGACAAGGGGAGAAGGGGTAATTATGCCTGATGGGGGTCGCCCCTACTGCTGTGTCCTTCCCCCTATTGGCTAGGGTTAGACCGCACAAGCTAGACTAATCCTGATTGGCTATTTTAAAGAGAGCAGGGGTCTGAGCTGGAGGGGCAGGGTGCGTGTTTTGGCAGAGAGGATGGTTACAGGTGGGTCGGAGCAGGTAGCCAGGGGTGACCTAGGTCAAAGAAAGTGACCAGAGCAGATGACTAGAGCAGGTGACCGGGATGAGTCAGGATGGAGCCAGGGCCTGAGGGAACAGATGTGAACTACTGATTAGAACCGGTGGAGAAGGTTGTTTACTGGAATTACAAGAAGTTTAAAATAGAGAATCAAGACTAAGAGAGCTGAACATACTAACTGACATACTGATTCTTCTTCTTTTTTTTTTTTTGAAACAGAGTTTCATTTTGTCGCCAGGCGCCAGGCTGGAGTGCAGTGGCGCGATCGGCTCACTGCAACCTCCGTCTCCCAGGTTCAAGCAATTCTCCTGCCTCAGCCTCCTGAGTAGCTGGGACTACAAGCATGCACCACCATGCCCAGCTAATTTTTATATTTTAGTAGAGACGGGGTTTCACCATGTTGGCCGGATGGTCTCCATCTCTTGACCTCATGATCCGCCTACCTTGGCCTCCCAAAGTGCTGGGATTATAGGCATGAGCCACCGTGCCCGGCTAACGTACTGATTCTTTGAAGAGAAACTTGGGGTTCACTATAACAATATGGTCATTCTATTTTTAATTTTTTGAGGAACCTCTATATCATTTTCCATAGTGGCTGCACCATTTCACATTCCCCACCAACCCAGTATTCAGAGAATTGGAACCCAGGGCATAAGGGTGCCGGTTACTCTGTCTCTTCATCAACATTTCTTATTTCCTGCTCTTGTGATAATGGCCATTTTAATGCGTGTGAGGTAATTTTTGTTTTTTGAGATTGAGTTTTGCTCTTGTTGCCCAGGCTGGAGTGCAGTGCTGTGATCTCTACTCACTGCAGCCTCTGCCTCCTGGGTTCAAGAAATTCTCCTGCCTCAGCCTCCTGAGTAGCTGGGATTACAGGCATGCACCACCACACCCGGCTAATTTTGTATTTTCGGTAGAGACAGGGTTTCTCCATGTTGGTGAGGCTGTTCTTGAACTCCCAACTTCAGGTGATTCGCCCATCTTGGCCTCCCAAAGCACTGGGATTATAGGTGTGAGCCACTGCACCAGGCCAAGTTTTCTTAATTTTTTACAGAAGTTTTAGGTTCACAGCAAAACTGAGTTTCTGCACATCCTTTTCCCCACTGCCAAGCAATGCACAGCCTCCCAATATCCACATCCCTTATTTCCCACACCAGAGGGGTGCATCCCCACCGGAGTGATGCATTTGTTGCAATTGATGGACCTGCAATGACACATCATTATCATTCAGAGTTTATGGTTTATATTAGGTTTCACTCTTGGTGTTGCATATTTTATGTTTTTGACAAATTGAAATGACATATATCCACCACGATATATGTGTCCACCATGGATATATATAGCCACCACACAGAATGGTTTCACTGCCCTGAAAATCTGTGCTCTGGGCCTGGCGCGATGCTCATGCCTGTAATCCCAGCACTTTGGGAGGCTGAGGAGGGTGGATCACTTGAGGTCAGGAGTTTGAGACCAGCCTGGCTAACATGATGAAACTCCGTCTCTACTAAAAATACAAAAATTAGCCAGGCATGGTGGCACATGCCTGTAGTCCCAGTTACTTGGAAGGCTGAAGGCAGGAGAATCACTTGAACCTGGGAGGAGGAGGTTGCAGTGAGCCGAGATTGCCTCATTGCACTCCAGCCTGGGCGACAGAGTAAGACTCTGTCTCAAAAACAAAAACAAAACAAAACAAAAACAACGAATGAACAACAACAAAAAAATCTGTTCTCTGCCTATTCATCCCTCTCTTCCCCCTAACTCATGACAACGATAGTTCTTTTTACTGTCTCCATAGTTTTGCCTTTTCCAGAACTTCAATTAGTTGGAATCAGGCAGTACATAGCCTTTTCAGATTGGCTTTTTTTTGAGATAGAGTCTTACTCGTCTGGGCTGGAGTGCAGTGGCGAGATCTTGGCTCACTGCAACCTATGCCTCTCAGGTTCAAGCGATTCTCCTGCCTCAGCTGGGAATACAGGTGCATGCCACCATGCCTGGCTAATTTTTGTATTTTTAGTAAAGCCAGGCTTTCAGCCTCTTGGCCAGCATAGTCTTGAACTCCTGACCTCAGATGATCCATCCACCTCGGCCTCCCAAAGTGCTATGATTCCAGGTGTAAACCACCACACCCGGCCTAAAGTGATTATGCATTTTTTATCTTTTAATGTATTAAGGTTCAGAATACAGGAATTGTTTCCCTGCTGTTAACCTAGCTGCACTTTTGGCTAAACTCAACTACACATTTGCTTCTAATTTAGATGTCATATGGATTCTGTTTTATTTATTTTTAATTTTTATTTATTTAATTTTGTTTTTCACTGATAAAGCTTATAATATTTATTTATTTTTGAGACAGAGTCTCACTCTGTCACCAGGCACCATGCTGAAGTGCAGTGGCGCAGTCTCAGCTCACTGCAAGCTCCGCCTCCCAGGTTCAAGCAATTCTCCTGCCTCAGCCTCCCAAGTAGCTGGGACTACAGGCTCGCACCACCATGCCCAGTTAATTTTTGTATTTTAGTAGAGATGGAGTTTCACCATGTTGGCCAGGATGGTTTTGATCTCTTGACCTCGTGATCTACCCGCCTCGGCCTCCCAGAGTGCTGGGATTACAGGCGTGAGCCACTGTGCCCGGCTGGATTCTGTTTTATTTTTTAGGATGTTTGTATCTATAGCCATAACTAAGCTTGTTCTAAAATTTTCTTACCATTAATTGCCCTGGCCTGGGCTGATGTCAGGGGCATACTAGTGTTAAAAACAAGTTAGGCAGTTTCCCCTTTTTTTCCACCCAGTAAAAACAGTTTGTATAAAACAGAATGTATTAGTCAGGTCTGGGCGTGGTGGCTCATGCTTGTAATCCCAGCACTTTGGGAGGCCGAGGCAGACAGATCTTTTGAGGTCAGGAGATCGAGACCAGCCTGGCCAATATGGTGAAACTCCGTCACTACCAAAAATACAAAAATTAGCTGGGCGTGGTGGCATGGCACCTGTAGTCTCAGTTTACTGTGGAGGCTGAGGCAGGAGAATCTCTTCATTGCAGGAGGTGGAGGTTGCAGTGAGCCGAGATTGCAACACTGGTTTCCAGCCTGGGCGACAGAGCGAAACCCTGTCTCAAAAAAAAAAAAAAAGAGAATGTCTTAGTCAGGGATATCCAAAGAAACAGAACCAACAAGACCTATTTATTTATTATGAGAAACTGGCTCATGTGATTGTGGAGGTTGAGAAGTCCCAAGATCTGCAGTTAGCAAGCTGGAGACCCAGGGAGAGCCGATGCGTGTTCCAGTCCGAAAGTCCACTGGCTCGAGATCCAAGCAGAGCCAGTGTTTCAGTTCAAGTCTATAGACTGGAAAAGACCTATGTCCCAGCTCATATGGTCAGGCAGGAGAAGTTACCTCTTACTTGAGGGAGGGGTGCTCTTTTTGTTCCATTCACGCCTTCAACTGACTGGATGAGGGCCACCCACATCGGAGCATGCAGTCTGCTTTATTCAAGTGTTAATCCCATCCAAAAGTAGCCTCACAGATACACTCAAGAATGTTTGACCAAATAAGTGGGCAGCCCATGACTCGGTCAAGTTGACATAAAATGAATCACATAGTAAGAATATATTTTTTGAAGGTCTGAACAACTGAGCTGAAAGTCCTAACAAGCTTGTTATCCTTTGCTCATTTGTTTGGGCATGGAAGTGTGGGTGACTTATTTTTCATCAGCATAATTCCCCTGGAGTCATTCTGCCCTACAAGGACCTACATAGGATGATCCTTCCTGGCTCCCTTGGAGGAACCCTGATCTTTTACTTCGTCCCTGAAGCCTAACAGCATCCAAGAGACTAAAAAATGATGGGCAGTTTTATCTGTAGAAACAACCAGCTTTTGGGCTACACTATTTGGGGGATTTTTGTATTTATCATAGCAGTTATGCTGTTATTTCAGTTGGCCATTAGAGGGCAGTAATGGATTATAAAACTGGACCCAGTGTACTAAAAGGGCTTTAAAAAGCTAATGTATGGTGGATTAAAAGGTAGATTTTTTTTTTTTTTTGGCCGGTCGCGGTGTGATCCCAGCACTTTGGTAGGCCGAAGCGGGTGGATCACCTGAGCTCAGGAGTTCGAGAACAGCCTGGCCAACATGGCCAAACCCCATCTCTACTAAAAATACAAAAATTACTCGGGCCTGGTTGTGGGCACCTGTAATCCCAGCTACTCGGGAGGCTGAGACAGGAGAACCTTTTGAACCCGGGAGGCGGAGGTTGCAGTGAGCCGAGATCACACCCCTGCACTCCAGCCTGGGCAACAGAGCAAGACTCCATCTCAAAGAAAAAAAAAGTAGATTTTTTTTTTCCTTCTCTGCCTGTAAGGACCTTCAGACTTCAATAATTAAAAAAACTGGTTCAGGCCAGGTGTGGTGGCTCATCTTAGCACTTTGGAAGGCCAAGGTGGAGGATTGCTTAAGCCCAGAAATTTGAGACCAGTCTGGGCAACATGGGGAGACCCCGTCTCTACAAAAAATAAACAAAATTAGCTGGGCCTGCTGGTGAATGCCTATAGTCCCAGCTATTCATGAGGCTAAGGCAGAAGGATTTCTTAAGCCCTGAAGGTGGAGGCTGCGGTGAGCCGAGATCATGCCACTGCACTCCCACTCCATCCTGGGCAATAGAGTGAGACCCTGTGTCAAAAAATAGAGAGAGAGAGAGGAGAAAAGAAAAGGAAAGAAACTTGTGCAAATCATATATTCAAGTACATAGCAAATCTGGAATATTAACCTAGGCTTTTCTGACTCCAAATTTCATGGTTTCTGGTCTGGGTACAAATCAATAATTATTCTTCTTAATTCTTTCAAAAAATCTATTCATTCATTCATGGAAAGCAGCATAACGGAATGGCTTAAGAATTCAGTCTCTGGAGCCAGACCATTTGGATTAAAAATCTGGCTCCTTCACATGCCAGCTAGCACTGTAAGTAATCTGTGCCTCAGTTGCCTTATCTGTATATGGGGGATATTAGAACTTACCTTGTAAAATTATTGCAAAAATGAAATGATATATGAAGTGTTTAGAACAGTGTCTGGTACTTAGTAAGTACCTAATAAATTCAAGCTATTATTATTAACTCGACCAATATTTCTTAAGCAACTACCCTGTTCTAGTACCACTGTTTTAGGTACTGGGGTAGCAATCATACTCATGCAGAGCTTACCTGTTGGGACTTACATTCTAGGAAGGGAGATGGACAAGAAACAAGATAAGAAAAGTTTGTATTTTTCTTCAAATGAGTATGAATAAGATGGCCAAAAATAGAGCATGGAGGAGTACTGGGAGTGCTGGGGCTGGAGGAAGGCTTGCCACGTAAATGGGGCTGTCAGAGACAGCTGCTCTAAGGCGACATCCAGAAAAATCCAAAGGAGGTGAGGCAGCGGGCTAGGAGGCTAGCTAAGACTCAGGAGTTAGGATAAGGGCTGGAGGCGGGACCACGCTGGCCTTCAAGGAAGGGCAAAGGGACCATGTGATGGCCCTTTTAATAATTTTATGTCACCTTGGTCAGGCTGTGGTGCCCATGGTTTGGACAAACAACAGTCTAGCTGTTGCTAGGAAGGCAGATTTTTGGATGTGATTAACATTTAAATTAGTAGACTTTGAGTAAAGTAGATTACCCTCTATATAGTGGGCGAGACAATCGGTTGAAGACCTTAATAATAAGGACTGAAGTCTCCCGAGGAAGGAGGGTTTCTGCCTCCAGACTGCAGCATCGGAATTCTGCTTGAGTTTCCAGCCTTCGCACTCGAGAATGCAACATCAACGCCTCAATTTCCAGGCTGCCAACCTGCCCTGTGGATTTCAGACTTGCCTGTCCCCACAACGCATGAGCCAATTCCTTAAATCAATCTCTCTCTCTCCATATTTATAGGCATCCCATCGGTTCTTTCTCAGGAGTGCTCTAATACAGGCCAGGGTCGCGGAAGAGAGGGCAGGATGGGGCGAGGATGATGAAACGGGGCCAGAGGTGAGGTGTGGTGGGGAGCCGGTGGTGAGGCCTGGAGCCGCTGGGAGGGCGCTGGCCTTTGCACGCTCTGGGAGTCCCTAGAGGGCTCCCAGCAGAAAGGAGACTCGGCTGCCTGCGGTGTCCAAAGCGCCCTCTGGCGGCCAGGAACGGGGCTGCAGGGGCCCGGTGCGGTGGGAGGGAGCCCGGGGAGGAGTAGGGGAGAGGGGGACCTGATGTGGGCTTGGACCCGGGTAGTGGCGCCCGCGGTGAGACGCGGACAGATTCGGATGTTTTCTGAAGATGGAGCGTGTACGGGCTGTGAGAGAAGAGGTGTCAGCGTCAAGTCCAGGGCTTTTGGGCTGAGCAGCTGGAAGAACAGAGTTGCCATCTCCTGAGACCATGAAGAATTTGGGGAGAAGCCTGTCCGGGAGCGGGGCGGGGAGCGGGGAGCTGGCCGTTGGACGTGTTCGTTCTGGACGCCTCTGGGCCTTGGCTGTTGGGTGTCCAAGCCTGCACCTCGGGCCTGGTGGTGGAGGCTGGAGATGTGAATTTGGCGGCTCTGAGCCGGGCCTCGAACCCCACTACACAGGGAGGCCAGCAGAGCCTGCGCGGGACCAGGGCCTGTATCCTCCCTCCGCGCCTGCAGCGAAGGCCTTGTCCTCCAAGCCTCTCTCGGCTGCCCGGCACCTCCCACGCGGGGGTTCCCCCACCAGGAGCACCGTCCCGGGTGCCCGAGGCAGCGGGGCTGACACTCACTTCTGCCCCTGTTAGTGCGCGGGGCCAGGCCCTTCAAGGTCACAGTGACCCACAGACAACAGGAACAAGCCTAGAAATCCTCAAACCCGGCCACCCATTAACTGGGTCCTGAGTGAGGCCCAGCGGACAGGCCTGGGTTTCACCAGACCTGGCTCCAGCTGGCCAAGGGAAGGCAGGTGGGTCTCGGGTCCTGTGCCTCCCCTGATGAGTTAGGTTGGCTCTGGGCAGGGCCGTCTTACCACGGGTTGAGGGGGCAGTGATCCATCAGCAGCGCCTGCCGTGGGGGACAGGCACAGTGGGTGGCTACTGGTGCTGGATACTGGCTATTCCTAATTTACCTGCAAATCCCTGTGGGCCTGTGCTTCAAAGGGCCCATGGAGTCACTGTGCGGTGGGGGTCGTCACCCAGCTTTCTGACATCACAGGTTGAATGAGAACCTTACAGTCCTGAATCAAACAGGAAGAGCCCTAAAGCCAGCATGGGGGCCTCTCTCACTCCCAGCCCAGCTATAGAACCAGAGCCTCTCAGCAGTCCTTTGGGGAGAGATTCAGAAATTTGTGCAGTGCTGAGGGCGTGCTTGGCCACTGCAGCCCCACAGGTGTCTTGCTTAGTAGCCACGTGATCTCAATTAACGGAGAGGACTGTGTGTAATTTTTTTTCTTTGTGGAACACATCTGTAACCTTGGAAGATGAAGAATGAATTAACCTCTGCTACTTGTGATGGAACTTTCTTCCTTAGAGAATCCTTGATGAGGGTACTTAATGTGACTTAACCATAGGAAGATTTAGAACTAAGGCTAGCATGCTCAACCAAAAATTAAAACCTTAGTATTGGCTGGGCACAGTGGCTCACGCTTGTAATCCCAGCCCTTTGGGAGGCTGAGGCGGGCCGATCACTTGAGGTCAGGAGTTCAAGACCAGCTTGGTCAACATGGGGAAGCCCCATCTCTACTAAAAATACAAAAATTACCTGCGTGTGGTGCTGTGTGCCTGTAATCCCAGCTACTCAGGCGGCTGAGGCAGGAGAATTTCTTGAACCTGGGAGGCAGAGTGTGCAGTGAGACGAGATTGCATCACTGCACTCCAGCCTGGGCTACAGAGTGAGACTCTGTTCTCAAAAAAAAAAAAAAAAAAAAAGACAACCTTAGCGTTAGTATTTCTGTTCATACAAAGAATCTGAAGAATGGCAGGCTTCTCTGCAAGACTTCAGCACTCCCAATCCTTCGCCATCCGAACCTAGAGGGCATCCAGTCGCCACCTACAAGGATGGTGGGTGAAAAAGTTGAGAAGCCGGTTACTAAAGAGAAGAAACCTGAAGCAAAGAAGGCTGATGCTGGTAGCAAAGTGAAAAAGGGTAATCTCAAGGCTAAAAAGCCCAAGAAGGGGAAGCCCCATTGCAGCCACAATCCTGTTCTTGTCAGAGGAATTGGCAGGTATTCCCGATCTGCCATATATTCCAGAAAGGCCATGTACAAGAGGAAGTACTCAGTGGCTAAATCCAAGGTTGAAAAGAAAAAGGAGAAGGTTCTTGCAACTGTTACAAAACCAGTTGGTGGCGACAAAAACGGCGGTACCTGGGCGGTTAAACTTCGCAAAATGCCTATGTATTATCCTGCTGAAGATGTGCCTCGAAAGCTGTTGAGCCACGGCAAAAAATCCTTCAGTCAGCACGTGAGAGACCGCGAGCCAGCATTACCCCCCCGGGACCATTCTGATCATCCTCACTGGACGCCACAGGGGCAAGGGGGTGGTTTTCCTGAAGCAGCTGGCTAGTGGCTTGTTACTTGTGACTGGACCTCTGATCCTCAATCGAGTTCCTCTGCGAAGACGCACCAGAAATTTGTCATTGCCACCTCAACCAGAATTGATATCAGCAATGTAAAAATCCCAAAACATCTTACTGATGCTTACTTCAAGAAGCAGCAGCTGCGGAAAGCCCAGACACCAGGAAGGTGAGATCTTCGACACAGAAAAAGAGAAATATGAGATTACAGAGCAGTGCAAGATTGATCAGAAAGCTGTGGACTCACAAATTTTACCAAAAATCAAACCTATTCCTCAGCTCCAGGGCTACCTGCCATCTTTGTTTGCCCTGACAAATGGAATTTATCTTCACAAATTGGTGTTCTAAATGTCCTAATAATCTAATTAAATGACTGATTACCTTAAAAAAAAAGAATCTTGATACATTTAGGGTTTTTTGTTTTGTTTTCTGTTTTTGTTTTAGAGACAGGATCTCACTCTGTCTCCCAGGTGGGAATGCAGTAGCTGGATCTCAGCTCACTGCAACCTGTGCCTCCCGGACTCAAGTGAGCCTCCCACCTCAGCCTCCTGAGTAGCTGGGCTCACAGGTGTGCGCAACCATGTCTGGCTAATTTTTAAATTTTTTCTGGAGAGGAGGTCTCACTATATTGCCCAGGCTATTCTCAGACTCCCAAAGTGCTAGGATTACAAGTGTGAGACACAGGGCCTGGCCCTAGTTTTTTATGTAAACAGGTTTTTTGAGAGAACTTAAGATTCATCCTATTTATATAACTTGGATTTACTTGATGTATAAGAATGACTTAAATCTTCAGGAAGGTTTTGTTTTTTTATAGATAACTGAGTGTTCTGTGCGGGGGAGAAGAAAAGGCACACACACAATACCTTTAGGGGTAAACAAGCTTTATCCCATGTAAATGGCAATGCAGATATAATAAGCAAATAATACAATAAGCAAATTGATATAATAGGCAAATAATAATAAGCAAATTGCAATGGGAAGGGGAGAAGGGGAAAAGAGATATATATATTTACGCTCACCAGACTATGGAGGATTCACCGCCAGACCAGGAAGCAACAGCTGGGGCTCCATCCGTGCACAGATGAGGAGAGGTCTCATGAAGCTTCAGCACAGTCTGGGACCCTAGGTCTTTTTGTAATGAGTTATTTGGCATGAGGTTCAGTTACGAGGGACCTTCTGACCGGGCTCAAGGCATATGCAAAGGTCAACTTGTTTTTGTGATTGCCTATTGTTTTTCAATAACTAATGTATAGGAATAGTTTGAAATAGAGATTTCTCAGAAACAGTGCTAGATGAACGTCTCAAGGAGCTCATACAACCTGTTCCGAGATTTCGTGACCATTGTTTGTGTCCATGTTCAGTTGAGTTCAAATTTAATATTTAACTTTTCCTCCGTGCCGAGATGCTGAAGAAGAAAATCAAACCTATTCCTTTATATTTGAAGATATAAAGTTGTAAAAAGTCCCTTAGAAGCATTTGATAAAATCTAGATTTTCAAACAAGATTTGTAAGCTGAATTTTATTTATATTTTTTAATATTTTCTTATTAAATTTTCATTTTTTGTAGACATGGGGTCTTGATATGTTGCCCAGACTGGTCTCCAGCTCCTAACCTCAAGCAATCCTCCTGCCTTGGCTGCCTAAATTGCTGGGATTACAGGTGTGAGCCACCACGCCTGCTAAATAGGTCGAATCTTATGTTTAAAAAGAACTAGTAGTATTTTGAACTAGTAAGTTTAATAAATACAAACTAGGGCCAGGTGTAGTGGCTCACACCTGTAATCCCAGCACTTTGGGGGGCCAAGGTGGGCAGATCACGAGGTCAGTAGATCGAGACCATTCTGGTCAACATGGTGAAACCCCGTCTCTACTAAATACAAAAAATTAGCTGGGCGTGGTGGCTCACACCTGTAGTCCCAGCCACTTGGGAGGCTGAGGCAGGAGAATCGCTTGAAGCCAGGAGGCGGAGGTTGCAGTGAGCAGAGATCACGCCACTGCACTCCAGCCTGGTGACAGAGCATGACTCCGTCTCAAAATAAATAAATAAATAAATAAATAAAACCAATAAATAGAAACTAATTGTTTACTTCAGAAATGAATTTCCAAAATAGTCTTTTCTGTGATTGAAAACCATCCTCAGGAAACAACCCAAATGTACATCAAAAGGTGAATGGATAAACAAATTGTGGTCCATCCATCCAATGAAATACTACACAGCAGTGAAAAGAAAGAGCAACTCATTCACAGAATTTGTTGAATTTCTAAAAGCATTATGCTAAGTGAAGGAAGCCAGACTCAAAAGTTTCCCTGCTGTCTGATTCCATTTTCACATAGATGAAACCATGGTGGGCCGGACCCAGTGGCTCACAGCAGCACTTTGGGAGGCCAAGGCGGATGGATCATGAGGTCAGGAGTTCAAGACCAGCCAACATGGTGAACCCCTGTCTCTACTAAAAATACAAAAATCAGTTGAGCGTGGTGGTGCATGCCTGTAATCCCCAGCCACTGAGGAGGCTGAGGCAGGAGAATGGCTTGAATGCAGGAGGCAGAGGTTGCAGTGAGCCGAGATTGTGCCACTGCACGCCAGCCTGGGCGACAGAGCAAGACTCTGTCTCAGAAACAAACAAACAAAAAACCATGGTGACGGGAACCAGATCAATGCTTGAGATTGGAGAAGGTGATTGACTGCAAAGGGGTTAGAGGAAATTTCCTGGTGATGGAAATGCTCCATATCACAATTATGAGGTGACTGCCTGAGTGTTTACATTGGCATGACTCATCAAATTGTACAGTTAACATTGGTGAATTTCCTTGTACGTAAATTACACCTCAACAACACAGATTTTAAAAAACAATACCATCCTCGAGATTATCAGAACCCTCCATATTCAACATGAGGAATGAAATAGGACCATTTTTTGGAGAATAATGTGGGAAGGGGGAGGGGGCTGTGAGGAGAGAGGCCAAGTAATCTTGCCTGGTGTATTAGTTATTGATTGCTGTGTCACACTGGCTGTAAACTTAGTGCTTTCAACAATGGGCATTTCAGCGATGCCCATTGATTGATTATCTTACAGCTTCTGTGGCTCAGGAGTGTGGCTTGGCTTAGCTGGGTCCTTGGCTCAGTATTGCACAAGGCTACACTCAGGGTGTTGGCCAGGCTCACCTGGAGGCTCCTCCGGGAGAAAAGCCACTTACTCTGGGTTGTTGGCAGAATTCATTTCCTTGGGTCATATGACTGGGCCCTGGCTTGGATCCCCAATGTGGTTGATTACTGCATCCACCCAGCAGGGGCATCTCTGCCTCCAGCCGGCTAAGTCAGTCTTATACAAGGTAAGGCAGTCATGGGAGCGGTGTCCCCTTACCTGTGCTACATGAGGCAGCTTGCTCACGGGAGTGACATCCCTCACATTTGCCATATTCTTTTTTTTTTTTTTGAGACAGAGTGTCACTCTGTTGTCCAGGCTGGAGTGCAGTGTGCAATCTCAGCTCACTGCAACCTCTGCCACTTGGGTTCAAGTGATTCTCCTGCCTCAGCCTCCTGAGTAGCTGGGATTTCAGGTGCGTGGGTCTCCACGCCCAGATAATTTTTGTATTTTTTGTAAAGACAGGGTTTTACCATGTTGGTCAGGCTGGTCTTGAACTCCTGACCTTATGATCCACCTGCCTTGGCCTCCCAAAGTGCTGGGATTACAGGTGTGAGCCACCACGTCTGGTCACGTTTGCCATATTCTATTGGTTAGTAGCAAGTCATGGGTTCTGTCCACATGCAAGGGAAGGGGACCATACAAGGCGTGGACATCAGAGGGGAGGGCAAAGAGCCACTCTGAAGTCTGTCTCACACCTGGTGATGGCAATGGAGGGGGAGAGGTGGTTAAGAAGAGAGGCTGCTTTCAAGGCGTGATGACAGAGACGAGGGACAATGGACCACTAATAGGGAGGGAGGGGTGTGGAACCAGGAAAGGCTGGTAAGTGAGTGGTGGAGTCAGTGGTTTGAAGGCCTCCTTGAAGGGGGAGAGTTTCTGCCATAAGGATGCTGAGCAGAGGGAGAGGAAGGAAGTGGTGACTGGAGAATGGGGTGTTTGAAATCAGGATTCCTGAAAGGACTGGCTTTGAGTGATGGTGGGTTCTGTGAGGGGCAGTTGAGGGGGGTGGGGAAGGAGGTCACTGGGATTGAGGGGTCTAATGGCCTGCCTGCCTCCATCCTGTCCCAGTCTACTCTTCCCACTGGGGCCCCAGGCTTCCCCTCACAGGGAATGCAGGTCATGAATCTCCTCTGCTCTGGACCCTCCAACGCCCTCCTGCCTGCCTCAGAGAAAATCTAAACCCTTCCCGTGACCCGTGACCCACTCCCCTGCCCCCTGGCAGACTGTCTCCTGCTGTCTACGCTGCATCTCCACTGGCCTCTGGGGTGGCCCTTGCTGCTCCCGGCCTGGACTCCCTCCCCTCAGAGTCTCATGGCTCCCTCCCTCCCCTGTAGTTTCTGTCCACATTGCCACCTTTGGCCTTCTCTGTCCATCTTATAGAAAATGTCACCTCTCCCATCACTCTCTGTCCCCTTATCTCCCTTTACTATCAAACATGACACATATACATCTGCCTGGTGATTTCTCATCTGTCTGCCACAACAGGAATGCCAGCTCCATGCATCTGGAGTTCCGTTTTGTTCACTGCTATATCTAGCACCTACAAGAGAACCTGGCACAGACTTGGTGCCTCATTAATATTGCTGGATGAAGGCAGACAGAGCTGGTCTCTGTGTCCTGAAGGGTTGGTGAGTTGATACTGATGAGTCAAATGCCAAAGCCTTGTGATATAAGCCAGGAGCTGTTGTGAGGCCTGGATACCCTCTCTTGATTGTCTGGAAGGAGTGGACACAGAAGATATACCATTCGTAGGCTGTAGAACTTGACAGCTCAGAGCTCTGACTTATAATAGCTGTGTCTCCTTGAACAAGCTAGTTAATCTTTTTGAGCCTCTGTTTCCTCATCTGTAAACTGGAGATAATAATCGAACTGAAACCTAAATCACGGGGTTGTGCAGATAAGCCCAGACTCTGCAGGCTAAGCCCTTGGTACAGTGCCTGCCTATGGTGAGTATGTGGAAATTGTTGGGTAACATATTTCTTTTTCTTTTCTTTCTTTTTTTTTTTGAGATGGAGTCTCGCTCTGTCACCAGGCTGGAGTACAGTGGCCCCATCTTGGCTTACTGCAACCTCCACCTCCCAGGTTCAAGTGATTCTCTTGCCTCAGCCTCCTGAGTAGCTGGGATTACAGGTGTGCACCACCACGCCCGGCTAATTTTTGTATTTTTAGTAGAGATGGGGTTTCATCATGTTGGCCAGGATGGTCTCGAACTCTTGACTTCATGATCCACCCACCTCGGCCTCCCACAGTGCTGGGATTACAGGTGTGAACCACCACGCCCGGCTCAATTACTATTTTTCTGATCTAGGGCAGATTGTTTTACTTGAAATAAGATTCAGTTTCCTCATCTGCATAATGGAGATAATAATTCCTACCCTGGCTCCCTCAGCTAAACTGTTGGCAGGTGTACATGAGCTAACACATGTGAATGCACTTTGAAATGTTATGTTGCTGTATGATATGAGGTATTAGTATTTTTCTTCTTGTTGATTGGGTCCTTTTAGGTTTGCTGGGAGTTTTAGGCAATGGATGGTTCATTAGTTTTCTTTTCTTTTTCTTTTTTTTTGTGATGGAGTTTTGCTCTTGTTGCCCAGGCTGGAGTGCAGTGGCGTGATCTTGGCTCACTGCAACCTCTGTCTCCTGGGTTCAAGAGATTCTCCTGCTTCAGCCTTCTGATTAGCTGGGATCACAGGTGCTTGCCACCACACCTGGCTAATTTTTTTGTATTTTTAGTAAATACAGGGCTTTACCATGTTGACCAAGCTAGTCTTGAACTCCTGACCGAAGTGATCTGCCCACCTCAGCCTCCCAAAGTGCTGAGATTACAGGCGTGAGCCACTGCACCTGGCTTGTACGTTAGTTTTCAAAGGCTCTAACGGAATATCTGGGGTGCCCAGAACAAGGGGGGTGGCTATCCTGGACTTCCTGGAGCAGAGCAGTGGAACACAGATTTTGGTCAAAGCCCTGAGCAAAAGCCTATGCTTGAAATGGCCGTTGGGCTGAGGGCAGTGTTGGTCAGTCAGCCAGCTTTCTGAGCTTGAGCGGCTGAACAATAGCCTTGTTTCTTCATTCCCACATGAAACAAAAAGAGAGTCCAGAGATCCTGGTGTCTATCTTTGGAGATCCAACACCTGCCCTGTTTTCATCTGCCACTACCGCATAATTAACAAGGGCCTCTCAGCAGCCCAATCCATGAGAGATTCAACTTTCGCAAATCAAAGCCACAGCCCTCTGAGGTCACGACCTTGCACCAGAGCTCCAGGGCTCATTGTATCTTGGGCAGAGGGGGAGGAGAAATCAGTGACAGTCATCAGGGCAGGGAAGGTGTGTGCACCGGCCAGTACCTCCTGCCCAGGCCAGAGCCAGGATGGTGACAGGAGCCCCTCAGGTTGCCACGTGGCACTCAACTCCTCCAGGTGATGTTGATCACCAGGCAGCTTGCGACCCTTGGCCATCCTAGAGCAACAAACCTCCTTGCCCTACACTAGGTTTTCTGGGGGAGTTCTCTGGGGAGGCAAGCCCGGTACAGACACTGCTCCACTGGGAGACATCCAACCCGCCCCTGTGGGATCAGAGTGGCAGGTGGTGCCTCTATACCTGGTTCCTCAGGCTCAAAGTAAACTGACCTCCAGATCAACACACACACACACACACACACACGTGCGTGCACACACACACTCACACACACACACGTGCGCTCACACACACACTGCGTGCACACACACACTCTCACACACGTGCGTGCACACACACACACGTGCGCTCACACACACACTCACACACACGTGCGCGCACACACACACACACACACCAGTGAGTAGCTTCTGATGTCCTTGATTCCCTCATTTCTCTCACTCTTCGAGGCATGAGGTGAGGGTGAGGGGGAGGGAGAACGATCTGCTAATATCCATTCATAATGTATTTCAAAGAACAGGCTCAAATGCATTTCCAGCCTTCTTTGCAGTTAGATGCGGCCAACCAAGTTCTCACCAGTAAAACGTGGCTGGAGGGGAGATGTGCGTCTTCTGGGTCTTTAGGACTGTGGTTAAGGCTGGGTGCGGTGGCTCATGCCTGTAATCCCCTCACTTTGGGAGGCCAAGGTGGGAACATCATTTGAGTCTAGGAGTTTAAGACCAGTCTGGGCAACATGGGGAGACCTTGTCTCTACAAAAATTTAAAAAGTAGCAAGGTGTGGTGGTACACATCTGTGGTCCTAGCTACTTGGGAGGCTGGGGTATCGCGTGGGCCTGGGAGGTTGAGGCTGCAGTGAACCAGAATCCAGCCACTGTACTCCAGCATGGGCCACAAAGTGAGATTCTGCCTCAAAAATAAGTAAATAAATAAAACCAAAAATTAAAAAAAAGACTATGGTTCACCAGGCAGGTACAAAATAAACTTCCGTCTTCTTTCATCCACAGAGTGATTGCCAGGCCTCTTTGTTATAGAGGCTGAGCCTTACCGTTATTAAGCACAGGGGAGAAGAGAACCAAAGGCTTTCCAGTTTAAACGGCAGTCCAGCCACCAGGCCTGCGGAACATCACTGGGATTGCATCCCAAGGGGAAGCCTGGGAAGGAAGCAGTGTCCTGTATTGGCTAAGACTGAATCAGACAGGCCTACGTCTTAATTGTGGCTGGAATATTTATTAGTGTTGTGAACTTTGGGCACTTTCACTAACAAATTGAGTGTCAGTTTCCTCTTCTGTAAAATGGGGATGATACTGGTAGTTACTCACAGAGCTATGTGAGAATTATATATATGAGACAGTGTAGATCAAAGGCTCACAAATGGTTACTGTTATTAATGGGATCAGCTGGGCCAGGCATGGTGGCTCACGCCACCTAGGGCACTGTTGTGCCTCCAAGGCCGAAACTAGGTGTCCACAAGTTCAAGCCAGCAGTAAGGGCAAGAGAGCCTGGTAGAGGCACGACCACAGGCACTTTGGGAGGCCAAGGTGGGAGGATCATGAGGTCAGGAGTTTGAGACCAGCCTGATCAACATGGTGAAACCCTGTCTCTACTAAAAATACAAAAATTAGCTGGGCACGGTGGTGCATGCCTGTAATCCCAGCTACTCAGGAGGCTGAGGCAGGAGAATTGCTTGAACCCGGGAGGCAGAGGTTGCAGTGAGCTGAGATCGTGTCACTGCACTCCAGCCTGGGTGACAGAGCGAGACTCCGTCTCAAAAAAAAAAAAAAAAAAAAGTGGGATCAGCTGATATTCAGACCCGATTTTTCCTACCCTCTCTCCCCAAGAAGGAGGGAAGGAGGCTAATGTCTTGAGTTTTCCACAAAGTCATAAATATTCAGTTTAAATAAATTACAAGTTCCTAAGGCTCTGAGCACACCAAATGTTTCTTAGTCACATACTATGAGCCAGGCACTAGGAGAGGGGTCAGGGGACAGAGAGGTCCTTGTGGAAATTGATTCCTGCTTTGCTCTTCAGAAAGCATTAGCCTTTTCCAGGTCCACAGGTTGGAGTCCAGTCACTTACTGAATGCCAATCTACCTCAGCTTGGAAAGAAATCCCAACCCTTCTTCCTATCTCCTGATGAGGTGCCTGGGCCCCACCCCAGACAAGTTAAATCATACTCTCTGGGGCCTGGGCACCAATATTTTTAAACAGCATCTAAGTGTTGCCAATGAATAGGTGGAGTTGAGTCTAAACACTCCTCCTTCCCAGTCACCCCACACCACCCCAAGTGCAAGTTTCTTTTTTCTGAGATGGAGTCTTACCTGTCACCCAGGCTGGAGCGCAGTGGTGCAATCTCATCTCACTGCAATTTCTGCCTCCTGGGTTCATGTGATGCTCCTGCCTCAGCCTCTCAAGTAGC
Organism: Ateles fusciceps; assembly: GCA_036589455.1. Lineage (NCBI taxonomy): Eukaryota > Metazoa > Chordata > Mammalia > Primates > Atelidae > Ateles > Ateles fusciceps. The sequence goes on from JAZHEH010000733.1 coordinate 11,130,248, forward strand.
TGGGATTACAGGCATGCACAACCACACCCACTTAATTTTGTATTTTTAGTACAGACCGGGTTTCACTATGTTGACCAGGCTGGTCTCAAGCTCCTGACCTCAGGTGATCCGCCTGCCTTGGCCTCCCAAAGTGCTGGGATTACAGGTGTGAGCCACCACGCCTGGCCCAGCTGATCCCATTAATAACAGTGAACATTTCTGAGTCTTTGATCTATAGATGTGAGCCACTGCGCCAGGCCAAGTTTCTTAAACAAGGTCCCACCTTGGCATTCACTTGGCAAAATCTTCCAGGGCTCTCATTGCCTATAGGCTGATGCCTGGACTCTCCTTGATGCTCCGGCCTTTCACAGTTTGGATCCAGCCTCTTCTCATCAATGACACTAATGGCTAAGATTGACAGAGCGGTTCATATAACCCAGGCACTCTACTGAGGGCCTTACATGTGTTATCTCTTTCAGTTACCACCTAACCTTAGGAGACCATGTCTTAGCTCAGTTTCTTCATCTGTAAAATGTCTTAGCTCAGTTTCTTCATTCCAAGAAAAGCATTGGGTATGGTGTCTGGTACACAGCTCTCACTCAATCAACAGTAGCCATTACTGCATCTTCCCTACTAAATTGATGAGAAAGTTGAGGATAAGGGAGGTTCAGTAACTTGCTCAAGACTACAAATCATTAACAAAACGTCTGGCTTCAGTGCTCAGGCTAGCCCACCTCTCATCCTGTCACTGAGGGCTGGTGCTCAACTCAGAGCCAACTTCTACGGCTCTGCTTGATGAAGTCTCCAGGTCTTTGCATGTAGAATACTTCCCTGCCTCCTCCTCCTGGAAGGCTTCCCCCTTGACACCCTAGGCAGGGCCACATACCCCAACTCTGCACCCCTCAGCCCTCCCAACAAACCTCCTTACTCTCATCTCGCCAAACTATCATCTCAGTGGAGGGTGTGCCCCCTACTCAGAGTGCCTATGTCCTTCCCAGCTCTGGCCCCACTGTGCCTGGCTGGCACGGAGCAGACCTCTCTGTTTGTTGGATCTGTTGGGGCTGAATCCATCAGAGAGCCAAGCCAAGGATGGAGAACAATGCCTGCTGGCAGGACAGCCTGCCTGCTCCCAGCCGTCAGTGTGCACCCAGAGTGGGCACTCACACTTGCCTTTGGCCAGGGCCTCTGGCCACTTGCCAGAACTTCCAGTCCCATGGTCCTGGCTCTCACTCTGCTCTGCAGCCTCCCTGCAAAGTCATCCAGCCGGGGCTTCATCCCTAGAGGGTCCCGGACCATCCACCACATGAGTCCAGATTTCTCACCTTCTCAGTTCACCTCTTCAACAAGTATTTATTGAAAGCCAACTATGGGCCAGGCCCTGTGCTCGATGCTGAATACAGAGTGGAGAGCAAACCAGGCATGGCCCCTGGCCTCATGGGCTTACACTTGAGTGGGAGGGACAGTCAACTCACAAGTCAATACACAAATGGATATGCAGTGGCAAATTCCCCATGAAGGGAAACAAGAGGGGCCTCGTGATAGATGATCTCCTCAAGTACAGTAGTCAAGGAAGGCCTCTCTGAGGAGGGAACTTTGAAGTTACGGCCTGAGGATCTGAGAACTCAGCCATACACAGGGTAAGGGAAGAGCATTCTTGGCAAAAGGAATAGCATATGCAAAGTGCTGGAAGTGAGAATGAGATTGGAATGTTGAGGAAATGAAGGAGGGCCAGGTGGCAGAAGCTTAGGGAGCAAGTCTGGGACTGGCAAGAAATGAGGCTGGAAGTGAGATTGGGACCAAAGAGGAAAGCCTTTAGAATAACAGGGCAACAGAAGGAGGTTTTCAAACCAGAGACACGGTGTGACCTGCGCTTTCAAGTGCTCTCTGGTGCTGCTGAGAACTGATTGACACCGCAAGAGGGAAGAGCCTTCTGAGGCCAGGGCAGTGATCTGGGGGAGGTGAGGTGACTAGGCCAGGGTGGCTGTGGGTGCAGATACAAGTGGATGGACTCCAGAGATAGTTTAGACATAGAATTTGCTGGAAGTTTCCAGAAGCACTAAAAAAAAAAATCTTTATTGGATGTCCGCAACAACCCCTACAATGGGGTAGGAGTTGGAGACCCCAGGAAAGCCTGGGGTTAGAAACAGAAGATGCAAGATCTTGATCATGGAATCTGATCACAGTCACCTTTCCTTCTGCAATATCCCAGGGACAACGAAAGCGAGTTCCACCAAGATGCTGAAAGAGCTGGGTAATTCCCACCTCATTGCAACGGCATCACAGATTCTTTGGAGTTGCATACTTGCAGCATGGAAATGTGTTTCCCACAGTCCCACTAGGGATTCTCAGGCTGGGAAGTTGCCAAATTGCAAGACTGCATCACTGACCTGGTATCCTGGGAGCAGCAGGAGAGGAGGAGGAAGAGGAGGAGGAGGAGAAAGAGGAGGAGGAGGAGGAGGAGGAATTGTCCTTGTTCCTGTCCCGAGTGGACCCCTTCATGATAAAGGGGAAACTGGCCTTTGCCTTCTGTCCCCTCCTCTGTCCCTGTCCCCACTCCTGGGAGCATGTGTGAGTCCTGTCTTCCTTCTACCTCAGTCTCCCCCTCTGCCTCCCTCGGGAGCACCCCCTGCCAATGATCCACTCTCTAAAATGATGCCCCTTCCTCACTGCTGCACATCTCAGATGGGTCCAGGAGGACAGCAGTCTGATGGAACCAGCTCACACTAAAGACGAAAGAGGTGCTTTCCTCTCTATCTCTCCTTAAGGAATTTGTCTTTTGAAAACAGCTTTCTGGGCCGGGCGCGGTGGCTCACGCCTGTAATCCTAGCACTTTGGGAGGCCGAGGTGGGTGGATCACCTCAGGTCAGGAGTTCAAGACCAGCCTGGCCATCATGGTGAAACCCCATCTTTAAAAAAAAGAAAAAAAAAAAGAAAAGAGCTTTCTGGGTCACTCAAATGATCTCCTCCCTCTTATCCACTTATTTGAAAGGGCTCTTTTCCCCAGGGTTTCTGCAAACTCTACTTTTCAGTCCATGGATTCTCCTCAATGCAGCCTCTGGGGAGGGTGGTTCCATCAAAGGGAGGAGGTGGGAGAATCTTCCCAGGGGTGATGGCTTGAGTATCTAACCAGTGTGGAATGAGCACCAGTGAATTGCTGCCTCTGGGACTCCACAGCCTTGGCTCTGCCAGGCATTAACCAGATCGTAGGAGTCCTGGGGGGAAGTGCCAGGCGGTGGAGGGGTACTTGAAGTCACTCGGGGGAGTAGATATTTACCAATGAGTACAGAAGAGTTTCTGCATTTTACCCATTGGTATGGCAACACTGGTCCCACTGGATGTTAGTCCAGTCTCCGCTGTTCTGCTGGGAACGATCGCTGGACCATTTGTTTCCTCGGTTACAGAAAGTGGCCTCGGGTGGAGCTGGGGGATGAAATGGCCTCTGAGCAGAGCCAGCTCTGTGGAGTCCTGGTGAACAGAATCTCAGGCCCTCAACCCACTGCATGACCTTGAAGGGCCGAGCTGCCTTGAATCATCCTTTCTCTTGCCCCTCCTCGGAGCTATTTTTGTCCAGCCTGACAGCCCTTGGCTGTTCCAGCAGTCTGGGCTCTGTGAGCCGGATGCAAACCAGGCAGCACAGACGTCTGGTGCTGAATCCCAAGAGGTTCCTCTCTGGGCGCCATCACATGGGGCCACGACCCCTCTGCACTGTGTACCCAGTGGGGGAGGGACCGCGTGCCTGGAGGATGGCGACTGCAGGACGCGGGACGGGGGCTGGGCTCTCCATTGCTCAACCCTGGCTCCTGTCTGGGAGAGCTGTCCAAGGCCTGGTGTGAGGACACCCTGTTACAGAGTTTTGCTGCTGTCTAGAAACCTCCTAGGCGGGTTTATCAGGCCAGCTGTGTGCAGGGACCTGTTAGTCAGTGCGAGGGTGGGTGTCTGCTGCTGGGAGGAGGGTGGGGAGCAGGCTCTGCTGGGCCCCCAGTCTCCAGGCCTTGGCTGTAGTGGAGAAAGGGTCTGTCCTGTGGTTCAATGTGATGGTGTGGGCCAAAGACAGGTGGGCAGGGGCAGACAGGGTTCCCAGGAGACCTCTTCGTGGCTCTTGCTCAGTCACTATCTCCAGGAAGCGAGGCAGACACTATGTTCCAGCCTCTTGGCCTGGGAAGGCGGCAGCCAGTCAGTCATTGCTCCTGACTGGGGTCTGACCCCTCCAAGGAACAGCCTGCCTTGGGCCCTGGTTAAAGCTTTTTCCCAGACCCAAGGTTCATGCCTGCTGCCACTCTGTGCTGGGCAGGAGACGGGGTCTGGTCGCAGCTCTGAGGGGACTCTCCCAGGACTCATCTGGGCAGGTGAGAAATGGAACCAAGCCTCTGAGACCAGAACAGCTCCAGAGCTGGGTGGATAGGCTGGGATAGCAGGGGAGGAGGAGATGGGCTGGATGAGGAGGGGGCCTCTGGTGGCTGGGAGAAGGTGCCTTCATGTATGAGCCAGTCCAGGAAGCAAAGCAGAAAAGGCAGTGCCTTTTTTGAGCCCCTGGTAAAAGAACCTTCCTCATTCCTTGGGGCAGGGTGGTGAGGGGGCAGCTCAGAAAGCCCCGACTTCAGTGATTTCAGAGACCCAGGAGTGGTACAGCATGGCTCCCGCTGGCCTCCCAGCCAGCCCTGGGGAGGATGAGTTGGGGGCGGGGACAGGACACATAGGCAGCAGACCCTGCAGGACCAGAGGGTGTGGGGGAGGAAGACCGCAGGAGGGGAGCGATGCAGCTGCTCCTGGCAGCCCTGCTGCTGGGGGCCACAGGCACAGGGGTCGCTGGCCTCTCTAGGGGGCGGGCCCTCCGGGTAGAAGATGCCCCTCGACTGGGCAGCAAATTCCTCCGGGCTGGCAGGATGATGCCCGTGGCTCTGCGAATGGGAGTGGTTCGGAGGGCTGGGATGGGGTAAGCAGGAGAGGAGGCGCCAGGGAGGACAGGACTGGGCACTCTTCCCAGGACGGCGAGCTGGTTGCTCAGGGCTGGCAGCCCTGGGCAGCTATGGAAGAAAGACCAGGGCCAGGCAGGGAAGGCCAGGGGGCCAGTGGGTGTGGGCGAAGGCTCCATCTCGGCTGCGTAGCTGTTGAGGTGGGAGAGAAGGCGAATCCGGACAGGGTCTGCACGGCTGCTGGGCCCTTCCAGGACCCCCAGGTACCTGATGACCTCGGTGAGGCACTCCCGAAAACCAATGCTCCGGAAGTCAACTGCCAGGGCTCGGGCATCAAAGAATCCTGCAAAGGGAGGCATGATGAAGGTCATGGCAGGTGTGGGGAGAAGCATGGAGCCTGGGTCTGACTGAGTTCTGGACCTGCCTCCTTCACTCACTCCCTGGGCAGCCCTGGCCATGTCACCTTGCCTCTCTGAGCCCATCTCTGCATCTGCAGAGTGAGAACAAAAATCCCTGCCTGGGATGGAGGGTGGTGGGTTATAATGATCAAACGAATTCACTAAACTATGATGCATTATAAAATGTAAAATATTGCTTTCATCACAATTCGTGATTAATGCAAAGAAAAAACTTTGTGGCCAAGATAACTTCATTTAAGCAGACACTTGACAGATATGAAAAGTTGTGCACTTGGAGGTATAGAACAACCCTGCCTGCTGAGAGGGGCAGATGCCCAGGAAGGGAGGTGGCAGCCATCAGAGTGGAGAGGCCCCTTGAGAAGGTGGCGTCGTGTAGCAGTGAAGTGTGAGGTTGTCAGAGGCCAGCAGAGCTGGGTTCAAATCCTGGCTCTGCTACTTAACTAGCTGCCTGATTGTGGACAAGTCTCTTTATCTCTCTGTGCCTCAATTTCCTTAGCTGTCAAATGGGGATCTAGCAGTGCCTCCTGTATAGAGTTGTGAAGGTGAAATTAAAATAGTGCACAGAGGCTGGGTGCGGTGGCTCACGCCGTTAATCCCAGCACTTTGGGAGGCCAAGGCGGGCGGAGTTCAAGACCAGACTGGCCAACATGGTGGAACCTGGTCTCTACTGAAAAAGACACAAAAATCAGCTGGGCATGGTGGCTCATGCCTGTAATCCCAACTTGGGAGGCTGAGGTAGGAGAATTGCTTGAGCTGGGATCTGGGAGGCAGAGGCTGCAGTGAGCTAAGATCGCGCCACTGCACTCCAGCCTGGGCTATAGAGCGAGACTCTATCTCAAAAAAAAAAAAAAAAAAAAAATAGTGCACAGAAAATGCTGAATAAAAAACAGTTAGCTATCTCTTATATTACTGCCTTGGCCCCTGTTGGCATCTGAGTTGGTCCCTTGGCTAAAAAAGGCAATCTTGAAAGCAAGACCCTACTGTGATCCTCAGCAGCTGTCATCAGGCTAGGGACCCTCTCTCTCTCTCTCTTTTTTTTGAGATGAAGTTTCGTCTTATGGCCCAGGTTGAAGTGCAATGGCACAATCTTGGCTCACTGCAACCTCTGCCTCCTAGGTTCAAGTGATTCTCCTGCCTCAGCCTCCCGAGTAGCTGGGGTTACAGGCATGCACCACTACGCCTGGCTCATTTTTGTGTTTTTCGTTGAGACGGGGTTTCTCCATGTTGGTCAGGCTGGTCTCAAACTCCTGACCTCAGATGATCCGCCCGCCTCAGACTCCCAAAGTGCTGGGATTACAGGCATGAGCCACCGTGTCCGGCCCTTTTTTTTTTTTTGAGATGGAGTCTCGCTCTGTCGCCCAGGCTGGAGTGCAGTGCCACCATCTCGGCTCACTGCAACTTCTGTGTTCTGGGTTCAAGCAATTCTCCTTGCCTCAGCCTCCTGAATAGTTGGGACTACAGGCGCGTACCACCATGCCCAGCTAATTTTTGTGTTTTTAGTAGAGACAGGGTTTCACCATATTGGGCAGGATGGTCTCAGTCTCTTGAGTTTGTGATCCACCCGTCTTGGCCTCTCAAAGTGCTGGGATTACAGGCATGAGCCACTGCACCCAGCTGGCACCCTCTCTTTGATGGATAACCAAGTGAACTTCCTACACAGGTATTCACATCCTCACTGCCTCTCCATACTTGTTCTTCTCTTGACCACCTTCTGGGCAAAGACAGACAGAACAACCTCAGCTAGCACTGGCCTCATGACTATGGCAGCAAATATCTGGTTTTTGGTTCACGGCCCCCACAGAGAGACAGCTCAGCTGGAGACTATGTTTGGAGCCAGGCCAACTTGTGGGTGAGACCCAACTCTGCTATACACTTAGCCACGTAAGTTCAAGCAAATCCCTTCACCTTTCTGTGTTTGCTCTTTTTATTTTCTGAGATGGAGTCTCACTCTGTCGCCCAGACGAGAATGCAGTGGCACGATCTTGGCTCACTGCAACTTCTGCCTCCCGGGTTCAAGTGATTCTCCTGCCTCAGCCTCCCAAGTAGCTGGGATTACGGGCATCTGCCACCATGTCCGGCTAATTTTTGTATTTTTAGTGGAGATCGGGTTTCACCATGTTAGCCAGGTTGGTCTCGAACTCCTGACCTCAGGTGATCTACTCGCCTCAGCCTCCCAAAGTGCTGGAATTACAGGGGTGAGCCACCGCGCCCAGCCTTTGCTGTTCTTTTTTAACATTTACTGAATTCTTGCTAAGCATTTAATCAGGTTATCTAATTTAATCCTCACAAAAACCTCTCATTATTCCCATTTTAGAGATGAAGAAACTGAGGAAGGGAGAGGTTAAAGCATTCGCCTAAGGTCATAAAGCTAGTAACCAGTAGAGCCCAATTCAGATCCAAAGCCTGTACTGTGAACCACAGTTCTGTCTTCCTGTTAGTTCACAGTCAGAAAACGGTGATAACACTAACCCCCATCTTGCAGGTTCTTGTGAGAATCAAGAGAAACAACACAAGTGAAAGCATTCGGAAACTGTCAAATGCTGCCCACATATTAGTCACTACTTTTCTTTTAATTGGATAATCATAAACGTAATTTGAGTCTCCCCATTGGTTCATTAGAGACAGAAGTCTCCACTCTTAGCAATGCATTTCTTTGGCAGCGTTCCCAAATGGACCACCTGCATCAGAATAATTGGGTGGCTTGTTAAACTTGCAAACTCTTAAACTTCAGTCTAGACCTGCTGCCTCAGATTTTCTGGGGGATGACTCCTGATTCTGCCTGTCCTGAGGCGACAATGCTATACACTGAGGCTTCGGAGCACCACAACAGGCCACTTAAAATGCTACTGTCCTCTTCTGGAGTAGAAATTTAGGTCTCTGGAACTTTGGTCTTTGTGGCCAAGGCCTGTGGAGCTTTCAGGGTTTCCCAATTTTGAAATCACCAAATACACAGAGAAGCTTTAAGTAGACAGAATTTCTATTTGTCTGGAAGCGTCTTTAAAGCCACTGTTCCATTACTTTATTGTAACTGACGGGCTTAAAATAACAAAATGAGTTACATTTGTGTCCTGCTACAATCCTGAGACCTGCAGGGAACATGATATGTCACCCCAGCCCTGCCAAGAACCCCACGACAGCCCAGAAGGCTAGACCAGTGGGTAGGATACCAGCCTCCTCCCCTGGGTTCACGGGGATCAGACTGGGATCCCAGGGAGAATTAGCTCATTCAGGCAAGTCCTTAATGAGGCGCTGGGTTGGAGAAGGATAGGACCCATAGCAACAGTCTGTTACAGAAGAAAGTGCCTCCCAGGTCTAAGACTGGAGGGAGTTGAATTGAGGAAAAGGTTGGGACAAATGGAGACACTGAAAGTGGAGAGGGAGATGCTGAAAGGAGGGAGAGAAGCTTTGCAAATATTCCCTCTATTGACTGAGCTCCTGAGAGTGGACTTTGCTCACCAGTGTACCCCCAGGGCCCAGCCTCAAAATATTGGTGGTAGGAATGACTCCTGAAAGAGAAGAGCATGGGTACCTGTCCCGCCAGTGGCATGGAGCATTTTCAGGTGATCCACCGTCATCTGCAAGACCTCGGCTTTCTCTAGCTTGGAAGAGCCCTGCGGGTACAGAGGACAGAAGGGTGGAGCCTCCAGCTGACCGTGTCGCTGCGCAGTGTCATCAGCACTCACTGTCTTGATTTTCTCACCTTCCTCCCACGCCACTGCTGCCTGCAATTGGGCTTCTGCTTTGGCCAACTTCTGCAAATCTAGAACATTCTCTTCAGTTCTCCTCCCAGACCACCTGTCCTCTGTACGGCTGCCAGCCATCTTTCCTGAAACCACTCCTTCCTTGACTTGCACGACACCACTGTTTCTGGGCTCTCCTTTCACCATGCCTCTTGCTCTGCCTGTCTCTCTCTCTCTCTCTCTTTTTTGTTTCGAGACAGAGTCTTGCTCTGCCACCCAGGCTAGAGTGCAGTGGCCTGATCTCAGCTCACTGCAACCTCTGCCTTCTGGGTTCAATGATTCTCCTGCCTCAGCCTCCTGAGTAGCTGGGATTACAGGCGCACGCCACTGTGTCCAGCTGATTTTTTTGTATTTTTGGTAGAGATGGTATTTCACCATGTTGGCTAGGCTAGTCTCAAACTCCTGACCTTGTGATCTGCCCGCCTTGGCCTCTCAAAGTGCTGGAATTACAGGTGTGAGCCACCGCACCTGGCCGCTCTGCCTGTCTCTTAACACAGTAGTGTCCCTTCTGTGTCACTTGGCACTCTGCTGCTCCCTGCACAGGGGTTTGTCACCTCCATGGCTTTAACCACCATCCTCAGAATGTTTCCTAAATCAGCCCTTCTGGGAATCCAACTTCAGACTCAATGTGCCCAAGATCTAGCTCACCGTCTTATCCCCGGAGCACCTGCTCTTCCTCTTCTCTCCTCGGGAAATGCTTCC